>HG993125.1:50860404-55660404 GCA_905231855.2 Eristalis tenax
GGAGACCATTTTTTACATCAAAAATACCTGTGGAGGTCACGTTGCCATTCTTGACGACGAACCGTCTACCGGTAAGCATGTTACACAGTAGGTACAGCAGTGGTTTGCTGATGCCCAGCCGATTGAGCTTGTAAAAAAGACCTTCTAACCATACGGTGTCAAAGGCCTTCTCCAGGTCAATCAAGCAGGCACCCGTACATTGTTTCTGGCTCTTGTTCCATTGGATATCCGACACCAGTTTCGACGCGGCATGAATAGTGTCATGCCCCGCTTTGAAACCGAATTGGTTATCCGGAATTAAATTTTTGTCCTTAGTCCAGTTGATCAGAGCTCTATTTATCACCTTCTCGAATACCTTGCTGATGTTCGGAAGGAGACTAATTGACCGGAGGTTGCACGGATTCGAAGAATCTTTGCCTCTCTTGGATATGGGTTGCACAATCGCAGTTTTCCAATGCTCCGGATAATGTGCATTATTCAAAGCATTGTTAAACAGGATTGCGTACATATTAACCACTTCCAGGGGGATATGTCTTAGCACAATGTTCGAGATCCCGTCGACTCCCACTGACTTCTTCTTTTTTATTGATTCGAAGACCGCTTTAAGATCTGTCTTCGAAATGAACGGGGGATGAACCCCTTCGTCGGCGATGACATTATCTGCCATGTTATCATCATTGAACACGACAAAGCCATTGTTCTCAGATCGCCATTGTTGCAGATCTTCACGAAGAAGCGTGTTGTTCACCAGCACGCGGTTTTCCAAGTCGTGGTTCGGGCGAACACTCTCGTTCACCTTGTACACTTCCTGAAAGACCGCGCCAAGTACTTCCACTTTTTCTTGCGGATCTTCGACCACAAAGAAGTTATCGTCAAGTACAGCGTTACCTGGATCAATACCTGCTGTAGTTAATATTTGTTCGTTGTCCGTCGTTCTAGGGAGCTTAAGACACTGAAGATCGCTTTGCTTGTTACTTCTAAAGAATTTGTTTATCTGCGGGAACATGCTCGGGTTGTTGGATCTTACAGCCCGGACCTTGTCGTTCCAATACGAATTAACAGAAAGTCTGTAATTCTGAGCAATTAATGTTTGTATGTTCTTAATGAGCGATTTCAGTGTCCTAACTTCCTCGTCTCGTCTGTCCGTAAACCGCCTGTACAAGGTTTTTAATCTTGACAGGAGTCTACTTTTTTGTTGGTGGAGTGCGTCAATTGTCGCATTGCGGTACATGTTCTGGTTGTTTGTGCGTATATACCGAGGTATCGTACTGTCCATCGTTCGTTTAATTATCTCGTCCAATTGTATTAGATACATGTCAATCTCTTCGTTTGACAAGTTTCTATTGGACGGTATGTGGAGCTCGTTCGAAGAGAGTGCTCTCGTCATTTGTCTGGAGAAGCGTGTCCATCGTGCTCTACTGTAATTGTAGGGATACGTCTGAACAAACTCTCCTAATTCCGCAATGTCGTTAGGAATCTTGATTTCGGCACTGAGTCCGCAATGGTCACTGAGATACACGAATGTGTTCAAACAGTTTACCGTTTGTGAAGTTGTGTCTGTCAGCTGCAGTCTTGCGTCAAACAGCAGTAGATCCAGATAAGAGCCGCTTCTCGGAAACGACGAGATCTCTGTTGCTTTCAAATCAAGTCTATACTCGACACTGTGCAAGCAAAACCAGTTATACAGCTGGTCCCCTCTGTAATTGGAAACTAAGTTTCCCCAATATCCATGTCGGGCATTTAAATCCCCGGCCAAAATGAAATAGTTCTCCTCCGAGTCTAGCCTTAGACATCGAAAGAGTGAATCGAGCTCTGATATAGTTGTTCTGGAGCTAGGGTTGCCGGAGGAGTAGACCGACACCGCATACAACCTCCTACCACTGCGGAGCGAAATGCACACGGTGCAGGCCTCCAACTCCTGAAACCTTCGTACTTCACTACTATACACTACTTTGTGTTTTATGTTATTTTTAATGAAGATCGCAACACCGCCTCCACCACTGGAATTGGGCCGGTCTCTTCTAATAACATTGTAATTGCTGTGCTCCAAATTGCCTCTCTGAGTTAGCTTGGTTTCGCTAATCAGCATCAGCTCTGGGCTTTGATCATCCAACAATCTGTATAGCTCGTTTTTTCGTGGGACCCCTATCAATGAATTTACATTCACTGCGAGGATCTTAAAAATACTCTCTGTCTGCGCATCCATTAGGACTTTTGACGTGCTGAGTTCTGCAGGAGCGCCAGAATTTGGCCGACCTGCTCCTCTAACCGAGCCATACGCCCTTCAATGGAAGCTTTCCATTCGGGCGCTGGTTCGTGTGCCCTTGGCACTGAGACTTGCGGCACTACCTTTGGTAGCTGCTGCTTTTCCGTACTCCTTTGACCAGACGCAATTTGGGCGAAAGTCAATTGAGGTGTGACGGGTATGGCTGCCCCGAGTGGAATTTTCACTGGGGGCTGCTTCTGCAGAACCATTTTTTCTTTCCGCTCTTGAAACTTAGGGCAACCCCGATAGTTAGCGGTGTGCCCCGCGTTCCCGCAGAGTACGCACTTGAGCTGACTTTTGTCAGCTGCTCCCTCTTTCCCCAGCGGGCATTCCTCCGCCTTGTGGTTTTGACTGCACTTCACGCATCGGGGCTGCATTCTGCAGTTCGACGCGGCGTGACCAAACCTTTGGCAGCGAGCGCATTGTATAATGCCGTCGCGCCTTCGTATGTTTTCCCAGACGCAATGATAGTCAGATAATCGAGAGATATCGTTTACCTTGTCTATTTTGCTATTGGGTGACAACTGTACAATAAAGAACGGTAATTTCCGCCCCTCCCTTCTTGCCTTAGCTGTGGTGAAGGGCTTGACCCCGACGAACTCGAGACCGTCACACACATGCTCTTTGAGCAGTTGGAGGATCTCCTCCGCTTCAAGCGGTGCGGAGATCTTTAATAATTTCGACTGGAGTTTCTCTCCTTTTGGTGTGAAGGAGAAGAACTCCATCTTCGCACGCTTTAGCACCCTCTTAACTTTATTGTGATTTTCTACTGTCTTGCAGCAGATCGAATGCTTCTCTAAGCCTTTATTTTTTTTAATTAAAAAATTACCACTACCTACGGCCGTCCTACATACCTGTGCAGTGTAAATGATGTCCGCCTTGTAGAGGTTAATCGGTGGCACTTTTTCTTTTTTCGTTTGCTGTGGTTGTTGCTGGTGTACTGCATGCTGCTGCTTCTTCTGTTGTTGCGATGTTGCTTGCTGGGCTGCTTTCTGTGGTTGCTGCTTCTGCTGTTGTTGCTGAGCTGTTGGCTGTTGCTGCTTTTTTTGCTTTTTTGCTGCTTGTTGTTGCTGCGGCTGCTTTTCCAGCTGACTTGGTCCGGGCAACTTTTTTTGAATTTGCCCGAGTTGTAGGACAGCTTGTTCTTCCCTTTTTCTCCTTTCGAGAGTTCTTCTTCTAAGCTCTCTTATTTCTTGAAGGAGTTTGTCTGTCTCCTCCCTTAGATTTGAGACTCTCGATTGTTTCGACCGGATTATTGCCTCCACTTCTTCTTCTGTGTCGGAGGGCATCGATTCAAAGCTGTTGCTGCTTATTGCAAATCGGCCCTCCCTCCCATCAGACACATATGAATACCCGTCATCAAAGGTCTCATTCGATGACGTCGACGATGCGCTCTCTTCATCCTCCGGTGACACGTTATTGTTGCGTCGCTTCGAACTGATGGAGTTCTGCTTTTTTCTCCTTCTCTTTGCTGTGCCTTCTTTAGACACCGTTGGTTGGTGGCGTGGTTCTTCTGCCACCGGTTTTTGGATATCGCCGTCCGCTTCTAGGTGAGCGGACTGCCCGTTCTCCTCCATACCTTGCACTGACTCACTTTCAGAGTGCAATTATCGGCTCGACGGGAAAAACGATAAAAAGAGATGTGTATCCCCACCGGGACTCGAACTCAGCCCTCCTGGTCCACGGGTCTGGTCTTCACACACTCGGCCACGCTCTTGTTGCGGATCCCCGCGTTATTTTCACTAGTTGACTGAACTAATTACTCGCTATTACTTGAATTTGCTAAGTCGAAACACTTGTGCACTGTTCAACGGTGTGTGAACGACTGACCGCTGAATGCATCGTGATAGTAGTCGTCCTGGCAGCAGTGTTGATGCATTAACTATTTAATTTTGTCTCCGCCGAGCATTTCATTTTGGCATGCTGAAGCCAAAATGAAGCAACGGAACGCGATCGATCAATTTGGAATAGTGCACCAATAGCAGGCGGTCCTCTAAATTTTAAATATTGGCAAGCCTCGTTTGTTGCCAGTTTTACTACGGCCATTCCGACTACAGTGCATTCTCTACAATCGCATGCAATAGAAACTCAAGTAGTCTGTCTAGTCTGCCTATTTGAAAAGTCGCGATCCCTGCGTCAGTAACGATAAAAATTAAATTTAATCGAGACGTACTGTACTTGTTCCTTTTATGAAATCCCTCACAAACTGTACAGACACTCAAGCTGTCGCACATCGGCTTCGTACACATCCCAACAGTCGGAGGTCACGTTAAATTGAGTCAACACGTTCACGTATCATAAAGCAGGCTGAGCAAGTTTACACGACGAAATGCTTCCAACCTGCTTCCTGACGCGTGCGCAAACAAACAATACAACTTACTTGACGTTCCACCGCAGTACGGCTGCCGTTTTCCACCGTTCACACAGAAGTCGACATGTCCGACCTTTCCAGTTTCTCCATAATACCCGGCGTTCGTATGAATCACATGCACCGCCTTGGCATCACCACTGTCCAGTCGATTCGGATTCCCCGGCTTGATCAAAGGACGCGCCGGATCAAGACCTGTCAAAGCAAACAAACAAAACAACTGTTAACACCTGTTCATTGAACTCGCCCCCCACACCTCGTCCCATCGCTCACCAATAATCCTCTCGACTCTGAAGTTCAAAAAGTTAGAAATCAATCCACAGATGTGCGCTCCCAAGGAGTGCCCCACACAAGTGGTCTTGTCCACTTTCATTCCAGAATTCCGCAAAAAAGTGAAACTCTCCGCCAGACATCTGGCAACTGGCTTCAGATTATGCACAGCAGCCACATAGCACGGCGGCCTGGCCAATGTCCCCCAATCCGCGACGAATACATTATATCCACCGTGACGGAGGTAAGCTTTGAAACGAAACAAAACACAAAGAAATACAAGCAAACCGAATTCGTTTTGTTTTTCTCCAACACTTTCCCACTCGTGGAGTGCGCTGAATATCAAGTGGGCATCGGCATCATTAACGTACCATCTCGCAGGACCGACATCGGGAGGGTGTTGTCTCCGCCGGCGTATCCGTGCACCAATATGATGTTCTGATTCTGCGGATCCCATTCGTTGTTGCGCAACCAATCGCCTTGTTCCATGTTCAGCTGTCAAATAGAAATAAGTCATGTATTGGGGCGCTGCTGTTTTTACGAGTGTATACCAATGCGCATGCGCGCGTGCGAATGCGAGAGATGTGGGCCTCACTTTAAATGCAGAGAGTTTACCAAATGGGGTTGAACTTTCGTTTGGTGTGAAACGAGAAAATCACGGAGCCATTAAATTTTGAGGCACGTATATGTATGTACATTTTCGGCTTGATTTCACCGCATTTAACGGTGTTTTTGCATGTTCCACTCGTGTGACACTTCACCTGTATTTGGCGCCGGGCTTCTGTTGGGGGACTCGTTCAAGGTTCACGTTATGCTTATGGATAATCCACAAAAGAAATGCGCTCGGCAATGTAATAATAATGTCTGTCGACGATTACGTCAATGGCTTGGCAGTTACATAAATCTGGAAATTTCTGATTTGGCGCACTTGCGCGTGAAGTGGGTGAAGTGGTTTTGTGTGCTTAGGGCTGGTATACCTATTCACATTTTTTTAGAAAACAAAATGCTTGCGATCTTCTGTCTTTTTTTGTTAAATTGAGAACAAGAAGTTCTCTGTGATTATTGCTTCCACTTTTTATGTCTATTGGCAGATCGTTGAAAAGTAGGACACCCTTGCAGGAAAGGTGCTTGTAGCGTCTCGGTAGCTTGAGCCTCAAATCTTCGCCGTTCCCTAAGAGATGGGTTAGGTTAGGGTCGTGATTGACAGCAGCAGCATAATTTACTCCGTAGACCAGTGAGCTAGACTGACACAAATGTTGCATAGAACGGTCAAGTTATCGCCCCGACTTCGACGACTTTTTCTGCTGGAGAAGAGGGCACTGAACGGCCAGAGAATAAGCACAATCGTTTCCTCCTCAGCCCCCTGCAGCTTCTGCTGAAGCCATTGTTTGGCAGACCTAATCTGTATGCATGAGTTGCAATGAAGCAGTGCTCAGTGATAACGTCGAAGAGACTCGTGTGCTCTGGCCTGCACGGTCTGAGGCTGTATGACCGCTTCGGATTTGGAGTAGGCCATAATTGTTTCGTGGTTCCATCAGATCATCCGCGTTTGGTGTGATGCCAATCGTTAACAGATGTTTCAAACCAGCGAGAGGCTGGATGTCAGATCTCTAGCCGGAAAGTAGTGCCTTTTCCAGCGAGTTTCTGACTCACATGAGATGGCCAGGGCCACTTCGTTCAGACATAGGGGGCAGTTAAAGGAAGTCTTTCTGTTAATCCAGACGGTATCCAGAGATTTGAATGCCGCCTGGCTGTCACCTAGTCACATTGTTCTTGACATGGTTGACCACTACTTCCACTCGGAGGCCTTAGGGCCGAGTTGTGAATCCCTTCACTTGTGGAGTACCCCTTCTGTCAACCTGTCCTGTCACGGGAATCGTGCTTCTGCGTGAGAGCCGCTATAGATGATTCGCAATCGACATGCTATTAGCATACTGAAGTAGCGAATGTGAGTCATGTGTGAAGAATTAAAATAACACCCAGCGTCTGGTAGTCAGACTGCCAATATCATGTGTAGAGGATGCTCGATCAGAAGTTCTTCTAGAAGAGGAGCGGGAGATCGTTGCCTCTAGGTACGGATCTTGTTCTGTCACGGATTAAGATTGTCCAAATCAGAATTCCTTCCAGATTTGGAGTGAATTCAGATTGTGTCCAGATTAGTCTAGGATGACTGTTCAAAGCTGAAGGCGGGGCTGCCCTTAACACGTGGCTGGTACACACGCAGTCTATCCGATGCAAAACATGTCTCAACAAAACATCAATTCCTTTCCGATGAAGTGCACGTGATCATTTCCTCTAACTAGAGCCCCCTAGAGAGTCGGGACAAGTATGAGTCCTACCAGTCGTAGGTTATCTGACCAAACAAAGCAAATCTGATTCGCCCTAAGCCTCAAACACCCGTTCTTGTAAATCAGAATCTGTTGATCAGAATTCAGAACTTATAAAATATGTAGCGGCCTCTAGTACGGCACTGCATGATTGACAAACATGCTAATGGGATGACTAAGCAGTTTCTGTGTGAATTTTACAAATGAGAATGAATATGGACGAACTGCGTCTAATCGAGATTAAATACAAAACACACCTAGATTGATAGTAATAATAATATGCGCGACAGTCCGATGTGGACCTGGACCGATCTTCTTCAGCACCCACTCGTGTTGTGTGTGCTATTGGTCTTTCACGAGCGAATGGAATATTATGCGGACTCGGAACGGCGAAGTGGGAGAAGCTTTCTTAGACAGGAACGCTCTTTAAGTGACTCCAAGCCGGTGGACTTGTGAATTATGAAAGGGTCCAAAATCATCGAAATGACACCGCCGGTGTATACGTCGACGCACCAACCTACTACGCCAAAGGGGGCGCGGCGACCATGCCTATAATCATACTCCTTCGAAAATCTTAGCATCAACTGAACACTATTATGGCCAATCACAATGCCTTCTTGATGTCATTCTTGATTAAACAAACATTGGCACAAATCATTTTTAGAACTAGAACCAATTAAATTGCTCTTTAAGGAATCAAATGATAAATGCTTGACGACGACCAGCAATATGTGGAAGAGGACTGTTTCCTGCCGCAAATTATAATAGTATGGTTGGCGCTACAGCGTGTATAGGACTAGGGCCTAGATTCCCAGTAACCACTCGTCTTGTGCATGCTACTGTTATAGCAAGAATGGAAGCCTAGAGTGTGAACTAAACTATCCAAGAGTTCTCTGCAGAATATTAATAGGGATTATGACAGATCTCTGCCAGTAGTGGTCCTGATTCCCACTGACAGAAGCAGAAACGCTAAAGCGAACAAAGGTGCAGTGCTGCGCTTTGTATGGAAGAGTGGAACAAATTTTGTAAGATCTATACCAGTGAATGAGTTCATTTCATGAAATCTGGGCAATGACCGAAGGAAGAAGATCGCGAATACAAGCTGCTGAGATGAGAATTATTCGCCGGGATAGGGTGCGAAACACGGCAGTGCGCGAGGAACCCAACATTGAGGAGCTTATTCTCTCGGAACGAAAAGGGCTATGCTTCGGTGGTTTGGCCAGGAGGCACGAATGTCCCCTTCATCAGGATTCCCGAGACGATCGCTGAATGCGATTTCATCAGGTAGGCGACCGCTTGGCAGACCCCGGACAAGGTTGTTGGACCAAGTCCAAAAACTCGCCTGGTTACGCTTGGGCATAACTCATGATGAGTTAGAGTCCATGGCGGAGGATTAAGTAGCCTGGAGATCTCTCGAGCGTGGTTTATCCCCGCGACCTGTTTAGTGGAGCATGCGGGTCAGAAGATGATGATTCATTTCATGGCTCAAAAATTAAGATATAAAATCAATTAAATTGTATATTTTCATAAAATTGTATTCCACATCTATGATGTACTAAGTCTTGCAATTCATAAATATATACAGACTCATCCTTCCTCGAATTTCAAGGAATACCATGATTTGTACGAGCTAGAGGGAGTTTTGGAAAAATTCCATTTAGAGAGAGAAACAATTTTTTTCTGTTTACTTTGCCCTGATTCCGTAAAATGTAATGAAATTCATTTAATTGATCTTACTGCCAACTTTCACAAAAAAAAAAAAACTGCATCAGCTCTGTTGAACGGCCTAGCCTTGATTTTCAACGGAATCTCGTATTCCAACTGGAACTTCGCTAAAACAAGATCTTTTTTTTCTAAAGGGTGATTTTTTAAAAGCTATAGGAAAGTTTTTCAAAAAAAGAAAAAAACACATAAAATTCAGACAAATGCATGAAATCTTTATTTGAATTGATAGTACGGTCCATATAATTTAATGTTTGAAGATTATTTCATGCAAATGTTGACCTTGACTGCGTCTATAATGGTCCATCCGCTTAGTCCAATTTTGGCATACTCTTTCCAACATTTCGGCCGGTATCTCATGAATAAAAGCTTCAATGTTGTCTTCCAATGCGTCAATTGAAGCGGGCTTGTCTGTATAGACATGCGCTTTAACATTACCCCTCAAAAAAAAGTCTAAAGGCGTTAAATCGCACGATCTGGGCGGCCAACTGACCGGTCCCGAACGTGAAATAAAATGTTCACCGAACTCGCCTCGCAATAAGTCCATTGTTGCGCGTGCTGTGTGGCATGTGGCACCGTCCTGTTGAAACCACATGTCATGCAAGTCAAGCTCTTGCATTTTGGGCAAAAAAAAAGTTGGATATCGTCTCACGGTAGCGCTCACCATTCACAGTTACGTTACGATTCGCATCATCTTTGAGGAAGTACGGTCCAATGATGCCACCAGCCTATAAACCGCACCAAACTGCGACTTTTTCTGGATGCATTGGTAGCTCTTGCAATGCTTCTGGCTGATATTCAGTCCAAAATCGATGACAATAAAATTCAATAATTTGCAAGCGTTGTTCGTTTGTAAGACGATTCATGGTTAAATTATAGACCAAACTGAAGATGTTTGACAGTGAAACAAAACACGAAACGTGCGTCAGCTGTTTAAACCAGTGTTGCTAAAAAATCACCCTTTAGATGGCTACATTTCCATTGCCTTGAATTCAAAACTGTTTTAAATCCAACTAAAAATACAAGTAAAGGGATAGCCACTGAAAGCGGCCCTTTTTGGGAGCTGAGTCAAAAGAAATCACAGAAAGGGAGGCATACACTCATTGAAACAATATTGAATATTTACACCCATATCGCAACGGTGAGTTCAGGCGTTTCGGCTTTGACCTTTTCAGTGGGATACACAGCAAATCCATTGAACGAGGCACAATGCAGCGGTCGCGCTTTGATAGTTCACAGACCGTAATATCGTAAGTGCGAGCACAAGTTTCTAAGTAGAGCTACTTCTACAAACTCGGGCTTTCGACAGTTGTGAAACAATTTTCTTTTATTTACTCGTGGTTTTTTAATTTTTAGCAGGCTGAGGCAACTATTTGTTTAATGCCTGAAACACAATAGTGCGTTGCTGCGTTGCGTTGTCTTTCAACGCACACAAAAGGCATTGCATAGAATACTGCGGCGACCTACGTAAGTACAAAATGAGAGAGATGAGAGGATCGTAAAACGTAAGACCATCGCATGTCATTATCGAACATGTTGGACAATTTTTGACAGATTGGTGCGATGATAAACAGTTTACTACAGTTTAACGACAAAATCAATTTGCATTCGGACCAAGGAGGAAGTTTCAACAATTGTTTGAGCAGAATATTTTTTGATGTGACATTTCGCAAACGAAAACAGCTGACACAATATTTTTCATCTGGTATTTGAGAGAGAGAGAGAGAGAGAGAGAGTGAACAACTGATTATCGCAATGCGTTATCGCACCCCTCCGTAACATTGAAGTCGTACGCAGCAACGCACTATTGTGTTTCAGGCATAAGACATTAAGTTTTATGTGAAGTAATTGCATTTCTTTTTTCTGCTGAAATGGATTTTAGACCATTTTACTTATGAAACTTGTGAAAAAATGAGGGAGCCGCCCTTTGACATTCCACTCTCGTAAGCTCGATAAAACGCGTACCAACGCCTGCCCACCGCGCGAACGCGACATTGTGATTTGGCCATTATGAAAAAACAAAAGAATTCGACTTAAGGGTTGAAAAAGAGGGCCAAGAATCGAAGGAATGTGTACGAGTTAGAAGGAGTTTCGACTTAGGGAGAATGATTTTGCTTGGACAATTAAATAAACTAAAATATGTCGAAAAGCTTCGAGTTAGTCAGAAATTCGACATCGGGAGAGTCGACTGTACATAACATATATAAAACACACATCAGGATATCTATCATAAAATATATAGACCATCGAATTGACATCTGCTAGCATACACAAAAATAATTTTGTCAAAAAAAACTTTTCGAGAACTCCAACCACACACAAAATGTCAAGTCTTTTAAAATGTAAAATATACGTGAAGACGTAAAATATTGCAAATTATTCTGATCTCTTAAGTCACAGCATTTTATAAGCCTGACGAATTGAAAGCTTTTAACTCTTCTTAACTAAGCTGCATTCTTTTAGAAGGAACAGGCCGACTGAAAATGTGCTCAGGTTTTTTTTTTTTGCTATGAAAATAAACAAGGCGCAAGGACAACCATTGGAATTGTGCGGAATTGACTTGCAATGTCCATGCTGCTCCCACGGCAATTACATATTTGTATCATGTTGACGTGTAGTTAAGCTGTTAGTTTTGTTTATTTATACCAATACTCCTGGCAAATATGTAGTTTACGAAAGGACTCTGCAATGACTTAAATCAGAAGAAGTGCTATGCATTCGAACGACATGAGGAACCAATCACGTGTCCACACAAAATTCGCACGAGCCCACACAAAATGTGTGCCGTGTCTATACAACTTCCTGAATACACAGCAATGTGGTGCCATTCGTTTCAATGATGTTTGAACGGGTAAAGAATATGGTTCGCACACGCATTGGACAAAATAAGTGCCTACTACAGAAAAAAACGAATTTAAGATGCAATTGAAAATCTCTCCTCTACAAAGAATGTACCCTTATGGCATTTCCTGACATAGAAGGTGCCTTCAACAACTGGCAAATGTTGTCACTAGCTTAAGAGATAATGCAGAATGTCCTCAATAAGCTAGAAGTGTCTATACAAACATGCGGCCTCAGTGTTAACCCTCAGATCTCGTACTATTCATCAGAAGGTACAAAGTCCCTCAATTCGACCCCCCACGCTGTGCGGCACCACTTTACAACTAACCGCCAGTGCGAAATTTCTGGGTCTCATCATCGGCAACAAGCTAAGCTGGAAACTCAATATCCAGGAGAGGGTCAAGAAGGCTTCTCCTGGCCTGTTCAGCTGTAAAACAGCCATAGGCTGCAAATGAGGGTTACAACCACGCATCATCCATTGGATCTTCATCTCAATTGTCTTCTGTATGGAGTCTCACTTTGGTGGACAGCACTAAACACAGCTGCCAACTGCACGCTGCTCAAACGGGTGCAAAGACTGGCCTGCATATGTATCACGAATGCACTCAATATACTGTAAACCTGCACACACCACTGGAAACCTTCAGTAAACAGGTGGCAGCCAGCACAGCCTGAGACTCAAAACGCTCCGACTGTGTTCCGAACTCTCCTTCGGCCACTCAACCATTCTAAACGAATTCAACTTTCTCCCCAACGACACCGACCGACTACTACCCCAAGTTATCTTCGAGAAGACATTCTCCACCATCATCCCCTCCAGATTAGATTGGAAATCTGATAATCAGACACTGGCTGATGCCCTGCGCATCTTCACTGATGTGTCGAAGACAGACGATGGTGTAGGTAGAAACGTAGCTATCCTCCTGAAGCTCCCTGACCACTGTAGCGTATTCCAGGCAGAAACCATTGCGATAAAGGAGGCATTGTCCTGGCTCAAGAACAACGTAATATCCAAAAGAGATATCACCATCTGTTCGGACAGTCAGGCCGCAATCAAGTCCCTGGACAATGTCATGTTTAATTCGAAAACATCCCTTAATTCAGGCTGTCTCTGAACGAGATGGCTGAGCATTTTAACATACACCTCATGTGGGTGCCGGAACACTGTGACATACCGGTCAATTGCAAAGCCGATCAACTCGCTAGGTGTGGCACATCCTCCACGCAAGCAATAGGAGGTCATCCACCTTCCATGCCAATCGCTACAGCCTACCATCTACTAAAAATACACACAATCAACACCACTAATCGTAAATGGCTACAAGGTACCACTAGGAAATATGGCCTTAGGTCAGCTTAGACTCAGCACATCTGCGAAGAAAGAAAAAATTCAACATGGCAAGAGAATAGGCCGGTCGAACTGCACGACCTGTAATGTAAAATGCCCCTATTTGTGCACATTTTGTAAATAAGGATTCCAAGAAAAGGGGCCAGTGGATGCAGACGATTTTTACAAATATGAAAAGGTCACACTTTTCTCTTGATAATCAACTTGCTTGACATCCTACGACGCTCGCTAGATAATCTCTTTAAAAAAAAAAGAGCTTTATTATTTCTTAAATAAAATATTTCTTTGAAGAGCCGGGTGTTTGCATGAGGATGTAAGACATGCTTAGTCTAGGCAAGAGGAGCTAAGTCTAGTTTTTCGGATAAAATAAAATAAATATATCGACTTGAATTACTGCCTAAGCTCATGTTTGGAGAGCTGCTGACAACGAGCGGGTGGTTTTCGCAGGCTACGAGCTTTATTTATGACAATATTTCTGACTTAGAATCATCACTCTAAGACTTAGTGATTTTTGTCTGTGGGTCGCCACACTGTGTGTGAAACTCTGGCGCATCTGCTTTTGCTTTCCCGCGTCATCAGCTAAAACTCGGTATAGAATTCTAGGTGAACTCCAAATCATTAAATGATGTGGCCACACTATCTCATCCATTCCGCAAACGCTAATAAAACATCTTGCCCAAGCGAGGTCACGGTTGGGTACAAATCTGTGCGTGGTGGTTACTCTGTGCGTGGTGGTTGCATTGTGGACCAATAGGAGGGTGTAGGGCTCAGTGACCAGCGCCTAAACCAGCTTCAACCACCTGAGTAGTAATAAGGACAGATGTCACAGCTTCACAGACGAATTAATCAACAACATCAACTGGAAAAACCATTTTTGTACGTCTGTTGAATTGGTTAGACAAGGCGAACTGTGGCTACTGATCTGACTGATCCTTATGAAAGTATTCCACTTTGTTACGGTTGATCGGAAATCGGTCATAATTTATAAATCCCTCTCCTCACAAGGCGCCTTCCTCCCTTACATTAGCTTGCTGCATCCACTTATCTTCACAGCTTTTTTTTTATTTATAGTGGCGCAAATTTTACAATGTATTGCATACAATTTCTTGTACAGAGATTTGGTTTCCATCGCCTTACTACTTAAATATTCATATAATCTTTATATAATTTATCACAGAAATATTAGACTTTAGTCTGAAGGACAACAATTCCTAATTCCTTTGGAGAGAAGAGAGAAGTGGTTAGTCTTGATTTCAAAATGCTGACTACAATGTTTTAGAACACACAAAATGGCAATAAATAAATATGTGAATAAATAAGATAAAAATAAATATATAAAATAAATATTAGACAAATACGCGCTACAAATAAATAAATAAATAAATAAGTCTTTTTTTTTTTTTGCGAGGGTAGGTGAAAATCTTCAAAAGACACTATGGGGACCGTTCCACACCTCCCTTCAAATAAAATATATTTCCACTACAACTAAGTCTTACACTTATCCAGCAGTTTTACTTTCTTGGTTTAGGCGCATTTGGCAAGAATTCTCCAGAGTTCTTGCTATCACCTTGCAGTCCTTTGAAGACGGCGGAAAGCGTTGGTTTCGTCGAGAATTGGAAGGACAGCAGAGTTTATGTGCTCTTCCAGACGACGCTTATGCTTACGAGCAAAATTCGTAATTTCATCATGGACTGATGGAATTCCAAGGTCTCTGTGGATGTCGCTGTTTCGTATATACCAGGGTGCGTTGACGATGGCCCTTAGCACTTTATTTTGAAATGTTTGTAGTATGTTTCTATTACTTTCTTTGGTACAACCCCATAGTTGTATACCATACGTCCAGACTGGTTTTAGCACTTGCTTGTATATAAGCAATTTGTTGTCAATACTTAGCTTGGAATATTTTCCAATAAGCCAGTACATGTCTTTGTATCTTAATTGGAGCTCTTCACGTTTCTTTTTGACATGCTCCTTCCACTTAAGCTTTACATCGAGAGTCATTCCGAGGTATTTCGCTTCATCACCGAAGGGTATTTGAACATTATTCATAAAAACGGGCAAGTTATTCACGTTCTTATACGTAAAATTTATATGAACGGATTTAGCTTCGTTAAGCTCAATTCGCTGAGTGTTCGCCCATTCGTGTATCCGGTCTATAGCACATTGTAATTTTCTGGTTGATTCTTCGACCGTTTTGGCAGTTACTAAAATGGCGGTGTCGTCAGCAAATGTGCCTAGCACGGTGCCTACGTCCTGCGGTATATCGCTGCTATAAAAAAAGGAGGGGACCAAGGACACCTCCTTGTGGTACTCCAGCTTGTATAGGCTTAAATAGGGAGTATTCTTTCCCATATTTCACGCGGAAGATTCTATCAGTTAGATAATTCGATAAAATTGTGTAAAATCTTCTCGGGAGGAACTGTCGAAGCTTATGTTTCAAACCTTCGTGCCAAACCTTGTCAAAGGCTTGCGAAACATCGAGAAATACAGCTGAGCAGACTTGCTTTTGTTCAAACGATTTTTCTATAACATCAGTTATTCGATGTACTTGGTCGATAGTTGAATGCTTTCTTCTAAAACCGAACTGGTGATTAGGAATAAGTCGTCTTTCTTCCACAACCGGGCTTCGTCTGAGTAACATTCGTTCGAACACTTTAGACATTATCGGAAGCAGTAATAAGTAAGCATAAATAAGTAAATATGTTTATATATTAAACAAGTAAAAATATAGATGGATAAATGAAGGAGTAAATATTGCACTCAATCTGCAGCTGAGTTTGAAATCAAGTCGTTTCCGGACGATAAAAGGGATTGATTATAATGGAAAAAAAGTTTTTCAACTCTAGCTGTGGCCATTTCGATCTTGGATGTCTTATGCAGTTCCGTAGTCGAGAAAACCAAGGGAGATTTAGAATCATTTTTAAGAGTTTACTTTGCGTTATTTGGAGCCTACGCAGATGACTTTTGGTGCACTTGCCGGTGCGCCATTGTCTGGAGACATGATCCGTTGGAAAATAGACTTAAAAAATGGATTAAGAATCTTTATCGTAACGTTTGTCTTTCTGATAATTTCTTGAATATGAAGCCTAAGAGTTAGCCATTCATCTAAATGTACCCCAAGATACTTTCCACTCGATTTCCACTCGATCGGAAAACCATTAAGTTGAAGGCTGTTGCTTGGAAGTAGACAAGCTTTTAGAAGCGTTAATGTCAGTTTTCCAATCTTGACACTATTGAAGGACAGTATTTATCCCAGATTACAGATTGGTTTCAATAATGGAACCAGTTGCATGCGAGGATAAATATGTATCATCTGCATATAAAGCATTGCAATTATTTAGATTTGGAAAATCAGAGGACAGAGCCTTGTGGTACACCAGCGCTAATTATTTTGTTGTCCGAGAGGCTCTGATTTACGGACACTTTGAAAGTACGGAGAGATAGAAAAGACTGAACGATTTTAATATGATACAGCGGAAGGCTATAATTCAATAGCTTGTGTATCAATCCATCATGCCAGACGGTAGCGAATGCTTTCTCAGCGTCCAAGATTAACATGCCAGTGCTTTTCCCTTCTGAAAGAGTTTTCTTCACAGTTGGTACAACGATAATGGTCCTTAAAAAAATGCACCAACAATTTGTAACAGTACCCAGCCTTTCATAAGTAAACTGACGCTGAGTGTGATTGCAGTCAGTAAAGGCTGAGTTTTTAAGTGTTCGAAAAAACAGGAATTACAGTCGAATAGGCACTGGAACAAATGTTGTGCTCGATTTACGAAATGTCTCATTTCTTCGACTTTTAGAAAATTCGAGTCAAGAATGACCGACTTACAGAGGTTTGACTGCATTTCATGCGAATGTTAACGACGATTACGAGGATGTTGACTGGTATCCCGAGCAATATCCCGACCTGGCTTAACAGCGTGGACGAATGAAAAATTGTCTTGACATGGACGTCCGATGAACATCATATTCGACACATTGGAATATCCCAGCAGAAGTTTATCGCACCGAGGGTGCGCAAAGACACAATCTTGTGGGATTTGTCTGCCTTAGCGCGCAACCTTGTCGCTCCAGGTCGAGTTCCATCCTAAAGGCCTGCCAGCAGAGAAGGATACAACCGGGAAGAACCGACCAAATGAAGGAATCGCTCGTTGTTTTGTTTGCAAAGACCATGCAAATGTAACCACTTTCCTCTCGCTGTGTTGGACACTCTTGCTATGACATTCGCAAAATGGCTTATTTCATAGGCAGTGATATCAAAACTCGTATGTGTGCACAAACATCTTTTTTGTTGACCGCTCTTGATGAAACCAAGTCAAGGCTGTTCAGTGGTTCGCATGCTAGTGGCCTCGCGGGCACTTCTTTTTCTAAGTCGAACCACGGTCTCCATCAATTGATGTCAATTCGTGGCGCAGTGCAGAAACTAGTCTTAGCAACTTGTACAAGGCCACGTCTTGGCGCAGTTGTCTAAGTAAGTGGATGAAGAATCCCGAGTCGACTTTCATTTCGTTGCAAGGGGATACACCAAGAGAGAGTCATCAACCTTAGCCTCACCACACGCAATTGGGCCTTTGAAGTGGGTTCTGAGAAGAAGAACCACTTCAGTGTGCCTGTTGTGGCATCTCATGTTTCGAGTGGACCCGACGAAGGGTGCGTCAATCTTGCCCACACTGACCTAGACAAACAACGAATCGAAATCGAATAACCCGGAAAACGATTACCCACCGCCTCAGCTCAAGTGCCCAAGCACACACTTCACTCTTCACAGATCACTCTCACGACTCAGAGGTCACTGGTGGCGCTATCGACCACAAAACATCGCATTACATCATGAGCGTCACTTCCGAGGGTTTCCTGAAATCGTACACGAAACCCTCCCCAACCGCAGGCAGTGAGGAAACGAAAAGAAAACAAATAAATATTCCACATACGACCCCCGGAATCGGTGACACTCAACAGCACACACGCACACACAAACGCACGAGCACTGAAATGCACTTACCAATTTTCTGGTTCCATTCAGCTGAGTGTACAGATACAAGCTGATGTCTGGATCGGGGCACTTGTCGTACAAATCGTTGCCGCGCTTCCACACGCAATCCTCTCGAGATGTATTGAAATTCGCTGAATCGCCCAGATACAGCGACTGCAGAATAACCCGCTGCGCATTTGTATCTACCACACAAACAAAATTAGACTAAGCTCAAACGTGTACGTTCGCAATTGCAAAATTATATCTTACAGCTTCCACAGCAGACGAGGACTAAGAAGACGCCAATTAGGGCGGCACCACTGGCACTAGACATGATCGCCGAAAGCACCTCGCGAAACGAACAAAAATCAAACACAAACTACTCGTCACACTAAACCGGATAATCGCTGAGCGAATCTGGAGACGAACGCAACCACTGACGACACACAATTGATGTAACTTCGAGTAGGGTTCGCGCAGGTATGAGGCACCATTGCTGGCTCCATCAGAAGTAAACCTCAACTCCTCGCCAGCACACAGCTCAGCCCCGCCAGCAAGCCAGCGGTAGCGATGGTGGTGTATGAGATACTAGCCAAAAGTCTGAATCCGCAAAGAGTTTCTCGGTGGTATGCGAGAGTCGAATATCGACGCGGCGTATACCACAAACACGGCTCGTGACGTAATCGACTGCAGCAAGGTGCCGCGGTAGACGTCGATATGTTGGCTGTTGCATTTACATGTACAGCGTTTCCAGTGCTCAAGCGGCACGCGCAACGAATACAAAGTTCGTCCGTCGGGGGGTCGCTGAGCTTTGGTGGTGTGGTCGTGGTGAAGGGGGGGTCTGTCGGTTCGCCAGTCTTTCACTAGCCATACATGCAGTATGTGAGAATAGGTTCAGTTATTTGGTGGATGTCTCTTTTTGACGGGCAACGTGATGGCTTGCAAAAGTAGGAAGTCGAGTTCACTGGCCCTGTGCTTACAGTGCGTTCGAATGTTCGCGACACAAGTTGACAGTACTACTTGGTCTTTGGCAAGTTGGTCGGAAGTGGGCAAGGGTCTCACGCAGTCCATGTTGGGAGGCGGAGTGTAGGATGCAGGCCGTTGCATTTATGACGGGCTCTGATTAGTTATGGGAGTACGATCAGTAGACAGTTACTGACGGATGTGTCGCGACTAACGATGAGTGTGGTTTAGAGACCATGTTTTTGGAAGACACTTGCTGGAGGTAGAAAGGCACTTTTGGCGGTAAATACATAAACATTCAGCTTTTAATTCCGATGAGCTGACCCGTCAAATCACCCCGAGGAGGAGGCCATTATGCAGCCACATAGTAAGCGCATGTTGCTCCTCTATTCTCGTAAAAATGAAAACACTCACATTTCGTGATTACTGTCAATTAATTAGTGTAATTGGACGTGTGCATATTTCGGTGCACTTTCATGGAGATTTCCTCACCGATCAGCCCTCCCGTGAATAGTTTGCAAGAAAGAGGCAGTAAATGGCATCAAAATAGGCAAGGCAAGGGGTTTAATTAAATGGGTGGCCAATAATGACCATACAAAGGAATTACTCATTCACGGAGGTATGTTTGGCCATGGCGAGGAGAAACCCGGGCGGAAATCGTTGTGCAGGACAATCCATTTTCAACAACATTCTCGGCAGCGTTACACTCAGTTAATAAACGCCTTGAGATCCAGAAAGCTTGTTGAAAGGGAATGCACTCCATCTTCATCATCGATTGCGATCGAGTTTCCTTGAAATGAATGGAATCACATGCAGTTTCTTAATTTTCCGAAAAAATCAGAACAAATGTCACATGCGCTTTAAGACCTAAAAGAGGCTTAGACACCAGATGGTGGAACATTGTGTTCGACAAAGGAAACGATAAGTAGTCAAGAACCTATGAGACAGGACAATATGCGTCTAAAGTGGCGCTCACGCTGAAGACAGCTAGCTGGACATTCCACTGATGGTTGACGCTTACAAAGAAGAAAAACAACTGGCCACTGAACATGCTGCTCCACCTTCTTCCGTGGAATATATTGGGAAGACAGGAAGCGGTCAGTAACCGAACTTTGAACCTATCCCTACAAGAGTGGGTCGGATCTTAATACAGCTGTACCCTTATATCCCTTTCCACACATCCTATACAAACAGTGATCAAAGGGGCACTAGCCTGCGTCAAAAATAATGCGATATGTACGAGGGGCGTCGATATATTCTCGGTATCGATATGAAGGAAAATGCGAATTCAATTTAAATTGTTTTTATTTTTCAATATAATCTCCCCTAACATCAATGCATTTGTTACATCTTGAGATAAGCTTTTTTAAACCCTCAAAAAAATAAATTTCCTCTTTCTCTGCAAAATACCCATTTGTTGCCGACTTGAGTTCTTCATCATCCGAAAATCTTTTTCCACGAAGACATTTGTTCATACCCGGAAACTGGAAATAATCACTAGGGTATTGGATTTCTTCCGAACCACAATCTCGCGCAGCAGCCTGGGAAACTCGCGCCATGTGAACAGGAGCGTTGTCATGAAGAAGCAACACACCCGCTGCGAGTTTAGCCCGTCTTTTTTTTTTCATTTTCCCCCGCAAATTATGCAAAGTGGAAGCGTAGGATGTGGCGTTGATGGTTTCACCTTTCTTTTTGTACTCAATGAGCACGATTCCCTTTGAGTCCCAAAAAACTGTGGCCATGAACTTCCCGGCAGACGGAGTGACTTTGAACTTCTTCGGGGGGTCTGTTCCTTTTTTATGCCACTGCATGGACTCTTGTTTGCCTTCAGGGTCATAGTGGTGGACCCATGTTTCGTCACCAGTAACAATTCGATCCATAAAACCGTCCACGTTCTCACTATACATCTGCAAAAGCCCTCTACAGCATGCGATTCTCACTTTTTTCTGAGGCGCGTGAGCATTCGTAGCACCCACCTTGCACTGACCTTTGAAAGGTTAAGATGGTCATGAAGAATGGTGTGAATGGTACCAATTGAAAGCTTGGTGATCTCTGCCATCATTTTCACCTTTATTCGGGCATCCCCAAGAACAAGTTTTTCGACTTCTTTGGTGCTTTCTCCCGTACAAGCAGTAGCCGGGGCGCCGGAGCGAGGGTCGTCTTCAATGCTGTCTCTGCCTCTCTTGAACGCACTTGACCACTTTTGGACAGTTGATAATGAAGGTGCGGAACCCTGGTAAACAGCCACCATCTCCTCCTGAATGCTTTATATATACAACCACAGCTTCACCCCGATACCGAGAATATATTGAACGCCCCTCGTAAGTAAGTAAGTAAGTAATTCATAGCAAAAAAGGATAGTTATATAATATGAATTCAAGAGCTATGGCTAAGCCCTCGGCCTGGTCAGCAGAATTCTAGATGTGTATTTTATATCTTCAATTTCAAACATAGAAAAGATTCGTAACAGTTCAAGCATATTCTGTAATTAACAGCATTCTGGTTTTGTAGATTGATTTTTAAAAAACCGAGAAGAATTTTCCAGTCGCATTCGTTTAAAAGTTGTAAGGTTTCGAGCGTTGTCAATGTCTGTTATGCTTTGTGGTCTGAATATTGGGCATGAACACAATCTTCCTTCGATTTCAGCTTACAAAGCTCACAGAATTGGTTGAGCTTTCCATTATAGGCGTTGCCTTTCAGTGAAAGAACTTCACATCTTGCTTTGAATATCAGAGATATTTCATCAGAGCTTATCGAGTCATGAAAATAATTCCTTTGGTTTGGATCGTAATTTAGTTGCCTGTATAATATCCAGCTTTCGGACTCTCGAGCCTTCATTTTGAACATACTTCGGGTGTTGTTTTCGTTTGTTTGAAAAATGCGGTTGAGTTGGTGCATGTCAATAGGTAGGCTTCCTCCACAGTCGTTACTAATAGTTCGCCACCTTGCATACCACCAAGCCTTCCTTAACTCGTGCAAAAATAGTTTCTCTGCGATTCGTGAGGCATCATATCTGCATATCTTAATTTTGAAGTCAGCCTGTGACTGTCAGCCAGTCTCTTGACAGTTTTGGTAAACCTGATTCTAGGTGCATAGCGTAATTGGGTGTATTTAATGGGAGATTGAAGAGCTTTTTAATTAAGCTGCTTTGGACCGCTTCAATTTCTTCAAACGCATAAGCCCCCATACTTGCGAGGCATACCAGAGAGTGGATTTGACGATTGAGCTAAAGCTCTTTATAAGTTAAGAGTTAAAGATCTTATACAAAATTTTAAGGGCCGATGTTGATTTTGAATAAAACACAAATTATTTAGGAAATGATTGTCATTTTCTTTAATTATGAAAATGGTTAAATTATGTATTGAACAAAATATCGGCCGCCGCGACCTCGGCGGCACACCTCCATCCGTTGGTCCAAATTTTCGATGACGTTGAAGCATAATTGAGGTTCTATGCCGTTAATGTGCCGAATTATCTCATCCTTTAGCTCTTGAATTGTTTCTGACTTATCGACGTACACCTTTTCTTTCAAATAACTCCAAAGAAGGTGTCACACCAGATGATTTTGGCGGCCAACTGACATCGCCACCAAGTGAGATAACACGGCCATTGAATTTGTCGCGCAAAAGAGCCATTGTTTCGTTAGCTGTGTGGCAAGTGGCACCGTCCTGTTGAAACCACATATCGTCCACATTCATATCTTCCAATTCGGGCCATAAAAAGTTCGTTATAATACGTCCCGATGATGCCGCCAGCCCATAAGCCGCAGCAAACAGTCACTCTTTGTGGGTGCATTGGTTTCTCGAGAATCACTCTTGGATTATCATTCGCCCAAATGCGGCAATTCTGCTTATTGGCGAATCCACTGAGGCGAAAATGTGCCTCATCACTGAAGATGATTTTCTTCGAAAATTGATCATCCACTGTTGCCATTTCCTGCCACCATTCTGACCATTGACGGCGCTTGAAATGGTCAAGCGGCTCTAGTTCTTGAATCAATTGCACCTTGTAAGCGTGTAAATGCAAGTTTTTGTGCATAATGTTCATCAACGACGAGCGTGAGAGGTGCAATTGTTGGGCTCGACGACGAGTTGAGGTGGACGCCTCTTCAGCCACACTATCGCGAACAGCAGCAACATTTTCTGCAATACGAGCTGTACGAGCATGCACTGGTGTTTTCACATCTCCTACAGACCCGGTTTGCTCAAATTTTTGCACGATTTTTCCGATTGTACGCACATTTAGACGATAAAATTGACCGAAAAAATCACGAAGTGCACGATATGGATTTAGAGTTGAACGCCCATTTTCATAATAAGCCTGAATGACTTTAACGCGTTGCTCGATTGTGTATCTTTCCATGGTTCAAATTGAGTTAGTCTGGAATTGAGAAATGTCAAATGAAATGCAGAAAAATCTTGACGTTTAGGTGTGGTTCACATTCAACATCGGCCTTTAAAATTTAATTAACCACCCTTTATTATATCGAAGGTAAAGCAGAGCTATTTGCTTTATCTCTAAGATGTTTACCGAAGTTTAAAGTTGGATTCAGTTTCACTCCCAGATATTTGACTTCTTTCACTGCTTCAAGTGGTTGACCATCGATGTTCCATTGTCTTTTATTTGACATAATTTTCGACTTTTCTGTTTCGATTTTCAACCCCCATCTCTTACAATAACATGACAGGCGATTGGTCATCAGTTGCATATGTTCCGGAGATTATGCGAGTACGACAAGGTCATCTGCTTATGGCAGCACATTGAATGTGGTATTAGCAGTTCTAAAACCTCCTGGCAGAGCATCTACTATGTCGTTTATATACAGAGAGATTAGCAATGCACCTGTTTTCGTTTCTGCTGCATTGGTGTAAGTGTACATTTCCTTAATCACCTTTATAAATTTTGAGGATATGCCGAGTTGCAGAAAAGGGCTGCTTTAAAGTCCACAAAAAAAGAGTGAACTTTTTTACTTCGAGCATGATACGCTTTGACAATGGATGTCAGAGTAAATATCTGATCTATAGTTGAATAACCTTTTCTAAAGCCAGCCTGTAGATCAGTTAGAATATTTGTCAGCTCTACCCATCTTTCTAGCCTCTTTACCAAAATGTCGCAGAACATTTTGGCAATCATATTCATAAAGGAAATTCCTCTGTTTGTCGAGGGGTCCTTTTTTGTGAATTGGAAAAGTCGCTGACTTTTTAAAAGAGGGTGGGATTTCATAATGCGATGTGCACATTCAGTTTGAGCAGCCTGTCACTATCTATTCAAAGACTTCCTTTAATGATCGTCCGTCTCTTCAAGCGACGACTGAACTTTTGATTGAGTGAAGGGACATTGTGTCATACCGGGGCCGATTTGCTTGCCACATGAGGTTCAAGCTTTTCTCCTATGCCTCCTATTACAGCTAAAAGGGCTTGAACAACCACATGACTCTTTACAAAACAGACGTTCACCTAGTCTGCTTGGAATATGTAGGCCAGCACTCACAGCACTCATTCGTGTCAGAACTGAAACCTGTAATAGACACTACAGAATGGGAACGAGAAGGATGAGGCTTTACATTGTTCAAGAGTCTTTGCGTACTAAGTTCCAGTTCATCAACCTCAGTTCCAGCTCCATCCATTCCTCGTCTACCAAGTCCTACTTAACTGCCTTATCGCATGGGCAGTATTGAAACTACATTCATTTAAATTTAGCTCTTGGTCAATTCGAAATAAAATTTCTTGTATTAGGCCACAGCTGTAGACTTATTGTACCGACGCTTTCATGAGAACAACAAAAAGGTAAAATTGAAGGCATACACCATCACAACCTCTGCACAAGTAGCGCACGGTGCTCGTTTTTTCGAAAGCTGAATAATATCAGCGTAAGCCAGCAAGAACTAAGTACTTTTAGGAGCAAGACATATCCAATCCACGCGGCTTCAGTATGCACCCATATTGGCCTAAGTGCTCTGCTTTCCACAGTCAGAACTGGCACCTAACCTAACCTAAGTAGGGAGCCTTTGCATACCCTGATTCATGGCATAAAACGTTCACCTGGTGGTGCTCAACTGGCTGCCAACGACTTCTGACGCTTATCACCTTCTCCCGAATTGCAAATCAAAGCACTCGACTTCAGTTCAGGGGGAACTAGTTTTGTATTTTCTTATAACTCACATAAGCACGTCCAACATTTCTAAGCACGCTGAGCAACCTTCGTTAATATTTACTCGTGCCTACACATATTTGCTTCCTTCGTTGTTTCTGTTTACTTATGTAGTAGCGATTACTGCGGCTCGTTGAAGCATTGCGTTCTTTACCAGAGATTTTTGTTCATAGTTTTTCGTCGTCATTTGTTTGCTTTTTCTCAATTCGATGCATTCATAGATCGTGACTACGTCTCTCTACAAATGAATTTAAGCATAAGCTCTGTGCAATGCATGGTTAACTAACCTAGTATTTTGAGTAAATACAATTGCTGCACGATGTTTGCTTTTAAGCGATTTTTTCAGCAGTGTGTGTGTGTGTTCAACTTGTCCTGAATTGTTATGGTTAACATGTAGTATCGTATGAAGGGAATATCAAGCGACTTCCTTCAACATAGAGACTGTGCTTGTTGAAAGGGTTCGAAGTATCATGACGCCTTTGAAACTGATTTTTTCTTAAACAATTTATCGTAAGTTGCTTGTCTGTATGAATACGAACCTAAGCTGAACATTTACTCGTAAATCCGTAAAGTATTTGAGTTGAACTCGGAAAGATAGCGCGTGTAAATGCGGTGGGGACACAAATTTCGTTCTCGGGCATGTTTTTTTACGCCTAAATGTATGCTACGTGCACTGGTTGAACGCTCCAGTTTGGAATGCGGTCTTGAGGGCGAAGCATGATAGAGATGCCCAACTTCTACCTCTCTTGTCCCTTAAAATTTTTGATAACCATTTTTTATATCGTTTTCTAAAGCCAAACTGACCAATCAGAGCGCGACATTCACGTTATTTCGTGAATAACTGTCAAAAAACCTCTCAAATTCGTCGAATGACTAGGAGTCAATCAACTGTGAAGCTGGACATCTCTATAATACTTCATTTCTGGTTGACACATTGTTCGAACGTTTTTGCGTACTCAGTTCCATCAAGTTCCATCCACTCCTCATCTTCCAAGTCCCGCTTAACAGCCTTATCACGTGGGCAGTATTGAAACTATTTTCATATAAATTTAGCTCTTGATCAATTAGAAATAAAAATTCTTGTATTAGTCCACGGCTGTAGACTAATTTTACGGGCGTTTTGATGAGAACAACAAAAAGGCAACATTTAAGGCACACACCTGATCCATCTTCACAGTGGGGACATCACTTGTCCGGGTTTAAGAATATTCTACTCCGACACAGTGAAGCAACAAACCGGCAAAGAAAGGTCGCTAACGCTGGACCCAGTTCGTAAGGTATCACACTGGTCCAGCTTTACCGCCCAGAAGCTTCAACGAAATCAGTTCTTAATAAATGTCGTGGAAGCACGATACGTTTGGTATTCGCGGTGGATTGAGCTTAGACATCGTGCGCAACGGATGAAACGTATCAACCCCATCGTTCTGGCTCTAAGAATCTTCGACTCAAAATCAATGGAAAATTAGAGGGCGGCCTCCGCAAAGGTGACAACAGTTGATGTCCAGCACTGGAAGCAGTTAGCAAGACTCCGCTTAGATCCCAGATTCATCGTGAATCCCTTCGCAACAGTAGCCATGAACATTTTCCCTTTCTGTTAATAAAACTGACGCAACCCACACCCATTCCCCTCATCAAAGGGGAATCCTACTTGCAGCACACAGGCATCCGCCTTGTATGTCATCACTGGCCATTCTCGCAGCTGTCACGGCAGAGTGACTAGAACGAAAGCAAGAGTAGGCAGCAGATCACAAAAGTGTGCATTGCATGGACACTGAAGGTCGACTTAATGAGCCCTGTGCATCCTCTGATGTGTGACCATGCCCAGCTCCGGTGAATGAACTAATTGCCGGACAGTCGTTAACAGAGGTTACAGACATTCATCGGGCCATTCGTTCTGCCCTGATTCGGATGCACTCGGTGCAGGAATCGATTGTTGCACGAGCAGCCGGTATCTATCACAATCGGTTTTCGGAACAGCATTCGCCTCGAAATACGCGAAGGAAAAGTTGCAGCACGTCATTTAGCATCTCTCACTTTCACTGCATCTTCGCCGGACTTTTATTTCCTGACAAAGATGCAGCGCACAGTGGACGTGTGCCAAGTTCGCACAAGTTGCCCGTGGATTGTGCGGGCCTGTTTCGTTTGTTTACAGTTTTGTTTCCATTCCCCCAAGCATTCCGTGCATCATTAACCTCTCGAATTCCATGAGTGTCGTGGTGAATCAGATTAGATCTTTCAGTGGGATTGAGCACTGAAACGCAGCCTGCTCACGCTCTTCCTTCTGACCTTCACCCGCAGAGAAATTTCGAAATTTTCGCTCCTTTGACGATGGGTCAAAATGTCATATTTAGTGTGTTGGTTGGGATTAAAGTGCTTTAGGCTTTGGAAGACAATGGACAAGCATCACGGAACTTTGAATGGACGTGCATTCAATTGTTCGTTTTGTGTGCTGTGATGTTTTTCGTATAAATCAGGTCTCGTTGTAATGGTCTGGAGATAGTGGCCACCTTCAATTGTCATCAACTCAAGGTTCGCTCAATGAGAACGTTGTACAGAGTTGATAGACATTGCGAAGAGGACCATTGCGGCTTTTCTGCAGAGTCTCCTTCATCAGACTATCAACGAGTCTTCGGATTGATGGTCGTATATTTTTATCATTTCGAGAAGATCGTTTTCTGGATGTCTGTTACTAATCGTCGCTGTCGATGTGCCCTGTCAATCTGTCTGTGTTTCTTCGTGTCGTTGAATCTCCCTCCCCAAGAACAGAGATGAACCGCAAATATATTGTTTTTACAAATGGTGATCTTGTAACCAGTTGGATTTTAGTTGCCAAACAAACTACAGTGAACTCGCAGGAGTGTACAACCCTTTTATTTGTGCTGATAAATCAACGCTTGTCATTTATTTTTTGGAAAAGTTGAACCCAACTACGTTTGAAATGGACCATACGGATGACTTGATTTCCAGTCACAGAATATTGCCTGGAATATAAAAAATGAGACAAGGATGCCCTTTAAGCCCTCAACTGTTTTCCTTGTATATCAATGACTTAATGGAACGGAATTGAGTTTGCTGGGGTGACAATAAAAGCGCTTCTGTTTGCTGATGATGTGATTTTACCAGCGAAATGCTGCAACTGATGATAAACCGTCTCTATATGTATTGTCTAAGGTGGAACTTAACGGTTAACCTATTAAAATCAAAAGTGATGATTTTCAAACAGGGAGGTGGTAGACTGTGTCGAAATGAAAGTTGGCACTACAACGGGGAACCAATTGAAGTGGTGAAAAAGTACAAATACCTTGGAGTGACAATCACTAATAACCTTAACATGGATTTTCACTTGAAGGACAAACTTATTAAGGCGAAAAGTGCAATATGTGCTACCTGGAAAAGGTGTTTCTCACATAATCTGGTTGATCATAGCGTTAAATATAAAGTCTTCGTTGGTGTTGCAGAATCGGTATTGAAGTACGCATCTCAATCCTGGGGACATACGCAATATGAGACTGTAGAACAACTTCTAAGATATTACTTCAAACGAACCCTTGGTTTACCAAGAACGACGCCCAACTATATGGTAATAATAGAAACAGGAATATCGCCATTATTCGTCAAGACACTGAAGCTGCATATTGATTATATATTGAAAGTTCTCGAGATGCCTGATACAAAAAAGAAATCTTTGGTTTAGGAAACTGAAAGAGCTTGCAGTTTGCAATGGTTGGGATGCAATTCCATTTTACGACGACTAACCTCAGGTTATTAAAAGTTATGCTCTACGAACTTATCTCCAAAGTAGACGAACAATATAGAAAAGATTGTATTAATATGGCTACATCCTCCGTACATCGATCAACATACAGTTGCCATAATTTATGTGAACGAAATTATTTCAATAACAGTAACAGTCAAGAACTCATATCTACCATTTTCAAGATGAGAGGAGAACTCGTTAATTTAAATTATATCCCACATTGTCCCGACTTGCCGATATACTGCAGTATTTGCAACCTATCAGAGAGAAAAGACATTGTGCATTTTATTGGTAGATGTCCAGTCAGCAGATTTTATCTATCCAGTGATATTAAATCGGTATCTGAGGTCAGAGACCTTTTAAATTGCGATTGTGATATAAAACTACTTTTAAACTATTATAAAAAGTCAATCAAATATAGAAAAAATATTATAAACGAAGAGTTTTGAAATTCATAAGCGAAAGCTACATATGTATATACATGTATATTAACTTGTTATATGTACCTTATAATTATTCGATTACAAACTTATTTCTTTTTTGATTATTATATTAATGTCAATCAGGCAGACGGCAAAAGCCACGCTCGTACGATTTATGTAAGAAAAACAAAACCACAACTTGTAATGATGAATAGGTACAATATCTATCTCTCTATCTAAATAATGAGACTCATAGAGGAGAGACTCGAAGTATCCTCAGAACGAATAGTATAAATGCAAGACCTAGCCGACCAATTCACCAGTGGTTCAAAAAGGCATTTAAATTCGTGTTGTGTGACAGGTAGCACCGTCTTACATGCCAACCAAGTTCGCCTCGTGCATTTTGAGCAGAAATGAAGTACTTAGAGATGACCATGGCCAACATCACAGCTGATTGACCCCTAGCCCCCAGACTTTTAGACAGTTATTCACTAAATAACGTGAAAGCCGTTCTCTGATTGATCAATTTGGCTTGAGAAAACGTTATAAAAAATTGTTGTCAAATATTTTAAGCTGAAAGAGAGGTAAAACTTGGCTGTCTCTATAATACTTGATTTCGAAGTCACTGAGTGATAATGGGAGCTATGAATGGGTACATCGTTCGGACGGTCATCCGTTTTATTTATTGACACACCAGTTCAACAAGAAGTATGGCCGAGTTCATAAATGTCACACTGCGGCATTCCTGCAAGACTTGCGTTCATAAATGCAAACAAAATGCAGTGACTGTGCATGAGAGCAGTCGGCAACTGCGTTCATAAAAGCAACGTGACAGTCAAACTGCGATCAAATTGGCAGTGTTTTGTTGCAGGATTGCAGGGAAACCAAAAAGTGGACTTTTTCATGCGAAAATCGTTCCTAGGAACATCATGAGGAAATTCTCTTATTTTTTTAAAGAAATTTCTGTTATTTGGAACATGTTTTGGCGTCCAATTCTGTTCAGCATGGCCCGTTTGCTGTTTCCTACTTAAATGTTTTTGAAAGTTGGTTACTTTATTATAAGTATCAAACATTAAATCTAGTATTTTTTAGACATGATGTAGACATTAATTTTAGCCAGAAATGAAGTATGATAGAGATGCCCAACTTCTACCTCTCTTGCCCCTTAAAATGTTTGGCAATCATTTTTTATATATCGTTTACTAAATCGAAATTGACCAATCACAGAACGGCATTCACGTTATTTAGTGAACAACAGTCAAAAATTCATGAATAACTGTCAAAGCCTACCAAATTCATCGATGGACTAGGGGTCAATCAGCAGTGAAGTTGGGTATCTCTACCATACGTCATTTCTGATGTAGACATTAATTTTAGCAAACGTCAACCAAACACTTTTTATGTCGCCCACTAGTGTTGCATTTATGAATGCTTTTTGACATTGCTGACCTGCTGCGAACTTGCGGCAGTATTCGTGTTCATAAATGCATTGAGAGAATATTTTGTGCAGTGCAGGGGCAACAATGTTGCAATTATGAACTATGCTTCCTCTCTAAAGCAATTTTTCACAGACCGAGGCAATAGGATTCAACAATTTGTAATCGTTATTCAGGAAGGAGCCAACAAAATAAAAGGAGCTCCCAAAAATAAAACACCAAAAAACCAAACAAGAAAAAGTCATAAGTCATAAGTCATTGAATTATTCACGTCATGTCTGCGATACGGCTCAGAGTCATATATTGGTGGCGCTAAGGCCCGTAGAGGGCCAGTGCCTAGCTTCTCAGCATCCACTCGTACTATTGTTCTCTCACGAGTAGATGGGACCTACAGTTGTATGCCTACTCCGAAACGCCAATTTGAGCCTGCCGTTCGGCGCCGGCGTACACGATTTTGCTGGACAGTGCTGCTCTTTAAGCATTGTTAATCACTCGACTCAGATAACATTGACTATTTAAAAATCGTGTGAGAAAGTGCATAGACATCAACCTGTAAAGCGACAACGACTAGCCAAGCGCCTAAGGCGGCTGGGGAAAGCTAGCCAGAGACAGGCTTGTCAAGATTCAAATAGCGAAACCGCGAAATCTGAAGGAGAAGATCGTGCAAGACTCACATGCCAACACTAGAGGCACGATCTTTCAGGAGTCTGTGCAACTGTTAGCCTACGCCGATGACATTGACGTAATTGGCAGAACACATCGAACCGTTAGTGAGGCGTTTATTTCCTGGCATTGAGGCAAAGGCGGCTAAAATGAGTCTACTGGCGAACGAGGTTGAAAAAAGTCCCCAAAATTGCATACAACATCGACTTCTTGGACAGAGCTTCACAGTGGGCAGCTATAACTTCGAGGTAGTCAATGACTTCGTTAACCTCGGCTCCGCAGTAAACAGTACAAACAACATCAGTACCGAGATCAACGCAGAGTACCTCTTGCCAACCGCTGTTTCTATGGGCTCAAGAGGCCATTAAGTAATAGAGCCATTTCTCGAACGACCACGTTAACTTTGTATAAAACCCTGATCATCCTAGACATGTGCTGTATGGCTCGGAGGCATGAACCATCTCAATAGTGGACGAAGAAGTCCTTGGTCTCTTCGAGAGAAAAGTTCTGCGAGCGATCTGAGGTCCTATTCAATCACGAACTGTGCCTTGTCAGGTGTCTACTTGGAGTTGACTGGACCATGCGCTCCACATGGACATCAACCCGAAGAGTCTTCGACTCCCAACCTGTGGGGCAACGTAATACACGACACCCACTTCTAATTGAACAATTCTCCAAAATGTCAAGATCAAAGTCATTAAAAGTTTTACATTTATTTAAATTTAAAGCACGGCTATCTTAAGTCTACGTCTTAATTCCTCAGTGCAGTCATACTACAGTTACAACAAAATAAATAACAGTACAGTAGGAGGGCTTGCCCCCAGTCACATCTGCAAATCAAAATAAATTATATTCCAGCAACCACGCAGTGATCAAGAGCTTAGGTCTAGTTGGGTCTAAAACTAATTGAACTTTTGTACTATCCGGCTTCGTTGAAGGGGCAATGCTTGGCAAACGGCACATCGAGGCAATAGCAACCCTTCGCGCTGCAAAGGGAATCAATTGAAAAGTACGTGTATTCCCGACTCGGTGCAAGGACTTACCTATCTGGTGCATCATTCCCGAGCCGAAACTCTTGCAGCAGCGAGGTGATCTGGAATGGATCCCTGGTTGAAACCGGCAGTCTGCCGGGTCCTGACACCTCCACGCAACCACCCGGACAGGGGACACCCAAGAACTTCTTATGCTTGTACATTGCATTGGCGAGGTAGCAAATGCTTAAGAAATGACTGCACCGGGATCGTCCTGAAAAGAGAAGTGATCAGTGCCTCCTCTGGGGGGCGCAAAGCAGGATGGACTCACTGATTGCATGACCCCTGCAGTAGGGCTGGTACTTTCCACCATTGATACAATAGTTCAGATGGCCCGTGTTCTCAAGCTGCCCCAGATAGCCGGCGTTCGTGTGAATGACTTGGATGACATTCGCGTCGTCTATGGTCAGGCGGAAGTTGTCAGCCTTCTTTCGTTCGATTAGCGGTCGCGCTGGATCCAGGCCTGGGGAGAAGGACATAATCTGAGTGAGGTTTCATCGGTGTTTGACGCTGCACTTACCAATTATTCTGTATTGCTTTTTGGTGAGGTAATTGCTGACCATTCCGCAGATGTGGGCACCGAGCGAGTGGCCGATGCAAGTAATTTTTTCCCGTGGTGTGCCCTGGTGGGTGATGTACGAGTAGATCTGTTGAGAGAGATTTGAAAAGCACGCATTTTTATTAATTTTTTATAGAAACAAATATCAGTCAGTTGTGGTTGTGAATAACGTTCGAAAGTTTCAACAAAAATGTACAGAAATACATTCGCTTTTTCAGTTCCAGCTATTCATGAGAACGTGAATAATTTTTCACACCACTGTGACTTCACTCTCACTTGCCAAACGAGACTCTCTTCGGACAGGCCATCGTCGAAGAGTATCGTTTAACGTTTCCAGGCCGCCTGAAACTATGCAATGAATTGCAAATAAAATGCTACCTCGTTGACTTTGGCAGCCAATCTTATGGCATTCTTTTCAAAGTTCAAGCGCTCCCTTCCTAAATGAAAAGATGACCTAGAAAGAGAAACAAAAACAAAGAAAACCAAGTCAAAGTACCTGCGCGGTGCATTGTGCAGCAAGTCTGGTGTTAATTAGAGCCGTCAAGTAGCACGGATACCGTGTCAATACTTTCCAATCAACAGTAATTACATTGTAATCTCTCGAGAGGTACGCTGTAAATGGAAGTGCAAAGTTGAAGTATAACCAATCAAGTACACACCTTGAACGTAATCGAATCTCATACCATCGCGCAGATATACAAGGTGTTTGTCTTGAGCAGTTCCATTGAACCCATGCACCACGAACACCGACTCATGGTGTTTATTGTATCCTGCCTGGTATAGGCTCCAGGGAGTCTTGATATTCAGTGGCGTGCCAAAACGTGGTCCTTTCCTGAAATGAAAAAAAAATCATTCGGATCGATTAATGCAAAAATGTTACAGTCAAGGTCGTTGGACGGCAAAAGCACTAAGCCATGTAAGAGGCAATCGAGGAAATTGATACTTAATACTTTGCGTGCTTCCTCCCTCTGTGGTTGCACGCTTCACTGCTGTGAAAGTGAAAAGCACACGCTTCAAGTGCACCCACTGAAACTATAACCTGAACGGAGACTTCCTCGATAAGATGGAACCGAAATGAGTGGTTTTCCGGAAATAAAGCGGTCATTTGTTTGAAGATGATGATTGATTCTTGTGGTGCACGTGGGAGGTTCCCTGGCAGTCTGGTTCAACGAACAGACGGTCTGCCATCAACCAACAACATAATTGTTTAATGAGTCTTTAGCGATGTGTGACTTTGAATAGTTGAGTGAGGGAGCGTTGTCGTTGGCTGAGCTCCAACCTGTATCCTCTTGATCTTTGACAGTTTCCATTGCTCCATAAATAACAGAAAAAGTAGAACGAGGGTTATTGGATTGCCGATTAATCCGGCTGCTGTTATAAAAGGAAATGGTGTGCTCTAGCTTAAGCACTCAAACGCTTACCACATTTGTAGAGGTAAGTTAAGGATTCGCAATATCCTTCGAAGGCGATTTCTAACCATCAGCCAGAGAAGCAAAGATCTACGTCAACGCCACTGGAAGTCCATCCCCACCACTCTTCATTTTCAGCGAAAATAATCCAACTGATCAAACAGAAGAAATGAAGAACTAACAGAAGAAAAAAGGGAGTTCATTCAACTCAGCATAGCCAGGAAAGCAGCGGGAGCTGAAAAAATCTCAAACTACGTCGTGAAGTGTAAGCCACAAGCGGTACTTCTCAGTCTTTATGGCACGTCTAATAGAGCAGAGAATAAGGCGATTCTTCACAGACGCGAGTTTCATCCGAGATATCCAGTTAAGTATTCGTGAAAACACCAAACGCTGCATTCACCATGCTGTTAGCATTCCTGAACAATCACCAGGTAACCGTGGCCTACGACAAAGTCTTGATGGAGAGTCTCGTCCATAAGTTCCCCCAGCCTAATCCTGACAATTTACATCTTTCGTCAATTGAGACGATACTAAGTACATCCAGGTTGAAGACAGCCAATCTACGAGCGGAACATCAAGCCATCAGTCGCTTAAGTATCGAGGAGAGGGCAGATGGTTTTCAGCAACCACCTCTAACCACCATGAATGTATGCCAGCTGAAAGTCACTGCAAGTCGCTGTAGGAAGGCACTATTCCAGATGCGACTGCCCGATATCGGCAATCTTCTAAATACAATTGTAAAGGACATGAAACGAGAATGAATTGCTCAACCGGCGGGTTTGATTTTCTAAATGTAGAAATTCCCAACGACATCAACGGACTGTACACAACTCCTGATAGCAGTCACCATCGCGGCAATCATACCATAGTACCACCCCCAAGGAACAACAAGGACACACGGAACTGAACACAATAAATAACCTAATAAACAATGTTGAGTGTATATGCGTTGGGCCCGTATTGCTAAGCCAACACCATTTTCGCCAGCCGGAGACGCATTACCTTTTAGTTGAAGTTCATGTTCAGAAATCACAACCAAGCACTTGCTATACACTTCCTCGTTCGGTGGACGAAACCAACCCCAGAAGAGAGATTAGATTCTGTGCTTAAGGAGACCATGTCGAGGTGGATGAGATCAGCAGCCAAATATCAAAGCATTAAGATTCGAAGCTGGGACCGTGGCTTTTCAACATCTACACGGCAGATCAACAACATCCAGCTGACACAGTGAACTGCTGTCTACTTGCAGATGACTCGCTAACTTATGCCAGCTCGACGTCACCCCAGATAGCCGCGCGAAGGATTGAAATCCAAACAGCAAACAAATTTGACTTTTTACCAATTGGGGTATTCGTATCAATGCTGGGAAATCGGTACTTATGTGCTTAAGGAGACCATCCAGAGGTGGATGCAGATCAGCAGCCAAATTTCGAAGAAGTGCTAGTGCTTCCTAACGGTACAGAAATATCAACAAAAGAAAATGTCAAGTATCTTGGCGTTAACTTCACGGAAAGATTGAAGTTCAGCAGTCATTCGAAACTGACCCTTAAGAAGATGGATTAAGCCAGAGGACAAAACTTCAGCTAAACAAGCAGCTTATACGGCCGATCTTAACGTACGGCTTCCCAATATGGCACACCATCTCTAAGACCAGCATGACGAAGCTCGCAATTTTCGAAAGAAGAATATGTACCGGACTCACCTTCGACAAGGACCGTCAAAGGCACCACAGCAACAACGGGCTTTACGACAGAAGATTCTACGTCACAGTTGAAGGCAGCAAGTCAACAGAGCAGAGCACCAAGGCGGGAGCTGCACAAGGATCAAAGCTGGGACCGTGGCAATAGGCAATAATAGGCTTTACGACCAAGCACGCATCATCCCCCTGCAACAGTACATGTACTGCGTTTTTCAATTTGTAATTCTGTCCCCATTTTTTCGCACTAAAATCCACGAATCTGCGGCATTCCCACTAAAATCCACGAATCGGCCGCCATTGCGTGGTGGATTCAAGAGAGGTAGAAGGGGCAAAAATGACCGAAGATAGATATGTCTCTCCTGCAAAATGTCTGCCCACAAAAGTGCAAGTGATTCATGAAATGTGACTAAGGGACACGATCACACGATCTCCGTGCGGGTGACAAATATCACATAAAGTGACTTAGAGAATACAAACGTGTCAAAAAGACTCATATTTTTGGGTGGCACGACTTTATTATTTTTAATTGAATGCTGAATGGGCTCTCATTGCTCTGATGGGAATGTTGAACATTTTGATTTTTTCCTGCAGTCGCTTTCAAAAAGTCAATGACACCAATCTGATCAAAGGCCAGGGGAAGACGTTCCGAATTCGACTGAATCGAACCGGATTTAGGCCTACAGCTACACAAAATGTCCATGAGAAAACAGAAAAACAAATCCAGACGTGACGTCAGACAATGTGCTGATCCGGTTCCTATTGAAAACGAAAGCAGAAGGGATGACAATCGCATTGAATTCAGATCGCCAACGGCCGACCACTTGTGAGGCTACCAGTATGTCGTTAAATGACAGTGAAGATGGATTATGTTACTTTAGAGATTGGTCAATTGCACTTGGGAGATTTGCGAAATATTGTTTGCATGGCCCCTTGGGGATAAAACGGATACAGAGATAATCGCGATGAATCGAAAGCTCGTGAGACACGTGAGGCTTGTAGCAACAAGCAAAAACACGTCATACCACTTCGCTTGGAATGTTCATTTATTGTTATTTACTTCTGTTTCGAAACAGAAGTGCTCTTGGATAACAAGTCGATCTTCAGAATTGAAAGCGTCGACAACTTTCTTCGACTTCAATTGATTACAAAAATGTTTGTTTTACGAATTGCAATCAGCATGGGCGAGATTTATGACGAAGCAGGATATGATTTCCTTCGTCAGGAATGTGCGGTAGTTCTCACAGAGAATGGGAAATTGCCAAAAACTACCTAATAAGTAACATATTTGAATTGTTTCTTCAAAATCTTTGAATAATAATTATTAGTAGTTACTTTACATTAGTTTGTTATTTTCTATTTAAATTTAATATAATTAGTTAAGCAGGGCTCAGTTTAGGTTTTACGAGAAGGGCTCTACTAGACGATTATCTGGGGAATATAAGTCATTCCTTAGCTGGCGATGGAGGAGCCGCCGAAGAAGACTTGGAGCCATAGTTTGTGCGTGCCATATTTATCCTGCGAGCAGTACTAGACTTAGACTTCTCTTTCAACGCAACAGAGGGCGCCCACGTATAAGGTGGTGCACACAAGTCGAGGGGGACCTCAGCCGGCTTCATGTGCGAAACTGGAGACAGCTGGTGAGGGATCTGGCCGGACTGTAGGGCCTCAGAAGAAGAGGAATTATTCAGTGATAGTCATGATTTACTACTTGGGGCACCCAGGAATACATTTATTTCTGATTGTCTGAAAACTCATGTGTCGACCGTGGCGTCGTGGGTTGGTGCTTCGATCCCTACGCACTTGAGCCTATCCAGACCAGGTTCGATACTCGTTACGACCAAAATACTTTTCGCAGCCCCATCTCTCTCGAGTCACTGACAATGCAGAGAAAAAAGCTTCTCAAATTTCCCGTTCGCAGTCGGCATACAACTGTAGGTCCCCAGTATTCGTGAGAGGGGACCTACACAACACGAGTGATTGCTGAGAAGCTCCATATACCCTGGCTGTAGCGCCACCCATATTAACAACTGCAATGTCTTCGAGTCAAGCGGCTTGAGGCTTTATGTCAAATACGAACGACCAAGTTTGAGAACATTTCTTCATCAGCTTATGTTTATGTATTGAGTCTATAACTTAATTCGTGCGTTTTTTTTTTTTTTCAATATTTGACCGATTATTTAAGAAAAACATGTACAATAGTATTGTTCGAAGTATTGCCCATCTGAAGCTTTGACTTTTTCCCATCTTTCTGGTACCCTTTGGATCCCATCCCACAAAAACTGCGCCGGCTTGACAGCCAAGAATGAATCAAGGCAATTTTTGATGTTCTGCTCTGATGTGGACCGTATTTCAGTGAGGGCGTCCCGCATCGACCGGAACAAATGGTAGTCAGAAGGGGAAAGGTCTGGGCTATTAGGCGGGTGGGGGAAAACTTCCCATCCACGGAAAAGCAACGTAGGGCCGAGCGTTGTCATGATGGAAAATTATTGCCTCATGTCTGGTCGCATATTCCGGGCGGTGTTCGGTAGCGTTGTCCATTGACGGTTTTAGCAGCACATAATACAGCCCACCCTTCTGATCCTATCAAATACAGAGCATAACCTTCGCGCCATGGATATTCGGCTTTGACGTTGATTTCACATATGATTTTTTGCGCTTGGGGTTGTTGCAATGGATCCATTTTTCATAACCAGTAAAAATCCGATGCAAAAATTACTTCTTTTTGTATCGTTCCAGCAGCATTTTAGACATGCAAAATCGCCTTTCGACGTCTCTCAGCTTGTTCATGTGAAACCAAATTTGCTTGCTTTTGAATATATCCAGTGCTTTTAAAATGGCTGCTTGAGTGACACCCAAATATTCTGCGAGCTCTTCTTGTGCTTGGCAACAATCTTCATAGAGTAATGCTTCCAGTTCTTCATCTTCAAACTTTTTTGGCTGCCCAGGACGTTAATCGTCTTCCAAGCCAAAATCACCACTTTTAATTCGTGCAAACCTCCTTGGCGCGTTCGCTCAGCTAGCGCATGTTCACCATAAACTTCCACCAAAATACGATGACTTTCGGCAGCTGTTTTCTTCATATTAAAGTAATGAAGAAGAACTCCCCGCAAAAACACTTGTTCAGGCACAAAGTTCGACATATTGGAGTGAAAAAAAAAAAATTGTTGTTTACGCTTCAAATGAATGACATATGCTGAAATGACGTACAATGACAGTAGCTTTCCAACGCATGTTCCAATGGAATTATACAAGTTACGCCATCTCTTAGCAAACCGCCATCTCTTATACATAGTCTGTGTCACTTGTAAATGCCGTCGGAGATGGATGGAATAAGACACTTGCAGAACTTCGATGCTAATCTCTGTTCAATGAATCCAAAAGAGGAAAAACAAATACGCTCCTAAAATTAAACAGCAAAGAAATGAGTAATTTTGCAGGCATTGCCTATTTTGCACACACGCCCGACGAATGGGAGAACCCCACGACTCGAACCCCCCGACTGCCTCGACACTTTTACATGGCCTTGCAAGAACAAGGAAAATCACGCTATTCATTAAGCAGCCTTGAAGAAACGTCACACATACTACTTTGGACATAGCATAATTCATCAAGTATGTAAATTGGGTGTAACCCAGCAAAGGATGGTCTACTAGGATACCAGTTGACACTTCCTCCTTGAGAACAAAAGAACGGGCGCAACAAATAAGAGACAGTGATAGCACAACGGGTCCAATCAGGACCCAAGTGGGTCACAGTTCCTTCAGTTGTGACAATCCCTTTAACATAACCTAGCCTAAGCTGTTGTAGCCTAAGCTGTGGATCGACATATGTCTTAATCTCACAGATTCCTCAAATCGTTGTCATTTCCATCGGATAAGATTTGACCCAAATCTCACATTGCTTCGTCCAAATCACCGTGGTGAAACCCACCCATCCACCTCCGTCCCATCCCATCTGCAACATCCAAAATTGAAGAAGAGAAATCAGCATGTATGGACTGCGTCAGGATGGCCCACACAATTCGTCGCTAGCTTTCGAACCCGGTTATCCGCGAAAACAGATCGGAAGCAACCAGCTGTTTACATAAAACGACAGATGCGTGTCACTCCGGGTTTACACGTTCAGCAACGCTGATTTCTCCATCCTAGGGTCACGATTAAATAATTTCAAACAACAGCACGCTGCATTCATACAGACGACAGTAATAGGCCGCCGCCGCCGCCGTTCCGTACGCACTCCATTGACCACGATCGGAATACAAATGACAGTTTAAAGATCGCTGAATATGACATTTAATTGTGTCTCCCAGCGTCACGTCGCAGCTAACGTCACACAGCCAAGATCATCATCCATAAATGAGGCGCTCCGATTTGTCACTTTATTTAGGATCGAGAGTGTAAACGAACAAAAATACACTGAAACTCGTTCCACTTGCCAGTGAGCCACAGCCAGTGGTTCGATACTCTTGACTGCACTCCGCAGTCCAATTGGGAGCAGGATACCAGTTATTATCAGCGCTGACCCAATGCGCAACCAGTTTGTCCATAAGCGGGGTATTACTCGCCACTGACTGGGACACGAAAAGTAGGTAAGCCCGGAATGGGAAAGATGTTGCCTCGCATCATAAGGATGACACCACGCGTCGGTGAAATTTTGTTTTGATGTTTTTTTTCTTTATGAAAGAATGTCCTAATGGCGGGAGAGCTTGAATGTTCACGGTCTCTGTTATACACTCGAGTGGAAAAGTTGTGCACCAAGGTGTTTGGCAAAATATTTGAGGGGTTATTTCTGTTGTTTGTATGGGGAAACATTTCTTCGCTTTCAGAAAATATTGACTTATTTGATTTTCTTTGTCGACAGATGGCTACGGTTTACTTTTGAGTGGCAGATAAGTGCAAGGAGATTTTAAATACTTTCAGCGTGTGGTGAAATTGTGAAAAACAGTCGGAGCAAGGGGATATTGCAACAATGTTTCAGTGAGTGAAGAGAAAAGACGTTTGAAGTGTCATTATTGTGCGGGGCATTGGGTTAGGTTAGGTTGTAGTGGCTGACTGCAGAAGGCAGTCACACTTAGGCAAAAGTAGACAACGCGGATTGATTTCCGCGGTTTGGCTGGCTGAAGCTGATCCTATTTAGCTCGGTTAGGTTCCTAAAGTAGAAGGTTCAGCAACTATGACTGTGACCTGTGGTTTGCACCTCTTCTTTATTCATGCAGCTTCTGCTAAAACTATGAGGGACACCCACCCTGCGGGCTGGATGCCACTGCAGTGTCCGTTTGTGTCACCGATGAGCGTCCTGAGTGAAGATCTACTAAGTCTTAGCTGAGTCAGAGCTATCGCTTGAGATTCAGTGATGCCCACATGCCTTCCAGCCATTTACGGCTGGTAGTATTGATTGTTTGTATCTTGGGTAGCCTGTAGCGATCGGCATGGAAAGTGGAACTCCTCCTAGTGTTACCACACCTAGCGAGTTCTTCGTTCTTCTCATTAAAAGACAGCCTACAAGGGGATGTTTTTAAGTTAAACATAACATTGTCCAGGAACTCAATTGCGGCCTGACTATCGGTAATATCTCTTCTGGATATTATGTTGTTCTTGGACCACAACAATGCCTCTTTTATCGCAATAGTTTCTGCTTGAAGACGCTACAGTGATCAGGGCTCTTCAAGGAGATAACCTGCCTCTACCCCTTCGTCCGTCTTCGACCCGTCTGTGAAAATGCAGTTAACCAGTCTGATAGCCTGCCCCTACCCCTTCGTCCGTCTTCGATCCGTCTGTGAATATACAGCTAACCAGTCTGATCTAGGATATAAATCTTCATAAACCCAACAAACCCAACAATCTTTGTAGCCACAAGAAAGGCAACGCACTTCTACTAATCTTATGTTGTCAGCAATTCAGCTCTTCAGTATTTACTCTCAAATTTCAAGCATTTCCTTTTCAATGCAACAAATCGGCGATCACTTGGTTTGCCAGCTGGAGAAAATAGTTTCAGGCTGAAAGTGGACACATTCCACCAAGGGAATATTTGGCTATTGATTGACATGAAGGATGAAAAGGGCTAGCTTTGATTTAATTCAGTTTTACTATTGCCTAATGTAGTCGTAACTTGGGATAGTAAACATATAACCGAGAGCCTACTAGTCTGTTTTAGTGTTAACTATGTAGTAGGTCAATATGCCGTCCTTGCTCTTTCGATGTTTTTGTTAGCCATCCACGGTCCACAGTTCATACACGGTCCTACATTCACTATTCTCAGGCTGCCATAAAGACACTGTCAAACTCATCAAAAACTCGAGGAATCAGTAAGATACGCGGTTTCAAGATTTAAGAGACGCCGTCACAACCGCCAATCGAAGATGGAAATAAATTCAGGGCGGCAAGGTCACTAAGGCACACTTAGTCCGAAAGAACCAAGGATCTTCTATCGCTTTGTAGGTTATGTTCAACTGGTTGATTGCTGTCGGAAAGACAGCCACACTTAGACCAAAATAGGCCTGTTCTGCTTCCACGCGGATCTGTGAATACCTGTTCCGAATCATTTTAATAGTGCGAAGAGGATGGCAAACTCTTATATTGCTTAGTTGAGCCAAGTAATCAATGTAGTAGTCGGGCAGTAGACTACCATCTGTTTCGCGGTCTCCAAAACAATTTGGACGGAATGCAGTTCAATGCTGAAGATCATTTTTAAACGTACCTGACATTATGTCTCCTTCAGAACTTTGGAAGAAAGAAATATACCATGATGGACAATATAAGCTTTTATACGGAAAATGTGTGTTTAACTTTAACCAGACAAAACCGCAGAGCTTGTTGAACAGCCCAATGGAATGAAGCTTCCAGTCAATAATATTTAAGTGAAATTGTCGAGACTTTGAAGCATCGTTGAGAATGGGTCGTTGTGTTGCTAGTGGGTTGGTGCCTCCACTCCTAGGGCCAGGTTCAACCCCATTTATCAACGTTCATTTTCAAACGGCTTCACCTTTTTTGAGTCACTGGCAATCCTCAAAAAGTACTCCTTGTTTATCGGCATAAAACTGTAGATGCTCTCCACTTGTGAGAGGAGCGATAGCAAGCACAACACGAGTGGTTGCTCCAGAGGCCTGGCCCAGGTCCACCTTGTACTACATTACATTATAACATCGTGGAGAGAGACCATAGAGCCATAACCTACTTAAATATGGAAAACGAAGTGGATGCTTAGTATTTCCCTTCAGGAAACATCAAAGTACGGCGCAATCGAGAAATCGTAAGAACTTAAACGCACAAAGAGGAAATTCCTTAAAACGTGTTAAATTAGGAGGCCTTTGGCGCCTGCACTGCACTCAATGCCATACATCAAGGATGCTGCAAACATGAAGTGAAATTAGTCCTGAACTGTCCATTCCACTCATATGCCTCAGAATTTGAGCGTGTAAAGCACTGATTTTGACCGGCTAAACGATTGTTTTTCCATTTGATGTTTGAAACCCACTTTCAAGCTCTTTGCAGGCTTACTTGCCTACTTTGCAAGCTCGTGCGATTTCTCCCCTAGTCACTTCCTGGGAAATAGTTTCATTAACAATCCATTCATACATTTGTACTTTCCAAGCTGTTTGCTTCTGCACGCTATGCAGTTATCAACGAGACATGACAGCCTCAAATCACTTGCACTACCATCCTGTCACTCACCGCAGACAATTTTTACACAAAGATATCATTAATTCTGGTCACCATTGCTGTCACTCGCCTTGATTACCATAACGCGGTTGCATAACGCTTATAATTGCGGCGGAGACACTTTGATAGCTGCCAACGGAACTACCCAGCCAGTGGGAGCAAGTGAGTCACACGCACACTCCGTGAGCTGTCAAAAGAAATGATCGTAACCAACGGTTGATTGGTAATAAGGAAGACGTGATTAAGCTTAAGAGGATCAGTGACAATTCGAGGCAACATGCAAATTGGATAAAACCAAAATTGCGCCATACAAGTGTCTTATGAATGAGAAAATTGTGAACAGGGATCAAGGCGATTTCACTTTTGCTTTGCGGCAGTAATATATGTCAATGTGTATTGTTCCTTAAGTATTTAGGCGAATATTATGTTGTCACTTTCATTTATTCCATGGGCAAACCTGACGCTAGCTGTGTTGATGCCCAAGGAAGTTTTCCATGTATTCCCGAGTCGAAATCACCGCCGCCATGAGTAAAGTTCTACGATTATGGTCAAATCTCTACGCGGACTATCCATTGACAGTCTACAGTGCGTACAGCTGATAAGAAAAAGATTCCCAAGTTTTCGGTAGGCATAAATCTTGGTTCTAAGAAATAAACTTCGATTTCGGTGAGAAAATTAGCTTGATGCTTCGTCACAAAACTTCATTCAAAGTATTGGGTATATAACTTAATTCATCGGGTTTTTTTATTCAAAATTTGAACGTTTATTTGAGAAAAACATGTACAATAGCATTATTCAAAGTATTTCCCATCTGAAGCTATGACTTTTTCCCATCTTTCTGGCAATTTGTGGATCCCATCCCAAAAGAACTGCGCCGAATGAATCAAGCCAATTTTTGATCTGATGTGAACCGTATTTCAGTGAGGGCGTCCCGCATTGACTGGAACAAATGGTAGTCAGAAGGGGTAAGGTCTGGGCTATAAGGCGGGTGGGGTAAAACCTCCCATCCACGGAATAGCAACGTGGGGCATGATTGAAAATAATTGCCTCGTGTCTGGTCGCATATTCCGGGCGTTTTTCGACTACTGCTCTCTTCAAACGGATTAATTGTGTTCTGTAGCGTTGTCCATTGATGGCTTCAACCGGTTTTAGCAGCTTATAATACAGGACTCCCTTCTTATCCCACAAAATGCAGAACATAACCTTCGCGCTATGGATATTCGGCTCTGTCGTTGATTTGGCATAACTTTTAAGTCATGCAAGCCCCTTTTGGCACATTCGCTCAGCTAGCGCATGTTCACCATAAACACTAAAATACGATGACTTCGGCAGCAGTTTTCTTCATATTAAAGTAATGAAGAAGAACTCCCCGCTTTTTCAGGCAGCAAGTTCGACATATTTGAGTGAAAAAAAAGGTTGTTGTTTACGCTTCAAATGAATGACATAACTGAAATGACGTACAATGACAGTAGCTTTCCAACGCATGTTCCAATGGAATAACACAAGTTACGCCATCTCTTAACGAATTAAGTTATAGACCCAGTAAATCGGAACGGGCTCTCCCTATAAATTGAGAGGGAGTGACTTGAAGATTGAGAGCGAAACCACTTCAATCGCGGTGGAAACAGCCTATTGAGGTTTCAGTAAAAGTTCATGCCGACCTCGCGTTTCTGTTCGGAGAGAACTTAGCAAAAGTTGAATTTTCATGGGAACAAATCATAATTGTTCATGTTAGAGGGAGTGTTGGGAAAAAAAAATCGGGTCAGAGTGAGAAAAACAATTTCTTCTTTTGCATTGCCATATATGGAGTGGACGATCAGTGGTAGTAGTCTGACTGTGGGTATCACAATGGACCAACATGGACTAAGTGTGCTGGTAGATTCTCCAGCAGCCTTCCAGCCCTTCCTACCTACCTACATTGCCATAGTTCGGTAACATGCAACTTACAGTCCTTTTTAATTGATTTTACTAGGGTAAAGGCACTAGTATCCGGACCGTGCTAGTAGCCGGACACTTCGAGATTTGTTCGGTTTAAGTGTGAGAAATAAATGCAAAAACAACCATCTATGTTTTTTTTTATAAACCTACGAAGTTTCCAATGGATACAATAACTGGTTTGCGAAATGCGCAACAGTTAGTAGTGGTAATCGCGCACTGCAATTACTCGTAACTGCATTTTTTTCTAAAATACTGGCGCTATTTTCAAAATGTAAGTATTTATAACAGTATAACAGTATTTATTGCATTTGCAATATAATACTTTCATAAATACTTTCTGTGTTCAATAAAAAAAGAAAAAAATGTTAATATTTACCCAAATTTGTTGTTGTCCTGGGTACTGGATGTTATACTGATTTTAGTTTCCAGACAAGGTATCTCAGCGTGAAAGCTCTCTAGATCAGGGAGTGTCTTAGATCGGACGCGGACATGCCCCTGTCTTTCAGCTGCAATTTCGTAAATTTAATTCTCTCTAAACTTTCTACAGTGAAAACTCCTATTACGGACAGCTCCCTTAAGTGGACAATCGCCTGGAGCGGAAAATATCTCACGACCGTGAATCTTGAATTGAAGTTCAATACATTTTATATTTCCTTCAGCGGGCACTCCCTTCTTCTCCATCTGCAATTTCGTAAACTTAATTCTCTCTAAACTTTGTTCAGTGAAAGCTCCTATTGCGGACAACTCTCTTAGGCTCCCAATCCTCTTGAGCGGACAACTTCACATGACCGTGGATCTTGAATTACATTTTATATTCCCTCTAGCGGACACTCCCTAATTCGGAGCGGACATGAACATCAGTGGCAATTTCGTAAATTTAATTCTCTTTGGCGGACAACATTTTTTTAGCTAAACTTTGTATAGTGAAAGCTCCTATTACGACCAACTCCCCTAAGTGGACAATCGCCTTGAGCGGACAACTTCTCATGACCGTGGATCTTGTATTGAAGTTCAATACATTTTATATTCCCTCTAGCGGACACTCCCCAATCATCCTGAGCGCACTACTTCTCACGATCGTGGATCTTAAATCGAAGTTCCATACATTCCCATTGACGGACAACGCCCTTAGCTGGACAAAATTGCTGCGACCGTCGCTGTCCGCCTATGGGAGCTTTCACTGGAGTACCTTTTTCACATGGTATGCGAACGATAAATACAAAAAACTGACTTTACAAGGAAAACAACAAAATAGCATCAGCACGGTGTGTGTGTGGTGCACTTGCCAAGTCATTGTCTACTCAATTGAATAACGGATTCTGTTTATGCAATGTTTGTTGTTGTATTTTGTTTCCTCTGTCTTCATGTTCATTTTAGCTTGCTTGAGAATTTGAAAAGACTGCAGCTGAAATAACTGCCTTTTTTGCGAATTTCATGGACTGTAGATGGAATAACTTTCTCAGGATGCGACCAACCCGTAAAGCGTTGAGTTTAAAAGAAAAAAAATGATTTAATAAAATCGAAGTTGCTTTTTAGTTTAAAATTAGAAAATCTCAAGCGGCGAACGTTTTATAGAAGCAAAAATGACTTATTTATGGCAATCAAATACAGTGGCAAAGCTAAACAACACGGCGTTTCGTTACACCTGGGAATGTCTTTTGTTTTTAATTACAGTTCAAATATTGGTTATGTTTTGTTAATAAAAATAAGTTTTCCTTATCCAGCCATTAAACAATTGTCTAGTTTTTAATTCGTTTTCCCATGGACGGGCAATTCTCTTACGGGATCACTTCTGCCTTTGTGAAAGTTAAAAACCAAACGCTTTAAATGTCAAATAAATCAATAATCACATTTTTAATAACTATTTACCCATTTCTGAAGATAAGAAAATGGGCAACCTTGTTAACAACAGAGAAACTTAATGACCAAAAGAACAAAGCACGTGATCTTCGACAGCAACTTTTGCACTCTACTGTATTCACTGCGCAGCTTCAGAATCTCAGAACTCCAGCGGACCATCAATGAAAATGTCCACAATTGAAAATCCTCCCGAATACCCACTCTAAAGCGGACAATCAACTAACTCATGGCACTCATTCTTCGATCAGTGGAATTATAATTCAATCGAAATGCCCGCACTCGTCTCGTGAAACGCGCTGCAAACCACTGCAAATCAGTTTCATTTCAATAACGGAACACAGTAGAAAGTTAAACGCTGCGGCGCGCCGCCCTACTGCAATATCCTTTGCGCGTGAAAGTATCATGGTGACGCTTTCTTTCATAGGCCACGGGCGCACCTGCACCATCTTGATTTGCCGAAAACATTTATGCATCAGATAAGCAATCTCACGGCTAAGCACTCGGTGCCTATTGTTGGGGAGAAGTAGGAGACAAAAAAAAAACAGCAAACTTACGGTGTATACATTCGGAAGTTCACATCCGGATGCGGGCACACGTTGGTATTCTGCACAATGCATCGCAAGATGTTCACATCCAGGACGCCACTTGAAAAGAGATTTCTCAGCAGGGACTTGTTGAAAACTAATCCATCGGAACCTGAAACACACATATTCCATGCATCACTTTGAAATCACAAGCAATTGAGGGGCTATTACCTCCGGCAATAGAGAACAGCACGACCACAGCCAACAGACACTTCATTTTGAATCGTATCTCTTCCTCAAATCACAGTCACTCACACTGACTTCGAATTCTAAATAAAGCGCACTTTTTCGTGAATTTTGTTGATTTTTTTTTCGCTTGGATCGATTTTGGCTTTACATTTTCACTTTTTAAATTGTATCTGCACCTTTGGTTGGATTCGTACTCGTAATTGAAAACTAAGTGCCGCGACAGATGGGAAAGGAATCACTGAACGACTACCTGCAGATGGCGAGTATCTGCAGCAACATTTCTCAGCTCGTTGGTAGATGTTACTTTTTTAAGTGCACAACAGCGAATGAATTGTAAACTGATTCGCATTCAATTCGCATCCGTTTTATCGTTTTTCGCTTTTATTCAGTCGCCTTCCTTTTGCGATTTTTCACGCATACACCTGGCGCAGCCATGGCAATGTAACACAAACTAGCCAAACGATTGTTGCTTGTTTGCCGACGAGTGAGCGTGATTCTTTGCCATATTCAAGTGCACGAGACGACACCAATCGGTGCCGCGACGCGACCGACGCAACGTGGTGGGGAAATGCTAAATTGGTCTTTCGATACTCGTTCCAGAATGTCTACTGGGTTATGTTGTGGTGCGCCACACGATCAATAGACGAACAGCAACAAGTGGTTGAACTGCGATTGTTTTTGTTTCTTTTTTTTCCTTTTTCTGGTTCTTCTTTCGTGCGGTTATTAGAATTATATAAATAAATTACGTAAGGCACACATGCAAAGCCACTGCAGAACTCTTTGGGTGCGTTGATGTGCACCCTACACCCTGGTAGGGTGGTCCATTTAGATTCGAATTAATACTCATTGAAAGAGTGTCTGTCCTCAGCTTCTTCCAAGGATGAAGTTATTGTCCAGCTCCATTTCAGTTGTCAGAGCGCATTTCAATGGAAGTTGCACCAGCATCTTGTACAAAGACTGGAGAGAATAGGCAACCGACGTTGTTCATCCGGCTGAAGGGGTCGTGACAATTAGACCAGCACTCTTACTTTCCGCAGCCGTCCATTCTCTAGTTGTGGAAGCATAATGACTTAATTGGGAGTGGCTTTCGATTACGTGTGTTGCCTGACCACGGCGTCATGATGTAAAATCTATCATTTGCAGATTTGACTAGTTTATGATAATTTGACGGAGGAATGGCTGAAGCCCCAATTTTTTTTTAAGCAAACAAAAAATGGATCTAGGACCACTTGCATTCTCTGACAGTGCAGGTAGTCGGCACGGGGAAGGAAAAAAACCACAATTATGACTTCCTCTACATGGTCTGCGTCTCGTTCACTGGATTTGAAGCCAGAAGGAACTCGATCAAATACAACTCAGTGCTGCCGGCTCATGAAGCACACCATTTCGATGTAAATTTGAAGACCGATTTTATTGATTGGTTGGCTCTGCTCATCATGCGGGGAATTGTTTGGTGCAACCATGCTCGCAATTGTTGCACGTAAACAAATGTAAAGGGGAATGAGAGGGAGTGCTTGGTTGGATGACTTGCGAGACAACACAATGAACTTGGCCAATGATACAAAAAGTAGAAAGGCAGGCATTGAGAAAGACCCCGATGATATGACAATTTATCGGACTGATGCCAATGCCATGTTTTCTCAAGTTATTCTAAAGATTGATGTACTGCATTGCAGTACAAAATATCGGTTGGGTTCAATCCATATCGTTCGACATTATTTCCCTTTGATGTTAATAACAAAAATCATGTAATAAGTAAGCAATAAGCCTGCTCCTTGGTGTCTAGTTAATTGTATGCGCATACGAGTATGTCCACATGGTTGGTAATCAAGATAAATGAGGCTGCACGTATGCTTAGGCCCGTCATTTTGTGGAAGATTTCATCAATTACGCAATCAAGCAAATAAACTCTAACAAATCTGCCGAACAGCGGACAGCCCGCTGAAATCTCTAACACATCTAGAGATGATATCTTTAGGCGCATGCGCCAGTTCATCAGTAAGACGTGATCGGAGGAATGTATGCCTATGGAATAATCGCATACAGAATCTTCTCGGCTACTTTGTGTGACGACGATCTAAATCAGAGATATCCATCTTTGGCCATTTTTCCCCCAGTCCACACCGTAGATGGCGTGGTGTTGCCTTGTATTTTACACATACTTTTACACAAACCATGGATCCACCACGCAATGGCGGCCGATTCGTGGATTTTAGCGGGAATGTCGCAGATTCGTGGATTTTACCGGCAATGTCACACAGATTCGTGGATTTTAGAAACTTCCAAATGCGTCCACTGCAGAGGATCTGAAAAAGACCCAAGTATTGCAGACCGAACTTCACCACCTATTCGTCGATTTCAACGTTGCATCATAGCGTGAAAAGAGCCGGTCTACAGATAGCATGGTATGCGGGATGACGATAGAAAGGGATCGCTAATCGTTGTCGGTAAAAAAAACCCATCGGGACCATTAGTATAGAAATCAATTAGAAAGCCGACATGAGCCGTCGCGTAAGTTCTTCAGCACCGTTCTTGAGAAGGTCTTGTAGAAGTCAGATGTCACCCCTGAAACACGATCTTTCGGGGGCCGAATTTTGCCAGCTGTCAATGCGGTATTTTCTGACACCGGTCTGTCGGCGGACTAGGGAAAAAATCGAAGAATATGTATTTACTCATAACATGGACACGCTAAACAGAGTATAACAATGTGCAGCGCTGAATTCGAGGTGTCTTCATCCACCTTCGCAGTGAACTGTATTAACATCAGTACCTAGATCACATGACGCACTTGTCAACCGCTGTTTTTTTTTTTTTCAAAAGGCAGTAAAGTAGTAAATCCTCCCGATGAGTCTGACTGACTACAAAACATTGATGATCACAGTGGATGCAGGGCAACAGTGGCTCACAGCTTATTCGACCCACCCCTCATTTTTTATTTTTCAAACTAGTATAGCTTCTAAACAAAAAAAGTTATCGACAAAATAAAAAAGCAGAAAGGTTAATTGAGGTTTAAACTTAAACAAAATAGCTTCATTTATTAATGTTAGCTCAAAATAACATACAAAATTAACAAAAACAAAATAATTTCTATAATTCAATGTCACAGCTTATTTCACCTACTGTGTTTAATGAACAGTTGCGGTAGCACGGTCCTTGTCGTTATCCTTGTAGATCCTTGTTGCGTCTTTCTCTTTGAGGTCACAATTCTCAAATTGAGTCATCAGTTTCGGTTAGTTTGCATCAAGGAAACACGTGTTACGACGACGGGAAAGCGCACCACAATTGAGCAGCGTGGGACGGTCCTCCTTCACTACAAGAAAGGGTGTTCTCGTAGGAAAATTGCTGAAATTGTTAATATACCAGATGGCACGGTTAAGGGTATAATCCACCGTTTTTTGTTCCAAAATCGTGTGGAAAATAAAGGGAGAAATGCTCCAACTAAAATGTTTAGTGCTTCGGACGAACGATATATTGTGCAAAAAGTAAAGCAAAACCCCAAATTATCGGCACCAAAACCAACTAGTGAGATGGAGAATATGATAGGAAAGTCTTGTTCCGTAGAAACCATCCGACGTATTCTCAGAAATAACGATTTGAACGGAAGAGTCGCACGAAAGAAGCCTTTCCTCAAGAAAAGAAATCGGGATTGCCGTTTTAAATTTGCAAAGGAGCACATTACGAAGGATTCAAGATTCTGGGAGCAAGTCATATTTGCTGATGAGGCCAAATTTAATATTTTTGGATCCGATGGACGATCTTATGTAGGGCGTAAGCCAAATACAGAGTTGCAGGATAAACACTTAAAGCCAACAGTCAAGCATGGAGGTGGTCATGTCATGCAATATTGTGGAGTACCTTTTCCAATTCTATAGTCACTTTTTTTTCTCCTTTGAAATTGCGAATTGTATTGTGTGAGTTAGTTTAAAAGTCCTATAAAGACAGATTTATTGCTAATTGTGAAGATGGCGCCTAGAGGAAAGGAACTTTCTACTGACTTGAAAAAAATGATTATTAAGCACTTTTTAGATAACAAATCAATAAGAACAATAGCAAAAATAGTCGTTAAAAGTCCCGCTACAATACAGAAAATAGTGCAAAAATATAAAATTAACGGTAGTGTGGAAAATTAAGTTCGATCAGGTCGGCCCCGCAAATTCACGGAACAAGAAAACCGCCTAATCGTTAGAAAAATAAAAAAAAAGTCCAAAGACGGGTGCTCCCCAAATAACGGATGAGGTACTTAATGAAACAGGAAAAACATGCCACCCTAATACCATCCGCAGAATACTGTATGATGCTCGATATCGTGGAAGGAATATAAGAAAGAAACCATTTGTCAGCAAAGTCAACCGCCAAAAACAACGAAACTTAGCTAAAGCTTATGAAAATCATGAAAGTAGTTTTTGGAATAAGGTAATATTATTTAGTGATGAAAGTAAGTTGAATATCTTTGGTTCTGATGGTAGAGGAAAAGTATGGAAAAAACAAAGTACCGAACTCGATCCAACAAATACATCAGGAACAGTGAAACATGGCGGAGGAAACGTGATGGTATGGGGTTGCATGGCGGCATCTGGTGTTGGTACATAAGTTTTTATTGATAGTAAGATGAATCGGTTTGATTATTTAAACATTCTCAAAAATAATGTATGTGAAAGTGCCAGAAAGTTAGGCTTGGAGGGGTCATTTATCTTTCGACAAGATAATGACCCCAAGCACACTTCACTTATAGGCAAAGAATGGCTATTGTACTATGTCCGAAATCAGTTAAAAACGCAATCACCGGACCTTAACGCCATAGAACATTTATGGGAACATCTAGAGCGACAGATAAGAAAACGAGACATTAAGTCTAAAGACAGTCTTAAAACAGTTCGGCTAGAAGAATGGTCCAAAATCGACCACAGCGTTACACAAACTTTGGTAAATTCAATGCCATCAAGACTTAAAGCCGTTATAATGCCCAAAGGATACCCCACAAAATACTAATAAGAAATTCAGAGCCATAAAATATTAGAATTGTAAAAAGTTTATGAAGTGTGTACTTACTTTTGGGAGTAAACCTTATACTTACTTTTTAGTAAACCTTATTGTTTCCTTATTTAATTGATGAATTATTGTTGATTTTCTATTTTGTTTAGTGAATTCAAGTATGTTAAGTTCAAATATTAAAAGAGTTTTACTTATGTTCGATCAGTACTATCAAATTTGGACTCAAATTATTTAATGGATAGGGTGTATACTTATTTTTGGGACTAACTGTATGTCAGCAGCAGGAGTCGGAAAGTCACAGTTTATTGAAAGCACAATGGATAAAATGGTCTATCTGAACATACTAAAGGGCAACTTGCTTCAAAGTGCAGAACAATTGGGAATCAAGGACACTTTCCGGTTTTACCAAGACAATGGCCCGAAACGTACTTCGGGAATTGTTCAAACTTGGCTTATTTATAATTGTCCCCACGCTATGAAGCCGCCAGCAAAGTCTCCAGGTCTTAATTCTAGTGAAAATCTCTGGTCCATTTTGGACGCAAATATTCGTAAACGTAGAATTTCGAATAAAAACGATCTGAAGACAGCCTTAATTGAAGAATGGCCAAGAATACCTTGTGCAACGACGAAGAAATTAGTGGAATCATATCCTAACCGGCTTTAAACTATGATAGGCCAAAAGGGGGGCCACACCAAATATTAATATCAATGAAAATATTTGTTGTTCTCTTTTTATTTCCTTTTTTTTTTTTGTAAATGGGTCAAATAAGCTGTGACATTGAATTATACGGGGTGAGTCTTTAGCTATTATCTTTTTGGCAACACTGGTTTAAACAGCTGGCGCACGTTTCGTGTTTTGTTTCACTGTCAAACATCTTCAGTTTGGTCTATAATTTAACCATGAATCGTCTTACAAACGAACAACGCTTGCAAATTATTGAATTTTTAATATCAAAATGCGTGCTCTGTTAAGAAAGTTCATCGCGACATCACATGTGTTCAGCGACTAAGCTCATTTTTGGCTCAATGGGTACGTAAATAAGCAGAATTGTCGATTTTGGAGTGAATATCAGCCAGAAGCATTGCAAGAGCTACCAATGCATCCACAAAAAGTCACAGTTTGGTGCGGTTTATGGGCTGGTGGCATCATTGGACCGTACTTCTTCAAAGATGATGCGAATCGTAACGTAACTGAGCGCTACCGTGAGATGATATCCAATTTTTTTTTTGCCCAAAATGCAAGAGCTTGACTTGCATGACATGTGGTTTCAACAAGACGGTGCCACATGCCACACAGCACGCGCAACAGTGAACTTATTGAGAGGCGAGTTCGGTGAACATTTTATTTCACGTTCGGGACCGGTCGTGCGATTTAACGCATTTAGAATATTTTTTGTGGGGCTATGTTAAAGCTCATGTCTATACAGACAAGCCCGCTTCAATTGACGCATTGGAAGACAACATTGAAGCATTTATTCGTGAGATACCGGCCGAAATGTTGGAAAGAGTATGCCAAAATTGGACTAAGCGGATGGACCATTTGAGGCGCAGTCAAGGTCAACATTTGCATGAAATAATCTTCAAAAATTAAATTATATGGACCGTATGTGTTATGTGTTTTTTTTTGAAAAGCTTTCCTATAGCTTTTAAAAAATCACCCTTTAGAAATTATTTTGTTTTTGTTAATTTTGTATGTTATTTTGAGCTAAAATTAATAAATGAAGGTATTTTGTTTAAGTTTTAACCTCAATTAACCTTTCTGCTTTTTTATTTTGTCGATAACTTTTTTTGTTTAGAAGCCATACTAGTTTCAACTTATAAATAAGGGGGAGTCGAATAAGCTGTGAGCCACTGTAGTTTCAAAAGAGGATGAAAGAGTTCTTGGTTTCTTCGAGAGAAACGTCCTGAGTGCCAGCCTTGCTCCTGTTTTCAGTGATGGCATTAAGAGAAGACACAGATACCATGCCATGTCACCTACGCCTTACGTGGCTAGGCATGCACTACCTCAAAACTGCCGCCCGATGAGCCTTCGACTCCGACAATGGAACAAACGTCGTCAGTGTCTAAATTGACGGGCTCATTGGATCAAACCAACACCAGTCCAGTGCGATGCTCAAACTACTTTTTAGAAAAAACATTGTTTTAATCCTTTACACTTGACAAGTAAGACCTACCCTACATCTTGCCAGGGAATTCCAGTATCAATGGCATTTTAATGCGGTTCTTCTAAGCGTGGTGACAGTAAACACAGTGTTTTCTTCGCAGAAAAGCAACAATTAAAGGTATGGTATGATAACGTATGTACAAAAATGTAATATTTATTTAATTAATTATTACAAAGACATTCTTAAACTGGAATAAACTTTTAAATATTATATACTCGGCATAGTTTTTATCCAAACAAATGCAAAAAGCTCACGAAAGATGTTGTACTTAATTTGCTGCTTTGGTCTCTTCTTCGGGTTCTTGCTCGGTTGTCTCCTCAGTTGGAGCTTCATTCTTCACTATGAGATGATAGAGTGCCTTCTCCTCCTCGGAAATCGGAACAGGAGCCTTGGATAGGGGGTCCTTTCCATTTAGTGATTTGGGAAATGCAATAACGTCACGAATTGATTTTGTTTTACAAATCATCGCCATCAGTCGGTCAATACCCAACGCAATACCACCATGAGGGGGGCAACCACTCTCTAAGGCACACAACAAGTGATTGAGATGCTCGTGCGGTATTTTGAGGACATCTTCTAAGACGAACGATTGCAGCTCACGGTTGTGAATTCGAATTGACCCTCCACCCACTTCATTGCCGTTCAGCACTAGATCGTACGCTTGGGATTTGATATTTTCCAAGTCCTGTTTTCTTTTGAGCTTCTCCAGATCTTCCTCTCGCGGAGCTGTGAATGGGTGGTGAGCACTTTCGTACTCATCGCTGTCTTCCACCTTGAAGAACATTGGGAAGTCAATAACCCACAGGAATTTGTTGATGTTCTTCCGACGAGGTAGAATTTGTTTCTCTTCGAGTAAATCGGCATAGTCTAGGCGGAGACGACCCATTAGAGTTTGCTGAAAATAACGTGTGTTGTAGTATGATTACGTCAAGGTTAATGTAACAGTTTGACAGCTGTCAGACCACATGAAGATTCACTTACAGTGTCACTCTTTTCCCCAATGGCAATTAGGACTGTATCGTCAGCCTTTATATCGAACTGACTTACAATCTCCTTTGCATTAACCTCGCTCGCCAATAGCTTTCCTAACCTTTCCACGGCATCATTGTGATTCTAAGCGAGAAGCATTAACACTCACCACGATCAAAATTGCACACAACTTACAGCGAATCGCCGGAAATACAGTATGCCGTTGAATTCTTTGGCGATTTGTTCTAGGTGCTTTCTGGTTGACCCATCAAGCAAAGAAATCGACTTATCGACATGAATCATGTGCGCACTCAGGTCGCTGAATCTCTTCTTGAATGTCTCGTTCTCTTGCATATAGCGTGTAACATCGTTCAACTGAAATGCAACAGAAAATCAAAACACGCACTCCCCAGCACTCATGTGTGCCTTACCAATAAGTCGAAACGCGTATCCGGTTTATCCACGCCGTACTTCGACATGGCCTCATCATACGTCATGCGAGGGAATGGGATTTCGATCTTTCCGAGCTCCTTCGGCCAGCAGTACTGCAGTGTCTCTTCGATCAGTGTCATGATATCGTCTCTTGTTGTGAACGACAATTCAATATCCAATTGGGTGAACTCCGGCTGACGATCAGGACGTGTGGCTTCGTCGCGATAACAGCGCGCTATTTGAAAGTACCGATCGATGGCACCCGCCATTAGCATCTGCTTGAACTGTTGAGGGCTCTGGACTAGAGAGTAAAAATGCCCAGGCTTCCGAGTTGGTACGACGAACTCTTGTGCTCCACCTGGTGTGCGTCGGAACAGCGTTGGCGTTTCAACCTCAACAAAGCCCAAGTAATTCACAAGATACTCCCGCATCTTCATCAGAATCGATGAGCGGAGTCTGAGATTCTTCTGCATATCTGCGAACCTGTGAAGTGTCGGATGGTGAACAAAAATTCGATGCCTCCTTGAGAAGTTCTTACCTCAGGTCAATGTACCGGTATTCCATTCTTAAGCCCTCCTTCGCTCTCTGGTAGCCCCTCACGTCGAACGGTAAGTTCTTCTTCGCTAGATTGAGCACTTCAACGTTGGTTGCTTCGATTTCGATCTCGCCGGTTTTCATGTTTGGATTTAACATATTTGCCGGCCTTGGAATGACCGTTCCTTGGACTTGGATAATAGATTCTAATGGAATGCCGTCTGGGTATTTGTCAAGTCCCTGGCACTTTTCGGTCAGAAGGATTTGCGTCTGGCCATAGCCGTCGCGCAGGACAAAGAACTTTCCCATGCGTTGAAACTCCAACCACCCTGATATGCTAACCTTCTGCGCGATGTTTTCACTTGTAAGCTCACCACAATTATGAGTGCGTGTGGTGAACTTGCTCGTGTCCGCAACTCTGTCATCCGCAGGGTTCACTGCTTCAGTTGTACTGTTCTGTTCGGCAAGCGTCATCTTTTGCACTTTCTCCTTGAGTGGTCCGTCGTATGGCTCATTGGGATCGATAATCTTTACACTCTCCACCATCACTTCCACTTCACCGGTTTCAAATTTCTGCGGATTGAAATAGAATAGACCATGCGGGTGGGGTTATGACACTCCAGATCTCGATCCTTGACTACGTACCGTGTTGATGTTTGTAATTGGTCTCGCCAACACTCTACCCTTGATTTGTACAACCGAGTTTGGTGGGGCAGACATGCACTCGTTTTGCAGCTGAAAGATCGTTTCGTCATTTTCGAAGCTTCCATTTGGATGCAATACTCACAGTCTTGTCTTCAATTATGATCTGAGTTTGTCCGTAGCCGTCCTTAAGTTGATGAAACTTTGAGCTTCCCGTTGTGGGTATCCAACCGACCAAAGATACAACTTCCCCAACATGATCCTTGCGCAAATCGTTACAAGTCAGTTCACGATTTTCAAAGTATTTCAGTATATTCTCACTCTCTGTAAAAGAAGAAACCAATATTCATTGCGACACTGTTCGCAATCACCACCAACTCACTGGCTATTTTGTACTCTGTACTAGTGATGCCGTTTTTGCTATTCACCATCGTACTGTAGGAGCGTTTCTCAGCACCACGCCGCCCCGCAGATGATCTTTCGATATTCAGAATATCCTCAACTTCTACTTCAATGTCACCAGTCGGCATTGTGGGATTTCTTGAATTATACGGCCGCAGTAGCACTGTTCCAACGATTGTGAGAATGCATTCAGCTGGCATGTTCCCAAATCGTCGAGAAATCCTTGGATTCTGGCAGGCAGAGACCATTAAGCAATTTCACAACTTTGTCTAATCATGTCTCACCCTATCATCGGAGATAACCAATTGTGTTGCCCCATGTCTGTCTCTAAGTTCCGCGAATCGGCCGATTCGCTTCTTAATAAATCTTCCAGTCATCTCGATATACTTGCCCTCATGATTAGCACGTAATTCACCACACCCGACAATTAATGGAGGTGGTGGCGGCGGGTTGGTGTTGAGGTTATTTGATAAAAACGCAAGATTCGAGATCGACAGCAGAGAATTGTCATCTAAATATGAAGTAATTAATAACTAGCATTAGGCACAACAAATTCCAATCGAAACCAACACATATTGCCGCTGGAACTCCAGTTGGGTCGTGTGTTGTTACCCCACATGGTCTGCTGACTTTTTGTCTGGAATTTCACAAATGGATACTGTATTGAATCCTCCAATTCAAAGGGTTCACCTTCGGATCTATTGACTTACACACTTTGGTGACGGCTGTTTTTTTGATTGTTCGGCCTGGGGTATGTGCGTCGCGGATATAGATGAAATCTCGAATATCCTTCGTTTCGCCAGGGATCTAGATATTAAGTACATTTTTATTATATGACACAGAACACTAAAGTAGAGGTGGCAAATTGTTTTGGTTAGCTAAGAATATACTCTGCAAGGAGTTGTACAAAATAAATAACCTCACCGGCTTTTTCACATCAAAACATATGACATTTGTTGAGGAGAAATGTCAAATGGATTTCTGATGAGTGCGTTCAGAGAGAGAGAGACAAGAATGAATATTTATTATTTTTTAAGTCGTTATCCTTTTGACTTGCGACATTGTAAAAAAAACTTGCGACGTAGCCAAAAATTCAAACTCACAATTAAGAAAAAAAATTACCATAATTGTCAAAATGTCAGTTTGAGTATTTGAGTAGCCCAGGTTCTTGGACTCGGCGATGCTCAATTTTGGTATGTGAAATATCAACGTTCGACCGCACTATTATGACATAAAATGTCAAAGCCCGACAGCGCAAACCCGCTGTTCTGATATCTGTATATATCTCATGTTGCACGAACTTTTTAATCAACCACATGCCAAAAATAGGTACGATACAACTCTTGTTACGACTACGAGTAGAGGGACTGTTCTATGAAGACTCCGAACCAGAGATAATGGAGGTATACCTGTCCATTATCTCTGCCCCGAACGACGCACCGTGGGAGGCCTTTTTATACATTATTATGACTCGAGAGAGGATGCAGTGAAATAGGAACGTTGTTTAAGTCTGGAATTAAAGTTGTGGGGGAGTCGAAGCATTTACCCATGCGAGAATATCTAAACTTCATACTTCATGTCATTCATTACTTAAGGAAAATTTTAGGGTTCAGTTTCACAGTGAAGGTTTAAACTTAAGTTCAACTGAACCTTAAAATCAGCTCAAATTGTTGGTTAAAATCTGAAATTCAGTTCAGTAGAACTTCATTGGCAAAGAACTTGGCGATAAAATAAACTTGGCAGCCCTTCCATTGGGTGTTTGTATTTGCTACAATTTTTATTTGATTTTTGATGTAGCCATTGTTTTAACGTGCTTTTGGGGAAGTCCCGTGGAGCTTTTGTAGCCGACCTTACTAAAAAGGAAAATGAAAGGAAAAGGGAAGAAGGAAAGGATTCCATTTCATTATCGAACATCCGTTGTCTTGAGAGCAAAATGCTTGTGGGGAGGGGTATACATACGCTCTCGTTTAACTTACACTACAAATTGGACTCAGTTCAAGGTTCCGAACATTTTATTGATGAAATCCATAACTTCTTAGTAGTTAGTCAGTGACTACAAAAATACCCTTTCGTCGATGTAAGATCGGGTCTTCGTCACAATCCTTTGTCTGCCAGCATTGCAGCCGTGGTCACAGTTTTTGTGGTCATCACCTTTTTTCCCCGATGAGGTATCCTTATTTTAAGGACTCGCCTTTAACCAATTTCATCGCACTGCTCAACGAATTTAAAACCACACACAAGAAAGTACAAAACACCAGTGACGTTTCCTTTTATTAATCACGTACACATCCGCACTTGGCGGAATCAACTCGTTAATTTCAATATAAATGCAAAAACAATAAAATGCAGGTCCACCAGTCTGGTTATCATTGCTTATACTCGGCACTGGTCAGTGCATCCTTGAAGTGTGTCACGACATAGTCGTGGTAGTACATCATAATGCACAGAGGCTGCCCCAGAATAATTGAGGCCCAAACCACAATGTTGCCCATACGCGGTCCAAAGGTCTTCTGCATGACTTTAGAGAACGACGACAGTGGTATCTGACCCATCATTCCCATGAAAGCCCAGATCTTGTGCGTTTGAAGAGGAACGCTTACCTGTGGTGAGTTTATAAATGTGAGAAAGACCATGCATTAACTCTTCAAAACATCTCTTACCAAATACTCGTGGAAGAAGGCGCTGATGAAGAAGACAATCACCGATGCCTGCCGCGACGAGTAACCCATTTGAACAACGGGAATGTACAGATGTCGGACGCACCATCTGCAAAAAGAAACCACATCCTGTGACTGTTCAATTTGATGAGCGGTGGGCAAGTACGTTACCTATGAACTGGCATGTTCCACGTTCTCCAGAACGTGTCAATGTTGTTGGCATTCCACCAGTCACAGTAGAAGTTTCTGTCCGCAAAATGCAAGAGCTCCCCACAGAGATTTAGGAACGAATGGAAGGTAAGGTAGAAGAAGCACAGCCACACCAAGTGATTTGGAATCTAGGAGAGATCAATCGAATGTCGTTAGATTCGGCATTTTTTAAGTTTGTTCCCTTACAGCTAGTTTCAGAAGTCTTTCAGTTGCCAGGGCCACGTCCATGTTCGAGAATGGAATTAGCGAACTGCGAACCGACGGAATGATCCATTGTTGGAACAGAGCCATGACAACGTTAACTCCGAAGGTGACTTCGACGACGCGCTTGAAAAGGAACCTCTTACGAATCCTGAAAGCAAATAATTATTGACATTTTTGTTTCACTTGAGCGATTGTTGAGACCTTGTGGTCCGGGGGAAGTTTAGCTCGTAACACAGCGTCGGGGCGCAGAGGAAGTAGAATAGGTCCTTATAGCAGAGATTGTTTGGATATTGCACTAGCTCTGGGACGTCTTTGTCAGTCTCTTGGGATTCTTCCGAGTGGCCATTGGGATTTTCTGTTGGAATGAGAATTGGAACAGTCTGCTAGTGCTAGTGCATGCAAGTGTCTTACGCAACTCGGCAATTGAAATGCTGGGACGCCTTTTCCGTGGCTGATGTTGATGCTCATGATGGCTCTTCCGACACCACATATTCACTTGAACATAGCTCCAAAGCTTGAGGAAGAGTATGGAATATAAGAAGCAAACTGTTGTTGCTCCAACTGAAAAGAAAAGCAAAATATTACCGCTGGCAATTGAAAGGGAAGTAAGTGCTTGTAAGTAAAAAAATGTCTTTCTTAAAAAGGACCAGGCAAAGACTCAGGCATCCCACGTTGGAAGCTGCTATGAAATAGGTGCAGTGACAAAGGCCGTTTGAATTAACGCCATAATGACGTTAATTCTCATTTAAGTGAGAATTTGACATCATATGACGATAGTTCTCATTTCAAAATGAAATAAAGCCACAATTGGATTATGGCCTTAATTCTCACTTAAATAAAATTTGACGCGATTGTGCCGTTAATTCAAACGGCCTTTGGTGCAGAATATGAAATAAGAATACTCACTCAGACTAAAGGCATGTCCTTTGACGTGGATCACAACCATAGGGAGCAAGACGAGGACCAGTATATTGACAACCTGTGAGAACATTCCAGCAATTTCTGGAACTATTTCCTGTAAAAAAAAATGATGTTGAAGTGTTGCTATAGTCGGTATTTAAGGTACCCAAATAACTTTACTAGAACTAGGCGAAGGAGACTCTTGAATCGTCAAGTGTTATTATTGGTGTTACACTCGATCTTTATGCACTCAATAGACATGAAACCGCCAGTGTCTGCAATAGCCAAGACAGCTGGTAGCTGGTTGATCTAAAGAATTAGCCCATAGTAGGCTTTTGTCCAATATGCCTTGGCATAGTGGGTAACTAACTACTACCCTGGGTGTCAAAGTTTAATTCCCAACATAAGCAACTTTCATAAACCACGGCTTTTTCTAAGTCACTGCCAATGTCCAGAAATAAGTTTCTAGAAAATGGACGTTCGGAGTCTGCATAAAACTTAAAGTCTACTTTAATCGCGAGGGAATAATAGCACTCCCGCCCGACAGTCTTGGTAACTGTGGAAGCCATGCATAGGTCCACCCAGGACAACAATGCGATCGCAAAACTGATATAGAGAGAGAAGATATCTTTGTTCTTGTTGGAGAGATCAATCTGCTCGATATTTCATATAGCGATAAACGAAAGAAATGTTTATCTTCAAGGATTAGTGCTGTACCTACACTTGATGTTATAAGTATTAGAGATAACAGCACGAATAGCCAAATGATAATAAATTAATCATGGTAGAATTTTGTTTTCTGGTTTGTCACACATTCCATAGAATAAAAAAATTTCAGAATTGATAATCATTCTTCACACCCTCCATGTCTTATAATTAATCTTGTATTTCTTATCAGAATTCTGAATGTTGCACCCTCCTCAACTTTCAAAAACAAAATTTTCAAATCCCAACACATTTATCATAGAAATAAATGAAAATGTGTCTAGCGAAACGCACTCATTGCGACATGCGCCAGCTACTTTACCTCATACCGCCGATAACATATCTGTTATATGACAGTTGGAATATTCGCAACCAACTTCGCAATAATTTCAAATTGCAGAGCAAGGCGGCATAGCTCCATCGTCCATTAACTTGCAATAACTCGAACAAAGTGATAAAATTGGAATTTTCCCTCACGTTTATACATTTAATTATTTAATTTGTCCATTTGTCTTAATTCTGCAATAAAAATGGAGATAAACGATGTAAATTTACAACAATTGGGTGGTTATTTGCAACAAACACTGAGTCCGGATCCAACTGTCAGAAGACCGGGTAAGATGAAATTTTTGCAATCCAACAAAAAACAAAAAGAAAAAAGCACTAATTATATGAACTTATGAACATTTTCAGCTGAAAAAATGTTGGAATCGATTGAGATTAATCAAAATTACGCAGTTTTACTGCTGCACTTAATCGACAAACAAGAAGTGGATATGACCATCAGAATAGCTGGTGCCATTGCTTTCAAGAACTACATCAAGCGAAATTGGGTTGCACATGAAGTAAGTACCAGATGTTGTATGTCTTGGCCAAGGTCATGGATGTTTTTGGATGCAAAAGAGGCGTTTGCAAGAATTGCATGAACAGTTAAATCCTTAATCTGGTTGCTAATGAGTAACAAAGCTAAAAATATATCGGATGCGAGATTTCTGGTGATTGTGGAACTCTAAATGTGACAGGACGTAGAAGGCTTTTTGTTTTTTCACAATAACCTGCAATTGGACTTTGCTCAAACAAAAGAAAATGTTTAAAATGGAATCCAGATATCCAGAGAAGTGTTTTCTGAAATAAATATGGTTGGTAATTTGCCCGTGATTTCTGACTCCAATTGGATATGTGGTGCAAATTAGCACGCAGCTCTCAGTGACCCGCTATGGATATTGACGATTCGATTCAAACAAATTTGCTGTAAACCAGCAGTGACCGCAAGGAGTTCTGTTATTCTTTGTTAGAAAAAAAAACCCACGAATCTCCCACTAACTTTACTTCTTGTATTTCCAACTAGGATACTGGTGGACCAGACAAGATTCACGACACCGACAGGAATGCGATCAAATCGCTGATTGTCACACTCATGTTGCGTTCCCCGACGGCTCTGCAGAAGCAGCTAAGCGATGCTGTGAGCATCATCGGCAAATACGACTTCCCAAAGAAATGGCCACAACTTATTGACGAAATGGTCGAGAAATTCGGAACGGGTGACTTCAATGTCATCAATGGAGTATTGCAAACAGCTCATTCCCTTTTCAAACGATACAGATTCGAATTCAAGTCACAGACTCTGTGGGAAGAGATTAAACTTGTGTTGGATCGCATGGCAAAGCCATTGACTGATCTTCTGCTGGCCACAATGAGTCTAACCAAGGTGCATGAGAACAACGTTCAAGCGCTTAAGGTTATCTACGGTAGCTTGGTGCTGGTCTGCAAGGTATTCTACTCGTTGAACTCGCAAGATTTGCCCGAGTTCTTTGAGGACAACATGCAGACCTGGATGAATGCATTCCATGAGCTTCTGATAGTCGACGTGCCGCTCTTGCATACGGGAGACGATGAAGAGGCCGGCGTTTTGGAGCACTTAAGATCACAAGTGTGCGAAAATCTTGGGCTCTACGCACAGAAGTATGATGAGGAGTTCGGCAGCTACATGCAGCAGTTTGTCACAGATGTCTGGGAATTGCTGGTCAAAACTGGAATTCAGACAAAATACGATGCGGTAAGGTTAATTCAAAGAAATCGTGTGAAAGAGGCGAGTAAATAATGTTTTGCTCTCAATTTCAGTTGGTTTCTAATGCCCTTCAATTCCTCTCGGTTGTCGCAGAACGTAATCACTATCGGACGCTCTTTGAAGATCCGAAGATCCTTGCAAGCATTTGTGAAAAAGTGGTCATTCCAAATTTGGACTTCCGTGCGTCCGACGAGGAGCTCTTCGAGGACAATCCCGACGAGTACATCCGCCGAGATATCGAAGGTTCAGATATCGAAACTCGCCGTCGAGCTGCGTGCGATCTGGTCAAGACTCTGAGTCAGAATTTCGAGTTGAAAATCTTTGGAATTTTCAGCCAGTATCTGGAAATCTTGCTGGCGAAATACGCTGAGAACCCGAGTGCCAATTGGCGCGCAAAGGATACAGCCATCTACTTGGTGACATCGCTTGCCTCGAGGGGCGGCACGCAAAGGCATGGCATAACGCAGGCCTCTGAACTGGTGCCTCTACCACAGTTCTGTCAGCAGCATATCATCCCGGAACTCGAACGACCAAATGGTAAGACATTGGCGGACTTTTTCAAGCGGATGTGTCATAGGATTTCTTTGTGACTTATTTTTGTTTGCAGTCAACGAACTCCCGGTTCTCAAGTCGGACGCTCTTAAGTTTGTGATGGTTTTCCGCAGTCTGCTGGGCCCACAGACAATTATTGCAGTCATACCGCATTTGATTCGTCATTTACTGGCCGAAAGCGTAGTCGTGCACAGCTATGCGGCTTGTGCAATTGAAAAGATACTCATCATGCGCGACGAAAACAATACAGTCTTGTGAGTACGCTTGCTGCGGGATTATGGGATTCGAGTTGTTATTCTGTTTTATTGTGTTTGCAGGGTGTCTGCTGCGCAGCTGACTCCTTACACAAACGACCTACTCGGGTCATTGTTTGCCGCTTTGCAACTGACAGGATCACATGAGAATGAATACGTTATGAAGGGTATGTGCTGCAAGGGAACAATGCCCCCGATCCTTAATCTGAATGGTTTTATTTACAGCCATCATGCGGAGTTTCAACACCCTTCAAGGGGCAACAATGCCCTACATGGCTGTTGCCTTGCCCCGTCTGACGGAAATCCTTACACTAGTGGCAAAGAACCCCTCCAAACCGCACTTCAATCACTATCTTTTTGAGACCTTGTCGTTGGCCATTATGTGAGTACAACCACATCCTTTTTCTGCAACCGAATCCAACAATTTGTGCTCCTTCCTCCAGAATTGTCTGTAAGAGTGAAGCGGCTGCCGTGAGCTCATTCGAGGAAGCACTCTTCCCTGTTTTCCAGGGAATTCTGCAGCAGGACATACTTGAGTTCATGCCTTACGTATTCCAAATGCTCTCGCTTCTGTTGGAGATCCGCGAAGGCATCGGATCCATTCCGGAACCGTATTGGGCACTTTTCCCTTGTCTGCTGGCACCAGCACTCTGGGACAGACCAGGCAATGTGACGCCACTTATACGACTTATTTGTGCATTTATCAGGCAAGGATCGCAGCAGATTAGCTCCCAAGAAAAACTGGTAAGGCAGCGCAAGCTTGCTTCACAGCTCAACCTAACCTCTCATTCTTTTCCACAGAACGCTGTGTTGGGAGTATTCCAGAAAATGATTGCCTCCAAGTCAAATGACCACGAAGGATTTTACTTGATGCAGAATCTACTCACGTACTACCCACTCGCAGAACTGCAGGACCGCATGCGTCAAATCTTCGCCTTGCTCTTCCAAAGGCTCTCACTCTCGAAGACGACAAAGTACGTGCGAGGCGTCATCGTGTTCTTCTGCTACTACACAGCTAAGTTGGGAGCACCTTCACTCGTTGAACTGGTGGATCAGATCCAAACAGCTATGTTCGGCATGGTTGTCGATCGCGTGTTTATTCCAGATATGGCAAAGGTTGCCTCCGAAATGGATCGTAAAATCGTATCTGTTGGCATCACAAAAATCCTCACAGAATGCCCGGCGATGCTGGCACCGCCCTATGTGCAGAGTTGGCCACGTCTCCTACAAGCTCTGGTGGAGATGTTTGAACTGCCCCCAGATCAGTCGACCTACGATGGTGATCACTTCGTTGAAGTCGACGATACGCCGGGCTACCAGGCGGCATTCTCTCAACTGAACTTTGCTCAACCGAAAAACCATGATTTCCTGGCCGAAGTCGCTGACGGTAGGAAGTTCCTCGCTGAGGCTTTGGCGAAACTTGTGCAGGCACGACCAGGAGATATTCCGAACTTGATCGCAACGTTGGACGCCAATCACAAGCAGGTGTTACAAAAGTACTGCGAGGGGGCCGGTGTTCGCATTGGCTAGATATACCCCGGGACTTGGACTTGTCCATTTATTATCTATCGTATTTCGAGTTAAAACTGTTTATTTTGATTCTGTTGATTCGTTCATAATCGAACCATGTGCTTGTTTTTGTATTTGCTAAAGTAAAAACCATTAAATTTGTTCTTTCAAGAAAAGGGATTTATTTTTGTTTCGAACTGCTGTCTTGTTCTGCAGCGTCACGTTGGTTGATTGATGTGTCGTGCTTTGACAACACCAATATAGACCATGACTCCATTCAACACAGATAAACAGAGCTGTGATAAGCAGGCAATTTTACAAACACGCATTGGCAAACTGTTTCATTATCACTTTATTCAGTTTTATTGCGCCCTCTAGGAGGCTGTGACAATGGATGCTGCAAGCCAGGGTTATTAAACAATCCCTGTAAGACCGTTCCAGTGCTTGGACAGCATCATCAAGACCAATCTTGTGGTCTTGAGGTTGGTATCTTGCAGTAACCCTGCGCAATCGACTCAACTGGAATCCACATAGCAAATTCCGCCATTGAGCGTGCTACTAGACAGTGGGCCAGCAGACTTGGGGTCTCTCAACAAAATTCTAGGTGCACTGGTTGCACACAATGGTGGCGATACCGTTCAACAGACAAGTTGAAACAAATTGCTTGTCTGGGAATAAAAGGTGCCATGACCCACAACGGCTCTAGAAGCTGTAGTCAGACTAACTTCTTTACCAATCTTCATTAGGAAGAGAACTGTTAAAAATGACATCAAACTGCAGCTCGATTATAAGCACAAACCAAGCGACTTAGCGGGTCACCATAGTATACTCTACTCAATCTCTAAAGGAGACATGTTTTGTACATTGCCGGATATTGTGGCCAGTATGAAATGAAATATTGTATCTTGAGAGTTAGACCAATGGGGACGGGGTCTTTGGATTTCAAATGTATTTAGGGCTCTACAATTCAAATATTTTCAGGCAGTCAGACGGACTTTAAGACATTATCGTCCGCCTAATGGACTCCTGCTACGACGCACTATAATCCATTTCCGGGCACAACAAAGTGAAGCTCGACTGGGGAATTGAGTGCACACAAGAGGAAGGCAGGCAACGAATCCACAGACGTGCTCAAAAGGGCTGGCCCGGAATCTGCGTTCTTAGGTCCTAAACCATACTCTCCAACTGAACAGCAGTTAAGAAACTGATTAACTGAAAATAATATTTGCCTAGACCAATGGGGATGGTCTTTACCGAAGAGGCCTTATTCCGATAATGAAATCTTCTGCCTCAACAGCTCTTTACATTGGGCGGGGACGTCCGTAGTAAGTCTGGACATAACATAACGCTTGACAAGGTGACAGGGATCGAAGAGTCTTCAACTCCGAGTATATGTGACAACGTAGCAAGCGGCGCCCAAAGCAAAGGTCATATGTAAATAGAGCGCGATTTATTTCTCTCTCACTTATGTACATGTGATGGAAAGATTTGGTCAGACTCACATAGACCTGTGGGTCCATAGTGCACGGTTAAACACATGTTAATCTAGCGTTGCTCACTGAGGCCTTATTGAAGCAAAATGCTCCGAACGTATTACCAAATTATATGAGATGTTGTTTCACGACGGCCACATTATTTAGTGATTTGAAGAATGGTTGTGGTTATGGAATGATTGGTAGCGAGTTTTGGTTAAGGCCGGGCAGAAACAAATCCAGAGTCTCACCCACCGCTGTTTCTGCAGATTGCAGATGGGACTTGGACCTAGTCCAGAAATGAAGTATGATAGAGATACCCAAGTTCACAGCTGATTGACCCCTAGTCCATCGACGAATTTGACGGATAATCATGAAAATTCTGACGGTTATTCATGAATTTTTGAAAGTTATTCAAGAAATAACGTAAATGTCATTCTCTGATTGGTCAATTTGGCTTTAGAAAACCATATAAAAAATGGCTGTCACACATTTTAAGGGACAAGAGAGGCAGAAGTTGGGCATCTCCATCATACTTCATTTCTGGACCTAGTCTATGAGCAATTGAGACTAGTGATGGGACTCGAGTGATTTTGTTACAATCAAATCAAAACTCGTGTCATATACACTGGGCTGCAAACATAGAAACATCGGTTGGTAAGAGTTACTCTGCGTTTAAACTCGGTACTGATGATGTTTGTATTATGTACACCGGAGCCAAAGCAGACAAAGTCCTCACTATCTCGAAGTTATATTTGGCCATTGTAATGCTCTGTACATTGTTTGCCATCTCTGTCCACTTTGCCTCTCTTACCGTTAGATCCCTAACCTAGTCTCCTAGCCAGCCAAACCCTCAGTGATGGCTCGCTGTGTTCTGTCAATCACGTCAATGTCATTCGCGTATTTTAACAATTGTACGGCCTTCTGCAATATAGTCCCTCAAGTGTTGGCGTGTGAGTCACTCACGATCTTCTTCAGAAGTAATTCGCTGGATTGCGGGTCGTCGCCTTTCTTCTAAATCCTCTTTAAACATTGAAGGTATTGTTGAGATCCTTACCGACCTTGATAGAACAGCGAGAGTTCTCCATCGTCATCCTGCACAAACTAACGATTTTGGCAGGAATGTCAAAACTTGACATGCCATTTTATAGCTCGTCTCTATGCACGCTCTCACAGGCGACCTTGAAGTCGAAGAATATGTGATGGGTGTCGGTTGGGTCTGTTCCTGGATCTACTGTAGTTTGAAGGGTGGACTTTCCTGGCCTGAAGCCACACTGATATGAATTTATCAGATTGCTTATAATCGGCTTGAGGCGGTCACATATATGAACGACAGAAAGGATTTTGTAGGCGATCTTAAGGGGACTCGCAAACTCGCAGCCAAAGGGGTCTCCCTTCTGGCTAACCATGGAAAATATTTCAAGGGAAAAAATGGAATATTTTTTCTTAAATTTTATTAAGCACGTAAGTTCGAAGCAAACACACCGTAAATGGAGGTGGCTTCTTGAAATCGACTGAGGTCGTATGGCAAAATGACGTTAATCGAAGCGTAAATCGAGGCGTAAGCATTCAGTGAGAAATTCTATCCTCGCCATGAAATACATACAACAGAGCATGAAAAATCAACAGACACAAATGTACGAAAAATTGCAACAATGCCTAGACTCAGGAGCCGCAACACAACTAGCAGGGGAATTCCCAGAAATGTATGAAAAGACATATGTAGGCATGTATGTTCATAGAACAGAGTCAAGATATGTCCACATTTGAATGTCCGGACTCCAGAGGTGTCCGCTAGCGAATACCTGTACTAGCGAGCCTGTTGAAGAAAACTGTATCGGAACTACGACGCTTAATTTGTTAGTTTACATTGTTACGCCACTCTTAGCTAGTTCGTCAGCTCATTCGTTTCCCTGGATTCTCATATGCATGCCCAGCAACCCACAGGAGGAAGACTGCATGCAGCGCATCGAAAGAGTTGAGTACTGTTTTGGACTTTATTACATTGAGTCTATAACTTAATTCGTGTGGTTTTTTTTTCGTCTGGTCGCATATTCCAGGCGTTTTCGGCTAATGCTCTCTTCAGACGGATTAATTGTGTTCGGCAGAGCTGTCCATTGACGGTTTCACCCGGTTTTAGCAGCTCACAATACAGCGCACCCTTCTGATCCCACCAAATACAGAGCATTACCTTTGCGCCATGGATATTCGGCTTTGCCGTTGATTTGGCTGGTTGGCAGGGTTTCGAATATGATTTTTTGCACTTGCAGTTGTCGCAATGGATCCATTTTTCATCACCAGTAACAATCCAATGCAAAAATGACGTCCTTTTTGTCGCGTCGTGTGTCGTGTGTGTCGTGTCCCGCGAAGACACTTTTTCAGGCACAAAGTTCGACATATTTGAGTGAAAAATGATTGTTGTTTATGCTTCAAATGAATGACATATGCTGAAATGACGTACAATGACAGTAGCTTTCCAACGCATGTTCCAATGGAATTATACACGTTACGCCATCTCTTAGCAATCCACACGAGTGTGTGCTTTGAGAGATGTTAATGCGATTGCGATTTGCGCTGGCTTTTCTCTGCTTTCTGGATGGGCACCAGTTCCATACGAAAGATGCTCCTTCTTTGTTCTAGTTTGTAGAAGATTTTGATGATTTTGACTTGCGATGCATTGTATACACCACCACCGACGCCTTCGTCTGCTTATAGCTACATCAATGAAGTTTTCCGACACAACTATCGAACCAGTGCGCGTTTCGGAATTATTCAAGCGAGTTTACGGTCGAAACGGATAATGGGCTGTTGGTAATCTGTACTAATATTGACAATATGTAAAAAGTTCTAAAATTAAAATGATTGGGGTCTTTTAGTCTTAGCCGCAACTCCTTTAGCAAATGGGCGAATGGGAAGCAGGTGTAAAATCAACTTTAGTGACGCTGTAGATGTCCTATTTTTCAAGGGGTTTCCCACCTCACCTCGACCCCGTACAGTAAGATGCTGACAGTCTCCAAACGAGATGACCGGGCACTTTAACTTGCACCTCATCTGGACACTGCTTGATGATACTCTCGGTAATTGTGAAGCCGCAACACCAGGGAGAGAAATACCTAGAACTATGGATGTGTAGATCGAGTGGGGCACTTTCGACCGTAGTCCCCACTCCGATCCGAACGCGTAGAAGGCATTTTTGGATTGTTCTTCGACGGTGGAATGCGAAATAAGAGGGAAAATGTATGGGTAAACGAAAATGAACGAACCTAACGGAACTGACCGAAGGGGTTATAACGGTCACAGGGTAACACCATTCAACATTTCAGGCTTTTGCTATCAGAAACTATTTGTCTGCGAAGCTTTACACTAACATTCCCCTTTTATGGTAGTCCTAAATTACTGAAATCCTATAACGTTGAATTTCTATCGTTTCACTACACAGGTAGGAAGCAGGTAGACCATGTTGGTCCATTGGGATACTCACAGTCTACTCACCACTGATTGACCACTGATAGGTGACTGAACCACATGGTGACTGAACCAGATTTGAAAACCAGATACAAGCGTATTAACTTTACACCACGAACTAAAAGCAGGCACTCAACCAACCAGCGTTCTTCACTCAATAAATTATGTAGCTCCTTTAAAATTGGCTAGCAAAAATTAGATTTTCAGCTCTACCACATTTAATATCGCTGAGTCTTCTTAAAACCGCATCGAAAGCAATTAACATCTTCGCTTTAGACGAAGTGTAATCGTCAATAATGTCTCGCCTAGAGAACTTCCAGTCAAATTTATTGCATTCGAACAACGCCAAATCTTCAAGTGCGTCATTAATGTGCTTTGCTGCTTACTTGGACTTGCGGAATGATTCTCATTAAACACTGAATATCATCGAGTTGAGCAATCAATCAACAAACACTTCTTTGGAATTTAATCGACATAATTGAAAAGGCAATGATTTGGAGAAAATCGCATTTAAAGAGAAGGTTCCGTTACCACAACACTGACGTAATGGTGGACGACTCTTGCACGCAAAAATACACACATTCTCGAACAGTTGTGATTTGATTTGTTGGTCCACACGTCTCAAAAATCGACATCAGCGTTGTTCAGTACAAAGCCGAGTATTTAGAACAAAATGCACACAAAAGCCACACAAGAGTCGTTTTGATATTTTCTCCCTCAATTCAAAATGCCCGTTATGCTCCCGAGTTTAACGAAACACTCTCACTCTCCTTGCACATTCACCGGTTACTACTTACCGCTGCCAATCCCTTCTCGATCAGAAGACATATACTTATGGGCACAAGTGAGTCTGAAATCGAATAATGATCAGACCGGACACAATCGCAAGAAAAGAAAACACTTACAAAGGCATAGCATAAACGCTGGGTGTCCCTCGCCTTCATTGCTTCCGCTCAACACGATGTACCACTGCACTGGATTGATCCTAACCCCGTATCTATATCGCAAAACAAGACATGAGAAGCAGCTTCGTTTTCACCCAAGTAACTTACATAATTAAATTTTCCAAGCCCAATCTAAATCCACCAATGGTCAGGAGGAGGAAGCCCCAGTTCACCAAGCCAGTGAAGTTATCAAACCCCGAGCTCCAGGAGAACAGCGAGTCTCTGGGACGATGGCATCTGAACGACGGGGATTAATGGATGAGTGTTGACTGTTTCTTGCAAAAAAGTTTACTTACGGTCTATCAGGTTGGATTTTCCTCTGTTTTTCTTCCTTTGTGGTAATCTCCTCGGCACGGGTCACACTCTGTGTTCGCCGGTAGCGTAGCTTCGTGTCATCACTGTCGGCATGGCCCACAGAACCCGGCATCTTAACCTAGTTAAAGCAAAAACACAATTAAAAACAAGACAGTCAATTCGAGAACGCAACAAGGGGTGAAGGCTGATATCGATAAGAATAAAAATTATAAAATGTTATCTCTTCGATATTGATTTCACTTATCTTATCCACGTTTTCTAGTTTCTCAGTTGGTTCCTAAAATATCACTTAGACAAACATATGAGGCCCCAGTGGGTTGCCTTCAAAAACGTCGCAGCAGTCTGTTGATAGTTCATAATCAACGTCGATGGTTGATGTGGGGATTAGATGAGATGCGATTACGCGCGTTATGCAAGTGCGCCACTTGATGCAATATCCATGGGTTCTGGGCGGTCTATTATTTATTCAATCAGTTTATGCCGGCTGTTTGGAAAGTAAAACCGGTTTTACTCCTAGCAGTGACTTAACAATGAATCAATATCGGTCTAACTCCCGCAATGAAAAGTGGAAGTTTCAGGGTGAGCTTATAGAAATTGTGCGGGAACACCATTATCTTGGTGTCTTGATTACGCCCAAATTAAATATGAATAAGCACCTGAAACTGAAGCGAACGCTTGGGGTAGTTGCATCAACAATAGAAACACCAGCCACTTCTCGAAACAGAAAATATTGCGTGCCACTGCAGTGTCCATCCTCGTTTACGCTGTTCATTTGAAGCAGTTGAAAAATGTCTACGCTGTTTCATCAAGCGAGTTTTTAAATTATCAAGTGGCTCACCCAACTACATGCTTCATCTGGACACTGGAGTAGCGCCCCTATTTTTGGAAACCCTCAAACTCCACTTCGACTATGTGGTCAGAGTCATGGGAATGAATCAAGAAAGGATTCCAAATATAGTGCTTACTCGAATGCTGCTTAACGGTGGAAAATGGGTCCGAGAATGGGAAAACTTAACTTAGTTGCACCAGACGAGCAGCAAATGCACCTAAGGCATAAGTTCTACACACTGTTGGAGGAAACAAGACATAGAATCTTCAACCAATTTGTAGATGAAGCCAAGTCGTCGCAATACCGGACAAATTACAGCAAATAGAACCACAATTTACAAGACATTTGTTCTGTCTTGCAAATTGTGGTTCATGGCAAGTTTCGCAACGGATATGATAAGTAACATCTTTAAAATGGGAGGTGAACTAATAAGTTTAAACTTTATACCGCATCGCCCAGAACTCCCTCTAACTAACTAACTATCGGTCTATGTGAGGCACAGCCGTAATTTTTAGCACGTTTTTTTAGGCTCGTTGCGGTCGTGGCGTTGTAGATGTGCGTCGACGCCTACGCAACGGAACCTCGCTGTCTGGGTTCGATTCCCGGGCTAATTTTCACGGTCCCACCTCTTGCCGTTGTGATTATGTGCGTCGACCCATAGCAACTGAAACTCGCTGCCTGGGTTCGATTCCCGGTTCGACCTAAAATAATTTTCACGCCTCCACCTCTCTTGAGTCCCTGACAATGCTCAAAGAGTATAACTGTCTGGAAAGAGCTTCTCAAATAGGCCGTTCGTAGTCGGCATAAAACTGTAGATCCCTTCCACTCGTCAATAGCACACACAACAGGAGTGCTTGCTGAGAAGCTAGCCTGTGGCCCTCTCCGGGCTGTATGTAGCTCCATACTCACCTCTTAGAGACATTTTTTCCTTAAAAATAACTTTCAGCTGCTGACAGCCTTCAAACGAGATGACCGGACACTTTAACTTGCACCTCATGTGGACACTTGTTTGATACTCTCGGTCATTCTGAAGCCGCTTCCATCCCCACTGCAACCCCAGGGAGAGAAATACCTAGAACTACTAACAAAGCTCCACGCTACAAGTTCCTCCAACTGCAGGTAGTCAGATGATACGACGGTCAAGGAAGTATTAGTCAAGAAGTAATCTGAAAATGTGCATCCCCTTGACAACACATGGACATGGAGTGTATAGAAACTAAAATCAAATGTCACATTGTGATGCGAATTAAGTGGATAATCAGTTTTAATACTTTTTGTTTTTTCATAATTTGCGCGTGCACAAGGGATTGTTAGTACCCTTAAGTGTCCGGGTTCAAGACACAGCACGGGCCGAAGGTGTAGAGGGAGAAAGGGAGGTAACTGTGCACATTGGTTTTAACTATCTGCGGCTCGGAAGAGCATTCCATATTCGTGTCGTGCGACTAATGAACGAGTCTCTAAATTTAACTGTGAGTCCGAAAATAGGCTTAAGGGTAAACTGATGAGCATTCCTGGCGAGACGGGTATTGCGGGTGAATTCATGGAGAGGAGGAATGCAGTTGGCAAGCTCACTTGAGCATTGTTTGTTAAAATAGCGATAAATTACGGATAGAGACGAGACGGTACGTCGATGTTCGAGCGAGTCAAGTGACTCTGTAATATTGTTGTCTCCTATAAGTTTTTTACTTGGGATGATGCTTTGCACGTGAAAGCCAAATCACAGCACTGCTGGATATTTATTCAGTGTTTCGTCATCAAACGGATTTCACACATTTCTATTAAAGATAGGAGAACCCTTGTGATGTCCCTTAAACGCAGCCATCGAAGCCATGAGAGGAGACAGCAAGTCGTCTTCGCAAGTTGTTACGCAACTTCTTCGAGGACCAACAGTTCTTGATGTTAACACACAGGGTCCTGCAGTGACACTGTCCTGCGATTGCGTCATATTTCTGCGGCAACATGACGGGGGCTTAGACAGGGCAATGAATTGCATTGACATCATCTGGAGTGTGTGTCTTGTCCATTCAAGGTGTGCATCTTTAAGTCGCGGGTATTCAAAGGGATTCCCATGAACGTTGGGCTTTCCTTTCTATTCCCCCTTGCACATGGAGTACTTAACCACATCTAAATCACATCGAAGCAAATTGTCCTTCAACCGGGACATGCAAGAACCCCCTTCCCTGGCAAAACGATTGAATAGTCGAAGTTTAAGAGGGACGTGTGCATGGGGCACTTCTTGAATCATATCGATTGAGGGCCTCTTGAATGCCGGAATGGGAGTCATTTTTCATCCAGCCTGCTGGACAGCGATAGGGTTTCCGACCGCCTCAGCGCACAAAAAAGATGTCATTTGTCAGGAACTTTTGACGAGTGCTCTCTTCCTTGCAAAAGGCATTGGCTTTTCTGTGCATCATGGGTAGGAACGGCCTATTGAGGTTTTAATAAAAGTTCATCCGGATCTCGCGGTCTCGGTTCTGTGGGAACGAAGCATTAAGTGAGGTTGTCAAGAAGAAAGAACCAGGGAAGTCCTTTTGCTTCATTCCTAAGCAATGCACTCAAACCTGACTGGTCCATTAAACTGCCACTTGGGTTTGATTCAACTGTAGATCAACAAGAAGGCAAGTCATGGATAGTCATTAAACACGGCATTTTCCAGCAGTTTTTGTCTGCCAGACGTGTGCAGCATGCTTCATATCTCTTCTTTGTCAGTGCAGCTGTTGCAGAACTTGTCCCTGGTTGATCTGCCAACCACGTGACACAGATGTGATCTCTTAAAAGAATGCCGCGGTTTAGATCGATCGGGATTCAGTTGGCGATAGATTTGGCGATTTTTGGGGTTTATCATGTAAGGCTTGCAAGCCATCTCGCGTTAGCTTGTTCAGTTGACTGCGATGTCTTTGCGGTCTACCACCAAGCTACTCAGCCATCTCTTCTAGACATGGTTCATTCATGAGTCCACCGTTGCATAAGTGGAGCCAATTAGTCGAAACACAGCAACTGCATTTCATTGAAAGCTGCTATCTGAACCTCAAGATTTCTTCATCCACTCTATTCACCAATTCAAGGTCTACTGCATGCGATAATGTTATTTAAAGTACGGACGGAAGGCAATTAAAAAGTTTTACTGCCTGGTAATGGCTCTGACCAAGATTTCGTTGATGCGCATTTGTATCTTTTTGTACACGTTGAAGTGCGATCAGACTCTGCTGCTGCTCTACAGATGCTGATTTGTTAACCAATTTCCATGACTTAGCGAAATCTGAATATTACATGTTACCATATACTTTTCTCAGTGCTACGCCACTCCCAAAGCTTTTTTGTTTGTCGGAGGGTTTCAACACTACACTGGAGCACTTAGACTCAACAACTGGTCCATTGCACTACCAGGCAGCAACCTACTTTCGCTGGAAATTCTTATTCCAGCAGGCGCGTCTGTGATGAGGAGCCTACCTCATCAGCGCCGAATTGCTGCCGCCTGAACAAAGGCGGGACAGTAGCAGAGGAAGTCCGCTGCACTGTCGTCGTGGGTTTCAGAGAGGTTTCATCGCCAAGCACACTTAGGTGTCCCGGTCAAGGGATAACAATAATGCCGCAGATTTCTTACAAACGTTAGGCAGCATGTTCTTGGTCTGTCTGCATCCCGGAGAGTCATATACCTCCGGTGCTCTCAAGACCATCGATGGAAGGCCTAACCAAAAGCAGAGCAAGTTTTGGTCTAGAGAGTACCTCCTCTGATCCTTGCCAAGCCAGTATCCCATGGTGGCCCGGACTTAGCGAACTTTGACTCACGATCAAATTCAGAGAAGACCTGCATTCCTCAACTATCCTAGAAGTGGTTAAATGGTTGAGCAGGGCATAAGGCAAAGCTTGGCTGTCGCTACAAATAAAAATACTTCGCCCTTTCCTCCTGTTCGTCACAATATAGTTCGTGGCCATTAGGTTCGCAAAAGTTTCCGCTTGGAAAACTGAAGCAAATTTACCTACCGAGGTGTGTGCTCTAATGTGTTCGCCCATCCACGAAGGCGGCAGCACGAGATCCTTAAATGGTCCGTCAGTGAAGATTCGCCTACAGTTCTTTCCTAACTCAGACTCTGGCCAGAACCAGTGCTGAGTGCAGGAAAAGTCGACTTTGGAGATTCAACAGTGCATCAAGAGCAGAGCCTGGCGTACTGGAGAAGCACCCTATGCTTACTCTATTTTGATTCAAATCAGGTATGGCCTTAAAGTGGTGAATCGCCCACATTTTATCCTTCATGTGGACCAGCAAGTTAGTACCAGCTGTCTCCACCGCGACACTGTTGAAGTTGGTTCGGAACCCTGTCAAAATGTGCGCGTACGATTCGATTGCGGGCCATTTCCTGATGCGTTGTAGTGTTCACTCCTCCACCCTACGTGACATCAGATGTCAAATCAAGATACGCCCTCCAGACCACCCCACTGACCGTACCGCTCGCACTTGGATTTAATTGTCTATTCACCGTCAATGTGAACGCGATCAAAGGTGTGACTCTCTCTATAATCATCCACCACGGACAAGTTTCATTTTTGTAACCTGTATCGCCATGATCAGTGTATTTACACTGATTTTGTTATTCAACCGCGTCTTGAGTCCGTCGCCAATAATTGAGTGTTTGTCAAAGTGACTCCTGTATCTGAGTGCGATTTTATTGCATCGCGTTTCTTTAATTTGACAAGAAAATCAAGATCTTCCGAAGCGAAATGTCACAAGATAGCTGTAGTCTTGTATTAAAATAAACATACATATCTATACAGTCGATCTCAAAAGTAAGTACACAACAAAAAGGCCGCTGGGTCAAAAAAATGTATTTCAAACGGAACTCAAGGCAAAAATCGGAAATGCATGTGTCTAAGGTACTTTCTAATGCACATAAAGCAAACATATCAAGATATCTCAAGGCAAGGCAAAAATTCATATCACAAAAGTAAACACGCATGGTATTTAACTTAGAGGGATTTGCACTAATACGTGCGCTTATGCAGGATCTAGCGTGAAAAATAGATTGGTTTAAAGAGTAACCTGCGCCAAAAGCGTTCGCAAGCAAAGCTAAGAAGGACCATTTATTCGTGATCTAAATTTCGTTATGTTCTTGGTTAACGATTCGCCGTGACCACAGGTTTTGAGATATCCTCATAATTCTTTGTACTTAATGTACGTAACTCAGTGCTCTAGAAAACTGCATTTATGATTTTGTAGCCTGGAGTCCCGTTTGAAATACATTTTTGTTAAAAACCCAGGCGAGCACCTTTATGCTGTGTGCTTACTTTTGTTATTGACTGTATATGTGTCAAACATATGACAAATGAAAAATTGTAGAGATGCCCAACTTCACAGCGATTGACCCCTAGTCCATGGACGAATTTCAGGCTTTTTGACAGTTATTCATGAATTGTTGACAATTATGCATGAATTGTCGTCAATCATTCACGAAATAACGCGAATGTCGTTCTCTGATTTAAGAAATGATATAAAAAATGGTTATCAAACATTTTAAGTGTCAAGAGGATGCTACAAAGTGTTAGGAGAAGTTGGGCATCTCTATCATACTTCATTTCTGGTGCTAACCGATGTCATATATTTTTGACATATTTCATCAACCTTGATGCAGTAACAGCAGTTTCCATTGGCATATTTTTGAGTCCGCTGAGTTTGGCAGGTATGGCAACTGAAACGTGGCGTGGTACATTTGGGCTCCTTGCTCGCAGGCATATGCATGCCTAAATACTGAGAAATGACGTGTGTCGATATACGTCAACATGCACTGCTACCTTGTACGCGGTTCCAAAATGACGTGCCAACTCTTGGAAATGGGATTAATGATTCGGGGCTGAATGAAAATTCATTTATTTGTTTAGATAAAGATGCATGTGTATATGACGTAGATAAGGTCGTAAGAATGTGTCAATCTGCTGATAGTCCATATTGGACCCCCCCTAGTCAAGTGGTATACTTCGATTTTTTTTTATCTTTTTATTATAACATGCCTCTCTCCACAGATCCAATAACCATAAAGACGTAACGACTGTGTCGATTATCGGTCGATTAGAATGGAGCAATACCGAGCCAGGGATGACGAAACAACCCCGAAAAGATTCATAATTCAGAATCACTGCAGTCATTGCTGTTTCTTTGGTCTTTAAAGGGAACTGAGTATTATGATCCTGATCACCCCAGTGCAGCTCTATGCCACATGTCATTCTGAATGTGATAATTGTTCTTGTTTCTCTTAACAACTTTTGGGTAGAGTAGATTCCACCACGATGTAGTGCATAAGAGACTAGTATCTATTGAAAGATCGTGCTGACTGGAGATGTATGTTTGTTAGCGTCCAAATCAACCCGTCCAATTGTTTGAATATGTGTCGACCTCTGTGACATAAGCATGCCCTGGCTCATCTTCTTTAAAAGTCGTTCCCTAACATGGTTAATGAAAGGCACCGATAAGACCCATAAATTACATGTGAAGTCTTGGCGATGTTACTCATCGCTCAACGCTTCGATATTCTTGGAAATGATAGCACAAGGTGACTTTGAAGAAACCTACTTTACTTATCAACATTCTTTCTTTTGCGGATTATGTGAAACACGATAAACAGAGGTTAGGCTGTGATTGGGGATCCCTGTCTGTCGCACACTGAACAGTGAACCGATTGGTACCCATTTAGTACAGTAAGTTGCAACCCACTAGTGACAACTTGGTACACATCACAAATGACGGACCAATACAGAGCGACATCAAATGTGCAGAGGTAGAAGATGGCTGGCTGAAAATAAACTCGAAAAAGGCAGAAATCATCAGCCTTGGAACGACCCCATCACATAGTGTATGCATTGCTGGATAACCGGTTGGCAGAGTCGAGGAATTCTAGTATTTTGTAACCACTGCCTCAGACGATGACGGTACGGGAGTAGTTATGGCCGAAAGAATCGCTAAAAGCAATGGCGACCAAAGAGGTGGTGGTTATAAGTTGACATCAAGCTGAAAATCCTATTACGAGCAAATTACAAGCGTCCGTTCAAAAATTTGCATGCACCATTTTTGACTCAGTCATTAGAAGAAGGCGGATAATGCATCAATAGCAACTATCACACAACGTGGGGTGTTGTGGAAAATTAAGGTTTTGAGACTTAAATGGTTAAGGGATACACTGAGGAATGGAATCCTTTAACGTAGGATGGCAGAATAACAAGAGCGGCAATGCGTTCCGAAAAGCACATGACGCAGAACGCTGAGAAGGGAAAGGTGCCTGTTGAAGAGAGCTGGGGCACATTTCCAGGAGTCAAATAACACGAAGCACAGGCATTGTTAACGTCTTAGGCTATAGGCCACACAAAGGTAGAAAAAAGTAATGAAGTTCAATTCACAAAAATTCATTGAATCAAGCCCAAGCCGATGACAAAAGAAACTAAAAAATACGGTTCTGTGGAGCACGTGTCGTCAATCAAGTGTTAGTGTGGATAACTTGCAATTGTCTGATCTGGATCTTGTCACAGTCTGGAGGGGAATAAGTATGCTTCTACATCTTGGCCGCAATCTAAGTTGATTGATGCCAATTTCAAAACCCGTCACCACATGGTTTTTCGTTTCACGCTGCCCTATACCCCTCCGAGTTATCCCATGTTCCCACCGACCGAGGTTTAAAAACCTGCCTGGTGACGGCATACATTTTCGGGGTTTCGAAACCCATCCGTCCATGAGAGGTTGTCAAACTTAACAAGCTTACAGCGTGAACTTCAGTTCATTTTAGTCATTGTGGTGTTAATTTTCTCGTTTTTTCTCTCTTCATTTTCTGACGTTCTCACACTTTTATTTCCTGTCAGCAGACAGCTGTTCTGGTGGAGTGACATTTGTTTTGGCGGGTACTTATACATTGAGAGCGAGAGACTTGAAAATTGAGTGCGAAACCATACATTTTCGGGGTTTCGAAAACTTGCAATTTCGGCCAAATTTAGTTGAAATCCTGAGTTCATCCGTCCATAAGCGGTTGTAAAACCGAACTAGTCACAGCGCGAAGTTTATTTTGGTGTTCATTTTTAGATGTCAAGATATATAAACATCGCAAGTTCGGCATAGTTGACCCGCAAGGACAGCCGTTAGCTGTGAAAAGTGTAGTTAGATATCTTTGCATTTGGCTGGATCAATATCTGTATTTTGACAAACATATAGATATGGCTCTGACGAAAGCCAGAAAGGCCTTTGCTGTGGCAAGGTTATTTTTCAGTAGCCAACTTGATACCAGGGTGAAGGTAATCTGCTACGTGGCTCTTATCAGGCCAATCATGGCGTACGGTTGTCCATTGTGGTTCAACGTGAGTCCTTCCCAGATGGAAAAGATGAGGCTGTTCGAGAGACAGTGTCTTCGGTTGTATCGTACATCCGAGTCTGAGTACAAGAAGAACTATCCTAATGACGTCCTGTACAACGAGGCAAACGTGAGCAGGACAGATAATTTTATTATTAAGCTGATCAGAAGGCACATTGCACGAGCTATGACTTCTTCCAACAGTCTGATCTTCGGGGCTTACTACCCCAATATTATGTACCATGAAAGGGTGCGCCTTAACGGCTTTATTCCTCCCGAAGCATTCCTCTATTTAGACACGATTGGCCTAATACAGGATGCCCTGTAATCTTCCATGACGTACGCCGAACAGTGGACAGGCGACTCCAATACGAACCGGATGTCGCTCGCACCCAAGAGAATCTTCTTCGGTTCAGTCGAGCGATCCCCGCTCGACATAGAAAGCAGTCTGCCAAAGATCGGCAATTTTACTGGTGGTTACACCAAAACCAGTCTCCGCCACCGCTGGCCTTTTTAAACGACCCGGTAGTTGACCATGGTGGCCAGCTTACATAGGTTTTAAGGTAGTTAATAAGAAAAAAAATTATATGTGTTATGGTGCACGCGTCCGTACTGTTACTGACATGATTAAGATAGTCCTAAGTTTTATGTTAGGGTAAGTTAGTATAAGGTAGGTTAAGTAGTTAAGTTAAGTTTAGCCAAGTTTTTTTTTATAAGTTTTCTTGGCACATAATAAATGAATCAAGTTTGTCAGGAAAGCCTAAAAAAAAGTAGATTAAGCCGAAAGGCACATTTATAAATTTAGATTAGATTAGCTTAGAGTACCCGCATAGGGTCAGTAGGTTAGTATTAATTATGAATTGTCCATGAATTGTTAAGTTAGTTAAGCTAGTTTCAAGTTCTTTTGTCTAGCATGTAAGTTACATTTAATAAAATAAAAACAAAATTACACAAAAAAAAAGATATATAAACATTCTCCTTCTTTTTCTTCTCATTTCTATTATTTCCTGTCAACAATCAGCTGTTTTACCAGCCACTTCAGATATGACAGCTAATGACATTTGAAAACACTTGAAGACAGTGGGAACGGAATATTGAGGTTTCGGTAAAAGTTCTTCCAAGGTTCGCAATTTCACAGGACACAGGACACAGGATATCTCTGGCAGTAGTCTTAGAGTCAAGTTGTCAAAACATTTCGAATCGCGAAGTGGGATATCATCCTGAGTTTATGTATTGTTACATTATTAAATAGTTAATTAACGACATTTATTTCTAGTCTCGCACTAAGTGCGTTTCGTCAGTAAATTCAACAACAAGGTTGTGTTATATCTACATGTGTATGTATGTACATATTTGCGTCTAGTGTGGCACACTGGTTGAAATTCAATACCCAATTGCAAACAAAGTGTGCTTCTGATTTTGTTCGTTTAACAGGTTTTTCTTTCTTTTTCTTGACTGGTTTCAGTGTTGAGTAAGAAAATTATGAGTTATTCTACAAGTGTAATTGGTTAACAGCCTCCATGTAATAAATAGTAACTTTGTGTTTGATTATTAAAAAGTAGTTTTATTGGTGTGAAATACGATGCTATGCTATAAATAAGACAGGACTTCGAAGTTAAAAGGTGCGACTCTACGAGCTACAACCGCGAATCATTTTCCAAAGTTATACTTTCTGGCAAGCAAAAAGGTGCGGACTGATTTATCGAGCTATTTCTTATCGACAAAAATCTTAACTCACAATTTTGCCAGATTCACAATGCTGCGTTGGTGCGTCGGCTCGTTTTTCAACCTAGACAATACAATGGTTCCTTGCCATCTTACGTTTTGACTTTTATAAGACAAATGAGAGCGGTGAGAGCAACATAATCTCAAATTCATAAGCGAAGTACTCTCTCACCAAAATTGCTTCAACATTCTGCAACATTTTTAAGCTTTTTCACATTTCCCTACTTTAATCCACATGTTCAGTTATTCAGGAAATTAATAATATTTGACAGATAATTGTCACATATTTATGCCTTTGCGCGGTCGTGATCTGACATTTTAAGTAGAACACACGTAAATCCATTAAACAAGTCACAATGGTCACGCTTTGATAGTTCACAGACCGTAATATCGTAAGGGCGAGCAGAGATTTCTAGGTAGAGTTACATCTACAAACTCGGGCATTTGACAGTTGTGAAGCAATTTTCTGTTATCTAATCGTGATTTCTCATTGCTGGCAGGCTGAGGCAACTATTTGAGTAAGGAATTAATTTTTGGTAGGGATTTTATGAGTAGTAATTTCATTTTTAGACCATTTTACTAGTAAAAAGCGCGCCTTTTCTTTCATCGTGAGGGAGCCGCGCTTTGACATAACATTCTCGTAAGCTCGGCAAAACGCGCACTGTTGCCTATTAATGGCCTATATATGGTCATTTTGCTTTAAAGTAGATATCGTTGCCAGCACGAGGCGCCAACCCTGCCTACTGAAGCAGGCAGTAATGATTTAAAGTTCCTGCGCGAATCAATCATTCTATTTACGAACTGTCAATACGCCAAGGGGCAGGATCGATCCACAAATTTACGACCAAATAATTCGTGATGAGGTGTACATTTTGTTCAAGTCCTACCCGTTGCTCTCTGCGAATGAGAAAACTTCATATCTCTGATTAGATATCAGAAATGAAGTCATCTTAAAGCCAACATAAACCTCTCTTGCCTCTTAACAATTTTGACAACCATGTTTTATATCGTTTTCTGAAAAACAAGACCAACACTATTCACTTTGTCTCGTGAATAACTTTCAAAAATTCATGAATGACTGTCAAAAAGCGTATTAAATTTGGCGATGGGCAAGGGGACAATCAGCTGCGAAGCTGGCCATCTCTATAGTACTTCGTTTCTGATGAAAACCTGATGATAACACCCGACTAGAACTAATTTAACTCATTTGAAATCAGTTGAATTGAGAAATGAAAACAGCTAATAAACTGGGTTGTCATTTCAAAGTACGCTTGAAGGACAAGCCTCCGTAACGCAAGGTCGGCAGCAACAACGCACTATTGGGTTTCTCACATCAATGGTGTCGGTAATATGAAATAAAGTAAATAAAATAAAGCAACAAAGTTCAGGAATCTCTGGAGTTCTAAATTCCCCGGTTCTAGGCTGGCTTACGCTCCGAAATTAATTCCTCCAAAATCAAATAAAGAACCGGAATAACAACGAAAGCAATACACTTTGTTTTTATTCCGACTTCCCTTTACTTCTCAATTCTAGCCGGGCATGGGATCCAGCTCTTAAGAAGAGTATAAATATCGAGTGAATGAAGGGTTAATTCTCAAGCCAAATCAATGTGACAATACAGAAGTGAATGACCCGAGAATATGGCACGACGAAAGAATAACACTCCAGAACCAGAATGACATTTCTGCAAGCTCGATTGCCACTCACTGAGACAAACGTCAACAATTAACCATACAAGCGAAAAGTAAACACAAAGTCACTGGAGTCAACCAGCGGAATTCCTCAATTGATAAAGCGACTCTTTGGGTAAACCGTGAGACTTCACGTGAGACTCAAGCACATTTCGTGAAAGTCAAACACGATTCTTCCGCTTGAAAAAGAAAAACATAAAACAAGCAGTGCTTTGAAATGGAAACTGCTGTCGAACGAAAGTTCCCAAGACAACTTTGAACACGTGAACATTATTTCCAGCCAGTACCTAGATAACGACAACTTTATCAGAATGATTGCTTCTAGCACTGAAGTGTTAAACGACTTCACTTGGCAGACCCTCATTTGGAATATACACAAAACGATTTTATTATTAACCCAGTGTCAGCGACCTTGCACAGAGATTTATTCCCCCAAATAAAATGAGAATGACAGTCCACACCAGAAGCGAAGAGGAACAATATTCGACTGAATACCAACAAGAAACACGCGAAACACAAAATAATTGCGTAGATAGCGTTTGGACTCGACGTGGTGTTCGTTTAATTGTTTATCTCGAAGTTAGGTAAACAATCACGAACCAGCGTCCAGAAAGTGACCAATTAAAGAGAGGTTCAAAAGCCAGACACACGTTATCTCTTATGCAACACCACTCGCAGCAGAAGCATCCGTTTTCAATGAACAAACAACAAACAATTCCATCTCAAGACCGCCAAATGAAAGTGAAAGTTCATCCTACACACACGGATCCGTTGTCATCTAGTTTTTTCATAAATTTCGCGGCCTACATCTAAAATTAGGGCAGATAAATATAGACACAAAATTCACGATCAATTCACTCAATTTAAGAACAAAATGTCTTGGGCAACATGCTCGCACTCAGAGCTGATTGCTGCGCATACCGGCTCCACGAGATAAAGTGAAACCGGCCATGCATTTTGCTTCCCTAATGGACGTCACAACTGGTTGCCTCTCTCATGCACTGACCACTCCAAGCACTGAGGAGGAAAGAGTCAGAGTGAACCAAGACGTTTTGACAACTTCACGAGTCGTTGATAAGAAAACACACCATTTCACATGCGTCTAACCTTTGATGACAGCGCTGATCGTTTAGCTCAACTCTATTCACTACTTATTTTATTGTATCTGCTTAACACTGGTTATCACAACAACATTAATTTGCAATAATTATTACTGTTTATCACCGCACGGCGCGCTTCTCCGTCCCTCTTTATTGTAAACGAAATTCACAAAATCGAGCCGTCACGATCAGTTGTATCGATCGAGCTGACATGAGCGAAGCAACTGCAGCAATCCAATTGTAGCTCTCCGGACTCCGCCGCCACCGATGGTGAACATCTGGAAATGCTGCCTGACCAGCTGTGCCTCTCTTAGGACTCAGCTACGAGTGCTTAAGAGAACGCCGCTTCCTTTTAGAGGGAGTTGTCATGTCAGTATTGACAAATTGGGTTACATTGTTTGTTTTAGAAGTAAGCTTTTTCTGGCCTTTCCTCATCACTGACAGCGCTGACACCTCAGTCAGTGCGAATGAATGTATTATCTGTGCAATGCCTTGGTAGGTTCTGTGGCTTCTGCGTCAATTAGCGTCCCATTTCAACGGTTACTCATTTATATCAGTGAATTGCAGATCGGGTTCAAGGAGTGTCACATGTGCTGCATGCAGCTAAGCCTCTGATTCATTAAGCACACCTAAGAGATTCGCGCACGACTCATTAACATACTCGAATTGGCATGCAACAGTATATGTATGCATTGGATGGCTGGAAATTGGTATAGGCTTGATTTCGGGGGCAAGAGTTCGTCGTTCGCTTTTTGAGTCTGTAGTCGGAAAATTTGTAGCATGTGCTTAGGCGCAAGAGCAGTTTCAATCTCGGCAACTTCGTCGATCAGGTGTTCCTATTAAAGCTGAATCTTCCGTTGGAGTTGACTTCATCCGGAGTCCACTTAGTCTTTCTTATCTCGCTGTACGTAGCATCAATTTCTTCAAATGACTCGATCCTCCGATTTATCGATTTAAGTGGATTGATTCCAAACTTTATCGAGTTCGTTAAGGCGTTCGTCCAATCGGAATTGATCTGCTAAAAATCATAGGTAAATGAACAGACGACTCTTGTAAATTTCTTCACTAAGGGTTCCAAACAAAGAGGACAATTGTGGCAGGTCTATGTACTTTTATAAATCTACCACATCTAAAGAGGAATTGTAGATCTATGTAGTTTTATAAATCTCCACATCTACTACCGAAATTGGAAAATCAACCCCCAGAGTTGAACAAAATGTCACTTTGTTTGGAATAACTACATTTCTTACGCCTGCTACTCATTGCTGTAGTTGACGTAGTTTATGTCACAAAATGTAGTAGATGTACAAAAAATGTCAAAATGTAGTCGAGATGTCAATTTAAAGTCAGTTCAATTGTGCGTGTATTTGAAGAAAGTGAAAATATTCTAAAAATACTGTGTCAAGTGTCAGAAATGTAGATAATCATTGAAACAAATCGGGCGTGCAGTTTATTCGAAAAACTACGCCCAATTAATCAAGTATTTTGCCTCATGTATTCTACACTGCCATCACTGTCTAGCACGCATTGGAATTCATTCTATTCATGGCATTTGTTTTTGTTTCTTGCTTCTTAGCGGTTGTGCTACAAAAATGCGAATTCAGAGGAGGTTGGGGAGCTGTTTCGTTTCATGTATGGGACCGTTAACGGAAAATTTCTTAGCAGATTTACCACTCTTTTTCTTCTGGATCCACCACACTTTTTTTGAAGTCCCAACACTGGTTCTACCAGCCCGGGCTATTTCAGGCAGATGTTATCAAAATTCGAGAGCTACACTCTGTAATGCTTGCATTTTTACAGACTTTGTCGAAAATGTAGTTTCTGAAGTCTTCTGAAATGGCAGCAGACTGCCGCTAACCTCTGAATGAGATGGACAGGGGACGACCTTGCTAATTATGCCACGAATCTGCTTCCCTCTTCGGGGTACGAATCTGTGTGGAGCGAGGAAGAACCAAGCCCGACACACGACGACCTGATGATCTAGAACTGAACCCCAAGAAGCTGCTGATGAACATTGAAGCCGACTTTGTGCTCCAACCAAAGATTTGTTACTTTCTCTGGGTTCACTTCGTAAATTTGTCTCTTTTTTACGCCTTTTGCCGAGACGTCTAACAAATTTGACCACCCCATCGCATTAAGAGAAGACCTCGTCTCCTGCCTCAACAGCATCAGCTGACTTCAGTTTCGATATTGCTATCTTGACCTGGCCTAATCCGGGAAATGGAATTCCCGCATGTCATCTTCTCGATTGAGTCAATCGTATAGATACAATGAACCCGTAATCTCTCGTGGCAGACACTCCTCAACCTTACCTTTTTTTTAAATTCATTTTTAAAGCTTAATTTTTGTCTAGTAAAAATGCTTAAAACTAGTTGGGCGAACATTGTTACTACTATTTCTAACTATTTCTACTTACTGGATGTGATAGATGAGCGGTACCGCATGTACGTCTTGTATCAGAGCGTGCTTATCCAAATGGTGGAATGCTTCTGGGGGGATGAAGCCGTTTTGACGTACCCTCTCGTGGTATTGTAAATTGGGGTAGTAAGCCCCAGAGATCAGGTTGTTGCTCGAGTTCATCGCTCTATCAGGGTGACCTCGAATCAACTTCACCAGGAAATTGTCCACTCATATCAGGTATGTCCATACTCGTATCAGGTATCTTTTCCATCAAGCTTGCACTCACATGGAACCACACGGGACAGCCATAGGTGAGCATTGGCCGGATGAGGGTCATGTAGCAGATTACCTTCGCCCTCGCATCGAGTTGGCTGTTGTAAAGCAGTCTCTTTGTAAGAGCAAAAGCGCCTCGCGGCCTGGCTAGTGCAGCATCTACATGTTTGTTAAAATCAGCTAATATTCTAAACCATTCTCTGGGTCTTGGTCCCCGTTCGCAGAAAATGTTTTCAAATTATTATTACCGATCGATTGACCTGTTGTTGATTTATGGAGTATGGACTTATGGTGGAAGTCGAAGACAAAACAGAAAAGCTGTACGGTTGCCGATAATTGGGACTTTTTCCGGATTTAATTTCGCACTGGAATTTTTTTGGTGAGAGATTTCTTTGAACGTGCGCCTACATTAAATTAAGTCAATAAGCCGAATGTACTTGCATACTTCCTAGTCCTGCGACCCATGGAGGGTCAGAGCCTGAGCAATCATTGACGGTCTTGGGCATGTCAGCAAAACCAAGCTGTATAGCGTCCGCGATGACTTCGTATTCGGTCCAGGAGTCTCGGGCTCAGAATGCCTTTCGTCCAGCTTTCGGCTCCATATAGCAGGACTGGGAAAATAAGAGTTTTGTCCTTCGCGTCAGAACTCTTGGCTCAAGTAGTTTCGACACCGAAGTAGCAGCAAGGGGGACTCCACGTCCGGTCTTCACTAGAGTTCACGTATTTTCCCAAAATGGACAAGCTCCTATGCTATCACAAAATTATAGCTGCCGATGGTGATTTTTTGTCCCAGGTGGTGTCTGTGACGGAACGATTCTTGCTCGACAGCATATATTTTCTTTTGTCCTCATTGACCTTAAGACCTTTTTGCTTCGCCTGGTTTTTAATGTTCATTGCAGAGAAAAAAGGCATCCAAAAGTAACTGTTATCCATTTATTCCGTTGCCGTGTGTCAGGTCTCAACCTCAAAATGAGCTGCGGCGCGGAGGTCCTATCGGATGACGGCCTCAGCTAAGACATCTGAGCACCAGCCAAGACAGACCTTAGCCAATCGTTGGCGAGCAGGCCACTCTCGTCCTCAAAGTCTGGCATGATGGAGTCCTTCTTGTGGGACTCGGGCAGTTGGTTGTAGTCGAAGATCTGGCGGAAAAGTCGCGGCGATCCGACCTCAAGAGCAGTCGGTGGGTATAAATACGAGTTTTGTTACCGACGATGTAAACCAACAAAATGCAGTGATGACTCTTGTTTGTATTTTCTATTTGTTTGTAAATCGGACACGATATTTTGTTGCTGACAGAAATGTTTTCTCGCATTCGGCCCTGCATCACTAAGGCGCATATTTAGTCTCATGCGATTTCCCCACATTTGAAGCAAATGTGTACATAAGTACAGCATACTTTCAGGAACAACTCAGTATCCAATTTTAGTTATTCAACTAAAACTCATCAAAATTACATTCTTTTTAGTCCAACGAGTACATTCAGATGTCTTCAATCGCCTAGACTGCGATTTAAAATACAATCTTCTCCTCATACTCTCGCATAGTCAAGCAGTGCATGAGTATAACAGTCTTCAAAAACTGTTCGAATTGGGTACGCATGTCATTGCGAGTATCAGATTTCGTTGCATGACATTCCTGCGGTTAGGTTAGGTCAAAGTGGCAAGGAACTGCTGCAAGGAAAGACAGCAGCCACACTTAGGCCAGGATACGACTATTGTTTGCACTACTGTAACATCAGATGCGTGAGCATATGAAAACTGCTCGGGGACAGTGCATTGGTCATCGCCCGCTCGATCACAGTGGTTGGAGAGATCAAGTGGCCATTTTCTTCTTCTTTCGTTCTTGTTTTATTGCTTTACAGTACTGTTTGTCACTCTAATGGAGCAGCGATAGGAATGGGCTTGACTGGTTGTATTTTCAGCGAGATTCTCCTCATCATGGCTTCTTGGTTAGTCAGTATTGATGAGATGGCCCAGACTCTTCATACTGGAGGTGGTCCAGGTCCCATTCCCCCCTTTGAAATAGGCAGAATATTTTTGCAAACGAAGCCAATACTACTTCAAGCCTAGAGGCATCGGCGACTTCCTTGATTCTCCCACTGTTGTACTTAATTCGTATTAAAAAGGACTGGGAGATCTGAGTCCCTTGGTTTAGGCATGAAATTATCCATTGAGAGTTCTTGCTATCACCGCAGCTAAGCGCGGGTTGAATTCACCGTGCTAGGTCAAGGGGTTTAGTCCTTTGAAGACGGCGGAAAGCGTTGGTTTCGTCGAGAATTGGAAGGAGAGCACAGTTTATGTGCTCAGACGACGCTTATGCTTACGAGCAAAATTCGTAATTTCATCATGGACTGATGGAATTCCAAGGTCTCTGTGGATGTCGTTGTTTCGTATATACCAGGGTGCGTTGACGATGGCCCTTAGCACTTTATTTTGAAATGTTTGTAGTATGTTTCTATTACTTTCTTTGGTACAACCCCATAGTTGTATACCATACGTCCAGACTGGTTTTAGCACTTGCTTGTATATAAGCAATTTGTTGTCAATACTTAGCTTTTAACATTTTCCAATAAGCCAGTACATGTCTTTGTATCTTAATTGGAGCTCTTCACGTTTCTTTTTGACATGCTCCTTCCACTTAAGCTTTACATCGAGAGTGATTCCGAGGTATTTCGCTTCATTACCGAAGGGTATTTGAACATTATTTATAAAAACGGGCAAGTTATTCACGTTCTTATACGTAAAATTTATATGAACGGATTTAGCTTCGTCAAGCTCAATTCGCTGAGCGTTCGTCCATTCGTGTATCCGGTCTATAGCACATTGTAATTTTCTGGTTGATTCTTAGACCGTTTTGGCAGTTACTAAAATGGCGGTGTCCGTGCCTAGCACGGTGCCTACGTCCTGCGGTATATCGCTGCTATAAAGTAAGTAAAGGAGGGGACCAAGGACACTTCCTTGTGGTACTCCAGCTTCTATAGGCTTGTATAGGGTCTGACCAGAGTGATTCTCTCCACTGAGGAACCAGTCCTTTTTTTGCAGGTGGGAGCTGTCAGTGTTCGTTAATAGATTGCTGATAGCCTCCCTATATTCCTTCGAGTTAGTTTTGCTGATGTTGTGGAAGGGAGTTCCACTGGGAGTGGATCTTATAAAGCTGCGTCGCACCTCACTCGATTTTATTTTGTGAGCAGAGATGAGTGTATGTCCAGCTGAGCCAGCAGGACGGCTATGTTCCAAAAGACAACCCTTGCATCCCATCCGGGGGCACATAAATATGGACACATCCCCCCTCTTACCAGTTGATTCCAGCGTTTCTGCATCTGACATCAACGAACGGCCAGCAAATGCAAGCGTGTCTTCATCAGTTACAGAGTACTGCTCCACCCCGTGTGGACTCCACAAACGACAAAGACCACAGCACTTTGTAAGAATAAGTAAGAGTTTATTGATTCAATAAGTTACGATGATGTGAAAATAAATAAATAAATAAGCCTTAAAGATAAACGTACGTTATTTACACAAAATATCAGAGACGAGGGAGCCGCCGGCTTCCCACGACAGACCCCCCACACATTTTGGACGATTCGAAAATTACGAGTAAATTGTTAAACAAATAGATTTGGTTTAGAGCATAGATGTTGAGATGAGTGTCAAGTCTTAACCTCAAAATGAGCTGCGGCGCGGAGGTCTTATCTGATGGCGCCCTCAGCTAAGACATCTGTGCCCGACGACCTTAGCCAATCGTTGGCGAGCAGGCCGCTCTCGTCCCCAAAGTCTGGCATGATGGAGTCCTTCAGGCGGGACTCGGGCAGTTGGTCGTAGTCGAAGATCTGGCGGGCACTTCGCGGCGAGCCGAGTTCAAGCGCAGTCGGAGGGTACGCGGTGGTGGTTGTGACGAAAATTGTCGGCTCGGTGTCCAGAGCTGGACCCGAGTAGAGGGCGCCCATTTCATCGCCGGACGGCTCGTCGATGAAGAAGTTCCCCAAGGACGAGTCGAGCAAACTGAGCAGACCTTGCATTGAGGGGGCCTTTTGTGCCGGAGGCGGTGGGGCTGTCACATAGGCCTTGTGCTTGGGCTCAATGTAGGGTCTGGCAGTTGTGGTCGACGTGGTGGTTGAGGTCGTGCTCTGTCTGGAGTGCAGGTGCTTCACTCGGAGGGTGAAGGTGTCGTCGTCGTGGGATGTGACATGACGCACGACCGACTCCCGTCGGGGGGTGATGGGGACGATCTTGGGCTGATGCGTGGATGTTTCGTTGTCGCTTTGGCCGTAGGTCTTGACCTTCGAGTGGCCCTCGATTATTTGATACATCGAGACTTCATAGTGTCCATTTGACGGCTTGAATGGGGCCTCGGATGTGATCTCTAGGGGCGCCACGGTTGGGTACATTAGCGTCGGTGGCGATGTCGGTTGGTACGATGGATACACCACTCTTTGGGTGGTCGAAGTCGTCGGCGGCATGCGGGTGGTTGTTGTCGGCGCTGTGTAGATGGGGGTGGAGGTGGTCGACACATGAACAGTGGGAGGATGTGATTCGAAGACGCTCTTGATGGGCGTGGTGGGCATTTGTTTCTGTGGAGTAGGCTTTGGCTTGATCTGCTCCTTCTGCAGCAACTCGTGCACCCAAGGCTTCCGGGGTGATGACATGCCGACGAAGTCGTTGGGGCTGGTGCGTATGTTCGAGTACTTCGTCTCAGGCCTGGTGAAGCTGACGTACTTAATGGACTCCTCGTGCTTCGAGTCGTACGGGGTCTTGGTGCGGTAGTTGCCAGACGAGGTGGTGGTGTAGTAAGTCTTTGTCGACGGATAATGGGTCGGGTAGTGATGCATCTCAGTTGTGCCAGCGCTCATGCGATGGGGCTGCTGTGTCTGCATCGGTGGTGGCATTAGTCTGGTGGGCAGGTGTCCACTGTAGTAGCTGCGTCTTATGGGCGTGTACTTTTGCTCCTTCTTCATGTTTTCTCGCTTCGACGAGACGCCAAGTAGGAGGATATCCGTTTTGTTTCTCTTTCCGCCGTCGTCTTTGGTTTTATTATTTTCAGCCCAGTAGCGCACGCGCTCGAGGGCAGGGGGACTGTAGTCAAAGGTTGGGTCGTTCTGTAACGGATCTCCGTGCCCTAATGGCTTCCAGCCATTGTGGTCCAGACGAGGAGTGAGGATTCGTGCTTCGAAACCTGAAAAGAGAATGAAATCTGAAATTAGTACAAGCTGCGTCTGCATTCAGATTAATTTCCTGGCTACGTGCTTCACATTTTGACGATCTAAAGTGTCTGTGAGTAATTGACCTCAGCTGTCGGCTGTTCACGTTTCGTTCTCTCCAATTGACGACTGGCAGAGGTTGAGACCGTATTTCACGGGGTAAGTAATGGATCCCTCAGCAAGGAGTGTAATTTTGAATAACGTGGCATTGTTCAACTGCCAACACTCACCTGTCTCCGTGTCTATACACGCACAAAGTGGTGCTTTAGATCGGGCGTGTGACTGGAACGACTTTTCAAGCAACTTGCAAACCAACCACTGTGCCACAAGGGGTAGGGTAGGAAGCTAGACACCAACTGTAGACCATGTTGGTCCATTGGGATACCCACAGTCCGACTACTACCATCGATCGACCACTCCACTGATAGTGCCGTTAGTTTGATACCAACGGCAAATGGTGACTGGACCAGATTTGAAAACCAGATAAAATCGTATGAACTTAGCTTTTCGAACCGGGGACTCCACTAACCAGTCGCCACAAGGTTACCAATTGACTATTCGTTGTCAAGAACGCATATATTCTCGTACATTTGAAGTAAAATATGGTAACAGGCTGTTCAAGATTGACATTAGTTCTCTGATAAGTCCTCTCCGTCATGTCACTTGATGGCGTTTGGGGTGATTTCGATTTATTGCAGCCACTTTAGCACGAATGTGGATAGCAACTTATAGAAGGCGGGAATGTTCCGGTCCACAGGATAGAAGAGAATTCCACCCCCCTACCTAGACGAGCAATATCAAGACTGGAGCTTAACAAAGCTGGCGGTGCGAGCGGTCTGTCCGCTAAGGCAGCTTACGATGAGCTGGTAGGGTGCATGCACCAAACTCATCTCCAAGATATTGTCGAAGGAAAGCATGTCCGAGGAGTGGAATCTACGTATTGTTTGCCTGATCCACAAGAAAGGAGACCCCTTCAACTGCGCCAACTGCAGACGGATAAGTCTCCTTTACATCGCTTATAAGGTCTTGTCTGTTGTTCTGTGTGCCCGCCAGAAGCAATCTGCCAAGGTCTGATCTGATAGGCTCATATCAGTGTGACTTTAGACCAGAGACATCCACCATCGACCACATCGACACCCACCATCTATTCGTCGATTTTAAGGCCGCATCGAAAGCGTGCATAGAGACGAGCTATGTCTAGTTTGACATTCCTGGCAATCTCCTCAGATTGTGCAGGATAACAATGGAGAATTCTCGCAGTCTGATCGTCAAAATGGCGCGTTGTCATGTGTCTGTATTTAACATCACTCTTGAGAAGATCGTGCAGAATTGACTCGCCAGCACAAGAGGCGCGATTTTCCAAAAGTCCATACAATTGCTGGCATACTCAGACGAAATTGATGGAACACACTACAGCGTCAATGAAACGCATTGGAATAAAGGCGGCCAAAATGAGTTCAGCGGTAAACAAGGGCAAAACGAAGTGTATGCTGTCTTCATGGAAGGACACATATCATCGATGAATAGGCCACAAGGCCACGTTGTTAGAACTTCTTCTACATTGGCTCCCAAGTAAAAAGCACGAATACCAGAACTGAGATTAAACGCAGAATAACTCTTGCCAATCGTTGTTTTTTGGGATCAAGGGCAATTGGGTAGTAGACCCCTAGCAGGACCTTGAATATCCCTGTCCTGCTCTATGGCGCGGAAGCCTGGACAATCTCAAAAGCAGAAGAAGAAGCCCTTAGTCTTCTCGAGAGAAAAGTTCCTGTTTACGTTGATGATTTTTGGAGAAGACGATTCAACCACGAACTGAACGGGCTGTACTCATGAGTGTCTATGGATTAAACGACTAAGGTGGCTCCGTGGATGTAGAGCTCCAGCCCGAAGAGTCTCTGACTTCGAACCATTGGCACAACGCAATAGAGGACGCCCACGAAACCGATGACAAGTGGAAAAGGACTACAACCGACTTGGCGTGCGACAGGCTTGTTGGTTGAAGCCCAGGTCCAGCCCAGACTGTAACTCAATAGAAGAAGAAGATGGAAGGCGAACGCCATTCTCTCACGAACGCCTTTTTTGGGATTTCAGTGGAGACTAAAAAATAGTGGCGAAACTGCTAGGTTGTTGGACAGCACTGGCGACGAAGTGTGGTCAAATTGCTGGTGACATAATTTTGGACCAGAGCCCAGGATGCTTACTCACTTGCTCAAAAAATAAACTAGTAATCCCATTAGTTAACAACATTGTACAAAAATATGGTTGACGCACCAGTCCGAGGCGATGCAATACGTATCGACACTCGCAATAAGGGCCTTAGCGTCAACAGCAACGATTCGTGTTGCGCGTGCTTAAGTTCTCTCGCGAGAGGATGTGAGCTACAGTTCTATGACGCGACGGCAAAACTACAGGCATACACTGCGAGCATTCAGAAGTGGAGCCGTGGATGATGAACGTTGCTGGTGTCGAAGACTGAACCCAGAACTCTAGACGGCCCACTACTCCACGTTGAATAAGTCAGAAAAGCTTAATAATTGCTTTCCGTCACGTAAGGTTTTAATTAATCTATATTCAGTAAAACGAAACCCTGCTTCCCTTGGTCACGCCATAAATTGAGCACGCCTTTACGGATTTCATTCTTTTTTTTCTAAGTTCTGGAATGCTTTGTAGAATGTTCTTACGGATTGAAAATTAAGAAAACTGCGGGGAAAAAAAATGTGGTGTCCTCAAAAATTGCTCAAAATTACAAAAAATCATGTTTGGTTAGGAGAACTTATTAATCGGCTGCGAAAAACGTTGATGCCAACGCAATAAATCTTCAGATTCAGAATAAAATTGCTGGCGAATTGACGATATACACATCCGTGATTATTCCGTTACTAACCAAGATAGTGGTGTTAACTATCCAACGGAATTTTTTAATTCCCTGGAACTGCCACTTCATAATCTGCAATTAGAAGTCGTTTCTGCATTCATTATGTTGTGGAAAATAAGCCAGCCACCGGCATACGGTGAAGAAATTTAATGACGAACGTCATCGAATCCACAATTTTGAAAGGTATGTACAAAGGCGAAGACGTTTGATTCCAGGCATCCCTCTGGTTCCGAACGATTTGCCATTCAACTTTAAGCAGTCCAATTTGTAGTACGGCTTGCATCCCCAATATCGATAAATATATCGCAAGGGCTGTGTTTGGCGCATAAATCTTGAAAATCTATAACTTTCACATAAACAATGCACGCCTCTATTCAATGAGAATACACAACTTGCAATGTGCGCTGATGACACTGCCTTCTTTGCCTCTGGTATCTATATATCAGACGTCTACTTTCAGACCATTTCAATTTGATCAATACTGTTGCAAAAGGAAGATCAAGATAAAAGCAGAAAAAACTCAAGTAACCTGTTTCACCAGACGCAGACAAGAATGTTTTCTATCCAACAGAAGACTTAGACCGTCCTCACTTGACATAGACTGGGCCAACTCCTGCAAATATCTCGGAGTAGGCTTCGATAAAAAAAAAAAAAAAACTCATTGGGTCTATAACTTAATTCATGCGGTTTGCTAAGAGATGGCGTAACTTGTATTATTCCATTGGAACATGCGTTGGAAAGCTACTGTCGTTGTACAACATTTCAGTATATGCCATTCATTTGAAGCTTAAACTACAATAATTTTTGTTCACTCAAATATGTCGAACTTTGTGCATAAAAAAATGTTTTTGCAGGGACACGACACACGACTCCAAAGGAAGTCATTTTTGCATCGGATTGTTACTGGTGATGGAAATGGATCAATTACGACAACCCCAACCTCAAAAAATCATACGTGAAAACCGGCCAACCAGCCAAATCAACGGCAAAGCCGAATATCCATGGCGCGAAGGTAATGTTCTTTGGTGGGATCAGAAGGGTGTGCTGTATTAAGAGCTGCTAAAACCGGGTGAAACCATCCATGGACAGCGCTGCCGAACACAATTGATCCGTTTGAAGAGAGCAGTAGCCCGAAAAACGCCCTGAATATGCGACCAGACGAAAACAAAACCGCTCGAATTAAGTTATAGACCCAATACTTTCCAAAAAGAAGTAGTTAGTCGTATCGAGAAAGTCAATTTAATCACGAAGGCCCTGTATGCATTTATAAACAAAAAAACTAAGCTCAGTACTCGTAACACGACTCAAAACCATAATTCAATGCATATACATCTACATCTACACCCATATCTACACTTCTCCATCTACACTATTATATAAAGAGGTAAAGTCTGTAAGCTTGTGAGTTTGTTTGTTTGTTTGTTCTCTGGAACTACTGAACCAATTTTTGGAAATTCTTCCGCGAGTCCTGGGCTATTTTTGAATGTGATTAATGTGAAATAACAATATTTGTCAATCAATTCACTAAAAGCAATCAATTAAAGCATGCATCGCCACGATTTCATTTCAGCGGAGACCACTACCCGCAGTCGTGCAGCAGTGGCCATCAGGGTGGTTTTAGCGAGCGTTGCAATAGTGTGCGTGCGCATGCGAGCGCCTTATGACATGATTTTGTTCTTTATCCTGGAGTGAGTGACCATCGCCTCTAGAAGAAAAATCGAAAAGCAATCTTTATCGGTGGAAATTTAATGGTGGAGTTGTAGAGACCAAACAGAGACAAATATACGCAAGAAAAAGAGTTCATATTTAGAATCGCTATTTTGGATAACTCAGCTGGCTCTCTGCAATAGTGCTTAGGAGAAAAGGTATGCGATTGTATTTAGACATACATTTTAGATGTGTTTTTCAAACGAGGCCAAACTGACTTTTTTGTTTGCAAAAATCATAGCTCCTAAACGAATAGAGATATCGGGGTAATTTTTTCCTCTTGAAGGAACGTCCAAGGCTATACAATTTGAGAATTTTAAGAAAAAATATTTAAGAATGAGAAGAAATAAAGTATGAAAGAGACAACTTCTACCTCTCTCTTAAATTTTTTGACAACCATTTTTTATATCTTTACTAAGCCAAATTGACCAATCACAGAATGGCATTTACGTTATTTCGTGAATAACTGTCAAAAATTCATGAATAACTGTCAAAAAGTCTATGAAATTCGTCGATGGACCGGGGGTCAATCAGCAGGGCATCTCTATAATACTTAATTTCTGTTGAAATGCCAGGTTTTTGTGCATTCTTCCCCACAGTGCCATGGAAAGAAAGACCATCATAGAAATGCGAATATGGGTGGCGCTGCAGCCCGTAAATGACCAGGGCCTAGATTATCAGCAACCAGAAGGCACTTACGGTTTTATTCCGAGTCCGAATAGTCAAATTGAGAAGTTTTTTCTAGACAGTTTACTCTTCGAACATTGTCAGTGGCTAGAAGGAGGGGGGCCGTGAAAATTATTTTTCTCCCACCAGGAATCGAACCTAGCTCACATTGCGGCTCAAGTGCGAAGCACCAACCTACAATGGCGACTTCCTCAAAATAAACGCCCCTTATCATGTCCAGTGCATTCTCATCTCAGATCTGATCCTCGTTCTGACTCTGAAATCAAAAGAGAAATCAGCCAGCTCAGCATTGGCCGAATCAACGGACGTCAAACTCGCCTATGTTAAACATTCGTTCAGACCTCTCTCCAATGTCAACGAATATGGGTCAATGATTCGTTTCCTCAGTAGCCTCACGGAGACCACAGGAACTGCTGAAAAGCTGTCACGACCACTTACCTTCTTGCGGTTGATTGATGGCCTCGCCTCCCACCGGTCCAACGATTACAATCGTCAGCAATAGCAGCCGCAACAGCAACTCCGCCCTCTTCTGACTTGCAAACATCTTGTGATCAGAATCTATAACGGAAGGAAAACAAAAACTTTATTTCCAAATAAATCCAGCAGATATCAAAAAGAAAAGAAAACAAAAATAATGAACTCCAAGCACAGCCACGCAATAATTGCGAAAAGGAAACGTCCTACTGCCATAACTCATCACTCAACCATGGCAGGACCGCCCGACCACCAGTGATGTACAATTTAAAATTGGGTTATGCTCCGAAGGTAACTGTAAAGGGCAGCATGCGTGTGTTCCGGAGGCTGAGAGTCTGAATGGACCGTCAAAAGGGAAACGAAAATTACCCATCGTCGCTTGTTACATCAGTGAAGGCTGAGTTGAGAAAGGTTTGCCGCCGATTGACGCATACAGGGCCGTTGAAAGAAACGAGATCTAAGGATAAGCGTATCGCTCGGAAGTGAGTGCATCGAAAGAGAGAAGTGAATGATCACGGAAGTGTACGATCAACGACGAAGCTGCCGACGTGACGCGCCGCGCGCCTTTGAGAGCGGACGGTTTATCCTGTGGAACGTTTAATTATCATTCAATTTGTTCCGCGGGAATGAAGAATGTGGGAAAGATAGTGGGTTGAGTGCACAGCATTCTAAATGGATGCGAATGAAGCGGATTAACAGGAGTGTATGTGAACCAAAGTGGGAAACAGTAACTACTTGTGAGTAGTGGGAACATGCATCAGTTACAGGGTAAGAAGGCACTTAAGCTTAAAGTTTCGAAGAACACATGCTTTTATTAGCTCCGTAAGTTCCGCCACTGAGAAAACAATATTTCAAGGATAAGTAGGAATCGTTAAGCCCGCATTATAAGCTTTCAAATCTGCTGGGACAGCGGTATTTTTGTATGAAGGAGGGAGTAGGTGGACGGGTTAAGGTTGGATGGATTGACCAAGAATGTCTTACTCAGATGACATCCGCATGTTTTATGTAGTTACGACATACTGCAGCTAAGACAGGAGCACATATTTGGGAACAATCTTTGATTGTAAAATGGCATGTGTAAGCATTAAATGAGCTTGGTTAAATGGTCATTTATTTCCGATTTCTTAGAATTATGAGACAAAGGGGAAGAGAAATGTTGTCCAGAGACTTCGTTGGTTTGGCTTTAAATAAGTGGGCCAAGCTGAGTGGTCTTATATGAATTCGGAAGCATATTCGACTGCGATCCTGTGGAACAACCCAGCACTGCGATTCTGTGGAACAACCCAGCAAAAGGTGTCCAAATTTGGCCGGAAAAGTGCAACAGGATCTCGGGCTGTCTGGAGCTGGTAGAGGTCATATTCAATGAATGGGCGTGGGTAAAGGGTGACATTCCATTTCCTATATTCCCCCTTATTCTCTCAGTCATGTCACTGTGACAAATTTGAACTGTCTAAGTCCTTTTATGTGGCGTCTAAGTGACTAATTGAATAAAATTCTGTCACAGTGCCATGCAGCTTGACACAGAGAATAGGGGTGGACTTGAGCTTAGCTTCTATAGCAACCACTCGTATAATTAGTCATAGCTTCTACAATAACCACTGTGGTATTTTGCCAGCTTATGTTCCATCACGAGTAGATGGGGCGTAGCGTTTCTATGCTTACTGGCAAATGCTGAGGAAAAGACTCCACCGAATAAACCACCGGGAGCTGAACACACGAGGCAGCGACTACCAAGCTCTTCTCAGTGAGTTGAATTGCACGAACATCATTTTCGGGACGCGGTACAAACGTACAACAATATACAGCTGGGGACCAGGTGTCGCAAGATACAGACAGGACCCAATCCACCAAATCATCGGTAAGAGGAAGAAGCTGCCACAAACACTGATAACAAAAACAAGGCGGCGGAAAAGGCAGAAGCCTTTTCATCCTTTCTCGAAGTCAACTTTCAAAGATCACCGCCTGATGACCCAGAATTTGTCACAGAAGTCAACACCTACGTCAATGCACTTGAGAATCCATCCAGACATTATCTTCAACGAAACCAACCCAGCGGACGACCCGACAGGAATCGATGACCTCACAACGGCCGAAGAAATTGCGGGAATTATTCAACATAGCCCAACGAGGAAAGCAGACGGGCTGACATTATTTCGAATTTCGTCCCGAATGCCCCAAAGGGTGATGATAACTCACAATCTTCATGAACAGTTGCATCAACAATTGCTACTTTCCTAGCAAGTGGAAAATAGCAAAAATGGTAAAAAGAAGGATACCGCTGTCAGCGTTGAGCAATATAAGCAAGATCTTGGAGAACCTGGTACCGACCTAAACATCATTCCGAATATTCAGTACGGATTTCGGGAGAAACATTCAACGCTACATCCTCTAATGAAGTTCCACCACGATGTGTCAGCTGCCCTGAAAAATCACGAGGTCACCGTCGCCTGCTTCCTGGACGTAGAAAAGGCCTTCGATACGGTCTGGATTGGGGGACATATCTACAAGCTGAACCAGATGGGATTCCCCTCCAACCTCATCAGAATAATCTATAGCTTTCTGCATTCCAGAAGATTCAACGTCTCAGTTGAAGGCAGCAACTCAACGGAGCGGAGCACCTAGGCGGGAGTTGCACAAGCATCAAAGCTGGGACCGTGGCTTTTCAACATCTACACGGCAGCTTAACCACATTCAACGGACACAGTGAACTGCTGTCTATTTGCAGATGACTCGCTGACTTATGCCAGCTCAACGTCACCACAGACTCGAAATCCAAAGAGTGAACAAATTTGACTACTTTGCCAAGTGGGGTATTCGTATCATTGCTAGGAAATCGGTACATATGTGCTTGAGCAGACCATCCAGAGGTGGATGCAGATCAGCAGCCAAATGTCGAAGCATAAAGGTAGTGCTACCTGACGGTACAGAAATATCAGTTAGTAATACTGGATAGTAATACTAGATATTGCTAATGCTTAGTTTAGAAAGTCCATCTAAACAGTGTTTTTCCTACAATTTTTTTATTGCAAGTTCAACTGATCTTCTGCCTGGATGTAAAATTCTGTGCCGATGCAACTGCTGGTTATTTTGTTTAAAATGAAAGTTTGATTCAAGTTTTCGTAAGAGTTTCCAATGAAAAAAATGTGTGCAAGTGTTTGGGAAAAAGAGCTATAAACACAAAAATATTGACAATAAGTGCATTGTATGACAATATAATAATTATAAAATATTGTCAAGTATTTTTTTACAGGGTGACTTAGGAGACCTTAGGAAACAAAGTTTTTTTCAATTCTCATAAGTTCAGTTGACTACTACAGTTGTCAACTACTTGAGTATCCAGTAGCCAGCCTCAATTAGGGGCCAGTTGTAGCTCTCTCACTAATGGATACTGAAGTGCCTGACAACTGGTTCTGGACTAGTCGGAAATCACATTTTTTCACTATTATTGGAAATAATCGCTATTACGTGGGAACTTAACTAAACAACGCCTAAAATTTATTAATTAATGTTCCCTATTCAAAAGTTGAATATTTTATTCTTAAGGACTAAATGAACATGAAAAAATGTTAAAGGGCAAACTACTGGTGCCATCACCCTAGATTCATTCGCATCTCTTGGTGTTTTCCAAGGTGCCGTGAACAAAGGCCATTTAAATTAAGGCCAAAGTTATGGCTTTATTTCACTTTCGAATGCGAACTAAAGCCATGTGGCGTTAGTTCATTTCAGAAAGTGGCTTAGTTCTCAATTGGATGTTCAATCGAAATAAGATCAATTTGGGTCTATTTTGATACGCAAAAGGAAGGAAATAATACTCAATAAGTAATGAAATGAAAGTAATGCATGCGGCCTACCCTGCAACCCCCATGGGTCACTATAGTATTTGAGGTAGGTGCGAGTTTCCGTGCAAGGGAAAGCTTCTTTATATTCAGGTTTTCCCTAGGCTGCCAATATTTGCGTGCACAGAATGGTAACGGGAAATAAGACACAACGAAATAAAGACAAAGAAGTAAAAAATGGCCTCATTTCGTTTTAAATCTGGAAGCAACGCCAAATTTCTAAATTGGCTTTGTTTCGTTCGGAAGTTTAAAAAACTGTTACAACAATTACGGATCGTTCGTATGGATACAAATCGTTCGTTAAATCCGTAATAAGATTTAAAAGTTATAATTAATTTAGCCCCAGGCGCCTGCCTGGCTGTTGCTGACCGGAAAAGGGTTAAGGGGTTAAAATCCTTTTAGCGAGCGAAGTGAGCCTCCCGCCTCAAACTTATACACCAAACTTTCTTAAAGGCTAAATTCAAATTTATTTCCTATTTCGCTTTGGAAATAAAACCAATTTACCCTATTTTCATTTCGAAATCGAACTAAAGCCATTTTGAATTTAGCCTGTAAGAAAGTCTGGTGTACTTAAAGTATGAGGTGGATTTTCGCTGACAGGATTTTAGCCCTTTTTCCGTAGGATTTAACCCGCCCACGAGAGTCTAGTGTATTCAATGTATGAGGTGGTGGCTCGCTTCGGTCGCTAGGCTCTTGGAGCTAGATTCATTTTATGGGATTAGTTCCCATGGGAATTAGTTCTCATCTAAAGTGAAATAAAGCAATAATTGGATTATGGTGTAAATGCCCACTCAAATGAGAATTAACGCCATTATGCCATTAATTCAAATGGCCTTAGTTCACGGCACCGTTTTCCAAGATGTTGACAAAGTTTGACACGAAGGCTGGCACAAACTATGTCAGTTTCTCCTGGGAAAATTGATTGAGTAATCATAGCATTTTTGGAGAAATTCTCTCAAATAAGATAGTTCATGTGAATGGTCCACTCCTATTGTGTACTCGTGACCATTTTTGCTATTCGAAAATGTTTTTGTTTTAGCTCGTCTTTGTTTCATTGCTTGTTTGCTTGAAACGTCTAATGGGAAGACGGCAGATATTGCATCTTCCCAGAGGGTTGTATCTACGTTACTAGCGCACGTGTTTATTTCAGTTCGTTGTTGATGGTGTTAGAGTTTAATTTTGTTTCTTTATCTTGTGCCTTATACAGTGTAGAGTTCGTGATGTGCTTCCACAGCAAAACAGACTCCGTACAATCAAGGTAAAAGCTGAGATTTTGAGAGAACTGAAAACTGGCTACTCAGGATCTACTACAACTAGATCCCAGAAGTATGGGGTCATAAAATCCACAATAGCAGCCATAAAAAAAGCTAATACAGGAAAAGACCTTAAATTCGGAACACTCGTATATTCAAAATAAGATATTTCCCGAATTAATGATAGCCGGCTTTCACCTTTTGCATGTAAAAATTAAATTAAATTAGCAAACATTAGATAATGCAATGATTAATCTGAAATATGCAGAAGTCGGATAAAATCTTGAAAATGTCTATTTTGTCCCGGTAGAAGTACAACCGACCAGCTTTTCACTTTAAGGATGGTACTTGAGAAGGCTTGGGAGTATGCAAACCCAGCAACAGTGGCATAATGAATTCCTCGAGGTAAAGTCTGGGGTGTTCTGAAGGAATAAGGGATTGATGGTGCCCTTCCGAGGGCCATTCAGTCTCTATACACAAACTGTAGCAGCAGTGTTCGGGTTAACGTTGCTGAATCAAATCTTTCACCGTGGGCGTTGAACTTCGCCTAGGGTGCGTCTTGTCACCTCTTCTTTTCATTGTTTAAATGGATTGGATGTTGCGGCGCAGCCGAGGCGAGGAATGTATCACTTTGGGAGAGTTGGGGTTCAGTCATCCTGTTTTTACAGGCGACTTGATTATCCTCACATTGTCCCAGACAACGCCAGCGCGCACTCGATAGGTTTGTGGCCGTATGTGCTGATGCTGGAATGGAGGTTAATGTGGACAAATCGGAGGTTATGGTAATTTCCAGAACACCTGTTCAATTCACACTACATGTTAGTGGGGTCCAATTGAAGCAGTTGGAGGAGTTTAAGGGTCGAGGGGTCTTTTTCACGAGGAGGAGTAATGCGGAGCTTTCCTGTCAAGCTAGGTCAATCTGGAAACAGCTTGGTAGATCTGTACTCAGGAAGACCGAGCTTGGTGTGAAAGCCAAGTTAGCGGTTTGTATCTCAGTATTTGTTCAGAAAATGACAGAAAAAGAGAAAGAATAAGATCAAGAATACGAGTTGCTGAGATGAGATTTCTTCGTGCTGTTGTGGGAATTACTCGCTGGGATAGGGTGAGAAACACGGCATTGCGCTAAGAACTCAACATTAAGGAGCTGCTTCTTGGAACGGAAAGGGCTATGCTTCGGTGGTTTGGTAAAGTGGCACGAATGTCCCCATCATCGCGACTTCCGAGGCAGACTAGAGCATGCGGGTCAGAAGATGATGACGATGACTTATATATTAATACTGAAAGTGAAAATGTACGTATTGCGTTCTTCAAACGAAGATCACACGTTGTTTTTCCTAAGAAATAATTTGGTTTCCCAGTTTTGTTTTTGAATAATAATTTATGCATCCATTTACTTTATTTTTTTGGATTAGTTGTATGTCTGTCTATTGTTTGAGCTGCTAATCCATATAAATGAAGGACTCGTGCATGCTAACCTCGAAACTACAGTACATTCTCGATTACCGTAACTAATAGAAACTGGGGTAGTTGCAGTTATCGAGTTTTTGTTTATATGAAAAGTTGTGATTCCTGCGTCAGTAATGATATAAAATTCAATTTAGTTGTTGCGAAAATCGAGGAGTGGCGTAAATCGGGAGTTGCGTTAATTGAGAACGTAGTGCATGGGTTTTCATTTTGTTGAAAGTATTTTACAACAAAAGGAAAGTTTTCTTTTTTTCTATTCGATAATGTGAATCTAAAATGTGAACTGGCCATGTTTTAATTAGATCACATTATCGAGTATTTTACTGTAGTACATTTGAGCTGGAGTACCGCAAGGAAGAGTTCTTGATCCCGTCCTTTTTCTATACTCGAACTAGGCACATTTACTGGGGGGACTTTTGTATTAGCTAAAATGGCCAGAGAAGCAACAGTAAAATTGAATCCTGATTTACCTATATCGGCCACGACTTTACACACATTTGACAAATCACACTTTATGATGCTAAGCTCATCGACTAAGTTCTAGAAAAATGTCTCTCATAGGAATGTAACTCCATGCGTAAAGTGTTTTGAAACGCCCTTCGGAACTGAAGCAAAGTACATCGGCATGACTCTCACGTGGGAGGGGAGACCTCACATGTCTTGTAGCCCATCAATTGGCAATAATCGAGCTACCCTGGTCTATCTACCTGGATATCCTGATCAGAAATGAATTACTATAGAGATGGCCAACTGAACAGCTGAGTGACCCCTAGCCCATCGACGAAATTGAAAGGTTTTTTGACAGTTATTCATGAGTTTTTGACAGACGACGAAATTGGGAAGCTTTTGACAGTTCTTCATGAATTCTTGAGTTATTCAGGAAACACCGTGAATGTTTTCTGATTCGTCAACTTGGCTTTAGAAAACTATATAAAATGGTTGTCAAACATTTCAATAGGCAAGAGTGGTAGAACTTGGCTGCCTCAAAATACTGATGTTCTTGAAAGTGTGTCCTGTTCGTCTCTCGTTTTGTTTCTTGAGTCTCCATTGTTATCGGGAATGAAGACAGATGACGCAATTATTTTGCGAAGATCTCTAGAAATCTAGTCTAGAGTCATTTAACGCAGATAATGTCCCACCGCTCTTAAAAAACGCTCATATTCTAACGTTGCAAGCAACACTCCCGCAAGGCGTTGAGTAAAACAGTCTCAAAATACTTCACGAACAACTTTGTCCGCAGTAAAATTATCATTTTCAAATTCGCACATCGAACAGCCCGCCGATCCTTCCGCACTTGACACAGAAAGTCGCTGCACTCCATGGCAAACCAGTAATCGACATCAGCAGACCATGCGGCGCCAGGCCGTCGTATCGTATGGGAACCGAACAGACAGTCTCACATCGGATGCAACAAAACGTTGTTTTGCCTGTTCCTCAAGGAGTGTCCAAAGCATCTTCACACATTCACGGAGAGTCCATATTGCACCGATATGTGAGAAGAACCCCATCAACTCCCCAGCTTTTCACTTGCACACACACCCAGCATAACCGTAGATGCACACCGGCCGCTGCTATGCGTTCACAGAGCGATGTGCTCAGATACAAATCCACTTTAGAAAACCTACCATACACTTCCGGTTCAATGGAACAATCCACGAATCCAAAGGAGGCGCGGGCAGGTCTCTTATCACTCAAAGCAAACAAATTCAGTCTGAATTTCACAAGTCGCGAGCGAAGAACAATAACAATGATAGTAGGCTGGTGCGTATCCTTTTGCGAATTTCACTTTTATTTTTTTTCCCCGTCAAACGTCCGATCAATGCAACGCTGTATGAAAAACTGAATCCAAGCAACTTTAATCGCGCTCCGCGATACCAGTTAGCCGACTCTGGCTGGCCGTGCGTCGCTTGTCGGACGATGGTCGGATTGCCGGATAGCCGCCAGCCAGCCAATCGAAGGAATATGGTCTATGGTGGCTTCTTCGTCTTCGTCTTCGTCTTTTGCTTCTTCGCCGTCGCCGTCGTCGTTGTCACGTCTGTCGTGGTTATCGTCGTCGGTGTTGTTGTTGCAGTTGTCTTCTTCTTCGTCTACTGGCTTATTGAAAAGAAAAGCAATCGAATTCCAGCAAGGTCTGTTATGGCAGTGGCAACTTTCTTGATTGTTTTGTTGGCCATGGTTAGGAGGCTAGTGTGCTGAGCTACTTGGCCACCGCCATGTTCATCCGTCTATCTTTTCCACTACCAGAATGGTTAAGCTCTACAATTACTGCTCTGCCGGGATGCGATGAGCATCCGCTCCCGGCACCGCACCTGCACCCGCACCCACACCAACTCAGCCGCCGCCGCCGCCTCCGGTCGTAACGTAGCGAATCGAGTATCCACATAAAGATCATTGTGTGACGACGATTGGCAATACGTCTGGTACTAATGTCTTTCCGGCAAGAGAGCATTTACATTTGGATTTCATTGATAAACAGAGGGATGGCTTGTTTACCGTGCGCGTGTGAACGAGTGAGACCGCGCAGCACATCGGAGTCGGCTCCTGCTTTCGGGATATACTAAAATTCATTGATCAATTGCGAGAGCTGTGTGCGCGGACGCACGGATGATCGGACGCACACAAGCGGACATGGATGCTGGAGTGGAGACTGGCTGAAACGCAAAACCTCTGCTGTGTGCGCCCGGGGGCAAGTTAGGCGTCTGCTGGCGGTCTGCTTTAGATACTCGCGATGCGACTCTGCAGATAAACCGACGAAAACGTGCCCCGTATTAATTAATGGCCATATTTTGCTGACCAATAAAGGCATAGGCAGACATTTTAGCCTTCCGCGCTGGATAAGGTTAGGAGTGGTGGATTGTGAATGCGTGTGTGCGTGTTTCCTGGGTAGTGCATATCTCTTGAATGAAAACGCATCTCAAGTTCGTTGTGCCCCATAGAGCGGGCTTGATAGTGAGGCGTGATTGCCTTTGGACTGGCATTCGCCAGCTTCGTGCAAGATGTTGAATGCAAAATGTTTGCTGGGTTAGGTGGGAACTTAGGTGGAGAAGCGGAAGGGAAAGCCGTGAGGGTGGTCTCTTTCCTGGCGATTTGATCTCTGAGAAGCTCTCTTGAGGATGCATCGGTCTGTTGGAGGCACCACCCTGCCTTCTTGTTTGCTGAACCACCGTTCTCATTTAGGCAAATCCGCCTATTTTGCCTTACTCGCAGTCATAAACGCGTCCCTTCTGGTTATCTTATTTTTCAGTTTCGTATTCGAGGGGAAATCGTGTGTGCTTGGCACCAACGATCAGAAACAAACTGCGGCACTAGACCCAAGAAATCAAAAAAATCAGCGGCTGTCCTTAGGTAGTTTTTAAGGTCCTAGGTACACACAACCACGGCTCACTGAGACCACGAGTTGGATGCTTCATTTGCAGAGAACAACCAGAGTCAACCGGATCTATTCATTTCCCATTTGGATCCCATTTAAGTGCATCCTCGTCTGTGCTGGGTACCCCCAGAGCAGATCTTAAACAGATTCCATTTCTTCCTTCAAAAATTAGTTCACTCTAAGGAAATCAATGCTTTCGATTCAAAACAAAGTCCGCAATAAAGTGGCGTACACAAATGCTCCGCAGTTATCACAGCAGCATGCGTTCATCATTGTGACTGAACTTGACCATTGACGATGATCTCTCCTTGCTTGGCGACGACTTCAGGATCCTCACCGCCTAGACCCTTCAGCCACTTTTTGTTGAGTTCATCTACGGCTTCGTCCATTTGGAGATCATGATTGTGCCCACAAGCGATGGTTAGAGATCTCCGTCCTGTCCAAAACTATCCGAATTTTCATTTGCTTGGACAGAATCCCCGGTACCGAGCATCGCATTTCACGTGTGCAAAACTTGACAAGTTACAAAGTGATTTGATTGTCGTCTAGCTGTCGGAGTACATAACAAACGATTTGGTGGTTCCGCTGCAGTCTGAAATAGTGCGCTTGATTTTACCCGGAGATTACACGTTTCGACAATTACCCGAGTATCCGGGTAATGCGGGTAATATCCAAGTTAGCGGGTACCCGACATTATCAGGTAACGCTACAACAGCTCCTTAGTAAATATCGAATCCAAAACTTTGCTTTTGATGGACTTGTTGCCCGACGCACCCACCTTGGCCCGTGTTACACGTTCCCCCGGAGAGCCCCACTGTCTTGGTTGTCCCTCAGAATCACGAGAAAACGATCGGGACGCGCCGCTTCTCCACTACCTCAGATGGATCGGTTAAAATTTCTGGAAGAAGGTTGTAGTCAGACCTAACTTGTGCCCCCACACGTCTTCAGAGTTAATGAATTATCGACTGTCTGGGAATCATCTGCAGTTTAAGCTGAATGGAAGTAGACCTGCGATGGACAGGACACACTTCTTCTCCTGGATGGGTTGTTGAGGTGCACATACGCTCCTTCCAGTTGCGCACATCAAGAAGGTAGAGGTCATTCTCCAGTTGTGAGCAGCACCTTAGAAGCGGGCTTTCTCTGTTACGTTGTCTCACTAAGGCTCTTAGGTAAGTCCGTAGCCCAGTTGTCCATGTGTCCTACATGGCCAAGCCACTTTAGGCTTCAGGTCTGTAGAAGCCGGGGTAGACCCATGCGCATTCAGTTGTATCTTCTCCTCCAGATGGGATCAACGCTAACAAGGCCATGAATCGCCATGACTTTTCTCTCGGACTGTGGTGATCAATGATCTTGTATGAAGCGTGGCCCTTCGGGAGAGGCATCTATTACTCACCTGCTCAACAAAATGGCGGCTATGTTAGTCTGCGTTTGATTTAAACTCAAGGCATGTCCTCCCTCCAAAATCCACGCAGAGGAGTGGATTCACGTCTACATTCAATGTGAATGGAAAATCAGTTAACTCGAACTTTTAAACTGGCTGACAACCAATTTGGCTGGAGGCCCGTGTTCGTTGAGTTCCGGGTGCATTCCCGACTTTGGCGCCACCTGAGAGGAGCCATAGACCTAGATAGACAATAGATCGCTCCCTCAATCGACAATGCAGGGCGGTATGGCATGGAACTCCCCCCGGCACTCGAGATAGGTGCCAAAGAGAAAGTCTCACCGGCCTTACGCCAATTCGCACAAACATGTCCAACATGTCCATGTCTCAGTGGACACCGAACATCGTAACTCATTACTCTCTTACGAAACTCCCTCGGCGACGTGACGTGCTCCAAGTGCACTCCAGGATTGTGTAAGATTCGGTAAGAACCCAAAGAACCAGTAACCGATTTCGAATTACCTAATCGAAGGTACTCAAAGCAATTCCGATGAATGTTTTCCAATTATATTTGGTTAGATACACTTTCACTAGTTCCCTTCGCAGCCAGACCACTCCGCGGTCTTGTAGCGCCAACTGCACTTGCACCCAGCAATCGCGCCGCGCCGCAGAGACATTCCAATCGTTCGGCTCTTCCGTCACTCACCAGCGAGCAGTTTAATATTCAAATCAGACACCGAAGATTTTCACCTGTCGCGGGCAAATAGTTTTGCCACCACTGCCATTGGATTGGACAAAAAAGTCCACTCAAGCGAGTGCAGAACCCAAACCAACATTGCCGTCGCCAGCGCCATAGCCACAGCCATTAGAGCCTGCTAACCTGCGGTCGGGTATGCAAATACACATAAATCATATCGATGGCACACTACTGGGGCACAGATGCGTCCGCAGCTTGAGCGGACCATCAGAACAGGGATCTGACGGAACTCCCTTCCTGCTGTTGCCACGATCGCCAGTGCGTCGTCATATTGATATGTTAAGACGTAAGAAACCAACGCTCCCGCCCTGACGCGACCGGAATGGTAAACGGTGCGATGTGCAAAAGAAACTCTTGAGCGAATTTCCTATTCACGCCGGCTAAGCGGTCTGCCTTACCTTTGCCAGCAGTGAAAGAAACCCGCTGCAGGTTTATTGTGTACTGTATACACTTGTGCACAGTGTTTTTGTTTTTGCTGCTTTGAAATCTCTTTTTTGTTCAAATTCGGAGGTGGCGTACCTGATAACGTTGTTTGCAAAATAGTGCGCTCGTACTACAAGCGCTTGACAGAAGCCGGAGATACTCGTGCAATTAGAAACTTCGGCAGTGTGCCCTGAGCGGGGGTAGAAGTGGTTTGCTTATCTATCCGCAGATAGCATGCGACTGGGAAAGTCTTCTGGCATGTTACGTGACTCAAGACCCCCAGAGTGCGTGTGTGCGCTCATAGAACGTGGCCTGCATCGGCGAGGAGGCGGCCGGAGTTGAAGAAACGAAGAAGAATGTTTATTGTCATGTTGTAAGAATTTCGGCGTTTATGGCGGCAATTGTGGTCGCTATTTGAACACCTTTTATGCTTTGCTTTGAAAATGAGTTAATAGTGGCATGTCACGAGGGAGAAACACAACGACGTCACCGCAAATGGATTGATTGCCGTTGAATAGCGGTGGCGGCGGGTAAAGGCGAGCACAGTCCCTTAATTGACAAAGAAATCACTTCAATTGAAAGCTGAGCATGGTCTGAACATTAAGTGCACACATGGGCGTGGAATTTGAACCGATAAGCCGTCAGTCGCCAATCTAAACAGCAAATCGATGATCCATATGGAAAGCTATTGCTCCAGTGATGGGACATTGATTTCGTCACTGGAGTTTGCCAGACATCGATGACAACATCCTTAAGTGTTCACTTTATCAATCCCTAGGAAGGCCAGACATTGGAGGTGGCATTCCGGCCCCGCACTACATAGGTGTGCAGTCTAATGTTGTCACCCTTCCCGAAGGCGCCAGATACTTCATTGGGTTCGGAGCCATCCGTAAAGATTCGACTGCTTACCTTTCCTGGTTCAGATTCTGGCCAGAGCCCGTCCTGGGTGCTGGCAAAGTGGAAAATGAAATGCGTCCAACTTCTAACTCTGTCTAACTCTGCTCCTTAAAATGTTTGATAACCATTTTTTATACCGTTTTCTAAAGCCAAGTTGATCAACCAGAGAACGGTCTAGATCGGTCAAAAAGTTTAGAAATTCTTCGATGGACTAGTGGTCCATCAGCTGTGAAGTTGGGCATCTCTATAATACTTCATTTCTGGTGATGACCTTGAGAGTTCTTCCCACAAGGTTAATATCAAGGGAGGGGGACTCAGCTGTGCATCAAGAGCACAGCCAGGCGTACTAGGAACGGCCACTATGCAGCCGAGACAGAACGTTCTTTGAAAGAAGGCGGTACGTATTTGCGTGAAAGCTTATACCACCAAGCGACCGATGTGTGGGAGAGAAGTTTCTTCCGGATGGATATTTCTGGTGTAGACCCCAAGACGTATGCTACGTTTCCACTGAACCGAAACCACCAGGTCCGGGTGAACTTTTACTAAAACCTCAATAGGCCGTTTCCACCGAGCTTGATGTGGTTTCGCTCTCAGTCCAGTCACTCGCTCCCAATTTATAAGTGCCCGCCAAAGAAATGTCACTCGCTCTCAATTTGTAGCTCAGCTGTCTGTTTTGTCAGAACATAGTAGCGCGAGAACACCAGAAAATAGAAAGAGAAAAAATGGGAAAACGAACAGCAAAATAAACTGAATATCACGGTGTAGGCTTATCCGGGTTCGGACTACCCGACAGGAAATGATGGCCTCACAACGGCCGAAGAAATTGCGGGAATTATTCAACGCAGCCCAACGAGGAAGGCAGCCGGGACTGACATTATTTCGAATTTCGTCCCGAATGCCCCAAACGGTGATGATACTTCCCACAATCTTCATGAACAGTTGCATCAACAATTGCTACTTTCCTAGCAAGTGGAAAATAGCAAAAATGGTCCAAAGAAGGAAAACGCTGTCAGTGTTTCTGGATACAGGCATATATCGCTCTTGAGCAATGTAAGCAAGATCATGGAGACCCTGGTACCGACCTAAACATCATTCCAAATATTCAGTACGGATTTCGGGAGAAACATTCAACGCTAAATCCTCTAATGAAGTTCCACCACGATGTCTCAGCTGGCCTGAAAAATCACGAGGTCACCGTCGCTTGCTTCCTGGACGTAAAAATGGGCTTCGATACGGTCTGGATTGGGGGACATATCTACAAGCTGAACCAGATGGGATTCCCCTCCAACCTCATCAGAATAATCTATAGCTTTCTGCATTCCAGAAGATTCAACGTCTCAGTTGAAGGCAGCAAGTCAACAGAGCAGAGCACCAAGGCGGGAGTTGCACAATGATCAACCACCTCCAACGGACACAGTGAACTGCAGTCTATTTGCAGATGACTCGCTGACTTATGCCAGCTCAACGTCACCGCAGACTCGAAATCCAAAGAGTGAACAAATTTGACTACTTTACCAAATGGGGTATTCGTATCATTGCTGGGAAATTGGTACTTATGTGCTCAAGCAGACCATCCAGAGGTGGATGCAGATCAGCAGCCAAATGTCGTACAGAAATATCAGTAAGTAATAGTGGATAGTAATACTAGATATTGCTAATGCTTAGTTTAGAAAGTCCATCTAAACAGTGTTTTTCCTACAATTTTTTTTTTATTGCAAGTCCAACTGATCTTCTTCCTGGATGTAAAATTCTGTGCCGATGCAGCTGTTGGTTATTTAAAAATTGAAAAAGTTTGGTTGAAGTTTTCGTAAGAGTTTCCAATGAAACAAACGTGTGCAAGTGTTTGGGAAAAGGAGCTATAAACACAAAAATATTGACAATAAGTGCATTGTATGACAAAGGTCATTTACAATTCATTTGTAATAATAATTATAAAATATTGTCAAGTATTTTTTTACAGGGGGACTTAGGAGACCTTAGGAAACAAAGTTTTTTTTCAATTCTCATAAGTTCAGTTGACTACTACAGTTGTCAACTACTTGAGTATCCAGTAGCCAGCCTCAATTAGGGGCCAGTTGTAGATCTCTCACTAATGGATACTGCAGTGGCTGACAACTGGTTCTGGACTAGTCGGAATTCACAGTTTTTCACTATTATTGGAAATAATCGCTATTACGTGGGAACTTAACTAAACAACGCCTAAAATTTATTAATTAATGTTCCCTATTCAAAAGTTGAATATTTTATTTTTAAGGACTAAATGAACATGAAAAAATGTTAAAGGGCAAACTACTGGTGCCATCACCCTACATTAATTATTTATCTTATGGTGTTTTCTAAGGGTCCGTGAACAAAGGCCATAGTGGCGTCTATTGTCATTTTAGTGAGAAGTAAGGCCATAATGCAATTATGGCTTTATTTTACTTTCGAATGCGAACTAAATCCATGTGGCGTTAGTTAATTTCAGAAAGTGGCCTCAGTTCTTAAATGGATGTACAATCGAAATAAGATCAATTTGGGTCTATTTTGATACGCAAAAAGAAGGAAATAATACTCAATAAGTAATGAAATGAAAGTAATGCACGCGGCCTACCCTGCAACCCCCATGGGTCACTATAGTATTTTTTCAGGTGAAAATGTACCGGACTCACCTTCGACAGGGATCGTCCAAGGCACCACAGTAACAATAGGCTTTACGACCAAGAACGCATCGTCCCCCTGCAACAGTACCTGGTGACACTGTTCAGAAAGCAGCTACTAGACATCAACAGCCATCCTAACGAGGAAATCAGGAACCTGAGAAACACAATCCCCGGACAACGCTACCTCAACGCGTTAAATCTGCTAACAACGAGCTGCACGGATTCTACCAGAGCAGCGATAGCAATCACTACGGATCGGATTTACATGCAAATGCATGTTTTTTCTATGAACGCCTTGGATGCAAGGCAACTTATTACGTATACGAATCATGAAATTTCCTTTAAAATGGCATTTAACCGTTGGTGCATATTTTTCATAATAAAATAATATACAAAAAAATTATACCGGATTCTAACATTAAAAAAAATTATATTTAGCTATTTGAACAAATGACAATTTATCTTAAAGATAAGTATTTGGGGTTTCCATTGATGAAACAACAGGTATCCAAGGACGTTTTGTTGCTAGCGTATTTGTGGGTGTGTAGGACCAAAACAAAGAAGAAAGTAAAAGGAAATTTTAAGTAAATGTAGTCCAATTAGAAAAAACGAACCATTCCACCATCGCTCGCGAATTTGATGACCCCATGAATTCACTTGCAATTGATAAAAGCAAAATCCTCCTTTTTTTGAGGGATGCTGCGCCATATATGGCTCGTGAATTGGCACTGTTTTATCCAAAATTGTTGCATGTCAGTTGCGCAGCACATGCAATCCACCGAGTTGCAGAAGAAATAAGGAGTAATTTTCGAAACGTCGATGAATTAATTTAACGGCAAAAAAATATTTTTAAAATGGAAGGTTTTAAGGTTTTAAAGAAAAATATCCTCTGACTCCTCTTCCGCCTCAGCCTGTTGTTACAAGATGGGAAACTTGGTTGAAGACTGTTGTGTATTATGCACGTTTTCGTTGGTTCGATGGCTCCGATGCATTTGCAATAAAAAATGCAAAAGAAGTCATGAACCTGCCATTGTTGAAAAGCCAAATAATATTTATAAACTCAAACTTCAGTTTTCTATGCGACACCATCACAAAGGCAGGACCACCTTAAAAAATCAAAATTGATTTAACTGAAAATGTTGTTGCAAATATAAATGCTGCCGAAGGGCTAATGGGGACAGCCATTAAAAAAAGCCATAAAAAAAAAGGATTTTTTTAAGGATTTGCAATAATGCAAAATGTAAGACCTTCACATTGGACTGCAATGACGAAAATTATCCAAAAAACTAGCCCCGATATTACCAGTCCTGTTTTTTGTGTGCGTCCATGACTTAAGGACTGTGCGTATTACGTACTGTGAGTAAGATTTAATGCTTGCTCAGATATACATTCGCCCAAACTCGGATTTTTCTACAATTTTTTTAGCGAACAAGCTTTGAGAGGATTTCAATGTAGGCAAAAAAAGCCAATAACGGTATAAAAAGTCAAAATAAAATACATGTATTTGGAATCAGGAGGACATGAAACGTGTTTATATAAGATCGATACTATCGTCCGACTAGCCATAAATAGAGGCAAAGTTAGCAAAATCCTATCCCTGGATATCACCATCTTCATCATCAGAGGAGTCCCACTTTTCAGATATTTTCTGTTAGTTACCAAAACGTCATGATACGTATTGCAATTCCTCAAGTAAAAATCCTTAAAAAACGCATAAAATTCCTTAAGTTTTACGCTACAATCAAGATAGATGTCTCGGTTCCTATTTTTACTCGATTGTTTTCGTCCAATGTGTAGAGTAGATTCCCGTCTAGAGTGACACCCAGACATTGGGCTTCCTCGGATGGTGGGGGTTTAGTTTCAGTTGGGCCAGACCAGTGAATTTTCTCCTCGTATAGAGAACATCTGTGTTAAGAGGGTTAGCTGAAAGTCCACTCCAGTCGTGAAGATCACGTGTAGAACTGCCTGACCTTTTGAACACTCATCTACTAGTCACTATCCGGCAGACATTACTGCTACGCAGAGAGTCAACTTCCACGCATACCGCTCCCATCTATCCTGTATTTCGCAGGATTATCCTGTTTTCTCATGCCAAAATATCAATCCCGTATTCGCCAACGAAAATCCTGAAAATTCAATGCAGGCATCAACTCACAACTCCCTATTCAAGGTTCACTGAAAATCCCACTGTTTAATGTTCATCTCCTCAACATGTTGAGGCATTTGAACGAACAAAGAGTATACAAAGCGAACGAAAAATCCGTCTCAGTTGAACAAAGCATTCTGTTACATCAACAATTCTTGCTCAGCAACCGATAACGAGGCGATGAGTTGAAGTTATCAACTATTTGGACACTGGATAGCGTTTAAATTCACACTAGAAAATGGCGACTATTATAGAGTTTGTATGCCTTCCTTAACAGAGCTTTTTTTAGCAATGAATTAAACGTGGAAGAGGGAGAAAACACATCTTAGAATTAAAACATTGAAAGCTGATCTTATACCACAATAAATTTAAAAATGAGTTGCATGGACTACTTTAAATGTATAAAACCACAGCCGTGGGGTTTCGGGTATGAAGTTCGCTGCCTGCCACCTCTTTCGATTTACCGACAGCGCTCAAAGAGCAATAACTGCCTAGAAAAAGCTCCCAAATTGGCCGTTCGGAGTCGACATGAAACGGTGGGTCCCTTCCACTCGTACGAGAACAATAGCATGGCCAGCCCAGCCGTATTCATCCCAAAAATGCCTCTTATTCCAACTGACAAACATTTACTGCTTCCTTTTAGCTTGGCGTTCGAAATAACCATTCGAAGTCGAAATAACAGTCTCTGGACTTGACTGGGCTTGACAAACGCATTCTCACACGGCCAATTGTACGTTGCAATGTCGAAGGGAAAGGACCCGGGGCAATTATACATTGTCGCTGATGATGTTTCAGAAACAAGAAATGTGGTCTGCAAACAAGTTTCATAAGAAAAGCGTTTTACTATTTTAAACACTCGGATTTTTTGAAAGACAGTATTTCCGATACAATAAGAAGCAAATCCGGGCAAAGCCGGGTACAAAATCTAGTTAATTATAAAATTATTAAGAGCAAGATATGCATAAATCCTGTTTTCTTTTTTAATCCCGATAAATGACACATATTTTCCAATTTATCCTGTATTTCAGCGAACAAAAAATGGGAACGTTAACCGCGCACCATAGCAGAGGAGAAAGAAAGCCACGCGCGTCGCCTTTGTCTACGCTCACCCATACATATTGATCACAGTCCACATCTGCATTGAGTTCTATTCATAAGCTTTGCTTTGATCCACAACACTAATGAGTCATCAACACCGCGTTCTCTTCCCGAGCTATATTTGCCATGAAAAGCCGCATTGTCAAAAGCACCCTCTATATCGATGAAAATGTCCAACGCGTATGCTGAAATGCACCACGTTTTGTAGGGTCCTTACAACCTTCTTGGAGGCATCGTCCAGTTCAAGCACACGGTGTACTTCTTCCTTCTCCCTCTGCATGACCTTCCATGAGTTTGCCTTGAGGCCCTTATTATGTGCTTCTATTGAAGTCTGAATTTCAGTGGACATCACCATCTGCGGACTATTTGGGATTTCACTTCCTCTCCTAGTCACTTTTTTAGTACACTCTTAGCTGTGATTGCCTCAAAGTTGCTCATCATCCACTCAGCACCAGCACTGCTTGAACAGACGAAAACGGACAATCCCGTCTTGTCGATAACGAAAAAGAGCCATCTGCTCTGTAGATAGAGGTGCATCCTAACAGCTCTAGCCACTTGACTAAAAGTGGGAACATTAGCTACTGGGCTTGCCTTGGTATTCTTAGCTGCTGGTGTTGTAGGAGTATGATCGTCCTTTCTTGCCCTCTTGGCTTCTTGATTTCAGGGGTATTAGCATAACCTAGGATATTTTCCCCTAGTTTCGCCGCTGTGAATAACTTGCCGCTTGTCAAGTATGGACGAGCACCCAAAGGTCTCTGTGATTACGCTGCACGTGTCCATAAGGGTGAATGTCGGCACTATCCGCTTTCTCTGCGTTGGTACTATTTGCCGGCAAGGATTGGACTACTCCGTGCTCCATCTACATATCGTTTCGATTACTGAATCATTGATGCGTTTTTCAGGCGAAACTTTAAACATCATTATAGTTTCCAGACACTCCATAGTATTGTAAAATGCTTCAAACTTCATTCTTCTGTTAATGATGCCTTCTGTCACCAGCGCCAGATCGTTCACTGGTCTTGGAGCTGCTAGTGAAGACCCGACGCTTCAGTGAGACCGGTTATTTCCCGGCAGGGAAACTGTTCAACTTTCAAAGTTGATTTCGAAAGGAAATGAGGTGCGCAATGTCATCGAAACTGCAGTGCGAGTCGTGCCAAAGACCACTTCTTTTTAAGCGGAAGATGGTCTTGATCCATGATTCAGGAATGCACCAAGGGCAGAGCCTGGCTTACAGATCCTAAGAATCACGCCAGCAGGAGTCATTCAAATATTTCAGCGCAGACATAAGCTCGCCTAAGAGACTATCATTTGTAAAATGTTCGGACAGGACAGTCGAGTGGCAATTAAATGAGTTTACACAGACCACAGACACGCGGTTTTACTGCATCGATGGGAGTCATTGCATGGATTTACTATTTTCTAATATCCAACTAATATCCAACTATCCCGAAAAATGCCATCATTTTAATGCAAGTGCTCTCGAAAAGCTCAAAATTGTCGACCTGCGGAACTGGGCTGATTGTCTTCAAGAAACATATCGTCGCTAAAAGCATACAAATACTTCAATCACGATGTTCTAAACCCAGTTTCATCTAAGAGGCTGATTGTCACTTTAACCAAGCAATCAACTTCCGTGGTTGATCGCTAAATAAATAATAAGTTATGTCAAACTATTGGAACGGCAATACTAACTCGCTTAAACTAACTGATGATTTCATCTTCATTGATCCACTAAAGGGAGCCCGAAGGCTAAACACGCACGAGGGATTTCCAGGCCACTCAATCATCCGCCAACGACTCTGGAGTTATGCCCAAGCGGAACCAGGCGAGTTTCTGGACTTGGTCAAACGACCTCGTCCTGCCAAACGGTCACCTGCTTCACGCAACCGCATTCAAATTGTACTCTCACCTCTAGTCTCGTAGAAGTCCTAATCTAGTCATATTTCAGTCTGCAGCATATCCTATTCCGACATTTCTTACAAGGCCCATTGAACCCAAGAAAAGTATAAGATCTAATGCATTAACTAACACCAACCTCATTCAATCCTACAGTCCAGACAAACTCAAGATCAGTGCTCTTTTTCGGTTCCTTCATTCTCCTTATTTGACTTCAAACTCCCAAACTCTAGTTGTTTACGAATTACAACCTCTACCCGCCGCCGCAAATACAACACGCAAAGTCAAAGGGTAAAGTACTGCCTGAAACCTAACAAACCCCTGGCATACTGATGCCCCTTTCCCAGTCGAATAGTCTGAATGAAAAACTAAACCGCTTGGAAACCGAATGGTTTCGAACTCTAAGGAACATCTACTAGACTTTATTTTGGGAAAACATCTTATATTCGAACAAATTACTTAACAAATAATTCCTCTTCATAGTATTCATCTTCATCGAAATCATCTTCATCATCTAGCTCCGCGGAGTTCCTAAGCAGTTCCCTCTTGTAAAGATCCTGAAATGCATCAAACTCAGCCAATGTGACATGGGCAATCTTTGTTGCGAATCTCTTGTCAGACGTATCGGTTATCTGATACAATCGAGGATTTTTGGTCGGTTCGTCTGGATCCGCCTTCGGTGGACGAGGTTTGAAAAGTCCCAAACGTTCCAAAAACACATGACGACACTGAATGTCAAACAATGACCTGGAGAGTGCCTCGGATTTGACTATTTCTGGAATTTCTATGCGCATGACTTTGTTCATATACTCAAACTTATCAGTGATGGTCTTCTCAGATTGCTGTATCAAATCTGGACAGTTCATCAACAGTTTCCACACGTTCTTGTTGGTGGATACAAAACCCCTCAAAAATGTGACCTGCTTCAGCAGTTTCCTGCCATCGGCGACATCCAACAGAGCTGGATACTTTGTAATCAGCAAATGCAAGAAATGCTCCCCAAACTGACAACTGCGCCAGTTCTCCAAGCAGTCGACAATTTTCTTGGGCTGTCTGGACAGAATCGTTGGATTTCCAGTGATGATTCGTAGAAAATTTGTTGTGTTCAGACCATGATTTGCGAATATTTGATGCGATTGTCTCCATAGTTCAACACTGGCCGATGATAAAGTCGGTGTATGCTTGACAGCCTCATCTATGTGTATCTGTTCCAAAGATGTTTCTGCGCAATGTTCTCTGGGTTTCGTCACCTAGAGGGATGGGAATTTTCACAAAGAAAAGAAACTGGTTGGAGTGCATTTGCTACTAGTTTTCACTTACAAATCCATTGATTGTGGTTTTTAGGACCCGCTGAGGACGAAAAGTAAACAACTTCGTGAACATTCTGCTGCTCTGGTTATGCCAAAGATCCACTGAGAGAAAAAATATAAATAACAACGAGGTATCCACAGATACCGATGAGGTCGTTCGCTCTCTTTCGACCTTCAAGAGTATTTATTGAACTGTCAAACTATGAAGTGAAGTTTGTCGGCAAACGGCTGGGCAATGATTGGGAAAAGAGTGTGGAAGAGAATGGCTATATCGTATACGACATACTACGTGATTGCCACTTGTCCGATGATAACCCTTAGAGCAGTGTTCGCTGATGCGACTTCATTGTTTTATTGCAAAATGTTTGACAGAAAACTACGATTTATGTAGATTAAATGGGTGTAAAAGCAGATTTTGTATCTGATTGAAGGTACATGTTGATATAATGTTTATTTGCGTATATTACAGGCTTCCTTGGTAGAACAAAATAAACCACACTTTTGCAGAAGCCGTACATCTGCAGGAGACGTCTGTGGCGTTGTGTATGCTGAGAAAAAAATGTGTGCCAACACTATCCTCTCATTCAGATCTAGTAAAATATTGCATGACATGAAAAGATGGTTGGATATTTAAGGACTGCGCCCGCAGCTTCACCTTCACCCTCTTTCTATCCATCGATGGAGGTTCGCAGAGTACCATCCAGCGCCAGTCTTCCAGAATGACTGAAGGAGAGGATGTCTGTTGGGAAGTTTTTCTCAGAAAGGACCTTTCGTGCCAGGAGATCGGTGTCTCTAGGTGTGAATCGAAATCTGTCAAGGTTGATAGAGTGTCCAGAATGAAGTTCCTTCTGCATTCCATTTGCAGTGATTTGATAAGAGTTGTACACAAAAACGTCTGTCATTTGTTGAAACCTAAAACTGTAGGCCCTTGCAAGTGAATGGAGTTCCTTCCTGTCTGCAAATTGAGACCAATACTCACCAGTTACTCGCCGATTTGAAGTGTGGCTCGCTTAGAAACGAACTACACACCGTCATGTGTAGTTCTGATACTACTGCCCCGCTCGTCAGGCTGTGCAGGATGACGAATGGGAACTCGTATTTCTCCTCCAAGGTTGGTTAGTTACCAACCGGAGACATTCAATGTCAATGAAGGTGGCTGGTTATTCCTTACATAATTGGGGTTAATGTAAAACTGAGCTGTTTAAAGTAATACTTCCTCCATATCACGCAATGCTGCTCAGTAGGGCGCTTCTGTACGATGTGAACCTGGGCATAACTCTTACAGCAACCACTCCTGTTGTTCGTGCTACTATCCTCTTAAGAGAGTTCTGAGTCCAGGTGAAACCCGTTTCCGTTAAAGTCCATATCATCCAATTCAGGCGAAAAGGACTTAGTCATCATAGACTTATAAAGGGTGATTTTTTAAAAGCTATAGGAAAGTTCTTCAAAAAAAGAAAAACACATAAAATTCTTTATTTGAATCGATAGTACGGTCCATATAATTTAATGCTTGAAGATTATTTCATGCAAATGTTGATCTTGACTGCGCCTCAAATGGTCCATCCGCTTAGTCCAATTTTGGCATACTCTTTCCAACATTTCGGCCGGTATCTCACGAATAAATGCTTCAATGTTGTCTTCCAATGCGTCAATTGAAACGGGCTTGTCTGTATGGACATGAGCTTTAACATAGCCTCACAAAAAATAGTCTAAAGGCGTTAATTAGGCGGCCAATTGACCGGTCCCGAACGTGAAATAAAATGTTTACCGAACTCGCCTCTCAACAAGTCCATTGTGGCGCGTGCTGTTGCGTTTTGTTGAAACCACATGTCATGCAAGTCAAGCTCTTGCATTTTGGGCAAAAAAAAGTTGGATATCATCTCACGGTAGCGCTCACCATTCACAGTTACGTTACGATTCGCATCATCTTTGAAGAAGTACGGTCCAATGATGCCACCAGCCCATAAACCGCACCAAACTGTGACTTTTTCTGGATGCATTGGTAGCTCTTGCAATGCTTCTGGCTGATATTCACTCCAAAATAGACAATTCTGCTTATTTACGTACCCATTGAGCCAAAAATGAGCTTCGTCGCTGAGCACAATTTTTCGGTAAAAAAGTGGATCTGAACTTTCTTAACAGAGCACGCATTTTGATAATAAAATTCAATAATTTGCAAGCGTTGTTCGTTTGTAAGACGATTCATGGTTAAATTATAGACCAAACTGAAGATGTTTGACAGTGAAACAAAACACGAAACGTGCGCCAGCTGTTTAAACCAGTGTTGCCAAAGAGATAATAGCTAAAAAGTCACCCTTTAGTACTCGCCGTTGATGGCAATGGCCTGGCCAAAGTCGCTCTTTAATAAAACTGCATCCCAAAATCCACACCAAACACTGAATTTTTGGGGAAGGCAATGGCCATTGGACGCTCTTGAATCGCATGTGCAGTGGAACTTCTCTATAGCGGACAGCAGCGGGACCATCACGATTGTCCGTTATGTAGGATTGTCTATTCTGAAGGGGGTTGAAAAAAAAATACAGCTTCATGCCATGAAGAATTGCCCGTAAGGGCAGGTGTCCCTCAAGTGGCGAAGCCACCATAAATTAAGTATGATAGAGATGCCCAACTTCACAGCTGATTGACCCCTAGTCCATCGACTAATTTGAGAGACTTTTTGACAGTTATTCATGAATTTTTGACGGTTTATCTGTTCTCTGATTGGTAAATTTGGCTTTGGAAAACAATAAAAAAAATAGTTGTCAAAAATGTTAAGGGACAAGAAAGGTAGAAGTTGGGCATCTCTATCATACTTCATCTCTGTTCTCAACAATATTACTTCCTGTCAAAAAAATTACTTTGCCGGCCACTTCAAAATTGCCAGCTAACGACATTTGAAAACGCTTCAACTCGGTGTGAACGGCCTATTGAGGTTTCAGTGGAGGTTCATTCAAACCTTGCGACTTCGTTTCGGTTTCAATATAGCATTTTTACCACGATAAGTGACAAAAACACACATTTATTGAAACTGTCAAAAGTGTTGACACATGAGTCACCGTGTAATTACAATTTGAAGTCTGCCGAAAAACGTCTAACTAAAAAAAAATTCAACCAGTTTTTCGGTGCCACCTGGTATGACATAACATCGTGCCTTAAAATGGATCCATCCAGCTGCCATCCGACAGCTAAACAAAACAGAACTACACTCACACATTCTCCCATTTCCTCATGGCACTTCGTTTGACAGCACTTAATGAATCGCACAGAGTGTTCTATCTCAGGAGTTGTGTTCTCTGGCAAGTATATGTCATAATCAGTTTTCATCGCCCGGAAAGCATGTGCGCCCAAAAGTGAATTAGTTGTGTAAAATCATTGAGAATTTCGAATAATGATATAAATTTCCCCTTGAAAACTATTCCGAAACAAATCACACGTATTCCGCACAAAAATGTTTTCACTTTTATTACGTGACACTGTGAGGTCACTCAGGAATTTGTCGCTATTGAAGTCCAATCTGCCGAATGCCATTGCCGTCTTCGACTACTCCACATTTACCACAAAGGACTTCCTCTATGAGAATTCCGACGAGACAGGGACACTACTCACGCGCTTTGTAAAGTACCTTGCAATGGAGAATACCAAATTTGAACCGCTGGTCCCGACTACCATTAGGTACCCGGATTTCTTTCCCATCTCTGATGCGTCAAGTTTTCAAAAGGAATTGAAGAAAATCGACGTCTCACAAATTCCACACCTGATTGTGTACACATTCACCTACAAGTCCAATGGAGATCCACAGAAGTATGTCTATGTGATCAATGAAGTGGATAAGTTTTGTGAGGATAATCTGAAGGACATGGACCATGATACAATTCTGCGGACGCTGTATGCTCTAATGTTTCTGATGCCCAACAAGGTAACTAAGACGAATTTCTACAACAAGGCACTGCATCGGCTGGTCGCTGACTTCAAAGAGGACTGTCCTAAGGAGAAGTTCGTCAAGGTTTGCTTCTATTTGGGCTTGGGAAAGAAGAATCCAAACAGCGTGAGCCTGTTGAATAAGTACTTGCGGTCGTATTTGTCGCTGTATTTGCCAGAGTTGACTGCTATGGATCTGTCTATAGTAGGAAATGCCGCTTACAAAGCCAGCATCCCGATTGGAGGCACGGAGTTCATTGAGAGAATCAGGTCGACGGTGCTGCAGCTAGACTTATCTGCCGATGACAGCCTGCTGGTGAATCTCCTGAAGGTGATGCGTCACCACAAAGTAAAGTCGGACGAGATGTGCGTGAAGCTTGACGAAATCTGCACTGAGGAGGTTCTGAAGCGCTTCCAGTTCACTGGAGTCGCACACATCTTCGCATACTTGGCAGAGAGTCAGTGGAACGACAAAAGAACATGTTCAAAGTTCATCAATGAAATCATGTCCAGAATTCGGGATTCTAATGAGAGCGTGAGGCCAAAAGACATGTCAACATTCCTGTGGTGCTGCGCCCAACTCCAGCAAACAGATGCCCTGCGTGCGAATGATCTCAAACTTATAGATGATCTCCTGTTGGACATGCTTGACCGCAGTGAGTTCAAGTATTTCTCCGATCAGCTGATCGATTGTGCACTTTCGCTGTGGATGCTTGGCTACCATTCCCGTGGGCTCATCGGCGAAGTCACAAGCCTGAGGATGAACCCGCACGAGAACAATCCAGATCGCGCCAAGCTTGACACCAGGCACAAGGTCTTGATCAGTTGTGTAACCATTGAGAAGCCCGACTGGATGATGAGGAAGAGGAAGCAGGTCTTTGTGGAGTCCCTCGCGGCACCAGAGTACTTGGTGAAGAACAGAATCGGCCTGCACGCGCTGTGTGACAAGTTGAGAGCCGAGGGAGTTGACATGGAAGTGGTGTCGCCAATCGAAGGCATCAATTTTGCAGGTGTCCTGGTGAGACCGTCCAAGGGCCAGAAGTGCTATGTTGAGGTTCTTGACGACGAACATATCCTCAAATTCAACGATGTTCCAAGCGCTATAGTTCAATTCAAAACAAGGCTGTTGAAACATTTGGGTCACAACGTGGTGGTGGTAAGTTTTTTTTCGACCTGGATGTCTGTTGAATGGAAGCTGATGGAAATTGTTTCTCATTTCAGATCCGCACGAAGGAGTTGGATTCGTTGAAGACCATTCAAGACTTGATTTGCACCACCGAAGAGGCTGTAGTCAAGCAGAACGTTGCGGTGTAACGCAAACTCCAAGGGGGTTCTTAGTTTAGATACATATTATGAATAAATGTATTAGTTGATTTACTTTGCTAGGAATCTCTTGTGTTTTGATTTGATCCAGCAAAGCAGGGGCTGTTGGAAAGTGCCAAAAGATTGTGGACATTCTGAGATTTCGGTGTCGGAACTTCTAATACGAGGTTGCCATTATAAGCGGCTTGGGCAGTGGCCTAGCACTAGACGTATGCAAGGTACTGTGCGCGGTAGGAAGTCAAATTAGTAAGGTGTGTGTCATGTAGAGTTTCACTTCAGCTGCATCGGTTGCTGAGCATTATTCAACGCTTTACTGCCTTCGTTGCAGGCTTTCAAGCCAAGGGGTAGGAGGGAAATTTTGCTGTGTCGAGTGAATTCATTATTGTGCTTATGGATATCGCCTCCCAACATGTCTGGAGCAATCAGATTACTTCACCCTAGAAACAGGAGTTCCTCCAGGATGCATGTCTTTGATATGAAAGCCAAGCTTACGTGTCGGCTGTATTTGACAAGGAACGTACATTTGTCATGGCCATATATTCTGTAGTGTATCTGCAGTTTCGACTCGCCAGTACGTCCGCACTTGTCGGTAGTCAGATCACAACTGCCCTGCGATAAGGTTAAACATGCACACAAGACGCGTGTCATGGGTATTATGACACATGGAAGAGCACCTCCCACCTTGCCTATACAGTACCTACCTTCACAAGATTATACATTCTGGGGTGCGTCTCGGTGCGAGAGAGGAGCCGGCCTTTGTGAGCGGATACGTTTCACAGGTCACATGAAGACTTCAACCTTTTAATCATTGTTTTATTTATTTCTTATGCAGTTTGAAATGAAAACACAATCACAGAAGACTTTAAATAATGTTTTTATAAATCTTTCTTAACAATGAAATGAATGAGTGACACGTTCTGCTTAAGCTTCAAACAATTATAGATATCTAACAATTTCGCCCGGCAGGCGTAACTTAACATGAATTTTAACGGGAAATGAAAAGTAAGTGAACAGTAAAACCATACATACACACATACATATATCTGATATCTATCACAGAAATTTAAAACACGGAATACTCTGAAGATTGAAAAGTAATCAAAACATTTGAAGGTGGCTTATGGCTAAACCGAGAGCTAGCACGATGGACACTTCGGTTGTGAGTTCTACTGCTCTCCTTGCACTGTTGGCGAGTGTCGTGAATATCGAGACCTTAGTCCAATCACTGAGTCCGGCTAGGTTCATGCTGGCTGCCCTCATGTAGTATGTGGTGTTCTTCTCTAATTCGGTTATTACAAATCGGACACCTGCAAATAGATTTAACATTTTAATGCATCATGAGTTGTTAATTGAGCCAGAATAAAAGGAAGGGCTTGTGTTGGTCATTTAAGAGGGAAGTGAATTCTGTTTGACAGTTTGGTCGCATCTAGAAAGATCGGAATGGAGTGTTAGAACAATTTGATAAATTTGCCGGTACAATTCGAATGCGGGTTCTAAGAGAAAGAGAGTGGTCAGACTAAATTTCGTTCCATCAAAGTCTGGCCTCCTCGCCAGTTGCGCAATGTGGAATAACACGTAAGTAACCCTATCCTGTGTAGGCACAGTAGAGTCTCGATTATTTTGAACGCGCAGTTATATGAATTACTCGAAGAAAGAACTGCTAAATTTGTGTACTTCAAGTCGTAGTGCAGATTCGTTCAAGGTGATAGACGAAAATAGAGTTGCGTCTCTTGACAGTCTTCTTGTCGGCAAACAAAACTGCTTGCTTTGGTTTCATTTATTTCCCTTCACTCACACTTTACAGACAAAATTTAAAAATGTCGCGCAAAAATTCGTATTTCATTGAGTACTGAACAAAAAGGACAAATTATTTTGGCGTCAGAAAAGGCTTAGTCTGCGCTTGAGCTTGCAAAGAAATAAAGGGTGGTTAAGTTTTAAGGGCCGATGTTGAGGAAATTAGTGTAATTTCTTTTCATTATGATAATATTAGTATGTTTCAATTATGTATGGAACAAAATTTCGGCCAAATGGCCGCCGCGACTTCGGCGGCACACCTCCATCCGATGGTCCAAATTTTCGATGACGCTGAAGCATAATTGAGGTTCTATGCCGTTAATGAGCCGAATTATCTCAACCTTTAGCTCTTGAATTGATGCTGGCTTATCGACGTACACCTTTTCTTTCAAATAACCCCAAAGAAGGTGTCACATGATTTTGGCGGCCAATTGACATCGCCATCACGTGAGATAACACGGCCATTGAATTTATCGCACAAAAGAGCCATTGTTTCGTTAGCTGTGTGGCAAGTGGCACCGTCCTGTTGAAATCACATATCGTCCACATTCATATCTTCCAATTCGGGCCATAAAAAATTCGTTAGCATTTCACGATAGCGAACACCATTCACAGCAACTGCCTGACCGACCCGATGATGCTGCCAGCCCATAAACCGCACCAAACAGTCGCTCTTTGTGGGTGCATTGGTTTTTCGACAATCACTCTTGGATTATCATTCGCACAAATGCGGCAATTCTGCTTATTAACGAATCCACTGAGAAGATGATTTTCTCCGAAAATTGATCATCCACTGTTGCCATTTCTTGCCACAATTCTGACCATTGACGACGCTTGAAATGGTCAAGAGGCTTTAATAATGCAAAAAGGGCATCCAAGCTAAGGCCTCGTTTAAGCTAAAATACGGAGAAGATTAAGAAAATGTTATGTTGTATGAAATGCAGACGCTAAGGGAAATGTTGCTAACGAAGCTTGGCAGTGGAGGACCCTGTATTAATAATAACCTTAGAAGATACCGACGATGAAGACCAAAACAAGGCACAAAAAATGTTCAATTACAAGAGGCGAAGTCCGCCATCAAAACGCCCCAAAATTGGGCTTGTAGGCTTATAAAGAAGCATGCGGGAAAGAGCGATCGAGCTTTAAGCAAGCAAAACAGACTAAAATGACAGCCTATTTTTCAGAACACCAGCTGTTTTAGGAAGAAAATGTATTTTGACACAAGTAGGGTAAAGGCACTAGTAACCACACAGTGCTAGTAGCTGGCAACTCCATCGTTTCTTGTCAAATAATAAGAGAATTTGCCAGTTTCAGTTTCTTGGATACACACTCGAGGTTTCCAATAGATGCGATAACTGGCATGACTACAAGTATTCGTTGAGTGTAGCAGAAATAGTAAAAATATGCAAGAACAACCAAGCGAAACCGTGGCTCTCAACAACAGATGACATTGGCAACACTTATGATTGCCCCGGAAGCTTGCACTGATTCTAAATAGACAATGAGATTATGTTCAATAGCTCGCCGCAGAGTTCAGCTGAATTGGTTGGTTGTCATAGTCACAGGATATTTATCCGTGGCGATTATTCTAAGCACATTGTCTAGGGCTTGGTCTGCTTTCAACAATTTATAGCAGTAACAAGGTTGTTGGTGCAGCCTCTTGACACTAACTCGCTATCGAAAGTTCAGATCATGCTTTGACTATACTGTCTTGACAGGCGCATGGGCCACTTTCTAACGCGGTCCTCAATTGGAGTGAAATGGGGACTAAGTAAAAAGTCTCTTTCTGAACCGCCATCTAGCCCATTCATTTTGCTTGTCTTGTCTGCTTCCCCTGCTTTGCCCAAGAAAGCAAGTTAAATTTATTTATCAGCAACCAACTCACTTCCGTGGTGTAATGATGATTCGTTCCGATGCTAATTCAGAACGACACGGAAGGTGTTTATTTTTTATATGTTTGGAGTCCCTGAACACTGTGAATGTGTAGAGAGAGGTGAGGCTATGATTTGTCGAATCGAACCTGGACACTCAGCGAAACACTGAGCCAATGGGTCATCAGTCTAAGCATCTAGATAAATCTTGTTTATTTTAGAACACGTACAACTGTCTAACTTAGAAAGCAACACTCAATCTGAGGCTTCGACAATTTTAAGGCTTGTTGCACTCATGTCAATTGGTCTTAGTGTGCTTCTATTCCAATGTCACAAGGGATCAACAAGCTCCCCGAATTCCAATTGATGTAGGAACGGCTTTTAAGTTTTTTTTTTTTTTATTAGACGTCCAGATGGTCTAGGATAACACAGTGAAACCAGTGAAGGATGAAGATTATCCAGTGCAACTTCTCTTGGCGGACACCCCTCCATAGGGGACAGCCCTCTTTACGGACAATTCCCAATGGTCCCAGGATGAAGATAGGGCTATTCATGCGCATATTTCAACCTCCTTATAGCGTATCCCCTCTATACCGGACACTGACTTGAATTTCATCTCTTACTGAGCTACTGTACCACCAATAACTGGCACACGAATCTAAAACGAATATGGAAAATATGCATGTATACATTTATACAAGCATTCTGGTTATAAAAACTTAAGGCCTAACTATAATGGGCATTAGTGTACATGAGCTAGTGTTGTACGAGTAACGAAATGTTTCGTCATGTCGTAGGGGGCGAAAATATTTTGATACAGACTCATGCTCCCTCAATGGACACACGGACTTGAACAACCCGATGTAAGCACCAGCCATTGTAGGGCATAAAAAATAAGCAATAAACCGGCAATAATAATAATCATTAAATTGAACAAAGTACACCAGTTGGGCCCCTATTGTTGAGCCAACACCCTAACCATTAGTGCAGACAGCGCATGTTCATCCGCGACATTATTAATTGCCGTGTAAATTCACCAGATTTACTTTTTCTCATGAATATATACGCTCCCCAAAGATCTCTTCGGGTGACGAATTTAATATACGATAAGAGGCATAGAACCAACTTTGGTTGTAATGAACCTATTACAAGGTGTATAAACACTTTTGATGAACTTTGCAACGAAATCGATTTTAGCTTGTCTCGATTGGGGTTTACAAAATTTATCCATGAGCCGCAAAATCGTAGACGATCCTTAGTCGCGCAGCAAAAACCTGCTGTGTAAAGCGATACTGAGAGTTAACACTTAGATAACGTGATGTTTTGTGATGAAAAAGAAAATGTTCACCTCTTGGCAACCGCAATTTTAAATAAAATAATGCATTTGGATGGCCAGAAAACAGTCATAGCATTGCAAATGAGTTTCTCAACAGTGGTGGCTTTCCTCAAGTAGCAGGATGTGTCGATGGGTCTATAACTTGGCCAACCGGTCAAATCAATAGCAAAGCCCAATATCCTTGGCGCGAAGGCCATTCTCAGTATTTGGTGGGATCAGAAGGGTGTGCTGAATTATGAGCTGCTAAAACCGGCTGAAACCATCAATGGACAACGCTACCGAACACAATTAATCCGTTTGAAGAGAGCAGTAGCCGAAAAACGCCCGGAATTTGCGACCAGACACGAGGCAATAATTTTCCATCATGACAACGCTCGGCCACACGTTGCTATTCCGGTTAAGAACTATATGGAAGACAGTGGATGGGAAGTTTTACCCCACCCGCCTTATAAGGTCTGGGCCTTGCCCCTTCTGACTACCATTTGTTCCGATCGATGCGGAACGCCCTCACTGATATACGGTTCACATCAGAGCAGAATATCAAAAATTGGCTTGATTCATTCTTGGCTGCCAGGCCGGCGTAGTTTTTTTGGGCCGGGATCCACAAATTGCCGGAAAGATGGGAAATAACTCATAGCTTCAGATGGGAAATACTTTGAATAATACTATCGAACATGTTTTTCTTAAATAAACGTTCAAATTTTGGAAAAAAACCCAAATTTTGAAAAAACACGAATTAAGTTATAGACCATATACATACTTCGAAACTCGACCATTCCTAGTGCAACTGCACTTTCCTGGATAGTTCATGCTCGTTGATGGATTGGCTTCACCATTACGGAGAAATCTTGACAATCCTGTTCCATTTTTAATACAGCCGAACCCGGATAATACATTGCACGTCAACCGTGCGATGAAATATTGCGACATTAAGCGGGTTGTGCTTTTGTTCGATCTTTTTTACAAACCATTTTAAAAATGCGAAAACGCTATAAAAGTATTGACTTCCCAAATTCTAGCAAGCTCGCATACATGCACACAAATAAAAATAGTGGCAGACTTCCAGGATAGGTAGGCAGTCAAATGCAGTGTAAAGTATAACTCATATGTAGATACAGTAGTTTTAAGTCAATTTCAAAACAAAAATCTTCTGTAAATTATGAGTCCGTGTAGGATGTGCTAATGGCTGTTTTTCATGAGTTAAATGAGAAATAGAGCAGTGCGAAAATGTGCAATTGCGTACGCCCTAGTCTCATAAATTGGAAAAAGAGAGACTCAATTGATTAAAAACTGTAACTCATCCATATTAGTCAGCCGCAGGCAGCTTGTGTTTGCATACTTGCTGCCTCTTTCCAAAAAATACTTGTTGTCTCTCCTACAAATTTCAAATTATATATTTTTTATTGTGTTTCCTTTTGAGTTATTCTTCCTTATTTGGGGTGCAATGCGGACGTGGCGTTGTAGGTTGGTGCGTCCACCTCTACGCACTTGAGCCTACGCAGCCGAGGTTCGATTCCCGGTACGAGCAAAATACTTTTCAGCCGAGGCCCCATCTCTTGCGAGTCAATGGCAATGCTCACAGAGTATAGCTGTCTAGAAAAAGCTCCTAAATTGGCCTTTCGAAGACGGTATAAAACTTTAAGTCCCTTCCACCAGCAGCCGAGGTTCCCGGATTCCCGGTACGAGCAAAATACTTTTCAGCCGAGGCCCCATCTCTTGCGAGTCAATGACAATGCTCACAGAGTATAGCTGTCTAGAAAAAGCTTCTTAAAGTGGCCGTTCGAAGACGGTATAAAACGTTAGGTCCCCTCCACTCGTGAGAGAACGATAGCACGCACAACTAGTGGTGTGCCAACCCGAACATTTTTCAAACCGAGTTAACCCGGATTCAAATTGAAGCAGACCGAGTTGTGACCTGGGTTAACGAACTCGGTTCGACGAGGATTATGGAATGGGGCAAAGCGAGTTATATTTCTTCTATTTAGCGTCGGGTATGTTTCGGTGTTCTATACGCAACGTGTTGGCAAGGGAAGCGATTGGCGCACGGCGTAGCCAATACCGGCTGTTGTGTGCAAATTGTCTCGATTTTTCTCTCTTCTCTTTTATCTCTGTTCGTAATTTCTTTTACTCGCCAGTTGCAACGTCTTGTGTTCGCCGAGTTGGGTTAGCATCGTGCGGACACATTTTTATGAAGGCAAGAGTGAGTGAGCAATGGCTTGTAAGTAAATAATAAACCAGTCAGTTTCGTTGCGGTTTGCCACTTACCAGCATTTGCATATTATGCATAAATACAAAACACACAAGTGGCAAGTACATCACACAAAAAAGAGAGAATTTAAGTATTCATACAAAACACAAGATACGCCAAGTGCTCCCGAAATTCTGCAGCCTGCGGTGTGGAATGGAGCAAATCGATTTGTATTGTCTAATTCGGTTTGGGGTTGGTTTCGGTTCGGCAACATATGTTCACACCGCGTTGAACCGTCTACAGTTTTTTATGTGTTCGGTTCGTTTCACCGGTTTTGCCAATTCGGTTTGAAATAAATGTTACTCGCTTTGAGTCGATTTAGGTGTAACCCGGGTTAACTCGATTTCTTAACCCGGGTTGACACACCACTACTAGATACTAACTAATAGATATTTCCTATCCTAGTGGTCTTTTGTTGTATTTATAGTTTTGTATGTTTTATTATAGTACGGAGTAAACCGCACCCAAATTCTGAATTTTGGCTAGTTTCTGTATTCCAGCCCAAATACTTTGCCATACATTTCCTGAGTTCTGGAACATTGGATTCCAGCGAAATTGTGAGATTCGTCGCTGCATTTGTAAGTTCGTCGAATCGAACAACCCTCTTTACACATTCATTTAATGACTTTGCAGCCTGCTGACATAAACAACAAAAAAAAAAAACAGCTGTCAACAAAACAATTACTTCAAGTGATAATTGCGTTATATTGAGTGAGCAAAATAATGTCTGAATTAGTACTTAAATGCATCCTTAACTTAAGATAGCTCTCTAAAATGGTTCAACCACTTCTGAAGAAAATGTCTGCAATCAATTCTGACACTAGCTTCCATTTGAACGGTTGCAGTTGCAGTGGGAACGCGAAATTGGATTTCGAAATTTTTTCCCCGAAATGTTGGATTTCGGTGCGGTGTAAACGTACTATTAGATTTTTTCGGAAAAATGTTCCGTTCAGCCGTGCGGAATGTTACTTCAAAGCAAAAATCCTCCGATTCGTATGAAATCTGAAAAATATTCGTTCCGAATTCAATCACCAGTTGGAATAAGGGAATAAAACCATCTATTTGTGGGAAAACGCAAAACCTGAATGACTTCTTTATTTGATTTGGATTTTTCTATGGGATTGGTTTCCTTCCAACTAATGCCTTGACAATTGCATCAAAATGTCGTTTTTGGGAATTTCGGACTTGTTCCCTTCTTCCTACTGGTGATTCGAATGATATCTCGCCACATTTAGGCTTGGAATTGAATCTACTTCTTATCCTTTCACTGGTTTTGACTTCCATCCGCCACTAGCCTAGATAAATAAACTCACTAAGTTTGCAATGCGTTTTTCTCTCTCCCGGGCGGCATTGCTGTTGCATGTCGCACATTACCAATAATCCCTGTCATAAAAGGCATAGATTTTTTTCAGAATTCCAATCGAAATCACACGCAAATAATAATTCCAAGGGATAACGTTTACCTTTAGAGAAGTAAAAGTCCTTTCTGTCAGCAAAGCTCCAATTGCCAGCGGCGTACTTAAAGTCGTTCTCTGTCATGTACTCAACTTGATATCCCTTTGTCTTCATGTTCTCTGGAATGCTTGTGTACTTCACCGAGCGTATATCCAGCTCGAGGGCATCTGTGTAAAGTCGACGCAATTGAAATCTCGAAGGTGCCACCGGTTTGTGTCCCTTTTTCAGTTGCATCGTTCGCTCCAGTGTGCCCAGTGGGTTGGCCACCTTACACTTGTAATCGCCAAATTGTGTCTCGTTTTTTACGTGGATCTGCAACACGGAACTGTTGTCGGTGCGAAATATTCTGTAGTTGGACTTGGGACTGCTGGTGATTGATTTGCTGTCATAAATCCAGGTGAACGATGCTGGTGGCTCGGCGATTGCTTCGCAGGAGACGTTCGCAAAACCACCGAGGTATGCGAAGTATTCGCTTGTGGCTTCCGCTGTGGCCCATAACGGTTTGTCTGTAAAGGGATAAGCCAAAAGATTAGTCACGCTGGAAAATCGTGAAGGGTGGGACAACTGAAGTGCGTTGGAGCCAGTAGAATGCTTTCACTGGGCGGGATCTACTTGAGAATGGTTTATGTAACCAGGGTAAACATGGGGTGTTTCCCTCTCAGTACGCGTGAGTTAAAAAAAAGAAATGAAATTGGGATAAAGAATCAATTCACAGATTATCTCGTTAGTGACCTTATTCAAACCTCTAGCTGAGCCACAGGGGCAAGCAGCAGGGTTAAGCGAAACAAGCTTTCATGAAACACATTTTACAAAATTGTTAAAACCGCACACTTCAAGTGGCATTCAGTTCACCCAGACGTATACTCACGCTGTATCCGCAACAAGATGGTCCGGTCCTGAACGTCAGTGACCGTGGCTGATATCTGGTAAGCCCGACACGTGTACTCTCCATCGTCCGATTGCGTAACATCCTTAATGAACAGTGCATCGGATAGTTTCTTAAATTTCGTGTTGGGAACTGCAAATATTTACAATGGGAGAGCATGAAATCCCACCGAAGACCTCAAATCCATATCCACAAAGCCAATAGCTCGGGTTGTGTAAACGTTGCGCAACCAACAATTCATCTCACGATGAAATATGGACTAAGCCAACCGCACACCATGGATAACTTACATTTTATTGGATCGCCATTCCTGTACCATGAGACTGTTGGCTTTGGGTCGCCATTAACCTTACAAAAGATTGTAGCATCCCGGTTCTCCCTGACCGACTGCACCGTCCCACTGTCACCGTCCTCAAAGGAGATCCTCTCTGAAAATATACCACCACACCACACGTCACATCATCCCCTTACACAAATCGCATGGCTTTCAAGAGATACAAAGTGTAAAACGATACAAGAATCTTAATTAAGGACATACGGTTTACGAGTAATTCAAAGGACTTCTGATGGGGATCGTCGGTTCCAGTGGTCCGGCATGACCAGGTGCCCTTATCAATTAGAGCGATATGTTCGAAGACAAGTGCCAACTGGCCTGCGAATGAAGGCAGCATGAGAAGGAGACGAAGAAGTGCATTTGCGCAGAATTGGTGTGAGTATCGTCCATTCACTTACCTGGTTTCTCTTCAATGTGCACACGTCCCTTGACGTTGTCCACGATGATGCCCAGAGGACTGTACCATTGAGTACGGATGTCGGGGCGTTTACATCTGCAGAATACAATGAATGAGGAGTTTACGAAATGACTGATTTCGGCTGACGATGGCGTGAGTGTTAGTAAGTCGTTTGGGCTGCTCCCCATAGTTGGTGCTGCAAAGAGAGGACAAAGATTGTGAATGTGAGAAAAGGAAAAAAAAAAACCATTTCATGTGGTTTTAGTTCCGGTCGGTCACTGAGCATCCCCAATTGTTGAGATCTCATAAAGTCGGTCTAGTACTGTAAACGGTCAGACATGTTCGTGCTTTCGATAGAAAAAGGTGAAGGACCAACCTGTGATCTGTGTGAAAAGGAAGTTAAAAGCGGAACGACAGAACTGATGGATATCTAAACCCCAGGATTCGGAGTGCTATGAGGGTGTACATAGTACGTGGTTGTTGAGAGGGGTTAATAAAGGCCGACTATACCCAGGGGCCTACGCACTTCATGCAACCTACAACCCTGGCATTCATCTTACGATTTCCCTACAGCCTATAGCCGTCCACTCGAATTAGAAATGTTTCCAATTACTGACGACTTTCGAAAATTTGACACTCGTAAATTTGAAATCTCTGAAAACAATAAGAAATTGTTCCCCAGTCTATTGAGCATTTTTCGATGTATTGAATAAAATCAGTTTGAAAATGCCCTCGTTGATTGAATGGTATCCTGTCTGCCGCCATTCTATAATTGAGGTCAGGCTTCCCCTACTCTCTATAATTTGATGCATTTTTCAAACACAGGCGACATACCGGTCGAGTTCAGTTCAGATGAGTGTGATAATCATAAGTGAGTCGCTGATTGCGGTATAGGCCGAGTCCATAAACGTCACACTGTGGCAGCTCTGCAAGATTTGCGTTCATAAATGTAAATAAACAGCAGTGACTTTGCATGAGCAATGTGACACATCTTGAATGCGATCGAATTGGCAGTGATTTTTGTTTTGTTGCAGGATTGCAGGGAACCCGGAAAGTGGACTGTTTTCATGCAAAAATGGTACCCAAGAACATCATACTGCAATTCTCTTGTTATTTTAAGGAAAGTTCTGTTATTTGAAACATGTTCTGAGATTCCAATTCTTTTTATTTAAAATCATGGCCTTTGCTGCGTAGTTCCCTGCTGTTTCTTTGACTAAAATTTTTAAAATTTGGTCAGTTTGTTAAGGGCTTAATATAATTCTGTGCTAGTGGCAAATTTTAACGAAATCCTTCGTCATGTTTGTCAAAACACCTGAGTAGCGATAATGAACACATGCGCGCATATCCAACTGTCAGAAATTCTTCCGGCATTTAGTTTATTTTTTTTTCCTTTCATTGTGAAAGAGAAAAAATGTCTCATTTATTTATACATATGTGAATGCATACTCGAATTAGTTCATGGGGGTGGGTGTATTCGTTCACTTACCCATGCGCGTTTGACACTAGTTCACACTCGCCCATGCGCATTATATGTGGCCCTTTACATGTTTCAAGTAAGGGCCGATTTTTCAATTGTCAGTTAAACAGTCTGATTGCTAACTAATGAATAAATTTATTCCGAAATGTGAGTTTTTAAATCAAAAAAATAACTGCTAGATAGTTATTTGACGGTATTTTGCAGTAATGCTAATGTCAACTATGTCTAACTTCACATGACATGTTAGAGCATAGAAGCCGGCAATGGTCATAGCTTGACGTTTATCCTGAATTGTTCGTTTCGCTTGGACAATTTTTCTGGTGTTTTCAAAGTCTTAAGAAAATCTAAGAATGGAAAACGTCGAACCCCAATTGAAAAAGCGGGAGAGGGCTGTTAATTTTACTTGTAGTGAAGCACGGTTGTTAACGAATTTGGTGTTCAAGTTTCGCGGCGCTATAGAAAACAAAAGGACTGATGCAGTCACCAACAAAGAAAAAGATGCTGCGTGGACTTAAATTGCAGATTTATTTAACAGTGCGAGTGGTGTGAACATGCGGTCTTGCATATAGTTGAAGCACTGACACACGAAAAGTCTCCTAAAATCTTCCTGTAGCATAAAACCTTAGAGCAATCCACAATTGTTTCATGGGTGGAACACATTGGTTTATGAAATAAATAAAAGCGTTGACTTCCGAAGAAGGTATATTTTTGTAACCTGAATCTTCGTTTGAAATCTGCGTTTTCCCACTCCGCCTAATGGTCAGGTCTGTGTTTCACTGCTCTTTCCTTTCTTGGTGGTGGATATAAGTAATTCTGCACTTATTTGTCTTCCTCAATAAATAAATCTTCGATAATATCGAAAAAAAAAACCACATTGAACAGTATTTCGCAAAACCAAAATTCGTAAACAAACTTTTTAAATTCGACACTTCGCTTACTTTAACCAGAAATGAAGTATGGTAGAGATACCCAACTTCACAGCTGATTGACCCCTATTCCATCGACGAATTTGACGGATAATCATGAAAATGTTGACGGTTATTCATGAATTTTGACAGTTATTCACGAAATAACGTAAATGCCGTTCTCTAATTGGTCAATTTGGCTTTAGAAAAATTTTTGACAATCATTTTTTATATTGTCAAAAATTTTAAGTGGCAAGAGAGGTAGAAGTTTGGCGTGTCTAGCGTACTTTATTTCTGGTTTATATTTTGTTCATTGTGAAAGAGAAAAAATGTCTCATGTTTTCAGTTTATTTACAAATGTGTGAATGGACGAATGGATGGCGCAGTTTGTTGAGTGTCTGCCCTTGGTTAGTGAGTCCGCGGTCCGAATCCCAGTGAAAGCTGGCTGAAAGATAATATGCTTTTATCTGGTTTTCAAATCTGGCCCAGTCACTATAACTGGAGTGGTCGATCGGTGGTAGTAGTCTGACTGTGGGTATCAAAATGGGCCAACATGGTCTAAGTGTGTTGGTTTTCGCTAGCATATACCTTCCCTACCCTGCCCTACATATGTGAATGTATACTCGAATTCGCCTGTGCTGGGTGCGGTTCAGAGCGCACTAGGTCATGTTTAACGAGACATTTGTGTGGTTTGTGCACACAACATGCCAGCTGCAAAATTCGCATAAGCTTAACGAATCGTTCGTGGACGACAATATATTGTATCCGATATAAGCACCAGCCATTGTAGGGCAATAATAATAAACATTAAATTCAACAAAGGACATCAGTTGGGCCGCTTTTGTTGAGCCAACACTCTGATCTTTAGTTTTTTAAGTCTAGTTATAAACTCGATTGCAAAAATTATTCCTTGATGCGTGCTAACATCTTCCGAGATGTTTTGGTATCCCCACAGATCCATTATTCCGTTTACGTGGCAGAAGAACAAACCGGACCATGCTTAGCAGTTTTCACGCAACAAGTTACTATTTTGAAGTTAAATAATGAATAAGCAAATTAGAAATACAATAATAATAAGTTGCTTGACGTCGCTGCCGATGTTATGTTCTTTTGCCAAGAGTGCTATTATTTTTTTTACAGATTTCGTTAGAACTTATACGAGATACCTTTCTAGTATTTACAGTAAGTTGGAACTCTTGGGTAAATTTCGATTATGTCTATTGTCTAACCAACGTCTAGTCGAGAGCTTGCTTTACGTGCTCGATCCCAGTGTTGCACATAATTCACTTTCTTTGGCTGGCAATGTCAGTCTAATATTCGTGAGCACGACGTTTTATCAACATTGCACTAATAAATGTGTTTTTGTGAAGTGCCAGAATCGAAATTATCTACAGTCTTTACACATGGGTAACCAAATTCATCAGGAGCCATTATTCAACCTTATTACGGCTGTCGGTCAAGTTGATCGATTCTTGTCGTTAAGTGGCGGTTAAGTGGCGTTTTAGTGTCGGTATTACGGTAGCGAAACGACTTTAATGTCGTTTTTCTTATGTTCTACATACATTCCACAGAAAAAGTGAACAACTGACAGATTTCTATTTTTCTGGATTTGAGTGCACAAATAAGTCGTCGTTAATAATGAAAAATAATTTTGTGAAATATATGGACAGCATTCCTTTTTTATTTATTTTATTATTTTATTTCACACAACCTCTCGAACTCGTGGTTATTTATCGACTGACTACCTACCGGCAAACCCTTTTTTACATTATGTCTTGTTCCTTTTTCTTTCTCTATCAAATCAGTGTTGCCACAATATTGATGTTCATGTCATGGAGTAGTGACGATAAAGAGGAAGTAAGAAAAAGGGATCAAATGCGAATACGCAGAACTATTAGATCGAAATCCAACCCATTGGATTTACCAGATGTTAAGTACGTATACCTAAAGAAGAGTAAATTTAAAAATTCAAAGTAAACCATTTTTAATTTTGGATTCAGAATGTATTTTCGGCTAAATAAAGAGGCATTTGCTTACGTTCTTAATGCAGTACAGGAAAAGCTGCCTGAAACAACAATGCCTTTTTCTGTGCCAGCAATACTAAAACTTGCCGCAACCCTGAGGTTCTTTGCTGAAGGTAGCCACCAAAATCGTGTAGGAAACGTTTTGTTTTAGGTTTAGCACAACCTACAGTCAGCAAGATTTTGAATGAAGTAATTGCCGCAATGGAGACCTTCATTTGCCCGCAATCAAGTCAAAGTGGAGTTCTATAAAAATGCTGGAGTTCCAGGGATCATTGGATGTATCGACGGTACACACATAGAAATCCAAAGAAATCAGAACAACTTAGGTACTACATCAGAAAAGGTTTCTTTAGAATAAATGCTATGATTAAAGCATCTTAAATCGTATGCCTCGTTTTGCCATTACTATCAATTAAATTCTAGGTTTGTGATCATCGCATGTGTATAAGATTCGTTGATGAATGGCATCGTGGGGCTAGCCATGACTCGCATGTTTGGAATACCAGTGAACTTAGAACTAGTTCGTTCAAGTACTTTTGCCTGTACGGTCCTCCCCCTGTGGCCCTGATCGATCTTTTTTGTTGCTTTAAATTTAGCATTGGACCAAACCTAGGTATGTACGGTAATAAATGGGTATTTTGCAGAGAAAGTGGAAATTTATATTTTTGAGGGTTTAGAAAAGCTTATCTCAAGATGTAACAAATGCATTGATGTTAGGGGAGATTATATTGAAAAATAAAAACAATTTAAATGGAATTCGCATTTTCCTACACATCGATACCGAGAATTATTGAAATAATATCGCTCGTATATATGAAATAAATCTCAGTGTTCGTCTCTAGTTTTTTCCTAGTATTCGTACGTACGTTTTGCCAGTCTTTACCGTCCCGTATTGGTGGTCCTAAGCTATTATTTAATACAGCAGCTACCTCTTCCCACTCATTTTTCAATGCAGCCATTTTTGCAACATCCCTTTTGAAATTGGTGGCCAAGCTTACATTTTTTTTTCCATCAGCTTTACCAACCATTTCATTTGCCTCTTATTTCTTACTTTTACTCTTAAAACATACATAGCTTTTTTTGCCGATGAATTTGCACTATTTGTGATTTAATCCTTTAGTTGCTAAAATTAAAAAGTTAACAATAAATGTGTTTGGATTAATACCGTATTAAACTGCAGTTTCATATGCAATTTATTTCGTTTTAATATATTAAAAATTGGCTGACATATTTCCAGCTGAATTTGAAGGTAATAAGTGTCCCAGTTTTTTTTTGGTTCACTGTATAAATTAAACCACATGTATCGAAAAATTTAATAAATCCTACATTTTAAATAGATTTGTAACTTCTGGCGTTAACAAAATTCTCCACGACAAAAGTAGGCGTTTATGTAAGCGTTTTGCCACACTGTGCCGACAACCAGAATACCGATAGAATGCAAACTGTCAAACAATAATTGCGTTCCACACGGATAAACGCCTTTTTTCGTAAAACGACTGGTGAAACGCGTTCAACGCCAGTCGTAATAAGGGTGATTAACTTTTTCTCATACAATCGATATTACCGCAAATTTAGGTCCGTACAAATCTTTGCACGACTACTGCTGCACTGTAACGGTGGAAATGCTTTTAGGCATTGGTGCCTAGGGCTGGTAGAAGTAACGACAAATTGAGTACATTGTTGCGTCTGCACTGCACAAAATATTCTCTCAATACATTTATGAACACGAATACTCCGCAAGTTTGCAGCCTGTCAGCTTTGTCAAAAAAGCATTCATAAATGCAACATAAGGGCGACTCAAAACGTGTTTGGTTGACATTTGTACTAATTAAACCAGAAATGAAGTATGATAGAGATACCCAACTTCACAGCTGATTGACCCCTAGAACATCGACAAATTTGACGGATAATCATGAATATTTTGAAGGTTATTCATGAATTTTTGATAGTTATTCAGGAAATAACGTAAATGCCGTTCTCTGATTAGTCAATTTGGCTTTAGAAAGCAATATAAAAAATGGTTGTCAGACATTTAAGGGGCAAGAGAGGTAGAAGTTGTGCATCTCTATCATACTTCATTTCTGAATAAAACTAAAGTCTACATCATGTCTAAGAAGAGTATGTTCAAGAAAAAAAAAAATAGACTGACCAACTTTCAAAAATATTAAATAACGAAACCGTAGTAAAATACGCAGCAAAAGGGCCACGCCTTTAACTAAAAAGAATTGGAATTCAAAACGTGTTCCAAATAACAGAAATTTCTTTAAAGAAATACAAGAATTCCTGCATGATGTTCTTAGGAACCATTTTCGTCCACTTTTCGATTTCCCGGCAATCCTGCAAGAAAACAAAAATCACTGCCAATTTGATCGCAGTTTGACTGTCAGTTTATGAACGCATTTGCCGACTGCTCTCATGCACAGTCACTGCAGTTTATTTACATTTATGAGCGCAAAATTTTGCAGGGCTGCCGCATTGTGACGTTTATGAACTCTGCCGGATTCGTTACTTTATATACTCGTTACTTTAATATCGTTACTAGTTACTTTTATCAAAATTGCTGCTTTTATGTTAAAATTGATAATTCTGAATTCTGATTTTAGAACCTCATATAGGAACGTTGTATTCATACACATTTTCATTTATCTACTTTTTTTTGTTAATTACATGCCATGAACATGAGAAATGATATTTCATTGAAAAATCTACGTTTTCTGAAGTTCAGAGTAAGAGAAAAGTGCACATGATAACCAAATTCACAGCAGCAAATCTGTTTACACATCAAAATCAGAATAGAGAAAAAGTACACTAGAAGAGAAGAGCATGGTATGCGCACAATGGACATCACGCATGGGTTTCGTTTGGTGGCATATCCACCCTTTCCGTGCTGTGTGTGTATGATATGTATCTCTCGTATGTCCATGCGCTAGTGAACGTATCGGTTTCGGTTGTCTACAGTGCATGTAGTAACGATATTCATTGAGGAGTAACGTTTCGTTACAGTAACGAATACATACATTTTGCTACAGCACTAGTTACTAATAGCCTTAAGAGTTCGGTGTCAGGAAACAGCACTGGCTCAGTCGTGCGACCTGATGGGGGATCAGAGCCTGAGCAATAGCTTCTTTTCATAGATAAAGGTCCTGGGTAGACTGCTTCCAGTCGCCAACACCAAACTTGCGTCTGTGATGTCTTGGTTCTACTAGCGGGGGTCGGTGTTCCTCTCCTCCTCGAATCAGGTTCTGAGACCCTCTTAGCCAAAAACCCTCTTAACCCAGTGCAGTCGACGGATCTTTTTCCCCTACGGGCTTCATCCACATCTTGATACAGCGCATGGAGCCCGCGGTTATGTCTCCTCCTCCATCTATCTCGTAGACGGGACCTGACGTAGAATTTTTCTTTCGAGGGCACCAGGTATTGTAGCACTTATTATTTTCTTTAAATCATGCACAGTTTACATTTTTCTTTTTACTTCTCTTCTATTTATGAACCTACTTCGATGATTGTTTACACACGAATGAATCTCTTCTATTCCTCTCTGGTATTTCCTTTACATTTTCTCTTATTATTCTGAGAAGAGTGTTTTGTATTCAAGCAGGCAACTGATATTTTTCTGAGAAGAATATTTGAATTCAGGGCCAACTACAGTATCATGTCTGCAGATTAGTTAGCGTTTAGTTTTCGGATTCATATAGCAGGTTGCCAGTCCTGCCAGTCCTGCCAGTCCCAAGAGTTTTGTAGAACACGATTTTGGTCTTTTGAGTCAGGAGTTTTGACTTCAGATGTTTCGACAAACCGCCAGTTGCCGAGGGCGGTTCTACGTCACATTGCCACTAAAGTGCCATTCGTGGCTTTCACAGCTCTCCCACTATCTAAATCAAGACAGAAGTCTCTCATTCGACTGAAAATAACCGACTTCCTTTCAAAACTGAGGTGAATTATTTTACAAATGTTTGAAACAGTAAATCACGTAAATCACCTTTTGTTTCCCTCCTTCCCTGTTATTTTGAAACCCTATTAATTTGGATTTTTAATTCCTTGTGTTTCAAGTTATCCCAAGTCGACTGTATGCCATTGATGTGTGTTCACAACCGTCAAGCTGGTTCCAATCCATTCTAAACATAGACAAGGTAAACTGTTGTCGGATGACGTCGAATGGCTGCATTCTGAGAATTGAGAACGGACTCAGGCGAGCGACCTAGGAAGGATCGGAGATTGAGTAATAGTTGCCTTACATAGATAAAGGTCTTGGGTAGGCTGCTTCCAGTCGTCAACACCAAACTTGCGTCTGCGATGTCTTGGTCGGTCTTGCTCTCCTTCTTGAATCAGGAAGCTTGGATTCTGAGACCCTCTTAGCCTCTTAGTCTACTCGTGTCTCAGCCACCACCTCGAACCTAACCTTGACGACAATTCGCCCAATAAAACATAAATTGAGAATTTGGATTTTATAAAAATAAACTTCGAACGTGACGCGCGGATGACTTCCCAGACACACTGTACTGGCCACAATTTTCGCTATGACATCATTTCATTTCACTGCTGGTCTAGATGACTCAGTCACCAGAAGGACACTGCTGGCCGTTTGCGAAAATGAGAACAGATTTATTCAAACGAAACCCACATTTACTTTCCATGGGTGGAGCAACTTCACTCGCCCACTGTGAAGTCAAAATTCTGATTCATGTCATGCCAGTCGTGATTTGAATTCCGCTCGGGCCCCCAAAGTAGCTGAGTGTGTGGAGATTTTGTTATGAGCGCGAATGCAGCGTTTGCACATCACTGTTGGTATTAGATCTAATTACAGATTCTAACGAGTTTAACTTTAAATTCAAACTCGTCCGAAGGCTGCGTCTAATTTCCGAACAAGAAGACGGATGTCTTCAATGGCGGGCTGGCAAGAATTTATGAAGAAGATGGAAATTCAAGGAATTACCCTAAGACAAATTAAGTCAGTAAATGAGGGTTGACTGCAGTGAATGGGACTGGTACTTCACTTGGTTTCGTTTTAATTTTCTTTCTTCGCAAGGACGGAACGGATGAAATTCACAAAAGGATGTGCTACTCTCGGAGATTATGGCGTATTTTGCGCTGTGAATTGGTGTAGCATCAGGGACAACGTAAGGGATGCATTTTTTTAATCGTTGTTTTGTGTTGCATGGTCAACGGCAGAAGGGTATGAAATTTGCCAGGGCATGGGTGCTGGATTCCCGTTTGCCATGCTCTCATTAAATAAGTTTACTGAGTTAATGCTGAGAGCGGGGAAGAAATTGTCAATTGGGTTGAGATTAACTTGGGCTGGGTAACAAAAGGGAACAGCTTCCCTAATAGCTTTCGAATGTCTTGCATGGGAATTAAATTTTGCAAATCTTAGCTTGTACTTACAGACCGTGGTCTCGTTTTTGAGCGATCCCGGAGCGTGTCGGTAGAATATATTTGGAGTTCAAATGTGGACCTAGGGCTGTTGTGTTGTACGTACTCCCGTTGCTCATTCTATGCCGACCGTCATACTCTCTGAGCATGGGCGTGCCTCGAGAGAGGTGGAGTGCAGGGATATGAAAGCTGTCGGTGTCGGGTATTGATCCTAGATAACCTGTATCGGCGCCTTTCCTCAATTCCATGGCCACTAGTTGCGCCGATGTTTTATTCGTTTACAAATTTAAATTTCTGTTAACCCTAAGCCAAGCTCTCCTTTCAATGGAGGTCTTGTTTGCCCGTGATCTTCACCTTCAATGGCAAAGAAACTATCTGACTCCAAGATAAGTGTTCAGTGAACCGGGGATTTATTTTATTTCAAGCACGTAGACTACCACTCTTGTTGAATTGAAAGAAGGCCTGGATGCATTTGCTGCACGTAGTCTCGGACGGTAGTAGCAAGTTAAAGACCCCACGTCTTGTGGGGTAAAGTCTTGAAAGCGTTTGCGAACCGAACCGGAAACGAATGTCACACATCTTTTGACATTAAATTCAAAAAATTCGTGAGAAGTTGTTGCAGGCTTACAGTGTGACACGATGTTTGTGCGTCTCGAAAATAATGTCAATTTCAGCGAATGTAACTAAAGGGTGACCGTATCGTAAATTTATTGTCTTCCAGCAGCTGTCAAAGTTACCAGTGACAGCCAGTTGTCAAAATGTGCACACGCTTGCCGAACATTCGGAAACTTTGAAAAAATATTCTGTAAATTTTGGCTCAGTGGTAAATAGGCAACGTGACTTCGAAGCTCGTCGTGAGGTCGGACGTCCTCATGGAACTCTCTTTTGAACTTTAAGTCACCAACCAGACAGGGATTGGTTTGAAATGATTAAAACATTGCCCAAAATGTGGATTCGTGATCGAACTGGACAGAGGGTCAATCTGACCTGTGACGCGGTTGGATTTGGGCCTACATCAGATTGCGCTGACTCTAGAATTGAAGCCGGGGGAACGTAGACAATTGCCCTGACGCTAGAAGTGAAGTCGGAGGACCGAAGACACCGCGAATTCGCTAATGTTGTCGGGAGATCTGGGTTTTTTTCCAATGTTCATCTTGGACGAGGAGCATTCTCGGCATACCTACTGCTTGAGCTTGAGGCATGGCGGCATCATTGAAGCCTATTTTTTTTTTCGAAATGAGGACGGAAACACGGTCGATTTTAACCGACTTTCTGTGGCCAGAGCTCGACAGCATCGTTATATCCCAACTGTGGGTTAAATAAGACCGCGACAAGCAACGCAACGTTTGTAGTCACGAAGGAGGAATTTGCCGACGGGGTTGGGTCAAGGCGAGCTTTCATCAATTGGCTGTCGTGATCATTGCTGGAGCTAGGTCCACTCTTCAGACTACAAACATCGTGAAGAAGGAATTTGCCGACAGGGTGGGCTCAAGGCGAGCTTTCATCAATTGGCTGTCGTGATCATTGCTGGAGCTAGGTCCACTCTTCAGAGTACAAGGCAAACATCGTGAAGAAGGAATTTGCCGACAGGGTGGGCTCAAGGCGAGCATTCATCAATTGGCTGTCGTGATCATTGCTGGAGTTAGGTCCACTCTTCAGACTACAAGGCAAACATCGTGAAGAAGGAATTTGCCGACAGGGTGGGCTCAAGGCGAGCATTCATCAAGTGGCTGTCGTGATCATCCGACTTGACAGCACTCGTTTATGTATGCTGGAGCTACGTCCAGTCTTCAGACTACAAGGCAGACATTTCGGACGTCCTCGAGGCCAACATTCGACGCGCTTTTGCCCGAGGCGGCCACATGATCCATACACACAGCCATGAATGTAGGTTCAAAATAAATTAAGAACTCAGACAATGTGAACTTAAGAAAGAATCTGACTAAAATCTAGTGAAGTAAACGGCATGAATGCAAGTTCAAAGTAAGGCCAGAATCAAGCTAAAGCCCGTTGCAGGTCAGGCCTTACAGCAACCACCCGTGTTGTGCGTGCTTTGGTTCTCTCACGAGTGGAAGGAATCCAGCGTTTTATGTCGACTCCGAGCGGACAAGTTTGAGAAGGTTTTTCTATGCAGCTGTTACTCTTTGTCAGGGACTCGAATGAGGTGGGGCCCTATTTTGGTCATACCGGGAATATAACCCTAACACTCGTTCAGAAGTGATGCACAAAGCGTTAGGTAACGTCACTGCCCCCACATCGATGTTGTTTTATTTGTTTTCCTGTGGTCTTTATCTCGTCACCCTGAAGTAATGAAATGTATGCCTCTCTGTATTTTGCAGCGTTTTTATCGCGTTTTTATTCCGCTTTCTCAAACAAAGCGGACCAAACAGACGATGCTATTCACATGGTTCCGTGAATAACTGTCAAAATGTCGTTCAGATTCGTAGATGGAAATCGACCATCCCTTTGTCATTGATTTCAGCCGAGTATTGAGACGAAATGGCATGAAAACATTCATTTTCACGGCACATCCCTCCAAGCCACTGACACACGCACATTTCAGTGAAAGAACACACAGAACAGCCAACATCCGGAAACGTTCTGAGCACACAGTCACACCCAAACCATCTCCAAAGCGACCGTCCCTTTTGTAGAGCAAGGCGTGATTCAGTCTGACGATCCCACTGAATGGTGGAACTTCTCACATTTACCAACTGATATTCTACGTCGATTTGAGACAAAAACAAAAACAACGTCATTTATATTTATAGACCACAGAGCAGTGCATTTGAATAGTTTGAGAATCATGAATTGAGAGTAGATTAAATCAACCGGATTCGCGGAACACTTTCGGCATACGAAAGCATACATAATCGCCTGCCTTCCACCGTGAATGAGAAATTAGAAGACTGAAAATAGTTGTGGTTGTCCGTAGTATTTGGCAGCGTTACAGAAATACCGGCACAATGTGTGTAGAGGTACACTGTACCTCAAATCGATAATGAATCTAAGACGAAATTGCCTCGACATTGGCTTGGGAATTACGCAAGGCATTGTTGCTCTCTTAGCACAAATTCCCGTGATGCCTGAGGACTCGGTAAATCCGTGAACAAACCGATTTGGCCGAGATCTTGTACAGGAATATGGTACTGCACACACAACCGTAGTGTGCTTTCCATTATATAAGCCTCAGCTAGAGGGTCACTAATTGCGAAAGTCCTGGGTCGACAAGGATAGGAAGTCATTGACAGGAAGCAGAGTGTCCGCAACGCAGAAAGCAGCTACAGCTCAGGCTCAGACCCTTCATGGGCCCCAGTCCCGAATTAAACACATAACTTGCCAACTTTATTAAGCCTTAATTCTGAAATCAGTCTGAAAGCTTCACTTAATGTGCACTCCATTCATGCTGGCAGTCGGGATAGAAATCTGATCACGGCATGGACACGTAGACAAGCCCCTCTGGGCCTCCGCACCCATTGTTCAACCCGATTCCCTTGCCATGTCCATATCAAACCAATGTATTCGTCGAAAGCTTATGTCCACTCAAACGCAACGGCAGCTCTGTGTGTCCATCTCGGGCGTCCATTCATGTGAGGAAATTGAATTTCCCCATACAAACGTCGAGTCCACCTGCAACCTCCTCCACAATCAGGCAGTTGTATTTCCGAGAATTCCCAATTAAAGCGCCTTGTAATTGCATCTACGCATTACCGTTAAAATGTTCCCCGAAAGAATGCCGCTCTGTATTTAGACTTCCAATGAGTATCGAATGTGGCTCTTTCAATTTCGGGTTCTTACGAAAATTAATTCAATTAGCTTGTGGAAAAATTATTCTCGGTCGAGGAAGGATTTTTTTTCTTATTTCTTGTTTGTGGAGGGGCGACATGTAGGGAGCCGTGCTTTCAATTTAAAATGACTCAACTGAGATGAAAGCGCTCCGTGACATGATGCCCTTTCGATGGGGTGCCTTAATTAGTGAATTCAATATGGACGAACGGATTGAATGGGGAATGCCGAAGGTGACTCGCAGGGAGGCATTCGGCAGAAGCCGTGTACCCGACTTAAGGATTTGATCTGTTTTATGTGACGTTGTTCTTTTTTTGTCAGCAGCGCGGTGGTGGAGGTGTCTGAAATAGCATCAAATTAAAGGTTAGGACTTATTATTATTATTAAGGGTAAATTCCCCCTAAAAGGAAAAGGAAAACCTAAAAAAGATGTATAATTGCTGGCATGTCTGACAACTGTCCTTTGCCTTCTTATTTTTCCTATTTTTAAGCTTTGTCAATCATCCGATTTATGTCTGGACAAGAGCGACCAGTTCGCTCGCAACCAGATGCCATTGAGGCACACATCTGCGTCTCATTTCAACTAAGAGGATAGCTCTGTTGTGACCTTGAAATTCAAAGGAACCGTCTGATTCCATTTGAGGTTAAGACCACCCAGGCGTGAGTCTCAGAAGCACTTTTATCTTTATTTCAACTCACACTCGTCAAAGAAATGTTTGTCCCATTAGAGTAGGAGATTCAATTATGTGCACACATTCCTCCCCGTTCCTGCAGTTCCTGCGTGCTTCCTCTTTCTTATGCTCCATTGTTTGTCAAAAACCGTAGCCGAACTGCATCTTAATCCACAAGCCTCGCCTTCCAGATAGATTAGAGAACTGCACCATAATTCACAAGCCTCGCCTTCTAGATTCATTTTCCCTAGCTGGTCCCACTTGGGTACCCCAAAAGAGTTGAGATCCTTCTTCACTTGTGTGAGCGTCGTCTTAAACACGGACGCCCACTGTTGTGTTCTATCACAGGCCCGGCTGCCTTTATTTTCCTCGTGCGCCCCTACAGTCCAGGGTGAACTTGAACTTCAAACAAGAAGCTTTACCATCTATGCGTTGGTTGGGGTCCTACTACTCATATTTCCACCACCGAAGACTCGGGCTAGACGATCGGAGTGAATTGCATCAAGTACCCACACACAGCACTTGCACACAAGTGTCTGCTCTGGACTTGGACAACTACGGAACAGTGAATGCAATGAAAAAGTTACAAACTTACTGCCCAGAACCAAATCGCCTCCAACGATTGGAGTGGCACTGATATTTTGCATGAAAGTGTCCGGAGTGGCCCACACACGTCACATATTTTAAGAACATTTTCATTTTTCTCACACAGCGTGTCATACCGAGCAACCGGCCCACACACAGGACAGCATTTGTGCGGTGTATGGAGCGCTTTACACAGTCTTCCGTAGGGACTCCTACAACAAACATTTTTCACAAACCTAAGTCAACGTATTATCAACAATTTACAGTTCCCCGTGTGTATGGGGCGCTTTACGCAGCCTCTGGTAAGGACTCTCAAAGCAAACATCTTTTCACAATACCGGTTCGTGTCGTTGAGACAGACTCAGCCAACGTCGTGTTCTTCCCGAATGCCCTCATTCTTAGAAAATGCACCTTAAACGAGCAACAAATTCTATTTGATTTCCTGGATGTACAGGCATCGGCCCTGGCCGCCAGAGAAAGAGAAATCGTTTGACTCATCACCGGCCTAACTTGATTAGTTTCGATTTACTTGATAAAACAAGAGATTCACGGACAGCCAATGCTGGGCTGTGCGTTGTTGCGTTTAGAAAATGACATTTTGAACGGGTCATCAGATTCACCCGAAACACCCCCGAAAAATCGACCTCTTGTTGCTTAAGTTCTTCCTCGAGGATACTGCCCTCAAGATCCTTCTGAAAGTCCGACTATCAAACACTCGACGGTCCTTTGCGAAACTTCACAAACGGATCGGCGACGGATCAAGGCTTGGAAGTTTGAGTTTAATTCAAGGATCTAATATTCAATTCCCTTTACGGACTCAATGCAGCGTTCTCAAGGACAAAGAAAAAGAAAGAATGAAGATGTGCATATATCCGCCTGTTCTGAGATGCGCTCACTTTGCATTCGAAGGCCTCCCTTAACTCGCCTGCTTTGCTGTGAGATGCGCTCCCTTTGGATTCGAAGGCCTCCCTGTACTCGCCTGCCTTGCTGTGAGATGAGCGAGATTTTTGGCGTCCACTTTATGTAGGTGCCGGTACACTGCGACATTTCAGAAATTTGCGAAACGAAGTAACGTCACTTCGAGTGAAAGCTTGCCATTCAATCACTAATTCCACGAATCTTCGTGGGCCTAAGGACACCATGTGCCTCATTATGTGACAATTGTACTACTACCCTTGTCTCCAAACGTTCACATGGTCCGATCAGAGTGAGGGCTGAGGTCTCAGAAGTCTCACCGGCGTTCGTTTTCACTGCTCACGGCCATCTTTGCATCATTGGAATCCATCAACTGCATAATGACTTCAGCAGAAATTGCCGAGATGAGAAAGAGGAGGAAACCACGATGTACCTTCTCGAGCCTCCCTTTGTGGGGTTCTGTGGACGAAAAGGAAGTGGAAAGTACGAGTAACTCATACTTTGCCTGTCACTGCTCCAGGCAAATGCTACGTTTCCACCGAACGAAACTGCGAGGTTCCATCCATTGTCTCCAAACCTACCAGATTCCGCCATACACTTTCGGGGTCTGTAGAGGGGATGGAAACCAATGCTCCGGCCCGAAAAGTCTTCGAATCCACCCCCGAGGGACGGCGCAGTAGAGGAAGACCGCGACTCAGGTGGCGCACGGAAGTGGAAAGGGACCTCAACCAACTATGCGTGCGAAACTGGAGACAGCTAGCTAAAGATCGAGCTGAGGCCCAGGTCCACCCCGGACTGTAGCGCCACCTTAAGTAAGTAAGTAAGTACTTTCGGGGTCTGGAAACCTCGCGGTTTCTGCTAAAACTCGTTAAATCCCCCTCTAGTTCATTCGTCCGTGAGAGGTTGTGAACCCGCATCAGCCTACAGAGTGAATTTCAGTTTATTTTGGGGGTTTTATTTTCTCTTTTTGTCTCTTTTTATTTTCTGGTGTCCTGTCAACCAGAAATGAAGTATGATAGAGACGCCCAACTTCTATCTCTCTTGCCCTTTAAAATTTTTGACAACCATTTTTTTATATCGTCTTCTCAAGCCCAATTGACCAATTACAGAACGGCATTCACTTTATTTCGTGAATAACCGTCAAAAATTCATGAATAACTGTCAAAAAGTCTATGAAATTCGTCGATGAACTAGGGGTCAATCAGCTGTGATTTGGGCATCGCTATCATACTTCATTTCTGCTGTCAACAAACAGCTGTTCTGGCGGCCATTTAAAAATTGAGAGCGGTTGACATTTCTTTGGGCGGGCACGCATAAATTGAGAGCGAAACCGATTCAAGCTCTGTGGAAACGGCCAGCGTACAATTTACAGTTCCCCGCTGACCCTATGACCCTATCCAATATTCTCTAAAGCACTGAATAGCTACAGAACGGCATGAAGGAATATGGACTCTCTCACAGTGACCAAAAGCAAGACGAGTGCATGAACTTGTCTCCCCCATCCAATGTCTAGAAGTCAATATCCACTTTATTGTGTGCACCGCCATCGTGTCGCGTAGAAAGAAAAGAAAATCACGGCTATTTGATTGATTTTTTATGAGACAACGATTAGCACGCGTTCCTTGGCTTCAACTGAAACAGTTGTGATCGGCTGCATTCTTCGTTCTAATTTCGCCACTCCACAAATTCCTTTTAATTTAATAGGTTGAGCAGAAGCAATAATCGTTTTCGGTTCTCTAGACCTCGCCCAACATTTCGGTATCAATAAAACGTTTATCGAAGTCTACGTCAAGACCGTGGATGATGTCAATGGTAAGTCCAGTGAAATATTTGATAGCTAATTTAGGATCGCACACTTTCTACAAGCTAGGCTCTGTGCACGTTCTCTGAGTTGTCTCAGTGGTCTTCGGGTGAATTTGTTATGGGCATGTGCAGTTTAATGGCCTCGTGGCCGCTACCTGTAGTAAAACCACAGACAAATGATGCTCGGGACAGATAACGATGGAAGGCAGTATAACCTCAAACTGGGAAGACTTGCCATGAGTCGTCGGACTGAGGAGTTAAAAGGGTAGTTCTGAGACAGTTCTGCAATGAAGCCCCAAGCCTTCTTCGCTTATTTGGGTGGACATGGGCCTCAACCAACGCCGGCCTGAGGAATTAAAAGGGTAGTTCTGAGACAGTTCTGCAATGAAGCCCCAAGCCTTCTTCGCTTATTTGGGTGGACATGGGCCTCAACCAACGCCGGCCTGAGGAGTTAAAAGGGTAGTTCTGAGACAGTTCTGCAATGAAGCCCCAAGCCTTCTTCGCTTATTTGGGTGGACATGGGCCTCAACCAACGTCGGCCTGAGGAGTTAAAAGGGTAGTTCTGAGACAGTTCTGCAATGAAGCCCCAAGCCTTCTTCGCTTATTTGGGTGGACATGGGCCTCAACCAACGCCGGCCTGAGGAATTAAAAGGGTAGTTCTGAGACAGTTCTGCAATGAAGCCCCAAGCCTTCTTCGCTTATTTGGGTGGACATGGGCCTCAACCAACGCCGGCCTGAGGAGTTAAAAGGGTAGTTCTGAGACAGTTCTGCAATGAAGCCCCAAGCCTTCTTCGCTTATTTGGGTGGACATGGGCCTCAACCAACGCCGGCCTGAGGAGTTAAAAGGGTAGTTCTGAGACAGTTCTGCAATGAAGCCCCAAGCCTTCTTCGCTTATTTAGGTGGACATGGGCCCTAGCCAACAACCCTCTCCAACTAGAGAGATCTCTAGCTAGCTGAGTGTCGCACGATGTTGGTCTAGGTCCTTCTCCACCTGGATGCGTCACTGTTTCGTGTTTTTTTTTTGTTTCGTCAGAGCTTATTAAACACCAAACCGGAGCACTCAGACATAGTTACTGTCTCCATTCCACTGATCGTGTTACATGTCCACTGATTGACCACTCCAGTGATAGTGCCGTTAATGTGATTCCAACGGCAAATGGCACCAGATTTGAAAACCTGATCAAAACATTTTGACGTTGCTTTCACTGGGATTCGTACCGGGGAACCCTCTAATGAAGGGCAGGCACATTCTGTTGCGTTGTCCCACAGGCACTGAGTCGAAGACACTTTGGGCCGGAGCTGAAATGTCCTTTCTAAATGGCTCTACATGGCCCTGTCGCTTTAGACACCTCACATGGCTCACGTCGCTGTACAATTCGTGGCCTCCGTCAACGCAAACAGGACACCCGATCACACGCAGAACGTTGATCACGAAGAAACCAAGTATTTCTGTCCATGCCTTCGTTGATCTATAGCACGGCTAGGATAATCAAGATCTTATACAAATTCAGCTTCCTTGGAGAAACAGCTCTCTTACTCAATTGCCTCTTGAGCCCGACGAAACAGCATGTGGCAAGAGTTATTCGCGTTTAATGCGTTTAATGTCGGTGCTGGTCGTAGGCATTCGTACTGGGAGCCGAGTTCCTAGATATCTATCACTAGTCTCACAGTGTAGCCGTAGATTGGAGATTCAAAGTTTGACGCTCTAGATGCAAAGCCTGTTGTTTCCAAGCAGGGCTCAGTCAAGACTGGTGCGAAATCCAAGAAGGGGATGCTCTTGGCGTTGCAACAGGTCGATCCTTCTGGACAGTCTTACACAAACCTTCCACAATCTGCTTAAGGCACTCAGAAAATCCCCACATTCGCTTTAATACCCGTGAGTTGTTGTCCAAATTGAACGGACCGTCCTCTCCGAGGCCGGTCGAAATTGCCTTGCGATAACCATTAAGTTCGCATAAAGGCAAGAAATCATTCTCCAGCAGCATTTGACCCATCTTCAAAAGAGAATAACAACCACCTAGTCAAGTTGTAGGGAAACAAAGTATTTAATTATGGACATCGCAAGCCGTAGCACAGGCAACTAAGCAAAAGGTCTCCGATTGTAGTCCAAGCAACGGGGCAATTCAATTTAAATCATCACATTCAAATGGTAAGGTTTTCTCAGATTGGATTGCTGGGTCGGAATCGGACCCGCCCCAAAAGGGGTACTTGGTTAAATCCCCACCAGGGCGGGCGCCCAGTTTCTTCAATCATTCTTTCCCCACAGTGCGAGAAGAAACATCATTTTGAACCTATTAAACAATTACGTTAATGCAGGTCAACCCCGCGTTTGGGAAGTGCCCTACTTATTTCGCACTGATGAATGGCCATCCTGCTTGACGTGCACGGAAGGAACAAACCGAAGCGTAAATCAAAAGCAGGCGTTTCTGAGGAATGCCAACTTCTGGAATTCCTTGCTTCAGCTGCGTTATGGCTTGAACACACAGGAATCACTACACAATGGGGTATGATTAAAGGACTGTTCGAAGGGATTTCAAGTGAGAATTCAAAGCAAACGCGCTCGGGATGGCGGCGGTGAATTGCTGCGAAAACGTGCATTTGTGTGTGCATAGCAATGAGGTGGTCGTGCTTGGTGGGAACAAATGGCGGTTAAGTGCGTTGGGCGTGCGACAGGCAGGAAGTAAACGACTTTCAATTCACTCACAACTTAGAGAATGTTGTTTGAAGGGGCAAGCAACAGCAGCCGAACTTCAAGTCTTCAACAATTGCAATTCAGCCAATTTAGCGGTTACAATGCACACATGCAATCATTTTCACGCTCGGAAATCAATTAAAAAATCATCAAACCAAGCAGAAGCAGGGCTCCCATTCGGAGCAGGGCGCCCATTCGGCATTCTGCACGTGACTTGAATTTAAGCTCATTTGGAAATCTCCCAGGTGGTCAAATCAATAAGCAGCCACATGGATCATAGCTTAATGGTTCCAACGCACGCACCCAGCACAAACGATTGTGTAAACTGACTTGATCACCAGACGGAGGTGGCTAGTGGCATGGTTTCTGTTAGGTTTGGACTTAACTCAAGAATTAAAAGACCGAGTGATTAAGGGTTAATCTTATTTTAATTCACAATCCACGAAAGAAACGTCGGATAAGCTTTTAGGCGGAGAGCAGAATTCGAGGTGGAAGAAAAAAGGTTATCCACGAGGTTAGAAAATGCACATGTCATAACAGAAGGTGTGTAGAGACTGTTGTAGAGAAAGTTAAATGTCAAAATTGATGTGCGTTGAACAAAGCAAGAGTTGGCAAGCTATTAGAAGCTACTAGAGGTCTCGCATGTGGGAAGAGAACGTTCTCTATTTTAGAGTTTACCCAAATTAACCTGAAACTGTTCTCATTGCCAATGCTTTACAACAAGTAATCTAAACAATTTGGCATCATGGTCAGGACCGTCGCCGATGAAAGGCAGCTATAGCTTCGACTCGGACCCTTCAAGGGTCGCTAGCCTAAGAAGGACGTGAGACCACAAATAATCTCTGTGCACTAATCCACGAAAGACAGTCGTTGTTCTGTCGTTAAGCTGTTGTTGAGGTGGACAAACTGCTGCCTGTTTTATTCCGGCGTAATGAGCTGGTGCTAGGAGGTTGTCAGGTTCGATCCCCGAATTTACCAACATTCAGGACGCAGGGCCCCACCTCTTTCGAGAAAGAAAACTCAAAGTTGGACATTCGGAGTGGGCATTAAACTGTAGGTCCCATCCACTCGTCAAAGGACAATAGCAGACGCTACACTGGTGTGTGGTTGCTGAGAAGCAAGGCCCTGGCCAACTACTAAATAAACAACAAACCAACAAATCCCTATGCACAATAGCGAGTGAGGAAGAGTGTGCATTCAAGCGAACATTTTCCACGCGCACCAAAAACAAACTCATTCAAACTATCGATGTTCACTTCATCCGGACTCGGCGGTATGAACATTCAAAATTGCAAATGGAACTTTCCGCTTCATGTATTCTCCGATGCTTGAATTTCGATTTCGGTTGGTACGCACTGCGTTGTCAGTGGCGGCTTCTTGCTAGCTCCTATTGAAGGATGCACTCGATTGATAGTCGGTGCAAATATCGATTGCTCTTATTGGAAGGGGAGTGCGTTTGGCGAACAACTCTGCTAATGAATCACTTATTCCCAGCCACATGTAGGCAATTAAGTATTCACTTGTAGAATTAAAGATGTTGCCTGTGTTCGCTGCGAGATGTCACTGGTTGGCTTGCAATTCGGTTCACTTCATTCAACGTTCATGCAATCAGACCAAAATGGCATCAGCTGCATTTCAGTGCTGCCAAATTCAGACAACGACGCTTGTTGCATTTAGTGACTTTTGACTAAGAATGGCCAACTCAAAGTTGAAAGGAATTGATTTTATGGCCAATTTTGTGTTCTAGGCTAGGTGTGAGTGAACTCGTTATTGCGTTGGGTTGGGTCGGTGTGAACGCGAACCAACCTGTCTAGGGTTAGGTTAGGTTAGGTATGCGGGTTGACGCGGTGGGGCCGCGTCGCACTGAGGCCCTGTTGGAAACGGATGAACCTTCCTCGTCGTCGTCTTACTCGTTTTGGTGCTGGTGTTGTTGGGAATACTCAGACCGAAGGAATGTAACACGTGAGGTGTTGTGAGGTGTTGGAAATTGCTTTAACCTTCTAGCCAACCAGAGATCCTTATGAACCTGCAAAGAGATTTAAGGGGTATATCTGATATGTCATGGAAGAAAAATTCTCTCAATAGGCAGAGACTGGGGCATCGACGAGGATAGTCTCAATTTCCTCTTCGTCCCCACAGCCTCTGCATATGGTGTCATGGGTAAGTCTCATTTTGTGTCCATGGTATCTCATATAGTTATGACCAGCTATACGGACCATACCGACACGAGTTTCGGGACACTGGGGTGTCGGGTGTCCCGAAATTCATGTCGGCCCATACCGACACGAGTTTCGAAACACTGGGGTGTCGGGTGTCCCGAAAGTCATGTCTCTGACTATCATCCGCAGCAATTTCTAATTGAACCTTTTAAACCTAGGCCATAACGGACGAGAGGTCTCGCATGTGCGAAGAGAACTCTACCATTCATTACCTAACTCCATGATTTTGTCCACCATCCTCTTGATGTCAGACAGAGGAGGGTTGAACCATGGGATTGCCTGGGATCAGTTCAAGTTCATCTGCTACCTCGTTGCCGGCTATGTCCCTTTGACTAGGGCGCCAGCTTTGCGTGATCGAAAACCTTGAGCTCTTCGCGACAGCTTGAACTTGGTTACTGTGGCCGAAATTGCTTTAATGGCTGTTTGGCTGTCAATTAGGAAGGCAATATCAGCTGGTGGTATTTCATCTTGGCCGCTTCTTTGACCGCAAGGACCTCCGCTTGAAAAACACTGCCGTAATCAGGTAGTCTGATAGAGTAAGGCATGTTTGACAATTCGCGCCTGTACCTCCGTCCAACTTTGTAGACATGTATGGATGTCAGGTCATTGATGGGCTCCACTCCCCCTTGTTGGGAACGTACAACTGAAGGGTAATTCGAAGTCAAGGGAGGAGAAGGAGTAGTCGCTCTCTACTTGTTCTATATGGAGTCTGTCTAGAATACACGCATGACCATTGGGACTAGGGTGCCAGTTTTTGGACTGAATCGTGCTTATGGCACATTTTGCAGCGGTCGTCTGCGTATAGAGGCCAAGTGGGAGCAGATCCATTAGTACCTCTAACCCCGCTGTCACGCCCAGGCGTCTCTGAATGCTAGTGAGCAGCTTTAAGTTTGAATCTTTCAGGCAGGCTTGCCACCAAACTGCCCTGCCATACGTCAGGATCGGTCTCACAACTGCTGGGTACATCCACACTATCGATTTGGGATTTGGACCCCATTTTCTGCCAAATATCCTGTCACACTGGTATAAGGCACAGGCCGCTTTCTTTGCTCTCCCTCCATATTACGTTTCCAGTTGAGTTTCTTGTCTAGGACTAAGCCAAGGTGTCTCGCGCTTTCTCTTAGGGTGAGGGTTATGCCCTTAATTTTGAGAAGAACGAAAGGCAGGGTCACCCTGCCTTTTGTTAGTGAAAAGGACCAGGTTAATCCCAAGACCGCAAGACCGTGCCCACTTAAGGAGGATGGTTATTGCGCATTCGAAGAGCTCACTGAGGGTCGGGAGGAATTTGCCACGGCTGGGGTGAAAGTTGAAAATATTTTAAGGGGCAGGCAGTAATGCCAATGAATTGATTTATGAAGTGGAATTGCTTCCTCAGTGAAAAGCACGCATTTTAAGCGCGAACGGACAAATTAATTGGACCCATTTTAAGGAGAACCTTCTCAATGGTGGGCTGAAACAGCACAAGCGACGTGTCTGTTTACTTGACAAATTATTCTACAGCAGCCACTCGTTTTGTGTCATTGTTCTCTCAGGAGCGGAGATTTTACGCCGACTCTGAACAGTGTGGGGTAGCTTGAGAGGCTTCTCCTAAACACAGTTTGGGTTCATCTTAAAAAGGTGGCCCCTTGGAAGTAGCTCGTGTCGGAGACTGAACTCAGAGCATTCAGTCTAGGACTCGACGGAACTATCCAATACGCCATGGTGTGGCCGCCACAGACACGGAGGGAAACCCAATAGTCGTTTGGTATCGACTCAAAAGCCATCGTTGTCCGTGTTGCGTGGTAGCTCGAAACTGTCGGGTGGATGGTCGAAGGGCAAATCGCTCTATGAACTGATGGCTCAAAAACGAACGGGGGTACATGTGCGGAACTCTTGGGAACTGGCACTTCGAGGCGACTGTAGTTTTTTCCACTCCAAGGAAGCAGCACCCGCGTTGCAAACGACACAACGTATCGAAGCCTTGGATTGGAAAGCTAGCAGTCAATGAGGACCTGGACCTGAGGCCGAAGAGACTACTTGTCAACGGTCATCGTTGCATCTGCATGCAGATGAGTGAAAGCTCAGTTTTTGCAAAATTGTCGTTGGAAATCAGGGAAATGGAATCGAAGGGAACAACTGGAATCTTCTCGTGGGGACACAAAGGCGGTTTCTTCATGCGGTAAACTGGTCTAGGGAGGGGTAGTGGCAGGGATAGGCTTGAAAGTTTGAGTATTCTCATTTATCTCATTTAGACTTAATCTCGTGCGGCTGCTTATTGGAATTGAGTGAGACGTAAAGGTCTTCTCAACGGAAGATGACTTTCAAATCGAACTTGTAATAATTTGTTTACATTTGAACCTAGGCAGAACATCAACAATGCTCATGGCGATTATGGGTACTCGTAGGTACCCATCCAGGTTACTGGCAAGTTGGGAACACCAAGCTACGCCAATTAGCGTCTAATTCTCAGGAAAACGGTGCACTCGCGCAGAGTTTACGACAAGTCACCAAAAGAAGAAAAACATACCACAAGATGAAAAGGATAAGACTGCCGCATTAAAAGACGCGCTGAATGTAAAATATCTAAGCAACATAATCCTCGTTTTGAATGAATTACCAGGAAACAGAGGGCGGCATTGCGCCCTTCGGAGGATGAAAAGAAATGTTCTTGTCTTTGAATCTGAAAGGGAATAATCTCAACTAAAAAGTGTAAAGTGTACATCGGTATATTTTATTCACTTCTCAGTTGTTACTCCAGTTGAGCCACAAGGAATACTTTAAGTCACTGCTGCTCCTAGTAAATAAATAAATGTGTAAATTAAAATCAGATTGAAAGGATAGCATCCTGTTGCAAGGAGAACTTCTTAATTAATTAAAAATAGACGCAAAGTTTGAAGGTGGTTACATTTCGAATTCCCTTTGCATCGTTCGCATCGCACCAACCTCTTCCAGGTACTGGCTGTTAAGGGAACTCTCACTCGCTACCACAGTAACTCGATTTCCAAACGAGATATCACAACTGTAAGGACACGTAATGATTTCTTGGAATCACTTTAGTGTAAACAGACGAGATGGCGGAACAGCCGGATCCAGCAGCCACCTCCCTTAGACTTAGTGCTGAATTGAGGAACTAGGATGAAAGGATCGATAATCCGCTTAATTAACGGCTTCAATACAGAGCACTGTTCGTTAGGCAGACTCCCAGAGCTTGTTTGAACAGGAAGAACGAAAAAGGAGGAAACAATTCATCATATTTTCTGCACATGCGATACCCTCCCACCCACGGGTTCAGTTATTTAAGAGTTTTAGCAAACTGTTCGGCATTCCTGTTAATTGCTCCGTCATTCGAGTGAATCGAGTGGTGAAGTGTTGTTTGTTGTGTTGGGGATGGAAACCCATGTATGTCATTAGCAGTGGCAGATTCATACTGCCGCCCATTCCTAGAAATATGATGTGCTAATCAAATTTGATAAAGGATGGTTATGCATGGAATAATTCAAGGAATAGCCGGTTTAGGTTAGATATCCTTGATCACAGTGTGATGTCGCGGCCTTTATTTGTTTGAAAGTTGAGCTAGGTATGCGACATCCTTTGGAATCCAGATCCTTTGGACTCTTCCCGAAATTGAGAAGAGTCTCAGCTCTGAGGAAAATCAACTCAAAAAAGCGCTGGCGCCTGAAACACAGTGGCGTACTGGTCATATCGTCGCGGCGCCACTAAATGCCAACAAAAGCAACACAAAAACAGTCCGAAATACTGCGTTTTACTTCCATTCTACGGTCTGACCAGTCATAGCAACACAATCTCACGTACCACCGCACGCACGTTGTAACTGTTGCGTGCGTTTTGACGCTTCCCATACAAAGTGAGTGTTTTTTGTCTACCAACTGACATGTACTCAATAAAAAAAAACAGCAGTAGCACCCACGCAGTATTGTTTTTCTCCCATGAATGCAAGGCTAAATATTTTTAAGGGTCATACTTTATTTTATATTTAAAAATTTAAAATAATGTAAAATATGTAATTTACTGAAAGTATGTTACTCTCCAGAGAAATTCAGTGAATAGTGTGCAATTCGGTTTAAAAGTGTGGGGATGCGGTTGAGTGGGGGAAGTGTGATGGATGTGGGAGGGTGGCGGTGGGTGAGGGGGTTATTGTAACTGCCACCATCACTATCAATGCTCATCGCTATCATGGCCAAGTGGTAACTCAAATTTCTTGGTATCAAATCGATGTGAACGACACGCAAAACTACTCGTTTTTTTGGAAGAGTTATCGAAATCATCGCATTTTATTGATGCGAGCTTGCCAGCAGGTTGTGTGATTTGTCGCCTTATTATAGCGTAAGCGAATATGTCTTCAAGTTATGGCCGAGTTATTGCATGGGTGTGTGTCGAAAGTCGTTGCTAATAACCTGGGAAGTTCTACGAAAACTCCAGCGAACGATGTTATATCTCGTTCGTAATGGAAAAATTGGAACAATTATTATCGAAGTCTGAGTGTGTTTTATTTAAAGTTACTTGTGACATCATAAAATGGATGACAGGAGTAGAATCGTCTCTCAAATAAGGCCAACTCGCAATGTCGCGTTCGAGTGGTCGGGCGTTGATAGGCGTTGCTATGCGATTTATCGTGTTTACGAGATGTCAAAACGGGGGCAACCTCAGTTTTTCAAATCACTAAAGAATGCGCGCGTTTTACAAGTTAAATGGTCTGAAGTCCATTCCACAAGAAAACATATACAATCAGTACATATAAAATGTCAGCGAGTAAATGAAAGAAAATTGTTTCACAACTGTCAGAAGACCGAGTTTGTAGACAGTGGCGTAGCGTGTGTTGGGGCCGCCCCTAGTAAGTTGTTGACAGACTAAAAAACATTGTCTACACATATTTCTACGGTTTCAACGAGTTATACCAACGCATATGTAGGTTAGGTTACTTGTTGTAGGGGTTGACTGCTGTTCGGAAAGACAGCGGACACAGGGATACCTATTCCGTAAACCCCTTAAGTCTTGAATAAAGTGAAGAAGATGGTTGACTCTTCGATCAGCCATGCTATCAAAATAATGGGATCCCAGGGGTCTAAATCTGTGGGATGAGAGAGAGCACTGCTGTCTCTGCACCTCGTCTCTGCAGTCTCCGCAGAAGTCGTTATAGGGGAGGCCGGCAATGCCCTGTTATAACGCCAATGAGAGTTCCAAAATTCGGCCTGCTCAATCTAATCAGAGTAAGCGATCGTCGAGAGTAGGCCAGAGGTGTTTGCTAATGAGTCATTCTGTGCCAGTTGACCATCTATGATTCATTTCTGCAACACAAATATGTATGCATCTCAATGAACTTGTTGGTCTGTTCAGAAGCATTTAGTATTTGGTGATAGGTGCAGAAGCATTTGTATTTCCTTACGTGAAGCTAGGTAACATATCTGGAGTACTAGTTCTGGCCAGAATATCTTTGTTGAGTTCTTGTACTACCGAATTGTCAACAGGCAAAATATCTCTTGGAGATATCACATTTGATGGCGAGGCTAAAGTTTGAGAAATAGGAAGTTGCATATGTAGTCGAACTTTGATAAGTCGAACCATCACTTGCCACAAAAACAAAAAAAAAATCATGTTATAAAGTTAGTTATCAAGCAAAATACAAAATTAATGTAAACAACATATTTTTTTATATTAATTAAAAGTTGTTTAATTTAATTTTTTTTAAATTAAATTTAACATTATTTTTAGAGAAACATAATTATTATTTAAAATAGTCTGCTATAAATGACTGAAGGGTGATTTCTTTTTATTTTGCCTCTCAAAAAAGTCTTAAACTATTGTGCACGGAATGTGTTAATTTTTTCATTAGTCTTCTCTTGAAACGCAAAATGCTTAACGAATTCGCAACAAACGCTGTTTGAAGTGGTTGATCAATTCATCCTCCAAATCTTTCTCCATTTCACATTACTGCCGCTGTTGTCATTATGGTCGAGCTGAGTGCATATTTTCTTTTCCTGTTTTTGTTTTGGGCGCTACTTGGATTTTCATAATACTTTCTTCGTGGGCTCTTTTTTACTCGATACAGAGCCCCACTCTTTTTTATTCTTTTCATTCATATTTTTATTTTAGAAAAAGTAAAATTTTTGTTTAAGCTTCTTACTGATACTAGGTCACCCAAACTCATTGGCATGGGACGTAGTATGAAGCCAAAAAAGGGTGAGAGGAAAATTACACCAGGAAAATTCACACCTTCCCGAGACGTGAAAATAATTTCTGGAGGTATCGACCGGGAATCGAACCTTGCCATGCCTGGTTTGCGTAGGGGTCGACGCACATACCTTCAACGCCACGGCTACCTCTTTTATTTTCATTTGGACATTTAAAAACAAAGCGTTTTAATTTGATGCAATTTTTATTTGCTATCTAGGACAATGCAAAAAAAACCACAAAATTTTTCGAAAAAGTGCACCTGCAGTACAAAAAATTGCCGCCTGGAGCCTGTCCACCCCCTTGCCCTCCCCTCGCTACACCAGTGTTTGTAGAAGAAGCTCTACCTAGAAATTTGTGCTCGCGCTTGCGATATCACGGTATGTGAAATATCAAAGCGCGACCCAGCATTGTGACTTGTTTATTTGATTACCGTGTACCCTACTTAAAATGTCAGAGTCCGACAGCGCGAACTTGACATTGGGATATGATAAAACTAGTAGAAAGGCCAGGATGTTGAGAAGCGTGAGCAACGCACCAACCAAAGGACTCCATATCTTTGAAGATCTTTTTTCATTCTCATTTGGTATTGGTGTGACATACTTACATTATGCGCTTTATTATAGAGTGATGTAGAGGAATTTAATCCCGCGGACATATGGGAAGAAACCAAGTAGGGTATGTCATACACAGACTTTAAGCTTCACCAAACCGATTCATCTACAAATTTGTTTGATTTCGTTGATTTGTAACTCAGGTATTATTTAATATATATTAATAACTACTAAACAATTGTTGTTTATTGCAAAATATTTGTTATTTATGTATGTAAATATATGAAGTATAATCGGTAAATGTAATTTTATTTAAATCATTAAGTATGTCGAAGAGTGCTTCATACCCGACCCATACTGAGCAAGTCAATGTAGTCAGATGAATATTTTAGTACACAACTCTTTACAACTGTCTGGGTATAAGATACCCTGCCTCATGTGTGGTAGTGGTCCCTGATTTCCAAGAGTGGTAATTCTCAAAACAACGCTCTTAATGGCTTAGAATAGCAAAAAAATCAAACAACTTCTGCGACGGTTTCAATTCGTGCGGAATGTCGATTGTTCAATGATGGTAGACTAGAGCGGCCATTCAGTGAATCGATAGCTTTACTGCAGTTGAACCCAATTCGGGATTTACCAGCATACCTTCGCTGAGTAGGTAGTGAACGGTCGATTTTAGGGTTTGGCAAATTGGGCAAACGTACATTTTCATGGGTGCATCTTCTTCCCACGCCGTGTGATTTTAATCAGACAGTGTAGCTAAGACTGTGGCGCGAACAACACGTTCTCCGCTTTCCACCAACTTGTTGATTTGTACAAAAATAAACTGAGAAGAGAAGGGAGAATTGTAGAGGCGGTGGGAAATTAAACAGCATACATGTAGGTCCTTGGGAAACCACTGATTGAACGACTTGGATTATTATTTGATTTTTTGAGCTTCTGCTTTGGATGTCTACGACGAAGACCACAAAGGTTGAGTGGCAGACTTCCTGGAACATCTTCGAAATGCAGACTTAAAGCCAGAGATATTCGCCTTTCCAGTGGAAAACCCCAGTTAACTTCAGATTTTGACAGTTGTGCTCTTATGTCACTCACACTACTTTATTTTCACTAACACTTGTTAGGAGTATAGAGCAACGCAATGGTGTTAGGCGGGAGTAATAAAAATAAAAAACGCTGTCAGATGAATCTGAAGGGCAAGAAACGTAGAAGTGCACCCCTCTTCCTCCATTATCTCTGCTTAAGGCCCAAGCCCACAGAATCGTTGCACAAAATTGACAACTAGTAAACCCCACCGAAAGGGAGAGATATAGCAAATGCGGCCCACAAGTGGAAAGCATCGCCCCAAATGAAATTGGTCAACTTTTAAGGGTCATTCACATGAGCTCACTACAAATTGCTAACTTAGCAAACTCTGACACTTCATTCACATGGAAATGTCTCATTCGCAGGGAGCAACCGGTACAAGCGAATTTGTGGATCACGTTTGCCTCTCTTAAGTATTTCGAGCTTAGGTTGACAGTTCGCAAAAAGAATGACTGATTCGTGGAGAAAAAAAAAGTGTGAAATCGTTATTAAGGATACTTCAACTGATTATTGGTCGATAAAAAAACTCGATAATTCAGTCCCCATCTTTCTGCATACCGAGAAGTATAATTTTCTGTTTTTTTCCGTGGAAATTGCTTGTTCCTGTAAGCTCGCGTTCGCAGTTCGCGGCTCACATGAATGGCACTTTAACCGGAAATGAATTACTTAGATATCGCTAACTTCACAGCTGATTGCCCGATTGCCCATCGACGAATTTGAGTGACCTTCGGAGAGGACCTTCGCGAACAAGTAGGAATGGGGCAGTCGCGCTTTGAGGTTCCACAGACCGCAATAAAGTTTGCCCGAGCAGCAGTTGAGCTATTCTCATCTCGCTCGGGCGTTTGGACAATTGGAAGACAAATTTATTTTTTTTTTTAATTTATTTCTCAGGTTTCATTTTTGGCGAACTGAGACGATTTTTTGAGCAAGTAATTAATTTTTTCTAGGGATTTTATTTACAGTAAATTCATATTTTTTTCTCGGAAATTGTATTTCAGAACGTGTGAGTAGGTCAAATGGGGGCGTGCACTTCGATATGGAAAACTGAGGCAACCGGGTTCTGACACAATATTCTCGTAAACTCGATAAACCCCCTAGCAAAGCCTGCCAACAACAGCTCAAACGCGTCGTTACAATTCAGCAACGATGCTCAAGTGAGCTTGCCAACTGCATTTCTCCTCTCTATGAATTCACCCGCAATACCCGTCTCGCCAGAAATGCTCATCAGCCTACTTTCGGACGCACAGTTAAATTTAGAGACTCGTTCATCAGCCGCACGACACGAATATGGAATGCTCTTCCCAGCCCAATATTTTCCCCAGAATACAATCCGCAGATAGTTAAAACCAATGTGCACAGGTACCTTCTCTCCCTTTCTCCCTCTACACCTTCGGCCCGTGCTGTGTCTTGAACCCGGACACTTAAGGCAATCCACACTGCGCGGGGGAGTTTTAAAAAAAAAATTATTGTGTTTGTCTGTACGACATTTTATAAATGAATGAATACGTTGTGTTTCCCAATAATTCATGAACTTCAAAATTTCGAAATAGGTTTATTCAAAAGTCAAATTGGTCAACAGTTCTTTACCCACCTAAATCCCATGTGGTGTTGGATGGATGTCGAAAGTAACGCACGTATTCATTTCGTGCTCTTCGCAATCCGGCAACTAAGACGTTTGTGGATTTTAAACGCAGCACTCGCTACGGTTTCTTTGGGTTTGGGCCGATTTGGGAGCAGCGCAATTTACAAACATTCGACTTTTTCGTTTATCTACTCATTCATATCATAAGCCAAAGAAATTATTCGCGAAATGCTACAGAAATTTCGAAAAACTTATGCTGGAAACAGATGAGCAGAATTTCTGCTGGCAGCACTGCATACATATCTGCACACGAAACACACGCGCAGAATTTAATGTCATACAAAAATTTATTTGTGCGTACAAAATCTGTTAATGTTTCTGCCATTGTAATATCCTGCATTCTTTGCTTAGGAGAAATAATAAGCAAATGCCTAACGACAGATGGCAAAATTCAAATAAAGGGTAATTAAAAAAAAAAAAAAAAAAAACACACAAAATTCAGAAAAGTGCATGAAATTTTTATTTGAATCGATAGCACGGTCCATATAATTTAATGTTTGAAGATTATTTCATGCAAATGTTGACCTTGACTGAGCCTCAAATGGTCCATCCGCTTAGTCCAATTTTGGCATGCTCTTTCCAACATTTCGGCCGGTATCTCACGAATAAATGCTTCATGGACATGAGCTTTAACATAGCCTCACAAAAAATAGTCTAAAGGCGTTACATCGCACGATCTAGGCGGCCAATTGACCGGTCCCGAACGTGAAATAAAATGTTCACCGAACTCGCCTCTCGATAAGTTCACTGTTGCGCGTGCTGTGTGGCATGTGGCACCGTCTTGTTGAAACCACATGTCATGCAAGTCAAGCTCTTGCATTTTGGGCAAAAAAAAGTTGGGTATCATCTCACGGTAGCGCTCACCATTCACAGTTACGTTACGATTCGCATCATCTTTGAAGAAGTACGGTCCAATGATGCCACCAGCCCATAAACCGCACCAAACTGTGACTTTTTCTGGATGCATTGGTAGCTCTTGCAATGCTTCTGGCTGATATTCACTCCAAAATTGACAATTCATTTGTACCCATTGAGCCAAAAATGAGCTTCGTCGCTGAACACATGTTATGTCGCGATGAACTTTCTTAACAGAGCACTCATTTTGATAATAAAATTCAATAATTAGCAAGCATTGTTCGTTTGTAAGACGATTCATGGTTAAATTATAGACCAAACTGAAGATGTTTGACAGTGAAACAAAACACGAAACGTGCGTCAGCTGTTTGAACCAGTTTTGCCAAAAAGATAATAGCTAAAAAATCACCCTTTACATTGTTTTTGTGTTGTGGTAGTATGTTCTCTGCGCAGCGAAATTAGAAAGAGAGACTGACTGCAGCGCTGCTCCGCATGCAGAATTAACGTGTGTTCACCTGCACATAATCTTGTGTATTCTAATTTCGCGCCTTGAGAAATACTGCACATCTGCTTCCAGCATTAATGTACTTGACACGAATGAGTTAAAAAGATCACTTGTTTGCTCACTTAACAGACCTGTGATCCGTGCTGGGACTTCCGAAGAAAGATTCCACTCAGATTCGAAAAGTGTGGAAGGTCGGGTTTACATATTGACTGTCTAAGAAATTTCACATACCACCTTGACGCTGCTCTCATGAATTAAATGAACAGCTCACAGAAGGGTACTCACTTTTTGCATCACGGCCGTCAGTAATTGTAAATTTTGTGTACATAGTTTTGCTTGGAAATTAAACCGTGCAAGGGGTTAAGAAACAATGAACAACAAGAAATGGCGTAAAGAGGAAGAATGGTGGATTTTGCACTTTGAGTATTAGCCCTTAACTAACGTTGTCGTGGTTCCAATGGGTCCACACTTAACTACACTTTTGTGTGTAAATTGCGACTGCACTATGGAAGTGCAATTAAAGTGCATTTGCTTAGAACTCCCTTTGTTATGGTTTAACATCAAAGTTAAAAAAAAACTCTTATTTATTTTTTCACGACTTAACGACAGTGGAAGTGTTTACAATTTCCACGGTCTTAGTTAAGGGTTGGGTGTGAATTTGAAAATTGCTCAAAATAGAAGTAGGATCTACCACAATTATGGTAAAGTCCCAACCAGAGATAATGGAGGATAGTTGGATAGATATCCAACTTCTACCTCCCTTGCTCCTTGATTTCATTTGACAGCATTTTTTATACGATACGTGGTGAAACGTCGGGAACTTTGTAAGGGCATATGTGAAATGCAAGGGAATTCCAAACACTCTTATTCTTTACGGCTCAATGCCGCCATAGGCTAGGGGTAGTGTCGGCCGAAGTTGAATACCTCTATCCTCCATTGTCTCTAGTCGCAACACTGCCTGTTGTCCATGGCGGGTCTGAGCCTACTTTGAATAAAATCTGTGTAGTCTTGCAGTAAATTCTCGATTATGAAAACTCTGCCTTGTAGTACATTGTGCATGAGCCTCGGTTAGAGCCATTAACTCTCAAATACAACACTCTAGAAATGTGGTTGGCACTAGGAATGCGACATTCTACCTTTGTGGTCGCAAACAAATTTTATTCATTTGTATGTCCACCACCATTCAGTCTCTATACACAAACTGTAGCAGCTATGTTCGGGTGCTAAACTAATCAACACCTTTCAGCGTGGGATTTGGACTTCGCCAGGGGTGCGTCTTGTCACCTCTCCTTTTCATTGTATACATGGACTGGATGTTGCGGCGCAGCCGACGCGAGGAATGTTTCACATTGGGAGAGCTGAGGGTAAGTCATCTTCTTTTTACAGATGACTTGGTTATCCTCACATCTTCCAGCACGCACTAGATAGGTTTGTGGCCGTGTGTGCTGATGCTGGAGTGGAGGTTAATGTGGACAAATCGGAAGTTATGGTCATCTCCAGAACGCCTGTTCAATGTACTCTACATGTTGGTGGAGTACAATTGAAGCAGTTGGAGGAGTTTAAGCAGAGGAGTAATGCGGACCTTTCCTGTCAAGCTGGGTCTAACTTGAAACAGCTTGGTAGATCTGTAATCAGAAAGGCCAAGTTTCAATTCAGTATTTGTTCCAACTCCCACCAATGGTCATGAAATTTGGGAAATGGCCGAAAGAATAAAATCACGAATACAAGCTGCTGAGATGAGATTTATCCGTGCTGTTGTGGGAATTACTCGCCGGGACAGGGTGAGAAACACGGCAGTGCGAGAGGAACTCAACATTGAGAAGCTGCTTCTTCGAACGGAGAGGGCTATGCTTCGTTGGTTTGGTCACGTGGCACGAATGTCCCCTTCATCGCGACTTCCGATGCGGGTCGTTGAATGCAATTCCATCACGACCCCTTGACTGACCCAGCACGAGATGGTTGGACCATGTCCAAAACTCGCCTGGTTACGCTTGGGCATACCTTCTGATGAGTTAGAGTCGATGGTGGAGGATCGACTTGCCTGGGAGCTCTCGTGCGTGATTTACCTCCGCGACCCCTTTAGTCGAGCATGCGGGTCAGAAGATGACGATGATGTCCACAATCACGGGCATAAGACAAAGAAAAGTAGAAACTCAATGCGAGTATGTAAAACTAAATAGTTTTCGCCGAGAATGGAATCACATTTCATATGAGAGAGAGTGCAAAGCCTGTGTGTCCATATGGTGTGAAGCATTGACTGAAGGCAAGATTTTTGAATAACTTAAGGATGGGGTTGGTAATGTTTTTTTTTAACAACGGCTGGTAATCCATTTCAGAAATGCACCCACTAACCATGTGTGGAGTTCACTCCTAAGGCCGTAACCTCATATCTGGCTTGAAGAACCTCTCTTAATTTTTGAGGTTGAGAGCGATTGAGGAAAATAATATTAGATATTTTTTCTTGAGTTGTAATTATGGCAGTAGAAATAACTTAATAGTAATTAAAGTTAAGTAAATTAAAGCTCGTTAATTCAGAGTGCTTGGGGCGAAGGTTAGTCCGAATAAACGAATTTTCCGAATTAAGGCGTTCCTATTGATGAAAGTGTGCAGGAAGGTCGCATTATTTTATTAAAAGACTTTTAAACGCGAATTGTCGGAATTCCCGCCATACAATTTTTTTTTATATTTTTCCGACTAAATTTCCGGAACAACCCGAGTAGAAGTTTGGATGATTTTATCCAACTTCTACGTATTTGAGATCAATCATTGGGTTTTTTAATTTTTCCTGATTTTATTAAATTTTTTGAAAAACGACTCTCATTTATTCGGAAAAATCTCTTTAATTCGAAGAATATTTTTTTTTTCCGAATTAAAGAACTTTCACTGTACAGTGCAATCTCTCACAAGCGGACACCTGCGGGACCGACATTTTTGTTCCGCTTAAGAGAGTAGAGTTGAGTAGGACTCGGATTTGCAATGAGTGTCTATAAGGTACGCATTTCAGAAAGTGAACTGGTGCAATGTCCCACACCATCTGAGGTGTAAAACGTGTCGTATAAGAATGGCTTCCATACGTCATTGTTTGGCTGACGTTGAAAGTGTTGTCACAAATGTGAAAAATTTAAATAATTTGCCAGTTAAATGTGCAATTAATTTTTCTTGCTTCTATTACACTATTTTGTGGTTCTGCAAGTGTCCCATAATTGGCCACAGAAACGAAAATGTACCAACCACACACAAATATGACAGTTGTAGTCAATGATTTTTCCTGATACTTCGTCTACTCAAAGGGAGAAATTATCTCTGATTATGACAAAGAGGAGGTGTGACAAATCATTTTTTTTTGTGGTGTTGGGACACTTGTAGTGCATCTTGTCTGAGTAACCCAACACTATAAGGGAGTGTCCGCTTTATGGGAATTGTCAAAAAATGTTGACGCTTGATTTTATCGTGAAAATTATTTTAACGGAAAATAGATTAGATGGCGGTTTGCTAAGAGATTCGGTAACTTGTAATATTCCATTGCAACATGCGTTTCAAAGCTACTGTCATTGTACGTCATTTCAGTATATGTCATTCATTTGAAGCGTAAACAACAATCATTTTTTTTTCACTCAAATATGTCGAACAGTGCTTGAAAAAATGTTTTTGTGGGGAGTTCTTCTTCATTACTTTAATATGAAGATAACTGCTGCCGAAAGTCATCATATTTTTGTGGAAGATTATGGCGAACATGCGCTGGCTGAGCGAACGTGCCAAAAGTGGTTTGCACGCCATTGATTTTGGCTTGGCCTACAGCCAAATCAACGGCAAAGCCCAATATCCTTGGCGCGAAGGTAATGCTCTGTATTTAGTGGGATCGGAAGGGTGTGCTGTATTATTAGCTACTAAAACCGGGTGAAACCATCAATGGACAACGCTACACAAAAGAACACAATTAATCCGTTTAAAGAGAGCAGTAGCCGAAAAACGCCCGGAATATGCGATCAGACACGAGGCAATAATTTTCCATCATGACAACGCTCGGCCCCACATTGCTATTGCGGTTAGGAACTATAATATCTTATTACTGCAGACGTCCTCTATGCCTCTTGTTATTCATGACATTTTGCCTTCCAGAGCAGAAACTCAACCTTCAATGTGTCAAAATCGAAAAATCTATTATAAACCTTAACATTTTCTTCGTTCACTTTAGTTTTGCTTTGTCAAGTCATGACAAAAGAATAATGTAAAGATGCGGCTGTGATGCTGTGCGTTAGTGCGTCGACCCTCTACGCACTTCAGCCTACTCAACCCAGGTCCGATTCCCGGTACGAGCTTAATAATTTTCACGGCCCCACCTCTTACGAATCATTGACAATGCTCAAAGTGTATAACTGTCTAGAAAAGTCTTCTCAAATTTCCCGCTCGGAGTAGACGTAACACTGTCGATCCCTTCGGCTCTTGAAAGAACAATAGCCCGCACAACACAAGTGTTTGCTGAGAAGATAGGCCCTGGCCCTCTTCGGGCTGTAGCACCACCCATATTTTTATTATCTTACCAGGTATTGTACCCGGCTTTGCCCGAGTTTGTTTCTTCCACCGATACGTTAATTGCGGTGAAAATATAGTTTTTCAAAATATCCGGGAAAAATGTGTTTAAAATAGTAAAACGCCAAGGAAATTGAAGTTTTCAATATTTTTGTATCATAAAACTTGTCGGTAGACCACATTTCTTGTTCCTGAAACATCATCGGCGACAATGTGTAGTTGTCCCTGATCCTTTGCCTTCGACATTGCAACGCACAATTGAGGCGATCCTTTGCCCTAGACATTGCCTTGACAAACGCAGGCTTCTCATTCGGTCGGTTGAGGCTATCAGTGCAAAGGTGGTGTAACCCAAAAAAACCCGAAAATTACCAGAACGACAGGTTTTGAGATCGTCAGACCCCTCTACTGACTATCAGCATAATTTCGACTTTTGTGGGTTACCCCACATTCGCACTGATAGCCTCAACTGACCGTGTGAGAAGCCTGCGTTTGTCAAGTCCCTTCCAGTTACCATTAGGCACTGTCCTTGCGACTTGTTAACAGTGTTGGGACTTAAAATCTTCAAAGTGTGGTAGATCCCAAAGAATATGAGTGGTAGATTTGAAAAAAAGCGTGGTACATCCCGTTTACATACTCAATTTCTGAGAAATTTCACATACTACGTGAACGCCTTCATAAATGAAAAGAAATCTCTGGCTCCTTTCCCATGAAATTCAGTTCAGATTTTTGAAACACTGCCGTCGTTACTAATAACAATTCTTTGTAATTGTGTTTTGGGAAGGGTTTCAGAAACAAAAAAACGACAACAAATGACGTGAAAAGGAAGAATTACAATGTGTGGCAGATTTTGCACTGTGGGTAGTAGATGTGGTGGATTTGAACATTTTGCATAATAGCGGTAGATCTACCACAAATGTGGTAAAGTCCCAATACTGCTTGTTAATGGTCGGGCGAACAGGAAACTGCAAGCCCATTTACACATGTGTACACCAGGCATGTAAATTAGAAACGCTCGCACCAGAACTCAGAGAAAATGTTTTATTTTCTTTTGCCATTGATTGGGACAGGCACAGTCTCTCATTCACATCCCTACTCATTACAAAATTTGTTGACTGTGTGTACACATGTTGACCGAAGGCAAATACGGTTTTTTATCGATTACTCTGGACTGACAACAACAACAAGGATATCAGGCGATTCACAAAATAAAAGTTCTTGGAGTTCCCAAATTCCTGCGTGCGATGTGGATTTTGTTGTGCGAATTGAAGTCAAACTTCATGAACCAAGAAAAAAAGGACGCAGTGACACAGCATGTGATAAGTCTATCGCGCCAATTTGATCAAAATCGGCTAATCCGTTCAGAAGTTTAATATATAACATCAGCCAAATTTAAGGGTTTTGTTGGAAAGTCCTCTGCGATGCTGAGAAGTAATGTATTGTGCCTGCTTTTGGGTATGCAAATAGTGGGCACACACACCCACACACGCAGATATGCTTGTGTACCCATGCATAGAAGGTCAATGGATGGGCATGATAGACTCGGAACGGAATGGTCACAATCAGCAACTGAATTTTTGAATATTTTTTGATCAAAACTGTAGAGCCTTTCGACTTGTAGTTTCAGAGCCTTTTTGGGTCAGGAACACAAGTTTTCTCCTTTAAGGCCAAGTCACAATGTCGGGTTCGGCATCGGTACGCGTTTTATCGAGCTTACGAGAAAGATATGTCAAAGCGCGACTCCATCACCTTTCCTAATCACAATGAAAGGCGCGCGTTTCACAACCATTGTACCAGAAAAAAAAAATGCTATTATTTCTACGAAAAAATAATTACTCGAAAAAAATACTTGTCGCAGCCCGCTTGAAAAAAAAAATCACGAGTAAATAAAAGAAAATTGTTCCACAACTGTCAAAAGCCCGAGTTTGAAGAAGTAGCAACTGCTCCATCCAGTTGTTTTTTAAATCGCGCAACATTAACATCAACACCCAATGCATCCAGAAATAATAAGAAGAACAATAGCTCTATAGGCGTTCAGGTGATGGCCATCCAGGAAAAAAATGTTGATCAACAAGTTCTATCGACAAAAACAGGTCGCATTTTTAAATGTGCATGTTAGTAAGTCGCCAGACTCCTGGTGGTAAAGCGTTTTTGCGTACGAGGGTAAGGAGGTTACAAAACGAGCCCATAACACAGTGTGTTATTGTGTGCGTCCTTATGGCGTCATCAGGTGTCGGAAAGATGGATATAATCGAAGGTTGTGTTCATTGATATTCTTAAGCGAGATTTAGTTGAAATTTTGGGGACTATCATCGATTATTGTTTACAGCAAGATAATTACCCCAATAATACCTCACAAAATGCGCGTATTTGGCTGTCAACATGCTACAAGCCCAAATCGCAATCCCATTGAACGCGTTTCGGAAGCACGGGAATGGAAGTTCCTCACCCACGACATCAGCAACATAGAGATGTTCAAAGAAGCTTTGTTAGTTGAGTGGACTAATATAATTCATGCAAAACCGGTTAAAGATGGTCATGGGATGCGGGGATGTCCGACTAAACCCGTACACCAAAAGAAATAAGACGAAGTGATATTTTATAGGCTGAATAAATGTTCCGTGCATTTATTTTCAGCTGTACGAAAACTTTTGTGGATTACATGTGGCAACTTATATTCGTTTGTGTTATGTTGTTTTTTAAATGAATAATAATTTTTTGTTGAAAACTGAAGCCCGAAAACTTTACCTTTCGAAAATATTTTGAAATTATATTCCGTAATTTTGTTCAAATTGTATCATTGTACGCACATTTTTGTGGACCACTGTATTTAAAACCACTGAATCAGGATTATGTTGATCAAATAATTACCATCAAAATGCAATGAATAAATATTTCAATTTGTTTTTAAGTTTATTTGAAGTCTAAAATCGACTGTGCTGAACACTGACTGGTTTGTTGCAAGCTTGGACTTGTCTTAGAGTGAGCACATGCTGTACAGTTGTCTTTCTGTTTTATGCCACCTGTCTTATTTCTTTGCTCTTGTGGGAACTGATGGCTGGATGCTGGAAGTTCAGCTCCTACAGTCTACTCTAGCATTGCTTCTATTCCATCCTGGCGTTGAAGTTGCGGTGAATGTATGGGGTCCTCATTTGAAAGTTGGCATTAAGTCAAATTTCGAGTCGATGAATGTGGACATCCATTTTGCCCCAGATAATCGACGACGGTTAGGTCCCTCTCCTTTTGGCTTACTCCTGCGACTCGACCATTTGTGTGCAAGTAGCCAACAACACGTTTACAGAGCCCATTGTAACGGTAAGCTACATACCGATAACTGTCAAGAGAGAAAGGCAGCACGACAACTAGCAAGAAAAAACAGGCTGCACGCCCTGGGATACGCGTGTGGTTAGTGTGGTGGACATTTGAAAAACTTGAAGTTAGTAGATATTCATCTTTTCATACGCTTAACATAAATTGGGATTTGTTAAGTTCCCAGTTTTGGGAAGATACTGGAAAAAAAACAGCCCCGATTTGTGATGACATGATCTTTGCATCTGAAAACGCAAATACACACCCAGGTATGTCGTACCGACACAAGGTACAAAGTACGAGTACTCTGGCTTAAAATTCCACCTCGTGCATAATACAAGACAACAGACAACGCACATAACGTACGTAAGAAATGATTCACTTTGATTCGACTTCAAGTCCGGGATCGTGCTCTTTAGATCCTTGTCAACTCCCATTTATTTCAATATTTGTCCCAGGAAATTGCCTGGCGAGGGATTGTCTCGGAGCCGTCCTCCTTCCTGCCTCGTATAAATTTTATAGCAAACAAGCTCGAATAGTTGTCCTCATGTCGACCGTTGCGGCAGAAGTAGCAATTGCCGACCACCCTCATCAGTCTGGAGCCTAGAAATGTTGATCCGTCCCGATTGACCATGCAAAACACCCAGATACCGAACCCAACGCAGTCGTTAAACGAAATGGCGGCCGTATTTGAGTGGCCACATAAAAGTTTAAAACCCATAAAAATAGGAACGCAATGAACAACCTATCTATCAGAATCCTTCGCATCCTTAGCAGATGACTCATCGATTTACGGCGGCCACTAGAAACTTTGCGTCGTAAACATTCAATTCAACGGCTTGCGTTGGCTGCTGATCCGCTTTAGCTCCAGAAACAAACATCTGATGAGTCCCTTTAGGCAGAATCACACGGCACCAGCAAACTCTGAGGGATAAGCAAAGTTCCAAAAACTTCCCATCGCACATGACTATTTTTGGAAACCTCGGAAATCCATTGAAAGGAGCACCTGAACACACGCAAATGCCGCGGGGAATTATCGCAACCAGCGAGCGAGAGTTGGTGATCCACAAAGTTACACCAAGGGCGCTGAACTCGATTACACAGACCTTGCAAATTCATCCACACGAGCTCCACTCGGGGGTGCTTTCGCATCGTTCAAGTTAACAATTTCAATCTTCAAGTCCTTACCGATGGCAGTTAGAAGAACTACAATAGCTAGTTTTGGTAAATCCATTTTGTATGCTCGGCTGTACGGCGGAACACGATTATCCTTGCAGTCTGAGAATCACTGAATCACTCCACAAATTTCCTTGTCAAGCATATCTGATAGCAAGAGCGAGACAAATTGCAATTCATTTCAGCGGAAGGAAAATTCTTAATTAATTTCTGCCTCTCAGCACAGGTTTTCGCGACGAACGGAAAGCACGCATTCACTTCGGCATGATTCACAACGGCGCGACTGTGGGTGGTGTTATCCTTTGAGACGTTAATTCCAGTTACAAGACGACACAACACACATCTACCAAGCAAACCGAATCACCCCCGCACGACAAATGACATCATCTTCGTGACACGCAGTACGTATCATTTATGACCTATGACACAATTCTTTTTGTTACTCCTTCCCCACCCCGCAGGCACTGGGTGGATCCTCAAAATCGAAAAAAAAATGCGGAAAAAAAAAATTCAAATCTTTCAGTCAATGCGTTGCGTTGGGTAGTTTAAGTGAGTCAACTGCAGTGGCTGTGGACTTCCGGCCAGAATCAGGTCGACGGAACGTTTTAAAGTATCCCGATTCTGAATTAAACTGAAAGTCCTTCGTAAAGAGATATCTGTAGCATCCTTCAAAAGTGTGCCTGCGTGTTGGGGAAGTTCAGTATCGAACGAGAGCTCTAAGGGTTCGCGCGATACTCGATTCTCGATTCGAAGGTCGAACAGGACATTGTGTCGCAACAATGTTTCGCATCTGCGTGGCGTGGTGAATTTTGGAGGGATGTTTGGTAATTTCGGGAAATCTATTCGAATTGGTTTGGGTGTTGGGTGGCGCATGTCCTGCGGGTGGTGCGCGTCTATGGGACATGTGGGAACATTTCCAGGATGGAACTGTTATACACTTTTGAGTGGTTTCTTGTTTAGAACGCTGGTCAGAATGAGTGGCAGTCGAGTAGGATGCGAATGTTGAATAAATGGACGGCTGTTAATCACCTCACCTAATATCAGAACCCATTCGAAAGTGAAAGGAAGCAGCAACAGTGCCTGTTCTAGGACATGCATTTACCGCTATCGGAAATCGGAAACGACTGCTTTGAGTACACAGCAGTGGATGTAACTAGCGTCCAGTCTTCGTTCAGTTGTGCCAAGGCCACCGCCTTGGCTACAGTGGTTTCAATATTCGCACACGTACTCTGGCCGAAACGAGCTCGTTTTTCGCCCGCAATTTCAGTAAGGACTTTAACCTATTCATGTTACTGGAGTTAATCACCACTTCTTCGAGAGTCGTTTAAGTTGTGCGAGACTTGAGGGCTTTGGGGCTGGTGTTGTGTGATGGGGGTGTTGGCACAGGAGTGCCTAAAAATACAATACTTCGAACGAAGCTATTCAACATCAAAAAATAAATCTGTTTACGTACCTTCCTACTGCCACCCAAGTAAGTTCTCGAATTTTATGGACTGGGATCCCTGGAAAAGGGAAAAGTAGTGAACAAACACATTCAATGCAACAAGTAGATAAAAGCACTTGTGTTATGGAAGAGCATGGCTAGGAAGTTGTATGACTGATTTGATACCTCTAGTCGACAGACATGAATGAATGTCCTGCCCAGCTAAATATCAGTTCATAATTAATAATAAAATAACTCTGGGTATCACTGTGGACCAACATGGTCTAACTAAAGGCTCAACTAACATGCGCATGAGGGAGCAAGAGGTAGCGTCAAACGCACTTGGGCACGTGAGAGAAAACACTCACCCCCATGAGCCAACCTGTAATGTCGTTTAGAGCGATAACTTAACATGTCGTTAAGGACACATCAGCGAAGCTGGCACACAACCACACAAATGTTCGTTAGGCATGCGCCGCCAAACGCTCTGAATATGCGAATTTGACAGGGAAATTATGAAAAATGGTCAAATCGGCTGATGTTGAATTATAAATCGTGTTTACGTACATATATGCACAGTCAATCACAAAAGTAGGTACACAGTCTGGATTTTCAACAAAAATGAATTTCAAACGAGACTCCAAGCAAAACAATCTTAATCGCAGTTTTTTTAAAGCACTTGGTTGCGAACTTAGAACAAAAAAAAAAAAAAAAATGAGGATGTGTCAAAAACTATGGGCACAGGGGTTATACACCAAAAACCTAACGAAATTTAGATCAACAATAAATGGCCCTTCTAAGCTCTGCTGTGGTTACTCTTTAGATATGGACTGGATGGCGCAGTTGGTTAAGTGCCTGCCTTGGTTAGTGGCGTCGAGCAAGAGGTGGGATCCAATTAACGGCACTCCAGTGGTAGTAGTCTGACTGTGGGTATCACAATGGACTCAAAATGGTGTGAGGGTCGTTTTGTTCACTAAAAGTTTAACACAACTTTGGGATTTCAAATTTCAGACTGTGAGTTGAAATAGTGAACAAAATCAAATTTCAACTCACCGATTAAACAACGAGTTGAGACCCGGAGTTGATTAACTCACAGTTTCATATCGACCCTAAGTCTCACTGGCAGCCCCCTTCCCTACCCTACTTTACTCTTTAGATAGTTTAAATAGCCAAACGAATCCATTTTTTGTATTAGTGCACACTAAATTGACCACGGTAGATGCTGCCATAAGTCCACGTGTTATGACAGGTCCCTCTAAGTGACTTCTGTCCGTTTCGCAATGCAGCGTTGGTGCCTCACAACGTGATGACGATATCTGCTTCAACGCATAAATATGTCACACTCATCTATTTTTTTTCATTCCAAACATTGTTAATTTTCGTTAAACCTTCCCGCCCAAAGAAAATGTGAAGTAACGCAGGGAAATTTGAAAAATCAGCGAAATGTTTCAGCATCTTGCAAACATTTTGGTGAGACAGTGCTCCGCTTACGTTGCTTACACCGCTCTCATTTTTCTTACAAAATTCAAAACGTTGCACAAAGCAGTGAATGGCATGGAACCACTGTAGTGTGTATGTTGAAAAACGGGGCGACGCACCAACGCAGCATTGTGAATCGGGCATTACGGGCTTTTCAGATAGCTTCATATTTCCTTTGGCTTTATGTACATTACTAATTACCTTCCAAAACTACATGATGGCTTGGAGTCACGTTTGAAATACATTTTTGCTGAGAACCCAGGCTGTGTACTTACTTTTGTGATTGACTGTATCTGAACTGAAAACATGAGAACATGTCTCTCTTTACACAAAAATAAAGCAAACACGACAAAGAATTTGTAACATATGGCTATGAGCGCATATGCTCATTATGGCTAGTCATTACATCATTTCGTTAAAGTATAACACCAGCTCTTGTGGACTGATGCACATTATACGAGTAGTTGAGCCTTGTGTTAGTGATTTCCTATGTTGACTCTCTGTCCAAGACGTCGGTGTTGGTGGACAGAATATACTTTGTCTTACGCTCATTCACCGCAAATCCAATTTAAGCCGCTTCGTTCTCGATGCTCACAAAAGCCCCTCTGACAGCCCGCTGTGCTCTTCCAATGATGTCAACGACATCGGCATATGCGAGCAGTTGTACCGATTTGTGTAAGACTACGACGTTTAAGTTAAACACTATCTTCTCGAGAATGATGTTAAAAAAAATCGGATGGTAGTTCGTGTCGCTTTGTCTAAATCCAACGGGCATTCTTCATAGCCATTATGCAATGACGGTCGACATACCGCTGTATAGCTCGCCTCTATAAAAACTGTCATACGCGGCTTTAAAGTCCATATGTAAATGGTGGGTAACAGCTTGGCTCTTTTCGAAGATCTGTCGAATTGGAAATATTTACCCGATGGTGGATTGCTCTGGAACTCGCACTAGTTTGGACCAATCAGACGGTTTGCGTAGGGTTTCTGGCACACTGCGGTAGAGAAGATTTTATATACTTTTTTTAAGTGACTCTGCAGTTGGCTTACCCCTGGAAAAACATTGGCAGCACGAGTGATTGCTGACTAACTAGGCCCTGGCCCTCTACGGGTTGTAGCGCCACTCATATTATATTAATATTATAACGGGAACTACACTACACATGTCTACATATGTCCGCGGAACTACACAGTTCCGCAGACATGGTCAACGCCGGCATATCCATGGAACTACTATTAGTTGGCACTAGAGTTGTGTCGTTCCGGTCATGTTTAGCTCCCGGAACTATGTCCTCTGTCGGAAACATTTCATATCGTTCCGTAAACTCAACGTAAACATGTCCATGTCCATACTTCAAACTCCAAACAAAGGAAAAGACATATGTGGCAATTTGTACACACAAATTCTACACAAGCCACACATGGCAAGCAAACTCATGTCACCCACAAGCACACGCATGGAACCAACCATGTGTGCACCTGAGTCGGAACAATGTGCTGACATGGACATGTAGTCCATTAAATACAACAAATTTTTGTTTCGAACATATCAATCGAACTACACACACACATCCTCGAACTAGGAACAACATCAACAGCAAATCACTCGTGTTCAATTGATCGGAACATGAGCTACATATACAGTTCTGGGGACTTGTATGATTTCTTTAAAGAGTTCCGCGGACATGCTGCACGCCGGCATACCCATGGAACTAAACAGTTTCGGGAATATGTTCATCGCCGGCATATCCATGGAACTACACATTTCCGCGGACATGTTCAACGCCGGCAAATCCATGGAACTACACAGTTCCGCGGACATGGTCAACGCCGGCATATCCATGGAACTACACAGTTCCGCGGACATGCTCAACGCCGGGAAGTCCATGGAACTACACAGTTCCGCGGACATGGTCAACGCCGGCATATCCGTGGAACTACACAGTTCCGCGGACATGTTCAACGCCGGCAAATCCATGGAACTACACAGTTCCGCGGACATGGTCAACGCCGGCATATCCATGGAACTACACAGTTCCGCGGACATGGTCAACGCCGGCATATCCGTGGAACTACACAGTTCCGCGGACATGCTCAACGCCGGGAAGTCCATGGAACTACACAGTTCCGCGGACATGGTCAACGCCGGCATATCCGTGGAACTACACAATTCCGCGGACATGGTCAATGTAGAACTTCATGGTTCCGCGGACATGTTCAACGCCGGCATATCCATGGAACTACACAGTTCCGCGGACATGTTCAACGCCGGCAAATCCATGGAACTACACAGTTCCGCGGACATGGTCAACGCCGGCATATCCGTGGAACTACACAGTTCCGCGGACATGCTCAACGCCGGGAAGTCCATGGAACTACACAATTCCGCGGACATGGTCAATGTAGAACTTCATGGTTCCGCGGACATGTTCAACGCCGGCAAATCCATGGAACTACACAGTCCCGCGGACAATTTCCACGCCAGCGTATCCAAGGAACTATTCAGTTTCGCTGACATGTCCGTACCGCCGTCGGACCTATTTAGCACAACTCTACTTGGCACAGTTTGGAGGGTATCCTTCCTTTAAGATCAACTTTGCTATCTCCCTTAACTGCGCCATAGTTAAGCAGCCAAATGCTACCGCAACTACGTTCGCACTTCAAGCCTTTGGCACCTTCTAGTTTCATTTCACTGCAGATGCATTCCATTTCTGTTTTCCTTAATATTCGCTTGCCACATGTATTCATTTGAAGACGTAGCACACCATCCATTTATGAAAACTTTATAACTCCAGCTAAGTGAGTTCTCCATTCCTTCAGCTCCTCTATAAATAAACATCTCGTCGCAACACACACAAAACACCAACAAATAAAATAAACAACACCCACTAGATGTGCGTGGCAATAAAATGCGACCGATTATCTAAGCAAGCCGTATCCCCGACTTAAGACCCACCTAAAAACAGATCCATAAAACTTATATAACCACTGTTCTTCAACCAGGAACCGACGATGATTTTTGCTACCCTCCACCGCCTTATGTCACATCGGCGAGGAAATACCCCAATTCTGGTTCCTCTCCACCGCCTTATGTCACATCGGCGAGGAAATACCCCAATTCTGGTTCCTCTCCACAGCATATGCCGAAGACTAGCTCACAAATAAGCCAAAAAAAGTTAATGACTACACCAAATCTGAAATGATACGCACAGTAGTCGAGCTTGATCCCCAGCGAGACGGTGTCTGCATACGAATTGTGTCCGCTCGCAGTTCCACTGTCGCATGCAACTTGAATCACCAATTAGCTCGCAGCCACAGCGATTAGCACTTTATAGATCAAGCTGCCGACTTGGTAGATATTCGTAGCCAACTATAAATACCAATGCTTGCCGAGTAGAACAGCATTAGAACTTCTTCACTTAACCGTAAAGTTTCAAATACAACAAACCTTCAACATGATGATGAAATTGGTAAGTCTACGACAACAGCACCTTCTGTCGGAGCTAGTTTCTAACCGCTCTCTTGTATCCTTTCAGTTTGCTCTCGTTTTGGTCGCTCTGTTCGCCGTCATCAGCGCTGTCCCAGCTCCAGTGCCCGGACCAAACCCAGCCCCATCCCCACAGGTCCTCTTGGGAGGAGCCTATGCTTACCCATACGCCTACTCTCCATACGCCTTCTACGGTTGAGTTCTTCTAATCTCTGTTGTGCCTGAATAATTGACCTGAATTGACAACATGGGCGAGCGTGCCGAAGTGCCTGTTCGTCTTACTATAAGTTTTGATTTAATTTTACGTGATTTCTAATAAATAAAGCAAAAAAAAAAATGTACCCTTGTGTGTCTTTTATTTTCCTCAAGCTCTTTTCGACTAGGAATGAGTTCGCCCACAAGAGTGAAGATGAGGTGAAGGTGAACATATGTGTGCCTTCAAAAAGAAACGCTGTTAGTGAGGGATTTAATCGCCTGCCAGAAGGCGTCCCAAAAACACGGCACTGGAAAGGATAATGCCGCATTTCTCTTTGGGGTGTGGCGCAACAACCCGGGATATTGCTATTGACCAACGAGCGTTTTTGCTACTCCAATTCTGGTTACTTATTTAGAAGTCATAGGTGCCTCTTTTGACATAGACATTAACCAAGGCAGCCGTGGCGTTGTGGTCTGGTTGTGTCGTTCACATCTCCTACAGACCCGGTTTGCTCAAACTTTTGCACGATTTCTCCGATTGTACGCACATTTGGACGATTAAATTGACCGAAAAAATCACGAAGTGCACGATATGCATTTTGAGTTGAACGCCCATTTTCATAATAAGCCTGAATAACTTTAACGCGTTGCTCGATTGTGTATGGTTCAAATTGAGTTAGTCTGAAATTGAGGAATGTCAAATGAAATGCAGAAAAAAACTTGACGGCTAGGTATGGTTCACATTCGACATCGGCCCTTAAAATAAACCCTTTATAATAATTCTTCAACTGATCTAACTCGCATCGACCATCGGGCCGATATTTCTACTCCCATTTGGTGTCCTGATTCTCTCATCTTATGCGCATTATACCATTCACGCCACACTACCCACCACCTAAACTTCAGAATTCCTACCTGTACGGTGGGGGACGATCACAATGTGTTTGTGACCTTCGTGGAAGTCCTTTGCTCCTTTGCGGGTTGTGAAGCAACGCCATCCGCCGATCATCAAAACCTCTTCTTAACGTCACTCTGTGCTTTTGCGTCATCAGTTCGAAGCTGTGCACGCCCTTTTACCTTTCGCTGAGACATGGCTCAAACCTGGCCCCTTCCCGGCTGTCTGTGTATGCTTGTGCGCCCCTTTCAACTGGTGCTCCAACGTTGAGCTGCTGTACTTTCCCATGGCGCCTTCATCGCGGTCCCTCCCTACTCTCACTGATTGCTGGCATCCACCTCCACGGAACCCCTGTTCCGCTATCTCAGCTCTCCATGTGATGTCCAGATGTCCTTCACTTGATCCCTTGTGATTTCTCCCTGCACTCTCATAGACACTCTTCCCTGGGACCCCAATCAAGTTTCCTGTTGCGTCGGTCTCTTCGCCTTCCCAGAAGCGATGCAGCCCACGAAATGAACTCAGCTCCTCAGCCCAGTTTGCCTTGGCAACAGCACTTTCCCTTGCCATTCGTTTTTGTGCCGGTCTGGCTCCATGTTCTTTGCTCTCTAAAGTTGTCGATAGATCCGGATCGTTCACCTGCTGCTTTCGGATCCGTTCCAACGAGCACTGCTTCTCCATTAGTGAGTCTCTTTCATAGGCTTCTACTCGTATGAAGGTCCTTCCGACGACTACGTTCGTGGCTAAATTCTGTGGAATACTGGTGTCCCTTTCCGCCTCGACTTGCTTGATCCTCGTAGACTTGCTGTTAGAATTCTCCGCTCAAGGTCCAAAGTAATGCCGGTCCTAATCATAAAGTCCGCTCCGAGAATCAACTCGTCAACTATATCTGCCACTAGGGACGTATGCTCAACTGTCAATAGGCGGTACTATTGTGATTGTCCCGGTTAACTCCCCAAGTACTTCCACATCATCAGCCGTAGCAGTTCGTAGCCGTATCCCGTACAACGGCTCCACTTCTTCCACCAGGTCCCTCCTTAGGATCGAGTGTGACGTTCCCGCATACAACGTCACCGTTAACCATCTACCTCCAACGCTGCCATCGACAGTGAAGTTATTTTCGCTCCTTCCGAGTTGGGAAACAAAGATTGGGGGGCGATTCGTTGTGGGAGCCAGTTTCTGCCCCTCTAAACTGACTCTTTTTAGCTTAACGACAGCCTACTACTGCCCTTCTCTCCTGTCGGGTCCGGCTGTCGTAGCTTGTTGCGACCTGGAATGTTTCCGACGCTCCCTACAATCGCGTTGGTCTCCTGATTTTCTCATCTTTTACGCGTTATAACATTCACGTCGCAATACATTTTGCAACATTTGCTCAAAATATTTCAACTGCCCGAGCCTCAGTGTTGTTAAAACCCGATGTCAAAAGGTCTGATGCATATTCCTTTGACCATCTGCTGAATGGATCTTGACATGACTGATGGTCGAGAGCCACATTGAAATGGTGCAATAAGCTATTTTGAACATCTTTTATAAATTACTGCTGCTTAAACAAACTGCTGCAAAAATGCAAAACATGCTGCTTCTATTGCCCATCTGAAGCTTTGACTATTTCCTATCTTTCTGGCAATTTGTGGATCCCATCCCAAAAGAACTGCGCCGGCAGCCAAGAATGAATCAGGCCAATTTTTGATATTCTGCTCTGATGTGACCCGTATTTCAGTGGGGGCGTTCTGCATCGACCGGAACAAATGGTAGTCAGAAGGGGCAAGGTATGGGCTATAAGGCGGGTGGGGTAAAACTTCCCATCCACAAATAGTTCCTAACCGGAATAGCAACGTGGGGCCGAGCGTTGTCATGATGGAACATGATTGCCTCGTGTCTGGTCGCATATTCCGGGCGTTTTCCGGCTCCTACACTCTTCAAACGGATTCATTGTGTTCGGGAGCGCTGTCCATTGATGGTTTCACCCGGTTTTAGCAGCTCATAATACAGCACATCCTTCTGATCCCACTAAATACAGAGCATTACCTTCGCGCCAAGGATATTGGGCTTTGCCGTTGATTTGACTGTAGGCCAAGCCAAAATCAATGGCGTGCAAACCACTTTTGGCACGTTCGCTCAGCTAGCGCATGTTCACCATAGACCTCGACCAAAATACGATGACTCTCGGCAGCAGTTGTCTTCATATTAAAGTAATGAAGAAGAACTCCCCGCAAAAACCCTTTTCAGGCACAAAGCTCGGCATATTTGAGTGAAAAAAAAAGATTGTTTTTTACGCTTCAAATGATTGACATATACTGAAATGACGTACAATGACAGTAGCTTTCCAACGCATGTTACAATGGAATAATACAAGTTACACCACCTCCTACCAAACCGCTTGGACGCAATCATTTTGATGATCAACTCCTGTTTAAATTCCAGGAAACTGCTAAATCGGCTAACGCTGCTACTGACTAGAAAAAGCCTCTCAAGTTGGGAGATCGGAGTCGGCATAAGATTTTAGGTAAGTTGCCAAGAACAATAGCACTCACAACACGAGTGGTTGTAGCGCCACCCATCTTATTATATTAAAAACCAAGGCGTTATACAACTGGATGGTTCAATTGGTTATGTGCCTGCCCTTCATTAGAGGGGTCCCCTGTTCGAATCCCATGCTTGTGGGTGGCACAGGTCCCCCGGTTCGAGTCCCAGACAAAATGTTTTTATCGGGTTTTCAAATCTGGTCCAGTCACCCTTTGCCGTTGGGATCAAATTAACGGCGCTATCACTGGAGCCGTCAATCGCTGGTATGACTGGGAGTTACTGCCTGGCAGTACAATTTACAATACAATCGTTATGTCTGAGTTTAATAACCTTTGACAAGAAACAAAAAAAACCAAGGCGTCCATGCGATGTCGACCATCTATGACGCCCTTGTTGGCATTGAAACGGAATCCGTTAAACTGCACCGACCGGTTTATTATGCGACGACGAAGGTAAACGGTCTTCTGATGAAAGCAACACTTACAAAAGCTTTCTGTTCTTGATTGAAATTGGTCTTGTGGCCAAGATCGCCTTTCTAAACATCGCCACAATATGGACCACGATGTTCCCAATTCCATCGCACCGCAAAAATTCGACTGTCTTGCATCATTTTAAGCCGAGGAGTACTAAAAATAGGAACAGCTTCTACAGCACTCCCTCGTATTGGGAATCCATCCGCAGCAGACAACATCTTCAGCGAAACCAAACCAGTGGACGAGCCGACAGGAAACGATGACCTCACAAGGGCCGAAGAAATTGCGGGAATTATTCCAGCGAGGAAAGCAGCCGGGGCTAACAATATTTTTTCAATATAGTGCCTTGCGTGTTTACAGCTGCCCGCCACAGCTGTAACAGCTCTCCAGTACCAGATTGAAGGAATCACACGACAGCGCATCTCCTTGCCGAAATCCGGTGCAGGTTTCAAACGGGTCGGAAATCCTAGAGCCGTGTGTATCGTGTGTGTGTAGCGTGGTAAGCGTGGATCCGACACAACCGGATCAGTTTTCCCGGGATCCCGAATTTCCGGCCATAGCATCGAATAGCTAAAGATGGTGCGCAGCGATTCGAAACTCGCTGGTGTTCTCCAGGATTTGCCTTAGTGTGAATATTTGGTCTATGGTCGATTTGCCGGGCCGGAAGCCGCACTGATACGTGCCGACTAGCAAAACGGCTTTAGACGTTCACACAGTACGCTGGACAAGGTCTTGTAGGCGACGTTGAGCAGGCATATGTCTCTTTACTTGTTGCAAGAGGTAGGCACGCCTTGTTTGTGGATGGGGCATATGAAGCTGATATTCCAGTCGTCGGGCATGCTTTCGTCTTCCCAAATTCTACAGATGATCTGGTGTTCGCTTCCAGAACATTGCCACCGGCCTTGAGGAGCTCTGATGGTAAGCCATCTGAGCCTGCGGCTTTGTTATTCTTGAGCCATTTAATAGCTGTGTGTTAGCGTCACTCGTGACATTATTATTATCCCTCTTCATTTGACTTGCTGAATGCCTGCAATAGGCTACCATTGGACTCCTGTCTTTGGGGCTGTATTAAGGACCCGTTCCGTGTGAACGCTTGCACATCCCGAATCAAAGATAAAGACAGACCACTAGCCGCGGGGGATTGAATGCCTCTAGTGCCTGGTACGAAACGATTTAACGGGCTAGCGCTGGTAGGATTCAGCTCGCTGAAATTATCAGAGAGGGACAAAGATTCCTTATTCTGAATGCCATAGGCCCACAAAGTCTCCACTTCCACTTGTAGCCTCACAGACACAGATCTACTGATTTCCGGCTTCAAACTAAACTGAGTGAGAGATTTTTGTCGGCAGGACGATGACTGACATCACTGCATCCTATCCTCCTTGACAGAGTTCTCAACCGTCCTCCGCTCCAGGTCACACTGGACACTGATCAGCAGACGCTGGATGGAGTCCTTCGAATGTTCACCGATGGATCGACAATAGGTGAAGGCGTAGCTGCTGGCGTCTTCTTTCAGGGCCGAAGTGTTTTGGAAGCCGAGGATACTGCAGCTATTTAGGCAACCTTGTCTTGGCTAAAGAACAATGTAGAGCTATACCGACATATGCTGTGAGATGGCGATCAAGTCTCCGGATGCATTTGCTTCTCACTTGAAGACTTCCGCTTCAGCTGCCTATCTCCTATCAAGTTATCGGAGTATTTTAGTATAAGACAAGGAGATCTGTCATCCATGCCTCTCGCTCCTACAAATCATCTCTTGATGCCTGAAACCCTGAAACACCAATCGTAGATGGCACAGGATGCTCCACAAACAAAAATCAATCGAAGACGATCGTCTTACACAGCTTGTCCAGAATGAGCAGGCCGGCTCTCTGGACGCTCGCGGAACACAAGATTCGCTCTGCCTGGCAATAGCTCCCGCACATGGTCCAGAGACAAGAAAAACAAGGGAACCTTTGCTTGGTCATTCATTAAGGTCTGTTTTTTTAATTTCAAATATGGAATCAATTCGTCTTGAAAGCACAGTCAATTTGAATATACAAGGACGATAACACAACTTGAACATTCAATGTTCTTCTCAGCCCAATATTTCCCACAGACTATAATCCACGGGTTTTATTTGAATGAATATCCTCACGAAACAAATGCTCTGATTGATTTATCTACTGCGACGTTATTTCCTCCGACCCAGCAGCAGCACCACTCTCATTCTCCTTTCGGAACTGCATTTTAGCATGACAAGCCACGCCTGCACATGGAGAGCTTACTATGCGAAATGATAACCCACCCAACCTTGAGCACCAACTACTGCCTCCGAACAGTAGAGCGCGATGTACCCCTTCTTTGAATAGATTCACCCCTCTGGCCCACACCAACCTCGTTCTGCTCATCGACCTTGATAATAGTTCACTTACCGTTCGAGACATTCGCGCTTGTTAGTCGCACACACTTTCTCACTCAGGCAGTGGGCTCATCAATACTGCATAGACGTGAGTCTAGCAAGCAAAAGTGTATCGAGACTACCTTAATTCCGATCGTGACCAGACTCCCTAATCGCCACCCACAAGCATCAGAAAAAGACGTAAACATTAATTTATGTGGCGGATCACCAGTCTCCGCTATAAATACCCGACATTGGCCTCTAGGAAAACATTCGAATTTCACCACTCAACCGGAAAAGATTCTAACAAAACCCTCTCAAGATGATGAAGCTGGTAAGAAGGACGACTCAGCGGCTGGCAGTCGACAGCAACTCATAATCCTTTTCGTTTCTTTTCAGTTCGTTTTCGTTTTGGTCGCTCTGTTCGCCGTCATCAGCGCTGTCCCATCCCCAGTGCCATCACCAAACCCAGCCCCATCCCCACAGGTCCTCGTGGGAGGAGCCTACCCCTACGCCGCCTACCCATACGCCTACTCCCCATACGCCTTCTACGGTTGAGGAGTTGCTTGACGTTGCCCTCTGTGATGACTTAAAATGACGACTCGGACTTTCAAGGATTCCCCAACCAAAACAATGCTTTAGGAGTACATTTTAAATAAACAAAAACTTTAAAGGACATTTGTTTTTTCATTATTCCGTTGAGAGTTGGTCTCCAAGACGTACTCACTCAGGCGTCATTGATTTCGAATTCCCTACACTCAGGCGTTATGAAGTAATTGGTATGCAATCAAACTGCTTGAGAAACGAGAGGAAGGACTATTACAGCCTCTTAAAATGAAAAAGACCTACTTGACAAGATAACCATTTCCAAGTAGGGTGTAGGTTAGGTTGGGTTGAAGTGGCTGACTGATGCGCGGAAAGACAGCAGCCACACCTAGACCAGCTTAGGGCACACATCCGCGTGGAAGCAATGGGCTTTAATGTTTTGCAATGCTTTTCAATAAAGCGAAGGAGACGGCTGACACTAATGCTGCCCATTTCAGCCGATTATCGAAGTAGTAGGCCTCCAGATGTTTGAATTTGCTGGAAAAGGGAGCACTGCAGCTACACAACAGACCCCGCAACTTCTGAACTTTCTCTTTCTCAGAAGTCATTGTGAGGGAGGACTAGTTTAGAGGCGTGCATTTCAACGGCTCATTGCCCTGTTATGACGCCAATGAGGGTTCTAAGATTCGGACTGTTTGGTAAATCCTGCGCCACTTGCCCATCTGCGATTCATTTGAGCTAGTGTTTCCAGCATTAGCAGATGTTTTATAGTAGCGACGACGAAACTCGAAATATTGTCAGCTCCGGCTGCTTTCCTCGCTGGGCTACGTTGAATAATTCCCGCAATTTCTTCGGCCGTTGTGAGGACATCTTTTCCTGTCGGGTAGTCCGCTGGGTTGGTTTCGTTGAAGATGGTGTCTGGTGCGGATGAAGTCTCAAGTGCATTGACGTAGCTGTTGACTTGTGTGACAAATCAGAGACATCGGGCGGTGATGGTTGAAAGCTGCCTTCGAAAAAGGATGAAAGAGCTTCCGCTTTTTCCGCCGCCGTGTTTGCATCTCCTTCGCTTGTTGTCAGTGTTTGTGGCAGCTACTTCCTCTTACCGATGATTTGATGGATTTGTCGGAATGTGTCTGGACCTGGCTGTATCTTTCGGAGCTGTATATTGTTGTGCGTTCGTAGCGCGTTCCGAAACATGACGTTCGTGCAGTTCAACTCACTGAGAACAGCTTGGCAGTCGCTGCCTCGTGTGTTCAGCGCCCGGTGGTGTATTCGCTGGAGTCTTTTCCTTTCCTCAGGAATTCTTTTTACAGTTGAGATTACAACTGGACTAACAAACTAAGGGGTAGGGTGTTGGCTCAACAATCGGGGCCCAACTGATGTACTTTGTTTAATTTAGTATTTATTATTTATGTCGGTTTTATTGCTTTTTTTAAAGTCCTACGTTGGCTGGTGCTTACATCGGGTTGTTCAAGTCCGTGTGTCCATGTCCTTTTTGGGATGGGGTGGTGATGTGTTAGCCGACTTAGCCTTGATGGTGATTGCTATCGCTGCTCTGGTAGAATCCGTGCAGCTCGTTGTTAGCAGATTAACACGTTGAGGTAGCGTTGTCCGGGCATTGTGTTTCTCAGGTTCCTGATTTCCTCGTTAGGATGGTTGTTGATGTATAGTAGCTGCTTTCTAAACAGCGTCACCGTGTACTGTTGCAGGGGGATGATGCGTGCTTGGTCGTGAAGCCTGTTGTTGCTGTGGTGCCTTTAACGGTCCCTGTCGAAGGTGAGTCCGGTACATACTCTTCATTTCGAAAATTGTCATGCTGGTCTTAGAGATGGTGCGCCATATTGGGAAGCCGTACGTTAAGATCGGTCGTATAAGCTGCTTGTATAGCTGCAGTTTTGTCCTCTGGCTTAATCCATTTTTCTTGCGCATCAAGGGATAGATGCGATGGAAGCCTAGGTTGGCCTTCTTAAGGGTAATTTTCGATTGACTGTTGAACTTCAACCTTTCCGTGAAGTTAACGCCCAGATACTTGACCTTTTCGTGTGTTGATATTCTGAGCACTACCTTTATGCTCAGACACCTCTGGATGGTCTCCTCAAGCACATAGGTACCGATTTCCCCGCATTGATACGAATACCCCATTTGGTAAAGTAGTCAAATTTGTTTGCTGTTTGGATTTCGACTCGAGCTGGCCCCTAAGTCAGCGAGTCATCTGCAAATAGACAGCAGTTCACTGTGTCAGTTGGAGGTGGTTGATCTGCCGTGTAGATGTTGAAAAGCCACGGTCCCAGCTCTGATCATTGTGCAACTCCCGCCTTGGTGCTCCGCTCTGTTGCCTTGCTGTCATCAACTGAGACGTAGAATCTTGTGGAATGCAGAAAGCTATAAATTATTCTGATGAGGTTGGAGGGGAATCCCATCTGGTTCAGCTTGTAGATGAGTCCCTCAATCCAGACCGTATCGAAAGCCCTTTCTACGTCCAGGAAGCAGGCGACGGTGACCTCGTGATTTTTCAGGACAGCTGAGACATCGTGGTGGAACTTCATTAGAGGATGCAGCGTTGAATGTTTCTCCCGAAATCCGTACTGAATATTTGGAATGATGTTTAGGTCGGTACCAGGTTCTTCATGATCTTGCTTACATTGCTCAAGAGCGATATAGGCCTGTATCCTGAAACACTGACATCGTTCTCCTTCTTTGGACCATTTTTGCTATTTTCCACTTGCTAGGAAAGTAGCAATTGTTGATGCAACTGTTCGTGAAGATTTTGAGAAGTATCATCACCGTTTGGGGCATTCGGGACGAAATTCGAAATAATGTCAGCCCCGGCTGCTTTCCTCGTTGGGCTACGTTGAATAACTCCCGCAATTTCTTCGGCCGTTGTGAAGTCATCTTTTCCTGTCGGGTCGTCCGAACCCGGATAAGCCTGCAGCGTGATATTCAGTTTATTTTGGTGTTCGTTTTCTCATTTTGTCTCTTTCTATTTTCTGGTGTTCTCGGGCTACTATGTTCTGACAAAACAGACAGCTGAGCTACAAAGAGTGACATTTCTTTTGGCGGGCACTTATAAATTGGGAGCGAGTGACTGGAAAATTGAGAGCGAAACCACTTCAAGCTCGGTGAAAACGGCCTATTGAGGTTTCAGTAAAAGTTCATCCGGACCTCGCGGTTTCGGTTCAGTGGAAACGTAGCATAAGTCTTGGGGTCTACACCAGAAATATCCATCTGGATCTATACGGCTGGATCATCTGGATCATCGTGTTGGAATTTCATTAGACGATGGATTTTGTTCACGATTTCAACCCACAGTCTGAAATTTGAAATGCAGAAGTTGTCTAACTTTCCCTTTTTAAATTTCCCCTGGGATATTCTTGACAATTCACACATACAATGCCATTTTGAATTTACGGTGTGTGTTGTTCGTGGGCGCTGTTACAAGGAGAATTGCTAGCGAACGTTTTCAGCAGAGACAACGGTTGCAAAATGTCTGGTGTTCCGTTGCTGCCGGCATGTTATGGAGAACATCACAAGCAAAGTCTGCATTCGCCTCTTGAATTGATCCGAGCGAATAATATTGACGATTGGTCAGCTTTTCCGTAATTCACTGGGCCTGTGAACAAATAAAAAAAAATCTAACAAATATTTCCTTATTTCAAATCAAAGGTGTAGTATTTTCTCTCGTTTCACGGCAATTGCTCTAGCTAGACTTGAACACAGAACCTGCAACCTCTGGAATGTCACAGTGTCCCGGCATAAGTTGGATGTTAAAATACTTGGCCATCTCGTCATGAGGTAGGCGGCAATTAAGGGAAGTCTTGGAGTTGGAGTTCAGAGATTTGATCGCATTTTTTCCATTTCGTCTCATTTTTTTATTACATTGTTTTTTAGCCAGGACGCTGCAGTAATTCGGCATTTTATTTTATTTACTTACTTATAAAGGGTGATTTTTTAAAAGCTATAGGAAAGTTTAAAAAAAAAAACACATAACATTCAGGAACATGCATGAAATCTTTATTTGAATCGATAGTACGGTCCATATAATTTAATGTTTGAAGATTATTTCATGCAAATGTTGACCTTGACCGCACCTCAAATGGTCCATCCGCTTAGTCCAATTTTGGCATACTCTTTCCAACATTTCGGCCGGTATCTCACGAATAAATGCTTCAATGTTGTCTTCCAATGCGTCAATTGAAGCGGGCTTGTCTGTATAGACATGAGCTTTAACATAGCCCCACAAAAAATAGTCTAAAGGCGTTAAATCGCACGATCTAGGCGGCCAATTGACCGGTCCCGAACGTGAAATAAAATGTTCACCGAACTCGCCTCTCAATAAGTCCATTGTTGCGCGTGCTGTTGCGTTTTGTTGAAACCACATGTCATGCAAGTCAAGCTCTTGCATTTTGGGCAAAAAAAAGTTGGATATCATCTCACGGTAGCGCTCACCATTCACAGTTACGTTACGATTCGCATCATCTTTGAAGAAGTACGGTCCAATGATGCCACCAGCCCATAAACCGCACCAAACTGTGACTTTTTCTGGATGCATTGGTAGCTCTTGCAATGCTTCTGGCTGATATTCACTCCAAAATCGACAATTCTGCTTATTTACGTATCCATTGAGCCAAAAATGAGCTTAGTCGCTGAACACATGTGATGTCGCGATGAACTTTCCTAACAGAGCACGCATTTTGATAATAAAATTCAATAATTTGCAAGCGTTGTTCGTTTGTAAGACGATTCATGGTTAAATTATAGACGAAACTGAAGATGTTTGACAGTGAAACAAAACACGAAACGTGCGTCAGCTGTTTAAACCAGTTTTGCCAAAAAGATAATAGCTAAAAAATCACCCTTTACAATATTATAAAAACATATAGTGACTTGTTGTTAAGTGAATGTTGTCAGTATCGCAACAAAAAGAAGGCAAAATGAAACGCGGGTGTTCCCAAGATTGCCGACAGTAATGGCATGCGATTAAGGAGTCAAATCGAAACAACTTACCCACCGGAATTTGATAGCAAAAGTTTTGTCAGTCGTTTTGCATCAAAATTTTGTTTGCTGTGCGATCTGGAACATTTTTTAGTTTATATGTTTCCAAAGACGTAGTTCTCTTTACTTTATGAACTAAAAAATTTTAATATTTCCCTTTGTTTGTAGAATGACGTTCAGAAGTCTTCGGATTTTTTTCAAGAAGGCTCAAGGGTTCATCAGGCCCCTTTCTTTCCTTTCAAATGACAGGTTCTCTTTATAGTGGCATTAGCAACTGTTTACCAACATTGCAGAAAAAAACTTGCTTAATTTTTCCAAATGAGAGCGGGTAAGTTTTTTCGATGGCACTCCTTACAAGCAGCTTCTTTGGAGATATCCCTTGAACTCGATATGCCAGGCCACATAAATGTGTTTGCAAGATAATTGAGTTCAATTAATCTTGTTTGTGTTGGGTGCTGTCGAGAAGACATAGCTTTTCTAGACGGGCAAGCAATAAACTGAACTGCCAGCGCTTCGATGTGGACCGCAGTGATGAGAACGAAGAGGAGAAGAAGATCCACCACTGCCATGGCTTCTTGTAGTCATGCTGATTAAATAATTAAAATACGCACGTTTGATGAAGTTTCTGTTTATTTAAAATATCCTACTAAAGCATTATTCTAAACTATCTACTTGGGGAATCCTTGAAGGTCCGAGTCGTCATTATAAGCCATCACAGAGGGCAACATCCAGCAACTTCTCAACCGTAGAAGGCGTATGGGGAGTAGGCGTATGGGTAGGCGGCGTAGGGGTAGGCTCCTCCCACGAGGACCTGTGGGGATGGGGCTGGGTTTGGTGATGGCACTGGGGATGGGACAGCGCTGATGACGGCGAACAGAGCGACCAAAACGAAAACGAACTGAAAATAAACGAAAAGGATTATGAGTTGCTGTCGACTGCCAGCCGCTGAGTCGTCCTTCTTACCAGCTTCATCATCTTGAGAGTGTTTTGTTAGAATCTTGAAATTCGAATGTTTTCCTAGTGGCCAATGTCGGGTATTTATAGTGGCCACTGAATTGGCGGAGACTGATGATACGATACATAAATTAATGTTTACCTCTTGTGCGATGTTTTTGGGTGGCGATTAGGAATTCTGGTCACTATCGGAATTAAGGTAGTCGCGATTGTCTGTTAGTCATATGTTTATGCATTATTGATGAGCCCACACTAAGACTTGGCGTGAGAGTGTAAGCGACTGACAAGCACGAGTGACTGAACCGGTAACTGAACTATTTTGAAGGCCGACGATAGAATTGAGACCGGCTTCGTTCATCTTTAACCAAGGATGCCAGCGTATTGATCGAAAGAGGGTGTACCGCCTGCTTTACAGTAAACGGAAACTAGGTAATTTGCAAGGTCCTCGATGTGAGTGATCTCTGCTAACAAATAGTGAATTCTTCGCCCAGAGTCGTGGCACACCCCCGGCATCATGGGGAAGTGAAGAAAATAACACCGAACCAGATGAAAAATGCAGTAATGAAGAATTACGGGGGAAAAAGGAGAACAAATCTGGCATTATTTATGATCTTCTATGGCGTTCCTTAAACTTGTACAGTAAATCAGCATCGACATCGGAAACAGCTTCCGATCGCGAAACTGCCCTGCCTGCCACATCGTCGTTGTGCTGTTCAGGTGAGGTTTCTATTTAATTTTGTGGCACGTAGCAAGATTCAGGAGTTTCAGAATCATCCGGAGACGATGTTCTGTGCTGTCAAAGCCGACTCGTCATTCGCCGTGGATTTGGTGTACAAGAGAATAAAAAATACAGTAGTGTCTGGATAGCGTGAACCCCTGATTGCGTGAACACCCGTTTTTTTTTGAGCGTGAACAAAAAAAACCTCGATAACGTGAACCAAAAATATATGAGTTAACAACGTTCCGCAAACGAATAACTCAGGTCAGACCATTACAACTCCGCGCCACCTTAAAGCAAGGCGAGTATCCTCGTATGAAACGAGCATCACAAATGGTTTTTGAAGCAGCGTGGTAAAAATCTATCAGGTGGTGGAGAAATGCTGGAAGAAAAAGCCAAGCAATTGCATTCTCAACTAAAGGAGAAAGAAAGGGTCTTTAATGCCAGTTCTGGTTGGCTAAGTGGATTCAAGTCACGTTATCGTGTTCGGCTGTTAAAAATCTGTGGGGAAAGTCTTTCATCCGATGGTGGTGCAGATGCGCCCTTCAAAAATAATTTGGGGAAAATAATTTATGAGCTTTACCTGTCTAAAAACAAAATGCCGATGGGACGGGTTTGTTTTGGAAGATGTTGCCTGAAAAAACATATGTTGCCGGTGGTGATAAAACGGCTCCAAGCCGAAAAGTAGAGAAGGCCAGGCCAGGATTTCGTCAAACGCTACTGGCCTTCACAAAGTAAAGCCACTGATTATTGGAAAAGCAAAAAAAAAAAAAACTCGTTCCTTCAAAAACTTTGATATTCCAGCCAATTCCACCGAACGCTTAGATGACTGCAGATATTTTCAAGAAGTGGTTTCACAAGCTGTTTGTTCCGCAGGTAAGAATAGAATAAGAAATTGTTGATGATCACACATTTGTTTCTGGTGCAAGATTTTTTACGAAAAGAAGGTTTGCCAATAAAAACTGTTCTGTTCTTCCTGGATAACTCTCCATTCAGGAGTCAGTTAAAACAGCCTCACATTTGAGCAGCCGAAGGGGATAGTTCCGACGAAGAGGATAATACACCTCTTATCTTGATACGGGATAAATTGAGGCATCAGCGATTTGAAGACACTGCTGAATTGCAAGATTTGCTAGAAATTGTAATTATGTATTTTATGGGTAAAAAGACGCGTTTGGATAACGTGAACAGTCTTGTTTGTGTGAACGGCGTGTGAAATAATTAGTTCACGCTATCCAGACAGCACTGTACAAACATTTCAGAAAACAGAAGTTGGCAAGGCATGCGGGGATAGCAGTCGCTTCCCACAAGCAGGGATAGCAGTAAAACATTCAATCACGATAAAGCCTACAGCTACATTTCCGATGCTCTAAAACGAAAGCACAACAGGTTGGGAGCAGTCCTCGGCAGAATGAAAATTCCACTTTCTGGCAAGCAGATATAGGTTCAACGACAGACACAAGTGTAGATGGTCGCATTGTCGGGGAATCGACATTGCAAAAGCTAAGCTGGAGGAACTGTCAATCAAGCCAGTTGACAGTTAAGGGTCCGATGTAATCCACTGTTTGTCTGTAGCAGACGTTTGAAGTTAAGATTCTTACTTAACAGGCCTGCGGCGCATGAACCTGGGCTATAGCTACCTTCTATTACTGATGGTCCCGGACACTCTCCTGGAGACTCAGCTCTCTTGCCCCCTCTATAACTTTATTCTTATACTGTAGGCTTAGTCTTCCTCTGCTTCTCGAAAAAGGAGCCGGATCTGAATATCTGGAGCATTGATGTCCATGCGCCCGATGGGGTTGAGCCAGTGCAGTCGACGAATCTCTGTCCTTCACACTGCCTCCACATTTAAGTGGATTCCTCCATTCATCCCCAATTCAGCTCCTCCTCAGGCAGTTAAAACTCGATCGTCCTTTCTAGGGCTTGACTTAGTTTGAATATTTGGTCTATATCCGATGTACTGGCCTGGAAGTTGTCCGATTAGTGCGTTCCACAATAGCGTTACACGTTCGCTTAGTACGCTGGGCAGTTTGTGGGGATACGCCTCAACATTTTGCACATGAGATGGGATCGCCTTTTTTGTGAATAGGGTACGTGGAGCTCATATTTCATTCGTCAGTCATTATTTCATCCTCTCAAATGTGACAGATTATCCGGGGCATGTTTTCCACCAGATCATCGGCACAAAGCCTTGGACTTTGTTATTCCTCATCCTTGTGAACTACCCTTTGATGTGTGCCGACGTTTTACTTGGTATAGTTGGCGTATTGAAACCAAGGCGCTATGCCTTGGTTTTAAATTGTTCTCTACACGCCGCTCGCTGTATTCGAACTTACTCGTCATAGTCTCCTACGAGGTGGTACGAAATGTTTGTGTCCTAGCTGATGAGGTGCATCCATAACGCAATAAGCCCCTCCCTCATCTAATCACCAAAACAAAACTACTGTGGCCGCGAAGAAATTCGGAGGGGGTACTCCTTTAGACTATGTTGTGTTTCAACACAATGGGCCTATACTTGCCCTGTCTTTTGTGATTTGCGCTTCTAGCCACATTAACCTTTGTTCCAATGTTTTCCGCAATTGTTGTACATCTCTCAGAAATCCAAAAAAGGTCAGGCCGCTGTTCTTTAACAAGACTAGACCGATATGCACTTTCGCTGTAGCATTGAGCAATCGAAGCTACCCTCAAAAGGAAATCAAAAGTAGAAAGTGCCCTACACTCGAACAAAATCCGACAAGAGCTCACTTCACTTTTTCACCAAACCCTGACAGATTTACCAAGTGAAGCTGGATTCGACATCCAACAACCATGAGCACACAACATATTGAGACGCTGATGCCAGACAGAGCTCTGTGTGATAACAACCGAACCGAGCATTTTGATTTATATATTCCTTCCCTTCCCACTGATTATCTCCTGATCTTCCTATTGGCAGTCCTGACATAACGATAAAGAATCAATGCTTTGCTTGTCGAGAGCAATACTCGTTGGTGCTGGAGACATTAGCACCGCTTAATATCTGAAGTTGGGAAGATCGAGGTGGTAACTATACCCGAGATGAGGAGATCACCCATTCCGAGAGCACAGACAATCACTTCGCGGATGAAGTAAGCCCTCAAGTAAGCTCAGTTACCGGTTTGGACACTCGTGCTTCTATTCGCACACATTTTCGCACTTAGGCTTGCTGTGGGTTCATCAATGCTGCATAAACATGAGACTAACACACAAAAGTGTATCGAGACTACCTTAATTCCGATCGTGACCAGACTCCCTAATCGCCACCCACAAGCATCAGAAAAAGACGTAAGCATTAATTTATGTGGCGGATCATCAGTCTCCGCTATAAATACCCGACATTGGCCTCTAGGAAAACATTCGAATTTCACCACTCAACCGGAAAAGATTCTAACAAAACCCTCTCAAGATGATGAAGCTGGTAAGAAGGACGACTCAGCGGCTGGCAGTCGACAACAACTCATAATCCTTTTCGTTTCTTTTCAGTTCGTTTTCGTTTTGGTCGCTCTGTTCGCCGTCATCAGCGCTGTCCCATCCCCAGTGCCATCACCAAACCCAGCCCCATCCCCACAGGTCCTCTTGGGAGGAGCCTACCCCTACGCCGCCTACCCATACGCCTACTCCCCATACGCCTTCTACGGTTGAGAAGTTGCTGGATGTTGCCATCTGTGATGACTTAAAATGACGACTCGGACGGACTCCAAAGTGACAGTTTAGAAATTATGCTTTAGTACGATATTTTAAATAAAAAGTTTTTCAAAGGATTCGTGTGTGGATGTGTATTAATTCGAAGGGTGTGAACCTTGACGGTTCTGGTTCGGTATTTATTTCCGACAATTATTCCAGGGCGCTGATGCCGGAATAGTTGAGAAGTGTCGAAAAAATTGAGAACGCAACGACATTAGTGGTGGATCTGTATTTGACCGGTTTATAGACTGGCAAAGGGACTGCCAGAAAACAATTGAGAAGACCTAAGATAAGGTGCAGCATCTACTGCCCATGTCATTTGTAAGTATAATGCGTCGAGCAATTGCCTCTAGGTCTGTGCCGTTCGACGGAATCATTAAGTAAACAGCAGCTACAGACAGGCTTCCACATGCATTTGTGCATTTGTCGTTTTTGAGTTAGGATTGGATTCTATGGACACTTTTTTTAAGTCCGTGCTTAGATTTGCTCTCTATCCGTGACATCGAACATCGACTTTCCGTATCCACCAAAATCAGCGGTTTGTAGAAATGTTGTCTGCTACAAGCCTTACTTTTTGCGCTTGGGACAAGTTTTTCATACTGTTCAGTTAAGAAAATAAAAAAAAAACACTGAATTGCACAAATGAAATATTTATGTTTAATATATTTACCGCACATTACGTTCTGCACCTCTCGGTGGACTGTTAATGACTGATCGTACATAATTTTTTTTTTTAAATGCATTTTCATTATTGAACCAATTGTTTATAAATTTTTAGATAGTGAAAATAAATCTTAAATTATAGAGTTATATCTAACATGTGTTGCCTTACATTTCTCTAGATATTTTGTTGGCTTACATAAATTTTTAGTTGTACATTTTCAGATAAGTAAGCAATTGCAGGAAAAGGTTCACAAAAACCTGCTTGTTGGTCTTATTGTGTACCTAACTTAACTTAAAATTAACTTATTCTATCTTACCACAATTAAAAAGAATCCGGATTTTAGAGACTTAGCTCTCTCCTGGTATTGTGAGTTGTCGAACTTAAATGTGTTGCTGTCCGTTCTTAAGTTGTGGTAGATAATGTTGTTGCGGTTGTTTACAATTCTGCCCATCTCGTACAGGTTTCTGATGTGGCTTGTTGTGCGGAAGATGTCGCTAGGATCAGTTCAGTTATGAGGCTATTCGGGATGTTCTCGAGGTTCTTGCAGAAGTTGCTGGAGAGTTGGAATATGCGTCTGTCTATCTCGGCACTGTTGTAGAGGATGGATGACCCTACATATTTGTAGGAATTTTGTTGGCGATGGAGGTTGGTGATGGTCCTGAAGCATCTACACTCGAATATCCGCAGTTTCTCCATTTGGGATTGTGTTAGGTGGAACCATACTGGGCACGCGTATGTCAGTGATGGTCTTATGATCAGCTTGTACAGGATCTTCTTTATCTTGGTGGAAAGAGTGTTGTGTTTCCACATGACTTTACTGCAGTAGCTGAGTTGAATCTTGGCGTTCTGGATGCGGTTGGTGATGTTCTTTCCGAAGGAGAAATTTCTGGTGAAAGTAACTCCTAGGTACTTCATCTCCTTGCCTGGTTGTACCGATTCGTTGTTGATCTTTATGCGAACTCTTGTGTGCTGCTTCAGGGTGTTCCTTGTGCAGTGATTGTTAGGGCCTTTGATTACCAGCTCTTGGATTTTCCTTTCGTTGGTGAGTGCCGACAGGCATCTGTTAATTAGTCTCTCGCTAGGTAGAATAAATGGGGTGTGGGAGTAGATTAGAGTGTCGTCAGCATACGTGATGATCTTCACTTCTGGGTTGGTGGGTTGGGGAATATCCGCTGTAAATAAAAGATACAAAATAGGTGCCAATATAGAGCCTTGCGGTACTCCGGCTGTTATTGGGAACGTTGAGGATTTGGAGCTTTTGACGTTTACCATGCATTTTCTGTTGGTAAGGTAAGACTGGACTAGCAGACAGGTGTTCAAGTCCACGTTGTGGAAGTGGTGGAGCTTAAGTTATGCACCTCTCAGTGGACTGTTAATGACTGATCGTACATAAAATCCCTTTCGTCATTTTATTTGCCCTCATTTCTGGTATACCACCGCTATCCAACGCACTATGGGATAGGGTGCGGTTTGCGTTCGTTTGCCATCGTTATTCTTATTTCTGGGGTCGCGAAGACCCCTATCCAGCGCGCTATGGTATGGAGTGTGATCTGCGTATGTGCTCTGATGGTGATTTCATCCTCTCGGTCGCGACCACCGTTATGGGTCTATCCTTCCGAGGGTTGCTCTGCGGTAGTTGTTGTGCACATCGTAGACGGCTCTCGTCTGGCTCCTTTTGTTTGTCATGCTATACTATGTTGCCCTCTGGCTGCCAGCCGCCTGTCCTGAACACATACAAAACTCTGGGAGGAATGTGGCTTCCCATTGGAGGCCGGTGGCGATGTTCTGCTAGGGAGGATGCACCAGATCATCTGTACGTGTGTCCGAGAGACTGGAATATCAGCTCCATATGCCACATCCACAGAAAGGCGATCCTACCTCTTGAAACAACTATAGAGGTAAATAGACGCAGGTTCAGACCTTCCTTTTCGAACTTAATTCAAAAATCAAAGTCGTCCAAACGACAAAAGTTTGATATCAAACGACATGTCAAACCTCAGGTATTAATGTTCTGCAAACAATTTCCTAGAAACGGTATTTACTGTCATGTGACATCTTCAACAACAGACATTTGTCAGCAAGATTAGTTGCATCACTTGCATTACGTGAGTCAATTTCATCGTGTTCGTATGAAGTAGCAACGCTATCCTTCTAATTTTAATTTCTTGCTCATTATTCAAAAAATCTTTAAGGTGAGTTTACATTTTGTACGACCTCAGCAAGTGGTAGTAATCATCGTTTGGCTTAAAGGCCATAGGCTTATGCATTCATAGACTTTTAAGAATGTACCCAAATGTACCCGCCGGGGGATAAGGCTTAAAGTATTTTCTTGGACGTTGCCTTTCGGAATCCGTTTTCACGCTGAGATGGGCCATCAGCTGCCCCCATACAATTTTTTCAACAAACCTTCCTCGTGCTCGAGTTACGTCTTGCAACACGTTCCAGCTCCTGCAGCATAGCAACATGCATCTATGCCCTTGTCTTTTGTCTAGTCCCTCATTCCCCGTTTAAGTTGAGTAGTGTAGCAACGCAGCCACAGGGAGTAAATGACAGCATCAGCGACACGGCAACAGAGTGTAATAATGACAGTGCTGTGGTGAGATAAGAGAGAATGTAGCAAAGGGCATTGAAGCGACAGACTTTGCAGAAGGCGGTTGTGCGAGATTAATAAAGTGAATTAAAAGAATCCACCTTGTTATTATCAGATAGAGTGAAGTACAAACACACCAATCGACATAGAGTTCTAGCGGACGGACCAGGGGATAACAATTCAAATAACTAAAGGTGTCGTTTTTATAGTAGCGTCCCTTTGTGTTTTTGTCAAGTCTATTGTTGACTGTTATATTTGTCGTTTCGTCGAGAGTGTACAGACGCCATCGTAGTAAATTGTAGACCACCGATGAAGTTGGTTCTTATTTGTCGAAAGGAAATAAATTTTATCTGTAAAGTGCTTTCGGTGTTATGTTTCAGTGTGGTGGTGGTGCTAAAAAAATTATATCATTTCCACATCTGGCGTGTACGAATGGGGCATGCCAAGACTAATTTGCCTTTTTGGGAATGCCAATGATGGCAAATGTTTTTCCGAATCGCTGAAATAAGCTCCGAGATGAGAGGTATTGAAATGGACCTCATTGAACATTTCCAATTTGTTAATCTTCCCAGACGGAACTGAAGCGCGCACTCGATAGTTTTGTGGCCGTGTGTGCTGATGTTGGAATGAAGGTTCACGTGGACAAATCGGAGGTTATGGTCGACCATCTCCAGAACGCCTGTTCAATGCACTCTACATTTTAGTGGAGTCCCATTGAAGCAGGTGGAGACGTTTAAGTATCTCGGAGTCTCTTTCACGAGTGATGGAAGGAGTAATGCTGAGCTTTTCTGTAGGATTGGTCAAGCTGGGTGAATTTTGAAACAGCTTGCGAGATCTGTAATCAGGAACGCCGAGCTTGGTATCACTCAGTATTTGTTCAAACTCCCACCAATGGTCATGTAACATGAGTAATGATCGAAAGAATAAGATCGCGAATACAAGCTGCTGAGATGAGATTTCTCCGTGCTGTTGTGGGAATTACTCGCCGGGACAGGGTGAGAAACACGGCAGTGCGCGAGGAACTCAACATTGAGGAGTGGTTTGGTGGTTTGGTCACGCGACACGAATGTCCCCTTCATCAGGACTTCCGAGGCGGGAGTTGAATGCGATTCCGTCAAGTAGGCGACCGCTTGACAGACCTAGGACCAAGTCCTGGTTTCGATTGGCATATCTCCTGATGAGTTAGAGCCAATGGCGGAGGATCGAATTGCCTGGAGATCTCTCGTGAGTGGTTTAGTGGAGCAGAAGTTGATGATGATGATGACGATTAGTATGCATTTCTTCAAAAAATGTTTCTATTTATATTAAATTGAAATAAGTTGAACTGAAATAGTAAGATTTAATAATATCAATTAAAGCATGTGCTGTATGATGGCCTTACCTGACAATACATAAGCCGAAGTCGGGGTATTTCAGTTTTCTCACACTTTTGAAGATGTCAAGTGGTGGAGATTTCTTGTACCAGGAGTCCAAAATAGTGGTCTGCAGATTCAGCGAACACCGATCTACTTTTTGTATCTAAAAGCAAGGCTGCATCTGACAGCGTACATCGAGACGAGCTATACAACGATAAGTCTATTTTTGAAATTCCCGCAAAACTGAACTAATTCCCGCCACACTGGATGTCTGATAATCAGACGCTGGTTGATCCCCTCCGCATCTTCACTGATAGCTCGAAGACAGACGAGGGTGTAGTTGCTGGTGTCTATTCTCAAGACCTTAACATAGCTATCTCCCTGAAGCTCCCTGATCACTGTAGCGTATTCCAGGCAGAAACCATTGCGAAAAAGGAGGCGTAGTCCTGTCTCAAGAACAACGTAATATCCAAAAGAGATATCACCATCTGTTTGGACAGCCAGGCCGCTGGACGCATGTTTAATTCGAAAACATCCCTTAGTTGCAGGCTGTCTCTTAACGAGACGGCGGAGCATTTTAACATACACCTCAAGTGGGTGTCGGGACACTGTGACATACCGGGCAATTGCAAAGCCGACGAACTCGCTAGGTGTGGCACATCCTCCACCCAAACAATAGGAGGTGTTCCACCTTCCATGCCAATCGCTACAGCTCACCACCTACTAAAAGTACACACAATCAACATCACTAATCGTAAATGGCTAGCTAAGTTAATACGCTTTTACGTGGTTTTCAAATCTGGTTCAGTCACCATTTGCCTTTGGGATCAAATTAACGGCTAGAGTGGTCGATCAGTGGTAGTGGTCGGACTGCGGGTATCACAATGGACCAACGAACAGTTGGTCTTCAACCCAGCGATGCAATCTTCTTCTCGTTCTCGGACCAGAAGGATTCGGGATTCGGAGACCCTCTTGGTGTACATGCGCTCAAAGTGGCCGAGCCAGTGCAGTCCACACTGCATTCCACGCAGAAAGGAACGTACATATATTCGTGTACACACATATACGTATATCTGACTAAGACGCAATCGTCCTATTAAGGATTTGCCCTAGTCTGAGTATTTGGTCTATAATGGACTTACTGAGTCGGAAGCTGGACAGGGTCTTATACGCGACTTTGAACAGGTGTAAACATACCCCAATGCGTATTTTTTACATACGCCATGGTCGTCTTTTTTGTGTATCGGGCATGTGGAGTTGGTATTCCAGTCTACTTTCATCTTCCCACCAGAACAACAATACCTTGAAGAGCTCTGTTGGTAAGCCAACTGCGCGTGTGACTTAGTTGTTCTTAAGCTTTGAGTAGTACTAATTGTCGTGATTAACTCACCTAATCTCCCGACACAAACGCAAATTACAATGGTCCAGGAGAAATTCGGAACGAGTACAACCCCAGCTAGGGACTGTGTTCAAATGTGTCCCAGACCTGCCGTACATTCCTCGGATATCGAGACAAATGAAGATCGATATTCCTCTTTAAGTCCCGCAGCTCCCGTAATACCCACCCGATCGATATCCACTTTCGCTTTAGCATTGCCCAAGCAATCAATCTGCTAGGCCATGGGATATCCGTTGAAAGTGCGCTGCACTGCTTCTTTCTTACTGAGAAGTCCCTTAAAAGAATATACACTCGAAGCCTTAGCAGACACAGAGCGAGATTTCAACAATGTCGTTCAGTCTGTAATCATGATTGCACTGGAGAAGTGTAACAGAGAATCAACAAGAGGCCAGCTCATTGGTTTACCAAATGCTCACAAATAGGGGTACCCATGAGAAGTTGGATTCGACACAGTTGACAACAGTGAACACACAATGCCGCGCTCTGCTTTCAACAAAAATGTTAAGACCCTGATACCAGACAACGGCTATCTGTCACAATTCAAAAATGGAAACAGGAGTTTGTTCGTCTTTCCAGAAAAAATTGAAAAACACTCTGCCCCTGCATGCTACCGGTTTGGACACTCGTGCTTCTATTCGCACACATTTTCGCACTTAGGCTTGCTGTGGGTTCATCAAAGCTGCATAAACATGAGACTAACAAACAAAAGTGTATCGAGACTACCTTAATTCCGATCGTGACGAGAATTCCTAATCGCCACCCAAAAACATCGCACAAGAGGTAAACATTAATTTATGTATCGTATCATCAGTCTCCGCTTGTTCAGTGGCCACTATAAATACCCGACATTGGCCTCTAGGAAAACATTCGAATTTCACCACTCAACCGGAAAAGATTCTAACAAAACCCTCTCAAGATGATGAAGCTGGTAAGAAGGACGACTCAGCGGATGGCAGTCGACAGCAACTCATAATCCTTTTCGTTTCTTTTCAGTTCGTTTTCGTTTTGGTCGCTCTGTTCGCCGTCATCAGCGCTGTCCCATCCCCAGTGCCATCACCAAACCCAGCCCCATCCCCACAGGTCCTCGTGGGAGGAGCCTACCCCTACGCCGCCTACCCATACGCCTACTCCCCATACGCCTTCTACGGTTGAGGAGTTGCTTGAAGTTGGCCTCTGTGATGACTTACCATGACGACTCGGACCTTCCAGGGTTTCCCAGACAGAACAATGCCTCAGGAGTAGATTTTAAATAAATAAACAAAAACATTAAAGGACATGATGTATTTTAATAATTTCGTGGGCTTGATATGATACAGGGAATCATGGGTATTCACCTTGAATCGAGCATTCGTAGACATCGACATCGAACCGAAGGCAGTCACCGCTAGTCTCAACAGACTCTGGATCATAAGGTGCATCGTGACACTTATTCACCAGCTACTTAGTAGCAGATCGATACACCATAAGCATGCCCTGATACCAGGATCTGCAGAGTAGCTAACAGGGGTACACTAATGGGAGGTGTGCTTTTGCCTCTCCTGCGGAAGATGACGGCAAGTGAACTGGGACTTTTGCTGCAATGGATTGGGTGCATGGTTATTGCCTATGCCGACAACGTCTCAACAGAGGTCTTCATTATCTCTGCGATCAGAAGTATTATGGAGCCACTTTAATCTAGGAAAAAACATCCATCGAAGGTGTGCTGACACTTGGACCCACTTAAAATGCCACTAGTACTCTTTACCAGGAGGTCACGAATTACTGCCTTTGAACCACCATCTCTATGCCATCACTAAATTCCGATTTCATCGCCATTACTAAACTTCAATGCCGACTTTCCTTTGTAGGCCTATCGATCGACGAGATTTCTGCGCTCAAGAAATTTTCGAGGCTGAGACCTGCCATCCATGCCTTTCATCGTCTATTTCCTCTGCTTTTGTAACGCCATCTCCTCTCGAAAAGAAAAAGTCACTTAACCCAACCGAACTTGGATTGAAACCTTCAGAGTTTTCCTTCAAACATTCTTCTGGTAAGGCTTGAGGAAGTAGGGGAGTCTGTTTGCCTTGGGGCTCCACAAATGACAACTTAGTGGCGACCCGGTCATGGCATCATCCTCTGAAAACCCCTTATTCTGTTCTGAGCTGATTCGTGGTCACGTCGAGAGAAAAATCCTGCGTAGGGCGCTGTGAATGGAGGGTAGCAGCGAGCTCTAGAAGCTATACCAAGATGTGGAAGCAGTGTGGACGTCAAAAATTCGTCGACTACACTGTCTTGGCCACATTCAGCGCATGTGCATGCAGGGTACCCCGAATCCCTTCGATTCGAGAAGGTGAGGAAGATCGCATCTCTGCCGACTGATTGTGGGAGTAAGCAAGGTCGTTGATCTCTCCCACCCCCACAAATTCCCGTCTATCCTTTGCTATCCGGTGGACTGGATGAAAATCTTACTCGACCCGACTCGAGGATCAGTTTTCCTGGGGCCCACTCTGAGAACTGGGTCAGTCGCGAACGGAGTATTCGGGAGACCTGGCAATCATCCTGATTAATCACTGTCTTAGCTGTGGAATGCGGAACTCTGCACAACCGGACCTCACAATTCTTTGCTACTCGTGGGACAGGAGCTCTATAAAAGCAAAAAAAAATAAAGATTGACTGGTGCTCTGCAACATCTTCGACAGAAGCATGGTGCGACGCGGCGCGCACTGCCTCCAAGGCTGTCCAAAAGCCGCGTGCACACCACTTCGAAACCCAAATCCAACTCGGTAACTTACACCGAGTAAAAAGCATCCCGAAGGCAATAAGACCTTCCTACAGAAGGTATTAGGACAGACAGTACTAGGACTTCTCCGGTTCTGGAACGGCAAAAAGGCTCTGCAGAGCCTAACTGAGAATAACAAGGACTGGTTAGGTTGGGCGTCCAGGATACTGACAAGCCACCGAGAGACAGACGTTATCCTGGACAAAGATTACTGCAGAAGCACAGTGAAATCACGAATATTGCCAATGTGCTCAATAGGCCGTACAGTGAAGTACTAAAACGTAACATCCCGAACAACCGCGCCGATCTTCACCATTCGGCGGACAACCTCACCAAAGTTCTCTACGACACAATGACCATTTCATGTCCTGTCAGGGGGCAGAAGATAAATTTATACCAGGAAACAAAACGTATCTCCTGCCAAATGCCAAAGACTTCCTCCTCCTTTCTCATGAAAACCCTCGAGAAATCAATAGACCATTATATCAGGCAAATCACTCTACCGCCGAGCAGACTGTCGACTGCCCAAAATGCTTACAATATGGGTAAATCGGTAGAGACAGCCATCCACTCTTTGATATTAACCATTGAATGATCCCTCGAATATAACCCACAAGATATGCCATGTCGCTTCACTTCAACGTTGGCTGCGAGAGCGTCAACGTCAAGAAGCGGCCAAATAACCACCAATCAACGAAGAAGATCTCTCTTAAAAAAAAAAGGGAGCGAGTAGTAGACGTACCCGAGGTCTACGTGTAAACATCTTATCACCGCAGTGTCCCCCCAATCGAGGACATCCGAGAGGTCAAGGAACCCTCACGGGATACAAAGTATTTTATTTAAAAAATTAATCGTGAACGATTTGGTGACGAATATTTAATCAGGCTCAATTTAGGGTAACGTTGATACAATGGGCTTATGATAGCTGAAATAGGGAATGTATGCAATGCCTTGAGATATCGTTGAAATACTGCGTCGATGACTGTACCACTTTGAGTGGTGGAAATTTCTGAGTTAGAGTTCATTTGAAGCTTTAGAGTATCTCTCAAAGACTCGACCAGGGGTACAGCCGCAGTCGTGCTCAAATTCATATTAAAATCGCCTTAGAATCATCGGCCACAGATGATAGTTCTTTCCCAGCAGAACTGCACCACCTTTTGTAAATGGCAGAGTGCATTCATTCTTCCAAATGGCTTCATTCTTCTTTGATGTCTGCAATCGCAATACCCAATTCGTTGGCTTGGCGATATTTCCGGTTACGACTTCTGTCCCATTTAGTTTCATATCCCTCCGAATTCGTGTGTCAGGGGCGAGCGATAAGATGTTTACACATCAATAATGTCAAAAATGGCATTCACTAACACATCTACTTTTACTCTCCCTTCAAACAAAATCGTGCACAAATCCATTCAGAAACATCAAACCGCATGTCCAACATTTGAACAGAGCTCATGCAATGTGGTAAAAATCAAGATTTTCCGACACAATGTAGGTTCGGACATGGACTTCTGTGCCTCTGTTCATGAACTGGACATGGTTCATGTCCACTGGAGACGACCACAATCTCTGAGTAAGGAATACATCCCTGTGGCATTTCTTGACATCGAAGCTGCATTCAACAACATCGAACCAAAGGCAATCTCGCCAACAGTCTTGAGTACTTGCAACAAGCAGGAACATCTTTAGATCATCAGCATACTATACATAGTACAAAATTAACTAAATAATCCTTAGCAAATGAAATAAATAGTAATGGCCCTAGGTGGCTGCCTTGAGGTACCCCAGAGAACACCTTGATTATTCTAGATTTACAATGACCAATTTTCACGGCTTGGATCCTCTTTGGAAGATAACTCGAAATCCAGTCAAGGAGTGCTTTTTTAATAAAACTAAGTTCTTCACTGGAAGGTGCAAAATCAATCAATGTGACAGTCCCAACTTATGCGGCTCCACTCTACTAAGACAGGATAGAGTTAAGAACGCTTTTGCAGCCGTAAAAAGGCCATATGATGCAAATGATGCAAACTACAACCACGCATCGCTCAGACCGACACTTCTGTAGACGGCCTCAGATTTTTGGACAGCACTGAACAGAGTTGTCAAGTGCAATACACTCAACCAGGTGCAGAAACTCGACTGCATGTGCATGATCGGAGCTAGCAATCATATTTGGCTGGAATGCACCATCTGCCTTTAAACAAAGGAAATACAGTCATTCTAGACGATCCCTCAGTCTGCTTAGACTTAGCAGACCTTCACGTAGGATGGTCATCGTGTTCATAACCGAACACTAGGCAATTGGCATTCACGCTCGCAGGATGATGGGACACTCATAGAATGAAAAGGATGAAAAGTAGGTAGAGACCACAAATCACCTCCTGTGCTCGTTTTGCAAGTCGTAGGCGCCTACACCTAGGGACGTACCATTTCAACAATCTGAATGGGCCAGCTAAACTGCTTCGTCATAAGCATCAACTGCTTCCAATGTTAGGAGAAGCCAATCTGCGTGGTATCCCAATCTACTAATTAGGTCTAAGTGTGCCTGCCCTCTGCCGTCAACCTAACGTAACCCATCACCAACCCATGGTATATGTGCCAACACTCTGGACAAAGAACACACTCTTTTTGGCGAGTGATCACCTTCAACAAGGACCTCATTTATGCGTCCAGTGAAGCGAAGATCAATACCAATGGGTCCTTGGTTAACGAGAAAGGAAACCGGTCTCCTTTTGGTCATCGGCCTTCAAAATAGTTCAGTTATCGGTTGGGGCACTCGTGCTTTTTAGTCGCATACACTTTCACGCCAAGTCTTAGTGCGGGCTCATCAATAATGCATAAACATATGACTAACAGACAATCGCGACTACCTTAATTCCGATAGTGACCAGAATTCCTAATCGCCACCCAAAAACATCAGAAAAACAGGTTAACATTAATTTATGTATCGTATCATCAGTCTCCGCCAATTCAGTGGCCACTATAAATACCCGACAGTGGCCTCTAGGAAAACATTCGAATTTCACCACTCAACCGGAAAAGATTCTAACAAAACACTCTCAAGATGATGAAGCTGGTAAGAAGGACGACTCAGCGGCTGCCAGTCGACAACAACTCATAATCCTTTTCGTTTCTTTTCAGTTCCTTTTCGTTTTGGTCGCTCTGTTCGCCGTCATCAGTGCTGTCCCATCCCCAGTGCCATCACCAAACCCAGCCCCATCCCCACAGGTCCTCGTGGGAGGAGCCTACCCCTACGCCGCCTACCCATACGCCTACTCCCCATACGCCTTCTACGGTTGAGGAGTTGCTTGAAGTTGGCCTCTGTGATGACTTGCCATGACGACTCGGACCTTCCAGGATTTCCCAGACAGAACAATGCCTTAGGAGTAGATTTTAAATAAATAAACAAAAACATTAAAGGACATGATGTATTTTAATAATTTCGTGGGCTTTATATGATACAGGGAATCATGGGTATTCACCTTGAATCGAGCATTCGTAGACATCGACATCGAACCGAAGGCAGTCACCGCTAGTCTGAACAGACTCTGGATCATAAGGTCCATCGTGAAGTTTATTCACCAGCTACTTAGTAGCAGATCGATACACCATAAGCATGCCCTGATACCAGGATCTGCAGAGTAGCTAACAGGGGTACACTAATGGGAGGTGTGCTTTTGCCTCTCCTGCGGAAGATGACGGCAAGTGAACTGCTGCCTCTTTTGCAGCTGGCTGGGTGCAGGTTATTGCCTATGCGGCCTTCATACCCTTGACAGCAGTTGCTCCTTTGGTTTGTCGAAACAACTCCTCATTCGGACGACCAACATCATGCTCTACAAAACTCTTATTTTGCCAGTCTATATTAAACCGAAAATTGGGTGTTAACCAAAGCAGCAGAGCTGAGGCGTGGTCACTTCGAATTCTGGATCAGGTATTATGGTCCCGCCTGCGATGAAGATGAACCAACAAGATGTCGCACCAAGACTCGGCACATCCAACTCGGCACCAATGCTCCAGCTATGAGAGTTTCAGAATTTCTAATCCTTCTGGTTCGAGGAAGATCGCATCTGTGTGATAGAGACCAACTGATCATGGACGTCAGTGTGTCCAGGAGCGTCAACAGTTGAAGGCTCAGGCTCAGGCCCTCAATGGAGCGTTGGCCACAGTGATTGTCCCTCAGAGAAGGTTCCTGGACTAGCTATTCCTTCGAACACTCGTGCGTCCACCCATGCGTAAGATTTGTGTTACATTCCAAGCGCCCTGGCGTTGGTAGTAGTTGGGACGTGTATGGGATCTAGAACCCTCCTATGTCCGCCTATGCCCATAGACAGTGATCTCTCATCCTAGTGACCATTGCAAGACGCATCACACACAAACATACTACGGACACTGGACGTTGGACCAGATCTATGTTCTTCTCAATCGGTAGGTCAGAATACATATCCACCACAAATGTCGTTGCGTTCTCAATGTTTGTCCATGTTATTCGAACTTACTCCAAACGACACTTCTCCACTAGGTCAGCATCTCCCAGCACCCTGGAATAATTGTCGGAAAAAAATACCGAACCAGAACCGTCAAGCTTCACACCCTTCGAATTAATACACATACACACACGAATCCTTTGAAAAACTTTTTATTTAAAATATTGTACTAAAACATAATTTCTAAACTGTCACTTTGGAGTCCGTCCGAGTCGTCATTTTAAGTCATCACAGATGGCAACATCCAGCAACTTCTCAACCGTAGAAGGCGTATGGTGAGTAGGCGTATGGGTAGGCGGCGTAGGGGTAGGCTCCTCCCAAGAGGACCTGTGGGGATGGGGCTGGGTTTGGTGATGGCACTGGGGATGGGACAGCGCTGATGACGGCGAACAGAGCGACCAAAACGAAAAGGAACTGAAAAGAAACGAAAAGGATTATGAGTTGTTGTCGACTGCCAGCCGCTGAGTCGTCCTTCTTACCAGCTTCATCATCTTGAGAGTGTTTTGTTAGAATCTTGAAATTCGAATGTTTTCCTAGTGGCCAATGTCGGGTATTTATAGCGGCCACTGAATTGGTGGAAACTGACGATCCGCTGGATAAATTATGCGTGTACCTCGATTGGTAATTCTGCTCACGCTTGAATTGAAGAACTCTACGCTCGTGTGTGTTACTCGGATGTGCATGCATTCTCAATGAGCTCGCACTAGCACCTCACAACTAGATTGTATTTAATCGGTTCCTCTAGGTTTTTAGCGCCTCATTTCGTATACACACATGTAGTCAGTTATTATTGCCACCCAATGCACCTAGTTTTGTGGTCGAAACCGGTCTGTTCACACTCTAGAATGGAGACCTTGGAGCTGCATGCGGACCATATAATAGGGATGTTAGAGTTGTTCCTAATTAAAGTGGATCCAACTTGAATAGCCTTTGAGTAATTGAGTACAGGCTACACTTGGAGTTTTCACAGCAAATCGACTCAGCTACATGGTGAATGATTTACACCGCCACAGATTAGAGATCACAGCTCGTTTAATTCATGGAGGTTCTTACAAGTGGGAATTTATGCTGGTCTGGGGGCTATAATGCACGGAGCTTTCAGCCGATTTTCTAGTGCTTTCTGCTCTGTGCAACCACCAAGAGAGGGACATGTCTTGAACATCAGCGGTGGCATATTATAGAAAGTGGGAAGTCGAAATTTAAGGTTAAGGTCCGAGTTAGAACTGAACGAATTCTAATACGAAACCAATGTTTTGAACATGAGACGGTCCAGAAGAAAGTGATGTTCCCTTGCAGCAATGATCTAGACTACCTCCGAGGTGCAAAAAAGAAGCACTCACGAAGGCTGTAGGTCTGAAAAATGACAAAATAAAATAACCAAAGACTCTTAGCACAGCCTGACTGATACTGTAACGGCTTAGCATTCGGTTTGGCCCCTTCAGGCATATGGATTCGCTGCATCCAGCCAAGCTGTGTTGACGCAGAGATGACTGGTTCGACTTAATTGGGCCTTTCTCCCTTTCTCGAACCAGGAAACTCGGATTCGAAGACCCTCTTTGGTGTCCATGCGCTCCATGATGCCCACCGGTTTGGCCACATTGCAGTCGACGGATTTTCCACTCTTGGCGATTTTTCACTCTTTGTTGGGGTTGGCGTTTGTGGGAAAGCAATTGTGGAATGGTAGATTGGCGGGCCACTCCTCTAGGTCAGACATACAACCAGGCAGCCTTGACATTTTAGACCTGAGCTGGGACTTGACTTCCGTCTTCAACAGTCAGTCTCCACGTTAACTATATGAAAGTGATTTTGGGCCTTTTGATGATTCTGGATGACTAGTATATTCCGTAGAACTACGGTATCAGGTTTTCTCGCAGAGCAAGTGACACAAGATCACTGCTTTTGTTGTATTTGTTGATTACCTGTTCCAGTGGTGGGGGTATACAACCTTTTAGTTGTGAAACCTCAAACATGGCTTATAATGCAAGAGCAGGCAGCCAAGAATGAATCAAGCCAATTTTTGATATTCTGTTCCGATGTGAACCGTATTTCAGTGAGGGAGTTCTGCATCTGACTACCAGAAGGGGCAAGGTCTGGGCTGTAAGGCGGGTGGGATAAAACTTCCCATTCATTGTTTTCCAAATAGTTCTTAACCGGAATAGCAACGTGGGGCCGAGCGTTGTCATGATGGAAAATTATTGCCTCGGGTCTGCTCGCATATTCCGAACGTTCTTCGGCTACTGCTCTCTTCAAACGGATTAATTGTGTTCGGTAGCGTTGTCCATTGATGGTTTCACCCGGTTTTAGCAGCTCATAATACAGCACATCCTTCTGATCCCACCAAATACAGAGCATTACTTTCGCGCCGAGGATTTTCGGCTTTGCCGTTGATTTGGCTGGTTGGCCAAGCTAAAATCACCACTTTTGGCACGTTCGCTCAGCTAGCGCATGTTCACCATAAACTTCCACGAAAATACGATGACTTTCGGCAGCAGTTTTCTTCATATTAAAGTAATGAAGAAGAACTCCCCGCAAAAACACTTTTTCAGGCCCAAAGTTTGACACATTTGAGTGAAAAAACAAATTATTCTTTCCGCTTCAAATGAATGACATATACTGAAATGACGTACAATGACAGTAGCTTTCCAAGGTATGTTCCAATGGAATAATACAAGTTACGCCATCTCTTAGCAAACCGGACGAATATTACAAATTATTTTACTTCATTGGCCTCAGACTTGATGTCCCCTTTCTCATGGTTGCCGCAGTGAGTGACTGATGTGACTCGTGATCAGAGGATCGTCAACTTCTCGGTTCCCCACAGACAGGTGGCGCTGTTCCGCATTCCGGAATATAGCGTAAATCGCTAACCAGCCCGGCGAAGTAATATCTAACGACGGTCCCGGGGGGAGAGTGGTAGAAGAGTGCTGGGTGTGGTTTAGGACGTAGGCGCGAGGAAACAGGAGAATAATATCGCGTGAATCGTTCATGCTGGTAGTACGGGTTACCAGTTTCTTGAAGAAGATTCCACATCCACAGGTGGCGCTGTCGACAGGGGTGTTATTGCCACAATCAGCGCAGACGGGGATATACTTCAAAATACATACTCTTCGTGATGATAGACATTAGGTATAAACAGTTTTGAAGTGTGACCACTAAAAACAATTACAAAAAACAGGTATTTCCAAATGAGACTATCCCCTTAAGAAACATCGGGAAAAATGTGACAATTTCGACTAACTTATTCAGAATTCAAGAAAATTCTTTCAACAAGCTTTTCAAGGAATGGCTGAGTTCATAATTGCAACACCATTGCCCCTGCACTGCACCAACTATTCTGCCAATACATTTATGAACACGAATGCTGCCGTAAGCTTGCAGCAGGTCAAATTGTTCCACTTTCAAAAATATTAAAGAAGGAGACGAAAGAGGGCAGAAAGAGGGCCCTACCTTTAAGTAAAATGAATTAGAAGTCAAAGCATGTTCCAAATAACAGAAATATCTTTAAAATAATAATGAAGAGAGTCACAAAACAAAAATGGCTGCCAAGTTGACCGCAATTTGACTGTCACGTTGCTTTTATGAACGCAGTGGCCGACTGCTCTTATGCATATTCACTGCCGTTTATTTACATTTATAAACGCAAATCTTGCAGGGCTGCCGCAGCGACATTTATGAACTCGGCCAATATTCTAATTTTAATACAAGTCACACGTGGATTCAAAAGATTAGAGCGCGAAAAAAGTACGTTTTGTGGATTTAATGTGCCTGTGTTGCACAAGTCAAGTAAAATGCCTGGATGATGCCAATTTTCCTGGACTAGTTTCATAATAATTTAGCAAAGTTATATGCTAACCTCAAAGCTATGTGTTTTCATTTTGCTTAGTGTTTTTTTTTTTCCGTATTCGGTAATGTGAATCTCTAAAATATGTGAACTGCCCGTGTCTCACTTTTCAGGTCACATTATCGAGAGAAAATTTTAAGGGCCGATGTTGATTTTGAATAAAGCACAAATTATTTAGGAAATTATTGTCATTTCTTTTTATTATGGTAATATTGGTATGGTTCAATTATGTATGGAACAAAATATCGGCCAAATGGCCGCCGCGACCTCGGCGGCACATCTCCATCCGATGGTCCGAATTTTCGATGACGCTGAAGCATAATTGAGGCTCTAAGCCGTTTATGTGCCGAATTATCTCATCCTTTAGCTCTTGATTTGTTACTTGCTTATCGACTGACACCTTTTCTTTCAAATAACCCCAAAGAAGGTGTCAAATCACATGATCTTGGCCAATTGACATCGCCACCAGGTGAGATAACACGGCCATTGAATTTGTCGCGCAAAAGAGCCATTGTTTCGTTAGCTGTGTGGCAAGTGGCACCGTCCTGTTGAAACCACATATCGTCCACATTCATATCTTCCAATTCGGGCCATAAAAAGTTCGTTATCACTTCACGATAGCGAACACCATTCACAGTAACTGCCTGACCGGCCCGAACAATCAAACAGTCACTCTTTGTGGGTGCATTGGTTTTTCGACAATCACTCTTGGATTATCATTCGCCCAAATGCTGCAATTCTGCTTATTGACGAATCCGCTGAGGTGAAAATGTGCCTCATCACTGAAGATGATTTTCTCCGAAAATTGATCATCCACTGTTGCCATTTCTTGCCACCATTCTGACCATTGAAGACGCTTGAAATGGTCAAGAGGCTTTAGTTCTTGAGTCAATTGCACCTTGTAAGCCTGAATAACTTTAATGCGTTGCTCTATTGTGTATCTTTCCATGGTTCAAATTGAGTTCGTCTGGAATTGAGGAATGTCAAATGAAATGTAGAAAAAAACTTGACGTTTAGGTGTGGTTCACATTCAACATCGGCCCTTAACCACCCTTTACAGCTGAAATCATTTGTATTCCAATTCTGTACTCTATCACTCTCAATCCCATTTACAGGTCACACTCTATCTCTCTTTCAATCCCGAGCAAACAAATCGAAATTACACAGAAGTATAAACATAAAGACCGAAACTTCCGCCCAGCATGCTCCATTAAAGGGGTCGCGTGGGTAAACCACGCACGAGAGATCTCCTGGCAACTCGATCGTCCGCCGTCGACTTCAACTCATCAGAAGTTATGCGCAAGCGTAAGCAAAGGGCAATGGTCAACGGCATCACTGCGATATTTAACAATTCAAAAAAAATATCAGAACATAAGTTTGAGTGTAAAAAGTGAGGTTACCCAATTTGATTGCGGGCATTTATTGCGAAACATTCATTCCGTACATTTGTTTGAAAGATAATTTTCTTTTGAGCTTGAGACAAAAGAGTGTGTTTTTTTCAGTGAGAGTCATTTGCTTGACTAAGGCCTCCTGTTGGGCGATCAAACCTTGCACGACGTACACATCTGCGTGAGTTATGGTTAAGGAGCGAAGGACACAATTGAAAAGCAATGTCGTGTAGTTTTAACACAATTAATTAGATAATGGATAAATTATTGATTTCATCAAAGGTCTAGGATAAACTGACTCATAAAAAACTTAGAAATTGAAGGAACACGAAAGGAGGCTTACTAGAAATAATTGTGTGATGTGTAGGTACAGTAAACAAAAAACAAGTGCTTAGATATAATGTCGCCAAGGTGGAAGGTACAGCGATTTGTTGCGGCTTGTAATAATCAAACGTGCTGAAGAAAATGAATGGAGACGTGCCCAAATTGCACTGGTTCGCGCTGCACATCAACCACCTCAAACTCGACAAAATGTAACTAGAAGAAGACCAGTCGTAAATGTAGACTTGGATCGAGCTGCTTTCGAATACGATTCCGTAATCGCCTGCAAAGATACTGGCTGCACTCATATAAGTTCATAGTCTGTCGTATGTAAGCATTGCAATGCACTGAAGTTCCAATCGACCAGCGAAGAATAAGGACGTCGATACCTTGAATTTCATTATTCAAAGTCAAATCGCGGAAAACTGCATTCATACACATTATACATTAATAGGGCGACAGACCCGGATGAAGCGACCAACTATCCGACGGGATTTTTGAATTCGATTGATGTGCCAATCGAGCGAATTTACAGCTGAAAGTGGGATCGACCATAATCATGTTTCGGAATCTGAATCATCCGAAATTGTGCAACGGTACGCTGTTGTCCGCCAAGAAACTGATGAAGTACGTAATTCAAGCGACGATTATCAACGTCAAATTCAAAGGAGGGGGAGTCCTTATCCCCCGAAGTCCGATTATTCCAACAGATCTTCCATTCTAATTCAAGCGGATCATTTTCTTTGAGATGACAATCAGTAAATCGCAAGACCAATCGCTAGAAGTCAGCGAGGTTAATCTCGAATTTCCCCTGATTTTCGCACAGTCCGCTGAAGGCAGCTGTTTTTTCAGCGGGCTAAAAAGTCATTAAATGACGTTTGTAAAAAGGATTGCTCGATTTGACAAACTTACAAGTGCATTCACGAAAAATTCAACACTTCGCTGATATTCGACATTTGGAAATGCTGGGAAATGTGTGACGAAATGCTGAACATTTGGGCTGACATGTTGAAACTACCCGAAATGTGCGGGTATAAACGTGCCATAAAACAAAAATGAATTCAAGGATGTCCTGCTTGCCATGCATAGAGCCCCTTTACCAGAAGTCAATAAATGAAGGAATGAATACTCAGCCGAGCTCAATTTCTGAGTTCCATCAGAACTCACTCACGCATCGGATCAAGCGAGTCCAAAATAACATTTAGAATTACGTGGGACTAGCTTGATTGTTAAGAAAAATATATTCGAGGACAAACAAAGCACAAGCAGGTTGCCCTTGTCGAGGCAGACTCTCATAAGCCATCGAAAATTCAACCATCAAGCTAACGATACCATACTCCCCTCAAGAAGCAACAAAACACAGTTTGCTTTATAAAAACATTGCTGGAATTTTTTTAATAGGGAAATGTAAGAAATTCAACAAGAATAAAAAGAGATTAAAATAACAAGAACGCACTACTTCTAAACAATCCGTTTGGGGTCATCCTTGAATGTCCGGGTCGTCATGGTAGCTCATCACACGGGGCAGCTTCAGGAAACTCCTTAACCGTAGAAGGCGTATGGGGTGTAGGCGTATGGGTAGACCAGTTGAGGTGATGGACCTGGTGCTGGGAGTGGAGCTGGGTTTGGTGATGGCACTGGGGATGGGACAGCACTGATGACGGCGAACAGAGCGACCAAAACGAAAAGGAACTGAAAAGAAACGCAAAGGATTATGAGTTGCTGTCGATTGCCAGCCGCTGAGTCGTCCTTCTTACCAGTTTCATCATCTTGAGAGTGTTTTGTTAGAATCTTGAAATTCGAATGTTTTCCTAGTGGCCAATGCCGGGTATTTATAGTGGCCACAGAGAGACTGCAGATTCCGTGCTTCGCCCCATAAATTGGTGATCATCTCTTCTTGCGGCTCTTGTTTTGGTGATTAGGCATTCTGGTCGCATTTGAATGGCTGTGGTCTTGTTTGTTTTTTGGACTTTTTGGGTGTACATACTGTTACTTCCTGCACGTCCGAAAAGTGGCGGGTGTTGGTATTCCAGATAAGTGGATCCGGGGTTTCCCATGGACATCTGTGACTTGCAATGGACTTTCGTATGACTTATCACTGGTTCCGCATTGGCTACCGTCGGTGGGGTTTCCCATTGACTTCTGTGCGCGAAGTGTTGTAAAGACACTCCTCAACTAGGCCTGCATCTCTCAAGATAATTGACGGAAATAGATACCGATCCAGAATCGGTTCAATCCCCATCTAATTTTTCAGCAGAACCAGTTATCAAAGTCCACACCCTTCGAATTAATACACATACACACACAAATCCTTTGAAAAACTTTTTATTTAAAATATCGTACTAAAGCATAATTTCTAAACTGTCACATTGGAGTCCGTCCGAGTCGTCATTATAAGCCATCACAGATGTCAACATCCAGCAACTTCTCAACCGTAGAAGGCGTATGGAGAGTAGGCGTATGGGTAGGCGGCGTAGGGGTAGGCTCCTCCCAAGAGGACCTGTGGGGATGGGGCTGGGTTTGGTGATGGCACTGGGGATGGGACAGCGCTGATGACGGCGAACAGAGCGACCAAAACGAAAAGGAACTGAAAAGAAACGAAAAGGATTATGAGTTGTAGTCGACTGCCAGCCGCTGAGTCGTCCTTCTTACCAGCTTCATCATCTTGAGAGTGTTTTGTTAGAATCTTGAAATTCGAATGTTTTCCTAGAGGCCAATGTCGGGTATTTATAGCCTAAATTATGCGTGTACCTCTATTGGGAATTCTGCTCACGCTTGAATTGAAGTACTTTACGCTCGTGTGTGTTACTCGGATGTGCATGCATTCTCAATGAGCTCGCACTAGCACCTCACAACTAGATTGGATTTAATCGGTTCCTCTAGGTTTTTAGCACCTCATTTCGTATACACACATGTAGTCAGTTATTATTGCCACCCAATGCACCTAGTTTTGTGGTCGAAACCGGGCTGTCCACACTCTAGAATGGAGACCTTGGAGCTGCATGCGGACTATATCCTAGGAATGGTGAGAATGGATGATTGAATTTTCCTAGTGTACAATTTTGTGTGGGTTGTGATGGAAGGAGGAAGTAGACACGATAGATAAACTCAAAGATGGAGTTCTAATGGAGTTCTCCCTAAGGAGCTCTGAGATGATGCAACAATGCCTTGTGATCCTTGAAGCTAGCAATGGGTTGCCACTGCTCATCTGGTAATGGCTACATTTTTTCGTACTTTTCATGAGTTGAATGAGGACTACAGCTGATCGAAACATTCAGTATTGAAATTGTCATTGAGTGTATGTGGAAAAGGACCTCAACCAACTTGGTGTGAAAAGCGTCAAACAAAGAAGAGGAAGAAGTGAGTGCGCACGCACTAGACTTATAAATTGGAAAATGACAAAACACAATTGATTCAAAATTGAACTATTCAGCCACAGCAGCAAGTTTTTGGGTATGAAATACCATCCAGCCTGGACAACTCTGTTTGAAGACGAATTACATGAAGACCGCTTTACAGATAATGCACGTATGCAGCCTAGAATGGATAAGAGCAGTCTTCAAAGCTTTGGGCACTTATTCGTTGTGTGCAAGTTATGGACAAATTTACTTAGCTTACTTAGTTCCATAGGTGCAGAATTTTGAACTCAACGAGATTTAAAAAAAGACATTTAAAAAAGACATAACGGTCACATACAAAAAATAACAATAAATATTTAGTTTTGTAAGTGCACATCTGAGTACACATATAGTCCATGGCGACATTGTCCCTAGTATCACATTGGCAATACAGTGAAACTTCTCTAAGGCGGACAGCAGCGGGCCCATCATACTTGTTCGTTATGAAGGGGTGTCCGTTCTGAAGGGGTAGAAATACATGAACTTCTTCACGACGGGACCATGACGAATTGTCCGTAAAGAGAGGTGTCCCTTATAGAGGGGTGTCCGTAAATAGAAGTTTCACTGTACTAATTTTTAAAAGCTATAGAAAAGTTTTTCAAAAAAAAATACATAAAATTCAGAAAAATGCATAAAATCTTTATTTGAATCGATAGAACGGTCCATATAATTTAATGTTTGAAGATTTTTTCATGCAAATGTTGACCTTGACTGCGCCTCAAATGGTCCATCCGATTAGTCCAATTTTGGCATACTCTTTCCAACATTTCGGCCGGTATCTCACGAATAAATGCTTCAATGTTGTCTTCCAATGCGTCAATTGAATCGGGCTTGTCTGTATAGACATGAGCTTTAACATAGCCCCACAAAAAATAGTCTAAAGGCGTTAAATCGCACGATCTAGAGGTCCCGAACGTGAAATAAAATGTTCACCGAACTCGCCTCTCAATAAGTCCATCGTTGCGCGTGCTGTGTGGCATGTGGCACCGTCTTGTTGAAACCACATGTCATGCAAGTCAAGCTCTTGCATTTTGGGCAAAAAAAAGTTGGATATCATCTCACGGTAGCGCTCACCATTCACAGTTACGTTACGATTCGCATCATCTTTGAAGAAGTACGGTCCAATGATGCCACCAGCCCATAAACCGCAGGCGATTGAGTTGTAATTACCATGTTGAATATAATAGATCTGCAACCTGTGAACCCGTCGACCGATCTTAATGAAATTCGAAATATAGTACAAGTAGTTTTGAAAAAGTGATATTTTCATTTTTTGTTTTCACTTAAATTTACTCCGCAAAGCTACATCAACCATTCTTGAACCACGACAAGATCTACTCGTGTACTATGGCCGAGTTCATTAACGCCACACTGCGACAGGCCTGCAAGATTTGAGTTCAAAAATGCAAATAAACTGCATTGGCTTTGCATGAGAGCAGACGTCAACTGCAATGTGACAGTCCAACAGCGATCAAATTGGCAGTGATTTGTGTTTTGTTACATGATTGCAAGGTACCCGAAAAGTGGACTTTTTCATGCCAAAATGGTCGATAAGAACATCATACGGAGCTGCTCCTAATATTGCAAAGAAATCTGCCTCATTTGACACATTTTTTGAAACCTCATTTGTGTTGTGATTTAAATTCATTTTATTTAAAAGCCTGGCCCTTTCTTGCGTAGTTTTCTGCTGCTTCCTTCACTAATATTTTTAAAATTTGAGCAGTTTATTACATGTTTCAAACATTTGGTCGTAGACATTAATTTTACAAATACGACCGTCAACCAAACGCTTTTTGTATGGCCTGCTTATGTTGCATCTACGAATCCTTTTTTTGGCAATACTGACTTGCTGCGAACTTGCGGCAGTTCATAAGTGTATTGAGAGAATATTTTCTGCAGTGCAGGGGCAACAATGTTGCAATTATGAACTCAACCTATGTTTCAAATTTCATTAAGATCGTTCCACGGGTTCAAGGCTACCATACACAGTGAGCCACTGTGCTGCAAGCCATGCAAGGTCTGAGCCTGAGCCAATGCTGACGGTCCTGTGTCATCAATCATCAAGGCCAAGCTGTCTGGCGTCCGCCATTAATTGGTCCTTACACCGGAGGTTCGGTGCACCTTCTCGAAGCAGGAGGCAGGGATTGGTTTGTTCTTCTTAGGTGGAGCATTGGGGTTTCATGAGTTCGATGTGGCGCAGCCAGTGAAGTCGACGGATTTTTGCCTTCCGGACTGTATCCACATCAAGCGCAGCCAATGACTTCTAGCCCTCCTGCATGCACACTTGAGTTTGTTTTTCATATGGAATGTGGAGGCTAATTAACTTCAGATGGATGTCACGCAAGAATGTCCACATTGTCGGTTCCTTGGATGCCAGTATGGCTCGGTAATCAGCATAAGGCCAGCAACTTCACCAGAGATTTCTCCCTTATGCTTCGCCTACATAACCAGACAAGTTCTGATGCTACGGCTTTGATTCAAACGACCGCACGGTTCCGGCAGGCAAATGGGCTTAGTGTGGTGCTTGTCCGCAGTGGAAAGCAAGTAAATGAAGGAAACAAGGACACTTCCTTCCAGGACGCTGCAGCATACAGATTATTTTTTGAATTTAAAGCAAGATGCTGTATAAAGAAAAAAGACGATTTAATATATGACTTTATTGGTCTAGAGTTCTTATAAGACTGACTTACAGACTACTACCAACTGAGCACACGACAGGATCCAGGGTGGTGCATGCAACACTTGCTTACATTACGCCGACGAGGATCACAGATAGCTTAAAGGTGTACCTGTTCATTGCTAAAAAAAAGAGGTTTCGAAAACTTCACAATTTTCATACTTATCTATGAAGTCAATAAAATAAATGGGGTTAAATGGAAAGAGCTGCGAGCTTCATCAGAATGCATCCTACATCGGATCGAACGATTGTGACATCATTTCTGAATGTGGCTGATGTTTGAAGAAAAATATGTACTCCCGGACACGGTCGATCGAAAGAGACTATTTCATTAAAATTCACCCAGGTTCTCCTATTTGTTGCGTAAGTAATTTTACAAAACACAAAACACAATTTGCTTCATAAAAACATTGCTAGCATTTTTTTCTTTTAATTGGGAAATGTACAGAAATTCAACAAGAATAAAAACAAAAGATTAAAATAACAAGAACGCACTGCTTCTAAACAATCTGTTTAGGGTCGTCCTTCAACCTCCGGGTCGTCATTGTAGCTCATCACATGGGGCAGCTTCAGGAAACTCCTTAACCGTAGAAGGCGTATGGGGTGTAGGCGTATGGGTAGCCTGAGTAGACCAGTTGAGGTGATGGGCCTGGTGCTGGGAGTGGAGCTGGGTTTGGTGATGGCACAGCACTGATGACGGCGAACAGAGCGACCAAAACGAAAAGGAACTGAAAAGAAACGCAAAGGATTATGAGTTGCTGTCGACTGCAAGCCGCTGAGTCGTCCTTCTTACCAGTTTCATCATCTTGAGAGTGTTTTGTTAGAATTTTGAAATTCGAATGTTTTCCTAGTGGCCAATGCCGGGTATTTATAGTGGCCACAGAGAGACTGCAGATTCCGTGCTTCGCCCCATAAATTGGTGATCATCTCTTTTTGCAGTTCTGATTTTGGTGATTAGGCATTCTGGTCGCATTTGCGTGGTTGTGGTCTTGTTTGTTTTTCGCTCTGTTTGGGTGCGCTGATGTGGTCGCAATTGTGCTTGACCCATTCACACTTGCGCTGTTACTTCCTGCAGCTTGCGAGGTTGGACATCCGCTTTCGGAATTGAATTGATTGGGTTTTTCATTGGATTTTTCTGAATTTATTTCATTTTCTCATTATGGTCTGTACTCGGTCTTAGACCGTAACTGTGATGAGCGGCATGAATGCCTGCGTGACATTAAACAGGTGTGAAGTGAGGGTCTTAAGGTAATATTACGACTCGATCGACAGAAGGTGGTCCTTCCATATAAATAATTTGACTGTGAATAATTTTGAAGAGTAATATGCTCGATCTGTGACCTAGGAATGCTTCCAATTCGCATCCTAGAAGATCCCGACGTTGTTTCGAGAAATGGTCAAATCTGCGAAGATTAAAAACGTACCGCGTGCTGCAGCGTTTTGTTAACTTTTCCGAAGAAGAATAATCACAGTCAGCGAACAAGTCTGATCCATATGTCAAGATTGGCACTACGAGTGCCAAGTTTTAATTTAACATTGATAGGGTGAATATATTTGCTGATTGACAAGACTCTTATCTTGGACACTACGCTATCAATGTGGTCAGTTAATGTCAGTTCACTATTGCACATTATTCCAATTTTTTTTTACACACATAACATATTCAATTGCGGTCGAGTTAAGTACAATTGGCGGGAAATTGGATAGGGAAGGCGGTTGTTTCGAGAACGGGATGGATATGGTTTTGTCTGGATTGAGAATCTGGCCATTTTTTGTAGCCCAATTGGCGATAGGGCCTAAATCGTTGTTTATTTTAGCAACTGAGCCTTCAACCATACCAAGAGGGAGGCTTAAGTAGATTTGTACATCGTCTGCATAGATATGGAATTTACAGATAATTTATCTGATGTGTAGGACTTTAATTTGCAAAAAGGAAGGTGATCGTTGTAAAGCACTGACAGAGTGGTTGAGTACCACAATTATGGGCTCGATCGACTTCGACCGACACTGAGGGAACATGAAGGGTTCTGAGCATTGCAAGGGTCCCCTTCGACTTTCAGATCTTTAACTGAACAGCACTAGCATCTATGCACTCTGAACCAATCTACAAGACATAGCGGTTAACAATAGAAGCAAACAGGTGGAGATTAAGAAATGAAAACGTAAGCAAATATGGGGATTGAGGAACTAGACAAAGCCAAGTGCATAGATGCAGAGAGTTTCAGAGCTGTAACGTGTTGCAGCACGTAAGTCGTGCAATACTGGGGCCAGGTAGCCAGAAATGGTGCTAGGTGAAGAGACTTGTTGGATAAAGTCCAAATAGAGAAGAAGACAATTGACTTATTATTTTACAAACATTTCCCAACGTCTCTGTCATTTCCTTAACGACTCCGAAAATATGATCTGTTAAGCTACGCTTCTATCGATCCTTTGCTCGCCTAAGCTAATTTTCTTCACCCGAGCCGAGCCAAATAGGGAAGTGGCCGAGTCTTCAAGTACTTATGCAATCGATTCAATCACTGATTGGAGAACTCTGACCGTCTCTGACATGACGCCTATCCCTAAAGGTAAAGAGAAGGTAAAGCGGACTGTAACGCCTCCTTAAGAAAGTGAGTAATGAGTAAGAGGACAGATGCAACCTTACCCTACAACGGGCTTTGCGCACAAGGATGTTGCAGGCAACTAGACGTACGATAAATTAGCAGGAAGGTTTACTATGTGTCCATGGCAGTTTCCACATCTTTAGCAACAGTTGTCAAAATAAGGGGCCAGCAAATGAGGAAACACCACATCCCGCACTTAAAATCGTGGCTCCTGACGACGCCAACCGTCGATGGGACGTCACATTTTACGAAGTGAGACACACGTTTATGTCTTCTCTATTTCAGAGTTTGAAGTGGAGGAGAGGTGAGTCTGAAAACTGACGTCAGGCACGTAGAGACGAGAGGCACGTGATTGCGTACAAAGAGGCATTAAAGGTACTTACGTCAGCCACGTGCTTTCCTGGTGAACTGGGCCCGTAGTTGTCTGAGATCTTGGAAATTTTTTAAATAATTTAATAGGATTTTTCACTCGAAATGCAGTTCACTACTTGAGGCTTAAACTCCTGGCGGCTGTGTAAAGACCAGGTATGAGACCCAAACCTTACTAAAGGCATATCAGAGTTATATAAGCTCCCTTAGGGTTACGATGAGCCCAGGGCAACTGCAAGTTTTCACATCTTGCATCCTTATCTTTAGCAACAGTTGTCACAATAAGAAGACATACAAGGAAAAACAGCAGTAACCTTTAAATTTGATTGCATTCTGACCTTCCACGAAGCCATCTAACTATCTACGGTGAAGAAATTCATGTTCGAAATCAAAATGCAAACTCGATTTGAACGCACGCTGAATTTCGAAGCAGGCCGCTCGACGAGTAGAAAGAAAGCACAAATGTCTTGACTAATTTATGCAGCATGTCAAGACCCATGTCGACCAGAACTATAAATACCATCCATCGGCTTCTGGTAGAGCATTAGAATTTCACCAGTTCACCGGAAAGATTCAAACAAACCTCCTTCAACATGATGATGAAACTGGTAAGTCTAGCGCAGCAGGACCTTCTCACACAACTAGTTCCTAAGCCCTGCTCTTCTTGTGTCCTTTCAGTTCGTTTTCGTTTTGGTCGCTCTGTTCGCCGTCATCAGCGCTGCTCCATCACCAGTTCCCGGACCAGCTCCATCCCCACAAGTCATTGTGCCAGCAACTTATGCTCTCCCTTACGCCTACTCCCCATACGCCTTCTACGGATAGATTCTGATTCGTTTGAAGGATGCTAGACTTCGACTCGGTTGACGACTTGGACCGTGGATAAGATGACTTGATCGGTGTGGACAAAGGACTTTCTTGTTAGAAGCAGTTGCATTTTCTATTCAGTTCTACGAATGTTAAAATAAACAAAAATAACGGCAATCATATGTAGCTTGTGTTTTTTTTTCTCGTCTACGCACTCCTCCTCCGATGTGGGTGACAGTGGACACACTCCATCTCGACTGCAGGGTCAGGAGATCAGGGCTGATGTGGAACAGCTGCCTGGCATACCTGGCAGACAGTGACCAGTGGACTCTACAAAGGTACTCAACAATGAAGCGGGAACTTAACGAGTAAAATTTGGTTGGCATAGTGCTCCTGTGTGTGTGGTAAACCATGTCGGGGATAACTCAACGGGCGATGAACACAAAAACGGTGGCCCTACCATTGTGAAAGTTTGCGACGTTTCAGATGAATTGCAAGAGAACGAATTAGGTGCAGGCTTAGGCCTGTTGAGATCCAGACGTTATTGTCTCAAAAACGGAGAACCTGACAATCGAAGCATAGAGTGATGCTCATAAGAAGACTCCTGCCAACAGGACCCTTCTGGTCGAAGCTCGGGCAATCTGTTTGAACTCTTACAGAACTGTTTAGTGGCAAACAAAAGATGGTACCGACGTGTGTGTAGCTGTCAATCTCAGTGAAGGAAGCAGAGTCTTGCTCCTTGCTTTACGGGAATTCCCATTCACACAGATCTCAGGGTTCTCCAGCAACTAAGTCCATACAGAGAAGACGATGATACAAAAATCGCAAATAGCCTTTCGCCGGGCAGAAGATGCAGCGAAAATGCCTTACCAACAATGAGATCGGTCAATTTATTGGAACAACATCAATTAGAGGGGAAACTACTTTTGATCTGCGAGTATGTTGGTTGGGGTCCCGGCAGCCCTTCAGGAAGAAGATGAAGACGGTGGGCTGCCCAAAGATATAATATTGACTTGGGTATAGGTTCACATCTGGTCGTGGTATACTCTCGAGTGTGCCGTGACATTGTGCCAAACGAAATTTTGCCAAATTGCGATATTTTGCCAATTGCATGACGCTTTCGAAATTTTCATCAGGTCGAATATTTGCCGCACATTTGGCATAATGCCGCTTTCTAAAGTGTCATAGGGCCAAGTTAGTTTGCAACATTGTGCCGAATTTGGTCCTGGGCCATAAGTTCACAGGCCATCGGTTTTAAAGTTATAACTAATTTAGCTCCAGGCGCCTGCCTGATAGTTGTTGACATACTCTTCGCGGAGCGACGAAGTGCCGTGAAGCCGTGCATTTTTGGAAGTAAGTGGTGTGTGGCTTGGCTTCGCTCATTAACAGGTTTCCAACCCCTTTTTCCGCAGGGTTTTACAAGCTCACGCGACTTCGTCGCTCCGCATGGGTATGTCAGCAACTGTTAAAGTTATAATTTTGAAACTGGGGGGCATGCTGCCCCCAAACCTATTTCACTGCTTATTGTAGTAATTAATATGATGGCCATACAAATTCCAAGACCCGAAGTCAAATGGCCCTATGACGCTGTACCTAAGCAACACAGTGGCGTAGCGTGAGAGGGAGCCGACAGGGTCAAACCCAATTTATGCGGCATAAATTGGGTATGCCCCTGTCGGTCCCTAGTAATTTGTTCACACACTAAAAAAACTTTGTATACGTTTTCAACATGGAAATGCATGTAAAGTGGCTGACAGCTGGACGGGAAGACAGCATGCACACTTAGGCCACCATAGGTTCATTGTGCTACCACGCGAATCTAGGAATACCTAGAAGCGAAGAAGATGGCTCGCCCTTATGCTGCTTAGTTGAGCTAGGCTATCAAAATAATAAGATCCCAGAAGTCTAAATCTACGGGATGAGAAAGCATTGCATTCGTATGGTTTCTTTCTCATACTCGTCTCTGCAGCTTCTGCAAAAGTCATTGTAGGGGAGGCCTGGTCTAGAGATGTTAGTTCCTATGCCTTATTATAACGCCAATGAGAGTTCTAAGATTCGGCCTGCTTCATCTGATCAGACTATTCGATCTCTTTGGGCAGAGCGTAGGCCAGAGTCGTTTGGTAATGTGTGTATGCCAATAAACTTGGTGATCTGTTCAGGTACACCAGCATTTGGATTTCCAGCAGAAGGACGTGAAGCTGAAGGTGACATACGAGTATTTGGACTATCATAGTACGTTTGCACTTGACGAAATTGAGTAAATTCTGCAATTTCCCTCGAAATTATAATCGAAATTGCGTACTCCCCCTCACTCCACAACGAACCAATTTAAAACTTGCCTCAATTACATCAATTTAATGAAATTGCATAAGAAATTGTGTATCATCACGACTTCCAAGGCAGGCGTTGAATGCGATCCCATCAGGTAGGCTACCCCTTGCCAGACCCAGGTCGAGGTGGTTGGCCTGGTTACGCTTGAACATAACTCCTGATGAGTTATAGTCGATGGCGGAGGATCACGTTGCCTGGATATATCTCTCGTGCGTGGTTAACCACAGCGACCCCTTTAGTGGAGCATGCGGGTCTGAAGATTAGTGGAGCATGCGGAGCAACGGAGCAAAGCTAGCGGATGTTTCACCATTATGCCAGTTATCTACCAGATTTCTGACAGATTGTGTTTTTTGTTTGTTTTGCTAAAATTGTCCATACAATGTCGACGTTAAGACATTTCACTATTTAACCAAATTGCAACCAATTGCGTAGTGTGGGTTGTGTCGGGCAATTTCAAAAGAATAAAAAAAGTGTGACTTTGTATCGAAGTCAAAAACAGCCCACGAAGAAAGTATTAAGAAAAGTCAAGGGCCGATCATTAATTACCTCCTCGTCGTCAATAGTAAAATCCACAACTGATATTTTGACTGTTGACAATTCGTACTTAAGTAGTACGAGAGGCCAACAAAGATATTCTGTCCTGAACTAAGCACTGTCGATTCGATATCTACTGCAAATCAAAATATAACATGAACTAATCCAAGACTAAGAAAAGACTGCCAGTTTAGAGAAGAAGCACTTAAGTATATAAGTTGAATGCAGTTGCATATTAGTGAGCAGCGTTCACTGGATGTTGTTGTTAAGCAACACAAGAAACGTCAGCCATTCAATGTCTGATTACTTACTGTGAAGCAGTGTAATGCTGGTAAAGTTTGTAAATAAATTCGTTGGACTGAAAAAAGAATTCGTTTTGTAAATTTTATTCGTTTGAAACAAACAATTTTAGCCGCTCCAAGCTGCCGCCCCTTGCAATGTGCCGCCTGGGGCCTGTGACCCCCTTCGCTACGCCACTGAAGCGACATTATGTCAAATGTCAATGTTCGGGGTAATGGCACTTTAAAAAGCGTCATTGTACCAAATTTTTCCATTTGGCACAATGTCAGGTCACCGAGAAAGTTGATGCCACAGAGCAACTAAAAGTTGGCCATCTGATCGGGTGGCAAATAGTGGCGTAGTGGGCAAGTGGGCTACTGGGTCGAATTCCCGAATCCACCAAGTTTCCCTCAAAAGGCCTAGAGTATATGCCTGCCAACCTATTTTGCAGTTGGAATGGGCACGGCACTGTAGGTCTCCTCCAAAAATAGTGTCACACAGAATACGAGTCGGAAAAGCTAAACAGATGTCCATCTTCGACTATAGCGCCACCCCAAAAAAAACAGTAGGGAGTAGTCTGCACATTTAAGCTCTCGCGGCCGCGGTCCCCTCTCATTTGCGTGAGTTGCATCTGCAAGAACTGCGATCTAAAGGTTTCCTATGTGCGTCGTTTTTAATATTCTGAGCAAACTCGGGCAAGCAACTACAATGAAAGAAATTGAACAGGCCGCTGTGCTACCACGCGGATAAGGTAGCTCCTGCTTTGAAAACCAATCTGTGAGTTTGACAAAGCTGGCTGATGCATTTCAGAACTGTTTACCTCGCCTAGATCATCGATGGCTGTCCTCTCGAGGGCACAGGGACCTAAAGAAGCAGAGAAGTGCACCTACACATACTCGAAAACAGCGTACAACAGATGAATGATGACGTTACAAGTAGTCTCATTGGAAATGGAAGAGACTGTGCATCGTAAATCGTACAACTGTCGTCGACAACTCGCTCGTTTCTACTTAATCTCAGCTCAAGTAGCCTATTCACCTTCTATCTCCTTTAGAATACTGCCAAATTTGATTGCCTCGCAGGAGTTACTAGCCGCGACGAAAATGTGAAGAGGCGACTAAGCGGGCCACAATGTGAATTGTGCTATGTATGCATACGTGGGTCAGATTTTTAAATAAATTTGCGGTTCAGTTGATGGCGATACGAGGACAAAATTCTAACAAGAGCTACACGTACACGTGCTGTGCAATCACATGACTCCCGTCAAACGTTTGCGGATCCTGGTCGCACATGAGTAGGCTGCGGCCTGAATAATTATGGATCCCGAACGTGTGGCACAACTCAACAAACAAAGATGACGTCTGCAAAAGAAAGAAGAAAGACGACTCAACCAATCGCAAGAGGTCAGATCAGCAATAGAGGTGTGTGTTGGCACAGATCAACCTAAAGCTGAACAATTTTACTTTACTTTCCTACTTACCATGAAATGACAGAAATCCAGAGCGTTAAGTTCTCTTGAAAGCAGCTCTCTCCTCTCCTCTTTAAAATCAAGATTCCGGGATGCCTTCACAGGAGCGTGTGAAACCATCCCTGTCAAGTTCAAGAAATGAGTGCTTTCGGAGTTGGTTCAGGCTGACTTTCGCCCCCAGCTTGTTCATTATCTGCCAGCCGAAACAAAGTATCTAATACAGATAGACTTCGCCATGTCATGCCACGCCACCGTGATTGCGAGCAGGCACAAATGAGCTTACGCATCAAAAGCGAACTAGTAGTCAATCAGGAAGTGAAATAGCTTTGAAAGAGTCAAAGAGGAGTCAACTCAGTTTCAGTGTCAGTGTCACTTTCAAAATGCAGGCATTCAAATAAAATGTTTCTTTTTGTCTAGACACTACGTGACCTGTGTCCCGTCATTCTATTTGAGTAGATTGATCAATCTAAGGAAGCACTTAGACGCCGACAGCTTGCATATGTCATGGTGGTTGCAATTTTGGTGGATTTAACTGGCGCGTGCTTTGAATTTGCAATTTATTGGTTCTGTCTCGTTGCTACCCGCCAGCGGGATGTGATGCAATCAGTTACGCCTCCGATAGGAAGCACTGATAGTCACTTCTTGGTGTCCTAGATGGCAACAAATTACTTGTTTCATTGCAAACTGAATCACGTTCAATGCACACTATTCACATTCTAGCCGGTTTATTCGCCTCATCAAGTATTCGTTTCGATCGCTTACTCTTACAAGGCGATGATGATGTTCGATTTCTGGTGGAGCCATCATTGGGGGCTATGTGCATACTTAGCCTATTTTAAAGTTATAAGGACTTCTGCTGTGGTCCCATTGACTTCTAAAATTACTCGTTTGCTTGTTGCTAGAATTATTGCACAACAGGCTGACTGACTACCGACTGATTCGAATCAATCAACTAACACGGAATGTGCCGAATGTAATCTTATGATCGTTGCTTACCATCTTGTCCAGATCGTAGTCCACACGACCGCCGACACTCAGCGTCAGTTTAAACGGACCGTACAAAGTACAACTACAGTGGAACCTCCTGAACGGGGCACTCCAAGGGACTGAGAGAATACGAAATAATTTGGAGGTGCCCTTATATGAGAGGACCCCTAAATTTGGCAAAATAACATTGTGTTCCAATTGTACATAGCTCTGATATAAAATGATCCCTTTAGTATGTATTAAATACAGGGGGCAGTCAGTATAACGAATTTGCGGCTGCTCTACAAGCAGCTTATACGGCCGATCTAAACGTACTGCTTCTCAAAATGGCACACCATCTCTAAGACCAGCATGAAGAAGCTCGCAATTTGCGGCTCTGCGAATATGTGCCGGGCTCACCCTCGATAGGGACCGTCAAAGACAACACCGCTACACGAAGCTTTACGACCAAGCATGTATCATCCCCCTACAACAGTACTAGAAAGCGGCTACTATATCTAAACTACCAACCCAAAGAGGCAATCAGGAACCTATGACACACAATCCCCGGTAGAAATGACCATCGAGGTTTAAACGGCTACCACACCACCACTCGCGGACATACACATTTGAACAACCCGGTGTAAGCATAAGGCATGGTAGGATATAAAAAATAAACAACAAACCGACAATAATTATGAACGTTAAATTAAACCAGCAGCATTTGTAGCTGTTCCACATCAGCCCCCCAATATGCTTCAGTTCCCTGATCTCCTGACCCTGCATTCGAGATGGAGTGTGTCCACTGTCACCCACATCGGAGGAGCAGTGCGTAGATGAGAAAAAAACACAAGCTACTTATGATTGCCGTTATTTTTGTTTATTTTAACATTTGTAGAACTGAATAGAAAATGCAACTGCTTCTAACAAGAAAGTCCTTTGTCCACACCGATCAAGTCATCTTATCCACGGTCCAAGTCGTCAACCGAGTCGAAGTCTAGCATCCTTCAAACGAATCAGAATCTATCCGTAGAAGGCGTATGGGGAGTAGGCGTAAGGGAGAGCATAAGTTGCTGGCACAATGACTTGTGGGGATGGAGCTGGTCCGGGAACTGGAGATGGAGCAGCGCTGATGACGGCGAACAGAGCGACCAAAACGAAAACGAACTGAAAGGACACAAGAAGAGCAGGGCTTAGGAACTAGTTGTGTGAGAAGGTCCTGCTGCGCTAGACTTACCAGTTTCATCATCATGTTGAAGGAGGTTTTTTTGAATCTTTCCGGTGAACTGGTGAAATTCTAATGCTCTACCAGAAGCCGATGGATGGTATTTATAGTTCTGGTCGACATGGGCCTTGACATGCCGCATAAATTAGGTAACACAGTTGTGGGTTTTTTCGCGAACTGCTTAGGAATTCAGCGTGCGTTCTAGTGGAGTTTGCATTTAGATTCGAACATGAATTTCTTGCCATTCAATTAAGACGTTGACGGTGGAATAAGTAGTGCCTTAATCGCGTCGATTTCGTTGTCAATGTGACGCAAGGGAAAAGCGACCTTCTGCTGCCATTTCTTCTCTTGTGTCGTGGGAATCAAGGACTCGACGACACTTTTGCCATTTGTTGTTTCATCTCATTCAGAGGTCACTTCAGAAACAGGAATCCTTTGAAGTCCATGACAGGAACGTCGGCACACCTTCGGTTACAGGGATGTCCCACACGGTCTTTATGCCTGCTTCTCAAATTAGAAGACATTTGCCTAGTATGTGCACAAAAGGTGGATACCACTGATTACCCAGGATTAACCGCGTCTAAGTCTTGGACCTTGGCTGGATCGACGCGACTAAACATTCCATTCAGCTGCCACGGAGGATCAGTGGTATATTGGTGGGAAATTAGCAGTCCATTTCCTCAGGAGTCTCGCTTAAGTCGCAGAGATCATTAAAAAGTTGGGCCCTAGTGTTCAGATTCTTGCCATACAGTGGCACCGAAGATGTGAGTTACGCTAAACTTCTCCAGTCTTCCATGCAGCCGAAGTCGACCATTATGCTTGCAGCAGGAGCGAGGCATCGGCATATGTGATCGTTGGGGAGTCCCATCTTCGAGTTGTCATACTTCAGATGATTGTGGTCGCATTGAAGGATGGAGTCTGCCAGTTTTGGGCTAAGGCATCTGCTGGTCTCAAAGGAGGTTCGAGAGCATCACCCTCTGTTTGCTGCCTCCATGCTTGTGTTGTTCACCATCTCTTTGATCGTGGGATGGGATCCTGGTCCTTGGACTCTAACTATGATGTCATTCGAACAGTTGACATTCAAGTTTTAAGCCAGTTTGACAGTGCTCTGATCTTCTCCTTTTCGTTGATCAGTTGATGCCAATCAGACCCTGGCCTTCCAGACCCTTCCTTGATGCTGCTCCTTGAACGTGTGCTTTAATTCCACCGACCTAAGGGAACCGCTGACCTAACTACCCGCTGAAATGATTGAGAAAAGGCATACATGTTCGGCTTACAGTCACCACGAGTGACGACTTTTATCGTCTCCCAACGGCAACCGCATCCCAACTTGAAGACCACGGTAATCTCTGTCAGTTGACATGTGTCACCAGACAGACGACGAAAGCAGTCATCCCTCACAAGTGTTTGCACGGCTCTGTGACGTTGTTACACTCACGCCCTCAAACTTTACATCAACTTCGGATTATGATGGCCATTTTTTCGTTTTATTTTCAATTAAAAGGAACAAAAGTAAAAAAGGATAATATTTAAGGAAAGCAATACGTCTGTTCCCGACTGCTCAGTGCGCGTTGTCCGGGCCGGTCCATTCCAAGTCGTCAATGCTGGGCGCCCTCAAGGCGGTGTCCTCCAGTCAGCTTAGCCGTAGTAAGCATAAGGATATGATCCGTATCCGTAGCTGTATGGGTAGGCGGCGTAGGGGGAGGAGTAGACCAACTGTGGTGATGGAGCTGGTCCGGGAACTGGTGATGGGGCGGCGCTGATCACGGCGAACAAAGCGGCCAAAACGAGAACAAACTGAAAAGACACAAGTTAGATGCCGTCCCAATGCCGGCAACCACTAGCCGCGGCGTCCTTCACTTACGATTTGCATCATCATCTTGAGGATTTTTTTGAGTGTGCTTGTAACTGGGCTGGTAACTGGCGAAGTTCTAATGCCAAATCCCTACCGGCACCGGCTATTTATACCTCCCATCAGACGAAGCGCCCCCGGCGGGCAGCGGAGGCGGCGTGCGTCCGAAATGTAGCCGGCTTTGTAAGTCTCAAATCATAAATTTACGTTGTTTACGTTTTGTTTTGATTGGCTTGAGACATTCCAGGTGGCATTAGGCATTCCGGTCGTGTGGGGCGATGCAGCTTTTAATGGGGGTTTGTCCGTAGGTATGGCTCAAGTGGCCAAAATCGTCATCTTGGGCAGAACGCTAGCCAGTTAGACCCACTTGACGTGAGAGTCACGTTACAAAAAGAATAAAAGCCGACTGATTTCAATCCCTATCGCAGAGATAAAGATACGTCAACGTGATGAATTAATTGAAATCTCATTGAAGCCTCGGCATGCGATGGACGGACGCGTTCGGATTTGAGAAGACGCTTAACGAGACAAATGGTTCGTTGAGGGCGATTTGGCATTCAGTAGACGTGCAGGAACGCTTAAGTCCAAGGTGAGTTGTGTTGACATTTTTCTGGATATTCGGTAATACGGACCGCTTTTGCCGGATGCCAGCGCGCTTGAAAGTAAAAGTCAGCATTGCTGTGGGAGCTGGGCAATGTGGTGTGCTGTCGTGGTTTATTGGCTTTGACCGCGAACATCTTGCTCCAATTAAATCTATTTATGGGCAGTCTTGCTGCAGTCTTCGCTGGTTGGGAACTAATCGGGAATTTCAGGAATTTGAAATTGAGTCAGTCTCCATATGGGCGTGTGCATTGGTACGTGATCTATGTGCAGATGGTGATGGATCTGCCGATTGAATGATTAAAATTTACGTTAAGGCTGAAATGGTATGGTGTTGTACTGGGTCACGGTGCAACAGAGTATACTGGACGGCGTGCATCTGCATCCAATGAACTCTGAGAGCGATACCATCTGCCGGCAAGTGACAGCCACAACCAGAAGTTTGACAGAAATTACGCGGGTTTTGAATCTTCTGCGTGACTCGATACTTTATAACTCTAAAAGTGGGTACGTGCAACTATCGTTTCAAACGACCAAACATAATTTTCACGGCTCCACCTGTTTCGAGTCACTGACACTGCGCAAACAGTAACAACTGTCTAGAAAAAAGCTTCTCAAACTTGGCCGTTTTGAGTCGGCATACAACTGTAGGTCACTTCCGCTCCTAAGCTAGGCCCTAGCGCCACCCATAAAACATGATCCTTACTCTTCCAACATTGACCTGACTGGCATGGGCCTTGGCGGGCTCTTTAAGATTGTTCAAATTGAATTGAGCGTGACTGAAGGGAGGTTATTCTAAGGAAACCGGCCTTCAGCGGCTTTTATGAGTTCTTCTTGACAGACTTCATCCAAAACCTCTGATTCAGTCACAGCCCGGCCGAAACTTTAAACTGTCTCTGAACTGTATGGCAAAATACACGAACATTCTTGCAATTTGGGTTTCTCGATTACAGTAACCGTCCATGTAGTGAGCAGTGCTCCTAATCTTACCCGGGTAATACTCGTTTTGACAATTACCCGAGTACCCGGATAGCCGGGTAATGCGGCTAATACCCAAGTGGGTGGGTACCCGGCATTATTCTGCTACCGGGCAACAAATAATCCAATTCAATACAAAAAATTCAAAACAAAAATTACCATACGGGTACCCGGTCTTTTGAAACACGGGTAATACCCGGGAGCGCGGGAACCCGGGTACAAGAGCTCTAGTCGTGAGAAGCCAACGCCAAGCGTGTCCACAACCACTATATTCTATCCCACAGGACAAAAACTTTTCACGGTACTGTTTAGAACAATTTTTTGTTCCTTTAAAACTTTTATTCTGCCAATTCCCCGTCCGCCGTCTCATGACTTGACAATTAGTTTGATTTCAGTTAGAGCCTTTGGACGTCTGAGATGAATAACCAAGTACTCAGAAATGCATTTTGTCACGACTTTTTAATTATTGCTATGAGTCGTGATAATATCCGCTCTCCGTGGCAGCTAAGAAGAAGGCTCAACGTGCTTCATAAATGACAGCAATCTTTTTAGCCTTGAAGTGCTTACACGGCTGATCGACGTATTAATGGAAGGCGTCAGATCTCGTTCGCCAGGAGTACGTTGAGCGAACGAGGTCTACTTTGCAAGAGACTTGACAGCTGACCGCTAGTCCATCGAAACATTTTGACAGTTGTTCATGCATTTTTGACAGTTATTCACGAATAACGTAAATGCCGTTCTCTGACTGGTCAGTTTGGCTTTAGAAAACGATATAAAAAATGGTTGTCAAAAGTGTTAAGGGGCAAGAGAGGGACATCTCTTTCATACTTCATTTCTGCTTGATACAGGCAGCTCCGACTTGGACATGGCTCTGTGGACATGATTAGGAGACTATGGCATCATGACTGGCGAACTCAGTCCTTCTAGATAGTCTGGGTGTCAGTCAGGTGGTGTGGAAGATGTGTTCTACCGCTCAGCCAACTCTGATCTGTATAAGCGACAGAAAACTACCAATTGCTCGTTGCACCAAATACAGAGCATGAGAGCTTTGGGAAGAGCAAGGCAAAGATTTGACGCATGCGGTCCTGCAGTTCTGCGAGTGGGTAGTACGTGAGTAGATTCTGCATCAAGTAGAATCCTTCGTGGTCATTTGGCTTGGATGCAATCATTTTCTGGAATACTCCCAACTCAGCGTTCTGTGTAAAAGAATGAAAGGTTAGGTTGAGCTGTTCATACAAGGTGTGAAGCAGGCTTGTGTTGCCTTACCAGTTTGTCTTGAGAGCTAATCTGCTGCGATCCTTGCCTGATAAATGCACAAATAAGTCGTATAAGTGGCGTCCCACTCCCTAGTCTGTCCCAGAGTGCTGGTGCCAGCAGACAAGGGAAAAGCGCCCAATATGGTTCCGGAATGGATCAATTGCCTTCGCGGATCTCCAACAGAAGCGAGAGCATTTGGAATACGTAAGGCATGAACTCAAGAATGTCTTGTTGCAGGATTCCCTGGAAACAGGGAAGAGTGCTTCCTCGAATGAGCTCACGGCAGCTGCTTCACTCTTACAGACAATTCTGGAGGAAGGAGAACAAATTGTTGGATTCGGTTGCAGAAAAAGGATGTGGTTGTACTCACATAATGGCCAACGACAAGGTCTCAAAAATATAGTGATTGAAGTGCGGCAAAGAGGGATTCTTTGCCACTATTGTAAGGATTTCCGTCAGACGGGGCAAGGCAACAGCCATGTAGGGCATTGTTGCCCCTTAAAGGGTGTTGAAACTCCGCATTATCCCTCTCGAAGAAGAACTCCCCACAAAAACACTTTTTCAGGCACAAAGTTGACATATTTGAGTGAAAAAAATGTTATTCGTTACGATTCAAATGAATGACATACGCTGAAATGACGTACAATGACAGTAGCTTTCCAACGCATGATCCAATGGAATAATACAAGTTACGCCATCTCTTAGCAAGCCGCACGAAGTTACAGACCCAATATTAAAAATTGTACAATAACAAGCGCTACTTTATGAATTCGAACGCCCTTAGCTTGAGGTCAAGGTTCTAGCGTACTGTGAGGATATAACGTAAAACCAAGAAAAGAACAAACAGAATCATCTCGCTTTTCAGCTGTCAGTCGAGTATTTTCCTAAACGTCCTCTCCAACATGTATTAAGAGAAGTTGTAGAGGAAATGTAGAGATTCAGTAGTTCAGGTAGTAGGGCAGTGACAATGGGAAATTGTTCGCAAATGTAGTAGAACTACTTCATACGGTAACGCTGAATCATTCTAACTTTATGAAACATTTCAACAGCACACACACCAACTGGCCTTTGCCTGAATTTCATCTAAACTGTGATGTTTTACTGACCTCCGTAGAAGACAAGTCTCAATTTTCCTGGCTTACTGGCGTTATAATCTCCAAAAAAATTACCCGAGTACCCGGATAGCCGGGTAATGCGGCTAATACCCAAGTGGGTGGGTACCCGGCATTATTCTGCTACCGGGCAACAAATAATCCAATTCAATACAAAAAATTCAAAACAAAAATTACCATACGGGTACCCGGTCTTTTGAAACACGGGTAATACCCGGGAGCGCGGGAACCCGGGTACAAGAGCTCTAGTCGTGAGAAGCCAACGCCAAGCGTGTCCACAACCACTATATTCTATCCCACAGGACAAAAACTTTTCACGGTACTGTTTAGAACAATTTTTTGTTCCTTTAAAACTTTTATTCTGCCAATTCCCCGTCCGCCGTCTCATGACTTGACAATTAGTTTGATTTCAGTTAGAGCCTTTGGACGTCTGAGATGAATAACCAAGTACTCAGAAATGCATTTTGTCACGACTTTTTAATTATTGCTATGAGTCGTGATAATATCCGCTCTCCGTGGCAGCTAAGAAGAAGGCTCAACGTGCTTCATAAATGACAGCAATCTTTTTAGCCTTGAAGTGCTTACACGGCTGATCGACGTATTAATGGAAGGCGTCAGATCTCGTTCGCCAGGAGTACGTTGAGCGAACGAGGTCTACTTTGCAAGAGACTTGACAGCTGACCGCTAGTCCATCGAAACATTTTGACAGTTGTTCATGCATTTTTGACAGTTATTCACGAATAACGTAAATGCCGTTCTCTGACTGGTCAGTTTGGCTTTAGAAAACGATATAAAAAATGGTTGTCAAAAGTGTTAAGGGGCAAGAGAGGGACATCTCTTTCATACTTCATTTCTGCTTGATACAGGCAGCTCCGACTTGGACATGGCTCTGTGGACATGATTAGGAGACTATGGCATCATGACTGGCGAACTCAGTCCTTCTAGATAGTCTGGGTGTCAGTCAGGTGGTGTGGAAGATGTGTTCTACCGCTCAGCCAACTCTGATCTGTATAAGCGACAGAAAACTACCAATTGCTCGTTGCACCAAATACAGAGCATGAGAGCTTTGGGAAGAGCAAGGCAAAGATTTGACGCATGCGGTCCTGCAGTTCTGCGAGTGGGTAGTACGTGAGTAGATTCTGCATCAAGTAGAATCCTTCGTGGTCATTTGGCTTGGATGCAATCATTTTCTGGAATACTCCCAACTCAGCGTTCTGTGTAAAAGAATGAAAGGTTAGGTTGAGCTGTTCATACAAGGTGTGAAGCAGGCTTGTGTTGCCTTACCAGTTTGTCTTGAGAGCTAATCTGCTGCGATCCTTGCCTGATAAATGCACAAATAAGTCGTATAAGTGGCGTCCCACTCCCTAGTCTGTCCCAGAGTGCTGGTGCCAGCAGACAAGGGAAAAGCGCCCAATATGGTTCCGGAATGGATCAATTGCCTTCGCGGATCTCCAACAGAAGCGAGAGCATTTGGAATACGTAAGGCATGAACTCAAGAATGTCTTGTTGCAGGATTCCCTGGAAACAGGGAAGAGTGCTTCCTCGAATGAGCTCACGGCAGCTGCTTCACTCTTACAGACAATTCTGGAGGAAGGAGAACAAATTGTTGGATTCGGTTGCAGAAAAAGGATGTGGTTGTACTCACATAATGGCCAACGACAAGGTCTCAAAAATATAGTGATTGAAGTGCGGCAAAGAGGGATTCTTTGCCACTATTGTAAGGATTTCCGTCAGACGGGGCAAGGCAACAGCCATGTAGGGCATTGTTGCCCCTTAAAGGGTGTTGAAACTCCGCATTATCCCTCTCGAAGAAGAACTCCCCACAAAAACACTTTTTCAGGCACAAAGTTGACATATTTGAGTGAAAAAAATGTTATTCGTTACGATTCAAATGAATGACATACGCTGAAATGACGTACAATGACAGTAGCTTTCCAACGCATGATCCAATGGAATAATACAAGTTACGCCATCTCTTAGCAAGCCGCACGAAGTTACAGACCCAATATTAAAAATTGTACAATAACAAGCGCTACTTTATGAATTCGAACGCCCTTAGCTTGAGGTCAAGGTTCTAGCGTACTGTGAGGATATAACGTAAAACCAAGAAAAGAACAAACAGAATCATCTCGCTTTTCAGCTGTCAGTCGAGTATTTTCCTAAACGTCCTCTCCAACATGTATTAAGAGAAGTTGTAGAGGAAATGTAGAGATTCAGTAGTTCAGGTAGTAGGGCAGTGACAATGGGAAATTGTTCGCAAATGTAGTAGAACTACTTCATACGGTAACGCTGAATCATTCTAACTTTATGAAACATTTCAACAGCACACACACCAACTGGCCTTTGCCTGAATTTCATCTAAACTGTGATGTTTTACTGACCTCCGTAGAAGACAAGTCTCAATTTTCCTGGCTTACTGGCGTTATAATCTCCAAAATAGGGTAAGCACCAAGTACGTGGACCGCTCCTCGAAGACTCAGCTTCACTTAATTTCCTTGAATCTTCGCCTTTTGCTTCACAGTTCGCCATGATACGACAGTATTCCTTGTGGGTGGTATCGTCACGTCGAAATTTGTTGTCCAAGGTTAAAAATCTCTTTTCGGCTTGCGCTCAACTCGATGCAAACCCGGTTTCGAAGCATTCGCCATTGCGCGCAGTGGTCCGTTCTAAAAGGTCTTTCGCACGAATGTCCATTGCCGATTCTTTATGGTTGACGTCTCGAACACCTAGGCTTTCGTTGGTAACGTAGTCGTTGACACTTTTTATATTGGCATTGTTTTGAATTTTGTTGTATTTATTCTCTAGTCTAGTGTCACCACTAAAACCTGGTCTGGACTGCAATCGCATGCAATCGTTATCAATTTGATGATGAAAGGTGAAAATCCTTGTAATGGGTTGCGCAGAAGGGCACCTTAGATGGTCTGAGATTAGAAAATGACTTGGCAGTGCATCGTGTCATGAATGACGATACCGGACTGAAATCAATGTTCACCTCTGGCTTTGGCAATAAACGGATTCAATATTAAATTCTGAAAACGCTTGAACAATAAAAACAGTCACGGCGTGAGTGGCATCCATTATAACCTCCGATATTTTGCTAGTTGGCCTGTCGGTGTTCTACTTTTGACAGCTCACCCATTATTCGTGACATGTGTCAAAGTCAAACATTCATTCACGTGGAAGGACCGAGCTTAGAAATTTTTTAATAATTAATTCGAATTTCATGTGAACCTATTTGCTGTCGTATTTGTAAGAGCTGTCAATGTAAACGAAGAAATATGAAAATATAAGGACTTGATGGCTAAGTTTGTTAAGTGCGTGGACTTGCTTAGTTAGGTCCCCGGTTCGAATCCCAGTGAAAGCAAAGTTAATACGCTTTTCACTGGTTTTCAAATTTGGTCCACCATCACTGGAGTGGTCGTTGGCAGGAGTCTGAGTGTGGATATCACAATGGACCAACATGGTCTTGTGTGCTAGTGTCTAAGTGTGCTAGTGTATTCACTGGCAACCCCCTTCTGTTTATGATCAGTAATAATCATTCTTCTTCTTCTTTATTTGGCGCTACAGTCCTGGTGGACCTGGGCCACTCTGGCTAACTGCCTCCAGTGCCGCACTCCCAGTTGGTTGATGCCCTTCTCCTCCTGGGTATGCCACCTTAAACGCGGTGGCGTCCTCTGTTGCGTTGTCCCACAGTTTCGAAGTCGAAGACTCTTCGGGCCGGAGCTGAGTTGTCCATGCGCTCTATATGGCCCAGCCATGCGTCTGACTAATCTCACTGTCACTGTACAGCCCGTAAAGTTCGTGGTTGAGTCTTCCAAAGACCGTCAACACAAACAGGACCAAAGATCGCACGCGGATCTTATCTCTCGAAGAGACCAAGGACTTCCTCATCCGCTTTTCATATTGCCCATGCCTTACAGCAGGATGATCAAGGTCTTACACTTGGCCCTTCGAGAGATGCCTCTACTTCTCAATTGCTTCTTGGGCCCACAGAAATAGCGATTGGCAAGAGTCGATCAAACGCAGAGTGATCTCGGTAATCATGTCGTTCGTACTATTTACTGCGGAGCCGAGGTAGACGAAGTCCTTGATTACCTCGAAGTTATAGCTGCCCACTGTGACGCTCTGTCCAAGTCATCGATGTTGTATGCCCTTTCTTGAGGACAGCATATACTTCGTTTTGCCCTAGTTTCCGCCCCAATGCCAGCAAACGGCTCGTTGTGTTCTGCCAACAGTTCACTTGAACAGTTGTCTTCTGGAAGATCGCACCTCTGGTGATGGCGTATGAGTCTTCGACGATCTTCTCCAGAATGATGTTACAGAAGTCACATGACAGCTGTGGAATCCAAGGTTCCAAAATGCAAATCAAAACATATTCATCAGCTTATTCATTATTTCTATATTTGGGCTGTCCACATCAGTAGCTCATGACCAAATTAGAAACCCTCTCAAATACTGTTCTTCTGTAAGAACTAACTCCACACACGAACAAGTGTCACCGCTCACACAGTCTACGTCTAATTGCTGACATTACATCACCTTTCGATGGAATCCTAAGATAAAAACTGTCAATGACTAACCAGCTCACGTCAAACGCCGCCCGGTGTACGCGAATAGAATAACGATATCGATTTCAGTTGATTGGCAATAGCTCAAGCTTTTGTTGTGAAAACTTCGACGTTGACTCGACTTTTGGGTTTATGTCTTGGACTGCAATTGCCACAAAAAGCTTCTATATAAGGAAAGTTGATTCGAAATCGAAAAGCTAAGCATGCGCGGTCGAACACTAGTGCTTAAGTGATGACATTCTACAGGTATTCGACTGTGATGGGAGTAGATATTCAATCCCTTTCTGTGGGTGATTGGTCGTCTGAAGCATGGTGTGGGGAAAATAAGTTGTGCTGGACGGCTTGTCAAAACCGCCATATTCTTGTTTTGTGACGTCTCTCAGAGTCCGGTTTTGACATTGGACAGATTATTGGTGAGTTGGTGCGTCACATCGTTTTACAAACTACACATTACAGTGGTTTCGTGTCATTCACTGCGTCGTGCTACGTTTTGACTTTTATAAGAAAAATGAGAGCGGTGAGAGCAACGTAATCGCACGTAAGCCGGAAATGAAGCCCACCTTCACAGCTGATTGACCCCTAGTCCGTCGACGAATTTCAGAGGCTTTTTGACAGCTATTCATGAATTTTTGACGGTTATTATTTAATTTGGCTTTAGATAACTTTAGACTTTAGATAACTGGCCTTAAATAAAAAATGGTTTTCAACAATGTTAAGGGGTAAGAGAGGTGGAAGTTAGGCATCTCTATCAAACTTCATTTCTGACGTAAGCGTCTCTCACATTTGGTGCTTTTTGACATTTCTCTGCGTTACTCTACAGATGATTGTGACATGTTTATGCGTCGAAGCAGATATCGTAGTCAGCAAGTAGTCGAGGCTCCGACGCTGAAAACAGATGAACAGATGAAAATTAATTAAAGGCAATATGCCATTAATTTCTTGCAGAAGCTATAACGAGAAGGAAAATGTTGTAAAGTAATCCGTTTTTGGGTTCCAAGTATTTGCAAATTTGTACATGCATCCGCCTTTCAGTTTCTGTTGACAAGTTCCTGCGATGACGTCACGGAGGACCTCAATAGAACCGACCAGCACAACTGAACACGCCTGAAGTAGCACGAAAGAAAGAAGGACGTTCGGAGAGAGCCTAGTCAATGGAAATTCCCCAATCAATCCAAATGCGAAAATGACTAGCAGCTTAGAGTTGTTGCAGGTTTTCGAACCGTGTTGCCATGAATTTCGGCCCCTATTCATCGTTCTGCTATCGTTTTGTGTGATCTTCCAAAATCGAAAATATGTGCAATTGTACTAGTTCTTGGTCAGTCCGAGGTGCGATTTTTAATATGTTTGATTTCTGGTCAGAAGAGTTGAAGACGCTTGTAGCATTAGTCGACTTCTACTTCTCTCTTAATGCATCGAACTTAAGAGCCATTTAAATGAACTCATATTTAAATGTCAAAAATCAACACTGACAAGGTGCCAATCAGTTGTGAAGTCGGCCATATCCGTCGAATAGTTGATTTCTGGCGAAAAGCTCTTGCAATTGTCAAGGCAACCAGAATAACAAAGTGTTGGCCTTCGACCTCGACTATCAGAATGGTTGCGATTATTTACCTATCCCCCACCAGTCCACACTACTCAGGATTTCCACTTACTGTGAGGTTTTCAAGAAGACGTATTCAAACTACATTTTACTTGTAAGTAGATTCAATGAAGTGACCTTCAATTCCGTCCAAAATCACACCCTATTCAGAGTCGTTTTCAAATCTCTTCACAGGACCTTGTCCACAAATTCGTATTCGGTGAGTAAGAAACATTGTGTGTACTTAGCCTCTGTGTGCTCAAATCAAATGTGAAACAATTCAGAGTGTGTGGTGGAATAGGCATTACGCAGTATTTGCAACTACAGCGACACAAAGTGCGTTGAAGGAAGTCACAGTAAATCCTGAATGTAAGCAGAATCTTGTGTATGTGTGCACATCCTAATGGGGTGTTTCTCTCTTGTGTTGTCTTGATGGTAGACATTCATTAGCCACATCTCACCTAGCTCTTGATGGACCCACTGCAATGCCTTGGACAAGTCCCCTTGTGTAGGTGCCTTCCTTCATTGCATCAGTGTTTCGACATGGTCAGCCACCCAGAAGCTGTTAGAAATTTGAAAAGACAGAAGAAGAACTCTGTTAATGTTAGCCAATCGAAACCGTTTATAACGACATCGGTTACAACGACATATTGGCTATAACGACCTCATTTTTAGGTCCCGGCTGAGGTCCACTAGAATCCCAATCAGTGTTGGGACTTTACCACAAATTTGCGAAATTTGTACGACTACCACATCAACTACCCAAAATGCAAAACCTACCACACATTGCAAATCTTCCATTTTATGCTATTTTTTGTTGCTTTTTGTTTCTGAAACCCTTCTCAAAACACAATTTCAAGGGAAATTATGTGCAAAAAATTACAGAGACGTGTTATTACTAAGGACTGTGTTTCAAAGATATGAACACATGGGAAAGTAAGGAGCTCGTTCATTTCATTTATGAAAGCGTTCACGTAGTATGCATGCAAACCAGATCTGAAACGCTTTTTTCTCAAATCTACCATCTTCGGGATCTACCACACCTCGAAAATTGAAAGTCCCAAGACTGATGCCAAGCAATAACCTGTTGCTTACAAAGACAAATCGATTACTACAACCATTTTGTCCACTTTTCTGGAATAAAATATTGGTTTCGACGACTAAATCGGTGCAACTGGTGGCGCAACTGTTTTTTTTTTTTTTTTTTCTGAAACATTATATTGGCTATTAGACTTAATTCGTGTGCGGTTTGCTAAGAGATGGCGTAACTTGTATTATTCCATTGGCAAATGCGTTGGAAAGCTACTGTCATTGTACGTCATTTCAGTATATTTCATTCATTTGAAGCGTGAACAACAATATTTTTTTTCAATCAGATATGTCGAACTTTGTGCCTGGAAAAGTGGTTTTGCGGGCAGTTCTTCTTCATTACTTTAATATGAAGCCGAAAGTCATCGTATTTTGGTGGAAGTTTATAGTGAACATGCGCTAGCTGAGCGAACGTGCCAGAAGTGGAGATTTTGGCTTGGCCAACCAGCCAAATCAACGGCAAAGCCGAATATCTGTGGCACGAAGGTAATGCTCTGTATTTGGGGGGATCAGAAGGGTGTGTGTATTATGAGCTGCTAAGACCGGGTGAAACCATCAATGGACAACGCTACCGAGCACAATTGATCCGCTTGAAGAGAGCAGTAGCCAAAAAACGCCCGGAATATGCGATCAGACACTAGGCAATAATTTTCCATCATGACAACGCTCGGCCCCACGTTGCTATTCCGGTTAAGAACTATTTGGAAAACAGTGGATGGGAAGTTTTACCCCACCCGACTTATAGTCCAGACCTTGACCGTTCCGGTCGCTGCAGAACGCCCTCACTGGAATACTGTTCACATCAGAGCAGAATATCAAAAATTGTCTTGATTCGTTCTTGGCTGCCAAGCCGGCGCAGTTCTTTTTTGATGGGATCCACAATTTGCCAGAAAGATGGGAAATAACTCATAGCTTCAGATGGGCAATACTTTGAATAATACTATCGAACATGTTTTTCTTAAATAAACGTTCAAATTTTGAAAAAAACCGCAAGAATAATATAGTTACAGGCCTAATAGTTTCGGATAAGTTAAAGCTTGCCATCTGTTGGCAATGCTTTTTCTTTTTGTTTTGTGTTTATAATTCGCTCAATACAAATTTGTCTAGACTCGTGCTCGTAAAAGGTAAATTTTATTCGGCTTGAATAAAATTGTCTCGGATAAGGAGTATTATGGCGGGTATTAGTTTTATATTGTAAGCTGGAGAGCAAAATTAAAACCACACTCCACAATATCCACAATTTTGAAGGATAAGTACAAAATGGTTACAACGACGTACTAGTTGGCTACGCACGGTTATTAACACCGACGTACCGGTTACATGAAACAAATTTGTCAGTCCCTTGAAGGTCGTTATAACCCATTTTCACTGAACTTCTCGGGCACTGATGAAGATCTTGTCTTGTTCCTAATCATCATGCAGGGGCTATGCATATGTATCCTTGGCAAGTCCCATGTGCTTAACCACGACACCTAACTGCACACATTGTTTGCAGGGGCAGTGTCTCTTCCAAGCCAGCTCTTGGAGGAGTTTACCTGTGATGTCAGGCATGCAGGTCAATACACATAAGTGTGTCTAATTAAATGGAATGCGCATTTTAGTACACCTTTAACAATGCGTATGCCCTGACAGCAAAAAATAGCAATTGTCTTGACAAGAAGTCTTCCATCGAAACGTAGCTGCTTTGAGGAGATCGCTGTGCATAGACATGAGTTCCACACACCTGTGATCTTTTAAAACAAACCCCATATCATCAAAAATTGATTGTTTCGTTTTTAATAATAAACAATAGTCTGACATTTAAATCGCACTCGCACAAAATTTTTCGGTGTAAGTTTAAGAATAGGTTGTAGATTAAGTGATACACATTGCAGGCGGAAAATCCACCAGCTTTAGGGATTGATCGACCGACAACGGTTGAGCCTCCAGATTCAAGACCGAATCGGTTCGAAAGAACAAGCAAGTACTCACTCCATTCAGGAATCGCTGACATTGCTCTATATTTACATTTACCAAGGCAAGCTGCTTGAATTTCTGTCTGTTCAAAACCATGCATTGCTATAAAAGATCTGGAATGCGCAACCCGAGAGATTATAACAAGCTTTCAATAAGGGAAGACTTAATTTTGTATTGAATAACTTGAGGACTCTATATACCCGCATTCCCAGGTATTACCCGGATACCAAAATTCCGGCTACGCCTATGGTTGTGGGTACCCGTAAATTTAGACAACCTACTGACCAAGCTACGAATTCAAATGCAATTCGACCTCAATGCATGCTAAAAAAGACATTGTACTTGTATTCATTTTGGTGGGTTCTCCAACAATTTTGGTGGTTTCTCCAACTCCGTCGTGGTGTAAAATTCACAAATAAAGGTGTGCTTTATTAATTTCTGCATTGAGTCAGATTGCTTGTTGCCTGGTAGCCGAACAATGTCGGGTACCCTTTCACCCGGGTACTCGGGTAATTATCAAAACGGGTATTACCCGCTCCACTTCAAATTTTCTATGCAGACAGAAAGCTTCTTACTCGTTAATGTCTACGATCTGTTAATTAATTACGAGATTGGCATTGACCTCAATTTTGAACCGAAGTTGTGAATGTGTTGCCATATCAACTTGAAAGTTTTTATACAAGATGTTTGCTCTAGATCGTTTGTATAAAGTACCTCCCAGTAGCCACATTATTTCCAATTAATCTGAGACCAAAGGCCCATCGACTGTTGCTCTTAAATGACTTTCAAATGACGGCCCCCCATTGTAGATTCCACTCTCCAAACACAAAGACCAACGTAGCCATCAGTAGCCAATAAATAAAAATATTTTTCATTCGGTTTTCTAAGTTGTTCCCATCTACTCCCAATGCTACCTTACTCCCCTCTACGACGGCACAAATAGTACGAATACACCCTTTTCCTACTATTGTACTGAAACCAGTCCATCGCACACCCACGACACCGTGACGCTTGGATTGCCTCTCCCGCGACTGCTGAGAAATGCGCAGATCAGTGCGTGCCTTCTGCCTTCAGCAAATCGTCATTACTCCCTCCCGTAGTTGTGTCAAATCAAAATGCTGTGTATATAAACAAAGCCAGCGCAAAAAAAAAAATAAAAACAATTATACAAACAATTTCTGGATTATATTGCACGATTCGACGTAACCTGAAATCAAACTATGAGCCCGAGCGAAAAGAGACGAGCAGTTCGCAATTAATGCACCGCTAGTAAGAAGCCCCACGTTCCTGGTGGACAAGGAAAGTGCAGTCCCAGTCCCGTGACAATCCGTGGATTATGCTCTTGCGGTTAATGAAAATCGCCGTCGCTGTTGTTTTGAGTTCGATGTTTACAGTTTCTTTGATTAAATTGGTTCTGCTCGTTTGGGATGATTATCCGGGCGCATTCGACGACGACAGCGTTGACTTGTGGCTGGAGGAGAACAACTTGACATCGTACAAGAGTCTGTTTCACGAAAAGGGTGAGTGCATTAAAATATTCTTCTTTTTTTTTCTTGGCTCACTTGTCATGCGGCATTCCGCCTCTACGCCCCCCGTAGCCAACTTTAGAGAAAGTTTCTGTTTTTGCTGAGCAATTGCAAAAATAAATCGTGAGACGTGAGTTGTTGTCGTTTTTACTGAGAGTGGATTGTTGACCGAAGAGCTTTCTTCGATATAAAGCTCGACAGTTTGTGAATGTGTTTATTTTGTGAGCAATAAAGTGACACTTGGTTTAAATTTAAATTCAAGCCGTTGGAAACGAGGAGCTGTTGGTCTTGAAATTTATTATTTCTTGCGTCGCATGTTCAGTGAATTGTGGATATACACTTTATTTCAAAATCGGCTAAGGCTTCTTCTGAGACTTTTTCTCCTCGTGGTCGAATCTGAATGATGTATGGCTTGATAAGGTGCGGAATCCACTGTCAATGCTAATGACACTTACAATGGATGGACAATGTGTGAATTTATACCGGCGTTTAAAGGCTTGTGTTGGACTATTAGAGAGATATCCAACTTCACAGAAGACGGACTTGGACTCTGAGCCAGTTAATCACGAGTTTTTAAAAGTCAAGTGCCTTCCAAATGTGTCACGAACTGCGATCACGAACTTTCAGAAACAAGCACTTCCCAGCAAATATAAACAACATGCTGTACATATACTTCTAGTATGGAAAAAGTTGCGGATTGAATTATCGGGTTTTCTTATCGACAAAAATATTTAGTGTACTTGCCTTAAATATGCGATCTGTCAAGTTGACAATGCAATACACAGAGCCAAGCGCGAACCACAAATTCACGACACTCACGATTCGCTATGAAGTTAAATTTGAGTGACTATCTGACAGCTGAATTCGTGGATTTTTGACGGTTGTCACGAAATAATGTGACCGCCGTTCTGTGATTGGGTGAATTGGTTTGAGAAACGGAACGATAACAAAAACGGCTGTCAAAAATGTTGAATGGCAAGAGAGGTATAATTTGGCCATCACTTTAATACTGCACTCCTGCTCCATAGCAGTCGTGGTGTAGGAAAAATAAGGTGTGCTTGACATTTCTGTTGAGACACCCTGCGTGGCATCATCGCGGGGATTTCTGTGTCAACAGAAACTTGAACAAATAAACAAAAATGGATTACTTTTCAATATTTTCATACTGATTACAGCTTCTGCAATAATTGAATGCAAGCTATGGCATTTTCCTTTATAACACCATAAATATATGTTCGTTTCCTCATACGTGACTTTTTTATAAACGCAATGCAAGCTTAAGGAACGGACCCTGAGTGACTTCACAAAACAAAAAGATGGCTGTTTTGACAAGCTGTCAAGCATACCTTAGGATCCTTCCTTCCACCATGCATATCAGAAATGAAGTATGATCCAACTTCTACCTCTCCTGCCCCTTGAAGTTTTTGACAACCATTTTGTATACCGATTTCTAAAGCCAAACTGACCAATCAGAGAACGGCATTTACGTTATTTCGTGAATAACCGTCAAAAATTCATGAATAACTGTCAAAAAGCCTCTGAAATTCGATGATGGACTAGGTGTCAATCAGCTGAGAAGTTGGGCATCTCTATAATACTTCATTTCTGATGCATATGAATGAAGTGTCAAGTTTGCAATTCGTAATGGCTGAATCACAACGGCGCTGTCGAGCGGTCGGTCTTTGATAGGCGTTGCTATGCGTTTTTTAGAGCTTAGACGAATGTACTGTGGGCAGGCTCAGCTTTCCATATCGAAATGAACGCAAGCGTTTGATCTGTTCAAAGGTTCTGAAATACAATTTCCGTGGAAAAAATATGAACCTATTGTAAATAAAATCTTTCGAAAAAATTAATTATTTGCAAAAAAGTAATCGTCTCAATTTGCTGAAAAATTAAAAAAAAATGTTTCGCAACTGTCAAAATGGCCAAGAGCTGGGGTAGTAGCTCTACCTAGAAATTTGTGCTCGCGCTTCCGATATTAGGATCTGTGAAATATCACCGCGCTACCGCCCCATTCCGACTTATACAATTTATTCACGTGTATCCTACTAAAAATGTCAAAGACCGACAGCGTCAACGCGACGTCGCACTGAATGACACTTTCATCAGAAAAACAATAATATAGCTGTCATTCTCTGATTGGTCTGTTTGGTCGAAAAAACGGTACAAAATACGTTGACAGGCAAGCTTAACGGTCGAGGGAGGTAGAAGTCGGCAATTTCTTCAAAGCCTGATTTCTGGATTGGATCCTCGGACGAATTTGCCATATGACGCATCTTTTGGCATCCAAAAATGAGATCTCTGATGACCACTCGGTTACTGTATTAACCGAGGACCTCAGAGACCCAGGAAGTTATTTGATGCCAAAGGCGTCAAAGCAGCTTGTCATTTTAAAGAAATTTGTCATATTCTCAGATCTCGGTTGTGTTCAGCAACACTACCCCGGCGATCCAAACGTTTTCTTGCTGATTGAGATTTCCACATGCGCACAAGCAGAGACTAAGCTTGTGTTCATGGCCATTTTCACAACAGATCAATTTACTCAGGTGTGGCTTACTGCAGATATTTGCTTTATTCTTATCTGTTCATGTTGACAGTTGTCAGCACATGTTCTGTGGACCAGATAAATCTAGTGTGCACTTCTGTGCGAGATAAAATGAGAAATAATCTGCTTAACAGTGGCGGCCCTGGCGTTGTGGATTGCGCTGTCAAGGTTCGATTCCCGGTACAAGCAAAATACTTTTCGCGTCTCCTTCGAATCAGTAGCAATGTCATGCGTTTTTGAACACATACACGCTGCAGAATGTACCATTGTACTTCTTATTTCCATCTTATCATTCAAAAACTAAGAGAAACGATAGATATTCATTTTTGTGTATTCGGTACAGAAAGGAGGCTAACCTCATCAATCGCGTTTTAATGCCTTTTCATCCCCTAGAGTTTAAGACTTTTTGTAGTGACACACAAGATGCGATAATGCTCGACGGCATCGGTATTGTTTCTTTAGTAGAAGTGATAACAGAAATTATGTAATTTTGAAAAACAGCGTCAGTTCCAGAATAAAGGTGAACGAGAGCGGACGTGTTTCGTTACTCAACCTCCAACTGAGTTGTAGATCCCTTCCAGTAGTGAGAGAAAAATGCCAGGCTCGACAGGAGTGGTTGCTGAGTAGCTAGGCCCTCTATGGGATGTGGCGCCAATCATATCAACAATTCGCTTTAATTTCACTTCACAGACACTTGTAATCTGTCTCAGCAGTCGCAATTCTTGCCAAGAAGGTCTTACTACACGGACAAGAAGTCAATACGACACAGCTGGGAAAGAGGGAGGATGTCCATTCCCGTGGCAGTGGATTCTGTCATGTTTGATGACAACAAGTAAGGGCCATTTTACCCATCTCTAGAGGAGATTGCTGAACAGCGCAACATTCGCCTGCGTTGATACCCAGCTATATGATCTGACCAAAGCTTGAACTCAAGCATTTATTACCGCACGAGTGCAGTCACTGAACATTGCCCTATTAGAGGGCATGCAAGAAACCTCGGCAACCAGCCGGCCACCCCAAGTGGAGCCTTCTGCATCGATGTCCTCGCCGATCACGGAATATCCGTCGGAAGTCTAGAGCCAAGTCCAAAGGTAGATTCACTGAACATGGGGAATTCGTCGGTACAATAGACCTACCAGAGGTTTGATTGTCAATTTGGCAGAACCATTCTCTTGTTGTGACGGTAGTGTACTTTGGCCATTTATCACGCTTATGCTTTCCGGGACATCTGGAGTCTTATGATGAAGGGCTTTCGTCCTCTGAGTGAGTCGAGAAATCAGGCCTTTTCAAAGATCCTTGTTTTTGCTCCTCAGACAAAGTTACGTGCGGAGACGAAGCTTCGGCAATGGGGACAAACTGAATAGTGGCATTTTCCAAAGCTTTGGCAGTATTTTTGTCTCTAAGAAGTTTTAGGGGAAAACCATCGGTTGACAATATTCGGTCTTAGATTGAAGAAGCAACCTAGGCTAGGTAGGCTAGTTTTGCTAACACGCACTTTAGGTAATTCAAAGCAGTCCAGGTGGCTTTCGAGATTGTTCCTCAAATGGCCAGAAGAGGTGTGTAATAATTTCTTATTCCTCCTCGTCTTTAAAACTTCAGCGAGTTCATTGCTTCTATGGAGCAAAGCGTAAGTGCTGCTTCCACTATATGGCCTGTTTAAGCTAGACAGTGAGTAAGACAGTGACAGATGACAGTTGACTTGGACCTTTGGGCTCAACATCACTGCCACGGCCACATGTATTTAGTCCCTGCTTGTGTGTTCAGGACCATTTTCACAACAGATCAACCGCCGCTCTGTCTTGTTTCAAGATAAGTGCTATTCGATCTGGCGAGTTTGGGCAATAGGTCAGGGGTTCTTAATCACCTCTTCCAGAAAATTGAAGCTCAGACAATTGAGCGTCTCAACTTTCCCGACGGAATGCCATTCGAAGGAATTTTTTATAATTTGAGTCCGCACAAGTGCCTGGGTATGCGTTAATCGCCTCTTCTTGCAGCTCCTGAGCGAATGGCCTACGGCCTTGGACGATGGGCGATGCCCTCAATAAAGTGGCATCGTTCATCTTCACAAGCATTAAATGATGTTTTGTGCGAAAGTCATGGGTGACAGGCCAACAATTGAGAACCGTCAATTGTTGACCTTCAATCAGCTGTTGAGGTTCACTGGCTTTTTTCTAGGGCCACCTCATCAAGTGATAGGGATCTTAGCGCACCTTGCCTGCATGAATAAATGGCGACAAACGTTTATCTTAAAACAAGACAGAGCGGCCTTCGTGGTCAAACTTTCCGCTTAACGCTACAACGTTACAATCTCTAAAGATCATATACCCAGCCACCCATCTGCCTTAGACGCACCTGTGAACATACCCCGAGGACCAGCAAGCGTCAGTCTTCCAATACAATTTGAAAGGAATGCTGCCCCACAGCAGCAACTTTGCGGCGGAATCTGCCTAATGAAGCGTCAACCCAATTTAGGCACAAATTGTCTATCAACTAAGTGTCAAGCCTCTCAGACTCGTTGACATAAGAAAAAAAAAAAACAGAAACCATCACCAACGAGTTGCACAAATTAACACAGCCAGAGAAACTGTGTCAGTGCCTCCTGATTTGTCGGCTTTGCAAGCCACTTTCACTAACTAATGGCATCACTGTCTCGGGCCTTCAACTGCTCACCAGCCAAGACCAGCATTTCATATTCAGAGCAGGAGGTTGAACGGGACACATCGCGACCGGGGATTCTTGGAAAAATCGGCGGAGATGGGAAAAGCAATTTATGCTCTTGTCCTAGACCTACTCAAGCCCCATGCAAAGCTGAAAGGAAAGCTCGACGACCTGTTCGACATGTTTTTGTTTACTCGATTTCTCGACTCACTCTGAGGACGAAAGCCCTGCCCTGACACACTTTTCGTCCTTCTCTCACAGCTTTCCCACTCGCTGATGACTGGACTTTGCTCCGAAAGCGACTGCTGCGCTCAGTCGTTTTATTTCCTTCGTCCTGCACACTCAGAATCGGGAGAACACGCATCCCGAATACATTTTAACGGGAAATAAGTTCACTCTTTTTGGTTCTTAATCCATATGCATACATTACTTTTCGCTTGTCCTTAGTTCGCATTACGGATCCCACCAGGACTTCGAATACATTTTTTTCACGCTCCACGTCGCCTTGTGAAAAGATACATCATTTGAGTTTCAACCTATGACACATTAATTCAGTTTTTTGATTGTTAATCGTGTTGGTTCAACACTTGCACGAAAAATAGGTGGAAAAAGAGTGAAGAAAGTGAAGAAAAAGGTGAAAATGTGAAGGAAAGGTGAAATGAGAGTGTGTGGGTGTGTATGCTGTGGACATGTGAAACACGAATTCCGTTCGGGATTCTCACTCTACCGCAGTGTGTGCAAAAAATAAAAAAAAAAGTGAAAAAAAACGAAAGGAAAAAAACCAGTCACACGAAAACTACAAAATACCAACGACTTGGTGTACAAAAACAAGGCAAAACGGAAATTATCCTTTTCGTGCTTCCCTTCTGCTTGCCATTATATTTATTTATTTATCCCTTTTCTTTTCGTCTGTCCTGTTCTGCAGTGCTGCCCGAGCGCGTGACGGCTCCTTGTGTGTTGTATGTTGGCTGAGGTCCTGTGTGCTTTGCACTCGCATAGCCAGCCAGGCCTACAGGATGTTGATTTTTTACGACTTTTGGCAGTAAAAACAAATTATATAATAAATTTAAAAAATATGATAAGGAAAAGCTCTCGTTCTGCGTGACGACCATGAACACCTGGCAGAGGGGGGAGCAAGAAAAAAAATGAACGGCCACTGTATGTGCTCATCATGGGACTTATTTATTTTTATGACCCTCCTCCTCTGTGAAAACGCGCAAAAAAAATTTGTATTAACTCGAGCAGGACATTGCCGCCCCAAGTCGTGTCCCTTTCCATCTCACTTTCCGCCTCCCTGGCACGTTTGATGAAACTTGTTCTGTTGTGTACACCTTGTTGTTTATTGAGGTGGACAGCAACGGCAGGAAGGAGGTGAGTGAGAAGGAGAAGACGGAGAACATCACCCCATGGCAAGAGCACGAACAACAACCGACGGTGGCTGGTGGAGGCATTCAAATGCAATTTGCACTTTGCTGCTTTCGTGTGCCCTAAAGAACAAGGCCTGCACACACATTAGTCTCATCTACACCGAAACTCACGTACACCTCAGTTAATCTCTTTACGGGAAATTGAGGTACAAGTTGCACACGAATCTGATGTAACTGGTGGCGCTGATGATATCCTTTTGAGTTCGAAATGGAAAAAAGTAGAAAGGAAGGTACGAGTGCTTTGGTGCGGGCTGTAAAGCATTAAAGGCCCCAGCAAATTGACGTTCTCCAGTGGATCAATCAAGATAAGGTGGTGGAAGTCTTGAGGGTTCGAGCTGAAGAGCACCTTAGAATGTTCATGAGATTTTGAAACCCGATTTGAGCGGGGTTATCCTTGGCAGAGGGTGAGCGCGCTGGGCTGGTCATTTTGTACGATTTAAGTGGAACAGTCACGGATTTGGCGGATTAGAAATGGATGTTCATCAAGTGAAAAGTTTTGATGGGAAGACCCTTTTGCATAAGTTGGTGAGGGATTAGGGTGCAAGGTCTTGCCTTTATTGCCAAGTGTGGTGTGGAGAGCGAGCTGTGCAAGGGTTTTAGATTTCGCAACCGCCATCAGAGATTTCTGGGAACAATCAATTCGGAAAATAAAAATAGAAGGGAACTTGAGAAAGGAAAACAATTAAAAACATTTTGAGGCAGCCACCGTTTTGCGATCACTGATTCGTGTCGGTTTGATGTTCCTTAAAGCAAGTCGAGTGCTCCTCATAGGTTATTGGGCTTTGCTACTTCTGGTCCTCGTTTTGGGTGCTTTGGGGTTGAATTCCCCTTTCACGCAGGGAACTGCCATTCCCTTGGCATAATGGCCAATGGCAGTGACCGGATGGTTCTTCATGGACTCAGTATAAGCTGTTGTAGCCTTCTTTGCATGTTCTATTGGTAGTTGTGATGACATCTGGTGAGCTGTAGATTACTTGAATTGAGGCTAGGGTTGGAAGTGTCTTGCATATCTCGATCGGAAGACATATTTGCATCTTGATGGTGAGGCCTGACACTCTGTATAGAATCTTCGATTGCTTCCCTTTCTGTCTGGAAAACGCTACAGTCATCATTAACTGACTTAACCCTTCAGCATAGTCAGAGCTTATTAACGGCAAAACAAAGCAGCCTCTGGCACTGGATCGTAAGTCAATCCACGTTCTCGTCGGAGTGATTACAGAACACTGCCCCATCGGAGCTGTGCTCCGGAAATGGAATGCAGAATCCAGCAGTCTCAGCCGGAGTTGCGGTGACGAGGAAGAGATCGAAACGAAACTGCCCAGCTCTCCATAATCGGTGCTTAGCTTCGCTGGGCCAAAGATTCTTCACAGATACTGTGGACTTAGTTAATGCGGATATATCGAATCTTCTAGGATTCGTAAAGAGCGCGGGGTGGTTTAGGGTGGGTTTAATTAGAATGTGTATTCCACAAATGGAGGGATTCACAATGGGCCTTAAGGCCTCCGAGTGAAGTTATGTTCAACCATCACACTCCCCTTCCATAACCTAACCCTGCAGCACTGAGAATCAGGAAGATGGTACTTTGTTCATTCTAAACGACGAATACCTTATCTGCTGTTATAATATTTTCTCACTCCCACTTAGAACAACATTCGGCTGTTTACAGGCGACCTTGTTAGATGGTGTGATGGTGTTCTAGTGAATTTTGTAGAAATCTGATTTCCCACCTCAGATCATCGCATTGCCAAGTATTTTGTTATAGTCTTGAATTTTGACAGGTATTGCAACGCCTCTGACAATGTCTCCAAAAAGGTATTTATTTTTTTATTTAACGAGCATAATTTATAATTTAAATTATATTTATAAATAAATTATGAGCATATTATATTAAATTATGAGCATAATTTATAATTTAAATTATAAATATAATTTAATTAAATAAAAAATAAATACCTTTTTTACGTTTTTACACTTATTTACTGGGTTTTTATCTAAAAAAGTAGAAAATAAGTTTTCATTTTACACAGATTTAAACACCATTGATGTCGTTTGAAAGATTGATGTCTCAAAAGATTTTCTTTCTCCCTACGTTGACACCAAGGTCCATTGTCAGAGGCTCCCTATTCATACTTTTGTTGTTGCCAGTGCGTACACAGGATTCTAGATCCCCTGTGTTACAATTCGGAGTTCACCTGGGCACGGTCTAGGACCTTCTAACACCAACTGTCGAATATTCTTCAATTGTTTACGCCATCCTACTCATCGCGTGTTAACCTTGTTGTCTCACTGGGCTGCAGTCGATAATTCTGTGGCTTACACGACCTAGACGTAAAATACGTAGCCGTCTGGCCACTCATGTCGCAGTACAACCACCACATTTCCTCATTCAATCTCTACCTCCAGGAGTCATAAACTTCTAACAGCACCAAAGACTTAAAAGGCATCTCCATCAGCCTTTGTAATTATCTCAGGGACGATTGAAGCCAGAGGTCTTGTAAAGCAGAGGTCCGCATGAATACACTCACTTCGTCTCAATAAGCGAGTACCCTACTTCAGTGTACTCTATTCACTATTCAGTGAGTACTCTAAATGTGAGTACGATAACGTCGAGGACGAGTATTCATAATTTCAAATATCCGATTCATAAACGAATAAGGCTCTGGGACATAGAATTAAACTAAGTTAAACTAAACTAGCGTCATGGCATTTTTGCACGGTGATGTTCCTAAGTCAAGGGGATGACACAAGGGATGTCGCGTCAGCGTCAGTGTTGGGCTATGTGTGAGCTTCCATAAGAACACATGTATTTTATGTATCTGTCAAAGTATCGCTGACGGAGCCTGTGCTCCCTTCGTTTTCACTTTATTTTCCGCGTACTCAAAAAACCAAACGAGTACCCGACTCAGGAACTGAGTAGCACCGAATGATTCGTTTTCTAACTAGAGTGTAGGTGATTGAAAAATTTGTAATTTTAAATTCATATTCAGTTTGAATGGAAATTAATGTACGTAAGCTCGTAGATCGGTTTTGAAATTACATGGAAATGGGACAGACCGTTTTGTCGACAGTGTCTCTGGTGTGGTTACAAAACAAAACAACACACACCGAAAGACAGTGTCCTGTGCACAGGCACAGGACAGAAACCACAACGATGGGACAGAAAAACGTTAAATTGCACGATCTGTCCATTGTCCCTGTACTTTTGTCATTTACTTCAGAGCTGTTGTTGAAATGGGTTTTAGACACAGATTAGTTGCTGTTTTTAATTGAGGCAACAGCGGCGTACACACTCAACAATTTTTCCCAACGATTTGCTTTGCAACAAATTGGTGATTAGCGTTCACACCAGTGCTGCCGCTGAGCATTTTTGAAAGTCGCACAAAAATGTGTCTCTTAGGAGTGGTGCAGTCATTTAGTTGCATTTTCTTATAATTTGTTTTGAATTAATTGCTTCAGAGAAACTTAACACGGGTAACGCAGGATGTGACAGGATGTGGCCTTGATGTGTCAATTAAAAACAAAAAGAAATTACGAGAATAGTTTCATTGCTTTTTGGCGGGGTCACCAATAGAAATGAAGAGAAGAACTATAGAGCCAGCTACACAGCTGATTGATCCCTTACCCATCGACGACTTTTTGACAGTTATTCACGAAATAATGTGAATGCCGTTCTCTGATTGGTCAATTTGGCTTGAGAAAACGATATAAAAGCGGTTGCCAAGCTTTTTAAGGGGCAAGTGCGGTAGAAGTTGGCTATCTCTATAATACTTCATTTTTCTCGTCATATTTGATGTTGGTCAATATCCAGTAAGTTAATTCGCCCTCAAATGGTTCGATTCATGAAGACGAAGTTCTATCAGTTTTTGAATATCTAATTTGCCAGTTGAATCTGCTTCCAACCAATGGTTAAATCGTAGCCCTCAATAGGGTAAATGTCACGGCAAATCCCCTTACAAGAAATCGGCAGAACCAGCCAAGTCCAACTCCCTCAAGCAGAATGTCAAGATAGCTAGCTTTCGTGCTCGCCCTGTATGGGTTGCCTACACGAAAATTGGACGGGGATAGATGGTTCACATCGGAGTCTGAAATAAAACAAAGAGGTCTAGAATAGACAACTCCTCAAAGGTTGACGTGTTGCTTTACGCATTTGGCCCACGCCCAGCCAAAGACCTCCAACATCAGGTTTATGCGGTAGAATATACAGTAGACGCTCGATATTGTGAACTAATAAAAACCGGGCCTGTTCACTGTAACGAGATTGTGCACAGTAACGAGCGTGGGCTCCTTGAAGCACGAAAAGGACTCAACTTATCCGTAAAAAGGAAAACATACACAAAAACTTCAGCTTTGCTATAGCTTTTCCTTCTCTTGCAACCATTCCACTTTATTGTTGGGCAACTTCAAGTGCTTTGCAAATAATTGAACAAGATCTCTCGAAGACACGGATGATCTACCTCTGGTTGTTGTTCTTTCTCGTGTTTCGTATCCGCCTTCGTTTTTGTCTTCTTCAATATCTGAAGATACATGACATGCGTTCCAATTGCTTAAATCGGCTGCCATATGTTCCGGTCCTGTCATATGGTTCAGAGGGTTCATAACTTTTTCCATGGCCACTGAGGTGGCATTCGATGTTGAATTGTTGCGAAGAATACTGAGAGGTATTTCGTCGTCTTTCGGGTCTTCTTCCAAGGAAATGACTGAGGCTTCTCATCTGTCCCATGGTGCAGCCAAGTTAAAGACGGAGTATTTTACTGATACTCCCTTAATAGCTTCACAAATTTTGTCTGGAAAAAGGCAAGAGGCACCTACGCTTTTCCGAAAGAGCAACCGATAGCAGCAACTTTTTTTCTGTAAAAAAGTTTGGTCAGGCGTATAGCATATAAAGGGTGATGTTTTAAAAGCTATAGGAAAGTTTTACAAAAAAAAAAAAAAAAACACAAAATTCAGAAAATGCATGAAATCTTTATTTGAATCGATAGTACGGTCCATATAATTTAATGTTTGAAGATTATTTCATGCAAATGTTGACCTTGACTGCGCCTCAAATGGTCCATCCGCTTAGTCCAACTTCGGCATACTCTTTCCAACATTTCCGCCGGTATCTCACGAATAAATGCTTCAATGTTGTCTTCCAATGCGTCAATTGAAGTGGGCTTGTCTGTATAGACATGAGCTTAAACATAGCCCCACAAAAAATAGTCTAAAGGCGTTAAATCGCATGACCGGTCCCGAACGTGAAATAAAATGTTCACCGAACTCGCCTCTCAATAAGTCCATTGTTGCGCGTGCTGTGTGGCATGTGGCACCGTCTTGTTGAAGCCACATGTCATGCAAGTCAAGCTCCTGCATTTTGGGCAAAAAAGAGTTGAACATCATCTCACGGTAGCGCTCACCATTCACAGTTACGTTACGATTCGCATCATCTTTGAAGAAGTACGGTCCAATGATGCCACCAGCCCATAAACCGCACCAAACTGTGACTTTTTCTGGATGCATTGGTAGCTCTTGCAATGCTTCTGGCTAATATTCACTCCGAAATCGACAATTCTGCTTATTTACGTACCCATTGAGCCAAAAATGAGCTTCGATTAAACTGACCATAAAATGGAAGAAGCGCGCGATGAACTTTCTTAACAGAGCACGCATTTTGATATTAAAAATTCAATAATTTGCAAGCGTTGTTCGTTTGCAAGACGATTCATGGTTAAATTATAGACCAAACTGAAGACGTTTGACAGTGAAACAAAACACGAAACGTGCGCCAGCTGTTTAAACCAGTGTTGCCAAAAAGATAATAGCTAAAAAATCACCCTTTAGTTCCTGTGATGCACAGGCAAGGACACATTTTTCAGCGAACGAGGTTTCTGTGCGGCTTCTGCAGAGGCTAAAAATGCCATTCTTTGTTTTCTGTTGACCAGTTTTTCGCTGGATGGATGTGCATTTTCTGGCAGAAGCTTCCGATTTAGACCTGTTTCACCAGCGTTGTACAGTTGTTCAGTTGCTTATTTAGGCGATGTTAACTTATGGATACATAGCTGAGTTTTAGAAGTATTTTCTCATGCTGAGAGGTTCATATACAAAAGTATGTGAGATTTTTTTGTTCACTATTTGGAATAGCCTGTATAAAATAATGTGTGTCCACTGTATTGGATTCACTACATCGACCGTCTACTGTGTTCCCACCTGAAAGCACATAAATAGAAAAAGTAATCAAAGCTTAAAGTAGGCAGAGACTAGGGTATGTCTATCGACAGAGATTATATCACATCTTAAAACGTCCACGTGTGGCCCGCATCCTCAATTAATTTGGGTCAAGTGAGCTACCTAATCACGTGGTCGTGGTCAATGGCCTATGAGAGCCGGTGATGCCTTGATTTATTGACAGAGGGAGAGTTTACCCAAAATGTTCAACCGTCTGTACACCATCTTGTCGTCATTTATTTTTGAAACCAAAAGGTCGCGACGAAAACCGTTCAAAATTCTCACAAACGTTGAATTATTGATGGTTCATTACCTTGTGATCTGTGTGTCCTATAAATAACTGATTTCCCATCGGCAACAAGCGTATGGCGAAGGAAAACGCATTTTGATACAAATTATTCATTGTTTGCTCCATTCTAAAATTGTTGTCGCACGTCTCTCTGGTCCGGGCGGCTCAATTAAATATTGATCGGCCGATGCAATCAGAGCTTTGTGCAGATGGACCCTGTCGCCAGAACATAGACGAACCATCCGCACTACATTTTCCACACCAATTTCGACCTTGCTACCAGAAGCTTCCTGCGAAGTTACAATCGTGCTCGTACAATCGGCTCCAAATTGGTGGTGGCAACAAGGTGCTGGTGTCTTCTCTCTAATGAACCGAAATTAGTCTCCCCTTGGTTATAATGGCGTATTTCGGACGGAGATTATGGCGATACACGGGCACTGACGGTATACACGCACGTGGTTTATGGATTTTTACCGACCATAGTCAAGTGGCCCTAATCATCGCAATTAGTCGCCACGAACTGAACGACCGCTTTGGTCGATAATCGGCCAAGGGAACGGTGCAGTTCAACATTCGTCTGAGCGAAGTTTGACAACCTGACGGAGTCACAGTCAATGATGAAAGAGAGGCTATGAAGATTAATTTCGGTCCCTCCACCAAGTGGGTGTGAAAGGGCACTTTCATCTTTCCCGCGAGCTAAAGCCGACGCTGTATGGTGTTCGATGGTTCTAAGTGGCATGGACAATTGGTGCCAATTCAATCGTAGTTTTCTAGGGAGTCTTTCTCCTTCTTGTCTCCTTCTGTCTGGTCGTGTGGGGTGGTGGTGTCATGAAATATGAAATGTTGTCCGGAATGGAACTTAGACCTTCACTGTGGTCATTCATAACTGTAGCTACTTACACTACAGTCGCAACTAAAGCAAAAAGAATACTCGCAAAGACCTGCAAACGGGGGGCCTTGAAGGGCACTGCGCCAGAGGTACGCAAGCATAGCGACTGAATATGCCACACAACGAAGAAGAACGAGGAAGACATAGAATCTATAAAACAACTGATCGGCGAAGGCTCAGCTCAAGCAATTAAAAAAAAGCTGCTGTTCCTGGGAAAGCACTTATTTTAAGAGTTGGAGGACTTGAGAGGTGTAGAAATCCTCCTAAGCTAAATAAGATGGTTTGAGAAGTAAATGAAGGTCTCACTCTAGCTTAGCAGCACCTTTCAAGGGCCCAATGAACCCAACATATTGGTCTCTGTCAGCGACGGCCTAAAATCGACCTAAAACGAAAAGGCGGCATGTACTACGTACACACCCAGAAACGCTTCTAGCGTAGACTCCAATTAAGAAGACAAATCAAGTTTGAAGAAGAAGTTTTGACAACTGTATTATAGGCCACATGTCAGTACAGTGGATGTCTGGTGTCCTTCCGGCCAACAGCCGCGGCTCTGTTGGACCAAGGAGTTTAGTCCACTGTGCATCTTGTGCACCGTTCCGTACTTCTGCCGAAGCAAGAGGCACATATCAATCGACTAAGACTAGAGACGAGACTTCTGCACCTTACTGAGTCTTACGAAACTCTGCTAGTTCAACGTGCTAAAAGGTATGGCCGTTAAGGGCGTTGTCGGTAGGTGCTTCGACTCCTACATCGGAGTGTCTGAGTTCAATACCCGAGGCGATCAACTTGTGTAGACCACTGCTCACGCCTTTCGAGTACTTGTCTTTTCTCTTTTCCTTAAACTCCGCCATTCGGAGTCGGCATAAAACCCCCCACACAGCACCACTGGTTGCTGTAGAGACTAGGCTCGGCTTTGGAGTACTTGTTTTTTCTCTTTTTCTCAAACTCCGCCATTCGGAGTCGGCATGACGCCCCCCACACAACACGACTGGTTGCTGTAGAGGCTAGGCTCAGATTCACCTCGGGCTGTAGCACAGTCCATATTTTATTTACCTATTAAGTGCCCACCCCGTTTTTACAGTCGATCAGTAGATAAACTCCTTGGGAGCCTCAGTTCAACCGTCAAGCCAGCATCTAAAGCAATGTCCACCAGCGAATCGTACTACCGTCCGTGTACTTTTGTCTTAGGCCAGCGACTGCCATTATTCACCGAAGTTCAGTTCATATCTCGTTCCAGTTTTTGTTCTCGTCTGTGGAATGACCTTGGGTCTCATTCCATCGAAAAGTCCACCCAGCCATGAGTTTTCCTTAAGCGATAAATCCAGACGCAGTCCACTTAACCAGAGGTGGCTGACAATGACAACACACACTTCCGGTGCGTCACGTACAGTGTCCTCTTACAGGAATTGCAAAATCAGCTCACTTCGGTTGGCTTAAAGGACAAACATAGCACTGTTGAGCAATTCTTCGTGTCTATTTTGGTTCACAGTCCGCATGGCACACCGGAAGCTCGTTAATTTCCGTCTCCTTCCGCGACATGTGCACTGTACACCGAAGCCAGCGAAACAATCCACGCCGCAGGGACTCAATTTGCCATCCCCTCTCCCGTTCCTCTTTACAGTGGCAACAGGATTCGAAATAGTTTTATTTAACAGCAAAAAGTGAAGTGAAGCGGTTCCCTCACCATCGGCAGAGGTATCGAAATCGATAAAAATCGAATAAACTACCACGTCCGGTAATTGGCGCTAATTGAAGTCAAAACGATATTCCGTGGAGCATGCAACGCAAAGTGAACAGCGATTAAAGTGACTCAAGCCGCGCTAAACTCGCCCATCGTGCAGTCGTGAAAACAAAGTTGAACCACTCACTTGCGTGAATATCGACGATAGTCAATTTATTTTAAATATACTATGTCCTGATACGAACCCCAAGTGAATTACAGACATCCTTCGTAGTGTTTACACATCGATTATATATTTGAACGGAGCGCGTCTGTGTCTATTACAAGGACAGCAGGGAACCGAATACAACATGTGGTCACCGGAATCGGAAATAAATTCGATCGCGATGGCAACGATGCGCCACTCGCAATCGGCATCGTCAGGTATTGTATTTTTCTCCTTTTTATTTTTAAGTCACGAACCACCTCAATTCACTTGCACACTTCCGAATGCTAGAGACATGTGTAGGTGGCGCCTGTTCTGGGCGGCTCTCGGCAGGAAACCTGGGAGTGGTGACCTTTCGGAGCGTGTGTGCGCTGCCTTCAAGGACCGTGCTTTCGATTCATATTTGAAGCACATGAAAGGCTCGTTAGCGTTCGCCGTGCAAGGACGAATTTCTAACACCTGACCTCACTGCCAATGACTCGTCGATGTTGATATTGTAAATCAATGACCTTGCTGCTTCATCAGAGCACTCGTACGTTGCGGTGTTCTCGAGGATTTTCCTTGACAACTCACCTGCCTTAGCAGTCAGACCTTTGCAATAAACGCGATAAGAGTTCAAGAAAGATTTGGTTAAAGAATCGCATTTGCTTGGCATTCTGTGTGAACTTAGATTGAACGTAGTTGAGGTTTTTTTTCTAGAAAGGCCATCAGAGAACTGTGAGGATGCTCCTGCTCAGCACAATCCTGCGTTCATCTCGTGTTGATGGGGGTTGAAGGCGAAGTGGTGTTGCAAAGCTTCCCTTTCTTTCTCGGTTTGATGTGGAATCTTCGAAAAATACTAGTAACCCCTGTCCCTAGGGTGCAACACTCTCTGGACGTCATCCTCCTCTTCCAAGCCCCTACGTACTAAATTACACTGCTGCACTCATCAAACTCTCCGCACTCCGAGGTGCTTGCAGACAACTATGATCCAGCCAGAGTGGCGCGGCACGTTGGCCTCCATTCGGAGTTCTTAATAAAGCGATGGAGCTGACTGATGCTAATATTGCTTAGATCCGGCAAGTCGTAAAAATATGGGGCGTTCAAGAGACTGAGTCTGCGACATGAGAGGGCATTGCAATTACAAAGAAGGTGTGGAGTAGTTTATTCTTCCTCTTCATCCCTACAACTTCTGGTGAAGTCGGTGTAGGGGATACCCAGTCTTGAGGCACAATGCCCGGTTATAACGCCGATGAGAGTTCTGAGATTCGGTCTGCTCATTCTGACGAGGTCGCGTGGGCGTTTTGGATCGATGATAGACCATTTGTTATGAGGCAACCAGTGCCAGAAGACCATCTACGTTTGGTGTGATTTAGCGTTTCAAGCTTTAGTAGATGTTTTGTAGTAGCGATAGGCATGGACGGCAGTTCGCCGTCCGGAAGAATGGTAAGGTGGTGCCCTTTCTAGAGTTCGTCCGCTTCGCAATTACTTGAGACATAACTGTGTACCGGCACTCACATAAGTTGGATGCTGAAGTACTTGGTCATCTCGTTAAGAGATAGGCGGCAAGAGACGTCTTGGAGTTAAATGTCACTGCACTGAGATATTTGATCGGCGCCTGGCTGTCTGAACAGATGACAATATTTGCACCTGATATTACATTGATTTTCAGCCATGACGGAGCTTCCTTGATCGCTAGGGTTGTCGGAATGATAGTTCAAAATTCAGATCCTTAGAGTAGACTCCCACACCCACATCTACGCCCATCTTCGATCCATCAGTTCGTGTTCATACGATCTGGGGGGTATGCTGGTTGAGAAGTTTTTCTCGAAGATGAGCTAAGGTATAGTGATTGGTTGCCCCGCTTCTAGATGTTGACGCTCTCGCAGCCAACGTTGAAGTGAAGCGACATGGTCGCGAAAGAAAATATCGCTTACGGTGAGTCTTCGTCACACACCTCGTACCGACCTATAGCACATACGCCCTTCTTTCTAAGGTCATGTAAACTCTGATAAATCGTCAGCTTATGAAATATCTCGAATCGCGGAAGCTTCTTACTGACCGGCAGTATGGTTTCCGCAGCAACAGGTCCTCTGGTGATCTAAGGCATTTGACAGAGTTTGGCATCAAGCCCTCTTGTCGAAAATGCGTGCCTATGGTGTCGATGAATCTCTTCTTCAATGGATTAGAAATCACCTTTCGAACCGTTCAATTCAAGTCGTTTTGGATGGGTTCAAGTCTGATATCCGCCAAATAAATGCTAGTGTTCCGCAAGGCTCTGCTCTGTCTCCGACACTCTTTCTCATTTTTATACATGATCTCTTGTCTGCTACTTGTAATCCAATCCAATCCTTCGCTGATGACAGCACCCTCAGTTTTTCATATTCGTTCCAGGACTCACGACCGCTTCGTAGAATTCGAGCAACAGCTTATGTTAAGCTCATTGAATTCCGATCTTGACAGCATAATTAACTGGGGAAAGAACAATCGAGTGGAATTCAATGCTTCAAAAACTCAATGCTGCCTGCTGCCACTCAAGCGAACCCTTGTTAATCAGCCATTATCCATGAACGGCACCTGTGTCGATGAAACCGGAAAGCTTTCCATCCTTGCTATGTGTATCAACTCAACGCTTAGTTGGAAGGATCACATATTTGAGGTCGTTAAAAATGTTCAGGTTTCCTCAATCGATGCAAGAAATACTTCACCCCTTCTGAGTTGGCTTTAATTTATAAGGAGTGTATCCGCCCCAAAATTGAGTACAACGCTCATATCTGGTTTGGTGACCCCAAAGCCATCCTAGATAGAATCCAAAAGCGAGCGATAAAACTTATAGGAGACCACAATATTGCAGAGTCATTAGACTCGCTCGAACATCGACGTACCGTCTCGTCTCTATCCGTATTTCATCCCTAGTTTAACAAACGATGCTCAAGTGAGCTTGCCAACTGCATTCCTCTTTTCCATGAACTCACCCGCAGTACCAGTCTCGCCAGGAATGCTCATCAGTTTACCTTTAAGCCTACTTTCGGACGCAGAGTTTAAATTTAGAGACTCGTTCATCAGCCGCACGACTCAAATATGGAATGCTCTTCCCAGCCTAATATTTCTAATGTGCACAGTTACCTCCTCTCCCTTTCTCTCTCTACACCTTCGGCTGTGTCTTGAACCCGGACACTTAAGGGTAATAACAATCCCTTGTGCTCGCGCAAATTATAAAAAAAAAAAGATGGTGGTTGTGAGGCTGGGCAGAAATATGTCCAGTGGAGACTGTGTGCTATGTCTGGGTTTCGAAAAATACTACTCAACCATCAGGAAGCCACTTGGGATTGGTAACATCAACACCCTTCATTTTCGCTTAATCATCACGAATCCCCAGCAAAGCTCAAACATTTGAAACCCGCCCACCTTGACATGCACATACAATATTTCCATTTCTAGTAGTTCGTGGATTGCAAAGCATATATCATTTCACATTGATTGAAGGCCTCAGTCCATGGAAAGCATTGCGTTCTGTCAGCAAATGTACGACTTAATGAGAGGGAGAGAGACAGAGAGACTAGTGAAATGGAATTGATCAACTTTAAGCTTTTTGTGCGGTTGACAGATGTTTCTGTGGAAATTTTGCGATGTTTTATGAATGAATGAAAACGTTTTGTTTTGTTTACAAAAGTAATTCGTAAAAATGAGGAAATTTAAAATTTCGAATTTCTTAGATTTTTACAAAAGTCGTTACGTACTCACTAGGCTAGTTGCGTGAGGAACATATTCTGTGGGATCTATGGGCTGGGGCCTTGTCTTACTGAATGTAGGCCTTGCTAATCAAATACCCAAATTTGTTTCGATGGCTGCTGTGATAACTTCCTCTGGCCAGACATCAGGTCCGTATCACGAATGTACCAATCCTCTGAGGAATCAAATCCACCTAAATTATACCCTCCGCTTCAAATGAATAGGCACACAATTTTGATTCAACATTTGGAAATGACGTACATGACACGCAGATGCATGATATCCGGGGAAAGAAATATGAAGTCATATTTAACTATGCACTGTCGCCGCTTGTTTAGTGCTCTTACAAAGCATTGGATATGAAATTGAAATCTGAATTTTGTTTCCTGATCATTATCTGCGTTCTGAATGTGTAGTCGTATACTTACAAAATGATTATAGCCTTTTCCATCACACTTTACTGAGTTACAGTCTTCCAATCCCCTCTTCGACTGTGTGAGGCGGTAACGCAGCTTGCCGGGCCTCGATAAGCCCCAAGGGATACTCTATGGAAAAGGCATTAGGATGTTTAAAGAAGACAGACGGTGATGCGAAGCTGTCGTGAAAGAGGGCCATTCATCGCACTAACCCGCATATGTGGAGTAACCAATCGCATGGCCAATTGAGTTAAAACATACGACGTTTGTCGCTTTACGTTGATGACGCCAAATTTTTGTAAGTAATGTCAGGTTAGAATTACATGACCCGAACTGTATTCAAACGATTAAGACATAAAAGCACATTTGAGTGAAACAGAATATATAAGGACGAACGACCGAATTACTTCGATGGTTCCACCCGAACTGCTGGACCTTGTCATCATTGGTGCAAGAAGAGCCGGCGTCAGTGTTGCCGTCAGAAACCAAGCCAAGCTAGGAGTATCCAATGTATTGTAACACATAGCCAATGGCCATCGATTGGTTACACGTCTCCAGGAATATCCGGAGGTCATTTGGTCCATGGTGTAGACCTCTGCTTTATTGGCATTCATTCGGATTGAGAGATTTCGATTCGGTCTTAGGGAAGTATTTGCGCAGGTATAAGGGTCTGTCCATAACACACGCACGAACAATGAGCGTAGATACTTCTCATTGTAAAAACCAAGCAATGTCAGATGATACACTGGACGAGGTTTTTCTTTAAATCAGAACAGGAACCACAATCGTGAGTCCAACTTGAGGTAAACAACTTGAGGTAAACAAGGACAATGAGGTAAACAAATTGATCGCAAAAAGTTAGTGCGACCTGAATTATGGTATCGTGGGATCAATGATAACACCACTCGTTCGCCTTGATTCACATCTCGCTCTGCAGTATGTGCATATTTGCCAGTATATGTTTATTTCTCCTTTCAAAGGGTTTGCCGCAAGACCACCATACCCCGACGCCGTATTTGGCTGGCTCTGGGGGTATATGCAGTAGAATTGTCTACCTCGGTTGTAACGACATTTCGGCTATAATGACGAAGTTAAAAGCTTAAGTTTGGTTTCCCACTCAATAATCAACAACGTCTATTTCATTACGACATCCACTTGTAACGACGGGGATTCGTCTCCCATGAGTGGTCGTTGTAACCGGATTTGACTGTATAGGAGAACAATTGCTCGTCAACTCAATTACCAAAATCATCATCATCGCTGTCAGTTTCCATCGCAGTATCAGACGCATCCGGTACCTGTTTTTTCATCTTGTACAACCCATGCTGTGTAGGCAACGACACCGTGACCAGGATAACCACATTTCTCATGAAAGATAGTAAGTCTTTTAAAGGGGATTTTTTTAATTCCACTGAAGTGAGTATGTCCCTATCCCTGACATTCACACAAGATGTGCTCGGATGTCTCATCCGCTTCGAGGCAAAGCCGACAAGCCGTGTTTTGACACAAGTTTAGTTTGTTAAGGTGATATTTCCTGCCACAGTGACCGGTAAGAAAGCTTGTTAGTCTTAAGCTATCATTATTAAGATGGATTATTTTCTTATTTGAATAAGGCCTGATTAATCTTTTGGATTGTCTAAGTCCATGACCGGGTGTTCACTGGTCTTGGCGAAATTTATTCTCCCATTCGTTAATCAGAGTTGTATCTGCTGATAGCGTGTCTGGCAGCAATCTTCCTGACGAAGATTGGTGAGTGAGTTAGCTTCTAGTGTGATCCGCCATTTCTTACTACACAAGCACCAAGAATCAAAATAATAATACATAATATTAATGGCGCTTCAACCAGCAGAGGACTAGGGCCTAGCTTCTCAGCAACCACTCGTGTTGTGCGTGCTGTTGTTCTTCCATGACTGGAAGGGACCTACAGTTTTATGCCGACTAGGGCCGATTTGAGAAGCTTTTTCTAGGCAGTCATACTCTTTGAGCATTGTCAGTGGCTGGAAAAAGGCCCCACCTCTTAATTAATTTTAAAAATAATTTTGCTCGTACCGTGAATCAAACCTGGATTGCGTAGGGCTCGACACCAACACACAAACCACCGTCGCCTCCCAAGAATTTTGTACCAACTGTACAAAATACCATGGAAACAACTTCAACATTATCATCATCTTCTTCTGACCCGCATGCTCCACTAAGCCACTCAGGAGAGCTCTCCAAGCGACTTGCAATCGACTCTAACTCATCTGGAGTTATGCCCAAGCGGAACCAGGCGAGTTTTTGGACTTGGTCCAACCAAGCGCGCTGGAGTTCCCTCTGGAAAGATATGAGGATAACTAAGTCATCTGCAAAAAGAAGATGACTTAACCTCAACTCTCCCAATGTGAAACATTCTTCGCCTAGGCTGCGCCGCAACATCCAGGCCATATATACAATGCAAAGGAGAGGTGACAAGACGCACCCTTGGCGAACTCCAACGCCCACGGTGAAAGGTAGTGATTTAGCACCGTTCACACGAACACAGCTGCTACAGCTTGTGTATGGAGACTGAATGCCCCACAGAAGGGGGAGCATCAATCACATACTCCTGCAGAACGCTGAAGAGTTTACCTAGGGGGATTCGATCCTACGCCTTTTCCAAATCTACAAAACAGCTGTAGATTGCATACTCGCAAGCCTTCTCATACGTACCATTCTTAGAGGGTAAAGTTGGTCGGTTGTACTTCTACCGGGACGAAAGCCGCACTGTTCATCCCCCATGCAGGGATCGACCATACCTCTCGAACGCGCTTCCAACATCTTAGCGTAGACTTTCCCGGGGAGACTTAGAAGAGGTATGCTCGTGTAGTTGGAGTAATCTCTTTTGTAATACAACCCCCGTTTCCCAATCGCCACGTGTCTCACCGCGTTCCCAGGCCACTTTAATAACACGAGAGAGCCATAAAACTCCCTCTTTGCCCATTGCCCATTGATTTTATCCACACCAGCGGATTTGCCAAGATATCCACCTCATTCGAAAGCAGCCGAACTTAGTGCCTCTGAGTCGGCGAATGGTTTGCCAGAACACCTTTTTCGCAGATCTATGGTCGCTTTCCAACTTCTCGCCGAAATCCTCAAAAGACTGCTCTTTGGCTGCTCGCACAGCCAATTTGCAAGTTCTTCGCGCATCAGTGTACCGGTCACGAGAAGCATTGAAACTACAAAGAATACAAATTGAAGCCAATAGTAAAGTCATTGCATAATTTACAGAACTATAATTGTATACTCTGAGCAGACTTCATCCAACATTAAACGCTTTTACTCTAGGCCTGCTTAGACCCAGTTGTTGCTTTTCGATATTCACACACAAAAAGATTGTGTACCAGCATTGCCCCTGTCACTACTCCGATCCCTTCTGCTCGCGTTAGGCTAACTTATTGTAAGAGTGGTCATATATACCACGACGTTCCCAAGTTTGCATTTTTCTTATTGCCATGCCATTGGACAAACCAAAAATGAGACTTATTGCTGAACCCAACTTTCCGTACAAAAAAATTAAGACGAACGTCATTCGGACAGAGGTGGAAAGGTTCGCTAGGCAGCTTAAGGCGCCCAAATAAAAATACTTTTTCACATCAGTGAGAAAAAAATAAACTTTACTTTCAAATTACCCGTGAAGTGGTACAAAATTTACAAAACTAACGAAAGGGAGAACAGGTTGATGGCGAATCCCCGCTGCCACCTGTTTACATGCTTTTCATCATCATTTACCTTAAAGTGTCGTTTCAATTGCAGACGCTAGATCAGCAATTTTACAATGTTGCGACACATGTAAATTTCATTGCCCTGGTTTTATCGATAGGTCAGCTCTCACGGGCAGTGACCGGATAAAGGTATCGAATTTGTCGTCACCCGTGCTGAATATGACAGGCGCCCATGCCCCAGCCATCACCATTACAGATGCTGAACAAGCTGGATTGCTGCTTTGCCTTTATGTATCAATATTGGTAGCGTAGTGCATTCGAGCAAATGTCAGTCGATGCAGACAGAAGATCAAGTGATACCAACATTTAGTTGCACGTAGGTGAAAGCAGGCTACGCAATGTCAAAAGTAGCCAAGAAAAAGATCTCCAGGCAACAATTTTCAACGCTGGTCTAGTCTGGCTATTCAAACAGCACAAAAACTGCAGACTCTACGCTGCCAGATAACCGCTGAAGACAGGTTCTGAGCACCAACAATGTCTGATGAAGGCCTCCTCCCAGTTCGAGACGATCAGACATACTGAACAGGAGGAGAAGGCCGGCTATATTGACTCTGTTAATCACGCCTTTAGATTGGGTCTGCTCTACAACGATTTCTGCAGAAGTTGCAGAGACTAGGAAGATGCGGAAACTACGGTCACCCTGCCTGCAATGCAGCGTCTCTCCTGTCGAAGGAAAATTCAAAACTACACAATGATAACGTCAGCTGTCTTCACTGCTCTGTCGAAAGCAGGGATCGACTAGATAGCCTAATGCTGGGAACAGATGTGCAGAATTTCTGCAGACAGCACTGCATACATATCTGCACACGAAACACACGCGCAGAATTTAAAGTCATTTCGGGGCATCAGTTGCTGTCTTTGTGCGTACAAAATCCATTAATGTAAAAAATCGTTGCTTAGGATAAATCATAAACAAATTCCTAACGACAGATCGCAAAATTCAAATATACGAGGGGCGTTCAATATATTCTCGGTATCGATATGAAGGAAAATGCGAATTCAATTTAAATTGTTTTTTAAATTGTTTTTCAATATAATCTCCCCTAACATGTTACATCTTGAGATAAGCTTTTTTAAACCCTCAAAAAAATAAATTTCCTCTTTCTCTGCAGAATACCCATTTATTGCCGACTTGAGTTCTTCATCATCCGAAAATCTTTTTCCACGAAGACATTTTTTCAAATCCGGAAACAGGAAATAATCACTAGGGGCAAGGTCTGGACTATAGGGCGGGTGTTGGATTTCTTCGAAACCACAATCTCGCGCAGCAGCCTTGGAAACTCGCGCGATGTGAACAGGAGCGTTGTCATGAAGAAGCAACACACTCGCTGCGAGTTTACCCCGTCTTTTCTTTCTAATTTCCTCCCGCAAATTATGCAAAGTGGAAGCGTAGGATGTGGCGTTGATGGTATCACCTTTTTTTTGTACTCAACAATGCAAGATTCCCTTTGAGTAAAAAAAAACTGTTGCCATGAACTTCCCGGCAGACGGAGTGACTTTGAACTTCTTCGGGGGGTCTGTTCCTTGTTTATGCCACTGCATGGACTCTTGTCTGCTTTCAGGGTCATAGTGGTGGACCCATGTTTCGTCACCAGTAACAATTCGATCCATTACACCGTCCGCGTTCTCACACATCTCCAAAAGCTCTCTACAGCACGCGATTGTCACTTTTTTCTGAGGCGCTGTGGGCATTCGTGGCACCCACCTTGCGCTGACCTTTGAAAGGCTAAGATGGTCATGAAGAATGGTGTTAATGGTACCAATTGAAAGCTTGTGATCTCTGCCATCATTTTCACCTTTATTCGGGCATCCTCAAGAACAAGTTTTTCAACTTCTTTGATGCTTGATGCTCCCGTACAAGCAGTAGCCGGGGCGCCGGAGCGGGGGTCGTCTTCAATGCTCTCTCTGCCTCTCTTGAACTCACTTGACCACTTTTGCACAGTTGATGATGAAGGTGCGGAACCCTGGTAAACAGCCACCATCTCTTTATGAATAGTTTTTTGACTTTTTCCTTGCTTAGTGAGAAATTTAATTACAGCGCGATGCATCATCGTCTCAGTTGCCATTATGATTCTGTTTAACTGGAGATAAAACGCGAATTAATAATCACATTTATATGAAATTTTACATGAATGCACTAAAATAATAGTATTACTTGATAAATAAGTCAATTTATATATACAACCACAGCTTCACCCCGATACCGAGAATATATTGAACGCCCCTCGTATTTTTTTTTTCGTGTTGTGGTAGTATGTTCTCTGCGCAGCGAAATTTGAGATGGAGACTGACTGCAGCGCTGCTCTTTACGTGTGTTCAGCTACAAATAATCTTGTGTATTCTAATTTCGCTGCATAGGAAATGTTGCACATCTGTGTTCAGCATAAGTGTGACAGTCAGCCACTTCAACCTAACCCAACCCGATCAGGAGTTCCCCATCGATCTGAGCTTCTGTTGCTTTTCTCAAATCCTACTTTGCCACGGGTAATTCGTCCTGTACTTACTGCCTGCTTGAACACGAGGAGTTGGGTTGACTACTAAGGCCCAACAAAGCGTGGCTTTAAATCCTAAATCAGTGGAAATAAAATTTGTTAATTTTTGTAAAAATTTAGTTTAATTATTGTTCACACAGCACTCGAATGTGTCCACAAAAAAATTCGCAAATATTTGAATGAAATTTAAATTCATTAAAATTTTTAAATCATTATTCAGACAAAATCCGACGTTTCCTTGTAGGCATCTCATCGCTATCAAGCTGCGGGGATCCAGAACGTCTTCCCGAACTGCCGCCAGGTGATGAGCAACGATTGCAGCGAGCCGCACTACATCTCCAGCAGAAGTTAATCCTACGCGAGTGGTTACGTGACCATCGGCTGCAGCATCATTACTCCCGTCTGTTGGCCGTTGAGGTTGCCTCCCTGGAGGATGTCTACTGGTTGGAGGATTCACGTGCCAGTAAACTGTTGGGAAAAGATTGGCAAATTTGGTCGCAGGCGAGACAAAACCTACCCACATCCAAGTCACAGCTGGAGTCATTGAAAGCCCAGCTCTGGTCGACTGTGGTCAAGTCGAGTCAACATCAGGACGCCTGGACATGGGGCGGTATGCTAGTTGTGTCAGTGTCTGTAGCCGGTCTGGTAACGTTAGCCGCAATGACACAACCGTCGTTAGCGCCTGAGGCACGCCACTCACTGTTGCAGTACGTGACAGGCAAGTATCTGCTGCCGGCCAACTGCAAGGTGCAGTGGGATTGGAAGGATCCACATGTTGTTGGCGGTACCATGTGCTTTATTGTTCGGTTCTTTCAACGAAATGGACAGCCTTATCCCATCTGTGATACTGATCAATTTTTTGTTGAAGTCACTGAAGGAACACGAAAAGTAAGTCATCGCATCGAATTGTCCCTGCGAGTGAGTGCATTCTAATGTGTGTGTGTTTTTTTCTTTGCTTTGCAGGTGGTCACAATCAGTGAGCTGGGATCACCGACAGACCCAAACAACGCAAATATCGCTAAAGTCAAGTTCACCGTACGAACCGCTGGTCAATACAAGATATCCGTACTAATCGGCTCCAGCCATATTGCTGGCAGTCCTTTTTCAAAGATCTTTATACCCGGGCCTATCGATGCCAAACGTTCACGCTTTATACGGCCAGCAACCACGGTTATTTGCTGTGCCGGTGCACCCACATTGTTGCACATCGAACCGAGGGATGAATTTGGGAACGGCTGTGTCTTTGATCACGATGAAGACCCTGTTAAAGTAAGTTCTGTAATGATGATGGCTTTCGAATTGACTTTCAGTGCGTTTATCGAGGCGCCACACCCCGGGTCTGGCAGCTTGGAGAGTGCTGTGGGAACATTCGATGGTTGGCAATGTAGAGACACATTATGTCGATCTTAAGTCATGGTCTGTGTCGTGTTTTATACGGGCCGCACTTTGCTGTTGGATTCTATTGCATAGCATGCACCTGTCCCCCTTAAATAGTGTGTTGATTTGGTCTACTGGGACAGCATCGAATGCTAATTGCCTCCAATAAAGGCACACATATCAGATATTTTTCCTCCAAAAATCAACTTGTGCGTATAATAAGGCTGCCACTGGCATTGCTATTACGGGGATCTCGGTGTTCAGAGAAGGATGTGCCCTTTAGTAGATGTGAATACAGATAAACGAGATGAATTACCGGAAGCTTGTCAACGAGGAAAACGAGCTCTATGTTCTTAAAATCCAACTGGCCGACTTACCAGGTTGGCGGAGTACCCAAAGGTTTCTGAAAGCGATTCAAGGGGGGACTATGCCTGAGGCTAAGCTGACATTCAGGCTTTATGGTGCCGAGCACTTTTCCAGTAGCTTTCAAGACAGAGTTAGTGGTTAGTACTGCCTTCCTCTCTTTCCCGAAGCAGGCTGTGATGTGACCGACCTAGATTAGCCGACGGAACATGCCAAGGACTGCGTGATTCCGTCTTCTGACCATTCACTTTCCACGCGGACAGTCGAAATGTTAGTTTGAAGCTTTCAGACCTGCAGTTCTACTTATCGGCCGGTCTGTATAGAACGTTGACATAAGGAAGGAAGGTCTTCATGAAATTTCAAATAAAGCTCTTTCTGTCTTTGCGCAGAGTTATGACAACAACGCCATGGCTAGTGAAGTGACACAACGTTCGAGGTCTATGTCAGATTGATCATGCCTACCACCTTGATACTTATACTGCACAACATTCATCTCAACCCTAGTCGGAGCTTCTTCCACATAGAGACAGCTTTTAGCAACAAATGCATTGACGCATTCTGATTGTCCTCCTTCGCAAAACGTCAAATACTCTGATTAATGGATGTCATTAGAGAGCTCACATGCCGAAAGTGGAGAGCTCTTCGCTAGTACATCGGCTGAAGCTGGTCAAATGACGAAGACTGGGACACCAACCGTTGTGGACTTGTCTGGTCCTTGAACCTAGTTGGTGCGCACGGTTGAAATTCCACTTTCACGCAAACAATGAACGATCGTGCGCACTCAAAGTTGCAGCAGCAATCTGTTTACACATCGAAATCAGTACAGAGAAAAAGAATACTAGAAGAGAAGAGCATGGTATGCGCACAATGGACATCACGCATGGGTTTCGATTGATGGCATACCTACCCTTACCGCGCTGTGTGTGCCTCTCGTATGTCCATGCGCGTATACCAAACCATGCGGGAGTGAACGTGTCGATGTCTGTTGTCCATAGTGCATGTAGTAACGATATTCATGTTGGAGTAACCTTTCGTTACGTGGTACTTTATTGAATATTCCTTACTCAGCAACGAATACATACATTTTGCTACAGAACTTCCCTGACTGTTGGACTTGTTACCAGTGCGATACTTGTTTCCAAGCGATTTTCAGCAAAATTTTGTTTTAATTCTTCTCGTTTCACCAAATTCTGGGTAGAACAAATTTGTGGTTGTAATCCAACAAAGGGATGTTCGTAGAAAAATTTCTTTTTTCGTTTCACCAAAAGTGATTTGTTGTTGCAATTAACGTGTTGCAGATTTGTGAAAATGTTACTAAGTTTAAGTTACAAATTTTGTACAGTGTGTGAAACTATAAAAAAATACCGACCGCCAATTAACTAAATACACTATTTGGAGAGATTTCATTTTAATGAACGATACGCTCAAGTCGCTTAAATCATGTCAGGCAAAATTCTCGAAATTAAAAAAAAAAAAAAGCGTTCAACGCTATGACTGATTCATGAAACTGCCTTACGTTTTTAACGATGACTGTTATTTATATTAATTAAACTGAAGAGTCAATTGCCATTTTATATTTGATTCCTTAATACTCCAGAGCTACTCCTACAAACTCGGGCTTTTGACAGTTGTAAAGTAATTTTCTTTTATTTACTCGTGATTTTTCATTCGGGGCAGGCTGAGGCAACTAAAGGGTGATTTTTTAGCTATTATCTTTTTGGCAACACTGGTTTATACAGCTGGCGCACGTTTCGTGTTTTGTTTCACTGTCAAACATCTTCAGTTTGGTCTATAATTTAACCATGAATCGTCTTACAAACGAACAACGCTTGCAAATTATTGAATTTTTATTATCAAAATGCGTGCTCTGTTAAGAAAGTTCATCGCGACATCACATGTGTTCAGCGACTAAGCTCATTTTTGGCTCAATGGGTACGTAAATAAGCAGAATTGTCGATTTTGGAGTGAATATTAGCCAGAAGCATTGCAAGAGCTACCAATGCATCCAGAAAAAGTCACAGTTTGGTGCGGTTTATGGGCTGGTGGCATCATTGATCCGTACTTCTTCAAAGATGATGCGAATCGTAACGTAACTGTGAATGGTGAGCGCTACCGTGAGATGATATCCAACTTTTTTTTTGCCCAAAATACAAGAGCTTGACTTGTATGCCATGCTGTTTGAACATGACGGTGGCACATGCCACGCAGCACGCGCAACAATGGACTTATTAGGCGACTAATAGGCGAGTTCAGTGAACATTTTATTTCACGTTCGGGACCGGTAAATTGGCCGCCTAGATCGTGCGATTTGACTCCTTTAGACTATTTCTTGTGGGGCTATGTTAAAGCTCATGTCTATACAGACAATCCCACTTCAATTGACGCATTGGAAGACAACATTGAAGCATTTATTCGTGAGATACCGGCCGAAATGTTGGAAAGAGTATGCCGAAGTTGGACTAAGCGGATGGACCATTTGAGGCGCAGTCAAGGTCAAATGAAATAATCCTCAAACATTAAATTATACGGACCGTACTATCGATTCAAAAAAAGATTTCATCCAATTTTCTGAATTTTATGTGTTTTTTTTTTTTTGAAAAACTTTCCTATAGCTTTTAAAAAATCACCCTTTATTTGTGTGCGTAATTAATTGTTTGTAGAGATTTAATGTGAAATTATTGCATTTTTTTTCTCTGGTTAAATGGCGCGTCTTTTATTGTCATTTGAGAAAGTGAGGGAACCGCGCTTTGATGTAACATTCTCGGAAGCTCGGTAAAACGTACTTTCAAGAAGCCGATCAACGCCCAAACGCGCGACCTCGTCTTTGTGATTTAGCCAAAAAAATATGTGGTTGTCGAAAATAATGTCATTGTTTGCGAGCAACAGACACCGAATGCAATAAAACTGTTTCAAATCAGCGTCGTTGATGACACAGTCGACTTGTAGTAATTGTAAATTTTCGATAATTCGATCTGTTTCTTAGATCCCTTGAAAAATCCTTGATAAATCGAACAAGACCTATGAGTTTTGGTACGCTCGTAAATTCGAAGTGCATGCCCCGTCGGACAGCCAGAAAACGAAATCAGTAGCAAAGTCCCTCTCATTAACCTGAATTTTTAGTTTGTCGCTTTTGTTGTCTGCTCATTGTCCAGCTGTTGTTTGCAATGCGTTAATACCGTTAGATTGTCGTTAGATACTGTTGTGCATAGCATACATGATGTGAACAAAATAAGGGAAAAAATACAACCTCTTAGCAGGAATGGAGCCTTCTTCTTAACTTCGGTGAATCTGTGACTTTCGATGATTTTTTGAATAGTTTGACTAACTTTTTGAAGTCTCCCAATGTGAAACATAATCCTTACATTTTCATATACACTTCCCCGACGAAACTCCAGCGCTCACTCGTTCGGTTTCTGGCCGTGTGTGCTGATGCAGGAAAGAAGGTCAACGTGGGCAAATCGGAGGTTATGGTCATCTCCAAAACGCCTGTTCAATGCAACTCTACATGTTAGTGGAGTCCCATTGAAGCAGGTGGAGACTGTGTCTATGTATACCGGGGTCCTTTTATATAGGGTTGGATCTGTGATCAGGAAGGCCGAGTTTAATGTCAAAGCCAAGTTGGCGGTTTCCAACTCAGTATTTTTTCCAACTTTCAACTATTGTTATGAAATTTGGTTAATGACCGAAAGAATAAGATCGCGATTACAAGCTGCTGAGATGAGATTTCTCCGTACTCTTATGGCTGTTACTCGCCGGGATAGGGCAGTCTGCACGGAACTCAACATTGAGGATCTGCTTCTTCGAACGGAGAGGGGTATGCTTCGTTGGTATGGTCACGTTGCACGAATGTCCCCTTCATCACGACTTCCGAGGCGGGCGTTGAATGCGATTGCATTAGGTGGGCGACCGCTTGGCAGACAAAGGACGAGGTGGTTGGGCCAAGTCCAAAAAATCGACGGGCATAACACCTGGTGAGTTAGAGTCGATAGCGGAGGATGGAATTGCCTGGAGATCTCTCTATGTGGAGCATGTGGGTCAGAAGATGATGATGATGCGGTGCTCTGTGTGGCGACGAAATTTCTTGAATAAGAATCCCAAGCGGACAAATTCCGCCCACATCACATCCAGCTGTTCAGAGCCATTGTTGTGTCGATTGCAACATCATTGACTACGAACGGAAATGGCAGCCGAGGTATTCTCGGCACTGGCTGTCATAGATAATGCTCTCGATCAGAAATGAAGTACTGAAAAGATATGCAACTTCTAAGTCTCTTGCCACTGGGTGTTATTTGACAGCGTTTATTTATAACATCTTCAAAGGCAGGGCTGCTGGAATTAATACTAAGGGAGTATTTGTACTACTCTCGTCTTCAGGGTACTCCCGTACTCCGCTCTGCTTGAGAAACCTGAAAAAAAAAAGGCTCTGAGTTGAAAATAATTATGTTTCTCTTGAAGCATAGCCTTCCATTTATATTGCCAACTCCTCCTACATTTTTAATTCAATCCATCGCTATAGATTAAGACAAATCGAAAGGTTTGAAATGCGGAAAAACAAAAGCTGTACAAACAACAAACACAGTCCTTTTTCGCCAAGAATTGGTAAAGGTAGATACAATAAATGTCTAGTCCTTGTAGTGAGGTATTTCTATGAAGTCGCCGATCAACGGCTCAAGTGATCTTTGATACGAATGTCAGCTGTTTTATGACATCCCGATAGACAACATAATTGGATTCGCAGCTGATAATGCATCAATGAAAACTTTCAGTGAAAACTTTGTTCCAACGGATCAACCCGAATGTGGACGTCGTCGAACGTACCTAATTGTCCTTCGCTAAATTTGTGCTCTAGTCACTAGGGCAGCTGCAAGCAAAAACTCCCTGAAAAAATTGAGATACTTGCTAAAAATATTTATTATTATTCTTAACATCGTTGTAAGCCACAGAATGAGTTAAAATAGTTCCACAAGGTGTGAAATTCCACAAGGTCTTAAAAACTTCTTTCACTAGGAGCAAGTAGTCAACACAATACTTTAAATATATTTAACAAAATTTCAATCAAAAGAAAGAAATGTTTCAATCGGAAAATGTTTGATAAAACTGTCTTACAGTATTTTATCGAGCCTTCTTTTATTGATGGCTTACACCTTAATAAAGTTGACTTTGACAGATTTATTATGAAAAAAACTTACACAGGTTCTTGGGCGAATCTTTTGCTTACGATCATCTAACTCCAATTTTTAGATGACGAAATAAAATAAATTTTATTTTACAGCCACAAATACCACTTATGCCAAGAAATTAGCTCTAGGATCGGTTTCAACGACGCAGTCTTAAGGGCAATAAACATTACTGAACAAGAACCAAACTTGATCCTCTAGTTCCCTAAAGATTTTTCTAAATCTCATAAAATATTGTAAGAAGCTGGATGAGGAATTTGAACTTTTAATTAAATGCAGTTTGGAAGAGTTTGTAATGTATTCGCACTAAAAAATGGTCTTGGCCAGCCTATGCTCAAAGTATTGACCAAACATATAAGTGCAATTATTTCGTTACCTCACAGTAGAGCAAATGCGTTACCTGACTCTTGTGTGCATCTTCCTTCGTTCTAACTCGACAATTTTTCGTTAATTTAATTTAAATTAATTTTTTTGCAAGGTCCCTTGAGTTCCGAATTATCGAAAGTCGACTGTAGTTGCCTTATTTCTTATGGACCAAAGCAAAACAGAAAAACACGTTTCGTTGACGTTAGCTGACCTGTTGGAACAAAACGTTGATTCCGATAATCTTCAGCCGCAGTTATGCCGCTGCGTATCTTGTTCTCTGATTGCATTTTCAATGGAACCCAGCGTCCGTATTATGGTGAAATTATTAAATTCCTATCTAATCTCCAGCATTGCGTCTCAGAATACATATATGGATGAACCCAGCACACTGCTAGCTGCGTCCTTTGGCTCAATTGCTTGAAAAATTTTGTATACGACTGGCACAACTTGCAAAACAAAACGTCGTCTGAGTCCGACTACATGTTGAACAACATTTTGTTTTTTATCTCAACGCACACAAACTGAAACAAGAAAACAGAACGCTTTGTTTTGTTACATTCCGTATCGCGTGTGTATAAATAAAAAACGTTTCTTTATCGAATCATGTAGTTCGGTTAGTGAGTAACTGCCATCAATTTCATTGGGACCCCTGTTCCCGGGAAAGTGTGTGTCGATTAGGAGTTTTAGGGTTTCCTCGATTGGGTGTGTTGTGTCTCAACCGACCGCACTTATGTTGCCACAGAACGCTCTCCAGGCTTCTCTTTGCGCGGTCTTGACCTGCTGGTAACTGCCTACCAGCACATCCTCCGAAGCCCACAGGCTGATTGAATAGATGATGGCCTTTATACTTACAGTGTCAGTCAGTTAAAGGAAGATGCAGACGAACGAGACATTGTTCCCCAGTCAGCGAGTAGTTCCTATTGCACTTGCCGTTCTGCATCCACCCGACAAATCTGTCATATGTCAGCATGTGTCGTCAAATTCCTGAATCTTCTTTCAAGCAATCCGATTTAGGTCAAATATACGCCATTTTGTTGGGTTATTTGTTGGCATTTTTGTGGTAATCGTGGGCTCTCTAGAGGCGAGCTTTTCACCTGCAAAATGGCCAAGAAGACATGGTAATCCTGGATACAGGCCTGGACCATAAGTTGAATACAAAAGGAGCTCCCAACCTAGCTCCCCGCGATTCTGGAGTTCATCTTCTGACTGCCATATCGGCTCTATTAGACCCACCAATTACCTCTGTACACCTTTGTTTATGTTTTCGTGTGTGTATCAATAGACTCCGACACGTTGGAGTGAATTTCTGAAAATCTGAGTTTTCACTTATTTTTTCATTCCTGGCATGGTAAACCTGGCCCGGCGTTGGTCCTAATGAAACACTATTCCTTTCCATGGGCCAAAGCTGGCCGCTTCTGAGCGATTGCTTTCTTCAGATGGTCCACTTGTTGACAATGCAGACCCGAATTGAGCGTTGAGATCAGCTCGCAGAAGATGACTGCCTGCCAACAGCAGAACCTTCCTAATCGTCAATCCCGGCTTGGCTGCCGTTTTCCCTGCTACTCGCCCTACTCGCCCCCGACCGTTTGCGCTTGACGTTCTCGTAAGGGATCCATTTTCGGTCTCAAATGGAAATTGGGTCCACGAGTTTATTTGGAGTGCTTCTTCTTTGTTCAAATTGTTCACAACGTTTTTTTTTTTGTTTGGCTCCAGTGCTCCCATGACGGTTAGACTCTACTCTTCGCATGATTTTATCGACATTTTCGACAATTGGCCAGATCCAGAGTGTGCTCCATCTTTGGCATCGAAATTACCGGAACTAAATCGACGGAACCAAAACTGCCCAAACATTTCTCACATTTTCAGCTGCCTGCCTTGCATTATCGCCTTAATCGAAGGAAAACGTCGCGTGCTACCTCACCTCACGAGTATCTTAATTTACCAGCTTGGCATCACTTAGTCACAGCCCTGCACACAACAAATGTTTACCAAAATGTTTTCTCGTCTTTTTAAAGGGATATCGAGTGGATGTCTACGACCTGCATGGCAATCCAGTCGAGAAGTTACAGCGCGCCATTTCGTTTTCTTACGACCGAGTGAACTCTCGCGTTTCCGTCACCGCCCTGTTCCCCGAACCGATCTGCCTTCGTGCTGTTATTAGTTTTCTAGAGCAAAAATTACCAAACGGTGACTTCGATATCATAGTTCTAAGCAGTAAGTCCAAAGCCCGACCCCATTCCATTGTCCAAGCCCGAGTAATGTCCCTCTCGCATCATTTCAGGTAGCGACACAACTCTAGTTCATAAGAATATCGCATCGCGAAAACACAACATTTGCTACGAGGCAAAGCTCTTGAGTATTTTCGGACAAACCAAGTCGAAGCCGCGCAAGGTCCTGTGCTATGTCGGGCCGAAGCAAGTGAGTACTTTGTGGCGCACACTCCCGGTCCGGGGTGGTAGAGGACGTCTGAATGTATGCATTCTAGAATTCGTTCATTTTCCAGGTAACCATCAAGGAGATGATTCTGAAGTTCATCCCGAAACGCATCGCCACATTCCGCCTTTGTCCCTCGACCAAGTTTCATTTTCTGCCGCAAATGCTGTCACAGGTCCATGGGCCCGTGTTCATCATCGACGACGGGTCTCAGCCGAAAATCGAGTTGGCTTCAAAGGATCGCAACATCATTGCGGCCACCTTCACGCACTTCCTCTTGAAGAACATCGGTGGCTCGGAGACGTTCAAGGACAAGCAGGACTTCTTCTACCATGAGGTTCGGAAATTCCACTCGAACTACTACCACGAGAAGCTGGCGCTGAAGGTGTCCCGCGACAAGATCCTGGAGAGCAGCATGAAGGCGACGAAGGGCTTTTCGGTCTCCGATTGGTGCGGCAACTTTGAGGTCACATATCAAGGGGAGCAGGGTAAGTCGTCAGCCATTCGATCTGCAGTCACGGCTTAGTAAGCGCCCACATTTCAGGAATCGATTGGGGAGGACTTCGCCGGGAGTGGTTCGAGTTGATCTGCAGTGCTCTATTCGATCCCCGTGGCGGGCTGTTCTGCACCTTCCACGACAAGCATCAGGCGTTGGTGCATCCGAACCCACACAGGCCGGCTCACTTGAAGCTGAAGCACTTTGAGTTCGCGGGAAAAATCGTGGGAAAGTGTTTGTACGAGAGCGCGCTAGGAGGTTCCTATCGTCAGCTGGTGCGGGCCAGGTTCACACGATCCTTCCTGGCCCAGCTCATTGGCCTAAGAGTGCACTACAAGGTAAGGAAGTTGACAAGCAATTCACGCTCTCTAACGACCCAGTTTCGCTTTCAGTACTTCGAGCAGGACGATCCCGATTTGTACCTGTCCAAGATCAAGTATATCCTTGAGACAGACTTGGACACCAGCGAATCGCTGGAGTTGAATTTTGTTGAGGAAGTCTACGACGTCAGTGGGCAGTTGTCGAAGACAATTGAACTCATACCGAATGGATCGAAGATTAGAGTGACGAACGCATCGAAAAATCAGTATCTGGATGCTTTGGCACAGCAGCGCTTGTGCAATAGCGTTAAGGACGAAGTGGATAGCTTCCTGAAAGGACTGAATGGTATAATTCCTGATAATCTGCTGAGCATTTTCGATGAAAATGAATTGGAGGTGAGTTGGCGTGAATTGATATGTAATTTGTTTAGATTTGTCGGCAACAAGAGAAGGATATGAGGGAGTCCTAGATCCTAGACTACTTGTTAAGGATGTTCTTTCCTGTGTTTCTTTCTCGGGCAAGGCTTCGGCAGTCGATCATCAGCTGTTCCATGGTTTCCTTCACTTGACCACAGTGCCTGCAGATTTCTGCTTTGGTAATAACCATCTTATGAGGGTGGTAGTTACATGCCCCGTGTCATGTTAGTGCTCCTCACAGCACCCTTAGGTCAGATTTATTGAGTTGTAGAGCTTCAGGGGCTCAATTGGGATTGTCGGTTTGTTCCATAGACAGCCGCGAGTGTTTGATACGCTCCCTGTTGTTCCAAAACTGGATCAACTCTTTTGTGATCCATTTATGTAGATGCAGATTTATGTCCGTGTTACTGAACCATAAAAGGGAGGGGGCCTTTTTGAGCACCTGTTCGCCTTTTCATTTCCTTCATGACCTTTATGTCCTGGCATATAAGTCTTAGTTTGTTATTTAGTGTTTTGTGGGATTCCCAGATAGTGTAGTAATTGTAGGTACTCTGCAAGGTTTAGGCTTGTTTTGCTGCTTCAGCCTGTCCGGCTGTGCTATGTTTAGTTCCTAAGATGTTTGTTAACTAAGCTGTGGCAGAAGGTGAAATGTGAAAATCATCTCTTGGGAGAGCTATGAAACATGGAAGTTTCTGAAATCGAACGAACCTAGATGGTGATGTATTGGGATACGTCGATAGGACCCAAGTCAGAGGATCCCAAAGAAAGGATATAGCTTTGACGAGGGTAGAGCCTCCTTGGCCTAGCATACCAGATCTTTTCTTGTTCGAAAGCATGAAGCCGTTTACCCCTTATTTCGGCATAAGACTGTGGGTCCCTCTCACCTGTGATAGAACAATAGCACGCACAACACGAGTGGCTGCTGAGAAGTTAGGTTCTGGCCCTCAACGGGCTGTAGCGCCACCTATAGTATTATTACGTGTTCAGTGGACCTGCTCACCAGGATGTGACCGAAAAAATGACTATCCTCGTTGTTAGTCAATTGTGAGTCAAAGTGAAGGATTATATCCCGTCAAGTCTAGTTCTGAAATTCCTCACAAACTTTTGACTGTGCAGGGTAACGGTGCAGCCAGTTCCATAAGGATGGTAACGAAGAGCGGAGAGAGACGTTTAAGTTTTTTAAAAATTCCAAAATTTGGTACATTACATCGCGGCTTTCTATCACTAGTTCAACACCAGTCTTGAAAAAATCGTGAATAACTGACACAGCAACACTAAAGGCACGATCTTCCAGAAGCGTGTACACCTGCACATGCGGATAGCATTTCCGTGATCGATTGATCGCAGACAGCCAGCCCGGGGGCGGATACTGGCACTGCAAAAAGAAGCGGATAAAATGTGTCTGGCGATGACCGAGAGACTCACGCGGCACGTGCTGTCTCTAAGAAAGGATAAACAACATCGACGTCTTGGCAAAAGCGTTACAACGGGTATCTTTAACGTCGAGGTAGTTAGAGACATTGTCTACGTGTGAACAGCATCAAGCCGTGAACTCTATTTCTCGCTGTTTCTAAGCCGTGGAGGTATGGAAAATTCAGAAACCGGATGAAGATGAAGTCCTTGGTCTGTTTGAGAGAAAACGTTGTCGTTTGAGGAGGAGAAGATTCAATAGTGAACTATGAGTCTAGCTGGTAGTCTATGGATACAACGGAGCGCATAGACATCATGATCATCATCAGCAGAGCGTTAAAGACAATCCCCCTCATAATCCTCAGGCAGGCAGCGATAAGCGTAGAGATAAGATTGAAATCACTGAAAATGTGAAAGAAACTCCGTACATTGCCATCTTTAATAGCTTCAGATTTCTACCGTCAGACCATGATCTTTTGCTACACCTTCTGCGAGAGGAACTTCTCAACCAGCATCCAGATCTGGACTATTTGCCTGCCAGAAGCTGTATGGTCCTCTGCGAAACTTCACAGAAACTTCGAAAATGGGCGAATGCTTGGGAGCTATGTCCTACAGTCCATTCTATGCACTGTTACATTTTCAGGGGGAAAATATAGCGACGCTTCAAGAACTATGTGATATCCAGGTCTAGGATTTTGTGGCATGAAAATGTAAAAAATTGCAAAACAAACCCAAAGGCAAGAAAGTCATTTATTAAGACATACGAAAAGGAACCTTAACACACAGAAGCATTTAAATGCCAAGAGCTTTTTGAAAATTTCTCGGCCTTTCTACTTTAGCTGAAACGAGTGGAGCTCATTTTATGCTTTTAACATTATCAACATCAAATTTTCTGAAAGTCTGGAGACCAAGACCCCGTTTATTACAGAATTTATCCACTCAATAGTTTCCAGTCCCTTTATTTGCATTGAAAAGGACAGCGAAAGTCTTCAGGAATTGCGTTGCAACAGGCCATCTTGCTTTAATCAAGTTTTTCTCAATCTTCTTTAAAGCCGGCAACACTTCGCCAATTGAAGTTCCTTGAAGAGAATAATGCTAGTTAACATTATTAGTGCAGACTGGATCGCCGAAAACCCAACAATCGACTTTAATGTACGCCAGCTGCGCTTGTACTGCTTAATATTCAATCGATTTCGCTTTGAATTTGAATGCGTCTAGGAATTAAGGTGTAGTGTGATCCAATGCAAGCACACAGTACGAGAAACCATTATGTAACATAGTATCGACCCAGACTCCCGAAAGTGTCAAGTGGCATTCGATCGGTATCGACTGTGATTCATGCTACATAGAGCGCAGATGTTTTGTTTACACTTTGTGTTACACTTTTGTAAAGGGTGGTTAAATTTTAAGGGTGTTGATTTTGACTAAAACACAAATTATTTAGGAAATTATTGTCATTGCTTTTTATAATGATAATATTGGTATGGTTCAATTATGTATGGAACAAAATATCGGCCAAATGGCTGCCGCGACCTCGGCGGCACACCTCCATCCGATGGTCCAAATTTTCGATGACGCTGAAGCATAAGGTTATATGCCGTTAATGTGCCGAATTATCTCATCCTTTAGCTCTTGAATTGTTGCTGGCTTATCGACGTACACCTTTTCTTTCAAATAACCCGAAAAAAAGTGTCAAATCACATGATTTTGGCAGCCAATTGACATCGCCACCACGTGAGATAACACGGCAAGCTGTGTGGCAAGTGGCACCGTCCTGTTGAAACCACATATCGTCCACATTCATATCTTCCAATTCGGGCCATAAAAAGTTCGTTAGCAGTTCACGATAGCGAACACCATTCACAGTAACTGCCTGACCGGCCTCATTTTGGAAAAAATACGGCGAGATGATGCCGCCAGCCCATAAACCGCACCAAACAGTCACTCTTTGTGGGTGCATTGGTTTTTCGACAATCACTCTTGGATTATCATTCGCCCAAATGCGGCAATTCTGCTTATTGACGAATCCGCTGAGGTGAAAATGTGCCTCATCACTGAAGATGATTTTCTCCGAAAAGTGATCATCCACTGTTGCCATTTCTTGCCACCATTCTGACCATTGACGACGCTTGAAATGGTCAAGAGGCTTTAGTTCTTGAGTCAATTGCACCTTGTAAGCCTGAATAACTTTAATGCGTTGCTCTATTGTGTATCTTTCCATGGTTCAAATTGAGTTCGTCTGGAATTGAGGAATGTCAAATGAAATGTAGAAAAAAACTTGACGTTTAGGTGTGGTTCACATTCAACAGCAACAGTAAAATTTAACCACCCTTTATAAATAGAAAGAGTTTTGGAAAATAAACTCAGTCTTTAATTCATTCTTGACTCAAACAAATTGCGGCAGTTTTGCTATTTCATGAAGCGAGCTGCGCTTTAGGCGGCATAGGGCGGTAGGCTCCGATGAAGCAATACCGTAAACTATCACACGGCAATTCTTTCACCATTACAAAGGATACCCTATTACGTAGTGTGAGCACATTTGCCTGTTTGCACATGCAAATGCGGATTTTTCACGATTTTTATTTTTTTTTTTTTGAACAAACTTGGAAAAGTTGTCAAAATCGACAGAAAAAGACAACAACGACACAGAAACAAGAACAGGAGGGCATTGCAGTGTCGACCCGCCAGTACGTCCGCCCTTGTCGGTGGTCAGATCACAGTTGCCCTGAGACAAGATTGAACGTGTATGCTTCTGTAACTCCGATTTTATTGGCGATCAAAGTGGCATGACAAATCTTGCAGTAAGCTCCACATTCTACGATACCTGTTGATGCGGATGGCTGAAGTACGCAGTCTCCCTTTATTTCGGACAACCATGATTTGAATTCCGTTAGACTTTCCCACTCCTTTCTGTAATGAAATGTTTGTGTTTGTTGCCGATTTTGCGTGTCAGGTCTTGTCGTTTCCACATCTGGAATCGGAATTGGAAATCAAACAACTTTTGTGGTGATGTTTTCGATTTTTGTTGTCTGAAACTCACTGTTTACGACGAAATATACGACATTTAATAAGGAAGAAAACAATCGTGACAGTCTGTTTAACAAAGGTATCGACGTTAAACTTAAGTTTGAATTTTTTAATTTTACCACGAAACCACCTTCCTGCTGTGCAACCAACTCGCGAATGCGGAAAACTCCTGGTTCCAAAATACGCGTAGGCTAATTACACGCATGCTCAAATACACGACTGCGTATACACGTAGCCTGGGATGCGTCCGCACCCCCGTGTGCGTGTGCATCTTGGCAAACACGCGTGAATTATGTATGAGAGCAGAACAACAGGAAATGCTGACTCGAACCTAGTCAACGAACTTAGCATTGCACACCAAAGTGCAAGCACCGCTTGCTTGGTGATTACCTTGAGGTTCGTTCGTTGACATCAGGCATATAATTGCAATAAGTTGATGGATCGATATCGTGTTGGCGAGTCAACGTATAGTAAAAGCAGGTCAAAAGTTAGATTTAGAAATGAATGAATAATTAGTCAATAAAGAGACTCGCCACCGGATAGGTGTGTGTTATTCGGTTATGTTGTTGGTATGATGCAACTGCAGACAAATGGTTCGATGAATCGAATACAGTGACTGCAATGATTTATCATACAATTTTTGTGAGTAAAATTTTCCATAAACTAAATTAAACAAGCAAACAATTGATGAATAAATAGAAAATTAACAAAAAAAGAAAACACATCAATCACACGAATAGATATTGTGTAAGCCCACGTTGTAATAGAGTTCAGTTAATAAAACACTTGGTCCGTGTCTATTGTTTAATTCGTTTATTCAAGAGCACTTATAAGCACTTGTGTACAACTCGACTACTCTCGCTCGACTGACTAAACTGCACATCTGTCAGATTTTCTAAATAAAAACAGGTGCTTGGTGCTTTAAAAAAAAAGACATAGTTCGGCGACAGTCAAGACTGTTGTTACAGTAACCAACAGTCAGTAGGGGACGAGATGATTAAATTATACTCTTAAGTACAGACGTTGAATTGGGAAGGCAGTGACAAAGTATTGACGCGATGGCATTGTCGAATGTTTCCGAGGAGTCAAGAAAGTCAAGTAATGTTGTTTTATCTTCGTCAATAGAGCTCGTATGTGATCGGTAGGTAGGTAGGTAGGAAGGGGTGCTGGCGGTGGATTCATCAGCTCACTTAGACCATGTTGGTACATTGTGATACCCACAGTCAGTGGTGATACCCACCACTCATCGACCACTCCAGTGACAGTGCCGCAATCAATCCCCACGACAAATGCTGACTGGGCGAGATTTAAAAACCAGATAAAAGCCCCCCCAACCAGGAGCATGCACATAGACTTAACCAACTGCGCCATCCAGTCGTTGTCATCTGTAGCTTGTAACACCCCATATTTGCCGCCCCAACTGACCGCCAGCGACACTCTTCTATCCCGATTTAACCAATTGCATCTACTGCGTGCCTCTTCGTCGATCGTTTCCCGTAGTAATTTCCATGATTCAGTCAACCTTTGCATTTTCATTCAAAATTCCTTTTATCACATTTTATTTCCCATTTCAGCTCCTCATGTGCGGAACAGGAGAATATTCAATTGCGGACTTCAAGTCACATCACATCGCGAACGGCAACTCCGCAGAGTTCCGTCGTGTCCTAGGTTGGTTCTGGGCTGGTGTCAGTAATTTCAGCCAAACCGAAATGGCGCGACTGCTACAGTTCACCACAGGCTGCTCTCAACTGCCCCCGGGAGGCTTTCAAGAACTCAATCCGCAGTTTCAAATCACAGCAGCCCCTACCTTTGGCAATCTTCCTACCGCACATACATGGTAAGTATCCACAGCTTCTCATCCCCCTACCGCGCAGTTGGTTGATGCCGATTCTTGCGTCTCGTTTCAGTTTTAATCAGCTTTGCCTTCCCGACTATGAGAGCTACGAACAATTTGAGAAGGCCCTGCTCTTGGCCATAAGCGAGGGAAGCGAAGGTTTCGGCATGGTCTAGTCTGTGTGTTGTTGGCCAACCGATGTGACAGACTTGAGAAGCGGCACCCTACTCAAGTACAGTGTGGTCCGTGTCCATGGACTGTGACAAATCGTATAGTCTTAGGTTCTGCAACTCGTTTCCTTTGTCCGCATGTCATTTTGATTACTAATTTATTTATTTATGTTTATTTATTTATCTAATCGTTATGTTGTTTTAGCGGAGTGGAAAGAAATTCGTAGTGATTCATAAAGCAAATAATACATTTTAGGAAACTGTAATGTTCAGAGCGTTTGAATATTATGTAAAGTAACTCGTATACGGGAAAACAAAGTCTATATTGTTGAATTCGGACCGCGGATTTAGGATAATAAAAGATAAAATTGTTTTATTCCGGTCTAAGCTGCCTACTATAGACTTTTCGCATTTTTATTTAAGGTGTGCATTCGATGTTTCATTCTTCCCCTATTTCCCAACTGACTTTTGGTAGTTCAGTGCTCTGCTTTGCATGACAAATAGGTCATACACATGGTCACGTCTTACAGAGAACATCACACGACTGGATGGCGTAGTTGGTTAAGCGCCTGCCCTTGGTTAGTGGGGTCCCCTGTTCGAATCCCAGTAAAAGCAAAGTTAATACGCTTTTATTGGTTCTATAAGTTCGTGCGTTTTGCTAAGAGATGGCGTAACTTGTATTATTCCATTGGAACATGCTTTGGAAAGCTATTGTCATTGTACGTCATTTCAGTATATGTCATTCATTTGAAGCGTAAACAACAAACTTTTTTTTTCACTCAAATATGTCGAACTTTGTGCCTGAAAAAGTGTTTTTGCGGGGAATTCTTCTGCATTACTTTAATATGAAGAAAACTCCTGCCGAAAGCCTTCGTATTTTGGTGGATGTTTACGGTGAACATGCGCTAGCTGAGCGAACGTGCCAAAAGTGGTTTGCACGATTCAAGAGTGGTGATTTTGGCTTGGAAGACGATGAACGTCCTGGGCAGCCAAAAAAGTTTGAAGATGAAGAACTGGAAGCATTACTCTTTGAAGATTGTTGCCAAACATAAGTAGAGCTCGCAGTCACTCAAGCAGCCATTTCAAAACGTTTAAAAGCAGCTGGATATATTCAAAAGGAGGGAAATTGGGTTTCACATGAACTCAAGCCAGGGAGACGTCGAAAGGCGGTTTTGCATGTCCGAAATGCTGACGGAACGCCTCAAAAGTAAGTCAATTTTGTATCCGATTGTTATTGGTGATGAAAAATGGATACATTGCGACAACCCCAAGCGCAACAAATCAGTTGTGAAACCTGGCCAACCAGCCAAATCAACGGCAAAGCCGAATATCGTTGGCGGGAAGGTAAAGCTCTATATTTGGTGGGATCAGAAGGGTGTGCTGCATTATGAGCTGCTTAAACCGGGTGAAACCATCAATGGACAACGCTACCGAACACAATTGATCCGTTTGAAGAGCAGTAGCCGAAAAACGCCCGGAATTTGCGACCAGACACGATGCAATAATTTTCCATCATGACAACGCTCGGCCCCACGTTGCTATTCCGGTTAAGAACTATTTGGAAAGCTGTGGATGGGAAGTTTTACCCCACCCGCCTTATAGCCCAGACCTTGTTCCTTCTGACTGCCATTTGTTACGGTCGATGCAGAACGCCATCACTGAAGTACGGTTCACATCAGAGCAGGATATCAAAAATTGGCTTAATTCATTCTTGGTTGCGAAGCGGCGCAGTTCTTTTGGGATGGGATTCACAGATTGCCAGAAAGATGGGAAATAACTCATAGCTTCAGATGGGCAATACTTGGTAGTTTTCCTCCCTTCACTTGAGTGCACAATCACTATATTTTCCATAAATGGTTCACAATGACACTCAATCCATGGCTAGTGGTTTAGATACCACCCTTAAATATTCAGTGTGAAAAAGAAATCTTCTTAAGTGAAGTTTATGCTCGGTCCGACACTTAGCTAAACCAGTAGTTAAGCTTGCACTGTGAAATCGGGCTTAATGCCAAATCGGTCACAACGCGTACCACTACGACTGCACTTGCCGGTGGTCAGATCACAACTCCCGTGAGACAGGGTTGAACATGACATGACACATAGAGGGGCACCTTCCATGCCCTACCGCAGTCTTGGCAATTAACTACAACACACACCCAGCGCCTTCAGAAATCTTACTCCATACTTGTCAACAATCGCAGGACATCACTGAGCAGAACAATCATCAAATTTCCAGCCGAATACTTGTCACCCAAGAGACACACACCCATTTAGACAAAAGCTCACAATTTCCTGGTGGTTCGGGTACAACTATAACGTCGAGTTTTTAAAATTATCACTGTTCGCGTATATTTGAGCCGCGTTTTGCATAATGACCAACATGCTTTAAAGGTACAGTTGACACAAAAACTTAAGCCAGTAGATCACGCATGACGACGCACTTTCGCTGATTTGGTGCTGGATATGAATGAACAAGATCATGGTGAGATGAAGCTCACTTTCACTGTGTGGGTAAACAAACCACACTCTCCCATCTGGGGCATGTGTCAGTTCGCAGTTCAAGTATAATCGAGTTGTTAGAGAACACAGTCCAGACGGTGATAAAATAATTATAATGACTTAGGTTCGGGGTGAACTTAGGCCTAGCTTATACAGGAACAATTACGTGCCGATTTCGAATGGCGAAGATTGATATGTTTTTCTCCAGTTAAACTCTTGAGTATTGGCAGTAACTCGAAAGATTTCCTACCGCATCATAGGAATAGCCGCACCTACCCACTACACAACGGGCTTCACTGTTCAATCCGTCATGAGGGCAAACTGCCGACTGGCGAAATCCCTGCACCCTCGTTTCAGTACAGATGCCCCTTAGTGAATTTTTTACCGAATAACGTGCAGGCCATGCGACAAGAAACAACAAAGCCCCGCAAAAACTTCGAATTGAAGATAATGAGGTTTGATGTGAATTACATTTGCAGCGAAAATTCTCACTACGGACACCCCTCTATAAGGGACACCTCTCTTTACGGACAATTCGTCATGGTCTTGTCATGAAGAAATTCATGTATTTCCCCCTTCACAACGAACCAGTATGATGATCCCACTGCTGTCCGCCTTAGAGAAGTTTCACTGTAATGCGACTCACTGATCTAGTGTGGCTCGTGTTTAGGGATGCCATGGCCGGCTAAGATAGCCTGGAGCTAGTCAAACAATTTTAAAATCCCGGACTTTGGAGGACAACATGAAAACAAAATCTAGGTCCATGGACTCAAACAAAAACGCAGTTTGACGTTTAGAAGGTTGACACATGGGACTCAAAATAAGATCTGTTCTATTTCATGTTTTCTGTCAGATTTGTATTGGTTCAGTTTTCCTGTTAAATTCTTACAATTACTTGTTAGGGGAAAAAAGAGGGCGTTCCGCGACTGTGACATGTCCTCCAAAATGCGGATGCCGGCAACCCTACGTTCATGTTTAGTCTTATGTAAGTCTTGAGAGATATTTTCAGAAATTGGATAACCTCTCTAAATGTGACGCTTTGGAAATCCAGTTAGTCCTTAAAGTCTGTTTGCTTATACGCTTGGAACCTCGGCTTGTATCAGAATGTTCTGGTGACTGCACTGTCTTGATAATCACCCTTAACTCGAGCACAACTGCTACAGTTTGTGTATAGAGACTGAATAGCCCTCAAAAGAGGACCATCAATCGCATACTCCTGAAGAACAATCCAAAGTTCACCTCGAGGAACTCGGTCGTATGAATTTTTCAAATCTACAAAACAGCTGTAGATCAGTTTGACATACTCTAGGTTAGGTCTAGGTTGACTGTAGCGCAAAGGACAACAGACACACTCAGGCCAGAATAGGCCCATTGTGTTACGCTGATCTTGGGGTGCCTATTCCGCAAACCAATTAGCGCTATTAATAAAGCCAAGAAGAAGGCTGATTCTAATATTGCTCAGTTCAGACAGATTATCGAAAAAGTGGGCCCCCAGAAGGGACGAGAGAGCACTGCAGCTGCACAGCAGGTGTTCAATGGTTTCTTTTTCGTCCTCGTTGCTGCAGCTTCTACAAACATCTGTGGAAGGAAGGCCTAGCCTAGTGAGTTCCAATGGCACGATGCCCTGTTAGAACACGAACAAGAGATCTGAGATTTTTAATCTGATCACTAAGCTATCGTTTTGGCATACTCTAGTCTTAGAGTGAAAGGTGGGTCGGTTGTACTCCTGTCGAGACGTCATCTGGGGTTCGATCATATCACTAGAACGCTAGACTTAGAGGAGATATGCCCTTGTATTTGGAGTAATTCCTTAAAACTCAGCGATTCACAATCGCGCATTCCCAAGCCGATCTCGACCGATATCTGACTCAGATTTCATCCACAACTGCGGATTTGTCAACTCTTAGCGATTCAATCGACTACTCCCCGCCCCACTCAAGACTACGTTCGTGCCACCCTCAGTGAAAAGTGCTCGCTCGATCTACTCCACCTGAGCTCATCGACCGAATAACAACAAGAAATATCATCCATTTCGTTGCCTCGTGGTTTTCATGCGACGGCACCCAGAACAACTTAAGTCTTCTGTTTTCAACCAGAATAATTAGTGTACAAAGTTACGTTCCCACCGAACCGAAACCGCTGGGACCGGATGGACTTTTACTGGAACCTCAATAGGCCGTTCCCACCGAGTTTGAAGGGGTATCGCTCTCATTGCTCAAGTCACTCGCTCTCGATTTATAAGCGTCCGCCAAACAAATGTCACTCGATCTCAATTTTTAAATGGCCGCCAGACGGGGAGCGTTACTGTGAGAGCACCAGAAAATAGAAAGAGATAAAATGAGCACAAACATGGCCATAATAAACGCGGTTTCGGCTTGACAACCTCATGGTCGGATGATTTGAAGGGAAGCTGCAACTAGGTTTATCAGAAATAGCGAGGTTTCCAGACCCCGAAAGTTTATGGCGGAATATCGTAGGTTCGGAGAAAATTTATGGAAACGATTTCTTTTGAAAGCGGTTTCGTTCGCTGGGAACGTAGCATTGAACACTAATCGTTGCGCCTGATATTTCTAAGGCATTTGACAGAGTTTGGCATCAAGCTCTCTTGTCGAAAATGCGTGCCTATATGTCGATGAATCTCTTCTTCAATGGATTAGAAATCACCTTTCGAACCGTTCAATTCAAGTCGTTTTGGATGGGTTCAAGTCTGATATCCACCAAATAAATGCTGGTGTTCCGCAAGGCTCTGCTCTGTCTCCGACACTCTTTCTCATTTTTATAAATGTTCTCTTGTCTGCTACTTCTAATCCAATCCAATCCTTCGCTGATGACAGCACCCTCAGCTTTTCATATTCGTTCCAGGACTCACGACCCCGCCCTTCGGCCGTAGAATTGGAACGGCAGCGTATGATAAGCACACTGAGTTCCGATCTTGACAGCATAATCAATTGGGGAAAGAACAATCGAGTGGAATTCAATGCTTCAAAAACTTGTCTGCTACCACTTAAGCGAACCCTTTTTAATCAGCCACTATCCATGAAGGGGGCCTGTGTCGATGAAACCGGAAAGCTTTCCATCATTGATGTGTGTATCAACACAAAACTTAGTTGGATCGTCAAAAATGTTCAGGTTTCCTCAATCGATGCAAGAAATACTTCACCCCTTCAGATTTGGCTTTAATTTATAAGGCGTATATACGCCCCAAACTTGAGTACAACGCTCATATCTGGTTTGGTGCCCCCAAAACCATCCTAGATAGAATCCAAAAGCGAGCGATAAAACTTATAGAATACAACAATATTGCAGAGTCATTGGACTCGGTCGAACATCGACGTACCGTCTCGTCTCTATCCGTATTGTATCGCTATTTTAACAAACGATGCTCAAGTGAGCTTGCCAACTGCATTCCCCCTCTCCATGAATTCACCCGCAATGCCCGTCTCGCCAGGAATGCTCATCAGTTTACCTTTAAGCCTACTTTCAGACGCAGAGTTTAAATTTAGAGACACGTTCATCAGCCGCACGACACAACTATGGAATGCTCTTCCCAGCCTAATATTTCCCCCAGAATACAATCCGCAGATACTTGAAACCAATGTGCACAGTTACCTCCTCTCCCGTTCTCCCTCTACACCTTCGGCCCGTGTTGTGTCCTGAACCCGGACACTTAAGGGTACTAACAATCCCTTGTGCGTGCGAAAATTATAAAAAAAAGCATATAATCATCATGGCCGCAGTCGCTGTTTTGAAGTCCGGAGCTTCTGTCCGGAGTTCAAAACCTACCCAGGACTGCATCTTCAACAATCAACTGCGTCATGGCCATAGCTTAGAGATCCCTTCAAATGACAGCGATCGGTTTTCTTTTTTTCCAAGTCCCAGTCTAAAGCCTTCGAATTTAAAGAAAACACACACACACACAAACTATTTGCACTAGTTAAGAATTCGAAAAATGTGAAGTAAAAGTGTGCACAGGCCACCCAACACCCCAAATTCCAACAGACGGGTGATTCGTTTTGGTCCCACCACCGCCTTCATTCACACATGACATGAAAGAGAAACCCTCACCATCATGGTCTGACCATGAGAATCGATTCCAACTCAATCGATTCAAGTCGATCCACCAATTAAAGTTGCAATCTGCAGATTTCTCTCGAGTGCTTCAGCACTGTCGCTGGTTCCATTGATCAACACCGAGCCTCAGGAAATATGTCACACGACACATTTGGCCTTTGGCGTGCACCACCAATTTGTTCGAAAACAAATACCAGAAGACTAGCCGATCCAGCGCTCGGCTCGCGCACACAAGCGCACAGAAATTAGTATCGATCTAAGCACTCGATTAAATATTTACTCTCGACTGTCGAGGGGAAAACGAGGGAGAAAGTGAAACACTAACCTTATTAATTTAATTAAAATCAGAGTACGGTTATGAAGAACTATGACAGACTCGGGCACTTAAAGTGGACGAGTTGGCCCACAAGAGCTTTGACCTTTTCCTGGTTGTTCTCTCCGTCGACGGTCGTGTCAGGTGGACAACAAAGTGCCCGCGAAGACACGAGAATCACGCACCGAAAAACAGAAAACAGGTCTAAGGTCGTCGTTACTTGGATGGTGGTGACTCTGAAAGTGAATGCGCCAGATTGTGTTGGACTCTCTGTTGTGGTCAGAGCCGTCCTGACTGGTCGTGGTCGACTGTTCTTCAAGTGCACTAACTTCCGATGTGTACAGTTCCGTGGCACACAGGTGACAGTGCCCATTTAGTTGCGCCCCATTCTCAGGGGAGCCTCAAGAGCAGCCCATTGAACGTGTCGTTTGTCGTTGTTTTTCTTCAGGTTTTGGGTCTCTGATGAATTTCTCTTGGCGTTTGTGTCGCACGTGTGCACGGTTTGATTGTGCTATATGAGAGAGCTTGTACCAATTCAATGTGGCTTAAGCTCCCGCCTAGGCTACCACTCTAAGTCACAAGTATGTAAGAAAAGAATAGAAGTGTGAAGGGATGCAGATGCTGCCCAACCTCCGTTCCAGCCTAAATTCTGGGCCAGTCCTGTTCGTTGAAGGAGAATCAGACAAATAATTGAACGATTAAAGCGACTGCTAACTGTTAGAATAACTAGAACCCCTGCTAAGCCGAAGCCTGAGTCCTAACCAACAAGAACCTCCGCTACCCGTTGATTGAGGGTGATCTTAACATAGTCGGCAAAGAATGAATGGGGTAGTAATCTGTTGCATTACCTCTGAAGTTCGGATAGTCGCTAGAGCTGTGCTGTCCATACGATTTGGCTCACTCATAAGACTCTCCATAGTCCATAGTAGCTAGGGTCTGGTCCTTGGACTTTTGCGCCATCCATGTTGTTATGTTGGAGGTCCGAAAATGTATGAGGAACTTTATCCACTAAGTATGGCAGCTTGGTGTAGGTTGGATGCATTTTGTCTGTTGAAGGATGGACCAGAACACATTGAGTTAGTGAGCGAACAACCATCAGCGAAAACCAGATAAACTCTCGTCACAGTTTCCACTTCCATCTTCCAAAATCGATTCACGAGGTCAACAGAAAACCCCCGCGGAAGCATTCATGTGGGAATCGATGAGTATCAGCTGTCATAAAACAAATGGAACAACCATTGGGCCGGAAGGATGCCGTCCAGGATTTCGACATCTGGTTGGATCAATAATAGTATTTTTACAAGCGATCAAAAGAAAAAGTTGTTTTGATTGTACAGTGAAACTTCTCTTTAACGGACACCCCTCTATAAGGGACACCTCTCTCATGAGTGGGTCCACAAATCACTGTAGCGTTGCCTCAATAAGTCAATCGTGGGCTTAGCCATGTTAAAAGAAAGCTGCTGAGAATGACGAGAAGTACCAGACAATCACGTCACATCAAAAATAATCAGCCTTGGATCGAACTCTTCAGCGCAAACATACATTGCTGGGCAACCGGCTCCTATTACGGTCAACTCTCTAAGGCTGAAAATCTCCTTGTGCGAACAATTTTTCACGACTGTGAGAGTAGCTCACACTCACTAACCCGGACTCGGGCATCAGCCGCAATTTGGTAAATTGAATTCTCTTAGGCGGACAACATTTGTTCGGCAAAACTTTCTAGTAGCTTTTTTTGCATGGTATACGAACTATCACGAGAAAGTTAGAAGCATTCGTCAATAGATGCAACCGAGACCATAGGCATGGCTGCTACACTACATCACCTACGTCGCGGCGTATGTATCTGCCGCTGCACCTGTTTGAAGACGACATCGCCTCCAGGACAGCATATGGGCATCTGAGGCACATAGACTTAAAATTAGTGCAGTTTAAGATAACTACGAGGGGCGTCCAATATATTCTCGATATCGATATGAAGGCAAATGCGAATTCAATTTAAATTGTTTTTGTTTTTCAATATAATCTCCCCTAACATCAATGCATTTGTTACATCTTGAGAAGGGCTTTTTTAAACCCTCAAAAAAATAAATTTCCTCTTTCTCTGCAAAATACCCATTTATTGCCGACTTGAGTTCTTCATCATCCGAAAATCTTTTTCCACGAAGACATTTTTTCAAATCCGGAAACAGGAAATAATCACTAGGGGCAAGGTCTGGACTATAGGGTGGGTGTTGGATTTCTTCGAAACCACAATCTCGCGCAGCAGCCTTGGAAACTCGCGCCGTGTGAACAGGAGCGTTGTCATGAAGAAGCAACACACCCGCTGCGAGTTTACCCCGTCTTTTCTTTTTAATTTCCTCCCGCAAATTATGCAAAGTGGAGGCGTAGGATGTGGCGTTGATGGGTTCACCTTTTTTATTGTACTCAATGAGTATGATTCCCTTTGAGTCCCAAAAAACTGTGGCCATGAGCTTCCCGGCAGACGGAGTGACTTTGAACTTCTTCGGGGGGCCTGTTCCTTTTTTATGCCACTGCATGGGCTCTTGTTTGCTTTCAGGGTCATAGTGGTGGACCAATGTTTCGTCACCAGTAATATTCGTAAAGAAAGGGATACGCTTCACATTGGTTATAATAATAATACAGTGAAACTTCTCCTTGCTGACACCCCTCTATAAGGGACACCTCTCTTTACGGACAATTCACCCCTTCATAACGAACAAGTATGATGGCCCCGCTGATGTCCGCCTTAGAGAAGTTTGACTGTATAATAATATGGGTGGCAGTACAGCCCGTAGAGGGCCAGGCCCTAGCTTCTCAGCAAGCACTCGTGTTGTGCGTGCACGAGTGAAGGGACCTACAGTTTTATGCCGGCTCCGGACGGCTAATTCGAGAAGCTTTTTTCTGGTCTAAACAGTAATACTCTTTGAGTATTGTCAATGACTCGAAAGAGGTGGGATGTGCTAAGTATTTTGCCCATACCGGCAATCGAACCTGGGCTGCGTAGGCTCGAATGTGTAAGGTTCAATGCACCAACCGACAACGCCAATTTGGTGAATAAATAAAAATAGTTGTTTAATTTGCAGACGCTCGATAAGGTTACGCTCTCAGCTGAAGGTCGTTAAACTTTGTTGAATCCATGCACTTGAACTACATGAACTGCCAAAAAAGGTGAGTTGGCAGACGTGTCGATCGACTTATTAAGTCTGACCGCAAGATCGTGACAATGCTCCATATTGCATTGGCCATGTCTGCTGGTGCGTGATTATGAGGTTCAAATGCTCATAAAGTATGTGGAACCGGTCGTTAAGCGATTCATTTCCGATTAAGTGATGCAAATTGTTTTCTTAAACCAAGTAGGCTATTGTTCAGCGATACCTTCTGTGTGTCCAAAGCCAAGAGGCGACGTATTTTGACAAACCTAAGCGGAAAAATTAGTAGAATGAGGCAAGTGTTAATGGGGAAGTACATACCGCACCATCCGACGTGGGGGCTGAATATGTTTAGTATCAGCTTATTTAATTCCTTTATTCTAAAGAAATTAATACAAAATATTGATGCGATCCTAGAGCCAGGGGGACAAGTGACCCAACATGCCCCCCTGCTGGCGGCTATGTTTTGATAATTGCCTGTTTCGATGGGTTAGTATGGACATTCTGAGCATCACTTTCATTCTTAAAAATTTGGTCTAAAAGATGAGTGTTGTTAGCGAAGGATCATCATCAATCAAATATGAGAAAAAATCAAAACTGAAATACTGAATTTATTCATTCCCCACTAAAAAGATGGCGGGGAAATTTGTAGGCATGCTTGAAGTGAAAATTGACAAACCAAACCAAAGTTAATATGATTATATTTCAGTTTAAATATTTGTTCACAAGGTGATTGGGACTCTTAAATTATTTACTAGATCAAAATCAAAAATGTCTTGTATTGCCGTCTTTAAAGTTTAAACAATTTACTTTTTTTTAAATTCACGGATGGCAAAAGATTAAAGTTTAGTTTTTAATGGTATTTGTCGACCGTACAGCTTCAGCGTCTTTCAGAAAAAAAGGGACTGGGGACGATATTATGTACCATGAAAGGTTGCGCCTTAACGGTTTTATTCTCCCCGAAGCATTCCTCTATTTAGACACGATTGGCTTAATACAGGATACAGACGTACGCCGAACAGTGGACAGGCGACCCCAACACGAACCGGATGTCGCTCGCACCCACGAGGATCTTCTTCGGTTCAGTAGAGCGATTCTCGCTCGAGATAGGAAACAGTCTGAAAAAGAGCGTCAATTTTACTGGTGGTGCCACCAAAATTAGTCTCCGCCACCGCTGGCCTTTTTAAACGACCCGGTAGTTGCCCATGGTGGCCAGCTTACAAGGTTTTTTTTTTTAATTATTAAGAGGGGAAAAAAATTATAAAACAAAAAATCCCAAAAAAAATGTGCACCACGGCGTATAAATTATATAAGTTAGGCATACACATAACATATACGCTCTGTTGCACGCGTCTGTACTGTTACAGACATAATTAAGATAGTCTTAAGTTTTATGTTAGGGTAAGCTATTGGGTCTGTAACTTAATTCGTGCGCTTCTTTTTTCAAAACTTGAACGTTCATTTAAAAAAAACATGTACAATAGTGTATAGTATTGCCCATCTGAAGCTATGACTTTCTCCCATCTTTCTGGCAATCTGTGAATCCCATCCCAAAAGAACTGCGCCAGCTTGGCAGCCAAGAATGAATCAAGCCAATTTTTGATATTCTGCTCTGATCGGAACCGTACTTCAGTGAGGGCGTTCTGCATCGACCGGAACAAATGGTAATCAGAAGGGTCAAGGTATGGTGGGGTAAAACTTCCCATCCACTGTCTTCCAAATAGTTCTTAACCGAATTAGCAACGTGGGCCGAGCGTTGTTATGATGGAAAATTAGTGCCTAGTGTCTGGTCCCAAATTCCGGGCGTTTCTCGGCTACTGATCTCTTCAAACTGATCAATTGTGTTCGGTAGCGTTGTCCATTGATGGTTTCACCCGGTTTAAGCAGCTCATAATGCAGCACACCCTGCTGATCCCACCAAATACAGAGCATTACCTTCGCGCCATGCATATTCGGCTTTGCCGTTGATTTGGCTTGTTGGCCAGGTTTCACAATTGATTTGTTGCGCTTGGGGTTGTCGTAATGGATCCATTTTTCATCAGCAGTAACAATCGGATACAAAATTGACTTACTTTTGTGGCGTTCCAGCAGCATTTCGGAAATGTGAAGCCGCCTTTCGACGTCTCCCTGGCTTGAGTTCATGTGAAACCCAATTTCCCTGCTTTTGAATATATCCAGCTGCTTTTAAACGTTTTGAAATGGCTGCTTGAGTGACTGCGAGCTCTACTTATGTTTGGCAACAATCTTCAAAGAGTAATGCTTCCAGTTCTTCATCTTCAAACTTTTATGGCTGCCCAGGACGTTCATCGTCTTCCAAGCCAAAATCACCACTCTTGAATCGTGCAAACCACTTTTGGCACGTTCGCTCAGCGAGCGCATGTTCACCGTAAACATCCACCAAAATACGAAGACTTTCGGCAGCAGTTTTCTGCATATTAAAGTAATGAAGTAGAACTCCCCGCAAAAACACTTTTTTAGGCACAAAGTTCGACATATTTAATTGTTGTTTACGCTTCAAATGAACGACATGTACTGAAATGACGTTCAATGACAGTAGCTTTCCATTGTTCCAATGTCTTAGCAATTAGATTAGCTTAGAGTACCCGCATAGGGTCAGTAGGTTAGTATTAAGAGCAATTGTGAATTGTTAAGTTGGTTAAGCTAGTTTTAAGTTCTTTTGTCTAGCAAGTACGTTACATTAACTTTAGCTTCGTCGTATAGTTCACTGGGGTGTTGCGTGCATAACGCATTTCTAGGGATTTCCTCAGTTGAATCTCCACTTTTGAATGACTCTTCGCATATGTGCCGGTACCTGAAAGGTTGAAATGTAGAAGCCCTGCGTTAAGGTGATCTAGTGCCGAACGCTCCAAGAAGTTGCTGCCACTAAGTAGCAAAGTGGTGTCATTTCAGGACTGTGACAACGTAGCGCCTTCGTGAACGAGTCTCTAGAATTTATGTGCGCAGCGCAGTGTGTTGCGTACAAGTGTTGCCATCTTCTATGTACCTGTACAACGTTTTAAGCGGCCGTTTTAAGCGGCCGAAGTGAAGTCTCTGTCGAACGTCAGTTGCGTCGCATTAATTCCAGCCTAACCCAGCGTGATGCTAACCCAGTGCCTTTGCTACCCAAAGTCCCTCCGAACCGATCGTTAATGAAAGAGTAACAAAAAATGTCAACGCCCTGAGGAAACCACACACTCCTTCACAAGCAGCAGGCGACTGATGTCCAACGAGGTGCCTCCAGAAATGAGTGCAGCCGCAGTGCACTGCAGAAGCAACAACCTAGTGCAGGCAGAAATAAAACAACAAAATGTCATTCTTCGATTCATACGTCATGCTTTAATAAATATGCTCAGCGTCCACTCGACAATATTCCCGTGACTCTTGTTGGCACTTACTCTAGCAAAAAAATAAATAAATAAATAAATTACAGCTATTCTACAGACATACACAAATACAATTCCCCGTATCCCCCCACCCAAGTGTCAAGTGTTGCGCGCTTGCTACTGGCACCTTTCCGGCAGCGTGCACACCAGCGTCATCGGACAGAAGAGCAGGCCCTGCATGCAGGTCATCTTGTGGCCCTTCATCATGCCCTGGGCGTTCTTGTAGCAGATGAAGTAGTTGTAGATGGACGTCTGGTCGGCGACCTTGTCGCCCTCCTTGCAGTAGTACTTTCTCTTCTTCGTCGCCATGGACGTGCCATAGGACGGACGTGGCGTCACCGAGTTCGACTGGGTGTTGGTGTTGCCACTGTTGGCCTCGATCGCACTCTGGAGGATGTTCGCCAGCACGTCTGAGGGATACTCCGCCGGTGGCATTGTTGATGACACATACTGCTGCTGTTTGATGCTGGTGCCACTGGGAGCTTTGTTCATGCCCAGGCGCAGCGCCAGCTTTTGGGCCTGCATCGCTTGGTCGCGGACGCGCTGTGCGTTCTGTAACGCCTTCAGGGCCTCCATCTGAATTCTGCGATTTTCGGTGACTGTGTAGCGGCTAATCACGGCGCCCGGATGACACAGAGCGTAGAAGTGCGCGTCGCAGATTCTCGACTGCGGATTGAAGGCCGTGAAGTCGGGGCACGCGTACTGCACCACGGTGCTGTCGGTCCGGCTGCACATGTAGTACCGGGTGCAGTCAGTGGCGTTCGGCTGGCGCACTCCGGGCGGGCAGTTGTTGGTATCAACAGCGGGCTCTTCCAACTTGATCTTGTAGTCGTCATAGCCAAATAGGTTGCCACTCAGGTTCAGTAGACTGTCGTCTTCGTTTTGCTGCGTCAGCTGGTTGATCTGCGACAGCTGGTCAATCTGCGACAATTGGTTACCCGATGTCAGTCGGTTGAACTGCGACAGTTGGCTAATTGGCGAGTACTGGTTACTCGTCGACTGCTGGCTGGCCAGAGGCAACCTGTTCCGAATCGGACTGACGGTGCTCGCACTGCCGCCGTACCTGTGCGGCCTATTATCATTCAGGTGCTCCATATACTGTGCTAATTGGTTGGCCACGATCTGTTTGTTGACGTACGGATTGTAGGTCTGCGATTGATTATCGTCGTTCGAGCCGGCGCTGGAATTTTGGTCTTCTTCCGACTGAGAGTTGCTCTCGTCGGCGTTCTCTTGCTCCATACTTTCCAATTTTTGACTGTTCGGACGGATTTTCACTTTTGTCGCGTCCATACTGGGGAACAGTTTGTTGAGCGACTGTGGCGTGTGCGTGGGGTAGTAGTAGCTCTGGTACGGGTTGTAGTAGTACGGGTTGTCCTGCGGCTGCTGCTGCTGCTGCTGCGGGAGGTACTGCGAGGGGTTCGGTCGATTGTACGTCGGATTCGGTTTCGGATTCGGATTCGGATTCACGTTCTGATTGTAGTTCGCATTCGGATTCTGGTTGTAGTTCTGATTCAGGTTCTGGTTCGGATTCTGATTCTGATTCTGATTCTGGTTTTGGATCTGCATCGTGTTGTAGCTGTTCTGCGGGGAGCCAGGTGGGGGTGGAGGAACGTTGCCGTAGTTTACAGTGGGATACCGCTCGACCTGGAAGACACTGTTCACATTTGACTCGTCCAAATGGGGGCTGGGGGTGTAGTAGTCGGTCAGCGTTGAGCCGGAGTCACTGAGGAACGGGCGCGACGTTGTGGTAGGCCGGTAGTCGTTTTGGAAGTGATAGCCACTGTAGCCCTGCGTGGGCCGGATGGTGACCAGCTGATTGTTCTCGTAGCGATTGGACACCTTGTGGCTCTGGTTCTCGCTTGACGTTTCGCCACTGCTGCTGTACTGATGATCGTTTAGTGGTGGGTAGGAGTTGATCTTTTGGCCGTAGCTGTCGACCTGGTCGTCAGGTTTTGAGTCGGACAGCGAGGTTATGACGTTGTTGTGAATGATCGTTGTGGGGCTCTTTTCGTTTTTGTCCTGCGGCACGTAGTACGTCGACGAGACCTTGTCGTACTTTTTGTCATCGTAGCCGTCGTGTTGGTTGAACATACTCTGCGCGTACTGTGGCATGGGCGGAGGGAGGTATATCGGCTGCACGACGTGCGGGTAGTAGGAGCTTGGAACCACCTGGCGAACATTCTGATTTTCGATCATTTGCTTCGACAGCTCGAGGACAGTTTTCAGGGTGTCCTCGGAGATCTTCGGATCGTATCGGTGATCGATTACCTGGTCCTGCGGCTGGTTGCCGAGGGTGAAGAGCACAGAGCCTTCGGGCTTGTTCACGACGATCTGGGAGTTCGTGTAGCCGTCAGTTGGGCGCAACTTGTTGCCGTATATGGCGGGAATCTGATTTGTCAGCACCACCTTCGTCTCTGGATCCAAGTGGTCGCTCGATGGGGTCGTTGTTGCTACCGGCTCTGTGTAGTTCTCCATCTGAACCGTAGTGGTTGTGGTTGTCGTGTTCTGGTTCTCTTGGATAGGATTCATGGAGTCCAGCTGCGATTTGATGTTGTAGTGGGCGAGGAATGCGTTCAACTGATCCGGTCTGAGGTCGGAAACCGCTGATTCCTTGTTCTGGTAGGTTTGCTTCAGGCCATCGATCAGCTGTGACAATCGCTGGAGGTGCGCTGTCAGCTTGGGATCGACTTTCGTTGGAGACGGGTTGGAGTCCGACACGTCGTCGTCCTCATTGCTGGTCTTGCTCTCCAATTCTACCGTGTCGACCATAATGAAATTGGGGCCAACTCCGTCGCCACTAGACTCGAAGTCGGTGGCGTTGTCGCCAGTGCTGTAGTCCGAGCTGTTGATGTCCTCCACGATGATGTCCTCATTGTCGGCCATCGTATCCGAGACGACCTCAGGATCTTCCGTCGACAATGGGAGCCCACTCAATCCGTTCAGACCCTTCAGGCCATCCACCCCCACACCGAAGACCACATTGTCATCGTCCGAATAGCTGCTCTTGTTCGAGTCTCCCAAATTGCACTCCCAGTCGTCTCCGGGAAGGACGCACATCCGCAGATTTGGCTCGTACACGAGACCCTGTTCGCACTTCTCCGGAATCCAGACGTGGCTCTTCGAGGGGAGCATGACGCACTTGAAATACGAATCGCAGCGAGTCTTGTGCGCCCTTGTCTTCTCGGGACATGGCTTACCTTGAGAAACGAAAGAAACAAAAAGAGGAGACGATTATGTTCAACCGATCCTCGAAAGGATATCACTAAGCGGCGTACCCTCGGAGAAGGAGAATAATCCAAGCATCACCACCAACAGAAACCGAACTGACTTCGCGCTGCGTCCTTTCGCGAGCATCCTTTGGTTTTTTGAGATATTTTTTTGTCACGTAAACTTGAGAAAATGTTAACTATCACAAATCGGCGCACCCCTCTCGCGGAGGCTATGCTACTCGGCTGGCTGTCGAATTAAGAATAAACTCAATTGTCCAGAACAAAACGGCAAAGTAGAAATCGTGTGCTATGAGCTGGAATGTCACCACCGTGTGTCGAGTCGTGAACTTCTTCCGTTTATTAACTTGGCTCTCTCGTAGTTATCACTTTATGTTGGACACATTTGTGTGGCCCAAGCTCTCGGGTAACGTGCTAAATAGTTCTTCAAGTTGGTCTTGGTTGGGTTTCTTGTTGTTGTTGCTCGCGTTGACACTGCTGCACGGCGGCGCATGCACGGACGGCTATGGACTTCTGAAACTCGTTGAAATACGCTCGTATGTGTAACAAAAAATTTGTCTGGTCTTATTTTAAGCTCGTAATAATTTCAAATTAATTAGGTAAACAACAACCAGTGGTGTTGGAGAGGGCAGATGTGAGCGAGAACATGGCGTTTCACGCGCGCCATTTCTGTGTGAATGGATGGCCGAAGCACTGAACTGATTTTCACTTTTCGTCTTTTTATTTCTTATTTTTCTCTTTGATCCCCGGTCTGAGTTTGAGTGCCTTGCAGTACCACGGAGGGGGGCAATTAAATAAGATGTCATCACACCACAGTCACAGGCTGTACTGAGGCAGGAGATACAATAAATGAAAGTGGAATTGTGTATCTTGCGAAATGTGTTTATTTGCCTAGACGTGATGACGACGATGGCCAGCCAGAAGCGCGCGTGGGCTTGGATCGGGGTTAGTTGCGGCCCTTCTGAAGTGCGATTCAGAGAGGATTCTGGTCGCCGAAGTCAACGAATCACTGACCAAGGTCAAGCTGGTGTGAAAGACGTAATTTCGCAGACAAATTAACCTTGTTCAGATCTATTCTCAGACAATCGCCTAGATTAATGCCAGTTTAGGCCGGTTTTAAGTGAGCAATTTGAAGTTGTTTTTATGGCAGAAAGTCTCCCGAAATTATTGCAAAAGCAAATGAATTGTCTAGTTTTCTTCTAACCGATGTACCGTCAGTTGGCACTTGCTGCCCGGCTTTGACGGCTCCTTGACCTTTAAACAGTTGCTCGTTACACTTTTCATTTTATACCGCAGTTTACATTTTGAGAAATGTGCACGTTTTCGCATTTATGGGTGTGTCTGTTACTGGGACATCTCAGGCTTGAGTAACGATGGGGGGGATGGCTGTGTGGGAAAAGACGGAAACTGGCTTTATTACGGTCATGCGAATTTTACTAGTGAGTGATGTTGGAGTATTTTCCAAACAGATCTGCAGATGATATCATAGAAGCGGAGAACAACTATCACCGTTCAACTGAAGACGAGAAGAAGACACCAGCCTCACACAACAACAGCATTTTCTCAGGGACATGTTTATTGGCATTGTCCTGATGTGAGGGCACCAAGGTCGCGTGATTTGTCCTCGGAGTAATTTTTGTGAGGCTACGCATACTCTTGACGCTTCGAAATCGAATATTAGTCAAGATGTGGCCAAGCTGATGTTTTGAAAAGTTTTCGAAAACGGCCTTGTGCAACACGTGTCCTGCAAGAACTCCAAAGAGGGTCATTTGCCAATGATGTTATATCAAATAATACGCGACAAGTGCTGTGTTCAGACTGCCCTATTATTTTCAAAAAATCTTAAATCTACCTTAATACAAAAAGCGATAATTGCACAGGTTGCAATTAATTTCCGACATGTGCGTCGATTATTGTTTCAAGAAGCGCGGGCAATGGAACTGCGGTGTTCTGATATTTGAGCTGCTGGCCTTGGTGGAGCTGGGCAATGCAATTACAGGTGCGAGGCGTGTGTGCTAACCTATCCCATTCACAATGGCAAGCTGCACGCAATATACTGAAATAATCATTCGATCGAAATCTGAATCCTAATCAGTGCAAAAATTGAAATTAGAGTGCTCTTTGGGCCTCAAAAATTGTTTTCGGGTTTTGTGGGTTACGCCACTTGTGCACTGATAGTCCACTCATTTCGGAACCATAAATTGATGTAGGTTTGAAGTTCCACACACTCCACAGGGACTCAGTCGTCCTTGACGGTCGATACAGCCGAGACAGTCGAGACAACCAACATTCCAGAAGGCCTGGAACCGAAGGCCCTGGTCCCTGACTACATTCCCTGCCCGACGTTCGCGCCGCTCGCGCCGCTCCATTCACATTTGCCTTAGGCATGACCAGTGTTCCCACTTGATTTTTTACAAATTGTAGTGAATAGCTAAAAAAAATCGTAGTGTTTCACAGTAAATTGAAGCGACGTTTGTGTCATATGACTTGTATTACTTTTATATTAATTGGATAAGTATAACCGTAACGACTTCTATCATCTAATAAATCGGTATTGGTTTACACTAGATATTCATGTTGATGGTGGCTCAGACGTACTCTTAGTAAACCATTAGACAAGAGTAGGTTACAGTTAATAGTTTTTACATTTAAACTGATTCTTAATGTAGTCCTTATCTTGTTACCAGTCGAAAAACATATCTCAGCTCCTGTACTGCTATGCGATAATATTGCTAAGAAGTTAGCATATAAATTATGTGTGTTCATAAGTTCGAAAATATTTACTCCCCTGGCCTTAAGCCATTATCATGAGACTTTTAACGCGACCAGAACTTAACAATGTCGGTCTCAAAATATTCACTCCGCACTTAATTCACGTATACATCCACTGTAATATGGAACCGCGCCAACAAGGTATGCCAACAAGGTACTTTGCAGGCCAACATAATTTTGAATTTGTTTCCAACTCAATTCTAGGGTCTTAATTCGTGGAGTTTGCTAAGAGATGGCGTAACTTGTATTATTCCATTGGAACATGCGTTGGAAAGCAATGACAGTCATTGTACGTCATTCATTTACAGCGTAAACAACAATTTTTTTTTCACTCAAATATGTCGAACTTTTCGCTTGAAAAGTGTCTTTTCGGCGAGTTTTTCTACATTACTGTAATATGAAGAAAACTGCTGCCGAAAGTCTTCGTATTTTGGTGGATGTTTACGGTGAACACGCGCTAGCTGAACAAAAGTGGTTTGCACGATTTAAAAGTGGTAATTTTGGCTTGGAAGACGATGATCGTCCTGGGCAGCCAAATAAGTTTGATGATGAAGAACTGGAAGCATTACTCTATGAAGATTGTTGCCAAAGATAAGTAGAGCTCGCAGCCACTCAAGCAGCCATTTCAAAACGTTTAAAAGCAGCTGGATATATTCAAAAGCAGGGAAATTAGGTTAAATATGAACTCAAGCCAGAGGGACGTCGAAAGGCGGTTTTGCATGTCCGAAATGATGCTGGAACGCCACAAAAGTAAGTCAATTTTGTATCGGATTGCTACTGGCGGTGAAAAATGGATCCATTACGACAACCCCAAGCGCAAAAAATCATATGTGCAACCTGGCCAACGAGCCAAATCAACGGCAATGCCAAATATGCTTGGCGCGAAGGTAATGCTCTGTATTTGGTGAGATCAGAAGAGTGTGCTGCATTATGAGCTGCTTAAACCGGGTGAAACCATCAATGGACAACGCTACCGAACACAATTGATCAGTTTGAAGAGATCAGTAGCCGAGAAACGCCCGGAATTTGCGACCAGACACTAGGCACTAATTTTCCATCATAACAACGCTCGGCCCACGTTGCTAATTCGGTTAAGAACTATTTGGAAGACAGTGGATGGGAAGTTTTACCCCACCAGACCTTGACCCTTCTGATTACCATTTGTTCCGGTCGATGCAGAACGCCCTCACTGAAGTACGGTTCACATGAGAGCAGAATATCAAAAATTGGCTTGATTCATTCTTGGCTGCCAAGTCGGCGCAGTTCTTTTGGGATGGGATCCACAAATTGCCAGAAAGATGGGAAAAAGTCATAGCTTCAGATGGGCAGATTGTACATGTTTTTCTTAATAAGTTCCGAAAAAAAAAACCGCCCTAACAAGCTATAGACCCAAAAATTTGTAGTTTCTGAAACAAGTTCTAACTAAAAATCAATCCGGTGTCAGAAAGCGAGTTTTAACTCACATGTTAAATAAATTCACCAAAAAACATGGACTGCGGCGGAAGTTGACAGCCAGAATCTTCAAAATCGCATTTCATTATTTAGGTCAAACAAAGTAACCCATAATGCACAAGAAGTGGCATTCGGATCACTTTGATTAGATTCAGTCCGAAATAGGGAATCGTTAAAACATTGTTCTAGAATTGCTGCATTTTTATATCACATTTTTTATCAAATCGTTTTCGTTGTACCGTAGTGAAAATGTTAAAAAGTAGAAAACGTGAAGTGAAATAATAGTAGTGTAAGTGGGGACACTGGGCATGGCCATAAATTTGACCAAACATTTTCTTTCGACCGCACCAAAAATGAGCACTATAGCAAGACTAAAATGATAATCGTTTTGTAGAGCATGATTTTTGTCTAGAAAGTCGGGAGTTCTGTCCCAAGGAGGCTGTTCGGTGATGGTTAGGTTTTTATTTCTTAAAGAGGAAACATCATAAAGCTTATAATCACACTTCGGGCTGTTTTAAAATCTGATCAAGTCACCATTTGCCATTGGGATCATATTAACGGCACCATCACTGGAGTAGTCAAACAGTGGAAGCAGTCTGACTGTGATTATCACAATTGATTGATTTCATAATTCTTCTTTCTTTTTCTTTTTCTTGTTTTTTCATCACAGAGCACACAAAACACTACGTTCTCTAAGTGTTAACTCTCAGTATCGCTTTACACGCCTCAGATTTTTGCTGTGCGACTAACGATCGTCTACCGATTTTGCATCTCACAGATTACATCAAATAAACAGTATTAATTAAAGAATAGTGCATGGATAAATTTTGTAAACTCCAATCGAGACACGCTAAGATCAATTTCGTTGCAAAGTTCATTAAAAGTGTTTATACACCTTGTAATAGGATCATTACAAATATAGAAAATTTCTCAACCGAAGAGATCTTTGGGGAGCATATATATTCAAGAGAAAAAGGAAATCTGGTGAATTTACACGGCAATTAATAATGTCGCAGATGAACATGGCTGACGCTGCCTTACGCCTGAAACTTAAGGTTTGCAAGCCAACTATTTTACATCTATCGTCATATTTAGGGATATAATTTACGGACAGCATATCTCGTGAAATGTTTGTGTACTCTTTCGAATCTGAGTTCTTGTGTATCCTACGGGGAATCCCGAATGATGGAAGAATATTCTAACTGACTAACGAACAATAGATGGACTTAAGACTAGTTATATCCCGAGAATCTTGACTACTTCTTTTCAGAAAACCTAGCAGCGTTAGACTTCGCAAGTGTATAATCATAATGTAATGCAAAAGAGATCAGATCTTTAAGGAAGATCTGTGATCAGGAAGGCCCAGCTTACTGTCAGAACCTTACCGGTTTTCAAATCAGTTTTATTCCAACTCTCATCTATGGCCATGTAATTTAAGTAATGCCAAAGGATATGATCGCTGTTATATTTTATTACTTTCTTTTTTAATTCATATGCAATCTTTAGTAAGCCTGGGACGCGTGCGTACTCCTCGAACACTTCTCTGCAAACAAAATCAAAAGCAAACCCCAATGATGAACCATCTGTGCATGTTCTTAAGTACAGGCATGACAGCTTCTCAAACTTGAATATAACAAGCGTTCCGAGGTGATATTTCCTCGTGCAGTTGTGGGAGTCAACGTGATGTTGTGACAAACACGACAGTACGCTAAGAGCTCTGTGTTGAGCAGATTCTTCATCGACGCACGAATCATCATCACGACTTCCGAGGCGGGTCAAATCCAAAATCTTGCTAGTTCCACCTAGGCATAACCGTTGGTGGCCTGGAGATAGCAACCCATTTCGTGAATCAAGCGGGCCAGAAGATGATGATGACGATGACTATCACCTCTCCTCCTAAACTATTCTGTCTTGCTCTATCTTTGTTAAATTTTAAGGGCCAATGTTGATTTTGAATAAAACACAAATTATTTAGGAAATTACTGTCATTTCTTTTTATTATGATAATATTGGTGGGGTTCAATTATGTATGGAACAAAATATCGGCCAAATGGCCGCCGCGACCTCGGCGGCACACCTCCATCCGATGGTCCGAAATTTCGATGACGCTGAAGCATAATTGAGGTTCCGAATTATCTCATCCTTTAGCTCTTGAATTGTTGCTGGCTTATCGACGTACACCTCTTCTTTCAAAAAACCCCAAAGAAAAAATCCAACGGTGTCAAATCACATGATCTTGGCGGCCAATTGACATCGCCACCACGTGAGATAACACGCTCATTGAATTTGTCGTGCAAAAGAGCCATTGTTTCGTTAGCTGTGTGGCAAGTGGCACCGTCCTGTTGAAACCACATATCGTCCACATTCATATCTTCCAATTCGGGCCATAAAAAGTTCGTTAGCATTTCACGATAGCGAACACCATTCACAGTAACTGCCTGACCGGCCTCATTTTGGAAGAAATACGGCCCGATGATGCCGCCAGCCCATAAACCGCACCCAACAGTCACTCTTTGTGGGTGCATTGGTTTTCCGACAATCACTCTTGGATTATCATTCGCCCAAATGCGGCAATTCTGCTTATACTGAAGATGATTTTCTTCGAAAATTGATCATCCACTGTTGCCATTTCTTGCCGCCATTCTGACCATTGACGACGCTTGAAATGGTCAAGAGGCTTTAGTTCTTGAGTCAATTGCACCTTGTAAGCCTGAATAACTTTAATGCGTTGCTCGATTGAGTATCTTTCCATGGTTCAAATTAAGTTGGTCTGAAATTGAGAAATGTCAAATAAAATGCAGAAAAAAACTTGACGTTTAGGTGTGGTTCACATTCAACATCGGCCCTTAAAATGTACCGCCCGTTAAATGGCGCTGCAGTGACAAAGCCGGTTGCGTTAATGAAATTCGACCAAGAATCAATTTACAGGCACAATGCGGAGGGAATACATTTTTGCAGACATTTGCAACCTTTACAACTACGTAAATAGTCATACAATGATGATGAATTAAATGTTTTACGCTTAAGTAAACAGCTTATCTTATGGGAATATGTTAGACCACAGATTATATTGGAGAAAGGTAAATATTTTCATTTGTTTCATTAAATTCGCATTAAGTATCAAGATCGACGAATTGAATTTGTGTGCACATCTTAAACACCATTCTTGAAATGAGAGTGTAAATCTGACTTTCTAGCACTACCGTCCGAAGGTCAAGCGTCTAATCATCCACTGTTCACTATGGCTTCTCTTTTGGCAGTGGGTCAACCACTGTCCCTTTATGAGGTATGTCTCCTTCTGACAGCTGAATTTGTGTAAGCCACATTGGCCTCTTCTGACATTCAGATCTGGCAATTAACTATCTGTCAGTTGTTTTCTGTTTCTATCTTTCCTTCGTCTGATCGTTGCCATCGTCATGAGCAACCCCTGGCACAGGCTTTAGTGCTTTCACTTTAACTTGTTCTGCGCGCATTCCTCTTTTCGGAAGACATTCCTTGGACATGCAACCCCTGGCACAGGCTTTAGTGCTTTCACTTTGGCTTGGTCTGCGCGCATTCCTCTTTTCGGAAGACATTCCTTGGACATGCAACCCCCGGCATTTAATGCTTTCACTTTAGCTTGTTTCCTCTTTTCGGAAGACTTGCCATTCTCTTCTGCTCTACTCCACTAAGCCATCCTTGGATACACATTGTGTTAATTTTACTTGCAATAATCTTAACCATGCCGGAGGTACTGCTCACCTCTTCATCCTTAGTCCATTTAGTCTATTATTTAGGCCCACTAGTTCGCTCACCTGCTTCGGCAAAGACCTTACTGAGTGCCAGCGACCACCACGAGAATGTACTAGCTGCAGGGACACGATTCGAAACAGTTACGGCACTCACACGAAAGTGCTAAATGCTTTTCTATCAGTTCGAAACAAAATTGAAACATAATTGGATCTGCAACAAAAAAGTACACTTGTCTATTGTTAATGCAAACCAATTGTATTTGCACAGACATTGTCACGAAAATCGACTTTCTTAACGGCGCCCATGCACTCCATGAGCATGAGTACATATTTGAACAAGCCAACTTTCGCTTTCATCTAACAGCGCAAGTCCCTGTTTCCATTCCCACTCACAACGGCGCATATTCAAACAAAATCAATTGCTTCTGGTTTCTACTCAAATAATCTCTCTTTTCAAATTTTCTACTTTACTGTCCTCACACATCTAACTCACCACAGTTTCATAATTTTCACCACATTGACCACTCGAACGGCAGTAAAAACGTCACAACAATTGCCACTTTTGTCGGGCTTTTTTTCTTCGTGTTGTTAGTAAATTTGTGAAGAATAAAGTGTAAATATTTCAATAATGTCCATTCATGACGAGCCGTGCATATCTGAGCAGCTGGATAATGACGAGGTTCGAGAAATTCTCAAAACCGGAACCGACCTCCGCCAGTATTCAAGACAAATCGAAAGAGATTTCAAAGAAGTGGAAAATAAATCCATAGAGGACTACATCGCCGAGAGTCAAAATATCGCAAGCCTCCACAACCAGATTGGGGAATGCGATGATATTCTGGAGCGGATGGAATCAATGCTAATGAACTTTCAAAATGTACTCAGCAACATCAGTTCAGAGATCACAACACTGCAAAAGAAATCGGTGTCCATGTCAGTGCAGCTAACCAACAGACAGTCTGTTAAGGCACAGCTATCGCAATTCATCGAAGACATGGCTGTGCCAGAGGAGATGATTATGACAATCATGGAGACACCTGTCACCGAGAAAGAGTTCATCCTCAAGCTGAACACCCTCAATCACAAGTTAAATCTCATCAAGGAGTTGAATTTCAAGGAGAGCAAGTCCGCAGCCGATGTGAGCGATGTGCTGCACAAGCTGAAGGTGAAGGCGATGTCAAAGATTCGAACGTATCTGCTGGAACAGATATACAAATTCCGGAAACCCATGACCAACTATCAAATTCCCCAGAATGCAATGTTAAAGCATAAGTTTTTCTTCGAGTTCATCCTGTCAAACGAAAGGCAAGTGGCCCAAGAGATTTGCAATGAATACATCGACACGATGGGGAAGATCTACTATAGTTACTTCAAGGTAAGGCATTCGCCCTTCGGGCTTTCCACAGAATGATGGTTTACCTGTGTGTCCTCTTAGAGTTACTCCTCCCGACTGCTGGCGTTGAAGTTTGAAGAGTCTGTGACAAAAGACGACCTTATGGGCATCGAAGATACGGCATCAAAGAGTTTATTCTCGAAAGCGACGAATCTGAAGCATAAGAGCACAATTTTCACAATCGGTAAACGAGGCGATATTCTGAATCAGCAGTTAGAAGCACCGATTGTAGTGCCCCATGCTCAATTGAAGAACCGGGTAAGGACATTGCCCATGCAGGCTTTGTGCGTCTATTAAGAATTTTACTTTCAGTACACCTTCGAGGCCCTCTTTCGATCGGAGCAGTATGCACTGGTTGACAATGCATGCCGGGAGTACTTGTTCGTTGTGGAGTTCTTCATGGTTCGCGGGACCCAGGCGCAGGATTTGTTCAATCAGATTTTGGGCAAAACTTTGACTTTTATGATTGTAAATATGATGTTCTTTTATTTGATCCCATTTGGGTGTTACCTCCTCACTTTGCTTTCAGAAAAACCTCGAGAACTGCATACAGGACTGCTTCGATACCATCGCAATGTTCTTGTGCATACAGCTGATCTTTCGATACCAACTCATGTGTCACAAGAGATGTGTACCTGGATTGGATAAGTAAGTCAAATTTAATAATTAGTTAGATATTCTATACAATGGGCGTAATATCATCGCTGGACCCCATACGATCCCTGGACGAACAGAGACTATGTTGCATTACATCCCCGATGACTCGATTATTTGAACAAACAAGAGTATTGGTGATCATTCTCCCGCCATGCCGTGCTACAGTTCGGATTTGACCTGATCATCAACCAACAAACCAAGCGATCTCAGACTTGCTGCTTAGAATGACGCACACCAATTTCCGCATCTTCTTGTGCGCCACATTAGACGACGTCGTGTGCTGCTTTGTCTCATAGTCTTGCAGTCGAAGACTCTTCGGGCGGAGTCAAGTTGTTTATGTACTCTACATGGCTAGTTGTTGGATACGTAGATGCCTAGCTGGACTTATGTCGTTGCTTTGCCCTTGCAGTTCGTTCTAGAATCTTCTTTTCCCGATGCCTTCATTTCCATACCCAACCCACACTCCGTTCACTGCCATCTTCAACTGTGGCTCGTTGCGAATTGTGGTTCCAATTGATATCACTCTTTTTCCAAACTACATTGCTGACAATACGCTTTCATTGCATTTTAGATACTGGGATTCGATGCAAGCTGTAATTTGGCCAAGATTCGAGCATGTCTTCCGGTTAAACATCAAGAGCATCCGTGACTGCGATCCGACGAAGTTCAGTAAAGAAATGGGGCCGCACTACGTAAGTTCTCATCAGAATGCCCCATGCCCACATCACTGAAGCATGTATTCCCCAGATTACCCGCCGCTATGCAGAATTCTCTGCAGCAATTGTCGGCATCTCCGAGCACTTCCCCAACGAAGTTGTCAGTCTGCTCCTGCTCGAACTCCAAAACGAAGTGGAGTGCTTCATACTTCGGATGGCAGCGATATTCCCCGCCCGGAAGGAACAACTCATCTACCTGATCAACAACTACGACTTAGTCTTGGGAGTCCTGATGGAGCACACCCGCGATAACTCCAAAGAAGCCGAAGCTTTCCGCGAACAATTAAACGCTCGCAGCGCTGAATATGTTGAAGAAATCCTCTCTCCGCACTTCGGTGGAATAATTCAGTTCGTCAAGGAGTGCGAGCACTTCTTCGAAAAGGAACAAATGGATGAGTTGCGCAAACAAGAACGGAGAAGTCTTGCGTTAGTTGCAAGTTTTTCAGCAAATTGGAAGAAATCTCTGGAAGAACTCAACCGTGAAGTTCTGCTTTCATTTCCATCGCTGCTCACCGGATCTCAGCTGCTGCAGCTCGCTTTGGGCAGCCTTGTGCAGTATTATCATCGTTTTCATAAGTTGCTGACACCAAACGCCAGAGCTCAGCTGACAAACATCCACGTTGTCATGGTGGAAATTAAGAAATATAAGAGCAACTACTAAAGACATGTTATTTTTTAATGAAACACTATTTATTTCTTGCGGAATCGCGCAAATACAAATGGACTTTTAACTTAACATTCCAAATTACACGTGTTTTCAATCTTCATCGGTTAGCAGCATCTCGACGAGGTCTAGGTTGGAGCAACGCTCACCATCCAGGCGCTGTGGTGACTTCCAACGCAACAGTGTTGGCAGGAATACCAAATGGGTGCGGGGATCCTTACGGAATGGGCAATTCAAGTCCTTCCAGCTGAAACAGGCAAAACAATTGTTATTTTAATCGAACGGTGAATGGAAATCAGGGCAAGTGGTGTTTAGGTCATAGAATTATACAAAAAAGGAGTTGGTTTGAATCATGCACTGAAATATAATCAGTAGAAAATATTCACAAATCCAAGAAGATCCCGGATTCCCTACATGCTGCGATCGCACAGGAGCTTTTACACCGTTCAAGGCCTGGCATGTTTGGTAAAAGCGTACTTCATTTACTGAGAGCGTTGATGTGCAGAGCGACCAGAAGTCATCCCTGGTGACGATGACGGCCGCAGGCAGGGCGAAGCTCATAACCCGCCGAATCGACACGCGTCCAATAGCCTCCGCTGATAGTTTCAGCTCACTGCACAAGCTTACAAACTGCACCCAAGCACAGGCTTCCATGATAAGTGTGTGTGCGACGAATGCCGGTTGTTATCAAAAAGTTGGACTAGCACTCAATAATCGCACTCCGCGTTTCTCTCTTTGAAGAACCCGTTGATGTAATTTTGAAGATAATGGACTGAATATAAAAACCCGAAGACACCCACCACGAGCTTAGTAGGAACACATGAATTGAATTGAAGAACTTGGGGTGTGTCATAGCAGGTCACTCGTACTGCGACCATAAAGATCTATTGTACCCCCTCCACTTGGTTAAGGATTGGTAGAACCACAAACTGAACACGAATTCTCTGAAAGCAATGACGTCAAACAGTAAGCAATTAGCAGCTCACGGAATATGGAATCCTTGCAACGCAAACAGTAATATTCTGTCTGTATTTGCCCAGACAATCGTGAGACATTTCATACAGATTTATGCACATACATAATGGAGTCTTCTTCGCCAGACATTTACATTATTGATTTGAAAGTTTCAGTCCACTCCTCAATGTGCACATATTTGCACACGCAATTTTGATTTAATTATCACAAAGCTAGCCGACCTGCAGACATGACAGAGGATAATCCTGAAGTCCTCAAGCTGTAAATATCCAATGTGTTGTGAGATAACAGAAAATCGAGAAAACAAACTAGAATGTGTGTTATTACCAGAACCTGATAGGAGCGGTAAACGATGAGGAAGATAAGAATAGTTTTGTCATGAACATTTGCTCATTGTGGAAGAAGCAAGTCACGCAAAGTACTTCCTACTGGTCATTAATGCGTCATTTTGTTGCTTAAGAGCATGTAAGTCAATCATCTCATGCACTTGCATAGATGATTGCGTCATATACGATGAGCAATTTACAGATTATCTGAAAAGCCACATTACTTCTGGGCTTACATCGGCAATTAGACTTTACGGTCGCTGTATAGTCTTCCCTGCTGACAGCTATTTTATTCCCTGGTGCAGTGGAACAAGCGCCAAACACGCAATCCAACCGATCACATCACGGCATTGTCAAACTATAAATCCCCTCCCGATTTATGTATTGATTATTGCCTCTTTCCATGGGTGAATAGAAAATACATAAACAAACAAACTGATAACTCACTAAGGACGTTCGACTTCAACATGCACGAAATGACTCTTCTCACTGGATTTGGTGAGTGCCTCCGAGATCACTGGTTCCGCTGGAAAACGAGATATACAATATTTCACATGTGACCAGGATAGAATGGCAGAAACCCTTACCTTTCACGCAATATGGGCACCAGCTTTTACCCTCCTCATCTTTGTTGCCGCTGAATAGGACATGAATTGGTTCACCAGATGATTCCAGACTCTCGACGAGCTTGGTGAACTCCTCGTAACCCTTGACGTGATGTTTGACAACCATGTTTCTCAACTGAGTACTTGATATCTTTGCGATATCTGAGAACAATCTTGTGAGCTTCGTTTTTGAAGTTGGTCAACAACTCAAATGGGACAAGGAACAGCTGAAATGAAGGGATATTCAGTTGGTTAACTGGTTTATGGAATGTGGGCAGTGTACAAATACTTTACTTTTTGGTTCTGTCAAATGGGATTCGACTAAACGGTCTGCAGTGGACTTTATTTCTGTGTCTGTCACAAATGAAAGCTGTGAGGGATTTGATAAAGATTCGCGATAGCGCGGTTTTTAAGAGAACTTCACCGGCCAATTCTTATTGTGGGAGGTATCTCCAACACATATTCAATGTGTGTGGTGTGAAAATGACATATTCACCTCACAGTGTGGGTGTGTTCAGCGATGAATTGAGATTGAAGTTGATTGAACTGGACATCTTTCAAGTTGTTTTAGCAATGAGCTAGTTGAAGTTAAGTTGCCGTCGACTATTGCAAGACTTCTGTCAGTCCACCAGATGAATGCTGACATATTCAGGCGACGCATCAAGTCTTGATGATCAATGCGACTGCATCCAGGGATCTAAACGTATGGAGATTGACGCCATTTATTTTGAGCAAAGGTAGACATTTCTTAATCGCTACAGTTCCCGCCTGAGAATCGTTGGAGAAGAAACCTTGGAGAAGACTCTTGCTACCACGTCGTCGTCCATCACTGAAAGTCGCAGAAGACCATACAGTGTCACAGTTATACTTCCAATAAGACCTGGTTATGCAACATTTCCTTAAGGGGAGCGTAAGTAGTAATAGCTGTGCATTTGAATCGGTCAAGGGTGGTAATGTACATTACGAGGTACCTTCCATATTTGCAGTGCCTGCAGGGACAGACTGACCGCCATCTATGTGCTGATTCCAGAAATTTCTAATTTGTGAAGGGAAAAGAATGTGTGCAGGCCAGGTTTGTCTTAACCGCTCCACTGCCGTACACATAGACTAGTTCTGCACAGAGTTGAGGATGTTACAATTGACATCCTTCTCAAGCGCTATCCACAACACTCCAACTACGTGGAGGTACATTGACCGAAGTCAGCTACGAAAAGCGAAAAGCAGTGCATTGCTAAAATCCATCCCAGATCTCCCAATTCACTCCGAACACTGAGAAATGCCACTGTGCAGTGCTCCTCAAGAATCAAACACTGCGATAAAGAAAACATAGTTTTTAATTGTTAAACAGATCTTTTGGTACTCGGTTGGCGAATTACTTGCTATCACAGTTATAAATGAACTAAAACAGAATACCAAACAATAATAAATGTAACTACAACGAGGTCTATATGCTTAAGAGGTATGAAAGTGGATGTTGTTTAGTTCTTCTTTTTCTTCTTATCCACCACAACGCCTTGGGATTCCTGGTACTGTCTGACGATTTGTTCTTGAACATCGGGCAAGCAGGGCGAGTATCTGCTGTACTCCATTGTGAACTCTCCCTTTCCTTGCGTGCTCGATCTACTCAAAGAAAGTCGCAATTATATCAAGACCGCTTCGTACAAATGAGGGCGAAGTGCGATGCTTACCTCAATTCCCCAGCATAGCCAAACATGTCGTTAAGTGGGACCTCCACGTAGACCGTGAACCAACCGTCTGCACCATCGGTACCTGTCACAATCCCATGTCTCTTGCTCAACTGGCCCATAACCACGCCCTGGAACTCTTCTGGGGCCGACACTTCCACCAACATGATTGGTTCGAGGATCTGCCATGAACCGTCTCTGAAAACGTCCTTCACTGCACCGTGTGCGGCCATCATGAACGCCAACTCGCTTGAATCCACGATGTGATGGCCACCATCCAGAAGGCGGAATTTAATGCCCGACAACTTGTGCCCACTCAACATGCCCTTGTTCGCCATTTCCCGGAAACCCTTCTCCACACCGGGAATGAACTGTTTGGGAACATTTGTGCCCATAGTCTCGTCAGTGAACTCCAATTGGGTGTTCTTGGTCGGGGGAAGTGGTTCCATTATGCCGACGATGCGAGCATACTGTCCGGATCCGCCGGATTGTTTCTTGTGGAGGTAATCGAATTCGCAAGGAGCCAAAAGGGTCTCGCGGAAGGCAACTTTTGGTTTGCCCAGCGTTACTGGGCAGTTGTACTCTCGCTCCATTCGCTGGGCGTAGATTTCCAAGTGCAGTTCACCTGCAAAGGCAAACGATAGTCGTCACAAATGGACAGTGTGACGGATATATGAACTTACCCATTCCTGACACCAATGTTTCCTTTACGTCTGGGTCGAAGGCGAAGGTGAATGTTGGGTCTTCCTTTGTGAACCTGGCAATGGCCTTTGCAAAATTATCCCTGTCCTTGGCGTTTGTTGGCTTGATGGCCATCGAGACGACAGGTTCTGGGATGAACATCGACTCCATGGAAATGTCCAGCTTGCTGTCGGTGACGAAGGTGTCGCCACTAGCGCAGTCGACACCAAAGAGCGCAAAAATGTCTCCGGCGTACACCTCGCTAACGTCCTCCATTTGGTTTGAGTGCAGGCGGACAAGTCGTGCAATGCGTACTTTCCTCTTGGTTCGAGTGTTGAAGATGTTCTCTCCCTTGCGCAGGACTCCTTGGTAACACCGTAGGTACGTCAACTGTCCAAACCGTCCAGCTTCTAACTTGAAGGCCAATCCCACGAATGGACTCTTCCCGTCTCTAGCCGGACTCAAGACGATTTGTTCAGGCTCTTCACCTTCTTTCTCGACCAGAGCAATGTTTTCGACTTCTCCAGGATTGGGAAGAAAGTCAAGGACTGCGTCGAGCAGAGGCTGCACGCCCTTGTTCTTCAGAGCAGTTCCCACTAGGACCGGGGTGAATGTCCGCTTGATGCACGCGCGTCTCAACGCACCCTTAATGTCGGCCTCGGTGGGAGTTTTTTCTTCCAGGAACAACTCACCCAACTTTTCGTCCACATTCGACAAATGCTCAATGAGTTCCTGACGGCGCTCAACAGCCTCCGTCCGCATGTCCTGTGGGATTTCGTCATGTCGTATTTCATTGCCGTTCATACCCTCGAAGTATATCGCCTTTTCTGTAACCAAATCGATAATGCCCTTGCAATCTGATTCCAGCCCAATGGGCAGTTGAATGAAAGCAGCATTGTGGTTCATCTTTGTCCGCATCTGAGTCAGCACTCTGTACGGATTCGATCCCAGCCTGTCCAGTTTGTTAATGAAAGCCAGACATGGCACGTTGTAACGCTTCATTTGACGGTTCACTGTCAGCGTCTGACTTTGAACACCGCCGACGGCACAAAGCACCAGCACAGCACCGTCCAACACACGCAGTGCTCGCTCCACTTCAACCGTGAAGTCCACATGACCAGGCGTATCGATGATGTTGATGTTGTGGTCCTTCCAAATCGTGTAAGTGGCCGCTGACTGAATGGTTATACCACGCTGCCTTTCCAATTCCATCGAGTCCATAGTCGCACCAACATTGTCCTTTCCTCTAACCTCATGCATGTGAGCAATGCGGCCGGTGTAGTAGAGGATTCGCTCGGTTAAGGTTGTCTTGCCGCTATCGATGTGGGCAGATATTCCGATGTTTCGAATTTTCTCCAGTGGCCTATGTTCGGCGTATTTAGCATGTGAACAGAATGTCTGGATGGAAACAATTGCATAACATTACACTTCTGTTGCAACAATGTGTTTTTGAATGAAAATGAACATACCTTCCGTAGACCGTTCAGCACATTCATGCGGAGATGAATTGCTTTTAGGTGATAATTGCTGTTTAATATTTTCGTTAGCATTTTAATTGCAATTTGGAGTTGAAAAAGTTAATAAATAAAGGGTGAACCCTCACTGGGAGAGGATCGGCTGAAAAGACACTTGACGTCTATGATATGTCACTCGGATGGCATGTGCTGTGTGCTCTCGGTTTTCTTAGCCACGAGGCGGAGAAAGCATTAGACAAGAGCAAATACAGGGTATTATGAATTCAGTTTCGGAAATGTTTTGCTTTGGTTTATTTTGATTTAATACATGTACTCTCGATTTTTTTTTTCAGATTTTAATTAATATTATTTAAAACAATATAAATTAAATTATTTTTACTATGAGAGCTCCAATGCTGTTAGATCTGGGTTGGATTGCTGATAGGTGTCAACAATATTTCAGCGCTAAGCTGGTTAAGTAGGATGTGTTTGCTACGTCTTACTCGTACATGACTGCAACAAAGCTGGAATCAGAAATGAGGTATGATCTTCAATCATACTTCATTTCTGGCTGGAGTCCTATAAGGTTGCTCTGTATCTAACTACGGGAGGTTCTATAGCTGGAATGAAGTCAGAAGGAGCACTTACTTCTGCGAACAGCAAAGGAGACCTTATTACCGCTGTCAGTCAAAGTGTTCGACTTAATTATAATCGACCCAGATCTTGATATCAATATCGAGTCCGAAGTCTAAGAAAGTTGTTGATTTGGACCGGATGTGTGCTGAAACTTTGCAAATAGCTGTTGATGGACTGGTTGGGCAGATCTTGCATGCATCGGCCTTGTACATATGGTCTGTCCGACGAGTGGAATCTCAGAATTGTTGTCCGATACAGAGAACGAATTCCCCTTTGATTACGTAAGTATCGTACAAGTTCTTATATGTCGTTTAGTGGGCCCGCTTAGAGTTGTTTGTAATCAATTTGATATGTCATTGTACGTCTTCAGGCCGGGAAAGGACACACTGTGTAGCGCCATAAAAGATAATACTACGTCAGCCGAGAATTATTATAATTTGAGTAGATTGAACCTCAATCTGGGGTCCAGATTTCTCAGTCAAAAGAGAAAGACTACAAATCGACGGGCCTCATTTGGAGGAGATAAACTAAACTGTGGTTTCCACGCCATGTACCATAAAATATTTCCAACCTGGATTGGTTTCTGTTGGATTATGTAAAGGCCATAAACAAAGAGGGGAGGGAGAGAGGAGACATATAAAAAAATAAAAATTAAATTCTTTTGTAATCACTCGCCTTTATTAGTATACAACAAAATTTGTGAATTCCTTTTACAATATTTGTACGCACAAGAGTAACGGTATATAAGTTGGTGCTGTTTATATATAGGAACCTGGTTCGGCAAAACTGATGAGCAGAGCAAAGATCTCGAGAAACAGCTGCAAAATAAACAATTTTCAAACTCTCAAACAGATGCTTCAGCTTTCAGTTGATTATACAAAGTCATCGAATCCCCTTGCGAATGAAGTCGATTGAAATGCGAACTACGGCGTTCATCTATCCCTCTACAGACCTCTAAGTCCTAAGTCTGCCATAAGATGACAAGATGATGTCTATCTATCTTGGAAAATGAAGAACACACAACACACTCCTAACGCATGGTCTAAATATATATAGTGTATATATTTTGTCTTTTAATTGATTTAAATAACATACATATGTAAATATACATAGATATACCTAACACTTACGTGGCTACAAATGTTTATACAATATGAACTATAGGTTGTTGTTGCTTATTGGTTTTGAGTACAAAAGAATTGCACCAAAATGCTTTAAGATTATCCTCTGAAATGTTTGGATTAAATTACCAAATCCTTGTGTCCTGCAAATGGATAAGTTAGGTTTGTAATTCATGTGTGTGTGTGTGTGTGTTTATTTACATTAGAGACATTATCCTAAAATTACAAACATAGTTTTGATACATAGCTATACGTGTATTTTTTATTTATGTTTTTCTGTAAAACGATTATATTCTTATTCTGTGTGATCATGATTCAATGCATCTGTGTATATTTAAAGTTTATTTTTTCCGATATGTTTTGGTGGGTACTTTGAACTATGGGTACGTCATACGTAATGTATTTTTCTGTAAAGAACGGTGACACACAATTATGATTCTAACGTGGCCAGCGGGCTTGTATCGCACAAGGACAATCATTAAATGGATTTATACTCTTAGGCTAATAGACGTGTTTTTTTGAGCATCTGTACTCAGCTCAGTATTACTTTTACACGCGAAGCAACAACAGAACAAATAACTGAGCAGAATCCACTCAGTGATATTTGACAGTGAACACTGACTAGAGCGCGCTGAAGAACCTCTATCAGAGATGGCGCCTCTCATACGATTCAGATAACACCACTGAATCACAGATGCCGCTGACAACACTCTTGAAGATGCAGCAGAATTATCGGCATTGGTGTTTTAAATAGGTCGACTTAGGATCACCTCTTTAATTAATTTAAGATACAAACGCTTCTAGTGAATAAAACCGTGTTTGTGAGAAAATTATAAAACACATTTCACAGAAAATGAAATATACAGGCGCTCTATTCGTATTTTGACATTTAATGCGACGAACGTAAGGAAACGCACCAACTTTTGACACAAAAAAGTAAAATGGGAAGAAGAGCGTTTTATTGAAAATTATTGCTGAGCTGAGTACTGGGTTCCAGAAATGAAGTCTGATAGAGATGCCCAACTTCTACCTCTCCCTTAAAATGCTTGACAACCATTTTTTATATCGTTTTCTAAAGCCAAATTGACCAATCAGAGAACGGCATTTACGTTATTTCGTGAATAACTGTCAAAAATTCAGGAATAACTGCCAAAAAGCCACTGACTTCATCGATGGACTAGGGGTCAATCAGCCGTGAAGTTGGGCATCTCCATAATACTTAATTTCTGAGTACAACTATACCCGTATTACTCATTCTCTTTTCAACCAAATACGTCAAATGAGTAAATTTCATATGTTGCGCTCAAATGATTCCATACGAAAAGGGAACTGAGTTTATTGTTTTGAGACGATGGACATTTGCTAGTTTGACACATTTGTGTCACGCACTGAAAGTCTACCTCTTGGATAATCTGGAAACGACGCATTCTACAACGTGGGGTTTGCACAGGGCGCCCAACTTATCTCAGGCCGAAGCTGTTCTGTGAGTGTTCGTAAGTATGTCAGGATGTTGAATTGGGATAAAGATGAGAACGAGGTGAACCTGGGCCTAGCTTCTGCAGTAAACACTTGCGTTGTGCGTGCTATTGTTCTAGTGTTCAAGAAGCTTTTTCTAGACAGGAAAACTCCGTGAACATTGTCAGCGATTAGAAAGAGGCAAAGCAGTGAATTATGAAAGCTGGTAAATTCGGGGATTGACACTGCATCCTCGCCAAGCCACCGCGCGGCGACTTATAATGAGTATATTGAACTTATAATAATAATAATCATAACATGGGTGGCACTACAGCCCGTAGAGGACCAGGGCCTAGGTTCTCAGCTACCAATCGTGTTGTGCGTGCTATTGTTCTTTCAAGAGTGGAAGGGACCTACAGTATTATGCCGACTCTGAAGGTCCAAGTTTGAGAATCTTTTTCTAGAGATTTATCATTCTTGAAGCATTGTCAGTGAATCGAAAGAGGTGGAGCCGTGAAAATTATTTTTGATCACACCGGCAGGGAATCAAAACCAGGCAGCGACGCCACGGCCGCCACAAATTGAACTTATAATATTCGTTCTTGCTTATTTAAAATGCGTGTTATGGTACGGAGCCTTCAAAATAGTGTAGCTTTAACGTCCCGTTCGCAAAATAGACCAACCGCACAAATTATGAGATGCCCAGTGCACTGTGTAAACGTCGAAAATGGTTTGCACCTCGCTAAACGGAGTGCTTTAGTGGAAGCACTAAAATAAATCCTGTCTAATTTGGGATGGGGAAATTGATCTGGTTGTGCCGAACCAAGCTTACACATTCGCGATCTAATAAAAAAATATAGTGATGTGCAGAGAGGAACGGTCCTGTCATTCCCATCACATCCTGGGTGTTCATCCTTCTTCTAGATAAGAACTACCATAACTAATCGAATGTACCGTGACATTTAAGAAATCACACACACTTCCTCATGTTGACCGTCCAGTGTGAGCCACCAGAATAAACACCCAAACTCAAAGACCACGCAACATCTTGGGAATTTTAGTTTATTTACAAACTTCAGCATGTATCAATTGTTTGTCTTAAATAAAGACAGCACAGAGAGTAGTAGCGTCCGTTCATATAAAGTAAACTCCATTCCTACGTCAAGTGACCTTTAGACTCCCTCTTCATTGTTTGAGTCTAATGCTGTCCCACCAAATGAAACCGCGTGGTTTCATCAAGTTTCTTCAAACCTGACAGGTTTCGTCATAAATTAATGCAACCTTTCCACCGAATGAAACCACGACGTTCCAACAATTTTGTCTGAACCTACCAGGTTCCGCCACACAATTTCGGGGTCTGGAAACCTCTCGATTTCTGATAAACCTCGTTGCAGCCCCCTTGAATTCATCCGTCCATTAGAGGTTGTCATACCAAACAAGCCTAAAGTTTGAATTTCATTTTAGTTTGGTGTTCAATTTCACGTTTCTATTCTCAGCTGTTCTCACACTATAAAGTACTGTCAACAGACAGCTGGTCTGGCTGCGATTTAAAAATTCAGTACGAGTGACATTTCTTTTGGCGGCCATCAGAAATGAAGTATGACCGAGATACCCAACTTCAAAGCTGATTGACCCCTATTCCATCGACGAATTTCGTAGATTTTTTGATAGTTATTCATGAATTTTTAACGGTTATTCACGAAATAAAGTAAAGGCCGCTCTCTGACTGGTCAGTTTGGCTTTAGAAAACGATATAAAAAATGGTTGTCAAAAATATTAAGTGGCAAGAGAGGTAGAAGTTGGACTTCCCCATCATACTTCATTTCTGGGCGGCCACTTATAAATTGGGAGCGACTGACTTGTAATTTGAGAGCGAAACACAATCTCAGTGGAAACGGCCTATCGAGGTATCAGTAAATGTTCAAACGTAGTGTTGCAAGTTTCGAAACCTCATGCTTTGGGCGATCCCTATTTGAAATCCCCTTGGGTTCATCCGTCCGTGAGAGGCTGTCAAACCGTTCATTTTTGTGTACACTTTTAGATATCAAAATGTGTAAACATGCTTCTTTTTTTTCTACTGCTGCTTCTCTTTTCTTCTTCTTACTGTTTTGCCGGTCACTTCAAAATTGACGACTAATGACATTTGAAAACATTTCAGCTCGGTGGGAAGGGCCGAATATCACGGTTTCGGTTTGGTGGGCAAATAGAATAATGCTACGTTCCACCGGTCCGGATGAACTTTTCCTGAAACTCAAATAGGACGTTTGAAGGTTTCGGTCTCAATGTTCATGTCACTCGCTTTCAATTCATAAATGACCGCCAAAACAAATATCGCACACTCTCAATTTGTTAATGGCAGCTATCTGTTGACAGCAAATAGTCGTGTGGGAACACCAGAAAATAGAAAGAGAATGAATCAATGAACTCCAAACTGAAATTCGCACCAGAAATGAAGAATGACAGAGAAGCCCAACCCTTCTTGAGCAAAATTGACCAATTGACGGCATTTACGTTATTTCGTGACTAACTGTCAGAAATTCATGAATAACTGTCAAAAAGCGGATAGGCTAGGGTCAATCAGTTGTGAAGTTGGGCACCTCTATAATACTTCATTTCTGATTCAGACTGTGGGCTTTTTCTGTTTGGCAACCTCTCATGGACGGGTCAATTCAAGGCGCAAGGTTTATCGGAATCCGCGATGGTCCGAGGCGCCGAAAGTCGTGGTTTCCTTCCGTGGGAGCAGAGCATAAGGAGAAATACATGCCGTTTTACTTTGATGTCCTATACCCGCCACGAATGAGTTCCAACTAAGCAATGTTGTCCCGTTTTTTGGTCGGTGTCTCAAAATGTGTTAAAAGTGTAATGATCTAACTACGAAATAAATCACATTAAATTGATAACTTAGCCTAAGGTAAGAATGATGGAAAAAAATAAACATTTTCGAAAGCTACACACAAAATGTTGGTTACCGTAGACATTACTTAACGTATTGTATTGTATTAAAATGGTATTTGTTTCATATAAGTGATTCAAACGGTCGTTTCGGGCAGCACATAGAACTTTCTGCTGTTCTCATATCCGCTCCAAAGCTTTGTTTTGGTTTTATTACGTGTCGTATTCTGAAAGCAATAGGTTTCATTATTTTTTTTGGAGCGTCTTATTCAGGTGGTTGAGTGTTTTATTGGATTGCTACGATTAGGAAAATATGAGGAGTCATTGTTCAAATTCAGTTTTTGGTTTATATGATTCAGAAAATATTGCTGTGTGTTTCTTAAGTTATTTCCTCCTAGTAAATTCTTATAAATTGATACTAAGCAGGCTTAACGGGTTTTCAATGATATAAGGAAGCCAATTCCAGTCATCGTGGTTCATTGAGTAATGCTCAGACTCGTAGGGAGTAGTATCACGGAGCGACTCTAAGTCATACCACAACCTTCATTTTCACGTCACTAGGAGAGTTTGCAACAATAACTGGTAATTCTAGCGATGTTTCTGTCATTCGCTGATGCAATACATTGCAAAGCGTTGATGTGGCGTCTCCTGCAGGCACAGACGTCTGCATTTAGTCTCTATGAACGAACTCCTACTCCCACCTCTTCGTGGTGGCATCAGGCAGCCGAGCATCTCCGAAGGGGGGACCCAACCCCGCGGGTGCATGCAAGGGAAGCGGGGATTGTGTATAGACCTGGGCTCATCTCTATTTATGGATGACGGCGGAGAACTGTCTGGCCAACGGCAGCATCCAAAAAAGCTTAAAGCTACTCCGACATATTCGTAACACAGGTCTAAAATGTTTTTCCAAGGCCTTGTCGGGGCCTTGGAACAGAGTTAGTGGCGGACGAGCCCAATAGCTTTAGGGTCGACAGCAGCGTTCACAGCCTCAGCGAGGTTACCGATAGCGGATACACCCTACACCAGGTAACCTCTTGGAAAAAGGCCAGACCTCACAGTTAAGGGTTGTGTAAAGGTAACTTCACCCTCCCCACATACTGGTTCAGATACAATCATATGCCTCGTATACGGACTAATTTCATGATGCTCGTACAGTGACTTTAATTTAGGACAGTAAAGGCTGCCAACAGATTTTCCTGTCAAACTCGTCGGCTTGTTCAGAATGACTATGAAGAGTTCTCGCTGCATCATTAAAATCTTCAATGCGTAAAATATTTTAGGCAAGTTGGAACGCGACTTCTACATCGTCACTCTTGAGAAGATCGTGCAAAATTGAAGCCTTAGAGAATCAGGGCCTCGTCTAGCCTGGCTCTACAGTGAATAACACAAACAGTAGTTTTTTTCGTGCTCAAGGCCTAATTGACTAGTAAAGCCTCTCTGGTGGGATCACGCTGACTAATCAAGGCACTGACTGGGATGATTCTGCTCGACGAAGACGGCTGAACAATGAAGTAAATAGAGAACCTAAGAAAAAGCTTACCACCAGCTATACAGCCTGTTCAGTCATGTCCTTACTAGACAGAGGTTTTCGAACTGACACTCCGATCCGAAGGGTCTTTTACTCCCAGCCAGTGTGACAGCGGAGTAGAACCCGATCTTTTAAATCTCCCCGGGAAAGTCTACGCTAAGGTGTTGGAAGCGCGTTCTAGAGCTATGGTCGAGCCCAGGATGGGAGATGAACAGTGCGGCTTTCGTCCCAGTAGAAGTACAACCGACCAGCTTTATCCTCTAAGAATGGTACTTGAGAAGGCTTGGGAGTATGCAAACCTAGCTACAGATGCTACAGATGTGTTGCAGATTTGGAAAAGGCATATGACCGAATCCCTCGAAGTAAACTCTGGAGTGTTCTGCAGGAGTATCGGAATGAGGGACATTCGGTCTCTAACACAAACTGTAGCAAATGTGTTCCGGTTAACAGTGATAAATCAACACCTTTCACCGTGGGCGTTGGACTCCGCCAAGTGTTCGTCTTGTCACCTCTCCTTTTCATTGTATATATGGACTGGATGTTGGAGGGCAGCCTAGGCGAGGAATGTTTCACACCTGTTCAATTCAGCTCTACATGTTAGTGGAGTCCCATTGAAGCAGGTGGAGGAGTTTAAGTATATCGGGGTCTTTTTCACGAGTGATGGACGCAGTAATGCTGAGCTTTGCTGTAGGATTGGTTAAACTGGGTCAATTTTGAAACAGCTTGGAAGAAGTCGGGAAGTCCGAGCTTCGTGTCAAAGCCAAGTTAGCGATTTTTAACTCAGTATTCATTTTGACTCTCAAATATGGTCATACAATTTGAGTAATCACAGAAAGACCACGAGATTTGTTCGTGTTCTTGTGGGAATTATTACTCAGCATTGAGGAACTGCTTCGTTAAACGGAAAGGGCTATGCTCACGTGACACGAATGTCCCCTTCATCACGACTTTCGAAGCGGGCGTTAAATGCGATTCCATCGGGTAGACGACCGCTTGGCAGACTCAGGACGAGGTGGTTGGACCAAGTCCAAAAACTCACATGGTTACGCTTGGGCATAACTCCTGATGGATTAGAGTAGACGGCGGAGCATCGAGTTACCTGGAGATCTCTCATGAGTGGTTTAACTCAGCGACTCCTTTTGTGGAGCATGTGGGTGAGAAGAATATGACGATGATGACTATCACGGTCCAAATGATTGACAGAAGCACACGTTCGTAAAATACGAGCAACAATGTGTTGACAAAAAAGACGTCGTTATCCAGCAAATACGTCGATGGACAACAGTTGAGAACTTGAATTATTCGCTGCACATGAGTCTTGGTATGGTATTGACGCTGATTGGTGTAACAGAATAGTGAGGTGATGACTTTGACAAAGTCTACACCAGAATTTGGGGGAGACTACTACAACTTTAGCGCCAAGAATTGAAAACGGAGCCGGGGAGATGATCCATCTAACCCCGTTTAGAAAAAAAATTTCGTAAAATGGGAAAAAAAAAACGGCAACGCTTACAATGAAGTACTATACCGAATTTGAAAGCCAAGTGAGATCATTACTGTACCAAAAACAGAATTTTTTTTTTCATAAAAAAGAGAAAAAACTACAAGACCAGAAGAATAAAACCATTCGGTTTCTAGTATTCGATTCAGAATTGAAATATGCATTGAGCGCAATATTTGTCTAAACTTTTTCTTGCATTTTTGATCGAAAATTTGAGTTTGTCTGCGATTTGTTCAAAAACTATTCACATGAATTATTTGATGTACGTTTTATTTGAGAGAACTGATTTCTGGCTTTCGACATATAACTTACATTGCAGTTATTTTTGAAAAATTCCCCATTTTTAAGAATTTTTGTTTTCCTCAAATCGCCCCTAACTCCAAGATAGACCTTCCTCCCACCTCTTAATGTATTGGGTTTATAACTTTCCCGTGCGGTTTGCTAAGAGATGGCGTAACTTGTATTATTCCATTGGAACATGCGTTGGAAAGCTGCTGTCATTGTACGTCATCTCAGTATATGTCATTCATTTCAAGCGTAAACAACAATAATTTTGTTCACTCAAATATGTCGAACTTTGTGCCTGAAAAAGTGTTTTTGATGTGAAGAAAACTTGTGCCGAAAGTCATCGTATTTTGGCGGAAGTTTATGGTGAACATGCGCTAGTTGAACGTTCATGCCAAAAGTGGTTTTTCATAATTTAAAAGTTGTGATTTTGGCTTGGCCAACCAGCCAAATCAACGGCAAAGCCGAATATCCATGGCGCGAAGGTAATGCTCTGTATTTGGTGGGATCAGAAGGGTGTGCTGCATTATGAGCTGCTTAAACCGGGTGAAACCATCAATGGACAACGCTACCGAGCACAATTAATCCGTTTGAAGAGAGCAGTAGCCGAAAAACGCCCGGAATATGCGACCATACACGATGCACTAATTTTCCATCATGACAACGCTCGGCCCACGTTGCTATTTCGGTTAAGAACTATTTGGAAGACAGTGGATGGGAAGTTGTACCCCACCCGCCTTATAGCCCAGACCTTGCCCCTTCTGACTACCATTTGTTCCGGTCGATGCAGAACGCCCTCACTGAAGTACGGTTCACATCAGAGCAGAATATCAAAAATTGGCTTGATTCATTCTTGGCTGCCAAGCCGGCGCAGTTCTTTTTGGAATGGGATCCACAAATTGCCAGAAAGATGGGAAAAGGTCAAAGCTTCAGATGGGCAATACTTTGAATAATACCCAATACTTGTGCCAGAATTTCGAATGCTTGTTCCCGCATGTAACCTAGACTATAACTATATTATTATTTAAATTTTATAAATTAAAATTACTAATAACACACTCGCAACTACAAAACAGCAATATTTTCTGAAACATTCAATTCTCGTGTATTTCTTTCGCATGATGTGGATGTGTGCTATTTTTTGGATAATTGTGTATGTATGAAATAAGAAAAAAACGAGATCAACAGAAACTTAATCAAAGACCAACAGATACATTTTCAGCAGCTTTTAATATTTGCTTTTATATGGCTTTTATATATTTCATTTATTTACTGAATAAACATTGGCAATTTACAAATCATATACGAAGTACACAACAAAAGGATATTTGAATAGCAAATGTCTACGTACATACATATTAAATATTGAGGATGTCTAAGGTCTCATCTAAGCTGGGGCTTGTATTTAAACTGTGCTAACACACATAAGTCATTTCCATAGAACACAAGAAAGTAATTAAAATACAAAAGGGATAAAAAATGCATCGAAACACGGTTCAAATTTATAACACAGCCTATTAACTATATAATAAATATTCATTACATTTGCTTACAAAACTTTCTTAAAAAATTTAATAATTGATATAAATATAAATTGTTTTTTTTTTTCTTATTAAGAAATAACAAAGGTGTACGGTAAATAATTCTACAAAAGGTGGTTGTGACTACGGTTAATCTTATTAGCCTAGGAATATTCTACTATTGGAAGTCTATTTTAAGGGGAGTGGGTTATTTTTTGATAATTTTACCGCCGAAATTTGACACCGAAAGGTGTTTGTAAAAAAATTTCGAGTACAAACTTTTGAATATGACGGAAGAATTGACTTTTTACTCTGGACAGCTCTTTGGCATTGACTGCAATTGGTGGCGATTATATGGATATCGTAGTTTTGTTTTGTTCAATCGGGGGATATATCCACCCTTGGGTGGATTTAGAAATGCAATAGTTAATTGACATCTAAGACTGATCTTTGTTCATGTATCTGAGTAAGCTCTATTTGGTTTCGGTTGGAAATTGAACTGACAGGCATACATGCGATCGGGAAGTCACTTGACACATGCTCTGGTTGATTTCTCTATTTGACTATGTATTTTCCCGAACTTCTTAGGTTAGGATCATGCTCAGGGTCTTGCAGATGACTGCAGAGAGTGCACATTTAGGCCCAATCGGGTTGGACAACAACACGCCATGTAGCTGGTTTATTTGGTTTATTATTCAACTCGTTCGGGTTTCTGAAGAAGTATGAACGAATGCCGATGTTCCTACGTTTGGCTGCATGAGTCGAGGAGGTTGGCATAATCTCTTCTTAGGTCGCTTTTAGGCAAATTTTATCAGATTCCATCGCGCAGGTTTGTATGCAAGGCGAGAGAAATGTGTGGGAGTTTAACGTGTGCAGAAATCGTATCCGCTTTTGAGTGATACTTCGCTCCTTTCCTCTCTTTCGAGTATTCTTATTCTCAGTGCTGGGCAGTGTTGCCGCTATGTGCTTTTCTTGTCGCAATTGTGTGTTGCTTGAGGTTGGCATAATTTCTTCTTAGGTCGCTTTAAGGCAAATTTTGTCAGATTCCATCGCGCAGGTTTGTATGCAAGGCGAGAGAAATGTGTGGGAGTTTAACGTGTGCAGAAATCGTATCCGCTTTCGAGTGATACTTCGCTCCTTTCCTCTCTTTCGAGTATTCTTATTCACAGTGCTGGGCAGTGTTGCCGCTATGTGCTTTTTTGTCGCAATTCGACCATTTTTTAACACCAAGAGACGTGAAACGATTTCGGCGACTATTTTATTTGAAACACTTTTCTTCCACGAAACACGTCGTTTATTTTCTCATGGGCAATAAATTCAATACTTATATAAAATATGCCACTAGAAGAGTGGCAAGCAAAGGGTGGCAAGCATGTAAAACCTTAAAATTGGTAGCGATCTCGAACGAATGCGACTTGTTTTGCTCCGAGACACTTTTTTTTTGACTTTCTCAATTTTTTCAGCAGCTACAAGTGTTGAAACTTGAAATTTTTGATGTGGTAGATCAAGAAGAAAATGAGCGGTAGCTCCTCAGTTTCCAATCTGTTCAGATCCTTGAAATCGATCTGAATCTGATCTTTGCTATTTTTGCACATAATTTCCTTTGAAATTGCGTGTTTTGGGAAGGGTTTCAGACCCAAAAAAAAAACAACAACGAGTGGCATAAGAAGGAATAATTACACTGTGTGGTCGATTTTGAACTTGTAGAGATTTGAAAATCTCACAAAATAATGGCAGATCTACCACAATTACGGTAAAGCCCCAACACTGGCAGCAACACTGGTGTTGGGTACCGGCATGGATTAGTAAGAGGCAGCTTGTGTGTGATATAGAGAGTACAAGACTCATACTCAATCCATATGATTCAAAAGCGGTAGTACAGGGAAGGAGGCGATAGTAGGTGTCGTTCTACTGAGATACTAGTTCTGATAAAATTTGCAGAAAAACTTCAGTCGAAGACACGATGATTCTTTGTCCGATACGTCATTAAGACATTGAAATATATCGCTTTGAAGGAGTTTGATAGACTTTAATTTGGTACTGACTTTAGGCGTGTTTTATTGAGAACTCAGCTCAGCTCATTTTATTTTTTTATGTCAAAAGTAAGTGCGTGTCCGTACTTTCATGGCATTAAGTGCCAAAATACGAATAGAGGCGCTCTATTTCATTGTTTGTCAAATGTGTTTTAAAATGTTCGTACAAATATGGTTTTATTCACTATAAGTGTGTGTATATTAAATAAAGGCTAGAGGTTATCCCATTTATTAGAACACCAATGCCGATAGCTTTGCTGCATTTTCAAAAGGTGTTGTCAGCGGCATCTGTAATTCAGGGACGTTTTCTGAATTGTATGAGAGGCGACACCCAGGATAGAGGCTATTCAACGCGCTCTAGTCAGTGTTGACTGTCAAAAATCACTGAGTGGATTCTGCTCAGTAATTTGTTTTGTTGTTACTTCCCGTGTAAAATTAATACTGAGCTGAGTACAGATTCTTAAAAAAACACGCCTTATGTTGTTACATCATCTTCTTCATCCAGACAGACAAGGTTTTGAAGGAGTTCTTCCGATCAAGCGAATCCGAAATTCAATTTTTCATAACAACTCATAACGTTTAGTCTCATTTTTGGTTGAATGACTAAACAGCTGCATTGAGATATGACAACATCCACAAAAGCCACTGCGACAGCAGCAGTCAGTCAAAATGACTGACTGACTGATACGCCCCAGTTTCTAGAAAAAAGCTGCGCTTGATTTACACCACACCACGCTGCCTTGGTTGAGTCATGATTTATTCTTCCGTAACATCACAGGCTTTATGTGTTTTATTTTAAATTTATAACCATTTAGGGATTAATTAGATTGTACAGAGCTGGATGACGTAATGGAAGAGTTTCCGAACAAGCGAACATAAAATTGATATGGGATAATAATATGGGTGGCCAAGGTGTTACTCTCTTATTACTTGTGTTGTGCGTGCTTTTGTTCTCTCACGAGTGGAAGAGACCTACAGTCTCGTTGCCGACTCGGAACGGCTAATTTGAGAAGTTTTTCCCCGACAGTAATTACTCTCTGAGCATTGTCAGTGACTCGAAAGAAATGGGGGCATGAAAAGTATTTTGCTCGAACCTGGGCTGCGTAGTCTCAAGTGTGTAGGGGTCGAAGCACCCACCCACAACGACACGGCGGCCACATCTCATTAGAACATCGATAATTCTGCGATCTACAGAAGGATGTTTGCATCTTTTAAATTTGTCTACCAGGTCAGGGAGGCAGGTCTTTCAGGTAGAAATGTGAAGAGCACAAGAATTTTGCATCTTAAGTAAGACTTGCCCTTGGACCAGTCGCAATTAAAGATCGTTCCTGTGTACAGCGACACTAAAAACGAAGAAATATGTTAGAGAAAACTCATGGTTACGAACTCCGACATCTAGGTCCCATTCTGGTGTTTGTCTTTCATGTAACATGTATTTTCTGTCAGTTTGCATACCTCACTCAAAGGCCCAAACACATGCTATTTGGAATGGCATACAGGGCAGCAATAGTAGGTCTTGATTCCCTAGAAAAATTTATGTCGCGGATATCTGGTTCAACCTGCGAGAATGTCTAGTCTAGAGGAGAGGATTTAAGCCTTTCATAAGCAAAATAAAGATCCGTATATTATTTGTCATTGGTTAACAGAGACTATGAGGAAGAGCATTCTCTACAGAACGATGGAAGGAAGGATAGGTTCTTCCTTGGCAAGACAATGCCAGGCCACTCAATCCGATGACGTCGACTGCATCTCAGCAGGAGCTATGCCTAAGCGCGATCAGGCGAGTTCTTGGACTTGGCCCAACCACCTCATCCTGGGTCTGCCAATTGCATTTAAGGCCGCCTCGGAATGGGAAACATTCGTACCACTAGACCAGATCATCGAGTATCGGGTTAATTAAATTTAAGTACGAGCAATGTACGAGCATTGAGTGACTGGCCAAATTCAGTGATTTGACAGTTAAGCGGGCATGCTGCCTGAAGAACTTAAGGTTCGTAGCACACACCAATCGACTCTATGCTGGGCCACAGGTCACAGGGACGTAATCAATGAGGCTGCTGATTACTTGCCAGAAAAAGGACTGATGTTGACCAATCCCAGGCAATCCTTTAGGTTAAACTATCACTTGCAGACGTAAAAAATATGTCTATGAAGGTGTTGCTCTCTTATTAGCTGTGAGATCAACCGGATGCTGTACCGTAGTTGGACCACATAGTGGTCACATTCATCTGGAGACTGATGAGAAGAAAATGGAAATAGGGGCTGTGATGGGAGAGAGAGAGAGAGAGGGCGACCCTCACTCCGCTGTCTCTGCCAGTTGAGACATAGAACACTGAGAGAACATTTTTGTCCTTGATCTGCCCTTGAAATTCTGTAAAGAACCTTAATATAATGGATTCAAGGATCGTACATAATCCTGAAGATGGAGTGCTATCTTAAGCTTTTTTAAAGCATAATTTTTTGAGTTGTGACAATCAATCTAATCACAGAGCAAAGACGCACAATCTGAGACATGCTCACAGGGCGTCGCAAAGGCTTAGTCTGTATGCTGTCAGTTTAATTCCCGTAGATTACAGAGGTTATGAATAAACAATTTAACGAAAAATTTAGACACATAACAAAACATGTCCCTACATAAAAAATGTGCTTGATTATACCTCTAAAATAGATATTTCTAGGCTTCTTCGAAGAAGACTAGACACTTTACAAGTCTGCACTTTCATCGGACTTCTTGGACTTCGGTTGCGACTGTTTTGATCTGGCGTTGTCAATCTGTTCACATTCTGCATCCTGCCCGACGACGACAGACTTGTCGCTCGACTGTTCAGCATCGACTGGTTGTGCGCCAGCTTCCTCCTCCTCTTTCATGGTCGACAAGCGGTGATGGGAATTTGTTGGACTTGGACTATTTCTACATTTCGACTTGCTATCATTGGAGCTGCAATAAGGATTTCACAACAAACAACTAGTATATATTTACAAATCTTACAGTAACTTAAATAGCTTAGAAGCACAACAAAAAGTCATAGGATAGGACTACAGGAAAGCAAGTGAATTGTTTTACTTTACAGCTAAATATACATAGCCAGTCAGTAGAACTTAGGCTAGGGTTAGATTAATTACGGGAATTGAATAAATCGGACTTACTGATAATTATTTCCATTTATTTTGCGAACTTTCAATGTCACCGGTATTATCAATTGACTGTCGTCTGATTCGCCATAACTACTCTGGCATTTTTCACTATTGACCTGCTGCCAAATTGTTGTTCTATTAACCTCGTCCGTGATATTGATTGGTACCTGCATTAAACACCCGTTTGCTAGTGGTATGTGCACGTTACTACGTGGCGGGTAGCCAACATTTGAGTGATGGTGGCCATTGTCCTTGAAAAATATTTTGTTTTTGTTTTGGTTGGTTTCTTAACTTTGATTTTCATAAAAAAAAATATCTTACATACAGTAATTCAATATTTAATTTGTTCTTTTTGTCTTATGTCGCGTTTCAAAATTTAGATGTCTACGAAAATGAGATGATAGAAAATTAGCCATGCACATGGATCAACGATTGACTTGACTTGATCTGGGCACACATCCAACATAAGCCAAATGAGCATTAGCGCTACGTTACGGGTGAAATTTTGAATGAAAGCAAGGGCGCTCTGCCGAGCACAGTCTTCTCTGTGACTTGTGCGGTTTTGAATCGTCCAATTGTGTGGTCTTATCACGGATCGGCAGCTAAGTAGTTATCATCTCACGATCGTCTTGATGAAAGAATAGAATGCCCGGTCAGTAGGTTGCAAAAGCAAACATTTCGCAGCCACAGCCAACACAGAAAAATGCAATAAAATTTGGAAATTGTTCATTTATAACTTCTAACGGAACAGCTAGCAATATTTAGCTATTTGTGATTACCAAACAACTTGGCTGGAAATTCTTACAAATTGGGTCCAGTGAAAATGTGAATTTGATCTAAGGGAGTAAAAAAGTGCTGTCCGATGACTTTGGGTAAAATACCAAGCGAAGACTGAAGGTAAAGAAGCAACAAATTCCCAAGCAATGGAAGTACCTCTGAGAGTGTAGATTGATCAATGAATAAAGCTGTAGTGGGACACAAAGCATGTGGTATGTCATGGAAGGTTGTAGGGCCCCGTTGGTCATATACAAGTTCTACTCTTGGAAAAGAACGGCTGGAGTTAAGTGCCTGCCCTTGATTCGCGGCGTCCCCGGTTCAAATCCCAATGGAAGCTAAGTTAATACGCTTTTATTTGGTTTTCAAATCTGGTCCAGTCACCATTTGCCATTGGTATCAAATTAACGGCACTATCACTTGTAGTAGTCCGAGAGTGGGCATCACAGTGGACCAACTTGGGCTAAGTGTGTAGGTGAATCCACTAGTAGCCCCTCCTACCTACCTATCTACCCAATCATGGAAAAGGGAAAATTCGAATTCGACAATAGTCGCATGGTACTACTACAAAGTCTGAATGAATGTCCCGAACACAATAATATCTAAGCTTTGACACAAGTCTCATATAAGCAACGCATTCTTAGAACATAAGGACAAGAAACTATTACACGCCGTCTCCACTGGACATATTTCTGCCCATTATCACAACCACAGTCTGAACAGTTATCCGCGATCTTTTATTTCGTGGGCAAGACATGCCATGTCGTTGGCTGCGAGGCCGTCCACATCAAGAGAAAAAATAATTCCGAAAAATGATATTCACGTCTACTTTTACTCACAATATTTACCACTCCATTCAAACAAAGTCGTGCACATATGGGAAAACGTCCAAGCTCACGTCCAACTTGTGAACAGAGCTCATGCCATGTCATATAAAGAAGATTCTGCGACACGATGTAGATTTGGACATGGAGTGTGCCTCCACATCATGTTCATGACCAGGGCATGGTTGATGTCTGGTGGAGACGACGTGTTACGAAAGAGTCGTATAATACTTGCTTTTTTATTTCTTATGGTACTATTTAGGTCGTATTTGCTCGTTTTGACAGTTTGTCATTTGAAGATGTCGAAAAATCGACAATACGAGACGGAAATTCTGCCGATGACCTGAGTTAAGTCAACGATGTGAAAATCAGCTGTCAGATTCGGAGAAAGTCCTTTATTAAAAGGATTCGTGCGAACCAGTGGGGGGAAAACGAAGTACATACAACATCGACGTCTTGGACAAAGCTCCACAAGGGGAAGCTATAACTTCGTGGTAGGTAATGATGTCGTTTACCTCGGCTGCGCAGTAAAAAGTACGAACAATCAAACACTACGTCTTGATGTTTTTAAAGCTCGAGTGACAGTTGAGTAATAGAGTCGTCTGTCGAAGGCCCAAGCTAACTTTGTGACACTGATCATGCCGGTTTTGCTGTACAGCGGGGTGTCGCGACTCAGAGGAGCTCTCTTCGAGAGAAAAGTTCTGAGTACGATCCTTGGCTGTATTTGCGATGATGGGATCTGAAGGAGAAGATTCCACCACGAACTGAACAGGGGTCAACTTGACTCCCGTCAGAAGAGTCTTTGAAAGCGAACCTGTAGGCAGAGGACGCCACCATATAAGCTGGCGCACCCAAGTGGAGAAGGACCTCGTCCAACTTGGCGTTCAAATCTGGAGGCTGTTAGTCAGGGTTCGCGCTGGAAGGAGTGGCTTGTTAGTTGAGGCTCTGTCCACACCGGACTGTAGCGCCACAACCAGAAGAAGGCAGGACATCTAGTTTGACATCCCTCGGAAACATACACAGCCATTTGTTCGGTATGCTTTTGAAAAACAGTTAGCGGTATGATAGGAAAACATTTTCCCAGTTAAATAATCCCCCTATTTTATAGCTCGCATTTCGAGATTACTCGCAACTAGACAATGAAGCAGAGACAATTGTATACAAATGTTAGCAACTTGCATATGCACACAGACTACGTTGAAGAAGGTAATGAAACCGGCAAAAAAAGCAAATTTATCGGTATGACTTCAATAAAAACAACAAAATTAAGGTGTCATAAAATGGCGCGTCTAACTGACAGCCTGGGAAAATCGTCTTGTCTTTGGGTTTTACTTCCACTTAACAATGAATAAATATACTCATAGCGTTGAGATTCTTTCTTTGGGAACAAGAAGGCTTACTTTTCTAAAGTCAAGATCATCTTCTATAGCCTTGCATTCTGGCGCTTATGCGTTGTGAAATTTGCAGCAAGAAATTCATCAGTCTCATAACAGAATCTATTAATTTTTTTAAGGGGTTATTGATGCCCTTCAGTGTCCAGGGTCGAGACACAGCGCGGGGCTAAGATATAGAGGAAGAAATAGAGAGGAGCTACCTGTGCACATTGGTCTCAAATATCTGCGGATTGTAGTCTGTGGCAAATATTAGGCTGGGAAGGGCATTCCATATTCGTGTGGTACGGCTGAAGAACGAGTCGAAAGGAGGCTCAAGGACAAACTGATCAGCATTCCTAGCAAGACGGGTATTTCTGGTGGATTCACGGAGAGGAGGAATGCAGTTGGTTAAATCGCCTGTTAAAATAGCGATAAAATGCGGAGAACAAGGAGACGGTGCGTTGATGTTCGAGCGAGTCTAATGAGTCTGCTTTCTTGTTGTCTCCTACAAGTCTTATCGTTTGCTTGTGAATTCTATCTAGGGTGGTCTTGGGGGCACTAGACCAGATATAAGCGTTGTACTCAAGCTTTGGGGCGGGTATACGCCTAATAAATAAAAGCCAAATCCGAGGGTGTTAAATATTTCTTGCATCGATTAAGCAAACTCAAATAACTGACGTTCCGGCTAAGTATTGTGTTGATACACATACCGAGGATGTAAAGTTTTCCGGTTTCATCGACACAGGCCCCATTCACAGCTCTGCCTCCGATTACTACTCCTATATCGAATAAATGTAAGCCTCTTTAATAGACAATCGCAGACGTTTCCATCAATTCATTAACACCAAAGAAAGTCAAGCGGATTTCCTTCCACCCTTAAACTGAATAATATTTTCTCTGACGACCGGCAAACCATTGCTAATCTATATGCCTCCTTCCTTAGCCAATCTTTTAACCGCCAAAACCACAATCCAGACCCTGAATTTTTTATGAAAAACTACAGCCAAACATCTATCACCGAAATCGATGTTGATGAAGGCAGGATATGTCATACAATTAAGCATCTAAAAGACGCCTACTCTCCTGTTCCTGATGGCATACCATCCACATTCCTTAGAAAATGTATAAAGTCACTCTCAGCGGATTGTCCATCCTCTTTCGCCTTTCTCTCCACCAGTCTACATTCATGGCATGGTCTTTCCATGATTCATCTTCCCCACTCATAAAAAAGGGGCAAAAAACGAATTTCGAATTACAGACCGATTGCTTAGTTATCTTCTATCCCCAAATTTTTGAATCCATCGTGTATGGCTCACTGCATTTCTATTCATGGATAATAGCTGATTAACAAGGGTTCGCTTGAGTGACAGCAGACAGCATTGAATTCCACTCGGCTGTTCTTTTCCCAGTTAATTATGCTGCCAATATCGGAATTCAATGTGCTTGACATTGGCTGTCGTTCCAATTCTACGGCGGAGTCGTGGGTCTTGGAACTAGTATGAAAAGCTGAGAGAAACTGTCATCGTTATTTATTCGATAAGATCATTTATAAAAATGAGAAAAAGTGTCGGAGAGAGAACAGAGCCTTGGGGAACACCAGAATTTATGTGGTCGACATCAGACTTGAACCCGTCGTACCGTGACATTATGCCAAATTGGTACAATGACACTTTTGAATGTGTATTTAAGCCGAATATTACCATTGGGCATAATGTCGCTTTCAAAAGTGTGATAGGGCCAAGCTATTCTGCGACATTGTGGCAAATTTGGCGCAGGGTCCGCAGGACATCAGTCCGCAATTTTTACAATCGGCTTACAAGTTATTTAGCTTAAGGCGCCTGCCTGACAGTTGTTGCCACAACCATAGCGGAAGAAGTCGCGTAAGCAGCTAAGCTCTGCGGCAAAGAGGATTGTTACGATTGGAAATAAGGCCGAATGTTAAATTTAGCCCGTAAGAAAATCTGGTGAATTTAAATTACGGTGTCCGTGGTTAGCTTCGCAGGGGTTTAACCAGCTCAAGCGACTTCGTCGCTCCGCCATGGGTATGTCAACAACGGTCAGGCAGGCGCCTGGAGCTCAGGGACGCATGCTGCCCCCGTACCTATAAGCAATATAATGGTCATACAAATTCCAATACTCAAAGTGACAGTGCCAAATTGGCCTTATGACTCTGTATATAAGCGGACACTATGCCAAATGTTAATATTCGGCCTAGTGTCACTTTCAAAAGCGTCATTGGACCAAATTTTTCAATTTAGCACGTCGTTTTCCACAATGTCACGGCCCCTGGTGAATATTTGAAGACATTTCCGTCAAGTAAGGTTCTGTGTATTTTCAGTAGATCGGACGAACTCAAAAAATAAGTAAATAAACAAGTAAGCACCAATAAATCTGCACATTTCGCCATTCAAACCCTCAACTCATTACAGCCTTCACTATTCCAACCTTTTACTACATTTTTCTGTGTCAGTTGCATTGATGAAAAACAAAAATCAGAAGAGTTTCTACAGAGTCGTGCTTTAGTGAAGGAAATGAAGGAGAAGACAAAGGAAAGGTAAAAAACGAAAACCAAACACGGAGAAGTAGAACGGAACAAAACAAAATAATGAAACCAAGGGTCAAAGATGTAACATGTTTGTATTTCGAATTTCTTTGTTTTTTTTCTCTTTTGATCATATTTATAATTTTATGCATATTTCAATAATTCATTTTAAAAATATATATATATTCGTATTCGTATATAAAATTGTTTCGTACAAATAAGCATCTGTTCTTGCTGTGGTTTCGCCTGTGGTAACGGTTTCACAATGGAATGTTGTTAATTATATCGTTTGCAGACGTAAATACGTACACAGGTGTATAGACCGAATAAAATATACCTAAGTCACAAACATGTATGTGTACGCAGGTGCATACGCATACGAATGTGCATAATACATACGTAACTATTTTATTTTATTTGCATGTATTTTCTTTCTTATTTTTGCGATTCGAATTGAGTAACCAAAATTGCCGTTTGCTTTTACGTTCCTCTGTTGCTCTACCTGATCGCTCTTATTGACTACATTCACTAAACGAAGATGTAACAGAATAGGGAAACAGGAAACGTATTGCTCATTCAAACTTTAACAGTTGCACCATTTTCTATAAGCTACAATAATTGAGTTATTGTGAAAATATCGCAAGTGTTCCTATGGAAGGGGCGTCGACTGTGAACCTGGGTTCGACCGCCTTGAATCGAAGGCTTATTGCATTAAATCGTTACGAGTGTATTCAGTGAGCAGAGTTGAAGGCAAGCTAATGACGGGTCAGCGGAAGGATAGTTATTGGACAGTTCGATAATTTATTGTGAGCCTGCTTTTAAAACGCGTCAAAGGACATGTCTGAAATTCGATTTCACCTTTTTAAATCAACCCTATTTGAGTGAAGGACGCTTCCCACTTAGAGTGCGCACTTTCCGAGGATGACTCCCAACCCAGCTCCTTGACATCCCTTGCTCCCAACATATTAAGTAAATAATAAGAATTGTAATTTGATGTTAGCCTTTTAGGGAACTATTAAGGAATTGTTTTGTTATTGATATGATTTTTGGGCAATTCGCGGGCGATCGTGGCTAAGCGCAGACGTACATAATGCGCTCTACTAATTTCCTTGTGGGCGACAAATAAGAAATCACTTCTTCTAATTGAGTTGAAGTAGCTAGGAAGTGGTAGTGTTCGCGTGTTGTTTAAAGCTGATTTTTATTTATTTCTTTGAGTCCGTCTTTGGCTAAGTTTATCTGGACATCTCTGCTCTTTTTAAATTAGATACAAATATCTGATGGACTCCAAAACGTTCAAATATTGCTACGACGCGCTAAAATCCCTTGCCAGTCAGAATAAAGTGAAGCTCGGTTGGGCCCAAGGGGATTGCAGACAACAAAACTGCAGATGATCTCGGCAGGGTGTGGTTTTAAGCAGTCCAAGTCATAAATCAGGCCTTCCTTACTATACGGAAATCCTCTGCCTCGACAAGGAATGTATAAGATTGCAAACGAGCTTTCTTGCTGACCTCTACCTTAACAAAATTAACCTGTGTGAAGATGGCGGCTTTGCCTAGAAGAGGATGTGGCATTCGAACGCATTTTATGCGAATGTCCGGCACTACTCGGATTAAGGAAACGTATACTCACTTCAGTTGAACTGAAGACAATATACAATATGGGTGGCGATACAGCCCGTAGCGGCCCAGGGCCTAGCTTCCCAGCAACCACTAGTGTTGTGCATGCAATTGTTCTCCCACGAGTGGAAGAGACCTACAGTTTTATGCCGACTCCGAACGGCCAATTTGAGAAGCTTTTTCCAGACAGTTGTTACCAGGGATAGGATTTTATAGATGGAACTTTTGCCTCTTTTTTTGGTTAATCGGACGATAGTATCGACTTTATACAAACACGTTTCATGTCTCCTCCTGATTCCAAATATATGTATTTTATTTTGCCTTTTTTGCCTATATTGAACGCTTCTTAAAACTTGTTCGCTAAAAATATTGCAGAAAAATCCGAGTTTGCGCGAATGTATGTCCGTGCAAGCATTGAATCTTACTCACACTACGTAATACGCATACCTAAAGTCATGGTAATTTCGGGGCTCGAACCTGGCACCCTTTGCGCAGGAGCCGACTAAACAAAAAATTATTATTAGGAAATGCCTCATGTAGTCATTAAATTGTTTCTCTGACTGCATGGCACGTGACACCGTCTTGTTGAAAGCACATTTTAATCACATCAGCAATTACAATTGGGTTATCAATGCACGATGACGAACACCATTAATTGCTACTGCCTAACTAGCCGCATTTTCGAAGAGGAATGGTCCGAAAATGCCTCCAGCCCAAATTCGCACCAAACAGTCACGCGGTGTGGATGCACTTGTTCTCAACAAGTGCAAGCAGTACAAACGAAGCTGGCGTATGTCAGTCAAGCAAGTCAATTATGGGTTTTTAGTCGACCCAAAAAAACGCATTTTCGAAGTATTACAAAAAACAGGTAATACTTGAGAGTCTCTACTTTTATTTTTAGCTAACTTTATTCTCATCAATGAACATCAATTGGCGAAGTGTTGCCGGTTTTGAAAAACATTCCAGAAAACTTGAAAAAAGTAAAGGGGCCGATTGCAAAGGAAGTCATGAAGAAATTTACTGCCGTTCAAAAACTATGAACGTGACTCCCAAACTTCCAGAAAACATTGATGTTGATAATGTTGAAGGCTTTTAATGGGCTCCACTTGTTTCAGCTGAAGTAGAAAGGTAATTTAGCTCTTTCAAGGCGCTTCTAAGAAACAACCGGAGAAGATTATTGCCAGAGAACTTAAAAAAAATACGCTTGGTAGTTCATTGCTTGTACAATTAAATGCGCACTTAGGTTCTTTTTCTTATTTTTTAATAAATGCCTTTTAAAGTGTTTTGGTTTGGTTGTTTTTACTTTTTTAGGTCAACAAAAATCCGATCCCTGGTTCTTACTCTTGGATCATTGTCAGTGACTTGAAAGAGGAGGGGGCCGTGAAAAGTGTTTTACTCGTACCGTGAATCGAATCTAGGTATCGTAGGCTCAAGTGTGTAGTGGTCGACGCATCAACCCACAACTCCACCGCCGCGATATAACACAAATGAGGTTTTACCTGATTTGGACAAGGACCGTAAAGATATCTTAGATAAAACTATGCAAATGCTAAGACAGAATTGTAAGCAAACTAGAACTAGAAGACAAGAAGAGCTCACATAAGTAGCAACATTTGATCGTATAGGCCTTGGGAACGATGCAAAAAGAAGAAAAATGACCTCCATGAGAATTCAAAGATTTAGGCCGAAAGGCTAAGACCCGTTTCAGATAGTTTGCTTGACCGGTACAAAAGAAGTATTTTTTGCATTGACTTTTTAGGTAATAATAATATATAAAGACCAGTGTCCGCCACCTTTTCACTGTTGTGATATATCAATGGAATGAAGGCTTTGCAGGATATTTAGTCAGGCTGGAAGGGCATGGTTTCCTGTGATGTCCAAGACGCGGGTGAAAACGAATAAAGTGACAAATTTAAGTAAAAGTGACAACTCCTGACAAGGTGATTAATAACACGCTCATTCACAGGTTGTATAGCAAGTGAAATACAAGAGAAAGTTATACCCCAACCGTAGCATTCAAAAGGACTGGCTCCTTCGGATATTTTCTTGTGCCAACCGGGGGAACGCCGTATTTTTGAAAAGCATTCTGACTTGATGATTGATTTGCCCCGTAAGGTAAGCAGTGATACTGGTGCGGAGTGCATCAATTCCAAGGAGGACAGCAAGTAGACGTCCCTAACGACGATCAATAAGCGCTAATTCCACGTTATAATGACATTTTATTACTGCACACCTGTTAACACACAAAGATGTACCCACATCCAACAAGGCCTTAAGACGTACTTGTGTATCTTAATGCCTTCTAATGTGGCGTCTTTAGTTGACTGTGTACACTTCCTCTCTCAAGGCGGCTGAATGCAACCATTACCTTCTCCGAACTTAAGGTCCAGATTAATAAAATTGGTTCCGTTTAAATTCTGTTGGCTGTGTGAGATGGCCATTGCAGCATTTACGATGGCACAAAAATAAAATCTCATGACAATGGCGGAGCACACTGTGTTTACGATTCACAGACTCCTCTGTGGTTTTGATTGCCGAAGTGAACGCTGATTCATGCCATCACTTCAGCCAAAGTAAACAATCGATTTCACCCGCCAAGTTCCGTCGAACGCAAAATGTCATGGTCACCGATCTTCGAATTCGCAAAGTATCATCTTTATTGCTTGTTAAGCTAGGTCGGGATTGCAGCAGACTCAAGTTAAGATAAATCAGCCACTGACCCTCTCAGGATCTGGCGCCATACAAAACAAATAAGCGAAACAATCCCGCCAACAGACACGTAAAATTGTTTACTGCGTCCATCACAATGCCTCCTAGTCAGTCGTCAAACAACAAAGGTGTGCTGCCTTAAATTGAGTGCGAAATATTGTAAAAATAATTTTCCAGTTGATAACTAGCTCATTAAGCAAATCAGAATACCACATCATTCGAGGTCCGGCTGCGACTTAGTTGTTTCAAGCCCGGCCTCATAAATAAGCAATTCCGCCGTGTTTAGCGAGATTGACTATTAAGCTGAGACTCACTAAATTCGCTGGGTTTTAATTTGAAAATTATTCAAATTCTCTCCAAGTGTGGTCGTTAAGATCTGGCTCGTGACATAATCAAGCAGACTTCAGGGAAGGCAAGGGCATATAAACGATATTATTGATCGATTAAATCAGAGCACATCGTTGGAAGGTGATTTTTGTTGATATGCTCATCTTCTGGTCGGAAATTCGAGGAAGACGCTACGAATTAGAAAACACTCATGGAACGAGTGGATGATTCTTTTGAATGAAATATGCAGGGGCGAGCGGCTTGCAAATATGAAAACAAATTTGAGGAGGCAATGCAGTGTGATGGAGAGCAAGTCTCAAATAACGCGTTTCGAATGATGAACTGAAAAGAAGTCTTTGAAAAGGATGATGGTGAATTTCTCTTCGCAGAGTCATCAAAGTTAGCTGGACAACACTCACATATATAGACACATATTTAAAGGTTGTCCCAACATTACGGCAAGATATGCATTTGTTGCAGTTAATTGCTCACAAGACTGAGGAAAAACAATTTGACAGCTAATAGTCCAGAGTTAGTAGAAATGAAGTGTCACACGATACAACGTGTTTTCGTTCTTAAACTTACATCTCAAAAATGAAAGTTTGTCGGCATTGTTCGACCATTAATGCGGCTGGTTAAGCGGGGACTCATACTGGAGTAGAACACATATTGGGAATGAGTTTGTACGAGGTACTCATTTCAGAAAGTGAAGTGGTACAATGTCCCACATCATCTGAGGTGTAAAATTTGTCACATGCGTCATTTTTTGGATGGCGTCGCGAGCGTTGCCACAAAGGTCGATGAATGATTGACACATTTAAATAATTTGTGATTTATTACTCGATAAACTGGCCAGTTAAATGTGCAATACATTTTTCGTTCTTCTATTACACAATTATAGTGTCCTTCAAGTGTCCCGTAAAAGAAAACAGACACGAAAATGTCCCAACTAAACAATATGACAGTTGTAGTCAATGAACGAGCTCACACTTTGATTTTTGATGATACTATGACTCAGAAATGAAGTATGATAGAGAAGCCCATCTTCTACCTCTTAAAATTTTTGACAACCATTTTGTATAGCGTTTTCTAAAGCCAAATTGACCAATCAGAGAACGGCGTTTTCGTTATTTCGTGAATAACTGTCAAACAGTCATGAATAACTGTCAGAAATCCTCCGAAATTCATCGAAAGACTAGCAGTCAATCAACTGTGAAGTTGTGCATACTTCATTCCTGTCAAAAATATGGGTTTTATGTCAAACGAGCGCCCTCTTGAGAGAGTAAAAAATGTCCCCACCCTGTCCATTTTAACCAGAAATGAAGTATGATAGAGATACCCAACTTCACAGCTGATTGACCCCTAGTCCATCGACGAATTTGACGGATAATCATGAAAATTTTGACGGTTATTCATGACAGTTGACAGTTATTCACGAAATAACGTAAATGCCGTTCTTTTATTGGCCAATTTGGCTTTAGAAAAAATGGTTGTCAAAAATTTAAAGGGGCAGAGAAGTTGGGCATCTCTATCATACTTCATTTCTGATTTTAACACAAGAAACTTCTGTGGTTAGTTTATTATTCTTCTGTCAAACCAATTGATGTTTATCAATACACCCACAAGTGTAATTTAATTCAAACAAATGTATGTGAGATTTCAGATTTGACATTTCATAAATGACATAATTTGCACAATTGGCATAACTGTGTTCCCGTACGTTCTTGAGATTTTGCCTCTCTCTCAGAGATTTTTACCACCACTCCTTAAAAATGACAGACTTCCTAATTTGGTGCTGGAAGTACTGGAACAGACCTGATATCTCTGAGAATGAACAAATGGAATTGTCTCAAATATTTTGTTTGAGGAGTTGGGACATTTGTAGTTACTTTTGTGAGAGTCACTGATGATAACACAGTCCTTTCTGATATTGACGTGGCCAATCGAACTATTGCTTTAGGTGACATTTGTCACCCGCACGACGATCGTGTGATACATTTCGTGTGACTACACGTTCGTGAAAAAGTGAGATAAAATGACAGCTATTTTGTCACTTGCTTTTTGTGGGTTACGCCGTAAGTTTTAACCCATATTTTGTATCGATAGGAATAAAAGTCAACAATTTGAGTGTCTGGTCTCTATAAGGGAAGATATTTTCGATATTGCATTAACATCCAGACACCCAGAAATTCATGTTGCGATTTATAAACCTTGAATTACAATTTCGCAATTTGGAGGATGTGAACAACCAATTCATGTTGCACCGCAAACGTTTACATTGTCCTTTTTCTTGAACATCCTTAAATTACAAAAATTATCAAATGCAACCACCGAATGGAAATTTGTCCTACTTGAAGACATAACTTGCAGCATGTGCTGCCAACTTTTTTGAATTTACTTGCAACAGATTGAAATGGTTTTTTGTCACCTCACTTAAATGATGTGAGGCGAAAGTTTGCCACTTCGTCGAAGAGAATAAGAGGGCATATGTGCTTTCAACCAGACGGTGTCATATGACATATAACTCGTGAAACAATCCATTTACTGCATAAGGCATGTCCTGGACGTTTTCGTTTCGGTAACCGGAAGTGCCCCAGTAGATGGTGCGAGTGAGTTATTTGAAGCCACAGGTTTATTTCAACAAGTCCACAATGCGAATGGTCCTTGTAATGCAAGAGAAAACTTAACGCTGCATCACAGAAATTCAGCCACATTTATATGGTCTTGGAAAATTTCGACATACGACTGCGTTATGTCCGAGTGTTGTTCCATAAATAACCCCATCCTATATACTTTATTCATTCAAATAAAAAATAACAATTTAAAGACTAAAAACAGTGGCTCAAAATTCATAGTCAGCTCATGAATAATGTCTAAAGTTCATTTTAATTAAAACCGGCTCTAAATCAAAAGTCCGACATTAACTTTTCGTTATTTATAGAATCAAATCAAAAATTTTGTGAAACCATTCATAAATTCAAATCGAATCAGTCAATAGCTTAAAGTCGACTCAACGTTTGGCGCGCATTAAATTTAAAGTCGACGTTAAGCTTATGAGTAGACTATAAGCTGATTATGAGGAACAAAAAGTCTAGTTTAAGTTATGTAGGTGAATAAATTCTTTTCAAGTCCACTTTAAATGACTATGAATTTGCGCCAGTATTTTCTATTGAATTCAAATCCTGCGTTAATTTGGGGCACTTTTTAGTACACAATGGAGGAGGATTGCAAAAGGACAGCTTCTCTCAATAGGACTTATGTGAGGCGTAGTAAATCCTTACAGCTTACAAAACCGGTGACAATTGGAACCAACTACTGGTTGATGATGAAACTTGTCGGCTCTGAGGAAGAAATGAGGGGATTTCCAGGAAATAATGGTCTTACTCTCAGTGAAGAAGTTCCTGTATAAATACAACTAAACGAAATATATTCTGAAAAAAAAAAACCCTTTTTCTCTTTGACGAGGTGACAAATTCTCAACTCGCACTGTCACCTCGTATCAAAATCTCTGTTCTTGAATTCAAGTGAGGTGACACAAAACCATCGCATCGTAGCATAGGTGCGTAGGAGTCGACGAACAGACCCGCTTGACTACCCACTGACAAGCTTATCCAACTACAACAACAAACCATCCGATTCAAAGCGACCATGAACACCAGCTGAAAATAATTGAAATACAATTTACTAAAACCCTAACATAGATCATACCAACAAACCTTCTTCAGTCCTTACAAACCTAACAATTAAATAAACACCCTAAAGCCAAATAACTATGCATCCACTCCAAATGAACTGTATTGAACTAGGTCTCACTTATCAAACGACTAAAAAAAGCACACACAAAATTTAAATATCGTTGCTCTATCAATGAATACGTAAAAGCCAGGATTCAGTTTTAAAAGAGGAACTTCAAACACACCCCTATCACTCTCTGGTGCTGCTAATAACTCAGCTAAGGACAGGTGGCGCTTATGAAGACACACAGTCCGATGAGGAATAATTGAAATGAAAATGTATGTAACTATCCATCTATCAACTGTCTATTCATCGTCTACTATTCTATGCAAACACACAAGACGCCCTTGTGGCAAAGTAATTATATATTGAACTATCTTCTCTCAAATTTTCTTGTGAGTGCTGCCCACTTAGTTAGTTAACCCTGCCACTCATTTTTGTTTTCGTTCTTTTGAGTAAATTTTGTCAAAAAATTTATTTACTAATCTTAAGCATACTATATGAATTTGAGTTTTTTTGTTTTTGATTTTTTGTTTAAATTTTATTTTAAATAAGACCACATTTGCTATAAACGTAAATTAATCTTATTAATTATAGTGGAACAGATAAAAATTAAGGAAAATAAAAATAAAACAACATGTATACTATACACAATTAATAACAAAAAAGGAAGAAAAAATAAAAATCTCTTAGATATAATTTTAAATAAAACAAAAAAAAAAAATAAAATAAAATCTTTAACCATATACAAGAATTGTTCAAAATAAAGAAAATTTAAAATACGAACAAAAATTATATATTTAATATACAGATATAGTGTGCGAATCATTCACTAACTTAAAAATTAATGTGGATGTATCGTATATTGTCGCAGCTCCACACCATGCGATTCATGTACTTTGTGAATATTGACTTCAGCTTCCGATTAAATATGTAAAACCCTCTCTCAAGCTGTTCGTGTGGGTGAATTTACAGAACAGAAAAACAAATAAATACTGAAATATATTATATTGGATACATATACACTCGTAGCACGACTGCAATGCAATGCGTTTATCTAGTTACTTAGTGTGATTCCAAGACTGGCTCATGTGAATGTGGAGTGAAATTTTGGTTCATTTTTTATTTAATTTTTTTTTTTTCGTCAATATTTCTACCGCTATGAAGCTGGGAAATGATGAATCAAATTCTAAACGAGTGTGATGCTTTTTGCTATTTTCTGTTTTGTTTTGTATCTGGTGTGTATATATATTTTTTCCCATTTTTGTTTAAGGGTCTGTGACGGGAAAATGTTGATGTGCGTGTTTTGTTTTCTGTTCGTGTGAGTGAGCATTTTTGTGTGTTTATTTTTTCTGTTCTAATGTATTATTGCTACTTCCGCCCCCACAACAACTTAACAGTCTGTTAAACAATCCCACCTCGGCAGTGCCATCCTCCAATTGATGTAGATCATCCTCGACTGCGGCACGTTTCGTCATCTCTGGCATAATGTCGTCGAGTATTTTCAACTCGCGTCGCGTGAACAGCAGATCCAATGATTTTCGAATACCAATCATCACCACCAGCATGAGGGGGAACAGTATCGATGTCTTTTGGAATGATTTGATAAGCCACAAAATAATAAGGCAGGCCAATTGAATGAGGGTGAAGAGATGAACTCTCTTGATGGGAACCTGGAAAGAAAAACAAAATTTTGAATTAGACACAGACAGATAATAATTGCGTCGTTTGGGTGAATTTATTTTTTGGTTATGTTTGATTGTACATGTGCACGAGTGAACGGTTTCCAATGAGGAGGTAATCTCTGGCAGCGCAAAATAAATTGCCAGTTTTACGAAGTAGATGACCCCTTTCGGAGCAGTCAAAGCTACACCATCATCATTAAATTGAATCACAACCTAGTCTCGCCGCATAAATTTTGTCAAGTGGAGCAATTACTGTCAAAATATTTGACACCCTTTGTCATCGCACCCGGCCTCTGGGGAATCCGACTGATTTGAGTGGCTGATTATAGTCGTGGATCGGTGCTCTATTATTCAATTTTCGGGAGGGAGTCCCAAAGCCAGTAATTCATGGCCTGCAGACGTTTCTGTATTCAGTTTGTCTGAGTTGATTTTGGAAGAGAAAAAAAAGGTTGCATTTCTGTCAAGATCGGGTCAAGGAACGCTGGCAGCTTTTGGATTTTCGGCGGATTTAATAGGAGACTGAGTATTTAACATTCGTGTTAATTTTGTATGATTTGACAAGGACCTGCTACTCAACATCCTCAAATGTTCATCCTTCAAATGTTCTTCTGAAAAATTTACAATAACTCTAGTTCAAGCCGAACCAAAACTCGATGCCATTCAATCAGTTATTGGCAATCAGATTGGGCGAAGAGTTTGAGAGTTCAATTTGGCTGGGAAAGGACGTCGCAACGAGCAGATAGGTAATACAGTCGAACCTCCTGTTTCGGGGGGTTTTCAGGGGAAACACAGAATACTACGTTCTCTTAGCTTCTTGGAAGGCCTTACTAAACCGCCTTTCGACGTCTCACGGCTTGAGTTCATGTGGAACTGAATTTCCTTGCTATTGAATACATCCAGCTGCTTTCAAACGTTTTGAAATGGCTTCGTGAGTGACACACAGAGATTCTGGTCCTCTTGTCTTTGGCAACTTTTTTGTCTGCCCAGGACGTTAATCGTCTTCCAAGCCAAAATCACCACTTTTATATCGTGCAAACCACTTTTGGCACGTTCGCTCAGCTAGCGCATGTTCATCATAAACTTCCACCAAAATACGATGACTTTTGGCGGCAGTTTTCTTCAAATTAAAGTAATGAAGAAAAACTCCTTGCAAAAACACTTTTGCAGGCACAAAGTTCGACATATTTGAGTGAAAAACAAAAATATTGTTGTTTATGCTTCAAATGAATGACATATACTGTAATGACGTACAATGATAGTAGATTTCCAACGCATGTTCCAATGGAATAATACAAGTTACGCCATCTCTTGACAAACCGCACGAATTAAGTTATAGACCCAATATATCATGAACATCATTCAGAAACAAAATAAACAGCAACGGGCCGAGGTGACTACCTTGGGAAACGCCAGAAGTCACCTCTATTACGCGCGATATGAATCGTTCGACCTTTACCATTGTTTTCTATTACTTAAATAATTCGAAACCCAAATCAGTATAGAACAGTGGAAACCTAATGAATTAAGCTTAGCCAAAAGTGAGGTATGATGTACTCTATCAAAAGCTTTCGTAATGTCAATGCTGAGTAATCAACTATTAAACGATTCTCAAAACTACTAGTTTGTTAATAAAGTTAAATTAGTAGTTCATGACCTACAGTGAACAAAGCCATGCTGATTACTGGAAATAATTTCTTTCTAATTTTTAACAATGCTTTCAGACAACTTTGAGAGCCCATAGTTTTCAACTTTTTGTCTTAAATCATTTTTAAATATTGGCGTAATAAAGGAATGTTTCCATTCACTGAAGAACTCGCCCGTGGCAAGCGATTGATTAAAAGAAGACCGATATCTAATGATGCAGTAATATTAGAGTAATGGTCACGGGAACAAATATTGTGTAAGCTTTATGGAATGTTCGAGCGGTAGTCCCTTCAAGTCCAAAATACGAAACACTAGTAAAAAAGCTTACCTGTCGCAAGAACATGTAATCCGGTTGGTACTTCGCTGGCATAAGCATAATCATTATGCGATCGAAGAACTGCAAGCCTTTGAGTGATGCCACGCCCATGTACAGGAAGACTCCAAATAGCACGGGCATAGGAATGTGAGCGAGTAGAGGTGTCAGCAAGACCGAGCCACCAATCATGAGGAATATCAAAATATGCGTGACACGTTGCTCGCGGACGCCCAAGAATTGTGGCTTCTCACCGGGAGCCGCACATTCGGATTCCTTCTTCAACGAATTGACATGATTTATACTCAAGACTGTAGCAGCGACAAACCTGCGAAGGAGACATACGACAATTCGGTTTAGATTCTCCCAGGCACTGCGGTGTGCAACAGATAACTTACCAAGGCAATCCCATGGCACTGCAGACCTGAATGAGAATAGCCAAGACGAAGAGGTCCAAATGGTAGCCACAGCCCTTGTTCAGCTTGTTCTCCTTGCGATTGATAATAACGGCGGTGATCTGTTGGTCCATGAAAATGAGAATCGTGCCCAGCAACGCTGGGAAGACCGCCACGATGGGCGTCCAGAAGGGATTGTTCGGACTGAAGGGTGGAATGAGCCATCCTCTCTCGTGTAGGGTTGGCTTGAACTCATGTGGTACTTCGAGCTTGGGGGTGGGAACATTCACAATGCCATCCAAGAACGACATGGAGAAGATGGCAATGATGACGGAGAAATCACTGACGAACTGACGCACGGCCGACGGGAAGAAGAGGGCGTTCTTGAAGTCCTTCAGAATCACGGACGTGATGAACGTGCCGAAGAACAGGATGACCGACATCAAGAACACATTTGCCGACTCTGGCTGGTCGCAGTCCATTCCGAAGAGGGTTCCGTTCCGTGTCTGCACAAGAAGAGAAGTCGGGTTAGTCACGTCGCGCCTTTCTGTCGGTCGGATCCTCAGAACTTACTACACACTGTGACTTATCGAACTTTGCCCATTCGATGATGGTGGCATTGCTGCCCGTGGGCGGCGTACAAACACAGTCATATGGCAGCGTGGGGTTTATAGGGAAGTTCTTACCGATCAGCAGCACATTCTCGACAGCCTGCAACAGACAACGTTTAGACACTCCTCCCAACACCGACTGGAGTTCTACACTTACCTTGTAAATAAAAATGAACGCAATCAGGGTCGCAAAGTTCTCCTCAGTAAAGCGCGTGATGTAGCAGACCAACGCACTGGCATCTACCGCCACGAGAATGAGCAGAATAATGGTTATCCACGTGCCGATCCAAAACCGGAACGTCATGTAGTCCCAGCCCTGACTCATGCAGAAGTCGTACACGATCGTTTCGAACACCAGCACCGGCCCAGTGGAGCCGAGAATAGTCAGCGGCTGACCCGAGAAGAAACCGTAGCCCATGCCGCAGACAAACCCGGAAACCAGAGACTCCATGGCGGCCATATTCTTTCCGGTCGCCTCTCCCAGCAGCCCACCAAAGGTGATGATCGGCGAGAGGCATGCGAAGTAAAGGAAAATCCACGAAGCTATACACTGCATGGACAAGGCATCCTTAAAGTCCGACCAATACCACGGCAATTTCCGCTTCACATCGTTGACGAGGCCGCCGAACAGACGACCAGAGCGTGACAATCCGGACTCCTCGCGCAATCGTTGCTCTTCCTCCTCCTCGTCGACCTCCTCCTTGGGTGCCTCGGGTGGTCGCTTTCGAACTTCTTGCGAGGGTATGGCTGCTGGCGGCTCGATACGTATTGTTGGATCCCATTCGCCTGGCGGTAATACTGTGACTGCGTCGAGGAATTCATCGATTCCGGCCAAAAGATGGTCACGTTTGCGTGCGCGATATGCAACCTCGTGGAATATCTCATCGGACATTAGTGTTGCCATCGCACGACCAATTTCATGGAAATTACTATTGCTACCCGGTGGGCCGAGTAAAATGAAAAGAAATCTGAAAAAAAAAAAAAAACACAACAAATTATGAGTGGTTAAAAACGGAGGAACTATGATCTGTGTCGCATCAAGTTTGAGGTGACGTCAATCAGTTCACAAATCATGACGGACTCGGTGACAGATCTGGATGGACCTTGAGATGATCTCGAATCCTCTTACATCGACTTCAACACGATCTCTGCCAGGGTCACGCCATTTCGGGACAAAATGACGTTTAAGAGTTACAAGATCAAGCTCACCTTGTGGGAACGGGAACCTCGGTTAGATCGCCCATCACAGCGGCTGACTGCAGTCGAATGAAACCCGACAGGGACTTCTCGAGGAAGTCAACTTCTCCCACGAGAATGTTGCTAGCCTCAGCGCCTGGTGGTATCTTCCGCATGAACTGCGTATTGCTGCGATGATCATTCAGCTCGCTTGAGCTAATATTCCTAGTCATCGACTGACTACTTGGACTCTTGATCATATCATCTAGATGTCAAAAACGAGATGAATAAACAAAAGAACAACAGAAAAAAAAAAACACAAAAAGAAACCATTTATTCAACCATATCACTGCGAAAGCTTGTCTGTTTGAAAAGAAATTTCCAAGTAAACACCAACAATTGAAAGATCAGTGCATCAAGCATGCATGGTAACAGTTACGAGTGTTAGAACAAATCAAATGTGAACATGAAGTTATTACGCATGTGTGTGGGTAAACATCCTGACCAAGAAGTTTGAGTTAAACATGAGTGCAATGTCGAGAGTCATGTGGATTTAACTTTTGGGGGCGGGGTACATGTGTTAAGCAAGAGCATGCAGCATTCGTTTATGTTAATTTCAATTTAGTTTCTGTCTTTAATTTTGTTCAATTTCTCTGTGTACATAATTTCGGAAATGAAACACAAGAAAATCATACAAAAACGAATACACAACTGATCTGATCTGGTCTGATCTGTCAGACAACTGTGAGATTGAATATAAACATTTTTTTTCTGTTTTTTTTTTTTGTTTTTTGGCGAGTGACACCGATTCCAATGTGGGTATGATATATTTAAATTTAAATTATATTCGGGGTTAATTTAGATGCTTTTACCATTTCCGGGAATTGACAAAAACCGTCCATTGCCATTGTCACTGATGCCAGTTGACTTATTTGAATTATTCGCAGTTAAGTTCGTCGATGATGGACTAACATGTTCATCCACTGGAAATGCGATAATTGATTTGGTATTGCGTTAGTTTTTCACTTACAGTAATCATTTCTCTTTCTCATAAAATATATTCTTTTCCTGAAAAATGTTCTTGTTTCTTTGTTTTTTTTTTGATTGATTGATAAAGAGTGTTGTTTTTGACCGAAATGACATTTGTTTTGTGTTTCTACCTTTAACTTGGTTCCGATATGATCGACGGTTGAGCTGTCACATGACATAGGGTGCATAGAATATATATATGCATACTTTTTTGGCTGCAATCGGCTTTGTTGTCATTGTTCTGTGATTGGTCTTGTCGAGGATAGTTTGTCTACTGAACAATAACCTGGTTCGTATTTGTCTGTCTGTTTAAATGACATGTTGGGCGTTGACAAACGTCAGCACATATTCAAGTCGCAATGTATGGCGAATTTTATTTCACTTAAAATGAATCATACCTCGTCTGGTTGGTTATATATTTTAATGCTTGTAGCTTACAGTTTAAGCCGTCTTACTTATCCGAGGACAGTCAACTCTCGAATTTTGAAATCAAAAGACTCGTATCCTTTGTAAAGTTAGATCACGGTCATCAGAGATTATGTGGCGTTTTGTCGAGCCATTATTTAGGGAGATCGTACAAGAAAGTTAATGTTTTGATTAAAGTTAAAAAGTAAACCGCTCTGAAACTTCTAAATTTTGAGAAGGCAGTAGTCTAGAAATTGATCGATGAAACTCCACTTATGGACGAGTAGATGCTGGATTCTCAGGAACTTTGAAGATATTTCGAACTTGCTTTGGTATCAAGTTTATACGAAGGATCTTGTTTAGTTTTTTTTTTAGTCGAATTTTATTTCACAAATTTACAAAATCGAGCTGTCGTCGTAAATGGCGCCCGACCAGAATCAATGATTTCTTGTGTCCAAAAGTGCCTGAATTCAATTGCCTTTAGCAGCGTTGGCCAGTATGCAATACTTCTGAGGATAAGGTATGAATTCGTTGGCAAGGACAACTTGGAGATGGGCCTTGGGACCGGGGCTTTAGGGGTAAGCCACTGACTGAGCTCGTTCTCTGGGCTATGTGGTCAAGCAAACGGCGCTGAATACAGTCTTAAGCGCATTCGCATGGAAGTGTGAAGAGAGTTCACTTCGTTGCGATTGTATGCCTAAAATGATTTTCATCGCATTTACTCAACTTGTTTTATATTCAAATCCAACTAGTCTTTGTCGCCGATAAAATAGTAAGCAGTAGTCATTCACTCGTTTGTTCATTTAAATAATTCCATCTACAATTTTTTTTTTCTTAAAACTCCTACAAATTTTGATTAAAGCCCTTCCTCTGTTGGTCTGTTCTGATAAATGTCAAAAATAATGTTGCTTTGTTCTCTAGCCTGGTCACTGGCGACATCGACTGATATTTGTTGCTGTTAATTCAGATTCATATCTCAACTCCCGATCTTGATGCCTAATTATCTAGACTCCCAAAGCGTTCAAGTGTCAGTTGTCAGATGTCAAAACCTAAACTAATTCATTTTTCAGAACACTGTCCTCGTAGCAAAGTCATTTGTTTACCGTTGTGTGCTTAAACAGTTAAAAAAACACATGAAAGATTTATAAGAAAAGAATAGTTCCTGCAAAGTAGAAAAAGTCATGAGCAGTAGGAAACGAAACAAGGAGAAGTTCAAGGATTAATAGATGCAAACGAGAAGTCAAAAAAGTAGCGAACAGATTGGAAAAGATAGAAAATGCGACTGTCAAAATGTGTCCACCTAAAGTCAGGTCTGGATCTTTATTTACTTCGTTCTTTAATTAACTTGCGTTCTTCAAATAAATTGCATTTCACCAGGATATAGAGAGGAAAAGAGAATGACTTACGGAAGAGCGAACGGAAAGTGTCAATAGAAAAGCTAAGTATCTGAAATGCATATGCATTGGGAATTGACTGCGGGAGATGTGAGTGAGTTCCATAGATGATTGAGTAGAACAGAGGCGGTATGGACATGATATTCACTAAACACGTATTACACCAAAGTATTTACACAAAAAGAAAAAAATGATTTGAAAAAATTTCTGGTTAGACAAAAAACACAAAGAGGCAGTTTTAGTTCGAGAAACATTCTTTTTTCATATGTTCCGTGTGAAAGATATGAAAAAAAGAAACACAAACTAAAAGAAAAACAAAACAGAATGAAGAAAAATGATAGAAAAAGAAAAAGTACGCAAATACTGTTGTGAACCTAGTGGCTGTCGACCACTTGAGGTGGCTAAAGGATTGCGACCAGATGTTAGCCCGGGTGATGATGATGCACCAGCATGAAACCATGTTGTTACACCAATGCCACCAAATTGACTTGTGATGGGATGTCCAAATTCACCTAAATGATACACATATACATATACAAACACAGTTTTAATTGAATATGATTCCACAAGTGTTGATTGATGTATTTTTTGTTTGTTTTCAAAGAAAAATTTAACATATGTAGTATAAGCCAAACGATTATTTTGCGTGTCTATGGAATGAATATGTTCAGCGAGTTGATTCAAATTATAACTTAATGAAATGAGTTAACCTGGTCGAGATAATACGACTAAAATTTAACATACAGTTAAAATGAAATCAAATGAATGCAATTGTATGAGGCAGTGTTTACCTCACTGTATACGTGACGGAATGTTGACAAAAGGTATTTTATTTATTATTTACTATCGACTTCTTGCAGAAATAGATGCTGATCAAATCTGATCAATTGATCGGTTGAAAGGCAATAGTTTGTACGCATTTGAAGTGCAGTGAAGCAATGCAAATGTCGTAGATACGATAATAATTAAAGTTTTTTTTAACAGCGTATTTGTTCAGCACAAGATGTGAGCATATTCAAACCCAAGAAAAGCCAAATTTGCAAATTTAAGCATTTTAAACGTTGAAAGACAGTTTCTGGAGTTAATATGTATCATCGCAGTTATCGGCGGAAGATTGCATTGCAAAAGCAAGATAATAATAATTGCAACGATAAACAGAAGCATCATTAATATTTGCGCATTAAATGCCTTCGGAGACTGTGGCAAATTGTGAACAAAAAATACATGTGGCCTTGAATTGCTTTCTGAGCCAATCTATGTCCTATAAAACTTACAAGGACAGGGCGGGGAATTTTTATTGTCATATATAATTACTCTTGGCTAAGAGCCCGAGTCAGATTTAAAGCATATTCCTTAAATCTGACTCGTGGAGATGTGGATCGTTTTATTTTTCGGTAGATACCTTCCGTGCATTTATAGCAAATTATGATCGAGATCGCCGTCTATCTTACCCTACTGGAGGCAACACTTTGAGAGGGTATTCCAAACGAGTGGGTCTCAATTTAACAAGAGCCAGAAACAATGTACGGGTGCCTGCTTGATTGGAGCTGGAGAAGGCCTTTGGCGCCGTTTGGTTAGAAGGTCTTTTTTACAAGCTCCATCGGCTGGGCATTAGCAGACCACTACAGTAGTGGTGTAACATGACCTACTGTGTGACATGATTTAAGGTACCGAATGGATATTTACAGATTCACACATTTGTGATGAGGCTCATTTCTGACTTAGTGTATCTAACAAATAGTCGCGTCCAAACTGTGAACATCTATCCGACACTGTCGATCGTGTGATTCAAAGATTCAAATCTTCGAAAACTCTCCGCCAAGACCGTGTAATTTGTCGCCGTGGGATTCTTTTTTGCGAGTCTATGCAAAAGATCGTGCTTCTGTTGACAGTCCGGAAAAAATAAATATTCTTCAAGTTATGGCCAGATGTTGAACATTCTCACAATCGAACATGCTCGTTTTATTGTGGCTGTTGATTTATTGCACTCACAAGCAGGCCAGCAATGTATTGAGTTGACCGAAATCTGAATCATAAACGGGTTTAAATTTACTTTTGGTACCACAAAATGGATGGACCTGTATTTCCAACAATATTTGGAAATAAAACATGTACCAGACACTGGCAGCATTTGAAGCTTTGCGTTTGAGAATAGGAGCATTCCATGAATTTATAAATGTATATTATCTTTTATTGGCATCAGAATTTACATTTAATTTGTATACTTTTCTGCAAAATAAGGGTGGCGCTACGGTTCGTAGAGGGTCAGGGACTAGCTTCTCAACAATCACTCGTGTTGTGCGTGCTATTGTTATTTCACGTTTGTATTTTCGGCAGTAAGGTTCTAAAGCCGTATCTCCGTGCACGCTAGATCAAAAATACCATTATTGTTACCCTACAATTTGTTGTTATTTCACGAGCTGACGAACTGACGAGCTGACACGAGCCGATTCCGAACGGCCAATTCGGGAAGCTTTTTCTAAACAATTTTTCTCTTTGCGGATTGTCAGTGACTCAAAAGAGCTGGAGCCGTGAGCATTTTTTTGCTCATACTGGGAATCGAACCTAGGAAACGTAGGTTCAATTGCTGCCCGCACTGGTTTAACCGAACAAATAAGACTTTATTCTGATTTAATGATCTCAAAAGCACCCGATATTATGTTTCCACCAAATTTCTCGAAATACCCTAGGTTTTGGCATATATTGTGGAGGTTTTGAAACCTCTCGATTTCGCTGAAATCTTAGTTGAAACCCTCTAGAGTTCATCCGTCCGTGAGAGGTTGTCAAAGCGAACAGTATGAACTTCGGTTTATTCTTGTGTTCATTTTCACGTTTTATTTCTCTCTATTTTCTGGTGTGCTCACACTATTATTTCCAGTCAACGAACAGCTGTTTTGGCGGACATTTCAGATGTTTCAAAGGTAATGACATTTGTTTTGACAGCCATTTATAAATTGAGAGCTAATGACGTGAAAATTGAGACCTAATGACATTTGAAATCGCGTCAACTCGGTGGGAACTGTCTACAGAGGTTTCAGTAAGAATTCCGTCAAATTACGCGATTGCGGTTCTTTGGGAACATGGTATAACGAAAATTTGACGTCGAAAAGTGTTAGGTTATGATGCAGTGGGTGATTGCAGAAGGCAGTCACACTTAGGAGAAAGGAGGGCCGTACTGTTAGAACCAGTTGGTGGTTATGACGGAGAGGTTTGGCTGGCTAATGCTGACGCTGTTTAGCTCATTTAGGTTATTGAACTAGTAGGCCCCTAGGTGACAGTACCTACGCCTTGTCACACCACACACGCAGACGTGGTTTCTACCTCCTCTTCAAAAAGTCATTATTAGAGATTACCCATCCTGCTGGCAGGAGCGCCAATTGTGCAGTGTCCGGTGGGCGTCCTGAGCGATCAAAAAGTGTTAAAAAAATTCTATATTTGTTCAACAATTAAAATACATTGTGAGAACGCATTCTTCCGGATTTCTGATATAATTCAGTCAATGGATAGTTACTCAACAGTGTTAAACTTTTACCAAATTCTGTGAAAAAAAGCAGTTTAGTACGTAAGTGAGTGTTGCCATTGTCCATTCGATTAGTTCGTGAAACATTTAGTTCGAGCGCTTGCAGGGGCAAAACACTTTAACATTCGTGAAAATAAGTGCAGAAATTGAGGTCCAACTATAATGCGCGTGAGTGACATGAGTTGGTGAGCGACTACACTCACCTTCAATTTCTCACATATGGTTATGCTCCCGTATGGCTATGCACACGATGCAACATTTGGTTAAAATTTGACACTAGCTCATGTACACCCATGCGCATTATAGTTGAGCCTTTGAGTTATAACAAATTGAAATTAAAATCAACGATGATGTGTCTTAAATTCTACTTGGCACCTTTCCTGAAAACCAATAAATATTCCGCAACCGACAAAACTTATTCTAAAAGTGTGTGCTATACAATTCAGTGCTTTACACAGGTATGAATGAAGCGACTTAAGCTAGGTGATGTCTTAAACAGATTTGTTAATTTGGATGTTGACTTAGACTAGGGGTAGATACGATACTGTGCAATAGCCCTACACGCCCTTATGGGGACGTCAATGTTAGTATGATGGGACAATGTAGACCTTTAAGTTTCCGGAGAAGCTATGAATGAGGTGTTCTACGTAGGAGCGAGTATTTGTACGGCTTGGTGTTATTTTACGAGTTACCTTTACCAATATTGAGATTCCAACTGATTTGGAGTGAATGGTTGTACAACATGTCGATGGTGAAGACTGAGCAGGGAAAGTGAGCAGAAATATCTATAGACGCGGTAAAGTTGGGGTTGGGATCCCCATACCTTGATCATGAGATGTAAGCAGAAGACGATTGATTCGAAGACCACTTAAAATCGTGCTCTTAAAGCTGACTCAGACTCTGCAAAGGTCGTTGGCCTGGTAAGATGCTCATAGACAAGCAAACTTTTACGAATTGAAGAGAAAGCTTAGGAGAATGCCAACAAATTAGGAGCTTATTAAAATTGATCTGAAACAGGATAGCCCCGTTCGAAAATCAAAGCTAAGCATTTTACAAAGCCAGCTTAAAACACTCGGAGAGTGTCAAATTTAAAACAAAAGCAGTTCCTTGCTTTTGAACATAAAATGTCTGTCATTCGATGGTGAATGGTGTTTATGAAAACTTTGTGAAATCGTGCAAACATGAAGTTGTAATGTCCTTATTATAGAGTCTTTATTGACCGTGCCATTACTTGCGACAAGGTCACTGTAGACCGTATACAAACCGGGGATAAACAGGCTGTAAATTGCGAGCTTTCTTACCTCTTTCAAAACGTGTCTTAAATTGAAATTCATTCAATTATGATTCAGTATCGTTCATCATTCATGTGGAACCTTGTATTTACAACCTAATCCAAACCTGGGACTCTGGCTACAACATACTTAACTTAACTATACATCTGAAGCTATAAGTGGTACTTTATGTATGCCAGACGATGTGGAGCGTACTTGTTGCTTGAAGTTGGAAGAAGTTGGTATGAAGTCGATACTAACCTTTCACAGTGTTTAAGAGGGGAGTGGACAAATTTGGCTCTAGTAACAAAATGAGAAACGTTGACAGAAATGGCAATGAAAACTACGAATAGAAGAAAGGTCCTAACGAAGTGACAAGAATCAATCATTCGAAGATGAAGCTAAAGTAAGTCCATCACTTACAAAACAGTATTTCAAAATGTAATGCAGGAATCATCTGCAAGCTCAGTTTATTGGTTCACACTGGAAAGAGAAGAAAGACTCCCGATGAGGCGAGAATGATGATGGACGGCTAGTCGACATTTCTGTGACTTCTTCAAAACTGGCCCCTTACAGCTTGCTGGGTTAAAGTCCAAAAGAGTGTACTCATACTCAAACTTTTCCACAAATTGCCTTCGACCGACCAAACGACGAAAATCGGGTTGATTATTTACAAGTTAGTCGACAGTTTGACAATATTTTTTCAGTACATTTCACATGTTTGGCAACCTGATGGCATGGTTTATATAAATGTTGATTATTTCGACACCTGGTTGTCATTGGCAGCTTTAACAGCTGCTGAAGCATAACAATTGTCACGCTATCCGGCCACCATTTATCTGTCAACTCAACTGTCAGATTTTATAGAATAATGTGGAAATGAGGTATTAAAGAGATAGCAAACTTCTACCCCTTAACATTTTTGACAACCATTTTCATATCGTTTTCTAAAGCCAAGAACGGCATTCTCATTATTTCATGAATAACTGTCAAAACAGCCTCTCAAATTTGATCGATGAGCTTGGGGAAATCAGCTGTTAAGTCGGCCATCTCTTTAGTGCTTCATCTCTGGTACGTAGTATACAAAAGACTTCTACCCCTCTTGTCCTAAAAATGTTCTGAATGTATTCTTAAACGAATCTGACCAATCAGAGAATTCCATTTACATTACTCTGTGAATAACCGTCAAAAATTCAGGAATATCTGTCAAACATCTCTCAAATTGTTCGATGTACAGGGTGTCAAGCAGCTGTGAAGACCCTCTAGTACTTGATTTCTGGTTCTAACCACCAGTCCACCCATGTTTCCAGATGCAACTTTTTAATCCAATGGTCGTCCCCGAAAAACAGACAGAAGAACTAATCTCCATGATTGTTGATTCCATCCGCCATGACACTCGCCGAGTGAATCCCTCAATTTATCATTGAACTGGGAAACGCTCCGCCTAAGTCCGTCCGACCATCTAAAATCCTACAGTCTCACAATCCTACAGTCTTCAATTCCATTAGAAACTCCGGACGCTAAAAGCCAAACTATTAATTTCCTCCAACCACTATTTCACAGTTTCTCACATACGGCTGTTGTACGAAGTCACAATATTCCCAACCAAACACAACCCATCTTTGGCGTAAGTGACAGTGACAGTATTCACAGTCGCACAGAACCAGCGTGAAGTCAACGAACTCGCTGTCATTGTGAACAAGAACATCAGCTTAACGACTTAATCCCATTGGTTGATTAAATTAGGTCTTCTGCACTTCACACCCCACGTGAAGTCATGTGCCACTCTGATCATAGCTGCTATAGTGATGCTGAGAGAGGGAGAGAGGAATTTTCTTCGAAACAGGTCAACCAGTTATTGCCACTGGAGATTAGTGCTCCCTTATCGAATTATCAATTTCTTGTCAAGGATGCAATCTGAAAAGGGGTCGCGTGGGCGACGGGGAGGGGTGAAAAATCGAATGAGCACACAGAACCCCATAAACAAACACACACCAACACCAGCAGACAAGCTTACACCTTACAACTGATTAACTTCATGTGCACAGTGCACGGGTGCGATTATGACGTTCACAAGTACTTCAATACCCTTCATCGTAATTTACAGTCTTCAGAGCGCAGCGAAGGGCGCCAGCAGATGCACCCACTCACAGCGGCGTCTATCGCCGCACCCCATCGACCAACCGACCGAGGGACCACACCGACCCATACACCACACTCTACAGATGTGTCATTTGAACGAACATAGTTACGAGTACTGATGATGATGGGAATGCGCGAGACACGGACAATGGTTTACAGGTACTCTGCGTGTATTTGTGTGTGTGTACAAATCAGTTAGGATCTCAATCAGAGCTTTATGTTTGTTGATTAGCATAGAATAACGAGAATAACGAGAATAACGAGAATTACGAGAATTACGAGTACAACGGGCAACAGGAACTGGACGGGGGGGTGTGTATGAAAATTATATCTATAGTATGTGCATACTTAATACCTGATGGTACCGCTAGGTAACAACCGCGTTGATCTCTATTGGGCCCATAGGCTTGGGGGCTGGGTGTGGGACGTCCTCCAGCGAGTCCTGACGATGATGCCGTTGCATGCAATGAGTGTGACGACGATGCAGGTTTGTCTTGTTGGAAGTCTACGTTTTTGCGATTTTTTGGTTTTCGTTCATTTTGAAAATTTTTGTTTTTGATTTTGATTATTTCATAAATTAATTTTTTGTTTTCATGTATGAATGAGTGTTAGTAGATATGGATGAGTTTTTTTTTTTTTTTTTAATTTTTTTTTGTACTTGGATGAATCTTATCCTAGACCTTAGGAGACTATGTAGATATGGTTTTGTGAGTACGTGAGTCTTAATTAAATTTACGTAAAGTATACATATTTTGTTTTTCAATTCAATTGCTTTACAATCAGTTACTTTGTATCTAATGGTTGTTGTTGTTGTTGTTGTTGGAATACGAGTATATATTGGACACTCAAAACAATCGAACAAGTTAATGAGAAACTAAAACAGAAATGAAATGAGGGCAGATTGAAATCAGTCTAACTCACTTTTTGCCGATGATTGATTCTTTCCGATGTCGGCCAGCGATCGTATTAATGGGAGCTTGCTCTTGTTCTTGGCCTCGTGCTGATGCCTGTGCCGTCGGAGGAGGGCGTCTTTCACTTGGTCCCTGGACTGCAAGGGGAGTGTGCCAGCATTGACCATGTTCTCGCAGACCAGCTCGGCGATAGTTTCCAAATTGTTCGCCTCCATGTCCAGGATGATGGTGCCGTTCATGATGAGACTGCGTAGCTCGAATAACGAGTGGAGGGACAGTGTTGCCACATGAGGTTTTGACCAGCGATTGCCGCCCTCTTCGACGTCCTCCTCGAATTTGATCCAACGTGCGGTCTCCTTCCATTCGATATCGTCGCCCTCCTTGACCAGTTCCTCCATCTCGGAGAACAATGGATGCGACTCGTGTGTGCCGTCGTCGACATCCTCGCCCAGTATGAATTGGACACGTTGGGCTGGTGGTGTAACTGAAATCGAAAATAGCTGCCATTAGTGGATGTGTGACATTTTCAAAACGTTTAAATTGATGTGCTGTTGATGGTCAGGGACTGAGTGCTAACGACCGACGGTCATTTAAATGAAAGCCGATAACGCAATGTTTACTAAACAATTTAAGTGAGGTCTCATCTGACCGGGTTTTCATGCAAAACAAGGCAGCATGCTAGGGGAGGCAAAATGTGTGTGGGAGTGTTCGCTGTGCCCGACAAGTTGATGAGAATTGAATTCGTTGCTCAGGACGCAGCCGTTTCTGGTTTGGGAGGTTTAAGATAGTTTGCTAATGCTAAACCCCAAAATAAGTGGAATGTCGATGTTTTTCCGACAACTTATCCAGAGACTCGCAAATGGTCTGGAAACTAGGGCGGTGTGTGTGTGACGTTTCAGAAAATCGAGGTTTGGTTGTGCGGTAACTTCGCTGACACGCTATGAAGCGGAATGGTGTAGATTGTCAGGGAATGGGTGCTGTCCCTTTGGACGGTTGTTGGAAAATAGAGAAGTGAAGAAGGATGTTTTAGGATGACATGATGGTGAATTTTCCCTGCTGAACTTCCAACAGTTTGTCTAAGTGAGCTGCGACGTGTGTTGTAAGGACAACCGTCAACCAATTCAGGGGATGCTCGACAAGATTTTTTGAAATGAAAATGTGTTGTCGCAATACGAGGAGGCACCATGTTACGTCGATAGCACTGATTGAATGACAATCTATTCGTATTTTGACAATGAGATCCTTAGAAGTTAAAGGAAGTTAAACTGAACCCGTAGAGGGCCAGGGCCTAGCTTCTACAGCAACCACCCGTGTTGTGCATGCAATTGTTCTTTCACGAGTTGAAGGGTTGCAGTTATTCAAAAAGAGTGACATTTCTGCCATCTCTGTCTGAGTTCCGTTGTGGAACGATCGTTCAGGTGGAAGATCGGAGCATGGAAATACGTTAGACAAAGCCTGTAGGCATTCCAAATGAGTCACACATGAGAAATGCAATCCCTGCGGAGGCAATCCCTGCGGACAGACAAGAGTTCATGGACTACGAACTGCAATGTCATTTAGAACGTACACCAGTTTTAGTCTTTTACTTTACGGACTTATTTGTTTTTTTCTGTGTAGCCAATCGTTCTATACAGTGAACGCCGCTGAAGATTCTTCATCTCATTGTTCTAAAAGCGAACAGATATTTCGAATACTGACGAAGTAAAAAAGTCACCTGTTTATTTATTTGTCATGGGATGAGGTCAAGCCATCAAATGATTGTTTGTTTTTAATTGCGTCTCTGATCTTTTTTAGTGGATTGGACATAAAATGCTCAAAGAGCAGAAACATGCGCAGAAGTGATTCGAAGCAAGGCAGAACGGTGTGTCCAAATTTATCTGCACAATTTGCCGCAATAATTCATCTGCCTAATCTTAGGAAATTCTTTCTCTCTTATTTTATCAGAAACTTTACTTCCGTCGACTAGATCGCTGCCAAAACCGAGGGCAATATGATCTTCAGAGATTTGGTACGAGTAAACGTGTGTGAATGACGAAAACATGTGCACACACAAGACACAAGACACGTAAACACACTTGAAAATGTTTAATCTTTGCTGATGTTCGCAATTAAATGATGACTTATCTTGTCTCCTGTGGTCTGTGTCAACAGCTCTGACACAGATAGTAAGTGTGGACGAGGAGATGCATGCGCAGAGCATACACTGAAGCCTGGTAAAATGCACGAAAAAAATAACAGATGGAGTGGTCAACTGATGCAATGATGTAATCGTGGTTCGGAAAATGGGTCAGTGGACAGGAGATTACTGATGGGCGCGTAGAGATTAGATTACAAGCGTCTGCCAACATCTCGTAACGCGATTCGAGCTTTTTCTTATATAATTTGTGCTCGCGAAAGTGGCGTCAGTGGTTGATCACGGGGTGAAGGTATGGTGGGGAAGGTATGGTTACCTGGTCTTACATGGAATTGTACTCAGTGGGAAATATTGACCTGGGTATAGAGTTCCTGCTGTTCGGCTGAAGCTGGTGCCCGAAAAGATGATTGCGGGTAAAGTGGTTGAGCATTTCTGAGCATTCTCGGAGGTACGCCCTTGGCCAAACCACTTGTGAGTGGTTTTAAAAATAGCGGCAGAACAGGGACAAAGAAGACACAGTACGTCGATGCTCACGAGAGTGGATTTAGTGGATCTAGTAGCAGGTTGATCTTGGGCACTAGATCAGATATAAGTTTAAAATCCAAGCACAAAGCGCATGTAGCGAATTAGAGGGGTGAACTATTTCTTGCATCTGTTCCGGAAACCGAGGCACTTCGCAGCATTATTCTCGGCCTCAAATATACTATGCACCTACCGAGAATGGAAAGACTTTCAGTTTCATGAACACAAGTGCCATTCATGGATAATGATTATTTAGGGATTCGCTTAATTGACAGCAGACATCAATGATCATTGAAATTTTGTTCTTTTGCTGTACTTAACAGGCGCTACCGATGGTCGGAGTAAGGTCAACAGAATGTTAAAAAACAGACACTACTGTATTAGCAACGAAGTAAATTGTATTAGAACTAGCACCCAGAGAAAGAAAGAGCGTGGGACAAAAAACATAACCTTGGGGAACCCCAACTTTTCTTTGATAGAGAGATATCAGACTTGAACCCATGAAGAACAGCTTGATTTGAACGGATCGAAAGGTAATTTCTTATCCACGGAAGAAGAAGAGATTAATCGATCACATAAGCTCGGGTTTTCGACAAAATAGTATGATGCCAAGCTGGCACCATTTTCTGTCGCCTCCGTAAAAAATCCGAAAAATCGAGCGAAGTAGAACACCTCTTCTGAAGTTTTGGGGGAACGCCATACGAGCCATCGGATGTGTGCACGTTGAGATCTGTGAGTAGTTTTGCAGCTGTACAAGTGCGAACGATTTGTGGCGTCAATGGTTAGAATGTGGATGCTCGGAGCAGGATGCGAGGTGCGCTGACACTTGGGTTGCCATTGAAATGAGCATGGGAATTGAAGACGCGCGGCAGAAGGTTGTAGAATTAAATATCAGATTTTTATGTTAAAAAAAAACAAAGGACTCGCTCCTTGTCCCATTGGATGGTACTGATTTCATCAAATTACACAATCCTTTACACATTGAGAGAGTTGAGAGTAAGTCATGTTCTTTTTGCAGATGACTGTAATTTGACTGTTCAATGCACAATATATGCTAGTGGAGTCCAATTGAAGCAGTTGGAGAAGTTTAAGTATCTCGGGGTCCTGTAGGTGTTACTCATGTTGAGTCAGTTTTGAAACAACTTGGTGGATCTGTAATCAGAAAGGTCGGGCTTGGTGTCAAGCTAGAGGTTTTCAAGTCAGTATTTATTCCCACTCATGACCATGGGTGAGGTCATGACCGAAAGAATAAGATCGCGAATACAAGCTGCTGAGATGAGATTTGGGGGAACTACTCGCCGGAATAGGGTGAGAAAGACTGCTCAACATTTAGCAACTGCTTCTTCGAATGGAAAGGGCTATACTTCGGTGGTTTGGGCACTTGGTTCGAATGTCCCCTTCATCACGACTTCCTTGGCGGGCATTGACTGCGCCTCAGGTAGACAACAGCTTAGCACAGGACGAGGTGGTTGGCCCAGGTCCCAAAACTCTCTTGGGCATAACTCCTGATGAGGTGGGGTGAATGGCGGAGGATCGAGTTGCCTGGATATCTCTCATGTGTTGTTTACCCCGGCGACTCCTTTAGTGAATCATGCGGGTCAGAAGATGATGCTGATGACAGAATTCTCGATCCAGAAGGGGCCACAATAGATCATGCGGTTCATTTGAGTCACATTACATCCCATTATGTTCAATTCAATTCACATCTGCTGTTCCTTAAGCCTAGAGAATGAATTGGCATTTCTGATGTCCTGAGGTGGTTGAAGTTGGATGCCACTGGCTAGTTTGACAAATCACAGCCAACCTCAACATGACCCCTCGCCAGACGGCAGTTTGTGGCAATGTTCCAAGGTTTGATTAACAAAATTGAGCTTAAATTTCATGCGGGTGCCATACAAAAATGAATGAAAAAACAAACTAACGAACATTCTCTTAAAGTGTATACAAATGAGTCAAAACAAGACAATGAAGTGCACTGTAAACGCTACTGTGCAAGCACATTATGCAACTATGACTACAAGTATATTCACCAGCGTCAGCTACACTAATTCGACGTGTCAGAATCAACGATCCGGCTCCTAAAATGTGAGTGTGAAAATAAAAACGCAATTGTTAAATGAGATATTTTACATGAATATTCTGAAAACAATTTGTTCAAATTCTCTGAAAAAAAAAAACAAACAAAAAACGACTTAAGTGCAAACGAGCGAAGTTATGAAAAGCCTGCAACAAATACATAAGGAATGTCGTGTTGATGCATCTGAGTATGCATCTGAATCTGTGAATTATCTTTCCCATCACATCGAAAGTCAATCGATTTTGCGCTTTCCGATTGTGAATTTATTAAATTGATTCGATTCGCTTCCCTATTCGTGTCATTATGCAAGGCGATGGGGGGGAGTACTTGATGCATTGCACGTGCCCATTCAACAAGTGAATGGAGTGCTGAAGCGGATAGGGCGCACTAAACTCTGAATGAATCCATTCATAAAATAGCTTTTAGTTCCTCTGGATAATGGGAATACATGGGACTCTGGAAAAGTGCACTTCTTTAGAGGAATGGATTTTATTTGAATCGTTTTTCGAGTGCACGAGTGCAATGAATTTATGTGAAATCTGCTTGAACTCATGGTTTGAAGTGATTATTTTTCGCAACTTCATTTGTAGTGCTTTCTGAGTGGTTGTGTTTGTGCTGAAGATGAAAGTGCGACTCTGGACTAAAGTCAAATCAAAGGCGAACCCCCGGCGAATTAACCACCATGCTTGAATATAATGCTCAGAAAGACCGAACAACAATGCAGCTGCGAGCTTCTTTTTCTCATGGGCCTCAGCCAACAAGCCTCTCCTTATGATATTTAGCCAGCTTCCTTGAATTTCACCTGATAACCACGCTGCTAGTGATGATTGCAAGCATGTCTACCAACTCAATAAAGCGCCAGATTCACTGACCGCCCATGCAGTTTCGAACAGGAGCAATAACATAACATCCTCAGAATTTTTTGGGAAATTGCTTATTTTGACTCATCACACAAAATAGTTTAGTTTCAAAACTCCTCTGCCTTACGTTCAAATCCATTGGCATGTGTCAGACTTTGAAACCTTGCAGTAGGCTGTTAATGAACTCTGACGGCTCAAAAAAGAGTGCAGGCACAGGCACAGGGGTCTATGTTGACACCTGAGCAGGCCCATGGCTTGGTCTAGAAATAAGAGCAACAGGAGGGGCCTTGTGGCCCACACTTAGCAAAAAGACATCAACATCTCCTATCACGTTTAGTTACAAGGAAGTGCGCGTGTTGATAGGAGTCCCTATCGGGCACAGTGCATTATGTTTGAAAAACCCACCCAACGAGTTTCTGAAGAAGGTGCACTTATGAGGAAGAAATAAAATCTTTCAAACATCTGCTCTGGGAATGCCCAGCATTATGGCTGACACTACGTTTTGTTTTCGTATTTTTCATGTAGCCTCATAAATTGGAAAACAATTAATCGAAAAATTTAATTATTCAGGCGCTAGTAGCTAGTTTTTAGGCATTTCATCCCTTTCCTCCAAGAGTGGTTACACGTATACGATGAGAGAAACTACAGAACAGTGAGTTGCGCGGCACATATCTGAAAGGTTTGAGCGACTTAAAACTGCTCCATCGCGTGTAGAGGAGGAATTGCGACTGTTTTCAGCAGCTGTCATTGCCTCTGCAAGGGATATTTGTGGAGTGAAGCGGCTTGGAGTGAAGGCTGGTGGTGAGAAAAGAACTACGTGGTTTAAAACGCCCGGAATTCAAGAAGCCGTCAGGGAGAAGAAGAAGACCTACAGAGACTGGATTCTCTTGAGGGACTCTGCTTCTCGTGACCGGTACACTGAGGCGCGAAGCAGCTAAAAAGCAGTCTTGGAAGGAGTTCTGCGAGAAGTTGGAAAGCGACCAGGGATCTGCGAAAAAGGTGTTCTGGGAAACCATTCGCCGACTCAGAGGAAGGAAATTCAACCTCATCGAAGGAGTCGAATCCAAAGATGGCGTGTTTCCAATGAGGTGGACATCTTACGCAGGTGGCGCGAGCACTTTTCGGGAGCACTGAGGATGGCAGACCTGTATTCTTGAGTAGGAGATAGTACAATAGTCCAAAGGTGGAGGAAGTAATTTTTGCGATTGAATCGCTAAATGTTGGCAAGTCCGCCGGTGTGGATGAAATCCGGCCAGAAATGCTTAAGGCAATGGGTAAAGAGGGAGTTTTATGGCTCTCTCGTGTCATTAAAGTGACCTGGGAACGTGGTGAGATACCTGGCGACTGACAAACTGGGGTGATTGTCCCACTTTTCAAGAAGGGGGACAGAAGATGATGATGATGATCATCCCTTTTCTTCAGGACAACTCTGTTTGGAAACCCAATATATGCACACATGCCACTATGATCCTCTGCAAAACAATTGCTATCTCTTCTCCGAAAGTGTGATGTAATGTAATCATATGGAAAAAAAACGTAGTGTCATATAGCCATTAGCAAAGGAAGGAAGGCAGTTGTTCCTAGGAAAGTACTTCATCGTGGAGATAGAGGACTTGAATGCGTTTGAACTGAAAAACCTCCTAAGGAAGGTTTTAGCAGAAAGGTCTCACGAACAACGCCAGCGGCATACAGGGCATACATGAACAGGCATACAAAACCTATCTATTCTCTACTTGTTAATGAATATCAGTGAATATGAATATCATCTCAACGGGCGATCATTTCGGGTTTGAGATCACTATTCGCAGTATCCTTCCCTTCGTTTGCGCTGGTGAATGTTTTGAAAGTCTTTCACTTCAGGGAACACGGTGAGGTTTCCTTCGCAAAAAACCTCACTGCACTTCGGTTTATCGAATATACTCGAAATTTCGAGACGACCTTTGTTGTTTTCCATACAAATCAGGTGCTTTAATCCTCTAATGCCTACCACCGCCTCTAAGCGGGCTATATGTTTGCATGTGTTAAGAAATAACTGTTCTTGTCTTTTTGTGCAACTTTAAGTGCTCTGCACCGAGTTTGAACATAGCTCTTTCCTTTGCAATTTATTTCATGGCTGCAGTGCGTTTTTTACCCACACTTAGTTCGATTAAAGTCGAAAAAAGCACATTTTGGACGGAAATAAATATTTCTGGGCAGACAAGATTTTCGAAAAAAAAAAAAAAAAATATGCAAAAATTTTGATAAATCAATGTAAATAAAAATGATACAAAATTATCAGGAATACCTTGCTCTTGTCAAATTTTTAATTTTAGGCGGTTTAAGTAATTTGATCTATTTTCGGTTGTAAAAGGTCTAAATTTAATTTTTTGTATCTGTTGTTTGCAAATTCTCTGTTGTTTGTGTGCATACTATTTTATGAACAAAATTTGAATCGAATCAAAAAATAGGCAAAAGAGGATAAATAGCACGCCATGTTTTTTTTTTTTTTGTTTTTTTAAGTGATGCTTGATAACGACAATATGCGATTCTAAACATCATGTCAAAACTGTGTTGAAACATTCTTTCCTCCAAGATAAGGAGAATAAGGCAGCGAGACTTAAGCAGTAGTCATGGAAAGAATCCGTCCCATTTATAATACTATTTTATTTCCATTGTTTTTAATTAAATTATTGAATTAATGTTCTCTGTTCACTAACTCTGTTAATTCGATTATGAAATTTGACGAAGAAGCCTTGCGTTGAACTTAGTGATGTCGACTGCCGCAATTATTTCTGAACTCACTGTAAATGGGGATCACGGGATTCGGACGATACCCGTTTTGCTACAAAATTGAATTTTGTGGGATTTTTTTTACTATAAAAAACAACAGCGCTACCTTTCGGGTCCCCAACTATTTTTTTTTCAGTCTATCACTACACATGCATACCGTAATTATCTACATTCAAAAAAAAGGTGATAGAGGGAAACATACGCATTGTGCTCTTTATCCAACAAAATAAATGGCATCCCTGTTCTGTTCATATCACCATCTAAGGGTTTCAAAATTGGGCAAGGCGCACTACTCGATGCTCCGCCTTCCCCTTTAACTCATCACAGGTTATGTCCACCACCTCATCCTGATTCCAAGCGATTCCCTAACTGATCTAATACCATTCAAGGCACACTTCGCCAGTTGTAATGGTGGGGCCATTCGTGCCACGTGGTTTGGTCACGAAACATGGCCTTTCTGTTCGAAGTAGGAGCTGCTTAACATTGAGTTCTTCTCGTACTGTGGTGTTTCTCACCCTATCCCGGCGAGAAACTCCCTCAACAGCACGACGACACTCCATTCGGCAGCTTGTATTTGCGGTCGTATTTTTCGGGTTTTGTTCTACTGTCGCTAAAACGCGTAAGATCCAATAAAGAAGTTCACACTTTCTTTGGTTTTGCAAACTTATTCGAAAACGGGACGATACAACATCAGCAATCCTGCTACTATTTTAAAGTAGAAAGTGGCCGGCTCGTGTATGCAGATGTAGGCAAAGTCGTATTTGCTCCAATTTTAGCAGATCTACTTGTCCTAAGTTAATCATCAACTAATCTGCTAATCCGTGTGTTAATTTAAAAAGCGTCTTAAGAGGTGGTCATGCATGTATTTACCTTGCAAAGAGGTGTGAGTTTGTAGTCCTCACGCAAATAAACTCTTATCTGAATAATTTAGGCAGTGCTTTGTTTTGTGTGAGACGGTGCACTGTATTTCACAACAATTTGAAACAAGCACATTCAGTAGAATCAGTTGAAGTGGGGCTACATTTTTCCATTACGCCGAGCACAAAATTCTAATTTGCCTTTTGCACTCAAATTGATTTAGAATGTAGCGCAGCTGATTGTGAGAGAAGGGTTTGAAAATGTTTATAAATTGCTCTGGGGCTGGAGAATTAATCAATTAAGCTCGTGGGGTTATTTGTTTTCCATTCTCACCTATGACGCATTATTTCAAGATTAATTGACTTGGCTCTAATCGCTTCTATAGATATTGCTCGCACTAATACAACAACTATGTGGTGTTAAGGCTTAAGTGCCCTAAGGGGGGAGTTCACGAATTCAAGGCAGAGCTGTAGGCTCGAAAGCGGGGACTTAATGCTGCAAAATTAAAATAGCCGTGAAATAGTAGCAATAATCGACAAGTATTTTGGCCCGAGATCCAGATTTTTGCCAAAAAAATCATCTCCTCAGGCGAGGCAAAGGCAACGCTCGAAGTTACGTATGAAAGGCCAATTTGACGACGGGGACATCTAGCGGCGAGCGTTCATGCCCCGGTCATGTGACTTGGCAGCACTTTCTCTGGCACTACGTCAAGTCCTTAATTCGAAGCTGGACAAGGTCGATGCCAATATTCGAGACTCCAGTCAGTCATCGAAAATTAAATCGATCGCTTGAAGAACTGCCAGCGAGGTCTGGGGCTATTTGCATCGAAAAAGACCATTGCTCAAAATGTTGTGTTAAATTTTGTTTAAAATGTACTAGGACCAGCGGTTTCGGTCGAACCTGATTTTTCTTATAACTTGTGTTAGTTTTATTAGAACGAAAAAGGAAAAATAAAGGTTTTTGGACTTGGTCCTGATGGAATTGCATTCAATAATTTATTTAAATATATTTTCTTATCTGGTCACCCTGTACTAAATACTAAGATGAGTGGCCCTACAGGGCATGGTGAACTTGGATTCAACTTCTACAGGAAGCACTAATGCTGGCCGTGCACTGAATGTTTTATTTCGACTTCGAGTGGAGAAGTTGGAAAGGCTATTCGAGACAGATATATTTTGTGAGCAATATCAGCGACTCGGAATTACTGGGACCACGCTTTATGAAAGTAGCTTGTGCCGGGCATTAAACCTAGAGCCCTCAGCGTAGAAGTCGGCGACCGACACAGTACGCCACAGCGGCCCACAAACTCTGTGTTGAAGCTGGTGTACCTACCGCAAGAAGATGTTCTTGGTCCTTTCCTTTACTTGATGTATATTTGCGGTACAGCCGTATATTTCAATACGAATTAACTGCAAATCAATATTTCTGGTGTTACGGTGACAGCTGAAACTGGGTGGTTCTGTAGATCGGCTAGTGGGCCAGTGGGCCTATGTTCGTACATATAAATTTCCCATCATTTTATTTTTTTAGGTGGTTATTAAACACCATACTGCAGCACTCAGCCAACGAGACTACTACCGCTGACACCACTGATCGACCACTCCAGTGATAGTGCGGTTAATGTGATCCCAACGACAAATGGTGACTGGATCAGCTTTAAAAACCCGATAAAATCATTTTGACTTTGCTTTTACTCGGATACGAACCGGGGACCTCTTGAGGGAAGAGCAGGCACTTAACCAACTGCGCCAGCCAGTCGTTTCAAAATGTACTTAATAAAAATAATATATTGTTTGGCTTACAACCCGCAGAGCGCCAGGGCTTAGCTTTCAGCAACCACTCGTGTTGTGCGTGCTATTGTGCATTCACGAGTTGAAGGGAAGTACAGTTTTATGCCGAACGGCCAAGCTTTTTCTAGACAGACTTTTCTAGAAAGAGATGGAGCCGTGAAAGTTATATTGGTCGTACCGGAAATAGAACCTCAGAAACGTAGACTCAAGTGCGTAGGAGGTCGATGCACCAAGTCACAACACCACCGTTGCCACATATAAACTATAATCGATATGCATTCAAAAATACCTTCGGAAATGAAGCAAGCTTACATATATTCCTCAACGGGAGTACCTCGAAAAGCGTAAATTTATGAGCATTGTAATAAGTATAGAGAAAATACTGGCTAAAATATTTCAAGGTTCTTGTTGAAAACAAGTTAATTTGGACGTAAGTGGAATAACTGTAGAGTTGCACGAAACCAAGCAACAGAAGCATATCACAAATTTGTCGGGACAGTACGCAGTAGATCCTTAAAAAGGTGAACATATATAAAACATGCTCCGATCATCTTTTCGAGAATCAAATTTAGTTAAAAAAGAAACGTACGTCTTCGTCACCCACCTTGTACCAAACCATAGCACTTCTTTCTATGGTCTTGGAAACGTTGATAAATCGTGAGCTTATGAAATATCTTGCATCGCGGAGGCTTCTTAATGACCGGCGGTATGGTTTCCGCAGCAACAGGTCCACTGGTGATCTGATAGCTTATCTGACCGAAAAGTGGAACCAATCTTTGCACAATGCAGGCGAAGGCAAGATCGTTGCGCATGATATTTCTAAGACATTTGACAGAGTTTGGCATCAAGCTCTCTTGTCGAAAATGCGTGCCTATGGTGTTGATGAATGTCTTCTTCAATGGATTTCAAATTTCTTCTCCTTTCGAATCGTTCAATTCAAGTTGTTTTGGATGGGTTAAAGTCTGATATCCACCAAATAAATGCTGGTGTTCCCCAAGGCTCTGTGCTGTCTCCAACACTTTTTTTCATTTTTTATAAATGATCTCTTGTCTGCTACTTCTTTTCATATTCGTTCCATGACTCACTTCGGCCATAGAATTGGAACGGCAGCTTATGTTAAGCACATTGAATTCCGATCTTGACAGCATAATTAACTGGGGAAAGGACAATCGAGTGGAATTCAATGTTTCAAAAACTCAATGCTGCCACTCAAGCGAACCCTTGTTAATCGGCCATTATCCATGAATTCAATGAAACCGGAAAGTTTTCCATCCCTGGTATGCGTATCAACACAACACTTAGTTGGAAAGATAACATATTTGAGGTCACCAAAAATGTTCAGGTTTCCTCAATCGATGCAAGAAATACTCCACCCCTTCTGATTTGGCTTAAATTTATGAAACGTATATAAGCCCCAAACTTGAGTACAACGCTCATATCTGGACTGGTGCCCCCAAAACCAACTTGCACCTACTAGATAGAGTCCAAAAAGCGAGCGATAAAACGTATAGGCGACAACAATATTGCAAAGTCATTAGACTCGCTCGAACATCGACGTACCGTCTCTTCTCTATCCGTATTTTATCGCTACTTTAACAAACGATGCTCAAGTGAGCTTGCCAACTACATTCCTCCTCTCGCTTTCTCCCTCTACATCTTCGGCCCGTGCTATGTCTTGAACCCAGATACTTCAGGGTGTTAACAATTCGTTGTGCGCGCGCAAATTATATAAAAAAAACCGTGTATGTAGCACATTGGATATATCAAATGAATAATTCATTCTGTTTTATAAAAACAAGGGAAAAAAGTTGTTTGTGAAGGCTGTAAAAATGACTTATTAAAAAGATTTAGACGTTTTTCTTAAAAAAAAATAATGCCCTATGGCAGACAGCCAACAGGATGAAAGTTATCGTTCATCTTTGCGAATTGTCCATCTTATAGACCTGTTCATGTTTCCGTGATTTTACCTGGTAATTTATTTACACGGTTATTGTTTATCACGGTCTAGAAAAAATTCCGTTTTTACACGATATTTTTACAAACCGATTTAGCACGATTAAAAAAGCTATTTGTTTTCAATTTCAAAGAAAACGCCCTCACTGAAATTCGGTTCACATCAGAGCAGAATATCAAAAATTGGCTTGATTCATTCTTCACTGCCAAGCCGGCGCAGTTGTTTTGAGATGGGATCCACAAATTGCCAGAAAGATGGGAAAAAGTCATAACTTCAGATGGGCATTACTTTGAATAATACTATTGTACATGTTTTTTTTAAATAAACGTTCAAATTTTAAAAAAAAGCGAAATACTTCATGTCTTTATTACACGGTTTTTTCTGCCGTGTAAAAACAAAATTAGGTGTACTAGGAATTATTCTCTACACACCGATGCGAAAACCTCATGCAACAGTGAGCGAACGGCGTTTCCACCTAGCCCCGCAACAAGCACATTTGTCTACACACTATCTACTACCTGGAACAGTGTGTGCCGATTATAATTAATAAACCATAAACCAATGCAGGTTAAATCTACGTTAACGTTCACGTAACCCACAGAATACGACCACAATGGAACCTCTAATTTGCCCAAGCCCTATCAAATACGCTTAAGCAGAATAATTTAAGTGCTTTAACGGGAAAGGATTCATCCTAACGACTCTTTAACGTGCCGCCTGAGGTTGATTCGCCGGAAAGGACAATAATTAATCTATAATTGCTACAGTTCGGAAAATTAATTGAAACCTGTTTTGATGACAAAGCGGCACATCCTTAATTGATAAACGAAGACTGTCGTTCACGTTTGTGTTTACTGAACCCAGCCATTCAAACGAATTCCGTTTTAATAAAGCCCTCGAGATCGCACTCCTAGTTAAGTCAGTCCTAGTCATTTGTATAAGTATGTCCTCGAAGGAAGCGTGATGGAATAAATTAATTTTTCAAAAGTTCAAAAGGCATAAAAATAAAGACGCAAAGAAAGCCGGGACACACGCCAGCGGGTGGTGCAGGGTGTACATAGGATTAAATAAAATCAAATTGAATGTAAATTTCGTGTTCTAGTTAATTCAACATCAACATACTTGGCCTGTCTGTGTCTGGTAATTTTCCGCCATTTTCCTTCTGACGACGCCTCTGTCTTCGATTTGAATGCTTTCGTCCACCCCCGGGCACGTGAACGCCAACATACACTGAATGGGCTCGATGTCCTGAAAAGAAAAAAAGGAGAAAAAAATTTCCATAAATATGAATTCACATAATTTGCTGTAAATATAGATGTTCTTCACAAGGGAAGGGGTCTTTCTTGTCGGCCCCAACTTGACGGTGGGTCGCGTACCCACATGTCCGAGGCTCAGAGTGGGAGGCCCTCTTTTGTCTGCCCAAGGTGACACCATGCATTCACGGCTTACTGAGCGAATGGAATGTATCCTTCGGATAAACGTGTGTGTGTTGTTTGAATGTTGTTGAATTTGAATGTTTGGCTTCTAGAAAAATCTCAACACTTTGAGCCTCCCATGCACCCGAATGGATGTGGTTTCGCTTCCGCACCGCTGTTTCCCGCCACATTTTGGGGGCTCGTTCCAACCTCAGTGAGGTCGTTCTCAGTTTCACTGGTGATGTGATGATAGTCGGACCGGAGGAGCACTCGATTCCAAAATTAGCTCCGCCGGGCAGATAAGAGCTCCCAATTGTGTACAAGTGACGCAATTGGAGGTCAGTGGTGATGTATTTATTGCGAGATACTCGAATATTTCATTTACACTCCACATGCCCGCGGAAATCGGGCAACGCGGCACAGTTCGAATCGTTTTGGGCTGCTTTGCTTCTTGCTTGCGTCAATGTTTGACTTTCGCTTTTGTCTGGGGGAATTGATTTTACTCAGCGCTCAGCGTTGACCTGTGAGAGGATGATCTTGAGAATCAATAAATTGAGAGCACGCTTTACGAGAATAGTCTCTGATGAGGTCACACAAAAAAATTAGAACCGTGCGGTGGCATCATTTGGAGCAATCCCAAACTTTCGCCTTTTCCCACGGAATGAGAAGACGACTCGTACTTGGAGATAGTCCAAGTAGCAACGAAACACTGTCTCGTTATTTTTAAATTCATATAGTCAATTAGGTTGGGTGTGTTCTTATTGAGTACACTGTCTGCGGTCTGGTTGGTAATCACGGATAATGGGAGACACTTGTTCAACCTTCACTTCAATGGACGGAGCAATAAGAAAACCCTCTTTGACATCAGTCTACTGGAATGCGACTGGAAAAGGGTAACAATTTCATTAGCATCACAAATCAAAAGTAATTGTGAGCTCCAACCCAGCCAGTCACACGACACCAGCTGTTTCATAAGCGACGACGTAGCTGACCTTCACTCTGAAGCCTCTCGCGTTTAATCAAATTGATTAAATGAACAATGAACGGATTGCTCAAAACAAAGGAAGTTTAAGTCGTTTATTACGATAACTTCTTGACAAGCATTAAGAGGATTCAACCGAGTCATGTCAGACACCCTCAAGCCGTTTAATACAGACTGCGTGGAGTTTTCAAAGAAACTACATGCCGAGCAGCTTTTCAGCTACGTGCACAGGGTCCCATAAATATGTCCAGAGGTTCGAAGTTTGACACTTTTTCGGTACACACAGTAAATTATGATTAAATTTTCATAAAAGTGTCAAAATTGAAAAGCACTAAGCCCTTCATTTCACACAGGATTTGATTAGTTGCGTATTCGCTCTCGGATTTGATGTGACGAGCTCAAAGCCATCAACTCAATAAACATGACAGCGTAATGCCTCCCGCGTGCAAGCGTCGTTTATCCGCAACAATGTGCCAGACCAAGCAAAACGGGCATCTAAAGTATAAATGCGATTATGGGGGACCACCACTGCTTTGGCAGCTACAAACAATCCTGTCTAAAGACGGTTTATGCCCGGTAGATTTACGGTGAACGGCATTATTAAAGACCTTTATTGCAACAGTCCGGGAGTCATATAACGTAATGGAACTCTTTACAGGCATCATATTGAGACAATTTAACGCCAAAGTGGATGCGGAACGTGGTTTTGTTCGCAATTGCGGTTCACCGCGGGAGCCACGTGGCGGATAGGTAAACGCTGTCTGGATTTACTGGCTGCGACTGGGTTCAGGACATAAATCAGAGATCAAGAATATATCCGAAAAATTAGCGAATCCGATGCCTGGAGCAAATTTTGTTTAGTTGGGTGGTACGAGATTGTATGGCGGGCGATGAGAACACAGTCGAGAGGCTTACAAATTTATTGGAAGACTCGCTAGGGAGAGGGAGATGACTACTTTGGTGGTGAGTTGGCTGCAATTAACAACTTTTGGAATGGATATCTTTTGTTGTCCGATTAGAGACCCCAAAGTTTGAGGTGGACCTGGGTCTAGGTTACTTTAAAATCGCTCGTGCTATGAGTGCTACTGTTCACTCACGAGTGGTGGGGACCTGCAGTTGGTAACTCGAAAGAGGTGGAGTTCTGTATCAAAGCAACCGATGCTCGGAAGGTCAACTTAATTCAAAAATCTCAGTCATCAGCATCAAAATAAGGATTTTCTCCATGCATGGTCCTTTACCACAATCACTGACCGATTGCTCTTTGACTGATGAGAATGGCTGTTGTGGAGAGGTTTGGATGCATACTTCTTTAGTAAGTCCTTTTCCACGCGAGTTTAGTGTTCTCAAATGACTCAATTATAGGCTTTCACATTTTAGTTCAGTCCACCGAGCGCTCAGTTTAGTTCAAATCTGTTAGCTGAACTAGTTCCTTCTTCTAGTTTATTTAGTTCTATGTACATAGTTCACTACTCAGAAAAGTATGATAAAGCCCGTATGACACTAAGTTTTTTCCATATGTTTCTTGAGACTTATGAGAAAGTAGAGCAGTGCAAAAAATGAGTGTTTACTGCTTTAATATTAGTTTATGCAGAAGACCGCATAAAATACTAGTGTTTCGTTGGACGGTTGAATCAAGGAGAAAGATCTTATTTAAAACTACTGAGAATCATTACAATGACAGTAATTTAAAAGCGCCTCGTTACTATGATTTGAGTATCTCCGCACTAGCCTCCAAACAAGACGATCTGTCTCCTCTGCAAGCATATGATTTAATGTATCATAGATGTTGGCAAAAAAAGGTGGTGTCAGAACTTAACCAGAAGAAATCGTTCATCTATTCATCGCGACAAAAACCAGGTAAAGCCTCATACGCATCTGGCAAAGCAACGATACGGGATGTAAGTTGCAAGACACCGCAATGCAAGCTTGCGGTAGACAAAAGCAACCCCGATGTGCATAATGTTCATACACATTTTATAGAAAAACAACCCGGTTGAGCAAGCCTAATGCCCAAACACAGGGCATTCAGTTCGATTGAGTCCGGTTTCTCCTACTGAGTTACATGCATGCAGTGCACGGTATACCTGAGTTTGGTGAACTACTGAACTAAATGAACTAAAATAAAGTGTCATTGTGAACTAGTTCGCTCGTGCAATACCGAAGCCTTACAAGTCGTTCTCCATCGAAATAGGAAAACAAAATGGCGGACACAGCTGTTATCTTTAATCGTTTGAAGTGTGTGGGTGTTCTGTGTCTGGGAGGGGATCTGGCCTCATGGTGAACAATGTCCTCTTCGTCTGCTCTTGAGATTGTTCATGATTCCGCGCAAAAAAGCGGGACAGGGATGATCAAGGTGTTAATGTCAGCTTGATCCGTGTTCGAGAGAGTGCTCAAAGAAAGCAGCTGCCTAAAGAAACTTCGACTGGAAAGGATTATTCTGCGTTTAATCTTGGTACTGATGGTATTCGTACTGTTTATTTGGCAGCTGAGGTAAAGTCCGTTTGCCTATCAAGTCGGTGATGGTGAGTGTCATTATTTGAAGACAGCATTTACATTGTTTTGCCGATTCAATGGAAGTGTTAACGGAGACAACGTATTATATTCGAAAAATAGGTAATACCCAGCAAAGCTGTTAGACACTAGACAGATCTGATTCTTCCTCAAGGCAAACCCAAGTACTTGACGACGAAACACGTTGAATGTTTTTTTTTTTACCTTTAAATTCCAGATAGCTGAGAAAGAAGACAAAGCAGTTCTCATTCACATGCTTACAAATTACTTCTGGAGAACGGAGAAATCGGCGGCAATCGAACTTGCCAAACGGAGTATTATTGAGGCCGCATTTAAGTGTCTGGTCAAAGGGAAGGTCTTGTGGGATTGTTTCAGGCTGTTTGCTGCAATCAAAAGCACACTCACCTTCGAAGTCTTTTTCTGAGAATTCCAATTGGAAATCTGGTTGACATATTCGCGGATCTTTGGGCGCCTCATCGTCTGCGTTTGTCGAATGCATGGTCCACGGTCTGAAATGAGAAAAAAAAAATATTTTCAATGTCATGCATCGATAATTCAAAATCATCATCATTCTAAACGACTTGTGAAAACCAGTTGATTGAGTTGATGTGTTGTGTTAGCCTTATTGACATATGCCTATGCAGTCGAAAAACAAGAAGAAAAGAGCCTTACATAGCATTTCTCTTCGTTCTTTCCTCACTTCGTATAACTGGGGCAGCCGCCTTATTGGGAAAACTAGTAGATCTGTCGACGATCTGTCTCAATTGGCCGAAATCCACTGCATATCCAAAAACATCCAAAACAAACACGAAATATGAAAAAGAATATAACTTCAACAGCCTTTAACAACTCGAGCTTCACATCAACAAGGTCCTCGAAAAACGTGTTCCATGGTTTTTTTTTCAGAAGAAAGATGCAGGCAGGTCAAGGATTCACTAAGATGTTTAATGTCGTGACTTCTTCAACGTAATTTTTGAGAATACGCCAAACGAGAGGCACCCTGACTTTGAAATCATTGACCGAACACAGAGAGCCGTCAATAAGACGTTTGTTTGGTTTTCCTCGAGAGACTAATTTTGCTTAAGATCACCCTTGCGTTCGCGCTGATGGCATCTGAATGAGATGATCCAACACCTAGTTACATGGACAGTAAAGCAACTTGAATGTAGACAGATGGGTGGGTGATAGGGTGGTAAAGTGCATCAACAGGTTGGCTGCGTCCCGTAAAACGTTGACGCCTCACAGTGGATTGGTTTGGATGGGAGTGCGGAAATAAATATGTAATTTTTGAACCCGTAGACCGATCGTAATGAAATTAGAAACATAGTACATGTGCCATGAGATTTTTTCGTGATTAAAAAGTAGTTTAAAAAGGAGTTACGAGGTACCTCAAACGGATTACTTATTAACAGAGTAAACTTAAGTGAAAGAAAAATTTAAAAATATGGCTTTTTTGAACCCCGAAACGATTTGGCTGTGTTTCAAATTTCATTAAGATCGGTGCATGTGTTCAAAGTTACCGATTTATTATTCTGCAGATATATTATTCGTCACAACGTGCAATTTTTTGCAGCTTAGGTCAAGGTATTGCTACACTAAAAAGGCTCTTGTGGCCATAGTTGTCTGTTGGAGCTTCTTGGTACTTTTTGTCTACAATAAAACAAACAATACAAAACGCACTCTGCAAGGATGAGCTTAGTTAAGATCCTAGTATTGTATATCTCAGAGCTCTGTCAATAGATTCATTATTTTTTTTTGTAAAATAAAGATTTATACTTCTTCTAAAAATAAAGTCCCAGTTATAGTCTTTCCAACCTTTATTTAACCAAGAAATGATGACTTTTGTAGCAGGACCACAGTCAAAACCGTGTTTTTTAAATCCGATGCAGTGCAACACATTTGAATACAACTCCGCAAAAGCAAGAATAAACAGCTGATTTTTTCTGTGCGGTAACTTGAAAGTTTAGGGGTTGAGCAGCTCCGAGAAGTGCTCGCTCCATCTGCGTAAGATGTGCACCTCATTGGAAAGGAACACGCCATCTTTGGATTTGACTCCTTCGACGATGTTGGATTTCTTTCATCTGAGTCGGCGAATGGTTTGCCAGAACAACTAGTTCGTAGACTTATGGTCGCTTTCTAATTGCTCGCCTAAATTTTTCGAAGACTGCTGCGCGCACAACCATTTTTCAAGTTCTTCGCGGGATGAAGACATGTACACTTCTGTTGAAAATATGACTCGCAACTCGAATAAATATTTTGTTGACTTTTAGGGCCTGTAACTACGTGGATTTTGTATATACATTTAAACATATTTGAAATCATAAGCCTGAGTGAGTGCTTAAGCATAAAACTTAAGAGTCTAAGGAGGACTTTCTCCAATGACCTTTTAACTGCCTTCAACCCACTGCGCACTGCTGCAACAGAGGACACTCGGCTTGAATTGTTTTATCTTCTAAACGTATTCGCATGAGATCGTATAAGGTGACATCCGGGCACCATAGGTGTTCACGTGTTAATGGTCTCGAAGAGATCGAATGAACACCATGCCAGGATTTGTCGGATCGGCTAAAAAGCTTCGATTTCATCGGACAAAATGTATCATAACCATATCGTTTCGTTTTTGACAGACATTCGTGTCAGCCAAACGTCAAATTTTTGCCACACTCTCCGCGAGGAATTCATCACGGATTATTATGCGACAGAGTATGCGTGGCGGAAAAGTTTGCATTCCGAGCGGTCACCCCGCTAGGATAAGTTGCCGTGGGTTTAGTTTCACATACGACAATAAAGGACCTGGTACTAATGCCATCACCTTCCAAGTTACTATCTTGGAAGTAGTTGTTCATTTCTAGAGAAGGCAGTTCCACTCTGCAACCAGAGGTAATGGAGGAAGAGATGTGCCACTTCTACTTTTCTTTCTTTTCACAGGCAGGCGTCTGTCTCCATTGCGTTGCTCTGTACTTCTAACAAGTGTGTGTGAAAATAAAGTAGTATGCGTGACTTGAGAGCACAACTGCGATGGACTGGGGGTTTTACACTGGAAAGACGAATATCTCTTCCTTCTATTACCTCTGTTTTCAACATTTGCCTGTCTTGGCTAACGGGCTAGACACCGAGCCGGGCCGGAGATATACTCTGAAACTGTGAAGCTTACGAGTTGTTAGGCTCGAGTTGAAGCACTATGGGATACCTACGCCATGTTAAACCTAATTTTACAAGTCTCTCTCCAAGTTTCAATTCCATCTCGACTGAGCAAAAACCGACTAAATGATCTGGTTTAAGCTAGAACATACGCGTTCTAAGAAGAAAGTCTGTCTGTTCGCAGACGCAGACTCATCACTGAGAAAACTGAAGACTGTTATATTCCAAAGCACACAGGAGGCTCAGCAACTTCAACAACTTCCTTGGCAGTTGTCTTAAAGAAGACAAAAGCGTAAACACAATGGGCCTAAGATTGATCTAAGTGTGTCTGCTATCCTTGTGCGCAGCAGTCAGCCGCTTCAACCTAAGCACCTGCTCAGTATAACGCGTCCCACTTTGGAGTGTTCCTGTTCGATGTCCTCAATGACTCAAAGGTCGGCAGTCGACTCATTCATAGTAAGATTCAGACGGTTTTCTGCATACAGGCAGTTGAACTGAGGCTGCGTCGAGCAATATACTCGATTGAGTCCAGTAAGGTACAAGTTGACCCACTTTAACCCGCTTACAGGAACCTACTATGGAATCGACGACATTTTTAATTTATTAATAATAATTTGAGAAAGAGAAAAATTTAATTAAAAAATTCGTAACCTACGCTCTCTGCATTTAGTTTAAAGCGCTTTCATAATAACGTGTCCAATTCAAAAGACGAAGTTTTGCAAGTGGAATTGTGTGTCTGCCTATGTCTACATTCACCATCGTGGGATCTCGAAGCGAGAGTTATAGACATCCACCACTTTTCCCAATCCAAAATTGAGCTTCGAAGCATGCTCCTTCTTCTGTCCGAAATGCGATGCCTCTAGACACAGTGGTTTGGGCAGAGTGTGGTATACCTGTGAATCAAGTCAATGCTTACTCCATTTCATAGAACATAGATCAAAATCATCAAACGCGAGTTGCCACTCTAAGAGTACCTGGCCACTCTAAGAGTACTCAACATATTTGCGTCAAGAAAATCTGGAGTGATTGCGTGGCAATTCTATCACGAATTGCATCAAGTATTATTTGGTTTCTCAGACTTACATAAATCAAGTCTAGTAGATCCCGAATCGTTTCCCAAAGAAGCTCCCGACTACGTCCGTTTGACACTTTTCCAAATGTCTCCCAATCGCACTTCAACACAGAATCACTATTTAACCAAAATACCAAAAGATACAAGGACAGTCTCTAGACGTTCACTTTTTCACTAAGCACCAAACAAGTTAATATCCACCAAGCACAACGCGCATCGCAACTCAAAAAGTAACCGAAAATGCGAGTTTCTATCTGGGACAGGGCACCCGAACGGACTATCAGCACGACTTCTGCAGATATTCACTTGAGGGATCCGACTAAATTCCGTCAGTGCACATTTGGCAAGCACGAGACGTCAATTGTGCGACATGAAATGTTTGCGGATGGCTAAGTAAAGCGGGTGCTCGCACAAGTTCGCTAGATAAAAAGAATGAAAATTGATAACACTTATCTCCAGATTATGTTAAAACATTCTTAAGCACACTGTTAATATACTACTTAACGGTGCTTAAGTGTCAAATGCAGAGATGTGATAAAATGCTTGCTTCCAGATCTTGCTGGTTACGTGAGAGTAAATAAACATGATTGACAGCGCTCCTCGTAGAGGATGTAAATAAAGTTTTGCAATCTTTTCCGATTTTGTTTTCATGACAGCTGGTGGGTGGTTGCGGTAGTGGCGCATATGTGTGTCACTTTTGACATTTCGCTGTGACATTTAAGCTGCAGCAGTGATGGGTGAACATTTTTCAGGGCGGAGCATGGAGAATGTTTTACAGTGACTGTGTTATTGCGGAGGGGACATGTTTTAAATGTCAAAGTAGCACTGAGGGATGAGAGGAGGCTTTGAGAGAAGTGGAAACATCAAAGAATTCTTCATTTTATGCAATTATTCCTCTCCCAGTGACTTCAATTCGGGAAAGTGTTTGAATTTTGAAAAGCATTAAGGGGTTTAATGAATTTACATGTTTCCTGTGGAATGGTGTTGTGGTGCAACTTCGACAAAGTTCGCCCTTGAATCTCTGAATTTTCCGTGGCAGAATGTTTCCAATGTCGAACGTTAATTTCGCTGGTATGGGATAACGAAAAACACTTATAGATAAAGTGCGAATCAAACAAACGAGCAAAAAGAAGGGTGTTTAGTCGCCAGGCTCTCGCCTTGAAGTTTAATGTGAAGCTTTTTTTGTCAACTACATTGGCGCAGATCAGATAAAACGCCTCTCTACCCAAGGATGGCGATGGCAGTTTATCACTTACGACAGAGAGAATGACTCTGAAAAGCCAGTGTTGAGAGTGTTGAAAATTATGATGTGAGTCCTGGGCGACGACGTCGAAGGTATCGTTCACCACAAGGTATCTTTCAGTTTAAGACCAATAATGGAAAACGGTCTTTAAATAAATTTTTGCAGAGGCACTTGGACCGGATAAACTCGTAATTAATCCATTATTCACTTAGCAGGGAACCAAAAAGAACGAAGTGATGCAGACGATCGATGGAGATCTGTGGCCATTTCTTGTGTAGACGTACGAAAACCGAGTGAGAGAAATATTAAAGAAAGTAGCCAGAAACATCGTCGAAAGTCCCCACAATGGCTTCTGGGAAAGCAAACTAAAGCAAAATGCCATATCAACTAACATCTACGTACGTAGAAAGCGACCCATTTAAGTAAGCAAAATCGAGCAAAGTTTAAAGAAACTTAACGAAACTTAACGAAACTTAACGAAGCATAATTATTATCATTTTCGTTACATTTACCATGTACTTGATTACGTACGGTCATTGTGGTCGGGCTTTAAGATGTGGAGCGCTCTCAATCTGCTTGTGGGAACTCCAATCGCCCTATATTCTGCCCATAAACAAAATCCTCTAATGACACATGACAGCAACTAGAATGCTGGGAAAAATTTAGGCACAGAAGCTTCTTGGAGCGTTTGAGTTGGAGCTTCGGGCTTTTGGGCAGACTGTGCCCTCCATCGGTGCTTAAGCACAAAGTACAACCTGAAGAACCAACGTTCATTCGCGAATTCAAAGTTTGCCTAGGAGTGGTAGAGCTTGACGTTTGATGGACGTCCCGTCAAGGCAAACAGCAATATATTTATTTTTGTTTAAAACATTTATTGTTACGGAATTCCCAGGAACCGTAGCACACGCACCACACGAATGGTTGGTCGGATTTTGAAACACCTCTGTTGGTAATTCAGAATGAACCAGACGACATTTTAATGGCAGCAATGTTTCGGTTTGACACCACGTTGGACGGAACAAATTTACGATCCATTCACAGACAATCTTTCAAATCATTGAAGCCGATAGCATTAGATTTACGAATGAATGTAATAAATCTGAGATATCGATATAAATCGAAATCAAAATAAAAAGGTTGTATTTCCTAAACGATAATAATCGCACATAACGGTGGCTGGCATTATTGCCGTATCCAGTGTGTGCTTGGTTAAGGTCTATTCGCGGAATAATCAGGTTTAAAAAAAGATTGCAAGCAGGGGTGTATATTTGGCGAGCTTGAGGATGATAAATATATCGCCTCAGTCTTTTGATTGTCGACAAGAGGTTTTATTGAACTGACGTCGGTTGCTGCTAACGATGGGTTTTATCAAGGTCACAGCTGAGAAGCTTCATGTGTTATTTTCGTCCCAACCAACATTCGAAGGAGTACATCTTGCTACCGGGTGTCGTCTACGGGAATTTGATCAGCTTGTATTTCAAACTAAATGTGCTGTTACGTCTCATGTGGCAGATGAAACATATTTTTATTAGAAACTGGACTGTGGAGCAAACAATAATAACTTTTCGTATGGAAACATTTGTGCACAGCGACAGTATGTGTGAAAGACGCCAGGATTGATGCAAACTATTAATCAGTGTTAAGGTTATGTACCGTCAGATGAAATGTAAGCACTGTGATTCCCTCCAGTTGACAGTTCGCTGGAATGGTGTCTCATAAGACCTTGTTTCGGGTAAGTGATAAAAGCGATGTGACTGGTGTGCGCATTGCATCTTCATGAAGCACGTTCGTCCCCTCTATCAAGCATCAACGAAGTTGTTCAATTCCGTTGCTATAAAATGCTGAAATCAGAGGGTTGTGCTTGTTTAAGAATTCAAGCGCAGGCATCTAAAAATTTGGTTTTAAGTCTTCATTAATAATTGCTAGCAAGTCCTCTTGACCGCCCATGGCGCAAAACTTGGCGTGCGAAATTGGAGACAGCTGGCTTAGGATGGTGTCAGCTGGAGGGGCTTGATGGCTGGGGCCCAGGTCCACCTCGGACTGTAGCGCCACTAGAAGACGAAGAAGAAGACCTCTTGAGATTCCGCAATGACCATTTCAGATATTACTCCTTTCAAGATCTATCAGCACTGTATTCGAGTACCTTTTTGGTAAGTAACAAGTTTGGTGATCTGCGAGTATATCAATGGACGAAACGTTTGACTTGCGATCGATGAATCAACAGTCGGAGAGTCATCCCCATCGTTAATTTATTTTTCAAAACAAGCAGTGTTAGCTCAGTGGACATTCGAGACGATCCAAAACTACCTGATTGAGACAACAACGTGCGCCATTTTTAGTCAAAGGTGATGTGTGGGCTTTGCTCGCCACAGAGCTCACTTTCTTTACCAATATAATTTATGGTAGGCTTCCCATAAAACATGCTCTCGGGTAGTATCTAACGTTAAGAACGGCGGTCCTTAAGCTTGGTATGAGCCCTCTTGTCGGCAGAGGCCCGAGAGCGCTGTCATTCTCAAGATATCCTTAAGTATAGAGAGCCCTTTAGAATTGTCATTATGTGTTGGCAGCGATTTCACCCACATCTGAGTCTGTAAATATTCACGAAATAACAGATCATCGTAAAGATGTGGCGCACTGCGTAGTCAGTTTGTCTGCATGCTCATTCCAGGGAGCTAACCCGTCTTTGGTTAAAAATCAGAGACCATTGCTTGGTTGTAGACTGCTTAATCTTCCAGTATGGCACAAAATCCCACTGTTCTAGTCTGGGAGGGAGGGACATTTATTGAGGATCGCGTCTTAAAGGAAGTACTGATTGCTTCTTCACATTATGACATAAAATCAGAAATTTCCCTCGGCGCCCAGTAGTCAACCCAGAGTCAACTCAGTAACAGATTAAATAGACACAAGAATTGAAGTTGAACGGCCATGGACAACGCCGCGCAGTGGTTTCATAAAATATTTTTTAGAGAAATGTGCTTTTTATTTTTCGATTCCACAAATATGAAGCTTGTCGTTCGCTTGTACTGTTAGCTCAAAGTTACACCTTTGAAATCTACCAAAAATCCGTCTGTTTTTGTCAACTTTGAAGTTAAATATTTTCTAGATTTCCTTATTACTGTCTCCACATTTCCATTCTTAATCGTACATGTCAAGTACCACATTTCTCAGTCATCTTTACTTGTTACTTTGTCTTTTATCGTCCATTTATTGTCAATTTAGATAGTGACTCCTCCTGTTCTCGATGAGTTAGATAGACACGATTCATAAATGTTTCTAGTTAAGTGCGTTTCTGATAACATTATAAATGCTGGCTGGTATTTGTATTTGTCAACCAGTATTTCCGATTGGTTGAAGTTATTAATTAGTCCTCGAATATTTATATAAAATCCTTGATGTCTTTTTTCAGGAATACAAGACTTTGCCTGTCAAGTTGTAGGCTTAATTTTCAGTTTACTGCCATATAATTTATACATTTGCTTATTGGTTCCATATTCACCTTATGTCTCCTTTTTTGCACTCAGTTGTTCCGTGCTTGAAATCAATTCCATCATAAAATCTACATTTTCCCCATCCCACATTAACTTTACCCTCGTCATCAATCTCAATTATTGCATGGTAACTTTGTGTACTGTTTTTTTAGTCTAATAGTACTTTATTAGTTTCAGTTCACTTCTATTATTTTATTTTTTTTTTTTCTTTAGTTTCTCCATAGAGGAGCAGGATCCTCGTTGTATATTTTCATTTTAACTATATTATTTTATTGGTTCTATAACTGAACTCGTGCGGTTTGCTAAGAGATGGCGTAACTTGTATTATTCCATTGAAATATGCGTTGGAAAGCTACTGTCATTGTACGTCATTTCAGTATATGTCATTCATTTGACGCGTAAACAACACACATTTTTTTTCACTCAAATATGTAGAACTTTGTCCCTAAAAATGTGTTTTTGCAGGGACACGACACACACGACGGCACAAAAAGAAGTCATTTTTGCATCGGATTGTTACTGGTGATGAAATATGGATCCATTACTACAACCACAAGCGCAAAAAATCATATGTGAAACCCGGCCAACCAGCCAAATCAACAGCAAAGCCGAATATCCATGGCGCGAAGGTAATGCCCTGTATTTGGTGGGATCAGAAGGGTGTGCAGTATTATGAGCTGCTGAAATCTGATGAAACATCAATGGACAACGCTACCGAACACAATTAATCCGTTTGAAGAGAGCAGGAGCGGAAAACGCCCAGAATATGCGACCAGAAGAAAAAACCCTTACGAATAACGTTAATTATAAGAATGCATATTTACTATTTTATTTTTGTGGTACTTTAACTTCATAATTCTCTCGTATTTCTTTTTCAATTGACTTTTTATATTTTTTCCTCTCTTTCCTTGTTTCCTCTTATTCTTCCTCTCCATTGTGTTTATGGACGCTGTAAGACATTTTTAGATTCATTGGCTCCACATTGTGGTTCTATTCCTCCTTTATTTGAATAGCATTTTGTTTTGTTTTAGGTTTAATAATAAGTGGCAACACTGTTTTTAATGTTGGCACTTTTTGTTTTCCTGTCATCTTGACAGTTTCGGCAAACGTCATTGCTCTTGTTACACTCTGCTTACTGTTTGGTATTTTTTGAATTTGTAGTGTTACTATTATTTTTCAGTTCCAAACACAGTTTCTCACCATCTCTGCTTAAATATTTTGATGTATAGCACAATTTTCCAACTTCGCCTATCCTTTTTTTGCATGTCTCCTGTGCCTCTTTTATTTCCTCCAGTCTTTGTGTGTATCGCGATTAAATTGCTTCCAATAATCCTTTAATCTCGTTTTCGTGTTTTTTCAATGACTCGTCGAACTCCTCTCTATACAACTTAAACAAGTCGTTGTTCCTGTCGACTTATCCCTGATGACCGAGTCCACGTTTAGGATATACTGCATACAGTCATCACACGAAACGTGCCATATTCTTCATTCCCAGCACTCCAGTACTATATTGGTCTACTCCTGACCATTAGGTAGCTGCACGATATGTCTTGTTGCAAACACCCTCGCAACGGATGCTCGTTTCTGCACGAATTGTCGTTCTGCACTTACTACAATCGACCATCGTGGCACCCCTTCTCTTACCAAATTATGTAAGTTTGGGTTTTCCAAAGAAAAGTATGTAATTTATAAAAAATACCGCTTAGTGAAATCACGTCCTATCCTTATGACTATCCCTCACTGTTTGTTTTGAGAGTCATTAATTGGCCTTCAATTTGCACAAACGGGTTTTAAGCAATATCTCAAACCAGCGGTTTAATTAAGTACATCTTTGCACGAGGTGTTTTAATGTTTGTTGGACTGTAGACAAAAAGCCCCAAAAGACTGCAACGGGAGACCTAGTTTCTCTGAAAGCTGAAAGCGTCTGCTCATGCTGCAAAATTCATTGACCACTTTGGCCGCAGTAGCCTTTTAAGTGCAGCAATATTTTGTGCTCAGCTGCAAACCACATATTGTGCAAATTTGTATTAGACTCCCAGAGGGATTGTAGTGATGGGAAATAGAATGGAATCAGTTTTAAAATGATTACAAATGAGGATGTGGACCTGTTGTCTATTGTATTGTTGTGAATGTTATCTAGGGTCTACACGTGCATGAAAATGACCATTGGGTTATAATTACCAGGTTACTGGACTTATGACTTCCTGGATCGGATGTTAGTTGTATTATTTGTTTAGTTAAACCTTCAGAGATGAACGACTTATCCCAGTTGCAATCAAACATGAAGGAGCTCTGTCAACACTGCATGCACGGCTTAGTACATATCCACCTGCCTTTAAAAAACGTGGAGAACGGATGAGGTTACTCGAAGGAAGAGTAAAACAAACGAATTCAAAGATTTGAGTAAAAGCTGACGTGTGTAAAGAAAAACTCTCACCTACGAAATGAAACGCACGCTTCCGTTCAATGCCCTTTATTTTGTTTTAGTTTTATACTGCGTTCGCGATACGATCTGATAATCGACTGTCCCTTGCACGGTCACTGTCGCAGGTTTTTATACGCTGCAACAGTAGCGTTACTCTTGATAAAACAATAACAACAACTTTTGGTTCAACGTCAACAAGCACAATTGCCATCACTGGACTGAACACAATTCACGAGACTTTTTTGGCATCATCGGAGCTTATTTCCTCCGAAATAAGAAAGGAGACATCATTGCCGTCAGTGGTCTCAGGTATAGATAAACTTAAACCGACTTTAGATGGCCAGAGCGAGAGAGGGCATCTATACATCCGAGGTATGGTTCCAACAAGACGGGGCTCTACCGCTACATGCGACACAACGCTCGAAGCTGTGAAGAAGAAGATTGGGCCATCCGCTCCGACCATGAAACTTGACACCAGTCGAATCTTTTCTCTGCTGCTCAAAATTTCTTCGACCGGAAAATTATTTTTACTATTGAGATAACAACTAGAATTACAAATGCCCAGCTGATGTACTTTGTTAAGTTTAATGTTAATAATTATTGTCGGTTTATTGGTTTTTGTATGCCCCACAACGGCTGGTGCTTACAACGGGTGGTTCAAGTCCGTGTGTCCATTGTGGTCCTTTTGGGATGGGGTGGTGATGTGTTAGCCGACTTAACCGTCGATGGTGATTGCTACCGCTGCTCTGGAGAATCCATTCACCTCGTTTTTCGACGTCGTTGGAAAGTTCTGCTCGTTTAGCAGATTTAATGCGCTGAAGTAGCGTTGTCAGGGGAGTGTGTTTCTCAGGTTCCTGATTTCCTCGTTAGGATGGTTGTCGATGTTTAGTAGCTGCTTTCTGAACAGTGTCACTATGTACTGTTGCAGGGGGATGATGCGCGCTTGGTCGTAAAGGCTATTGTTGCTTTGGTGCCTTTGTCGGTAACTGTCGTGGTGAGTCCGGTACATATTTCCGTGAAGTAAATGCCAAGGTACTTAACCTTCTCATTTGTTAGTATTTCTGGACCATTAGGTAGCACTGTCTTTATGGTTCGACATTTGGCTGCTGATCTGCATCCACCTCTGGATGGTCTCCTTAAGCACATGAGTACCAATTTCCCAGCATTAATACGAGCATAATACCCCATTTGGCCATTTGGTATAGTAGTCAAATTTGTTCGCTGTTCGGATTTCGACCCTTTGCGCCGCTATCTATGGTGGTGACATCGAGCTGGCATAAGTCAGCGAGTCATCTGCAAATAGACAGCAGTTCACAGTGTCAGTTGGATGTGATTGACTGCCGGGTAGATGTTAAAAAGCCACGGTCCCAGCTTTGATCCCATCTGGTTCAGCTTGTAGATGAGTCCCTCAATCCGGATCGTATCGAAGGCCTTTTCTACGTCCAGGAAGCAGGCGACGGTGACCTCGTTATTGTTCAGGGCAGCTACAACATTTGGGCAGCCACAACATTGTGGAACTTCATTAGAGGATGTAGCGTTGAATGTTTTTCCCGAAATCCGTACTGATCAAATCCTTAGTCTACACTAACAGGCCCGACATTCGGGACGAGCTAGAGGGCAACATTTGAGACGCCACTGCCGGGATAACGTCTCACAGATTGGACCGAGTCATCAAACAGTGGACCGACGTGTTGAAGAACACCCAGCGAAGCCGAGACGACCATTGGGATGATGTGCTATTCTATACACAATGGCATGCATGTACAGTCAGCGTCAAAAGTGAGTGTGCAGCATGTAGGTGTTGTGCGTTTTAGTTAATATTTAACTCAAATGGGACCCCAAATGAAAAAGTCTTGAGTGCACTTTTCTAAAGCAATTAGTTAAGTACTTCAAACATTATCTCAAAAACTATGGGCACGTTGGAGGTTCATAAGCCAATGACGTAACGAAATTTAGATCACTGATAAATGATCGTTGCTCACTTTTGGCGAAGTTTACTCTTTAGAGAGTTCAAATAACCAAATCCTTCCAAGTTAGATGCTACCTGAAAAGCCCATATTAATCCATATTTCCTTATGTGATTTACATGCTTTACTTTTGGGATGTGAATTTCGCTTAATTTGTTGGCTTATGACTTACTGTGCCTATAGTTTCTGAGATATCTTGATATTTTGTTTTTGCTTTGTGTACGTTAATAATTAGCTTAGTTTTTTTCCTTGAGTCCCGATTGGCATTATTTTTCCTTGAGAAAGCAAGAACCTTTATGGTGTACACTCACTTTTGACGCTGACTGTAGATTCAATATGAAGGCAGAATCAATTGTATATCTCACACCGTTGTTGTTTTATTTAGATTTCTTTTCTTATCGTTCTTATCTGGTCAGCCTGTACTTGAAGGTTTTATATGCTGTTTCTTTGATTCCCTCAAGCGGACAGTCCTAGGAGGACCTGGATGTTGTCTCCAACGCTTCCTTAGGCGAAAAGTGCCGGTAAAGTCATGTGCATTCCGTCTGTGTTCAAATCTTTATCAAATACCAGGGGAACAGTTTGTTTTTAAATCATTAAATAATTACGGGAATCCGTTCATCAATGGTCTTTGAAGTCGGTGGACTTTCCACTTGTGACAAAAACATTCCGGAAACATAATCCACACAGAAAAGCGACCATGAATTAGCCTAGATCACAGAGCTTACGATATTATTCAGTCAAAAATGAAGACGCACTCTCTGCGTTTCTTGACTTCCGCAAGAGGCTATATTTGAAGACGGAAAGTTGCCACCGAACGTCACTGGGGTGCATTGTGACTTTAACGAGATTTCCGCTCAAAACCCGTTTCGCTAAAGGGCGACGGCCACACCGGCTTATCCGGAATTTCAATTGACGTGGATTCACTGAATTTGTCGCAGTCAGATCGAAGTGGCTCTTTACATAAATTTACGTAATTCAATTTTCAATCGGATAAGGTTTTACTTGTGAAACGGAAACATCAACAAGTCTGACGCGATTATTTTCAAAATTCTGAAAGCCATTGACACGGATGTGGATAAGAAAAGGCAATAAAATGTCATACACATGACCTAAGGCAATTGCAAGAGAAATAAGATGACTTGAGTTCCTTCGGTTGGAGTTAACATCACCTGTCATCAGTCACGTCGCACATACTCGTCGTGTGATAATCCAGCGCAACGACAGAGTCTCACCTATCAATCAGCAGACCAGAAATTTCGTTCGCTTCCTCGAAGGTTACGCGCCGGATTTGAGCAACGGCGAGCAAATTATCGAATTAATCAGCAATCGGAATCTAATTTACAACAAGCTTGTGACCCGTCTTCGCAGACCCATCACCATCCATCAATCAAATTATATAACCAACCAGGTCTTCATAAACCCGAAACACAGTCATCGCAGCTGATAAAATGCCGAAGCCCGTACGTCGTACTTTGCAGCGTATTTTGTAATAAATCAAACAATCCACTTCCTAGCCTCCCCCAGGCGAAAGTGACGGCTGGATTCTAGCTCGTGGGATGCGTAAACAAGGCGTTTACCTGAAACGACTTCACCTGAAGAACCGGTGATAACCGCAATGATATACAACCGCTCGTGATGGTGTGTCGCTGGGGGTGGCTGGTAGCCAGCTACCAGCTCTCGTATTGTAAATTCCACTTGAAGCTGTATGAATAGGGGCTTGTCTGTGTCTGTCAAAAATAAGTCAACTCTCAACCTCATGCACTCTGAAGAGTACTGGGCTCTGCACAATGTGGGTGTGGGTAAGAGTCAGCCGGTAGGCCGATGGAAGTTGCTCAGTTCATTCGTTGGGAAGTGCTTGTGCTTGGTGCGGGCTAGTCTATCGTCAGTGCATGCAGTTGGGGATCCAATTAGGCGAAGAGTTAATTAAAAGGGGTTTCTGCCATCAAATGATGCACTAAATCCCAAACGAAGTGAAGAGGCGACAATTTTTGCTTCCGCACGTGGATCTGCACACATTAAGTTGCTGATAAGGCACAACGGTCTGGGGTAGAACACGGAGTGTGTGGATGGGAGGGTGTTGACTAGGCAAGCGATAAAAGCAGGCTGCATTGAGATGCACAGAAGCACCAGTTTCCGCCGGAAGTCGATTGACGTGGTTTGGATTTGACACAAACAAATCGAACTATCATCCAAGATAGAATGTGGTTTTACGTTTGACGTGTTGCAACATGAAACTCGCGTATGTGTTATTTTTTTTTTTGCCATCACAAAGCAAACACAAAGCACTACGTCGTCTTAATGTATGCTCTGATCTCCGACTGAGATCGCTTAACATCCGAAAAGAAATTCGGTCTGTGCAAGCAACAGGTATAGTTCCATACCCATAGATGCAGACCTACCTCACGGTACCTCTTGGAGAAGAACTTCTCAACCGATCTTACTGGGAGTCTGAGCGCCAGACGCTGGAGGGTCCACTGCGAGGTATATAGCGGGGTGGCTATTCAAAGATCTAAACATCCAGCTTTCATTCCGATTACAGAATCACTGTAGCTTCTTTCAGGCTGAACCTATAGCCTTAGGGAAGCCCTGGCTTCAAAAAAAAAAAACAATGTACGCAATTCGTAATATCAAGCACAGACATCGTCATCTGCTCCGATAGTCAGGCAGCGATCAAGTCTCTGAGCTCAGTCACTTTCAACTCCAAGACTTCCCTTAATTGCAGCCTATCTCTTAACGAGATGGCCAAGACTTGTCTTATGAGGGTGCAGGGACACTGTGGCATTCCAGAGAATTGAGAAGCGGTGGAATTCGTTAGGAAACCCTTTCCGGGTGGTGATCCACCCTCCAAGCCGTTCACTACTATAAAACATCTATTCAAGCTGGAAACTCTTGCTGAAATGAATCCTAGGCTGGCGTCAACTGGTACAGGAAGTCTCATTACCAAAGAACTCTAACTAAGCGATCGCTATGTCTGATAAGATTGAGCAGGCAGAATCATAGAACTCTCATTGGCGCTATAACAGGACATTGCGCCATGGGAATTCACTCAGACCAACCCTCCATTACAACGACTTTTGCTGAAGCTGCAGAGACGAGAAAGATTAGGAAACCATGGAGCACCTGCTATGCAACTGCAGTGGTCTCTCATCCCGTATATTTAGCATAAGAATAAGCCACCTTCTTTGCTTTATCAAAAGCAATAAATGGTTTGCGGAATAGGTGCATATTGTGAAGCACAAAGTGCAACTACAACACACGCGCTGATACCGTAAAGCAAACTCAGCACACGCACTGGATACCTGCTGCGCACTACATCGAATGCGGATCGGATATCCGTCCATGCTGCTTGCTGACCTTTTTACTTATTGATGTATAAATAGCCCAGTACGCAGAGACGCTGAAATAAATATTTTTTTATAAATATAAACTTAAGTGTTTACAACTGGGCCTATCCTGGCCTAAGTGTGGCTGTTGTCTCTCCGTACAGCAGTCCGCCACTTCAACCTAACCCAACCTAGTGGATGCTTGTTGCGCGACTTGGGTTCATCTGCCGATTTTGTATTACTTCGATAAGCCATTATACGTATTGGGTCTCTAACTTAATTCGTGCAGTTTGCTAAGAGATGGCGTAACTTGTATTATTCCATTGGAGCATTCATTGGAAAGCTACTGTTTTTGTACGTCATTCCAGTATATTTCATTTTTTGCTGCGTAAACAACAATAATTTTTTTACTCAAATATATCGAACTTTGTGCCTGAAAAAGTGTTTTTGCGGGGAGTTCTTCTTCATTACTTTAATATGAAGAAACCTGCTGCCGAAAGTCTTCGTATTTTGGTGGAAGTTTATGGACCTATGCACCTAGTTATAGGTTCGTTGCAACCATAAGTTGCTCTATGCTTTCTTTCGTATCCACGTGTCGGTTTCGCGAAATCGATTGACTATTATCTGGCAATATGCAATGTGTCATGTGCAGTCGGCCACGTAAGCCAGTAAAATTGTCGTGAGGAAAAGCACGCAAGTGAGATCTCCAGGAAACTCGATCCTCGGCCATCAACCAGAGTACCTGCTGCGTAGAGCAATGAACGAACTTACTAACTTGAGGCGCATGTATTATGTGTCATCCCTGCAAGATCATCTTCTCCAGACTGGACCCTGCATCCTCTAAGCAGCTGTCTCCATTAAACAGATTCAACATCAGTTTGTTGTTCTTAAATGACACTGCTTTTTGGCAGATGAGAGACGCCAGGATGCTGGGTGTCATCATTACAGACTGCAACCTCTTGGAGATCCTGCATGAATGTGGGGAAGGTTGAAAGTTCAATAGAGCGGGTAGACATCATATTCGAAGAAGGTGGTAATTCTTCGAATTTGATGTCTTCTTTATGAACGACTTAAGCGACCTAAGAACTTTTCAGATGACACCCCACCAGTGATTACTGGATCAACACCAATTGGTTCAATTGGCTACGCAATGATCAGTACATCCGTTCCGCCATCTCAACCTACCCACCGACCTTCATCCAGCAATGACACATGGCCCCCAGTTCTCTCCCTCTGATACATAAAATGTCTCCAAATTAGAGGATGGGCTACCAAATTAAGTCTTCACACAGAATGTCAATTGCCCCCGGCCCATACCGAATGACCCCCTGTCGAAGAAGAAGTCGGTGTACCAATGTTGACATTCCTTGATAAATAGCCGCACACCATAGCGCAGCCATTTATCATGAGTCGCCTTGCTGTCCGAGGATGTAGGAGAACAAATTCGAAGCCTATAGCCGCCTGATTTTGGTTTACTTCTTCGCGCAAGAATCGCCGTACAGCTCAAACAAATGTGCCACGAATGTCGCAGCTACCACAGGCTATCGTGTTACCCTTGAATCTGATTTATTGCACGAGTGTGGAGGCAGCGAATCGCGGGGTGTTTGTCATGCTTGAGGAGTCAACCTCTGTTCACTTCCACATTCCCTCTCCATGGGGTGTCATTTATTATGACTGGAGCGCCATAAATCCTACGAGATGCTGTCTTCATATTCATTTGCGCAAGCACCTTCATCAGGACGTGATGTTGATTGTTGACACATCAGCACCTCCTACACAAGCCAATGCCACCGGCGGTGGCGGCGGCAGCTCATGAATGAAATCCGTTTGGTGTCAAAGACCAGACACTTTCGCACCAAATGGACTTAATTTACGTGCTAATCGGTCGCTCAACCCGTCCAGAGCCGTGCGTCGTCGTCTGCGTTCGCGACATTACGTCGACGAGGCAATGAACCCATCTGTGCCGTGAAGATACGGATGGCGACGTTAAAAAGAAATTTATTGAAGGGCGAGTCCTCGTGTGAACAGCCAACGATCCCTGTGTGTGCTTTAGCAGCTCACCTCTTTGGCTGATACAGGGCAGAGGACATGTGTGCTCGTTGCTCAAGTGCCGTCCAATTTAGTTGTGCAAAGGATTTATGCCCTCAACCAAGACTCCTCTGTGTCACCGAAGTGTTATGTGTTCTTGTTCGGATATTGTTTCCGATAGGGCGGCTAGGGAGGGGGGGGCTGTTAGTCAATTCACCAGCGCACTTGGACCATGTTGGTCCATTGTTTCCAACCGGATTTAATCGATGGCATAAGACGCCCAGGGAGGTCAGACAGCAGAATGCACATAGCTGCGTGGACGCAGTCTCGCTTTGTCAATTTTGATTATTTGTGTTGGTTTGCCTTGTTGTCCTTCCCTTTTCCGATTGGGAACCTGCTGGTGGGGCAAAGGGCAAACCGGTAGTATTCAATATCCGCATTTGACGGCACTTTGTTGCAGCAACCTTGAGAGGAAAAATCTAATTCAACTGCCAGCAGCTGGAGCACTCCCACACGACTCAATGATGAATCCTTCCTGACGTCAAACAATCGCAATTAGCATTGTTTGCCAGTGACATTAATTAACCAGAGAGATACCGTCTCTCCAAATCGTCCCATCCTCTTGAGTATTTTCAAAATGTCCAATCAAACGTTGTATCCGGCGTCGCCGTTCCGGCAGCCGCGGGGGAGTGCCGTCCAACAGCAAAAGCTGACTACTTGCGATGATCAAATAATTATTTTTATGAGACTTTTCACAGGAAATTACGGCGTCTCGCGCCACCACCGCGAGGAGAATGAAAAGTGTTGCGTTACCCCGTTCTCGTTTTTAATTTCCTTTCTGTTCCTTGTTGAAGTGTTTGCCGATGCTCTTGCTTACTTGGGAACGTTTCTCCGTAAGTGGTCGGAAATCCGTTGGCACCGAGGCCAAGTGGTACTGAAAACTGGGAGAATTTCCGAAATCAAAGAATGGAGGGAACGCTGGGGTGCCGCCGGGGAGTGGGTGTCAATGGGGAAAATGACTGATAAATCAAAGTGAATTCAAATTGCAGTGATCAATCCAATTTGTACCAATCAGCAATGCCAAGGGGGAGCTGACAAATGGAGTTACAAAAGGAAAGACAGGATTTCTTGAAATTTGGCGGATGGTTTGGGTTCAACGTGTCTGGCTTCGGTGGGAATCATCGTTGATGAAGCATGGGCCTCAAAGTTCAGAAATGTGCTCCCTTTAAAGGTGGTTCGTTGAGGCAGAGAGACCAGTTTACAGGGCAACAACCGAAGTCAAGTCCTTAAGAAGTACCTCTTATTTTACTAGTCGGTTTCGAGGATAAATACTACTTAGGCTCCGCCCTTCAATTACAGCGTTTCCATCCCAAAAATTCAGGTTATTCACTTTCATGGTTAGCTCCTCTTTGCACATTCGGTGTTCATCTAATCGAACGGAGACTATCGTCAATCAATCAAATCTTGTTTTTGGTAGATGGCGCTTCTCCATTCTGGTCTGTTAATAATCATAATAATAAGGTTCGTGCGACAGTTCGAAGCGGACCTGGGTCTTGCTTCTACAGCCACCACTCCAGTTGTGTCCAGATACCGGTTGTGTCCATGAGTCTAAAATTCAGGCTTGGGCGAGGACTGGCCCATAAACCCCTCAAGACAGAAGTTTTAACCTCCGTTTCTCTGGCTGTTTTCAGTTTCGAATACCAACAGGGCAGGCGCTAAACGTTCACTGACCAACTGCGCCAACCAGTCTTCTTTAGACAATGATGACCTTATAACAGAACTTGAGTAAGCTTAGACTAGAGGCGTTTGTTTCCTGGAGAAGCCGATCGGCACGGCACACCAAGTATGTTCACTTGTCACGACGTGCTTTGTGGCGCTGTTCAGAGACATCGAGTGTAAGATTAAATATTTTCTGAAAACTTCGACTGAATGAGATTTCCGTGTTTTTTTGGGAATTACTCGCCCGTATAGGGTGAGAAACATGGCAGTGCGCGAGGAACTCAGCATTGAGCAGCTGCTTCTTCGAACGGAGAGGGCTATGCTTCGTTGGTTTGGTCACGTGGCATGAATGTCCCCTTCATCACGACTTCCGAGGCGGGCGTTGAATGCGATTCCATCAGGTAGGCGACCACTTGGCAGACCCAGGACGAGGTGGTTGGATCAAGTGCAAAAACTCGCCAGCTTAAGCTTTGGCGGACGATCGAGTTGCTTGGAGATCGTGCGTGGCTTACCCCCGCGGCCCTTTAATGGAGCATGCGGGTCAGAAAATGATAATGATGAGCTTTGAATGCATTTCGAGAACGAAGATTCAGATCGCTTCATTTGGCTTTTTTGGTTTATTTTAAAAGGTTGTGGCCGCTGTAACTTCAACTCCAGTGATGGGAGGTCTGGGTTCAGTCGCAATAAATCAATTATCGATCGATTATACGAAATTTCCGATAATTCTTGAGAGTGGACAAACCTTGTTAATCAAACTATGGGGTTTGGTACACTCGTCATTTCGAAGCAATCACCTCAGTCTGGCTGCTAGCACACTGTAGTCCAAAATCAGTAGCAGTAATTAGATAATTTTTATCGTTTTTGGTTTTTGTTCTCTGTTCTTTGCCCAGCTGTTGGTTCAATGCTAATTCCGATTGTGACTCATGCGCTGTGAATAATGTATGTAAAGCAAAAAACCCTCACAGAATGGATGGAGCCTTCTGCCTAAAATTGGTGGATCGGCGACTTTCGATGTACATGATGCCTGCGCTGCCCTGTAAGACGAGCAAATGTTGGCAACACCCAATACAAGCAACAACAATGTAGACGACGATCAAGAAGAATTGGAAGCAGAACCAATTCCGCCCCTCACAGAGTGGACGACGTGGTATTATCGGCACAGGCCGTCATACTCATTGCTCTTGACCAAGCACGCTGGAAATTATTAAACCAAAGTATCACTGATTTTTTTTTACAAAATAGTGCATGTGTGAAATTATTGTTGCATATGTACATATCATGTCCAGGGGTATAGGCATTTCCAAACTTAACTTCTGACACGTAGAAATGCTAATAATTTCCCTCCGTAATGTCATAACTTGGAATCGTTCCCTGAACGGAAGACAGAACTTTTTCTCGAAATAATGACGAACGAAATGACAATTGTTTGCGAAACATTTCCGAGAGAATTCAACGCAGTAAATTCCTTTAGTGTCAAAAAACCTACGACTTTTTAGAATCAATTTCAAGCGCCAAGCAGCAGTGGACAGTCAAGTTAGTTCTTTATAATTAACTCCACTCTCCGGGGTACTTTAGCAGCTTACACAACTTCCTCATTCTGCTAAACATCCCTCAGCATCCAAAGTCCACATGCATATTGAAAGTATAATACCACCGTGAGGGATTTTTGGGGGGACTTTATTGGAGTAACAGTTGCAATTATGGTCACTTCAAGGGTAGGACACATAGTTTCTGAAATTGCCAATTTTTTTCAAATTTAAATTGTCACGAAAGTAATCGGACCTAGCTCATTATTCGACGTTAGCAGAAATGCAAGTATCGTCTGCCCCTCTTCACTGTAGCTTCTTTCCACTTTGCGGAGTAAATAAAAAATTCGGAGACTCGGAGAATTCTTTGAAAAGCTTCGCATGACAGTTTGAAGGCCCAACCATCATTGACTTAGGTATAGTTTAGCTTACATCAGAACCGAACGCGGCCAGAGGTATCATCAAAAGTCATGTCAGTGGTCACAGTACATAATTTGTATGTATTCGCTCGACAGCGTAAGTTGACTTAAGTCTACGTACGTCCATTATGGCCGGGCTTTGAGTATCTCCAGTTAGCCTGTAGGGTTGGTGCCGTGAAATATTAAAGTTTCTAGTCCGAAATTGAGAATAGCAGTTGCCACACCGTGCTACACCGCCATGGTCTTTGTCTACATTTTCCGACTTACTTAATTGTCAGACCTGCGACTCGCGTAGTGTCGGATCCAGCTTCCAGTCATCGATACTAATGGTGCGACAACTCGGGTTAGAAAACCAAGTTAATCCGGGTTACACTTAAATCGAGTCAAACCGGATTGGCAAAAACCGTGGCAGTTTGCACACAAACAGCCGGAATTGGCTACGCCGTGGTCCAATCGCTTCCCGTGCCAACAGTTACCCATAGAACACCGAAACACACCCGAAACTAAATAGAATTGGACAATACAACACGATTTGCCCCATTCCATAAGCCATGTTTTTTTTCGGTTCGAACCGAGTTCGTTAACCCGGGTTACAACTCGGTCTGCTTCTTTTTTAACCCGGGTTAACTCGGATTGAAAACGTTCGGGTTGGTTCGATACTAAGACTTCTTGCGTCTGCTGTGATTTGGGCATTATACCCGAGATTTAGTGTTCCTCTCTTGCTCTTGGTATTCCTCTTCTCTCGGTGTCGATGCGCTCGATGTGGCTGAGCCAGTATTGTCGACGAATTTTTCCCCTTTTCCCAGACTACATCCCTGTAGCTGTACAGGGTACAGTCGCACTTTGCGGCTACAGAATCAAAGTATGGTCCAGACCTTTTTTAGCAATCAAGCCAGGCAGTCCAAGTATAAAACTTAAAGCCAGATGCAGCAGAGATAGATATTCAGCCATTCCAAAAATAAATTGGAAATCCTTACGGCTAACAGACCCTCACAGACCCTTAGACCAACGCATTGTGGCAACCATTGCCCTTCTACTCTACTCCTTCCTTCGTTGTCCTATTTTTAAATTTAATCATCATGTGCGCTCTCTAGCCGCAACCAAACCCCGAGTGTACTTTAATAGTGCAAGCAATTAAATCGCCGCCTCTTCGCCAGCGGCTCCTTTCACAAGCTCGTATTTCATCCCACGCACATGCCCGATAGCACGGTGCGAATGGACGCCCCAGTAATACCTCTATTCATATTTCATTACACGAAATAATTGGAAAATATCGCCTCAAGGATGCAAGTGCATGCTCCCCATCGTGGAACTTGCACAAATACCAGCGCATTCGATTCTTTTTCCATCGTTCCACTGATTGTCTTTCGCATTCAGGTACATTCCGCGGCGTGCATCTGTTTATCCGCGGAGCTAGCGAGTTATTTATAATTTTTTTCTCGTTTTTTATTTTTTTTTTATTTTCGGATTCCATGTGTGGGGGCGAGCGCTTTTTCTTTTTTTCCACTTATTTCATCGGGTTTTTGCGGAAAATAATGACTTCGGGCCAGAGCAGGGAGTGGAAATGAACTGGAATTCGAACTCGGTATTTAATACAACAATCAGCGTTACACAAGAACTTAATGGATCGGTTCGATTTGGATAATTTGGTTGCACGTCCTGTGCAGATGGCGGGGGACTTGCGGAGTCCTTCAAGCATAAACTGTGAATGGCCATTTAGCGTGGTCGCCCACAGTGTGGAATCAATGAAATGGAAACGCCAGTGGCGGCTATTCTTAGCAGCCGCAAGAGGCGAGAGTGGGAGCCGTGTATAGGACAGGGCATTCCGAATTGTTCTCAAATTTTGTAGTCCATCCACAAGGTTGCTTCTGCAATAAATTTGCGACTGCCTTGATGAGTGGCGTGAACTGCCGCCGCGATGGATGTACGAGTGTGCTCGCACGAATTTCGTAATCTGCAGATACGCGGGCTTGGGTGTTCCACTTTCAGGTAGCCGTGAGTGGCGTTACATGTGCACAGTCTAGTCTGAAAATCAAGGTTAGTCGGTGACGTAACATTTTTCATTTTTCATTTCAATGAGCTGGGTGTGGACGTGTGCCTTGGATACAAAGGTATTCTTTTTGACATCATGGTCTGTGACATGACATGATGAAGGTCGAGGACAGCGATGGTGTCAACTGTCATCTGTTACATGAATTATCATGAATTCTCGGCACTTTTGGGGTGATGAGGAGCATCGTCTTTCTTGATGCTAGTTACTTTGTCATTCAGTCAGTAGTAACCAAGTACATATGTACATTTCTGAGGACATTTTAGTTCAGTCAGCGTGGAGAGCATTGTTGTGTTTTTCCTATGGAATCCAAAATTGAGAAGAAACCCGCTTCAAGTTAGAACATTAAAGCCATTGTCATTATCTCTTCTGTTCTTTAGCCGAGACGATCTCTGGAGTTCGACGCCTGATTTCAACTATTCTAGCTAAAGTAAGTAAATGGTTGCTAAATTATTTCTTAAAGTCGTCTAGGCGAAATTGCGAACGTAATGACTTGGGCAGCAACATGGCATGAAGGCAGCATAATGCCCCAAGGCTCTGTTAACATTTGTTGACACTAAATACTCCCGAAAGATTTGAACTGTTGTCTCAAGATTTGTACGTAATCCCTAACATGTGGCACGAATATAACTTTCATCACGACTGCTGAGGCGGGCGTTGAATGCGATTCCATCAGGACGAGGTGGTTGGCCCAAGTCCAAAAACTAGCCTGATTACGCTTGGGAATAGCTTCTGATGAGACAGAGTCGATGACGGAGCATCGAGTTGCCTGGAGATCTCTCGTGCGTGGTTAAAGCCCGCGTGGAGCATGCGGGTCAGAAGAGGATGATGATCATTAACATCGTCACGAGAATTCAACTGGAATATCTGGTTCTTCTATATGATTTTGTATTTGTATTCTTCCCGCCTTCACCTCGTTTAACACTTTGTCAAAGCCAAAGCGAATCTGCTTGCGACGCATTTTGCAGCCAGTTCAACGCTGCCAGATTCCAATATGTCGCCACCTGTACTTGAGAGCGTTGATTTCACCAAGGGACAAATCTACTTCCGCACTCGTACAGTTGCAAGAGTACTTAAAGATCTCGACGAGCACCAGTCCGCTGGCCGGATGGTATTCCCCCTATACCTCTGAAGAGGTGTTCTTCTGCGCTGGCGAAACCAATGCGTAAGCTTTTCCATCTATCCTACTCTTTAGGTCTCTTTCCGAGCAGATGGAAAACAGCATTTGTCCAGCCCGTCCCTAAAATGGGCGAATCTTCGTCACACATAGCACTTACGTCAGTTCTTTCTAAGGTCATGGAAACGCAGATAAAACGTCAGCTTATGAAATATCTTGAATCGCGGAGGCTTCTTAATGACCGGCAGCATGGTTTCCGCAGCAACACGTCCACTAGTGATCTGATAGCTTATCTCACCGAAAAGTGGAACCAATCTTTGCATAATGCAGGCGAAAACAAGATCGCTGCGCTTGATATTTCCAAGGCATTTGACAGAGTTTGGCATCAAGCTCTCTTGTCGAAAATGCGTGCCTATGGTGTCGATGAATCTCTTCTTCAGTGGATTAGAAATTACCTTTCGAACCGTTCAATTCAAGTTGTTTTGAATGGGTTCAAGTCTGATATCCACCAAATAAATGCTGGTGTTCCCCAAGGCTCTGTGCTGTCTCCAACACTTTTTTTCATTTTTTATAAATGATCTCTTGTCTGCTACTTCTAATCCAATCCATTCCTTCGATGATGACAGCACCCTCAGCTTTTCACATTCGTTGCAAGACTCACTTCGGCCGTAGAATTGGAACGGCAGCTTATGTTAAGCACATTGAATTCCGATCTTGACAGCATAATTAACTGGGGAAAGAACAATCCAGTGGAATTCAATGTTTCAAAAACTCAATGCTGCCTGCTGGCACTCAAGCGAACCCTTGTTAATCAGCCATTATCCATGAATGGGGCCGGAAAGCTTCCCATCCTTGGTGTGTGTATCAACACAACACTTAGTTGGAAGGATCACATATTTGAGGTCGCCAAAGATGCTGCGAAATGTTCAGGTTTCCTCAATCGATGCAAGAAATACTTCACCCCTTCTGATTTGGCTTTAATTTATGAGGCGTATACACGCCCCAAACTTGAATACAACGCTCATATCTGGACTGGTGCCCCCAAAACCACCCTGCTCCTACTAGATAGAGTCCAAAAAGCGAGCGATAAAACTTATAGGAGACAACAATATTGCAAAGTCATTAGACTCGCTCGAACATCGACGTACCGTCTCTTCTCTATCCGTATTTTATCGCTACTTTAACAAACGATGCTCAAGTGAGCTTGCCAACTGCATTCCTCCTCTCCATGAACTCACCCGCAATACCCGTCTCGTCAGGAATGCTCATCAGTGTACCCTTAAGCCTACTTTCGGACTCACAGCTAAATTTAGAGACTCGTTCATCAGCCGCACGACACGCATATGGAATGCTTTTCCCAGCCTAATATTTCCCCCAGAATACAATCCCCAGATATTTAAAACCAATGTGCACAGGTACCTCCTCTCCCTTTCTCCCTCTACACCTTCGGCTGTGTCTTGAACCCGAACACTTACGGGGATTAGCAATCCTTTGTTCGCGCGCAAATTATAAAAAAAATAGCTGGTAAGATGGAGATAAGCCGGTAGTTCGAAACATATGGAATATCTCTAACAGAAGTCTCACAGTGGGGCTAGTAGTAGAAGTGGTGTCTTGGTTGACGAAAAGTCGTACGACCTTTCCAGAACAGTCGGTTTTAACATTCGACAGAAGTCATTTCCTTGAAGGCCACAGTGCCATCCGACGAACACTTGCAGTCCTGTGGTTAGCAAAAATTTCACCCTGATGTGGCAGCCGTGGCGTTGTGGGTAAGTGCGTCAGGGTTCGTTTCCAGATACGACAAGACAATTCACTGACCATGCTCAAAGAGTAAAAGCAGTCTAAAGCTTTTCAAACATGGCCGTTTGGCGTCTGTAGGTCCTTTCCACTCGTAAAAGAACAATATCACGCACAACACGAGTGGCTGCTCAGAAGCTAGGCCCTGGCCCTCTACCGGCTACCCTTGATGATAATTTTCCCTGACGTACAAAAAATCATTCTGTTTCTGAAAAAATTCAATTGATACGCAACATGTTTGCCTTGAGTGTAAAGTCAGTCAACATTTGCAGCCATTACGGTCGGTAATATTCCCTCTCTTATCTGCCAACGCATGGATTTCAAACGTCCCCTAAACGAAAACAGGATTGAAGCACCACTTTTAATCCTTTCAGCACACCCAGCTGCCACAAAGCGATTTCGAATCTCTCAAAGGGAACGAGGCGTCCCAATAAAAAGCTTCCAGGCGTCCTTTACCAACAAAAAATTAAGCCAAAATTAATGATCCATTCGGGGGGGCATCGCTCGAGTGGAAATGACTTTGGTACACCAACTTCTCTGCGGCTCTGCCTCAATCAGGTTTAATTAATTTAATTGAATTGCCACAAAGCCACACATTCAAATGCGGGTTCGATTCCTTGGAAATCACTCACTCTAATCACAGTCGCTGACATTCCTTTGAAGAGCGACACCTTCGTCTGATAGTGCGCCTGCCGTCCGACTCAGCACAGAGTTGTCAAACGATTGCTATCGCGGTTGGTGATTAAACAGTGTATACCATGTTGATTTTATCCTGATTTTCCTAATCTGCGCCATAAATTATCTTCAATGGACTCGCTGCGGGTGTGGCTAGGGGAAGTGGGCAGAAGTCATAAAGACATATGGGATGGCTGCCAGTAGAAGGGGTTAAACGGTAGTGCACGCTATGATTGGAGCGGAAAGGCTTGGGTGAGTGCGGTTCACATATTGTGGATTGACGGCAATCAGAAGTGAATGTTTAGTCGCGAAGTGTAGGCTGGAACGGGGACACGCTTGTCGACTTGAATATGGCTCCAATCTAACTGACACACAACGCTAAAGATAGAAAGTTGGTGAATTGATAACTGCACAACATGGAATGCAGGGAATGCAGCTGGCTATTCACTGGAACACGTTTCATAGAACTAAAAATAGGTGTAAAATAATAAACGACATGAGTCGTTGCTACGGTGTTCCACGGAGTCGGCACTGGCCACATTCTGCGATAAAAGAGGCTCTATCACGAGAGCTATTACTTGCTCATACAAAAAGGGCACAATTAAGTCCGTGAACACCGCCGTTTTTAACTCAAAAACCTCCTTTAATCGTCGTCCATACAAGATTGCTGAAGATTTTAATATGCACCTCATATGGGTGCCATGGGTGCCGGGATGCTGTGATATACCAGACAACCGCAAAGCCGATGACGTCAATGCCGATCGCCTACCACCATCTTAAGACGCATACAATTAAAACAACCAACCACAATTGGCAGGTTGTGCCTTCTATACCTGCTTGATATGACAAAGGAAGTATGGACAGCACTTAATCTCAAGGGATCACTCTGTCTGCTCAGAATAAGCAGCACTTATGATCGGACGCTGCGCCATTGACATACACGCCAACAGGATGCCGTACAATTCGTTTGGTGCTCTAGCTAGCCGCGGGCAGTCACACTTGGGGGTCCACTATTTCGACTGCCTCAGGGAACTAAATTGCGTCCATCCCATTGCTAGCCTTATCATAAACCAGAGTTGGTGGTTCCAGGTTTAGGAATAAGTATCCCAAGAGATACCTCCAACTGCAGTCTGCCACTGGCATTTACACGCATACCGAGGACGAAGGCTTCGATTTCGGTTTTGTAGAGAGTAGGCAGTATTCACTTTTACTCGCGTGCTTACTTCTTAGGACTGTTCTTAGTCCTGACATATGACAGTGGTGGCAAGCTTGTCTGAAAGGTTCCAACTTAAAGCTGCTCACGAGCATACAGAGACGCGCATGCCTGGGCGTGACAGAGGCAACCTCCGCCACCCCTACAGCAGGTTTAGAGGTACTGCTCTTCTTCCACTTGACCTCTATAAGCAGATGACCGCTGTAAAGTGTGCCATAAGGACCATCCAATCCAAGATCCGGTACTCCAGCCCCAATGTTCATGCGTGATAAACTTCCTATAGAACAAGCAGAAGGTGACTACTCCCTCCCCTCCCTTCACTTCGATATGCCATTCAGTAGCCATTTCCCAACAAGGGAGGAGTGGAGCTCAAAAGAACCCATCAATGACCCGACATCCATCCATGCGCATATGGACGGGTCAAAGATGGAGGCCCGGGCATCTTCTCCGAATTGTTAAACCTACACTCCTCTATCAGACTACCTGACTACGGCAGTGTTTTTCGAGCGGAGGTCCTTGCGGTCAAAGAAGCGGCCGAAATGGTATCATTGTTGGAAATGCCATCAGCTGATATAATCTTCCTAATTGACAGTCAAGCGGCCATTAGAGCAAGTTCGGCTATAGAAACCAAGTGCAAGCTAGTCGCAAGCTGTCACGAACAGCTCAGGGTTCTTGGCACACAGCATTCGATCGCTCCATGCTGCATCCCAGGTCATAGGGACATAACCAGCAACGAGGTAGCAGACGAACTTGCCAGGAAAGGGGCCGAATCTGACCCCTCCCAGGCAATCCCACAGCTATCTGACATCAAGAGGAAGGTCATGGCGTTAGTTAATGAAAGATGGAGTTCTTTTTCCACATGTTAGACTAGGTTCAATAGCACACAGACCGATATTCTCCTCCAGTGCAGCAGAAGACTGCTGAGGATGGTGGTCGGAGCAATAACTGGCCATACCCATCTGAGTTACCATGAACATAAAATGGGACTTACCCATGACACATAATGCAGAGGCTGTGGGGACGAAGAGGAGACTGAGGATACATTCCACAATCTTTGTCGAGGCCCCAGTCTCTGCCTATTGAGAGAATTTGTCTTCCATTACCTTCATAACATGTCAGATATCCTACTCATCCCACACATCTCTTTGCAGGTTTAAAGGCATCTCTAGTTGGCTGGAAGGATACCAACAACCATAAACACCTTGAAGCTGCACAGGCCACTTACAACGGCAACCATTCACAACAAAACGAGTAGGACGACATGAAGGTCTCATCCCATGGGCATCGCAATGAGTCCAACATAACTTAAGTGTGGCGCGGCTCCACCGTGTCGACCCACGCACCTAACCTTAGGACTGTTACTCAGATAGGGTCTGAACCTGATCTATGCCTGAGCTGCCTTCCATTGTTGACTATCGTTGGTCTTTAAACCGGAGGCTAATGTTGGAGCGCTGTTGTCCATGCGCTCGATGTATCCGATTGAGTGAAGTCGACGACTTCTTGCCTTCCGGATTACATCCACATTGTAGGTATTCTTTGTAGAGCTCTCGGTTGTGGCTTCTCCTCCATTCGCCTTCCACCCGACGTCGAATTTTCTTTCTTTCGAAGCCACCCTGAATCAGCACTGCTGCTCTGCTTATCGCTCAGATTTCGGCTCCTTATAGCAGAACTGGCAAAGGAGATTGTAGGGCACGATTATGGTCAATCGGGAGTTTGAGCCCAGTTGTTTCGACAACCTGAAGTAACACTGGTTGCGATTCCATGGCGGATCTCCTCTATGATGGCCGATTTTTGTAAGATGGCTCACGTCCAATGGACAATCACTTTTACTACCTCAACATTTCAAATAGCTCGTCGATGGTGGTGTTGTGTCCCAGGTAATGTGTAACAGAAGGACTTTCTTCGTCCCTGCTGCACCCCAACAGTTGGGCTTGAAGAAGATGTGCCGTCCTTGTGTACAGGTGTCCGCCGCACTATCTTCTCCAGCATTAGATTGAAGAATTAGCGCATCTCCTCATCAGCGGTCAGAGGTCCTTGTTCGGAACGTGTTCGTATTTTTGTCTTGGCGAGGTTCGGCAGAACCGCACCAATTTTCCCCGCTATCCCGACTTCGAACTCGGCCATTGCAGCGAAGAGCTCCCTGCCATGAATGCTGTCTTATGCGGCTTTTAATTCGATGAAAAAAATAAACACGACACAGCCTAATAAGAAATGACTGTGCATTCCTTCGTTCCACAGCTGTGACCTTGTTACAGTGTCAATAGCGTCAGTTGACCGATCAGATTTTCAGTGCGCACTGTGACATTGAAAGCCGCTCAATTATCAATTGTCGTTTGCTACACAAACTCACAAGCTCGAGTCTCGTTTGATCAAAGTCCAAGCAGTAGATTCGCAAAGTCATGGCCACCGAATCTATTTCACGTGCGAGTAGATTAGGAAATGACGTTGTGGAAAAAAGAAACACGAAACAAAAGCCCACTTCCGCCACATGTGCATCCCAATCAAAATGGCTCACTACCCTCCAACAGACCATCCATCGTCGGGAAATCAAAGAGCGCTCATTAAATGCCACCGGCTCAAGTTAGTAATCAATTAATTCGCTCGCCGCTGATTCGTTCCGATGAACTTAATCATGTTCGGAGACAATGTGCCCGCTCGAACTAGATCACCTGATAACGCTCGTAATTAGGTACTTAAGTCCAGAGCAACACACTTGCATGGCGTGCAGTTCACATCCACAAATCAAACGACGAGCGGATGGATGCTTTCGCGACCATGCTGATCAAACACTGAACAGCTGTATGCCTCACAGAAACAGAACCGAGAGCAGTAATTAAACACAATCAGACTTGCTTGACGATTACTTCACCAACAACAGCAATCGCAACAGCAGCAGCAGAGTCACACCGACAACGACAACGATTACGGCGTCGGCACCGTCAGTGGCACCGACCACGATGGCAACGACAAATAAGAGGCTAAGTGCAGCGCAAATTAAATTGAAGCCGTCCACAGCGCGCGCATTTGCACACCTTATCTCATGAATATTAATATTAGTTTAGAAGTTGTAACTAACTGGAATCGGACCCACACATCGGCAGGTCGGCGGCGGCGCTGAGCTTGGATTGTGTTACGGCACAACAGCGCTAAGAATATTGACAGTGCTATCGATTAAGTGCTAGACAGTGATAGGGTATGTCAACTGGGAGTGGGTGGAATAGCCCACATCACATACTCGTAGTGCTGCTAGGTTGAGTCAAACAAGACCTATGATTTTGTATCTGATGTTCTGGGAGACGCTCCATCAATGATTCATGTTTCAACTCAGTAAACATGATACACACATTTGGGAAATGTCCATCAAAGCAGAGGTAGGTGAGCTGGGTGAATACGAAATGTGTTTAAATACTGACTGAGATCCCTTCATTAATCTATGAACTGAGCGCTATTTTTAGAAATTCAGAACCGATGCTTTGGAAGCTCTGGCTGTCGTGTATATCACTTTGAGTCTATTTTTTCAATTCAATTAAATTTTTTATTTCAATTCTTTTCAATTTAAATTTGTTTAAGTTTATTTGTCTGCAAAGGCTACTATACCAAGGAGACCATCCAGAGGTGGATGCAGATCAGCAGCCAAATGTCGAAGCATAAAGGTAGTGCTCCCTAACGGTGAAGAAATATCAACAAACGAGAAGATCAAGTATCTTGGCATTAACTTCACGGAAAGGTTGAGGTTCACCAGTCATTCGCAGCTGACCCTTATTAAGGCCAAGCTAGGCTTTCATTGCATGCGCAAGCAATACTAAGCCAGAGGAAAAAACTGCTGGTATACAAGCAGCTTATACGGCCGATCTTAAGGTACGGCTTCCCTTCTGGCACACCATCTCTAAGACCAGCATGACGAAGCTCGCAATTTTCGAAAGAAAAATACTGCGAATATGTACCGGACTGACCTTCGACAGGGACCGTCAAATACACCACAGCAACAATATGCTTTACGACCAAGCACGCTTCATCCCCCTGCAACAGTACATGGTGACACTGTTCAGAAAGCAGCTACTAGAAATCAACAACCATCCTAACGAGGAAATCAGGAACCTGAGAAACACACTCCCCGGCCAACGCTACCTCAACTCGTTAAATCTGCTAAACGAGCAGACGTCGAACAACGAGGTGAATGGATTCTACCAGAGCAGCGATAGCAATCACCATCGAGGCTAAGACGACTAAGACATCACCTCCCCATCCCAAAAGGACCACCATGGACACACGGACTTGAACATCCCGATGTAAGCACCAGACATTGTAGGACATACAAAAAATACCAATGGGCCGACAATAATAATAAACATTAAATTAAACAAAGTACATCAGTGGGCCCCCATTGTTTAGCCAACAACCTAACCTTTAGTTTTGTAAGTCTAGTTGTAACCTAAATTGTTGTATCTGCAGAAGACCGTGTGCAATTTTGAACATCGTTTCGTTAATTTTTGAGTTCTTATAATTCAAAGAAGAATGAATAAACTATGCATTTAACGTACAGTGACAAAGATAATTTAAATTTAACAATATTTACAAAATGTATGTCTTTTATGAATACATATAAAAGTCCTTGGCTTTTTTGTACAAATTCTTTTCTTGAAAGCTTTAGAAGTTCTCTTGGGAGTTTCATTCCGAAACCCTTCCTATACTCACTCGCTGCTGCGTTCGCAATTTACAGCTGTTGTCGTTGCACTAAAGTTGCAAGTATTTCCAGTTCATAGATTTCAGCGATATTGCGTATATTAACTAGCTCATTTCTCTGTGCTCCCTGTACAATTTTTTGCAGTCGTGTTTGCACACTTTGAAGTTGTTGCATGCATGAAGCTCTACCCCATGCTAATATGCCGTACCTTAAGTGCGATCCAACAAGTCCAAAGTAGCATTGTTTCAGCACTACATAGTGTGTCCAGAGATTGCTCAAGTGGAAGAGAGCAAAAGCTGATTGACACAACTTCTTTTTGAGCGTTTCAATGTGATAATTCCATTTGAATCAACCCGAGTCCCAGATATTTATGCGTTGAAACGTTGTCTATATACTTGCAGTCGTCGTCTTTTTTTATTCTGTCGTTAATGCTATTTGTGTGCAATCAATCTATGGCATTCATTTTTATTATTAGTTTAGTATTTGGGATAAGCGGTGGGCGAATGTGCTATCACTCTTTTGCTAAGTCTTTCAGCTTCGTCAACGATCTCATGACCAACAACAATAGCTGTGTCGTCGGCATAGGCATATCCCGTACTGCACTCTAGCACTGACAGCAGATCATTGACGTATTGGGTCTACAACTTAATCGTGCGATTTGCTAAGAGATGGCGTAACTTGTATTATTCCATTGGAGCATGCGCTGGAAAGCTACTGTCATTGTACGTCATTCCAGTATATTTCATTCATTTGAAGTGTGAACAACAATAATTTATTTTCCACTCAAATATGTCGAACATTGTGCCTGAAAGGGTGTTTTTGCGGGGAGTTCTTCTTCATTACTTTAATTTAAAGAAAACTGCTGCCGAAAGTCATAATATTTTGGTGGAAGTTTATGGTGAACATGCGCTAGCTGAGCGAACCTGCCATAGTGGTGATTTTGGCTTGGCCAACCAGCCAAATCAACGGCAAGGCAGAATATCCATGGCGCGAAGGCAATGCTCTGCATTTGGAGGGATTAGAAGGGTGTGCTGTATTATGAGCTGCAAAAACAGGGTGACACCATCAATGAACAACAATGAAGATAGCAGTAGCCAAAAAACGCCCGGAATATGCGACCAGACACGAGGCAATAATTTTCTATCATGACAATACTCGACCCCATGTTGCTATTCCGGTTAAGAACTATTTGGAAAACAGCGGATGGGAAGTTTTACCCCACCCGCCTTATAGCACAGACCTTGCCCCTTCTGACTACCATTTGTCGGTCGATGCAGAGCGCCCTCGCTGAAATACGGTTCACATCAGAGCAGAATATCAAAAATTGGTTTGACTCATTCTTGGCTGCCAAGTCGGCGCAGTTCTTTTTGTAATGGGATCCACAAATTGCCAGAAAGATGGGAAAAAGTCATAGCCTCAGATGGGCAATACTTTGAATAATACCATTGTAAGTTGTAGACCCAATAAATAATAAAGAGAAGTGGACCCAGGTTTGATCCCTGCGGGACTCTGTATTCAATCTTTCCGTCGTCACTGACATGATCACCAATTTCCACCCGGAAAGTTCTATTGTTTAAGTAGTTTTCAAACCATGCTAATATGTGAACGAGAATTCCAATCTTATCTTATCTTATATCAAGCTGTCTCAGGATTTGTTTGTGGTTCAGAGTGTCGAAGGCGTTTTTGAAGTCAATAAAGAGAACACAGAGCTGTGGTTTTTATCCAGGCTTTGATACATTTTGTTGGCGAAGTCTCTTTTCCCTTACGAAACCCAAATTGGTTTTTGCTTAGAATATTGTACTTCTCGACGAATTCGTGCATCTTTTTTGCTGGCACACCTTCCAATATTTTATCGACAACTGATGGATGGATTTATATTGGTCTAGAATTCTGTATTACAGCTTTTCGACCAACTTTGCGTATCAGTCGAGCTATTGATGACATGCTACTAAGCTTCGGTATAATTGGAGATAGAATTAGTTGGTTGTGTTTCAAGTCAGTCGGCCTTGTTCCGTCTATCCCCGCCGATTTATTGCCTTTCAACGAGCTGAGAATACTATGTACCTCTGCAACAGAATTATCCCCAACAAAATTGGTGATGACATTCCTGTACAGTGTTTCTTGTCTCTGCAGTTAGAGTCTTAGCGAATTTATTGGTGAAATCATTTGAATTGTTTTCTTCCGAGAAATTATTTTGTAAGATGTCATCTAGATTGCTTTTGTTGTTGCCCAAAATGGAATTTACAAGTTTCCAAGTCTTCCTCGTGTCGCTTCTGCTGCTCGGCACTTCTGTTTGTAAAAGCTAGCCTTTATCCTATGCATTTTGAATTCTCCGTGGTAATCTTTATTTTGCCTCTTGCCATGCCATGCAGAATGGGCAGTGGGTGTTTCTTTTGTACCTCACGAGCTTTTTGGGGTGTTTCAGAGATTAAGACCCTTCTGATTCGTCCATAACTGGTTGCACCCTTTATTGTGAAGCTGCTGTGCATTTTGTTTAAGTTGGTTTTTATTTCAGGCGAAATTTACAAATCAATCATAATCATGTCACATATATTTACTCACTAAAGCTGAAAACGCTTGCTAAGCTTGTAAACGTATGTTCGGACCGAAATGGGGACTGCAGCCGGAAGTGGCCCTCTGGATATACACCTCCGTCGTTGAGTTCGTGGTCTGGTGGAAACCACCGGAAAAAAAGCTTTAAGGCCTACAACGCCTCATGTGCGTCGGAATAACGAGAGCTCTAAGAACTACATCTACAGCGTCACTAGACATGTTTAAACACCTACATCCCATTTGCGAAAGGTTTTGCGGAGTAACAAGAGCTCTAAGACTACATCTGCAGCGTCTCTAGACATGATTTAACACATACATCCCATTTGCGAAAGGCTTTGCGGCGAAATCGTCACTAAGGGTAAAAGAGTCCAACAATTTTGATTTCTTTTGGGACAACCAACAGCCCATCACCCGCTTCGACCGCCGTAAATTTTTCGACAAGAGAGCACTGGTCAGTACCCACAGTGTAAAATTTCCATCTATGCCCTAAACAGCTGTTAAACCCCTTCCGTTCGTGGTTCAATCTTCTCCAGATGCCCAGATCTAGATGCCAAACGCAGTTGACTTACCCTACTCTACTAAAATTCCATGATTTAAAAGGAATAAAAAGAAAAACTTCGCCCGTTGATTCAACGACCGATCCAAATTTGAAGTTCTTAATCTCATTTGAATAGAATGCAGTATTTCGCCTGAGCACGTGTCATGACTTGAAGCAAATGTGAAGGTGCTCTAACTCAGTTCAGGTATTCAATCTGTTCAACTTCTCGCAAGCGATGAACGATACACGCGGGAGGTCATAGAATGTCATAAAGTTTGGAAAATTAAAAAACTCAATTAAGCCGGGAAATGGTGTGCTGGGCAGGAAGAAGCAACAACATCAACGACGAGGTTCACAGTCGTTTGTGCGTTAGTTTATTTGGCGCGTGTCTGGCAGTGGATTGTGTGACTAATTATGTCGTTTATGACAGTTTGGCAGTTCGTGATGTTGTAAGTGGGAATTGTCGCTTAAGAGTAAATGGTGTTGTGACGTCTAGAAAGATTTTATGAGTTCGTGGGAATTGAACTTTAGGGAGTGGAATTGCCTGGACTGGTCAAACAGTCTGGACAATTTGGGACATAAATTGAAACATTGACCGTAGGATGGCTCGCCTTCCAAGTCGAGGGGAAGAGACATTTTCCAAAATAGTACCGTAGTCTCCTTCGGTGCTTAAATTGTTGCATACCAGTGGACTGGTGTTAGCAAGCAAGCAGGATTGGGTACGTAAGTCGAGTCCTACGCAGACTCAGATTCTCTCAGACTCTCTGAGCTTTGAAGCTGAATCGTTTTGACGTAACTGATGGTTCAAATGGTTCAAATATCTAAGCGAGGCCAATTTAGATATGTCCCCGTTCATTTGAAGGCTTTAATTCTTGATGTGAACTAAAGCCTGTGATGTTCGTCTTGTTGTGTTCGTTCCTTGCATACAACAAGGAGAGGGAAGCGATTAAATGCTGTCTCCTGCGATTGTCAGTATATGTGACAACCTTGAGAATGTACCCATAGTCATTCCAAGTTTTCACATGGATAGTAAATATGTTTATGCCAAGTGCATCGATCGCAAACTTCACAACCTAGCCCAATCTACAGATGTTGTCAATAAATATGCCAACAAACTCAGTGCCGCAATTTCCGTGTCAGCAGACCCCTGATTCAGCGATACACAAGGGTATCGGCTTTTCGTCGCTTTCTTTTCCGCGTCAACGATTACGGAATTATCTGTGTCAACATTTAAGGGCAGTTCGTTTTTTAGAGGAATTCAATATAGTTCATTGGATATTCAGTGTGCGTTTTTTTTTTTAATTTTCCTTCGCAGTCAGAACTATTATCATCAAGCTCCTGCCACTCATCATGATTTGAACCAGATGCCAGTTGTGTGTTACCTTAAATTTCCCAACTGATGTTGCAAATTAAATAATATTCGAACAGAATTTATTTTTATTAATTTTTTATTGATTATTTTAGTTATTTGCTTATTTAACTTAATAAGAATATTTATTTATTTATTTATTTATCAATGGATACATAATCTTTTGATTACAATCAATTATTATTGATTTTGTTAAAAATATTCAATACAATTTCTTTAAACATATTTCTATTCATTTGAATGGGAATGGAAAAAAATAAGAGAACATTCCTATTTCTTAGGCATCTCTCTGGGACATAAAGAGGCACAAGAGCTAGTAAATCCGGGGACTTAATCCTACCATAGAGTAGGTCCTTAATAAAAATATCGCTATGAGCTTGTCTTCGACTTTCTAAAGTTTTTAGATCAATTAAAGCCCATCTAGATCTATAATTAGGTAAATATTCGGACCATCTCCGCTTCCTTAATGCAAAGCGCGTGAATCTTTTTTGTTTTCAATCCTCTTAGAAGATAAAGGGGAAACCAAATAACGCTGCCGTATTCCAGTATGGGGATTACTAATGAAAAGTAAAGGGTTTTTAGAGGATAAACATCATTAAATGCTACCGTATTCCGTTTTGAGAAAGCCCAGCAAGGAATTTGATTTAGATATTAAATAATCCAAATGTGATGAGAAAGACAGCTTTGAATGAACTATAAGATCTAGCTCTTTAATTTTACTTGCTAATAAAATACTATAATCAAACGAAGTTCGTGATAATGATCGGAAAGTGCTAAAAACCTTACACTTGGAAATATTTAACTCCAGACGATTGTACATGCACAATTCAAAAAATGAATTTATGTCTCTTTGAAAATTTAAGCAATCGGTAATTGTAGAAATTTGTAAAAATATTTTCATAGCATTTGCGAACATTAGACAATTAGAAAACTGCAAGGAGTACGGGGTGTCATTGACAAAAAGATTGAAAAGGAGAGGACCCAAATGACTGCCTTGAGGCTGACCCGACAGAACTTCTATAAAGAGTGATTGCGCGCTTCAAATATTGACAATCTGTTGACGATTAGACAAATAAGATTTTAGCCATCCAAGAAAATTATATTTAAACCCCATATTTCTCTAGCTTTTCAACTCAAAGCCTATGATGAACTCTGTCGAAAGCTTTAACGAAATCTGTATAACCTGCATTCCGTTTTCTAAAGTAGAAATACAAAAAATATTGAAAAGACAGAAATTCGTTGCAGTGGAGCGACCAGTAACAAATCCATGCTGTCTTTAAGTTAAAATTTCTTTCGTCGCAAAAATTGAGTCTATCAAAAACTAACTTTTGAAATAGCATAGGAATTGCTGAACGTTTTGAGACAGACCTATTAAATGCTTGAGGCCACTTTTATAGATTGGAGTAATGGACGATAGTTTTCACTCCTCTAGAAAGGCGCCACTAAGAAGTGATTCATTGAAAATTATTTTTAACACTTTAAAAATCAGCTCATTTTGATAATAAAAGAGGTGAAATCGAATCAACCCCCGCCTTAATATTTGAACATTTCCCTTCATAGGGAAGTTATTTGCTAGCAATCGACTAGTCGAGCTGAACTCCAAATCTGTAGTGCCTGCCCTGCAATTCGCTCAGCAGCAAATCGCTTGAAAAAGTACCATTGCCACTAAAGTTATGGTAAGCAAGATACCGCTGATTCAAGGGATATAGTCAACGATCATATTTTGGCTATTATTTGTGGTACCTCAGCGGTACCTTGGCTGTTGCAATTGGGTACAGTCAACATCCAAGCACCTAAACTGGCTTGTTGCTTGTGCTGATCAGTAACTTGCACTGTAATCTTATAATTCCCCTCTACAATCCACCACTTGACTTTTTATCGCACTGCTGTTGCGTGTATTTTATTCGCTCGACATTATGTACTTCAAACTGAAGTGCCAATGATGACAACTGCACTTCAGATATGTCTTCAAATCTCAAACATAGAACTTTATCTGTTCTGACCAACATGAGTGCAAGTTAGCAAACCGCGGTTGTGACAGAACAATCGCGTTCTTTGTATCATCATGCGATAGTGCTGATTGGAAACACAAATTCGCCAAAAATCACAATGGATTTAACACAGGACAGGGATTTAACACAATTCAATTAACGAGCGTTGATTTGAGTCATGATTAACTAGTGATGGCCTCGCCAACTGTATCAACAGAGCGGGTCTTAGCAGCTCGAATGAAGAAACTTGCCCTACAAGTGATACATGTCCGTCCCAAAGTTTATTGTAGGGCAGTGCTAATTCCGGTATTTGTTGATGAGTGGGTCGAGGCGGCTAAGTGAAAGTAAAAGTAAAAGAAAAAGAGCAAAAATTACACATTCGCAAAATATCAAATTTGCAAAAGTTAATGACGTATTCAGACAAGACGTATTCGAACAAGAATGTCATGGAGAGTCAAACAAATGTCAAAATATTAAGACCTTTGAAACCTATGAATTGAAACCGGGTAAAACCATGTCCTTTATCTCTAGGCAGGACTGATTTAAATTTGAATTTGTCCATTCCGGACAACTGTGAATATGTAGCAATATAAGCAAGAGCTTCAAGGCAATTTCGGGGCAACTGTTGCTAGGGAAAAGGCCCCAGCCCGTAAAATCCATTGCGTTCTGTAAAAAAATTGTCATGGAATTGATATTGAATTGAATAACTTGGGGTATGTGTCACACAAGCACAAGTACTGCGACCCTGTAGGTCCATTGCACCCCCTTCTTTCGGTCCAGGATTTAAGTGTTGCCTTCAAGCATTTGTCAGTCTTCATAGATGGGATTTCTTGAAAGTCTCTCCCTGTTAAGGATGCTCTGTTCATTATTCCGAGGGGGTAGGTCAAGGGCAACGCTTGGGCAGTCGATTCACAGGTACTACATGGTGTCCTTCACCTGGCCACAGAGCCTACAGATTTCTGTGCGGGTAAGACTCATTTCATATAGGTGGTAGTTGCATGCTCCATGTCCTGTAAGTGCTCCACATATCAGCCTAAGGTCAGATTTATTGAGTTCTAGAGCTTCTTTGGCTCGTTTGGGATTGTGGTTTGGTTCCATAAACAGTCGCGAGTGTTTGACACCCTCCTGGTTGTTCAAAACAGAATGATCTCTTTCGTAATCCATTTGTGTATGGAGATTTGTGTGGGGGGAGAGGGCAAAATGTGGGGTATTTGAGCACCTTTCCTGGCTTGTTAGTCCGATTTTCCATTTCCTTCGTGGTATTCATGTCCTGGCGCCCATTTTTTTTTTTTTTTGTCGAACGTTTTTAACCCTGCACTGGAGCACTCAGACTCAAAAACTGCTCAATTGTACTGCCAGGCAGCAACCTACTTTTGCAGGTGATTCTGTGATGAGGAGCCTACATCATCAGCTCTCACCACTTCAGCACCAAAGACCTGCAACCTGATCCGCAGTGTCTCTTCTGCAGTTTCGTCGTCTTCTCCACAGGCGTCGCAGAGGGCTTCGTCGCTTAGGCCAAGCACACTTAGATGTTTGCCGAAGGTGTAGTGTCCCGTTTGCATACCGGTAAGTCGTCTGCAGTCTTTTCTGAACATTTGGGAGTATGCGCTTGGTCTGTTTGCATCCTGGAGAGTCATGCCACCTCCGACATTGTTCTCGAGTCGCCCAACCATCGATGGAAGCTGTAACCAAGGACACAGGTAGACCTAGCACAGGTTCAGGTCCTGAGAATGTTTCCTCTGATCCTTGTTTAGCAAGTTCATCGGCGGTATCATTTCCAGCGATCCCGTACTGACCCAGAAAAGTCTTAGTGAATTATGACTGCCGATAAAATTCAGTCCTGGCACCCATATTTTGGTTCGTTATTTTCTGCCATCGTATTTAGTGTTTTTTGACATTCCCAGAGCTTTTTCCATTCAAAAGCCTTGGGCAGCGCTTGGCTATCGGAGAATGCGTATATTTTGATATTTATAGGGTTCGAAAAGTTCTGATAGTTGATTCCTTGCGGAGAGGAATGTGTAGGCTACATTTTGTCCTGTCACTCCAGCCCCCTTCGACCCATCAGTATACCATGTTTGGGCTCCATCCTTCAACTCCCATATGTTGTTCACGCTTTTAAGAATCTCTAGATGTCCTTCAAGATTTCCTTCTTTGTTATTGAAGGTTCTCTGTAATGTAAGGCTTGCAGCTTCAGCCTGTATGGCAGTATGTAGCTGTGGGATGTTCCGTATTGCCGACTACGGTCGATGTTTCCATGGAAGTTCATTCGAGTGCCCTTTATGTGTTTTTCTTTTCTATTTTTTATGAATGAATGAAGACGTTCTGTTTTGCTTGTATTTCCCATTAATTCAGGAACTTTAGAATTTCAAATTTCTTAGACTCAGGCAAAAGTGGGATTGCACACGCAACGTAATCATTGGGTCGGCTTTTTGTGTTGCGTGAAGAAAATGTCCTGTGGACTCTATACGCATGCATGGACTAGCCTTGCCTCTATTGATAGAATTGTAAGTGAGCGGTGGCAAGCAAGAATGATCTGACCCGTCCGAGATACAAAATATTCCTCGTAACACCTTCAATCCCGAAATAATCCCTTTTAGGCGCTGTTGCCAGAAGAGTCTCTAGCGACTATACCTATACCTCCTCCGGCCCCAGAATTATACTCCTTTGTAAACATTTCTGACCTAAGTGATATTTAAGTCAACTACGTTATATCCAGGTTCAACTACTTTCCCGCAAATGGATTAATCGCTTGACCTTCAGTTAGGCTTGGACTCGGTCTGTGCTTTATTTCTCCACAACGCCCACCGCCTGTAAGTAACAGTAAGCCTAGGTTAGCCCAACTATTGTTTCCTGGTATTTGCATTTTCTTACACAGAAAGATAAAATGCAGTTCCAGTTAATTAAATACACCAACTGCTGAACACTATGGCATAAAAACTAGCACAAACTGAATGCTAGGACGCACAAATCATGACGGAACTTTGAAGTCCTCAGATGTTCTCATCTACAGCTTTATCGCTGTATAGTGTGTTCTGATTTCATTCACTCTCTTTCTCACCTTGTAACTGACAAAATAGCATCCTCATCATCTTCTGAGCCTCAACAGCGTTGTCGGTTCGATATATGAAATGTTCGAGTTAAGTCTTGAGTTCCTTTAAGTCCTGAAACATTTGATCGAGTTCAACTTACAGAGGTTCTACTGTATTTATTGTTTCGATACTTTTCAATCCAATTCCTTTTCAGGTCAAATGTAGGGAAGAAAACAAATCCAATTCCCCTCAGGCCAAATGAGGGCAAGAAAGGAGCTGATCGTCATTTTAAAAATCTTTTGAAATTGCCTCTTTTTTTTTTACGTGGACGTGCTTATCTATGTTATTAAACATAGCACTTACAACAAGTACTTTATTACAAAAACCAAGTTGTTTGTAAAATTTATGTAAAATCTCCTGTTTTTTAGTAAGTTCGGCAGGAGACATCCCGTTTTTTTCACATTTTTTCTGCGGCAACACTGAACCGCATGATCGCGTTGATAAACCAGACATCTCCAGACAACGCGATTAATTCGGGAGTTATGCCCAAGCGTAACCAGGCGAGTTTTTCGACTTGGTCTAGCCACCTCATCCTGGGTCTGCCAAGCGGTCGCCTATCTGATGGAATCGCATTCAACACCCGCAACGGAAGTCGGTGACAAAATATATTAACAACAAATCTGCTCCATTCTTGTTAACGTCTTCAGAAAAATCTGTAATTTTTGCACACAACAAGAAACCTAATGATTTTTGATGTCATTTAACCGATGGCAGAGGAGAATGTTTCCTAATTGCGGCCCCCTTTCTAATATGTACTCATTTAGAAGTAGAATTCATTTAGAGTAGAAGTTGTCGGTAGGCGAACATTAATTGTACTTGTCAGTACTTGCCAGTAACTCATTTATTTAAAAATACTTTTTCTTTGGCTGTGAACTGCAAAATCCTCCTGGAGAGATGATTCTGCATGAACTCTTCTTTACCGTCACCATAACCATATGTTAATATGTGCAGATCTAGGTATATATCTCGGTCTGGCTAAGGGCTACGAAAGCGCGTAATCAAATTTATGTGTGCGTTCACCGTGATGAGTACGGAGAATATCGACTGAAAAGTGCTACTTTGGAATTTTGTTTGACTGCCACACTTCCCATCACCACAACCTCCAGCGAAAGACTAATTGAATTGGTATTGTGATTTTGACGGCAATTTTTCACTTGCATTTTTTCCCTCCTTGACAACCCGTGCCTTGAAGGCAACGACACCGCGACCCGAGGAAGCCTATTCCATCGAATGGTTGGAGTTAATCCAGAAGACGTACTGCTTGCCTTATGAAGGACGGTATGTCTTCGTCACCCACCTCGTACCGACCCCATAGCATTTACATCCCTTCTTTCCAAGGTCATGGAAACGCTGATTAGTCGTTAGCTTCTTAATGACCGGCAGAATGGTTTCCGCAGCAACAGGTCCTCTGGTGATTTGTTAGCTTATCTCACCAAAAGTGGAACCAATCTTTGCACAATGCAGGCGAAAGCAAGATCGTTGCGCTTGATATTTCATGATATTTCTAAGCTGCTGTGTCTTGACCCTGGACAATTAAGGGTATTAACAATGACTTGTAAAAAAATGTCCTATGCAAAAAACCGTTTCCTTAACCAGAGTACATTTACAAAAAATTTGCTCGGATTCCAGCCAAAGCCGACATATCCTGTATTGGCACAGGTTCATTCTGTTGAAGTGGTAATTTAGGCTGCAGTGGCCAATAAGAAAGCTCGTTTTGTCATCACAGCAGTGGCCAATAACAATGCTCGTCTTGTCATCACACCACGTTTTGTCTATTCCATAGAGTCTGATATACCCTGATGCCTGATGAGCTAAGACAAATTACAAAGAAGACAGAGGCATATAATCTTCTGCAAAGTCTTCGTTCAAAGCGGTTTCAGTCCTAGTCGATGACGACAAGTGGTATTCGCCGAACATCTGACTCCCGTTTAGCCTGGCCTCCACACTAATGTGCGTGTACACTTTTATGCATTGAATTTACATGCAGAGATCTGTAGCAGGAACTTAAATGTAACACCGGTCTTAACATTGACCATCTTTTGGGAAACTGCTACCTCTATTAAAATCAAGCAAAAAACTACTCAGCGATAACGTCCTTGAATTATTCAAGAAATGCTATCCACAAATTAGTTACCATGCTTAATATTTTGTTACACTAGCTAGCACACCATACTCCACGCACAAATTTGTGTACAAAAGGTAATCACAAATTATGATACTTTTGTTTAGCGAGCCGAATGCCCTTGCAGCCTGTGCTCCCTAATTAGTATTGGGTCTACAACTTCGTGCGGTTTGCTAAGAGATGGCGTAACTTGTATTATTCCATTAGAGCATGCATTGGAAAGCCACTGTTATTGTACGTCATTTCAGTATATGTCATTCATTTGAAGCGTACAAACAACAATAATTTGTTTTCACTCAAATATGTCGAACTTTGTGCCTGAAAAAGTGTTTTTGCGGGCAGTTCTTCTTCATTACTTTAATATGAAGAAAACTGCTGCCGAAAGTCATCGTATTTTGGTGGATGTTTATGGTGAACATGAGCGAACGTGCCAAAGTGGTGATTTTGGCTTGGCCAACCAGCCAAATCAACGGCAAAGTCGAATATCCATGGCGCGAAGGTAATGCTCTGTATCTGGTGGGATCAGAAGGGTGTGCTGTATTATGAGCTGCTTAAACCGGGTGAAACCACCAATGGACAACGCTACCGAACACAATTAATCCGCTTGAAGAGAGCAGTAGCCGAAAAACGCCCGGAATATGCGACCAGACACGGGGCAATAATTTTCCATCATGACAACGCTCGGCCCTACGTTGCTATTCCGGTTAAGAACTATTTGGAAAACAGTGGATGGGAAGTTTTACCCCACCTGTCTTATACCCCAGACCTTGCCCCTTCTGACTACCATTTGTTCCGGTCGATGCAGAATGCCCTCACTGAAGTACGGTTGACATCAGAGCAGGATATCAAAAATTGGCTTGATTCATTCTTGGCTGCCAAGTCGGCGCAGTTCTTTTCGGATGGGATCCACAAATTGCCAGAAAGAAAAAGTCATAGCTTCAGATGGGCAATACCTTGAATAATACTATCGAACATGTTTTTCCTAAATAAAGGTTCAAATTTTGAAAAAAAAAATCGCAGGAATTAAGTTATTGGCCAAATACATTCTCAGCTTAGTTCTTCTCACAAATGGGCGGACCAACGTACATTCAATACCAAACGAATGCTAACAATAGTTCTTACAAGTGTTACGGTGTCGAGACTTCACAATAAACCCTTCGTAAATCATCCCATAGATTCAATTTGACCTTAATGCCCGCAATTTTTTCGGAGAACGAATGATTCAAATCAACAAGCCAGCCCCGAAGAACGATCAGAGCTACTATGTTGATGAAGAAATAGACTTTAAGAAAGAAAACAGTTTTCCAAACAATTAGAGACTATAGCACCAAGTAGTTACAACTTTAAACTATTAGTCGACCTTTTCTCTGCCGGCGCGGATGAGGTTGCTGGTGGCACACTCTTTCAAAAACCATGCCAGACGGCGGCGGTGTTGTTGACATTGAACACAGCCTAACGAAAAATAAACAGCCCGTCGTAAATTAATACAATCCAGGGTTACAGTTTTCATTATGGCAGACTTTCTTTGAAGATTCTGTGTCCTACAAATTGACATGATCCTGATGGAGGTGAATGTTAATAGTTTCGAATAAAGCGATGGCATATTTTGTAGCACCTTTTATTTTCTTGCCCGACATCAATTCTTCAGCCGGCAAGAAATTTAACTTTGTTAACTTACTGATTACGAACGATGACAATGTGGTTAGTGGACAAGGAACCACTAAGCCAAGAGCTTTTGATGTCTATGTCTGCTCTTCTGAGCTATGGCTCATGAGTTGCTGCATAACAGTTTGATTGCGTCTGCGAATGATGTGAAGGGTTCACAGTGTGTCTCAAGCGGGGTATGTCCATTGGGCACTTCAATTGTTCCGAGAATTGAAAGAACGATTGTCGATGAATATTGTACCGGTAAGGGAGCACTCTGAAGGTGATTAATGATTTGATGAATTCCGATTTTATTGGATTACAGTGTTAACCAATCTTTATGCACCATCAATCACTAGAGAAAATAAAAACTAAGCTTTCACTTAACTTCCACCACAGTCGTCTAACTAAGATCCCCACAAAGGAACAATCCTTAATTGATGGCACTCTTCACTTTCCACTTTTGGTAAATGTGTGTTCAAAGACGAAGGTGTGCGAACGTAATTCACAGCCCACAAAGCTCAAAAAGACACGCACTTTTTTTTATCCCAATTCATCACACCACGCACCAAAAAAACGGTGTGACTTGTGGAGATGAAAAAGCCAGACACAAAGGCCCTTGTGCTCAACCCCAAGCCCCCTCTGATCTCATGAATCACCAATAGTTCCAACAAGAGGAAATCATAACCATAAACTGGAAATAATCTCGAGAGTCTCTTTCAATCAATCTTTGACGCACCGCCCATCATCACGAAGAAACCCCCCATTAACCGGCGACCGGCAACCGGCAATAAAACCCGAACCAAGAGAAAAAAATGAAGAACAGAAATACAGCCCAAGCTATAAACTAACTTTGTGTATCATTACAAAGCAAAGCAGCATCCCACTTTCGCCGTCCAGCATCTGGGATGATTTCAAAAGACAAATCGATTGATCCCGCGCAGCCGCCCTGGCAAATGTTTATTTTGGTTCGAAACCCAACGATTGCCTCCTCTTGGACAGCAGCACACAATGCAAATCAATTTCAAAGATACAATTTTATAATTGGAAAGCAAACAAGGTGCCCGTCTTCAAAGCACCACCATGGAGATGGGTGCCTCCGTCTCACTCGCTCTCACCGAGTGCGGGCAAGAGAACTCTCCCACAAAAGCCAACAACTTCTGGCAGCAGAGCAACTCTCTTTGGGGCTTCTCTTAAGCGAATGCCTCCGTGGTTACCCGCACACAAATCCGACCCACTGGCTTCCGATGATGGAGCGGTGTGAATGCAAAAGCATTTCGAGAATTCCATCACCACCCACTCCTTCGCCGCGTGTAAACAAAAACTCACAGCAAACTACCCTCAGCCGTTGGTCGCCGGGCGGTATCGAACGTGGGAGAGAGAGAAAGTGAACGCAGAAAACACCAAGAGACTACAGAGAATGTGTTATTGACCCAAGCAGATACAATAACAAGAACGTTTCCATATCGCTTTTGCATCGCCTCGCTCGCGCCTGCTGCTGTCGCTGTCGCCGCTACTGCTGCCTGCTTTGCATGCGACCAGAGGCGAAGAGCAACACTTGAACCTGGCATATATGTACCTACCTAGAAATCAGAACGATTCGAATTCCTTCCGTGTACTAAAGATATCACAAAGAGTTCGAGTTCGTGTCTTTGTTCGGAATGAATCTACATATGCCTTGGAATGCGGCTCACTTTGCCCGCAGCAGCGCACTGTTTGCACGCGAAAAATCAGCAGAAAAACTTAGATGACAAGGAAATATGGCTCACTTCATTTTGACGGCCGATCAAGGTGCTTTTCCGGATGAAATCGCCACTTCGACTCATCTACTCCCTGAACAGGTGGAGAAGGCTGGCTGCAGTCGTCGGCTCCTTCCAATGTGGTGAGAGGGTTCCTGTAGTTGATGCCTTATATTTTTGCAATTTATTCCGACAGATGCACTCCGTTATCACTTCACAATAAGACGTTCTCCTTTCATTCACTAGGTTTCACTTCACTTACACTGGCACTGGCACTGGCACTGGCACACGAAACGACCGGACAGCAGACGACGGAAGACCAACAGATACTGCACCGACCGAGCAAAACATTTTCCTTTGTGTCAAACTGACATGCAGTCGTTGTCACTTTGAATCCGTTGCTCTGCTGCTCTTCTTCTAGGCACGACAACAACGGCGCCGTTGCCACTGTGTACGGGAGTCAACTGAAACGCGAAACTGTGTGGGTGTACTGGCAACAATCGGCGGTCTTATCGGAGGGATGTCGCGTGCTTGACTGAATTGTGATTCCGACACTCGTTGCCGGTCTGGCTGTACGCGTGAGTATGTGTCAGTTTCAAACGATAGGAAGTCGGCACACCCACACAGGCAGAGGAGAGCGCGACACCATGCAGCGACAGCAGTGATTTGGAATGCTGGCGCCGGGGGACTGACTGGGGGCGGAAGGGCGGATGAAAGGAGTTCCACCCTGTGTTTATAACTTCAGAGGCAAGTACATAGTTCACGCTCTGAGTGTGCGCTGGTCTTGATCACGGCTGAACACGGTGCAATCGAGTGCAAATGATGGCTGTAGGGTTGCCAGGTGCTTCGCGGTTACGTCACACTCGAAGGCGAACAGAGCATGACCAGTCTTTGTTTGACGACTTGGATTGGTATGTTGTGCTGGGAGGACACGTGGATGACTTGCTCCTTTGTGCAAGTTAACTCTGGCACCACGCGCGTTGTGTGGACAATAAATTCAGTCGCCCATTGTTCGGGGAGTGTTGATTAATTATTTCCATCTGGCGAGGCCATCAATGCCAACTTCGATTGACTGACGTATTTGTGTGGTTGCGAGGAGGCCTCTTCATCGCCGAAACATATTCTGGAATAAATTAGGACTGTCTGCGATACTGGCAGCCAAATTGGAAATATCATGCGAATCAGACCTGTCACCCTTCAGGCCCAATCACGTATCAGCTGTCAATTAACGAGTAGAAGGAATGTATTCATGACTTTTGTATTCAATTTTCGGGCAGCGGTGGTAGGGCATCGCGATCAGAGTTCTAGAGTGTGGACAGAGTGTTGAGTTAATCTGCTATCAATCTCTCGAGATGGAATTGAGGTTAACTTGAAGTAGTACTGATGGCTTGACTTAGTGAATTGACATAATCAACACCTTATCGAAGTTGACGAATGGACTTAAGGAGAAGATATTCGAGTGGATTTTCTGGAACGAGTTTTCCGTGGATAAGGGTGGATTTCATATGAAATCTGATCAACATTCAACAGTCTTTGATCTCTTATGTGGTATAAGCCTATTTTCCACTGAACCGAAACCGCGTGAACCTTTACTGAAACCTCAATAATCCGCTTCCACTGAGTTTGAAGTGGCTTCGTTCTCAATTTTCAAGTCACTCACTCTCACTGTATAAGTGTCCGCCAAAACAAATGTCACTAGATCTCAATTTTTAAATGGCCACCAGACCAGGTGTGCGTTGACAGGACATAATAGTGTGAGAACACCAGGAAATAGAAAGAGACAACATGAGGCAATGAACACCAAAAACTGAAATTCATTCAAAATAGGCTTGTTCGGTGTGACAACCTCTCATGGTCGGATGAATTCAAGGGGTCAGCAGCAACAGCGAGGTTTTCAGACCCCGAAAATGTATGGCGGAAGGTGAGGAGAAAATTTTTGGAACATCGCGGTTTCGGTCGGTCGGAACGTAGCATTACGCCCATTTTCACAGTGAGAGCTTATCCTCGCATAAACTCAGAATCAATAAAAATATAACGATAAATTGCACTATTTGGGTTATGCTTAAACCACCGATTGCCATGGCTTAGGTGTCAATCAAGAGAGTACATAATTGTGTTAAAATAATCTTATCCCCCAAACACATTAAAAAAAAAGCCCACATAAGCAACCAAACATTTTGTCTGGCAATGCTGTTGAAGAGAACAAACCGCGTACCAATTTAGAGATGCACACATACAACAACATCTTTGACTGCATTCCCTTGTTGACTTGGCGTGTTCTCTTTTCCTCTCTTCAGTTGGGAGCGTCTGTCTCACAATCCCTATATTCTTCTTAAATGGCCCACAATGACACTCAATCCAAGGCTTACCTAAACCACGCTTACATGTTGGCTGTGAAAATAGTCTTGAGTGAAGTTTATTCGATCGTGTACTTAGCTTAACCGGCAAATAAGCTTGCACTGTGAAATCGGGTCCACCGTGGACATTTAAAACCTCAAATCTAAGGCGACTGATTTACACGCGGGAAATTAGTCGCGAGACATAGACTGGGGTGGTTAGGCGCCCTAGGGCTAGACAGTGCTCGAGGTTTGCTTGGGCATCTTTGTTCCTTCTTCCAATTGCTTTCTATCCTCAATCTTAGCTTTGAAAGCATGCCATGCATAGGTAGGTGAAAAAACGATGACGCGCACGTTGGAAACAGAAAAATGTAACTGCGATCGAAGCCAGGCGATTTCAAGAAGTATCATTGAACCGAGTCCGGGGAACCCTTGTGTAGAAGCTGCCTAACCAAAGCCTAATGATTCCATAGGTGCCGCATATAGGCGCGTAATACCCTTGTTACTGTTGTTTTCTTAACAGCCGGGCAAGTCTCCTCCTCCCCTTTTTGCTTTGATACTTACATGAGTCAGCAGTGCAATCAACGAGCGGAATGCTACTCATAACCGTTGACATCAAATGATTAGTTAATTACATAGTCAGGGGGAAAAAGAAAAAGCAGTGCCTTCTTAAAATTAATAAAAAATTGTTTTCTTAATGTGGCTACCGTGACGCTGTGGGTCTGTGCGTCGACTTCTACGCAATTGGACCCCGCTGCCTGACTCCGATTCCCGGTACGACATCTTTCGAGTCACTGACAAAACGCAAAGAGTGAAGTTCTCAGAAATTGGCCGCTGGGGAATCGGCATAAAACTATTCCTCTCGTAAGAGGACAATGGCACGAACAACACTAGCTAGGCCCTGGCCCGCAGAAGTCACCGCCGCTGTGTGGTTGTGCTCTCAATTTCCGACACGAGTAACTTTTATAATTCATGATTTCACCATCTCGCTAGCAAATGCTAGCCTCTGACCATCTCATGTCGATGTAAACCGTTGTCGTTTGAAGTATAAAGCTCTTGATTTCATCCTCTCGCGGGAGAGCATTAGCGCGCGCCATACGAACAGCTAGTGCAGAGGCTAATCCCAGCTCCACCACGGACTGGAGCGTCACCCAAATTAAGTAAGGACCTCGTTATTTATAAATAACTTACTCTTGAAGGGACAACACAAATCTATACTTGGCCCTTTTTAATTGCAGGGAATAGCATCTTCAAAGAAAATTGATACGGTCCTCCGGATCCCAAATAAGTAAACCTTTTCCGTCCTCTTTCAGTAATGGAACCTGCTTGTAGCCTCCTAGCAATGGAATCAATTAAAAGTCAAAAGGAGAAGAAATGTTTTGGAAGTGGTTCATTTGGCTCTTGTGTAATATAAAAGCGGTTCAAGCTACAAAAAAATTAAGAACGGGGCGCCAGAAGTAGGACTTGCTCAAGGCGCTCATTTGTCTCGGGCCGGCCCTGCAATGACAGTGTACGTAGTGGCGACCTATGCAGCATTTTCTCGTGATGTCGTGCTGAATCACGATAGAGAATTATCGCTGATATATCAGGGTTGGTAAAGAGCTCACCGAAACTATCTATTTTACACAAGGCCACCCGCTGTCATATGACTTCTACGGCCTCAGCCGGCAATTCCGTAATACAGTCCTCTCTCGAAGAGGTTATACAAGACACTCATTGAGTGCTCTACGTCACAGAGACTTGGCATATGTCTAATGCGAAGAAATAAGCCATTGGTCATTGGTGTCGTGAAATAACACTGAGCGATACAATTTCAAAATTCGGCGCCATTTCTATTTTCCAAGTGGAAATAAAACTGGTCCATTTTAGATGTATGCGTTAAAGTGCCACTTCTCTCTTTGGTCGGGCTGGAGATGATTGATATCTGGAGGATCATCAATTAGGAAACTTCACTTTATTTCGGAGAGAACTCGAAGACTTCACACACTAGTGAAAAATCTGATGAATTGATGACGTCCCAGAGAGAGACTTGCTAAAGGGAGTTATGAGTTGAGACCCAGCTTTACACCAGACTAAGGAAAAACGCACGAAGAATGTTTTCACAAACAATGCACCTCTGACCGGAACACCACTCGAACAACGAGCCTGTTAGAAAGACAAAGCAGAATACGCAGAAGGGGAGGTACACGATAAAGGGAGCATACAACAGGACGCGAAGATCTGGCAAATTCAGCGTGCACATCTGCAAACAATTTGTAAGATCGTGATTGCTGGGTGGGGCCCTGTGCTACCATTCCGGGCTTAGACAAAAATAAGGGACCTGCCTTTGATGATTCATCGGTCTCTGTCAAGGGTTCACTTGAATGATGAACTCTGGGATTGAAGTTAAAGGATTTCGAAAAAAACGAATGAGCTTTCCTGCTGTATTGCAGCGTTTCTGGATCAGCACTACTAGCTTGAGATTGAAACTGCTGCGTATGTCGAAGGGGATCAGCTCCGGTCACTCTATCGTCCTCGATAAATTTGGATACCTACCCGGAAACACCGACCTCTCGATACCTAAGCTCATCTTCAATCTGGCCACTTCTGGACGGTCCTCTTCCAATTTTAAATGATGGATCAAAGATGAGAGTGGGTGTGGGAGTCAACTCTAAGGATCTGAGTTTTTCATTCCGTCTACGCTCTCACTATAGCGTCTTTCAGGCATAGACTATAGCGATTAAAGAAGCTCTGTCATGGTTAAAAAATAATGTAATGTCCAGATGTCCAGGCAGCGACCAAATCTCTGAGTGCAGTCACATTCAACTCAAAGACGTCCCTCAATTGCCGTCTATCTCTTAAGGAGATGGCCAAATATTTTAGCATCCAACTTATGTGGGGTGCCGTGACATTGTGCCAAATGGAAAATGTGATTAGGCCGAATATTAAAAGTTTGCAAAGAAAGTGCACCACCTTAACACTCTTTCCGGACGCTACTGCAGAACATCTACTAAAGCTTGAAACACTTACTCACACCAAACGTAGATGGTCTTCTGGCACTGGATGCCTGATCACAGAGCAATTATGGCCTACAGTCAATCCAAAATGTTCACGCGACCTGGTTAGAATGAGAAGACCCAATCTTAGAACTCTCATTGGTCTCATAACCGGGCATCGTGCCATTGGAATTCACGCGTCATGACTAGGTATCCCCTATAACAAGTTCTGCAGAAGTTGTGGGGATGACGAGGAAGAAGAAACCATTCCACACCTTCTTTGAAATTGCAATGCGATCTCATCTCGCAGATTTAGTCAATTGGACGCCCCATATTTCTACGACTTGACAGATCTAAACAGTGTTAGCACCAGCCAACTCCGTCGCTTTATTAAGAGGTACAAATGGTTTGCGGATTAGGATCTTTTAGGTCTTGTGGTAACACAACGGGCCTACTTTTAGCCGGTAGTCAGCCACTCTAACCTAACCGAACCTAGTAAGTGCTTATTTGATCACTTTTGATCAGCGATCATCGCATTGCGGTATAGACAACCATCTTCTCAGGATGGATAGAGCCTAGTGAGAAGGCTCTATTCATCCTGAGAAGACTTTGGTAAATCTGTGACTTCGATGGTTTTATACATTTTGGCAAAGATGTAGAAGTGCTCTGTGTGACGACGATATTTTGACAGCTTCCAATTCAAGCAACAACCATGAAGAAGAATCGGAAGCAGAACCAATTCTGCCAATCAAAGGGCGGAACATTTACTAAGAACAGAAGTGGCCGACGAGGTATTCTCGGCACAGGCTGTCATAGAGAATGCTCTTGAATAAAACAAAAAAACAAAAAAATCACTGATTTCCTTACAAAATAATGCCCAGTGAGTACTTATTTTTGTGAAATTTGTTCGTTAATTCGAACTCTGGAATTTTTTACAAAGTCCGTTGTCCGTTTTGTTTCGAATTATCGAGAGTGGCTGTAGAATAAGGGATAAAAATTTCGATTTGATCGGTAAAGCCATTCATAAGTTACAGTGGCTTTGAAAACACGGTTTCGAGAAAACCGCGATCAAAGTTTGGTGTGTTTGATTTTCTCAAAATCCCAACTCTTTTATTTTTCTCATCTTTTATTTACAAGAGCCTTAGGCTTCGGCAATCTTATCCTACCGGACTAACCGCCCTAAACACCCAAAAAAACGTGGCACACTAAACTGATTAAAACGGAAACAAATTCTTCATTAAATGAAATTCCTGAGGCCTCTGAAATTACTTTGTTGAATTTCAACAACAACCTGACGCCTTATTTTCAAGTCGAACCTGCATCCAAGATAATGCTGCTCTTGGATATTTTTTATCTTTCTTTGTCAATATGACAAGGAATATCTCGAAGCCAAAGAGATCAGTGATTGTCAATGAGGTTAAACAAAGCCGCAGATATCGACACTTGCATTTGCTTGCATTTATTCAGAAACAGGCCACGTTGATAAGCCGAGTAGAGTGTGTAAGACCACAAAGACAGTGTAGTCATCAAGTTATCACTTCGTTCCGTTGCAAGTTCTAATGAAAGCGCATGAAACTAGTTTCTGGGCGATAAAAAGATGCGGAAACAAAGGCACTTGGGTCAGCCTTCCGTTGGCATGATATTAGTGTATCGGAATTGTGAGGAAATTACGACTGAATCGTGATGTTTCTGATAAAATAAACAAAACAACTAGTTACAACAATTAAAGCAAATACGTGGAGCACAAGTAAGAAAAGACGCACTGCAGTTCGTCACTGGATAAAATAAATAAAAAATTATTAGTTAATGACAAAGACATCACCTGCAAACCTCTCGAAAGGGTGCAGCGGATGCCTTACATTTGTGTTAGCGGATCATTGCGAACTACCTACCTCCTCCCTAGCTTTAAATACACTCCCCAACCTTTTGACTATAGATCTCTTCGGCAGGCAGGTCGCTTCCAGCACGGCTATGAGCTTGAAATTGCTGTGTATGTGGAAGGGGCTCAGCTCCGGACACTCTACCGTCCTCGATAAAATGTGGATCCCTACCAGGAAACACAGACCTCACGATACCCTAAGCTCATCTTCGAGACGCTGGACGGTCCTATTTTCATGCCATACTTACTTTGTGATGACCCATCCAGAGGACCATCTACTTGTGGTGTGAGTAAGCGTTTCAAGCTGTAGTAGATGTTTTGTAGAGATTCCGACTGAATCCTAATGTTTCTGATAAAATGAACAAAACAACTGTATTTGGTCCGGCTTCGAATGGACCCGGAAAAATGCACTGTTTGCTGAGGTTTATGGTCCGACGCCATTAGTTGCTCCCATTTTTTCAAACATAACCGCCAGGATAATGTTACAGTCAACGATGTCGATTTTTGTTTTGTCAAAAAGGCACGACCTGAACCTGTGCGATATGTGAGTACAGCATGAAGGCGCTACATCCCTCATAGCTAGTGAATCGGTGGTCCAGTTGATGATGATTTGTTTGATGAGTAATTTATTTCTCCTTAGGACCTTTGAATTTCCCGGCCTATTTATACGTCTAATCACTCGTCTATGCCGACAAGCCGTCGTCAATTTCGACCACGAAAACATCACACGAGTTATTAGCGGCCAATGTCCTTGAAAAAGTGAGTCGTAATTAGAACCTCCGTAGAGACCACCTGGGTAGGTTGGTATGCGGGCGACCTCACTTTAGCGACCACTTGAAAAGCAACCAGGTCAACATTTGTACATTTTATTCTCTCACTCTTTCGTTCATCAATAACCGAATAACTGGGCTGTTCACCATTCACATTAATATCACATTACTGTGCTTTAATGTTTGCACTTTGATGTACTCGTACGTTGGGATCAGACTCAACCAATGGGTCGTTGGTCGTCGCAAAACCATGCGTCCAGGCACGTAAGTGCCCTTACCAGCCTGCAACCTACGCCTCAAGCCTCACGCACCATTCATCAATTCATTAAAGTGCCTTAATGGTTGACCAACGCAATAAACGTTTGACCTTTCCACTGTCAGTGTGGCAGTTAACAGATGGTGTTTGCATTAAACAAGCTGCTCTCTTATTTTTTGATAAATACGTCCACAGTCGAACAAAGGCCTTAAACATTGAATAAACAATCGGACGGCACTTGTAACAGCCAAAAAGCTTAAAAAAAACAAGGGAATGGACAACGGGAACTGACGACTTATCATTTGTCAACAGACTGCCAAGGAATTTTCAACAGAATATATTATTTGTCAAGACGTGTAAAATCACTCATTTTGCAATGCGATAAATTATTACCATTTGTCTCGGGACTTGAGGTGGAACTTTTCGGCGCGGAAAAATGGAGTACACCGCCACCGCGACGAAGACACAGTCGCCTCATTATGACACATCGTTTTCCGTGCAGCTTTGAACTGAGCTCCGATTTGATTGATCGGTGCAGCGATGTATGGTGTCGAGTAAAACGCATTTGGTTTGTTTGTCGCGTATATTATGCTACGTTCCCACCAAACCGAGACCGAGAGGTCCGGATGAACTTTTACTGACACCAACAAGTTTGAAGCGGTTTCGTTCTCAATATTCACGTCACTCGCTCTCAATTAATTAGAACGTGACTCTAGGTCTGTGCCCTGACTGTCCAAGACTCGCACACACTCCTCCGAGTGCCTACAGGTGTTGCCAACCGTATATTTGCATACAGAATAAATACTTACATCTCAACAACAACATTTTGATGAGCACGTTATTTTTATTCAAACACAACCAGCTGCGTTCTGCCGAGCGTTCCACACTTCCACGTCAAAATGTAGCCAGGTGTTCTGGCATGACGCTACTCGAAGATGACAAGTATGGAGCCGTGGCACTGATATCGACACCTCACCATTCGGCATAAGTACTCCTCACGTCAGTTGTCGCTAGGCAAACATGGCCGCATTCAACACTCGTCCAGAAGTCGCTCTAACACCTTGTAGTGTGATTGTGTCACGTAGCATGCGCCCTGAGTTGCGAACGATAAAACAAAATGCGGCTCAGACTGAATTGATTGAAGGGACATCATTCATGAAAAGCCAGCCTTCATAACACGAATCTGGACGGCACAAGTGCTTCCCTCACCAATTTGATTAGAGCCCACATCCTAGCCTAGTGATTTTCCAGCAACAGGGGCGATGTTCTTGATTTAATTTGTATAATTTGTGGGAACCAATGGTTCCCACCCTCAAGATGAAGCTGTGGCAGAGAGGGTGAGGGAGACGCAGAGAGCTGAGGGTTATTTGATAGCCACACAAGCACCCCCATCCGCATGTGCTGGCAGGAGATGCATTTCAATTACAGACGCCGCCACATGTCCACACACTGAATAAGCAAATCAAGCCGCTCGGGCTGTGTGTGTACTTGAGGCACGTACTTCACATTGCCACCGCTGGTCTCATGCGAGTGCGAGGGGACGGTTCTGATTATACGGTGCTACACAATTCACAAGAACGCAATCTAAGGTAATTTGGTATGTTTTCATTTCCCTTTTTTTTTTGCAGGCCGGCTTTAATAGATTTCTAAGGAAGTGGGCAAATATTTGAACCAACTGATGGGAAATCTTCAAACCTTTGATCTGTGTGATCTGATGGGCGACTGTCCTTCAGATTGTCATGGTATCTTGGAGACGTTTGATCAAAGATTCAACCATTACTGCTACTCCGAACAAATAGAACAATACGAAGAAGAAGAGAAGCTCAAGCGGGGAGCTGTTGAGACTCACGTGTAAACTGGAAATGAAAAAAGACAATACTCGAGAAATGAAAAATATATTCACAGTCGTGTTCACGTCCACATCTTTCATTTCCACTGCACCGGCTCTCTGAAGTTATCGATTCTACAGGTAGTTGAGCCTAGGCCAGGGCCTAGGTTCTCATCAACTACTCTTGTTGCTCTCCCACAAGTGAAAGGGACCAAGAGTTTTATGTCGACTCTGAACAGCCAAGTTTGAGAAGCTTGTTTCCAGACAGTTATACACTTTGAGCATTGTCCGTGACTCGAAAGGTGTGGGGCTGGGAAAAGTATTCTGCTCGTACCGGGAATCGAACCTGGGATGCGTAGGCTCAAGTGCGTAGTGGTCGATGCACCAACCCACAACGCCATGGCCGCAAGATAACACAAATGAGGCTCACTTGGCTTGGACAAGGACCGTGTTTAAATTGGCGAAGTACTCTCATTGAATTTCTGTCTGGATACTCATTCTTACGCATGGCCAAGTGCCAAAGAAAGGGACACACCACACCACACTTGTGGCTCTCCCCTCTTGATCTTCCTGACACAAGATGAATAATGAATCAAGCACAACCAACTTTTTATTTTTTTTATTTTTATTATATTTTATCAACTTTTCAACAAACTTTTGTAAACCCACCCTTTCTCATCGCTCATATGTACGAGTACGTGATGTCCGCACATGAATGGGAGCGTGCAAGCATACGCCGTGTGATGAGGTCCCGGTCGACAAGTGTTTCTGTTTTATTTGACGGTAACACTTTGGACTCCGCCTCTGCATAAACACAAATTTGGTTCGATCAAGGTTCGAACAAGGATTGATGATGAGTTGAATCAAGTTCGATGCTCCGGCTACATTTGCTGGAATTGCACGTTGTCATCGTTCCTGACTTATATTACTCTGCTCGATACCGAGATTTGTAGATGCAAGTGTGACGTCCTTAGTCACTGAAGGTCGCGTGAGAGTCTTAAAAAAGGCTGCAAGGCGACGTTTATGGTATTCGAGGGATGTTGGAATCAAATCCCATAAAATGCTGCTGAACTGATTCCATCAAGGCCCGAAGCAACTTTTTCTACTTTCCATACGGCGATTTTCGAGTTTCTCCGGTTTCGATAATTTCTGGTTCTGATGCCGTGGCGTTGTGATTTGTTGAGTCGACCCCTACGCACTTGAGTTCACGTAGCCCAGGTTCGATTCCCGGCACGAGCAAAATACCTTTCCCGGCCGCACAGATTTCAAGTCACTGACAATGCTGAAAGTGTATAACTGTCTGGTAAAAAGGTTCTCAAACTTGGCTGTTCAGAGTCGGCATAAAACTGTAGGCCCCCCTAGTGAACAATAGCATGCATAACACGAGTGCTTTCTGAGAAGCTAGGCCCTGGCCCTCTCTGGGCTGTGGCGCCACCCATTATTATTATAATCGGTAACTTCCTCTTTGGCAAATTTTTTCCTCAAAAAAGACTTTCAGCTGCAGGCAGTCTACAGACGAGATGACCGGACACTTTAACTTGCACCTCATCTGGACACTGCTTGATGATACTCTCGGTACTTGTGAAGCCGCTTGAGTCCCCACTGCAAGCGCAGGTTGAGAAATGCCTAGAGCTATTAACAAAGGTCCCCGCTACAAATTCCTCCAACTGAAGGTAGTCAGGAGACGGGCAAGAGTGCACAACGAACGAGTCAATGTCTGCTTATAACAGAACAGACTCTGAGATGTGACATGATGGGGAGCACACACTCCACGCAGTTTTAGAAAAGTAGTATTAGTCAAGAAGTAATCTGAAAATGTGTAACCCCTTAACAGCACATGGACACAACACACTGTGAGTGTACATAAACCAAAATCAAGACTCACATTGTGATAGAAATCGAGTGGATACTTGAGGTACTTGAGATGATGCTTTGCATGTGAAAGCCAAATTACAGCACTGCTGGATATTTATCCAGTGTCTTGTCATCAAACGGACCCCACATTTCTATTAAAGATACGAAAATCCTTGTGATGTCCCCACAAACACAGCCATCGAAGCCATGAGAGGAGACAGCAAGTCGTCTTCGCAAGTTGTTACGCAACTTCTTCGAGGACCATATTCAGCGACAGCAGTTCTCGATGTTACCACACAGTGACACTGTCCTGCGATTGCGTCATATTTCTGCGACAACATGACAGTGGTTTGGTTAATTCATTGACATCGTCTAGAGTGTGTGTCTTGTCCACTCGAGGTGTGCATCTTTAAGTCGCGGGTTTTTCAAAGGGAATCCCTTTCCTTTCTATTCCCGGATAATCCCTCAACAACAATCCCTTCAAGTACTTAACCAAATCTGAATCACCTCGAAGCAAAGTGTCCTTCAACCGGCACATGTAAGAATCCCCTTCCCTGGCAAAACGATTGAATAATCGAAGTTTAAGAGGGACGTGTGCATGGGACACTTCCTGAATCATATTGATTGAGGGCTTGTTTTATGCCGGAATGGGAGTCATTTTTCATGCAGCCAGCTGGACAGCGTTAGGGTTTCTGACCGCCCCCGCGCACAAGAAAGATGTCATTTGTCAGGAACTTCTGACGCGTGCTCTCTTCCTTGTAAGGGCATCTGTCTTCATGTGCTATAAAGATGCTAGACACGGCTGTGTCTTAGCGCCATTTCCTCAATACTTTATATTCACGAGAGGGAACGAGACGTGATCAAGTGTGATTACTTGACGCTTTTACACAACAAATTGAAATTCATTTGTATCCTTCCAATTCCTCCGGGCCGGTAGTAGCCCACACTGACTGGTCGTAAAATGTTTCCACCCGAAGGTCACTCATACACCATGCCATACCAGAGGATTAAGCAATTGACGCAAAGCGGCGTGTGGTCCCATCCACACGCTCGACAAACTTCCCCACTCCCAAGACATATTATTTGGAACCTGTGCTGCTTGAGTGTCTTGGAAAGGGTTAATTGTCCATTTCAAGTGTGCATTTGCAAACGAAGACTTCCTCTTGAAGTTGCCTTGGTTTCTCTGAAATCATCTACATAACATCAATTTTTGTTGACGTGCACAAGCCCCTCAAGTTACCCAGGACGGCATGCATGGCCGAACATCGTTGTGCCGATACCCGGGAGATGTTTGTTAAGGTTATGTTCCAACAATTTGTGACTCCCCGAGTGTTGCTTTTTCTGTGAATATTCTTCCGGAAGACTTTGTATCGATTGGTATCGGTGGGCGGAAGCCAGGAAGTGATGACGAATATGAACACAATGAAATTATGCATGCTAGCTGGGATGGGTGTCCTCAGGCCTAACGTTCTAATCGGAACGGAATTGAATTCATCGAACCGAGGAATCGCATTGTTTGTGCGTGTAGCTTGAGTTGACCTTTACACCCTGTGTGGGACACATTTGTTGTTTGAGTTGTGGTTGTGAATATTAGGGTTAATTAAGGTTGCTACTGGGCTGAAGGCTCTTGGAGCACAGCTCTTTATTAAACTAGGCTGGGTCAGTGGTTTCAGGGACACCACCAAAAAATAAGGGAGTTGTTGAACATGCAAGGTCGTTCAATTCTACGAATTCAGGCTCCACTTTCTGAAGGAAAGTGAGTGGATAAGGAAATATTCGTGCCATCTGGGAGCCCAACTAGACACTCTGGCCGAAGTATGACTGTGCTAAGATCAATAAACTCCAACAATGCGCAGTTAAAGCACTTTCGGATAACGTCCGACTGAATGATAAAATGAGGCTTACTACAGTCCGAGGTTCGTTTGAGCCTGTCTTCTACAGCCACTCTGTTCTTTCTAGAATGAGACATTCGGTTTTATGCCGCCTCCCTCGAACGACGAAGCTTCAGGGACAGATGTCTCATCCCAAGGAAATATTTACATTAGCCGTACATTAGCATTGAAAAACGTTAAAATATGTCAAGTACAACATTGCCACTTCTCTTACGGCTTGTCTTACTTCACAACCTTATGAAGTTCAAGTCACCCAAGAATTGGCGCCATTCTACAACGAAATGCGTCAGAGCAAACGCCGATTGCGGGCCTCAACATCAGAGTTGGAATAATTCGAGTCCTGCAAGAACTCCTGTAGAAGCCATATGAGTTTCTCCCTTTTCATAATGCCAAGATCCAAAGAACCGCCGGGACGCCATGTAGTGGGTTGGTGCGTCAAGTCTTACGCAGAGGGTGCCAGGTTCGATCCCCGAATTTACCAATCACAATGCTGATCCCGTATACCTGCCTAGAAAAAACTTCTCAGACTTTGCCGCCCATCCACTCGTGAGTGAATAATAGCGGGCACAACACTAGTGGCTTTTGTAGAAGTAAGGCACGTGAGGCCCCTAGTGAAACTTCTCTTTACGACCACCCCTCTATGAGGGACACCTCTTTTTGTGGACGATTTGTTATGGTCTCGTCATGAAGACATTCTTGTATTTAAACCCCTTCAGACCGGACACCCGTAAATAACGGACACACATGATGGTCCCGTACCTGTCCGCTTTAGGAAGTTTCGTTTACGATACTTTTTCCTTCACAACTATAGCAACTAATAGTGACTGCAAGAGTCCTCCCCCGATTGAAACAGCAATTCTGTTGACTTCTTTAACCTTAGATTCATTTCCGTAAGGTGCATAGTTTCAGATGAAGGAGCATTGGTACTTGCGAATGTGGATTCTCTTCCTCTTCATGTGGTACTACGGTCTGGGGTCGACATAGCCCTCAACCAACAAGCCTCTGCAGCTGGCACGATATTTAGCCAACTGCCTCCAATTTCGCTCGCCATGTTGGTTGAGGTCCTTTTCCACATGGTTCCGTTCCATGGTCATCTATTACATTGTCCCACTGTTTTGGAGTCAAAGAGTAGTATTGTCCATGCGTTCTGAACCTTCTTCTCCAGAAACCCTCAACGCAAACAGGATCACAGATTGAACGCAGACATTTTCTCTCGAAAAGATCAAGGGCTTCTTTATCTGCTATTGAGGTTGTCCATGCTTCCGCGCTATAGAGCAGGACAGGGATGAGCAATGTCTTATATAATGTTAACTTGGTCCTTCGAGACAGGGCTCTACTACTCAATTTCCTCTTGACCCCAAAGTAGCAACGATTGACAAGAGTTATTCTGCGGTACTGTTTACCTGGGGGCCGAGGTAGACGAAGTCCTTCACCACCTCAAAGTTATAGCTGCCTATGGTGAAGTTCTGGCCGAGTCGCCGATGCTGTGCGTGACAGAATGTACTTAGTTTTGTCCTCGTTCACCGCTAAACACATTTTGATCGCCTCCATTTCAATGTCAGCAGGCATTGACGACTCGCTGTGTTCGATCAATCACGTCCTCGAAAACTTTCGATCTAGAAACTATATGTCAGGTTTTAGATGAGCTATACTGGACTGGTTTATTTCTTATCTTAAAGACAGTGAGGAAATAGTCAAAATAAATGTGAAGTTGAAAAATGGTCTCACCATCAAGAATGGAGTCCCACAGGCATCTGCACATGGTCCTCTGTTGTGTCTCATTTTTATAAACTACCAATCGTTCAATGGTAACAGACAGACAGTATTCGCAGGTGATATACCTTTTGGCGTATGAACAACATAATGCACTTATCTGCAGATGAAGACGTTCATAAGCGAAGGCAGTGGTTTTCTTTGCCAGGGACAAGACCAAGCCAACGGGTTTGATTTGGCATATCTAATACGTCTCTATTGTTCTAAGCAAGTTAGCATGATTTATTATGCACTTGTAAACTCTAATGTTGTGGCCGTGGAGTTGTGGGTAAGTGCGTCGACCCCTACGAAACTCGCTGAGAGAATCGACCCCTATTCCCGGTCGGTTTGTATAAAAACAATTTTAACGGATCCAAATCTTTCGAGTCACTGACAATGGCCAAAGAGTAATAACCGTCTAGAAAAAAAAAGCTTCACAAACTTGGTCGTTCAGACTCGGCATAATACTGTAGGCCCCTTCTACTCGTGAGAATTGCTGACAAGTTAGGCCTTGGCCCTCAACGGGCTGTGGCCCCACCCATACGATTATTATAAATCCAACATAAAATATGGTATTACGAGTTGGTGAGGTGCTTATAACAAGACTATTGAGATCTCAAAAATGTTTAATTCGAATAATTTTTAATTTTTTTTTATGTAATTTTTTATATATTTTTAAAATATTTAAATTTTATTTTATTATTTTTAAAATTATAAGAATCGCTGAACTCATTTTTGGCCATTATTTAAGGACCTACATGTTCTTTCTTTAAGACATCTTAACGTATTCAAGGTCCTTAGGGAATCATTTAAACGTAAGGAGTAGCATTTTGAACAGAACATCGAATTATTACCGTTTACGTGTTAATAGTCAAGACTTGGCAATTCTCTCTGCAGCACACAAAACAAAATTTTCTCACTTTTGTATCGTTACTGCTCCTGGATTATTCGATAAGCTCCCTGCTGTTATAGGCAAACATGCAACTTTAAAGCATCGTTGAGGGTGGACTGGAAACTAAGGAAAAATAATTTAAATGAAACAAGAACAAGTATGTATGTGCATAGAAGTTTATTGATGCGACCGTCACGGGTGAGTAATGAATAATTGAGTGTTTAATGAGAGTGAGAGATCTAATGTAGTAGGATGTGCGCAAGTACAATTGTTTACATTGTATTGGTGGCAACACGCATTTTTAAAAAAGTTAAAAATTGGTTATTATTGTCAACTCTTCCGAACTGGAAAGGAATAGAGCTTTTTAAAAGTTATCCTCTACACGCTTACCCTTCTGTTATGCAGTATTTATATAATATTAATCATTCAACCCTAACTTATGTGCGTAGTTACAGAATAATTATCTTCCTTCTTCTAAGTCTTAATGAGTCAAATTTTATGTTGAATTGAAAGAATAAGAAACAAATGTAAAACAAAGTTGTGACTCATTGAATTTAACTGCAGAAAGCTTAGCTTGGGTTGAGTTGTTTGAGTCCATCAATAGGCAGTATATATTTTGATTGGTCTCTACCGACCCGAACTGGTATCCCTTGTTGTTTGTGAATCCTTGCGCATTGGTGACACAACTGGAAACAGAATTTAAAATGCTATGTTTCTCTGAATAAATGTCAAACGAGCGATTTTAATGACTTTCGCTGGAGTTAAGCGGCTGAAATAGAAATACAAAATATCTTTTCGGTGTCCAGTTTTGCGCATTTCTTTGTTTGTTTGATTTTTCGCGTTCATTTCGCGATTACTTCTGTTTGATTCTGAGATTTGGCATTGCGCTGAATGGTTGCAGCAACATCTCAGCATTGACATTTCATCATTAAATAATTCTATAAAATGTATGCACATCGTTGTAAAACAGAACAGCAACATACACAATAAGCCACTTTCCAGGAAGCAACCGAAGAATTCAGTCTGTGGTACCCATGGCAGTGCACATGCTACGAATAAGAAATTTATGTGCACTTTAAATTTAAGTGCACGGTAAAAGTTAACCCGAACTTCCTATATGCTCCAGCAGGCAACGGCGAAAATGAACTTTAAAAATGCAAATGAGTGGTTAGCAAAACGGAGGCCGATGTCCGTTTAAAAAAAAGAGGGTAAGTGTTAACTACTTCAATCAACATGCAAACTCGACCGTCCGTCGGATCCAAAATTAACAGCACCTGATGCAATAATATAATTTTAAAATGCATGTGTGGCTTGCCTGAGTCTAGGTTCCACAGCAACGACTCGTGTGCTCAGCAACGAGCGTGCTATTGTTCACTCATGAGTGGAAGGGACTTTATGCCGACTCCGAACGGCGATATTTGATGACATATATGTATGCAAGCCTAACTTATCTCAACTACATTACCTTCATGAATAAAGAAAATAAATTGAGAAGCCTTTTCTAGGCATGTGCTCTGTGAGCATCGAAAGAGGTGGATCTGTGAATTTTGAAAGTTGCTTTTGTCGGGTAGTCGTACTACTAGCACTGGGCAAACGGATGACTATGCAACCATCAAATTGAGAAAATCGTGAATCCAAGAGCGATGATTTGCCAAGAACGGATTCAGCACCTGGGGTAAGGTTAGGTTATTAGAGGTCTTAGACAAAATATTCTCCTAATGTCCAATGCCAGAGACTGTGTGAGGACTAACCCCTTTTTTTCTCTTCGTCACCGGAGCCTCTGTATATAAATTCGTGGCTAGTCCCATTTTCGTGTCGTTGTACTTCTGATGATTATGGTTAGATCGAGCTCCAGCTATCATCGCTAGCATGGTTTGCAGGTTTTTTACTATTCAGGATAGTCTCGCAGGTGGTTAGAGGGTTCTCCTTTTAATTTGCTCTCTCTATGATCGTGTCGTTCGTGGCGTTGTGGATATGTGCGTCGACTCCTACGCAACTGAAACTCCCAGCTGAACGACCCTAAAATATTTTGTACGGTTCCCCCACTTTCGAGTCAATGGCAATGCGCAAGGATAATAACTATCTATAAAAGACTTCTCAAGTTGGCCGTTCGGAGTCGGCATAAAACTGTAGGTCCCTTCCACTCTTCAGAGAACAATAGCACGCACAGCACAGTGGTTGCTGTCGAACCAAGACTAGGCCCTGGACCTCCACTGGCTGTTACGTCACCCATATTATTTTTATCATGGTGTCGTCCGTCTTTCTCTTGATATCCCCAAGAAATGGTTTATAACATAGGATTGCCGGTTATGCCTAGTGCATAAGACCTTAGACTCTCGCCGCAGCATGCGACGATTTCTGTTCTCGAAATTGCTTTGATGGCCGCTGGACTGTCAGTTAAACTTCGATTCATAATATTAGCCGGTGATATTTCCACCATTGACATTATTTTGGCCAGCACCTTGCATTGCCATATTCAGGGATACTGAGAACTCCTAACGAGACTGGACAATGTAAGCTTAGCACCAGGGTTCGACTCCAAGAGGAGGAGGAACAATCAGACAGACGACGTAGCGAACGCTAGTGGATAAGTAAGAACCTCAAACAATTTATGGTGTGCAGCATTGGATCTTGCTAACTGGAGGGATTTATTGGTTAACATCTGGGGAACCCCGGACTGTAGATCTATATGTCTTTCAGGGTTGAATTTTGTAATGTTGCTTCATTGATTAAATTTGGGCAAAGCGTGAAAGGAATGTGTTTAAAGACTACATATGGGTGCTTTAAAGTGTGCTGCCAAAACAGAGCCTGATCTGCAACGGAATACTCAAAAAGTAGGTCGTGTGCAACTAGCAACATGCATTCAAAATGTCCACTTTAGCCCAAATCTGTATTTTCACACTTATTGTTCCTTTCGATTCATCGAGAAGAAAATTAAGCTACCACGATGCTGTTGCTATCTGGTCACCCAGTACACCTGGTCAACCTATATTTGGGAGTCATTGATTTTTAGGTCGAATGCTTCATATTTCAAAGTTCCATGTTAATCGCTTCATAACTGTGGGAGCTGTGGGGTATGGGTCTTGGCATGACGAACAAACCGAAACTGACGGAACTTTAAACACACTCAAACTTTTCAAAGCTGTATCCAGTCTTGTTTGTGTTTGATCCACTGCTTCCGCCTTGAGTCCGTTCGTCCACCCTTCAGAAGTTAGGCAATACTTCACGATCCTTTTATAAGTGAGCTGAATGAATGAACACTTCAAAAGGTCAACAGGACAAGCCTTCTGCGCGTAATTTCCACGAAGGAAAGTTTGTTAAAATTTCTCCTTTCTCAGCGTTTCACTTGAGGAATAATGCTGTGTTCCTCGGACACTCGAAGACTGTTCACCTTTTTTAAGCGAGTACTATTTTTTCGAGCCCATGAACAAGTAATTAAATTTAGAAGGCCAACCCCCAACCTTCAGCAAGCTATTTTAGTTCAACTCACGTATCACAATTAAGGCCAATTCTTAAATGGGACTGTGTCCTCTCAGGAGGGGACCTACGCAAGATATAAAATTATGTGTAGGTTGGTTCGCGTGTCTAAGCCGTCACGATTCTTTCTCGTCACGTTCTCAACATCATCCCAAATGACCGACAAATGAATTAAGTGGATTCCATGCGTTTATGCAGTTAACGAAAATGTTTGGTCGCCACAAAGTGTGTCAACTCACACGGAATGGTCAGAGGGGGCAGCATCTAGGGCGTCAAATAATTCCTGATTATGCGGCTAATGTCAGTCTCAACTTCCACTCCGGGATCAACTCAAGGACTTGACCGAAGCGAGAGCAAAGCGGGCGAAAACAAAGGCATTCTTAAGATCGTTCAGGCGAAGGAAAACTCATTAAAACTGACGGAGATCTCTCTCCAGGGGAAAATACATATTTGCCAGTGGCCAACAGTCGGCGGGTTATGTTCTGAAGACAGTGGCTGTGATGAGCGACTTTGCCACCGTGACTCGTGAGTGACCATGAATCAAAATCGATTTTGAATAACCTTTTGAATGGTACGAGTTAAACGAGATTGTGACAAAGTGCGGCAGAGTATGGGTCCACATAATCTTTTTAGAAAATACTTCGCCCCTACTTTGGCACATGCAACGGCATGATTACGTGTCCTTAGCAGCAGAAAGTTGACTGAATACGAATCCCGAGGCTTGGCCACCGTGAATAATTCTTTACAAGATGGACCGTTCCGCTGGATTTAGTTCTAAGACTGCACAAGCATTTTAATATTCCTCTCTCGCTCTTTTTGGTGGCGATGTTTTCAACGAATTACCAATCTTATATCAATGTGATGTATCCGAAGTGAAAGCTTGTAACGAACTTAACCTTTGACTGTTTCTTAAAACTATTACAATGTTGTTACTAAAAGGCTTGTTGTGAAAGGTGGAGTTTACACTTACTATCTGTCAGTCAACGAGCAGGAATATGCCAAAAGAAACTCTCAACGGAACTACGCTAGCTTGGCAGTCTGCTACATGCTGTCCACTAACATATTCTCCCATAAAATCATGCATTTCATTTGTCCTTCATTTTTGCGCTGACATTAACTTAAACAGCAACCACACTCAGCCAGTCGTAAATTCAATCAAATTTTCCATCATCACAGATCAACCTTGAACATGGCAACGCTAATCAACGGAGGGTGGTTGTAAGTGACTCAGAGTGCACTGAAGTGGAAGACACGCTGTCTGACGGATTTATTTAATTGGCTCTGCCATCAGACGCGCGTCGCATCTGATGAGCTCCTCTGAAGCAGGCCCGACGATGCATAAACATTTATGTTCAACGCTTGGCTTTATTTCGGGAAATTGTGATGAGGACATGAACATACAAGGGAGCGCCGGATTTTCCTGCCAAACTCACCAGCAAACGTAACTCCCTCACCCTCGCTTGTGGCGAGACTTAAACTCATGCATTATAATCGAAATATTCCATGAATCCCTCGATTGAGGTACAAGACTTTTCGTACGCTCAGAGATCTTGCGTCGAGATTACTTAATTAGAATTAACTTGCAAAACAATTTCCCTTGTTATCACTCCATGCAAGGTCGCCACTCCACCGGTGAATGGGTGTTTCACGTCACAGCCCACATTCACACTCTCGCCCGTTATTGACTGTCTGAACCAGTCCCACTGATCGGGCTCTACCGAGGACTGGAGGTGAGTGAAAACTTACTTGCACGGGCGCCTCACTCGGCACTTTTGCAAGAAGCGCAGATTGAGTGAGTGCGGCGACACGGTCTCCATGGATTTCTGTCAATTTTGTTACAAAAAAATACAGCCACGACTTGGTCATAAATTATTCATAGATCCTTTCTAATCACGAGAGAAATGAATAATTAATAGGGTAATTCGAGGAACACGAAAACTGATGGATGTGGTGAGTTTTGTATGCCTTCCAAATGTCCCCACCAACTGTCAACAGTTGTGAGTGAAGGGATGCATAGTCCGACCTTGAGGGTGTGTGTCTTTTCGGGCAAATATTTGCAACAAACCACTCCAACCAGGCTGACTTAACCCACATTTGTACACACCACTGCCAGTTACAACAGACGCGCTACTTTGGCTTGGTCCACTTTGCTGGTGCAGTGTAGAAGCAGTTCAATTTGTCACTTACTCAATCCCCCTTGGGGCACTCTCAACGCAGCACACGCAATGAATGCATGCGTGGAATGGCTAAATGCACACAAACTGCATTTTTCTTGCCAAACATGTGTGCCAGAACCAGAGTCTGGCGATTAAAATTCCAAGAGGAGGACACGGCATTGAGCTTGTGACAGAGTTGGTCGCCGAGACGCGAAAGTAGTTTGGAGTGGATTGTGGAATGTGAAAGGGATAGGTTCGATGTGTTATAGGCAAACCTCCACCTCTCGTCGGCCTTAAAGTTTGTCAGTACAAACGGATTGAAAATGTCAAAATTATTGGTCGGTGGACAGTTTTGAAGATCGATATCAGGATGTACTTGATTTCTGTTCGATGTCTCATCTCAGAAAGAGGCGATGGTTGCTGCATATTACAGACGCTTGGCGTCACACTTCAAATACTCAAACGAGCTTAGACAGATCTTAGTTTTCTGGCATGATTGTGAACAACGAACGATGAACAAATGATGTCCTCATGACTCCAGTACAATCCAATTAATTGCAGGCAATGTGACCAAATCTTGTTTGGCTGACTCCAAGGGCACCCTGACGAGCAGCCAATGCAACGTGAGAGTTACACTATCCGCCTGATAGCAGTTGCATTCGGAAAAGGAAAAACGAGTTACACGCAACCAACCAGCCAACAAGATTGGCCAAAGCTGGTGGTATGTGTCTAAAAACCAGAAAAAACACAAGGCAAACGACCGATTAATGCGATTCAATTCAAACTCGATCGTTGCAAGAGCAGTGGGCAGACAGATAGCCATCGAAATGCCCGTCTAAGTGAGTCCACATTCGATTACCGTAAATATCCACATACGTAGGAGCATTTTGCCAACTGGATCAGGTTCATCTGAGTGCAGGCAATGTACCAAACGATTTCTAATTTTATCGGATTGGTTCAGACCGTCACTTGTCTTGGCAATTATCGAGATGTTTTGGTAAATGAATTGTGGTTAAGATGGGATAATGGTAAATCAAAAATGGTATATTTCTGTCGTTCACCATGAAGGAGCATAAACACAAACAATTTCTTGATGAACATCTTCATTCCTCATTTCGACTGAGCAGCAAGCCACTACCCACAGAGGAGACATCTCGGGTGAGTAATGTACTCCAACGTCACCTCAGGGCTACCATATTTCCGGGTTTTGAAATTAAGATATGTGGTGTGGGGTGTCGCTTCTTGTGCCCCTTGGGGGCAAACACACATTTTTTGCCCCCAACGTAGGAAGTACGACACTAATGAACGGCATTGTTTGGAAGAGGAAGCAGTATAAATTGATTTGTTCATCTCTGTATATCCACACCACGCAATGTGTGGTCAGCCTCAATTGCATTCCATCCGTCTTGAAAATGTTCCACATAAGAGACAGAGCGCCAGTTTAAACAAAAAAGCGGTAAACAGCCACCGTCACCGCTACCGCATATCACTCCTGTGTGGGCGCAGTTTAAAAGGAAACGAAATCGGGTAGCGGCACTGATTTGGAAGACATGTGCCAGCAATATGACGGTACCGACCGCTGCCCAGCGCGATAAATACTGCACAGAAACTTTCCCTGCGCGTCATATCTCTTATCGGCGGCATTCATAGTTAGACGTGTTATCACGCCTGTGGAATTTCGGCATTTGAGGAAAAAATCCATGCTAATGATCGCCGACACAGCATAATTTAGTGGATGAAGCAGAAATGCTTGTCAGAGGGGGAAACCTTTTCAAGCGGGAGTGTGTACAAATGCGTCGTGGGAAATAACGCCGAGCGAAGTCCTCACTTCTCTCAGTTTCGTTAAGTTTCGTTCACTTTTGCTTACTTAAGTGGGAAAGCGAAATCAATCGCTCTCTAAATTACAGTTGGGTTTGAAGTTGTGGACACATTGAAATATTCTATGTTTCTGTACCGTTTTCTCTCGGTTCGAGGTTTACAGTCGAACCCGGATAATAGCACATCAACCGTGCAATGAAATATTGTGACATTAAGCGGGTTGTGATCTTTCTTACAGACTGTTTTAAAAATGCGAAATGGCAATAAAAGGGTTGACTTCCCAAATTCTAGCAAGCTTGCATGCATGCACACACATTAAAATAGTGGGAAACTTCCAGGATAGGTAGGAAGTCGACTGCAGTGTTTTAAATCAATTTCAAAACAAAAGTCTTCTCTTGGAAATCAAGTGAATTATGGGTCCGCGTAGGGTGTGCTACTGAGCGGGCACGATTGTACGTGGACTGTTTGTTTTCTCATATTTTTGGTGTGATATAAAGCGGGTTGGTTGGATCTGGTCTGAGAGTGTCTAGTTCTAGCACGAAGACGGACGCAGTTTCTAGCAAGGACTAGACGGAAACTGTTCGACATCTGGTCTGAGAGTGTCTACTTCGAGCAAGAAGAAGGGCGCAGTTTGTGGTCTGTGAATGTCCAGTTCTAGCAAGAAGACGGACGCAGTTTCTAGCAAGGACTAGATGGAAACTGTTCGACATCTGGTCTGAGAGTGTCTACTTCGAGCAAGAAGAAGGGCGCAGTTTGTGGTCTGTGAACGTCCAGTTCTAGCAAGAAGAAGGACGCAGTTTCTAGCAAAGACTAGATGGACTATTTAGAAATCGAGCTGAAAGGTCTTCCTTCGTGTATGAATATAGTTGGTTTTAAAAAGTAAAGGAAGGTCTTGTAACCAATGGATCCAACTGGTTCGTCTACGTGAGCTGCCAGCGTCTGTATATCGCAGGCAAAGGAGACGTACCCATCTCTGAAATCTCTGAAACAGGTATCATTCTGCTTATGAACAGCAACCGTAAATGACTGTAAAGCAGCACTCATCCCCAACTGATCCATTTGCAAGTATTTTTCTCAGCCGAAGGGAGTTAAAGATGCCTACACTTGTTTACGTGATAACACAAAGGACCCACGAAGGGTCGAAGGGGGTAGTGAGCCTTATCGTAGTAATTACAATTAACTTCTCGTTAGTCGTCTTTTGGGGTCTATATGTCGATTGCAGGTCCCTCCATTACTGTAACACCCTCAACACCATGAGTTGGTGTTGCTAAAATTCTTTCATGGAATACATTATGAGAAAACTGGGGAAAGATGATTTTTTTGTGACAGCAAAAGAAGACTCTTTAAATATACTTGACAGACATACCGAGACATCTATTACACAAATTGAGTCAAAATGCACCCACGTCTCGGAAATAAAGAAGACAACAACGAATGAATTAAAGTGAACTGATAAATCGTCGTGCAAAATCTAGCTTTGAAAACCGAAAATTGAACGTTTCAGCAGATTTGCTTTTCATGTGAATTGTTCGGCCGCTCTATTCGTTCATATGGAACCCCTGCAGCAACACTGTCGAACTATCCAATTAAGCAGTGAACCATATCACTGATCCCCTCAACCCCGATAGACCTAATTCGCCCAAATGACATGGTCTTCTAATGTCAATTGACTGGAGGATTATACTCGTAATGATGTATCAAACCAGAACATCAGAAAAGTTCCCAACAAAAACATTTTTCGGTTGTCTCGAACAACTTTGAACATCCCGGGGGCACGTGGGACTACCCAGTGAAGAGGATACTATCGCAATAAACGAAGAACGAAAGGGAACAGAAAAACCATTTCCCCATCCGAGGAAAGGTACTTATCCATCCATTTTACCTTTCTTCAGTGTAACACGGTCTGCGATAAGGTTTACGGTCTCAAGAAATTTTTATGGTGACTATGACTTTGCGTAGCTTGGGAGTTCAATAGATAAGTGAGAGTATTTGGGAGGTTTCCAAGTAAAGGGTGTAGTCAAACTTAACGTATTCCAGATGTCTGATGGTTGCGATGGTATTCGAATCGGGGTGAGGAATTGAATACCTCTTTGGATCAGCATCTAATGGATCATTATTGTGCAAGGGCTTTGGAATTGATTGCCACTTCATTGAGCCTTGGTGATATTCAAAAACGTCGTGTGATGTCCCATCCGACCTGGAATTTGTCGAAAAAGTCTGAAAATCCCGAACCAATGGAAGCGGCACTTGAGACAGAAGATCGAGCCCGTTTTTACGTGTGTCTCTTAAATTCCTTTGAAAATTGAAAATTAAGAAATTGTCTGCACTAAATATTGATTATTTGAAAGTGTCTGAGCTTAAGACATGTACGGGCCAAGGGACAGGAGGGTGGAAGAGGTGACTCTGAACATGGGACGAAAATGCATTTGAATTCATGTGAAGCGAAGGGCCTTTCATTCAACTTAAATTATCGAGACACAATACTGCCATGGTGCTACGGTTCTAGCGTTACGCAGGTATTCCGTCAAGACAATGTCTGTCTTCATTGCAATCTCAATTTTTGAGTTCCAACTGAACGAACTCTCTCACGCACATCCTGTCACACGCCGACTTCTCTGAACCAGGAACTAGCCAACTGATTGTCACTTGGGATCTGCTTCGCTGCTTATCAGGAACACCGATCTTAAAAAACCGATTGAGTGGTTTTGTGCCCGAGGCTCTGACTGTTGCCGCCTTCGATCCAGCAGTTCAGGAGTAGTTGTGATTTGATGGGTCCAAGTCAGCCAGTCATCGTGTCTTGGCAAGAAGCAGCACCAAAGGCACCACCTTTCCAAATCAAGGAAATAAAGTGGTTTTATCCGTAGTCTGCTCAGAGATTACTGCGATCCAACCATCAGATTGAGGACCCAAAAGCCCATAGAATCTGTTGCGTGCGTTGCGTTTATAACCCACAAAAATCGTAAATGCCGGATTACAAAGAGGTGCCCAATGAAATCCGTACGTTGAGTCTGAAATCCACCGGAAGGAACTGTCAGTGTACCAGTCGACCAACCTCACTTTCGCATAAATCTCTCTGAACCAGGAACTAGTTTCCAACTAATTTCCAAATCAAGGAAATAAAGTGGTTTATCCGTAGTCTGCTCAGAGATTACTGCGATCCAACCATCAGATTGAGGGCCCAAAAGCCCATAGAATCTGTTACGTGCGTTGCGTTTATAACCCACAAAAATCGTAAATGCCGGATTACAAAGAAGTGCCCAATGAAATGCGTACGTTGAGTCTGAAATCCACCGGAAGGAACTGTCAGTGTACCAGTCCACCAACCTCACTTTCGCATAAATCGAAGAAATTCCAAGATTCGAAGTTCTTGAATTATTATTACTTGTAGACAACACATAACGAGCACCGGAATGAACATCTGTCAAAGTTGACCAATTTCATCCGGCGCGATGTATTCCACTTCCTAGCCGCCTTTGATGTCTCTCTCCCTCTCATTAGGGCTTATGAGTTGTCAATTTTGTGACATTACGCCCAATGGATTCAATGGGTTTCGGCCACTGATTCTCAAGGCCACCACTTATACTGGCGTATACTGGTAGCAGGTACAGTACCGCCCAGACCGGCAGGTGTTTGTACATATCATGCTGAACGCCTTGATTAAATATGTCACCACCAAATCAATTTACTTTTGGTTTGTTCAAGTCTGCTTTCCAGCAGATGCTGGTGTTCCTCAGGGCTCTGTACAGTCTCCGACACTCTTTCTCTCTTTTAATGATGTCCTGCCGATTGCTTGTAAACCAATTCATCTGTTTGCTGATGACACCAGGCACACATGTACTCGGCTATCGACAGTCGATTTGGCAGCACTCTCGATAAGTGCTCGATCCCGAATGGCTTCCTGTGCCGACAAAAGGTGCATCACATCGTCTTTTGAATTTCAATTCAAAATGTAATTGAATTCACAGATGCCCGTGGTGCAGTTGTCAATACCAAAATTGCACGTACAAAGTCCCCACCTCCGTTAAGAGACACAATGTTGTAGCCGTAGCACTCAAGTTTGGGCGGAACAACAGCCCAAACGGTGCACCTATCAAATATGTATTCATCCCATTCCCACCGCACGCTCGTGCATGTCCTCGAAGTATCTATCTATAGGGACATGGGCCAAGAATCAATATCATTAGATATCAGATCTTTGAGTGGAATGAGTGACTACCATGAAGCGACGGAATGACTGAGCATGGAATGTAATGGAATCCGTTGACTCAAGTCCAAAGAACTGGTCGACCAAAAAGTAAATGAAAATATAATGGCGGGCGACATGTTTGGAAGGGGAGCCGGCTGCGGTATATAACCGAAAACCGCACACGATAATGCGTAGGGGAAAAGAAAAACGAGGACATGGGAAAGAGTATTGAGAGTTTCAGCTGTAGCCTGCGTCCATCGATGACTACGCTCCACAAAGTTGAACAAAATGACTGCAGTCCTTAGACAGTGTGTTGCTTTCCTTGCGTGACATGCTCCAGCTTACGTAGACAATCTCAAACAGACGCAATCTCACATCAGTCGCGAAATTAAATTTCACTCTTGCTGGAGATAATGTGAGGACATAGATGGCAGCGGCAACACAATGCGAATTCCCCTCAGTGTTTGCGCAAATCGGCATCCACCCAACGAAGGGGTGTGGTGGAACCGGGCGCAATTTTTCTTCTTAATCAATGCCAATCTCCCCGATCTAATGAATACAAAGCGTATCCTCCGAGGGAGCCATAAAACGGGGCAATAAACTCCCGGAAATGAATCGCAGATGGATGTTACCATCCACTTCCGCCACCGCGTCTATTGACCCTCATTTGAAAACCAAACAAACCGCCTCGCACATGCACTGCAGGTTATGTAATCCAAGAGCGAATTAGTTAAACTATCTGACGAAGGGCAAATCTCAAAGTCAAATGGACTCGTGACTGCCGGAGATTACGGCAAAAATCCTGAAAAAAATCAAAACAACGAAATACTGCCAACCCTATAAGCCAAGGCTCCCTGTTTACTTATTCAACAAATGCTACATGTTCTAAGGTATCCGCTACAAGGTGCGTTTCACCACCTCCACGCCCACCGCCGCCACCACACCAGGCACCTCATTGAAGGGAAAATTCATTCACTGCTGCGTCAGAAATGCCGAAAAAGAACGAGAAAGACGAAGGTTAGGCATGAAAATGGATAAAGTTTTGCCATTTGAAGAAAATCAATATTGCAAACGCAGCCGGAAAATTAATTATTTGCTCGAAACCCAATCAATATGTACGACCAAACTTACCGCAGTTGCTGCTGCTCACTGGTGCTGGTGCTTTAGCTGCTTGTCTCTGCTGTAATTTGCTGACGCTTAAATGCAATACAAAAGAGCTGTTAAATGCTTAGTGTTTAGTGGTGGTTAGTCGCTGGAAGGATTTGTAGCTGATTTTGATATCAAAAAAACGCGCCCACATAAGTTATCTCTTTGCTCTCTCTCTCTCCGTCACACTTTGCTCCACTCAAGGGTTACACAATGATACGGAATATATGCGACGCGATGGGTCGGTCACCTCCTTGTTCTCGTTCCCGGTTTGGCAGTGACAAGTGAAATGCTTGACTATTCTGGCGCAATGAGTACGTATGTGCACTCTTCTCCTTCGTTGACTTGCTCAGCTTCTCGCCGCAATGTGAGACACAGTTAGACCGGAGTTAAGACACACAATTGATTTTTTAACCTTTACAAAACTACTCTTTTTTTTTGGGTAACAATCTTCCTTCACCTAGACAAACGGGGGAAAAAAACGTGAAATAAAATATATTTATTGATTGGAACTCTCTATTTTGGTGATGTTGTTGTTGTCGCTGCGAAACACATATTGATTAATGCATACCACCGACGAACACACAAGCACACTCGCACACACACTCTTTCGAACACACTTTTCTATTTTGCCTTTTATTTTCACTTTTTTTTATTTTATTTTTTTTTTTTGCAAATTTCCGGGGAGGATAACTTAATTAAATAACACTCGTTTGGTTAATTAGATTGACGGCCAACCAGGTGAAAATTTTCTATATTTTTTGGGAAACCACCTAGCAACTGAACGACTGAACAACTCCTCCGCGAGATTATCACGAACGACAGGAGCGCATCTGGTGCCGGTGTGCCGATTATGTAAAGTGGTGGTGCACAGAAACTAAAAAAAAGACTAAACTATATTTTTCCTGTCACCCTCCTCGAGTCAAATTCCACTGAAATTATTGTTGGAACTATTTCCAAAAACAAAAAACAAAAAAAAATAAAAATACGAGACAACATCAACACAGAACAAGAGATATGTATTTAATAAATTTTTTTTTTATAACAACAAATGCGGATTTTTTCTTTACCGACACACGAAGCGAGACACGATTTGAATGGGCTTCCGAACGGGCCAGGAGGAACCAGAATTCTGAGAGACACACTGTGTGTGGTGTGTTGCAGGGAGAAACACAAGTATCTGAACGTTGGTGTTTGGATTGTGTTACGCGGTGCCTCGGTAGTCGGTGCCAACCACCACCCGGTGTTGGTGTTTTCTTCTCTCTCAACAATCTCTGAAAAATGTGTGTATTTGCCACTCGTATGGCCAGCTAGTGGGAAAGTTGATGTTTTTCCACTGAATGCGCCGACTCGCTGAAATATTGAAACACTCAAACTGAAATTACAGTATTTTTTTTTTGTTTTGCTTTCTCCTTGTTTACTTTTTTCTCTGTCGCTCACAGATTCACCACACCGAGCTCATTCTCCGTTGCTCTCTGGACAGGGAAAGTCCGTGCGAATTTCTGGCGAACCGTGTCCAGTAGGGTCAGGCGGACTCTAGGCGAAAGACATCCTCAGCAAGCATTGTCCGTGGACTGTGGTCGTCCACAGATAGTGAATACTTGTGATGAATCTTTATCATTGATTGATAACCCGCGAAGGCAGGAAATGTGCCTGATAAGTGCTGGTCGTCACTCGAAGCTCACACCACAGGGCAAAAAAAACTTCCAAAACAAGAACAGAGCACCCCATTGACTGAGTCAGTGTCATGCCTTCGTTTCAGTCCGCTCCACTCTGGCGCGGACTGTGATGAATTCACAGTTTTTGGGGGTAATTTACATTTTTTTGTTTTCACTTTGACCGATTGCTTTTGACGACGCAGAAACTGAGAGTCGCAGAGTGTAAGTGTGAGAGAGGAAGGGGGAGAGAGCGAGAGAGAGGGAAGCATCGTACAGCCTTGGGTAAAAGTATTATCACCGTTTCACATTTCGGTTGACTTGAAGTTCAAGTTCAATAAAACGTCACATCGCTTATGCTACATCACACTCAACTACACGTGCTGTAAAGGTTGATGGCTGCCTAGGCAGTTCTGGTCTAGACGGGGGGCCATCGTTAATCATGTGGATGAGTTCTTCTGTTTCCTCCGGTCGATGGGTAAAGCGATGCAGTGTTTAAATCGCGGTTAATGTGGAAATGTCACAGCCTGTCATAAACGAGAGTAGATTAAAGGACGTAGTTTGATGACCAATCATTTCCATTGAGAAGAATTGCGCATGTATCGACGTGTTTGTCACGCTTTCTAGGCTGTCCACGGACAATGTATCGACGTGTTTGTCACGCTTTCTAGGCTGTCACGCGAATTTGCATTTCGCGGCATCAGTCATAGCCCCTGGCAAATAGAAACTGTAGTGTACAGTCTTAAGAAATTCTTCAACGTTCTTCAAACGTATTCGTATCATCATCATCCACTAAAGAAGTCGCTTGGGTAAATCATGCACGAGGGATCTCCAGGCAACTCGATCGTCCGCCATTGACTCTAAGTCATCAGGAGTTATGCCCATGCGTAACCAGGCGAGTTCTTGGTCTTGGCCCAACCATCTCTCGGTTTGCCAAGCGGTCGCCTATCTGATGGAATAGCATTCAATCGGAAGTCGTGATGTTGGGGACATTCGTGCCACGTGACCAAACCAACGAAGTATAGACGTCTCCGATAGAAGGCGCAGCTCTTTAATGCTGAGTTCCTCGCGCACCGCTCTGTGTTTCTCACCCTGTCCCAGAGAGTAATTCCCACAACTGCACGGAGAATTCTCATCTCTCAGCAGCTTGTATTCGCGATCTTATTCTCCCCCGGCAGCTGATCTTCCAGTGGTGGGGGCGGGCAACAGGTTTATGGTGTGCAAACACCCCAAATGACAAGAAGAACACGATTGGCCTCGGATATTGCCTACCCTGGTGTGCCAGAGCCTCATTTGAGCCAGGACTGAATGGTGGCAGTAAGCGAGCGTCTGGTGGCCGGTCTGTCCCGCTCGGAAGCCGGCCGGGATTAGCCAGAAGGAACTACGATCAATCCAGCAGTGCCCTCGAGAGCTAAAGTGGTGGGGGAGACGTCGCGCCATGCACAAACCAGTGCGTACGGGGAGCAAAAGGCAACGTATTCGTACACACTTTGAAAATCTAAGATTTCTTGAATTATTGCAAATTTAATTATTAAAGAAAAACAGAATGCATTTATTCATTCATGTGATTCCGCAAAGGAAGCATCCGCAATTGAAACAACAAAAATTTTAAAGTTGGGCAACTTCAGAACTCTGTAGGTGGCATGTGCTGCGTCTCTCCTTCCCTAAGGGCTTTTGGCTGAAGGCAACAAACGCAACAGATTGCATGGGCCGGGATGGAAGTACATATGTCAGTACGTATGCATGAGTTATGAGTGTACAAGTATGTAACTCACTGAGTCCCGATTTGATGCAACAAAGTGGGAGAGCGACGTAACATAAGTTCCAAATGAATGCTCAAGATCTGAAGCTCTACCTGATTGTGCTTTAATTGAACGTAATTCTTAAAAAAACGTCTCTTCTAGGCTCTCGTTTGAGACAAAAGCATCCATAAACGCTGTCGCCGTGACAGTAGATGTGGCATTTGCCGGCTGCTGCATCATGCGAACAAAACACGGCGCCCAAAAAACAAGTCACACTTAACATTCTCGTAAACTCAATAAAACGCATACCAACTTCTATCAAGGCCCGACTGCGCGAGCGCCCGAACAGCTGTGAAGTTGGCCATCTTTATGCAAGTGAAACACAAAACAAGAACCATGCGGGTCAAGTTACGTTTTATGAATGAGTCGCTTTATTTTCATTGTTCTTGTTCTACTCTAACTTACAACTACCTCAATGCTAAGCACACGCCTGCCTCCGTTGAACGAAGCGAACGAGGTGGTCGAGGCGTTGAACTCGAAGCGATGAACTAACCTCGCTCTAATTGTTGAAATGCAAGCGCAGCATTTACGCTCGCTTGCTATGTTAACTTACGCGGTACTCCATTTCTGGTGCATACTACTGTTCTCTCAAGTGTAAAGGGTACCTACAGTTTTATTCCGCCTTCGAATGGCGAAGTTTGAGAAGTTTCTTGCTGGCAGTTATACTCTTGGTGCTTTGTTGGAGACTCAGGAATTAAGAGTAATTCTCGCGTCGGGGAGTAGGAGTTGACACTCATATCCACTAACTCATGGCGAGACGACCACAGATTTTTAAAGAAAGCCATCCCATTTTGTGGTCCGGATTTGAGATGGCTGTTTCTGTCATGTACGTGAATTACCTCAAAACTTGTCATTTTACAATATGATTTGCTTACCAATCTCCGAATGTGCTTAATGCTGAAAATTGCTACAAAATTAGTGATTCCTTTGAAGATGCTTATTTTGCTGTTGTATTAAGGCCCATATCCATATAAAACTGTGCTGACGAAAGAATTGAACCCGACGACAGATGAACAAGCTCGCTAATTGAGCAGAGGCAATTCTCTCCAAACTCCAGTTCCTGGCCAAAAAATCATCTTCTCTGACGAGGCCCATTTGTGACTCAGGAATTCACAAGTGTTCGACCAAGCGGTGCTGTCTATAGAGGAAATTATTATTTTCGAAATGAGGAAAGAGACACCTTTACAGTCAATGGTGTCAAGTATCGAGCGATGTTAACCGATGTTGGTGGTTAGAACCCACTTGTTGAAGGTCCTACAAGACTGTGCAACATGCCATACAAGCGACGTTTGAAGGAAAAATCTTGGAACTAGGTTTCAAGGAACTCAAGGCGAGTGGGTGTCAATTGGGCGCCGCTGCGCGCCTTGATCTTGCCACTTGACACCAACCGATTATTTTCTATGGGACTACGTCTAGTCCAATACTTTCGGTGAACTCGAGGCCAACGCTTCGGACCGTGTCATAAAAGCTTGGAGCGATCAATCGATAGTCCCAGTCCTGCTGTATGGAGCACAGGCATGGACAATATCAAACGAGGACGAAGAGAGGAAAATCCTTCGAATTATATTCGGTCCCGTTTGCGAAGGAGTTTGGAGGAGAAGATTGAACGACGAACTCTCCAAGCTGTACAACATTGGCCTAGTCAAACGAATTCAATTGTCTCGACTCAGATGGCTAGGTCATGTAGAGAGAATGGACACTAACTTGGAAAGTTTTCAAGGCCAACCCTGCGGGACAACGTGATAGAAGAAGAGGTCACCTTCGATGGCATAACCAGCTGGGTATTCGGAACTGGAGACTCCTAGCCGAAGACGTGATATTTAGAAAGGCATGCCGACTGCCCAGGGCCACACGGGCCGTGACGCCAGCCAAAGAAGATCACTTGAATAACTCCCAGTTAACCGACATGAATTAGGCTTCAAAATAAAAGCATATTCCAGTACTTCTTCACTTGTTCTAGTTTGAAGCTCAAGTACACCTTATTTTTTCCCATCTCCATATTGTCCACTAAAATTCAAGACGTTGACTACTGTTAACAACCACTTCTTGTGAATAGTGGACAATTTGGAGCTAGGATTATTCATGTCGCTTAAAATGATCTTCACCGTTGTACTACTATCATCCTTTGACACAGCATGATGTGGAAGATGGAAGATCCCACACCGTTGTTGTTTTATTTCAATTTTTTGTTTGTTCTCATCTGGTCACCCTGTGGTCACAAATTAGGCAAAGTTTACTAAAATACAATCGACTCTCGACAATTCAAAACTAAAGGGACCTTACGAACCAGAGTTCGAATAAACGAAAAATTGTCGAGTTGGACACACTTTATTACAAAACACAAATTGAATTGAGTACATACAACGGTCACAAACTAACGGGTTCAAATCATTGAAAGCATGTAAACAGCTGGACAAAGAACATATATCAAACAACAAAATCGAAATAAAATATCGAATTACTGAGGGGAAACTAGCGTGAATTACTATCTTCGAATTACACCGTGTTTGTTTACAGACTGAGCAATCAGGGTTTTAAGAGGCCTAACAATCAGTTCGAATTATCGAGTCGATTGCAGAAATGAGGTATGATAGAGATTGATCTCACAGCTGATTGACCCTTAGCCTATCGATGAATTTCCGAGGCTATTTGGCAGTTATTCATGAATTTTTGACCGTTATTCACGAAATAACGTAAATGCCGAAAACGATATGAAAATTGGTCGGCAAACGTTTTAAGGGGCAAGAGAAGTAGAAGTTGTGCATCTCTATCATATTTCATTTCTGATCCATTGTGTTCCTCAATCAAATCCCGAAAATAAGGCGCAATTTCACTAAGATTTCCGTGAATTAAAAGTCAGAATTTGTTATGAAAAAATTATTATTATGAATTATTATTTTTGTATCATACATAATTGGAGTGATATTTATTGGATTTGTAACTCTTATGTCATCTGCAAAAGAAATAATGTACAATGTCGTACATGTTGAGGGAGGACCTTACTCGGTGAGTGCTGGCATTCCTTAATTGAGATTTTCACCTAGGAATTAAAAAAAATTCATTCTGTATTTTATGCATTAGGCGTGTTTTTTTGGCGAACCTATAATCAGCTTACTTTTACTGACGTAAAAAAGTGAGTATAAAGTGAGTAAAGAGTATTTTTGTTAGCTATGATTCTCAAAATATAGAAAGTTTCTTGTTAAATGAAAGGTGAGCACCGAATTTAAATTATTTTGTCCAAGGTAAAGCACCTTCACGTGGACTGGAAGCCAACGCACAAAGGTGACTACCTCAATAGTGTACGAAACTCTTAAGAACGAATCAAATTAACAGACATTGGCAAAAATAGTTCCAAAACTTCACCTCTCACAGTCGCAAAATTTATGATAATGTTTTACATTAACTTACCAGACCAAACCTCAAAGTCGGATCCATGGAAGTGAGAGTACATGCGGGGAGTCGCAGAAGTGGCATTAGCCTTTCCCTCGGATCTCACATCAGCTTGTTGCTTAGTTCCATTCACAGTTGGCACGGATCCTCCTTGTGTCGCCTGTATGTCTGCAAGCAGTGACATCCATTCTGCTTTGGGTTTCGTGAATATGATCTTCACTGTCGATGACTCGTCGTCGACTTCTGTGTTGTTAGGTTTGCCAATGCTCGCAGTGGAATTTTGATAAAACTCGATTGATTGGGAGCCTGCCACATCCCCAGAGGTTGCATTTGAACCAGTCGATGTCTCATTAGTCGAGATATAGGTGGACCCCACAGAAGATTCCGTGGTGAAGGACTTGTTATGCCCGTTCGTTTCTAAGACATCAGCCACGACATCAGCTGTTTGTGTGCCGTTCACATTAGAAGTGGAGTTGTCATGTCCAGTCTTTGTACTCCAAAACTTTGAAAACCAACTCGATTCTCCCTTAGATTGCTCCATGCTTTCCACCACCCCAGAACCATCTTCACTATTGTGAACAGTTCGCACAAAAGAACTTTGATTCGTTTCTGAAGTCGGCCCATTCAAAGTGAGAGAACCTTTTAGCATATTTTTGTACCCTCTTAATTTTGACATCCAACGCCTCCAAGTAGAATCCGAACCGTTCACAATAGAGGAAGCATCGTTCACCTTATGGATGGCTCCTTCCATAAATCCGTGATCAGTGGTAGTTGGTGGTTGGGAAGCAATCTCAAACGCATCAGCTGATGAGGATTTTTTCAAAGTGTTGTTATAAGCCCCTTGTACTTCTCTTAATCTCGACCACCAACTGAAAGGCGTTCCAATCGGTTCCGAGGCATTCACAATAGATGAGACATTGTTGATGTTGTGAATGGCTGATTCTAAAAAACTGTGATAAAGATCATTGAACTCTAAACTGGCGTTAGGAACTTCAGACGACTGCGACTCATTCACATCTGATAGGTGCGAGGTGTCTTCATCTTCCGCACTATGGAAGCCTAAAAACCAATTGGCCAGATTCTCAGGAAGGATATCCTTATCGATCAATGGAAGGCCAGTGTCTGAGGTTTCAATGACTTCCTCAATTGGATCAAAGGCTGTTTCAGTTAATTCGGGGGCAGCATTTACCGTCGCATTATCTGCACTCTTTTTACCTCGCATCCATGACATGAAGCTGAGAATTTTATGAATGCTTTTCGGCCTGGATGATGACTTTGTCGTCTCTTCAGTGGGTACTGTAAAGCTGGATGCATCGTAAGAACTTTCTGTAAACGTGACAGGAATGGTGAAACCCGTATTTGACTCCACAGGTTCTTTAACAGTCACTGGATCTGCTGGACTGGAAGACAAAGAATTGGTGGAATCTGTAACCGGATGGACGTCTGTTGACTGTGAACTACTTGAAATGTCTGGGGAATTCTTAGCATCAGAGATGTTCGCTGCTTTTTGTGTACCATTTGAATCAATGGCCGATGGTGCTGGGTGCGGTAAGGGCGTCGTCATATCTAGTGATGGTGAACTAACCATTTCACCGGCTGTAGACATTTCGTTCGATATTTCGTCGTTTGATGGAGTTGCCATATCATTCGTTTTTCTTACCGCTGGACCGCCAGGTCCTCCGCTATCACTTGCATTTGTCTGGTTCACAGTAGCATCTGGCAATTGTGAACTGAAAGCTGGAGTGGTTGTTGGCATTTCATCACTGACTCCGATTGATGAAGGGGATCCCTTGTAACTCAGATCTTTTGATGGTGAATATCTGTTTAGTGTTAAATCGTTGTCACTTATTTGGCTTTCGTTCACAGTAGTAGGTTTATTTGTAGATTGTGTTAAGTTTTCGGGTTCCTCGTTTCCAAGTTTCGCCACACTCAGCAGTGCGTTCGCATCTGCGATTGGAGGGTCTTCAGAAGCTAATGTGGTTCCATTCACAGTCGAATCAGGCTTCCAAGGTAACTCAGTTGTCTCCGAACTTGTAACTCCCACCACCCTGGGTGAATCATTTTTGACAGATGGATGGTCACCGCTTCTTATAGTTGTGGCGATAGGTTCAAGGGTAGACATTGGTGATTGTGAATAGAGTACAGTTGGAGTTGTATAAACACTACTTGGAATTGCATTTGCAGACGATACTTCATCATTTTGCTTTGAATCTGGACGCGAATTCCATTCTGTTGATTGTGAATCAAGCGTGGGATCAACAGAAGGAGTTGAAGTTTCGATTGGTGGAACGCTGAAATTGTTTGTAGGAACAATTGGAGTCGAATCGAGGTCTCCTTGGAATTCATCAACAATTGTGTCTTCCTTTGGTAGTGTGATCTTGTTGATTTCTGTCGACGCATTCACGGTCTCTCTCATTTCACTTTTTGGATTCTCCTCGGTTGAATGTGGTTTAGTCACAGTGTCGCCAGGTGTACTCTTAGATTTCTGCATACCACTTGGACTGAGTGCAGCGTTTGAGGAAGACGGTGAATTCACAGTAGACATTAATTTATTTACCAGATCCTGCAGACCTTTAATAGTGTGTCCAATGTCCTGTATATGCCCCGAAGCTGTACCAGTTTGCGGAATTGCTGGTGATGTCACAGTAGCATCGGATATTGGATCAAGTGCAGTTATCGCAACATCATAATTCTTTGTCAAAGGAGTTGTCTCTGAGATCTTGAATTGTGGATTAGACTCAGTGACCAAAGAGGGAATTGTAGTGCTCACAGTGGTTGGAACATCATTCACCCCGAAATTCAAATTAGGCGTCGAAGATTCTGATTGTGAACCAGCGACCGCTGCCACAATGTCAACAGCAGCATAGCTACCATTTGTTCGTGTATTATTGCCAACCGTTGTAGGACTGAAGTTCAAAGCTGCCGGTGGTGAATTGTCCTCCGCTGTAAAAGCAGGCGTGGTCACAGTAAACACTGGTTCGATTACAGTGGACGTTACGTGAGAGGAATTATTTTCAAATTCTTTAGGAGCCTGCGTAAGCACTGGCTTTGTGCTCTCTCTTACGGAGAGTGCTCCGTTGGAATTTATGGGTACTGTGAATGTTTGTGAATTGGTTGGGTCAGATGAAGTAGTTTCGTAATGTGCGGTTCCCTTATTTGCAGAAATTATTTCCTTTTCAGAAACATTTTTGTTTGAAGCCGTTTCTGTCGATTGTGAATCAGCCGTTTTTTCTTTGTTTTGAATTGGTCTTTTTTCATCTTTAGTCAACAATTGATAATTATGTATATCACTTGATTCTGGATGCTCGGTGGAAGACTTGGATCCATTCACCAACGGCATTAGCGATTCTGATCCCATCACTGAGAATTCTGAATCATTACTCACTGTGTTAACTGACGTTGGACCCCTCAAGTGGCTTGAATCGGAACTACCTGTCTGTGGTTTTTCCTCGGCAGGGCCTTGCCTATCATTCCCATTTGTTCCTGTTGCTTGCTGTAAATCACTTTCCGCGGAGTTGTCTTCTGGTTTAATGCTTCCTGCCATTTGCGTTGAGTCATCCAAGCCAGTTGAACCAACGCTAATTGGTTGTGGTCTTGCGACGACAGGTGACGCGTCATTCACAATCGTTTCACTTTCCGCTGTGGAACCTACAGCTGTGTTACCGTCAATTGAATTAGTTTCTCCCACTGTTGATGGTGTATCACTAGGTTGAGTTGTACCAAAATTAGTTGACTTTGGTGTTGCTGCCACAATTGGCTTATCATTCACAATGATTGCTGGATTTGGTTGCAAATCAGTTTTCGTAGTGAAAACAGCAGCAGTGTCCTCTTCAGTTGATTTAGTTTTGTACACCGCTGGTAAAGGAATAGGTCTTGGACTCTGCTCAAGAGATGAGTCGTTCACAATTGTAGTTGTCGTTGTCTCAGCAGACTTACCCACAGGTGTCACACCACCATATTTGCTGTCTGAGCTCCGATACATTTCTGTCGGTTGTGTACTGGAATTATCTGGAGCGGCAATTGTAGCCGGTGCTGGAGCGTACATTGTTGCTTCTGGCTTACTTTCAACAAAACTTGAAACCGATTCCTGTGATTGTGGGGTATTTTTTGGAGTATAAATGGCTCCTTGGAGTTTGTTAGTACTGACCAGTGGATTTGTTGTATGGATCACAATTGGCTTGGCAGAAGTGGTCCAAATGGATGGAGGGCCTGTTGGCTTTGAGTCAGGTGCTGAGTTTGGAGGATCAACAGTACCTGTTGGTGAGTTTGGATAGTTTGATGGAATCACAGTTTGTATTGGGTTGTTCGGCTTAAGACCCTTTGAGTCAGATATCGGAATACTTGCGTCCACTGACATAACAGGATTACTCGAGAGGCTTATTTTCGTCGGTCCATCCATTGATTGTGAAGCCACCCCATCGGACCCACTTTTTGATGTCGCATCAGGAGTAACACTTTTTGGAATTTCTGTGTAATTTGGTTGCACAGTGATAGCAGGTGTTGTAGTTGAGCTCGAAATTTGCGGGTTTTCAAGAATGCTAATTTTCGGAGTGGGAGCCTTTGTCGAACTCTCAGTCATTTTTGTTGGATTTATTCTTGGCTGCGAGGTAGTGGTGAATGTTGGAGCCGTTATGATAGGAGTCGCATTGTCTACAGAGGAGCCTTGAGTCGAGGATCCATGGTGTGATTGCGAAGGGTCATCAGTCGGTGCAGTGCCTGCGCTGTTTGGTGGTTGCAATGAGGCTCCGATGAAGGCATCAATGGAGACCTCAGTCTTGTTCAACTTCATCGCATCACCCAAGATATGGTCCTTCTTTATGACCAGCACAAAATACTCATCTCCCGTTGCCTTGGACTGCAAACCATTCTCCCGGTTGTTTCCTCCTTGAGGAAAGCATTTATGCACATCAAGGTTGGTTAATCCACTGAAGTTTGGAATGCTTTTCGGTGTTGTCGCTTCGTCACATTTGTCTTCAGACACTCCCCCGCCTGTGCTCCACTGCGACCGCCAACCCTTCGAAATCATTTCTTCAATCTCGATGTTTGCCTTCTCTGGCGGCGAGCCTTTCCAACGAATGCCATAGGTATCGTCATTGCAGTCAACAGGCTGATCCGTGTACTCTGAATCCGCTTCGCCGCATGGGCTGTTGTCTGGCTCCTGGCAACTGAAATCAAGCGAGCTGTAGTCCATGCCCTCGTCTGAACAGACGTCGTTCGCTTGCTCTCCAAAGTTGTAGAAGTGTCTTTCATAGTCAGGCTGCTGAACGGGCTTCTGGTACAGCCCCCAGTGTTTGAAATCCAGGTCTTGGCTGACGGATGGCATCATATTTGGCCACGAACGATGGTCTTCGTGTGGATTCTGTTGAAAAACGGTGCCAAAGATATCCATCAGACCTCTGGGCTTGGCCCTAAAAGACGAGCTCTGGCCGTATCTAACAAAAATAAATTTGACATATTACTCTGAAGGGAATCATTTGGGAATCTTACTCAAAACACAGCGATGCCCCACATCCCATGAGGACGAGGATAATTCCAATCGACGAACAATGAATCTTCCACCTAGCGCCCATGTTCGCGTTGATCGAACTTGGAAAAGTGCATGCTGCATCTTGATATTTATGAGATCGCTCTGGCAAGTGGGTCAATCACTTTCCCACTGAGAACGTGCCCCCTATATCCAAATTCCAGAGTTCTGTAATCTAATGACCCTTCGTTTGGCACACCGTCATGTAGCTCCCACTGGACGTGATTTTTTAACCGCTGACGTGTGTTCGATATCACTTCCCGCTTCTGCAATCGGAGATGATGTTTGTCTTTTTTTGTCACCCAAAATCAACAAAAACAAAACCACTACACTGAACTAGGGAAGCGGACCCGAACTTTGTTGCATGTGATGATGGTGGTGAAGGTGGCGAGCGGAAAGTTTCGGCTTCGTTGGATGTGGTCGGCGTGCTCGATTAGTCAGACAAACTCATCGGTTATTCATCAAGTTGTTACGGTTGCGATTCCATGGAGCGACTGAAGGGGAGCTGAAGTATCCTCTGCGTTGCACGCACTCGTGGCTGGTTGAGTAGTCTGTGATGGGCGAGCGTTCGCGGCTTTCATGGTTGCTGTTGTGTAAATCGATGTAATTAGCCGTATACCCGACAAATTAATTTTGTTTATCTCTTAATACTTCGGTCTCACCGGTAATGACTGTTTTACGTGGATTTGGGCTATTCAACGATTTTTGTAGTGCGTTTGTCTGTTGGCGAACTTTGATATCCATGCATGCGTCTATTCCGTACATTTTCTTTACGTTTGCATAATTATTCGCGTATTCAATCTTGGCGCGGGTAAGTGGACTGGAATAGTTGTATTATTCCAAGAAGGGTGAGAAGGGGGCGCTACTGCCCAAGTCAAATAGTACCTAGCTTCTGCAACCATGCAGCAGCTTCTGCAAATACCCTTCTCAGGTGGGCAAAATCTTGCAGTCTAAGGATAAACGCACAAAAGGCAGAGTTTGTTCTTTTTACCAATAAGAGCGTCATTCCGCCCCCGTCCATTGAAGGTACAGCTTTCATCCCAAAGGAGATACCTAGGTCTTATCCTAGACAGTAACAGGACTCAACTCAACTGGAAACTCGACGTAAGTGAAAGAACAAAAAAGGCGGCCTGTGCAAAAAATGGGGTCCTAACCCCAAAATTATACTGCGGACGTACACGGCTATCGTCAGGCCTATCTTGACATATGGCAGTGTTGTCTGGTGGCAAGCTTGTCTCAAAACCTCCAACTACCAAGCATACAGAGACGCGCATGTCTAGGTGTGTCAGGAGCGATCTCCACTTCCCCTACTGCGAGCCTCGAAATTCTCCTGGATCTCCTGCCATTGGAGCTCTATATGCAGAAAACAACTGCAAATAGTGCCAACAGGATTATTCAATCCAAGAGCTGGCACACAAGGACCAATGGTCATGCTAGCATTCTAGATAGACTAAGTATAGAACAAACGGCTAGTGACTTCCTCGCTGCAACATTTCGATGTCGTTTACTAACTGCAGAGGAGTGGAACTCCAATGGACTCATCTACAACGCGACATCCATCCTTGTCTAGACGGATGGGTTGAAGATGGACAAAGGAACAGGCGCTGGCATATTCTCCGAATTGTCAAATATGCACTGTTCCATCAGGCTACCTGATTACAGCAGTGTCTTTCAAGCGGAGGTCCTTGCGGTCAAAGAACCGGACAAAATGATATCATTGTTGGAAATACCGCCGGCTGATTTTACCCTTCTAATTGTCAGTAAAGTGCCCATTAAAGCAATTTCGGGTAAAGAAATCAAGTCCGAGCTAGTCGCAAGATGTCGCGAAGAGCTCAAGGTTCTTGGCGCATAGCATTCGAACACTCTTTGTTGGGTCCCAAGTCACAGGGACATTTGGGAGCAGATGAACTTGCCAGGAAAGGGGCCGTAATGGACACATCCCAGGCAACCGCATGTATTGATCCTCCGCTGGCTAACGTCAAGAAGAAATTGGGACTCTTTATCCACTTGTTAGACCACCCGACTACTATGGCCCAAGCACAATTGTGCAAACACTGAGAAACTTCTCTAATGCAACAAGAAGCTGCTGCGGATGGTCGCCGGCCATAATCACCTGAAATACAACGAACAAAAAATGGGACTTACCCCTGATACAATATACAGACGCTGTGGGGACGAAGAAGAAATTGAGGACACCACTTACTATCTTTGTCATTGCCCCAGTCTCTGCTCCGTGAGACGAAGATTATTGGGAGATTACTTCTTCCAGAATTTCCACAGGGATCCCACTCACGTCTATTTTCAGGTACGTCAGAATCTCTGGATTGCTAAGCAGGACCACATAACAAAGAGACTAATCGACACCATAGGCAACAACAACTACAGCAATAAACGAGAAGGATGTCAGGAAGGTCTTTGCACCCCCACGGGTATCACAATGGGTCCAACAGGACCTCAGTGCGGTGCGGACCCCCCGCGTCGACTCGCCCACCTACCTAACTTCTGCAACAACTATTCCTGCAGTTCGTGCCGGCGTCAATCTGTGCATTTTGAGGAGCCTCCAATCACTGAAGAGGGGTGCTGAAGAGTGGGAGCTTATCAGTTTCTTACTTGATAAACAAAAATAATTAAGGCTACCTGATCTAACATCGGGGAGGTTGAAGCTGTCGGTTAGAGCCTGTTTGGACTCCTGTCATTGACCGACAGCGCAAAATTCTGGAGTCTCATAAACTGAAGAGGGTAAGAGGTTTGTTGGTAGAATTGCTCGGTTCGCTTAATTTGTCGAGGAAAGGAAGGTCCTAAGCAGTTTTTTCTTCGAGTTGGGACGTGCGGTTAGAGAGGAGACGGAATAGAATCCATCACAGGAATTGTTTCTAGTTCTGAGGCCGTCTTGCTCACTGAGCGGCGCAGCATGATCCGAACTGAACACCCATTCCGTTAAGAACGGCAAAAGGGACTGAATAAACGATATGAAATAAGGCCTCTATCAGCGGACAAAGTTCGGAAGTCCCTATTTAAAGACCCATTAAATGTCCGGAATGATTTTATTGCCCCCAGCCCACTGTTGAAACTCAAGCATTGTCCGATTCGATTGAGGAATCAGTCGAAGCGTAGCTGTTTTCTGTTGTGCCGCGAAAATTGTGTGTGCCGCCATATCAGAGGAAAGATGACCCTGCACTAGACTTGATATCGCTCCGATTTATTCTTCTTCAGTGAGTTAGGAGATCTTCTTTTCAAATCAAGATGGAGTTGCCAACAACAACACTGAATTGTAACGAATGTGGCCGCGGAATTCTATTGACCTACAAATCTGGTTTCGGAGGGCGAAGTCTTTCAGAGCAGATCTCCGTTCTCCAAGTTCGGCCGACTTACTTCCTTGACCGGAGTCGTTGCCCTTGTCCATTCCAGTGTACTGTCAAAATTCGAGGTCACCAACGTCATGTGGGGACTGCGGGGATTAAATTCTGTCAGACATAGTCCACATCACTTTGTCGAACCTGAGGCATTACAAAGTGACACCTATTACCGCGATAAATCACCGCCACACCGAGGCCGCCTCTGATTCACCAGCAGAAGCCGATCAAAACTGAAATCGATAATCGATCAAATGCTGCCGTGAAACTCAATTTCATGGTATTTGGTTATCGCTTTGTTTTCGAATGGGGTGCGTGTCTACTGGCTCATCAATTGATAACGTTTCAAAGTCACTCGCCGATGTTTGATGGGTTGCTTACCAAGAATATATAGCGAGTGTAGGAATTTTGCGTCTGCCTCATTACACCCTCTTGCCACTTTACCTCTCTTTCTTGTTGTACTCAAACTAACTCAGCAGCTTCAACATGCGCCATCCCAGTCTGTTGGCAAAAGCGCGTGTTCACTTGTGAACCCCAAATGACCGTTGCATTCATCCAGAATCTTTTGTTGTGCTGCCAACGCACCACAATGCTTTAGTGCACTCGGTCGTTTAACAGCAATAGAGCATGTATGTCCCCCGGTCAACCCCAGGTGGGAATCGAAATGTCAAGTGAGCATGTTCGTAACTAACGGCATTTCCCAGCAACCAACCAAATGTGTTGGAGTCATTTGTTAACCTTCAGCCATCAGCTGTCGCAGACATATTCATCGTGGCATCTGAAATGCCAGCACGAGTCCTAGAGACAGTCGCAATGAATTCCTCATCGATTTCTGAATCTCGAGTGTGCTGCATGTCCTCGCTGAGTTTCACCCTGAGATGGATATGGTTGCGACAATAATTTGTGTCAGGGTTGGACTCATGAGTACTTGACATCGTTGCATGGCCGAGAAGTGTGACACGTTGGGTGTGTGTGGCGTTTCTGTCTGTTGCTCAATTTGTCACTAGAAACTATTCGAGAAAATATCTTGGATTCTCTTTAAGAAATTAATCGAGGTTCCTTCAAACATCCTTGCGCTATTGTGGTAAGTAAGCCGCCCGTCAACTGAGTGCCACTTCGACTGTGAAGGGTGTTTGCCTATGCGCTGCAGTTGCAGGTCAAATCCTTGAAGGAGTTGCAATGTCTTTAAGCAAGGTGACGTTCAAAATTCGATTGGAGTGATCTGAGAAGGACATTTGCATTTTAGAGGCCTTTGGAAAGATGACGGAGTGCCCGTGATAGAAATAATCTTACTCGGCATATGAAGGCCACACTGCGTTGGCATGTTGAGGGGCCTTCTAGAACTTTGCCATTTACCCACCAGCAACAGGGTGATAAGCTATACGCTTGGTAATACCGTGTTAGTGCTCTCACGCGTCTGCTGTCAGAATTAGCAGTGAATGGACATGTGGGAAATGGTCTGGGTGCGGGATAGAACAGACAGACAGATGGCGCTAGAGGCACCGATTCCACCTCCATTGCCTAGTCTAAGTCTGACTACCAGTGCCAGATCCTCTGGGCATCTTCACAAGCGGATCGAAGAAAAGTTTGGACGAAAGCTAAAGTACAGACGTCCCATTGCCTAGCCATTGTATTGTGTTTCAAGCAGAAACTTTAGCGATCTTTGTCTTTACTACAGAACAATATGATATCGCAATATGTTCTGATAGCCAGCGGGATCGAACATTTTCCTGAGCTGCCGTCAATCTCTGAATGAGATGACTGAGTATATTGGCATCCAATTCCAGAAAATTTCGAGACTGGCGAATTCCTGGTAAAGTTATGCGGTTCCTGCCTCTCGCTAGTGCAAGCCATGCCCCTGATGCTTGAAGCGAATGATCAGTGATCACCATTCTGATGATCCGATGGTCTCTCTGCAATACTTACAAGGTACCTCACTATGAAGAAAGAAAGACCATACGAATAAGACTAAGAGAGCCAAATCTCGTCGGCGTTAGCACTGGTCACAGCGCTGTTGGTTAAATGATTTCTGCCCACCGATGACGTTTGCAGGAGTTGCAGACACGAGGAAGAGGTCGAAACTGCCTTCCATTCACTTGCTGCCATTGCCTTTCTTGTAGATATGGCATATTTTCGTCATCGGGTATGGGCTCGTCCTTACCTATACTGCAAAAGATCTGTTGCACAAGGTCTACCGAAACATTGCTGCCAGCATTGTGGAGCTCTGTCAACCACCTCTCGCAATGGTATGCGGAAACTTTTGCCAGATAAATCAGTAACTAAGTCGATAGTGGGACTGAGGGCGAACTATACGAGGCACAACACAGTGGACTAGATCTGGTGGACCTTCCACAAGTGGAGAGTACCAAGGGTGACTCCGAGCTGAATCCGAACGTCGAAGTTTGAGATGTTTATTGGGAGGTCTAATCTCTGACCGTAGTGAATCGAATCGAGACGTGAATTGTGTAGTGTTGCGAATTGAACCCAATTAACCAGCGCGCAGTGGTTCAAAAGTGGAACAAAATATCGAAAATTTTATTTCTAATACGGATTTTTTGGATTTATTTTTGTATAGATATGTACCTGATCTAAGATTTGGACAAGTTGTGTCAAGAGATATGCGAGATAGAGAGTTCTAAAGCTACCCTTTCTTGTATTTTTGTCAATAACACTTTGGTATGAAAAGTAGGATTTTTTATGACTGCTTGTTTAAAAATGGGTTTTTGGGCAATTTGGGTGTTTTAGCTGGGTAGACCGAGTGCAGTAGAATAAATATTTTATTATTCTTTCCCTTGAGCTACAGTCTTCAGTTCTGTAGCTGTCGTGGCTCAAGTACGACAGTGCCTCCTATCCACAATGGGTAAGTTTGATGATGACGAACAAGAGTCTATATAACGTTGATAAAGTCGTTCAGATCTTGTAGTAACCATTTCATGAAGTTACATTGTAGAGAAATACCATGGAAGTTGTGTAGTTCCCGTATGGGGAAACTGTAAAATAATATGGATTGCAAAATTGATTTAAAAATTATTAGTTTGTTGTCTTCGTTAAGTTTTTATTTCCTGCATAGAAACGGGTAAAGGACTCTAATCGTAGTATTAACTTTTTTTTATTACTTCCTGTACATACAGACCGAATGTTAATTTTTTATCTAAATATATTTCAAACTTAGCCAACATAGAGTAGTGCAATAACTTCATCATTATGTAACTTGGATTAGTTCATTAATTTCAAATTTATACAGATATGTCCCGTTTTTATTTATTTATTTATTTTTTACTTATTAGTTTTTTTTGCTTTCATTTCATTATTTATTTATTTATTGATTTATTTACTTAGTTACTCGTCTTATTCTATTTATTTCTTTTATCACTTTTTTCAAATATATATTATCTTTTTATTTTTGTTTAATGAAGGCCACAATAATACAATATATACTATATATAATACAATAATTTTCCTGCTAGGAAAACAGGATCAGGAATATTATTTGATTAAGACAATGTGGTGGTTTTGTTTGACTTGGAGTCACCTGTAACAAATGAATGCTCCATCAGCTCATCAACAATGATTTAAAAATATTTTACTGCTTCCTAACTTTCGTTGGAGCATCAGTGTGGCGTCACAGCCATAACAATCTCTACTTAAAACAATGCAATGATTAGGCAGACGGAAAGAGCGAGCAATTTTTGCTTAATTTTCGGAAGACACCACCTTCCGCACGCTCCTCCTTTTATACTTAAACCTCTTCTGAAGCATACTTGAACTACTTCCGAACTAAAAGTTATTGCCTGTGGCGTCTCAATCTCTAGGGATAAACGACTTTCAGATCAATAAAAACGTTTGTAGTAAAGATGTCGTTTCCGACCAGGGATGCGTACCTGTATATCGCCACGTGGTAGAGGACAATAAGCCGAAAGGTTTTGGTACCACATTCCACTTAATCGTGGGCTTCTGAATGCCCGTGGTCATTTAGTCCATAAAACTCTGGAAAATACAGATTATAACTGAAGAATGGTTGTAAACAAAGAAATGAATGAATAATTTTCATCTACTCTGCACGTGTGTACGAACCGGGTGGTGAAGTCTTAATTAACCGCTGCGCTGCGTATAATTAGACCGAGTGAAAATGTATTTGTTGCGCGAATAAACCAAGGTTGCCTATTTCGGGCAAGCGGCATCCGCAAAATAAAATACGAGCTGCCAATACATTTTGTTGGAGAACATTTCAGAACAAAAAGTGAATGGCCTTAAGGCATACTCTGGCGCCAATAATTCGGCAGGGAAGTACAGTCGACTCTGACATTGGAGGTCCCTTGAAAAAAACTCCATAAATCGAAGATTTTGGTACGCTCGTTAATTCGAAGTGATAAAAAAATTATTTACAACTAGAATTACAAACTAAAGGTTAGGGTGTTGGATCAACAATAGGGGCTCAACTGATGTACTTTGTTTAATTTAATGTTTCTTATTAGTGTCGGTTTATTGTTTATTTTTTATGTCCCACAATGGCTGGTGCTTACATCGGGTTGTTCATGTCCGTGTGTACATGGTGGTCCTTTTGGGATGGGGTAGTGTTGTGTTAGCCGACTTAGCCTCGATGGTGATTGCTATCGCTGCTCTGGTAGAATCCATGCAGATTGTTGGTCGACGTCAGGGCAAAAGAGGTGTCTGAAGGTATCTCCCACCCCATCAAAAAAAAACCAGGACGACCCAGACGTCTCCACTTATCAATGTCGCCGACCCCGATGACACAAACAGCAACAGCACCACCTACAAAACCAACCCAACCTTTACAATCGACCCCTAAGGCCCCAGCAACAAAGGAACTAGCAATGCCGCCAAAAACGTGTTTCTCGGCAAATAATGACATCAAATTGACGATAAAAAACCTCAGTAAGGGGAAAACAATCATCAGCACAAAGACCACAGAAGGATTCAACAAAATCAAGACTTTCCCTAAGCAACGGAAAATCGAAAACTACACTTACACCCCAGAGTTTAATGGGAGTACACTCGTTCCACGCAGGCGAAGAAATTCTAGAAGAATTAAAAAGCGAGGGAATACCAGCCATCAAGGTATCTGCGTTCAAATCCTCAAAATCCAAGGACGCCAAGTTCAACTGCCATGTTGTTAAAATAGAAAAATCGATGCCCTTTAATGAAGTATCGAGGAAGACATTGCTGCTAGACCAGGATATCCACTGGGAACACCTGAAAACAAAGGACATGTGTGCAATGCAGGAACTGCCAGCGATTTGGGCATATTGCACCCAACTGCGGGATGCAATATGCATCTGTGAAGTGCGATGCAAAGCACCAACCTGGGGAGTGCCCGCGGAAAGACAGCACAGGGTCTGAGGTATTTTGGGCTAACTGCAAGAAGCACGGACATCCAGCCAGCTACAAGGGATGTCCCCTTTATAAAGAAAAGGTAGCACAAAAAACCAAGGCTGTAGCGGCAAAGAAAGCACACCAACAGCCAAATCAGCCTGCACACTGACCCGGCCAACTGTTAGTTTCGCAACAGTAGCGAAACTGAATACATCACCCAAACTACCAGTGAAAAAGGTCCCAGCTGTACCACAACAACGGATTGTAGAAGTCAAAACCGACTGCAGACAGGAAACAACATCAACCTCAACGATGAAGTCCAACGAGTGTTCGGTGCTAACCTTAATAGGCAAAGCTCGCAGTGCTATACCATCCGGGTATAGGAATCTGAGCGAGACTGAAAAGTCCGTTTCTTCCAAATATGCAACGTCTAAAACGACTGCGCATAATCGGATACAATGTTCACTCATGTTACAGTACAGTCGGACGAGCAGCATTTAGTCTGTTCCTAAATGTCAACCAACCTGACATCGTCTTAGTTAGCGAAACCCGTCTTCTAAGGATTTCTCTATTTTCAGATCCGACGGTACAAATGGGAAACGGGGCACAGCCGCCCTCGTCGGGAAGACCATCAACTGCACCAAGATCGTGGTTCCGAACTTAATGGTATTTGAGGTCACCAGAGTCGTAATCCATGTGACACCCGCGGAGACTTCAATTGTCCTGAGCATCCACCACAGTCATAAAAGCAATGTTGCCAACATATGTCATGATCTTGACGTGCTTAATGCGCTCTTATCAAGACATACTTACGGGCGCATAGGTGGTGACTTCAAAGCAAGGCACCCTAAGTGGCAGGACACAGAGTCAGATCGACAGGTCCAAGGTCCTAGAGGAAAATGCGGCCAGTCACTCCCTGATCGCGATTTCCCAGCCCAAGCCCGCCTACCCATCGATACTGGATTTCTTCAAACCTGGTAAACATCCTACCAGAGATCCGGAACTATTCCTGCAAGACGACAACGAGCGATTCCGATCACGAGGCCGTCAAACTGGTAATCAACTTGGAAAATCCGATATTTACCGACCAGAAGGGGACTTCCGCAACCTTCATCAGCTGGAGGTAGCTAAGCTACAAGAATATATACCGGAGAACATCCACATACCACCAGTAACAAGGAACCTCACCAATGCGGAGATTGACACAGCGGCTGAAGGACTCGAGAACTCAATCAACAACGCCTTAGACCAGCAAAAATGGCAGAAACTTCATCCGCACAACAGAACCCGTGCAGCTCGTTGTTCGACGTCGTTGGAAAGTTCTGCTAGTTTAGCAGATTTAACGCGTTGTCCGGAGATTGTGTTTCTCAGGTTCCTGATTTCCTCGTTAGGATGGTTGTTGATGTTTAGTAGCTGCTTTCTGAACAGTGTCACCATGTTCTGTTGCAGGGGAATGATGCGTGTTTAGTCGTAAAGCCTACTGTTGCTGTGTTGTCTATGACGGTCCCTGTCGGAGGTGAGTCCGGTACATATTCGCTGTATTTTTCTTTCGAAAACTGCGAGCTTAGTCTTGGTCTTAGAGATTGTAGGCCATATTGGGAAGATCGGCCGTATAAGCTGCTTGTATAACAGCAGTTTTGTCCTCTGGCTTAGTCCATTTTGCTTGCGCATCAAGGGATAGATGCGATGGAAGCCTATGTTGGCCTTCTTCAGAAACCCTTTTCCAGCATTTACTTACATTCGTGTTTGCAAATAGAAGGCAAGTCAACCATATCCAAGATACCAACCAGTGGAACTCATTCACCATACCGACACGGGGAACTATTTACTTGCGGATTTGACGATTATTGTTATTGTCGAGGGTAAATTGCACTGCGATCCATGGATCTGTTGTGCGCCCTATTCATACCTTTGCTTTCTTAAGAGCTCTCTCCAGCTCTTTTCAGAGTTGTATTGAGGGTTGCATGCTCCTGTTGCGCGACGGTGGAAGAGATTTGCCGTAGAGTATTCGCTCTCAGCGAGTTTCCTTTTGGAGTCTGTAAATGAGAGCTGGTTTAGTGACTTCAATTCTTCCTCTGATATTAACTGCTTGCCTAGATATCTTTTCCTTTTGTGTGGGACTGCCGCACAAAATCCCAGTAAATGTTCTGGAATTTCATTAGATTCTGCGCAGAGACCCTCTTCTGATACTCCTAGTTTCCTTAGGGACTCCCTGAGTCCACAGTGCTCCGTTAGGAAACCTATTAGGCTACGTAATTGTTTCTGCTCATTCTGATACATGTCTCAAACCTCTTTCGGTTACCTTGGCCTGCTTCAAGCCATGAGCGTTGTTTCAGGCATCTGCCCGGTTCCTTTTTTCTGGTTCCCTGAACTCTCCCCTGAGGACGTGATCTTCTACACAGCAGAATACGTCGGGGCCTGTAAAAGGTTCCGATGCACCTTCCCTAGCGAGGGAGTCCCCCATTTCATTGCCTTCTATCCCTGTATGGCCAGGTATCCAGCAGAATTTTACTCTGTTACTCCTGGCCAGCTTCTTTAACTTCTGTAGACATTCCCACACGAGCTTGGATTGGATGATACAGGAGTCCAGTGCCAGGATAGCGGCACGACTGTCCGACATTATCGCTACGTCGCAGTTAAGTTCCTCTCCAGATTGATCTGCGCCCATCTGTCTATGGCATAGCCTTCTGCTTGAAAGACGCTGGTGCGTTTTCCCATGGGTTCGTAGTACTGGGCCCAAATACTCCCGCCCCTGTTCCTTCATCAGATTCGGATTTGACGGTGAATAATTTTTTTTTTTCTGCGAATAATTCCCCCGTCGGGGGTGAATATACGTCCGAATTAAATCCCATTCATCCACAGACGCCCACAAAACATTGCATAGACCCGAGTGCAAAACCCCACTCGCATGTCTACCAAAAGTCGCACAGAACACGGTGCAAGATGAACCCACTCAGTGATGCCCATTCCCCCCCTAAAGAGACCAGCTCCTTCCTACAAACCACTAGTCACAGACTGAGAGAGTGAGTGCACGAGAAAGGGAAAGAAAGGATTGAAATGAAACACGTATTGCACACATTTCAGCAGTTTTCTGTTTTTTTGTTGTGTTTTGTTTGTTGTTTTGTATTATGAAAATTATTTTCTGTACTCGTATAATATATATATATAGATCTTGTCGTTAGGAATGAAAATACAATAAAAAAGAATTATTTACAAAAGTATCTATCCTCGTAGCGTTGACAGTAGTCGCATATTAGTTGACAGCAGCGTCCGTTGTTGAAGCGGCATCGACACTTCTCGACCTGTTTGAAGATACGCGTTACATAGCCTCGTCCGCAGCAGAGATTCGCGCAGTTGTCTGGATGCAAGCACTGACGATCCTTGGTCACCGAACAGTATGTGGGCGATGTCTCCAGATAGTAGAGAGTGGTGTACTGCGACTGTTGCTGGGAACGGCAGAGGAAGGGGGAGAGAGAGAGACACACAATGAAAGTGGTTATTAAGGACCTTCGCATGTGTGTCCGTTTGGGGAGTACATACTTTTTTTCGCTTCGGCTTTTTCATTCGACTGCTGGGTGCCTCGCGGCGCATGGTCCTGATGTTGGGGGCCTTTCGGACGGCTGTGTTGTACTTCTGCCTCAACACAGCTGCGGTCGTATTGAAATCGGATAGCTTCTTCCAGCAGGTCTTCATGGAGCATGACCCGGAGACGCCGTGACACTTGCACTTGTCCTTCATCAGCGAGGAGACGGCCTCAATGCCCACCTGAAAGACGAATGAACACACTTGTGAGACTCTCGCCGAGGGGAGAACTGACCACACACTTACCTCAGAATCGTGACGCAAAATCTCGGATACCTCGTCGCCATCGCCTCCGCGAAGGTCTAGGAAGCTACGTGTCACTCGCTTGCCATGCTTGAGATTGTCGTTACACCCGCCCCACTGAAAGTCTTGACTAGCTTTGCTCTGCTTCCGCGGCCCGCAGCTGCACTTGGTCATCCTGCCCTCGGCGCAAGCACGCGCTATGGAGTGCGTCATAGCGGCCGCGGTCAGGGCGTGCACGAATGCCGTCTCTTTGTAGAGCTTCTTGAAGATGTTCCGCTTGCCGCGGATCTCTATTGAACAGTTCCAACGGTCGTAGCGGAATTGATCTTCGCAGTGCGATATCGCCAGGCGACGCGCCTCTCGAATTGTGTCGGGCAGGCCGAACTCCTTGCGGCATTGGTGGTTTTGACGGCGCGTCGCTACCATGTATCTGCACGGGCCGGGTACTTGCCCATTCGAGGTGAACACTGCCATCACGGTGTGTTCCGATATAAAATGTTCACTGAAAGTAGAAAGACAAGAGAGATGTGAGATGAGGCGCTCAAACTGCGTGGTGAAAATGGATTACAGGTTTGTGCTTATGCTAGGGATATGTGGATGGGGAAATTTCTTGTGGAACGGTTCGTTGATTCGGTTTGTGTCTAAGACAGATGACACAGACGAGGTTGCTGCTATCGGTGGCTAGATGGCGGGCAGTAATGTTTAAATTGTAGCCGTTAAACGTATCATGGTGGGATTTGATTAATTTTATTTAACAAATGGGGTATTTATCAGTTTAACAAATAATGCGACTGGAATGCACATATACAAGATTATTGTACATGACACTTTACATAAATATGAAAAGGCACCCGTGTTGTGGATGCTGTGATTGCTCACATTCGATTATTAGCACCATCTCTAGACGGGATGGGGGCTAGGGCTCTGAACCTTGCTGTGCGGTTGGTGACCACGTCCCCAGGGAAGTGGGAAAAGACACCCGGCAGAAACATGGAACAATGCACACGGCGTGAAACGAACAACTCGCGGGTCAATGCACCCGTTTGAGACACGGAAAAAATTAGCAAAAATAATCTCCCCATCCTAACAGGCTTCCTACACCAGGGAGAGAGCAACTAAGGAAACTAGGGATATCAGAGGAAGGTCTCTGCTCTGATTCTGTGGAGAATCAAGTGAAATATCAGATCATGTACTGGGTTTCTGTGTGGCATTGGCACACAAAAGAAGAAGATATCTGGGCAAGCACCTATTAGCAGAGGAAGAGATGAGATCACTAGAACCGTCTCCCATTCTCAGATTCCTGAAGAAAACTGCCTTAGAGAGAGTGGCTGGTTGGTTTAGGGGGCTACAGTACAGCAGTAGTGCAGTTGCGTCGTTTTGATACCACACCTCGTAGACCTAAGTTGTTTGGGTTACCTAAATCCACTTGCTATTTCAGAGCGATTTCTATTCAGGAGGTCATCAATCCAATTTTTCGTGTAGAAGGGCCAGGTTTTCCTAGAAAATGTGTACCTGGACCATCTTCTACTAGCTAAGGACAGGAAGTGCTAGGAGATGATGTAAATGAGGTGGTTTATTATGGGCCCAGTGTGGACGAACGCCCCCAGCTCAGTGGGGCGTGAATGGACACTCCTTGCTTGACCAGTTCATCGGCAATCTCAATTCCCTCTATGTTCCTGTGGCTTGGGACCCAGACAAGAATGATACCTTCTACTGGCCTGTTTAAGTTCTTCCTTGCACTGCTGCACCAATTTAGATGAAGTGGTTACTGGGGAGCTGGCCCTTATGTCTGCTTGGCTGTCGCTACAGATCGCTGCGGTTCTACCATAAGGGTTTGTATTCTGAGGTGAATGATTAGATTTTTCAGTCATCTCTGGATGGAAATCCGCATTGTGCCGAGTGGTCAAATTCCATGGCGGGAGTAATGCAGTCCGTGGGAACTGGGGTTAGGTACTCAGGCAGGAGTTACAGAGCTCTGGCTCTGGCCACATGTCTCGCCCGACTTCTCTGAGTCTAATGGCGCTTCACGTTACTACATCCTTGATGTAAAGCTAACCCTAGAGTACTCTAGAGCAAATCTCTGTGTCACCTAGGCACATCAGGAGTCCACAGCGCTCGATATAAATCTGGAAGGAAGAATATTTGAGGGCAAGTAAAGTGAGAGCAAGGTAGTAAGGGGGCAGGAAGAGGAAACGACATTATGCTACCTCGGAACATACAGAACATGCGAATGAAGAAAAATACTAGAATCTGAGCAACACTGATCCAAAGGCTGTCCTACAACTTCTCAAAGCCACTAAATGACTTTAAAAGGGGGGCAGAAGAAATCACAAATGACCAACAAATCCCAAGAGGGAATACAAAAATCGCAAGAGGGACTTACAACAAGGTCCAGTCGTAAATGGACTTGGATGGACCGGATGGTCAAAGTGAGCTTGATTCTTCTTAATCAAGCAGTCACCATACCTACCTACCTACCTACCTACCTACCTAAGGCGCCACAATATATCTTAAGGTCGCGGTGCACCATACCCTTAGCAATTCTAATAACAACAAAAAATCGACCATCGGCGCCTAATAATTCGCAATAAAAACTTGCCAGCACAGACGACATTTCTGACATTTGAGACAGTCAGCAGTCAGAAGCATGAAATAGGATTTGAAAATAATTTGGAACAAATGAAAATGGAAAATACTCCGTGATTTGTGCCCACAGCTCAAGTTCCGCTTCTGAGGAATTGTAATATGGACAGGAGCACATTAAATTTGTAAATTTCTTCCATTCGTGGATGAATTGTGTGACGTTTCTTAGCAAATTATCAAAAATGAAGCATGATAGAGAAGCGCAACTTCTACCTCTCCTGCCCCTTAAAATTGTTGACAACCATTTTTATACAATTTTTAAACTTAGGCCAAATTGACCAATCAGAGAACGGAATTTACGTTATTCTTTTTTCCATCACAGAGCACACAAAACACTACGTTCTCTAAGTGTTAACTCAGTATCGCTTTACACAGCAGATTTTTGCTGCGCGACTAAGGATCATCTATCGATTTTGCATCTCATAGACTACATCAAATAAACAGTATTAATTAAAGGATAGTGCATGGATACATTTTTTAAGCTCCAATCGAGACAAGCTGAAATCAATTTCATTACAACCATAGTTGGTTCTATGCCTCTTATCGTAAAGTAAATTTCTCATCCGAAGAGATCTTTGGGGAGCATATATATTCATGAGAAAAAGGAAATCTGGTGAATTTACACGGCAATTAATAGTGTCGCGGATGAACATGGCTGATGCTGCCTTACGCCTGAAACTTAAGGCTTGCAAGCCAATTATTTTACATCTATCATCATATTTAGGGAGTTCTTCGAAGGAATATATTTTACGGACAGCATATCTCGTGAAACTTTTTTGTACTCTTTCGAATCTGGGTTCTTGTGTATCATACGGGGAATCCCAAATGAAGGAAGAATATTCTAAATACGGTCTGACTAACGAACAATTCCGTGATTTTTCCAATTTTTATTCCAAAAAATTCCGTGAATAGCCGCTCAAAATTCCCGAATAACTGTCAAAAAGTCTCTGAAATTCGTCGATGGAGTAGGAGTCAATCAGCTGTGAAGATTTGGCATCTCTAAAATACTTCATTTCTGCAAATTATCGATCAATATCAAGGATAACTTAGGCGGATATAGGATTTGTTGTTAGTCTACAAACTGAAATTTAAGCGTATAAAAAAGACTCGCCTTGTAAGGTACACAATTTGGTGTTCGCATTAGTGGCGCGTTCGAATCAGCGAGTGTTCGAATTTGTGAGGATGTACTGTATTAGGAAAGTCGTCCGCACATGCAGACTGAAAAATTAATGGGAACCATTCAGGCACATCTGAGAACCCCGATCTCCTGCCTGAAAGGTATGAGCAAGCAAATTTCGAAAAATTAAAATTGCTTTGCAATTTTGACCAAAGGAATGTATGGTTGACATCGAAAGCTTTTGAAAAGCTGATTCTTGCCAAAAACTATTGCGAATCTTGCCGGCTTTGCACCTCTGTTTACGTCGAAAACCCGAGTGCCATGGGCTAAGAGTGTGTGTTGTGGCAGCAGAGCTTTTTCAAAATGGGCCAAGATCCTGGAAAAAAAACCCAAAAGACGCAAATCGACACGCAGCACCTATTCGTCGATTTCAAGACCGCACATGACAGCCTGCGCAGAGACGACGCCATGTCTAGTTCTGACATTCCTGCCATACTCGTCCGGTTGTGCAGGATGACGACTAAGCATTCACGCTTCTCCATCAAGATTTGTAACGAATACACCGAAGCTTCAATGTCAAAAATTCAAAAAATGTCTAAGACAAGGCGACGCACTTTCGTGTGACTTTCTTAACATCATTCTTGAATACGTCACACTCACTCGCCAACGAAAGTCCGTACAATTGCTAGCATACCCGGACGATATTGACGCCATTGGTCGATCACAGCGTGCCGTCAACGAAGCGCTTGATGACATTGAAACGGAGGCGACCAAAATGGGTTTAACCATGAACGAGGACAGGTCGACACACAACATCGACGATTTGGCCAGAACGTCAACATGGCATGACTTCGTCTACCCCGGCTGCCAAGTAAACAGTGCGAACAACATCAGTACCTGTTTCTTTGGGCTCAAGAGGCCTCTGTCGAAGGACCAAGCTTAAATTGTACATGACGAGGAAGGCGCCTGGACAGTCTCAAAAGCAGATGACAGACAATTTCTGCGTTAAATTTTGGTCATGTTTGCGTCGAGGGTTTTTGGAGAAGAAGATTTTGGACATGAACCAAGCCAGGCGTGAGCCAAATAGTCTTTGACTCCGAACCAGTGGGACAGCGCCCACAGAACCGATGTCGCCCACAAGTGGAGGAGGACCTCGACCAACTTGGCGTGCGAAATTTGAGGCAGCTGGCTAAAGATCAGCTTGTTGGTTGAGGGCCAGGACCACACGGACTGTAGCGACACTGGAAGAAGGGGAATAAATTGAGCTTCGAACTGCGGCCTGCATATGCCTTTGCCATTTACGACTCCTCTTGCTTCCAAATCGTAGAATGGGATGAGCGGTAAGTGGGCACTAAAACAACACCCAGTTTCTTGGGCAGAAGAAGACTTACTATTCAGAAGACAAGAAAAAAAAAATTAAAAGTCGCCGAACGATGTTGACGTTTAAAAGGCTCTTTTGCCGAAAAATCTTTTATTAATTTATAATTAATCTAGTGCAGGTGCAAGAGCTTGAATCTGGTCAAACTCACTTTAGAAAGCCCTTGTTTCCTTCCAGAGGAATATAGTCCCTTTAACTCACTTCCTGTCCACATTGATGGCCAATAGAGGAGGATCATTAGTTAAGGGCTACCCAACGTGTACCAACGTATACAGGTTCCCACCCATCCAGCATCACTCGAACCGCCGTCAATTCGTCGCAGAGTAATACTCGTAGGTAGGCTCGCAGGCACCTACGCATGGTGTCCAGGATTAGTTCCCGGGACTACCAACTCTCATAGTTCAAAACTCTCCACCTATCTCGACTCTGGCTCGACGGACTGGTGCTGTAGACGCTAAGCTATCCGGGCAAGCTGCGATGTAGATTTGTTAGATGTGCTTGCTGAAATAACACGTTGTGCTGAAGGCAGATGGTGGGAGACTGCGGTTTTTGAAGAAGCCTGTTAAGATGACATGCGATCCATGTCCGACCAACAAACGAATTCTTTGTTCAGATCCCAGTCACAGTTAGGATTTTTCCATTTGAGCGCTTAATCGAACCTGGTCCGATGGAGCCCTGACGATGGCCTCCTCCTGGTCACACCTGCCTCAGAAGCTCAACACTGAATTCGGAATACAAACTCATTTGCATTTCATTAACCGTCATCCGGCCACCGAAAATCGCCGACAAACCATTCATAAAACCCAAAAGCGATACCACGCAGCAGATGAGTCAGTCAAAAATGTGGGTCAAGACACAACAAGTTTGGCTCAGCACAGCACGAATTGCATCGTAAGCGCCACAAACTCCCGCTGATTACTTAGCTTATCGACGAGCGAATATCTCAGCAAGGACCACCCCAGTGGAACGGTCCTCAGTGGGACAACAAACAAAAAAAGACTGTTGCGAAGCTATCACGCCACAAAGTACTCCATAAAGCCAACAATTTGTCCCGACGTCGTTCACCGAACATGGCCACAGACAGACCACAGCCAGTGCGCTGCCATCGTCTCACCCTCTTCGCCGTCGCCCGCATAGCCCATCACAGCGACCGGCTCGCCGAACGGAAAAGCGCATTAAGCGAAACAGTAATTAACGCAAAAAAGAAGTATTAAGTATCTAAACCCGACGAGGGACTGACGAAGTGATTAGATCAAATCTTAGTTGGCCATTCGCGATTGAAATTTATTGATGAAATCCGAATTCCATCCGTGCCATGGGGTCCGCGCGTCGATACTGTCGGTGCTGTCGAGACGCGGTGTCGAAGGCGATGTGCTCTCTGACTCCGAGGAGAGCTCCTGCGGCTAGCCGCCGTTGACTTTTATTGAAGGCTTGTGTAATAATTAATTTCGCATTTTATGTGTGAGTACGGGACTGTGTGTTGATTTTGTTGCACAAATTGCCCCGAGGGGTTGTTGCACACAGTCCTCGCACCGAGTTCGCAGAATTGAATGTGCTCCTGGCTTCCTGGGAGGGGAGGCGAGGACGACGCGGAAAACGATACTCCGAACTCGAACTCGGACGCGACGAGTGACTGGGGTGAGCGCGAAGGTGCCACCACCAGTGCCGGCGGTGGGGGTGGTAAATGTTTTCTTCTGCCACTCGACTCCGTTCTGTTTCGATACTGAGTGTGTGCATGTATGAGGGTGAGTTGGGAAATCAATAGGCCTGGCAGCCCTGGCGAATCGAATTGAAATCAATTTTTCCGTTGGATTAACCGTATAAGCCTGTTGTTAGTTAGTGTGTAAGTCCATGTTCGATGTACGTTTTGTGCCATTTCCGACGTTAATTTGAGGTGAAAAACGATTTTCAATGAAATTTGAGTACCATGCCTGCCCCACACGCGGACGAGCGCGGGCGGACGGCGGCGTAGCGGCTCGACTTGGGTGCGATTGTGTGAGATGGTCAAGGAAGACCTACATATTTGTGTGTTCCTTTGTTGTAGACTAATGCCTCTTAATACGACAGTAATTCAAATATCTATAAAGGCGAACGACAGAGAGACGACACACACAGTTTGATGGCTTTGCTGTTGCGGACAGTGTTCTGATGTGGATCTGACGGCGGCGGACGGGTTTGGATTTGGCTGCGCACACTGCACAGAACTGGGTTCTAAAGAGATTTCTAAGTTGAAGGTCGCGGTGTTGAAGGGTAACCTGAAAGTGGCTCGAGGCTTTTCGATTGCACCAAGTGATGGTAGGTGGTAGGGCGGGGTTCGTCCACTTGCGGAGGGATTCATATAAAGGTGGTCGGTGCTCTTGGATGGGCTGTATGGTGGCAATGATGTCAGATGGTGCCAAATAATAAAGGAAGTCGCTCAAGCCACACTGTGCTCGTCTGGGCACATCTGCTTGTCATGGCAGCCACATACGACATCTCGGACTAGGTGGTCCTAGGGCCGGTTTCTTCAGCAACTACTGGCAATGTGCCGAGTCTTTCCTTATGAGTCGAGGTGACCTTCGGAGTTCTATGGCGACATCGAAAGGATGAGTTTTGGAAGCTTTCTCTAGAGAGTCTCTGGTTATTGTTAGTGATTCGAGAGCTGTGGTACCGTGAGTAATGAAAGCTGTTCGTGTCGGCAGTCACGTGCTGTCACTGAAGTGAACACTCAAACTCCGGGAATGGCGCTTGTGCTGATGACACCGGGAAGGTTGCATTATATTATATCGACACAACAGTCAGTTGGAATTTAGGTTGCCAAAATGATGTTTCAAACGATGCGGGGAATATTTTACATCTGAACACATCGGGTCTTAATTTAGGCATATTTTCGCCCTAGGCTTGAGTATAACGCCCTCCCTGCACATAGAAACAAAATGGAAACGAACGATTAAGCTCAAGGGAGAATCGCAGCCTACGCGTCTTCTTTGCCTCCGTTTTATCGCTGTGACAGATGGCATGACACTCGATTCTAGTCAGTTACGTTCGTCTCCTCCACGAGCTGATCCGTTAAACTAGGCCCGCCAGGAATGATCTTCAGTTCACCGTATTCCCTGCTATGAGACTCTGATTTAAGTTCAGGATCTCGTTAGTTAGCCATTCCACACGGGTAAGGAATGCTCTTCCCAAGTTCTTTCCACTCATTACAAGCCATACGCACGTAAGACCACTGTACAGCGGTACATCTGCTTCCGTCCTAGCTCTAGATCAGACGAACTGCTGAAATTTGTCCGTTTCATATATTTGTTTATTTCCTTAGGACAATGATGAGCAGTCATTCCATGCTCACGGTGCTATAATACATGAGTTCATCCTTTTAGACTTCTTTATCTTCTGCGTGATGCTTAGTTGAGGCCTATGCCATCGCCATCAATCCTCTTCAGTTAACGCTGTCCCCAGTTTCGTTTTCCAAAATCAGTTTAGGTTGGTCTTACGTTCTGTACATCACCGCAAACAGGGATGTCCTCTGCTGTGGTGTCGCCTTGTGCCGGGGCCGAAGACTGTGAGTGTCAGGTTTTGTTAATCACGGTACACCCACTCATAAGTCATTCTTGCTATTGTCGGGCATCAGCACAAGAAGCTCATAAGAATTCGTCTGTCGTTGCTGTCTATATTCAGCTAATGGTGCATCAAGCTCGAGTGCGATCAATTTATTGATCCTTGAACAAGGTCCTCTTTGCATCTACCTCGCTTCGCTCGCTTTCAAGTGCCTAGGTTGGAGTGGTTGACTACCTTGAAAAGGTAGCCACACTTAGGCTAAAGTAGACCCGTTGCGCCAAAAGAAAAGTGTTTAGCAACTTCCAAATGCATGCTTTGCAAGTTGTTGCAACTGCGTCAATGTTTATTGTGTGGGATATTTGGTTTCACGGCAAGATCTTCTATCAGCCCGGCATTCTTGCTGTAGTTCAGATATCAACACATATGTCAACTTTCTGCCTGACAAGATATTCGGATGTATTCTTTCCTGACGATACACTTCCTGGTGCACAATCGAACTGTCCGACAACCTTGGAAATGTGCAGGAATTCGGAGAACACCTCCGCCTAGGACAGAGCCGTCAGTGCGGATTTCCCGAACTGAACTTCCCTCCACAACCGCCCGCCATGCCAGTACGTTCTTTCGGAGATTAGAGCGTCAAGAAACCACAGAACCTGCTGCAATGTAATCTCCAATTTCTTACACTTGATTTTTAATACACTTTTCTTTTACACTGGGTCTCTCCTCTCATACCATGATTATTGTGGAGTTCCTTAAGTGCCGCGCCAATATTTCTCTTTCAAATTTACTGCCTTACGTATCGGGCCTACGAACCAAGAAGTCTAAGCCTAACATCAGTGACGTTCATGGGTACACTGCTTCCCTGTCTTGCGTCCGACGTAACTTGGATCTGGAGCATTTATGCACCCGAGGTGGACGAGCCAGTGAGTAGTGCCTTTCGGACTACGTTGTTTTGGAGATAGCGGTGATGCCACCTCTCCCAATGACCTGCTTCCCAAACGGGACCTTCAGTCCGATGTAGAAGAATCAGTTCTGATGTTTTGCTTGCAGCCCCGCTGCCACTTTGCACCATGAAAGCCACATTCTCCCAATTCTGCCATAAAATCCTCACCAATCGCCAGGCTCTCAGGGAACAGATCAACTACTCTTCTGTCTCACGGTTTAAAAAAATCGCTTTTCATGTACAAGGCAGCGCGCTGCACAATCCCCCGCGCATCAATGATCAGTTTTATTTCCTCAATGGAGTCTTAAGTCTGTCTGCCATAAAAATGCTCATCGGAAAACACGAAACCTCTTAAAAGTTACAAAATACCTTATCGCAAACTCCGAGTGTAAACAACCCAGAGGAGACATCAGTTTACGGCGCGCTGCAGCCGAAATCCAATGCATTGACTGTTGACTGTGAGGCACTACCACCCCGCAAAGGCGAGTACCATTTCGAACACAGTCAACACTTTCCCCGTAGGTGATAATTGATATGATCTACACCGTCGATATATGCTCGGGAAGTAGCGGCACACATCAAAGGTCTGTTTTATCCCAAACATCTGTGGCACGCATCCTCAGTCAAAGAACCGGGGGATATGCAATGCATCCAATAATTCTATTTTTGGAAACCGCAGCAAATATTGTGGTGCTGAAAATAAACACCGACCAAAACAAGATAAACAGACTGCACAAGAAAAAAAAAAAAGAAAGGAAAACCTAACTAAGCGGCGGGCGGGTGTACACTTTTCAAAATTACTCAAAGCACTGTGCCGGGCAGGTGGTGCTGGAAGGTGTAAACGATGCAGGATTCGATTCGATTCGATTCTCCTCTGAAGGGTCTTCGGTGGTAAATAGCCGCTGATCTTTGCTTACAATTAAGGAAATCCCCAGACTTCTCGAAGGCACACTGAAAGGGAAAAAATCTCTGTTGGAGTCGGTAACTTCAGGGAGCGAGTTTCTTCCTTTGTGGAAAGGGTACCATGACTAATGACCAATTCCCCAAAAAGTGAGAGTCTCCGCTACATCTGTTGTTAGCCGACATCGAGAAGGCTGAATCGATAGCCTGAATCGAGATGCAATCTAACTGGCCTTGCGCGGGAGAGGCACGTATAGCCACTATAACGACTACATATGAAGGTGGTGTCACGGTAAGTTGTCAGAGGAGTTTGAGGTACACAATGGAGTTCGTAAAGGGTGCTTATTGTCACCACTAGCCTTTCTTTCAGTCATCAGCGATGTAGTGTCGGCCGCATTGACAGAAGAAAATTATGAGTCTTGACCACGCGGACGATGGATGTTTTGACCTGCATTTGATGACCTAGAATCTAGAAGCTCCGGCAAACAAAGTGCGGCTCGAAAATAATAATACAGCGAAAAGGAAGGCCCCTAAGATTTCTAACCCCCACGCCCACTGAGCATTGCCGGACAGGAAGTCGACAAAGTTAACACCTTTCTATGTTTAGTGGTAGTGTATCTCATCTCGCAATGTTATCAGCTTGAGAACCATACTACGATTGTTCCGCTCGAACGTGGATTAGGTGCTGTTTTTGCTTGTTGTACTTGGAAAGTCGACGTCATACGATAGCTGCCATCTTTAGTAAATTAACGTTTAGGGACGCATCCCCAACGTGCAAATCTATTTGAGAACGAGTCAAGAACCTGCTCAACTACACAACATCACAATTGGAAAAATGGGCCTCGTACGAGAAGATGGGTTTTTGGAACATTTCCAGAGCCGTTGCATTCTTCCGCGGCGTTTTTTCTGATCGGCCGACTACAATTCTTGCGCCACCACGATCTTATACAGATGTAGTCCCAAATCCAACCAAAAAATTAGCCAGGTTGACTCTCTGCCGATGCCCAATATACTTCATCTGCGACGAATCGATACTGACCACTACGGCGGCTATTGCTTCTTCATATCGCACCACTCTGTGTCTACACGGTGCCTGCACACTGCGAGGTGAGGGGTCGAGGTGAGGTCAAACGATTCACTATGAAATTGCACAATATTTTAACAGTTGGCTATGATTGGTAACTTTGACAGCTGCTGAAACACAACAATTGGAAAAATGCTGTCTGGACCAGGAAAACCACGAAACGTCGTAGGCTCTTGTACAAGAAAGTTCCAACAGGTTCCTATTGCCCATCTGACTTTAGGAAAACAATAGATCTTTTGAGAGTAAGCAAATCTGATGGCACTCGAGTCCACACTCACTCACGGAATCACTGCATGTCAGCAAACTCCTTTCGGTAGCACTTCATAAGCTTAAGTAATTTCTAAAGGTACTACATCCAAATGTGTCTGCTTTTCAAGCCTGCGGTATATTATGTCAACAGCGTCTCAAATTTGTGTTGTAATTCTCGTAATGACTTCTACTTTGACTAATTTATCGCGACACTTTGGCTCTAGCTTACACGCTAGAAACACCACTTAATCCCTCGTTAACTATGCAAATATCTGTACGAATAATACCATCGTTAATATGCAGGTCTCCAGTTCCCACACCACACACACCCACAATGGCCATCTGCCAACGGGTTGACTATGACCACCTCTCATCAAATGAGATCAATTGCCATTCAAGCGTGATTAGATTTTCATCATATTTCCCGCTAACTTGTCTGCCAAGGCAGAATTATAAATAATGCATCTTCAGCGATCGACAGCGCGCACTTGTTGCGCGCATTCCCTTCCAATAATTGCTCGTGTCATTCATTTCGCACACATATCGATGGCATCGAGTTAGTTCAAGTGCAAGCCACTGAACTTCCCACACACCAAACACATCCAGAAGACTCCACATAGACTGCGGTGCAGTGGCAGACGATCAGAATAGTCGCTCTTCCCCTGGACACATACTTCTCGCTCACGCGCCTCACTGCAAGTAACAAATGGCCGTCAAATGCGATGCAAACCGCGCACTCGTCCATCTCACATGACACACAAACCGATGGACAGGGAGCGAACCCCAGCGATCATCGACTAATCGATCCGTCGGATATTGTGTACCCAAGAGATAGTTCTCATCGACTCCATGCAAATGTATAGAGATAAACGGTCTATATCGCTAAACATCGATCATATGTTGTGTACATGGTGACTGCTGATTGATACGCATCGCTCAGCGGCAGTGGCAAGCAGCAAGCAGCACCACCAGCACCAGCAGCAGCGGCACTAGCGTCGAGTGGGTTTTTGTTGAATCTAACTCTTTCGCCGCTGCCGACGCTGTCCTCGTTTGTCGATTTGGATACATGTGCGTCTTGAGGGGGGCCCAGAATGTTGTGTTTTGTTGTGCTGTTAGTTTATTGTTGTTTGGATTGCGCTTTGTTTGTGGTTTTTTGGTTCCGGAATAAAAACTCACAGTAGACTGTATATCCATACCCACACACAGGCACCCATCGAGACAGCGTCAATCTGCTGAGCGGTGTTTGAGATAAAAATGTCCTGGGAACGGTTTCATTGGCACTCAACTGGCAAGACATTTTCACATAGCATCCATGTCCGCGGCCACGTCCAGCTGATACTGAGTAATCTAAGCATCTGTCGCTTTCCACGAACATGACGTTAATCGACGGATGACAGATCTCGAACTGTCAGTTGTGTAGAAAGCGCTGCATTTGATGACATTTGGAGCGAAGAAAGCCAGCAGGACTGAGGGAACCGACACGTGACAGACGATGGGTGATTGTCATTTTAGAATAAACGGTGAAATTAGATCGCGCATCAAAGCGGGATCAGTGCTCAGCTCTGTTTCGTCGACAGCGAAGTGTCATTAGGATTGACAAGAGGTTTCTATTTCTTCAGGGACTTGATTGAGTGCTGTCATTGGGAAGAGTTGAGGTTTGCCGAAACGAAAGGAAGTGATCTGAATTTCGAGCGGTCTGTCGACACCTGATTTTGAGTTGTCTGAAATTATCTGCTATTAGTGGGTTTTTCAAATCAAAAGCGGGGATATTCATGAAGTAGTCATCATTGAAATCCCCCTGACTGCAGCGAGGGCTCGTTCCTTCTGGTGAAGCGTCGCACAATAATGTGATCGGAATCAAGGAATACATTTTCTTCGGCTCATGGAGTTCTTTAGGTTTCAAGACAGCCAAAATGTCATCTGCTGTATGTAAGAGTTTACCACAATGTCCTCTAAGCATTCATGAAGTGTAGAGTCTCTGGGAACGCGAGAGTAGGCGTTAGAACGATGTGCATCGAACGGTACCAATCAAATGAGGTGTCACAAAAACCAATGTTGCCAATTTCAGGTTGTCCACTCTAAAATACTGTGTTCAGTATATTTACAACGGATGTACACTAATTAGAAACGATAGCATTGCCATTGTAAAATTGCCAGAAAGAAAACGCCGTATCGAGTTTGCTAAGACATTTGCTGGATGGAATGTTGCTCTGGAGCGGCTTAACGAAAAAGACCAATCACATTCGTCCGGTAGAAGGTAGAACCTAACCACAAAAGGTCGAGAAAGTGTTTGGTGGTACGGGATTGGAGGAGGGTAAACTTTTTAATGGAGATGTTTTCCTTGGAGTTGCGCTGTGCTAGAGGCGCTGTGCTAGAAAATACGCAAATGCTTCTAGAAAAATGAGCTTTTGATTTTTCGATTCTATAAAAATGAAGACTAAGAAATCAAAAATTGTTGGGGCTTTTTCTGGCTTTCGTAGTCAGCTTAAATTTTTCAAAAAAATTTGTTTCCAAATTTTCTTTTTTTTTTTGTTTGAATTTAAATATTTTCCTGACTTCGGTACTTGATGAAATGAGTAATACAGTCGAACTTCGACAACCCGAACCATCACTTGCCACGAAAAACAAAAAGGAGTTGTCAAGACTTCGAGTTATCAAGTAAAATACAAAATTATTATAAATATGTACTCATTTGCGATATGACACACAAAACAAAGAGAAACATAAATATTTTTTAAGTCTGTCTGTTATAAATGACTGAAGAGTGAATTTTATTTATTTTGGTTCTCAAAACACTCTTCAACCATTGTACACTGAATCGGATGGTTTTATCATTAGTCTTTAAATGCGTACCTATAAACGCAAAATGCTCAATGGATTTGCAACAAACTCTGTTTAAAGTGGTTGAGTCAATTCATCCTTCAAATCTTTCTCCATTACATCTCTGACACTGTTGTCGTTATTGTCTGGCTGTGTCAATATGTTCTTCCTCTTTGTGTTTTTACAGGCGCCTTCTGAATTAAGCTTTAAGTTCGTATCGACCAATTTACTAACTTAGTGTTCTAACACCGAATAACAAAAAATTGGACAATTCTTACTCACGTATAACGAAATCACGATTTTCTACATGTACAGCTCATGGGAACATACGAACAGAGTGCCCCGAAAGCGATTTATTATAAAACGAACTTGTAAAATACGCTTGATTTTGGGAACTCCCCTTTAGAATACGACTTATCGAAGGTGACGCCACATAATGTGTTCGAGTTACCAAGACATTCGAGTAATCGAAGTTCGAACAAATTAGATGTACATTTCAGTCTTGGTGCTATTGCCCACCAGTTATCGGAGTTCGACTGTATTGGACTGTATTTGGCTTTTTTTCATGTTGGTTACCAATGCTTAAGTACACCTTTGCAGGGGGTGTTCTGATGTTTTTCTGACTGTAATAAAAAAGCTCCAAAAGACTCCAAGGCGAGACCTAGTCTTCCTGAGTTGTACTCAGGTGCATACCACATATTGTGCAAATCAGAAATGAAGTATGATAGAGATGCCCAACTTCGACCTCTCTTGCCCCATAAACTTTTTGACAGCCACTTTTTATATCGTTTTCTGGCATTTACGTTATTTCGTGAATAACTGCCCAAAATTCTAAATAACTGCCAAGAAGCGTCTCAAATTCATCGATGGGCTAGGGGTTTATCAGATGTGAAGGTGGACATCTCAGTAATACTATGTTTTTGGTTCAAATTTTGTATAAGACCTCCAGAGGGATTGCAGTGATGGAAAATAGAATCTAATCAGTTTTAAAATATTTATGATTATAAATGGGGATGTTTTTATCTGTTGTTTATTGGGTGAAAAATGATTGTTATCTAGGGTCCACATACGCATGAAAAGGGCCATTGGGTTATAATTACCAAGTTATTGGACTTATGACTTCCTGGATCGGATGTTATTTGCCTTGTTTCTGGAGCTAAGCCTTCAGAGATGCATGACTCATCCAAGTTGCAATCAAAAATGAAGAAGTTCTTAGACTGGGAATGCCAGCACTGCAAGCACGGATTAGATTTATGAAGTAAATATTCCATCAGGGATTTAACTTAACCTTTAAAGCATGGAGAACTACTGAGGTTTATCATGCTTTTAAGGAAGGGAAAAATAACCGAACTCAAGCGGTATTCATATGAAAGGTTCGAATACAAGTTGACAAGTGATAAAACAACAAAAATTTCATTGCTCTACGTTTCATAGTTGAGATTTTACATATTTATTTCCGGGCTCCCATTATTTCCGGCTTCCAGATAGCCTTGCCGGCTTTCCTGTTATAACCAGGAGTCCACTGATATTTAACTCCGATAAAATGAAATCTACTGCTCACTGTTAACAGAAAATGCTTAGCACATTACTCCTGTTACCTCACTTATTCAATTAAGAGCATAACTCGGAACTTAGTAATAACATTGGCGAATAATCCGCCGTCAAAGCCCATAATAAACTAATATCCCAAGTTTTCCAGTTTGTGGATTAGCAGCGAATTGGCAGTGACATTTGAAACTCTCTTGGGGTGGCTTCCTCTCATTTCAGGCAGTAGGTGATTAGTGATTTAAGTAATTCTGTTTTTGCTTATCTCATTATCATTGTACATTGTTGGGTAGATGTTGTTTTTTGTTTGTTTCCATTTCAGGTCAAATATAGGGAAGAAAGCAAAGTATGAGCAGAAGGATAGACAGTAAGGTCTAGATGATCCTCCTTTTTCTTTTCTTTTCAAAATTGCTTGTAATTTTGACGTGGGAGTGTTTATTTACATTAATAAACTTAAACAAACCAATTAAAATGTATATGTTAGTAGAAAAAACTCGTCTATAGTTGCTTGTAAAATAAATCAAAAATCTCCTGTCACTTTAGTAAGTCCGGCAGGAGATCTCCTGTTTTTTTTCACACTTGTCCACTGGCAACACTGGTCGCAGAGTTGGAAATAAATCTGTAACTTTTGAACCCGTGGATCGATCTTGATTTGGAAAATAGTACAACTGCCAGGAAATCATTTCGTTGTTCAGAATGTGATGCTAACGTAGGCCGAGGAAAACATACCGGTTATTTGGTTGTTTCAGCAATTTTGTATCGAATTTTGTATTGAAGCATCCTATTTCGTCCACATAGAAACTGATGCAACAAGATAAAAACTACAGATGTGAGTTAATCATGGGTAGAGTACAGATACATGATAAGCAAGTTGCTCATGAAAATGGACAACATTGAGTCGAGTCATAAGTTCTTAGCGTTAAAAGATTTAAATGCAATTCAAATATTAACTAGCAGCTCTTTGACATTTAAGGTTTGTTTAGCAGCGCTTAGTCTTTCTCCCATTGTTCGGGTACGGTGGACTCTCAACTGTCCAGCGGGCAAGCCACAAAGTAAAATCCTGCTGGCAAGACCAACCGAACACATACAATTTACTTATCTTTTTGAATTAAAAAAATTTTTTTATTGATTGGTTTTCGATCACGAGATTGTTCAACGAAACAAAAAAAAATTGTTTTGTGTTCTTTATTGCAGCTTAGGTCAACGAATTGCAGCACTTTTTATTTTTTTTTTTATTTTAATTCATTTTTATTTTCCAAAATTCATGCTTAATTACTAGACAAAAATTATTAAAACTAGTTGGAGGAACATGCTGCATTTAAAAGGCTCTTGTGACCAAAGTGGTCGACAGGCGGATCAATAGAGCCCGTTTCCAGATTTCTGAAAAACTACGTCCCTCTTGGAGTCTCTTGGTAAAATAATACAATATTAATTCTAGTGCACCTGATCTAACCCAGCTAAGGCAGGCCAATTTTTTCTCGTAAGTCCCACTAATCGAAAGCCAATCGTTTGTTTTTTATTCAAAAAACAACTTTACCCAGCAATGCGGTCTGGTGGTAAGCTTCTCGTCTCGAAACATAAAATTCCCCCTTTCGACCACAAAGCTGTCACTGACTGCCGGCGGAAAATTCTTGGCTCTCATTTTCGATAGCAAACTAAGTTGGGAGCTGAATATTCATAAATTATTGAGAAAGGCTGTGAGACGCTATAACAATTTCACATCCCCCACCGAATTATTGTAGCTTTTCCCAGACAGTAACTAATGTGATAATTTTTGCCGCCTGTGCGCCTAAATTCTCTTTCTACGAGACAGTGCACAGCTTCTTGATAATGTAGTCGAATAATGTACGTGTCGCAAATGTGCCTCAAATGAAGCCGCTGTGCACCGTCATCGGTTTCCAGTCAACTTTAAGACAACGTCGACATTTTGGGCCAGGTCATGGCTGCTCATGCCAAGTTGAATGAAACAAAAGTATGTAATCCAGATACTTCTCGGATCTGTCAACAGCGTCAATTCAACTTCAAATCCAAACAAACAAGTCCACCCATCAACAGCCGCCATCGTCCTCGTTGCAATGTAAACACAATCGCGGTGCTACTTCGATCCTTCCCTCATTTCTGTTCTCAGTTCCGTTTTTTTTTTGCATTTTCCAAGAATTATTCAATCTCGTTATTGCGATTTTACATTAATTAGCATTACTGCATGAGGCACAATGCAAAAACGCAAAAAAAAAACATCCAGAAGGGACAGCAAAAAAAAAAACCGGGAGTGAAAGTGCACCAATCACGGGGGATAATATTCGCTTGCAGCTACTTTGCTGCTTCGCCGCCCCCCTCACCGCCACCAGCATGCGTGTGTGTGCAGGGTGCTGGATCTCACAAGAGCTGATTTATATCATCAGCTGTCCTCCCGTTTGAAGGAGAGCAAAGCTCAAGGGTCCTCGGGAAACAAAAAAAAAAACGAGGAAAAATTAGAAAATATGTTGTTTGCTATTATTATCCTCTCCAGCCTCACTTGTGCATAGCCAGAGCGCAGGTTGGTGGCTGTTGTAAACCGAGGCAGGATACGGGATATTGTATTTTTGCTTTCCTTATTTGCCCCCTCCTACCCCCCTCAGCGCCGGTCTCGTCACGTTTGCATACGCTGCAGACCAGCGAAACAGGTTCATTCATTCATCAGTTCGTAGTCTCATTCAGTCGTTTACTTAGACAGGGGTGTCGTTGTTCGTCGTTCATCGTCGTCAGTCGCCCGGTAGTGGGTTGCGAGTCGTTGGGTGGTTGGCGGCGGTAACAGCAGTAGCATCGTCATCAAGCACCATCAGCCATCATTGTTCCCCTCGTGCTGGGAGCATTTGTGTTAACTTGCAATGAGCCCCATGTTGATGAGGTTTGTCCATGAGATAACAATAAATTGCCATTGTAACCTCGACGGTCCTGCTCTGGCCCGTGCCCACCACTCTTGACGACGTATCATAATCCGCTCAGTAGCTGGAAGCAGTTTCGATTGTCTACAGATACGATATCTTCTCCACAGTGGGGGCAACCGGGGTTTCCTCCTTTGTGTGTGTGTGTGTCTTTGTCATTACAAGTCTAATTTAGTGCGCAACTCCCTTAGATACAGAGTGAGACAGCCTTGTAGTTTGATTTTGGATTATCGTGTATCCTCTGGACTCAGCCAACAGACAGGAGCCGGCAAAACCACTCATCACAGCTTAATCGAGTCGTAAATAATCACTCATAATTTTCCACTCACAGTCTGCGAGAGAGATTGTTGCCAAATTGTATCGTTTTGCTTTTCTGTAAAAAAAAAACGCAAAAAAAAGATAGAAACTGTTCGAGTGTAGCGAAATTAAGTGTACATCCGACTCTCACAGCAGTTTTCACTTGTCGTTCGCTCTCTCGCTCGGTTTTAGATTATGCGGTAATGAAACCGCCCAAATAGGCCACCTTGGCGCCAGGGTCTCGTGGATTATTCCCGCCCCATTTATTGTCTAAAACAAACAAAATTCTTTCTTGTTGTTGTCTTCCTTTTCAGTTCTTTTTTTGTTCTCTTCATCTTAAATAAACACAGTCTTCGCCTTCCATCTCGGATCTTTGTGGAATATGGTTGGTCTCGCCTTCGGGCTATTCTTATTCTGACCAGTATTGTTGGTTGTTGCTACTGCCGCCTATGCTGCTGTTGTTGTTGCTTGTTTTTTTGAATGGTTTCGGTGGGAGGAAGGGTGGCTATGTGTGAATCTGTTGGAATGCGGAACATGTGGTAGTGGTTGTTATGTTTATGGCCGGCTTCATATTTATGACACGGACTGCAATTGATGATCGCCTTTGAATTCAGCCAATTGTTAGGTGACTTGAGTGTGTGTCTGAGCCGATAATGAGCAATTCCGGGAGGCCGTACTATTGCGGCGGAATAGGTATGAAGCAACTCCATCGTGGAACTTCATGATCGTTTCATTTTTGTGCATCTTGGAACAACCAGCATTATCTTCAGTTTTAGTGACATCTTCTTTCTTTGTGAGGAGTAGGCTGTCTCGGTGATCTTGTGCAGGATCAGTTCATTCGCCATCAGAGCTGTTCGAAGCTAGTGGCGATATTCTGGTAGAGAACAACATCGCCAGAATTTTGTAGGAAGAATATCAACTCCAAGTGGCCAATCCATTAAAGAGGCTTCCTACCTCTCGCACAAACTACAGAAGCATATTGCTGCCCATCCCACAAGATCCTGTCCTGATTACTTTAGCTGTCTTTCCGCCGCTCTGATCGCCACGTAACAGTGTGACTTCCAGCTCCTTCCGGAAAATCGACTATTGACCAAAGATTCGTACTTAGACTAATCTTGGAGATGGCTAGCGAATTCCAGGTCAATACATCCCATCTTACGTGCATCAGCAAACATCAGCAATCATTTCAAGGGACTCCCCGATACGATGGCCAAAATTTGGGATCCCGGAAAAATTTGTCGGGTTTGTCGGGTTTCGCACATCGCTATAAACCGTGCAGTTCAGCTCAATAATTTCGAGGCCGTTGATCAATGTCGAATGATCAGTCCAACTACTAGCATTCACATCACGCGTTCCCGCAACGTGCCGTAATAGAAGCGAGCTGGTCTTAAGGGTAATGAGAAAGTGATACGGATATGCTGACCAACAGCTTCAATTTTGATGTTGTAAAGGACCACAAATCAAGTCCTGCTAAAGATCGATTTTGTTTACTTGATCGACAGTCGCCCTGGACAACCCTTTATACATCGGTTCGTCTAACATCTGGTCTATCGGAGAACCAAAATCATTCACTACAAAAATCACATCTTGCCAGTACGAAGCTAGTACGAAGTACGAAGAAAAGCGGGCGCCATCAAACCTCAAGTCCTCAAACGAAAACAAATCGAATTCCGGTTGGTGCTGCACGGAATGTGAGGAAAGAAACAACTGCAAACTCTATGAGCCTTTTAAAGACGTGGATGTCGTTCGGGAGGCAAACATCATTTGATCGATTGTGGATGCCGTTCGGGAGGCAAACTTGCTTGGTATGAAGATCAAGTGATCGTGCGCCTAGGACGACGAAGTATTCCTGACGACCGTCCAGGATGGAAGGCTGCTTTAGTACAGCCCTTAGAGTCTGGAACGGTATCAAGAGAAAAATATTAATTTCGCCTTTTAAAGAAACTACAGTTCTTCTTTAACTGGACTCACACTCGATCCAGGTCAGACAGACTGGTCATTTTCGAAGAAAGAATGTAAGTTTAAAGAGCTTGCCATCTACAACTTCTCCTTTAACTCGCTTCATAGTAACATCACACTATGAAGTTTCTTACCGTCGCTGTTGGTCTATAACGACCATTTGAGGTCTTGACTCATAGCTATAGTGTCCGTACAGCCTCTGCCTACATTCTGAATCGAGCACTTATTTCACTTGTTTTACTTTCAGAAGAGGAAGGGATCGTACACTTCAAGCAAAGGACTGAACATATATCAACGTCGCCCATTTAAATGGATCCCTATGGACCCCGCACAGCCGTTTCCGGAAGTCGAAAATGGACACGTCCTCATCATTATGGACTGCTTCAAACAGGAAATCAGCGCGGTGAGGAATCATATCACTGTGCATAGCAGAGAAACGATGCCGGTGACTCGACCCTATTAACCTCTGGAACTATGAACATCCTGAAGGCACGTTGGGAGCGATTGCCGGTTAAGATGTTGAATGACCACGTAAAAAATAAAAAAATGCTGCTGCACGGAGCACTTGTAAGTAAAGAAAATCTGCCTTGAGGTCTGTCACTCCTTGTCACTGTAGTGCTGTCCGGCCCAGTCCGGCCATACGGGCAGAAAGATGTCCGTTCCCAGTGTGTCAGGAGTAGGAGGTCCGAAAACCGAAAATGAATGAGTCCAATAAAAAAACCCAAATGCTCCCAATTACACTGGTGTCAACAATCGACAACATTGCCAGTATGCACTAAGGACGCTTAACTAGATGTCCTCGGATGGGAGTTAAGGGAGGTCGTGGCGAGAACTGTCTGACTGATGACACGATCATTCTCCCGCTTAAGTTGTGACAGTGACTAAGTGTTTTGATCCACAAATGGGTCGAATCTCGCAGCAAACCCTCACCACCTTCCATAAACATTCAGTGCAATCAGAAGCCTCCCATAAATCCCTGAGAAAAATGAAAAGATCAGAATTAACTGACATGTACACGATTTTGAAGTCTAGATATCCACATGGCCTCAGCTTTCCTTACAAACTATGCCGTTTCCCAAACGCACGCCAAAATTGAACTCCAATTAAAAGAATTGACGAACTCCCAAATTCAATGAGCTCGAAGCCACTTTGACCGATTGCCTCCAAACAGTCCCTTAGGCGTTCCCCCCATGCCGTGTATGCAATGCTTCACCAACATCCGATTAGTCATCCTTCGCAGTTGCTGCCGTTCAAGCTACCCCTGCACCCGAGGCAAAGATGACTCATTCGACAAAAACCCATCATCATTCACTCACCTGTGGGAATCGAATTTAGCATTTCACCGTCACCACCCGCTCATAAATAATTGACGGTGCATGCAACCGTCCGTCCACCCCTCAATGTGGACTGAAAGGCAAACGTCATCCATGTGCAGACCCACCCTGGATGGCAAATGGAAATCCCGAAATCTTCTTACCCGCCTCCGAGTGGGTTTAACTTTTAAAGCTGAGCTTTTAATTGAAATGTAATAACCAAACAAAGTCGGCCTCACACCACCCCCACCCCCGTCGCACATGGTCGTTAACTTCACGTGCACAACACACCGTCACAGCCAGGGATGCGATGCCGAAGATAAAGAGATGCATAGACCATTAACTATGTACGACCGCTGACGACGCACACGGCGGGACAGCCGCGCGCCGCCGCCGCCGCACCGTGCACACTGAGCACAGAACACTGAACAGAGGACACGGAGCAGCGTACACAGGTAGGCAAGGCATTACAAGGTGTAAGTACATCATAATACGGACTAATGTGTGCACCGTTTATGCCTAAAAGCCGCACTCATAAAAGTTGTCCTGCAAATCCTGTAAATGTTTAATGTTCCATTTCGAATACAAAGCTCTTAATGTGCTTAACTGCTAATGGTGGTGCGCTTTTCATAGCTTATTGCGTTCGGCTAAGTGGAAATTTGAAATTTGATACCTTTGCCGGAGGACAGCTGTATTTCGTCGATTACACACGATGCCATACCACCATCACCGATGAGCACCAGTCGCCCCCAAATGCTCCCCAACCCTTCCACATATGCATGCATTCATGTGTGTTTGAGTTTGTGCCTCCTCCTCCTAGGGTATCTGCAACGTCATAACTGGCTGCCCAAGGCGGATAATTAAATTTCTGACTAGAGTTTCATCGAGGGGCGCTTTAAAGTTTTCGTTCCGTCAAACCAATTGAAAGTAATTGATGAAGAACTGCCCCGATGGACTGCTGGGGAGTGCGGGGGCGTCAGCAGGAGCAGCGTCAATTCCGCAATTTCTCAATTTCTCAATTCCTCGATTTCCATTATAGACGTTCATGATTGGGATCAGGCCGGGTGGAACGGAACCTCGCTTAGAGGCAGATCGAAATTTGCCTGGAAGCCCGAGGCGAAGGCGAAAACTAACACCGAAATGCTCGAGATTATCTAATTGAATTATCTTAAGTTGTTGTGCACCGGGATGGGCGGGGGAGCTTATGAAACGGCTCTCTTAGTTGAATTAAGTTAATTAAGGAAATCAGCTTTCGATTAAGATAGAGGGTGCATTGAGCGTGTGTACAGTTGCGCAGCGATCAAATTACGCGTGCTCGTGGAGATTGAACTGCGAAGCAACTGGGAGTGAAGTCCCGGGTGGGGCTGGGAGCGACTCAGTTAAGGGGTCATCGAATTTCAAAAACAAAATCAAATGAATTGACGAAGAGATGACGGATGGAATTATGTTGTTGTCATGGGGGTTAGTTTGATGGAGGAACAGATCGTGGGTAGAGGAGACTCGTGGCAACCGTCGCGGTCGATAGATCGGTTTGTGAAGGGAATCCCGGGAAATATGTTCGTTCACCAACAATTCCTAGAAGAAACTAAAATTTCTATTCGAAAAGCGCCCTTCAGCCAACAACAGCTTAGAGCATCGCAATATGTGTGGCGCTACAGTCCGTGGTGGACTTGTGCGTGGATTCTAGAGAAAATCAGTGCGACTGGAGGGGATCTACAATTTAAATCGGATTCCGAACGGCGGAGTTTGAGAGAAAAAACTTAACGACGTACTACATGTACAATTTTTGACGGGTTCCTCGAAGTATTGAGTACATTTTGCCATCAGAAGAGGGTAGCAGTAGACAGGTGGGTGGGTAAGGCGCCGCTACTGGGGCCGACTAGCGGACATTGCGCCAGCAAACATTTTGAAATTTCGGCTAGTTACCTAGCAGCGTTATCTTAAAGACGACGATGAGATGTGACGGATATCCGTTTCGACTACTACCGACATATCCGGCTTCTTTTATAATATCCGGTCGGAGCCGAATAATATTTTTATATCCGGTCAAATACCAGATAGGCGTGTTTTGTTTTCACTAAAAGGCAACACAATGCAGGTAGGTCTCGTTTAGCACGTATTCGTATAACACGGGCTCGGTCAACACGGAAAAAAACCTCGTTCTAACACGGTCTCAAATTGTTTTGTTTCGCTGTCAATTTTATCATGATATTTTGAAGCAACTATATTGCAAAAGTGTGGGCATAAGGTCGTGTGCGATTCTCTGACAACGGGTCGCTTCTTTATTTGTTTACTAGCAGAAAAGCTTGTCATACGAAAGGCAGGATGCTGTCCGTCGCTGCCACATTCATATTTCGTTTCTTTATATTTATTGGAAATACAATACTTTGGAAATAATATGAAATATTTATTCATACGAAACAAAACAAAAATGGTATTGCCTGTAAAATAGAAAAAAAATGGCATCAGCCATTTTTGAACGCAGAACTTGGCGTGAGCAACGCACCAACCAAAGGTCCCGATATGTTTCAAAGATTTTTTTTGTTCGTTCACATTTGGCATTGTCGTGACTTACATACATTAGCGCCTCATTATATAATTGCATTGTATTGTTTGACAAATTTTTGCATATTTTCGAATTGCACAAAAATTTACTTTGACTTCTTTTGAATCACTATCAACCATTGCTTTCCAAGGGAATAAGCCGAATATTATGCGTAGATATGCTTGGGATATTTTTACCCTTGAGCTTCGTTCCACCCTACCATAAATCTTGCGGCAATCATTCGCCGATAATAGTGCTTTGTTGTCGTTTGCTGTTTTTATTTAATTCATAGAACCTAACTCCTCTTTTTGCACACTTCTTGTATCGTTTAATGCGACTCCGGTTAACACGGCATTTTTCAGGAACGTAACACCCGCTTTAAGCGCGGCCTACCTGCATTGAGTTTTATGATCTTGTTTTTATTTAACATAGTTTTACTCTGTTACTCATTTGATTTGCCTGAGTATAGGAGTCTAATGGAAAAAATGGATTTGAAGATAAAGGAGTCTAATGACAGGACGCCAGACAAGGGGTAGTTCTGGGGAAAAGTTCGATACTCCGTGCTTATTAATTTCTGTTAAGGGGATGATGACGTCGCCGACTGTAACCTTTAGCAAAGACTAAGAACATACAAGTTAACGTCGGCAAATTTGCTCGAATGCATGCCCACTCGCAGTCGCTCACAATAGTGTCCAATTCCAACGAGACACACGCAATACATCACCTTGCACACACCCGGCAAACGACCCCACGCTGTATGAATGCAAAAGTGAAGTAACCCACAATATGAATGCCGATCGCCCCTAGAGAGCTCTGAGAGCCTTAGAAATTGTTATTTTGGTAATTTTCAGGATTTGTGGATTAAGCCACTTTTGCACTGACAACTTCATATGCCAATTTTGAAACAGCTTGGTAGATCTGTAATCAGAAAGGCCGAGCTTGGTGTCAAAGCTAAGTTAGGCTCTGAGAGCCTTAGAAATTGTTATTTTGGTAATTTCAGGATTTGTGGATTAAGCCACTTTTGCACTGACAACTTCATATGCCAATTTTGAAACAGTTTGGTAGATCTGTAATCAGAAAGGCCGAGCTTGGTGTCAAAGCTAAGTTAGTGGTTTCCAACTCACCTATGGTCACGAAATTTGGGTAATGACCGAAAGAATAAGATCGCGAATATAAGCTGCTGAGATGAGATTTCTCCGTTCTGTTGTGGGAATTACTCGCCGGGATAGGGTGAGAAAGAAGGCAGTGCGCGAGGAACTCAACATTGAGCAGCTGCTTCTTCGACCGGAGAGGGTTATGCTTCTGTGGTTTGGGCACTTGGCACGAATGTCCCCTTCATTACGACTTCTGAGGAGGGTGACGAATGCGATTCCATGAGGTGACCGCTTGGCAGACCCAGAACGAGGTGGTTGAACCAAGTCCAAAAATTCGCCTTACGCTTAGGCATAACTCCTGATGAGTTAGAGTCGATGGCGGAGGATCGAGTTGCCTGGAGATCGATAGTGCATCGGCTCCTACGCAATTGAACTTTATTGCCTGGGTACGACCAAAGTCATATTTCACGGCCCCACCTCTTTCGAGTCGTTGGCAATGCTCCAAGAGTATGACTGTCTAGAGTAAGCTTCTCAACCTTCGCACTTCGGAGTCGGCACAAAACTGTAGGTCACATCCATAGACAAACACGAGTGGGTGCTGTTGAAGCCAGGATAACTAAGATAACTACGTGCCTTGTTGCTTTTTATGATATTTTATATGAATACGTTTCCTTTAGAATGTCAACAAAGTTTGAGTCTCGAAATTCCCTAGCTTTCCACACAATTTTATGGCAAACTTTTAGCAGTCTCGTGGTTTGCAGAACAAAACACTAATCTATTTGGAAAACCAAACCAAACCATATGGCACCCACAATTCAAGAGGATACAAGACATCCCCTAAGTGCTTCGAGCTCGGTTAATGGCCTCAGTCGATCGGATGGAATGAATCATAAAGTGAAAAGCTTCCAACTCGAATGGCCTAAGCAAACGACGTCTAATGAAACCCGACGAAATTGTCTGAATTGGGATTCAGTCGAGAGAATGATAATCCAATAACTCCCTTCATGACCTCTGCATGAACTCAGTTTAACTGCACAAATCCACCATTAACCGGGCAGACCAGCAGACGAAGGAAGCCCAGGATTCCCCAAATTCATACCAATCCATCATCACGTGATATTGCAAATAAAATCGTCTTAACGTCGTTATAAAAGAAAAGATATTCAAAATCTTAATTGCAAGTGCCAGGACAATAAACGTAACGACGTTTATGTCTAGCTTCGAATCAAATGCTGTATCCATTACTTTGGCTTACATCACCGATGTGCCAATGTGCAGATGGGATGATGGAGTGATGGGATGCTGATGCCTTGAAATTTTCCATTAGTCCAAGGGCATTAAATCGTAATAATGTTGTCGCACATAAAAATCATCTCTATTGTGGATGTTATGCCGTTGAAGCTCTTCGCCTTCTTCTGCAGCGATACTTTGGTTTATCGTGTTTTTAATGGAATTTCGGAAAATAAAACCGTAACGAGGGAAATGTATCTGCATCCCTCGTGGATATTGCGAATAACTTCGTTCACTCTCTCAGCATTGCCAAAACGGAAGAGTGCCCTAGCGCTGGCGGGACCGGGAGAGGTTGACCCAAAAACTCCGATCTCCGACAGACACATGACGACCGAAGAAACAGAAACTCATCAAACACGGTCTTCCTGTCCGCAACACTTTTAATGCGTTTATCGCATAAAAATTCATCGAAATCATCCCCCTGTGAGCGAACCCCTCGGCCGCTTAAAGAACCCCCACATGAACGACTGTGACGACAATGTAATCCCTTATTTTATTGTGCCTTCGAAGAGAGTGTTAATTTGTGTGATAACATTTTTACAATCCAACCCGTCGATGGGCGTCTATCGCACAAGACCCAGCGCAACCATCGCCAGAGGGTACGTTTTATGAGGCAAAATGCTTGCAGGGGCACTTAGTGCGCCGGCAATACCTGCCTTATGCTACCCTTCTGTCGAGCAGGCGTCGCAGTGGCCGCTGCTGCTGCCGAGCTGCGTAACTGCCAGCAGTCGTCATATTCGGACCCATTACCGTGTGATAAGACTGCAGACCAGAACTATGCAGCGTCACGACTCGCATAACGATCCATTTCCTCTCGAGCGAACTGCAGTAAACGCCACGAGTCGGGGTGGCTGGGCTGGATGGAGTGAGGTTGGCTGAAGGATTATTGAATTTGGTCGTTGGACCTACCCCGCCACTGGTGCGGGCATCGTCTTTTTGTCCGTTCGTTTGCTTTGCTTGGGTTTTTATTTTTATTACAATGCATTCCAAATGTGTGGCGTTACGATTATGATCCAAATATTGGTGTTTCTGATTAATGCGAACGAAGGATCATCGGGGCTGCACACACAGGACCGGAGTACCCGCACACATAATGTGCGACAGTCTGCGTTACGACATGAAGATTATGGCCATCCATTCATCTATCCATCCGCTCGCGTAACGGCGTTTCCACCCCCAAATTTATGGGCCAGTAAAAATGGAATCGCCTTCATACGATGGGGCCCCCTTCCGTTGTCTACGAGTATGTAGCCCAGCTCCTCGTTTGCCGGCCAGACCTCCATCTCCCTCCTGGTGTGTGTGTGTGCGTGATGAGGCGCTTTTCTACACGAAGATCGCATTTCTTCGCCACCTTTTACACGCTGTTGCTGGCTGCCGTCGATGAATGGATGCCCGGCCGGGATGTACTGGGATGTGCTGAGGTTCGTGTTTGATGACTGGCCCGGCGAGCGCGTGTGTTTGTGCATCTGGCGGAGAGTTGGAATTCATCATCCCAACAACCCCAAGTAATAAAAAATTCAACAAAATATTTACGATACCTAGTACTCCCAAAACAAAAAAAAATCGATGTACACGCACAAAATGAAGGCTCAACGAGGGGCAGGAGGGCAACAACCACCGCCATCCACGGCACGACGGTGATGACGAGAGTGACGACGACTGCGACGACGATAGCGACAGCAACGGCTACGGTCACGGTGGGGTGGCCCGGGCATTTGTTAGTAATTCTGCCATCGAATGATGCAATGGATCCCGTTCTTTTTGTTTTCTCCTTCGCTTCTCATTCGTCGGTGGAAGGTGGTTGGGGGATGAACTGAAGTCGTTACGTTAGAAAATTGCATGCGTTGTGTCTGAGCCTTCAACCCCCGGTTGGTGCATTAAGCAAACAAACCTCAAAACATGTTGATTAAACAACCACAACATGCTGAGTTGGGTTGTGGAACGATGCGGAGCGGCGGCGGCGGCGGTGGTGCCGCCGTGGGTAAGGCGATTGGCAAGGAGCATTCAAGGAATGTGCGCCCCGACCCCAATGGGTGCAGAACGATCTCGTTGCCGTAGAACACAGCCCTGCTTTTTTGGTTAATAAGGTATAAAGATGTTCATAATTAATATTTTATGGAATGAAAATATTTCAGTTCGCTATTCATCTGGATTCCAGGCTGCATTCATTCCCACTCCAGTTTTGAAGTGGGGTGGAGGCGAGAATCTGGTGTGCTTGGTCGGGGGGAAAGAATTTGAATGCAATCTGCAGAAATGTGTACAATTTCGAAGGAACTTGTGGTATTCATTAGTTTTGCACTACATTTCTGCAGTTTGAGGGAATTTCGCTTGCTTGTGCCGTGTCAAACTGTGGCACTCAAGGGTCAAAAAGTTTGCAAATAACGACACAGACTCGGTTGCGGTTGAGAGCGCACAGCACTCAATTGTGCCACAGGTGCGCTGATTTACCACGTCTTTCTTTATCATCCTTATCTCAAATATTGGGCTTGGAATACCGGAGTGCGTGGTAGTTGGGTTTTCTGGTGCATCATGGGGTTAAGTACGTTCGCTGGCAGGCGTTAAAAAACCCCAAAAGTGGATAAAGCTGGATGAAGTAGAAAACACTTTGATTCCATTGATGAATTATTGTGTTTGCCCTCCACTTGTGTTTAAGTAAAATCACTTCGCGCCACTGTGTCACAGCTTGGAGCTCAATCACGACCTGAAAGTTCACTTACACAGCAAGGCTTGATGACTTAGGCACAAGCTGAGCAATTATTGGCCTTGGCTTAAGATCTGTCATTGATAAGGAATAGGGTGGAAAGGGGAAACCCACAGGCTGTTGGCCAAATTTTCATCAAATTTAACAAATTCAGCCTTTGCTTATTTTTTCATTTAACAAATTAGAAAGCTATGAACTTGCGGATGATTTGGATGAAGCTAGGTAGAAAGGTTGTTACGTTCTGGATTAGGCCATAAGTATTCAACACATACAAGACACGTCCGAAAAAAATCGTGAAATTTTTACCGGAGCTACAGTAAGACACAGTCATGGGCCTAGCTTCTCTAATAACCACTCATATTGTGTGTAGGGTAGGGCGGGGCTAGTTGGTCCAATTTCCACTTAAAGTCTCATAAATATCAACACTTTCGTAATACAGCTATAAGGCTAGTATCAATGGATAGAATGGATCATCTGGGTTCCGGAAAATCATCTGGGAAGAATCAGGCGAATGGTGAAAATTGGTATTACCGTTTGTCGAGTCGAGCAGATGGCATTCGACTCAAATGTCAGAAGCTGGGAGAATTGCAAAATTACCGCGAATGTTCGCGGAGTTTCGTGTTTCTCATGTCAGAATCATGCGAATGGAAATATTTAGTGACTGCTGGACCAAGTGTAGGTACAAAAATCAGCAATCTACTAATCAGCAAAATACAAGTGCTATGACAGAAAAAATATTGGGTCTATAACTTCGTGCGGTTTGTTAATAGATGGCGTTACTTGTATTAATTCACATTGCGTAAGTTTAAGCCTTTAGAAACCTGATTCCTTTCATTGGTGGATGAACAAGTCTTAGATGTTGAGTCGTTTTTCTGTTTTGATTCTCGGTATTCGTGCTTTGATTGTGGGGTTAATCATAATTTTCAATCACACCTTGGGAACCATATCTTCAGCTTTAAAATGGAGGCCGTATGCGGCAGTTTCAAGTCCCCACCTTCATTACATCTGCTTGTACGAGCCTGTAATTTGACAAAGAACTAAACGGAAAGTTTAGAAAAACCATCCAACCAAAAACTGGCGCCCAACAATAACCCTCGGCAACCAAATTCCTTGTTAATCTAATTTCGGAATGAATGGTGAACTCTAACAAGAGCAGGTGGTTGAGTATTATGCTTAGTTCTTTTTTAAGCATTGCAGCTACTTTCGAATGAATTCACACCTCGGGAAAGAATTTCTCCGAAATCTCTCGAAATACTTCCAAGAAGCTAGCATACACCGGTGAATATATTTCTCAAATATCAAAAAATATCCACCCATCCTACGATCAAAACTTTCATTCATCTTCATTCATCAAGGACGACTGAATGAGTATCGGCAATGATCTCTAAATTTATTTGTTTAAAAAAAAATCTTCAAATGTGCTTCAAAGACGCATGCGGTTTGTCTTTCTTTCGTTTTGTGCATCTGGCGTGTGACGGCGAAATTGTTTAGTTCAAAGACGGCCGGCTGCCTTTGATGTCGCATGCGATGTCGGATGTGGAAATAGTCTCATTCTGTGGTTCATTAACATTGGATCACATTAGAAGGCACAATCAAATTGGCAGATCACATATGTGAAGTTCAACACAAAATAGCTCTGAAATGCGCTCTCTTTGAGAGAAAGGCAGTCTCACGACTGGCCATCTGGATTGAGGAGTTTTCAAAACAGCAAACACATGGAGGAGAAGTTTCGTGATAGTTTGCAACCACATACGCTTGGGTTGTCTTTGATATTCGCGTGCATTGCAGGGCTTCTTGATTTCGAGCACATCAAGATTATAAAAGTGTTAATGATGTCGGTCTCGCCTTAACATCCGATATTGCAAATAAAGAATATTCAAAGGATGGACTGTAACCACTCCTTCCTGCCTTGGAGGCAGTGTATTTTGTTTTTCTTCTGATCCGCGTTATGTTCTTTGAAGGAGTATAGTGCTTCTCCCTGAAACCCTCAACTATTCGGCCGATCTTTATGATCTATCTTGGAACTGTCTGCGGTCAGCTGTGGGCAACATGAGACTACTCCATCGAGCTATATACTCTATCGAACACGCTTTGTGTGATGAATTTGCCAATGGACAAGGGGAAACAAATTCTTCGGCAGAGGGAAGTCGATTTGATGTGTAATGAAGGCTTAACGATCGCCGAGGTCGCCGACATTCATTCAATATCAGCCAAGCAGAGATAATAACTGCTACCTCCCTTGACTCCTGATTTCATCTGACAGCGGTTTTTATACAATGTTTCGTCCCATGTCTGTGCATACGTGTAAGCTCTTGAGCACAGAAGACGAACAGCAGACCTAAGCTGAATTAAGGCCATTTTATTCTTCAACTTCTGGATTTCCTTTCATTCCCCTTATTCTTTTAGACGAGGTGATAAATTCTAGTCTCACATTTTTGTGTCACCTCACATCGAAATCTGTATGTTTGAATACAAGTGAGGTGACAAGAAACCATTCCAATTCTCACCCAAAAAAGAATTCAGCACATGCCGCAGATTGTGTCTTCAAGTAGGAACAATTTCAACCATGCCCAAGACCTTCGATACGGTCTGGATTGAGGGACTCATCTGCAAGCTGAACCAGATGGGACTCCCCTCTAATCTCAGCAGAATAATTTATAGTTTTCTGCATTCCAGAAGATTTTGCGTCACAGTTGAAGGCAGCAAGGCAACAGAGCGGAGCACCAAGGCGGGAGTTGCACAAGGATCAAAGCTGGGAACGTGGCTTTTCATAAATGCCATCGACTCTAACTCATCTGGAGGTATGCCCATGCGTAAGCAGGCGAGTTTTTGGACTTGGTCGTTTTGGGTCTGTCAAGCGGACGCCTACCTGATAGAATCGCATGACACCAATCGTGATAAAATATTGCACGAGTGGCCGTAAGTGCTGATGCTGGAATGAAGGTCAACAACAAATCGGAGGTTATGGTCATCTCAAGAACGCCTGTTCAATGTACTCTACATGTTAGTGGAGTGCCTTTGAAGCAGGTGGAGGAGTTTAAGTATCTGGGGGTATTTTTCATGACTGATGGGAGGAGTAATGCTTAACATTCCTGAAGGATTGGTCAAGTTGGGTCAATTTCGAAACTGCGTGGAAGATATGTTATCAGGAAGTGCGAACTTGATGTCCAAGCCAAGTTAGCGGCTTCCAACTCAGTATTTGTTCCAACTCTTACCTATGATCATGAAATTTGGGCAATGCCCGAAAGAATAAGATCGCGAGTACAAGCTGCTGAGATGAGATTTCTCCGTGCTGCTGTGGGAATTACTCGCCGGGATAGAAAACGGGTGAGAATCAGGGTAGTGCGAGAGGAACTCAACATTGAACAGCTGCTTCTTCGAACGGAGAGGGCTATGCTTCGGTGGTTTGGTCACGAGGCAGGAATGTCCCCATCATCACGACTTCCGAGGCAAGCGTTGAATGCGATTCCATCAGATAGGTGACCACTTTGCTGACCCAGGTCGAGGTGGCCGGATGAAGTTCAAAATCTCGCCTTTGGCATGACTTCTAATGTGTTAGAGTCCATATATACGACTCGAAGGACATTATTTCATGAAACTTGCACATATCTTTCGTAAATGGATTGTTGTAGAAGATGGATCCAATTCCATTTCAAACTGTAGCGCCACTCGTACTCTCAGTCCATAGACGTCAAGGAAATTCTGAAGAAATTTAGTCTGAAACAGTTTGTTAAAATCGTCGGTGGACAGCCTCCTATCGTAAGTATCAGGAAAGTTGCCCCGAGATTCCTCTTAAGTATTTCGTAACGATAATTTGAAAAAAACACGACTTTGTCTGAGATTACAGCTTCTTACTACAGCCAGAATTCGCACAGAGCTAAATGTGTATGGAACACTTTACGACGCTTGCTTCGCTGCACTCGTTGCCATATAAACGATACCGAAAGTTCCTTCGTTGACGCCTGTTTGGCAATGCTTCCGATTTTCTTCTATTGTTTGTGCCAGTAGCTTTCCGAAGGCAAATCTTGGTTTACATCTTCAGCTCCTCCTGTTATGGTGTCTTTGAAAAGATTTCTTCTAAAGACTGCTTGTGGAGTGTTGGTTCAGCTGTTGGTTGATTCATCAGATTACACTCCACCATTTTACGTTCACCCGTTCATCCTTCACCTTATTATGTAGTTCGTATCTAGACACTATGTTCGGAGTGATGTTCAATTCCAGATTGCAGGAATTTCATATTTGAATTATTCACGTAGCCTTGCACCCATGACAAGACAAGCATTTCCCGATGCCGCGCTGCCGTCCACCAGGAGAAGTTCTCAGTCAATAACCTGCGGTACCTTGTTCTTTCGTCGTTAGTACACGTTTCCTATTCTTGGGGCTGGAATTCTGAGCCTCATTCTTCGCAGTGAAGCTGTCATTCCGTTTCGTGTTTGGTCCCTTTGTTAAGACCCCTTCAATCCTAGATTCCCAACCGCATTCTGACCCTGACGCACACACTTGCCCAGGAACAAGAACCCAACATCACCTCAGCACAGACAGAATCCAAACAACTGTTTGACCAGAATATGGATTTATTGTGTTTCCCTTAATCTCTTCCGTCACGTCATTATCCACACCTCTCGAGTGTGCGTGTGGTTCTATTTTAAAACGTCTCACCCTTAATGACAGTGACAGCTGAACTACACCAAAACGGAGGCAACCCAACGCAACATAAAAGACAGACGACAGAAGTTAGAAGAATTGAATTAGCACTCCGTGGCACGTCGTTTACATTTCAAACGCATGCACGCTCTCTAAACAGAGGTATGGATCAATCAATCGACACGGCAATCACTGGCACAGTATTGCCACCAAACAATTTGACATCTAAGCCTTTGAAGACGCCTGATTCACCACTCTCTCTCTCTCTGTCTGTTTCTCAGTCTCCCCCGGACCGGTGGTGGTAGATGACGGTGTCTCATCGACGGTGTCGCTTCCTCAATCTCTCACTCGGTGGGTCTCATGCCAAAAAAATTAAACAAAACATCATCAAGAACACACAAGTGCAACCCCGTCTGCGTTGCCTGGTCCCCTCTTATTTGACTTACTCTGCTGCGGCAGGGAGGCAGTGCTCGCTGGCAATCGTCATCCCTGGCCCCAGAGAGGGAAGGCGGCACTCCGAGAGGAAGCCTAAAATTGTCAAACACTACATCACGTTAATGCACTGACATACCAGTGCGGCGCGTCTTTTCAGGTTCAAAGTGCTGACGCAACAATTTGCAGCGCTCTAGAGAGTTTGGCGCTAGTCGCATATTTACCGACACAACAACACGCGTTCCCGAGCTACAGCCGAGTTGGATGCGATGAAATGTGTGCACGCTCTCGAATGCGGACGCATTTTATTTTACTTTTTCACGTTTTCACGGCATGGTGGTAGTGTGGCACGGAAGATGCTACTTTCGAAGACTGCTGCAACAACAGCCGCCACCGCTGCCACTGCCTCCGCGGCGGCGGCAACCTCTTGAGGGGGATTGGGTGGCTGGCTGATGCTGCTGCTGCCTCGACTGGTGGTGGACCAATTCAAGCGTGGTGCGCTTCTAAATTTAGACGTCCACACATGTTCGAAAATTGGCAATCGTTTGCGGTCTGCGTCTGTACGGTTGATGCCATTTTATGGAGGTGATTCCGGTGTAATGATTCCTTATTTCTGGTGCTCACTTTCGATCCCATGAATTGCGAGCGAGGGAATCGAGTGCGGAATCTTTGGCCGTTCGACGTTTGCTGGCTAGGACTATTGACGTTTCCGGAAAATGAATGAGTAGATGCTTCTCCCGAAGCCGTTCCCGGTGTTTATTTGGTGAAGAAGCAATAAAGACCGTTTAATGAGTTTCTTGTAAATGAATGCGTGCTTACGGACTTTTCGAGGCATTTCTTTAGATTTAGGATCTCACAAGCATCGACCTGTCATCGGTGATCGAAGGATGTATGAATCCTGATGGAAGGCTGGAAGAGGGGATGTGGGACGCAGGTGATGGGAAGTAATGGGCATTCTGGAGGCATTCTTCAAAGCGATCCACACATTCGTGAGCTCCGACACATTTAATTGAAGTTCCAGGCGATCGGTGCCAGCGAGATCGAATCGAAATTTGAGTGATTCATTTAGACTTGACAGATAACGCGTAACTCGGCTTGTGATGTCATGTTATTCTCGACACACTCACACCTGAACAACGTCTCCAAATTGTTCAACTGTAGACATCAGATCAGTGAAAAATGTGTATCGCGCACTTCGAGCAACAAGGTTCGCAATAGACCACATCCAGGAATATACATGACCACGATAAGCCAGGGTGATTGGGCAAACGCCGGTTGCAACACTGGATCCAATGACCTGGTATGGCGTAGTGACATGCCATATTTTCGCACATTTATATTCAGAAGGTCCCAGCGGTCCAGGGGTAGACCCGACAGCCAAGTATGACTCTCTGCATTCAAACTGGCTAGAAAAGACTTAGAAAGAACGATAAAAGAAAGCAAAGCGAGATGCTTTAAAAGCCTCTGCACCGGGCCGGACGTTGATCCTTGGGGCAAGGCTCATAGGGCGGTGACCACGAAGCTAAAGGGCAACTCACCTAGACTGACCTGTCCGGAAATGCTGAGAAACATAGCAGAGCATCTCTTCCCACAATGACCAATCTCTGTTCTAGAAATCACGTTGGATGAGCTCAACGTAACGTCAAAAAGGTTAAGGGACAAGAAACCACCTGGGCCAGATGGTATCCCAAATAAAGCAATCAAAGCTGTAGTTATGGCGAGACCAAACGCTTTAGAAGGTAGACACCTTCTCGTATATCAGGCGAAGCAGCTTGCGTTCTAGCAGATATGGTCCCCATAGACGTTATCGCAAACGAAATGCAAAGGGTGTACATTCGGCGAACCGCAAACCGGCAAGAAGAAAATGAGATCATACAAGCCCAGGAGAGGGCTAGATCAAAGGCGCAGTGGCAAGAGCGGTGGAAGATGGAAGATGGACCCACAAGCTCATACCAACAAATGAACGATGGACATCAAGACTGCATCTACCACCTTACGCAGTTTCTGCCTGGGCACGGGGGTTACCGCAGGTAGGTACCTATTCAAATGGGGACACGACAACTCGCCTTACTGCCCGGAATGTCCAGGCGTCATTTTTCACTGCAGGCGTTGCATTAGGATCAGGACGGACCTGACAAGTTCAGAAATCATGGTCAGTTAGAAACAAGAGACTAATACTTGCTCATACGCAGTGCGTGTGCAGGAAACACTCAGACGGGCAGAAAGACTAAGGGCACAAGAGGCTTTTTCTGGCGACTGAGCATAATCGCCGACCGACCAGTATTACCCAACGGCAGTTCCGTGAGGAGAGTGGTAGAAGAGTACATTCAGTGGTCTAGTACGTAGGCGTATTCCCAAAATCGATTACTTGCGAGTCGTGCATGCTGATGGCTTGGGCTATTAGTATCTTTAGAAGATTGTCACATCCTTGGACGTAACCAGAGTAAATGTCGGACACTGTTCCTATACCACCATCCGAGTGCATTTTATATGTTTTCTTCAAAATTAAAAAAACCCAGTTCTTAATGAATCACACACTGTATAGCGAAGGGCAAAAGCTGAAGATGCAAGAAATAAATGCTGATGAATGAGCGTATGGCAATTCATCAATACAAAGCCCTGCCTTGCATCAAAATCCACACGCAATTCTAACGAGATTCTTACATCAGACCCAGCCTGAAAGGCTTCAATGGACTGCATCCGCACATAAGCTTGTTAAGCTTACCCAGCCACTGGTTGTCAGAATCGATTAACATCTGATTAGTCTTCATTTCCAGTCAAACGGCAACACCAGCCCATCACAGCCGAGACAAGTACAAAGTCAGCGTTCTTTGTCAAGCGGAAATCCCGCCCCAATGTAGGCTAGCCTTGTAGCCCCATTTCCATGGGCTGTCGCGCCTCCATCATCCCCTCGCCAGTCACGGTGGCCGCCCATCCCTCCGCCACCATCGGCAACGCCTCACACTCGTGTGCGTGAATAAAAATCATTTAATTACAATAACAACCGTCAGAGATGCTGCTGGAGACACGACTGTGCAGGTGTCGAAGGACCCTTTGTGTAATGCAGCCAAGTGCATGCAAAGTGTATTTAGTCACACCTAAGAAGCAACAGTACTCGATGCTGTGTCGCGGTGTGATGTTACGTTATGCCATCGCAGCATACATCACCTGACGATGGGCTTTAAGGCACGGATGACGATGACACGGTGCTCGCTGCTCGGTGTGCCCCAGCAAAGCACTGCTAAAATTGAGCTCCACTGTCGGGGTACAGGCGCGAGCTTACCTACCAATTAATTATGCTTTACTCGACATCAAAGAGAAGGTAGCCGCCTGCATGTGGAGAGACTGAAAACAAAAAAAAAGAGCTTGACTGTAAGTCAGATGGGGCCTCAAGGTGTGCATTGTGAGCGGCGCGGCGGCGGTGGTGAAGACGGTGGCGAAGGTGCTGATACTGCCATACTGGCTCGGCTGTGTGCTTGGCTGGCATCTTGATGTTCGCCGCTGTTAGAGGTCACACACACAATGCCTGATGCCTGATGGGAGTGATTATTTGAAATTATTCACACCTGACCTGAAAGGCGCTTAAAATGCGTGCGAAATGAGTGTGAATCCTTTTTGAAGATCCTTTTTTTTCATATTTCATTCCCCGCCATGCTCTACCTCTTTCACTTGCTCCTCTGTGTGGATTTAATTTTAATTGCAATTAAATCAAGACATGGTTGACATCGACGTGTTGGAGGATTCTACTCCCGGGCAACTGACTGGGTTTCGTTTTGCTTTAAAGGTGAACTCTTGGAATGCTTTGTTTGCCTTAAAGTGAGACTGAATTGTGGTGATCTCGAATCATGTTTGATGAAGCTGTTGACAGGAAGGAGAATTCTCGACTGTGTCGGTCCTGTGGTTGGCGCGCCTCAGCTCGGTGGGTGTCTATGGTGGAGTCTGGGGAGTATGAAACCAAGAAAAAAAGTCGTGCCTGACCAAAGTAAGGCGTAGCACACATGCATAGTAACAGAGTGGTGTACGTCGTCTTGTCGGGCCTCAATCATTTTTTTCCAGGAACTCGGACTGTTTGGCTCCTCGATTGAATACCCATTGCTTTCACTAAATTCCGTGTCTAAAACTCAACCTCACCAAAACGTGCTGAAATGCCTTTCTTGTCCACGTCCAAGAAGTGCGAGGAGGGACTGGCCTCAGGTAGTAAATTTGTGTGGTACACATCTATCAGAAGCTAACATTTTCTTAGAGGCTATCAATATTTCTGTAATTTGAACTAGGCGATGCATCCTTGATCAAAGGATGCAGAGCTGATTCAGGAATGCATCCGACGATAAGCGCAATTTGTTGCCCTCCCTGCGAGCATGACCAATGCAGAAGAGGACACACCGTCTGGCGCATGACTAACAATGCACAAGTTAAGAAGGTCTCCGGATGCAAGCCTCTCGAGCCTCGACAAGAAGAGGAGACATATCGCCCCTTATTCTCTTAGTCGTATCACATGTCACTGTGACACATTTGTACTGTCTTCGTCACTTTATTTGACTTTTAAGTGACTAATATAAACTTTATTTGACATATAATTGAATATAAATCTGTCACTGTGACATGTGACATGACTAAGAGAATAAGGGTGATTGTGTTTCATCACTGAAGCTCTGCTCACGACGTACATATGGACGTTTCAACGGGTGTGTGATTTCTCCAATTAGGAATTTTAATTGTCCACCAATACAAGCTAATACTTCAGCAAGGATTAATGTCCCTCGAAACCAGAGCAGCAAAAGACTGCAATTTTTTGATTTAAAAAAAAATGAATTCCTTAAAACATTCTTAAAATTGCATTCATTTGATTGCAAGCCTTTCGACTGACATCGCAATCACTGAAGTCACCTTGAAGTCTCCGCCATTGACCTGAAGTCACCAGGATTCGATTGAATTCTTTGGGAGTTCATCAACTTTCGTTGAAGTTTCTTGGACTTCAACATTTCACATCGAAGTCTTTGGGACTTCAGTCATTTTTGGAATTACATATCTAAAAATGCGATTTGGTTTCGTGGATTCTGTGAGCTGAACTTTTAACACCGTTAGAGTAAGTCTGAAGTACAAAAGTAAAAAGAGAAGCAGCATTTATTGGTGACATGCCATGGACGGTGTTTTCATATTGAAGCGGATGGTTACTGGGGATGAAAAGTCGACCATTTACGGCAGCTCTAATCGCAGTAAGCCGGCGCAAATTGTGGCCAAGTTAGGATTGGCGGCAAATTTTCGAGCAAAACAGTGAAGAATCGACCTAAATCAAACGCGAATTATTTTATTTATTCATAAATGTGAAAAATGGAAATACAAATGCCATACCGAATGTGAACCGACCCGAATGTTATCGGGTCCGTTGGCGGAGTGGGTTGGTGCGTTACTCACACTGTATGCGGGTTCTTCTTTTTCAATCTAGCTGGAGCTATTCTTTTTTTTTTTAAAGGCAATACAAATGTTTTGTTTTCGTTTTGTATGAATAAACATTTCATATTCTGTTTGAATTCTATTTGCAGTTAATGTAATGAAATTTGTCGTAGAAACTAAATAAGTGCACAGTGTATTCTCTCCAAACGGACACCTCTAATAACCCATCACCTCTCATAAACATATTTGAAAGAACGGATTTATATACAGCATATTATCTTATAACCGGACGTGGACATCAATTCCCAGAGGCGCAAAAGAATTTCGCTCTCTCTTAAATGGACAAAACGCATTTGGCCCACTTCGTTATATTTTTTTTTTCTTTGCCTTACTTTTCTTTTAAAGTCTTTCCAAAAATTAAAAAAAAGCGTCTATGGCCTATCCGACAATTGCAGAATACATATTTTTGTGTGAAATACATACTTAATTAGAAGCTTGAATACAGTGAAAGCTCCTATCACGGACAAATTTCTTAGGCGGACAATTCCCTAGAGCGGGCATTGAATTGAAGACTCATACATTTCCATGGACGGACAACTCCATTTGCGGACAAAAGTGCTGCGACCGTCGATGTTCGCCTATGGGAGCTTTCATTGTACCATTGATACAAATTATTATTTGATCGTAATTTGGTCGAATAGCATTTGTCTACATTGAAAGGAAAGGTTAAATATTCAGCAACATAACAAAACAAAAATGACAATCAACCGGAAAGTTACAGGCCGTGGACAATTTTATAAATTAATAATTATAATTTTATAAATAATTTTCCATTTTAAATTCAAATGTTGTTACTATACATGGATATGTCTATTGCGTTTCTTTTTAAAGGTAGCCAAATTTTTTCATGCCGAATTTTTTCACGCACCCCAATACCTCTCATAAGCGAACGAATTTCTTGGCACCGTCAGTGTCCGCTTATGAGGGAGTGCACTGCACATCATGGCAGCGATGCGTAATTCTATTACGTTTCTTTTCAAAGGCGGCCAATGCCGAATTTTTTCACGTACCCCAACACCTCTCATAAGCGAACGAATTTCTTGGTACCGTCAGTGTCCGCTTATGAGGGAGTGCACTGCACATCATGGCAGCGATGCGTAATTCTATTACGTTTCTTTTCAAAGGCGGCCAATGCGATTTTTTTCACATTCCCCAATACCTCTTATAAGCGAACGAATTTCTTGGTACCGTCAGTGTCCGCTTATGAGGGAGTGCACTGCACATCATGGCAGCGATGCGTTATTCTAATTAACATACTTTTTACTAGTGAATAAAGCTGAATAAAGCTTTAAATTTCATGCACAAATAGTATGAGTATTATTTTACTACAAAAACAACTTTCGTGGCAACAGGCAAACAGGCAAAAACATACGTTGAACTGGATGTTAACCAATCCAAAGGAAAATTGTACACCGAAATCATCGGCTACATTGTACACGGGCAGGAAGATGGACTCTGCCACCTATGAATCCGGGGTGGGCATGGCTTATCTTATTGAAGCACAGCGTCGCCGAAAAGGAGACTACAACATTTAGTAGAGACCTACCACCGTGAACGCCGTACAACGGTAGCCAGTGAATCCCTTTAGTAAGACCGAAGAATTTAATGATTCGACAGCCAGTTTAACGATTCATTCATGAGAAACAAAGAATACTGCCGACAGAAACGCCGAAATGCGCTCGGTTCCCGAAAGAGGGTCTCTCCTGCGGCTTAAGCACTATTTAAATGGAACACACAAAAGACAAAAAAACAAGTGCACATATGCATGTGTACATACATTGACACGACTGTCAACTGATCCATCAGCAGATCCCGGGAAAAGAAGACCAAACCTTCCTTTGATTTCCACGATTAGATCTCTTCTTGCGACATTTTAAGAGGAAAATTTAAACCTCTTCCGCGGCGGTCTCTCTCCCACCCTCCCATCTCTAAAAACCATTTAATTGGAAAATACCGAAAGAAAACCAAAAAATAAAAAAGAAAAACCGGGCATACCATGGGATGAGTGAGGGAATGCGCAAACGATTCCGTCCGCCGCCTCTGTGCCCTTTGAAAGGCACCGCATTTTCTCAGAATCATTACGTTCCACTATCTAAGACACATTAATGATATGTACGTCAATATAAACAGAAAAGTTAATTTGCCGATAAGACTGTTTATGTTTGCGTACAATAAAAGAATAGTTAAGTGAATGAACGGGGTACACTGGCGTAGCGTAGCAACGTAGACGCATAGCTCGTGTGATGCGATGGTCGTCGGTCGTCCGAATGCGTCCGATGTCCATTGTCCATCTTCACCAACATCTAACATCGTCTATGACGTGTCGTGCATAATTTCGTTGAGAACAAAGATGGAACAGTGGTCCTGTGGCGACACTGATACCTCTGTAAAGGTATCAGTCTCCTAAGCCGGAAGGGAGAGGGGGATGCCATTCTTTTCGCTTTGAATGCCATATTTCCGGTCTGATTTTAATGATAGCAATAAACGTCAATCAATACCGTAATAGAGACATCCTTGAGTTCATCCCCTGCGCTGGGGTGTGTGTGCCGATGCCTGTTCTCAGCGCGTACCTTTACGGTGTCCCGTCTTTATTAATTTTGTTGTTTTTTTTTTTTCATTCATTCTCGTCATTTAATTTTTTTTTTTTTTGTGAAATTATTCGATGAGATGTAAACGAAATGTAAACAGGGGGTTTGGATTTTGAATGGAATTCTCACACAGAGCCGAGTCGACTGTGCGATGTGTTTGTGTGCGCCGCCCTGCGTGGCTGCTTAGATAATTGAAGTCAACTGCGGATTCCTGCAGGAAGGGGCTATACGTTCCTTGTTTTTATTGCGTACATTAGAATCTGCAGCTGTGTATAGGTGAGGGGATAATTGCGAGAAGACAAAGGAACTGGTATGTAACGCTCGGGCGTGTACCGACGGATACGAATGACTGGCAACTGGGAATGTCTGTTTCGGTTATGACCCAACAATTTACTGCACACATCCTTTGCCCCGGCCACTGTGAAACTTGGTATGTTTTTAATTTCAGCAGCTGTAGCCTGATATTAACATCATCGAGTCTACGGCGGTGGTGTGCCAACTGAAGATGTGAGAAGTGAAAGAACTCGAGTGCAGTGGAAATTTTCTTCAAGAATGTCCCACCTCCCCAGGCAGACACAGTTTCAGTTTATCCGTCAAATCAAGAGGCATCTTGATGATAGGTCATTGCTACCAATGTGGTTTGGGCAACAGATACTGTAGACAATATTCTGAGTCTGATATGAGAGAAGCTTCTCATTCCGGAAAGCACATCACTCTCGAAATGGTTGATATCTGAAAGCGACAAAACTTGATACTCTGTGTACTTGATGCAATCTATCGATGGGCGTCATTCCGTCAAGCTCGATCAACCACATAGCGGACAGCAAATCTATATTACTCACTAGTTTGAGTGGAGTCTATGAATCTTCAGCTGTCATTATGAGCCCATCATTAGATCTGTCTAAAGCAGAGCCAGTACCTGTATATTGCCTTCCGAATGGTCTCTGGTTTGACCCCATAGTATTGTGACTTTACCCATCTCCGCAGAAAATTCTCCAAATTATGGCATGATCTCGAAAGAAACTTGGACGCCAATGGACTTTAGGCCAACCTTTTAAAACCAATTAATCAATTAAAAGGTAGGCAAACGTCCAATGCTGTCATGTGGGCTATCCTGTGAGCTCGTTTCGCGAATTTGCTTTCAAGATCATGTGATAATCTGTAGAAAGGGTGATGTCAGAAAACACCCAAAGAAGCCCATAATCCACAAAATTTCGCGTCATAATACTAAATAATATGGGTAGCGCTACAGCCCCAGGGCCTACCATCTCAGCAACCAACAAAGTGCTGTGCGCCCTATTGTTCTCTGATGCATGGAAGGAAACTACATTTTATGCCCTCTCCGAACGGCCAATTTGATAAGATTTTTCTAAATAGAGGTGGGATGGGTGGGGCTGTGAAAATTATTTTGTTCGTTCTAAGAATCGAACCTGTGCTGAGTAGACTCAAGTGCGTAGAAGAAGACGCACGCAAACTACAATGCCACGGCCGCCACCGCTACATAATTCCACAAATTTTAAACGAAGTAATTTAGAGACTCGCAGCAACCGAACACTGTTTGACTTAATCTTAGCGGAATGACATCCACAATTACCTGCAGTTTGTGGACTAAAGATTCAAATTTGACAGATTACGCTATGTAATGAGTTCAATAAAAGACACATTCGTTGCATTGTAGAGTAGAGTAAAAGAGTTTCCTCGTTCAAATTACAGCTCGTCCATGTTAAGTCTGTTCAATCGGGGAAGGGAAACATCAGTGATCGGTGATGATACCAACCAACCCACGAATCACATAAAAAAAAAACCTTGCTGATCTCCATAATCGTCAAACGGTACAAGTGACACTTAGGCCAACATTTCACGACTTGATGGCGCTGTTGGTTAAGTGCCTGCCCTTGGTTAGTGGGGTCCCTGTGAAAATTAATACACTTTCGTCTGGGTTTCAAATCTAGTCCAGTCAGCATTTGCTGTTGGGATCACATTGACGGCGCTCTCACTGGAGTGGTCGGTGGTAGTAGTCTGACTGTGGGTATCACAGTGGAGCACCATGGTCTAAGTGTGCTGGCAGCCTCCTTCTCTACCCTACCTACCTAGGCCAACATTAGCCCTTTGTGGTATCACGCGGATAAGGCTATAAATTCTTAAGGCCCATACCCATAGAATCCGTTGCGTGCGTTGCGTCAGAAAGTCAGAAATTGAAAACTATTAAGCCCTAAGAGAGGGAGAGAGTCAGCAAGTGCTGGCCACAAATGGAGTACATCGCGCCGGATGAATTTGGTCAACATTTCACTTTTTGTGCGGTTGACAGATGTGTACATGGAAATTCGTTCGGCTGCTGATCATGTGTTTGTCTTTACGATATTTTATGAATGAATGAATAAGTTTTTTTCTGTTGAACAATTCCTAAAATTTCAAGAACTTCAAAACATCCAATTTCTTTGATTTATGCAAGAGTATACTTGGTCGACGGGGACTCTGACAGTTCCTCGACTTTTTCGACGCAACGTAAGTGTTTCATCGGGCATCATTGTGCAATCCGGCGACTATGCCTTTTGTGGATTACAAGCTCCACTCGTGAAATAACAACAGCAGGCACAACACGAGTGGTTGCTGAGAAGCTAGGTCGGTGCCCTCTGGGACAGTAGCGCAATATTTTAACCGCATCGGAGTCTGTGGGTTTGGACCTTTGCTATGAAAATAAGTTGACTTCAGTTTAAATTTACTCAGAAAATCAACTCGCCGTGAACATTACACGTCACTGCCACTACATTACCAATCCTTACTTTTCACACGGAAATCTTGAATCGCAAATACTGAACAGAAGCTTCTGCTGAAATAATATCACGTTCATCGATGAATATGTACATATATACACGAAAGAAGTTCAAAATGGGGTATTTTATGGACGGTTAAGGTAGCGATGATAGGGCTGCACAACTACAAGTTCACATGTGTGCAAATAAACTTCTTTTTTTTATTTGGCGCTACAGTCCGGGTGTATCTGGGCCTCAGCCAACAAGCCTCTCCAACTAGAACGATCTTTGGGTAGCTGCATCCAGTGCCGCACATCCAGTTGGTTGAGGTCCTTCTACACCATGGTGCACCACCTTAAACGCGAGCTTCCTCTGTTGCGTTGGCCCACAGGTTCGAAGCCGGAGACTCTTGGGGCCAGAGCTGAGTTGTCCATGCGCTCTACTCGGCACAGCCACCTTAGACGTTTGATCTGTAGACGTCTATTTAAGCTCCCGCCGCTGTACAGCCCGTACAGTTCGTGGACTACGTGAAACCTCTTACTATGGACAATATATTGATTGATTGACGATGGGTGGACATCACTAGGTAATAGCACCTCCACTACCAAAATCCAACTGACCCTTACTAAATCGAAGTTTTACTAAATCGATGCGGTGGATGATGTTGTTTAGATGAGAATGATACAGAAATCATTCTACAACTCTGGCACGTCTAGAGCGCCTCACAAGCCCAGCATTTTAATCGTACTAGCTTAAGAATATTTGTGACCTGAGATAGGATGTCCCAAACGACTTCTGAACCTAGTGCAAATGTGTCTCTTTATTCCTTAGCCACAGTTAACGTAGTTAAACCGTATAAGTCTGATTGACATTAGCTTTCCCATCTGGGGTCCCGCAAAGCAGTTACTGGGAACCGCCAATTTTTATATTCACTGACAAAAAGAAACTGTTCACAAACTCAGAATAAAAACCAAACACATTGCATTTTTGCATGTATTTACATTTAATGAACAGTATTTTTTATTCTGAGCTTTCTGGCCTTGTCGAGCCACATACAGAATTCTCTGCCGTCTACGACCAGTTTCAGAGAGAGGTTCAGAGAGAACAGCAATCGGCGAATGGAGCAAGGGGGGAGGCATCATGGGCACATCAGCCGGTGGCAATGATGCGGGAGAGGTTCCGAAGTGTCTTGTGTGCACTGCATGACTTGGCTTTTTTTATACAAACTAGATACGACAAGCTGGGAATCTAGACTCTGTGATACAACAGTCTCAGGAGTGGCCATATGACACAAGGTTGTCAGTGCGGGACATGCCCATATTGCTACAAGAAGCACCACAGCGTACTTAGTTATGAGCAGAAGTTTTCGGTGAAGAGCCTAACAGTGGTGGTGTATGCAGTGCAGGACCAACCAACCACCTCACGAGCCACAAAGGGTCATGAATCAGTGCAATCCGATATTTTAAACTTGAACTTGTTTGTTTTTTAATCTGTGCTTTCTGATAAAGTACTGAAACTGCATACTCTCTTTGTCATTAATGCCAGTTTTTGTTTCAAGACTGTCAAGCAATCAGGAGCGACGCAGCCCACCATCAGCGTGTGGACTACCTCCTCTGGAGTTGTGTTTTCGGCCATTTCTTCCTCATTCAATTTTGCAAGGCTAATGTTGGCATAGTTGATTGATTGCCAGTCAAGTGACAGTAATGTTGGCACATATTGCCGTCTAATACCATGCCTCATCGATAACAGCGGAGACATCTCCAACACGAACGAACGAACGAACAGTACAGTGTACGCTAAATTATTTTATGGCAAGTGGAAAACACGTTAATACCTCATTTGGCATAGACACCACGACTCTGCTCTGCAGTCGTAAACAATTTTATAGCGACTCTCTGAGATCGCTATAAACGATGAATTTGAGTTCATGACTGATACACAGATGATATCAGCGCAGGCTGTTTATTCCAGAAGCTGAATGAACTTGTCGCAGCTTGTACCTTCTGCCATGTGCCAGCAGCAGCGCCACGATCATCGTCTATGACACAATATCGTTCGTCTAAGCATTTCTGGAATTCCTTCGGGGGTGCGTTTGACGGCCTTGAAGATTGTCAGCAGATGATTAATCTTGGGAAATCACAAATCAGTTAGTGCGTGATTTTTTTGACGTGTTTCTGTTATTTTATTTTATTTTTGTTTGTTTGCGTTGCACTGTGGCATAGACCCCAAAACTCAGGGAAACACATATGCCGACTTTAAGTAAAATATCGTGGCTATCAGAGAAATAGAACACCAAGTCAATCTGTTGAACTAATTGGCCTCAGTGACAGTGCAAAGTTGAGTGTTTTTCGTAGATCAGCGTTTGAGCCTCTTGTAAAACAACCCAAAACATTTTTGCGTGTTTTTTTTGGAAACCTATTTGGACAGGGTTTGAAATGGAATTGCTTTCTGAAGGTTTGTGCTGAACGAATAATAACAATGCAATACTGTGCGATGCGTTTTAAGTGTGTTTTGACCGCCAAACTTATGAAACCTCACCAGTAGCTTAACCCCAAAGTAAAATGTAAGATTTGTTTATGTTCCCGAGGAGTAGCAGATCTATTTCTTTTTTTATAAGATGGCTTCTAATCGAGACAAAATGATTAGCTGCACTTTTTTGAACCTTTCGGAGTTGTTACGAATTTTGTGAGTCCATCTTTCCATGCTAAGTAGCTCGAGTGGCGAAGAAAAAAAGGCATATTTTCGAATTAGTTAGAATCAAGTCTTCGACGCTCTATCCTGGTGAATACCGATTCTGGGTAATTCTGAAGTATCTGAATTATTTAAAACTATTTATAATGAATTACTACTTATTGCAAACGAATAAAAACCACCATATCACCATCCACCATTCGCCCACCACCCACAAGCAAGCAAAACATTCTGGAAACCATAAGCAGGTGCCCTGCTCACACTGGAAGTTTATGCCATGTTTTGCGGTCAAATATCCCGTGCTGTGCTGCTTCTATTGCTTTAATTGGACGCAAAATGGGAGTTGACGTTTCAAACTTAGGTGTCCTTTGTTGAGCAGCTTTCCCGTCGGATAGCATAGCAAACATAGAACTTAGGCTAATCTTCAGAAGTGGGCGATGGCGTCTCAACATGTTCCCCAGTGAGATAAAACTATTTTTCTACATCCGCTATATTACACACTTAAAATGTATGAGATTAATCAGTATGCTGGATAGACACAGCAAAGGGCACGAATGTGCCCCGATAATTATTGTCAGACGTACGACGGGTTTCGGTGAGTGGCCCTACTTCGAACTGAGAATGGAGCTTGGCTTTGATGGTGCACCCTAAGATCCATTTTGAACATGTACCCCCTTGGAGCAACAATTCGCAACCTTTTGGCAGGCTTCAGCAAGCAAACGCATAAATCAAAGATTTTCTTTGTCGAGTCAGCGCGAGTCCTAGCTAAACCACTTGCACATAACATTCTGTTCAAATGTCCGATCGTCTGATTTCGAGGAAACTCTTAAAGGGACGCCTTTGAAATCAATCGCAGCCTCCGTCGAAATACAATTTTCTTGAACTTCTGTTCTACGCATTGGCTAATAAGGCATTCCATTGTTGGAACTGACCTCCACTGCCTTGACATTCTATTAATCTGAACAGGAGTACGAAAAATAATTTTTCAAGTCAATTGATTTCCTTCAAAACGCTTTCTCTTAGATCACTGTGCCAACACTTACAACGCCCTTGTCGCTGGTTATGTCAAGCCATCTGCAGCTTGATGGATGATGACAACGTCGAAGGCAATGAATTCTCTACAAGGTCCCGCGACACACAGCCACTTTAGCCACTCCTCTGATAAATTCGATGACATTCCACAGATTCCACGAGACGCATCATGTCCGTTCCGGTTTCGGTGATGCGTTCCTTTCATGTTGCAATTTCCAAAAAAAAAAAAAAACATTAAAAACCTCTCGCATCTTATGTTCCCATACATCCATGTGCAGAGCGGGCACACCTCATACAAGGCAGCTATGCGTCAGCCAAGTGCAGGCCAACTAAATGGATGTGCATTTATAGAATATTTCCGTTATTAGCTTCCCTTCAACGAGCATATGTTTATTTATTATTCCAACGTTCTTCTGTGCATGCATTTTTCATCCACTCGGAGGAACTCTCAGATGCAGAGATGGAGAACCAAATCAAACATCATTTCATTTGCAGCCCCAAACATGACCAGTGATGTAGTAAATTCTTGTGGCAAGGAGTTCGGGCTTTGAAAGGATTTCTGAATGGAATTTGTTTATTTCGTATTCATGGGCTACTGATGGTGGTGCAGCCGAGCGATGCAGCCCACAGCCAGCGGGTGGACTTTGCAAGCAACAACCTCTTCGATTCAAGTGCCCTCTATCGAATTTGAGTGAAGTGAAATGAAAATTCTTGCCGTTGTACGGCGATGGACAAATGGTTTCGTTGATCCAATTTGCAAGTGGAGTTTATGAAAAATTCTGTTGTTTGCTGGACAATGAACCGGAGTCACCCGATGGTTGATGCTGGAGAACCTACTTTGACTTCAACTACGTGTGTGTGGCGAAGGACTTCATTCGGAGGTATGCACATTCACAAAACAAACAAGGAAATCAGATGAGGAACGCTGCGTTCCTAGAGGAAATATGTGCTAAATGGAGAATGCTTGAGAGAACGGGTTGTGTCTTGGGTTTGTGTTCCAGAAAGGACAATGCGGTTGGGTGGTGCGGGTCTGGTGACAGACCAGTAAGGTCCTGGGATGTTTTTGGTCCAGTAATTCAGTACGGCATAGAAGCAGTTAAGATTTTTATGTTCATATTCACGGCCTAAGTAGCCTTCTCAAAATCTATGCCGTGAACGAGGCTGTGAGACAAATGTACGCGATACGTGACGACCATGAAAAAAATGGCACATGCGAGTTTGTGAGACAATTGTTGGTTTTTTTTTCACAGCAGAGAACTTACTCACTTATCAGGCCTGCTAGCCGTAGAAGGACTGCGCTATAGTCGCCTCTCATCGTAGACTGTACTTTGAGTACTTTGAGTCATGAAAAGCTAGCTGTCTTGTCTCCGCGATAACTTGGTTTTTATACCGAGATCAGGACGCTCGCTCCAGGGCAAATACAGCACTCATGGAGAAATATAATCTAAACCAGACAAATTGACTAGAGAATCTTGTGGTCCGGTGTTTCGAATTCGGGTTGAGTGGGTCTCTCAACAATTTTGTTTTCACAATGAGAACTCGTGACACTATGTCTTAAATTTCACTAAGACGGGCCCACGGGCTCAATTCAGTTACAAATTCCTTTCCAACTCTCGCATACAACCGGACCAATGCGCCGCCTCTTGAGTCTCATCATCGATACCAAGTTATGGTGGTCGTATGTTGACAAATCCTTCGCGACCTTGTACTGATGCAAGAAGGTCGATGGGTCTGCAGTCTCGCACGTTGCGCTGCCTTTCGACGTATCAGTACTGAAGGCCACTACTACTGATCAGAAGTAACAACATGGTGACCAGCGCTTGAAAAGGACGTCAATTTGTAATCTTCTCAACCGTCCGTCTCAACCAGCTTTCTCGTTTCTCGGAAGACAGGAGCACAACCCGCGATCAGAGTGAAGTAACTGCAAATGTGCACCAAACTCCGGGCTGGACAACAGAGTGACTGCTGAAAGTCAGCCACCTGAACCTCATTCTCATACATTTTCATCGGATTGAAGACAAGTCGTAATGACAATGCTGATACATATTTTATTGTGTGCTTAATGAACACTCTGAGCAAGGCAAGACAATATCGGCTTTATGTTCGGCTTTGAACCCTGTCCACAACATCGGCTATATAACGTTTTCACGCATTTCAACCGGTATTTATTTTAATTCGTCGTAAAGGTTTTATTCGAATTCGAATTGGTCAAGTGGACTTTGGTTTGTTGGTGTAAGCCTCAATAAAAACTCGCAGAGATGGACAGATATCTTCGTAAGCCAGTTGCCACATCGCATCATGAGATTAAATATAAACAAATTGTGTTGCATTAGCATCGACTGAATGGGAAGCACTGGCTTCGTAAAATCACAAGCTTCAGAAGCTTCAATTTCCGGGTTCAAGAAGATAACAATTAGGGCTCCCAGTGGTGTGATTGTTGTTAATTTCGATACACGCTGTGTATGGTACTCTAATGAATCAATGGTTCAAGGTTGCGTTTGTTAATAATGATGAAGAATGCTCTGAGGGCCAGCTTAACCTTGTGGAGACAGCAAAATGAGCAAACATTTTCTGCAGGAATCGGCTTAAATCATCACGATTTCAGCGGCATGCCGAGAATGCGGTTCGTTCAAATAAGCCACCGCTTGGCAGACAAAGGACAAGGTGGTTGGACCAGGCTAACAATTCGCATGGGCATAACTTCTTATGAGTTGCAGTCGATGGTGGAGGACTCAGTGTATGCTTTGCCTACGACTTAGTTGAAATGACATGAGTTTTGGTCTCTCTGGCCCCAGCAATAACCTGCTATCCTACTTATGCTTGGTACCTGCTCTTCGTCATGTCCATCAAGATATGGAATCATTCTCCTCGTCTTTCGAGTCCGCACTCTTCTTGGTGCTCATATCACAGACCAAATCTTTGAAAAGCTCAAGCAACTGAACATATTATGCCGTCTCATCCTTCTTGTCTCTCGGAAAATTCGTTGGGACTGCCGAAAAAAATGTCATACGAATCATTCGACTTTGGTTGGGTCCACCGAATATGGCGCCAATCGTTAAACTTACTAACGCAGCAAATTTGATACCTGCACTCTTCTTGGAGCTAATATCACAGCCCAAATCTCTGAAAAGCTCAATCCTTCTTGTCTCTAAGAAACTTCTTTGGGGCTGCCGCAAGAAATGTCATACGAGTCATTCGACTTTGGTAGGGTCCACCGAATATGGCGCCAATCGTTAAACTTACTAACGCAGCAAATTTGATACCTGCACTCTTCTTGGAGCTAATATCACAGCCCAAATCTCTGAAAAGCTCAAGCAACTGAACATATTATGCCGTCTCATCCTTCTTGTCTCTAAGAAACTTCTTTGGGGCTGCCGCAAGAAATGTCATACGAGTCATTCGACTTTGGTAGGGTCCACCGAATATGGCGCCAATCGTTAAACTTACTAACGCAGCAAATTTGATACCTTGATCCCTCTCCTGCTCCACGTCACAGAAATATGTACCGTCTCAAGAGCAGGCAGAAGCATTGCTTGGTCTCTGCGAGAGAACAATTCTGCGTTCAATCTTTAGTCCTGTTTGCGCTGAAGGCATAGAAGAACATAAGTTTAGTCAGGCTGCCCAAACCAATGAGTCTTTGCCTCCGCTCCACCGAGGCGACGGATAGAGGGCGCCAACGAAATCGATGACGAACACAAGTGGAGAAGGACCTCAGCTAACTTAGTGTGCTTAACTGCAGGCAGCTATAGATCGAGTCAGCTGGAGAGACTTATTTATTGAGGCCCAGGTCCCTTCCGGACTGAAGGCTCACATAAGGAAGAAGAAGAACATCCTTTATGTGAACCAATTTTCTTAAAGTCAACATTAATGTAATTCAGTACTCTCAAAAGTCTTATTAGAGCTCCACCAGTACAGATAAACACCCAAATGCCTTATAATGGTGCCTAGGATACTTTGGAAGAACAGTAAGAATATTCTCAACTCGAACTACAGACATGGCTACAGTGCCGTGAGTCAAGAAAGACTCAAGTAATATATCTCAGTCTTCCCCCTGACACAGATTTCCGTCCCAAATTGGACTGGGAAACTGTCGAAGTTACACACGTCCATCGAAGTATACATTTTCCCTACAATCTAGCCTTCACATATCATCCAAGCTCGGCCCGCATTCTCATGTACATAATGGAATTTTAGCTAAATTTTGATCCAAAGTATTCAAATGCCTGGAATTTTGTATCCCCCCCACGAATGAATTTCCTGTCTAACGGTACATATTTATCATCTAAGTTCGACTATAAAATTTGTTCCCACTTTACGATCCTAAGTCATCCAGCCCGAGGGTTGCCTCCTCTCGAATGCAAAATTCTGAACAACAGATGCCAAAACTCACAATTCAAAAGGGACAACAACAGTCATAATAACTTCAATATGCATGGGTATACCTTGCGACCATTCCCCCATATGTAAACAGACACAGCTTGTCAACATCGCCCTGTGGGCTGTGTTGAAAATCTCTAGCACCGGGGGTATAATTTCCCGATTAACGCACAACACAAGGGGGAAATCTAACTTTCATTACATTTGTAATCCTCCACAGGACACCCCTGGAAATAGTTTAATTGCATCGTGTACCCAACGAAACAATTACAATCAACAAAATGAACATGAAGCCAGAGAGCGAGAAGCAGGCAAGGGATAGCCGACATCATCTTCACCCTAGTCCATGCATTCATACACTCATTACACGTTCGAGATACTTAATTTATTGGCGGGACGAAACGAGATCCTTGTATATTACTTTTTTTTGACATTAATTCGCGCCAGGACGTATTTCATTTTTTTTTTGTTTGTCTTCTGCTCGTTTTTGTTGTTGCTTGTGTTGCCGTTGTTGGGTGCTCGGCTGCAAAATATGACGTTCTGTTGGAGTTATGCTATTGTCCTTTTCTGAATTCATATCGCAAAAGGATTTTTTGTAATTACAACAGGAGTAGCAGGTAGTGAGGCCTGCACTTCCAGATCAACTGTTCTGGTTGGCTGATTGATTGACTACGTAATGGTCGTGCCTGGGTGTGCTGCTGCTGGTGGTGCCTGGTGGCTAAGTAAGCAGTGTATCCTTGGAGGACTCTATTCGACTTGAATTTACATGTGAATAAGGGTTGAGAGGGTTGAAAAGCACACTGCTAATGGCTTGAATTGAAACAAGTGGTTAAGGGATTGGTATGGTTCGCATTGTAAATTTGAAGAATGGTCGTGAATGGCGTTACGATGGAGGGCTTCTGAGAATGTGTTCATATGTCAAAAGGTGACGTGGAACTTTATTGTTCTTTAGAGTCTGGATTTTTTTTCCCTTGTATGGAATGCTGGTAAATGGATGAGGACGAGGGGTTTTTGAGGCATTGCGTAGTGACATGCACCGTGGCATCAAATGGAGTTCTAGACAACCTTAGACTGGAACTTGTGTGGTTCAACTGATGGTTAATTTCTACTCAACTTCAGGGAGCTACTCTGCGAAATTGATGTTAAATTCACGTGACGACTTTGGTAGGTCGACTGCCTTAGTCACTTCGTACAAAGAAATCCTGGGAGAAGCAGCTCGCATAAACGATCTGGCTCAAGACAATGATCAAGCATCCAGGGGTGTAGTTTTTCTGCGGAACACACTAGATTATCACGGTAGATCTGAATAGCAGCGGTGCAGTGATCTCATGACCCCATAGACAGACTTGGAGAAGCATTGCAGAATTGGAACTTCTAACAGGGTTGAATGCAACGGTATAGGCTACTACATGGAATGTTTGAATAAGCCCCATCACCCCTCCACCAGCCAATATTAACTGGAACCAGAACTACCATCTCTTGACAGACAACCCTTTACGGAATAAAGTGAATGCGGCTTAAACCAAAAACAAAATAACTCCAACTGTGAAATAGACGAATTTAAACTAAGCTAACTTCTTCGTTTCGTCTTCTCTCTTTGCGTGGCTCTAAAGTTTGGGTGGACCTCGACCCGATCCAAGTAGCCTCCATAGATATCGCGATTGCCAGTTAGGCACACCAATTGGTTGGAGTCCTTTTCCACTTATGTATGTGAACCACATCAGATTCTGAGGCCAAGGACATACACCGCCTTTGAGATTGTCCATGCGGCGAATTTTACACCAGTATTGAGATGATCATGGTCAAATATCTAGATCTTCAAATAATTAGACAATTAGATAATAAAAAGCCAGCTTGGTACCTCAACAGACTCTGTTACTCAATTGCCGCTTGAGCCCCAAGAAACATCGGTTGGCAATCGCTACTCTGAGCTTGATCTCGTTATTGGCGTTGTTGGCACTGTTTACAGCGGAGCCAATGTAAACAAAATCCCTGACTATCTCTAAGTTAAATCTGCACATGGTAAAGCTCTGTCCAAGACCTCGATGGTGTATGTCCTTTCATGAGAATGTACTTCGTTTTGCTCTCGTTCATCGCTAGACTCATTGAATCACTCTCAGCATCACTGAAGGCCCGCAGTGTTCCGCCAATCACGTCAGTGTCACCCACGTATGCTAAAGTGCCCCATACACACGACACTTGTGTGCACACTTTGGTGTTCATACATGTGTCGCAAACGAAATGCAAGGGGTGTACAATCGGCAAACCGCAAATCGACAAGAAGAAAAGAAGATCATACAAGCCCAGGAGAGGGCTAGATCAAAGGCGCAGTGGCAAGAGCGGTGGACCAACTCCACCAAATGAAGTTGGACCCACAAGCTCATACCATCCATTGCACAGTGGACATCAAGGCAGACAGGGGACTCAAACTACCACCTCACGCAGTTTCTGTCTGGGCACGGCGGTTACCGCAAGTAGCCTATTTAAATGCGGACACGACAACTCACCTAACTGCCCGGAATGTCCCGCCGTGATGTTTCACTGCAGGCGTTGCATTAGGAACAGGACGGGCCTGACAAGTTCCGAAAACATGGTCAGTTAGCAACACGGGACAGATATTTGCTCATACGCAGTGCGTGTGCAGGAAACACTCCGACGGGCAGAAAGACTAAGAGCACAAGAGGCAATTTCTGGCGACTGAGCATAATCGCCAACCAGACCCGCGAAGTAATACCCAACGGCAGTTCCGCGAGGAGAGTTTTAGAAGAGTGCAGGATGTGGGTTCGTACGTAGGCGAATTCCCAAAATCGATTACTTGGGTTTGCTTGGATATCTTTAGAAGATTGCTACATTCTTGGACGTAACCAAAAAAAAAACATGTGTCTCCTTCCGCCACACACGTCACATAAATTCGCACACATTAGTTCTTCATTGGACTTAAATGACGATCGAACAGCGCTATGTGTAGGGTGTATGATATTAATATTGCACTATTCGCATCAATAGAGACCTGGTTATGTCTCCCGCATGTTCTCTGTCCACAAACTTGTTCGTTCAGAACCATCTCGATCAAATACTAAACAAAATTAAAAGTCCTAATTACAGCTTCACAATATCAAAGCCCGTCACGTTTCAACGATCGGAATGCGACTGATTGCTTGTGTGAAAGTGTGCGTAGAAGCCCACACACTTCATACTTCTAGGAACACCCACGCAAGAAAGGAAAATCTTTTCAAATTAGTCATACCGAGGAATCGGTGCGCGAACTAGACCACACACAGAACACATTTTAGCACACCGACACAAGTGTGCACACAAGGGTTGTGTGCATGGGGGCCTTAACAGTAACTTCTGAAAAATCATGCTTCTAGTGTTGGCGTGTGAATAAAGAATGATGTTGCTTCCGAAATTAATTTTCAAATAATAATAATAAAACACGAATACTTTCCAAAAGATTGGGAGCTAGGGCCATGGTTATTCGAATATAAGATAAGCCATCTGACAACCCAAATAGATACGTGTGGGACCAAAGCCTAGCTAAGCTCGTTCTAACAACAACACTGGCCTAGTGTCATCACGATACGACATGGTTTACCACGTAGGAAGTCCAGGTTCGATCCCAGCCACACCAACTCTCAATTTCGTGGCACACCCTCTTGGAGTCGGCACAGAACAATAAAACAAGTCGTTGCTGCAGATGAAAATCTGCCTCGAACAGCAGTGCCATCCCAAGAAGTAGCAGAAGTTTATCTGAGATTTATAAGAACAATTTGAAAAAACACGAAAAAAAAGAACAAAAAGCATGATTATCTACCGATTTCCGAAATCTGCATCCGTAACTCAAGACGAGAGCAAGCAATGCTAGATACAATCAAGAGCGTCAACAAGTAATCTCTTCAATCGAAATTCCCTCAAAACTCTTATCCGAGCGTCCATTCATGATAAGATATCGACGCAAACTACTATCCAAATACAAGCAACGCAGACACTATTTGATATTTTAACAAAAAAATAACACTGAACGTGTTCGAAACCCCATGACACCAACCCCTGTTGCAACACGCAAAACGACATGCTGCGTACAGAAAGAGGGCAAAAACGAAATGCAAACAATTGAATTCCTGCCGAAGGTGTACTGATCTGATTCATCGGCTACATATGCGTGTGTCCTGTGACGTGCTCTGATTTGTGTTATCCTGCCTGAGTGCATAGGGTTGAGACAGCAAGTGACCAGCCGAAAATCCCATAAAATCGTTTACCAAACGAAGGATAATGACTAGCCATTAGCTCTTATCAGTCAATGAAAATTCTCAAGCGGAGATAAAAGATGCCAGTGACTTACGATCGATCTGATTTATTGGGATGAGATCCTTTTAATCCGTAAAATCGGTCCATCATGCTTGGGTCATGGCACCCATGGCGTCTAGGTGCAAAAATGTGAATTGAACGTTGGGCATCCCACCAAAAGTATTACTTCCTGGGATGCTCACATAGTTTTCTATTCTACTTCGGTAATGGGACATTTCATAAATATGTGTGAGGCGGGGGGCAATTTTTTGAAACAGTTTTCGAGCCGCAGCGCAACTCTCGACACGACAGACAATTTTCATAGTTCACGGTACGCAAGAGTAGAGAAGCACCTCGAGAGGTCAACAGTGTGGTGTCATCTTTTACATTGCGTAACTGGTTCAGAGTCCAAGACTCTTTGTGCTCGAGCTAGGCTGGCAGTGCACTCTACATGATCACCTTCGGCATGAGATTCATGCTTCTCCAGATGCCATCAATCACACTCACAAACTCTTCTGTCGAAAATGCCTGTCTTCTTCTTCAATTGATGACAAAATTGTCTCTTTCTTATGAGGCGCATATTCGCTTGATGTCGCCAAGCATCCAGGGCAGTTAACTTATACAGAGCTTATACAGAGATACATCTTCGCGAGTCTTTTCCTCTAATTACCTTCCTCGCAAGCGGGATTATGTTCCGTAGCAGGATTTTTTGCGAAGAATCAGTTCTGATGGTTTGGTAGGACTGGCAAAATTCATTTTTTTATTCTTCGTGTCGCGAGTTTTGCACCCAGTTCTCGTCTAAACATACCAAAGTAGTAGCGGTTGTCAAGGGTTATTCTACGTCGGATATCCACTAAGTCGTCATTTGTTATTTTGTTTTTGTCTGCTCTTCAATGACCGCCCACATCCACCATCTACAAGTAAACGTGCGAGGATGTCGATGTCAACTGTGTAACCCAACAGTTTAACTGACTTGTTTACGACTGCCCGCCACACTATCTTCGCCAGTATTCGATGAAAAAGTCACACGACAGCGCATCTCCTCCAGTGCAGGTTTCAAACGGTTAGGAAGGCCTTGAAGAAAGTCGAAGCCGTATTTGAAGTCGCACTGGTTCGTGTAGTTATGTGGGATAAGGCGTTAAAAACCGTTCACACAGTAAGCTAGACAGGACCTTATAGCCAACGTTGAGCAGGAATAAATATCTGTCTTGCAAGAGGTAGGACTCATTTTTTGTGGATAGGTCCGATGGAGTTAATTGCATTTATCGGGCATTTTTTCATCATATCTGCAGATGTTCTGGTACATGCATCCTGCTCTGATGGTCAACCACCTGACTCAATCGAGTTCAACAAACGACAACTGTCCTGGTCGGGGCCAATCTCATCTCAATACAGCCTCTTTTATTCTTCAATTCGATGAGGGTTACGTGACAGCAAAACTGCGAGCTATCGTTAACTAAGTTAAAAACGTTCTTTATAAGTCCTCTGCCAATACTCTCCTTGCCTGCAAGGAGTTGAAACCTGAGTTTCAATACAAGTTTTTGTTCAAACTTCAATGCAGTACCATCCATCCGAATTCCATTCAAAGATAAACGTGAGTTTGAATCCACTTCAGTTCACCTGAAGTCCTCCCTTAACACAATTCATGTCGTAATCGCCATAACCATGGCTCTCGACGAGAGCTCATAGTCGCCCGCCCACTCGTTCGTAATGGGTTACGGCGTTATACTTATTTGGTCTTAAATGGGATTCAATATAATTCACTTCACCCGGTAATTCCGACCGCAAATATCTTCCGGAACGTCAAGCACTCACAAAGCCCACCCCTCTGCTGCTCGTGGTATTTGGAATAATTACAGACAAAAATTCGCTGTGAAAGACATTATTCCTGAAATCAAAATGTTTTTCTAACGAGGAAAAGTCACGACAAACAAGCACAACCTTGCTGTAGGGCGAGGTAATAATCCGGCCGTTGCTGCTCTCTCCGGTTATTCTGAGTAAACGAGCCAAGTCTGACTGGTATATGCCCGTTTGTCACGATGAGTCTAATGTGTAATTATTTACCCAGAGAGTGTGTGTGAGAGAGAGAGAGAGAGTGGGTAAAACAAATAATTTTGCGAAACAAACGACCTTTTGACTCGGAAAGTCGCCGTCAATAAGTGACTAACCTCGGATAAAAATTCAGCGTTTGCGGATGACAATGGACAGATGGCAGAACAGGAGTTTTAAGGAAGGAGCCAAACGCGAGGGGAGAGCTGGACAATAGCCTTGCACAGGGCATCAGCCAACATACGGGGAGTATCTTGACTGTAAAGACGCATCCGGAAAACCGGACAAACTCCGAGCAACGTTGCGCCAACCATTTGCGTAGAGTTGAGGCGCTATTTAAACCGAGTCACTTTACAAAACTAACGCATCAGCCAAGTTTTCGCTTTTTTCCACCAGGCTTAGTACCTTAAAGTCATCGTATGCGTGCCCATTTTGCAACCACACATTGGCAGACATTAGATGGCACATCAAGCAAGAGGACATTCTTAATGCCATTAAACAACTTTCAACTCAAAATCAGTGCACAGTGACAGCTCCCATAGGCGGACGGCAGCGGTCGCAGCACTTTTGACCGGCTAAGGAAGCTGGCAAAAAATTCATCCTGACCAAATTATTTCACCTGAAGTCCATGAAATTCGCAAGCATTTTAGTTTACACACCAGGAAACAAAGTACAACAACAGAACACAGCTCCAGAAATAAAATCACATTTGTGAGTAGGGACAATAATTCGACCCCAAGTGCACACCACACACACTGTTTAGTTGCTTTTTGTTGTTTTCCCTGTAAAGTCAGTTATGTTGACTGGATACTGGGAAATTTGCTGATAAAAATTATGTCCGTCTAAGAGAATTAAATTTACAAAATTGCGGCTGATGCCCCTGGGTTAGGGAGTCTCCGCTAAAGGGAATAACAAACGTATGCAAGATCCACGTTCGTGAGAAATTGTCCGCTCAAGGGGATTGCCCGCCTAAGAGAGTTGTCCGGCATAGGAGTTTTCACTGTATAACGAAAAAGGAAGGAGGGCTAAAAAAGGAAAGGTTTGTTAGTTCTGAGCAAGGCCATGTATTTTCGAAGTTCTTCCAGGAGATACGAGTTAAGGTTACAATAAGAACAATCAGCAAAAGTTAACACAGCCTCTTTTATTCTTCAATTCGATCAGGGTTTCGTGACAGCAAAACTGCGGACTATCGTTAACTAAGTTAAAACGTAAGCAGAACGGTCTTATAGCCCCTCAACCGCGTTTCGAGCTGAGGCTGTGTCATCAAGTCATTCCAAAGGGAACTCATAACAACTATCCTATAAAAGATTTCAGGAGCACACGCCCCATGCTTCGTTGAATTTTCAGAGTTGCACAAAAGTTGAAAGGCCTGCCACAGTCTCAAAAATATCCTTAAATTCTAAACTACCATATTCTTGTCCAAAAACAGAACGAGGACCAGAGCTAACTCTGGGTCACAAGAAGGGGATTGCTGAATTTTACACAATGGTAGTGTGTACGGAAACAAAATGATTAAGTCTCAGAGTCCTTATCTCAACACATCCAAGGTATCTACTTTGCCCTTAAACATGTCTTGAGTACCGCTCATAGCCGTTAAAATCGTCCATTAAGTTCCCTTCGTTTGTGTACTTTTAATTGCATTTTTTGCACCTAGGTAAACGGGAAATTATTGCACTGTGGCCGAATTAGCTTATTTTAGATTGGGTTTGCATTTTACTTTCTTTGCACAAAATGATGTTGCCTACTTACAATCTGGTGTACACATTTTGATTAAGAGTGGCTTTCTCCATTGCTAAGTTGACGTGCTGTGACGTGAAGTGCTTAAATAACATTTTGTAAAAATCACTGGCCAACACAGCTGGAGTCGACGTGAGTACAGAAGTAGCCATACGATGTTTCCTGGCATTCAAATGGAAGAAGCTTCTTCTAGAAAGTAACACTCTCTGACCATTGTCATTGAATCGAAAGATGTGGTGCCGAGAGTTATGAAAATTAATTGTCGTGCCGTGATTGAAAATGGAGATTCCGCGCCTGCAGAAGCTGAATCAAACAACACGAATGAACTCATAGTGAGAAAATCAGTTGTTTCAAAACGAAGTTAAGCAGTAGTGCATTTTCTCGAGGAACCAAAGATGGCAACAACTAAAGAAAAATTATAGATGCGTTTAAGATGATAGCGAGTTTCGAATGGGAGCATTAATGAGGGATATGACAAAAATATGACGCATCGTTCTCAATTTCAACACTGTTACCAAGCCAAGCTATTATGAACAGACCTTGCACAACTGTTCGAATGAAGGCGCAAAGTGAGTTTGTCAGCGTCAACATACTTCTTATAATAACAATAATAATAGCCCGGAGAGAGTTAGGGCCTGGCTTGCCTGGTCAACCACTGGTTTCTACATGCTTTTGTTCTCTCACGAGTGAGGGGATTCCGATTGAACGAATTCGAAACACTTTTCCAGCCTCGAAAGAGGTGTGGTCTTGAAAATTGCTTGTCGTACCGGAAATCGAACCTAGACGCCGTGCTTAGGAGTCGGCGTACATACCCACTAAGCTACGTCGACCCACTAGCCTCATGGTCTTACGCTACTGCTAAAAAATAAGACAAATGACAGAAAAAGAGTGTATTTTGAAGCAAGTATTTCAATAGGTTTAAAGATTTTAATATTTGCTTGCGGGGGTGCATTCTGTTGATGCTTCCCTTACAAATTGGGAGTATTTTTTAATTTTTATTTTATTTTTATTTTAGTACAATTAAATTGATACAGCTGATGGATTTGGCCATTTCGCAGTATGTTTTGATGGCAGCCTTTGTAAGCCAAAAATAGTGGCAACAAACAAAATATTCTGTCTCTCGCATGTGTGCCTGAGATTTAATGAGATTTTGAGCACACAACTAATTACACGCTATTCATGGCACGTCTGTACGTGTTGCACTAGACAAAAGTTACGTTATCACGTGTGCGTCCTAAATATAGACTTGTACATACGTCAAGCTAATTCACAGTGACCGCGCGAACGTCATAAATGCAGGTACCTGCCACATTTATTTTCACGTACTGAAAATTACCACTTTTGAAGCCTACGAAATTGGTTTTCTCTTAAGTAGGCAACGTACATTAGACTACACACATGATAACTTGAAGGCAAGAATTAATACAGTCGGCTCCGCTTATTTGCAACACAAAAAAATGCTGAAAATTTGTCGCAATTCAGCGGAATTTGTATCTAAAAGATGCTCATGATTTATTGCACCGTGATTAATTTCTTGTGCATGTGACCGAAAGTTTCGTTAAGCGGAGTGCATATAAGCGGAGTCGACTATATTAAGAAGATTTCTGGTGAAACAATTGTAAATTCACGTGAGATTAGATTCACGTGAAATTAAATACTAAATTCACGTACATGACGTGAAATTGCAGTCCATTCTAGGTATGTCGCTTCGTACGTCAAGTGCCTTATTTCCGAAAAGAACGACTTTCATAATTCATGAGTACACCTCTCCTCAATGGCGGAGAGTACAACAGTTCGACTTCGCCCCCGTGTCCACCCTTGCGTGAGAAGAATAGCACGCACAACACGAGCGAATATATTCGAATTGGGAATAATGAGAGTCAATGAGAATGAATGAACTAGACAACAGGAGCATCATGAGACCGATTGGAAAAAGGGAAAACAAAGACTGTCACCAAAAAACCATCAATGTTGGTCCATGACATCGATGGGATTTTTTGTTAGACTAAGTCTTAGTAAACGTAGCATTTCTCTGCTATTCATCCGTCCTTAGTCGTGCATGAGGTTATGGGTGCTTTGTGCTGCCCTGTCTGTCTGTATCTCCTTAGACAGGCAGTCATGTTCAGTTCTGTTTATTTCCTTATTTGCTTAAGCAAAGAAGGACGCCCACAGGATGGACCAGATACCACAGACCGCGGTGAAAAAACAAACTCCTTCAAGGAGCACAATTTGTCTTGTGCAATTAATTCCTAGATGTAGTGAAAGTCTGTGGATGAGGACTGGGTTACGTCCGAAATGAAGGCAAGATTTCTTGTGACAGTTTCAACCACTTTAAATTCATATTCTGGTTGATTTTTTGTTAGTGCACAAATGTTGAATTGGTTCAGTTTTATCAAATTCGAATTTATGTGGCGGTCTTAGTCAGACTATATGCCAGATTTTTGTCCTGTTTAGTTCTGGTTGCAGTCCGAGCTGGAATTATACTTAGCTCGTGGTGTGCCTGCAAAGAGGACCTACAGTTCCCTGTCGACTTGGTCCAAAGTTTGCTAAATTTGTTCACCAGTTTACTTCCCTGTACCCTTTCTGCTCTACGTCGCGACGTTGCGACGATGTGGGAGATGCGTGGACTACCCCACAGGAGCAACTTGGTGTTCGAATGGCGCCCGATGCTTAGACCTTCAACTAATCTGATGATAAACCGAATTTCGAACTCATCGCCTTGTCAGTGGCTTAAGGAAGGTGGTGCCATGGAATTTATTAAGTCATTGTAGTGAACCAAGCCAGTATCGTTGCTATTGTTTCGAACTTAATACAGTCTTCGCCGCCCCAGTGTGACAATACTGGCGGGGAGGAGGACATCAGGCACCGGATTGAGGAGAGGCTTCTTGGTTGAGGCCCAAGTCCACTGGGAAAGTGTCAGAAGATGAAGAATTTCAGTTCGATAGATTTTGTCAGATATCGTCTTGATCGATTCTACGTTTCTTCAGGATAATCCCTTGTGACCGTGCCCGTTTAAACGGTTATTTACCTCCACCAGTTGCCTTTAGACAGATACTTGGGTTGAATCACCCTCGTGGGGCAGACATCATCCGTGAATTCACTTCCTTGGCTGAAGACAAAGCAAACAGATCAGTCAGGGGCAAAGCAAAACAAGTTTTTTGATGTGCAATTTTATAAATTTATCGCCAGCACTTAGAATGAATAGTCTTCTCGGACTACACTCGGAATTCCACGGGAATATCATTTTAATTCTCAATCAAACTTTGAAGACCTCTAAGCGACAATGTTCGCCTTTCCCCTCGTAAACATCTGAATAAAAAATTAAGTGTGCCCGATAAGGGAACGATTTGGATTTTAAATTCACCTGAGGACCGTCAACTGGTCTGGTTGATGTCTGAGTTAACTGGAATACGGCTTGTTGTGGACAAAAGACGTGCCTGCCTGTGGGCTGGTGGGAAAGTAAATCACAGTCGTGCATCAAGTGAGTGCATTCTGTGGAGTCTTGTGATCTTCTGTCACACTTTTGCTAGATAAATTATTAGGTTTATTGGGAAAATGTTGGTGACTTGTTTGATAGGACTCTTGACCGTTCTTCGTTCCGACTGATTAGAGAACCTTTAGACCATAAACAAAATGACTGAAAGTTCCCAATCCATTTCCAAATTGAAGGTCTGAGAGTTCTGGTCCATCAATCTGCCGATGTAGTCCGCATTTAATCGGCGAATGTGGGCGTGTCTTTGACCTTAACTCATTTCCCACAGAACTGAATCACTGTGGGAAACAGTTTCTCCGAGCGAGTATCACTGTGTCACCACATTTGCCGGTCGAACTTAGAGCTTCGGTCGGTCGAAGAGCTCTCTGTCATTTTTCTGTTTCCGAATTTGTTTATACATATTTTAGAGGAGATTTTTTTGTTGATTGTAAACTTACCTAAAACTACTGCTGATACCGCCTACACTACCACCACTGTATGGGATGTTGCCACTTCCCCCCTGCATACTGCTGCTGCTGCTAATGCCGCCATTACTACTGCTGCCACTGGTGATGCTGGTGGTTATACCGCTGCTACTACCACCACTAATACTGCTGCCATTACCACCAATCATCATTGGTACAAGATCATCGCACACGATACCGCGGAACGATACACACGCGAAACAAATTAACCACAGATAGAATTTTATATACATTTTCGTATTGAAATTGTGTAAATATTAAATATATATATATGCTAGAGAGCCTTAATAAATTTAAAGAACACACACACGCTCTGAGAAGAGAAGACTACTACTACTAGTACTGTGATGGGCTGGCTACACACGATGGCGATGACGACACGAAACGAATTAACTTTTGCCGCGACGACGATGATAGCGATGACGACGGCAACGGCAAAGGCAACGGCAACGGCGATGAAGACCAAGATCAAGAAGAAGCTGAAGACGAAGATGAAGTCGCAGACGACTAACGACGACGATGATGACGACGAAGACAAGAACAGCCTCAAGACCAGTTGAGGCGTGTATACGAAGTGGCGGTGTTATGTACAAAAACTTAAGTAAAAATAAATAATTGTTCTCGATTGTGTTTTGTTAAATTATTTGGCAAGATACGTTTTTTGTTTGGGTTGTTGTCAGTTGCAGATACTTTTGTTTTTTTTTTTGTTATTCACACACTCGTCCTCTCTCTCACTCTCTCTCTCTCTCTCTCTCTCTGCGGCTTGCTGGGTGCTGGGTGCTCTGTTTTGTTTGATATGGAGTCGTATGGTAGTATGCAGCAAGAAACCGGCGATTAAGACATAAACAACAACAAACCCCGGAACAGAGGAACAAAATAAAAACGAACACGAAACAAAAAAAAAAACAAAAACAAAAAAAAATATTAACACAAAACCAGCGAACAAACCAACAAACAAACAAAAAAAAATGTGCAAAAAATTAGAGATGTTTGCGAAAAAATGCGAAGACGACTAGCTATTGTTTGTTTTTGAGATGTTTTATCCTCTGCTGGCGCACACACACATTCACTCACACAACAAAAGTCTGTTTGGTTTTTAGTGGTTTTCTGGCCGGCGGCGGCGGCGGCGGGCACTCTTTTTCTCGTGGTACGTACTGCACGTTCGGCGAGTGTACAAGACTACCAGTACCAGTGGTGGCACAATTGCTTGTGGCACGAACTGATAAAATCGACCAACATAGAACCAAACTAACTGTCGGCAGCATCACTGCGACTACCACCGCCAGAGTGTGTTGGTGGTGCGCTGGTGTGCTGTCGAGAGCGAACCACGACCGGAGCGATGGCAACAGTTCGTATGTACGTGGCCGTGCCGTGCGTTGTTGTGTTCTTGGTTGTGTAGAGGGTGGGCCGGAGAGTGTTCGACGGCAGATGAGATTCGTGGTTGGCTGGCAATTCGGATCGGAGAATCTGGTTCTGGTTGGAGATCGTCTGCTGCTGACTGCGCCGGAGGGTGGACATGTTGTGTGTTGGTTGACTGTTGCAGTGGCTTAGATGACGCACAACGCGGGAATGGGACTCGGGAGTTGCTTAAACGGAGTTTGTGTTGAGAACGATGGTCGAACAACAGCATTGTTTGACGGCAGCTGGTTGCGTGCAAAACAGAGGTGCCATCTTTCGAAGGTATACAGAGTATTGAAAGGTACTGACGAATGGGAAGAAGCGTGTGAAAATTGTAACTGCAAGAAAAAGTGGGACTTTGTTGCTGTTGCTTAGCACGCCAGATCTATGAATTACAGTTTTTCTTTTTTTTTTACAGAAAATCGACATTCTGAGTTAGTGCCGTAAGTATACGTTTCAGAAAATAGCGCGTAAGCAGACTTGGGCCAACAGTTGTGCACGCTATGGTTTTCTTTTCAGACAGCCGGGCAATCTGGGCAATGTAAGTATTAGGTTTTCACAAGACCCTCATGCATTTGTTTCAGTGATGACCTCTTCATTCGATTACCGGCTGAGGGATGCCTTCTTTGGACGACCTGAACATTCGGTGTCTCATGTACGACCGCAATGGAACTCAGTAAACCACTTCTTCTTAACAACTTCTTACTACTTCTTTTATTGAATTTGGTTTTCCAAAGTCGCCATGGTATATTTCATGCTTTGCTTTGGTTTCCCAAATGCCTCACTTGCAATTATACTATACATGGGAGTTAAATCTGCCTTGTGGAAGAGTGCCTCTTGAAGCTTTGGCTTTGATGGTGCTACCACCAAACGTGTCATTAGTTTTTCTACTAAGCAAATTTAAAATATTTACATATTCTAACGGATTGATGAACATTGGCATTTTATGGAGCATGATAAATGTGGTTTGTTATTTCAGTTCAGGAAGAATTATTGTTTACTTTCTGCAGGACCCACCAAAGCTGTGCTTTCTGTTCTTCTGTCACTAAATTAACTCAAAACATATTTTTGAATGAATTTGTGCAGTAAATTGTTGCCAACGCTGAAAACAAAAGACAAAATTACAGATACAAATGGTCTAGTAAGCCTTAGCAAAATGGAGAGTCAAACGATACGACACCGTGTTTCATCAATGAACAGTATTTCAAAACTAATGAAAGTTGGGCTTGTCAGACAGTGACAGTGGCTTCTGCGGGCGCCTATGCTTACAGCCCATGAAATAATTCAATTGCTGAGTGCGACATTTCCTGGCTGTGTAATCTCTCGTTACAGGGGTCGGAGTGGGCATCCTTAACGCATTGTTACCAGGTTATTTCCTTCAAACCTGCTAAGATTAGGACGAAATGCTGCTAAACCCGGTAGGCAAAAACTAGAAATGCTTAAAAAAACTGCAGCTTTTTCACCTTGTGGAGTGTATAATAGGTTATAAGAGTGTTTACAGATTTATTCGCATTAAAAATCGTGTAAATAATTCCGTTCGTCCTTCACATTTGTCCGGTTATGAGAGGTGTCCGTTAGGAGAGAGACCCTATATTAAGTATATTTGTTATTACTGTTAAATATTTATTGTGATCGGAGATGATAATTTATAATGAATGATCATTTCTAAATGTTTTACACACACAGGTGTCCAAAGGTCATTGGTAGGTCTAATAGAGCCGCTACGGCAGTCAGAACCATGCCAGGTATGCAAAAAATAGTGAAAACTCAGATTTTCTGGAACTCACAAATAAAATATTAATAAATGAAATTATTCGGAATCTTTATTAAGAGCATTCGTTAAGGATAACATTTTATTTGTTGGAATAAAGTTAAAGTGAATTTCAGAAATCCCTGCTTTATTTGCTAAATTTACCTGTGAAAATATTAAAAATATAAGCAGCATTAGATACACACACTTTTTATAACATTTGCTCAAAATGTTTCAACTGACCGAGTCTCAGTGTTGTTAAAACCCGATGTCAAAAGATCTGATTTAAATTATTATAAAATTTTACTTACTAGCGTTGGGGCCGAGCGTTGTCATGATGAAAAATTATTGCCTCGTGTCTGGTCGCATATTAAGGGGCGTTTTTCGTCTACTGCTCTCTGCCAACGGATTAATTGTGTTCGGCAGCGTTGTCCATTGATGGTTTCACCCGGTTTTAGCAGCTCATAATATAGCACACCCTTCTGATCCCACCAAATACAGAGCATTACCTTCGATACCATGGGTATTCGGCCTTGCCGTTGATTTAGCTGGTTGGTCAAGCCAAAATCACCACTTTTAAAGCGTGGAAACCACTTTTGGCACTTACGCTCAGCTAGCGCATGTTCACCATAAAGTTCCACCAAAATACGATGATTTTCGGCACCAGTTTTTTTCCTATTAAAGTAATGAAGAAGAACTGCCCGCAAAAACACTTTTTTATGCCCAAAGTTCGACATATTTGAGTGAAAAAAAATTATTCTTGTTTACGCTTCAAATGAATGACATATACTGAAATGACGCATGGTCCAATGGAATAATACAAGTTACTCCATCTCTTAACAAACCGCAAGAAATAGACCCAATACTTAGACTGCACAGCCACATCTCACAATAGATGACACAACACTGCTGACATTGAGCATGCTAACACGAGAAATGAAGTATAATAGAGATGCCCAACTTCACAACTGATTGACCCCCAGTCTATCGACTAATTTCTGAAACTTTTTGACAGTTATTCATGTTTTTTAGGGTTATTCACGAAATAACGTAAATGCCGTTCTGTGATTGGTCAATTTGGCTTTAAAAACCCATATAAAAAATGTTTGTCGAACATTTTAAGGGGCAAGAGAGATTGGGCATCTATACCACACTTCATTTCTGACGAACACGTAGCGACAAGTCCGAAGAGTCATTTATGACTGTTAGCTACAAAGTAGACCGTCCTTTTGTTACATTAACACAATTGTCTGGGATTTAGGCCTAATTACCCGCATCTACCTTGTAGCCTTTATGGTTGATTAAAACACAGTCATAAGGTTGAAAACTGCGTTTCACAAAATCTTGCGTTAATTTGGGGATATTATTTATTAATTGAGTAAATGCTGTTGTCATTCGTAACTAATCCTAGAGAGAAAATCAATTTTGAATTAAACCCTTTCACAACAGTTGTAGCTAGGTCTAAAAATAATATGGATGGCGCAACAGACCGTAGAGGGCCAGGGCCTAGCTTCTCAGCAACCACTCGTGTTGTGCGTGCTCTTGTTCATTCACAAGTGAAAGGGAACTTCAGTTGTTAGCCGACTCCGAACGGCCAATTTGAGAAGCTTTTTCTAGACAAGCAGAAATAAAGTACTGAAGAGATATGCAACTTCTACGTCTCTTGCCCCTCTCTGTCATTTGGCAGCGTTCGTCTGTAAATACGTTTGAGCTAAGCGAAGCTAATGACACCCGCCTAACACCATTGCTCTATACTCCTAACAAGTGTGCGTGAAAATACATTGGAATGCGTCACCGAGAGCACAAACGTCAAAATCTGAGGTGAACTGCGATGGACTAGGGGGTTTCCGCTGAAAAGTTGCGTATCTCTTTAGTACTTCATTTCTGTAGACAAGCCTATTCACATATGTTAGACACAAGCAAACAATTGTTCTTTTTTAAAGAAATTCACAAAAAAAGAGTGGAAAATGCACCACCAGTTAAGACAATAGCAATCTTAAAGTGCCAACCTTTACACACAGTCATCGTTTTCCAATCGGCTTGATTGCAATATAAAATCAACTCAGCTTGACAGAGGATATTCGCATAAGTTAGAACATTCCCTAAAATGTTTGATACAGAAACAACCCATTTCATGCCAAAAAAACGATTGGATTGAGACTAAAGAGGCAGAAGCACTTTGAGTTCTATGCTAATATACGATGGATTCCTGTTTCATTAAAGGCCTTATAGACTCCGCCCTAAGTCCGATAGAATACTCCCTTGCAACATAACCAACAGAACGCGTCGCCGCGGCGCGCCTTCATTACGAATTCAAATTTAAATTAACTTAAAATCTTGGCGATCGTGGGTGGAGGAGGAGCAGGGAACCATCAAAACTAATAATAATGTGCAGTGCTTGTGAAGAACATGTTGACATTTGTTTACTGGATGCAAGTATTTTTAGAAAATCTATCCGCCGAGACTTTCCAGAAGAACTTGCAAAAGTGCGAGTATCTATTGAATGTTTTTCTATAAATTTCCCGTCGAACTTTTTACGGTTTTTTTTTTTTTTCTTTTTGTCTTGCCTTTTCATCCAGATGGTAGTACTTTGGCGCTTGTGGTAAACATTTATGAAGTATACAATCCATAATATATGAGAATATAAAGTGCTATAAGATACATTTATTGGAAATTCTTTAAATTTTCATAAAACTGCCGAATTGTGGGTACATTGCACATGTGTAAGTATGAGTATGTCCACCCATGCGTGGGATAGCCAAAGCGGTTGCACGCCAGTCAAGGGGGACTGCACCAAAAGCAGAGAAAGGCAATACGGTCTTGTCTATTTCTAGAGAGTCACTAATCAGTTACAATGACTCATTTTTGGACACATTGTGAGTTGTCTTGTTTGGGAAATGAAAAGTAAAACACGCCTGAAATCAAATCTGGAATCAAATAAGACCTTTCGCGATTTTCGAGGGCTGTTCGATGAGTCAGTGACTTGATGCAAGATCATTTAGTGAACACTCGAATAAACAGAAAAGTTCAGTGAACATCTTGACACACAACCTTAATATTTCAAGACCATGGACAAAAACACATCATCTGTTCGGCGATTATTGGAGTTAGCGTCGATAATTTATCTAGTCTGCTGCGGACGTCTGGGCGAAAAAGCGAAGAAACTTACATAAAACAGCATTCGAAAGAAATTGAGGCCACTGATCAACCCCAGGCGCACTTTAGGCATAGGGATAGGCAAACAAGTTCACCAATTACAAACGGGGTTCCTTATTGCGGTTGTCGATAGTCGTTTGATGATCGACTTGAATGTCGATTGGAGTCAGTCTGGACATAATATAATTATTCCCTTACTGCGACCGCTTTTCCAAGATTTGTGTGGACATGTTGAAGACGCTTGGATTGTGTGCTTATCTAGGACATCGTACATTTGTATATAGAATTTGGCAATGGAAGAAATAAGTAATTCTTCTTCTTCTTCTAGTGGCGCTCCATACCAGGAAGGGCCTCAACCAACAAGCCTCTCCAGAACGATCTTTTGCTAGCTGCCTCCAAATTCACACGCCAGGTTGGTTGATGTCCTTTTCCATTTGTGTGAGCCATCGGTACCGTGGGCGTCCTCTATTGCTTTGTCCCACTGGTTCGGAGTGGCAGACTCTTCGGCCTGGAGCATTATTCTCGATGCGATCTACATGGCCTAGCCGTCTTAGGCGTTGAATCTGTAGACGCTTGTCTATTGTTCATGGTTAAATCTTCTTCATGACCAAAAAATGAACGCAGAACTTTTCTGCGGCTTCTTCATCTCCTTTTGAGATTGGACAGGCTTCCGTGGGCTATTTGTAACGAAAAAGAGAGCGGATCTGAGTTTGGAGAATCCCTCTGTGCGAAGCTCCGTAGGAAGGAAACTAGAAGACGAAGATCTGAATAGAATAAAAACGAGATGGGTCAGTCTGGACATTGGAACAATAGCAAAGGCCCTGTGGCTGTGTCTAAGAGAAGAGATCAACATCACTGATCAGCTTTAGTCGAAAAAAAGTGCGGAAGAATAGGAATCCTCACCGGACACTGTGTTATGGGCACGCATTCATCGTGACTGAGAGCGACTTTTGCAGCAACTGCAGAGATGAGAAAGAAATAGGATCTATCGTACATCGGCTATGCAAATGACCAGAAAACAGAACATGGGTAAACACTTCTTTGCAGAGCTGAATGCCTGTGCGGTGTAGACATGAAAAGCATCCCGAGGTTCTCAAATGAAGCGGCATGGTTTTAGTAAAAATAAAAGCAGGTCTCATGGTAGTAGTAGAATATTATCTATTAATGGCACAATGAAGCCATCTTGTTGGTCTAAGTAAGCCTCGTCCGCAAGGCCGTGAGGGCACCCATTACCTACCTACTAACATTACGTGTGACAGCCGTGGCGTTGTGGGTTAGTTCGTCGACACCAGCGCACTTGAGCCTACGCAAACGAGGTTCGATTCCCTGTACGAGAAAAATAATTTTCACGGCCCCGCCTCCTTCGAGTCGTAGTCAATGCTCAAAGAGTATAAAAAGGGCTTTCGGGTTCGCCATAAAATTAAAGGTCCTTTCCACTCGTGAAAGAGCAACAGCACACACAACACGGGTGGTTGCTGAGAAGCTAGGTCCTGGCCGTCACCGGGCTGTAGCGCCACCTATATTATTGTATTATTATTATTCGTCATCAGATGCACCAAACCAATACCTCCACTGACTTCATTAGTATTTTAAATCAGTCGCAGTTTAATGCCCCTATTACAATACAACTTTAGTTGTATTTAGTTTGATCGTAAATGAGAAATCGGTATTATCGAACACAACTTTGAGACAACCAGTTGTCTTTCAGTTGTCAAATCAAGACAGCTTCTAATTTTCAGTTGTGTTCTAATTTTTTCACGGTATTAAGAGAGACAACTCAACTAAGTGTTGGTTGTCTCAACAGTCAAAACTCCTTTTCTGTAGTTGCATATATTATTTGGCGAAGTGGAGTTTCTTCTCACAATGGAAAAAAAGTTAGTATATTTAAATGTGTGTCCCAGTTTGAAATTCACAAATAAAAAGCTTGGTTTGGTTCCAGCAAAAGGTACAAGAACAGTGTGGAAATCGGTATTATCGAATTGAACAAACTTCGCTGATTCACTTTGTTCTTCTTTTGCCAGTTCGGGCTTTATCCACTTTATCCACGCACCTGTAGCACTCGCAATACTTCGCTCAAAACCACTGATACTGTCGGTTGTACTAGCCCTATGTTGATATCCTACACTTTTGATAGCTTTGTTTAGAGCGAAATGTTGTCATTTTGTCAATTTTCAGTTTCCGAAACTTAGGTTGGCTGCATTAGCTCAACTGAATATCGTTGTGTTCCGTAATACCACAAGTCAGTTCGGTTGTCTCAAAGTTGAGTTGTCTCGATGGCAACAAGGGGCATAAATGTTCACGGAAATAATTTGTAATGCGAAGAAATAAAATCTGTAATTTTAAACGGCAAACGCCATTAAACTTCGTAGTTGAGAAAACTTCACAATTTGTTTTGATTGAGTTACACAATACCAAAACTCCATCAATCACTTTGTCGGCTGTCGATTTAATCGACTATCGACAGCCGCAATAGGGACCACAAGTGTCAGTGATTACTTAGGCATGTTCTTTGTCGGCCTTCGAATAGAGTGTCGCTTGTGGATGGCGACAGTGCTCAATTGATGTCTAACCACGGATATCACGTCCAATGCAAATATTGAATTTTTTTTCAACTTCTACTTTTTTTGGACACTCAACAACAAGGAACCATAGCCAGGGGGCAATATGTCTAAGTAGGAAATTGGTAAACAAATTAAGATCTTATTCTAATCGTCCCGTTGTAGAGGACTTCGTAAGCTTAGTAGTTTCAGAATTCAGATTAATATGCACAGAATGTGACAAGCTCCAGGGATTGATGATATGCTACCTAATGCGACTGTCGCCAAAAAATAAGATCCAATCATTTATAACACTTATGTCCGAGTTCACAGTGCTGGCTTATCTGCTGGTTTAGCCAAGTGTAGGATCGAACATGAACTCTACTCAAGAAGACTTAGTTTTCACAGTCAATATTTAAGGGTGGTTTCGGTAAGCCATTGAGGGGACATTTTGAGTATGAAGTGAGTGGCATTTATGAAGAATCTATAGTGATCGTGATTGAAGACACACGTGTCAGACTGCAGCACCCAACTGAAGAGAGAAAAAGGGAACACACCAACTCAACAAGGGAATGTTCATGTATATTGTTATAAAATGAGTGCATCTATAAATGTGTATGCTTCCTGTTCTCATTAATAGCATATCCAGACACACTATTTGGTTACTTATTGACACTTAGGCCCAGGGCTTGCGCCATACGACTTTAGTCGCAATTCGACCCTTTCTTGAGGCCGCGGCGTGCGGAAAGACCATAAGATGACTCCGGCGACGGTTTTATATGAAAAATATTTCTTTCACCAAACACGTCGTTAAGTTTCTTCTAAGCAATAAACTCAACATAAATTATAAGAAAATACAACTAATCGACTGCACCACTCCTAAGCGTGATAAAACCTTAAAATTAGTAGTGATTTGGGACAAGTGCCACTTATTCTGTCCCGAGACACTTTTTTGTGCGACCTTCTCAAATTTTTCAGCGGCAACACTACTTAGGTCATGGTAATCGGTGGTTAAGGTTAAAGCTTCCACTGTAAAAACGAAAATTGGATAGATTGTGAGTTTATCCTGGATCGACACTCACGCTCGCAAACGGGTATTTATGTGTTTATTAATTTTTCTAAATGCATTTCATCGGCTTCTAAGTGCTCCCCTACCGATAAGGTAGGTAAACCTGGAATTTGGGATTTATCTCCTTAATCGCGTAGAAACGGTCGGCAGCAGCGGTACACTGAGCTTAGGAAATACCTAACCAGAAGAGAGACGGTCGCGCTGTAGAAAGTTGTAGAACGATATGAGTAAAATTTTTGGCAAAATGGTCTCGAAATGTGTTAGTTTTTGGGAACAAACTACATTTATGCGTTTTTTTTAGAATGGTCTGCACTGATCCAAAAGAAATGTTAACACAATCAGGGATGTATCAAGTTGTGTTGTAAAGTATGAACAAATAAATGAAACAATATAAGTCGCGCTCCTTTCGGTATTGATCGGATGGCCTCCTAGAATGCCCGTCCTCCCTTAATTTATTCTCTCTCTTACAACACATCTTCAATCGTGGAATTTCCCGTGCAAGGGAAACAGTTGTCAATCGACGATTGACACCATACCTTTTATTTCCTCAGCCGATCCTTGTCTTTGTCAAGGCTTTTTATTCATTCTTTGCATAATTTATGCCACTTGCAGGTATTTTTCTTTGTACATATCCTGGCCACTGATACACTATGCGGCAGAATACAAACAAATCCAACCAGTAACCAGTAACTCATAGTACTATTGCAAATTCATTGTTAAGCCCACAGAATCGGCCACTTTTTTTGAAAAACATTATATTTATGGCATACATCCACTTGCATCATTCTGACTATGTTTGCACCATAAAATAAACGAAGAAGAACAATACATGTAAAACCCAAAAAATTTTTCAATTCTAAGATTTTTCATTTGTTCACTTTTTGCTTCTAATCGACCACGTCACCTACTGTGAAACTTCTCTACAGCGGACAGCAGCGGGACCATTATGATTGTCCGTTATGTAGGGGTGTCCGTTCTGAAGGAGTTGAAATGCACGCATATCTTCCAAGACGAATTGTCTTCTTCTCGTTTTCAGTAATCACACACAATGCACGTGTCTTCATACTGGGACCCAGACGAATTGTCCGCAAAGAGAGATGTCACTTTTAGAGGGCTGTCCGTAAAGAGAAGTTTCACTGCAATGCTTGTACATTTGTATTTTCTGAAATCAACGCACGTGCCATTGCGGAAACATGCACTGCCAATTGAAGTAGAGGAGAAGCGCTCTGGCCTTAACCAGAATATATGCTGTCGACAAAGAAACCCTTCGTCACTCACCACCTATGACAAAACATCACGACAGCTACAATTTCGAGGTAGCAAAGGAGCTTGTCTACCTCGGGGCAAACGACATCATAGTGAAGATCCGAAGTAGAACCACCCTTGGCAACCGATGTTACTTTGGATTGTTGGAACAACTGGGCTCAAAACTCCTGAATCGGAGCACCAAAATCATGGCCTACAAAGCGCTTGTTATGCTAGTCCGAAAGCTGGAGAACAATCAAAACTGCAGAGCTGATGTGCCCTGCCTCAGCCACATCGAGCGCATGGACATCAACGCATCTTCGGTATAGAGTCCAAGTAATCGCGGATGCAAGACAGCTTGAGATAACAGCTTAGGGCACTTAGTTTATTATGCGTGGGATATTTGAGTACTCGAACGAAAATACACTGAACCCCGAGAGAGAATCTAATTTGTTGATTTAATGCAAACTATGAACGCATTCTGCCCCAAATGGCGAGAGGTACAAATTATAGTGATCTGGATCCTACACGGGTAATACCCGATTCGACAATTACACGAGTACACGGGTACGCGAAGTGAAAACTACGTAATTCATTAGACTAATAAGAGACCAAACTTTAGCTGTTAATTTCGTTGTTATAACCGAAGAGTCGTTGCAGCCGATATCACTTTAAGCGAATTCTATGTATTTTTATTTGTAATCAACGTAAGTCACTGAAGAAACCTGAGGAATTTGAGCGACTTTTTGAAACATCGTCCGACAGATAATAGACTAGATCTTGGAAAAGACGCAAGGAACACACATCGACACACACCACCTTTTCGTCGATTTCAAGGCCGTGTTTGAAAGCGTGGATAGAGACGAATTATATATTCTCAAGTTACGACATTCCTGCCAATCTCAACAGAATGAGCAGGATGACGATGAAGAAATCTCACTACTCCAACACGGTCGGTAACGAACTCAACAAGACCTTCAATGTCAAATAAAAATGTGGACAAGGCAACGCGCTGTCGTTTACTTTTTGAGAAGAATGTTAAACTCACTGGCCAACACAGGAGGCACAATCTTCCAAAATTCCTTCCAGTGACTGGCATACGCGGATGACTTTGACGTGATTGATTGAACACAGCTAGCCGTCAATGAAGCGTTTGCTGGCATTGAGGCGGATGTGGCTACAATGGGTCCAATGGTAAAGGAGGGCAAACAAATGTATATCTGCCCCAATCCTGCATCGTTCTCAGGTGTTTTTCGAAAAGGTTTGGAAGTTTCATTGCACATATCCCAATGCAGAGCATGAGCGATCCATCTACCGAGTTTCATCCAACATCTGATCCAGTTGTTCAGAGCTTCATAAACATCCAAACTTTCAAATATGTAATCAACCAACTCTCTCTCGTGAATTTAAAGTACAACTTGTTAGACAATCGCACGACCAATTTATAGGTTTGTCAACCCCTTAAGGAAATGTGGTTCAAATCTGCGGGAATAAACATCTCAACACCACATGTAATCGCTGCGTGCACGAAAGCACATCTCCTTAGAGTGTAATCTCTTAAATTCCACAAGAAACTGTCGGATGCCAGAACTCTCTCTTGTGGCGTCATAGGTCAGAGCACCCTGATGATGCCCCATAACCGGCGATTCAACGGTTGAAGTGCTTTCGCAGGAACCGGTTTGCCGGCGCTCTCGTCCTCTGTCCTCTCCGCCCATCACATCCACACCGAACCCATTTTGAAACCCACATCCAATTTCAATTGTATGTCGCTAACATAACGAGAAGTTAGTGCCTCATCAGGAACGAGATTAGAAATCGCTCTCCCAGCCAGAAGGGGTGCACTTTAACCGGTCACAAATCGTTTAAGGGTAAACGAACCGGTGGCGATCATTTCACATCGTTTGCGCCACCAAGGTGGGTGCAGAAAGTCACTTCTAATAGCCGCCACTCTGCCACCGTCTCGTCTGCCGTAATCACACACAATCCTTTCTCGCATTTTCAACTCGCCCCGCATGACATTTCCACCGTCTCCGCACATAAAATCAAACGATATCATAATCGTGCTACAATTCGTCCCGTCTTTATCCGTGTGCGGCAGTTGTGCGGGTCCTTGTTGCACCGGACCCAGTGCGAGGTCATTTCAAATAAACATTAAGCCCTTCCACCGCCACAGGAAGCTCCCGGCGAAGAGGTGTGTCTCGGAGGTTGAACTGGCCGTGGTGGCCAGCAGCCACCGGCTTCGACGGAGCCAAAGGCTGTGCGGCGGCCGCCATAATGGGCTCGTTGCCATTATGGATCAAAGCCCACAACGTAAACATTATTTTTATGGTGTCAATATATTTTTATGTAGGTTTGGCTGCGTTGTTCCGGAATTAGAATGCCGTCGGACGAAAACACCGCGCTCGCAGTGTAAACAGAGTTGGGAGTGCGTTTCTAAATTTAGGCACCTGTGTCGCTTGTCTACCCAAAGATGCTCTGTTGAAGTTGGAGGAGCGTCAGTGTCTAAAGCAATGCTGTGCCAAGTCATTTTATGTCTTGCTGCAGCTGGTGCCGGTGTAAGACAGTTTTCATTTGTCTCGCGCTGCTGTGTTCTGTGAGAACATCAAATGCATAAATACTGCTATCCTTGTCAAGTGCTTGCTTGTGAGGGACGAATGACTAGCTGCAGGCTTGGTCGGGCATTCTGAGGTTTTTCTTAGGAAGACGATAGGTTGTATGCATTTGAGGGGTTATGGTTTATCGTCCAGTCAGCAGGAACAAACGCTTGTCATTTTCAAAGTCTATGTTATTTATACAGCCGTCGGGTTTTCCTTGCATTGCCGCTGATTAGAGAAAGAGATTTAGGCACGAGCCTTACAGCGACATGGCGAGTCTAATGTGGCTAAGCTGGGTGGAGATGGGTTAAGTGGAGAGATTGTCAGAGAGAAAAGCGGATCTGTCTTCAAGCTAATATTCACAGAAACCTTGTGGGTGCGTTCTACAAAGATTCTGAGAGTATGACGAATCTTCAAAAAATCCTTAACAGTGTATCAACAACGTCCAGTTCATAGACATTTGGATGTTCGGTTGTTGATAGTTTTCCGTACCAGCTGGTCGAATTATGACCTCAATCGTCCGGAATTCCGAGAATATACGTAATTCGATTCTGAGATCGCCAATTTGAAAACTGCATCGGATTTCCTCAAGGATATGTGTTATCGTATAATTTTGGCAATCTGGTACTGGATTTGAGAGAGATTTCATCTTTTACAAGTCAGTTCAACTGTTAGTTAAAGCCGAGAAAGATTAAAGTCGTCCCGTGTCCTCTGAACTGATTACATAGTATATTCTGCCGAGGAAGACTTCGATTCGTCACACACAACTTGGGACAGATCCTTGGCATAGGTAGCAAGATTGGCATCTATATTCGGATTACCTGGCACCAACACTAGCTGCGGACAAGACCTCCCACCCTCGTTTCCCAGACCGGACTGATAGCAGCAGAAGGGAAATTTTGTCTCTACACCAAAGGCTCAAAAAGGAGTGAGGGTACGGGCACGGGTCTTCTGCAACCTATTCGAAAAATCCCTGGCACTAATGCTGAGGTGACTGCAATACACCTTAATTCCAACACTCTCGCTAAGAGATCACTATCGCTGCAATAAAAGACATCGAAACTTGTCAGGTTATGCAGACAGAGCGAGTCAGCGAGATTTCCTTGGTGAACACGGAGACCCTATGTTGGGTACCACGGCATACTGACGCTCAAGGAAACAGCCTCGCAAAGAACGGATTTGAGCTTGGAAAATCCCTCTTTAAGAAGCTCTGTACGAAGAAAACTGTACGAAGAAAACTGCAATAAAAATGAGATGGCTCAGTCTGGATATTGGAGCAATAGCAAGGGCCTTGTGACCGCCGCTAATAAGAAGAGATCAATAGCACCGATCAGTCTAGTCGAAAAAAAGGACGGAAGCTAATAGGAATCCTCACCGGACACACAGCGACTTTTGCAGCGGCTGCAGAGGTGAGGAATAAATAGAATTTATCCAACATCGGCTATGCGAATGACCAGAAAATAGAAAATCGGTAAACACTTCTTGCAGAGCTGCGGTGCGGTATAGATTTGAAAAGCCTCATGAGGTTCTCAAATGAAGCGGGATGGTTTTAGTAAAAATAAAAGCAGGTCTCATGGTAGTAGTAGAATATTTTATATTAATGGCGCAATAGACCCATCTTGTTGGTCCAAGTGAGCCTCAGCCGCAAGACCGTGAGAGCACCCATATACCTACCTAACTACCTTACCTGTTTTTTTTTTTTTTTTTGTTTTTGATGAATAATCATTTTATGTTCTGTTTTCTGAAGTCTATATTTGCAAGAAACATGTTGTCGTCGAAACAAAATGTATGTTGTTGCATGAGAGCTTTCGTCATTTCTCTGTGTGCATCAGGGATCACTTCCGCACTTTTCCTTTCTTTTTTCATGTCTATTATGCGTTGATTTCGGTCGAGACTAGTTTTTCTGATTGGGAATCCGGCAATTCTGAACAATGTTCGAAGGGAAATGGAGAACGTCTTCCTTATTGTGAAGGACATTCCAACAGTAAATTTCACTGAATTTCCCTCAAAATTGTCGCCTATCATTTTTCAGAGAAAATCAAATAAACGGCGATAAATTATGGCAATTGATGCGCAGAAATTGGACCGTGAAAAGTGGGCCTATGACATCGACGCATAAACATTAGAAAACCTTAAAGAGAAGATTTATGGTGGCACGAAGCTCAAGGGTCAAGAAAACTACTAGGCAAAAATATATCAAACGATAGTTACACAGAGATGATTTACCCGTAATTGTTGATATAATATTCGACTAATTTTCTTCGAATGCGGTGCATGATATGATTCAAAAAAAGCCAAAGGATTGTTCGTCCTCAAGAAATTGCCTACACCTTTTTCGGAACCACAAAGTCAGAAAATAAGGATCGGGATAAAAAAAATGGGTCTTTACAATTATATAATAAAGCGTTATGTACGTAAGTATGTCAAACGAATACCAAGTGTGAAGATATTGGGTCCTTTGGTTGGTGTTTTGCTCAAGCTTATTACAAGTTTTGTGTTCAAATCTGGCTGATGCTACACTCCCAAGTATCGAGTGTATAAACTAAACTGTTTGACTGAAAGCAAAGTAACCTACATCAGTACCACATAACAGCTCGCCGAAACAACCAACTAACTCATGATTGGCTTCGTTCAGGTTTACTTCGAGGGTAAGAAGAACCTTGCCGAATGTTCTTCAAAATATCGACCGTCAAAGACCGTCTTATCTTGGCTTACGTCTTTTAAATTGACCTTAGTCGTTGTTGTAATTATTTGTTTACACTCCAGAAATGCTGTTTAATAAAATTCAATCCCATTCGGTTTCCCTAATTCTTTCATGTGAAAATATTTTGCCATAATGGCGATGAAAAAATGCGATGAAAAACGACAGCTTTGCGAAGGGAGGCCATAAAATGTTTATTGTCCCAAGGCTTAAGGCAATCCTCTCTCATGTAATCAACCAGAGAATCGGGGATACTCTGAGCAGATGTAAAAAAATGTGAAATTGTGGCCGGAAATGTTGTGCATTGGATTAAGATCATGGCTTCAGCGGTTTTTATATTAAAATCTTCCACGCAATAAAGCCGTGACCTTCGGCATATCAATTTGTACCCACGGATATGAGGAAACCTGCCACAGCAACACATCCTCAAATGACTTCTGTAGATTTCCTTATGAAATCTCTTTAAGAAGACAAACCTAGAAATTCCAAAATCGCACAGGAACATCAAATCACAGCTCGTCATTTCAATTTCCGCTCATGTACAGCGACGTCAAATGACCATCCATGTTTTCCACTTCATGCACTCTGCGTGTACACACACATCAATCACTACGTGCTCACCGATGACTCGATCAATTCCTCATGAATCACTTCATTAGAAGTCTCACACATCCAAGACCAAATGCAATGCTCCAGAAAATTATCCATTGCTTACATGATATCATCAAGCATCCGGCACCTGTAGGCTATGCAGTAGTGATGGGCATTTTCGCAATCGATAAATTTTAATAATCGAATGATTAGTTACTACTGACACTTTCGAATGACTAATTATTAACACAGCATGACTGATACTGCCGGGAACGGATAAGTGCAAAAATCGGGTAAGTGCTGTCCGTAGCCATTTTAAAATATTTCTATACAAATTTGTTCTTATAAGAGCAAAACGTTCAAATTCCGTAAAAATGCACTAATTTTCAAAATCCCTCATAAAGTTAACTAGTATTTTTGCAGCGGATAAGAGCAAATGTCAAATTTAATTTCGATAATTTGTGAATAAAAGAAATAAGTGTGGATGCTGTGAGTATCTGGCGGCTTGTCACACCAAAGGCTAAAAGCAATTACTTTAGAAAAGCGTTATTTGTTAAAACGATGCCGACTGAGTTGCAACAAGGTGATGTAGCAGAAGTACTATACACGCCGAAGACGACGGGATGGCGCAGTTGGTGAAGTGCCTGCCCTGGGTTAGTGGGGTCCCCGGTTCAAATCCCAGTGAAAGCTAAGTTAATACTCCTTTCTCTGGTTTTCAAATCAGGTCCAGTCACCATTTGCCGTTGGAACCAAATTAACCGCGGTTTCATTACAGTGGTCGATCGGTGGTAGTACCACAAGGGACCAACATGGTCAAAGTGTGCTGGTTAATACACGAGTAGCCCCTTTCCCTAAACTACACATGCCGAAAGGTATACAAATTCCAATAACTTGGAAGAAATTGAAGAAAAGGAAGAATGTTTGGCGAGCTGACTGAATACGAAGGTGAGGAGACAACGACGAAAACGTTGCGGAGCTTATATCCGAATCTGATGAGTTAGTCAACAGAAACTTTATGTTTCTTCATTTATTTTACAATTAACAATTAATTTTTTTCTAAGTTTAATACGGTGTGGCTAACAGCCGTCTACCAGAATCTGATTAGAATCCACGTCACTTGGTAGAGGTCTTCATTACGCACGGGGATGCTGTTCATTGTCTGGACACTGTAAGATCTCATACGGACCAAGCTAAATTGAGTTGTTTAAACGCAGATGTAAGCGAAAATCAAATTTTCATTTCTTTCGGTTCGTTATCAGTATTTTATTCTGTTAATACAGATAATATCTACATAGACTATTTATGTCCACCGATGTGCATTTACAAATCTAAAAATTAATTGTATTTTTTTTATATGAACGTTATGTAGTTCTTGAGTAATACAAGCCTTATGCAATTAGTCTAGCTCAGTTTTGTGCTGAGTTTTTTAAATCTTGTTCTTAGACATTAATGTGCATAGTTACATATGAGTTCAAAATTGTGCATCGAACTAAGTAAGCATAAGTGCACAAAAAGTTGAAGTCTGGACATTGTGCACTTATCCGTTCTCGGCTGTAAATGTCTTTCTTCAGCGCAAAAACAAGTAACAAATATGTACTTAGCTGCGTAGTGTTCGTCGAGAAATACTAATCGCGAGCATAATCAGAATGATTACACGGGTTGGACTCACTCAAGATGAGACTTCCAATTCGTAGTGTTTCCAGTAGTTCTTTTGCAGATCTATTTCTCTAAAAAATTCCATACTGTTGATCTTTTGCCCCCTGGCTTCATTATGAACTATTGTCAAATAAACCCATCATAGATATGAATTTTATCTATAATAATATGCCCGTCAACGACTGAGAAAACACGTAGATTAAGCCAAAAGGCACATTTATAATTTAGATTAGATTGGCTTAGAGTACGCGCATAGGGTTTTTATTATTAAGCTACTTAAGTTAGTTACGTACTATTGCCTAGCATGTAAGTAAAATTATAAATAATATTTCAAATTGCTAAGAAACAATCAAATTAAACTTACCAAAACTGTACAATGCTCTTAAGAAACCGTTAAATAAAAATAATTTTAAGGGCCGATGTTGATTTTGAATAAAACACAAATTATTTAGGGAATTATTGTCATTTCTTTTTATTATGATAAAATTGGTATGGTTCAACAAAATATCGGCCAAATGGACGCCGCGACCTCGGCGGCACACCTCCATCCGATGGTCCAAATTTTCGATGACGCTGAAGCATAATTGAGGTACTATGCCGTTAATGTGCCGAATTATCTCATGTTTTCGCTCTTGAATTGTTGCTGGCTTATGGACGTACACCTTTTCTTTCAAATACCCCCAAAGAAAAAAATCCAACGGTGTCAAATCACATAATTTTGGCGACCAATTGACATCGCCAATTCGGGCCATAAAAAGTTCGTTATCATTTCACGATAGCGAACACCATTCACAGTAACTGCCTGACCGGCCTTATTAAAAAATTATTAAAAATACGGCCCGATATCAAATAGTCACTCTTTGTGGGTGCATTGGTTTTTCGACAATCAATCTTGTTTCTTGATTATCATACGCCCAAATGCGGCAATTCTGCTTATTGACGAATCCACTGAGGTGAAAATGTGCCTCATCGCTGAAGATGATTTTCTTCGAAAATTGATCATCCACTGTTGCTATTTCTTGCCTCCATTCTGACCATTGACGACGCTTGAAATGATCAAGAGGCTTTAGTTCTTGAGTCAATTGCACCTTGTAAGCGTGTAAATGCAAGTCTTTATGCATAATGTTCATCAACGACGAGCGTGAGAGGTGCAATTGTTGGGCACGACGACGAGTTGAGGTGGACGGCTCTTCAGCCACACTATCGCAAACAGCAGCAATATTTTCTGCAGTACGAGCATGCATTGGTGTTTTCACATCTCCTACGGACTCGGTTTGCTCAAATTTTTGTACGATTTTTCCGATTATACGCACATTTGGACGATTAAATTGACCGAAAAAATCACGAAGTGCACGATATGTATTTTGATTTGAACGCCCATTTTCATAATAAGCCTGAATAACTTAACGCGTTGCTCGATTGTGTCTCTTTCCATGGTTCAAATTCAGTTAACCTGAAATTGAGAAATGTCAAATGAAATGCAGAAAAAAATTACAACGATTAACAAAAACAGCACAGAAACAAAAAACAATCCTGTCCATCATACAGAAGCCTTACTCAAACACAATACACCCAGAAAAAGGCATAGTGCGAACCTTGTTTTAGATATATGTACATACATGCCAGTGTCGTGGAGTCCATATAAACAGATGCTTACCGAATTACCTTTTAAAATTCTGCATTTCAACATTGTATCAATATAAGCCTGACCTTCGGGGCTGACTACCACAATATTATATACCATGAAAGGGTGCGCCTAACCAGTTTTATTCTTCCCGAAGCATTAATTTATTAAGCACGATTGGCCTAATACAGGACAGTGATCATCCGTGATCAACCATGTCGTACGCCGAACAGTGGACAGGCGACTCCAGAAACAGGATGTTGCTCGCACCCACGAGGATCTTCTTCGGTTCACAAGAGCGATTCCCGCTCTAGATAGGTAACATTCTATCAAAGACCGGCAATTTTACCAAAAAAAGTCTTCGCCACCGCTGGCGTTTCTAAACTACCTGGTGGTTGACCATGGCGGCTAGCTTACATAGGTTTTAAGAGGTAGTTTTTAAGAGAAAAAAAAAAATCCAAAGCAAAAAATGGTTCAATTGTGTGTGTTAGGCATACACATAACATATACTCCCGCACATAGATAAGACAGTCTTAAGTTATATGTGAGGCTAAGTTAGTATACAGTAGTAAACAGTAGTAAGAAGCCAAATTTAGCCAAGTTTTTCAGATTTTCAGTTTTCCTGGGACATGCAAAATTAATATACGTTTGTCATCAAAGACTAAAAAAAATCACGTAGCTTAATCCGACAGGCACATTTATTATTTAGAGTAGATTGGCTTGGAGTACCCGCAAAGGTCAGGAGTTCAGTATTGATAACAATTGTGAATTATTGTATTATGATAGTTAAGTAAGTTTTACGTAATTTTGACAAGCATGTAAGTTGAATTCATTACAATAAAAACAAAATTACAAAAAACATCAATAGAATCGATGAATCGTAATATGTGCACATGAACATAATATTTGCGTATTGCCTAAATCTGCGCACGCAATGCAAGCGAAAAATTCTACCTTAGACTCCATAGCAAGACATATGTGCTTACTATAATAACACGAAAAATGTCGGGGTTCATATCGTTCTACTGCTCGGAACTTGGGTTTCTTTCCTTGTTTTCACCGAGCTTGATTCCTCTCTTTCTAATACAAGCTTTCTTATGCAAAAATTCTGTGCTTTTCTTCAACTTAGTTTGCGAATTTTGTGTAACACTTATACGGAAAGCGAACGAAAACAGAACATTGTAAGCTATTGGCTCCTTTGGCGGAGCGGGTTGATCGGTTTCTCATGCTCCTTGTAGGCTCTGTGTTCAAATCTGAATGGTGAATGGCCACCTGTGATTGAGATTTTTCAACGCTCTCTAGTCAGTGTTGACTTCCAATATACTTTTGTTGTTGATTCGCGTGTATAAGTAATACTGAGCTGAGTATAGATTCTCAATAAAACACAAATACCGTTGGGGTTTTGGTTCATTGTAAAATAGTTTCAAGACTTCAAATAAACAAAATTATCATCACCCTTATTCTTCCAGTCACACCACATGCCACTGAGACAAATTTGTACTGCCTGAGTCACCTTATGTGACATTTAAGTGACTAATTGAGTACAAGTTTGTCACAGTGACATGTGGCTCAGCTAAGAGTCTAAGGATGAATTTCTGCAAGCTTGCAGGTGCATATTATTTTCGACCTACAATTTAAAATTGTCCACACCACGCCACTGATACATGCATGTACAACTAAGTGTAAGGTATACATAACAGCACAAACAAACTGAGTTAGAAGAAATGAACCGAGTAGTCGAGTAATATTTGAGTTTTTTCTTTCGTTCTCCTTATGTTCCAGATCAGGAGCTCTCGGCAAGAATTTGTTGTTACTTGTTCTCGCACTAAATTGATACATCGATCGAGTTCTCTTGTGTTAGTTGTCATTCGAATGATTGATTGAAAATCAAGATGTTGTAATAATCGATTATCACTCGGGTTATCATTCGAACGCGCCCATCACTACTAGGCAGACAAGTGAATGTATACCAAGTACCAGCACGTAACCAAAACAATTTACCAAAAACAAAACGACAAGCAGTTGATAGTTCCCCTCACTCATCAACATGTGATCCTGTCACTCCAACGTTGTCGTTGTTGGTTTTTCGTGTTGTCTGCCTCCGGTCCTCTGTAAATCATCACCTCGCGCCCGAGGATGTAATGTGTTCGTTCGATGCAACAGCTAATCTTCAGTGAAAAGGGAAATCGGTTCCCAGTCTTCCCCGTGATTGTGCGAGATCAAAGGAACATTAAAAATAGATCCGAAGGCAGTTGCGATTTTATTGGCAATCAGTGAGTGCAATTGGGGAGTTTTTGGTTCTTTGGTCGTGATTCATCACGATGCCCGATGACATCCACTTAGCATTGCTCCAGAACTTGAGATTTGGAACGGGATTTTGAATGGCGCCCAGCGACGGTGCACAGTGTGTGCTCGTGTGTGGCATTCTGTTGCAAAGGGATTTTTTGACATTATCTGGCGACATTTTTGATGTGAAACGATGTTCATTTCGTAGAAGAAAGGCGCCTTAATGGGTTATTTGGAAATTAATTTAATCCCTGCGATTAAGAAAGGCCTTTATGGCCTCCCACCAGGTACGTTTCAGTTGTTTGAAGTACAGTTGAGTCAATGTCTTCCGAATCATTAACACAAGATGTTAGAACTGCACTTTATAAATTTGGTATTTGTTGTTGGTAGTTGGTCCAATTTTCTCCAAGTTATTCTTTACCGAAGATACGAAACAAATAAGATTGAAAATCACTACCAAAGTACGTATTAGCCTTAAATGCTTAAAATAAACTGCTCTTGTAATAGGTGTCCCAAAATAAACGCTAAATTTGAATATGCCGCCATTTGTGCTGTAAATTGTTGGCAACTCAGAAAAGAAAGAATTTGAAAGCTGGTAGTTTTTTGTGTCCTGTAAAAATGAAGCACCACACTATATAGCAACGTGTTGTCATTATTGAACAATATCTCGAAAATAATGAATGTTTGGCGGCCACTGGTCTAAAATTTCATACAAAATATAGCCGGACTAGTGCTTGGACTTCGTCATTTGTGAAGAGTTCAGCCCCATTTATGCAGATGGTCATGCAAAATCTCGACAAGCGCGTGTATCTGTCAGCAAAGCCACGATGTATAAATAAATATAGGATATGTACTTTATGATTCAATAAAAAAATCTAAATACAAATAACTGTGTTCACTAATTAATTTAGATCTTCAGTTAATTATGGGAAACTCTTTATAAGCAAGTGCTTAATCTTATGTGGCCACAGTGTATTCAACTCTAGGGCTGTACCAAAGCAAGCTGGTGGTCAGTCCGGGTTTACCTGGGCTTCAAATAATAAGCGTCTCCAACTAGCCCGATCTCTGGCTAACTCTGTCCAGTTTCGCACGCCCAGTTGCGTGAGGTCCTTCTCCATGTGGGTGGCCACCTTAAACGCTAGCGTCCTCTGTTGTATTGTCCCACAGATTCGAAGTCGAAGCTGCTTTGTAAAAACGCTCAACATTGCCCAGCCAACTTAGACTTCGGATCCATAGACGCCTTGGAAGGGCTTTCCGCTGTACCGTTTCGTGGTTCGTGGTTGAATCTTCTCCCTCTAAATGCCGTCAACGCAAGCAGGACCAAAGACCGCAGGCAGAAGTTTTTTCTCGAAAGATTTCTTCATTCGCTTTTGAGATTGTGCATAACTCGGCGTCTAACAACTGGATTGGGATGATCAGTGTCATATATAAAGTCAGCGTGGTACTTCGAGAGAGGGCTCTTTTACTCAATCGTCTCTTGAGCCCATAGAAAAAGCGGTTGGCAAATGTTACTCTGCGTTTGATCTAGGCACTGGCGTTGTTCGTACTGTTTCCTGCGGAGCCGACGTAGACGATGTCCCTAACTAACTCATAGTCATTGGAGCCCATTGTGAAGCTCTTTCCAAGATGTCGATGTTGTTTTTGGCGACACCATATACATACACACTTCGTTTGGGCCTTAGTCAACGCGAGACTCACTGTAGCTGTTAGAATTCAATGCCAGCAAACGACATTGTCAACCGCGTATGCTAGCAATTGTAGGAACTTCAGGAAGATCGAGCTTGAGGAGTGTTGGTGTTGAGTTTTACACGATCTTCTCTAGGATGATGTTGAAGAAGTCACATGGCAGATGCTTTGAAAAATGTTCTAAAGATGAGATACAAGAGAGAGAGAGAGAGAGAGAGAGAGAGAGCATCACAATCGTTCGTCGGCAATGTATTTGATTTTAAATGGTTATAATGTCCTTCTTTCCTCTTAGCCCGCGATAATTTATTAAAAGCGTAACAATGTGCCTCAAATACTAAATGACACGTACTAAGGTAAATGCACTAGTAGCCGGACAGTTAACACAAATCATAACTTTGACTTCTTCTTAGTTTTGAACTATTAAAGCTTCAGTTGAAAAGTTTGGATATATAAATAATGTAGATAATTTTTGAAAAGGTAGTAAGACTCTTCAAACTTATTTCTTATTGTGGATAATTGTTTTTTTGTCATTCTTAGAAAAGTCTGGTCCGGTTACAGTAAATTTTGAGGAGGGGTCTTTTTTGTTGCATTTTCACTAATTAGCCTTTTACTTATTAGTCGGACATGAAGAGTTGATCGACAAGCATCATAATTGGCAGCTGCTTTTATTAAACTCAAATTTTTTGCCCGAATATCTTCTAATGCTCGTGTTAAACTGCTTTCTTCCATTCTAAATATGACATTTTTAACGTTTTATATATTTTTAATTTTATTAATTTTTAATTTTTCAATAACTGGACACAAACCTGGCTAAAAAACGGCTTCTTAGTACTGACACTTTTAAAGAACAAAGCAGTATTCTTTATTTAAATTAAAGTAAAGTATTAAAACGTGAATTTTAAATTTTTTTTTCAGTAGCCGGACACCTTGTTCGGGAACTAAAGTTAATATAAAATTTGGACTCCAGTATCCGGACGCAGAAATCATTTATATTCAATTAAAATTAAGCCTGCTTTGATGCAAATGCAATAAATAATGTTTAAAATACTAATATTTTTGGAAATAGCTCCACTATTTTTCTGTAGAAAAAACGCACTTAGCTGCAGTCTTAGCGACGACCACGTACTAACTGAGGCGTATTTCGCAAACTAGTTATGTCCCTTATTGGAAACATAGATGGTTAATTTTGTATTTATTTTTCGTATTATTTGACAATAAACCACGAAGTCCGGCTACTGGTTCCTTTACCCTACGAGTTTCGTGATTTCACTTAAATCTAATCGCAAGTGAATTTACTATTTTTACCAGATTCTAAATTCTTCTCAAATATTAATAATGTCCAACAGACAGTTCCGAAGTATATTTTACATATTTGACTTGCCTTGAAGTCCCCCTACGTTGTACTAGCATTTCTTCCTCTACAACCCACAACAACAGGTCAGAAACAGAAGCCATAAACTCAGTTCCTGAGGTCCATCGTTTAATGACATGCTTCTACATTCCCGCCGCACAGCCACATTAGGCCAATTATGAAGCAAAATTGTTTAATTATCCTTCAAACGAGACCACACACAGCACACATAGCATTCGATTTCGTTTTACGAGACATTAAGCGCAGCCCCCGAGGGACAGACGTCATCAAATTGGATTAGTCCACATGTCAGTGTTTCCATTAAATTTCACCTGATTCCCCTCATCTCGTCGCTTAATGAAAACATCCCCAATATTCAAAGCATCTCCCCTCGCAGGATCAGCGCCCTCGCTATCGCGTACCTTTCCTCCCCCGCTTGACAGTAACGAAAATTTGAATTATTTCATGCCTCACAACGCCGATATACTTTACGACCAATTCACGAGTCCGTTCAGTCTCCGTCGGTCCCAGTCTCGGATCCAGACAAAAAGAAGATGAAACCGAAAGTAAATTACAAGAAAAGAGAAGAAAAACTGTTATGATGAGACATACCAAAGGGAATGAATGCCATAACCCATGGAAATGAGCAGAAGGGCGAAAGGAAAATGGAACGTCCTAGGAAACTATGAATGCGGTCGCAGGCGGAGGTATTGTTGCCGGGAGCCACTGAGCCAACTGTAACTGTAATGACATAAAATAGACAGTGCCAGTGAAAAGAATCTGTCGCGTGTACGTAATCAATGAAATGGAAAAGGGTCTGCTTCGGAGACTCTGGCACATAGAGACAGACGAGTCCTTAAAGCTCAACGTTCACGCAGTCATGACCGTTGAATTGATTTGAGGGCGAACGTTCCGCTATAGATCTGCCTTAGACGCATAATTTAATCCTTCGGATGTGTTCGTGAAATGATGTCAATGTCGGAATGCTGGAAAGTTTGTGTGGAAGAATTCGCTCGGCGATTACTCGGCGATGATTAACCTTGAAGGACGCTGCCGATTGTCAGGAAACGGACATTTTGTCTCTGAAATGAAGTCAAAAATTTAATTTTCAAGGACATGACATAACTGTGCTGGCTGCAGACAGTGGGAAAGGCGTCAAACAAACGGTTGAGAACTTCAAATTGGACACTTGATCTAGTGGGCATTTTAGGGTCTGCTGTCTGTTCGTGCGTGGGAAAGGCTTCTGGTGTCTGCAGCCAATCGATATTGCCGAAATTTGGACTAGAACGATGTCGGATAAAATCTGATAATCATTGTAACCATTTAGAAATAGAGTGCTGTATAGAATAGGAATAATAGCGTTTTAGACTTTCTTTGGGTATTTGTTTTTTTACAAAACGGATGCAAGAGCGTCTCAACTGCATAACACTGACTCAAAAATGAACATTGTGGAAATTATAGAATTTATCAACGTTATTAGATGAAATGGAATTCAAAACCCTGGTATTTTTTGTATTATTTATAAATCTTTATTTCATATATAAGTAAGTAAGTATACTGCAATTCAAAATAAGCTAGGGAATACAATTTTCATTTGAAATAGTTCAAGAAGTTCTGTTGTCAGAAGGACATATTATATGAATAATCTTCTTAACTTAGGTTTTTTTTTAAATATTTATTTTGCTTTTCGCAAACATTTAACTTATGACTAAACTAGACTATTGGCTTTTTTCGCGCGGTTTGCTAAGAGATGGCGTAACTTCTATTATTCCATTGGAACATGCGTTGGAAAGCTACTGTCATTGTACATAATTTCAGTATATGTCATTCATTTGAAGCGTAAACACCAAAAATTGCTTTTTTCATTCAAATATGTCGAACTTTGTGCCTGAAAAAGAGTTTTTGCATGGAGTTCTTCTTCATTACTTTAATATGAAGAAAACTTCTGCCGACAGTCATCGTACTTTTGTGGAAGTTTCTGGTGGAAATAAAATTTATGAATGATGGATCCATTACGACAATCCCAAATGCAAAAATCATATGTGAAACCCGGCCAACCAGCCAAATCAACGGCAAAGCCGAATATCCATGGCGCGAAGGTAATGTTCTGTATTTGGTGGGATCAGAAAACTAAAAAAAGGTGAAACCATCAATGGACAACTAATTTTTACTATTATATGTTAGCTTTTTAAATAAATAAATAAATAACTGTGTTATAGAAACAAGGGAAATGTATTGCACATTTAACTGGCAAATTATTTAAATTGTTCAGTCATTAATTCACATTTGTGACAACACTTGCAACGTCATCAAACAATTATGTGTGGAAGTCGCGTCTTCTTATGTGATACATTTTACACCACAGATGATGTGGGCCATTGTACCACTTCACTGTCTGAAATGAGTGCCCCATACAAACTCATTGCAAATGCAGGTCCTTCTCAACACTAGTTTATGACGAATGCTTTTGTCCATTAATAAGCCTGTTGGCCTGCATGGCTATGCATATTTTATGCGCACTAAGGTTGGGCTTCACCGAATCGCTGGGGTCCATCTTTGAACTCTTCTGTCGTTTACACTATGTTAGCTATGACCATACGATTTTTAATTTAATGTCTTTAATGTACTTTAGGATAAACTAAATGTTTTCCCAATTGCTGTACGAAAGGTCGACCATAATGGACTACTTCTGGGACTACTTCTGTCCATCCTTGTATATGTGTACTATGTCAGGGTACACATCCTTCCAGGGCAAGTATGATCTGTCACTGTCAATCTGAGCCCATCAAGCTTTGTTTTTATATCTGCTGCAAGGTCGATTCAATACAACTTAGAATCGTCAATTAGTTTCAGTCAAACTTTTCTCTCGATTACAGATGAGCTAGAGGTCAGACTGCCTTTGAGTAAGCACCCAAGTCTATATGCAAGTACACCTCATTTATTTTTTTTTACACGGTAGATACGTTCCGTGAACCAAAAGAATTGACGTATGTACATAGAAAATAAATGGATTGGTTTCATGCCCTTCAACTCCAGGTGGTTTTCTTATGACCACGATCCCGAATTATCTGACGAATAGCATGTATTACAACAACAGCAAAATAATCCTGCACTCGAAAGTATATGAAACATAGTTCTGCAAAGTGAATTCAGTAAAATAATTTTAATGTTCGTGTATAGACTCATTAGGATATGAAATTTGTGAATGCACTTAAATTTAAAATACTCTGGATGGAATTGTGTACATTTACGATACTCAGCATAAAAACCGGACGCACAATATGTTTATGTGAAGAAATATTTTCGTTGGCACTGCAAATTTGTTCGCTGCTTTGACAGAAGCTGATGTGCAGCTAATACTCACCCACAATCCAGAGCGAGACTGTTTTATTCTGACTATAGACCAGTCCAGGATTATGGGCATAATAAAATACACCATAAAATAAGTGATTCATACAGAGAAAATATTATAAGTGTATAGCATAGCCATTTTATATATATAAATAAATAAATTATATATTATATATAACAATATTTTTAAAAGATTACGGTTGATGCAATTTGTATTGTTCATAAATAGCCTTTTTAATCCTGCTAAAATAATTAATTCCGGTAATCCGGCGAAATCGTAAAAAACGGGTTGGAATTGGGTACGGAATTGGGTTGTAAAACACTAGTCCTATGGAACAGTAGTTTTGACGGAATGATGAGATTTCTAGATTTTAAGAGCCTTAATACGGTAGTAGGCTCTGTTGATCTTCAACATCCGTTGTTGTTAACAAGTGTGGGCAGCAATCGAGACGTTTGTCCTGGTCAGCCTACGTAGTCTTATTGGGGGTGGTAAAGTTCTACACCGGCCTTGACGTTGTAGGCGACTTTAAAGTCTAAAAATAGATGGTGTGTGTGTTTCAAATTATAAATATCAGATCAATTGTTGATTTGGTCTGGAACTACATTGACATTTGCCAATTATGACAAATAGGCTGAGTCAAAACCCAGAAAATGTAAGGCTGCGCCATGTTATCCACGTGGACCATATTAGCCGCACATACTCTACTTTTAGTTGATGATTCCGTGGTATTCAGTTCAGTTGGACTCTCTCTCTCTCTCTATCTCTATATCTCTCTCTCTCTCTCTCTCTCTCTTCCATCAACAATTTGTCAGGCATGCCAGCCATTTAGTTGTGTAGTTCATGGAGTCATCTTCCTATGTTGTCGTTATCCAGTGAATTTCTTAGCCTTTCCAAAGCGCCCTCGTCCTTCTTCACACTTTCTCTTCCATATTTTTACAGGAATTTGACGTTTCAACCAACATTATATTGCAAAGCTCAACGGAAGCAGGGTTGAAGTTCCCCTGCTTAGAGGGACACAAAACCTAAGCCTAAACAATGGTTTATAAATAATTTTAAATTTAAACAATGAGATATTTCACGAATCATTGTCCGCTGAAGAGGATCAGCCATCAAGAGACCAGTCTCCCTGCCCTTCCATTTTGCGGTATGAGCCAATTGTGTTAATCTCACGAAAGCCTGATCATTATGCCCAGATGCTTGCCATCACGGCATGACAACGTGTATCGTTTGGAAACTCTCTGGCTCATTAATACCCTCAACCGGCGCAGCATCATCATTCACATTGATGACATTCATTAGCCTCCGGTGAACGAGAGAACGAGAGTTTTGTATTTTTCCAGTTTTCACTGGAGCACTCCTCAAGGATTATTAACCGCGATGAAATTTTCGGTTAAAACCATACTCGTACACCACATCCCTCAAGTGGGCGTATGCGTTCCATTAAATTCCCGTGACAATATGTCCCCCGAGTGTAATGCTCACGCATGACAGCAAAATAGGGTTGCACACTTCATTTGTTGACGAAAGTTTCTTGAATAAGGCCCCATTTTGATGGCATCATCTACTCGGAAGGTATGGTATGCACACACGACCCGAGGCTAATCGTATGCAATTCATGGCACACCATCGCTGCAACCATTGCATTGCCCCGTGTATCGTACGCTTTCAGGACGCGATACGATACCTCGTTGACATTCGCAGTGAAATGTGTACTTAAACTGCCTGCAGTACTCCCACGCGTGCAGAAGATGGTCCTTCGGCAGCGAAACGAACGTTATGCTGCGCAAATTCATTGAAAACGTTGAAAACGCTCAAGTGACTTCCTACTCGACGAACGGCGCACAAATGAATCTCCCCAAATAGGGGGGTGAAAATCTTGCGTCCTGACACGGCTCTACTGGCAACGCTCTGCTATCAAATTAAAAATGACTGCAGGAGACACCAAATGTTACTCTAGTACCAATTGTCTTTGGATATTTACTTATATTTAATGTTGGGGGTACACGATGCCAGAAGAGCTTCGAGCATCTCGCGAGCTCCTGCCAAGCATCGTTGAAGGGGGGTAAAAACTGTGTAATGGACTTGTACGCTAATTAGCAACGTTACTACGAAAATATCACGGAGTAGCTACTTGTGAAATGCAACAATAGCCCACGCATGTTAAATAGAATGTAACACTACTTGCAGTTCTGCGCTTCTGGGGCGGAGGGCTGTACACGATTCTATTCAGGAAGAAACTGAAGGGTGCCACAGCATGACGCTGCGGATGTGCTCTGATGCTCTCGTCTCTTCAGGCTTGAGGTAAGGGTTGGATTATTTTTAGCGAGAGGTGCACGAGAACAGCAAACACAAAAAAAAATCAATGGAATCCTATCTCCGAAACTGGATTTTGGTTTTTCTCCAGGAAGGATGTGTTCTTTAGACGAACGGGCGATGTGCAGATCTTAGATGAGAAAGGATCTGGTTTTTGAATTATGTCGAGGATTAGCGCTTCAAATGACTGATGTCGTTAACTTTTTGAATAGGCTTTTCCTTTAAGCGCAATTTGTACGTTTTTGTTTATACAACAATTCGAAACGTAAGGCACTTGCACTGTGCTTCGAACAAGGATTATATCTGGCCATAAAACAGAGTAGCCTAAATGGTTATTTTTTTAAAACAGTGTTCCGTTGAAGAAATATCGTAAGTTTCCTAAACCATCATGCTTTAACAAACATGTACGCACCCAACAAACGCACCGTTCACCAAAGCAGCTTATGTTAAGCAGTTATGTTACTTTAATTCATCTTTTTGGTCTTAACAGAAAAACATTTACACGTCGTTTTAAGTAGGCTGCCTTTTTTTAATTTTTAGATTCCTCACCATTATCCACTCGATCATCATCGACTCTAACTCATCAGGAGTTATGCCCAAGCGTAGCCAGGCGATTTTTTGGAGACTTGGTCCAACCACATCGTCCTGGGGGTGCCAAGCGGTCGCCTACCTGATGGAATCGCATTCAACGCCCTCCTCGGAAGTCATGATGAAGGGGACATTCCTGCCACGTGACCAAACCACCGAGGAATAGCCCTCTCCGTTCGAAGAAGCAGCTGCTCAGCTGGGTGGCGCTTCAGCCCGTGGAAGGCCAGAGCCTGGCTTGTATGCAAACACTTGTGTTCTGCGTGCTCTTGTTCTCTCAGGAGTGGAAGGAACCTACAGTTTTATGCGGACTCCGAAGGAACTTTGAGAAGCCTTTTCCAGACAGGTGTGCTCCTTGAGCAGAAGTGTTGCGGGAATCGAACCTGGGCTCCGTAGCGTCATGTGTGTAGGGGTCGACGCACCAAGCGCCAACGCCACTATAAACTTGAACATTTTAGAAAAAAATTAAAAAATTCATAAACAACAAATTAACACAAAAACACCTTTTTAAACATAAGCTACTGTGACTTAATGCCACAGATATGTTTTTAAGTGCAGAAATAATTAAAATGCAAAAGAAGAAAAAAATCCCGGGCTTGTCGTCGCAGTGAAGAGATAGCTGTATTGACACTGCGTAGTTCCCTTCGTCCTTAAAACAGAGAAAGAATATTGACAACAATCTTAGGTCTTTAGTGATGCAGGTATGTCAGGTTTTATCAAGTTAAAAGACATTCCATACCAAGGAAGGAATTCAGCCAACTATCTGAGCTTTAATGTGAACAAAAGTGCGATCAGAATTACATTTTCCTCTTAACCCCAAAAAGGCAATAATACAGTAAAAGATCGTTAATTCGGAATGGTTGGGGCGAAACGAATTTTCCGAATTAATAAGAGATCTCTTCTTCTCTTCGTATTGATGGAAAAATGGAAGAACTAAAGAATGATTATACACCAGAGTTTCTTACTGCCGCCTGTCTGACCGTTTTTGGTATACACTTATTTAACTATGTAACTTCGTTTAATGCGCCAGGTGATATCACTTAAACTGGCAACGCTGTTCCCAACTGTATATAAACATCCACACCGATTGCTTGCAGGCGTACGATTGCTTAGTGCTCATGGGTTTATTCATTTTTCTTGGTCCTGAAGGCATATCCTGAAGGCAATCCAGTTTTCTGCAAATCTGGAAGCCTGGCTGTATTGTAAAGGGATCTAGGAGATCATTGCTCCAGCATTTATTTGCTGAGGTCCGTAGCAAGGCAAGCAAGGCAATATGTCCGGACTATTGAAGTAACATTTTGAAAGTGTCCGAAATACGAGTGTCCGGATTACTGAAGTGTTCGTATGTTCGGACTAACGGAACTGTACTGTGTAAAGACAATATTTCATCCTCATCCATCCAGAGTAAGCCAAATTTCTTTAATTTTCTAAACACATCCCCTCAACTGATGCGCAGTATGTATATTGTTGTTGTGTTGATCCACTCCATAGCAAACTTCAATGTGAAGTATTTGACTTTCAAAATTATTATAAGATACAAAGTAAATAATGGAATTCGAAGTAATAAACAAATTTCGACTTATTTACATCTCATTACAGATAGAGTTCAAAGGGAACGAAACACCATCCCCCGTTGTATCAGAATAGCCTTAGTGTATCGCAACAAATCCTTTTCCTCCTGTTGTCGACTCGTGTTTGTTATTAAACTCAACCAAACACACTTATCAGCCGCAACTAGTTGGGATGTTTGTTTCCTTGGAGTCCCCCTTCTGAAGTAGCACCGGAAGTACTTAGGCGGAATCTTTATCCCCAAGGATTGAATTCGCATTTAATTGATTCTACTGTAAATAAAGTCAACGATTCAGTGATCAAAACTGGATGTCTTGGAAGACTAATTAGCTTTTTAACAGGGTCAACCATCAGTCCTCAAACTTAGCCTGAGGGGCAAAGGAGATTGAGGCTCACTTCTGTTGGAGTTCTGACGGCATGTGATGGTAACGAGGAATGCGATATTCCTTCACGCCAAAAAGTACACAGAGCAGTTATGCCAAAATGATGAATTCATTAGGTGCAGCAGTGGTAAGACGATGATTTTTAAAAGAAAAAGTGAACTTTAATTTTAAAGATGTGACGGATATCCGGTAAGAATTCGGTATCCGGCCTTTGCGACTTCTTTTATAGTATCCGGCCGGAGCCGAGTAATATTTGTATATCCGGCGGATTGCCGAATTGTCGTTTTTTTGGTAAAAAAATAACGATTCGAAGATTGATTTTATTTAATATGTGAGGCTCAGTGCAAAAGTCTTTAAAGTGCCGATCGTATCTACAGAGCTCTGAGGGCCTTAGAAACTGTGGTTTTTGTAATTTTTGGGTTTTGTGGCTTACGCCACTTTTGCGCTAATAGATTCGTATGTTATAGAGTTCTGCATTCAGAGGTAATAATTTGTTAAGCCTTATCATGAACCTCGCCCGAATTACTTCCGTTCGCACGTAAAATTTGTTTTTTTCGCCCGAACTACACTAGAAATTCATCCGAACAAAATTCCACTTCGAATAAGCTGTGACATTTCGAACACGTGTCATTTTGACAAGTAGTGCGAAAAACAAGTTGAAAAATAATTGAACCAGAAAATGAAGTATTATAGAGATGCCCATCTTCATGGCTGCAAATATTCACTGCAAAAGTGAGATGCAATATTCAGAGAGTGCAGCGCATATGTGCTTCCATTGAATCAATTGAAAACGCCCATAGTATTGGATCAAATTCAAATTGTTTGACAGGGGCGCAGCGCATCCGCACAGACATCGCAAATTCTCTTCCTCTCAAATGTTTAAAAACAGGAATTTTATATTTTTATTGGAAACAAACAAAACTTATGCATTCACTTTTTCACATTCATCACATATCTGCAGACGTTCTCTGCTGTTGTTTGCTGCTCTGATTGTCCTTATGCTTGGTAAGCGCAATGTTGGTCGCGTATCTGGTTTTTTTTTCAGCGCCACTGCTGTTGAGATGGGCTCAGATGGTTTATTATGTACCGTCTGGTATGCCAATTTTGCCTCCAAATTACCCTTGGGCTATTTGGGTGTAATTAAATCTTTTGGTTTTTTTAAATACCTCATCATCATTATTTTCTGCCCCCCCTGCTCCACCGAAGGGGTCGGGGGGGCAACAGGCAACTCGATCCTCCGCCATCGACTCTAACTCAGCAGGGGTTATGCCCAAGCGTTTTTGGACTTGGTCCAACCACCCCGTCCTGGGTCTGCCAAGCGGTCGCGTACCTGATGAAATCGTTTTCAACGCCCGCCTTGGAAGTCGTTATGAAGGGGACATTCATGCCACGTGACCAAATCAACGAAGCATAGATATCTCTGTTCGAAGAATCAGCTGCTCAATGTGGAGTTCCTCGCGCACTACCGTGTTTCTCACCCGTTTTCTATCTCGGCGAGTAGTTCCCACAACAGCTCGAAGAAATCTCATCTCAGCATTATTCTTTCGGTCATTACCCAAATTGCATGACCTTATGTGAGTGTTGGAACGAATACTGAGTTGAAAACCGCTAACTTGGCTTTGCAACCAAGCTCGGCCATCCTGATAACAGATCTACCAAGCTGTTTCAAAATTGGCCCAGCCTGACCAATCCTAAAGGAAAGCTCAGATTTACTCCTCCCATCACTCGCGAAAAATGCCCTGAGATACTTACACTTCTCCACCTGATTCAATGGGACTCCCGTAAACTGTAGAGTGCATTGAACAGACGTTCTGTAGATGACCATAACTTCCGATTTGTCCACGTTGACCTTCATTCCAGCATTGGCACATACGGCCACAAGCCTATCGAGTGCGCGCTGGAGTTCCGTCTGGGAAGATGTGAGGATAACTAAGTTATTTGCAAAAGGAAGAGGACTTACCCTGCTGCGCCGCATCATCCAGTCCATATATACAATGAAAAGGAGAGACACACTCTGACAAGACACACCCTTGTCGAAGTCCGACGCCCACGGTGAAAGGTAATCATTTAGCACCGTTGGCCCGAACACAGCTGCTACAGTTTGTGTATAGAGACTGAATGGCCCTTAGAAGGGAACCACCAATCCCATACTCCTGCAGAACACTCCGGAGAAACTCAGTCGTATGCCTTTTCCGAATCCACAAAACTGCTGTAGATGGGCTTGGCATACTCCCGAGCCTTCTGAAGTACCATTCTTAGAGTGAAAAGCTGGTCGGTTGTACTTCTACCGGGACTAAAGCCGCACTGTTCATTCCCCATCCTGGGCTCGACCATAGCTCTAGTTGTTTTTTATTTATTTTGATCTTATTCAAATATTCATGACGATTCGCCACATGTTCGCCGGCAAAAAGCTAGGAAGCATTTTAGTTTAGTTTGACATTTGTTCGCGATAAGGGAATTTTTTCGAACATGACACTTTTTTCACGCGTAATTCATAATAGGCGAACAGAAAAAAGGGTATTCCGGGCGAAATGCTGTTCTGGCGATACTCATGATAAGGCGGATTACGTTCGTGTTCGTGTACCAACGATGCCTGCTTCAAGGCCAAGCGTCACTATTCCGTTCAAGCCTAACTGTCTTTAGATATAAGTCAAGCTCGTTGTCGACATCACTTTTGGCTGAACTATTTCCTTCCGCAATCAGCGCGATTTTTATTTTCTTTGTTTTTGGGTGAATGTCCCCTCATGTCAGCTTATTCGTAAGATTTCCAACAGTATTCTTTGGCGGGCTCAGCTTGAACTCGTCCCAGGAACCTTGTCTTCTTCATCAACATCACAACCAATCATGTCCAATACAGTGTCAGTTTGTGGGCAACTGTGTACAGTGTCTTCATATTCAAAGTGACGTCTCATTACTTCTGAGATGCAAGAGAGACCAAAACTAGTTATTTTAGCTATTTCTTCGAAAAGTTTAGGAATTCTTATACACTGTTCCATTAGATCCTACTGACACGATGTCAAGTTATGTAATCTGTCATGGTCAGCATTCTAAAGGCAAAGTGGCTCGCTTCGGTTCCAATTACCGCTGTAAGGAATATCTTGACCTAAGCAGGAATGATTGAAATGTGTTACAATTCGCTATATCTGCGAGGAGGACAACAAATGCGCATTATATTTGCTGTTCATAATATAAGAATATCTCGTGGGGGAGACGGAAAGAACATGTTTAAGTTGGTTTTACTTGTACCGATCTGTTTTGAATTTTCGACCACCAAATTATATTATACCTTTAATTTGGGCAGATATCCGCCCGCCGAATAGTCGGCTATCCGGCCTAGCTGCAGTCCGAATATTCAGTATCCGGCCAAATCACTATTCGTACAACTCTACTTATATTCTTCTGGTCCTCCTGGAAGAGTAGAGTTAACGACCGAGTGCAGTAGGCAATTATTGCAGGACTATTCATTTTTAAATAGATCAGACAATTCGACACGCCCGATGGGCACAACACGCTGCACTGTACAATCTTTTGTTTGTTATTTTGGCAAACATTTAATTTTTAATCACGCTAATTTACGCCAATGCAATTAGGCGTCGGACACCCCTCGCCCGAATTGGTTGTATTCCACACATTTCCCGAATGACTTCGGCATACGTACATCGTGATGCAGCCACCTGCAGCTTTTTCCTAGCGTGATGCCAACTCATGCTGTGCGGTGTACAACGGGTAAACACGCGCATGATGCCAGCTACGACCAACCAACTGTCGTCACACCCTTTAAATATTTACCAACCGTAGAAGGGTATGTCACAGAATTCGTGTGTGAACGTGCGCACAAACACATAAACACACCGAAATGACTTGGTTTGAATTATCTCTGGCCATCTATCTTTGAATAGACGAAGCAACTTTCTGTTGTGTAAGCATCAGAATTGAAACCAGTGTGTGGTAGCTGAGCCAACGGAAATGGGGTGGAAAACTGAGCTATTTTCGTTGAACGCATTTAGGGGTTGAACCGGAAGTGTTGTATGGGGTGTGTGTAATGCTGAACGGATTTGTGGTGAAAGGAATCATTTTCGGGAAAAGCTTTGCAAATTTAATGTGTGGACGATAAATTAATGGGAAACTTACATTGTGAAGGTAAAACAAGCTCATTGCGATGGCACACCTCTGTGATGTGTCATAAGTCACAACTGCCTCACAAGAGGGAGGTGAGTCACAAATTGAGAGGTTTTCGTATGAAAGGTTGGTAAAGGTAAATAATTTTTTATGGACTGCAACGTAGAAATATTCTATGGAATTTAGGGAAAAGGAAATCTCCTTTTGCATTGGAGAAAACATGTTTCATCAAATTCTTCCAACTTCCGATGATTATTTATTTTTCTCCATATTTGTCTTCTCCCGTATTGAGTCGACAATGTGAAAAGAGCATGACATGAAAATAAATTCACCCCACCAAGGTGTGTGTTTTTTTGTGACCTATTTGCTGGAATACCAAATTGCTCAAACCTCACAAGCGATGCGTCACAGACAATAGTCAGTTGTGACCAACTCACAACCAGAATATTGAGATTAATTTTATAAAAAATGAAGAATAATGCTTGCGTTTGTAATAAACACCCCTAAATGGCTCGAAAAATACATTTGATATATTTATGGATTCCGCGTGTGCTTCATTATTATTGCTGTTGTTTCACCGCGACCCCTAGATCTATTGTGCCTCCTATACCTTGCTCTCTTCCGTGTTGCCCTCATATATAGCCGATACATAAAGCTTCGGGTATGTCCGGAATAGCGAAATGTCCAGATTGTAGAGAAAAAATAAAATGAAGTGGACACCCGACAACTTTGCAACCTTTTATTACAGATAGAGACGGAAACAGACTTTCTCTTCAGAAGCCAGAATGAATATTAAAAGGTGCTAGGTATTATCACTAAGAAAGCGTTCAGTGCGAAGTTCAAGCCCAAACCACAAAAAATCCGTCTTATCCTCAAAATAATAAAAAACTTAACGACCTGAGGAGGCTTGCCATGAAATACATGCAACAAGGCATGGAAAATCAACAGACACATACGTAACTTTCTAAATCGAAACGGCACCAAGTGGAGACTCAAGAGCTGTAGTAGGGGAATTCCCATAATTGTTTGAAAATTAATACATATCCACATATAACAGAGTCAACATTTTAATACTATGTGTGGACTGTAGAGGCAACATACTGAAAGTGTCCGAAATATAGGGACACCTCTATATTTCGGACACTTTTTTGTGTATTGAGAGTTATGGACTCCTGTTGCGCGTAGGTGCAAGATATTTATTCTAGAGGTCTCTCTAATCCAGTTTCCTTTAGGAATCCGAGAGTGAGCGACGATTCTAGTGACGGCATTTCTTCCTCTGATAGTAGGTGCTTGGCCAGATATATTTTGTGGGCTAGTGAGTCAGAGAATGTCAGTATATGTTCTGAAATTTCATTAGATTCTATAAATAGAATCTGCAGATACCTTCTTCCGATACCCCTAGTTTCCTGTGCTCCCTGAGTCTACAGTGCCGTTTTATCAATACTATTAGGATACGGTGGTTGTTCTTGCTCATCTTGATACATGCCTCAAACCTCTTTCGGTTACCCAAGCGGCCCAACAATTTCTTGGCTTGCTTCATACCATGAGCGTAGTTCGTGGTATCTGTCCGGTTCCTCCCTTCTAGTTTTCTGCATTCTTGTTCCCCGACAGGGACAGGTGGCTTTCGAACGGCGTCATCAACGACCAAGAGATTGCGCTTTTCTTTCTTTTCCCTTCTGTTACTGTGGCCGGATTCTACTCTGACTCCTTACACAAACAGAAATCATTTAGAATCCCTGACACTGCTTCCACGCAAAAATTCTGGCAATAGACAGAGCAGCCGAACACATACAAGCAACCGTGATCTCACCATCAGATATTACCATCTTTGTTGGCAGCCAGGCTGCACTGAAGTCAATAGAATCCGTTACGCTGTTATGATATGCCGCGACTCACTAAGGTCCATCAATCACAACAAGGTCAAACTCTGCTGGATGCTGGAAGAGCAGAGAACGAGAGAGCGGACGAATTGGGCAGGCAAAGATCTGAAATGGACATCAGCGAGGCGGACACATCATTCAAACAACTTCTGAGACGAGCTTTTGTACGGAGTATTTCAGTCATCATGGTAACCCGGTCATAAGATAAAATGCTAAATTGGTCGAAATTAAGAGACCCTTTTGATAGAGGATCCTGGAGGTATGACTTCGACATCTAACGACTTGAGAATGCAACAAGAGGCTCAAACCGAACTGTTACGCTTTGACTACAACTACGTTCCATAGAACCTCAAACGTAGCAAAAAATTGGGTTTAAATGCTTCATACCCTCTCAGAAGTTGTGGTTTGAAACGATATGACACTTTTCATTTTGATTTTTCGATCTTTGAACGACTGTACAGGGCAAGCAGCGACTTCAGACGCCCTCTCAACCTTCAACACATGGACGAAAAACTGACACGATTTATAACCATTTCATCCGACATTCATCGTTTCAAGGCTAACATATAGAGAAATATATCTCATGTAAGAAAGTCGCTGGAGTCATTCCACGGTCTTTGGGCACGCCACAGCCGACGTCGAAAAAGGGTCAAATTGCGACTGAAGTCGAATAGCGGCAACCCTGCCATCAACCTTAATAAAGTACAAGTGGAAGATGTATGCTACTCAAACTATTGGAGTAAAAACAAAAACTACTAAAGGTGAATTATTTCTCGTCTGGAAGAAAGCCTGGTCATTTGGCAAGACAGTGTAGACGACAAAAAGTTTCTATTAGCAGAACATTTTTAAAAGAAAAAGCGTTTGCTCTAAACATCAAAAACTTTGCGGCAAGTGAAGCCAAGTCTAAGCCAGAATGGATTTGTGTTCAAAACTGTTTGCGGGGAAAGTGGAAGTGTTAATCACGCAGTTTCCTTAGATTGGCACGGCAAGTTGATGACTTTGATAGAAAACTGTGCTGCCCGAGTCATTTTTAATACTCTTTTCCGACTGTTTACCTGACAAAATTCATAATTTCCAAGCTAAAAGTGTACCGGGGGAGAAACACAGTAAAGAGAGATTGACAGCTTTACTTAAAGCAAACATGGACGTTTCGGACAAATTTAACCGCTTAGTGATGGGAAAAGCGATGAGGGCACGACGTTTGAAGGGAGTAAAATGGTTTCCTACTGATTATCGTGCTAACAAAAAAAGGCTTGGATGACCACAGAACATTTAAACGATTGGCGAAGAAACGAAAAACGAAGAGTTAACATGGAGATGAAACTTTCCCTTTTTAGACAATTGTTCTGTACACAACAGTCCCCCTACATTGTCCAATGTAGAACTCTACTTCCTTCCACCGAATATCACTTCCAAATTGCAACTATTGAAACAAGTCATCAAAGAAATTGTTATGTCCTTTTTGGACAGTCTGCGAATATAATGGTCCTGACGGCCATTTTACTGATTGACAAGGCATGGAGAGAGAATAACGATACTCAGCTGCATAAAAGAAGAGCAGGAAAATCAGCCTGTACTCGTAATTACTGCAGATGAAGAAGCAGCAACAGCGCCACTGGTTGATATAAGCGGTGTGAGTTGTTATGACTGTGTTCAAGTGGACCAAGATGTTACTGTCTCGAGTTCTCCAACCGATGGCGAAATTGTATCTCCCCCAGATACAAGTGAAAAAAGTAACGATGAAGGTGAGGATGATACATCAGGGTCTTTGGCAGAGGTGTCAGTAAAGGAAGCAGGAGCCTCATTCGACACATTTCAAAGCTGATGAAGCAGCATTTCAAGCAGTATTTCTGATAAAAAAAAAAGTTATTGATCAGTCTCAGCAAAGTGCTTTGGAGCAAACTAACATTAAAGACTTCATCCAAAAGGCTAATAATTAATTCGCGTTATGAACATTTGTATGTATACATGTGTATATGTACCTTTAACCTTTTGATTTGTTACAACAATTTAGCAGTTAATAAATAACAGTTGATTATTAATCAGTGATTCGAACGTTCATATTTTTTCTCTCGACAATTTCGAACCATTTGATATTTTAAGCCCTCGTTAATTCTACTTTTTTGGGAGGTCGAGATATAGAGAGGCGACTGTATTTTGATACTTTTAAAAATCAGCTTGTTTGGATTTCGTTGGCATTTTGTTGTAATTTTGCTCGTCAGTGCATGTGCCCTAATACTCCCGAGTCAATCGAAAACTCAGAAAGGAAGCGACAGCAACCCGTATTTTCGATTTACTTTGATTTTGCAAAATATACAAAATTCGTTTACACTTGAGATTCCCAGTTCCCACGTCTGAACGATGCAGCCCTGAGGACTTTATGTGCATTCCAGATTGGCATGGATTTGTTTATGCTGTTATTTAAATTAATTTCAATTCACTCGGATAGAATTTCTGAATTCAAACCCTTCGCTCCCGTGACATGTCATTCAACGGAAGCCCTGTCTAGGTCATCGCAATCAAATCAATCGCACTGTATCTGATTATGCATTCGAATGGTTAGGCAAAGCTATTGCCACACGAAGCCCTTGAAATCTTTACCCGGCCGCCATTACGTCAACAAAGCTCCAATCAGTAGACGTCCCCAAAGTTCCAGCACTCGCAACGTACACAAATCACAATCAAAACAGCTCAGCACAGTCACACCAGACAGAATCGACAGATACACAGATACCCAGAATGCAAATTAGATATATTCTTCCGAATGTAAATTTGTCAAATTAAAATCAATAGACGAGACCACCAGGTAGCCCCCCCATTAGCGACTGCTGCCACTACACACGGCCACTGGGACATATCCGATCCCCAATATCTGATGTTCCAATTTCATGGCACGGATGGCTGGATCGATTTAATCAGATTAAATGCGCCAATTAGCTACGAACCGAATTCTTCCGAGAGTGGTAATGCCGGCAAGGTGATGCTTAGCGTTGCTGGCCGATCAGTGGATGGCAATACGAAATTAATTTGTTCCCAACGACGCTTTGCATAATTTTTCGATTCCTATGGGATTACCTAAGTTATAGGACTGGCCGTGTAAGTTTGTGAGAGCAGTGATAATTAACACATTCGGTTTGGGTGGGGGACCAGTCCAGATCGACACTGGAGGTGCGTTGGAATGTCGCAGAATGGTGGCATTATGGAATGAACGACTCTGCGCGGAAACACCTATCGTCGGATGTGGTGACATTCCGATTTTCGCGAGGAGGTAACAAACTCTGTGAAAACAAGACGTGGAAGATGGTGGAAATGAATTTTCATTGGAAACGGATCTCCTTAGAAACCAGTCGTCCGCAGCTGATAGAGTAAAGAGCGCGGGGAAACACAAACTGATTTATGGTTGCAGTTAAGGGAGTCGTGAGCAGTGAACGTCGTGCTTTATAAATTAGTACCTACTTTTTTGGTCAGTTTACCAGTAGGCTTCGACTGATTTAAGATAACAAGAATTTCAAAAGTTTCGACGGAATGCTGTGCTTCGGCTCATACCAGTCTTCATTCATGTCATTCATGGAGCCATGTTGTTTGGTTGTTTATTTCATTCAAGAGCACGGCTTTCGTCTTATGCACTTCCGTTTGAAAGGTATGAGTTATCATTTGCCGCTTAGATGTGGTGTCGAATATTGGATCATCACTGAAGGGCACTGAAAGTGAAGGCCATTTTGATTCGGCTTTGTGAAACATATTGATTTGAGTTTCCATTCGGGACCGAAACACGTACGAACCGAGCAGGTAGGTGAGGGGTTGACTAGGATCTGTCTAGGTACATTGTGTTGTTATGCTGATTCATACTTTATCTACTGGGTGGGTGCCGTGAGTAGTCAGTCAAAACAAGTGGGTTGGTGCGTTGACTCCTACTTTCCTAATTCGCGGGTCCACCTCTTTCGAGTCACTGACTATGCTCAAAGAGTATTCCTGTCTAAAGGTTCGCAAATCTAGTCGTTCGGAGTCGGCATAAAACTAAAGGTCCCATCCACTCGAGATAAATCACGTACAACACAAGTGTTTGCTGAAGAACGCCATAGTTTAGCCTTCATTCTTATTTCAGGTTGGCTTTATTTCCCGACACGGATAGGGAACCATCTGGGTCTTAGCTCGAAGCCAAGTAAATATCCGATGGGAACCCAGGTATACGAGTCATTGTCCTGTAACAACACCAAACACGTAACTGATGTTTAATCTGTCCAATCAAAGCAGTTTCTTAGAGGATTCTGTGTCCAGTCTAGATGAGATCACCTGGCAGGGTTGATGTAGTAGTGCCTACCAACTTTCTCGTTCAAGTCCGACAATGTTCTGTATAACAGCAGTTTGTAAGTGGGGAGGGTCATGTTGCACCCATCAGTTTTGCTGTTGCCTGGTATGGCCCAGAGGCACCCACAACAGTCCAGAATTAAACTGATCGACCCTCCAGAGACGAAAAACAAGTTGCTCTTAAATAATAATAATATTCGTGGCGCTACATGCCTAGCTTCTACAGCAACCACTCATGCCGTGCGAGTTATGACTACGTTACGCACTTCCTCACAGCCACTCGATATCCGTTCATTTGACTTTTACTTAGCGGTTTTCAACTCAGTATTTGTTCCAACTCTCACCTATGGTCATGAAATTTGGATAGTAACCGAAAGAATAACGCTAGCTGCTGGGATGAGATTTCTTCGAGCTGTCGCCGAGATAGAAAACAGGTCAGAAACACGGGTGCGCGAGGACCTCAACATTGAGGAGCTGCTTCTTCGAATGGAGGGGGCTATGGTTCGGTGGTTTGGTCACGTGGCAGGAATGTTGCCTTCATCACGACTTCCGAGGTGGGCTTTGAATGCGATTCCATCAGGTAGGCTACCGCTGGGCAGACCTAGGACGAGATGGTTGGGCATAGTTGCCTGGAGATCTCTCGTGCGCGGTTCACCCCGCGACCCCTTTAGTGGAGCATGCGGGTCAAAAGATGATGATGACAAAACGTCACTGAAAGTACCTGTTTTTGTTTTTTAACTAATTATAGTATTTTTTTAAGTGGGTCTGGTTATTATTCCTGATAGCCGTAAAATTCTTTTTGATGACAATTTTGGTAAACTGTCGAAATATTTTAAGATTTCCATGTGCCCACTGTTAGAAATGGAAAAGCATTCGCTATTCGCACGCTTTCTCTGTATCAACTGCGAGACCGGTACATATAGTCAGTCACAGAAGTAAGTTGAAAAATATTCTTCACTTCAAACGTCACTACAAACGTAGTAGGAGCACCTTGCGAACAGTTCAATTCAAGTTCCTGGGTTCCACCAAACAAACACTGGTCTTCCTCAAGGGTCTGTTCTGACTCCAGCACTCTTTCTCCTTTTTACAGAAGAATGCCTGTCTGCTTCTTGCCCATTCGCTGATAACTGAGTACTGCTAGCCTTTCCTTATTCATTCCAAGGCCCAAGGTCCTGCTCTTGGGCCATACAATTAGAACGCCAGAGTATTCTAAGCACGGTTGTGCAACCATGACAACCGCGAAAAAGAATAACGAATTGTGTTAAAAAAAACTGAGTGCAGTTGAGTGTTGTTGCGAATGATGTCAGCTATGAGCGACACCATCGTTCATCATCTATGAAGTGCGCTTAAGGGTGAAACCAAAAGCGTTTCCATCCTTGTTGTGTGCACCAATACCACTCTTAGTTGCAGTTCCCGTGTGAAATAATAACCAATCAGGTGACAACGTCTGTCCAACCAGAAAAGAATGTCACCCAGTATAGAATCTTGCTCACAGATGAAATGCGGAATCAGTTGACGCCCATGTTGACAAAAACAATTGCGTAGCGTCAGCCAACAGTAGAGGCTCTAATTGACAGACAGAAGAACAATTTGGATCTTTTCACACCAAAGACTCTGCAACACTCGGGTGGGTTGTGCCATGTCAAGGCGTGATCTACAGCACCACACGCGAACCCACTTATCATAATCACAGCCAGAAAAAGTGATGGTGTTTGACAAATTTACCACTTACCAAATCTGGCCAGTCAAAGACGTCCGCCGTGACTCATATTCCAAGCTTGTGCTGTGGACGATGGCGATGATGTTGTTGTAACTCACCCAAGCATGCGAGATAGATCAGCGACAAGCAACGCTGTGGCATGATGACATGAGCACAGAGCAGATGCCCAAATGGGCATGATAATCAAGATCTCAACATCATCTCAGTGGCTGACAACTTTAATTCACACGCTTATGCTAATTTCAGTCTGCATTCGGCATCCATTCGATGCTCCCAACAACAACAGAGACCGAACCATAAAAAAGAAAAAAAAAAAAGAAAAGAAAAAAGAAAACAGAAAAACTGAAACACCAAAACGCATAGCGGTCAGCGACGAGTGTTAAGGCCATCAATACCCAAATCCGAAGCCCAGCGGGCAGCGCCATGGCAGACATTGTTTGCCATCAGGAATCTGACACATCGCCAGGCCGCCGCAGCGTCCACGGCGCGCACATGTATCTTTTTCTTTATTAATTGATTTGTTGAATGGGTGTCGATGCGGATGCAGTGTCCAACTAATCGTCGAGTGTTAAGGCTCCATAAAAGCCAAATTTATTGCAGAATTCCATTAAATTTTCGACTGGCTGGTCCCGGGCGCAGTCCTTTATTTCTTCTCGGCGTTCAGCTTCCAGCACGATCGACCGCGAACGCTGGCAATCAATCCAGGCATCTAGAGAGAGGGTTAACACCCCTCCGACCATCATCGAAATTCCGCTTGGATTATGCGATTGTTTGTCTTTTATTGCGGAAATTAGCATTTCTGCTGACGGCCAACTAATGTAGAATCGCTGTTCTGCGGCAGCGCAATAAACCGAATGCGCCACTGATTTGCATTTAAATTTGATCTAATTGGTGTGAATCTGAATTAGAAGGCGGAATGTCATGGGAAACTCATTTCGGTGGAAGTCATTTGTTGAAGTTTCGCAATTAAAGCTGATATATGGGACGGGCGACCACAGTAGTAAGGTGTGAAGCTGTCGGGGTCCGACATGCTGACATGCTGCCAGTAGTTCTGAGTAACGCGTCTGTCAGATGAGACAAGCTTTTGTTCTACAGACACGAGCATTTGTGGCTGCGAAATGACCGAGATGTAGATACAGCATCAAGGTTAGTGGGTTTAGCTGCGACAGGTCTATGATCTAGATGAGGTTTGAATTTGCAAGCTGGACCGGGTGTTGCCTGGTTGTTCTTGCCTGATTTGAGCTGTCACTGTCGCTGCTGGACGGAGATAGTTTGCTTGAAGCTCGTTCTTTTGTATTGATTGACATTTTAATTAATTTGCTTTTACGGTTTATTCGCCCGCCTGAACAAAAACATCAGTCTGGACATGGTTAAGCCCGGTATTTTGCATATGCGCAGATTGTTTCCAGTTGTCTTGGCGTTTGGTTGGCAAGAAGCTAGAACATTGTTTGAAACCTCTTTAAACATATAGTTTCGCTAGTCTAACTTACAGGCTTCCTACAACCATTACCGTTTCAAAATAAAAACAGAACAACGTCATAAATGCACACACTAACTGATTTGGGATTTCACAAGACCAATCACTTGCTTACAGGCTGTAATACGTACTCCCGAAACAATTCCAGACATGCTTAGACGAACGATATTGAGTAATCGTTTCGGATTCACGATGAAGTCTGAGGAGGAGAGTGGTTTTCATCGACGAGTGTCATGGATACGAACAGCTCAATCGAAGTTTTTTTTTTATTGGGTATATAACTTAATTCGCGCGGTTTGCTAAGAGATGGCGTAACTTGTATTATTCCATTGAAACATGCGTTGGAAAGCTACTGTCATTGTATCAGTATCAGTATATGTCATTCATTTGCAGCGTAAACAACAATAAATTTGTTTCACTCAAATACGTCGAACTTTATGCCTGAAAAAGTGTTTTTGCGGGGAGTTCTTCTTCATTACTTTAATACGAAGAAAACTGCTGCCGAAAGTCATCGTATTTTGGTGGAAGTTTATGGTGAACATGTGCGAGGTGAGAGAACCAAAAGTGGTTTCCACGCGTTAAAAGTGGTGATTGTGGCTTGACCAACCAGCCAAATGAACGGCAAAGACGAATATCCATGGCGCGAAGGTAATGCTCTGTATTTGGTGGGATGAGAAGCGTGTGCTGTATCAGAAGTGGTGCTGCTAAGACCGTTGCTAATATGTTTGCAGAGAGCAGTAGCCGAAAAACGCTCGGAATATTCGACCAGACACGAGGCAATAACTCGATAAAAAAATTCCGGTTAAGAACTATTTAGAAAAAAGTGGGGAAATTTTACCCCACCCAACTTATAGCCCAGACCTTGCCCCTTCTGACTGAGAACACTTAAAAAAACACAAAAAGTAATACTTTAGAGTGTGTAATTTATGTTATGTTGTTTCTCTGGCACGTCCGTGTTATGCGACCAACGACCACAAAATAAAATGAGTCCCATAGACTACTGGAAAATGTGTAAAAGAACATGTCGCAACACGTTCAGTCAATAGCCAGGAATTGGCACTCGTTCCAAGGTACAATCGGTCCAAGACACATGACCTTCCCCTTAAATTCTACAAGGTAAAATACGGTTCAAGTCCGTGTGTCTATGGTGGTCCTTTTGGAATGGGGTGGTGATGTGTTAGCCGACTTAGCCTCTAGTAGAATCCATGCAGCTCGTTGTTCGACGTCGTTGGAAAGTTCTGCTCGTTTAGCAGATTTAACGCGTTGAGGTAGCGTTGTCCGGGAAGTGTGTTTCACAGGTTCCTGATTTCCTCGTTAGGATGGTTGTTGATATTAAGTAGCTGCTTTCTGAATAGTGTCACCATGTACTATTGCAGGGGGATGATGCGTGCTTGGTCGTAAAGCCTATTGTTGCAGTGGTGCCTTTGACGATTCCTGTCGAAGATGAGTCCGGCAAATAGTCGCAGTATTTTTCTTTCGAAAATTGAGAGCTTGGTCATGCCGGTGTTAGAGATGGACTAAATTCTAGGGTCCCTTCGACATTTGTTCATTTTCTGATTTTTCATTTACAACTGATTGCCCCGTAACCGAGAAATGAAGTATTACGAGATGGCCGACTTCACAGCTGATTGCCCCCTAACCCATCGACGAATTTGAGAGGCCTTTTGGCATGACGGTTATTCACGAAATAATGTGGATGCTGTTCTCTAATTAGTCAATTTGTTTTGACAAAACGATAGAAAAGACACGTGTAAACATTTTTTAGGCGCACGGGAGGTAGAAGTCGATCCTCTCTTTTCCCGGTAATACTTCATTTCTGTTCAGTATTATTTAAATTCTTGAAGTATAGCTAGTACATTTTCTTTTCTTTTAGTTTTATGTATGTAGGCAATTTGTACCGATTTATAGGCAATATTAGACTTTACTGATAAATCTGGCAGGCTGTCGTAATCACGCCGTCCTAACCCCCTCTTGTGTGTAAGCCCACGTGGCAGTACAACGGGCCTACTTTGGCCTAAGTGCATCTAAGCCATACACTTCCTACCTACAGACAATATTCGAAAGGTAGTCGGATCTGTACAAGACTAAAATCATGGGAAGGTACACGGGGATTGTAAGATTCATCACAGAGTATCCCCGCTTATTGCTGTGAAATACACACTTATTTTCCATAATTTAATTGTTTTTATTTCTGGCCTTACTGTAGGGGCATCAACAGGGCTTAAAGCATTCCGCGCAAATTATTGCAAGTTTGCTTTTGAAAAATGCGCACACACAGTTCCTTATTATTAGAATATTTGAAACTTTGTGTCTTCTTAATTGTCATGATTTCTTTTTTTAATTATCTTCACTCAATATTTATTGCGAAGAGATCTATTAGCAAGCTGCGTTATGTCGCAGCTGCACACGCCTGGATCATGCCTTGAGGCGATGATGTAACCCAGCGTTAAATGACATTCGACAATTATACACCATTAAAGCCGAGAAATCATAAAGTAGTCGATTCGGTGAATGTTCGTGATGATTTAATGCAAAATATCGACTGTCAACATGTGGAACGAATGGCATTTAATCAACTTGAAGGCTATGCAAATATTTAAGCAAACTCGTGCTTCTACGCATTCGGTTGGTTCGTCTGTTGAGAAGCTAATGACCTTCACGCGATTCACTTATTTAGTCAGGGATGGAGAATTGTAATAAAACACCTGCTCTCCCGTCATCAGCATCGATTAGGAGCTGGAAAGGTCCATCGATGAAATCAACTCTCAAGGCTGATCAGTTGGATGGTCTGCACAGCCAGAGGAGCATGGAATTCAGAGAGGTGCAGTTCTCTTCTGTCCGCACCCACCACTCCTCCAACATCAGCTTCTCACTTCCCACCGGGGACTTATCGCTGGATTCTTGGAAACATTGTTAAGATAATGACTGGGAAAGTTTCGAACACAGACCGTGTCAATATTTATGAGAACGCCTGAGTCACTGCACCTCGCACGCACTCAGTCAAACATCATAAACCTCTTCCGAAAGTCCTAGAATTTTAATTCAAAGTTTATTGGATCCATCCACAAATCGGTCCTCACGAGACGTGTCAACATGACACGCGCATTAGGAAAAACGCTGTCCAGGCAGAACTTCTCCCCACGCAGAGTAACATTCATCCGTGCGCTGTTTGTGAAGCAACATCTCAAGACGATGAGTGGCACAATCCTTGCTGGGCACACATCAATATCTGCAATCTGTTGACACAATGCACACACACTTCAGGTATTGTGGTGTGATGCTCCCGACGCATCAGACTGACAGGGTCGTCTGGAATCCGGCACAGACCATGGGAACCGGCCACAATCGGTAAACACAAAGGAAATTAAAGGAAAATGAAGAAATCAAATACCGTAAAGAGCGCGCTCGTTTGGATCTTCGACTTTTCAATTTCCATTTCCCATGAATGTTGGTTCTTGGTTCTTTGAGGTTGCTTGTGGCTCTCTGATCAAATAGACATTCATTACGAATCGGATATTAGATGTTGGCTGGTTGTTGGTTGTTTGCCGAAAGACTGTTTCGTCTGGTTGGTGGACTTTGTTTCTCTTGGGGTTGGACTTGTTCTTCTAGTCTTTCCTTTTCCTTTTTTCACGTTGATGATTGCGCGGGTCTTTTGCTTTCGAAGAAGCATCCAATTGGCGGTCGTCATGGTTGAATTGATGAGACCTTCTGAGAGATTTTCTTGGAATCGACTTTATCAGATCGCAAACAGATCGTAGGCTGACCTCAACGCAGAAACAACAAGTGCCAACGAACCTTGAAGTGTGATTTAGCGTCGAGCAGAAGAGGCACCATCTTGGCGATGTACAATTGTTCGATGAGCTCCTACTCATGACTGGACTTAATTTTGTGATATTTTCGGTGAAACACCGCATCTTGCTGTGTTGTCTTTATCTGTCCACTGTGGGTAGGTCTATGGGTGCCTTGACGAATCTTACGGCCGTGGCTTACTTAGACCAACCAGGTGGATCCATTGTGCCATCAGAAGGTTACGTGAATTAATTGTGCTCATGGCTAAGTGGTTTGATCGTTTTGCACAACTTGGGAGTTGTCAGTAGCCTTGAGGGATGACGAAATGGTGGAATCAGTGATTTCATAAAATCCAATGCTCATGAACTGACTCTATTTTAAATCTAGGATTAAAAGAAACTGGAAGGCCAGTTCTCCTATCATTTGCTCCTGGGTATCCCATCTATGAGCGGGAATATAATTTTTCAACAGAGCTCTTCTCTATCTAGGCACAACGGACCATGTGATTGACCAACTGGGATACGCCAATCCGTTTACAGAAGCGACATCGAACACAATCCTTTTTGAAGCTATTCCACCATATTTCGAAGCCCTCGTATGTACATACTCTATGGCGTCGCAGTAGGTGGGGAAAATGTGAACAAGAAAATGCCATAAACAAAGTCAACAAAATACAAAGGCTAGCGTGTGGCATCAACATCGCTTTTAGACAGTAACAGCCAGCCAAGAAATAGATGAATCGATCTTTGAGTTGGACTGTAAGTAAATCTGAGAGAACGGGCTGGCTGGAGAGGCATGTAAATTGACGCTCAGGTCCACCCCGAACTGTAGCGCCCTAAGAAGAGGACGAAGAAGTTCTTCGCACAATATAATGACTGATTCTTTTCAGTGCTTCATGTATAGTAGCTTACTCGTGATTCGTAACGTATGTCAATGTCAAACATGCTCAGCATGCATTGATATTTTATCATGGGAATCCATACACGGACCGATCTGCCACTGCGTTTATTTTTTTGAGTTGGCATTTCTTAGAAAACCTCGAGGAAGATGAGTTTTTATAACGAAAAATGTCTTGAGCGAAGAGGCTCGTTTCCGGTTGAGTGGGAAATATTTTTCGAATTGTGAGACTGAAGCAACAACTGCGGTTTCTATGTTTATTCTTTTTCTATGTTTTTACATTAATGATCCTAGTTCTGCTAGGCTCTGAAACATGGACTGGGTCCCTTCGACAGAACACCTCTGCCTTCGATCTTTGAAACTATGTAAGTAGGTACGCGACGTGCAGGAGAAAATTCCAACCACTAGCCAGGTGAATATGAACCTAACGCCTAAGTTGGCTGGAGCTGTAGACCACCTGGAAGACATGGGGACATCAACTTTGAACTTGTGGACAACGCAGCAGAGGACGCCCGCGTTTAGGAGGCGCAGACAACGGGAGACGGACCTCAATCCACTTGAGTGGCTTGAGATCCAGGACCATCCAGATCTTTAGCGCCGCAGAAGAAGCTATATGTATGCTACCTTCTGTTCCGAACGAGGCACTGGTTAAGATTTGCCGGAAATTTAATATATTTTGTTACCTCTACTAAGTCAGGTAGATGGTAAGATGCAATTAAGAAAAATTAATTCAGAGTCGAAGGCGTCTCTGAGATCCTCCCTTTCTTGAGGACCTCTACCAGAGCTGCGAAGGGTGAGAGCTGTAACCATCTTTAATGTTGTCCATTAAGACCACTTTTCCACGGTGACCAGTCTCTCCAGACCGAATCTTGCCATCGCACAATATGACTCAAAATGCTTGCGTCACAGGCAAACTCAATTCGACTGGCACACGGCATAAACCTTCATTTGAATGGAGGCATCCAAGCCATTCGTACCCACTTCCGATAGGGCAATCATCGCCGATCAGCGCTAATTGATCTGACCAAATCATTAATAACGTTAACTCCCGCTAATACCAATAATAACAATATTACCAGTATTACCGTCATTTTCATTATTACCATTATTATTCGGTCATCGTCCACAGCATGCATCGAACTCATCGCGATGCTGCTCCCGCTGCTATTGCTGCTGCTGCTGATGGTGCTGCGCTATAATCTCTTGGACCAATCTTTCGAGTCATAAATTGGTGGAAGGTGAAGCGAGCGAGGTGCACATACGTATGTTCGTGTGGTGCATACCTGGCGCTTGAACACACAGCATCCAAGCTGGGCATCGGCAAAGTGTGAGAATTGAAACAGGATCCGTCTGTGTGCGCTCGCGAGGTGCGATCACTCGACCATAGGGCGGTACAAGATGAAGCGCCCCTCCGCGCTGGTGCTGCCATTGGTATTGGTGCCCTGGTAGTCTGGACCTCTTAGCGAGATGCGCCCGTGCGTCGGCCGGTTGGGTATGTGTCTTCATTATGAACTCATAAAAATCTTCCTTATCTGATCGGGAGATTGAAGAAAATATAATTTCCTAAGCGGCGCTAAAAAGGAGGACCGTTTGACCTCTTGACGATTTTGATAACACATCCGAAGGCACACTGCGCAGCGAACACCAGCGACACGGCGAACACATCGAACGCGTTGTCCACTTCGGACAGATGTGATGCGGGGTGAAGAGGAAACGAGAAAGAAGGGAGACTGGGAGTGGAGCGCAACAAAAGGCGAACGATGAATCCCTAAAAGGTTATAATTACCTGGACCGGGAACATTCCGACGGACAATGTTATGGAATTATAATAAGTCGAGACTTTCATTCAAATGGACTTCCCATTCTTTTGTAATTGAATGAATGAACTAATTAATTGCGGTCCTGGGGGCAGGAAAAGGTCACTGTTGCTCGTAAAATGTTCTGGACACACCATCGAATCCGTGGCGCTGACTTGGAATTTCAATTAGGCCCGTTCGGCTGACCGGTGGATCGGCGGCGGATCGTTGCTTCGGTTCGGTTCGGCATGGTGTGGTGTGATAAGAGGGAAATTTGTTATTCACTGAAAAGGAGATCGAGACTGACAGGCGATGGCTGGCTGCGGCGGTGGGAGAATTTTTATCCTGAGTCATCTCGCATCTACACCCACGGTGGGCAGGAATTCATTCGTCTCATAGCGGCGGTGGAGTGGTTGCGGACGAGGCAGAAGAGTTGCCTTGGAGAGTACCCTGATGTGTGTGGAAGAAAAAGCAGTATGGGACGTGGACTTAGAGGAGGGGATTGTTGCTGTAGAAAGAGGTGACCAATATTTTCTGTTAGTCCCCTGTAAGTCTTGCCACAGAAGAGAAGTCCTTTTGTGGGAATTCTAACATTGGACTCTAGATCAAGTCCTGGATGGGGGAGAAGAGTGCGGGTTTCGTTCCGGCAGAAGCACGTCCGATCTTTTCACTCTAAGAACAGTACTCGGAACGGCTTCGGCTTGGGCTTGGAAAGGGCAAGCTCGGTAGTCTTCTGCAGGATTGATGGTCAGTTTTGATCTCACGACAGAGCAACACAGTGGGCGTTGGACTTTGGTAAGGTTGCGTCTGGATGTTGCAGAGCAGCCGAGGCGAGCTTGTTGTCAAAGCCACGTCAGCGGTTTTCAGCTCATTATTTATACCAACTCCTACATGCTTCAATAGTTTGGTCACGTCACCCAAATGTCCCCATCATTTCGAATTCCGAGGTGTGCTTGAATGGGAATCGATCAAGTAAGAGATGGAATCGCTTGGCAGACCCAGGACGATGTGATTGGTATTTCGCTTATCACAAATGTAATGTGGGAGGGAGAGGGTGGGAGAGAACTCTGAAAAGTCAAATTGAGAAGAACACATATGAACACACATACAGTAAGCTGTGTCCTTTCAGGAAACTCAATCGGTAAGCGAAAGAAGGAAACACCCGATTGTTCATTGCACTGCAAACAAAAAAAAAACCCTCGAGATAAACAGTTTCCTTCCAGTTTCCTCATATCATTTGTTCCTTGTTGAAGATTAGCTACATGAAAAGTACAGGCTCCTGCAATTAACTCTGATCCTTCAAGTAGGATTACTTCATGCTCATTGTTTGCTTGCAGAACATCCGCCGAGTACTGCTTTAGGTAAATCTGTGCAACAAAATGGATTGCATCTTTGTGCTCATTCAGGCATGAGTTTCAATTACAAAGCGAAAATCGTGCCGCTCAACATTTAGGGACCATTAACTTCAGCAGATCCCTCTGTTGACCAATTGTCTGTGGATCCAAGGCGGATGTATCTATGGAAATGATATGTTCTTCAAAGTTAATGAGCCGGAATGCGAGTGAGATCATTCGCAATTCTTCGTTTTGCACAAGAACTTTATGAGATATTCATTGTTTACAGGTACCGTCTGGAGCTGTACCATGTGCTGGGCGCTAAATTAGACCACCTTTTTGTGACCACCTGCGCTGAGGAGAAAACAATCCAATTGGATGGAGATAGACTCGTTACGAGAACCAATGTAAATGATGTCATATATGACTTTGTCGAGGACTTTTGAGCACTTCTGAATGGTGCGTGTGCTCGGACTTGGGAAATTTGTTCTGACACGTATTTTGAAAGAGTGGTGTGGCTGGCGAAACAAATCATGGCAGTGATAGAGACGACCAACTGTGACACCCTCACTTAACGTTCATCATTCCAGCAAATTAGGATGCTATAACTGACACCTAGACCATAAGTAGATTCAGTCTGGAATCTGATCTAAAACGCGTGTGATATCTGGGGGAAGATGAAGTAATTGTCATCCCTTCTGTGGGCTCTCGTCTTTAACGAAGTCCCAGAGGAGTGGAAATACTCGGAACCACGAAATGCAGACGCAGTAATAATAGCCCGCGGCAAGCTTCACACGACAAATAATGAGATAGTAGAACACGCGGCCGTGGCGTTGTGGGTTGGGGCGTCGATCCCTGCGCACTTGGGTCTACGGTGCCTAGGTTCAATTCCTGGTACGAGCAAACTACTTTTCACGGCCTCACCTCCTTCGAGACGCTTAAAATGCTCACAGGGTATATCTGTCGAGGCAAAGCTTCCAAAATTGGTTGTTTCGGAGTCGTATTCAAATCGTACAAAATTCTAGGTCCCTTCCACTCGTGATGGAACAAAAGCACGCGCACAACACGAGTGGTAAGTGAGAAGCTAGGTCCTGACCCTCTACAGGCTACAACGTTGCTCATTTTACATTATTATAGAACACACTTTGATTGTAGTCTAAGACAGAAGAGTCACTCCGCAATTCGGACTGTCGGTAAGTTCCCATCCTCATCCAGCCTGAAATGCTTCGGAATAATCCTGGGTTCATAAACTGGTAACTCAATGACAATGAAAGTGTCAAAAAAGCGTCCTATGCACTCTACATATGTAAGTACCAGGATTTTCGGTAAAAAAAAAGATTGACCAAATCTGCGGATGTAGACACCGATTGCGGATTGCAGGCTTCCCTAAAATCCACCAACCCAACGGTGTTGACTAGATTCCAGAGACATGGGTGTCAAAATAGCAGTTAGCACCACTCCAGCAGTGATAAGCTTATAAGATCTATTACCACTTGTCTGCTGCATGCGGACGAATGCCGCAAGAAATGTCGTATGGATTATCTCTTGCAGGGGCTGGTTGTCAGGGTCCACTAGTCATGAGACTATACTCGACGGACTACGAAATGAACAAGTCGAAAGCTACTACTCCGACTATTCGTCCCTTGACTTCGAAATACCCTTCGGGTGCTATTCAAAGGAGTGAACAAAGAAGGAACTCGGATGGATTTTATCGACATTTTTCAACAGTCGGCAAAGGATTTAGGCAACATAAATCAAGTCCACGCTTGTCGCATGCTGCGCGAATGGATGTCAGGCCATGCGGATGAACTTGCCAGAAAAGGGCTTGAGGCTGGTCCATCCAGCCAATCCTATGTGTCAACGCCACCTCTTGCGGATATTGGGAAAAAATTGTACAAGCAGAAATTGGTGTCAAGTCGCCTTGCAGCAGAATTTGTTTTTTCCTTCACAACTCCGACCATTGCGTCGCTTGTATGGGATGAAGCGCTGTCTTGCTGAACCACAGCTCGGTTGTTGTCGAGTTCTGGATTCAGAAAGTCGGCTAACATCGCTCTATACTTGAAACGGTGTCTCCTTCCCCATTTGGTGGGACGATGCCGCCATGCTATAAGCCCCACCAACCAGTCAATCGGATTCTTGTGTGGCCAAATTCTTGTGGACTGTGAAGCAATTTTACTAGTTGACATGTTAGATACAAGCTAACATTTCCCGCCTCCATTAAACAAACTCAAGGGGTTGTACCTGCCCGTTCGGCTTCTATTCATGCATTAGCCAATCTTATACCAAGTGCAAAATAATTCCTGTTGCTTCTCTGGCGATGTCGATCTCAGTTGTAGCGACATTTTTCGGTCCTCTTCGATACTGGCCGCTACTGCGGATATGTGTCTTCACCCCAATCTCAGGCTGGTCAGTGGCTTAATGTCCAGAAGAGTGTACTCACGCTCCAGCTTGTACTAGGTGCGGCGAATTGCCTGCACACTGAAGACACGATGACGACCGTCCGCACGACGTATTCACAGCTGAGCCGGAATTTCTATAAAATTTGTTCGAAAATTCGTCAAATGTGAAATGATGCGTGATCAGATGGCAAACCTATCTGGGTATTATGTCACCTGCTGCTGAGAAATGCCAAATGGAAGAGCTATCTTTGCTATCTGGTCTGTCTTAATCAGTGCAACCTGGAGTACAAACATTGTGCATGAAGATTCTTGTAGATTTGTTCGGTTCCCTACCACGACATGCCAGAGTTCATCTTTGAAGAAAGCACTGCATACTTTCCTTCCTTCAACAAAGTCACACTTAATCGCATTTAATGCGGCGACAGGCCTTAAGTCTCCAGTTATTCAAAAGGCCTAGTCCCAGCCGACTTATAGCAGTCCACACCTCCGCCAAACGGAACACAGATTCCATCAATTGGATCACGGCATACCTTTCCCAACCCGGCATCACTCGGCGGGAACCCTCGCTTTTTATCGGCATGATTCCACCTCAGCGAGCAGCTCCGTGAAATGCGCACACACAGGTCGAGTAAAACCATGCACCTTCAGATTGCGCACCTCACCTGCTCGCTGAGTAGGTCTTATCTGAAATTCGAATCCTATTCCGTCCTCGCGCACAGCTTCCAGTGACAGAATAAATAGGTAAGCTCTTATCAATCTCCGCCTCAGATGCAGCAATCACTTCTCGTTCCATGGCATCCCACACATAGTGGTGCCACCAGCGAGGCTCTGCCATCGTCCGCACACCGGTCGCGATCGAGTGTTCAAATGCACTCGCAGGCCACTCTCGCGGGCTGGACGGTCTCCTGCGGCACTGCGCACTGCAATGTGCCTCGTTGTCGCATCTTCATCGCAGACCAGATCGTCATTTACATCTGTACCGGACCACCATACCGTCATAAGTGGACCACTCGGACGCTGCGCTGCGCCGTGCGCTGCTTGCCACCGCGGTTCAGTGAGCTCTGTATCTGTCTCAGAACGGCTACATGATCCCCTTTTTAACTTCTGGTTGTTATTTGATAACGTGCAGACAGGTGGAATTCTATTAGGATTCCCTTATCATTTAAGTCCATTAGAGGTTAAATATACGTTTTTATTTATTGCGTTGCGTTGTGCCTGTACCACGTTGAGAGGATGACGACGACCGTGGAAGCGACTGCGGCCCCGTGGAGTCGGAGTGTATCCGTGTGTGACCCCAACCGGCCGGCAAGGCAGCCGAGCGAGCGGTGGTAGCTGCTACCGATTGTGAGAACCGCATGTAGAGCACCGGGCGATAAAAATCCCCCGGGAGGTTTTTTGAGAAATGTGGACACTTATGCCGGCCGATTGAGATGGTCAGTGATCTAAGGAAGCATTTAATTGGTATTTAATTTTAGTGAAGGTCTGCTACGACCACATGGCTCATCCTTTGCGTGTGGTGGCCACTGGCCACTGGCCAGTGTGACTGCACGGCCTTATGGTGTGCGCACTGCAGGAAGTGAATGTAAATTCCAGTGATAGCAGCAATTAAACTTGTTTCTTTGTCGTTGCTTGTTGTACTTTCTAATTAGTTCGCGATGCAGATGTGCAAGTGATGCCATGATATTGGAATCAGCAGGGAAACAGCCGATCGAAGTCGTTAGCGAGTCTTGTTCACGGCTGGGAAACGAAATTCGTTTTCGACGAGCTTTCATTAAACACTATGTGTTCTTCTTGAAAAATGTGGTTGAAACGTACTTGGTCCTTGAAAAAGGCCATTGACTGTCCTGACTGCGAGAATACTACTTGACGGCAAATGTGCTGATGTTCGAGAGATGACAAAAGGATGTCCAAGCTGGATCAGGAGATATGGATGGGAAGCGTTCAAGCACGTGCATTAAACAGCTCACGAATTTTCGGGTCCAAGTCTGTGGGACGTTTCACAAGTGGAGAAGGACCGCAACCAATTTGGGGTGTTCAACTTGAGGCAGCTAGCCATGGGACGTGGCATTTAATCTGAACTACAGAGTGTTTGAATTTAACTGATCGCCTGCCCTGAGACTAATACAACGATTTGCATTCACCCATGTGGTCTAAACACCATCGACCTACCGCCTTGTGTTTTTAACTCAGCTTACAATTGATGAGACATTTGTCTTATGGGGCACTCCGTCCACCTTGGTAGAGTATGAGGCCGGTCAGGCTGAAACCCGCTGATGGTCGCGGGAGCTCCTGACATCTTCTCGTGCCTCCTGGTGAAACTTTGTGGAACCAAAGAGTTTGGGACAACTCCCGGGACTTTATGTGATTTCGTCTCAATAAACCACAAACTAAGAGAGAATTTGACATTGCTCAAGAAAACATTTTTGTCTCGTTGAAGGCTGCATACTTGACCCAGAGAATAAATTCACCGATCCACGTAGCAACATCGACAATGAAGCCCATCAAGGCGACTATCACAGGAGCTCGGTATTCATGCAAGAAAAATTCAATTGAAGGTTTCACAGTGAGTGGATTTGATTCGATTGTTTCATCACAACGAGGCGTCAAATTTGTGTTTTCTGCCATTGAGGATCAGATGAAATAGGGCGATAAACAATAACAAAACGAAGTGTTGGACACACAATCACATCTATTTAAAAGTAACGCGGTATTAGGTAATTATGACTTGGACGTAGGCAGGGACTGACTTTCTTTACTTGTATGGATGCAGTCATCTTCAACTCGAAGACCGGCCTGAACTGCCGCCATTCTCTTCACAATATGGCGAGCATTTGGGCCTCTTCAACTTTTCCTGTGACTGCGGGAAGTGGTTGGATTGGGTGGAGCGCCACTACTGCCACTCCTACAAGTCATTTTTTAAGTGAGTGGTTAAATGGGGGTCCTTGTGACGGAGTCGCCATGGCTCACTTAGTCCCACTTAGGGCCCTTATTAGGGGATGTTTGTCTTGAGTGAGACCTTCTTTAAGTCCTAAAATCATCCAGACTGATTTATGAATCTTTGGAGGTTCAAGTCCCCAATCTCCATGAAGAAGTGCTTTCCAATCAACTGCCGTCATGTATAGAGTGGGCATTCGCAGAGCAGATGTTCGTCGAGTTTAGCTCCGCCCAGGGCTTCGTCTTGCAATTTTTTCCTTATGGAGCTTAGCGGCATGACTGCAGGGATTGCCCGAGATTTTCCAGAGCTCAAATCTATTTTCATAAGACCGTCTGCTTTTTCGTTTCCTTTTATGCCAATGTACCCTGGTACATAACAGAGGATCACCGTGTTCACCAAGCATAGCTCACTGGTGCCTAACCTGATTTGTTTCGATATCAAAATGTCCATGACAAATTTAATGGAAAAATGGTGATCCATTTGTTGGTCATGTTATAATAATAAAAATATGGGTGGCGCTTCAGCTCGTACAGGGCCAGGGCTTAGATTCTCAGCAACGGACCTACAGTTTTATGCCGACTCCGAATGGCCAATTTGAGATGTTTTTCCCAGGCAGTTACACTCTTTGAGGATTGTCGGTGACCCGAAAGAGAAACTAGAGAGAAATTATTTTGGTCATACCTGGAATCGAACCCAAGTAGCGAAGTTCTGTTGCGTAGGGTTCGACGCACATACCCACAACGTCACGGCCGCCACTGTTGTCCATGTTGCAGTTTCAAAAACGCTGCAATAGTCTCTTAGTGTGAAGTATACTGAAGTGGTAACAGGAGACCCCTGCGCCTGTACCCGTTTTCTCCTCTTTGAGTCGTCAGTGTACTGAGAGATTTTCCTTTCTGCTACTACCATTTGTTCCGTCCATTGTCTTCGGTCTTAAGAAAGGGAAGGTCTTCTATGCAGCTAGGTTTTGGTGGTAGGTAGTCTATTTGATTGCTGTACTGTGCCGTTGTCCAATCTGGTAGTAAGTGTGACTACTCTATTCAGTCTAGTAACTAAATTAACCTTGATCATCTCAGCCCTTCTCTGTGACGGACAAAGTAGAAAAACACGAACAAAGTAGAAATACTCGAGAGAAAAGCTGAACCTACGTGCATCTTTGGTTCTGCGTCGATGGCATTTGAAGGGGAAGAGTCAACCACGACATTCGACACGTGTCTAGCCATCCAGCTGCAGATGTACCGCGTTGACAGGAGAACGAATAGACAATTTAGCTGTGGCACTCATTGTCTTTGAATTAAAAAGTCATTCGAAATTAGGCCGAATTTCACTAAGCCACATATTCACCAGGTCAATCTGGCGGATTAATATTCGTCTGTTTCTCAATATTTAATAGCCTTCAGAATGACGCCTCCCGACAGGAGTGCAGGTTCACGAATCAGTTGTTCAGCAGAATGTTATTTTATTGTGTCCCTAAATATACGTTTTATTCGTTTTTAATATTATTTCAGCAAGAATGCAACCATCAACATTCTCAGTTAGATAAAATACCGTTAAAAATGAAGAGACGCAAGAAAAGGATATGCAATCCGCCTGAAATTATGCAACGTATTTGTGCAGTACGCCAAAGACACGAACCTAATGATAGGAGGAATTGCAACTGCATCGCTGCGCAAAACGAATGCAATGTAAGGTTTTATAAATGAATCTGTTTCTGAACTCTGCAGCTTAAAATCGCTATTGACTGCGGTGTGTTGTGACGATGATTGTGCCAACATTGAGCACAGCAATGGAGAACTGACTTAGTGCACTCACTGCCTCAGCGACACGCCACTTTTGTCGGTAATGTGACATCCTCTCAAGTATCACAGAAAACAAGGTGAGCAATAAAAATCCACAGATTAAAAGCGATTTAAAAATTTATTTGAATTCATTGGTTTTTCTTAGGTCCTGGTGCTTACATCGGGTTGTTCACGTCCGTGTGTCCATGAAAATCCACAAATTGCACAAAAAGTCTAACATTCAATGCCATGAACGACCATTCATGTGTTGGGTGGTTTCCACAGCTACCATACTAAACGTCTGGCACGTGTTGTTTTACTTAGTTTTGTTCAGTAGTTGAGGATGCGCGATTTACTGGAATATCTGGAAGCTTTGCGAGTGGATTGTAAAATTCGCCGTCGGTTGTGAGGTTTAAGATCGCGATTTACGATCTTAGGTCTGTGTCTTGAAGTTTGCTTCAATTTAGCCCTGCACAACGAAATCACTCATCACTCGACTGCCAGTGCCGCCGGAATGACTAACGCGGCTGAGACAGAAAAAGATGTAAGCAGCGGCCATCTGCTCTTAGCTGAACTATCCGTTCCCTCCAGATTCAGTCATTTATTAGTAATTTTTCATAATCCTTGCTTTAAGGACGTACTCTTTGTTTGCTTTCATTTTCAAATCTCTTCAAACTTGAAGTAGATTTGCCATACAGATCCTTAAGTTTTTGTGTTGTCTGCTCTTTTCCTTGTCAAAAGGACTTCACTTATCCGCAAACATGACAGGCACAGATCGAGTGTCTTAACGGCTAAGCCCGCCGACCCATCCGCACAACAAGGATAATTGACAATCTTATTATCTGCATATGGCACTGCAGTGGACTAAGCGTAAACAAATGAACACAATTCAAATCTGGATTGTAATTATTACCCACTCATTGTTGTGCAGTTGTAAAACTGAAACAATTTAAAAATAAATGAATTGGCTCCTTGGCCGAGTCCTGCACACACCTACATGACTTGGACGGATACATGTGTGCCCCTCGGCATCGACGACGGCGTAATCCCGCACAGGCAGCGGCAGGAGAAATAACTTTTGAACGTTTCACGGATGGTGTTCGCCATTTGCAGCAGTTGGATCAGGCTCAGGACAGGACATGTATACGTATGTACCTGTGCTGGATTAGTACCGCGACTGATGCGTGTACCTGTTGCATGGATGCTGCGGATGGGAACGCCGATCCGGGAGGACATGCATACCTAAACCGAAACGAAGACGAAAGGAATCCGAACGCACATGCGAGTATGCACACGGCCACCACACCTCAGAGGTGGTATTAAATGCTAATTTGCCAACACAATAGCTAATTCCAGGAAGGTGATCCTAGATTTATTGTCCTTCGCGTTTGCAGAGCCGTCCTGGGAGTAGGTTGTAGGTTGTGCCATTGTTCAAATTAAGTTTGTGTTATCTTGATGTTTTGAGGGCATCAAGCCGGTGCAATGGTGGTGCCTGGGAATGAGTGAGATTTTTCGTTGTTTTTTTCTTCATTCCCGGGATGGACGCAGAGTTGAACTACAAAGGACGGTGGAGTGTGGACTGTCCCTTTCCGTGTAGTGATTATTTATTCATTGTTTGGAATTCATTTCGGGACTAATTAGGCTCGTGGCTATTGGCGTTCGTCTTTGCTTTTGAGGAATTAGCGATGTCATGGGATTAGTGGTGACAGTGAAGGATGTGTTTCCAGCTCGGTGCTTCTCGGATTAGCTTATCTGAAGTGGTGAAGAGGTAGCAAGAGCGAAGGTGCATTGCAGGAGCAGACTGTTTGACGTATAAATCGTTTCGTTATTGTTGATTGATTAGACACTGTGGAGGAGTGGATGCTGGATGAAAGGGAAACTAACGGTGCTTGTATGTGGTTGGACGGGGTTGCCGAATTTCGTTAAATTTGCTGACATGGTGGAACAATAATTTCAGTCAGTAAACTCAGTCAGTTTCTACATCATGGATCCCATGCTGACATCCGAATGCATTTCCTTTCACAGCACATACCAACTCACCAACACGTAAAGTGAAAACGCCTGAGCCGGCAACAAGCAAAGTAACACTTGTCTTCAGGGGATGTTAGAAACAACACCAACTTCTTGACGAGGGCGTCTGTGATCACTTACCCTGAAAGAGGAGAGACCACAAATCATACTCCGAGTATCACCGAATAGTGGTGCAAGTTAACAAGTTACTAGAACTTCCCCCCAGACAAAGCATCACAGAAACAGCGTAACTAAACATGGCCCGGTGTTGGGCTCTAAGACCATTTCAGAATTCAGAACTATCGGGCAATGTAACTTTATGAGTATTTCCGATATTTATAGAGATAACCAACAGCCCGTCGTTCCCTGACCAAGTGACTTACAATTTTGAAACAAAAATTCCCAGAGCCACGCAAGTGTTTTGGTGCTCGCTGTAGATTTATAGATTTTGAAAAACAACTAACGTTACCCCTGGCAATTTTGATGGTCCCGGGGATGTCCACTATAGAGAAGTTTCGTTAATCAGAACCCATATCTGAGTCGGAAAACTCCATTAACGTTTACACAGATGGTTCTTAAGAGCTGGGTAATTAAATGCATAGCCCGACCACAGAAGCTGCACAAAACAGCAACATTTTGCAAGCGGACCCGGTGGTCAACCTGTAAGCAGCGGGATGCCTGAGAAAGAGGGCGAGCCATACTCACATTAATATTCATGTATGTAGGCAGTCATGCATGGCTTAGACCACTTAAAAGTAGAGTAAGTTAGGAATATGAGAATAATATGAAATACTCCTGTTCCTCCGTAAATTCTTCAGCACATCTCATTTTCGATAGTCACATCGCGGGTTACTGAAAACGTGTAGATTGCTTACACAAAAAAAAAAACTAACAACAGGAAAAAATCAAAAGTAAAATTCGTCGCAACCATAACCTTTTGTTAACATTTTGGACAAAATATTTTAGTTTCCGTCGATCGAAGTAAAACGGTGCCACTATGGAACGAAACAGTGCTCATCGTCTCAAAAATGATTTTTTCCAAATTTGGATTTTCAGGTCTACATTTACGAAAACGTTTAGATCAGAAATGAAGTATTATAGAGATGCCCAACTTCACAGATGATTAGCCCCTAGTCCATCGACGAATTTCAGAGACTTTTTGACAGTCATTCTTGAATTTTTGACGGTCATTCTCGAAATAACGTAAATGCCGTTCTCTGATTGGTCAATGTGGCTTTATAAAACGTTATAAAAATGGTTGTCAAAAATTTAAAGGGGCAAGAGAGGTAGAAGTTGGGCATCTCTATCACATTTCATTTCTGGTTAAGATAAAGGGTGATTTTTTAAAAGCTATAGGAAAGTTTAAAAAAAAAAAAAAAACAAATAAAATTCAGAAAAATGCATGAAATCTTTATTTGAATCGATAGTACGGTTCATATAATTTAATGTTTGAAGATTATTTCATGCAAATGTTGACCTTGACTGCGCCTCAAATGGTCCATCCGCTTAGTCCAATTTTGGCATACTCTTTCCAACATTTCGGCCGGTATCTCACGAAAAAAATGCTTCAATGTTGTCTTCCAATGCGTCAATTGAAGAGGTCCCATTATATTCTGCCAATCAGATGTCAAGTCTCTAACTTTTCGACTGGCAATGAGGGATAACATTACAAACAAATTTTCGATTTTAAAGCAATGTTCTAAACGTGAATGACCAAAGTCGTGAAAGGAGCTATCGATCCGAAAACCGGCAGGCACGTCTATCATTAGAGCCACTGAACTTTACTAAAACAAATGTAGATCTTTTTTTGAGCTCCTAAGATCGTCCAACGATCGGTATAATTTCCGCCTGATCACATATATAATGTGGACAAGACCGGTTTTTCGATAGTTAAAAAAAAAATGATTGGCCTCCAAAGGCAATTTAGGTAATTTGATATCTGCTGAAAGGGGGTCCCTTGCAACCAAAAATGAAGTATAGAGATGCCCAGCTGATTGACCCCTAGTCCATCGACAAATTTCAGAGACTTTTTGATTTTTGACGGTTATTCACGAAATGTCGTTCTCTGATTGGTCAATTTGGCGTTAGAAAACTGTATCAAAAATGGCTGTCAAAAATGTTAAGGGGCGAGAGAGGTAGAAGTTGGGCTTGTAACGCTGGTAATAGCTACGAGTGCCAGCGGACAATTCTTCGCGCCACTCCTCTTCTTTTCTAGGAAGAACGAAAATATTCAATTAATGAAGAATGCTCCACCTGGTTTTTTCGCATATTCAATTTAATCTCTTTACAATATGGTTTCAGCATTTCGTTGGTTTCGTTCGTTTATTCGTTTTAGACGACCACCAGTCTTAATTTTAAAGTCACACTCGAAAAATTGATGTGATTGAAAAGTCTTCTGTGACCATAATTTCGCTTCCAACTCACTCAACCCATAAAAGAGGCTGCATTCTTGATAGATCTCTTATGGCGCCTTTCTACAGTTAAGACATTGTTTGTTTTTACGTGAACACTGCCCAAAAGTCACGCTATATGACGTTGGGGAACTAGTCTCCAAAGCGTATAGGTACGAATTAGGGTCAGAGTTCTACCCCGAATCTCGTGAAATCGTAAAAAGCAATGTCTGTGACGAATCCTACTCTGATGGTCTTTTATGGGACCGATGTATTCAATGTAACATGTGGTCACAGAAGTGTTTCGAAACAGTGGTGGAAATTTATATTCAAAGTCGACTTTAAGAGAATTTATTCACCTACATAACTTAAAGTAGACTTTTTGTTATTCATAGTCATCTTATAGCAGGCTATAAACTTAAAGTCGACATTAAATTTAAAATGAAATTTAAAAAAATGAAGTTGCTTATTTGTACTTACATATTTGTAGATTTCGAAATAGTTTCACCGCCAAAAATATACAACGCCCGATCGAATCTATTACAAGAGAGACACTGCATTCGGTAAGAAATGGGTCCTTCAACATCAGATAACAGATTGGGCTTGTAGCTATTCATTCTCAGAAATGTTCAATGCCAAACGAGTGTCTTTATCAGATGCTGGGGGTAAGACCCCTTTTCATTTACATGCACTTGACCTGATCATCAATCTTCCTCCTCATCGGGATATGTTCTGACGACAAACCGCAACCAAAACAACTTCCAGCCTACTCATGGTCCACTCTTATTAGACACAATTTGATCCCCACCCATAACTACTTATTACACAGCCGACACTGATGGCTCGAAAACTAAGGAGTTCTAAGTATAAGATTCTACACTCGACTCCCAGATCACTGCAGTAAGTTGCAAGCTGAAATGATGGCAACTGATGGAAACGTTCAAGGAACGAAATATCCGCCGTTGGTGTTAGCATTTTCTCGCACAGATAGGGTCTGGAATCAATCTTCCTAAGCTAAAGTGCTCAGCGGACGAGTTCGTTGGGGCTCAATAGGGATGCCTTTTCATACACCGATTCCTGCAAACTTTGTGAGGTAACTGTCAAGCAGTACATACCAAACTTTCAAACAAAATTGCCTCCATCAAATCCCAAGCACTCTACTTAACTGTTCTCTCTAATTCGGTGACTTCGTTACACCGCTTCTTCCTCAGCTACATTCATGCTTCAATAGACCGGAGTGCATCCGAAGTGCTGTCCCAACTATAGCCTTGCCATCATACTGACATCCAAATTTCAGTCAAATCACAGAGCCAACAAATAACAACAACAACAAACGGATAACATCGTCCCATCATCGCCAATAAATCGGCGTTATCTCTGCCATCCCCCTTAAGACAAATCATTCTCTAAGCATGATCAAATCCTGATGGAAGTTACTCACCACTTCGGTAAGGTCAAGGTGCCTTCACTGACTCCAGCCCCATTTCGCCGAACACACTTTCAACCCGACACCGTCGACCGAATACGGATACATTTCGTTTGATTTGACTTCGCTTTGAAGTGCAACTTTGATGGTGATGGTTAGTTGCGGTTTGCGGCAAATAGTTTGACAGCCCCAAACGAAGCGCAGATCGCACACTCGATGACCCTTAGACACAGATGAATCGGTCTATTTCGGGAAGACTACTGCCGGGCAATGGCGCCTTTCCCTGGAATCAATCTGGATTCTGTTGATCTGAATGTTTATTCAGCGTATGATGATGCACTTTGTTGCACATTGTGCACCCCGGCGAAATGATCACTCGATGTGAACACGAACACGAATTCTTTCACGTCAATGTGACATTCCCACGGAACAATTAAAGAGTCAGCAAGTGTGGGCGTTGCTTTCCATGCCGTTGCCGTAATTGAATGACAAAACCTGTCCTATTTGCTTTGGCTAATAGCCTTAATGCGATTTCACAGTAAACGAAGCTTATCGCTGACTGTTTGGGAGTTGCTTACGTTTTTTTTTTTCATTTTCCAGCTAAACGTGTTAAAATTCTCAAAAAACCCATGAGGAGACAAATGAAGAGGTGCTCGTGTGTGATACGGAAATAAAAATGAAAAACACACGAAATATTTACAGAGTCAACATGTGCTGGGAGACCACACCACACCACACCGGTGTACAGGTGTGTCGACAAATATTGCCGCAATGACTAATTGATGGCAAAAAGGTCAATATTTAAGGTGACGGCAGTGGGATGGTTAGCGTATGCACCACCTTCCCACGCTCTATAAATAGAAAAAAAAAAAAAACATGAGTCTATTTGACAATTGACAATGTTCAAGATGGAAGGGTTTCCCGAGCGCACATGTGTCTCTTGGTGGCAGAATGACGTGCGGTAAGAAGCGCACGCTCGCCTTACGAAAGAGAAACGCGCTAATTGTGGGAGGAAGTTGCAAAGATCTCAAAGCGAATAGTGGAGTTTTTTTGTCATTCATTTGAAAGTGAAGGGAATTCAAAGATTTGTTAAAGAAAATATTAAGATCTTAAACAGAAGAGAGAGAGATTTGTCTTTCAGTCGGATTTTCTGATAGGATTCCGATGTTGCGAACATTTTAAATCTGAAGCGTACAAATTAAACATCTTCTGTCTAGAACTTTTCACGGGGTTCAGTTAGGAGATTCGGCTGAACTGGATCGATGGCTAGGGGGTGTCGGATCATCCGTCGTTTGGTGGTTATTGATGACTTAAGGTGAGCCAATAAGAAAAATGTCGTACAGTGCAAGTACCCCTTAACTATGCCCTTAAATCGCTCATGACGTTTTTGCTCGGGCAAGTAGCGCCGCACCGCACTCGTCTGGTTAAAAATTGGTCGTCTCACATCAGTGGCGGGATCTGCTGAGAGCCTATACAGTGGGTTGATTATGGGAGCCCGCCATAAGATAGATGCATCCATTCCTAGGCTTGATGTGGACTGACCACGTCATCGGTCCGGAATTATAATATGTTTGGATCTACAGTCCGAGGTGAGCCTGATCCTAGTTTGTACAGCAACCACTTGCCTTGTGCGCGTTGTTGTTCTGTCATGATTGGAAGAGACTCACACCTTTATGCCGACTCCGATCGGGGTTGTTTGCATAGCTTTCTCTAGACAGAATATCTTCTGTCCTTGATCATTGTCAGTAACTCCAAAGAGTTGGAGATGTGTTTATAAAAATTTATCGTGCCGGAGTGAACCTCGAACCTTCGGTATAGGACCAGGCAGACCCACAACGTGATGGTAAAATGACCCACTTTTCCTGTTTAACAGGAACGAAGGCGAGTATCGCTTTATATGTGACTTGATAGGACATATGCCACAGAACGCTGCAAGTCTTAGTTTTATAGCCTCCGCAAACCAAGGACATGCATATTTTCACATTTGTGTAGACGAGAACGGGGCCAATTGTAACACTTTTCCCTAAGACCGGTGAGATCATGAACTTGGTAAATAAGTCAGTAAAACAATCTAAAAGAAACTCGACATCTTTACTTAGGGCAAAGATAAAGAGAGCTGTGCCTCAGCAATATATAATAGAGGAGGCATGATGGCGTGACAGCGTCATGCCGTTTGTCGTCACGCCATACGAGCCGGTTTTACTGTCAAGGCGGTCCAATAGTACCTATCACATCACACATAGATTAAATTTAGCTAACAATGCCCGTCAAGGACCAATTAGTTGCTGTGGAAGCCAGGCCCTAGCTCTCTTCCGGCTGTAGCGCCACACATTTAATCCACATATGTATCGAGATCACTGATAAACAAACCAAAAGTATCTCTAAGAGAGTTGTCTCGCCCAACTTCACTAAGGACGGCCTATCTCACATGTAAAAAGATGAGAACGAGATGGAATCTGTCATGCCAACGTGGGTGGACAGAAGAACAGAGAAGAAAAATACGTCTACACACACGTCGTAACTTGATGCAATGCTAAAATTTATCGTGCTTATCTGCTTTTCTATGACGGATTCCTTCTATGTATGTGAGTCGATTAAAATACTGGCCTTGGCTATATCCCAATTTGAGCTCCCGGTTCCCATGCCTACCGACTCTCGCCTACAACACCAGTCCCTTTGCCTAACGACTCTCACGCGCACCTACAACACTGTCGCTTCTGGTCTCCTTCTGTACTCGTCAAGCAACTGACAACGACTGTAACTATGGCATTCGCCAGGCCACTCAGTATAACCACAATCCAAGCAAACGCGTTTCAAATTCATATCGTAGCCCGATGGCATCAGTCCGCCAGGCCATCCTTTGTGGAAAACATTAATTTGACGTAGTTTATAATTTAAACCATAATTCCTGCGTCGTCGAATATTTTATACACGCAAGGATGCTCAAGATCTCTTCCAGTCCTCACGGCAATCGGAGATTCGAACAAAAACACATGGAAAAAACTCCGAAAATCACGGTTTTGCCTTTTTTGTTTCGTGTCAAGACACATTCTCAGCTCTTCTTAGGGAACCCTGTAGCCCTTTGAGTTACTGCACAGCCTGATGATAAAATATTTCTTTATTATTCCAGTAATGCGTCCAACACACACACTCAGGCGATGCTGGTCAAATCCGAAGGGAATGATCGTCAGACGACAGCCAGGACCGAGACATATTTCCCCGGACTTCAACTGTAAATTAAAAAAATAAATTCGTACCACAAATTCGCCCAAAAGAAATAAATCTCACGGATTTCTTGTATCGAGCGACTTTGATTTGTGAAAGGAATTTGTGATTCGCTCGACTCGCTGGTAGCCAGCGAGCCACCAACTCGAGTGGCAGTACCGTAAAAATTCCAAGGGCAACGGCGAAAAAATGGCCCGTCAGCACAGTTAACTGGATAGAGGATGAGGCGAAGAAAAAAACAAACGCCAAAAAACAACCACAGTCCTCCGTCCATCGGGCACTGATTCAGAGAGCAAAGGTACCACAGTGGCCGGGGAACAAAAACCACAAGCGTTCCGCCGGCCCCCGACGAGATGACAAAAATCGCATCCGTCTGTCAAAGCTACGTTGCTGTCGCATCGGCAATTAAGCAAAAACAGCACGGGAAAGGACATTAAATTGTCTCCCACAGTCTCCTTTTTTTGGTGCGTTTCTCTTGTCGTTCGCCTTTCAAGCAACCCCTCCGAAGAGGCTCCGACGCGACCCATCCAGTAGCGCAGAGGTCTACTCGTAGTTTGCGTCTTGCAAACACCGGCTCGCGGGGGCAAATAGCTTTTAGTGAAACCAAACCCGTTGTTGGCTTTTCTCACATCAAATTTCCCGTGAAGACGTTCGTGAGTGCTTTTCAGCTTCCCATCGCACCAGATGTGGCGGCAACAGTGGTCAGCTGATGTTGTAATAAGGTCTGCCAACTGGCTACCGACTATCTAGTGGGTCGTGTAGGCAGTACATGTGTGTGCTTGGATTTGTAAACAACCAAAGCGAGGCCAGACGACGGCAATTGCACTTAATTGCGTTTCTGCGTAGCTGAGATTCATCCGCAAAGTATTCGCTCATTTGATTGTATTTTTGCTCTGCGTATTCAATGTACATACAATAAAAAAGGATGTGCCTTTTAAAATGATCACCGAGTGGGGGGAGTCTTGTCTATAGAGAGTGGACGTTTTGGGAAAGCGTGGAACACTGTACTCATCGAAGTGATTAATAATGTAGGCAGCGGGGCTATATTTAGAGCTTTAAATGAGGTTCAATGTGGGCGAGAAAGCGGACTTTCAACCGTGCGCACAAACAAGGTTCAAGGACCAGACAAGTCCATCAGGGTCGGTGTCCCAGTCCTCGTCATTTGAGCAACTTCAGCCAATGTACTAGCGAAGAGCCCTCCATTTTCGGCATGTGAGCCCTCTAATGACGCCGATTAATCCCAGTATTTGACGTTTTGCGAGGGAGGACAATCAGAATGCGTCAATGCGTTTATTGCTAAAAGCTGTCCCTATGTTGAAGAAGCTCCCACTATTGTTGAGATGAATGTTGGGATGCTGACATGCTGCAGTATAAGCGAGTGTCAAAGGCGATAGCAGGATTAATCCGGCCATTCTGACATGGACCTCGAACGTTGTGTCACGACGCCGTCATCACCTTTCACTAGCCACAGCGTTGTTCTCATAAAACTGCGTAAAATCAGAAAGAGCTTTATTTGAAATTACATGATGACCTTCCTTCCTTACGTCAACGTTCTATGCAGGAAGTGGCACTAACTGATAGCGAGGAGTATTTCCAGTTCCTCTGAACCCGGATATGGAATGATTATTCCAGTTTCATTGCATGGTTCTCCTGGAGTGTGTGTGGCCAGTGAGCAGTGTAACTACATTTCGTTACATCGAAAGAGTACGACGATTTTACGTCTGTTGTACAATGTCCAAAATTTCAGAGAGTGTGGGCGTAGCATTGACATATATTATCCTCCAGGATCGTCCTTGGGACGGGTTGCCAGTGGTTTACTAGTTTAATGTGCTTGCGTGGGTCGGGTCAGTTACATCGGGGATCCAGAGGAGGTTAATCGAGCGCAAGGAGCTAATAACCTTGAGTGCCACCAGCTTGTACATGTTTCCAAATGTTGGACCTGCCGCCTGCCTGAAGCTTGGTTCAACTACATGGTGGAGTGGTCGTTATCATCGGATGGCATTGCCAACACAGATAGCTTCTTCGACTGTCCCGAACTCCACTTAGTTGGGCATTATAACAACTTCGCCTTCCGTCGGTACATATCTTAGTTAACGTCTTGTTGACGGCTTCGCCTGCCACCCTTTCCCGCTAGATGGTATGTCATCGTATCATTTACACAGTGTGCTCCCGTGTTCATTGAGTTTTAAGCTACAACCACCAGATTGGCAGAGAGCTCAAAGTCATCGTGACTGCAGATTCGCGTATGAAGAGTTATACTGGAAGCAAGTGAGAGATTGCCGGCAAGTCTGGGTACTCCACAGGCTGGCCGATAAGTAGAACTGCAGGTCTGAAAGCTTCAAGCTAACATTTCGTCCTGTGCGCGTTGAAAGTGAATGGCCAGAAGACGGAATCACGTAGTCCTTGACATGTTCCGTCGGCTATTCTACGTCGGTCACATCACAAGCGACTGAGAACCAGCCTGTTTCGGAAAAGAGATGAAGACAGTACTAACCACTAACCCCGTCTTGATGACTACTGGAAAAGTGCTCCGCACCATCAAGCCTCAGGCATAGTCCCCTCTTGGATCGCTTTCAAAAATCTCTAGGTACTCCGCCAATCTGGTAATTTGGCCAGTTGGATTTTAAGAACACTGAGCTCGTTTCCCTCGTTGACAAGCTTCCGGTAATTCATCTCGCTTATCAGTATTCAAATCTACTGAAGGGCACATCCTTCTCTTAACACCGAGATCCCCGTAAAAACAAAAACACAGTTTCCTCCTGAGCCCCTATGTAATCCGAGAGTTTTCATTCACCACCTCAGAGATCCGACAGTAGTGATAGAAAGCCATAGGCGGGTATCCATTGCAGTCCTGCATACATTTACGCAATCAGCGACAATAGAATAAGCGCCTCTTGACATCTGTCACCTCAGCCGTTGGGCATCTGCTGCCCCGCGCGGGGCCACCTAGGCCACGCCGATTATTCATGGACACCTATCTCTGCTCTAATTCGTTCCAGTTGACAGATCTAGATTGCACTTGAATGGCCATTTCGCGTCAATGCGCCTGGGGCCCTCTTCCCAGGACCAACTGACCACCCTCATATCGTAAATGCTTACCAGAATCCAGCAACACCGACAAAAGGGTGCCAGATAGAGGCGGTAACCTTTCCCATTTAATTGAATACAGTAGACGCATCACACTGTTCCCCCACACACATTGCGTTGCGTGTCCTACCTACCAACACCATGCCTTGTAACACCACATCGATCGCCCCTTGTCCTGCTGCAACAACGAACTACAACAAAGGCGGGCCGATTCAATTCATGAAGGGATGGATGTCTTCATTAAATTTAACTGTAATATGTTTTCTCAAATTAGGCACCTTAAGATGATGTCGAACATGGAGGCGAACTGAGCGAGGGAAAGAGAGAGGCCAGCTAATAGAGAGACGATCACCCGTACACACAATGAAGAGGTGAAAGGTCCTGGGTCCTTTTTTGTCTCAGTGTTTCATTGTTTTTTGGTCGCTTACCCGGTGGCCTAAACTGTTCGGAGATAGCACAATGTACGCACAGGCGGTGATGACAGTTTTATTGTTGTAAAACTCTGTTAGAAGTTTTGCAGTTCCTTCTTTGTGGGAATCCGTAATGGACTCCCTGCGATGACACTTATCACGTTTGCGATAATTTGACGTGCGTGTCCCTGGTGCATGGTGACCACCCAAATCGGCTGGGACTGGCGATAAGTATGTTAATAGATGGTAATTCAAAGTGGTTTTGTAAGAATGGAAAGGAAGCTATCCGAGATACTGTAATCTATTGTAGATGCGATTGTGGAGCGGTTAACTGGCGCGGGCAAGGCGGCGCGGCGCGGCTGCCTACTCAACGGCAGGTTCAGATGCTAGGAGGCTTTGCATCGCTCTTTTGCAGGTGTGCAGCTAAGTGGTGGGGAATTGTGGTTGATTCAGTGCAAGCCTGAGTGTATGCACATTTCGCTAAAAAGTTCGTTGCTTTGATACATTTTTCCTCTCGAACCACACCCAGCTTATGATTTATTTCCTTGGAAATTCACTAAAATTATCTAATTTCATTAGAAAACGAATATGAAGGAACATTGACCATTCGAGTGAACTTTAGCCAAGTTTGCAGTTTGTACAAGATCGCGGAAGAAAATAATAATATGGGTGGCGCTTCAGCCCGGGCCTAGCTTCTCAGCACTCGTGTAGTGTGTGCTGTTGTTCTCTCACGAGTGAAAGGGACCTTCAGTTTTATGGCGACTCCGAATGGCCAATTTAAGAAGCTTTTTCCAGACAGTGCTCATTGTCAGTGACTCGTGGGGCCTTGAAATGTAATCTCCTCGTACCGGGAATCGAACCTACCGTTTAGGATCAAGTGTTTAGGGCTCGACGCACCAGCCCACAACGCCACGGCCGCCGCCATAGTAGAGTTATCTCTCTCTTTTAGAATAAAGATAGATATAAGAACTTGATCGGCGGAGACCTATTCCACGGCGCAGGCCTTTGGTACTTTTATTTGAAATGCCCTGCATACCGTCTCCCGGGTAACTAAGTCACATCTGTAAAATTTGCCATACCGCAACTGGTTACTTACTTCTCAAGTCAATAACCCATGCAGGATTAGAGCCAGAGCCAGTGCTGATTTCCTTCGATGCTTTAATGACTGGATGGCACAGTCGGTTAAGCGTCTGCCTCCTTCTCAAATCTGGTCCAGTCACCATCGATGCTTTAATGACTGGATGGCAAAGTTGGTTAAGCGCCTCCCTCCTTTTCACATCTATTTCAGCCACCATTTGTTGGGAACGAAATAACGGCACCATCACTGGAGTGGTCAATCAGTGTTAGTAGTCTTACTGTGGGTATCGCAATGGACCATTATGGTCCAAGTGTGCTGGTGAATTCACTAGCAGACCCCTTCCCTACTCTACCTAGATGTTGCAACAATCTGTCGTCTACACTTGCTTAGCCACATCCAGCTAAGAGGGTTTTCTAGTATGAGTTTTCTGATTCGTGAAGGAGAGGACGAATGAACTTCCGGTATAAAGACCAAGTTATCGCGGAAACAAGAGAGCAACTTTTAAATGTTTAATCGAGCTGCAAACATTCTTCATCTCCTACTTGCGCTACAGTCCGCGGCGGACCAATAAGTCTCTTCAGCTGGCACGATCTTTAGCCAGTTGCTTCACGCCCCGTTGGTGTCATGGGTTTCGTGGCCGTCCTCTATTGCGTTGTCACATTGGTTCGGAGTCGAAGACTCTACGGGCTGGAGCACTGATGTGCATGCGCTAGCTATCGTCATCGTCATCATCGCAGTTCGTGGTTGACTCTTGATTGAAGATGAAGATTGAATTTCCCTGGAGGACTGGGAGATTTAAGTGTTGAGATGTCCCTGCTTAATAAAAATGGATCGTCAGAGAAAGAAACCAAACAAGTCTCTGGCATGGAACTAACAGCGAAGTGGAACTAAGTTTGTCGACAAGTACCAACCAACCTTAAAATCCACTTCCTCCTTTTGTCCCGCTCACCTTCAATGGAATTTGGTGATATTTCGCCAATTATTGGGGAACGCGTTTTGCCTAACGAAAATTAAACACTATTTATTTTATTTCGAAACAAGAAACGGGCATAAATCTTGGTCTTTTGATGACCCACTAAACGGGTCGCGAATTTGGAGCACGAACGATCTCCAGGCAAATTAATCCTCCGCCATAGACTCTATCTCACCAAGGGTTATGCCTAAGAGCGACCAAGCGAGTTTTTGGACTGGGTCCAATATCCTCCTCCTGGGTCTGAAATGCAGTCGCCAACCTGATGGAACCGCATTCAACGCCCACCTCGGAAAGGCAATTGTGCCACGTGACCAAACCCTCGAAGAAGTTCTAAGAATGTTGAGTTTCTCGTGCTTTTCATTTACTGCACAAATGGCGACAATGTTGCGTTAATTTTGAGACACCCTTCTCAGTTTCATCGGAATGTGCAGAAAATCTTGTGGGGGGATGTGGCGTACACTTTCGTGGTATTGTAAATTGGGGTAGTAAGCCCCTGAGATCAAGTTATTGACCGAGTTCATCGCTCTGGTATGACCTCGAATCTGAAATCGCCCTGTTGTATAAGATCTCATTGTAATGAGTTTTCTGTACTGAGACTCGGAGATCTCTAAAGGCGAAGGCAAGCCCAAAAACAAGCCCTCTCGAACAACCGAATCTTTTCCATCAAGCTTGCACTCACGTTGAACCACACTGGACAGCCATAAGTGAGCATTGGCCGGATGAGGGCCATGTAGCGGACTACCTTCACAGTCGCATCGAGTTGGCTGTTGTAAAACAGTCTCTTTGTAAGGGCAAAAGCGCCTCGGGCCCTGGCCAGAGCAGCATCTACATGTTTGTTAAAATATAGATACTGACCTAGCCAGATCCCCAGGTATCTGAACACAGTCCTTTGCGCCAGTAGTTGCCCGTGTCGTCCAACAATAGAGAACTTTCGCCAATTATTTTTTGCATCCGCCGAGGCCTTATACAACGGCGTCCTGAACAATATGGTTTCCGACTTCTGAAAGTTGATTTCCAGCTTCCAGTCATCGCAATCTCTCATGAATGAATCGAAGTCACCCTGCACGAGAGTAGTGATGTCCTCGATCTTTTTGCCTGATCTGTACACGATCAAGTCGTCGGCGTACGCAATAACGTGAGGAAGAGAATTTATCAGATTGCTCAAGTAAATGTTGAACAGGATCGGCGAATTAACGGCACCCTGTTGGAGACCGTTTTTGACATCAAGAATACCTGTGGAGGTCACGTTGCCATTCTTGACGACGAACCGTCTACCGGTAGGCATGTTACACAGTAGATACAGCAGTGGTTTGCTTATGTCTAGCCGATCGGGCTTGTGAGAAAGACTTTCTAGCCATACGGTGCCAAAGGCCTTGTCCAGGCCAATCAAGCAGGCACCCGTACATTGTTTCTGGCTCTTATTTCATTGGATATCCGACACTAGTTTCGACGCTGCATGAATGGTGTCATGCCCCGCTTTGAAATCCAATTGGTTATCCGGAATTATATTTTTGTCCTTAGTCCAGTTGATCAAAGCTCTATTGTTCACCTTCCCGAATATCTCGGAAGGAGACTAATTGACCGGAGGTTGCACGGATTCGAAAAATCTTTTCCTCGTCTGGATATGTGTAACCCAATCGCATATTTAGAGCATTGTTAAACAGGATCGTGTATGCATATTAACCACTTCCAGGGGGAGATGTCTTAACACAATGTTCGAGATCCCGTCGACACCCACTGACTTCTTCTTCTTTATTGATTTGAAGACCGCGTACTGCATACTATTGCTTATGTGTTATGCCAGGACATTCATTTCATTATTCATTGCCCATGTCGCCGCATTAGTCCATCAGATCTTTAAAAAAAGCCATCGACCAAACAATGATCGACATTCACTCATCTAGCCAACCAACGATTCAATCGCCCCAATCCTGGGTGGTGTGCGCTGCATTGTCTGGCAACAATCTGAATGAATCCATTCACTTCTAGGAATCCTCAAGCATTACAAATCAAGAATGTGTTCCTAAAACAAAACAAAAAAAATAAGACTAAAATGAAGTGAACTCCGACCGCCCTCCTTTGCGCCGGCAAGGGTGTGAGGCTGTCCCGAAAATGACATGATAATTTCGTCCGAATCATCTGCACATCTGCATCATTCAGAGTAGAGCAACGAACAATAGCGTAGACGGCGACGATGACGACGTCGACGAGGATGAGGATGCATATGAGAGGAGGATGGCGACGACCGACCACATACCAGAGAGCATACACACAAAATATGTGTATTAATGAATGAAAAATTAAATTCGTTTTATAAGAGTCTCACCGTCACTAATTCGACACAAGACACACAGGTACGCCACCCATCTGACCGGAGAGGGCGATTCAGAGAGCACCACATCATCAACGTCATCGTCGTCATCAGCATCGCAAGATCTTGGGATCATTCACACACCAATCCGATCCGATCCGATGTCGACGATCGTCAAGATCTCAAGATGACTCTAATAACCTATTAAAGTTGTTCTTATCTTTATTTCCCTGAAAATATTATTTCCTTTTCGATAAGTGGTTTTGTTCTACTTTGTGCATCTTAACTTTGTTTCACATTGCAACCGCTCGGTTGCTCGACGGTGGGCCATGGCCTCCATACTCACACTCGCACACACTCGGTCCGAGTGAGAAGAGGGTATCTATCTATCTGATGATGGTACCTGTCCATGTTGACTCCATTACCGTTCTATTACCATGGTTGGTTGATTGGTTTCATAGAAGCGAAGAAAACCTCCCAAAAAAAAAAAAAAAACTAGAATAAAGAAAAAAGAAATGGAAAATGGAAAAGACCTACACCATTTCTCTTTCGGATACACTCACTCTGTGTCTTTCGAGTTATCCAGAAAATTTTTTGGTCATGGTTCATGATCACGGTGTTTAGTTACGCTTTGATGACACAGTAATTTATTTATATTCCGAGAGATGAAAAATTATTACCACTACTATTCGTTCCATCGCTTAACAAAGGTGTTAAACTTTGAAAGCGGTCTTCGGTCTTCGGTCTTCGCAACTACATGGAGGTAGAAGGTAGAAGGTAGCCGCAGCTGGTATGGCATTTCCATTGAATGATGGTTTTCTATTGGCTTCCATCTAACCATGGACAGAGACGTCTGTGCAGCCCTATGTATACATAGCTTCAGATATACATTTTTTTGATTGTTGCTTTTGAATATCAATTGATGTGAGTGGCTGTGTGTGAGCCTCTCAATGGCTGGGTGTTCTTCGACATCCCGTTTGACGGTACCTGAACTAATGTGGCAACAAGTCTTTGTCTTCGAAGAAGAATTGTTTATGACCACCTTGTGGGGGATATAAGCTTATTAGTCTTCATTGTGGTGAATTAATACCAAAAAGAAGAAAACTGCTAGACTGTGGCGTATATATGTACTTTCCACACATAGGACCCCTCCATTTGGGACCTCCATTGGTCTCATCTTCTGAGACCGCACACAGATATCGGTTAGCACTTGGTAGGGTATCTCCAGCCATTAGATACGTTTTGTTAGTAAGTAGCCGAGGCAGGTAGCGATCATAAATTCGTTAATCCCCCTCACCCCCTCACCACCTCACCCACAAACAACACCAAGCCATAATTCTTGAAATATGCAAATAGCTTAGAGGTAAATGCCATATCTCAGTCTAAGAGCTGGTGTGAGGTCTTGCAAAAAGGCAGAACCGAACCGAAAAATAGAAACAAGAAATAAAAAAAAAAACTCCAAATCAGGTGAAGATATTCTATGCCATGAGATGAGATGAGATACAAATGTGTAATGAATTATAATTAATGTGGATCGTTCATGCGCTGGTAGCTGTGCTAATGAATCAACTCAACAGATTTCCAGCTGTGAGACATGTATGTATTTATTGAGAAAATGACTGGCCATATATCTTTGTTCTTTCATCGATTGAATGTGATGAGTTATTTGCCACTAATTTTAGATTGGATCCATTGTCTGCTGGTTGTGGGGTGAGGGGGGATTAGATGTCTCAGAGTGGTATGTATTTTTGAGGATATTTGAATAATAAAAGGAGATGTATGAGATTTTATTTACTTCTTATTCTTATGTTGGCTTGTTCTCGGCGTGGTCGTGTGGTTTGAAGTGAGGCAGGTGATCCTGGGAGTAACAAATATTCATATGGATGCCGAACCATTTTCCAATCCCATTAGCACCTTAACTGCCTTCTGTATGGGTTCTTCTTGCAGCATTAGACAGTTTATTTCTCTGGTATAAATCAAGTTCTTGACAGGCGTCAATATAAGGCTGCGCAGAACTCTAAGCTCACGGTGGTCAGGATTTAGTCTATGTTTAACATAATGATCCTCCTCAGAAGGAAAAAGTTTGGCACCAATGAATTCCAACGCAAATGGACTAGTTTGAAAGATAGTATATACTTTCTTTTTTAGTATTCACACTCAGCTGGAGTTCATACATAAGATTACGAATTATGTAAGAAAAATAGACGCCATATCGTATCGTTCACCATAACTTCCAATTAGGACTCATGACATGATGCATTCATAAAAAATGCCATTCAAATACATTTTGTATTGTCTCCAAAAATGTTTTCAGTTCAATGGTTACAGAGCAGTGACTTCTAATTCTTCTAAGACTTGCAGATGCTTTCCTCAGAAGCTAGGTCTCCCAAGTCGAATAACACACTCTTTCATTTAAGTTGCTCATATACACCACTCACCGTCATGTCTTGTTTCTGTACTCCTGCCAAACATGCTAGATTATGCTCGATCATGGCGAAAAATACTCGCTTCCTCATCAAGTTTGCTACCGAACTCACCGATATCTTGAGTGTCAAAAAGGGGTCCAAACAAGACGACCTCTTGTCATGTCTCACTTCTTTAAAGACATTCTGCATAAAATCGAACAAAACTCAGACGGCAACACAAGAGACATGATCCTCCAAGAGTGTGCTCAGCAGTTAACGTACGCGGATTACTTTGACGTACCTAGGCGTGTGTGGTATATACTATCTTCAAAAAAGTACATCATTGACGCCTTGGACAAAGTGTCACATTAGGCAACTATAACTTCGATTTTTGCTACTCATTGACCGATACTAACATCATCCAACATCCCACCAACCGCTGTTTATTTAGCCTCAGGCGGCAATGGGTACGAAAGCCCCAAACCCAGCACCCGGCACCGCCCATCGAAGAATACGTACGTAAAAATTGGTCATCCCAATTTCTATTAAATACATATGGAGAATATATTAACAATATAAGAACAAATGCTTTAAGATCCATATTGTCAACGTGTTTTTATTCGAATAGCGTTTTAGTCGACGTATATGACTTATACTTATTTTTATATATATATTAGCTTAGTACTTTTTTTTCTTACTTAAAAATTAAATTTTTTTTCTTAGTCTTATCCACTTTTTTATTTATGGATTTTTAATTATTTTATTCTATTAAAAGCAAGAGAGCAAGGAGATCTATCGTGCGTCGTTCACCCCCCGCGGCCCCTTTAGTGGAGCAAGCGTGTCAGAAGAAGATGATGATGATGATAAAAGCAAGATATGATTTGTCGTTTGCAAATTATGTATTTTAATAATTGTGAATTTGAAAAAAACGATGAATTTTCGAGCTTTAGTTTTGACTAACACTGTATTAATTAATTACATAAGAAAAACTGCAGTAACCTGTCGTCTTATGTTGGTCACATGAAAAGTGTGCCAAGAAGCATATCAAAAATCTATTGTTTATTCTGACAATCAATGCTACATTTATGAATTACTGACCTTTACATTAAATAGCAGCGGATCCATAGCCTGCTAGTAGCTGCCCAGTCGCACCGTCTTGTTTGAACCATAAATTATATCCTTTCGGAATAATCATCATTTTTTTTTTTTTGTTTAGTCATTGATGAAAATATTTTATTATTTAGTCAGCAAGAAAACTACAGTGCAACTTATTGGCTGTAGCTTTTGCTGGTTTGCTTCTGGTTGATTGTCGGAGCCCGCATTCTGCAATTTTACTTGTTGACACATTTTAATGAAAATGCCCTGAAACCGACATCAAAAAATTGTTTAAAAAATGTATGATAGAAAAGAGTAGAAAAAATCGAAAATGTTAACTCGTTGTTGTGTTCTGCTTGCCTTCCAAGGCCCTGTTATAACCTGCAACAAGAAACAAAGCAAATTTTATTGAAAACAAGTTAGCTTTTCGTGTCTAACATGGGTGGTCGTATTTAGTCCATCTAGTAGTTGGACGTATGTTTGAGACTTTGTAACACACATCCTTTTCAACGGAGCCTGACATTGGTGTATCATATTCCAGTTAAAGCTGATGTACCACATTCAGGATGCAGGGATTAAAAAAGAACCACCAAAGTGCCTAAAGTGCTAAAATCCTTAAGTGAAAGGAACTACTTCTAAGACAGTGTCGTGGAAGTTATAAGGTTATCAGGTCCTCCTCTAACAGTGTGCCAAACGTAGCTTAGGTACCATAGCTTAGGTTCACCTGTTTGCTTTCTCATTAGAGCCAACTATTTATCCGCGCGAATAAAATCCATTTAACATCACATCCCTACCTCATGTAGCTCACCTGTCAAAAGGTAAAAAAAAGCCAACAGTGCCAAGCCAAGCAGCCAATCTACTTTAAGTCTTTAAGTGGCCACCCCACGGAGCTACCAATCGATACTTGATTCGTTTCAGCTTTTTACATGATTTCATGACTTCCATTCGATTAACATTCACACGTTCTCCATTGATAGGTCTCGACCCCTCTCAAGTACCCGCGCGGGGAATGAGGTCTTGCAGCGCCCAACAAAAGCATACCGTTTACATCGAACGAGCAGAAAACCAATTTCTAATCTCCGACCCACAAGTCATTAGCCTGATTATTAATTAAGCAGATGGCCAAGCAACAGTGCCCTCCCCACAACCACCCAGCGATTCCGATACAAAAACGTACAATTTTAACCACAGACAGATGCTTTTCATGCATCAACCCAGTCTCGATACATTCGATACGCCGCCAGTCTCCAGTCCTCCGGCAGTGGCCGCTGGGCTCTGCAAGTCTATTCAATCCTCCTCATAAACGAATCCAACGAATGAATGATTTTATATGCGCATTTTATTGAGACCTGTTCCGATTTTTATTGCACTAGTGATTATGGAACGCCAAGAGTGCAGTTCCTCATCACCGGACGCACTGCGGAGTGCGCTACATGCGCTTGACTATGGATTTCTGGTAATGAACCATGAACCAGCCAGCAGCAACAAGGGCTACCGCAGCAAAGTACCACCACCGCGCTGCATCTATTTATGATCTCATGATCCTAACATTGTAATAAGCTCAATAATTCTCAAAGCAATTACGAACATGATGGGGATAATCATAATTTTTTTGTTCTGTTCAATGGACGTCGAAGACGGTGATGGCGTGGGGTCGCCCGGGAACTGGAGAGAGAGGCTTACGTCGCATGGCTAATTGGCAACTCTTGCGATTTGGTTGCAACAATTTGTTGCACGTTTGAGATACACGTTGGCATGTATCGACATGTTGATAGAATTCAATTTTTTCGGGTACACAGACACACTTTTTAGCGAAGTCCAGATACATGAGATTGTTGGCAACATATTGCAGACATATGTTGATAAAATATATCACATTCAAAGTTCGTTTTTTTTTTCTTTAATTTTAGACTCCGCTTTGGATGCTTGAGCATACTGGAGTTACCCATCGCCTACGAGCAAATAAACGAACTCTCTCCGACGGGCCTACATTAAACACAACACCAATGATGGAAATGCAGTTGCCGTTGAGCCATCAAGAAAGGTTTGCCGTAAATTTAAAAGTCAGCATTTCAACAGTGCCGATGTCAATACAACAAGCAACATGAATCTTAATATGTACATATAAACATAATTTTTGTGTATTTTTTAGATCTGCACACGCAAGCAAAACGAAGCAATGCCTGCGTTGGTGCGTCTCCTCGTTTTTCAAGCTACACAATGCAATGGTTCCATGCCATTTAACTTGACTTTTGTTGACTTTTATAAGAAATATTAGAGGTTTGACATCCACGTAATCTCACGTAAGCGAAGCACTCTCTCACCAAAATTGGTTCAACTGGCTGAAACATTTTGGTGCTATTTGCGCATAACAACAATCGTTCTACTGCTCTATACACGTCGGTCGCACACGCATGTCATGTATCCACACTTATCATTGCTTAATATGCCTATGCTCCAACATCACATACTCCACAGCCACCATAGCCCTTAAAAAAGCTAACACCCAAAGTCGCGAAGCTATAGCAAAAATAGTAATAATATCCCGAAAACTGTCGGGTTATAAAGGCCTGGCTTGGTTTGGTTTCCTTGTTTTCCCTTTATCATTCAATGAACTTGACTCCTCACTGTCTACAGCCTTTCTTTTGCAAATAATAAAGTGTGATTTTTTAGCTATTATCTTTTTGGCAACACTGGTTTAAACAGCTGATGCACGTATCGTGTTTTGTTTCACTGTCATTCACAAACATCTTCAGTTTGGTCTATAATTTAACCATGAATCGTCTTACAAACGAACAACGCTTGCAAATTATTGAATTTTATTATCAAATGCGTGCTCTGTTAAGAAAGTTCATCGCGACATCACATGTGTTCAGCGACGAAGCTCATTTTTGGCTCAATGGCTACATAAATAAGCAGAATTGTCGATTTTGGAGTGAATATCAGCCAGAAGCATTGCAAGAGCTACCAATGCATCCAGAAAAAGTCACAGTTTGTGTGATCATCTTCTTCAAAGATGATGCGAATCGTAACGTAACTGTGAATGGTGAGCGCTATCGTGAGATGATATCCAACTTTTTTTTTGCCCAAAATGCAAGAGCTTGACTTGCATGACATGTGGTTTCAACAAGACGGTGCCACATACCACACAGCACGCGCAACAATGGACTTATTGAGAGGCGAGTTCGGTGAACATTTTATTTCACATTCGGGACGGGTCGATTGGCCGCCTAGATCGTGCGATTTAACGCCTTTAGACTACTTTTTGTGGGGCTATGTTAAAGCATGTCTATACAGACAAGCCCCTTGAATTGACGCATTGGAAGACAACATTGAAGCATTTATTCCTATAGCTTTTAAAAAATCACCCTTTATAATAACCCGCTACCTTGCAAATTTTGTATGTGTCTCTATATTTCCAAAAAATCTATATAATAAAACGTTGCGCATGTAAAGCAATACCAATGCCGAATGACAACGAAAACAAAAGGTTTAGAGATATTGGCTCGGTTGGTGATGTGAGTTGGTGCGTTGCTCACGCTTTTTGCAGGTTCGGTGCTTAAATCTGACTAGAGTCATTCTTAAGGCAGTACATTGTATTGTTTTGTATGAATGCACATTTCTTATTATATTCCGAAGTATTCTATTTGCAGTGATTGATTGTAATTATGAATAAATTTCACCTGTTGTACGGCAGGCTTTTCTAGTAGCTCAGTTTAGTTTATGCAGCAGATTGCGATGCGTAACTTAAAGTAATTTTAAGTGTAATTATTGTTGTGGTTTCATGACGTTTTGCAATACACAATATCACCACCCTTGTTCTCTTAGTCAAGTGCCACCAGGCAAGTACTCACCAGTGGCCGGCTTTAAATAGCAAGTCGGAAAAAATGTGCACCTGCAAATGCTTTCTGAAATACACCCTTATTCTCTTAGATGGTGACAAAATTGTATTCCATTCGTCACTTAAATGTCACATAAGGTGACTAAGGCAGTACAAATGTGTCACAGTAGCATGTGGCACAGCTGGAGAATAAGGATGCATTTCAGAAAGCTTTTTTCCGACTTACGATTTAAATTCGCGCCACTGGTGAGTAGTATCCTTTCCATCCTCTTCATCCTCTAGTCCAATTTTCGTTTCGTGGTACTTTAGATGGCCTACAATCGCAAGCAACTTTTTGTCGAATTAAAGGAGTTTGTCGGTTTTTGCTCTGAATATGCCCACATCATCCGAATGACCTCGTAGGCGGTTACATGTTATTTGCTGTCACTATAATTGTGTTGTCAACTTTCTCGTTAAATAAACAAGATGTGCTTTGATCCATAGGAGTGTCTGGGAAGGGGTCGGTTTCGGTCTCTTTCCAGGCTAGGTCATCCGCTGTCTCTGTCAAGGACCCAGCAAAGAACAATGGAGTCATCCGCGCTGAGAACAATCACCTTTTAGCGGCAGCATCCGACCAGCCTGCTCTTGATTTCTGTTGTCGCAATTGCTTAATGATCACTTGACTCTCAATAAGAATGGTAATATCAGCACATGGTATTTCCAATTCTTTGGCTTCAACTTGTTCAATTCGTGGTATATCTAGTATACTTTCAAGACCAGTTGAGCTTATCAACCAGCTGTTCCAGCAGCTAATTCAGACGGCGCTCTTTGCAGGAGTCACCCACATGATAGTGCCTCCTATACTTCTCTATTACTATTACTACTTGCAACTTGTGCATTCGTGATTTCGTACAGATTAAGACAGGCCCAAAGTGCAGTCCACCAAAAGTGAGATGCTCGATGCTGATGCCAGAAAATCAAGATGCAGCAGATTTTTGTACCACGTCCAATACAAGGGATCAAGCTACCACCAGTCCGACTGACCAGGGTGATATCGACTGCCTGAAAAATAGAGAAATGACTAGGTCCAAGCCCTGCTTGGCTACATGCGAGTCCACTCTTACACTGGGACCTATGATGAGAGTGCTTGAACCCTCATACTAGTCATACAAAAGCTGCTAGCGATGCTAGTTGGTGCTCTAACCGGTCATGCTTGTCTGATAAAATTGTGGCGATGCAGAGGATGAAACTCTTCCTGCATACTTCACTGTTCCAAATGGGTAATTTGAGATAAAGGAACTCTCGAAAAATGTCAAATAACCCTGTTCTTCACTTGTCTTTGCAAGTGTATAAGCACATCGGGATACTGACAGAGTACGTATTTAAGCAGCATTGAGCTTGGAGAAAAGAAGCTGTTTCCCCATCAACACAAAGGGACTGGTGTATATCTCGGCAGTCCACTCGATAGACTAACCCAAGCTTGGCTTCATATTGCTAGTTTAGTCTTCAGCACTCAAGACACATTGTTAAACAAATTAAAGCCTATTCTCAGAGGCCTTCTCTGCCCCTGGACACAGTGGTGGTCTTACAAAGTACTCGCCTAAAGAAGGTAGACTTTGAACATTCATAACTCACACTGTGCCTGCATCGAAAATTCGTAACGTCTCAACTTGAACCAGGAAATTCAGCTCGAAACGATGCCAATCAACATCGATGCCAGTCAAAGTTAACTAAGAGACACACTCAGCAGATAATCTGCTTTCACGGGAATTGTATCTGAAAGGTAAATCTCTGATTTCGTGGGGCATGCGCTCATTATTGTCGATTACAAGCAGATTCGCCACAGGACACTACAATCCCCTTCAGTCCGTGTCAGTCATGGCTGATGATGATGTATAATTCTCCCATACAGATGCACCACACCAAACAGAGATACAAAACAAAAACAGGAAGCAAACATTATTCACGTTCCCATCTCTCTCTCTGCGCTCTCCAGCGAGCTAGCGTTGAGTGGAAATTGATGATTTACAATTGCACGCCACGACAGGAGGACACTGCTGATTGTGTGTGTCTCTTTTGTGCGAAATTGTTATGCGTTCGTTGTGACGAAGGTACACTCCTTCACGGTGATCGCACAATAGTGTACTGTTTAGTCGAACAAAAACGAAAGAAACAATCCTCACCATCTGACGAAAGATTTGACAGGGGTCAACCGGAACAAAATTTAACTTTGTGTACAAAATAAAACAAAAGCGGACCGAGTTTGGTCCATTGTTTCAAAAATCCCGTCGTTTTCTGCGAATGATTGTGTGCCTCGGCGGATGGCTCGATTCGGTTCTGGAGAGAAAGTTAATATCACTAATGTGGCATAATCGGACATTGTTCCATTCTAATCATTTGCAATGGACCCGGTTTCGCCATGGTGTAGGTCGTCGATTTTCACGGCTATTATCGAGTTGGGTGGTTGAATTGACTTGAATTGTACTCGTAGTTACTGGGAACAGAGATGTGTACCCTTATGACTGATGATTGCTTTTGTTTTTGTTGGTCACACATCTGGTTGTGATCCAACATTGCGAAGAGACTGTGATGAGTGAAGTTTCTAACAGTCGGTCCAAACTCAGCCACCCCTGGAGGTCTGAGTCTGAGCTGAAGCTGCATTCGACAGCCTCCGACTCCAGTGTCTTGAGACAGGCAGACACCTAATCTAGGCGCTGCCTTAAACGACAATTGAATGGAAGACGTCTACGATTGATATAGTGCAAGCACATTGCGAAAGATTTCAAGCTACTTTTCGCGCGAAATATAAGACAGATAGACTGTATTACCTAACGAGGCTTGACGCTTGAGACTGAGGTGAAGCGTGGATTGTAGCATAATATTAAGTACAATGGGATGTCCATGAGGAGTTCATTCCATGTTGTATTTGTGCAGGAGACTGTGAGCCCATAAAGAGCCAGGACCTAGCTTCTACAGCAACCACTCCTGCTGTTGTTCTCTCTCAAGTGGGAGGGACAAATTTATGCCGACTAGCCAAGTCTGATAAGCTTTTTCTAGACAGTTTTATTTTATTACTCTTTGAGCATTGTCAGTGACAAGAAAGAGGTGAGACCGTGGGCTTTTTTCTTCTGTTTTGTCAAACCGGCAATCGAACCCAGGCTACGAGATTCCCGTGCGTAGGAGTCGACGGACAACGCCACGGTCACCTAGCTCGTGGTTTATTAAAAATAAATATGGACCGTCCGCAACGTGTCTCCGTTTGGTCCGGTTTTAGGCTTGAAAATAAGGCTGGTCAAGTAGTGACTGGTGCTCGAAATGGATGACATGTTGATGTGGCCAACATGTGGTTTCAAAAAGACTGTGTTTCCTGGCATACAGCCCGTGAAATAATTTAATTACTGCAGGAGACTTTGACAGATGGTTTACTCTTAGGTTTCAGCGATCCGAATTGGCCCACTAGATCATTTGATTTAACTTTATTAGACTCTCCAGTGAACATGTACCATGCCCTGTTCATGAACATAATGTGATCTAGAAATCTAGTGGAGGCACAAAAATCCATGCCCAAACCTACATCGTGTCGGAAAATCTTGATTTCACGACGTGGCATGAGCGCTGTTCAAAAGTTATACGCGAGATTTCAAGTGCTCCTATATGTACATCTCTGACTGAAAGCAATAAAGGACACCAATCGCAGTTGGGTGGAAATAGATACTTGCAGGACATCGAAAACAATGTGACCGGCACTAAATCCAAACAAAACTATAGACCTCCTAGAGTAGAATCGGGAGCAGTGTTCTGGCGTAGTAACCACAAGGCTTGGGGCGCCTTGCAATGACTTCTGTAGAAGCTGATTGGATGAAGTGAAAGAGGAAACTGTACTGCACTACCTCGGTACTTGCCCCATCCTTAGAAAAAGATTACTAGGTAGTTATTCTTTTAACAATCTTGAGGATATGCTAAACGTAAGTTGAGTATCAACCTTCAGAAGTCGGAAACCATACTGTTCAGGACGCCGTTGTACAAGGCTTCGGCGGATACCAACAAGAATTGGCGAAAGTTCTCAATTGTTGGACGAGACGGGCAACCACTGGAGCAAAGGACTGTAGACAGATATCTGTGGATCTGGCTAGATTAGTATCTATCTTTTAACAAACATGGGGACGCTGCTCTGGGCAGACCCGAGCCGCTTTTGCCCTTACAAAGAGACTGTTTTACAACAGCTAACTCGATGCTAGGGTGAAGGTAATCCGCTACATGCCCCTCATCCGGCCAATGCTCACCTATGGCTGTCCCGTGTGGTTCAACGTGAGTTCAAGCTTGATGGAAAAGACTCAGTCGTTTGAATGGGGTTTTTCTTAGGGCTTGCCTTCGCCTTTATCGAATTTTTAGCTTAAATATATGCATTGTTAGTTTAGGTTAAAAGACATAGAATAAGTTTAAGTTTAGCTTGGATTGTCCGCCGAGAGCGCCTGGGTCGTCTTGTTTTAAGCAGTTTTGTCTAGTATTTAAGTATGTCATGGATCCAATAAAAATGAAGTAAAAAAAACCTACATATCGTGGACATCCTAATTTACCCTAAAACAACCAATTGGTTATAAGATGGTCCAAACAGACAACTAAAAGAGACAATACATCATCCACAATGTAGAATGATGAGGAGTCAGGGCAAAAGAGCAGGTCTTAGCCCCTGTACATATGTACTTTATGATTTAATAAGAAATATCAATCAAAAGACTAAAAACTGTGTTTTCTATTTAATTCAAAACTTGGGTTTATTTTGGGACACCCTTTACCAATTTTGTTGATAGTTAAAAAAGAAGGACAAATTTGTTCAAACGAAATGTCCATTGAAATAACTCTTGGAATACCACCTTCCCTGTATATCCCAAGAGTTATCCAGGATAGTGGGTCACTTTCAGGGATACATTAATTTTTCTTCCACCATGTGGTGAACTATACTTCAACATGCGGCCAGGAAAGTTCCAAATAACAATGACAGATTAGCGAAATGCAAAATTACATGCCACTTCAGAAACATGTTTCCAAAATGATATGTCGGACAGCGTATTAACATCGTGTTTCAGTAACGTCGTAGCCACCGATAATCAGACACCCACTTGTTTGGTGATTCTTCTTAGAAAACACTTGCATAAATACAGTACCACTTAGACAAATATATGATTTCCCAGAGACCCACCACACAGCACCGCAAACGTATGTTAAATATAAGTGATCCCTTACCCTAGTGTGGAATTTTCTGTATGAAACTGCTTACATGTGTGAACCAATGTGAGAGATGAGATAATCCTGGGAAATTGGAATTTAGATGTACTACTGACTGGATTATGGAGGTGGCGGACTCTAGTTTCTGTATATGGACTTCAATGCCGTGAATTTTACATTTGCTGACAGTGAGCTGAAGCAAAAGCTCTCTCTACAGTAATCCCCCTTAAGTAGGGGCCTGTCCAATGGATCATGAAATTTTTGCGAGCTGAAGTGTACTGTTGTGTCATCCTTTCGTCTTCAATACCTCACATTTTTCGCGAGAAGGGTGATTAATAAAATTTCGTTGATTTGTGTCCCCGATTGTGTCCCCACTTTTTTAAAGCGAATGTATACGCAATCCATCCAAGATGTCGTTACATTCACTAAAGGTCATATATGGTGCGTTTATGGGGCTGATGGATACAGAAGAGAATGAAAGGGAACGAAGAAACGAAGTAGTCCTCACAAGCCCACCTAACATTCAAGTCAGCACAGCCACAGATTACCATCAAAGCTCGTTAACGCCGTTTCCGATGTTCTCCTAGGGAGCATTCACCCGATCATCTGCAAAACTTGGGCAGACGGAAGCATGCCGGACTGGAATATCAGCTCCATATGCCCCATCTACAAAAAAGGCTATTCAATTCGATGCACGCCATATTTTCTTCGATTTTACAGCTGCATACCACAGCAATGAGCTTTTCGATTCGATAGCCGGATTTGGAGTCCCTGGGCGATTGAATCGGCTAACACATACGCCATGCACAGTGCAGTTCGGCTTAAGGACTTCCGCGACGTTTGAAACCTGCACCTGCACCAGATTTCGGCAAGGAGATGCGCTGTCGTGTGATTTTTTCAATCTGGTACTGAAGAAAATGGGCGGCTGTAAACACGGAAGGCACTATCTTCTGGTCCACTGTTGAGTTACACAGATGACATAGACTTCGTTGCGCGTTTCCAACGGGACGGGGTTGAAGCTTTTACAGCGTCAATAAAAATGTCATATGAAAAAAATTTCAATAACAACATTTATTTCTCTAGCCCTGTTTTATGGAGACGAAAGCTCCAAAGAGCTGATTCCTGTTGCCATCGAAAACAGATTTTTCACATTGGATATAGGATCCATCTTTGATGGACACTAATGCTCCTGCGAAGACGGTCTTCCAATTCAAGCTTTCGGTTTCGAGATGCAGAGGAACGAAAGTGGACCCAAGTGATGACTGGAAGCTGCGCGCCCAGTATCGCACTGGTCGGACATGGCCGAGGAAATCTATAGAGCCTGTCATAGGTCGGAGATCACTGAGTGTTCATGGATACCAATCAATCTCCTGGACCCCTATTCACTATTTTAGAGATTATCACTATCTACCAAGTTCTTGGATGACAGGTAAAATCTAGTTTAAGTTACATGTTTGTATGGATTAAAGCACAATTTGTCAAAAAATAAATAAAACAAAAAAGTAGTTGTCGACCACTTCCTGTTCAGCACCAGGAAAAAGAAGTGTTGACTTAAACATTTTTTAAGCACCGGCTTCTAGGGCCAGCGAGTATTCGACTAGCTTTCGTTTTCAAAAGCGAAGGAAGCACAAGCAGCGTGTGCATATTTCCACTGTTGCCAACAATGGGTTTATTGACGTATCTCAAAAAGTCTGTGTTGGTCTGCCATTGACAGAGAAATAGGGCCAAATCGATCGTCTGGTGCATTGTATTGCAAAGAAAACTGTCGACCGTCTTGCCGTCTTGTTCATGCTATCAAATTGACAATTCACGCTTCGTGTTACTTGGTCACATTTGAGGGAGAAGCAACGTGAAATAATGCCATCTAGGGATGGCCTGAGGAACTAGCAGTTCGCTTTAGTTCCCCACATAGACCACACTTGTGAATTTCCTACTTCCAGGAAGTTGTGCCTATCGATTAACGCACTCAGCGCTTACCATTACCGGTAAGCCCCCACCATGTATCCCACTGCTGTCCTGTGCCTCACTGCTAGCACACAAGAAAAATATCAAAAAAGATACATATCCACTCGAATGACAGATAATTGACAACTCGTGTCTGTCTGAGATGACCTTTACTCCATCCAAGCATCAAATCGCTTCCAACAAATATTTAAAGAATCTGCAGCCGCTTCCCTTGGATGAGTGCCTTTAAAAGAGTTCTTTTCTTTTAGACACAAAACAGAGAGAATGAAGAAAAACAACAACAACGGCGTAAGCCTCTTGAGATCTCTTAGTGAAAAGAGGGTTTATTCCATTCACCTATGGATGGGTTCTTTTCAAAGCAAATAAGGAAAATGAAATCAATATTTTCCAAGGGAAAGAAAAACAGACAAAAAACACTCTTAACAAACTTAACCTCTCACTCTGATCTTCATGGGATCTCTATGAGACATGTTCACGTGAGAGATGTCTCATTAGCTCTTCAGAATGGTTTTAATAATTGCATTCCGTGTGCGTTTCATTGCGTTCTTCTTTCTTCTCGTGTGGACATCTAATGCGCTTTTGAATGCAGTGCAGGATGAGGCGATGGAGGAGGAGATCAAGGAAATGGACGAGCGCAATGCAAATAAAAAAGGAAATGAATGAAGTTTGAGGGTTTGGAAATGAAGACGAAGTGCCGAATGTGTGATTGGTGCTGTCCTCATAGTGTGTTACCTGTCCTCGCATTGAAAGTGAAAACATTTGGACATATGCCATGAGGTAGGGATCTATTCGTCTTGAAGAAGTCGGCTTGAGGCGCAGGTGTATGGCAGTTTAAGTTGGGTATAGTTAGTCGGTAAAATGGGTTTTAGGGAGGTCACTTTAGGTTTTTTTTTGATTTTGATGCCACAACGGACGCACTTGCCCACTACCCCACACAAGTCAAGAAACTTTGCAGCTAATTAACAAATTCAAGATATTGTGGACCAGGGTTGTTTTTTCATTTTAACTAACATGCAGCAAGATTAAGTGTTGCGTTTTATGCTCACTGAACGTTCTACGGCAACAGCAACCACTCATGTCATGGGAGCCATTGAATCTACAATCTTATTGTTAACAAGCATTTTCTAGACAGGAAGACAGAATACTCAGAGTATTCTCAGTGACTCGAAAGTGCTGAAGCTATGAATTTTGAATGTTGGTAAATTCGGGGATCCAACTGGGCACCCTTGGCATAGGATTCGACGCACCAACCCTATACGCTACTGAGATCGCATTCAGTCTCTTGGTGGATTCAAATTTGATACTCTTTGCATTGGAGCAAATGGATTCCAAAGACAATCAATCTTAAGTCGTTGTTAAAATTCGCTGACAGACCTTAAAACAGACCGTGCCCGTCAAACTGTTGCATGTGTTGAAGATTTAGCAAAGGACACAAGTCAAAATTTCATAACTCAAACACTTCTTGCAAGAATATATCGTCTGTCTAAGTCATAACTCAATTTTAATTCACTCCACCCATGACTCAACGCTCATCACTAGTGGCTGCTCTAGAACTTAGGCCAAGACCTTGACTGTGGCGCCACCTACCTCATTATTAAAACATGAAAGAAAACATGGATTAAATGGTCTCAACGGTTTTTGAGTAGAAATGGTAACACTAACAGAGTCTTTCCTAGCGGAAGTATAAGTTGATGTTAAGGAAGCCCCCATGTTGCGATCGTGCTATCCGAGTTTTATGTAAAAGCATGGTCTTGTCAGAAGTGGCTGCTTGGAGCCTTTGGTCGGCTTACCATTTCGCACCAGTTGTGGCATATATGTGAAGCTAAGTGGTCGCATGTGCCAACATTCTTTTGCTAGAAATGTGCTGAACATAAATCATTTGAACATATCGTGACAAAATTATTGACGTACGTTCACTAACAGCCTTTGAACTAAGACCGGAGGTACAACGTTGCATGGAACAATCACAGTTTGGTAAGTGTGGATAGACATTAGTCAAATTCATGACTAGTGCTTGAGATAAGTGATAGAATATAGTTCCAGCTGAAAAGCCATGTTACCTTAGACCGAGCTACACCCGCATTTGTAGCACAACTTGAAGAGAAAGAAAATGCCAAGATAAGCTTAATCTAAACTAACTCGTTTGCGTCAACGGCAATTAAAGAGTAACAAACGAAGCCTAAGGTAGCGAACCCGAGTGAAGAAGAACGTCATTCAACTTGGCGTGCGAAACTGGAGGCAGCTAGCCATAGATCGTGCTAGTTGGAGATGCTTGTTGGTTGATGCCTAGGTCCTCACCGGACTGTAGCGCCACGCAAAGCAGAAGGAAAAATCACGTGACTGTATGGTCATACCAAAGAGCAGTTGCTACAGAAAATGTAGCAGAAAGTTATCATCGATGTCCAGTTAATTTAGTACAAAAATTAATTTAGTGACAAAAAAAAAAACCGAAAATTGGCAGAAAAATCTAAAACGTATTTACTAAGTACTCTGCCTACCCGAGTTAAGAAGGGAATTTGGTAACACTTCATCAAGACAACAACGATTCAAATGAACTCGAAGTTTCTGATTCATGAGCTAAAAATACATCAAGGCAACTGGTAAGCTGGAGGCTAGTAAAAAAAAATAATTTGCAAAAATATTTGGCGACAGGTCAGGAGGTGATAATTATGCGAATGATTGGATGAGTTTAGCTTGAAGCTAATTTTTTATTTTGTCAAAGAGGGAGTGTGTATGGGCCGATGATTGATGGCGCCATTTGTAGGGGTGTGGCAACAAATTAAGAAGGAGGTTGTCATATAATTGGGATGTGTCAGCATTAGAGTCTTTCAGAAGCATTTAATTTGTGTTTCGCCGATTTTTCCTCTATGAGTTAGTTGTATGTGGGGAAAGACATAAAACAACTTCCCCAACGAGAGAGTGAAGGCAGCTGGAGATTGTGCTAGAAGGAGGGGTTTTGTCGACTGAGGTCAGATCCACCTCGGATTGTGGCGTCTTTTGTGTGTATGGCGCACACAAAAGACGCTATTCTTGTACAAGCGTGTGCACGTAATTGACTAATTGGTAACCAATTAAAAAATGTCAACTGGCGACCACCTTGAAAAGCTGTCTCGAAGGTTTCAACGACGAAAAGTCATGTGTGCTTTGAGTAAAATCAGGATTCACCCCATTCATCCGTCTAACGATTGACAAAATGCATTCCGGGAGTGTCATGAAACCCACGTACCCACTACAAGATGCCTTCCTTCTTTGACTGCAAGGCTACTTGACAGCAAAGCTACTACCGAGACTAGGCCACAAACATGCCAATTAATCGAAAGTCATTCTGGCGACCACTCATTGCCACACCACGAAAATCGCCAAAAACAAAAAAAAAAAAAATCTTTACGCTTCTATGCCCATCCTCGACGCACCTCTGTCCACCCGGATTGGTGTACGGTTCTGGTATGAAAAACAGACACAATGCTGGTGCCGATGTTTGTTTATCCTTTCCATTAATCGGCAAACAAATAAAAACTAAAAACCTTCGTATGCATTGTCAGGTGGAATTTTAAATTGCCCACTGTTGACACAAGCAAGCGGTAGTGTTCAGTGGACAGGCCAAGCATCGAGCGGACAACAACACTACCAACAACAATCATTCGCGCAAGGTGCAACTATGTAGTAGGTACCTCATGGTACCTTCATGCGGCATGCGTACACATGTATATCTTGTCCATGGCTGTGCGTAGGTAGGGGCTTCCATCAAAACACCGATTCAATGCAACACTGGGATTTATTATGCTTGCCAGTGTAATAAAATTAATAACAAAACGCTAATTTATTCCGTTCTGGTCTACTGCGTAGCTGGCGGTTTTCGACTCGAATCTCAATCTTGCCCGGCTGGGCCGGCCATATAAATGCGCGCAACGCACAGGGTATGGGTGGGAATACAACTCTTTGATTGGTTTATTGTGATGTAAAAAGCGGGGAACTGCCTCGCGGCAATGTGTCGCTGTGGAGGCTCAAGTCTGTAAGCCTTTGGCTGGCCTATTTGCAAAGGACAACCGGGGTAATTCTCCGCATAGGTTTGGTGTTGTGTAAACACGTGCACTACCAACTACGAACTACTGCCGATCATTAAATGTTCAGCACACATTGTAAAATCCTTTAGTTTGCAGTAAATATCGAAAATCGAAATTAACCGACAAGGAGTTGTGTCTTATGATCGCTCGGTCTGTTCTATCTACGCAGGTTTTATGGAAGGTTCAACTGGGCTTTGTGCAATTTTCTGCCTCCGTGGCTTGAGTAAATTCCATCGCCATTCACTCCTGTGTAACCGTTGATGGTCGCTGTCAATGAGATGAGCCGATTGGCATTGCTTCGTTCTGGTTTTTTCTTCTTCAGGAACTACTCGGGATAGATATGCGCTTTTGTTTTGGTTTCGCGGTCGTTCTGTCGATTATGTAACCTTCAAGATTTCGTTAATGGATTATGGAATATTCGTAATGACCTCGCTGGTAAAAGGGACCACACCACACCGTCTGTCCTTGGACTGAGTGAAGCGAACAATTAGTGTGCAATATCCGTGCGGGAAGAGGAAGTTAGATTTGGTCTTTGATGATTAGGAGCAAGATTCCTTAACAAATATGGTCGCATGAGATACCTGTGCCGAATATGACTAGCGGGCATGAGTACAATTCATGCGTTTGTACAGATGGTGATCGATTCGGGGTAAGAACTTATTAGATCATGCCTGAGCAGGGTATCTAATGGATTGCATTGTATTGCTTGGAGGAGACTAAATGACTTTGGTTCCACTCTTCAATTTATGTAATTCACCGCTTACTTACATACTTGTGATGTTTTCCCACTCATCGCCTTAGTTAGCACGGATTTTGGGACACTGAATCCAACTTTTGACTGACTTCACTTGACATAACAAACTTTTCGAGAACAAAGTTGGTTCGCACGTCATCCTAATGCACATAAGGGAGCGTTTTTTCTTCATATGTGTATGGCGCTACCATGAAGGATGGAAATGGGCCTAAATCAACGAGCCTCTCGATCAACGATGACATTAGTTTTTTGCTATAGTTGGTCGATGTACACCTTTCCATGCGGTTGCGAAAAATTAAATGACACGCGTGGTCTTGCCAACTACCTTTTTTGATATTTAAGATCTCAGAAATGTAAAGTCTAGACCAGAAAAGAAGTATAATAGTGAGGCCCAAACTCTTCCCCTCTTGTCCTTTAAAATTTTGGATAACCATTTTTTATATCGATTTTTAAAAGCCAAATTGTCCAATCAGAGAACGGCATTTGCGTTATTTCATAACTGTCAAAAGTTCATGAATATCTGTCATAAAGCCTCTGAAATTCCTCGATGGGCTAGGGGTCAATCAGCTGAGAAGTTGAGCATCTCTATAACACTTCATTTCTGGTCTAGACCAGGCGCCTTAAATATCGTCTATACACACGTTGAATGGAACAGGAGTAATGGACTGTTCTACGTTCTAAGTAAAATATAGACGCAGGCTTGAAAGCCATCTCCTGACACCGTTAACACCCTCTATATGCCACCCTTTACATGGTACCTACAGACAAGAAAGTAGACGCCGTCAGTGAACACGAGTCGACTGATTTTAAAAATATCAAGGAGATAAGGACTCTTTTCTGAGTTCTGCAGTTATTTTTACATCCACATGTTTCAGTTGCCTTATGAAGTGTAAGAGAATTTACAACGGAAGTATAAATCAACTGCAATGGCACGACACAATTAGACTGAAAGAGTGTTAGTTTGTTTGGCCTGCTACCGGCAGGGCTCATAGATGACACAACAGGCAGAGGCATACCCTCCCAAGTCAGACAATCTGCCCTTAGGGGAATGCATGAGAAGGAGAACGCCTCGGTCTTGTCCCAGCTGCGGACATGTACACTGACGTCTCGAAAGTGGTCTGCGGTGTCGGAGAAGTGTGTTAAGCTACTTCTTATATCTCTCTCTTAACATATCCACTTCTTTCAGACTTCTAGACTATGTTAGGGTTTTCCAAGTGGAATTCCTCGCTATTCGAGAGACCTGTCGTATCATAAATTTACTTCATAGCACTAAACAACAATACAGCTTATATTCGCAGTAAATCTGCAGGTGGGGCTGTTGAGTTGTCCTGCACTACATATCGCTGTGACCTGGTTCCGCTGAAGGAATGGTATTCTGGCGAATGAGAAATCTGGCGAACTCCCACTCGTACTTCATCGCACGGCAACTATCGATATGCTGACCCCGCTCGGGTTTGTTGGCCAGGGGAAACTTGCCATCCAGGAAAACATTCCCAGATTGTATTTTGGCCAGGAAAAACATTGATATCTCTTATAATAATTTGTGTAGTCTTAATTTTATTGTATTTTCGCGTAGTATTTAAAGAGGTAAGAACTGTAGTTCCGAAGAAAGGAGCTCAGTTTCAAACAATGGACGAACACTGTTACTATTTCTAACTTACTAGCCCTCGGCGGGCACTCTGAGCTGAACTTAACCTTATACTTAGGGCCAGACGAGGAAAACATTAGTGCATCGCTTAATTAGTAAAGCCTTGAATCCAAAGTTGGGGTAATTTCATGGTCTAGGGTGCATTTTCCTGGCATAGAGTCCTACACTTTTGAGGCTTTGCCAGTAAATTGGATCTTCATGCATGACAACGACCCAAAGCACTCAGCTAAAGTTGTGAAACATTGGTTTTTGCTCTAAAGTATTGACGTTTTTGATTGGCCAACTCAAGGTCCCGATCTTAAGCCTATTAAAAATGTGTGGCATGATGTACAGCTTAAAATTGGACAACTTAATTACAAGAACAATGACGTGTTATGGAAGGGTGTAAAAGAAGTTTGTACATACAAGCATTGAAGGGGTAACGCAATGAAACAAAACAGAACATAATTTATTTTAATTTTTTTTCGCTAAATTCGCTTGTATTTTAGCTTGAGCATTTTTATTTAAATCCGAGGTAGACAGCTATTTAACGCATTTCCTCATCCATCATATATCTTCATAAGGACGTTAATTTTCTGAAGCTCAATCCATCAGTTTATGGCTCTGACAGCTGAACTCTTTTTTATGTTTTATCCCCGGGAGTATCACGGTTTAATGAATCATCATCATTATACGTATCTTCTGTGATAGGCATGTGGTTCTCTTCTAACTCTTGCCAAGCTTGATTGCCGACATTTTCATGAGGGGCGACTTCTTTCATCAAGCATCAGCTAATTCGGCTGAATTGCTCGAACGTATCGAGGCAAAGGCACATCGTCCAAGTACAAGTAAAGCAAAATAAAACGTACAAAATTCGCCTAGACCAAATAACTTTTTCAAATTCATAAAAATTGCAACACAAACTCACTTATATGACCCCGCAGCGCGTTTATTAGAGTACCTATCAGTTCGTACAGCTTAATTCCAGCTGTTCATATATTCGAAAAATACGTACAACTTAGAGTTCATATAAGTGAAACCATCGTTTACTAGGCCTAGGCCATAGGTATGTATCTTGCTTACGTGCTTCACATGTGTAAACGTTGAACTATGGTGACACTCCTAGCGTTGTCAGGCGAACTGCCAAAATTGTAACAGACACAGGAATGCTCCTTATGTCCAATGATTCACCATCACGCACCTACCTCAACCAATTTGACTCTTCATAAACGTCCATCAATCGCATCGTATGTAGAAAATGAAATGTTGCCTCAATCAACGTCGCCATCAGCAGAAAGGTGTGAACGTACAAGTGACTAACGCCATCAATTATTTTAAGAAATTCAGCCAATTTCTGACATATAATGCGCAGAACCCCGCAAAGCTTTTATGACTCAAATTATGACAGCAAACAGCAGAATCAGGAGATCTGAGTTCACGTAAGTGTAGTAGTTGGCCACAATTAAATCATCCCAGATCTTTACAACCTCCGTGAAACATTTCCTCAGCAGCTCATAGCTAAGAACAGTGTACTCACCCAATTTCCCAAGAAGCCCATTAAAGCATAAAATTTAATAGCCCATTTCTTAGGCCAAGAATACACAATAATAGGTTGACTTCCATCGCAATTGGCGCACTTCCACTTCCATCCACTTCGGTCATAATCGCCGTCTTGTTCTTCCCATCGCTGGACACCAGCGAATGCCGGATGAAATCTTCAAACGCCATTTGTACTGGGAGATATCAAACACCCCCGGGCCGGAGAGTGTGCTCGAATAGCCCGCCTACTTGCCGAGAAAACAGAAAACGAAAATAATAAAGATCCCCCATCCGAAACACAGCACACTTCCACAGGCCCGGTCGGAGAATGAGATGCCATCGGCGCGACGAGCGAGATGGATGCCCAACTGGGTTCAGTCCAATAGGGTGATCGTGCGGCGGTATGTAGTAAATAAGAATGAATTTACTCCGAAAGATACTCCGAAAATGCCATGTGAGCACACAGTCCAAGCGGCAAATTGGAATTCAATTGGACCGAGCGCTACGCCCCGCCTCTTGTGCTGCTCTCTCGCACCTGATCGTACCTACGGTGCCATCTGCTGCCTCGCTCTATCAAGGATCCCAAGGATCGGTGTGGCGGCGGTCTACCTCTGAGTGTAGCGATGAACTTCTCTTGCACACGGCAGCCGTGTGCTTAGGTGTGTGCGATAAGTCGAACGATCGTGCGCGGCTGTGTGTGCGTGGACGATCGTCTCTGGTTGGCTGCCGCAGCGGTATCGTAGACTCGAGTGAACGTGTGTGTGCGCGGTGTATCGTCTATGCGAGCAGCGTGTGCGACCAGGATGGGTCTTGTCGTGTTTTGTTTTCTTTTCACCTTTGCTGCGCGCTCACCTTAACACCAACACCAGGCCCCGTGCTCAAGAGCGCGACAGAGAATATCTGGTGGCTGCGCATACACAGACGTTTTGGGTACCTACGACATCGTCGTCATCGTGTGTGCGGTGGCGGTGACGGTGACGGTGACGGTGAAGTGAAGTAGGTACAACAAACGGATAAATGAATTTCAGTTAAGCACAAGCACTGAACCGCGTAACAATATTGTAATTATTACCATTAGAACACACAGAAGAAGTGTATCTCTTCTAGTTTATTTCATTGACGGGCAGCAGTGTCAGGAAGTAGTTGACTTGACCAACTAGCAACTAGCAACAGCAGCAGCAGTAACAGCAGCCGAAGAAGACGGCGCGAACGACAACGACAACAACGAGAACGACAACAACAGCGAACGAGATTGACTCTCTTTCTCTCTCCTCGCAGTCTGTGTGTGCTGCTGTAGATGTGATACAGTTTCGATTGGATTTTGGGTTCGGTTGGTGAACCTCGCTCAGTTCGGTGTCTCATTATCACCTCTCTAAGATCAGTCGTCAGTCAGTTAGTCGTTGCGGTGCATCCATGAGATGCGAAATATAATCAGTTTTCAACGCAGTGTTCGCAACAATTAGTTGATACTCACTTCTCTCCCATTACCGAAGTGCCTGCAGTTTTACAAGAAAAAAAAAAGAAAAGAAAAGAAATAGTTTATCGAGTGATTGTGAATTTTGAAGTTTATTTTTGATTTTCCTTGGTTTAAACGTTGATCGCGTCTCAATACAAAAGTACCGATTGATCGTGTCGTGTGATACCTTTCACTTTCCGCGAAAGGCTTTTGCTTTTTTTGTTTCCTTTCTCGCCACCGATAGTGAAGTTTTCGCAATCGTTTCAATACGTGGGGGCTCGAGAGATACAAAAGATCGCCGATCAAGATCAACTGATAATGAGATTGTCATCAACGCTGTCAATGCCGATGACAACCGCGCGGTGCGTACAACAGTGATTACCATCAACATCATCGCCGGAGCAAACTTATGAATATGCTAATACATCCCCAATAGATACCCTCTGTATCGCAGTGTGTTTCATCTTATTTAGTCACGTTTTTTTTTTCGTTCGTTCCCTCCACTCTTGTATGTGAGTTGCTTTTTTTTTCTTGTGTTGTTCATCTTGGATTGATCGATTTAACATACATACCTGCGATCTGTGATCACAGTCAATACAACAAATAAACAAACAAAACAAACCTTCTGTGCAAACGGGGGAAGTCGCGCAACATCAAGAGGGGGATGATTTTGATTTGAAAAAGAAACCAGAAAAAGAATACTACGGGCATTGCCTTAAATTGAGCATTTTATTAAGTGTTAATTGATCGTGAAATTGATTTATGTTTCGTCATCGTGAGATAGCTAATAGCGTGTAGTTTTTGTATCGGAGGAGTCTGAAAGATATATTTTCAATTTTGAACACACATTATTCTATTGTCAATCACTCACAAGTGAGTCAGACACTTTGACGTTTCGTGGTGTGTTGTGAGTTTGTTGTTTCTGCGAAGCCGCGCGCGCGCTTACTCCTCTTAACTTCGCGATATCTTGCCACACGCTTTGTTTGGCAGGGGACATCCAATTATAGGACTGAGCTTTTAGTATCAATTCTCACTTGAATTCACGAAGAAGAATGGATTTATCGATTTACGTATTTATGTGCATTATCGCACTGTCCACATGCACGGAGGCGGAGAGTAAACAAAAGCCAGGACGAGGCCGAGGCTCAATGTGGTGGTATGTATACAAATTGTTGTAAATTTTGTTTATTATATTTCCAACCAATTTGAGGTGTCAATTGGAAAGTGGGTAGTGACATTTTTCTTCCTTCTGTGTCCAACCATCGCTCGATGGTAGGATGTTCGTGTTCACGAACGTGAGTAGCCCCACGGAAGTTATTGAAATCTTGATACTGCGTGCGTCAGCGCATGCCGTTGTTTGATTTACCATTAGAACTCATTCATGATGATTTCTGACAGGTTGTATTTGACTTGACGTATGCACCTTCCAAGTAGATTTCTCACATTCATTTGATCACTTGATGATAAGGCCAGCTGATCATGTGTAGTGAGTAATGTGTAGTCAGTCGGTTTGTCAATGGCAAATGGAGCGTGGAGACGCGTGATTTTCGCCGGTAACTGAGATCTTGTGACTCAGACAATATGATCAGTCTGTGAGTGGCTTTTGTTGTGAGGATGTGCGTATGGGGAGTTTATCTGATAAACAAATTGAGGGGTTGTCTAAGCCAGTCAGGTAATCAAATTGATAAGTTCCACTCGACGAAGCCCGAGGGATACATATAATATTTGCGGAGAGGGTGGTTAATCGGAAGGGCATCGCTTGTGGAAGGAAGGGCAATGTTTTCGTTCATTTTCGGTTTTAGTCAAGACCCACAGTCTTTCAGTCGGTGATCCTGTTTCCCATGAAGATGGACTTTTGAGCAAACTATCATCTGACTTCTCACAAAAGTTCTAAGAAGCCAATTGTGAATCAATTTATCTGCCAAAGCGATGTAGTCCGTCGTCTGTATGTCATAATTCTTCTAATTAGGAAATGTTGAAAATACATGCTGGTGACACAGATTGGGAGATCCAATGGCATTCCTTTGAACGTCCGCTGGAGACCAATGGGAGTTGGAATGCGATGGACTTAGTTTGACAAACATAACAATCAACCAGTAAGGTTGCATCCCTTCCGCCACCTACTTTGGCAGACACATCGTTGCAGACTTCCGCAAGCTGGTCAGAAAAAGAAAACAGAAAACATGGGCACTTAGACTTCTCCAAAATTGGAGCTTCTAATTCTTCACTACTTTTGAGGCGATAAATAGCAAATCTTGAATCGGGAGCGGGGTCTGACCGCCATTCCGAACCGAATGGAATGATGGCGTCAAACGTCGTCACTTCTCTGCTTAAGATCGCCCCGATTCGCACGCAACTGGTAAGCATCTTCGTCAGACAGAAACTACCTTGTTGATGTCCATGTCATGAAGTCGACGATGGCATGAAGTTGATTTCACCTTCGTTTGGAAGATTGATGTCTAATTTCAAAACCTCACTATCGTCTCGAAAAGAAACCCTAGAGCATTCCTTTCGAATTCCTGTACGCTTCTAAATATCTCACGGTTATAAACTTAACACTCGCAAAAACTCAGGCATCTCCTCCAACTCCAACTCCAACAACCAATGCAAAAAAACAAAAACCCCAAAGATCTGCTCCATCCAGTCGACATCCCGAAAAGGGCAACGCAAGCAAGCTGAAAGAAAAACTCCACGAAAATACACCAAAACTGAGTGACATCCGTGCAAGTACGTGATACAATCCCTTATGATCATTTGGTGTGACAATTTCATTGCTCATCACACGTCTTTTTCTGCCCGACTCGCAACTGCTTAAATACGTGGTTCTAGAAATTATATTGGAAATGTTTACATGCCCTCACATCCCATGCACACACGCAAGAACCCCCCTCAATCGAATTCCAAAAACCAATCGCGGAATTCCTTAAAGGCACAAAATGCCTGTACTACACTGAGCCAAAGGGCCAGGTTTTCGGTTTGTCGGTTTTTCGATTTCTTGCTTGCTGGCGTGTCTTTTATAGAAGATGAACGACAAGACATAACAAAAAATTGGTTCTCATCGCGTACTCGTAATGCATTTTGATGGTCTTGACAGAGAGATACTTTCGTCGCATCTGATGTGATAGCATCCTTAACGCGGTTCTGTTTTGGCGTGTGTTTGCTCGATGTGAGTGTGTGTGTGTGTTTTGTTTCTGGTTGACAGTCATGTTACACTGCGTGGTTGTATCTTTTTGCGAAATCACAGAGCGAAAGAAACAAAGAAACAACGAGAAAAAAAAAGTTGCATGTCACATAGTTATGATTCGAATGCTCAACGATGGACACGTTTCACTTCTATCTCTTAGGTTTTTGTGTTGTTGATTTATTTGTTCGCGTTATGTTCTCTGCCCGGCTCAGCAAGAAGAACCTCACGTATGCGTAGCGACTAGTGGCTTTAATTTATCAGCATCTTCCTGAAGCTCAGACAATACCCACTCGTAGATTAAGGCTTGAGTGGTTCAGTTTCAATGTGCGCTAGACTCGAATAAAATCGTCACAGCAGCGGTGGAAGAGTACGTGTTAGTGTTAAATGTGGCTTATCAGGAACAGACAATCTATTTTGTCTATGCGCAGATGCAGGCAGAGTGTGTGTGCATCAAATGTGCAATAATTTCGCATTCAATGCAGAAGTCCAAGTGGTAACACTATCGGCATTCAGTTCTTACTGCAAAGTGGACTGGACATGCTTTCAGGTGATTAAAGCAGACTTCACACAATAGAGTTGTGCGCACTTTGACGAACGGTTTGCTTGTGAGTACTTGATACTTGGCACCGTCGTGATTGCGCGAAGAAGACCGACAGTGAAACACAGATCTAGGTGAATGATTGAATATTATTTGATATATGAGCACGTTTCTTGATTGTTAGTCGCTTGTTTAAGGATGCAACATGGTCTTGGTTGTGCTTTGTGCTGCCCTGTAGCGCCGCCGTAAAAATGGCGCTTAAGCAGCTTATTTACATATTTCAGCGAGCAAGAGTGACTTACGACATGATTCTCGTGAATTTATTGCGCACTTATGTCGCGAAGAATTTCGCACAGATGGATCTACTTGTGGTATCAAATCAAGAGCAATCAGCCCCATAAGTCATGTTAAATGAATGGAAGCCATCGACAACCCGTACAAACCCACCAAACTAACGAGACTGTTGCAAAACCCAACACCACACACAGGCACGCTGTGTTCCGAAGGCTTTGACATAACAGTCAAGCCCCCCACAGGCAGTGAATGACGTGAAACGTTGGAAAAATGTTTTGATTGCCACCGCGAGGTGACATGTGCTGCATTACATTTTTTTCCTCCGTCTCACTGTATCTCTCTCTCTCTCCTCTCTGTCTCTCGTAGTCGCTCAATAGTAGTTAACTTGCACGGTTTTGTGCGCTTATGTGTGTACGTATTGTATTTCTAAGTGGAATGTTTCTTTGTCGTTCGATTATTGGCAAAAACGAATAAACGAACAACAAAATGTAAATGTATGCGAAAAAATGAGTGACACCGTCGCTGAAATGAATTGCTGTACTGTTGTTAAGTAGGCACAATCAATGGATGGCAATGGCTGTTGATGTTGGCTATTGATAGGAGATTTGTGGTAGTGGGTCGATTGGAATTCAGCCAAATGTTTCTTGCCGTCGAATGCTGGAAAATGACAGACATCGGTTACTGGCTGGGTGGTGTTTATTTCACCGTTCCGACGGCAAAAATTTCAAACTGCACACAATTTGAATTGCTTGTTTTTTTGCCATGATTTGATGGAAGATCGGGAATTCAGAATGGTGAAAAATCACCAAGGAAAATCCATGCAGACAAAAGAGTTGGTGTGCGAACTTCAGATTACAAATTTTGGAAATTCACTCACATATGCTTCGCAGCATCAACGCATGCTCTGGTCAGCAATGAATTCGAAGAAAATCGGAAACAGAAGTTGGATTTACCTAGAGTGTATTTTCTTCCGTCGAACCTTCCTGCGTGTGCACGATGTTGCTGCTCGCTCGAGGCTACTAATGCTTTATTTACTTAGCTGTTGTGTCACGTAACAATGTGTTCGAAGAGTCCATTTGGCGCATGCTACAATGTGTATGTTCTCATCTCATCACCAATTGAAATTGCATTCATTCTTCTCACCTCACCCATCATCTGAAGTTGTTGAGACTTCATTTGATTGAACTCAAAGTGAGGACGGCTTAACACACAACAAAAGAAAACAATTACATTGCACCTACATTCCATTCGGTTTTCACTAAGTGTCACACATACCACATGCACTCAACCTTCTGTCAAATTAGAAAATCCCACCATATGCGTGTGCACCCTGAGAAATTCTCTTCGTCTTCTGCAAAATCTTAACAGCTTACTCAAACAATCGACCTTTTCATGACCATATAAGCGTTAAACAAAACACACACATATATTTATAGATGCTAATCAAAAAACCCAACACAACTGATACAGCAGTTGTGGTGTATATTTTCCTCTTCTTCAACTTCATAGTCGCATACTCGTTTGTTTCCCTACGGATTGTGTTCTAAATCTTTTCGTTTCTCTCTTTTTCAGGGGCATTGCAAAAGTGGGAGAACCAAATAACATCTCACCACTGAATTCTGGAATGTTGTATGTGGATCCAGCGTTTCATGCAAGATTACGTCGCAAACAGAGACGTTTAGTGCGTGAAAATCCCGGTGTGTTCGCTGCACTGGTGAAAGGTGCAAATCTTGCAATCTCCGAATGTCAACATCAGTTCAGAAATCGCCGATGGAATTGCTCGACAACGAATTTCCTAAGGGGAAAGAATCTATTTGGAAAAATTGTCGATCGAGGTAAGTGAATACGATTGTTCTGTGTTTTTTTTTTTTTGTCAGATCATTATCGATACGTTTTGAAATGCTCCATGCGGACTAGGGTACATATGTAATTGCATATCAAATATCATGCAATTCACATTCATTACGCGGGGAATTGATATTCAACGATTGCGATCGTCATTTCTGATGGGAATACACACATCCCAACCTCTGTTGATAACCCTTGTTGTTTTTTGTTTTTTTTTTGTTTCCCCTGTGAATGCTATAGTAAATCACATCTGTCACATTTGCTGGCCTCTCTCATTTGTATGTAAAGCGTGCCTAATAATTTGTATCTAATACCTAATGACAACTATGTTTCATAGATTCCACTATATGTGCGGCATAGTCTTCTGTTATTTTTTGTTTTATTGTTTCATCATTTCTTTTTTTGTTTGACTTTGAATGAATGGGGTTTTAATACCGAGCTGGGTTTGTTTGGAAAAAGACACATCCATTCATAGATGCGTCTCCATTCAGAAGGCACTTCGACATCTAGTTCATTCAGTTCATTTTCTCCACATTCATCGGCTTCAGTTATGGTGAGAAAAAAAGAACTGTCATCAATGAACTATTTTTACACGTCTGGTATAATTTATCGCCAGTGTTTCTGAATAAATTTCATTGCCTTTCATAAGAAATGAATGCTGTTTGATGACTTTCCCAATTCGTTAGCACAAAGCCACGCTCTTCAGCAATCTTTATCGCCTCTGAATACCTCTGTTAATTAATAAAAATTAATTCACACATTCAAGTCATTAAATAACCCCCGGGACAGGGTTCCAGGGGAACTGGTAGCAATTTAGAACAAATTAAACTCCATCGCATGACATATCCTGCGTAGATGCATGCTCATAGTCCTGTGTGCACACACAAAACTGACTCGGAAAAAAAAAGGAAAACGAAATCCAAATCGCATCAAGAAGACGATGCAAGCAAGCAAAACGAACAGGGAATAAGCGAACAAAAGACCCCAATCACAAGAACAGGAGAGAAACAAAAAGAACACAACAGAAAATGTAAAGAGTTGAAAATAAGTTGTAAACGTGCACACGTGGGGTGCCCTTTTATCTCTAAACCTGGCGACAGATACTGTTGTCGATCTCCGTAGGGGTGCGCGCACATCGAAGGAAACTCTGCATGAATGCGCGCGCGCGCGCGCGATCTCACTGTTGCACACGCTCTCTCTCTCTCTCGCACAAACACACGCCGTGGGTTAATCAAAATTGTACCATCTTCATCATATCCTCTTCCCAGAATATGCCGCACAAATACGATACACAACACCCAACAACAACAACAACGAGTTCAATGGTTTCTTAGTTTACATATACGCGTTACATACTTATACGCACCACGGCAGGTAGTAACGTCAAGGAGAAAATATTTCATCTGAATGCGTGCGTACGTATCGTACCTTGAGAACAATCACCTTTGCGCAATATTGGATGAAATTGAAAACTCAAGTGGCCCCTTCAGAAAATGAAAAAAAAAACAAGAAACTCATGAACTGCGCAGCAAAAATTAACAACAACAACAACAACAAAAATTCCACACAATAACACGATCTAAAAGTGTCAACTAAAATCAACTCAAACATTAATCACTTCCAATCAATTGCTGGTGAGATACTTCATCTCTTGTTGGTAATGGTCTTTAATGTCTTATCGGATCAAAGAGAGTAGCGTTAAGGCACAATATTCATATCCGAAGGACATCGATTAGTCTCCATACTCTTCAGCAATCGGTATCGGGTACTCACTCGCGTCTCATTCATTCATTCGTTCCTCTTCAGGTTTGGTCTGTCTCGGGGGTTTGGTGACTCTTGAACGATATCATTGTGTGTCATTGGTAATTTGATATCTCATCCTTGGAGCTGAGGCTGAAGTTGCCGTGCGCCCATTGCTGTGTGTTTTTCCTGTTTTCAATATGAGAATGAATGTATCTTTACATTTATACATTCATTTTTTTTCTTCATCATCTCCATCATATTTATTTTGTTGTTGTCGTTTTTTCGATTTTTCGTAAAGGGAAACTTACCAGGAAGAGACAAGTGAAGAAGGAAGCAGGTAGCGCACAGCTTTTGTTTTGTTGTATTTGCATTGTGTCGTGTGTTCATCCTGTGGACAGGTCCTCTGTATATTGAGGAAGGTTAATAGGCAGAGAGGTATTGACAACATTTCAAAACGACACAATGACAGTGAGAGAGTTGTTGTGCATTGAAATGATTGATCTTGTGAGTGAATTGTGATGTGTCTTTTGAGTTTGAAAGATGTTGCATATTAGTATCGAATTGATTGAAATGGAATTTCATTTTTGTTAAGTGGCCAATGACGAAGTTGACGTCGTGGAAAGCAGGAAACCATGACTCAGCAGGTGATTGAGATTCTGATAACTCTACAAGCGTCATTTCTCAATCTAATTCTCATTTCGGTCGACTAGACAACACTTTAACAAACAAAAGAGAAGTAGTAAACCCCCCAGATGCAACAACTCTCGGCAAGAATTAACAGTAGCGGACCAAGGTCGGAACCCTGGGGCACAGCGCCGCCATATGACTGCACATCAACACTCTGACGAATGTCTGTCATCACAGTGAACACACTGATGAACAGAAAATCACTGAACACAAACATTTCACTAATTTTATTTCCTTCTGCCCTTCCGCCCATCACTCGTTGACAAATGAACTGTCATCATTCACAAACAAAAGAAACCCCTAAAAAATGAAATGCTCGGCTATAAACGTCGTCAAAACTAACACAAGGCTCACATGCTGCATGCTTGCTTGTATCTGAGAATTCAATAAATATGACCTCTTGTTCTGCCGTATCCGATATATTGTTTGTGTGGATTGCTTTTTCTGTCTTTTTTTTGTTCGTTGTTTTATGTTTTTTTTTTTATATATATTTTTTATTGCGCCCCAAAGTGTGCACACAGCGCAGCTAGAATCATGGGAATGAAAAGAACACTTCGTCATTAACGCGAAAAACAAAAATTCAAACAAGTGAGACAAACAAGCTGATAACACACACGCCCTCGCGGGGCAGTAAAGGTCTGGGCGGCCGACGGAGAAAGAATGAGTGCAAATAATTGTTTTCCCTGTGATTCCCTGTTTGCGTATGCCCACACGATATCGGTTCAGCTCCCAGGAAGATGACAGAATTCTTGCGCCACCACCATAGACCTGATTTCGGCTTGGTCGCGGCGGTTGTGGTATCAGTGCAGTGCCGGTGTGGATGATTACAAGGAATTCACATCTGATGAGGGCGATCCCAGTGCATGCAGTGGGTGTGGGCAACAAACATCATGTGTTTGTCAACGGGCCCGTGTGCTCTATTTGGCAATCGACTTCTTTGGAAATACATGTGTGCGTATGACCGAGAGCCTCTTGTCTTGTACCAATATCGCATTTCTCGGGGAAGCACAGCACTGAACTGGTTCGGTTTCACCAAGCGGATATCCGCCCTTCATTCGTTCATTCGCATTGTGCGAGGCACTTACGGAATATCTGATCGGGCGTGACACGGGGGCGGGCAAATCGTTGTGCAATTAAATTCCAAAAGCACCCATGAGCTGCTGAATCTGTGGAATTTTGAATGGGTTCTCACATCAATATCGAACAAAAGGCTTAACAATCGCGTACGTTTGCAAAACCAACAAATGCCCTATGCACATGCTCCCTTTTCCTTTTTTTGTGAATTTTCAAACGAAATAATAGTCGTCCTAATGATCTGATACGATCCGGTTTCAATGGCTGGTAGGATCCATGATAATCCATTCTCTCGCATTCGCATTGTTGTCCCCGACGTCGTAGTCGTCATCATTCAGTCCCATCTAGCTTCACATTAGTCTCACCCATGGGCACTCATGGCTTGATCTGGATAATTGTCCGAAACCAAACATTCTAAGATTCACAGGGCATCAATGGAACGTTGGGCCCAGCAACCAGCCAGTCGGAGCTCCTCAGGATAAGCCAAAGCAGAGAATTTCACCTATCCGATACACATCGTAATCATTCGTCACACACTCATTCGTCAAAGCAGCAGAAAATTCTGCGAAGATGGAATTCCTACCACACTCGGTCCATTGTGTGCGGTGCGTTGTTTGTTGCGTTGCGCCGCACAGCACACCGGACGACGATGATGATGAAGTACTGATGACCTAACCATTGGGCAGCCCAGCAACACAGGCTAACATGTCAATTATGACCATTTCACAATTGTCCCCTCCTCGGTCTCTCGCTCACCTCGCAACCGTCCGTATTCCATCATTCGGGGGTTGAATGGATGAGGTTCCTGGCTCTGCTGCAGAGATTTGTTTGCACTTTGTTCCCTAGTTAAAGCATGAAAATTCCAACATCTCCGATGGAAATCTGTTACACTGTTACACAGCTGAAAAGGTATCACATCGCATGATGTATCTGTATCTCGGAGAGAGGTTTCGGTTTTTTTTTCGACTGGCCAGTGTGTTTAATTCCGTGTCTAATTGCGTAGAAGCCTTAAGGTATTACCAATTAGAAAAAGAAAAAAACATTTTAAGGAACACAGTATCTTCCTAGGCAAATTTTGTGCCAAGAGAAATTATCATAAACCATGCGTGCAAAATTTGTTTCTTCACGGAATGGAACACAACACAAATCTTGCATTGTCTGTCTGTGAAATGGTAGAAAGAGGAATAGGAGGCATTCAAAGACCATGGGATTGAGTGAGGCTCACCTCTCTGAAAACAGCAGGACACACTGTGTGATATCGCTCAGTGTGGATGTCACAGACAGATAGGTAGATGGTAGGTGGGCATGGTATTCGGCTACTTTTCGGCCAATAAGTAGCACTATTTGACAGGAATAAGTAGAGTAGACACCCCAATCCTCAGCAGGAAATCGGGCTTATTGTTGTAATTATCACATGCAGTCACGCAGCGAATGCCCAGACAGAGGCTCGCTCCTGAGGTGAGGGCGAGTTCACATTACGATCCATTTAACTGGATATTTTCGGGTTAATTGAGATGTTCAGATGGCTGAGAGGATGTGAGAGCGAGAGAGAGGGACGCTGAACAATTGATTTGTCATCGTTGATGATTGACAGAGTGTCGTAAACCCCTCACGGACTGTCACTCTGTGGGTAATAATTGAATTGATGTGTTGTGCAGTCTTGTGCAGAAAGGTGGACGCGCTGGTCTCGTGCAGTGCGATTTTTCTCGCATGAAGGTGTGAAAAATTTGTTCATTATTAGAGGCTTAGTGAATGTTTCAGTTCCTTCAGCGATAACTGAAAGATAGCAAGTCTGTGCTCGGGTGGGTGTTCCATACGGAGGCTTAATTTTCGCACTAAGCCAATATCTTTTTGTGTGGGATTTTGAAAGAACAACCATTTGGATGAGAGTATCTTGATTAAGTGCTGATGCGGTCGTTATGGTTGATCTCAGAAAGGGGAACACCCAAGACGGTGGAACTGAGGTTAGAGAGTGAGGACATTTTTGAGGAATGGTGTTTGCCTAATTCAATGCAAAGTCAGCATGTGTTGGATGAGGCTCCAGGGGACACTCAAAAAAACACCTCAACAGTGAAAACAATTGTGTATGATCCACATTTTAAGTGATTCTTCGCCCAATTCGTTGAGAAAGACGTCAGCGTTAACCGCTTGTGCCGTCCCCATGTGGCCAACACTTCAAAAGTGCAGCTAATTATCTCGTTACTCAACATTAAGTCAACAATCAGTCAATGGTAGAGATTATGCACGCAAAAACAAAAATATACGAATAAATATACTTGCCCGCCTTAAGGTTGCATGCCCATGCAGCAAATGTGTACATCGCACTTCAGATCTTATTATAGCTAACCATTCATTCATTCATCCACGACAAGTGCTATTATTCAAAACAACGTTGGTGGCTTATATATGCACAGATGAAACTTACATCTTGTAAAGAGGGTGTCAAACTGTCCACTAAGCCACACTATATTTGGCGCATTCAACAAAAACACAAAAAATGTATACCGATACAAAACAATAATAAAGAGAGAAGAAAATAAAAATAAAACTGTATAATATCCAACAACAGACACCATAATTCTTCATGGATTGTGATCGGCTTAAGTTGTTGTTCACCGCATTACTCTGCTTTCTGGTAGATCGATGATCATGGCCTCCCAACACGTCGTTTTTCCGAAGATGGAACGCACGCACTCTCAACTCACTCTTGATGATGATCTGGCAGCAGCCAGCCCGACTCGACATCATCCACCAACGAACAGCGAGAGAGAGCGAGAGGGAGACCATGAATATTGTTATAGGTTATGGTACTACGATAATCTATTTCTGTTTCACAACTACGATTATTTCATATATACAATGTATAATTTCTTTTTTTTTGTTTTTAATCATTCATTCAACATCTCTTAAAAGTGTACGCGCATACAAATTATTATATAAAGCTGCGTGTGTGGTATGGACATAGCTTAAGTGTTCTCTCGCGCGGTCTGCCATACAAAAACTGTTGTATAATGTCAGATGAAGTAGATAACATCATCTACAATCGTTTTTTTCTTCATTTTTTATCTCGACTTTGACTTCTTCTTCGCGCCTTGGAATGTTAATAATGTTTTTTTTTTGTTCACTTCTCTCTTGCTTATTAATAGTGTGGAGACTATTTCAAGTATCTATTAAGAAGCTGTCGTTTTCTTATTGAGTTGCAGATGGATTTTTTATATTAATTTTTTTTTTTTTTTGTATTTCAGGATGTCGTGAGACAGGATTCATTTATGCGATCACAAGTGCAGCAGTGACCCATGCAATTGCACGCGCATGCAGTGAAGGATCAATTGAATCGTGTACCTGTGACTACAGTCATCAATCGAGATCACCGCAGGCAAATCAACAAGCCGGTGCCGTTGCCGGTGTCCGTGATTGGGAATGGGGTGGATGCTCGGATAACATTGGTTTTGGATTTAAGTTTTCACGCGAATTCGTTGATGCTGGCGAACGTGGTAGAAATCTTAGAGAGAAAATGAATTTGCACAACAATGAAGCAGGCAGAGCTGTAAGTTTATACATTCTATTTTATTTCAGTAGTTAGTTGTCTGTCATTTGACCTTTCTTATTAAGTATTTTATAAGTTTTCGTGTTTTAATTTGGAGTGACTGCAAATTCAATCAGCCACTTTGCAAGATACTCTCTGGAAATAGGTGATCTCTACGACTATCCAGCAGATTTCTTCCATAATTTGTTTTTTGCATCCAAAGTCCACGACCTGGAGAGCCAGGCAAGGTCACTACGACCACTTTTTATGATGATCTGCACACCGGGCTCTGAGCCCATCCGACAGATTTCATCAAGAAATTGAAAATGTCCCGCTCTTGATGGATTATTCCTCCCGCGTTTGCGATCAGTATTTTTCTCTTAGGTGCGTTTGATGATCAGAAGAATATTTTGAGAATTATGCAGTATCCTAGAACAGCCGTGCACGTTCCATCGATCAGTCCTGTGTAGTGTAGGCCACAACTCTTGATCCGTTGATGATCTTAGTCGCAAAAGTCCGCTTAGATGTCAACTTTATTGTGGAAGGAGGATCAAGAAGATCACAAGATCCCTTCGTCATTCTTACAGATTTTAAGCACATTATAAGTGAATTGTCACGATCACTTAATGGAAACTTTTAAATAAAATTCAAAAATTGTATGCTTCAAAATCGATCAATCTTGCGGCTGACTCTCTAAGTGATCGTGGCTTGTACTGCCGTTCCGTAATGCTAAGAATGGCAAAATTCCAGCTACACTGCACGTACCTTCATACACCGTCTAGGCGGCTCAAGCCGCGCCTATAATATCAACAAAAATGCATTAAAACCCACACCACGATATCATTAATAAAACAATTTCAACGTGTGTGGCAAAAATACACAATCGATTGATCTTGCCACCATTCAATCGATATCGTTACTAACTTTCTCGTGAACTACAATAAAGAACCGGCACTTACAAGATACATTATCTCCCACCAAACTACGTGCATACGTACCACATGCTGTGTTGCTACAACTAACCAGTGCTTCTCTTCTTACTCATAACTTTTTTCCAACTATATACTTGAGAGTATCTCTGACTTGGTACCGTTCCTCTCTCTCTTCGAGAAGTAGGTTTATTTTTTATTTTGCAACCAACGATACCGCCTTAAAATTTTTCAATTGCACTTTATATTCGTACTTTTGTTGTTCACTATCTCAACTGGAATAGTGACTATCTCGCTCTGGCGAGTCCCATTTGGGCTTTGAGCGTACAACTGGAGTGGTATCTGTAGCGATTGCTGTTGGTGGCCGCGTTATAGACCAACCACCCGTTCGGCTGTATCTTTTCGTGTTCGTGTTTATAGCTTACCTACCGCGGAATTCATAAAAACAAAACAACAGGCAAGAATGTTATGAGATGAGATTGTAAAATGAGAATAAAAACGTTACTACTGTTCGGACTTTATGTGTTGCCACGGTCATAAGGTCTTTTACATCTCAGCCATCGCAGCTGTGGAAGATCGAAGCTTAGAGCGTTATTTTGGATACTGATGACCACTGAACAATGGGGCCAGCTCTGTTGCGAAGCCCCAGCAAGATCCGCCCACCCAGATGTGCTCAACATTTGCATGGCAGATGTTAATTGATGTTGTACATCCGACTCGTATCTAGGATAAATTAGTTGGCATCTCTTGGCGTGTGGCTGAGTTCGTCCTTTTTAATGGACAGAGCATGGATTGCTGTGCAGTCGATTGCGTGCATGCTTCAATTAAAAAGAAGTCGTGTTGTGTTCGATATTATTCTGTTCCCTCTTTTGGGCTCTGCAATTTTAAATTGATCGTGTTCGGCGATATTGCCCACCGCTTGAGTGGGCGTGTACAGTAGAGAACTGCGGATGCAGCTTCGTGATATGAAATTGCCCAGTACCGGGTGGTGGTGGTTGGTTCTTGATTAATTTGTTGCCTTGCTTTTCTGCACAGACATTAGCTTCTTCCATCTCTCCTATCCTCTATCTCTATCTGCATTCAGTATCTTCACTAGAATTCAATTTTTTATATCGTTTGTTTTTTCTTTTGTTTCTCTTCAGCATGTACAGTCAGAAATGCGACAGGAATGCAAATGCCATGGAATGTCTGGCTCATGTACGGTTAAAACATGTTGGATGCGTTTGGCTAACTTCCGTGTAATTGGCGATAATCTAAAGGATCGTTTCGATGGTGCATCACGTGTTATGGTCAGCAATAGTTTACGCAGCAACAGCAACAGCCCACCTGGCCTATTAAATGGTGGTAGTTCTGGTGCTTCGAACAGTGCCAGCAGTATTGGTGGTGGCAATAGTGGAAATAGCTTACATGGCAGCAACATTGAGAATGTCGAGAACTCCCATAAACATCATCCGAATAACTTACCGCCAAGTGGTAACAGTTTGTCCAGGAATTCGGTTAAAGCAAGGAATCGTCAAAACAAAAAGAGCAATAGGTAAGTGAAAGAAACACTTGTGTTATGTGAAGTTGAATGGGTGTACAACTGAGTTGAAGAGGAGTTCAATTGATTACTGAGTCGTGCGGGATTGCAGCGGTGTAGATGGAACTTCCTCATCAGCTCAGCTCATCTGCGAAGAAAAAAAACATCATCTCCCACTAGTCAACAATGGAAACTAATAAGATTTTCTTTCATTTTTTGTATCATTGCAGATATCATTTCCAATTGAAGCCCCACAATCCAGAACATAAGCCACCCGGTGTTAAGGATCTAGTTTATCTCGAACCATCACCAAGTTTCTGTGAGCGGAATCTACGTATGGGCATACAAGGGACACACGGGCGCCAATGTAATGACACATCAATTGGTGTCGATGGCTGTGATTTGATGTGTTGCGGCAGAGGGTATCGTACCCATGAAGTAGTCGTTATCGAACGGTGTGCGTGTACATTCCATTGGTGTTGTGAAGTCAAGTGTAAACAGTGTCGAACGAAAAAAACGATACACACGTGTTTATAGGTTAACAATACCACATAGCACAACTCATACACCACACACACACACACATACGCCCTTGTTGTTTCTCTTTATTACTTTTTCTTATATTCTTCACTTCTTTCCCTACCTTACTTTCATACATTTGTATCCTTTCTTTCGTTATGGTTCTTTATTTCTGCTAAGCAACCGAGAATGTACCATGTTGTTGTCGTTTTGTTTAAACAAAAATAACGCTTTACTGCTTTATTGTTTTTTTTTTTGTTGAAAAATAAGAGAAAGTAGAGGAGAAATGCAGTCCATCTCGAATATTAATTTAGATACCATCCAAGTATTGTGAATTTTTTTAAATTGAATTTGTATTATTATCTCATAAGTATTTATTTAATATTATTTAACACTTAATTTAAAAAAAAATGTCTTATGATATACACCACTCATTGCCCAATTGAAAAAACAAAACATAAAAACACAAAAAAAAAAAAAAACCAACAAAATTTGTATAATTTCCCGCTTAGCACTACTTACATTTAGTATGTTTTTATATTAAGCACACCCCTAACATTAAGCAAAATTAATTTATAAGCCTACACACACAAATGAAAAATCATAATTTGTAAATGAATATAATCCATGAATCCTTCTAGCAGTATTAAAGAAATTCTACTTTCTAAGGAAACAAATTATTTTGTTTTGTGCCCAGTTGTTAGCGTTTAATACATAAATTATATGATTATTATTATTTTTTTTAATTTAGAAATATTTTGTTGTTGAAATATATACTAAAATTAGGAAATCAAACAATGAGCTTCACAAAGACTGAAATAATTACGTGTTTTTTTTATTTTGTTTGTTTATATAATCATAGAAAAACAAAAGTAAAAGAAACCTAGAAGAAACTTGTTTTGTTCGGTAACGAATTAATAAATTATTTAATTTTATTTTATTTTTTCATTCCTAAAACAACCACTTATTTCCTATTAATTTTGTACATATATATATTTTTTATTTTGAAAAAACATTTATACTAAAATAAAATGAAAATTAATTAAACAAAAGCATTTGTAAAGAGTTGAATAATATTTATTTGCATTCGTAAGTTTAAGCGAGGATAGTTTTTGCTGAAGTTTTGTAGAAATATGATCATGTTAACTGGCCTTTACTTCTTTGTTCTTGATTTCTCTTGTAACACATTTGTACAACATATTTGTTTTGTAAATGTCATTGTAAAACTGAAAAGAATAGAATTTACGAGATATTGGTGAAAATTCCAAATGAAATTTTATGTTGTTTTCTTTATTTTCTTATTGAAGTTTTCGGTATTCAGCAGAGAGGGTGGAATTTTAAGCACAAGAATCTTGGGGAAAACCTTCATTGGAGTTTCTAATCGTCAAAAGTACGCTTAGATCTTGACCCGTAAAGTAAGGTATGGGTCTGATTTTTGTCTATAGGTAGACAGTCTGCTGGTTATTTGAATACTCAATGAACCTGCCTTTTGTTCCCATCTGCTGGTTGTGGAGTCATTATAAATCCTTGCCCTCGCATTAGAATCGTCATCTGGAGGTGCTCGGGAAACTTGATAGAGTCCCTTGATAGATTGATGATAATGTTGACAACAATTGAGCCTGGGGAGGAATTATACATCGTGGACATACATTTATTACAGCCAAGAACAGATATTCCATTCAATGGGTACACTCGCCCCAGCGTTTGTGGAACAAAATTGAAAAGTAAATAATCCAGACCACGGCTTCGAAGACGACCACCAGGCTTCGGAATAATATTACACATCCAATGTCATTCATTCTTTGGAGCTGTGGAAGAAGAAAGCGATTTTGTATGCTTACTTACTTACTTAAGGTGTCGCTACAGTCCGGGATGGTCATGGGGCTCCACCAACAAGCCTCCAGGTTCACATGCATAGTTGTTTAAGGTCTCTTTCCATCTGAGTCGCGGTCCATTGGATATGGATTTGAAGATTTGTTTATGCCAGATATGTGAAATCTAACGTCCAGAAAACATCCCCAAATCCTACTCATACCTGCGACTCATGATACAATTTTGCCGTGCATACATGCTAATTCTGTTGCATTCACACCCTTTGATCGGATAATACAATAGTCCCCAAGTAGGATCAATTCAATATTTGGCAGCGGTAAGACTATGCAGGAACGATCAATATTGTCGTGGATCTGGAGTGAGTTCACAGAGCACTTAGGCTCCAGCAATTGCTGGATACATACATCTGACCAACAACAATAGTCATATGCGAAGTCAGTGTTCAGGTTTAGTCCGATTGATGTCCGTGACCAGTCACTTTTCTAGTGGCACAATCACTCCCGTTGGCATCTCCCATGGAAACTTTTGAAAACGTTGTAAGACGAAGAGGTAAAGCAATATGTTGGGTATTGCCCTATGAAGTGGTCCAGAGCTATCATAGGAGCAGGGTATTTCTTTGAAGTCCTGGACGCTTCAGATAAAACAATAGTATTGAAAACTCGTCCAGTTTTTTAAGGGAATCTCGTTGGATGGTCTCGCGATAGTTGGTAATTATAACCGAAGTGACTCACGGCCTTATGCTTTAAAGACAATCGTTCACCTTCCTTTTTTCTTGGTCAACATTAATGAAGCAATGGTGGCATGACACATGTCTGCGCATGTCTGGTGTCTGGTGGCATGACACAGACGGTCTCTGTGTGGTGTGTATTCATGTAGTATGTTTGCAGCGACGGTCTGCGTGAATTCAACATTTTCGGAATTTTGTGTGGTGTATGGTGAATTTTGCACAGACCAGTACGAAAATTCATATCGCATGAATAAGAACGCGGATAGATAATTTCGGATTTCGAAAATTATAAAAATTGTCCAAATTTCTTTTTTTTTAATTGATAAAGGAATGACTATGGCGGCACAAGCATCTCGGCTTTTTCCGACCCGACGACCACGACGAAATGACACAAACTAAAGTGTCTGCAGATTGTCTGCACCGTGTGTGGCGAAGGGGTGTTTGCACAGATTTAAAGTTTACGGCGTCGCGTCTACCACACCTCCATCCAGAGGTGGATGCAGATGTCGAAGCATAAGAATAGTGCTTCCTAACGGTACAGAGATATAAACAAACGAAAAGGTCAAGTATCTTGGCGTTAATTTCACGGAAAGGTTGAAGTTCAACAATCATTCGAAACTGACCCTTAAGAAGGCCAACCTAGGCTTCCATTGCATCTATCCCTTGATGCGCAAGCGAAATGGATTAAGCCAGAGGACAAAACTGCTGCTATACAAGCAGCTTATACGACCGATCTTAACGTACGGCTTCACAATCTGGCACACCATCTGTAAGACCATCATGACAAAGCTCGTAATTTTCGAAAGAAAAATACTGCGAATATGTACCGGACTCACCTTCGACAGGGACCGTCAAAGGCACCACAGCAACAACCAAGCACGCATCATCCCCCTGCAACAGTCAATTGTGACACTGTTCAGAAAGCAGCTACTAAACATCAACGACCATCCTAATGAGGAAATAAGGAACCTGTGAAACACACTTCCCGAACAGCGCTACCTCAACGCGTTAAAATCTGTTAAACGAGCAGAACTTTCCAACGACGTCGAACAACGAGCTGCATGGATTCTAGCGATAGCAATCACCATCGAGGCTAAGACGGCTAACACATCACCACCCCATTGGTCTGCATTCCTATAAGTGCAAGTGCTTTAAATGTTAGAATTTCATCTTTCTTGTTCCGGCACATCTTTCCCTCAATCCATAAAAATTAAATTTGTTGGTGTCGCTCTGGTGTATAGTGTCCAAGTGTACGGCATATTGTTGAACTTAGCACGGAATACGCGACTCTGCTCTTATCTGAACGCCTTATCAAAAGTGCTGATTCCTTCACTAAGCTATAGAATAAACCAAATAATTCGGAAAATTCATCGGAGCTTATGTTCAAGTGCGCACAGAGTTAAAAACCAAATTAGTTTGTCCTGAGATCGATAGGCATTCTTCGTCACAACAAGTTGATTCCATCGTTGGCTCCACTGTAATCCACGGTCTCGATGAATAAGGCTGACAACTCTTTTCTTAATTTTTAAGGGCAAATGTTTTCTTGGGGTATTTGGCTTAGCGTTAGTTAAGTGAGAATTCGAGTAGGGATATTCGACATCGATGGAAAAAAAAGGGGCTATGCTGGCCCAACCATAATGACCGTAAATAGGTCAAGCGAAGCCAGCGACTACAAAGAATGGAGCACACATACCATAAAAAACGCGCTACGCAGTTTCGTTAAGTTTCGTTCACTTTTGCGCATTTAGGTGGGGACGAGTCTACTTAAGTAAATCACGGTGTTGGGTAGGATCTTACCAGAAACACAATTTACAATTTGATGATGATTGTGGTCACTTTACAAGATATACCAATGTACGCTGACTAGTGTTGGTCCAAAATTTGTCACGTAAAATTGCAGTAATCAAGAAATTCGTCTGTTCGTTCAGAAGCTTGGGCATTTTGGTAGATAAAATAATTGGGTGTACACTAACTCAGAGAGAAGCACAGAAAACAATGCCTAATCAAGATGTTTATTCCTACTTACCTATGTTCAATTGGTCCTAGCGACGGACTGCGGCCCGAGAACTTTGTATCGTAGAGCCCAATTATTCCATTTACACCAGTTGGTCCAGTAGACAAGTTTTAATGAGGAACATGCACAAATTGGTCTCGGGAGTACTTTTCGATTTCGTCAGCTTCGTTATTTCCTAGGATGTCACTGTTGATATGAAAATCATAAAACAGTTCTCGTTAGGAAACCAGGGGAACAATTTTTAATGTTCAAATAATGGCTATAATGAAATGGCAGCATTGCTCCATGCAACGACACTTCATTCAAGCTACTTCCAGAAGACGAAAAAATACTAAAATATACTCCTTATCCAGATGTGTGACCATTTGCTAAACAAATTTAAAGGACGACCCACCACCTGAGGTCTACTCCGGGTGGTATGCTATGTGTGATCGCATGGTCAAGGTGGAGCTGGAGGAGAGTGGTTGGTTGTTGTAGTTTTGAGTCAAGACCGAAGACATCAAGTTGGAGTTGTGGAAGTGATTTCGACTTAAGAGCGTCCCAGGCTCTCATCCGCCTGACGTGTGCCCAAATTGCAGGCCTCACCAGATTACACCACATTGCGTTATTTATTTAAATCCTGTTGCAAGGAAATTTTCAGACTCACTCGTGCGAAACTTCATAATAACATCGAATTTCAGTGTGGTACAGCAAGTGCGGTGAATCTTAATGAGATCGGCCATCTTGTTAGTTTAGAATAATGACGTTTTAATTGTAACTTGACTGCCTGTTCAACTTATCGGGCCTCTGCTGAACACAACGTTGTACTTGAGCAACGACTGTGCATGTATATGACGGCATCACTGGAATACATTCAAGCCCAGGCCAGCTCCCGGCCCAGTTTTTGAACGGTCAGATCTTAATATTTCAACACAAAGCCCAAAAGACTCCCTTTTTAGCATAACCTGTGAGTTGTGTCAGTTGTGGAAGGCATGTAAATTGTACTAGAATGTCCTTCTTAAAAGAAATATCAATCATGCATTACAGTGTCCAGACCTGATTTCATTCTATTCGCACAGACCTCATACTTTCGGAAACGGAGTATTCGATGATGGCGTGGTACTAGTGCTTCGCTAGGACATGCAACATGCCGTAACAGCACACATAAGTATGTAACAAATCTACAAAGAGTCAATTCTAATGCCGAGCTAATCCAAACCGCACCTTCCAGTGAAATGATTTGACTACATGGTCTTGTGTTGTGTCCGCGTTGGATGGGCGAATAAATCCCAATTTCCAATCAGATATTCCAATCATATCCCAGTCAGATTATTTGCAAAAGGGTTTTCTCAAAGTCGAATAACGCCAATTGCTGGCTGAAATTCCTCCACATCTCCGACCGTTGCAATGGCTTACCAGCGCGTTCCATTGTACAAATTGAATGGCTGCTAATGAGTAAGCCGCCACCTGTTACCACTTTATGAGAACCAACCAAAACAGCCGCCCTCCAGTTGCACAACGCACACGACCAACCATACACCCGACTGCATCACGGATCTAATTCTGTAACTCGACACAGTTACACTTATCTGATTCGGCTTAATGCACTTCCACCATCAATTCCCATGACTTATCTCCGAAAAGTGAAAGCATACCATTACCAATCCTTTTCCGAGGGACTTCACTGCCAGACGCACGCTGCCCCCGATCCCCGTCTAGGCCCTAGACATGGTTCAAAATTGAAGATGAAAATGGAGGTGCAGATGGAGAGAAGAGAATATATCTTCACACACAATCACTGACACACTGACACACTTATTCACTCAAAATTAAGCAATTATCTCTGCGCTCTGTGTAGTCTCGCTACTCGTGTGTCCGTGGAATGCCCATCGAAGCGCTGTCATTCAATGCAAATGCGCTTAAGTACATGCCAGTGCCAGTGTACGTCAAGGAGAGCCCTCCGCGATGAATTCGATTCAATTGAATTCCAATTCACATGCCGACGAGACTACTCATCCCCACAGCGCGAGACGCGTCGTTAATTGCCACACAAAGATCACTCAGTCCCCAAAAAGTGCATTTGTGCATCTGACGTGTATCTTAATTAAATACCACCCAAGTGGCAATGCCACCATCATGCCAAAAATGGTAAAATTACATTATAAACATTAAATAATTACCTACATGAAATTTAAGGGCTACCGACAGACCGGCCGTCCTGCCGTCCGTCCTGCCGTCCGTCCGAGCTCTGCTCCCTGCAATGGTCTGGCAAAAAGCCAGCGTTCGCCGCTCAGCATGTCGCCTGGATCGATCGTTAATAAGACGTATGCGTTGTAGGGCTCCTGCGACTCCAACAAAAAGGGAGACAAATCGAAAGGCCTTATAAAAATCCAAAAACACATACTTGCTACAGATTGTCGTGACCAATCGTGTTAAGTAACTCGAACATACTCTTTGCCTGCCTGCCTGCTTGCCTGCCAGTATCGAGCATGCCAGCAAGCACGCCACAGAAAAACGTAAAAATGAAAAATAACGACAAAAAGCACGAGTATCTATAGCTTGGCAGGAGAACATCGTTACGACACGGCACAAAACAATCGATTACAAATGAGGATTACTACTTCGGCACAAGTGTCCGTTATGCATTCACCTCATTTTCGCAGTCTGTACTCAGTCCTGTCAAGCCTGTCTCCTGGTCAGCTAGTCAGTCCCAAGCAGTGGCCACCACCAGCACTGGGCAAGGTGGATTCGAGGGAAAGACAAGACAAAAACCCATCCAGAAGGGAAAAAACACACGCAAAAATGTGAAGCAGTGCATTTATGGTCATCGAAGGAATCAATCGAATGGACGTGTGGCGTCTGCAATTGTTTGTTCAACTCATTCAGCATCAGCATCGGATATGGACATTTGCAAAGCTCGCCTAATAAGTGATCACGAATGAGCGCTCGAGTGAGAGCGAGAGAGTGGCTAGAGGTACAAGCGCACGCGCGGATGCAAGCGTGGATTACCAAGATTGGAATTATACGCTTCATCTCAGCATCCAGCGCAATTCGCACTTCTTCACCCGTCTCGGACACACTCTGTCGCCTTGGATTTTCCCATATATGTACAATTTGACGTGAAATCCCAACACGCTATGACGATATGTGTAGTTGGCTTGCTACCGCTGCGGTTGCTGATGATGCTGGAGTCTGGAGAAATGATTGCGACCAGCCTTATCCCATGGCTTTGGGTGATCCAGTCAGTAACCGATGTTGATGTGGCCGATCGTTCGATGTCCAGCCAGCCAGTCAGCCAGTCAGCCAGCCGGTCGGCCGACGACATCGCTTGAAGCGTCATTACCTATCGTTAGGCTCATGTGACCGTCAATAAATAATTTATATGAACATAATTTAAGTTTCCCTACCCCCCATGTGAGATGATAATGCGCCTGTATCCGAGTGTGTGTGTGTTTATTGTGGATGTAGATTGTGACAGGCATCGGGTCAGATGTTGGAACTCGAGGATGGGAGGACGATATGGCAGAATCGGTGACAGGACGGGACACTATTAAAGCTCATTTATGGACATCATGCAAGAAGACATGTCTCCCAACCACAAGCCGAATGAGACAACGAACGAACAATAACACTGCACTGGAATGTTGAAGGAAGGAAAAACGAAATGTTAAAGTAAAGAATGGTTGATCGACCATAACGAATGAACGCTGAACGAATGAACAGACGAACGAACAATCCTTGACAATCGATGCCTCAGTAAATCTTTCATCTTGGCTCTACTTCTCTGCATTTTCTTGTTGTCTTGTTCTTCTTGCCTTAATGTTGCCCTGTCTGTTGATTGTTTTGCGTTTTTATTTTTTTTTGTTTTTGTTGTTTCTGTTGTTATTGTTGTTCTGCTCCTGTCTTCACTTCAGTCGAAATTCCATTGAGATTCAGCTAAATCACGATAAATTACTGCGAAGTGATACGGATTCGCCCAGCCGTACAGTTAGACAGATCGACAAGGACAGAACCAAATAAAAGTGACTGCACAGGAACGTTGTTTAAGTGACGTGCGCCCTATTCAGTGGCTGGACTGGGAGAGTCTCATCGACATCAGTTTTGGGCACAGTATTGGCTTGTTTAGTGGTGAAGGTTTGTACGATATAAATTGTCTGCTCGCGGATGTTTGTGTTAATCGCACAAGTGTGATTAAAGTAAGCATACATCCTAGTAGGTACTTTCGGTGTGACTTAAAGTCTTGAGCTGCTAAAAATGTGTAAACTAAGCTCACAATCTCGCGGTGGCATAATGGGTTGGTCATGTACGCCGGTTCAAACCCCGAATTTATCAAATTTTCATAATTCACGGCGCCACCTCTTTCCAGTCACTGGAAAGGTTTAGGCTAGGTTAGTTAAGATTGAGGTCAGTTAAGATTATTGTCAGTAAGTGCTCAAACTACCATCGCTAGCAACTTTTTGTCGCACTGAAGGAGTGTGTCGGTTTTCGCACTATTCGACTTGGGCCATAGGCTAGGCTGGGACCGGTGGATTTCGCTCATTTTCCATCCGCTGCTCCATTGCCCTATGTGTCCTTATGCCCTAATCGAGTTTTGCAGGCTGATAAACTGCGACCTAATCGACCAATTTTGGCTTGATTTGTATTGTCGACATTCCTTTGATGGCCGCATGACTCTCAATTAGAGGGATAATATTAGCCGGTGGTATTTCCAACATTGGTATCATTCTGGCCTCTTCCTTAACTTCTAGGATATCCGCTTGAAAACCACTGCCATAGTCAGCGATTCTCATGGATCAGTGCATAACGATTCGAGTAAACTGCAAGCGCCTGTGCCTTTTAGCTTCTTCGATCCAGGCGCTTATAAATGGGTGGGCGCATTTGTAGTTCACTCTCCTCTTTTTGGAAAATAGCACCTGAGTGTGTGTGGTGTACTTGTATGGACCGTGGAGATCGACAGCCAGCCGTTGGATTGATGGATCCTTACGCAGCTCTTTACATAAGTCGTCTGCATGTCTCTGTATGGTCAAGTGGTATTAACACCCTTATCCTGGCACAATTCTGTGATGTGTCATATGTCACAACTGTCTCACAAGAGCATTTTGAGTCACAAATTGTGATGTTCCCTTGAGCACAGGAGGAGAAAATAGAGACGAAAATAGTTCGCCTTACATTCTCCATTGAGAGGACTTTACATTCTCCTCTCAACGTGGGAGAGGTAAAAAAGAAAAAGAGACCGAAAGGAACACATTTTTGACATGAAAACGAATTCACCACACCACGGTAGCTATTCTCGGGTGAAAACTCACAAGGTAGGCCTCACCATTTTCGCATCACAGACACTTGTGCGTTGTGACCACATCTCAACCAGAATAGGGTGCCAAGCGTGCTGTTTGGCGTAGTGCTATGATAGGCCAGGCTGTGGATTCTGGTTTATACCCATGTTGGTGGACTTGTGTGCATTTGCGTTTAAAGAGTATTCTTGTCCAGAAAAAGAATTTCAAGCTTCGCCACGGCAAAAACCCATCCACAACTCGAATGGTTGCTGTAGAAGGTAGGTCCAGGTCCACCACTGACTGTCTTGCAACCCTCCGCAATCCAAAGACCAGCCATTGTGGGACATATAAAATAAACGATAATAATAAACATTAAATTAAACAAAGTACATCAGTTGAGCCTTATTGTTGAACCAACATCCCAACCTTTTGTCTGCAAGTCTAGCTGTAATCAAAATAATAATTTTCCCTTCAAATAATTTTTAATTCGCTTAAAAATGGCTCAAGGACAGTTAGCAGAAGGTTTCTCTCGTAAATTTCCTCTTTTTGGAATTGTGTATGACACCGCATATTATACTTTGTTTTGAAGGAAAGGCGCGCAGCGTCAGATGGTGGTGGGACACATTTTGAATGAAAATCTAGATCCAAGGTTTTGAGGTTTAGGTTTGTTCAAGAATGCAGACAAGTTTTTGTATCGTGATAGGCTCCATTTTTACTAACACTAATCTATTTGCTGTCAAATTACTGTGCTCAGCGTTGCCAACAATTTATTATAATAATAATAAAAATATGGATGGCGCTACAGTCCATAGAGAATCAGACCGTAGCTTCTCACCAACCAATCGTGTTGTGCGTGCAATTGTTCTGTCACAAGTGAGAGGGACCTACAACCGACTCCACAAGTGGAAGGGACCTACAGCCGACTCCAAACGGCCAATTTGAGAAGCTCTTTCTAGGCAATTATACTCTTTGAGCATTGTCAGTGACTCGATAGAGGTGGGGTCGTGAAAAGTGTTTTGCTCGTACCGTGAATCTCCGTCAACTCCGTCTCGCGAAACACTGGTCAATACTTCGATCTTTGGCTTGTGAGTGCCAATAACCTAAACAATTATAGTCTGCCTCTAAAGGGACCGAAGAGAGGGCACCAACAACAATCCTTCGTATTTATCGTGACCTTGTGTTAATTCCCCCACTTGATGGCATCTGGTTAATCCGTTGATACTAATTGCCTTTGATCGGGCTGGTTTTTGCCGCCACTAGTTGCCCTGAGTCACGTTAATGATGCGACAGGGAAACTGATTTTCGTGATCCTAGTTTGAGGCTAAATAGAAAAGAACACAAAAATGCTCAAGTGCTTTCAGAATTTAATAAGCGTAATGGCTTAATATGTTAGATTCAGTCTCATAATCGCGACCACAAACTGAACTGGAGAAAAAACAAAACGCCCCCCAGACTGCTAAACACGTACCGATACCATTTTACGAATCATCTTTGTGTGAGGCCTGGACGATGGAATCGAAACCACACGACAGGTCTACCCTTAGCGGAAAACGAATAAAGCGATGCCTACCTGAGGTAACCCCTTTCTGATTGCTCTGCAACCACTTGCAACAAACACTGAAAAACACTGAAAGAAAAAACGAAACAAACAACTGCGAGATTGACTTTTCTCATTAGAAGTATTAACCGAAAGATACACGGTGGTCTACCACTAATTTGGCGGCAATCAATAAATAAAGATGAGAGCGTACATGTGTATTAGGAGCCCAAACGCAACCGCGACTCCTGCCCGCCCCGGATAACTATCCATCGAGGGCATAATCCCATTTAATTGATGACCCCAGGATCTCGAGAAACAAGTTATATTTACACCTTGCATTAGCACATTCGTTCCATTGTGCCCGCAGAGGGATCGCGGCTCCCATGGACTCACGCTCAGGGAGGAAACAAAGCGAAAAATCAAAAGCAATTTATTGAATCAACATTTTTCTGTTGCGGATCCTCCACTTCATTCTCTGTCCTCGCCTCGACTCGTCGCGTCGTCGCGACTCACATCATTCCCGCTCGCTGTCCTGCGATTTTCAGTTCGTACTTCAGTTCCGTTGAAAGGTATGTGTGCCACATATCGCTGAATTTGCGGCTAAATCCCTCACAGTGGAGAAGGCACAAATACCAGGCCCAAAGGAGAGAGAGACCTGGCAATAAAATGAATGCTCATTTGTTCTGACAATGAATCGACGATGCTTTTATTAGCGAATATATTAGTTAATTTGATGCTTTTAAGCCGATCTGATGACGATAAAATACAACATGATAGCTCGGCCGGCGGAGACGGTCGTTCCACAGACCGGGAGGGACGCGATATTAATGCTCAAGAGATAAGTTCGCCAGGTTATTAATTGCGGGAATGTTAGCCTATATGGGTGCTCTATATTAGGCAGGCGATGGTGGCAGTTTTTGAGTAATTGCATGTGGTACGAGCGTGAGAAAATTCTAAATTGGCAACCTGGACGTGCGGATTTAGACGGTGCTGGCGGGTGTAAAAAGAGGATCGGCGATTGATGGGTGAATCTCCAAAAAGGGTTGTCATCAGATTGAGACCTGGGCTAAGTTCTACGAGTGTCAAGTAAAATGTGATCTTCAGTTACTGGTTGAATTGAAAATGCTCAACTACACAAGGAAGAGCTTGGAATAATTAAACCTGAATGATCCTGAAACAATACTTTTCTCATTTTACAATAGAGATTGACAACAAGACATAAGGAATTTACGAGTAGACTTGATAGTTTTTTGAACGGGTTCGCCATATCAGAAAATCAACAAAAACAAAAAAATCGTGTGTACTCATTTGAAAGAACATGAAAAAGCTCAGTATAAGTAAAAAACAGATGTTTTGTTATGTTAGTACACGTACTTATTACTAGACCTATCTCGCATCTCCCAGCAATTAGCAAACTTTTTGGGGAAGCCATTAAAGTTAGAGTTGTACATTTTTTAAACCACAACAACTTTTTCAGTCCTGCTCAATTTGACTTAGGAAAGTATTAAAAGAGCCTTTTCTGTAGATAAACATTTTTACTGAAAAGGCTCTTTTAAATTTCTGGTCTCAAATAATTGCCAGCCTAGATAATAACAAGTCTACTGCTGCTTCGTTTGTAGATATTAATACAGCCTTTGATATGGTCAACCATAATATTCTACTGAATAAAATTAAAAAGTTGGGTTTCGAGAATTTATATTGGATTGGTTCAGTTCGCACGTGACAAAGTAAGTCACAAAGAGTTAAAATTAATAATATTAGGAATGAGTTGTTATACATTAAACTGGGTGTTCCACAGGGATCTGTTTTGGCACCATTACTCTTCCTATTTTACAGGTCCAGGTTTTAAAAAGCTCCCACTGCCTTTGCAGGTGATATAAGTTTTACTTATGCTTCTGACGGTATCCAACTCTTGTTTCTGATATGAATTTTGACTTAAGCGTACTGAGAAATTGGTTTGCTGAGCGTGATTTAGTGATAAGTTCCAAAACCACATAGCTGTTATGAGGTGGATCATCTCTTGATGAATTTAAATATTTGGGACATATCATTAACTCGAACATGTCTTTTCATAATCACACTATTGCTTTGAAACAATATTTACGAAGCACACAACTTTTATTATTTGCGTAGTGTTTGCTCTGCTAATCTTTTAAAAACAGTTTATTATGGTATAATAAATTCGAATCTGTATTATATATAACATTATATATAAGGCATTCGTGCTGGGGAGGCACGCATTTTAACAAAGTCGAGCCTATACTCTTTTTGCAAAACCATATCATAAGAATAATGTACAGAAAACGTCGAACACACCACAGCTTTCCGTTATTTAAGGATTTGAAAATTCTACCCATCCGACACCTATACTGTTTTAAGCTGTTAATGATATTTTTCTTAAGATCAGGAAATATCAATTTTAGAATGCTGGAGAACTAAATATAATTTGCGTTGTAATGCTATGCATTTTATATCTGTTGACCATTTCCGCACTACAGCATTTAGAAATTCGTTCGCGGTTGCAGCTTGTCGTCTCTTTAATAAGCTTCGTCAGTTCATCAGAACGCGTACAGTGCCTGCCATGTTTAAAATCGTATCTTGGAATGGATTCTAGAAATTGATCCAAATAATTTGGGTCTTTACTCAGATTATAAACTCTTAAATTCCGATATTTTGGTGTTTTTTGCTTTTGCTTTTTCTTAAAATGAACTCTAAAGTCTTCCCTTTTTTTTCAAAATTTTAACATTTATTTAAGAAAAACATGTACAATAGTATTATGTTTTTTTGGGCTCAAGACGCAATTATGTAACACAGCCATCTCTCGAAACACAAAGATGAGCAATAGAACACTCTAACATGGACGCTATTGAAAGCGGATGAAGAAGCTCTTGGGCATTTTGAGAGAAAAGACTGTACGCTTAATATGGCTAGGTCATGTAGAGCGAATGGACACAACAGCTCCGGCCAGAAGTGTCTTCTGACTTGGAGCCATTGGGACAACGCGAAATATCGGCTGGAGAGGCTTGTTGGCTGAGGTCCAGGCCCACCCCGAACTGTAGCGCCAAACAAAGATGAAGAAGACAAAGACGTCCAGACATTGTATTGCACCTTTTCCAACATTATGCGTTAATCTCTCAGGCTCACAATTTTTCCAGATTTCTCTGACTCTCCGTCCATCGAACCGCTGCAGTGCACGACTTGGTGGCAGCATGGTGGAGTAGATGCCTTCACTATAGAGTAGAGCAAGACAAATCAACAAATTGGTAGGCATAATAACAGGAGACTTGGAGTGCTGTACAATGACTGCTGTAGAAACTGCAGGTATCAAGATGAAGAGAAGACAATACTGCTCTAACTCGGTGCGTGCCCCGACCCTGCTGAAGCTGGAAGAAGATTGCTAGGAAGTCATTATTTTATCAAGCCCCAACGTCAATATAAAGCATGTCCTAAAGTACAGTCAAACAGACATACGATTACGAAAAGCAATTTTTTAAAATAATGGAAAATGCAGTGTTTAAAAAGCCCTCAAAGTAACACACCCAGTTAGCCTTAGTGGAGTATAGTCGGTACATTATGTTGCGCATGTTAGTCACCCTACCTGCCTTCCTACCTAAGTCTCGAACGTACTACGTATGATCGTAATCTCATCATTGATCATTGAAGCTCTCGCCAAAAAACGAATTACGTCTTGAGCGATTGAAATTAGAAGCTATTAGCCTCTGTTCGATTTAATCGAAAAGATTGACGCAATTACTTAGATTCACTTGAACTACACGTTCATACAAGTAGGGATGTGAATTGGGGAACAAGCTTGTTTTCCATACCTTGAGACGGTCATGAGAGAGGCAAAGGTTAGGTTAGATTGAAGCAGCTGATTGGCAGAAGTCACATTTAGGCCAGAGTAGGCCATTGAATATGTTCACTTTCGACACGCGTTGGATTGAATAGAATTTGAAGAAAATGGGAAGTGAATATACACATTTAAAAACATTGCACTGCGACCCTCTCTTGATCTGCGACCTTCGAGCTATCTACAGGAATTTGATAAACCCTTTAGATGGAATGTCCTGATAGTCTATTAAGGTGGTTCTGTTCACTATATTAAATCGGCTTTATGTCTGGTTTGGAATTGTCAGAAGTCTCTACAGTTTCCGTGCTGCTTTGGCTCATTTTCGCATGCGATATTTGCATGAGAGTGGGCACTATGAGCCCACATATGGATCATCCTTAGATGACCTTAATGGTTCTTTTGGGTTTGGCTCTCACGAATTTTCTGTAGTGAGTCCCTCCTGCTTGTTTCGTAACTAGATGAGGCTTTTATTTGTTTAAGTGTACTATCCATGAAGAGGGAAGGGCCCAAGGAAAGGATTTCAAGCCCCCTTTTCTGCTTGTATGTCTGCCCTTTCGTAGCCCTCATGTTTTCAGGTCCTGGCGCCTATAATTTTTCACCCGTTTGCATGTTTTTTCTGGCAATCACAAGCAGACCTGAAATTGAATGGAAAACTGTTAAGGGCTTTAAGTGCTGCTTTTTTTTGAGTTAAGTAAACTTGCTTTTACTAAGCACCGAACTGCTTAGTTAAGGGCGAACAGTGCAGCTTGAAAGATTGTGGACTCTCTGAGGAGATGAATGTGTCCCACAATGCCTGGTTCTACTCCACTTTCTGACTTCGATTTGGCCGTATCCAAGGTGGGCTATTGGTTAACGTTTCTCTCCTTTCTATAACTGATTAAGTCTAAGAGGGGCTATGTGATCACTGACCTGGGTTAGCGCCCTAACGTGGCCATCGCGTCCGTCACACTGAAGCTGACGCTGGTTAGGTCATGCAGACTGAGTGCCAGTGAGATATCCTTGTGGAATCGGTGACTCTCTGCTGGGTTCCAGGGCACTGGTATTCATGGAATTGAAGAAATGGAAGACGAAGCTCTCAGAACTCAATGGCTGTCTGAGCATGGGAGCACCAGCAAGGGCTTAATGACCGACGCTAAGCAAAAAGCAAAGAGATTGATCGGCTATAGTTCCAAGAAGTACGTATGCTAATGGGAGTCCCTACCGAGCACTGTCCTCATAACCGAGTAACGACTTTTGCAGAAGATGAAGAGAAGAGGAAGAAGCAGAATTCATCAAGCATCTGTTCTGCGATTGTCCAGTCTTAGCAAAGAAAAGGGGGCAGTTCCTAGGAAACCCTGTCTTTAAACATGGGACGGAAAGGCAACGAAAAGCCTATGACCGACTACACGGCAATAATTTGATGTCTGTATTGTTGTGACAATTTATGCTTTTCGGGAAAATGTTTGACAGTTTCGTGGTGGGTACATGCATCGAACTCCGTTTTGCTAGGTGTTGGTGTCTTTTGTGTTTCTCTGTCATCTCTCAAGTCACTGAAACTTCTAAGACAGTCAGTCGACTAAATACAAAAGTCGGCGTTCAAAGTCGGCATAAATCTGGAGACTCCATGCACTTCACTGTGAACGATGACATGTACAACAAGAGTTGTTCCCACTCGTCAATATTTGTCAAATTCAAGCACTCGAAAAAAAAAACCCCGACATCATCATGATCTGCTCAATCAGATAGGATGACTCTTGATAGAACAGCACATCCTTCTTGTCGTAGCAATTCACAGTTCCCACAACGATAGATCGTAAGGTCAGACAACGTAGAAAATAAATTCGAATAAGAAAACGAATGTGAAAACGAACAATGGCAAGCGGGGCTATCACTCAGCACCCTGCGCGCAGCGATCTTAGACAGCGTCTCGCATATTAATGCAAATTTTCAACTATCTGACATCTCATTAATTTGCTTAAACTACCGTGAATGCATCAATGCCACAAATGAGTGATTAAGAGAAGCCCAGAACCGATGTAGATTGCCTATCGAGCTGGCCTCCATTGTAGTCCACCATCACTAGTCGTCCACCATCATCAGTGCACCTCATTCGTACAGCATCTCTCGTGTCTTTTGTGAACTTCAATTTATTATTATCTCACATCGTTGAGAGCGTGTTATTCAGCCAGCGCAGAGGGCACAGTCCACCAGTCAGTCCGCCATCCAGGGAGCGACAATCGACGAATAGTTCACAAGCGAACTATGCTACTCATATCAACATTCAAACAATGGTAGCCATCAATGCCGGAGGGAGGTCAGTTGCTGTGTGTCGGGGAATATTAATGAATGTCCTTCATTTCGACGCAGACACAGTCCCTAGGACCTAGCAACCCTTTCGTGACTAATTTATTCGTGTCTCTGGCGAACAACTAACCCTTTGTGTTTGGCGTATGTCATACAACTGTCAAACAACCTTAAATGCGTTCCACCGGCACCCCACAGTGTGAATGACAGTAATTTAACACCAGCCGTGGTACGCCGCGCCGCCGCTGCGCATATCTCTGATGCAACTGAAGCAGGGACGAAACGAAGCCAAATCAAAGTTACAGATACATATCCACAGTCGCGACTACAAAAGCCGAACACACCGGATTGTCCTAATTAATTTGAAATTACTCGCACGTTAGACACGACACCGTCATTCTGAATGATGATGGAACGTCGACGGCAGCGGCCGGTCGATGGTCGACGGTCGATGGTCTTCGCGCTCGATCGTTGATCGCAGCCGTCTGAAGGCGCTCATGTGCGCTCCTCGGCCGCCAGTGGAAGACACAAATGGAGAACGGTTCGAGAGGTGGCCCACGGGTAAGTGCTAATTAATAGATATCGGGATGATGAAGATTTTAGGGACACACACTCATCGGGGGGCGGCAAAGAGGGAGCGCGAGCAAGCAGCAAGGCATTAAAATGTAATTTTTTGATTCACCGCAGGTATAACTCCCGAAAAGGTTAAGACGTCTGGATACGCATTCAGAATTTGGCTACCAATGTTTATATAATGTACACACGCACACAAGTGGCCCATCTCCGATCTCAGCCTAAGCCTGGGACCAAGCCACGCTGGGGTTCAGTGTATGTGCCGTGGTGTGTGCTTTGTGGTATGCCATTGGGCTTCTGAACGAACACGATGGAGGGAGGAGGAGGAACATTTGAGGTGTTATTTGGTAGTGTGGCTGTCTTCTCTTCCGTCATGCGACCGGGGACCAACCATTTGACTCACGGTATGCGGGACCCCACACTTGGCGCTACAGATCAAGGACCACATGCACACGTATGCTCATCGCATACGGAATTGTTTGGCTCTTTGTGTGGACGGGAATTAGCTGTAATTTTGGCTCGCGTCGCTATTAGTTGTCCGTTTGTTCGTTTTGTGATGATTTCAGCAGTTCTTTTGGGGTTCTTTTGACCTCTTGCACTGAGAGAAGAAGAGACTGTTAAAGAAGGCAGGGAGAAACTGGTGTGCTGCGCCCCTGGTTGCTCGATGCCGGGTTGCAATTGATTGCCAGTGGGCAGGCGGGTATTTTAATCGTCTTATTGGCGGTGGCAACATGCTGTTATAATGATTAATCTGATGTTTCAATATGACTGGCGAAACGAATAAAATGAAAAGCTTATGTGCTCAGATTCTATGTCTTAATTCCTTATAAGCCTCGAAATGTTTCTATTGGTTCTCTTTGCGTGGGACTTTCTGTGCTGCAAGGACTAAAAGCACGCAAATATGCGGACGTTCATTGCACAAACTTTAGACAAATGATTGCCTTCGACGTCATTCAGTTGCTGTTCGCCAATGCGTGGCATTCTTATCAGTGAGTTGTCTCATATTATCTTCACCGGACTACAAGGGTTGATTTGATGTAAGGTGCGTCTCGTGCAAGTTACTCGGCGACAACCAGACTTTGCAGTCCATTAGCGCACTTCGGCACGCGTTTTCCTAACTTACGTGACATTTCGCCTACTGGGAAGATTAGGGGAAATTCCCGGAATGTAAGAGAGATTGGAACGAGATCATGATGATGGATGTCACAGCCCATGGCACCGGAATGGTTGCCTTTAAAGTTCAGTGGTAAATGTATAAAAATCTCGAAGTAATCTGATTTTACACATAAGTAGTCTGTCCAGCTTGCATATGCACCAGGAGAAAGGGCATACTCCACAATATGAGGACTTCAAGGACAGTTGTGCCACAATCTCAAACAAATATGAACGGACAACTGACGTAGTTAACTGTCTGGAAGTCCATTAAGCTACCCACCAATTCCAGCACTGTCGAACATTGGCGACTTTCTCTAAAGAGAAGATTGCATCTGACTGAGTGCAGTCTCGCTCTGAGCAGAGAACTCTTACAGGCAAGGACAACAAAATCAACAACAAAAAATTACCAACTAACAGCTTACTCTTACCACACGGGAACATAACTGCTCATCGAAGATGAAATAAAGTATAAATCTATAAGGCGGTAATACTGTTATGGCCCTCGCTGAGCTTTAAAAATTAATATAATACCCGTTTCGATAAATATACCACATTCTAGGAGTTTTCCCGCTTTAGGGACGAAGAGGAGGAAGTAACAACAACCCATTACTTCGGCACTTGTCCAGCACTCTCAAGAATCCGGCCTTCCAACAATGACGGTCCTGGGTGCGATGCTTCCTGTTGTCAAGACCAACCTAAGATCACCATACCTTCGTATTTATACCGGAAGTACGGTCCTCATCTGCTTCTCGAAACAGGAAGCTTGTGTTCGAAGACCCTCTCAGCTGGAGCGCTCGATGTAGCTAAGCCCAAATCTTGCTACAGATATCAGAGTTCGCGGTTATGCCTTTTTCTCCTTTCTTCCTCGCAGAAACAAAAACAAATCAACTCTGCAATTTTGGCTCCATAATTCTGATATACAATAGTGCCTTGCGTCAGCCGACTTCAAGTTACGTAGACAGTGCGATGATGTACATATTGCGTCAGCAATATTTTCCAAAAGCTCAATTTGGAAAAAACTCTCAATTCCGCTCCTACATGGCACCTCTCTGTCAAAAATGTTCCGACATGTTCGATATTGAAGTGCGGTGCAGATGGACATACGCTTTCCGATTTATTACGATCCTCTCATCTCAACGCACTAATTTGGGCATGGCATTTCATTTTGTGCGTTGAGAGACAAGGCCAGCGCAAACCCTCTAATGCGTTTCCGCCGTAGAACTAGGCAAGGAAAATAAGTGTTTTTGTGGAGCATGACTATGGTCATTCGAGTGAGTAGTTATGAGACCGAATAGCATCAATTACCAAGGGCGACTCTACGTCAGATCTCCACTAAGTCGTCATTCGAGGAGCTCACGTTTTCCCTGATGTAAACACACTCCTTCACTAGTTGGTGTGTGACGAATGGCATTTGCGTGTCGATTTGTGAGGTGAAAAACGTCTTTAGACGGCCACACAGTAGATACGCTGGACAGTATATTGTCGCTATTTATGTGGATGGGGCATATGGAGCTAATATTCCAGTCGTCGGACATTCTTTCGTCTTCTCGAACTCTGGAGATGATCTGGTGCATGCCCCTGCCAGAACATAACTGTGTGTGGACGATTTCTGGTGACTTACTGACTTACCGCGTCACGCGGTCTTCCGGGGTCTGATAGGCTTGCTCTACCACTCTATATAGATAGCCTACAGCTGATCGGATTGCATACGACGGGAAATAGCAGACATCCTATTTCTGTACTAAGTCTTAATGGAAACAAATCGCTTGCCCGCCCTTCTGGAAATGATTCCATTAAACTCCAACCCCCGTCGCCTTAGGTCTGCCTCCTCGACCTCCCCTCCATCGTACCAACTACGGCCTGCCTGAATCCATCAGTAAAATGTTGCGCTTAGCAAACATAATCTCAAAACTCTCTCGATTTCCCCTTCGATGCTTTCACTCTTCCATTCAATCCATTAGAAATTCCTTGTTCACGTCTTCATAACTATCGCTGCCTCATTCATTTATTTGTTAATTGAAGTTACTTTTTAGTCCAATTGCGAGTTTTTAATTTTATACATGTACTAAATTAAATCAATAAATAAGGCAATAAGGGGAATTGTGGTTTGCTCGTCTGGCAGGGCAAGACCACACTTAAAACGTCTGAGTGCTCTATCTGTGTTATCAGGACGCTCTCGCGATTTATTTAATGTATAATTCTTTTGTTTATATCATTTACCTAGAATGCTTATTTTTTAGGGTCTCGAGCGGGGCCAGTTTAGTACAAATCTTTCACTCACTCTTCTCCTGCCTACCGCACCACCTCCACCACTCCATTGGCACAGCTGACAATGAGAGCTGGCAGACTTCATGTTTTCATGTTTCGTAGCGCTTCGCAATCCAGAGTGTAAGTATGGCAACTGTGAAAAACTCACGGTTGCTTCTGGAAGTTAACCGCTTGTTGTTTCTCAGTTTCAATCCAATTCAAGCTCCACAGATTGTCAGAAAAGTGTTTATAAGACCATGTCTATAGAGCACGTGAACCCCATCCCATTTCTTCTTCCTCTTTTCTACTGCCTCTGCAACAGTCATGATGAGTGATGCGTGTGCATAAATAGCACTCCCACTAACCTGCTGACCATTGACAGGTTATTGCTACATATTCATCTCTGGAAGTAGGCCATCCATCAGACACCATCCCATTTTCACGAGTCTATTTTCCTGAAATCCCCAAACACACGGCAATCCAGGGCATTGAAACGAGGCAAAAAAAAAAAACATTGCAAATCTTTTCAGCTGCCCCAAGAAATTATTCTCCTTGCAAATACTCTCTTTGTGGCATCCTCAAAAGCCCTCATTTCATTCAGAACTTCATCTTCAATCGAAAACACAGAGCACTTGGGAATTCTCGAAAACATTATCACGTGTCATGTGCTTACAATCCGATCAAGAGGAAGCTAGAAAGACAGACAACACAAAATGTGAATAGACACCAGCCTCCTATCTGACAATTATTATGGATCTGAAGAGATGTTCTGTCCAACATTGATGGCATTAAGCGTGGTCAGGAAAAGCTGTAGAGCGGCTACAAATTGCTAGAGTAAATCTAAACTTACCCTATGCGATGGTGAAAATTTGTTAGCTCTTCACCTTGTTCGGGTTCTAGTCTCGGTGGGAGCACAGCCTGATTGTGGTACATGATATCCCGCTGGTTGCTCCGCCCAGGATTAGTGGATTCGGACCTAGGAATAAGAGAGCTGAGGCTGAATATTCCGGCTCTAGGCTAATATAGCCGCTTCCCTTAATTTTAAAGCACTAAGATACTTATTTTTCTCGAGAGGTTTTCTAGTTTTTAATTCATGAGTTCCATGAGAATGTTCTTCTATGGACAGAGTTTTTTGAGGCTACATTACATAGTTCTTAGTTTATTTCTTCATTTAGCCCAGCTTCTCTTGAGCCTTTTCTACCGCCGGAGGGTCTTGTAAATAACCGAGCAGTGCAGTGGTATCCTACCGGGCGCCATACGAATCTGAAACCTATTATTAACACCTTACAGTCGCAATTCAAACAGCTTCATCGACAAGAATGTGGAAGTCAATACTTTGATTCCTTGAACTGCCTCAAGCCACTTTAACCCAACATACCCTAAGAGCTGGGTAGGTATGGGAAAAATCACCCAACAGTCTGATAGCAAAATCAAAACGGAGAACCTACAAGGTATGAAGGAGACTCAAGACGTACCTACATGGGAGCTGCCGCTCGCCACGCACAGGTAGGTATTCAAACGCTTAGTGTGCAGTCTCGGGCTCTCCTTCATTTTATGCCCCCCGTGTGATGCTCTCATTTTTTTATTTCGTTTCTTTTCCCGAACTGTGATCTTGAAGTGCACCAAATTGGTTCTTTAAGTTCTTCATCATCGGCCCTAACGTGCTTCCACTATCCCATTATAATTGCGATGTGCACGGTTGTGTTCTCTGCCTTGTCCAGAGCCATCCACAACCCCCGCCCCCTTTGCGGTGCTTTAATAGTCGACACACAGAGTGTGTGAGTCCCCGAGAGCACACACGGAGCTCGCACGATGAAGGTTCTCCTCTGAAATGAAGACATATCGTGACTTATAGTGGTCCTCAAAATACTGGTTATTAGTCTTATTTTCGCATCGTGCTCACACACGTATGGGAATGAAAAGTATATACCGCAGGTGGTACATGTATCTCGCTTAACCTATTGCCACCAATGTTAATGCCATGTTCGGTTCATTCGGCTCGGGGTGCATGTGGCGAAGACGGATTTTTGGATTTTCTTATTTGTCCTTTTCCCCTGCGTGAACTGGACTTCTGAGCACTCCAAGCAGCAGCGATTCCGGCGACATAGAGAGATTGGGATTTGTCAGCACAGAGTGGTTGCCAACCGACTACCACCCATAGCTTCGTATAAATCTTTCTAAGTTCTTCGATATCAAGTTGCCACCTGTGTCATGCGGCTCGTCACCGCTGGACAGAGCTATCTACTTACGCGCCATCAGCAACTAGCATCAGCCTCGCACAGATGTTGTTCCATTTTATTTTCACCAAATCGGACGCAATGGGAACACCGGCGATGATTATTTTATCATTCATTCGGATAACATATTTCATGACTATTATCTTATAAATATCCAGATGCATTTCTCTGGGCCCGGCTGATGTGTCCATCCGTTTCGCTCGGACGCGGCCAGCTCCAGTGGTGAATTCCATAACTGCTGCAACCCCCCTGGGATCGCGGTGGGCAGACACAGCGCCAGGGAGTGGTGGGGACGGTGGGGCACACTGGACTGATTATTGTAAGAGAATCCTTGCCTCCACGGGTGAAGAATGAGAAAGGAGACGACGCTGAGAGATAAATAGCTTCAGACTTCTGCGAAGGTATTCCAGAGCCAACACCATGGCATAAAGTGCGCACGACTTTTCAATAAATGTTGACAACGAAAAGTTTTATGGTATCCTAAAGGAAGTGAAATATGATATGGCAATTGGAATACTTCGAAGCTCATTTCTTGTCGGTTTATTTTTAACATTTATTTTCGCGTCTGGCGAAGTCGCGAGTGTCTTAAGGTGGTGTGGACATTTTTACGAAGATTTTTGATTGAGAATTCGTTCGGGGCACAATCGCGGCACTTGCTGCAGACCGGGGTTCAAAGCGAAGCGAAGCGTCTGTGGAATAGAATGTCATCGAGGTGCGATGTCCGTTGGACAGGTATTTGAATCAATCTGGAAATTATGCACTCGGTTAACTTTTCGTTGTCACTGGAATTACATTTATTACCCGCTTGTGTGTTCACATGCTTAATGGTTCTGTTCTATGCATTTAGTGTACAGAAGTGCAAATTATATGTGTACGTTCCACCTTAGCAGTAACACTTTTGTCGGGTTGGTGTACATCAAGCATGTCCCAAAAATCAGAGGGACAAATTACCACTTCTCACGATTCAGAGACTGACAGTCCATTGTTATTGCATCAGCCGACAAAGTGAAGTTTGAACATTGGGCGCCTTGACACATCAGACATAACCAGAGCCTCCGATGACCAACGCAACAAGACAATTTCGGTATTCTTACGATGAACAGAAGTGTGATACAAATTCAGGCCGTCTACCAGTACCATAATTAACCGTGGCATGATGGTAATTTTAGATAGAAGAAAGCAATGGTGTAGGCACAAGATGAGTGTCTAGCTAGATGACTGGGAAGACACTGCCTGACGACTGAAATAGTTGGGCGACTATATCATCCGCAAAGAAACTTCCTGCAATATACCTCCTATCAAGGGAGGGACATGCCTACTAAATATCATATATTTTGTCCTACTATGTCCACATACTCTGGCTTTGTTAAATCTTGGAATAGACTAAAGAGCTTCAAGTCTATACTCATCATCTGTATATCCAGCTCATACAACAGCAGCCGTCACACGGAACTGCGATGACTAACAAATGCTTTGAAAAATCTGCATTCCCGTTCTATCTGCATACCCTTTTGATAAGGGGGAGTGCTCCTTTGGGACTTCTTCAAACAAATTATTGAGGCTTCATTTCTTTAAGTGCAGACAAAGACCCTCCTTTTGCAAAACTTCACAACCGCCGAAAGGACGTCTCTGACAACCCCTGACCAAAACTCCGTGCTCGTAGATTCAATGATCACCTTCAGTTTCCCGCATGGGCCAGGACGCACGATATACCTCCAGGCCACACTATCCTCCGCCTTCGACTCTAACTCATCAGGAGTTATGCCTAAACGCAATCTAAATTATAAAGAATCCACATCCCCATATGGTAGAACTTATACAAAGCGCGTAATACTCCAAAAAATGAGAGTTCGGCGAGAAGTTGAAAAGCGACCATAGATCTGCGAAAAAGGTGTTCTGGCAAACCATTCGCCGACTCAGAGAAAGGAAATTGAACATCATCGAAGGAGTCGAATCCAAAGATGGTGTGTTGCCTTCCAATGAGGTGGACATCTTACACAGATGGATCGAGCACTTTTCGGACCTACTCAATCCCAGACAGGATGGCGCTGAGGATGGCAGAGTTCTAGTCTTGAATGGGGCGGAGAATTAGCCAACGGTGGAGGAAGTCATTTTGGCGATTGTATCGCTAAAAGTTGGCAAATCCGCCGGTGTGGATGAAATCCGGCCAGAAATGCTTAAGGCAGTGGATAAAGAGGGAGTTTTATGTCTCTCTCGTGGGAATGTTTAGAGACACCGGGCGATTAGCAAACCGGGGTGATTGTCCCACTTTTCAAGAAGGGGTACAAAATATATTGCTCCATCTACAGGTTCAAGAATCTTTTAAGTCTCCCGCGGAAAGACTAACACTAACTACGGTGTCGGAAGCGCGTTCTAGAGCTATGGTCGAGCCTAGTATGGGGGATGAAAAGTTCGGCTTTCGTCTCGGAAGAAGGAAAACCGACCAGCTTTTCAGACTAAGAACGGTACTTGAGAAGGCTTGGCAGTATGCCAAGCCTATCTACAGTTGTTTTGTGGATTTGGAAAAGGCATACGACCGAGTTCCTCGAGATAAACTCTGGAGTGTTCGAGAGGATTGATGGTCCTCTTCTGAGGGCCACTCAGTCTCTATACACAAACTGTGGCAGCTTTGTTAGGGTTAACGGTGACAAATCAACATCTTTCGCGTTGGACTTCACCAAGGGTGCGTCTTTATCATTTCTCAAAGTCTGTGCGCTAATAAAAAATGTAAACAAAATCCGTTTTTAATAATAATAATAATAACGTTTTATTTCTTTTCTTCCAGAGCACATGGGAGAGGAGGAGTATATACCTCGAGTTGCTTCCCTGAATCGCAGTGTGCTTTGGCATCATTCACCGAACTTTCATAACTGAATAACTATTTAAAAAAAAATGTTTTCTAATTTAAAACTGTTCTTGCCGCTTTTGTAAGATCGGTATGGAGCGCTCCTTACGATTGTTGACAATCTATTGTCGTCCAAATTGGAATGGCGCCCAAACTGGAATCGATGTTGAACAGAAAAGCACCCGTTAACCGACCTATTGAACGGGTATCAATTCTCATTCTATCCCGGGCACAACTACCACGCATTGCCTTCCATGCATGATCGGCACATTGACAAGAACACGAAATAGGAAAAACCATTACGAGTCAATTTGCTACGCACTGCTGCAGTTCGAACGGCTCAAAGAAAGAAGTTGCCTGTTTCCTTTAGGTTACGGACTTACCAGTTCATTCGTTACACTCTCACAAAATTTCGCAAGAAAAAAACACCCACACACAAGGTTCAAATTAATCGCGTGCTCAAGAACCATGGCCACAGATTAGTGTTCAACAAAACGAACCTGTCACTCCAGCCGAACAACTCACCTGATGACCAACATGCAGATACATCCGCCACTTTGCAACCACATTCAAGTCAACTCCGCTTGGGCCAGCCAGCCCTCTAAGACAAATTGACGTCCCCCTGTCAGCGGGCCTTACCATCTCGTTAGGGTACTCACAAAAGGCATGTGTCAACGTTATGACACCACACTTCTATATCCTGTCGCCGAACATCATGGATGTGGACCCAACTTGTAATAGCGTACAAAATTCTTCAAATGTCAAGTCCAATAAGTCCGTCCTGCCAGACCGTTCTGCGGGATTAACCGGAGCTTTGTGGTACACCTTGTGTCTCTGTGTGGATGTAGATGGCAAACAAACAGTGAGGCGAGTTGTGATCCAGGGAATGCGACGGGTTAGTCACCCTCTGTCGTGCTGCTGTCATCAGAAATTTTGGCGCATTGACTAATCCCATACTACATCTGTCTGGCCTTAATTCAGTCCTTCGCTTTCTTTTCTTTTCCCGTGAACTTGGGGTGCCCCCTTCCACGGGAAGTGAAGTCTCGTCGGATCGCAGGTCTGACTGAGAGATCGAAGCGCGCACGCTGGACGTGCCGGGGAGGGATGGGGACGTGCTTCAGGAAGCTTTGATGATTCGAGTCTGAGGGTTTATAGTCAAGCAACTCAGAACTCATGAACTGCGTCGGAGATGCATTCACATGGCTAAACATCTTCAGACCGAAAATCAATCCAAGAGCGGAATTTGGATTGGCTTCATCGTCAGCGGGCCCATGGATTAAGCTCCTCGTCCGTTCGTGTCTTCTGTTTTGAAGACAGTTTTGTTGATAGTATTGGCTTGTGTTTCCTTTCGTGGTCTTTTTTTCTCTCTCTTTGCTTTTTCCTTCAGTCTGTCTTGATTTCTGCTGGCGTGTTCCTTTTGTGATTTCGGTTTGGTTTGGGTCTTGATCACTTTTTCATTTTTTTTTTCTTTGACATCGATGTCGAAGCGGTAAGACGATGCGGGAGAGGATTAAGGACTCAAGGATCCACACAAACGCACATAAGTGTATCCGCAATACATAATGCGATGATGATAAAGAAAGTTAATACCCTGGCAAATAACGTCATGATAGGTTTCGACATATTCTCTTTAATGATATCTGTCAGGTAGTTAAATTAGCGAACATGTCAGCGAGATATCATAAGAAATTGTGACTTAATTAGCAGACCATCGATCATTTTGTATTTGGTTGCAGTGTTCGTTTATGTTTGCGTGATGGCAGTGACGTGGTGAATGGGAAAAGAAACAGTCGCTGCTACAAGAAGGGAGACGCGCATCGTTGTTGGGCTAGCTTTATGAATGAAATTACTGAGTGCATTTCATCCAATACAACTGATTCCAGTTTGTGCTTTGACGTGGTTGGTGTTAATTTTAGAATTAACAATTCGCTTTAGATGGCATGCATTGAAGCAATTGCTAACGAAGTGGTAGGTCAGGTCAAGTGTCAGACTGAGAAAAGCAGCCACGTTGGGTCAATACAGGTCCATTGTGATATAGCGCGGATCGAGGAACTCGTACCCCAGGGATGACGCCTACGTTATTCAACTCCCTCAAATTGTTGTAGAAATACATAAGTCTCCAGACGAATTTGCCTTAGACTACCGAGATCATTGCATTAATAGAAGGTGATGCATGGTAACTCCTCTTTTGATTGGGGTGGTAACGAGGAACCAAATCAGCTGGAAAGGTTGATTAGTTTAAGCAGTAGTGAGGCAGCGAATCAGAAGCAGAAGATAATGGTAGGCGCCCCAGTCGTAAATAGGCCCTCAAAGTGACGACTTACCTGTTTTAGAACCTGACTGGAAAATCACTCGGAGGAAGTCGAATTGACTATGACAGACACTCGCGGAAGAAGATGCCAGAATGTCTATAGCGGGAGCTCTGGGGATAGAGACATTGGTCTACTTTGTGGAGATGTTGATGGGGTTTAAGAACTCGACCGAGTGGTCAGGGTTATATCAAGTATCAACTCCGTGTTTCGTACGCTATATAGAGATAATGCATGTACCATACATATGAGCCGCGAAATATGAGGATTTAATTATCGAGTTTTTTTATGCAGAAAATCTCAACAATAAATAGTTCAAGCATTCTTATTAATGATCTTTAAGTTTTCCCCCACGAATCAATCATTCTATTTGCAAACAGTCAATCTGAGTTCGCAATACACAGGAGAAGCACACAATTTCACTACCAAAAAATTCGCGATGAAATGTCACGTTAGGAATCTTTAAAACGGCCTGCTACGATCTTTGTCTATGGAACCTCCCACAATCTCTTTTAGTTCGTCACTGCCTGCGCAAGCAATCGAAGTCAAGAAGCTGCCACTGATGTGCTGGGTTTTACGACACCCCCTGGATAAGAAACCAATGGTTTCACAACGAGTGCAGGCTTGTACATGCATAGAAAGCAACGCTGCAATGAACAACGAGAGCTTTTCGTTAGGGTGTCCCGTCGTTGTATAAAGAAACAAAAGCGTGCGTTTTATGGAGTAGATTCTGAATATGTTCTTACTTCAATGAACAGAGATATTGGAAAGGAAGAGACCCGACTTCTGAGGGCGAGATAGGAGGAGAAGAGGTGCTGCGGCAGGATATGATGTCTCAAACTTTTACAAAAAAAGATTTATCCAATGGGCATAAGGTTCAGGCAGTCATATTTCCTATGTGTTGGGACTTTACCTCAATTTTGTTGGATTTACCAATAATATGTGAAATTTTCACATCTACCACATCTACTACCCAACGTGCAAAAACCACCACGCATTATATATTAGTAGTAACGACTGTGTTTTAACAATCTGATCACATGGGAAAGTATTTAGCTATTTCATTTCATTTATGAAACCGTTGAGGTATGTAGAATATAGCATTTTTTTTTCAAATCGACCCCTCATTTTCTTTCAGACTTTGAAAATTTGAACTCCCAACATTGTTTCCGAGTAGCCTACGCGTGAGTTTCGATTTTATTTCTAATTCCTTCGAGATCCTTCTTAACTAGTGTCTAGTCGATATTGCATCTGTTTGTGCTTTTCTTATATTCTGGAATTTTTTTATAATTGCCAATTTCAGTTTTAGATTCCAACTTAATTAATCCAACAGAGGGTGCTTTCTACTTTTGCCAAATCTGCCGGATGTGCTTTTGTCAAAAGGGCCCCATCCTTAGCTATAAATTGTTTTTCACAAAACATATGAAATAATTCAATAGCATGTTATAACTAACTTAAATATATAATAAACACAAACGTTTGATACTCACAGCCAAAGAATTGCCATAAAAAACAATTAGATATCACGTACAGGAAAAATTGCAAAAAGTCATTGAACCAGTTAAAATCCGGGCCACCCACCATAACTGCTGAAGAATAGCTGTCATAGTTCGTGTACGATATGAGAGTACAGAGTTGGACGTGATGCCATCAAACACCGCCTTTCTGTAGTTTAATGACGAAAGTACCCCACCCTACCCTACGACAATCAGCTGCTTTAAGTAAACGTAAAAAAAACGCCAATCAGTCAACGTTAAGTGGCAGAAAAAAAACGTGTCTGGATAAAATGTATTGTTTAAGTGTGTTTTCATTAAAAAATATTTATCTGTCAGACAGCAACGTATGATAACGAATACTCTAATTTCAAAACCATGAAAAGCGGAGTACCTAAAGGAAGAGTTATTGGTCCTCTTCTGTACTTGCTTTAAACTTGTGATGCACCACTAGGTGAAGCACCCGAGCGTGGTACTACAAGATCGGTGAAAAAATTGCAGGTACATTAATTAAGAATAAATCAAAATAAAGCCAAATTCGTGCATATAAATTTCACTTATAAACTAGCCTGCCGGCTATGAATCACGTTCAAATAGTCTGCTGGATTGAAGGAAAACACTTTGGGATGACACTCGACATGAAATGAAATTATAAGGAACACGCTAAAAAGGCAGCTAACTGGAAACTATAATAAATTCTCTTAAAGTCGACGTTGTGACTATGAATTTGCGCCTATTTCTATTTCTATTTCTATACGTCGGTATTTTCCCCTTAGTTTTTTGTAACCTACTTAGCAATTGTTCCCTTTTTTAGCAAACATATTTTGCACTAAGAGCTCAAACTGATCTGGGACAACTACAACAATGAAAAAATTGTAAGACAATCTTCACGAATAATGTTCACACTTACCATAGTGTCTTTTGTTGGAACCCCTTCTTGTTACAGCACAGCTCCGATACGTCTGTGCATCGACTGGCTTAGGTCTCGGCATTTCTCCACTGGAATAGCAAGTGACGCTTACTTACTTTCCGAACAAAACCATACAACTTTGAAATATTTTGAGCAATGGTGGCATTTTGAACATCACTACAAAAGATGTTCTATTGGATTGCAGTCCGGAGTCTCTGATGACCAGTCAAGATATAGTTTTTCTCCTTGGTTAGCTTTGCGGTGAACTTAGGGCCATTGTTTCACTGAAATGACCAAATCACCGGCACCTTTTCTCGCCCCACGGTTAAATTTTGCATAATGTCACGTCATTGACAAAATCCCATTGTAATTCGTATTTGTTCATCGATTCTGCAGCGATTCATGCACACGATGAATTGAAGGGCGTTGGTGTTCGACGAAAAGCATCCCCATATGAAAATTAATCGGCCACCATGCCTTAACAGCGAAGGTCATTTGGGCGTGAGATGTACCTTCTACCTTCCGTCCAATCCGATTCCCATTAGGTTTTCGTCCAGCCAGCATGGATTTTAGCGAACTCTATAAAAAGCTCAGCAAACACTAAAAATTCGATCGTTCCCAATAAGTTGACAACGGCTGTATACACTGGATAGGTAGAAATCATTCCAAGGCATGTATCGAAAACAAAGTGATTCATGCGGAATCTCATGCGGTATAGGGTTGTACCAAAATAAGCAACATCAATTTCATAGAGGGTGTCCCAAAATTAACGCAAGAATGTAAATCTGATTTGATGAGCTTAGGGTAACTAAAACAGAGCGTCACACGATACGTGTTTTCATTCTTGAACAATGTCACAAAAATAACGACAGTTTGGCGGATACAGTTCGAACATTTCATACAAAATATGGTCGGAATGGCGTTTTGACTTCGTCAACTGTGAAGGTAGTTATTTAAACATACAAGAAGATCTGTCATAGAATTTAAAAACACTCTTCGCTAGTAAATAACACGGTGGCACATGCCATATAACCCGTGAAACAATTGAATTACTGCATGAGTTAATCAAAGTCGCGTCCTCCATTGCCTCGGTGTTGTGATTTAACATCATTCGGTTTCTCTTTCCGGCGTAATTTGAAATTAAAGGTCTATGTCAACAAGCCCGCAACCACCAGTGCATTGCAGAAGGAAATTAAACGCTGCATTAACGAAATTCGGCCACGTTTCCGAATTCACGAACACGTTATGTAATTAAGAAATGCAAAATTTCAACAAAAGAGTGGGTTGTTGTCCGATTGTACAATGTGTTCGTGTTCTTCCATAAATAACCCAATTCTAAGTATTTCAATAGAAATCAAAAAAATAACTTCATTAAGACTAAAAAGTGTGTTTTCTATTTAATATAAGACTTGCCTTAATTTTGGGACACAGGTCACACAACACAAGACACAAAACAAAGTGACCATGGTTCCTGGTCAACAAATCTTGGTATTTTTGTTCGTAGCATAAGCGACGCTTGGACGACCATATAATATCTGAAGTCTCTTAAACCCGCATGACAAACCCACTTACTAAACGTATTGAATTGTCTTGTCACATTCGAAGTACATTCGGAATGTTTCTAAATTAAACATGCGTCTTTAAACCTATTCCTAAACTGCTGCTCTTCTTGTAACGTTCTTGTAAATCTATTGTAACATAAAACCAGCGATAAACTTGCAGAATGATGTTGTTGAGATACACCATTTTGTATCTAGTCGTCACAATCATGTACAGCATAAAAAAAGCTTACCGAGTACGTTGCCGCAAACTACATGCCATTGCGAAACCTTCATGATTCATCGACTCGCCAGAAATAAATCTCTCAGACCCTGTAACGCTTAATGCGCGAATGATGCTGAGGAATTTCATTTAGGCCAATCACCGCTGGAATTTGTGATTCATCGATAATTTTATGTTGCCATGCCAAAACCCGGCCAACTCTCAATTCGACCTCATTTCACCCGATCGTGCTTTTCGGTAAATGGTCTTCACGGTGAATTCCTCTTTATTTACTTTAATTTGTTTATGTTATGTTGTAATTCAGAATATAATTAGCTCATTCATAACAATACCTTCGTACTTGGGGTGGGTCGCTAGCCCTCGATCGACGACGATGCGGCGTATTGCCCAGAACGGTAGACTCATCTCTTCATCATCTCTGAAATTTCGAACTAAATCACAGCTTCTTCCACATCGCGTACATCCATTTCTCATCGCTTCGCGTCACATCTCTTCTGACACAGGATTCCGGGCTAATTGAAACACTCGCATTCCACTGACGAACCTTCCACGAGGCCCATCCGTCGTCGCATCGGCCGATTATGCTCCCTCCCGTCGGCACATGCGTGACATTCACTGTTTATTGCTTGACAAAATTTCACAAATCAACTATCCACGTCATTCACGTCTGTCCAAATACTTCTATTCAATTTCTTAGACATCCTCTGTGCGGACGGTCCTGTGGTTCGCGAAACTTTCCCATCGCAACCGCCGTGCCGCTGACAGCAGCAGCGGTTTGCGAATGCCCTGAATTACCCTACTTCCGATATAATCCAATGTAGCTATGCCACAAAGTATTGAGGCAATTAGTGGTCCGCTAATTGATTTAAGGCATTTCCTTTTCCTCTCGTTCCCTCGTCCGACGCTGACCGGCTGGGATCTGTGTGAACTGTATAGGGAATCCGAGCGATTTGAGGAACGCTTTAAAGTTAAAATCGCAGCAAAGTGCAATTAAAAAATGCACAAAAAGCGTTTCACCTTCGGTCTGTTAGTGGGTTAGCCCCCGGAGAAAAGGCAGCACCTGAGGCGGAGGCACGCAGATCGCTCTCTCGCGCGGGCTCGTTGCCGAAGGAAGAGTGTAGTGTAGTCTTGGGCTACCAACGTTCATTGGAATTTCTGGTGGATGCTGTGTTCCTGCTGACGCTCCATGTGTAATCTCTTCTTCTCCGCTGGTTGTGGGGTGCTGTTAATGTGTTTCTGTTGGTCGTACACCGAAATGGCGGCACAGTAAACAATATAAGCCTGCTTCCGATGCTTCTGCTGCTGCACCAAACCTCATCGACTTGTCCGGGAAAACGTTCGCCTCTTTTTCGGATTTTTTTTTTGTTTGGTTTAGGCTGGAGATGGTACAGAGATGGAATGATAGGGCATCCTGTGCTAAAGTATTTTGTAACAATTTGTAGCTCTTATGGTAGCCTAGCGATCGGCATCTAAGGATGCATGTAGGTGATTGTAAGGGACTTTTTGTGCCTTCGTCCGAGTGGTTGCGCACTTGCTTACTTACACAGGCCGGATTTGGTGTGGTTGATCGTGGCATTTCTCATGTGTTGGGGAAGTGTTTGGGCATTTTAACTTGTTTTTAAATGGCAGCGGAGGTGCAAGCACCACAGCAACTGGTTTCCATTCAAATCCGTGCTTAATAAGGAAAGATATTCTTTTTCTTTTGCATCCATGAGCAGCGGGAAATGTGGGTCATTGCTTTGGTTTGGTATTCTATTTTGTGTTTGCAAGGAATTGTCCTTGAATCAGGTAGTCTCCGGATGTCTTCAAATAAAAAATCGATTACCACAAGAAAGGGGGGTTTACGGATACGGGATAGGAGGTTGCGTCAGGAAGATAGATTCAATCCACATCCCCTCAGTTGGAGTATTGGGGTTCATATACTCGATGTGACGGGATCTACAGAGTACCTTACATACTACATCCAAGCTTACATTCCAGGTGATTACCCGCGTCTTGTCCTTTCCTCCATTCACCTTCCTCGCTGAAGGCTCTGCTGATTTGCTTATCGTGCTCATCGGCTTCAAATCACTAGACTCTCAGCCAATCAGTATTGAAGACTCCGATTATGGTCCTTCAAATGAGGGGTTTTTCGGCAAACGTAGTTATCAACGACTGCCAAGACAGATTCTGTGACTGATGAGATTTTTCCCAAGACGTCGCTAGTGGAGTTCTAATTTCCCGGAAGTTAGAGAAACTCTGTGACGTCGTTCAAAGTATCTGAAATGGAAGCCTTTTTATAAGCAAACCTTGTGGGCAATCCTGTGCAATGTGAAATGCGTTGCCAATGTAACACAACGAGACATCGCACTTTTGGAAGGGATCCTCCGCGTCCCCCTTACAATTACGGGAAAGTTCTAATAGTCCATGACAGGAGATAATGGAGGATAGAGATATTCAACTTCTACCTCCCTTTCCCCTTGATTTCACCTGACAGCGTTTTTTATAAGGTATTGCGATGCGTGGTGGAGTCAGGAACTTTGTAAGAGGATGTGTGAAATGCAAGCGACTACACTCTTATCATTTACGGCTCAATGCCGACTTGCACAAGGGGTATTTGTTGGATATATGTATCCTCCATTTTCTCTGGTCCATGATCTCATTGCGGACACATCAACATCCATTTTCTTGACATCTCGTCTCTTGAGTAACTAACACTGATGGCAGACTTCGAAGTCGGTTTACAAACTGTTAAGTTATTTTCACTAGCGAGAGAACAATAGCACTCACAGCAGGAGAAGTTCTTGGTGAACCAAAGCTGGGGTACAACCATGAGGATATGTTGCAGCTTATCTTGAGTGTCCGTTAAGTTTATGTAACCCAAGGTGACGTTTGCGAAAACTTAAAATTCTTTCAGTTTCGTCGACAACTTGAGGCGACTGGATACAGGACAGAAGCGTGGTACGACTTGCAACAGAGCATCCTCCGCCATCGAAGATTTTGTGGCAAGTGGCATGAGGACAAAAGTCTATAGAAGCTCTTGGACTCGTAACTATAGCTTGAGTCGAGTGGCACCCTTCACTCTTCATGTCATCCATTAATGCTGCACAGCGAGTGTCAAATAGCGGCGCAATCATTTCAGATTGGTTATCAGACTGCTTGAGTTGCTAACTTAAACGCTGCAGCCCCACGACACTGCTACACCGTGAGTTCAGAGCCGACACCAGCTTCCACAAATCATGGCTCCACATCTTTCGAGTCACTCTACGCTACCATTGCTTACAACCTTTTAGAAACAGGTTTTCGAAATCAACGTTCGGAGTCAGCATAAAACTGCAATTCCTCTCCGCTCGTGAGAGAGACCACACGAACTTTTGCTGCAGATGCTAGGCCCAGGTCTCAGATCGGCTAAGATTGCTGTGGTTTTAGCCTGGAGGACGATACAACCGCTCGCAAAGACGCATGCTCCATCTGTGCAAATATCCCGAGGCCTGCCAAAAAGATCGTCTAAGATCACTGAGCAGTTTTTGTGCGTTCAACGTCTGAAGGGCTGTCGTAGATATCTTCTAAAATCACTGAGACTTTTTCCTCAAAAGGAAATGTAGTTACTTGGCAACTGATGACCATGGTATCTTATAATCAAATCGGTACGGAAGTTGTACGATCCAAGTTTGAATTTTTTTACACTGCGCTTCCAGTTTACCCTTCAGATAAGCGAGCAGCGCGTATATGGCCAAACCCCAGTTGCGTTAGTACGGTTAGTTACGTCGATAGCTTCAGCAAAGTGCCACCATGGCAGAGGCTGCCTGCTTTAGTTGTTTTATCTCGTGAATTTATTAAAGATGTATGGCCCCACTTGCAAGCCTTTCAAGAAGTTACCACATTAATATGATATACAGATATGGTTACCGTTTGACCATGGTTAGGATTAATTGATGAAGTTGGGTTACCTTTTCATATTCGTTCCTTTTGGTTTCCTTGAGTATGTCAGGTTAATCTAGGCAATCAAACGAAATGATGGAGAATAAGAGTAAAAAGAAGTGGGCCGAATTGCCATCCCTTTGGGACACCACAGCTTCAAGTTGTCAGTTATGTGAGTAAGCTAAAAACCAGGAAAATAACTAGCGCTAGGCTGGTGGATTCCACCTTAAATACAATGATCAGAGATCGTGCTGATAATGTGGATTCCTTTCAGCCTGATTTCGTACGGCAGTCAGTTTTAAAAACCAAGAAAAAAAAATATATTTTATCGAAAACTATTTATCGTAGATCATCACCTTTCAAATAGTTTCGAATTCATGTATACATCCATAAAAGTCTCAATGACAAGCTTGTTTGTGATTGACGGTTTGATTGCCGGAGAATAATAAATGAGTTCTGTCCAAAGCGTGAGAAAATCTGACAAAGCAGAGAAGAACCGGAATACATTTGCTGATGGGTGGTTGAGTTAATCAGAGCATTTTTTGTGCAAATCTACGACCGTCAGCTCGTCACTCGTTTGCGAGTGGACCAGATATCATCTTTACATTCAAGAAGTTTATTGAATACGAATTGTGGCGGAATATCAAGCGTGGCTATAAAGACTTGAAGGCAATTTTTCCAATTCTTCAGATTGCCTCGAACGATACGATCGTATGGTGGACGGGTTGGAGAAGAATTTGGGAATAAAGTAGTGCAGAAGAGGGTCGTGAGAGTATGCGAATCTAAATCAGAAGGGCAGTGCAGCAGCGTGCGCCTGGTACAGAATAATCCATTAAGAGACATCAGTTAATAAAACGGACTCTTGTTGAATAGTAAAGGTCCACACCAAAATATGAAAATATGACGAAGGTGTCGTGAAACCCTTACTCATCCTAGTCGTCGTCAAGCTCCTTCTTGCACAGTAACAGCGCACAATCGCCAGCCAAGCTGAGAGCGCGATTGAGAAACGATGTGTCAAGATTTAGTCCTTAGAATACAACCTATCTACAGACACGTCAGAGCCCTCTTTCAAGTATCCCGTCGTTGAAGTAGACCGTGACTCAAAATTTGAAGCCAGGAGACCACTCAAAACATCTAAGCTTAGTCACATGGTTATTCCAAATTATTCCGTTTTATTGTGATTATTCCGCAAAATTATTCCAAGTGATAAGGCTGAGTACGAAAGGAAGCAAACCTTCCGTCTGCAGGGCTCTTAAAATTCAGGATAATAAGTTTAAGACCCTATTCATCTACAACAGTGACAGTATGGCGTTTTGGGGGCTAACATGGGGTATTTGGACCACATTTTTCGAAGAATGTCAACGTAGAGATAGATTACATTTGGGTTAGCATCAGCGAGTTAAGCTAACACGATAATCTAGTCGTTCACTGAGTAGGAACCAGTAGGACTTTAACGAAGCGATAACAATCGCTGGCGTTAGTATTGCTTAGTCCAGGAATTGATCGGTTCTAGCATGAAGAGATGTTTTGCAGCTGCCTTACACAATGTCCGGGCACCTGACCCTCGACTACGGTGTCTCATTAACAAACTGGCGCTGGATCTGGACTTGATCTATGCGCAGCTGTATTTAATATTTGCAAGTTCGCAGTGGACGTCGAGAGAGAGAGAGAGAGAGAGAGAGAGAGAGAGAGAGGAACGATATTATGAACTTTGGTGAAAAGAGGAGCAGGAGGTCGGTGCCCAATGGAGGAATCTGAAGGTATCTAGAGTGAAAGAGTGGTCTGAACGGAGTTCCACCCATATCTGCAATCACTGCTGTGCAGCCCGGTCCATCGATTTTATTTTTCGGCGGAAGGTAAAGGAATATGTTCAGCGAAATGTGTTCTCTTTATCACTCCTCTGATACATACACTTGCCATTCGTAGCAGGCGGTTGACGAGGTTACAAATTTCGCACACCACAGGTTCTAAATCGAAGATGTGCCCGACTACTTTGTTGGATATTGTGTTTCCAGCTTAATTTTATGTCAATGATGAGAACCGAACTATGTTCCACAAAAGAGAACACTCCCCTGCATGGTATCACTGCTTACTGCTCTACATAAATTCGATATGGCAAACTATAAGCTCTGGTATCATCAAGGTTGAGCTTATAGGTCTACTACTGAGTAGGTTAGATTAGGTTGGAGAGGCTGATTGCTGTTTGGCATCAGTTACACTTAGATCTGAGCAGGCCCGTTGTGTTACCACCCACATCTTATTCAGAAAACCATTTAGCACTTTTGAATATGCAGTGGAAGTGATTGATACTAATGACGCCTAGTTAGGCCAGGTTGCTAAAGTAGTAGGCGTCGAAGTGCCTTCTTCCACTGGAGGTGGAGTGAGCAAACGTACCCGCTTTGCAGTACCGATGGGCATGGATGGTAGAACTACATCGGAAAAGAGTACGAAACCAATGTGTTTTCTAGTGAGTTCTTCCGCTTCAATGTAAACTGTAAAAATTCAGGGAAGTCCTTGAGTTCAATGTGACTCCACTCAGAGATTTGATAGCTCTCTGGCTGTCAGAACCGATCACGATTTACGTACTTAGTATTTAATTGTTCTTTTAACCAGGATAGCGCTTCCTAAATGTCTATAGTTTCTGCCTGAGAGACGCTGTAACCGCTAATTTGGTAACCGGGCCGGAGTTGAGTATTTATATCATTAGAATAGACACCTGCGCCCATGCATTCGCTCTTCTTCCGACCATATGTGGAGACTCGCAGAGGACCATCTAGCGTCTGAGGTTCAAACTTCCAGGATGATCTTAAGAGTATTCTGAGGTATCATGAGAGCGACGTCTTCTTTTTTGGATCTATATTTACCGAGGATATTCTTCGGATACAGCGATTTCAATCTTATCGCCCTTCTGGTCGCTTCTGAATACCACTTCTGACCGGCCGCTTATGTTCATAGCTGCGGTGGTGGTTGTTCTTTACACTGCAACCATACATATGGCAGTCTGAATACTGACATGAAGACAAGTGGATAATGTGGGGCTGAGGTCCCCATTTACAATAGAGACTTGTTTGACACGTTTCTTGATATTTGGGGGTCCACCTTACTTTCGTGTCCAAAAAAACCTAGCTACTGCTAGCTGAAAGAAAACCCAAAAGATCGATCCCGATCATTGTCATTAATATAGCCACCCCCGGTGTGTAGGAAGCCAGGAATGATAAACCACTCGTGTTTGAGGAATTTTTCCATAGTGCTTATAGAGAATGGATGGTCGTCTCCACAGATCTCCCCACATTGTGGCCATGTTAGGACGTCGAGTTTTGAATTCTTTAAGGCACTCGGGTGCATCAATGAGATCCTAAAAAATGTCATAGAATCGTGCAAAATATTGCACAAAAAAGTTAGTTAAGACGACAAAGCCAACGCCAAAGCTGATTCTCCTGACAAACAATAGATGGCGCAAACAATTCGGTTGTCAATTGTTGCATCAAATTACAACGTCGATCGGTTGTCAACGAAACGAAAGTGAATCCATCCATGCATATCGACTACATTTAAATAATTACATTTAACATTACTGACATTCTCGTCAACACAATGTCAACAACAACCCTTCAACTCGGCATCGCTGCGCAATGTTGTAAAACAAGTCTGTTACAACAGTGTTGACACGAACCAACAATAAAATTATTAAATTACCAAAAAAACTGAAACAGAAAGATGTAAAGACAGAAATAAAAGAAACGACAAGCCATACACATCCAACTCATACGGGGAGTTGACAGCACGAAGTATTGCGTGAAGCAGAGATCAACACATGTTGTGGCACAGAAACGAAAAGGTTAACTGTTGAGATATGAAGATCTCGTTATTGCCATAGAGTCGGTTGGTCGTTCCATGAATTGAACGACATTCCAGGCCACTACTAGCTAGTAGCTTTGACAGCTTTGTCACTTCATAGTGCACAGGCCGGGCCCGCACCGGTGTCTGTCAGCGACCCGCGCCGCGACCATTACAAATGGGTTATTAACGCTCTTTATGAGTTCATACGACGGCCGGTCATGACCCTGTCCTTCATGGCGAGCTTCATAAAGTTGTACCTCTGCCTGTGTGTGCCCCAGTCGGCTACCGGCTGCGCTGTCGCCTGATCCGGGAAAAGTATCTTTAATTAAATGTCAATTTCCAAGTAGTGAGATCTTGTTACGCTTGTTTGTTTGTTCTCGTTCTGGACACCATACCACCCAGACTTATCAAGAACTCAATCTTAATGGCCGAACCTCCCAGCCCCTGGATGGCGGTTGGGGAAGGCGGACAAGGAGGATGAAGCTGGGGTCGATGAGAGGAGAGACAACCAAACCGTAGCCATAACTATCTTCACACAAGATCATTGCAAATTGGCAGAGACTCATTTGTTGTTTTCCGAAATGTTGGACAATAAATGTTGGAACATCAGTTAAGAGCACAGCACGTGACCTGGTTGTTGAATTAGCTGCCAATGACAGGTCTTTTTCGGAAAACGGACAAAAACCAAAAAAAGATGACGGGATAAATGTTAACCTTACGAACAGTGAAATGAAACTCTGGCCGGCGAGGCGATATCGGCAGCATCATCTGGTGTCTTGCCACCTTTTCGAAAGGTGGATTCCACCACAGTCGCGGCGGCGCACACGCGCTTGAGGGAACGCTAAATTCACAATAAAAAAAATACATCAGAAAGAAAAAAAGCATTCCAAGTGCACATTGCTGATCTTGTGCTCAGATCAAGAGAGATATCCACCTTCTCATAGGCGAACTGGTGTTGCTCACATCTCACATCTCAACAGGAAATAGAGATGAACTTATCGCGAGCTTGGATCGTCTTGAAAACGACTGACCGTCCAGCCGACTGGCCGACCCCACCGCACCCCACTGCGTGCGTGCGTCAAGACGTACGAGTACACGATGTGATTCGATTTATTTAGTTTGAACTAGTTAATTATGTCTTTGCATAGATATCGCCGGCGATATGGTGCGCATCGTTAGGCATTCATTTCATATGTGGGACGGTCCAAGCTTGCTGGCTCTAGTGTGATCCAAGTGTGATCCAGTGCTCCAGTGTGATCCAAATGGTTAAGTGAAATGCGTCGTAAAACGTGATGAGTAACACTGTTTTTCCGGAAAAAAAAAAAACAAATGCTCTCTGTTCGGTTTCCATCAATAGGCATCACTCAGCTCACATAAGGCTGTGGGGGATTTTCCTTACGCACGTGTCTTGAGATGCAGATCACAGCCTGATTGGCAGCACAATGAGGTGTCTGTTAAATCGGTTTGAACTCAATCATGAACTCATGTCCGCTTCTCGGTGAAGTGAGGTGTTTCGAGCTAGGCGCTACTGAAGGTTAAGACTTCAGAAAACTGACTGATGGATCTGTGATTTGAATTGCTTCTAACGGGGAGGTCGTTTGCTGGTTTCTTTTTTGAGACCGAGATGCAAATCTTGCTGCTGTGCTGTGAGATGGCTTCAGATAAGACGTTCAATGATACTGAGATTGGCTGCTGATCATTGGTGTGATCATTGTTGAGAGCTCAATAGATTAGGCCTTTTCTAAAAGAGAGAGGTTTCTTAGCATTGCTTGGAAATTTAGTGCTCACTCTCGTGATCAACAATATGGGAACGCGTTCAAGAGGATGGTAAACACACACGCCAGCAGATAGACGAAAAACCTTAGCTAAGGAAAAGATATTCCATTTATGATTTCCGCCCCACATGACGCCGACGAAGTCAGAGTGGCTGCTAAACATATTGTTTTTGTTTTTCAAGACTGAACAAATATAGTGTCTGAACCTGAATCCTTGGCATACGCATCATTATACTCATCATTTAGTGTCGACACAGTCCAATGTAGAATACCGCTTTTTCTGTGTGTCTCTCCATCCGATCCTTGGCGAAATGCATCCAACTCTTCAAGATCAGCAGACTGTCACTCCTTTCCTACTACTCTATCAGGGTTTTTCACTGCCGCTTTTTCAGGATTGCAAACGATGTCCTTCCAATGTTGCTCTTCTTCGATCCTTCTTCTTCCTTAAGTGGCGCTACAGTCCAGGGTGGACATGGACCTAAACCTCTTAGCTTCTCCAGTAAGCGCGATCTTTGGCAATCTGTCTCCAGATTCGCACAGCATGTTGGTTGAGCTCCTCCACTTGAGTGGTGCACCTTAAATTAGGTTGGTCGTATGGGGCAAACAAATATCTAATAAGATCTACTTTTATCTGAACCACAACACGTGGTTGGTCTCAAAATTCCCACGAAGGCAGTAATCTCTAAACTGATACCCGTAAAATTTGAAAACAATTAGTTTGAATAAATAGAAAACAAGAAGAAACAAAAAACTGCTCATTATTTTGATAGTCTTGTTCTCACAGTCAATTCCGAAGACAAAGAGAATAAGTTTGCTCGTTTATCGCGATGCTTACCAGCAAATAAAACCATAAAACAACTTAATCCACTTTAGAGAGGTGAAGTCTTTAAGCGGAAGCAATTTACTTTATTTTAGCGATACTCAAGCCAGTTATACACTAAACAGTTGAACTTTGCACTCCTTGGTGTGTTACGTGTTTCTGAGGTGTCTTCTTCTTACTTCAGTCTGCACTCCTAGTGGGAAACAAGAGCATCATCAGGGTAGAAATAAAGTTCATTTTATAGATAGAAAGTCATAATGGAAGAAATTGGACTTTTCGTCTGCCTTGCTTAAGCCCAGATCTTGTCTTATACTTGGCGGCTGATTCTTCAGTCATTCATTCATTTCGCGCTTTCTTCTGCGAGAATTATATTCTCGCATTATTATAAATGGCCAGCAAGAGGTGGTGTCGTTCACTTACATTTGTTCACCTTTGCAAATAGCGTGCTTAGAAAATATACGGAAGCGCAGATGTAGGCCCAAAACTAGCCGTAAGATGAAGCCCAATTCGGCTGATCGACCAATTCAAGGAATTGAAATTTCTGGGTCTTCTTCGATACTGGCCAGTTCTTTATTTCGCACCAATCTCTATTCCCTTTCACAAGGTTCGGCGAATTGTCTTAGCACTGAAGCATGGTCGGCAAGAGTCAAACGAGTGTACGATGCAATGGAATAAATGAATATTTTGACAGCTGGATATCATGCATATCTTTGACAGCTTGTCAATCATATCATTTGGAAAATCTCTCACTGCTCTCTAGTCACCCTTTTTAAAAGGGATGTTCCAAACTTAGAAAGGATTTGTATCCGACGCCAAATTTATTAAATTGCTGACAACACTGAAGAAAAAAAACATTTTGACAGCTGACAGCTGTCAGTTTAGCAATTTATATAAAAATAATATGTACATTGTTAGGGCCTAGCTTCTCAGCAACCACTCGTGTTGTGCTTGCTATTGTTCTCTCGCGAGTGGAAGGGACTTGCAGTCTTATGCCGACTCCGAACGGCCAGGTTTGAGAAGCTTTTTCTAGACTCCTTTGGGATACTCTTTGAGCGTTGTCAGTGTCTCGAAAGTGGCGGTATTTTTACTTTTTTACCGGGAACTGAACCGACGCACAAGCCCACAACACCACGTAAGGATGTAGGAAAAATGGACCGCCACACAATACAGCAATACGAATACGATGTTCGGCAGGAGGCATCAGTGGACTGAAAATGGGGCAAATCAAGCAGTGACTGCTACCGGTGACATGATAACACATTTTCAGTCGAAACTGGATGATAGTGATGTAGTTAATATGTGATATCAACAAGAAGGTGGATCATGTCTTGCAGCCCGTGAAACAATTCAATTAATCCCTGAGACATTTTCTGTTCGTTTACTCTCCCGTTTCGATGGCCAGAATTGGCCGTCTAGATCGTGTGTTTTAACAATGTGAAGGCAAAAAAAACTATGTTTGCTATTTAGTTCAAGTCTTGCGTTCATTTTGGGCACTCTTTATAGATGTAAGGTAGATACGAAAATATGCTTTTGCAGAGTGCATTTTCCTCAAAGGTTTCATTGTTAGAGAAGTTGATATGTGGGTACGGTAGCCACCGCCATTAAATGTAGAGTCTAGACAATAGACACGTACCTAGGATATCGTATTGTTCGAGACGTTTTTAGAGTTTTCAGGAAGTATTCACTTCTTCCTTATTCAATTACAAATTCAACAACTAAGTGTTTTTTAGATATATTTACATTATAAACATAAAACTAACATAATAGGCCCAGCATCCTCAAGTTACCTCCTGGGAAACACAACTGACGCAACTTGAATTTAAGGGTTTGAAAGGGGATTTATAATTCATTGAAGAATTATAAGTCGTTACCATTTGCAGGTACTTTCGACGAAAGTGTTTGATGCCAAACTCTACGAAATACCTAACTTAAACGCAACGTCTTACCTTCGTCTAAATTGGGGAAAGATTGCCGTCGACCTACTGTAGTTCGCACCATTCTACCAGTCGTTAAGAATGATTTATCAGCGTCCTGATGACCTTAGAGAGATGGCACGTTGCTATGCATCGGTACGAGAAGGGTGATGAAGATTCGGACGAAGAAGAACACTTGAATATTGTTCTTCAACGCAGAGGTTGTTGATCGAGGCTGCGCGTCCGCGTTGACATGGTCTTTTTACCGAAGACTATGTCTTGCACTCCGCACTAGGATCGAATTTGATGCCAGTGTAGCCTTCCTGAATGTCCTGTGGGTGATATGTGGGTATGCAGTGACCTCAGCCACTGTACACATATTTTGAAACTTGATGACCCGTAATCTTGTCATTACAACGAAAAGTCAAACTAAATGAATAATAAGAAGAAATCGCCAAAAGCGTACAAATTCTTGAGATCTTACCAAACTTTACGATAACCAAGCAGTGTGTAAACTGTTTTTGATGTTGTTTGATCGATAATTGAAAAGGTATCGAAAGGATGTACTGAGCACTTCGGTTGGGTAGATGAGAAACTAAAAATTAGCAAATAAAGGCTGTAGTTAAGTAACATATGAGTCCACATCAAATTCGTCAGTAGAGAGTTGAATTATTGTGATAACAACATATTATTAAGACTAGATAGGGAATTGACCCCTGATATGGTAATTTTGACATAACAGGTAAATTTCCGGCTGGGATCAGTGCGCTTATGGAGACCGCTTTGAGTAAAGTAACTCCATGGGCTCAAAATGGTGTGTTAACGATCGCCGTGTTAACGATCAACCGATGTCTCTATCTACTACCGCTAAGTAACTATGCATGGCATTCGAGTCCAAACTAGTCATGCATCATGGGAAGTCTCGGCCGATTGTAACATATGGCACACTAGCATGGTTGCCGACCCTTAGGAAAACTAAATATCACAAAGCTCAACAAGGTACAAAGAAGAGCATGCGTAGGCAACGTAGGCGCTCTACGGTCGAATGAGGGCAATGCTGCAACTTCTACCTCTGAACTAACACAAAAACACTACACGCCATTAAGCTTAGAGTCTGGGGGCTGGGCATCAAAACCGTATGGTCATACTATCATCCCAGATTTTACACCCTGAGATCTAGTATCATCCTCTACAGAGTATACGGTCCCCATACCTAATCTATCACAACCGAAACAATGTAATGGCATAGCGGCCAGAAGGGCAATGATTTTAAGCTGGGCAACCTAATCTGACGGCGGAGTCGGTGCGGCTGTGCCTCGGAAATCCAACACATTGCCAAAGCGCACATGTTTGACAGTTCCAATGTGATTCAGGCAATCCGAGAAGAGTGTGGTCAAGATAGATAGACGTCTGCCAAAGCAGAAGGTTGCCATATGCGTCGATAGCCAAGCAACCCTCAAGCAATCTTGCCTCCTTTACGAGTATTTCACATTCAAAAATAGTAGCTAACCTTTGAGTTTTACAAATCAATGTATGCACACTATAATCAATAAATAGAATCTGCTCTCCCACTGACTAATCATCAGCCGCACAAGCGACCTTGAAAACAGAAGGAATCCTAAAATAAGCCAGTTGGTAGGTACAAGGGAAGCAAAAAGTCCAGCCTCTCATTAAAGTAACTCACTCTTTGATTGTGCCATTCCGACTCTAATGGACAAGTAATAGTCCATTGATGTATGAGTAGTACGATTTAACGAGCCGCGATGAAGCAATGACAAAAAGTCTGCCCATTGGCGATATGACTGAAGCTGCATCCCATTGACTTGGTTTCAGAGTGTTAATGACTCAACTCTCAAAAGAAAAGCACTCCGCCGCACCGGTCCTCCTACCACATACACCAAAGTACCCACAATGAGGTCGTTCTGACTCATTGCAATATTGCACCACATCTCAGCCGACATCCATCCCATAAGCCAGCAACCCATTCGAAGACAGGGAGAACCAAAAAGTGAATTTCGTCATAAAGATACAAAAAAAAAACACTTTATACGCAAGCGAAAATACTACTTGTACCAGTTATGCTAATCAATTAAGTTAATTTTATTGATATGAGTGTCTGAATTAATTGAACCACCAAACTGGAAGCCCGCCACAATAAAATCAAGAATAAAGCGAAACAGAAAAAAAAGCGTATATCCAAGAGGAAAATAAAACTGAAATCGTTTCATTATATGGATCTCTGGGAAATGCATTGGAGGCACACCGAAGAGGGGGCCACTACTCGGCGGACTGCCCGAGACACCACCGTCGCGTCGATCGGACCGAAAATTAGTATACGAAGTATCTGGTGGTGGTGCTTTCGTCTTTTGAGCCTCTTACAGCCTGCCGGCGCGACGTCTCTTGCGTCTGCCCACGAGGCGTTATCTTAACGATTGCAATGAATTAAAATGAATAAATTTCGAATTAAAAAGCAATCGAGTCGGGAAAATACCGTGATCAGTAGATAAACAGAGAGAACAAAAATCCCATCTTATCTCTGATATTCAATTAAAAACCTGAGGGCATCCACCAGATAGCAGACACTGCGCTGGATCACGTTATACGCCTACGACATCAATTGCTCAGATACTCGTATCTATGCAAATTACCGCGAGCAGAAGGTGAGCAGTGCACTGCAAACCATTTGGAGCGGATGACTAATTTGAGATGAAAAGCTTCCCAAAGCTAATTGTGTGTCCCAAAGCTAACTTGTGTGTGTGTGCGTAAGTTTGTGTTTCTTGCGCTTGCTGAATGATAAAATACAATAACTCACCTTACGCGCACTTGCTTCGTCTATATTTTTTTTTTTCTTGTTTTATTCTCAGTGGGGATGTGATCCACCCCGGGTGTGGTGGATGGCAAGTGATATTGCTTACACTCTCATGCGCCAGTGGGTGGCTGCTGGGGTCTGGCAGAGTGTCTGAGTGAGGCACAACTCACAGTGTGTGACTCAGAAAAAGTCTCACTCAAAGTCAAAACCACATTAAAACGAAATCGCTGGGTAAACAATCGTAAATCTTTGTGCTAACCGCTGTCAACAGAGAGAAGGATTTTCCTTTAAATCAAGAGATTTGTTTCTCTTGTCAGTTTTTCTGAATTCCTCACAGTGGAATGAAAAAGAATTTGAACGTGTGATCAATTTTGAGAGATGAGAATTTTTGGAGACCTTACCTCTAAACCGTATGGGTTGTGAAATATTTTGGGATTTTGATCTAGGTCAAGATCTGTTGACGCCATCTGGTCCTGTTGCAGCAAGATCGACGGGAGATTTGACAGGATCAGTTCGGACTGCAGGAGTATAGGGGTCTCATTGTGTTAAGTAGTTTAGATCAGGTAAAGTACACAACACGGATATTTTTGCCAATAGCTATTTCCAACGTTATTTGAACGATCACTTCGTCTCTCTGAATGATAGCTGATTAAACCGAACTTTAGCATCATTCAGTCCTATCCTCAAGTTCGCTTCGACAATATTTGCGAATATACTCATGCGGATCGTTATCGGAGCACCGAAGTATTGCCTTCTGATCCTGTCGAGAGCCGTCTTGCTCAAATTGAAGCATATGGATGCGTTGATGCCTCCTAAGGATCGAGGTCATCAAACCAACTTACACCATCTCTTAAACGGCTAAAATTGCTCTGAGAGTATTAATGCTAGCGACGGGAATTTGCGGAGAAACAGATATAGGCCTTGTCTTGAACAGAGTTGCTTAAGAGACAACCGCGATCTTCCCCAAGTTTATTTAATAGTTTGACCTCAAGCTTATTTAGACAACATTATCATTTAAGTTGACTGCATTCAAATGCATTAAATTGAAGATTCATGTTACAGGGATCACATTGCCGACTCTGATCTATAGACAAGTGATCTCTGAGGATTGTAATGAAAACAATCTTGATCACCGATCGTCTTACCGTTCGTCATAAATTGTTACTCCGTAGCGATCACTGATCTTTAGTCGTGTAAACAATATTCCACTGATCCTCGATTTTTAGCCACAAAAGTTGGTCACTGAGAATTGATAATAAAACGGTGCTCCATTGCACTTTAACAGTAGACGATCACTGATCTTCTTGTAAGTGACTTTACCGAGCGTCTCCCTTCAACGGCACAAACGTGGGCTCCATAGCATCATGCTCACTGGCCTTCAACGAGCGTCATTCCCTTCTTCAGTCAAGCGATATCTGTGAACTTAACGAGCGTTTAATGCTCGTCACAAACTTTGTCTCCACTTCTTCAGCACAATATGTCTCAAGGTGATAAAATACAATTTTTTTTCAAACTGCCAGCAAACTTCTGTAATCCACTGTATTCCCCTACTTTTTGTGTTTACAAAACGATAACAGATCGCCAGCACAATCAAGCACACACTCAGAATGGATTTCACTTAAGTGATTCCATTGTATACTCGTACCACCTGCATTCATACTGCCACCACGCAATCCCTTGAACTCCCGTTCGCACATAGACGCATCCATCTCACCCGTCAAACCGTTGACATATTCTCCGCTCACTTCAAGAACACATCCAAGAACGTTCTCCTCTCCCCGCTGTCTCAATTTTGTTTCCGTTTAATGATCTTTCATAACAACAATCGTTGTTTTCAAAATAAATCTCACCCACGGTTTATCGCAAACACCATTTTCATAAAACATAAAAGCACCCAACATTCCAGACGATCCTTGCCTTTCAGAGATCATCACATCCATTCGAAGCCATTAACTCAAACTCAGACCCAAACCGAAAACCATATTGCCAAAGAGTGCACTTACTCATTTAAGACATATCTTCGCTTGAAGTATATCTAGTATCTAGAATTTCCAAAGAATAACAAATTATCAATTGTTTCATAGCAAAGCTACTTAAAATTTTGTTCTGTTTGTTGGTTTTTTGTATCAAAAAACAACATACTCACCTTCCTTCAATCGGTTGTGTTCGGCTCGGTGCGTCGCTGCTGCCGCCTCTCACCACCACTCACCTTGTTGTTGTGTCTTCATCTTCTGCAAGCAATAAGTAGCCACATCTTCGATGCGGCGGTGGTGGCCGGGGTAAGACTGGCAATCTCTCGCAAGGAAAACGTTATTTCACACTACCGTGGGTAATAAAAATTTTTATGAGCTACAAAATTTTTAAGGAGGCAGTAAGCAATTGTAAGCAGAACTTCTTTTGAATACAACAACAATGAAATATAGCATTTTCATCCTCCAGCTTCTGAATGTGGCCTATGCTAGTCGTGCTACTTGATTGAATACACACCGACCGACACTCTGACAGTGCCCATATAGGCACGTCGCTCGCACTTGTTTAGATGAAGGTAAGTTCACCCTCACTTCACCTCCAACGAGAAAATGCGATCCATGATATCTTCACACTGGCTCTGGACTAGAAATACGCCCGTCTATGTGCGTGCGGGTGTTTATTTTTTCCGGCTACCTGGCAAGCTGGCTAGCTAGCTAGCTGGCTGGCAAGGTGGACTGTGCTTTTTTTTACCATTGATATGAATATTTCTTTCCTCTCGTTGTCCAGAAATGATGAGTTTTCCTTGAGAGTAAAGAAAGGAAAATTGCAGAATCCAAGAACCAAACACACGCACGCACACGACGATGACGACGATACCTCTATCCGTTCTGTGCGACGGCCACTACCTCAACGGAAGCGCACAATGAGCAAATGATGATCTCCTCCACACTCACGCATACATTCAGCCTACCGGCCGTGAGTCGGGCGGCAAGATGGAGAGAACCTGAAGGAGGCCTTTTGGAGGAAGATTTTCAAATTAAAGTGTATTTAGCCGATCGATGGATGGATCAAAGAGAGCGAGAAACAGGTGAAAACATTCTACTTACACAGAAATAATTCACAGTGAATTGACGACGCTGTATCTCATGTGCTATGAAAAGTGTGGGCGAGGGGGGAGGGCGCACATAGAGAATCCATCCACCTCCCCCTCCAATCGGAAACGAGAAAAAAAAGAAAAAAAAAACGAAAACCCAACGCACACACAGTTGAGCACACGCTTACTGATCTATGTATCTCCAAGTTCCACTCATTCCCAAACCGAGTGACACAGTGAGTCTTTGAGTGGTTTGTGATGATGTATCTTTTGACTACGAATCACGATCCGACCGACCGACCGGTGTTTGCATAAAATCTACAAATTTTCAAACAGAATTAAAACGAATATGCAAATTAATCAATTCGCCTAATTTGTATCTATTCACCTATAATTTTCGCTTAATGAAATCGAAGTGATTTGTGTGATTATTCAGTGGAATCAGTGTTGTGGATGATGTTTCACAAGTGAGATCAACGTGTATTTCCGAGATGTAAACATCACTTTTTTTTATTCGTTTGTTTCGTTTGTTGAGTATCCACAACGAGGTGAACATCGTTTGTGGTTTGTTTCTCATCATCGCGCCGGGTTTATCTTGAAATGCACTCAAAATAAAATACAGAAAACAAATGAAATTCATCTTAAGGTTTAATCTTTGAGTAGAGTAAACCTTCGTGAGATAAACCAACCGCCGCCGCCAGCCATCAGCCGCCGCCGCGCCGGTTGCGGGTGTCTCTCGCTTCTCACGAGTGAAAGAGTGTATTTCTGTGCGCGCGCGAGAGTTTATATTCATAAAAATGAGTGAACACCTTCATTCATGTGTGTAAATTTTAACAGAAAAAAAAAAACAATACAAAAAAAGGAACAACAATTTCTACAATTTGTTGAATACAAGACCACACTTGCTGCTGCTGGCCGTCGTTGTTTGGTGCTCCTACGTACGTACGAATAAAAATGAAGAATACCAATTTTTGTTTCAGTTAGTTCTGTGTGTCGTATAAGCGAGAGATACTCGCCTTCATGTGATTGTTAGTTTATTACAAAAAAAAAAATAAAAAATAGCCACAACTACACACCATATACGAATAAAAAATACGAAAAAAAGCAGAACAGAATTGAAGACGTGAACAAAAAATACAAAAAACCGAACTGAATCTGTGTGTATAGCATTTATGTATAGAATCGGAACACCACACTCTACCATTAAGTAGTGAAGTGAAGCTCCAGTCCGCCAGCAGGTTGTTTTTCGCTATACTCCCGTACGAGCACACCACACCACACCAGCAAGCACACCATACCATACCACAACTGGGTCTAAGAAGATACAAAAAAAAAAAAAAAAACGCAGATATTTGGTCGTTTATTTTTATTTTATTTTTTTCTTCTTTTTCGGAAGAGAGGCGAATCTCGATTTTATTCCTCGTATGTTGTGTTATAGTACGCGCGCCGCGATATAATTTCGCTCGTTTTTAGTAAAGATACTCTGCAGCGGCGGCAACTGTTCTCTCCCTGTCTTTTATAAACGCACCGCCAGTTCGTGTGATCTCCGTGAGACTCTCTTGGTCGTCTTCTGCTTTATCATTGGCATCGGCATCATCATCCACATTCACATTATCATCATTATCATTATTATTATCCTCATCATCGGCATCTACAACATCATCAGCATCAGCATCAGCATCAGCATCGGCATCAGTCGTCGTCGTCTTCATCGTCGTGTCTTGGCCATCGTCATCTTGGTCATCGTCGTCCTCGTTCGTCGTTCGTCGTTCGTCGTTCGACAAAAGGGAAGAAGATATACCCAACTCAGATAACGAACGAAGGAGTCCCCTGAAGCTGGGGCTAACTTAACACAAAAAGAAATCCCGGTCACTCTTTCATCAGACCGAAAGAAATAGAACTCGTGGTATTCGGTTTTGCAACTGAAAAAAAGTGTAACCGTTTCGATGCGCTAGATTCATATTCAAAAAATTCAATTTCCATCGCGTTCAGTTTGAAAATGTGATATTCCAACAAAATTCAACGAAAAAAAAAATCAAATTCTCTCAGAAACACAAAAAAGATTAAGATACACCACACATCTCGAGGACTTGTTGCTGTGCTAGGGAAAGTGCATTATGTCTGTGTTCTAATTGAAATAGTTTTTTCTGTTCATCATCAAGTGTCAGTGCGTGTGTGTTTGTTGTCCTGGCATAAACGGATCTCAATCAGATCGATGTTAGAACGAGCGAGTGAAAGATAGATATGCGGTTACTTATGGTTATTGCAATTTTGATATTTGCAATGCCACTGACAGGCTTTGGATGGTGAGTACCCAAAATTTCAGTTAAACCTTTCCGTGTGTCCGTGTGATTGCGCATGAGTATGCGCGCGTCTAGTCACAAATTATTTTTCATTAGGCGAGTGATCTTATCAGGGAGTGTTGATAGCCTCCAACAAATGTATCTAATGTTATCACAACAATGAATCTTATACAACACAACGCGTGCATATGCTAGTACGTGTATGTATCTTTTTCGGTCTCGTTGGGCTTGCTACTCTCTCGTGAAGAATTTAACCATGACTTTGTTACAGTGAATTAATTGTGTTAAATGAAAATTGGGTTTGACAAATAGAGACAACGCATTCGTGATGAAGATAGACACGTCTGTTTGTGTCATTTGTGTGGCGTCTATTCGTGAGGATCTCGGCAGTGGCGGTGGCGGCGGCGGTGACCGGCCTGGAGTTTGCCTTGGAAAAGTGCTGTTTATTTGCTGACCTTTCACTCTCGTTGGGATTTGATCTGAGTCAGTCTTAAACTGGTTTTTCCTTTTGCTGCTGTAACCCACAACGGTCCCTAAAGAAGTGATCGTTCGCTCGTAAAATAACGACACGATTGCGTGTGTTCATTCATGTTCAACGTTTGAAGACATCCAATTCATTCTGTTTTATAGTGAGTAAATACTTCTAAGCTGCTTCCGACTGAGTTGATGAACAAGTTTTGACAACACTCCACTGAGTTTCATTTAGAAAAAAAAAAAGACGGCGTGTCTCGCAATAGTCTCTAAAAAACCTTCCTCGTTTGATTAACGTTTCGCAATTCTTTACAAAATGTTAGACATCTTCTGTGTAGCTTAGACTACAACAGCGATACACACTTCTTAAGACATAACCTTGGACGTAGTCTTCTTCATCGAATGATCAATTGCATAGATGTGTGAGCAAGTTTATATGATGAACATGCTTATTTCAAGTGGAATAACATTCCTGTGTCCAGTCGCCACAATTCGATATTTCGGATCCTCTAAAGCATAGTTGCTCTCCCTCCCAAGATGGCCTTCAGCTTTCAGCTTCAGGAAGTGAGTAATTTTGTCCATCTGCGAATGCCAACTGATGTTAGAAATTAATCACTGCGGATAACCATCCTCCTCCTAAAGGGTCGACCAATGTCAAAAATATTAATCGAGCACGATCACCAGATCGGACAATGAAAATGTGTCGAAGCTTCTCAATCATCCTGGATACAGTTGACTTGTGAATCTTGAAACGGTTGTCCACCTCAGATTCCTCTAACCCATTTTTGAAGGGCCCCAATAACCAGTTCTTTTTAGGGTTATACTTGTTGGCAGCCATTTTGAAAAATCACTCGCTTGCACATGAGCCATGACATCTGTTGCTGACATGAGTTCAGTGAGCAATTTACCTCTCCTTTGAAACAGTGAAATAGCTGGCTGAAACCTACGGTTTGACCTTCAGGACTATATGGCCTTGGGTTACTAGCGAGTTTTCAGTCAAAATCCAGTCCAAATCCATATGGACCATTAAAAATGCAGTTCATTTTAATATTTACATGACATGGTTTTTTAAAAAGTAAATGGCAAGCAGTAGATTATCAACTCAAGGAAAAACTGAATACACTTGCGTCATTTTTTCAAAACCAAACGCTTTAAAAATCACCCTTAATTTTTACTCACCTGATTTAAAAACTCCGAAATTCGAAACAGACGGCTTATTTCTTATGGTCGGCTCGTATGTTTTTATCAGTGGAGTGAGAAGTGATGGCCCGGCCTAGCAAGTGCCGAGCAGGAACAATTGAATTGTGCTTAAGTCTCCCTCTCAGCTATATCCTTGCAACATCGACAATGTGTGTTGTGTCCAGGCCCTTGATAGATCAAGTCTGGGAACAGTCTTTTGAAACATTTGAAATATTTAGTAAGCCTCGATGTGCGTCTTATACACAGCGCAAGAGATTGTCTTAAACATTGATCATTCACCTCACAGCCAATACTTGGTTCTTTGTTATGACAATTCCGATGCTTGTACCTCATTTCAAACGTTTTGAATGACGGCGGCTCTACAACCTGGCTTAGACTGTAACCATTTGAATTGTGGGTGCTATTGATCTCTCACGCGTGGATGGGCTAACATTGTCACTGATACCAGAGAGGGATGGAGTCGTGTATACTGAAAGTTAATCATGTTGGGAATGGAATCGAGACTCAACGCACCTTCCCTGAGACGCATTACGATGGTGGGTGAAATTTTGCCTGCATAAATGGAAAAGTATGCCAAAGATTGTTCCACGATCGACTTCACTTAGACATCTTGTCAAGGACAGAAGCATTTGCCTTAATATTTCGCATATTCTGGAGTCAGTGATGATCACCTCATTGAATTTAATAGTAATTGGAAGTAGCACTGATTGCGGGGTCTATTCCGTTGAGGTTCAAGCACTACACAAAGAAAGTCAATGACCACGATTGAACTCGTTTTTTATATGACGTGAGTACGCATGTACTGCCTCCATGAGCATTTTCAGGCGCCACTCAAGAATCCACATTTGAAACTGAGTACTGTTGGGTACCGGAATAAAAGTGCTTGTCAGTTGATTCAAATCAAATTCGGGTTACTTAACGTATATTGCGGTGCAATTCGGGAGGAATGCCATCAAATCCAAGCACACCCAAACATCTTGACCATCACCGCTATTACCTTCGTTACTTCATATTCAAAGCTAGTACAGGAATGCTGGGCTGAGCTATCATCCTTAGAAGGTCAGCTCAAAATTTCCCTTATCTTTCCTTTAGTGCTCGCTTGCAGAGGAGGTGGACATCACACCAGAAGCATATATATGAACACTCTGCCTTAAAATGGCAAACCTTTGATCGGTCAGACTGACACGCAAAATATGGCCTAAGTACAAAAGATCTCCTTTATCGAACACGTCATAATATCGCTAGATGGACTGTATGGGACTCCCATTGTCCCAGTTGCAACAACACAGCTATAGCCAGGCATTTTGGTAGACCCTTCTTCAACAAATTTGATGAGACCTCTGGGAAGGATCTTGAGGAACTATCTTCATAAATACCTCAATTTAGATTAAGAGAGAATACACATTATCAATAAGGTTGCGAAGCAAAGACTAGTGCTTATAAGGTTTTCATCGAAACACCTACCTACCTCTAGTATGAGGTAGGCTCCTGTCGCTCGAAGGACCATATTCAATCCGAGATGTAGGTTCTCGTACATGCGCGGCCTAGCTTTTACATCACCCTTCTCAACAGAACTTTAGCGTAGTCAGTCACTTGAAAGAGCTGGAGCCGAGAATTATGAAAGATGGTAAATTTAGGAATTGAACATGGCAACCACGGCGTATGAGTTGACGCACCAACCCACAACGCCACGGTGGCACGATTGTCAAACTATAGCAAAGAATTATTCGGTTTCATTTCGACAATGAAACCGAATAATAAGAATCCAATTATTCCAAAACGGAAAAGAGTATCGGGGGTGAACATATTCTCTTTTCAAAAAGCATCATTGCTCTAATCAACTGACACTTTCGCTGTGCGTGGTCAGTAGACCTCAGTCGTACTTTGTGCATGCATGTCCTTCATGGGCGACACTTGACCATGATCATTTCAGAGGCTCATCACGAACGGCTCAAATATCGGCTGATGAAGTTATGGCTTTTCGCATTTCTCCTTCAAAGATTTTTGTGAAATCTCGGCTGATAACCTGGGACAAATATTGACCACTGTACATTGCATTTAAATGCCACGTCGTATTTTCAATGTTACATATTCTTCTTCTTCGTAGTACTGTAGCCCCTACTGTCCGGTGTGGACTTGGGACTTAAGCAACAAGCCCCTCCAGCTATTGCCATCAGTGGCTACCTGTCTCCAGTATCGCTGGTTGAAGTCATTCTTCACTGAGTGCACTGTAGACGCGGGCGTCCTCTGTTGCATAGTGTCATAGGTTCGGGATTGAAGACCCTTCGGGCTTGGGATAAGTTGGCCCTACTGTCTACTTGGCCCAGCCACCTTAGGCGATGGATCTTTGACTGAATAGGCTAATGTCCAGTTATCTGCTATATCGCTGTATAGCCCGCGTCTAAAACTAGATCCCCTGTTCCTCTTTAACAGAAATAGTAGAAATACTTTGATGTTGTGGCAAACAATACCTAAAGTCTGATACTAAGACTCACGCTGAAAGGTAATGTGCTCGTTAAAGCTTTCTGCCATTGTGACTCCATCAACGAAAAATTCACTCATTCGTCCTGTGTCTTGTCAAAAAAAGCTATAAACCTAATTCGGTTGTCAACAACCCTCAACCCATCCATGGTTCGTTGCTCCAAGCGTACAGTTCCTGGTTCAAACGAAACTCATGTTAGTCCCTCCAGTCGTGCGAAAATCAAGTCCTAACATTACACATTCGGGCACAAAGGCACAACGCACCGACCATGAATGGTCTACAATTGTCAAAATGTTTGGCATTGTAATTCATAGCGGAAATCATTCTTTATGACAGGTCATGCGTTACTCCACATCATATGCGAGTGAGTGGAAATTATCAGAAAAAAAAAAAAAAAAAAAACAAAAAATAAATTCCAAGAGCTTGTGCGACATATTCACAAATTTCATCACCTGCCTCTCAAGTTTGTCAACTTAATTAACCTCTTTCTGGTATCTTGTACTATCGTTACGTTTAGTATGTATCTAACGTACGGGTATACAGCGCGTGACACTGTATGTCGAGCTTAGGTCTGTGATCTCTTAGCTGTGATCTCTGTGTTCCTCGGTCATAAATAAAATTCTTGACAACTTAATAGAACACATGTATGAAAAATTTGATTTTCGAGAGACGTAGGGTAATTCCAATCCATACGATATTGTGTGCGGCAATCAGCATGGGCAGCTTCGTGTCGCAGACGAACAGAACTGTGTTTAGATGTGCAGATATTTCAACCATGTTTTCGACAAAATTTGTCCCTGTTAAGCGGAGATAGAATATGTTAGAATACTTAATGCAGTAGAGAGATTGACTGATTGACCGATTGACCAAGTGACCAAAGATGTGATGCAACCTTTTTTCAAGTGGTTTAGAACTTGTTTTTGTTAAACGTTGGACCTGAGGAAACAGGCGAGGTCATCATTTCAGACGTGCTGCTTGATTCTGTTCTTATTACGAGCGCATCCAAGGGTAAATGCAAACTTCAAAAGATCAGTCTTGCCTGTACACTTACAAATTTTGTGCAGTTTAAGTATTTATTTGAAAGATTCTCAATTTATATTATTTTAGCAATTGTGGAGAGCGCACTTCCGATTTTCCAATGGGTTCTCCAATGAAACTGAACGTTGCCAATAATGTCATTTGTAGTGTACTGGCAACAATCTGGTCGAGAGTCATAATACTCATTACATGCAACTTACCTCTTGTCTTTTTTGTCTCGTATGGATGTCCAATCTGGAGCTGTGACAAGTGCGAAGGTACTGTACTATTGTTGTACATCTTCTCATTTGACAAGCAAGCCACTTGTATCAAAATCGAAGCAAAAGTTGTTCCTTTACTATTTTGAGCTTATTTATACATACAAGTGGATTTTCATGTAGTTTTGCAAAAAGGCCTTTTCAAATATTTCAATTTAATGTATCAGGATGGGCGAAGAAGGAGTAAAGCTGATACTTACCCCAACTGTAATCACAATGGGTTCAACATGACCTAAGTGAATTATGGCTTACGCCAGTCTACCTACTCACCGAATTAACGTGATATTCTACAACGACCAAACATATTGTTTTAAATTTTCGCCCAATATGAAAGACAGGTATCTTGAACCTTTAAAAATTTGTGAATAACTGTTAAGAAATCCCTGAAATGAAAAGGTGACAATCAGCGGAGAAGCCGGCTCACAGTGGTCCCGCAGTTGAAGTAAATACCCGAAGTGACATATTTTTCGGGACAAATTGTTTTGGTTTTTCGATGCAAGTATGAGAACCTAGAGAGCCAAAATTTTGCTGACTTTTGATGATCCGTTTGGCTGTACCTCAAAGTTAGAACTTTGAAATTTGCAAAAATTGACGTAATTTTTAAGCAAATTTGATGTAGCCTGAAAGTAGGAACTTTGGAACCTAAAGTTGTATATATTTTTAAAGGGAATGCATTTAGTCTTCGAACTGCATCAACCGTTTTTTCATACCCCTTACCAATTTTATTATCCGGCTTTTAATTGAGGACACTTTTTGAGGGAGCATTTTAATGTTTGATGGGCTGTACAAAAAATGCTCCAAGAAACTTCAACGGGAAACTTTTTCTGAAAGCTAAAAGTATTTTTAATCAATGATGCAAAAACTAAAGTTTCCCAGTTTGCAGCTCGGGAGATCTAGGCGTTTAAGTGAAGCAATCTCGTTAATTTTTCGGCATTTTCAAACGATTTCCATTTCAATGCATGTATTATGGATCCGCTTCACATGCCACAAAGGGCGCAATATTTTGAAACAAATTGATTTCTGACTTTGGGGGATCTGGCACTAGTTTATGATTACCAAAACATTGGAGATTTCAATTAGAAAGATAAAGCTATGCCCTATACAGATAACGCAAATTCTTTATATATTGCAGTTGCATTTCAACATATGATGTGCAAAATTGATTGTATAACATGCATGGTATAGCAGCTTAATATTATAACAATACCAGATAGATATCCGGTACCTAGGATAGATGACCTCTTACATTCAGTAAGCAGTGTGTCATGGAAAAGTAGACTATATTTACAATCCGGATACTATCAAATCGGCATAGATGATAGAGATCGCGACAAAACGGCATTTATTATACTATTTGTAATGTTCCGGTTTAAGCGCATGTCATCTGGCCTGAGAAACACTCCAGCCACCTTCCAGAGATCAATGGACAGATTCTGGCCCTATGACATACGAGTATACTCATAGTATACATTAATTCGCATAATCACCAGATCTCTGGATAGCATATTTAAGGCCTCAACGGAAAACAAAAGACTTGATTTCAGTTAGTAATGAAGAGCAAGCCTAATTGTACTAAATTGCTTAGTTTTTTTTATTTTTAAGCAAATATATTTCTCCAGTTCTCCAGATAACGGCTTTAGTTTAAGCGACAATTTAGAGTAATTGGCAATAATAAATAATTATGTTATATATTTAAAAAAAGTGCATTTTTTAATATTATTTTTAAGCTTAAGTTTCTTCCGTTAATGGGTAAGATATTTCACTGTGCGGCTGTCGTGTAGATACATACATTTTGGTTGCACACAACAACATTAGGTAATAATCAAAACCCGACGCTAACATAATAAGTGCATAACATAACTTTAAAACGTGGAAGCTTAAGGAAGCTATATGATTTGAAGTCTAACACTACGACAAGCAGAAAAATGTCGTAGGTATGTTTTTTTTTTTTGGCGAATACTGAATTGTGTCCCTCAGAAATTTACTATTTGCAACGCTATTAGTTGGGGAACACTAAAATTCGTACACAGGTATATAATAGATAATAACAACCAAATGCATGCCAACTCTGAGGAGCAAAGTGGAGAGTCAAATGAGGTGGGGCCGTGAAAAATATTTTGGGTCGACGCACCAACCTAAAACACCACGACCGCCAGGTACGAATTTTAGAGATTAGAAAACTACCAAACGTTGTTGTGCACTCGGGAGATACTCAAGTCCAATAACAAAGTAACCCAGGTTGTCTCTCTCGATGCAAAATTCAGTTGATCGACTAGGAATTGACATTTTTGGCTTTCTTCGATACTGGTCACCACGACGCACAGTGTGTTATTTGGCCAAGCTAGCAGAACTTTATTCTTATTGCGCTTGGTGTAGCTAAACTATGGATTTCCCTATTCGGTGGCAGAAGAGAAGTAGTTCTTAGCAAGTTTTTAGGACCTATAGTCTATATACGTGTGGCGTCTAGCCCACGTCATTCGTACTAAATAAACGTCATCGATAGAAATAGCTCTAACTATAAGCAGACGCGATTTCGTTCAAATCGTCACTAGAAAAGATAGCAGAATATTATTTTCCCCAAAATATTTCTAAGAAAGTCACGAATTATACGAAATTCATCATTTGGAAGTAAATAAAAGATTATTCAAGTTTTTCTTTTCAATTTTAAATTGCAATTTTAATTGTGCTCTCATCATTTTCTTCAACGGAGCTGCTACTATGATGAAAATTCCTCGGGAGCCTTTAACAGAGCAATACATTCTTGTCGGTAGGGGGTTAGGGGATTCCTTATTCTATGAAGCGCTGTGCTACGACTCGAAAGATATGAATGTTACATGCATGTTAAGCCACAGCAAAAGAGCTTTCACAGCAGTGATCCTTTATTATTCTTTTATTGACTATTTTTTTTTTTAAATTGGTTGTCCTACTATCTGAGCTCAATGCAAACTCCTCTGTCAAATTTGGTACATCTCTCTTGCCAATCAAACTTAAACACACTTCTGCGGCAATATAAAGTTCTCTTGTAGTTTTAAGTTAGTTTATTTTTCGTTTTAGCACTTTGGGTGTACATTTGTTAAATGCTTTCGAAGGTAGTCCAGAATTCGATGTCATGCTTGATGTTGGGACTAGACCATTGATCTACTGGCAATCCAATTTTCTGATCCAACCATTCCACATCATCGTTCCGAAACCTTGGAATTTCCCGCTTACTTCGTTCCAAACTTGCATGAATATTGCAACTAATAGAGTTTACATATGTCTGTAGCACTCTAGGTATGTCTAAAATGACAATACTTTCCATTATGTGGACGGAAATTCGCCCGTTATTGGCAACTTTGACAATAGCTATAATTTCTATGCGGTCACCCATTTCCAATCAATCCACTTCGCTTGCTTCTTGGACGAAGCAAAATCTAATTTTAGACCTATAAATCAGGGAAACTTTAAGCACATAATCCAGCTACGTTAAGCGTGTCTGAGACGCATGTCAAAACTCGCAAAATCTGATACATAGATAAATCAGATCATTAAAATGAGACGTAATCTCAGTAATCCGCCACATGAAATACACTTCCACACCTTGAAGAACTGCAAATATGAATAAAAATAGTTCCACACCTTCCGCTGTAATCTAAAATAGACTCAAGAAAGCCCCTCAACAGCACTTCGGCCAAACACACAAATCATAGATACAGTACAGCACACACATCAGGCATCATCCAATCCTCACCCTAGGTAATCATTCAAATGTCAAGTGTATCACGCGACTTATCACACTTTCGCTGCGATCTGCCAAAATTTGTAATAAACCGCGTAACATTTATGATCTGACTATTTGCTGGTGCGGTGCATGTTTAGAAATGAAAATAGAAATCTGGCAGCCATAATCTGCTGCACTTAATTAAATTATTACAGACACTGAGATGCGCACACACCGTGTGCGGTGTCTTGCAGCAGACTTCTGGGCGAACGTTTCCGATTCACAAAGAATAATACCACTTGGCCGCTGAATTGCCATTCTGACCATGAAAAGTGCCACGGTTTTATGAATCGAAGACGGTGCGATGCAGCCACGAAAATACTACGGAACTACGCCACCGCAATGGTAATCATAATAATAAGACACCCATTTGGCATGTGTCCATACGATGACAGCATTCATCCGCTTATCTATCTGAGCTGACGACGCTGGCGACGACAGCGGCAGTCGCAATGAATGCATCCAATGCATTCGATGCAGTCGATGCAAAAGCATTGAATGCAGTGGCGATGGCGATGACGGCCAGGATGCCGCTCGTAGATGTGTGGACGTAAACGGTAGCCACACCAAATTGCGTATCATCAAACGAGAACAAGAAAATAATGAACTGTGACCGGATTTGCTACTTCAACACAGACAGTGCAGTGGGAGGGGGTAGGCAACTTAATTGCAATAAGCGCAGGCCAGTGATTTATGTCATCAGATGTCAATTCTGTGAAGAACGCGCACCAGTTCTAGATGCCTAGAGAAAATAATCAAGCATCAACGGCCAACCGCGAACCGCCAACCGTCGAACAGCCAAACCGGATGAATGAACACCGCAATGAGATCATTTAATTAAAATCTAATTACAGATGCATTTATCAATGATCGCACATTCGAAGTTCGACCGCTGCACCCTATTGGGATGTGTCTGGCCGCTGGTGGCTTGGCCGACCGCTGTGCTGGCTGCCCCCATCGGGCTTGAAGCTGTCGATAGATGCTCGAACTCGATCACTGGGTTAAGAATGCAGTTAATCATTCGGTAATTGCGGACTCGGATTACCGCCACCCAAGGTTACACATCCCCAACCGGGTCAGTTGTGAGCTATGTGCTTGAGTTGACGTAACTCACGCGGACGGACAGAGGAAATATTTATTTTTTTGACAAATCACATCGACTGTGAGTGATATATTTTTGTTTACACGTGTCATCGGTTCTCATTTGACGGGCTCTAGGTGACAGTACGTACGGCGCATCGGCCGCGTTTTGCACAAAGAACCGCGAACGGATGTGAATGGAGGTCAGATTTAGAACGAGCGTATGGATCGGTTTTATTTGTTTGCGAATGGATTTACGCTGAATCTAATTGGATGTGACATTTCGTTGCACTTTGATGCATTTAATGATTTCAACGGAAGAGCACTTCAAGTGAAGCTATTAAGTTGAAACCTCGAGGTATTTCCATTCATGACACGATTTAATTTACCGCGTGTATCAGATGAGTATCACTGTTGCGGAGGCATCTTAATTCATTTGCAGCAGTGTCGGACTTATGATCGGAGTCTTGCATTTGGATCGAATGCAATGTCGGTGGCTTGCCCAAGAGTGCACTGATTTGTGTGTGATGTGGTGCGTCTGCCTTTTCGAAGTTCATGCGGCATTACATAAGCGGAACCACTTCGAATGTGCCATTGACATAAAGTGTGTAGAGCGTGAACCTTGGATTTTCTTGGTATTTTCTTTTCTTTTTTCAATTTCATCTAGGTCTGAGCGTAGGGCAAAATTGTGCTAATACGACTTGTACTTTCTTTAAGACGCGTTCGAACTTGGTGGTCATCTGGGACGTTTGGCTGCCTCAAGGGTATCATTTCGTTGTTAATAATTTGGGCAACACTACACGCCTTTGAAACACTTTTTGTTCGCTGAACTAAAACTATTTGATTTTTGAAGACCATTCTCAATAAATCCGCACCGAATTTGGACATTCGTCGTGGTTTTTTCAATCTGGTGCTGTCGATGACAGGGGACTGGGCGGCTGTGTGCAGGCAAGGCCAGTCTTCTACAAATTAGTCAAATTGCTGGGTTACGCAACTGACATGAACCCCATCGCTAGCTCAACGTTCGTGTGTGTCGTGGTGTAAGGTTTCACTGTGATTGAAGGACATACTCTGGCGGGCAAAAATCAATCCATAGCGAACCACGTAGTGCAAAACGTTACAATTTTGAGGTAGTCAGCGAGTTTGTCTACCTCGGGCAAATATGAAGTCCGACTCAGAGTCGCTTCTGAAAACCAGTGCTACTAAAGTTTTTCGAAACAAGTTTTATCGGCAACTCCTCTTCTAAACCTTCATTTTGCCAGTTCCCCCTCACGGATCCGAAAGCTGGCTTCGAAATTCCGCGTCAGACATTAGTTCCTCTCTGCGAGGAATTTGAATGGAGTAGAGGACAACCGCATTGTCTACAAGCTGCAGCAGGATGTGGATGTATACCGGAAGGAAAAAATTGGCTTGACCACATTGAGCGCATGAATACCAATGCTCCAGTGACGACGGCTTTCCTGGGTCTATTCTTCTCGCCCCTGGAAAAACGTTGTCACAAGACGTAAGAGCTTGGTCCCGATAACTGGAAACGGCGTGCACGCTTGAGAATGCAAAATGGGCTCGCCTGTAATTCGACCGACAACAGTGAAAGCCAGTATTAGCACATGGAGGCTATAGAGTCGTTGGCGCCCAGTGGTTCCATAGAGGCAAAATTACCCTGAAATGAAATACTACCTAGAGAAATTTGCTTTTGATTTTTCGATTCTACAAATATGAAAATTAAGAAATCAAAATTTTAGCTCAAAGTTACGCTTTTGAAGTCTGTCAAAAAGTTTGTCTTTTTCTGACTACTTTGATGTTAAATATTTTCTAGATTTCAGTTTTTTGAAAGTCGTATGGTTGGCCTTCAAATTGCATAAACGGTTTTTTCATGTTGGTTCACAATCGCTCAAACTTGGCGTTTAATTACGAGTAAGTGCAGCTACGCAGGTCGTGTTTTAATGTTTGGACTGTAGCTTTTTTGAAAGCAGAAACCGTCCTCTCGTCATGCTGCAAAAATCATTGACTATTGACCTCTTTAGTGTAGTAATATGATGTACTCAGCTGCAAGCCACATATTGTGCAAATTGGGATTGTAGCGATGAAAAATGGAATGGAATACATTTTAATGTAATTATGTTATTTTTGGCCTGTAATGAATGTTATCTAGAGCCCACATCTGGTCATGGAAAATGAAAATGGCCACTGGGTTATAACTACCAAGTTGCTGGACTTACTGCACTTTACTGGATGCACTTCCCTGTTCGATTTATCTGGTTTTCGAAACTGGTCTAATCACCATTTGCCATTGGGATGAATTAAACCTCACTATCATGGGGTGTTCCATAGGTTGTAGTAGTCTGACTGTGGGTATCACAATTTCCCCACTTGGTCTAAGTATGCTAGTTTATTCACTAGCAACCCCCTTCCCTAACCTTCCGACTGGACTTATGACTTCCGGGATCGGATGTTTGCCTGGGATATAGGTAACTTAACCTTCAAGGCATGGAGAACTAATGAGGCTACTCCTGCTATTAAGGAAGAGGAAAACAAACGTATTTTAGGATTCGAATAAGAGTTCGAACCCGTGGACCGATCATAATGAATTTTGGTAGTACAAGTGCCAATCGTTTTTCGAAAAAGTAACATTTTCATAATTTTTTTTCACTTCAGTTTCCTCTGTTAATGTGTAATCCGATTGAGCTATATGAACCATTTTTGAAAAGATCTCGTTGCACATGTATTATGTTTCATTAAGATCGATCTACGGGTTCAAAAGTTACATATGGCGGCGTGAGAAGTAAGTAGGTAGCAGCACTCAATAAGAAGCAACAAGAGAAAAGTCACCGGTGCAAAGCACCAGCGGATCACCCGGATCGTGGTAGGAATTTGGTTGGAATTGTTCTTACCTCAGTCAAGAGTTGCAATGCGTCTCCACGGAATAATCAATCACAAAATGGAGAAACTTAAGGAGCTGTTTTGTTAGCGTGGCACACACACTTTACCGAAAAATAAGCGGAGCCAACCGTTGTGAGATCATTACGTATGCTTTGCAAGTGTAGAAGGGCCAAAGCGCATCTGTTGCTTGGTTGCAACTCAGTTTCAAGCCTCAATTCCCACGGTCTGAGGACTGCTACTTTGGAACAGTTTCGAATTCAATTCAACAGCAAAAATCTCAAATCAACTCGACATTAAATTGCCGTAGCACTAATTAGCTTACAAATGCATTTATAAAGGAATGACTAGACCGCGGTTTCCATATGCATGCATTTTCCCACTAGGCAAACCATTCGTTAGCTACCGCAAAAAATTTGAAATCAAAAATTTCTCAAATAACAACATGGCATAACATTTCGCAAGTTCTCATTGGAGCCTACGATGCGTCATTCCCTGTCGTCGATTCACTACTGACTACTGAAACCTAAAAAGAGTTTGAAGAATGTGCAATGTTACCTGATTCTTCGCGTTGTCTACTCATTTCCCAAAACATTGAATGACTCATTGATTTGATCGCATTGCAAGTGCTCGAGTTTTCAGTTTTTTGCTTAAGTGAAATACCAGTGGAGCCCAATTGCAATTAACCCCATTATGACATTGCGATACCGTGCGTCATTACTCAGTCACTATCTGTTGGCAACCTGACAAGTCATACTTTACTTATCTCTTGAGACATTAGGTTTATGCGAGGAAGTGATGACTTCCTGATGTTTGGTCTCTTATTTAGATACAATTGAGCTTTTGAGAACTACCAAAACGAACCACTAAGGAAGTTTGAAGTCTTCGATGTTTTATTTTATAGCCTCCAACATTCGAATGAATATCAGACAACTGTCCTAACAAAAGTGAGGGAGATGGCAATTTTAGTTATTGTGTGTATTTGTTCTGTTTATTATGTATTATTGTCTAATTTGACTTAAGTCTACGTATGTACATTATGGTTGCGCCTTTATTCGCATCGGCCTGCAACTTAAGAAAGCAACAACACGAGAGAAAAGTTAACGTGGTTAAGTTCACGTTGCTGGTGGTGGTCAGTTCACGTTGCTGGCCTATGTGTGAGAGAACTTCGTTCGTGCAGAATATGGCCCTTGTGACAGATGTCACCGTTAAGGTCGTCACACTTCAGAAAAAAAGAAATTGATTCTGCTGCACTCCCTGATGGCAATGACAGCATCATCATCGAAACGCATATGGCCTCGCCGGCTAGCTATCGCCGGTAGAACTAGGTCTAGTTAATCTACACTATAATGTAAAACTGGTTTTAGTTACTGAAGAAGATTTCTTTTATCTCCAGGGTATTGTAGGGACTGAGGCCCAAGTCCCGATGTATACTTAGCCAAGTTTACATTTCAGGCCAATTTTCTTACAATGCTACTCGCGTAGATTCCGAACATACCTAAGTGTCTGAAGTCAAGGTAGAGCATGGTTCGAAGGTATGGAGATAAAGGAGGTATGTACCAGTAAGCGTTGGTCTTAAATATATGTGGTTGTTGAGAGTTGCGCTGCGATGCGCCAGTAGACTATTTGTGCGCCGCAAATATTCACAGTTGACAGCCCCAGTTTTGCTGCGCACTCTATGGACAAGGGCTATGTTTTCGGTAGAACTCCGATTTGTACACTCGGTGCACTCAAATTGGGCTTAAATAATCATAAGACGGGCGGTGATATAAAATGCGCGAAAATTATTTAATAATTTGAACCTATTGGTCAAAGTGACAAAAAATACTATGAATTGTAAAAATCTTCCCGCCTTATTTGAATATGATCCAAAAGCAAGTGGAACAACATTTAAGAGACATTAATTTATTTTTTAGATCATTTATTTATTTTTAAATATGGAGATCAGTTTCATTTTCCGTTGCCCTCCGATTTTATTCTTAAATTCACCTGCCCAAAATTACGTTATGACATCTTTTTACCAAAGCTCTGAAACCCCCTTTTTTGTCAGAGGTTATTAAACACCATACTGGAGCACTCAGGCAACGATTCGTGTCCAGGCAGCAAACCCCGGCCATCCTCCTACCAAGGATCGACGACTCCAGTGATAGTGCCCTTAATTTGATCACAACAGCAAACGGTGACTGGACCGATTCGAAAAACCGATAAATGTATTTTGACTTTGCTTTTACTGGGATTCGAACCGGGGACCCTTCGAATGAAGGGCAGGCACTTAACCAACTGCGCCATCCTGTACTCCCCACTTACCCCAATCACTGGGCTGGGTAACAAGAACTAGGTGAGAGACTATATAGGCGAGCCACATATTTAGCATGTTTCAAAATGTCATAAGAAGAAATCATTTATATTTCTGTGGTCACTAGTCATAAAGACCTAAGTCGGATTTTACATTTTTTCAGGAGGGGAGTTCATACTTAAGCTATTATATTGTTGGCAATATCTTCTGTTTAAAATAAGATCCGCACATGAAAAGGTGCAAGGGATTTAGACACGCTGAACATATTGGACGCATTTTCGCCCTTACTCGAGTTAGGCGGTAATGGTTATATGGCGACAGATTAATGCTTGTATAAGTTGCACACCTTAAAGACGTGAATTGTCTGAGATCGTATGCTAAATAATTATAGAATTCTTATATAACATTAAAGTAGAAGTGACATCTGCTATAGTTACATTTACTTATTATTTATACATATTCATGGTGGCCCCAAGAAGATCTGCTAATGTTAAACGCATATGCATTTTGTAATGATCAAGTTTGTGATCAAGTTTGATCGGACAAATGTTCCCCATTTTGCTCTACATGCAAATTATCTTTTGTAAATGCGTGTTCCATCCTGTTGCACCAGAAATAGAGTCCGATAATTCTTGTCCATGGAACAGAATTGTGCCAATTGCTTGGATTGCCTTTCAAGCTACCTTTCTATTGGCTAGAACAAGAACAGAGAAAAATGTCATTGTGTACTGTATGTGCCCATTAAACATTTCCAAGAACTCAATTTGAATCCGCAAAAAGAAAACAGAAATATTGGAAAGTAAAAAAAAAAATTTCTTGGTCTTATTTGACCAATTTAATCAATTAATTAAAAAAAAAACACATATTTTGAATTCTATCATAAATTTTTGTAGCATTTTAGTATTTTTTGCTTAATTATTATATAAACATTAATTCAAGGAAAATGACGACTGAATTAAATAAAATATTTCCGCTTCATCTTCAATTGCATGGCAGTTATTTATTTTTAGAAAACAGTGTTAAGTTTCATAAATCATTTACAAATAAAACATGCTAACAATATACGATGCATTTATATCACAGCTATTTTAGATAAGTTCATAAAAATAGCAGTGGTATGAAGGCGTTGTATATTGGCTCTATCACACGTCATTGATGCATATATCAGAAAATAGGAAAAACGCGAAATAAATTTAAAGTGATTTTCATAAATGTTATTATAGGAAAATAAATTAAACAAATTTTAACTTCAGCTGAAAATTGTGGATTTATAAAAAGTTTTGCCGACTAAGCAGGTGGAGTATTGAGAAAGAGAACAAATGTACTCCAAATGTACTATTCACAATTCGGCAGTCGGGTAGGGCTATTATTCATGATGGACATAGACGAAGCTTCTGCCTGCGTTGCAGACTGACTATTTGATACCGAGTCCTAACCGCGAAGTTTGAGAAAATTTGTCTAGGCAATTGCACTCTTTCTCTTGCCAATGTCTCGAGAAAGGTGGAGCCAAGAATTATGTAAAATCCTGCTATTCATAGCAGGAATTAAAGCCCAATTTAAGATTCGATTAGGTTATCCCCGGAATGTCGGAAACGCGTTTATAAAAAATATCCTTGCTCCTGCTCTGTTGTTGCCACAAAGTACTCTTTCATTTAAGTGGTGTTTCATATATTAATTAAATAATTAATAATGGACAGTTAACACTTCAGACACTTTTCATGTGAGACCTATGTAAATTGCAAACTAATGATATTTGGCCCAATTATCAAATCGGGGCACCTCTAAACTGGTCCGCATAGTCCCTTGGAGTGCCCCATTTATGTTCTGTAATCACTGGCAAGCTTACATAGTACATATTGCAAGGCTTTCATCTTGAATAGTCGTTCGAGCTGCAGAACTTTTAAAATAAAAACAAATCATTCATCCTTTTCTCAATTACAGTTTCTGTTATTTTATTCATCCAAATCGAACAAGTAACTGCCGCAAGTACGTCGCAAACGCAGTCCTATCGATGTTATTATGCATTTTCGACTGTACTAAATATTACATGACGTTCTGATTGTTGGTCTACTTCAGCCAAATGCTTTTTAATTCTCCAATGCTCTCTGTTCTCGAATGTCGACACTCTGACCAGTGCATCAGCACTTTCTTATCTTTGTTGGAATGTCTGGTAGGTTGCATGACAAGTTGTTTTGACTTAGTGCAAACAATTTTTCGTAATGTAGACATATACGATCGTATGTACAAAGCCCGTACTCTTCTTCCGGATGACATTCATATCCACTTCTGCAATATTCTCTCACCGATCATGTTTTTCTCATCAGAGATGTTTTTGTACAAAAATAAAAAAGCTATACCCTCTTCGAACACAAGGGGAAAAAAGCAGAAAGTCCATAAGGCTTATAATAGTCCATCATAATGCTTGTTTTGTAAAATTGCTCCCTTTTTCTATTCCAAAAACTCTTGGGTGGCTTCCAACTGAGATAGACTATCTTCCCACGTTCTCTGTCTCCCGCCGCTAGAAGAAAATTTCCAATCAGACCGGCACTATGTTCCCTAGGAGCTCTTGCAGCTATTTTATCATCGATTTTATTGCCTTCAACGTCAACTTGTCCCAATTCCCACCGTAATTTGATCAGACTTCACCGGGAGATAACTTGTCGTGCGTTGAAACTGGTTAAGAATAATGTTTTAATTTACTGCCTGAGTGTTCAGCAGTTTATCACCGGCTTCGCATTTAAGACGCAGAACTGACGTTCAAATAAAGTTTATGATAGCGCCATCCGCGTAAGCGAATAATTTGTCTAGAAAACTGCTTAGGAATTTAACTCATTTCGAATGGTTTGGTTCGGAGATTGAATTTCTTCACAATTCACATTGGGTGTCAGATGCAATGGTTAACTTTTTCCTCATATGAAAATGGCCATTTAAGGCGCATGGACAACTTGCCTCTGGACAAAAGAGTCTCTGATTTCGTGACTGTAAGACAAGGCGGCAGAGGATGCCCGCGTTTGAATTGGCGCACACAATAGTAGAAGGACATCATTCATGTTGGAGTTCGCAACTGTGACTAGCCACTCCGGAACATCACTGGATACAAGGAAGAAACGTGATTACCAATTAACACACCTGGAAGGCATGATCATCTACCTCGGCTTCTGTTGAAGAATTTTGAAATTTGTTTAAATGTCCATCCTGCCATCGCACAGGAGTAATTACAACGTCATAACAGAAGTCATTTCAAGACAAGTCTTCTTATGGCTACAATCAAGAGCCCTCAAATGATCTTCTCGTGGATGAATCGTTCGGTGGGTCTTTGGACTTTTGACTTGTATCATTCTGTTGAGAGGGGATTCCTAGTAATTGCCTCCATTTCCAACTCAAAACAATGTATCACCCAATGGAACCTGTGTAGCAAGTGGTAGTGAATAAATACCATCTGCAACCACAGCATCAATGTCAAGACAAACGAGGTTAGTCTTCGTCGCTCAGTAGCGCAGTCGATCTACGGATAAGCAGCATTTTTAAAACAAATAATGCCCAATTGCACCGCCATCTGGCATTCCTTCGTTTTCGGTAAATGACAGTTGGATGAAAAGTGCCCAGTGAGTGCTCCAATTGCATCATACACCAAAATTTACAAAATTTCGGATTTATTTTTTCAGTCGAAGACGGGTCTAACTCAACTCTTTGATCGTCATCAAGTTGACAAATCGATCCTTTGCCAAACCCGATCACATCAGATGACATATACCGAATGTCTGATTCAGTTTGTTTTCACAATGTTTTTGGCACCATCTTCTGAATGTAGGCTAGAAAAGTCCACAATAATTTCCGAGCCATTAGCCAAATATGCAACCACCAACCGCGTAGAAATCTCACAACTGTCCACCGACGTTCAGCGTTCGGACTCACTCGTACTGCATCTTCAGGCGAAAAATTCCTGACATATCATCATCCTCACACAGTCCGTTTCAGCAGTACGTTTAAATTTCATCCAAAAATAAATCATTCTTAAATGAAAAACAAATAAACACCAATTTGGCAACTCTGCATACACAAACCACTGACGTGAATTGCATTACAAAGTACACACGCTAGATTAACCATCAGACACCCATGGAGCGGGAGTGAATCCCACTTCGTCAGTCCTTTAAATAGAACCGTCTACCTACACTGCATTCCGTCAAAGACCCGCCGCGAGGAGGAACTGCCCGCCACCGAAACTGGGATTTGCAACCCAAAATAATTCGGTCCATCAAAATGCATAAATAAACAGAACGAGCTAATCAACGCACCATCGCACCGTCAGGAGCCCTGAGCGCGATGGCTCAAGAACAAGTGCCCGCCACTCATGTCGGATGCACCACGATGCGCACATCGCCCCAGATCTTCTATATCTCGTTCTCACCAGTAACTGACCATCGCCAACAACCATAACAATAACAATAACAACAACAGCAAGCAAGAACGCAACAGGAACGCGGCGGCGATGACGAGAACGAAGACGTTGAGCCGATGAGACGATGATGCGATGAGGACGACCAAGGCACAGTCAAGTCAACAAGTGATGACTTCAGATTGATTGTTCGGTTCCAACTAAGTGATTCTCTGTTTACCAAACTTATTGATCATGAAGATGAGCCAATACCAACCGGAGCGGAGCCGTATGTGGTGTGCGGTGTGCAGTGTACGGCGTTCGGTGTTCGGTGTGGCGCGGTGTGATGCATCTGTCCGTCCGTCTACTGCATCTACGTGCGCGTAGATGCACACACAAAGTGGCCACCACGAATGCGGAAAACCACATTCGTGCCGCACAATACTTCTCATCTCTGGATCCCAGCTCCTCTTGCCACCATCCTGCTGCCTGCTGCTGCCGGGATGGGGATCAAAGGCTCTCTGAACGTACTGCACACAAGAAAACCTCGGACGGAGGAAATCTGTAAAAATACATATCACACAAAAGGTGCCGACAAACATCATAGAGAAGCACACAAGACGACGGCGGCAAGCGGCGAGCCACGACGTCCGTGTCCATCCGTCGATCCGTTGTGTCCATGCGCTAAAAAAAGATACAAACACTCTCCGTGGCCTGGATGAGGATGAGGAGTCTGTTGGATTGCTGGATGGAACACACACACGCTTGCCACCACCACACCAGGTTGGTGTTTGATTTTTGATGGTTCCAAACTATTTATACAGAATGATGGTAACTGTTTAACCAGCATTTTCATCGGCTCTGTCCTGTCCTGGAATTGAGACGCTCACCGCCACTTGGTGGTGGTGCTTTGATTGCCGGCTGAGCGTTTGAAAGTAAACAGAAGCGTTACAACGAGAAAAATCTGAAGATGCACTTGCCGCGATGACACATATCCGACTGGCCTTTGTATTCGTCTGTGTGTGTGCGTGGTGTGGAACATCAGGATCAACGATGACAAGACGACGAAAACAAGGTGCACATCTTCAGCGACGACGTACCGACCGCATTCCCACAATTCGGATGATTTGTGTATCTCACAGAAATTCAATTGCTGCTCAACGGGTCGTCCTTCTCATCGAGGCTTACATCGAGTGCCCGTGTGTGTATGGATGTCTGCTTTCGAAAACTGAACATAAATAGATATCCACTTAGGGGAATGGGAAAATTTTGCTATTGGCAGTCAGCGGCAGCAGAGAGTCTTGAGGAGGGCTGGCCGAAAACAAGAAAAAAAAAATATTTTTTCGAAATATTTAGACAGTGGTGATGAGAGGCGAGATGCAGGAGCATGAAGGTGCGCATGACCTCACTGGAAAGGTGACAATGCCCGTTTGGAGTGATCGCTTTCTTGGATGGGCTTCTTTTGGATGGGTTTGCGAATTGTGTGCCAATGCCCTGAAATTGATGGTCCAACTGGGGGAAGCTAGGGTGTGGAATGGACCGATCTTGTTCATACCTCAATTTATGGGCCTTAAAGTGGGACATCTGTAGTTTTGACAAGGACAAGTTGTGTTCCCACAAAATGCACTAAGTAGTCCATTTATTAAATGAGGCCTTCCATTTTTTGAGTACGAAGCCTCGACTCCTTTGCGGTGGAGAGTGCATGATGATCATGTCATCAACTACCACCCGCTTGGGTGCAAACAATTTATAAACTCAATCATAGGTCATAGCTTGAGCGAGTACAGTGGTAGTAAATACGTTAACTACTGGTACAAATTGGGTTCAGATTGCACGGCTTCCGCCATCAGTGGCCACTCAACTCCCTGAGCTTTCATAAATCGCACATCCTGCTTTGGAGTGCTTCCTGCCCGAAGCAGTGCGCAGTGAAAGATAATTGAATATCTTTCTATTTCTGTTTTAATGTATTGTTTATTTATTCTTTTCTTCAAGCGGAGTACAAAAACCGCTGCTCAACAATTTCCATGAATTTGTATGATATGAATTAGTTCTGCTGCCAGGCAAAGCACCACCAACAGGAAATGATGTCTGAAACGGAGCGCATTTGGATGTTTTACTGAAATAAAAACTAAGTACATGCGAACTAGTACTCGTGTTTGAAGCGAAAGAACTTATTCAATAATAATAGGAGAAATGCGCAGATTTCTTGCCGATAAATGAGGAAAAGAAGACACGTGTTCCATTAATTGCTGCACTTGTGTACATTCCTGGCCTTGAGAGCTGCTCCAGACGAGACTTCTTTATAACTCCATGCCTACACAGTCTGCAGGCCAGTGTACACTTTTGTTTTTGCTTTTTTCGTTGCCAAACTCATTGGAATGTGCAGGATGGAGAATTCTCGCTGCTGCAGAGCTACATTGATGTCGGTAGTAGGGTCACCGAGACCTTCACTGTCAAAAATGGATTTAGACAAGGCTACGCGATGTCATGCGATTTGTTCAACGTCTTTAAAAAGTCCGTGCAACTGTTAGTATACGTCGACGACATTGAAGTGATTGGCAGAACACAGCGAGACATCAGTGAACCGTTTGCTAGCTGTGAGACGGAAGCGGCTGCAATGATTCTGGCGAAACATGTTTACCTCGAGAAAGAACACAAAATATAAACGTGGGCAGCACAGCGATAACTACGAGATGGTTAACTACCTCTGTTCCGCAGAATAAATCTTATATAACTCCGGGCTCAAGGGGCAATTGAGTTGTACGGCCCTTTCTCGAAGAACCAAGCCATCATTGCATAAAATCCTTGATCATCCCTGTCCTGCAGTGCGGAGGCATCTTAATATCGGACGAAGACAGTCCTTGATCTCTTGGACAGAAAAGTTCTGCGTGCGACCTTTCGTCATGCCTGCATTGGTGGTTCCTAGAGAAGAGGCTACAGCCACGAAGTGCATGGGCTGTATAGCTACCTAGTCAGCCGCCTACGGAGCGAAAGCCTTGGGTAGTTGAATCGTGTAGTTCGCATTGACAACTCAAAGAGTCACAGGCTCCGAACTCGTGGTACAACTGAACAGAGAACTCCCGCTCCTGGAGAGGCTTGTTGGTAGAGACCCTGATTTGTTAACTAGGTTAGAAATTGCATAGTCCTGCGGAGTTTTCTCAAATCCACACTTACTTGCTATGTACATTACTGTACAGCCGGGTCTACATTAATTGCTGCCACTCCAACTCTAGGATTGCCGCTATTGCAAACTGATCCACGGCATAATCGACAGTCCACCTGTATCTTTGCTTGGTCTTCGTTGATTGCGGCTGGGGCTGTGGAAGAAGGTTGTTCGTCCTTTTTGTTCTGCCCTTATATACGACCTTGTCAGAGGGATGGTTACTGCACAAAGCGTTAACATAAAAAGGATAGAACCGAGTCATCGTCGGCAGCCTTGCTGTCCTGCCGTCGTGGAGATTAATTTGTGCCACCTTAAATTGTACCACCACGAGTTAAATCTTCCACGAATTGGCAGGACTCTTAGCTTGCAGAGGATAGTCTGGTAACAGTGGCATGCATTTGTGGCCAAGTAGTACGTCGGCTTACTATTGCCTGTATTTCCAAAACGTCTGGCTTCGCCTTCCCGTCATGGCAATGCAATTCTGAAAGAGGCGTTGAAGGTGACTCTCTCTTCTTTCCATCGGGAATCACTGTTCCTGGATGTGAAGCCTCAGGACTCAGGAAAGGCACCCAGGCTTTTCAAAATTGTGAGTGTAATCTAGTTATTGGCTGAAGAAGAAAAAACGCGGGGGCTTAGATGGCTTACCGTGAGAGCTCTTCCAGGGCGGTGGTGTATGCTCCCTGCACCGGATCATATGTAGAACTTGCGAAGACGAAAGCATGCCCGACGACTGGAATATTAGCGTCATATGCCCCATTCACAAAAACAGGCGATCCTACCTATCTATAGATAGATATATCCCCGTAGCCTAGAAGGTCATGCCTAGCAAACTGTGTGAACAGGTTAAGCCTTTTTGCACCGCACTCATCGGCACGTACCAGTGCGGCTTCCGGCCCGCAAATCGACTATGGACCAAATCTTCACACTAAATCAAATCCTGGATAAGACCAGCAAGTCGATACGCACCACCTTTTCATCGATTTCAAAGCAGCAAGCGACAGCATTCATCGCAAGAATCTATTCCACCAGGCTGCGGATATAGTCCGGAAGGCAAAACTCGGCCACATAGAGCGCATGAACACCAACGCTCCAGCTAAAACGGTCTTCGAAACCGAGCCTTCTTGTTCGAGAAGGAGAGGAAGACCGAACTTCCGGTATAAAGACGAAGTAATCCCGGATGCAAAATAGCTTAGTCTTGATGACTGGAAGCAGTGTAGCAGACCGAAATCTCTAGTGTCACCAATTCAGCTGGCCATGCCGTCAGTTCTTTGTAGCTTTAGCTCAAGCAAGTTTCTCCTTCTTTTTCTCCGTAAATGGTCCGAGACCGCTTTAGCATTGGAAGCCTTAGAGGATTTGTCTACACTAGATTTGTGGTGATGACAGTCTTCAGAGTCGGGTTCTTCTGGTGAAATAACAGTGATGGAGGTGTACTTGGAAGTTAGTGATCTAGAGGCAGTAAACGCATTATGATAAACCTTTCTATCTGGTTGATGCTTCTTGTCGCCACCAGAGTATGCACTAGGGTATGTCCCAGAAACGTGTGTTCTTTTCCTTATCAAGTTCCGTGAACGCAAAATCTGATGTAGCTTGGTCTATTTATAGACGGGAAAAATACGAACAAAATGGAAACTTCTTCTGGAACTACAAAGAATGCAAAAGGACTGGTATGTAGGTCGGAGTGACTTAAGAGTAGACTTAGACCATACCTCGAAGCGGAGTCAATTTTGAATAAATAGAATGCTTAGATATTAGCTCAAGATCGGTGTACGTGTGCTTTGCTTCACAAGAAGACGTTTGCAATTCAATAACAATATTCGCGGGAATCGTGCAAATTCGAATAACATCATTAAATAGATTTTTTTTTCACTCTATTCCCAACTTTTCGAATCGTGTGATTACAGTGAAAAAAATGTCTTCATTGCGAGTTGTAGGGAATCACATAATACTTTAGTTCCACGAAGTGGGTACTTCCTAGAGTTTGGGACTTCCTAGAGAGTGAAACCAACCGTTTGGGTATTTTTGTGTCAAAAGTCTTGGAAACCCGCTCGCTTGGTTGCAGTCAGCCACGGTTATTTCTTTATTCCAATTCTCGTATTTTTGCTATATACCATTGTTCTGTATTCCATTCACGGGTCGGACGAGATACGGCTGGGAACCAGACGTTTTCGTGAAAGTCTGCGTTGCATTGCAACTTCGGCGTTTGTCAGACACAAGTCAGTCGAATTTTTGTAATCATCGAGGTTTCCTGGGTCTTCTTATGCATGTGAAATCTTGTGCATAAGTACATCGAGGATTTAGGAGATTAGATATGATCTCTCAGCGTTGGAAATCGATCCAAATCACCCCTTGCTTATGCGCCACTTTCACAATTCCAAGAGAACACGCTGCCCATCTGTGTCGATGACGCAAATAAATCTCTCTCTGACCCAAGTACTTTAAGTTTCAAAACTTGATGGATATACCCAAAATTAAAACCAGAATCGTATATTCGGTTGCTGGAAAGATCATCGTCTGGTGGGATATCTTTAATATCACATTAAAATAAACTTTCGTGCAGTATTGTTTCCAGCTGAGCTAGATAACCCACGGGAGGATCGATAGTATTTAAGATTCGACGATGCGTTAGGTGCTTGCAGGAAATATACACTTTTATAGGGCACCCCAGGAAGAGCACAGAAGGCGGTCACGATCGTTTCTTAGTTCATTTAAACTTTTATACGTTCTCGAGGAAATCGATGGAAGCAACGATGACCGATGATCTTGAAATACGCGGTCGTTTCTGAAACCGGGAGATTTATGCTGCCTGTGGGATGTTTAACAAATCTATCATGAGCAGAGAATGAGCTTGGGTGCGAAATTTGATAGTTTGTTGGATAGGCCATGGTTGCTCTGTTACGTAACGCCGTGCTTCTGGCTTTCGTCACAGAATGTTGATTTGAATTTGAATTGATTTCAAAACTTCGGAATGACGTATTTTTATAGAACGGAAGTGCTAAATAAATTACAAAAAAAATACCGCTATAACTGAACATCCGGTTGCGTCGTTACTAGCCATTTTCCTCAAAAGGATGAGGATGAGGATGAGGATGAGGATGAGGATGAGGATGAGGATGAGGATGAGGATGAGGATGAGGATGAGGATGAGGATGAGGATGAGGATGAGGATGAGGATGAGGATGAGGATGAGGATGAGGATGAGGATGAGGATGAGGATGAGGATGAGGATGAGGATGAGGATGAGGATGAGGATGAGGATGAGGATGAGGATGAGGATGAGGATGAGGATGAGGATGAGGATGAGGATGAGGATGAGGATGAGTATGAGGATGAGGATGAGGATGAGGATGAGGATGAGGATGAGGATGAGGATGAGGATGAGGATGAGGATGAGGATGAGGATGAGGATGAGGATGAGGATGAGGATGAGGATGAGGATGAGGATGAGGATGAGGATGAGGATGAGGATGAGGATGAGGATGAGGATGAGGATGAGGATGAGGATGAGGATGAGGATGAGGATGAGGATGAGGATGAGGATGAGGATGAGGATGAGGATGAGGATGAGGATGAGGATGAGGATGAGGATGAGGATGAGGATGAGGATGAGGATGAGGATGAGGATGAGGATGAGGATGAGGATGAGGATGAGGATGAGGATGAGGATGAGGATGAGGATGAGGATGAGGATGAGGATGAGGATGAGGATGAGGATGAGGATGAGGATGAGGATGAGGATGAGGATGAGGATGAGGATGAGGATGAGGATGAGGATGAGGATGAGGATGAGGATGAGGATGAGGATGAGGATGAGGATGAGGATGAGGATGAGGATGAGGATGAGGATGAGGATGAGGATGAGGATGAGGATGAGGATGAGGATGAGGATGAGGATGAGGATGAGGATGAGGATGAGGATGAGGATGAGGATGAGGATGAGGATGAGGATGAGGATGAGGATGAGGATGAGGATGAGGATGAGGATGAGGATGAGGATGAGGATGAGGATGAGGATGAGGATGAGGATGAGGATGAGGATGAGGATGAGGATGAGGATGAGGATGAGGATGAGGATGAGGATGAGGATGAGGATGAGGATGAGGATGAGGATGAGGATGAGGATGAGGATGAGGATGAGGATGAGGATGAGGATGAGGATGAGGATGAGGATGAGGATGAGGATGAGGATGAGGATGAGGATGAGGATGAGGATGAGGATGAGGATGAGGATGAGGATGAGGATGAGGATGAGGATGAGGATGAGGATGAGGATGAGGATGAGGATGAGGATGAGGATGAGGATGAGGATGAGGATGAGGATGAGGATGAGGATGAGGATGAGGATGAGGATGAGGATGAGGATGAGGATGAGGATGAGGATGAGGATGAGGATGAGGATGAGGATGAGGATGAGGATGAGGATGAGGATGAGGATGAGGATGAGGATGAGGATGAGGATGAGGATGAGGATGAGGATGAGGATGAGGATGAGGATGAGGATGAGGATGAGGATGAGGATGAGGATGAGGATGGGGATGAGGAAGCAAAATCAACGAAGTCTGCATTCATTGCCCGTACCTCCTCCATTACGAAACCTCCATGATTCATCGATCTGCTAGAAATAAATCAGTCAGCCTCTGCTACACTTAAACGTAAACGATTCTGACGAATCTAATTTACGCCAATCATCAATTCGTTTATTGGTATCCGCGTGTCAATTCTTCAGAAATCTTCTGTTGCCATGCTAAGCCCCACTGGACGGTATTACCTCACACGACCTCACTTCACCGTTGCATAACCCGATCAGGTCTTCGGTAAAAAGTGCGAAAGCACGAGTTTAACTGGAACACCGAAAGATCGGTTATCCAATGGATTTCTCCCACCCAACGTGACATGAGAGAAGTAAACTTCTGTCAGCATCTGGCAGCACCTGGGAATTTCTTCAAAAAAATCTTGAATTCGTAAATCGGTTCTATATTAGCTGTCCCTCAATCCACTCGATGCTCTTCACTTTATTTGTTTGTGTTGCTCTAAAGCGAAAACTTATGGTCTTAAGACAACAATACAGGTGTAAATATTATCTTCATTGAGTTGAGTTGAGCCGCGGACCATCCGCACACCATCAGGCGGCAGTGAGGGTCTACTCCTCCCGTGAGAGAGAGGTGAATAGATAAATATTTGCATTTCGGATTTATCCGTCAACCAAATTGACGGTATCGATTGAGAAGGAAGGAATACAAATAAACGGATACCAAAAAGATAGTTGTCCGACCAGATGGACAGGTAGAATACAATAATTGACGTCTGGGCCTGGTGTTGTTCGTGTGCGCGCGTTACTGCTGCCAAATGTTCTGGCCCCGTGTCAACAATGGCAAGTGCCTGCCACTTGAGTTGTAAGTGTGTAATGGTTGATTCGTTATTTTGAAAGAACATTAAGGAGGGATTGAGATGGAGTGAGACAGAGGAACAATACTCTTTAAGAGCAGTGAACAATATGGTTTGAGTTACTTGAGAGTGGATAATGATACGCACAAACTCAGAGTTATAGTACTTTGACGAGGAGATTCTTTTCAAGTTGCTCTCGCAACTGAATGACGGCCACAATTGGCTGTCATACATCAACGGTCATTTTGTTCACAATGGCTTATCTTGCCGGAAACTTGGGGGTTGATCAACTTCGGGTTGGTCTTAGCTCGTGGCTTAAGCGGCGAGTTGAAGTTTGATTTTGTTCAGTATTTTAATCACAGTCTGAAATCTAAAATTGGATGAGGTACGTCCTCGCCTATTCAAAGCTAATAGGCAACTATAATCAGGGTTAGTCGCAATTTGACAACTGGAGCCGCGGCGCACCAGTCTGTAGGCCTGTTGTATGAGATGGTTGGAAATAAATCCGTAATTTCTTAGGTTCAAAAAAATAAAAAAAAATCACTTTGTTTGTTTAAATGCACGAAATAATAATTTTGTATTGTCAATGACTCTAAATCTGTATTTTAAACAAAGCTGTAGTCACTATTAAACAAAAAGCTAATATTTTGTATTAAATACGCAATCCAGGGATCAGATGAAACCAACATTTGATGAATACCGTCTGCATTGGTTGCCGGGTGAGAAAATGTTCTACTATTATTAATTCAATAGTATCTGTAATCTTTATTCAGACTTTCCTGGCCCTTCTCTGACAATGATCCGACGAGAAAAGCTGTTGATGATATTATTTTTAGTTTTTGCAACATCGATTTAAGCTTTTTGAAAAAGTCAGTTTCCCATTTCAGTTTCTTGTAGCATTTCTGTTACAGCCCGTCATGAAATGCCCCTCCAAAGGTGGCTTTACTTCAAAGCATCGTTTAAACAATTGGTAAGCAGTATGAAAAAACGGTTGATGCAATTTGAAGACCAAATGATGCTCTTTAAAATTTATTAATATTTAAATATAACTTCAGGTTCCAAAGTACCTAATTTTAGAAAATGTGCTACATTAAATTTGCTGACAAGATAGGTAAATTTTTGTAAATTTTAAAGTCCTAACTTTGAGCTAAACTTGTAGCCAAACCGATCATCAAAAGTCAACAAAATCTTGGCTTTCTAGGTTCTCATATTTGCAGAATCTAAAAACTTACCCCATTTGGCCGACAAAAATATGCCACTTCTTACTGACACTTATTTCCACTGCGGGACCACTGTGCGCCAGTATACCATAAAACGACTTAGTCTACTATCTTATATGAGTCATCTTTCTCCCACAGAACAATAAATTCAACTACTCCTAAGCATGATAAAACCTTGAATTTAGTAGCAATTTCGGACGTCTGCGACTTTTTGTTTTGTCCCAAGACACTTTTTTTGTGACAAATTTTCAGCCTGACTACGATCATGAAAGAAAAGAGGTAGTCGGAAATCTCTAATTTTCTCGAGTTACAAATTGAAAGTTCAAATCGTTAATTCGGAGTGAATGAAAGCAAATCCAGAGGTTGAAGAGAAAAATCCCAAAGTGGCTCTTAACTTTGAATCAGTAAAATTAGCCTAAATGCTTTGAGGTTGCGTCTGATTGGGTTTTTTTTTCTTAAAGTTCTTCTCGACGAGGGATAGCTTGAAACCATACACTTGGTGTAGTATCAGAAGCTCGCTAGACGGATTGCATGGTGTTAGTTGGGTAGACCTATTGAGTAGATAACGACGAACTTATCCACTAGTCCGTGGGGTTCAACTTGTCCACTACAAAACTCAAATTTATTCCTGTCAATTGTATGTCTATGGACCGATCCGAAAACTAGGATCGGTCCTCCTCCTAGAAATGATTGGAGGCATCTCGTGGCTTAGCTTCGAATTGTCCATTCTAATCTCATCACCTAGCACTCCATTCAAAAATTAACTCTTAAACGTTTTTTAAAACATTAATGCTCATGTCCAACCATAGAACAGAGCTCATGGCATGTACGAAAATCTATATTCACAGGAAATCGTTTTCCTGTGGACATCTATTTTTCGGTTCAGGGTCACAAGTTCACAAGCCACTTGTGTTATAACTCTGAACTTATGACTCATCTAAGGTGGCACTTTTCGGAGCTGCCAACGGAGGAAGTCATTTTATTTTTGCAGATGACTTAGTTATCGTCACATCCGATCAGACGAAACTTCAGCATGCGTTTAAAGTGGATAAATCGAAGGGCATGTAGAAATTCTTAGCTTTCCTGTAGGATTGACCACGATCGATCATTCAAATCAGTATTTATTCCAACTCCCACCTATGGTCATTCAATTATATGGTTTAATTAATATGATAATAAATATGTTTTCTAGGCCTATCAGATGTAACAGTAATTAAAGTCTACAGTAATTAAAGTCGTGTCACATGTAACTGTGACAAATTTGTATTCAAGTTGTCACTTAAACTAAAACTAAACTGACTAAGATTACGATCATAAGGGGGAATATTCTTTTTTAATTTATAAATAAAAGAATACATTAAGATAAATTGTATTACAATTTGCTTTTCATTTACGGGAAACACATAAAATCCCCTCCGTACGTAAAGTGTGCCTCGGTCAATCAAAACCAGAAACTAAACAGACTCGAGTCCAGATAGCAAGCTTTAGATGAGTTCCCTCAGATAAGTCCCATACCTTTGTAGGTATTTTTCCATCACTAATGACGTCGCAGCGACGTTCATAAAATACAAATTTTCTAAACGATAGGAAACTGTTTTGTCGCACAACATGTTCCTCTTCCTATCCGCATGACCATCAGATACAGTCACCACCTCTTCAGGTGTCACCTCGAATTGCAACTTGTGGCTCATATAACGAGACCAGTGCAATTATGTAATTACATCACCCAGAAGCGCCGGTGATAGAAAGTCACCTAATGATACCCTCCGGCTAATCAGGGGCCATCATGGCGGTTGCCCGTTCATAAACCAATCATTTTCCAGCCGAGTTTCCTGCTTTCCTTGCTGTCTCGAATACATCGAGTACCTACCGACAATCAAAGTGCCATACAACTAACATCTTTACGATCGGATATGAAACTCCAAAGCGAACAGAACAGAAAACCGATCCTTTTCACGTCCAAACAAGTTCCATTGCTCCTGCGACTAGACACAACTGCACAATTTCACACCCCACCACCGCAACGGAACAATAAAATCGCCCGGTTTATTGCATATTCCTAGCAGCTTCAATTCAGTCTAGACTACTCGCCAGTTTAGTCTATGATCAGCTCTTATGTCTCGCCCATCGGAAGCCGATAAATCTGTAAGATTATGACCTCGTCTTAAAAATGTGCACTAAGTAATACCGTGATACTTTCGTTTTTAATATCACGCGACTTTATGACCTGCCCCCGAAATACGAAACAAACGCCACCTCCCTCTCCAACAGAGATCCTCTTCTCGGCGACGTTTCAACCCGCACAATAAACCCAGCGACGACAACCCACATGAAGACGACGTCGACGACGGCGACGACGATGACGACGGTGATCAAGACGCAAAGCAAACAAGCGAGCGTCAGAAGATGTTCCAGAAAAAGAGGAAACCCTCCTCCGCGGCGTGCTTGCAAACGTCTCTGAGGGGAAAGCCGTGGCAAGTGAGAACCGAATTCCCACAGACACCACCAGTATCTAGCCAACCACTTAAGTAAGTGGTCTTATGATTACCACCTCCACCAAAATAAAAATAAAAAAATTCCGTCTGGATTGATTGATCTTGTAAACATCGCGTATCGCTCCGAAGGTGCCAAAATAACTAAGTCACATGCTTCCTGCCGCGCCACCGTGCCGCTGTGCCGCTGCTCATCGCCCTCTCGGTGTGGAGTCAATTGAGATTTTTCTCCACATTCTCCCGGTGCTATGGTGCGGGTCGGTGAATGGTGTGGACTGGTGTGGAGGAGGGAGGATGGATGGAAGCAGACATATGCTGGCTACAATGTGTGGCATAGATGGGCACTTCGGAGGAACAGGATGCGTTGGCTATGCGACTCCTTGGGCTCGGAAACAGCAGGTGTGCCAATTATCATCGATATCTAATCGGATTCGAAAGAGATTCGAATCAATCGATGGCAATAGAGAGTAATTGCTGGAAACGTCGGGGTGCACAAGCGGCTCTCGATCGAAGGCGATTAGTGATGGAGATCAACGGGCTTAATTGAGATTGGAAACGATGCCGGAACGATGAATGGGAGAGTGTGTTAGGAGCGCGGCCGCGGAGAAGACACAGCAGCGGCTCCATAGGCGCATAGATCACTCACGAGACTTGCCGCCCATGTCGCGGAACCGATGCAATGATGTGGGCCGGCGGAAAGCGATTGTCAGCACCTGCGTGAAAATGAAGCAATCACACGATTCATTTTGCCTAAGTGCCTTATCGGATCGAAGAAATTCCATCACCCGCTGCGCGGCAGCATGTAAGCGATGCTTTTGTCACTTTATGCCTTTTCAGGGCCAAAACTAAGCGTTTTTGCTCATGCTCGGGTCTTACGGCAGTGACTTGAAATATGGCTTTGTTCGAGATGCGATGGTGATCATGAATAAGTCATCGGAAAGCGATCAAATCAATTAGTCGTATAGGCTGTCCAAGAGCGGATACATGACCTACAGAGCGCATAGTTTGTGTGTAAGGGGGTGTCTGTGATGTTGAGTTTGACAAGCTTCCAAAGCCTGTGACCTTCGGACACCATTTGAGTTGACTTGTTGAATTGGACTGTAATGTGTAAATGTGAACAGATTGCTGATACCGTCTATAGCAGGTAATCATGGTGTGCGTGCATCACGAATAGAGGGACCTCCAGTTCAGCAGTCCTTCCTTCCAGCCCCCAGGTGCATGCCCATCTACAATCGATGGCTGAGTAGAAACTCCTTCAGGAAAACTTTGTTAATAGTCGTGATGAATCCGATTCCGACTACCTTTTGCAGTTCATTCCATTATCCTTTATACAGTTCAAGTGGAAATCAAATCCGTTGGCCTACTTATCTGGTAGACGGCCATCCATTTTATTGTTCCAAAAATAAATTCTAATAATCTTGCCATTATATTAGTAGTTCTAGCAGGACTCCATTTTGATTAGCTACATATTTTCTTCTTCTTATACTAGCGCTACAGTCCGGGGTGGACATGGGCCTCAGTCAACTAGGCTCTCCAGTTGACACGATCATAGCTGCGTCAAATTTCGCGCTCCATTTTGACTGGGTAACTTCTCCACTTGTGTTCACCATAGATTCGTTGTTGGCGTCCTCTATTGCGTTGACCCACTGGCCTGGAGTCGATGACTCTTCGAGCTGGAACAGGATTGTTCGTACGTCCTATTTGGCGTAGCCATCCTTCTCTTTGAGTCCTTCTTTGAGGGTATACATAGCTTCGCCTTTAAGCGACCCGTTCTGACCGCATCTGATCTGGAACTATGATGGTCAAGTAATTCCAGTAATCCTTGTGTTGCAATTTACTTAGCCTTGAGATCTTCTGAGTATGAAGCCCTTTCATGGGTGCTTGGCTCTTGTGTTGGCGAATGTTCAAAAAATCACATTACAGACGTGTCGACGCACATCGAGCAATAACTCGTCCAGAACGTGGCGTCTATTCGCCTTCTAGGGGTCAAAATGTTTAATTGTGGACTTCAACAAAGCACGTAATGAAACTCGCTCCGGAAATTTGTCTTGCAATAAAGCAAAAGCGGAAGTTGTTTGAGATAAGGGACCGTCTTGTTGAAGCCACCTGACTTGCACATCCGTATCATCGATGTGAGGCTAACACATCTCGGTGATATTTGGCTAGACCGATGAGAAATGACAGTAACGACCAATAGTGTCACTAGATCAAATCCCACAAATCCCTTGGTTTCCCAAGGGCTCGGTCGTCCACAGTCCACAGCTGTTACACAGCACTCCAGAAGTAACAATAGTTCTTTAACCGTACTGCTTCCAGACCAGAGGAGGTAGGTACGTCTGGTTCCAAATCGTGCGTGAATGATATGGAATGATAAAAATCAAAATGAAGAAGAATGATCTTATCAGTCAGCACAGTCTTATAGTAGACAGTAGAGGCAAACTATCTAGGGGAGACGGGTAGCAGTGAAATTCACTTTCGAACTAATCCAAGATTGCTAGAAGAGTGCTTTGCCTTACCGCTGTCAATCACAGTCAAGGCCAATTAATGTCATATTCTTAAATACTTCGCGAAACACCTCCACTTAAAGTTATGAGAACGTTTTTCTCACCACACCTCAGTTTCAGATGAACGTATGCGCGTCACTCACGTTGTCGATTGCAAGATGAAAAACAGCAGCCAATTTCAACTGCTTCACTTACCGGTAAAACGTTTAAATTTGGTCATCTGCAAATAGCCGTTTGTTCATCGTTGTGTGACGAACATATGATCAATTCACGTGTCTGTTTCGCATCCCACACGTCACTAGAGCCACTGTGAAGGCAGCGAATGTAGTCTGGCTCACATACATTTTTGGAGAGAAATATTTGTCTGTAAAACAAATCAATCATTCGCTTAATTAAGCAACGATGAGCTATCCATCATGGGCGAAGGTGTAGCTGTTTTCCAACCGGCCGTGGCGTTGTGCCACTGTTTCCGGTTTTCAGCACGGAGGAGTTGAAAGTGCTGCAATCATTCGATGGGTGTATTCGGATACCCAGCTTTCGTATTGTTTTCTTCAAACTTCAGCAGATGTGACACGTTTACATTGCTGAGCGAACGGGCCATATTCGTGAGTCTGTTTGCAGAATTTAGCCGTTTCTGAAAATTATATTGTTTCATAAACAATGGTTTTCATTGGAAAATTGTCTTACTATCCCAGTCATGTGATCATTTAAGCGAAAGAGATTTTCCATACAAAATGGACTCTGGCGAAAATGCAAATTTCTAAAAATGAATTTCCACATCGTTGGAGAGTGCATAGATTGGCAACACCGTGGGAATGTCTTAGCTGAAGGCCATCAACAACTCACAGTTCACCGTGAATTACTTACTTACTAATCAGGCCCGGGTACCGTTGATGACCTGAGACTGAAGTTGGTACCCTGTAAACGTTGTCGGCCCCTGGGAAAAATTATGAGACGCTTAGTGTTGCAACTAGAGGAATGCAAGCGAACTCGACTATTGCATGATATTGAAGGAGATTGATGTTGATCGATTGTAATTCCCCTTATGGGGATAAAGTCTGCAGCGTCTTGTCAAGGTCTGGCATCACAGTCAGTGCAATCGCTTGCATATGTCGATGACATGGGCATCGTCGAGATGACACAACGGGATGTCAGTGGGACATGTCGTTTATTATATCGTGAAGAAATCGAGTAAGTTAGATTTTGCGGTGTATATTAGTATGACGAAGTGGTTGCAAAATGCCCTGAAACATCGAGACTCTATAAGACGTCACATCGGACAGAAGCTTGACTCCAGAGTAAAATCGAGTATTGGCAGCACTTGAGATATATAACGGAAGATTACTCATGCCAATCGAAGTGTCTTCGAGTTTATCCCTCGAAGGATAAAACCACCTATCCATGAAACCTTGACAATTCTCATGTAGCAGGCGAAGAGATTCTTGGTCGCTTAGAGAACAAAGTCCTTTGGACTATCCATATGTATTTATGGAGACAGAACGAAGGACTATCGACATCGACTTTGGCAAACGAATGCGAGTCGCTCTCGGCCGCGTGGAGACTACAACGACTCCAAGCCCGCGGAACCATCCAGTAAGGGAAGGCCACTGGTGAATGGCCGGAAAGGGATCGCAGTCAAAATCGTGTGGACTTTAGCGCGTGGCGAAGAAGAGGAGATTTAGCAGATGGCTACCGTGTCCAGCCACGACCAGTTTGTGTTAATTGGCTGCTGTTTGGAGTTTTTCGATAGAATCAGTGTTGTCCTTTTGAATCCGAGTGGTGCAACCTTTTCTGTTCAATGTGTTGGGAAATATGCCTTTTCCACAGCAGTCAGTAGTAGCAGGGCCAGAATTAAAAAACCGCTGACTAGAGAAACTTAACTCAGAGTAGAATATGAAGCGTCGTCAATATAAGCTATTGAGATTTTTTGAATGTAAAAAAAAAACAAAAAAATTAGTTGAATAAATCCTATTTGCGTGGCAAGTCCTTCAAATATCTGGTGGGCTGTTTCCAGTTTTAAATAATTGGTAGCGTAGGGGTCGACGCATCAAAGAGATTTACAGCACGGCCACCACATAAGGGCTCTTCTGACCCCAATTTGTGTATGCGCTTTTAATCTCGTAAGCTTCTGTAATGTTGGAAACGCTCTGGTTCGAGTTTTTTTTTTTTTTTCCGTCCAAGCTTTCTTATTTCTACGACCTTTTTCCATTTGTTTTTAGTAGTCAAAGTAATAAGCGTTGATCTTTCCAATAATTGTTAATTTCATTTGTCCTTGGCAGACATTAGCAAATCGTGGTACTTGGGATATTGGCATGTCTTCAATTTCTGTGAAGTCAACCTCAGTAAGATGGCTAGGTGTAGGGGTCGTACAGGCCCCTTTCGAAATCCAGTCGTATATGTCCATTCCTCTTCTCGACGATCCTCAATTCCACTTACTTTTAAGAGTCCTCACCTTCTCTGTACTTCGTCAAAAATGTTGATAAACCCTAATGGACTCTCCCGCTCACGCCAACCATCTTTCTACGGATGGCTTTCCCTCCAGAGTGACTCAATTCTTTCCAAGCATGCCCCTCCCATTGCCTCACTAAAACATTTAATTGAAATGCAAATATTCACGTTAATATTTTGTTTTTTTGTATTTTCAGGGCCGAAGGCTCAAACATTCTACTTGATCCAAATTTAATGTGCAAGAAGACACGACGCATTCGCGGTAAATTGGCTGAAATCTGTCGGCAAGATTCTGTACTTCTAAAAGAGATCATCAATGGCATTAATCTGGGCTTCCGAGAATGTGAATTTCAATTCAAGAACCGTCGATGGAACTGCACATCGCTACGCAGGAGCATGAGAAAAATTTTAATGAAAGGTAAGCTCCAACAAAGGTGCACCAAAAGCCTCCAACACAAGCATCGCAGCACAACGTCCCTCGGCATCGCACTGCATAACATTATGCGTGCGACCGTGTACGCGTATAATTGTGAATACACTGCTGTCGGTGGCTGTGGTGTGTCGATGTATGCGATTTGTGAAAACAATTTTCCAATTAAATTAATGAGATTTTTTGTTATGATAATTTCATCGCTCATGGAACATGTCTTCGTACTTGAGGCTTGCGACTTACGTCGCTGTCGATGTCGTTTGCGTCGTCGGTCGCGTCGTATTCGTCGTTGTTGGCGTTGTCATTGTCGTTGTAGTCGCTGTCTGCTGTAGCCGATGTTGTCTGCTGTCGTCGTTATCTTGGCAAAAGGGGCTGACGCGTAGCTACTTTTCAAACACACAAAGGTGACATGCGCACATAGTTTCGACGCTCAGCGAACACCATACCAGCGGCGCACACCGTGCACATCCTGCCGCCGCATCTGGAGCGGTGAAGATGTGGTCCCCTGCGAGTGGACCAGTAAACAGTAAACACAGCCAACAGCCAACAGCCAACAGCCTTGCTGCCCATACCACTCGTGTATATTTATGAGATCACGCTTTAGTCGATCTCGGTGTGCTGTGTCTTGACAACAAGTGGAACTGTCTGTCAGGGCTCTGTATCTGTCTGTCAACAGTGGCAGGCCTGGCAATCGATGCGAGTCGCATAAAGTAATGCAGCCGCATGGCGGTGCGGCGGCGACGGACATCCAAATGAATTCCATTCAAAATCATCGCACACAGACGATCGAGACTCGTGGGGATACCCTCTCGCGAATGTCCTTCTCCTCACCTCACAGCGACTCCCACCATTTCACTTGACCTCGAGTGCGGGCCCATTGAAATGCGCATTATTTTCACTTCCGATGCGCCCTGCCCCAACTCACTCACTCACCGCACATTGAGACACTGGGACAGGCACACTCATTAAGTCGCGTAATAAATTTCAGAGTCGACCGCGGGCCGCACACGCGAATTAACTTTATCGCCTTGTCATCGCGGCCCAGGGATACACTTTGATTCGCATTAAAGTGTCCAGAGTATCGATTTAAGTGACCAACTTGCTTAACTTATGCGAAATTGAATGACTTTATGTGACCAGCAGGATTTATGTCAGCAGCAGAAATTGAGGAATTGAGGAGCAACACGATCCCATAGAGTCTACTTAGCGGGCTAAATTGAATTCTCATTAGGCAGCAAGCAGAAAGCAGCAGACGGCAGGTAGTGGCTGCTTGCTCAGTCAACTGAAAGGGTGTGCGGCAGGTTCGGCTCCTATCTGAGATGACATACCAAGGCATGCGCATGAGTTAATTACCAATTAGGGGCGACTCCGGCCGGCTGTGCTGGACTCCAGTGGGTATTGGTCACTAGGCGGTCTGGCTGTGGAGCCTCTGCGGCTGGGCTTCGATTGTTATTCTATTCACTTTCGATTTCTATGTGGAATTACAATGCAGTGTAATTGACGCAATCAAATTGGTGTGTCTGCTGGGGCTGTTTCCTTGTGGGCTTCAGTTCGTCTATCGTCTATCGACTATCTGTTATTCTCGACACGGCAGCAATTTGCTTTTGAATGTCTTGTTTCGAGATCTAGACGGTGATTAGACGCTGAACTCAAGACCCGATCTGTTTCTGCGAAATTCGCATGAATATTTAGATCACACTTTCAGGAGCTACTAAATGGGCGTTGAATAGAGGTGTTCATTGCTTGTTTAACGAGCTTAGGCCTCAGACAGCATGGCATTCCATCGGACGAAAGCATCTGATATCGCCTCAGTTTGACCATGATACAGAGATTCGATCTAATTGCTTTTGTCTGTAGGCACACATTTGGCAGATCGGGGATCTGTCCTCCTTTGCTGAGAGGCTCTGCTTGAGGGGACTGCTAAGAACCGACTTCGGATATCTATCCAGGGATCGAGCATTGGCTTTTGGAAGAGGTTCTCTTGAAACGGGCGACCGTGGGAATTGGAATGAAACGGCGATGGATTGCCAATTCAAATTCTCCCACTCGAGATAACTGTGGAAAGTTGAGCTTTGCTCAACGCTTGAAGCTGAATTTGAAGTAGAAGACACATCTAAGTGGTTTGCATTGCTTATGAGTTATGACATGTGCATATAAAGTCAGCAACTGATGAGGAATATTTGAAAGCTGCTTTCTGGTGATGTCTATCGACGCGGATTCCAGTCGCTTGAATTTATTCACGCTGACACTCGAGGGGTAGAGTCATTGATCTACCTTCAGATTTATGTGATGGTATCGTTTCGAAGACATTTCTACTCGTCAAAAAACTCATGTTTAAAGCTGGGGAACTAGTGAAATCTTGAGTTTATCTTCTCTACATCACGTCTCTAACATGTCAGTATCACTATAGTTCGTAATGGACCTGGGTCGCGGCCAAGTCCCCTCTCCAGTCGACACGATGATTAGCCTGGCTGAGGCTGAGGTACTTCTCCAATTGTGTGCTACATGGCCACTTTGGACTTTTGATCTGCACATCTGTTGGAAAACTGTGCGGCCAGGTTGAATTTTCTCCTCCAAATACCATTAAAGCAAGCAGAGCCAAAGATTCGGTGCAGAGATTATTCCTCGAAAAGACAGGACAGGTGTGATCAAGGTGTTATACAATGTTAGCTTGGTCCTTTGAGATATGCCTCTCCTACCTCTTGAGACCAAATACACAACAAGGGAGCCAAGAGTTATGTTGGAAGAAAAAAAAAATCAATGGAACACCAAAATTACACTCAATAATAAATGTTGACTTTAATGCTTGCAATCCAAAACTAGAGTAATCTCCTAAAGACAGGACAGGTGTGATCAAGGTGTTATACAATGTTAGCTTGGTCCTTTGAGATATGCCTCTCCTACCTCTTGAGACCAAAGACACAACAAGGGAGCCAAGAGTTATGTTGGAAGAAAAAAAAAGAAACACGTGACATTAGTTCGTAAACAGCATATGTGTACGTATGCATGTACATACTTGTTGTGAGTCTTTAATTTTCCAAGGTCGGCAACAGGTTGATTGTGCTTGGGCTTGGGCATTAATGTCAATCCCTGCAGACTGTACTGTTTGGAGGCACAACCAACATGTTGCAATTCTTCACATGATGCGTGAGCACCTGTGTATATGGGTACATGCTTATACACATCTGGGAATGTGGATAGGCTGCTAGTACAGAGCATATCACTCAAGGAGCCTAACTACCCATGTTGACGTAGTGGCCGAGTCGTCGATTTTGTGAGTCCTTTCTCGATGACAGAATATAATTTGTTTTATCCTCGATCATCGCTAAAACCATCTGCTTCCAATTCGATGCCAGCAATCGCCTCATTGACGTCTCGCTGTGACCATGAAACCGATGAATAGCTGATGAGTGTCTACCAGAATTTCTTACCAATTTCCAGGATCTTCAATAGTGTGAAGAATTTAACTGCACTGATAAGGGTCTATTAGAGAAGATCTCGTAAGCAAAGTTAAGGACCCTCTGTAGTTAGCGTAACTGTAGGGGTCTCCTTTTTTGTGGATCGATCAAGCAAACGGTCCACTCAGCGGTCAGTTCATCTTGAGTCTGCACCAACAGCTTGACTTCGTCTACTTTGGTGGTACGGAACGGTACATTTTGCCAACATCAGCTGTGCCAGTGTCTTCATCGCCGTTTAACTGGCTACAGAAGTAATATCTCCAGGTTCGACTACGAGTTGTTACTCTTTATTGCGAAAGGCCTCTGCTCGAGGTTGTTGTTTTGTTCTTTTGAAGCACTTTCTTATATCATTCCTGCGGTGAAACCTTCTCACCGGGAGCTTCTGAAAAGCCAGTTTTCTTCCGATATATTAAGTTTGCAGAGCTCACGAACTGCTCTCGTCATTCTGTGCAGCGTCGCTTGGTATGATGCTTCCTTCGCTGAATGTTCCTGTCGACACTCGTTGTCGTACATTTTCTGATGGCATTTCCCACATGTTCGTCTACTGTTTGACCTGACAGGGTTGGCTTTCGGAGAGCTCCAGTCGTGGTGAGGGAACCGCGTTCTGGATAGAGAAAGGTTTGGCCCCGTCACAAAATCCAAAAGAATGACCCCGTTTTCGGAAGTATTGTCATGTAGACTGGGTTTTCCGATGGCTCTAGCAAAGATGCCTTCTTTGCCCAACTTTGCTGTGATAACTCCTAGCCCGATCTTGGTGTCCTAGTTGGGGCATTAATCGTATACCATTTCTGGGGGATCATTGAAGTCATCCTTGCTATCGACATCTTCATCGCCTGTTGAGACGTGGACGCAGATTAGGCTGATGTTCCCGCATTTAGCCTTAATGCGGATTGAAGGAGAATTCTTGCATAAGTCTGCCTATTTCTGCCTCGAACGGACCAATCCATCGCATCTCCTGTATGGTGGTGATTTCTGCCTGGGACGCTTCTAGGGCCTCTGCAAGTTAAGTCTGTTAAGGGACATCATATATATCACGTACATAACCGAAAATCGTTTACCTTATTTCCGTTTCCGCTATATCAGTTTCCGGGCATGAAATTGTCTCTGAACTTGTGGGTTTTTACACGCCGGAGGCGGATCCTCATTTAAACTCCGCTGCGTGAATTAGTTAATTTTTAAGTCGTTGCAGTAGAGGCCATCCACATGCAGGCTGTATGCCCAATTAACCTGTGCATTTTCGGGGATCGTTGCTGACATCTGGCCACAATTTTGCCCTGGATGTACAGATCCATGTTCCTGGTTGGGAACAAAAAATTTCTTGAAAAGTTAAACGAGATTTTGTGTTGTAGCAAAGGCAGCACTTAGTTGTGTGTGACTTTTATACAGTCTCTATATTAAACTGAGAGATAATTTCCAGTGAAGGTCGAGACTTCGCAAAGAGAGTAGCAAATAGGCTTAAAAAAAAATTGAATATCTGGTACCGCACTGCTCGCTTTCGTTAATTTGATATGTCATCACTAATACAATCTTCGATTTGCGTGATATTCTATCGGTCAGTGTTCGTGCTGATTGCGACTGTTCCGCATTTCATCATTGAGCGTAATTTTGTGGCTAATTAAGATTATTCAGATTCCCCAGCAACAGGCGCATGGCTCGAGAGCGGTACAATCGTGTCGTGTAACGTCCTGAGTTATGGGAAGTACTCGATCACAATGATCGCTCAAAGTCCTCTCTACCGGTAGATTCAAATAAGATAAGATAAGATACCATAAGATACCAGAAAGCATTTCTATTAGAAATGGTGTTTACCCTCACTCTACATGTTCTTCTACGTCCTGACGCGTAGACTAATATGCCACACTGTTTTTTCAGAATCTGAAAGTCGCACGCGACTCCGTTTTTAATGAATGTCTTATTCAAGAAACAGCATCAGACTTGATTCACGCTATGAATGCTTCATCAGTGTCGCCTTCCTTAATTTCTTGACATACGTCGTAAAGAGCACTCGTCATGCACTCTCTCTCTCGCTCTCCTCGATAACCGAGAACGCTTATATTAAAATTACGTTATCACCTCTAGTCCGTCATGCGATGTCCCGAGTTCGTTGACACTGTCGATGATTATCTCAAACGTGAATATTCAGGCACAGATTAGGCAGCAGATAATTGCTCAGCTATCCGCCTCTGTCTAGCACGATTTCATACTCAATCGAGGCTATCGATGACTTGCACCAGAGCGATATGCCAACAAAAATACGTTTAGGCTCCCGTGACTCAAAGCCCGACGCGCAAACAATGAGCTGTCACATTATTTCCGCATGCGTCTTGTTGACTCTGGCCCCCGTGCTTTTGCAAACTAGACAAATAGTTGCCAACCCAATTAGCAGGCCATTGTCAAGGGTTCCAGCATCGACCATTGTAAGGAGCGCTCGATTTTGTCTAGTAGTTGCCCGGTGAAGGTGTGTTTACCTGCACGTAATTTCAGAGCAAACGCGGTGGCGGTGCGTTGGCACTCAGCCCCCCGTTACTTCAGCCGCACACACAGAGCGTTGCGTGTCTTCTTAGCCATTCACAGGCCGCAAATAGACACTAGCAATTAGCGGCTATTAGGGCGTTTAAAATTCGGTAAACGCCTCGACACTTGTACACAAACCCGACAACGATCCAAATATTTGATCGGCTCAAACATCTGACACACAATGCAGGGCATCAGCCCAAAGGACTACGGGACAGTGGTCTCCTACGGTGGTGGAGAGGAAACATAAGAGAAGCATAATAGATGTTCTTGTTCTCTTTCTTTGCAGATACGAGGGAGACTGGCTTCATTAACGCCATCACCGCAGCAGGGGTGACTTATGCCATGACGAGGGCCTGCACAATGGGCAATCTGGTGGAGTGCTCCTGCATAAAGAGCCCAAATTTCCACCAACCCATCCCTGGGCATGGGGTCGACGAGAGGGAAGTCGACAAGGCTACCACAGCCCTGTTGCCACCCGAAGGCGAGGAGATGAACAGATATCGGAAAAACCGACGGAAGCACTTCCGAAATTCGAACAAGACTCACCGAGGCGAGAACTCTGCGAAAGCGCGGCGGCTGCTCAAGAACGTCGCCTTGCCCGACGGTGAATGGCAGTGGGGCGGTTGCAGCGACAACGTCAACTTTGGCTTCACCCAATCGAAGGCATTTCTCGACGCTAAGTATCGCAAACGCAGTGATCTGCGCACTCTGGTCAAGCTGCACAACAATAACGCGGGACGATTGGTAAGACCACATAGATCGCATTTAAAAGTCGTACATTCCCTAGGCTAAACGTCTCCTCATTTCATAGGCGATCCGCGACTCAATGCGACTAGAGTGCAAATGTCACGGTCTTTCGGGGTCCTGCACGGTGAGGACGTGCTGGATGAAGATGCCAACTTTTCGAGAGGTCGGCACACGACTCAAGGAGAGATTCGACGGAGCCTACAAGGTGGTGGCTCGCAACGACGGGAATAGCTTTATGCCGGAGGGGGCAACCATCAAAATGCCCAGCAAATATGATATAGTGTACGCAGATGAGTCACCGGACTTCTGCGAGGTGAACAGCAAGACCGGTTCGGTGGGGACACACGGTAGGGAGTGCAACGCCACCTCGCTGGGCGTTGACGGTTGTGATTTACTGTGCTGCAGCCGCGGCTACGATCACCGGATAGTTAAGGAGAATGTCAACTGCAAATGCGTTTTTAAGTGGTGTTGCGAGGTGACTTGCAGTACGTGCGTCCATCGCAGGGAGGTGAACACTTGCAGATAATAGGTAGTCGTCATCAGCACCCACTGCCCACTGGAGGGGTGCTTTTTGGTTTTGTGTATTTATTTCCTATGCAATCTTCTACCCTTTGATTTAATTTATTTTCTAGAATTTCAATTTATTTGTGATAAAGTCATGAATAATCTTACAATTAACTATTTTGAGCCGACGCGCAGGTCCACGCTTCCGCCTGGCCTGGTCGCTGCTGAGCTAAACATTTTACCGCGAATGTATTATTTCTTAAAGGTTCTGCACCTGCCTCTGGCAATGCGTACTTTTACGTGTGCACACGATGAATTTATGTGTAAACGAATTTCAAATGAAACAATGTTGCTCGCCGAGCACTTGCATTTGTAAGATACAGATTTTATTTTGATTTAAAGTTTTGTTTTAATTCTGTGTATTTTATGATTATCTTTTTGATTTAAGTCTAGTTGGTGCATGCTACTGTTTATTGTATGGTGGGAATGAAATATGAATTCCTGGACTTAGGCATTTGAAATTGGATCGAATATGTACATATATATAAAAGTGTTAATTGAATAAATGCGATCATCCTGAGTGTTTGGCTTTTAATTGATGAAGGGGCGATGAGGAAGTGCTTAAGATGGTTGAACGATCTGGTAAGCAGGTGGTGGACAAATATTTGGTGGGGAATTTTCGTTGCCGTGGCTGTGGGACAATTAATTAGTTAAAGTTATCGTACTCGTCCCTCCTATGCTCAAATCCGCACTCAAACAATCGTTTGCGGCACTTTTTTATAATTAACGTATAATATGCACAAGTTTAACATCCATAATAAATTAATGCGGCAAAAATTCAGTCATCTTGCAGAACACAACTTTGGCATTATATGCAGTGTCCCATAATTGAGTGGTTGAGTGTTCAGTCCAGTAGTTTCCAGCTCCACACACATCCACACTTTCTCTTTTAGACTACGAGACTATAATACAAGAAATTAATCATAAATGCAACAGAATATCGTGGCCCAGACAGGAAAACAGATTCATGAGGATGTGATGTGATGAGACTGAATCTTTATGGCTCTGATGTTCGTCAGAATTGCCGTGACTTTTGAGGAGCATATTTATTGACAACGAGTATTTTTGGGGGCAGTTTTTCCACGAGTCATGTTCGTTTTCTAGCCAGAGTCCAACCTTTGCGCATCATCATGTACGAATACAGACATAAAGCTCACAACTCCCATTGTCATTACTCACATTAAATAACAAATTTTCTCTACGTCTTCATATTGTCTGCTTCCACAAACTTGGCCTGTGTCTCGGATACAGCTTCGTAAACTTTGAATCTTTAAATGACAACTGGCGTAAGGCGCAACCATAATTGGCTTGAGCGACAATGAACTAATGTCAAGTGCTCTTGGGTGAGGGCGCACAGAGCAGTTCACGAGCATCTCGGAATGCTTCGTGTTAAGCATGATCTAGTGCCATATGAGATAAAAAAAACACAGCAATATTTCATTACGGCAATTCATTTATTGCTTGTAAACATGACAAAACATTGCCTTCTTATTTGACAGTAGCTCATGCTAGCTGATGCCTGCCTAGCTGATATGTAGTTGTCCCTTAAGACTTAGTACAAATGTTACTTGTAATGTGGGCTGCAATGTATTACCACTTCAATACTTTCCACTCGTAGTTAACGGAACTTAACTGTAGATGATCGTCGACTGCTGTGTTCGGGTAATTTATTCTTCTATCGTGAATAACTTCTGAATTCGATATATTACTTCATTGTAAGTGTTGCCGTTGTTTTGTTTTTTTTTTTGTATATTTTTTCCATTTTAAGTCATTTTTTCTAAATATTGCCACAACGGTTATATACGGAACGAGACGAAGCAACCTTCCCATAGAAAAAATGCTAGTTTTTACCTCATCTACAAAATACCGTTAACAATTCTTGGCACCAACGTTATCGTACTGGTGCCCATACGAATCTCAAAAATAATTGATTTAAGTATCCTGATTAATTTTTCCTCCACGAATCCATCATTCTATTTGAGAACTATCATGTAGAGTTCGCAATATACGACCAAAAAATTCGCGATGAGGTGTGTGTTTGCTCTAATTAAGCCCACAGCTGAGAGAAAATAAAATTTGTTAGACCACAGCCTAAAATCCAAAATGTTAGTTTCTACTTTGCAAAAATCAGCTACAAAATGCTAAAATATCGAGAGGAAGTAAGTATTTAAAAAATATACATTTATTTTCAAAAGTTAATTATTACTAAATAAATTTAATCAAAATGAAAAAAAAAAACATAATAATAAACAAATTCACAATAAAAACAACATTATGGACAAAAGAAAAAATATCGAATTTCCAAATCACAGATAGATTCATTTATTTCTTAGCTGGCTGTTACTCCCAAGCTCGATGTAGATGCCTCGGCTATAGTTTTTGAATTAGTTTGCGATTTTTCCGTCTTTCCGAATTTAATTATTACGGTTGTATATTATCGGTTGTTTGATAGATCATAGTGATAGCAGCTGCTATTCAACACTTGCTGATTGCAATGTATGATTTTTGAGCGCAAGAAAGAAAAATGGGTTAACAGCAAGGGTACGAACAAAGTACACGGCTTATCCTACAAGTGCATGCTTTCAAAAGAGCTTACAAGTTGTTCTCTAAAAATCCATCTAGTGACAAAATCGCTAAAACGGCTGCTAATGAGAAAACTCCATTTAAATGAATTGTCAGAATATGCGATGTTCGCTATTCGTAGTGAGCTCATACGAACGGCCCTTAAGAGGTGCATAAGGAGAGTCCAAATTGTTATTACTTTTTCTACTATATTGACTGGTCGCTGATATGTTATGTTGTCATCCACTATCGCTATAGAATAGTTTAAAAGAGTAAAATCCCATGATCTAGCCAAAACAAGATATAAATTGCCCATCTCATTGGTCCATTGATTCGCATGCTATGAGCCCACATAGCGCAGTCTTGCTGCAACCAGCTCATACTCTTGCATGTTGATCAAATCATTTAACAATGGCTGTAGTGATTGACGGCAAAGCCCTTCTGACGGTCGTCTTTAAACAAATTCGGACCATTGATTCCGCCGAAGTAGAAACCGCATGGGAGCGCATGGATTTTCATTAACATATGTACCTATTCAGCCAAAAATGAGCTTCTTCACTGAGGACAATATTCGTACGTTTGACTTTCATACTCGAAACAATGAGCTGTCTTAATTATAACACTGAAGAAAGCCAAAAAATCGTCCTTTCCTTGGCTCGTAGTTATAATTTTAGCGGCCTTTAGGCATCCAGTACTGGAACAGAGTCTGTGACTTCGGTGAGCAAGAGAAACCAGGAGGAACCAAAATAACTGCGTGTGTCTTTGATATGCCTTTCTCGTGTTATGAGGGTATGAGGTGAGTATGATCACCCAAAAGACTCAAATTCAATTCCAATGAGATTCTGGTTGTTTTAAGCTAATAGCCTGCTAATAGCTAATAGCTACCTATTTTTAACTAAAGCTGTCACGTGTTTGAGAATGACGTGATTTAGCATGACCAAGGACGAAGTACAAAAGAAAGCGAGGCCGGTTGTCCTTCGCAAGATTAGATACTCGAGCAGCTGTTAACAGATTTGTTCCACTTTTTCTTCAAGGCCACTACACATGCTGCAGCTGCGATGGGACCTACTCCCACTGGATCACTTTTAGGCACACACATAAAAAGCCTTTGAAATGCCGCTCATTGCCGACACTCCACCCAATTATGAGGAAGATGCCATTAATAAAGTTTAATGGCAGAACTTCCTCGGCCCGTTCTTCAGCAGTAACAGATTCCACTTTTGAACTTATTTCGAATATGCGCTTAGGCAAGTGCTACATTCGTGTTCTAGACTTAACGAATGGGCATGAGCCTGCTCACAACTGAGTTTATTTCAATAGGTCAAGAGAACATTAGCCCAGATCCCGCTGCGTGTTTAATGCGTTCGCTCAGGCATCGACCAACTGACCGTGACTGAGTGAAGAATGCTATATGCGAGCACGCACCAGCTGTCGCCGTCACAACTGTGTCACTTACAGATGAGTTCACAGCTTTGCACTGCATTCGAAATGGAATTTCTCGTAAAATCTCGCATAAAACTCTCGGCCGGTATTTGTCGCAGTAGATTCGAAAACAACACCGATTTACGAGGGCTGTCTGTACGTTTGGCAATGCAAATGACACACGAACAATCAGTCATTTTTGCGGCCCTTGGCATGCATTAAGGCACATCCTTTCATCGCCTTGAGACATCAAACACTACTCGGAACGTATTCATTACGAGAGAGTTGCTGCAAACTGAACTGAACTGGCTTAACGGTATCAACAAAGTTATTAATCATCACGCTTGGCGAATAACGAATGGTCTTCCTGACATTTTAATCCTTCAGATACATTTTTGTGGTTTCTCTCACACACTGTCCGAAGCGTCCGAAGCGCACCTATTCACTATAATTATTATCCGTGATTACATTCAGCGAACAAAGAGCGCTGCAGCGCCCCAGCCGAGACCAGTCTCCCTCGTCGGCGGCGATGCGATGCTAAGAAGGCTCCCCGGACTATGGTCAATTAACAACAACACACACAAACACGCGTGTGCACACACGTCCAAGGCTGCGTCAGCAGTAAAGTTGGCAACAGCGTGGCGGCAGCGCGGCGTTCGGCGACAGCTTCGGCAATGTACCTGGTGTCCATGATGAGGTGGCAATTGTTCTGAGGCCCACTCCATGCTCCGTACTCCTGACCGCAAAATGCAAATTTTTACACAGCACTTCCCACTGAATTGGATCCAACGCCACCGCATAATGCGCTGGAAAGGGGCGGCGAGAGAGGGAGCTCACCGTCTTGAGCAGGTCCTGAGTCGGTGATGTAACACTATGGTAATTGAATTTGCCCGGCAAAGTGTCACACACTGCGCGCCTGCGCACTGACCGGGGAACACACCGCAGTGATCTGGATAGAGAGTGAGAGAGAGGCACAATGCACTTATGTGCAAGAGATCATAATCTGAGACTAATCATCACATAAAACGGCGAATTAATTGCCGTGATATTCAAGAGCGAATTGAGCTGCCAGAGTGACCAGATAAGTTGTTAAATCGTTAATTAATTTGCGACGTTAAGCTGTTGCTGCGCAATCAATTCTGAAACCAGATTTGGAAGACCACCAACCACCATCACCGCCATCGCCATTGCCATCGTCGCCGATGCTGTCAGCTGGCGGCCACCTCTGCCCACTTCAGCCTCCACTGATGCTGCTGTTAACACTGAATAAATGCTTAATCGGCTTATTTATGTCCGCCAAAGACGGGGAGTCAATTAATTCACTATTATTGTCGAGTGACAATTCCACAAAACCGAATTTAGCTGGTCGACATGTTCGATGAGAATCGAAAGATACATGATCTCATTATTTTGCTGTTAACATGTGTGTTGTTGTTTCTGATTTAAGTTTTTTATTCAGAAGTAATGCCATTGTACTCGCGCTGCGAGGCATCATCGGTGTAATAAATTGTTGATGATGAATTGCTGACAGGAGGGTGGTCTCGATTCGGATGCTGGAAACTGGTTGGGGGGTCAATAAAAATTAAAATACAAGCCATTTGCGGGCAGATACAAATTTATCGCTTGATGGGTTTTATATTTGGTTAAGCAAAACGAGGCTTTATGCATTGCGGTTGCTCAGCGGTTTGGATCAGAGATCATTCTTTGTGCGGGGCCGAGCTTGGCGAATCTTTGCTTGGAATGCGTCTCTTGATGTGGGAATATTAATTTGACGCGTCTTTTTTTAGACCAGAGTTGTGGGAAAATTTGGATATTTGAGATCGCTGTGATCTGTTAATTTGGGGATTCTTCTGTACATCCATTGTGCCATGGTAACTCACAAGCAGTACAGATTCCCCAACTCTTAGTTATGTGTTCAAGGTAATTGCATTGCTTCACCAAAGATTGAGCAGCTGCCGGAAGTCAGGCTTGATTTTCGTGATTAATTTCCTGATGTCCAGTCTGGTTCCGTCATCAGTTTAGTTTGAGACACCGTTTGTGCTCTTTCTACGGTTTCACCATCAATGTTCATATGATGAGTTGGGATGGCCGCGTCAAGGCTAATGAGCACTTGGTGTGACCAGAACGAACCTGGCGTGCAAAACTGGAAGCACATAGCTAGAAATGGTGCTGGTTGAAGAGGCTTTGTTGGTTGCTGCCCATGTCCACTCGGAAATGTAGAATGTCTCTGCACCCGTATCCCACAAGGGTGTTCTATTCGCACTGTCTTATGTCTTTTCGGAAGTAATTCACATCCGGTGAAGCGGAGATCAATATCGAATGCACTTTTTGAAATTTGTTTTATGATTGACGCAGGAAGGCGCATTGAGTGCTCGATGTATTGCTTCTGTTCTAGGAGGTCCCCTAAATTTTCACGACCTTGTCGGTCGTCCACTTTTTCAAGTCCTCCGAAATGTTATTAGCTTTACAGATGCTCACGATAGGTGGAGGCAGTAGATTGGGCGAAACTATTGATTCTACTGGAATAATCTTAGCAGTCACCGTGTCAAGTCCTGCGACTTGTGGTTTTACAATAGCGATCTGATCTCTATTGGGTAGGTATTCAAATGTTTGCACTTGATGGCGACAATAAATTGTCTCGCTAAATATGTTAAACTCTTTGTCGGGGACTCTTGATGGTAATGATTTAATTTCAACCTTCGTTTTTCTATCGACTGCATTCGGGACGGTAGCCAAGTCAATGACAGATCAAGCCAAGTCTGACCAGTCTGTTCAGAACTATGACCGCAGCCACGTGTCAACGGATCCAATGTCTAGATGGCAAAGACATGTAGAGCGCATAGATAACTCAGGTTCGGCATGAAGAGTCATCGATTCCAAGCCTGCGAGTCAACGCTACAAAGCACGTGCCTAAGTGGACAACCACCACAACCAACTGTGTGCGCTAAACTAAGCTAGATATCGCACTAGATGGTGCAAGTTCTTGCTTGAGACCTCCGTGTAAAGATAAAAAAAGCCGCAACGACTGCTGCCGGGTAAGGTGTTTGTCTTAAAAGGGAACAAAATAAACGGGAAGTTCTAGGCAAGACCGGACGTTGTGGTGTGATTTCATCAGCATTATCCTTGGGGGGGATCGTGCACTATTCGCAGGACAACGACCAACATCCGAAGGTTGTTGAACACTGCGAGTCGCGAATGAGGCGTTTGCTGGCATTTATTGGAAGCTCGTCTAGTAGCTGTGTTTGAAAATGGATGTGTAGTATCGACGATTTGGTCAGAACTTGTCGATTAACTTGAAGGTAAGAAGTTCAACAATACTTCTCTGCTGTACACAATATTACAATCATGATTTATTCATGTTAATAGCAATTTATTTGTGCTCGAGAAGCAACATGTATTAAGAGCTGAAGTTTGTTCCGGGCAGTATAATGAATTCAAGAAAAAAAATATAAATGATGCCAAATATTCCATAATTATTGCGACATTTCGAACTTTAAAGGTTTTTCGACTTAAGAATAAGCAAAAGTCAATTAAACTTAACGAAACTCAACGACAGTGGTTAAGGTTGTCACCTTGTCGAGTCGCCTTACATCCATTATGGTTGAGTATTAGCTTTGCTTACTCATTCAATCAAGCGATGTTGAGGAATCAGGAGACGAAGCTCTTGCCATTTGAGCTCACTTATCTCTATCAGACAATCATCACCAGATTCGAGTCCGTAAAAGCCAGTTAATTGCAATTTATTTTCAAAACTAAATCTCAATTCGATGACACTACAGAGCGCTTTTGATGTTTTATGGTCCAGACCATCGACGAATGACCACAAAATTGAGCGATTTATTGGTAAGATTTGCACTGATTTACAAATTACTGGTGATTCAACCACCACTCGGATTGAGATGAGAGCAGTGGACATAACTCTGGCGCTTTAAATGTAGGTTGATGTGCTTGTGGTAAATTTATACTGACTGTGCGCAGACAGAGAAAGAGCTAAGTCTAGACAGTGCATTTTTATTGGGATAAGATAGGGTCGGTGGTTTGAATGGGTGATTTGGAGAAAAAAAAGCAAGTATTTCTCTTCAAAGCCACTGACTTATCGAACAGCCCTCGTAATATCCCTTTCCCCTGACCATGAGAATATGCCTCGCAGCCGCGGGCAGTGACCAGACTTTTTACAGCATTCGTTTGGGTTTCAAGTCCTTCGAATGTCGTCCTGCATATCATCTATTCATTGGCTTGAGTTATATTGAAAGAGAAAATTTGCTTGGAATACGTATAATCTTGTGGACACAATCTCAACTAAGTGGAATGCGTTCGAGCGAATTGATCTAGTCAGCTTGTAAAACAATAGGTTGTCAACACTCACTGTCCACTAGAAATGCACAACCATCCTTTTTTTTTACATTTTTAGCAAAATATTAGTCAGCACCCATCCAGGAGCAACCTCGCTCGAATCAACATTCTTGCACATTAATTCATTGCCACCTACTGTAGCGCCATCAAAGGACGTCACCAGCCTCTCGGTCAATTATCGGCTGTGACACATCTTGCTGTTAAGTGTTCGCTTAGCTAATATAACCATTCGCAGCTCGAGGACCATTCCTCTGAGTCAAATGCGCCCTTCCAAGCATCGCATTAAAAATCCAAAGAGCCGCTCGGCAAGGCAGCTACCACCCAACACGTCGTTAAGTCGCATCATTCCTATCAGTGACAATCCATTCTTCTGTGCGTCGTCTATCGACCAGCAATGGCTCGAAGGACAGAAGAGTTATCTACAACCCCATTAAGATAGGCAGTAAGTATCGTTCGCATTTTTATGAAATGATGTGTCCCCACAGATTGATGAGTAATCGAAGCAATCTCCCCAGCCGACCACTGCACAGCACACACACACACACACACCTGGGAGCAGAGATTAAACCACCAAGACCGTGGCATCAACAATCTGAGAACTGAACGGAGGTAGCCCATAGGGTATAAGTGGAATTAAGATCAAAACCTCTCGCTTGACTAAAGTGGCAGCAAAGATGAGATACACATCTACGAAATGGCTAAGCGAACAAGCAAATCTCATTAAGGTGTCTGCGCTGTTTCGCCATCCGATTAAACGGAACTCTGCCGAATATATCCGTATCTGTTGCGCATATGATTACTTAAGCCACACAAACTCTGCCATAAACACTCGCGGTGCGATAGTGGGTATCTTTGGCTGCTTGGTGTTTTGGTTGGATTGGTGTCTTTGCTTGTCGTCGCTTCTTTCTCGGATACCAATAAAATTCTGAGATAATTTATTTAAATAATGTATCTCGAACCGATTTGGACGGGTGAGGTAAGCTAATTATGAGAATTATTGATAGGTATCAAGATTGGACATGTTTGAGAATTTCATTAGTACGACACCGCGCAGAGGGTTTCTTGGAGGATCGCTTTGCCGGGCTGGGCCGGACCGAGCCGAGTCGAGCCACCGAAAGCTGTAAGAGTTAATTTGGAAGATTAGATCGTGGATATTTGAAAAATGGTGAAAGACACGGACTGGTGGATGGGCGGTGAGTAGTGCTAGTGCGACGGAGTGTGTAAGCTAACTGTGACGGATAGATCCGTGACTAACAAATGTTTCGGAACTATGCCTCTTGACTATTGTTTTGGGGAAATGAGCAAACCCTTAACGGTATTGCCTGTTAATGAGTTGTAACATGATTTTCGGTTTTTCCGATGTTGACTGACCATTCATTGAGGATACGCTAACACGATCGACTGTCTGCGACGTGACAGGTGTCTTTAAAGAATTAAGATGAACAGCACGTTTGGAAAGAAGACAATGGTATACGAAAACGCTAGTCGTGTCATGGGATGGAGAAGCAAGGAGGGAGTAATTAATTCGTAGGGTTTTGTGATGCAAACTTTTCGGTAGATTTTGGGCAAGGGAAAGGCAAAAATGCAACTCTCGAAGTTTTGGAATCATCTTCTGATTCCAAAGTTTAAAGGCACATTGTTCACATTATTATGTCCTCCCAACCAGTCTGCTTCCCAAAGGTGGGCACAGGAAATAGAATGTATTTATAAATTTTGACTTTCCCTTATGCTCGCATGAATATCGCAACAAAAAAAAAAACATTCAAACTTACAACAAATTTCCATTTTGTACATGCACATATTCGGTCCGCAATCCGATTCTCCACGCAAACTCTTCCCTTCGCAGCTTAAAAAATATGTTCGTATGTATATTGTCCATTTGGGATAAATTTGATTGTTTTGATCTAATGAAGCGCGATTGCATGTCAGCAGCTACAAACGTTCTAGCACCCCCAAGAGAGCAAAACCACATATCAACGCGCGCAACGGCTGTGTACAACAGCAACCCAAACCGACAATTGACGCTGAATCCACCGCAGACTGGCACCAGCGTCACGATTCAAAATTTATTCCACTTCAAGAAATCTAGAACGCGCAAATTATGGATGGAGTCAGCCCTCAACTCGATCTCCATCACTCGCTCATGCCCTTTGCTGGTGTGTGCTGGTGCTGGTACTGGTGCTGGTCGGACTCCCCGACGACTGCGAGTACGAGTGGACGTGGTCACCACAGAATCCACGTACCAGTGTGCCGATGTTAGAGCATAACAAATGCTCGCCAGAAAATGAAATACTGACCGACTTGTTAATAACATGTTAAGTGAAAATATTTTGGAACAATTTGCGAGGGTGGCTCTCCCAGGGCCCCGTGGAAGCTTAAGCCCTCGGCGGCGTGGAGTACGTATCTCAAGAATTCACATGGGTCATCACGCGGTTTCATCATCGAACCCACTCTGTGCGGTTATGGCTGGTTGGCTGGTGGCTGTTTGGTCATATTCTTACCGTCTTGGCGATGATGCAGTACCAAACTGTGAGCATGAGTCCGCAGCGCAATATCTCATCCGTGTTGATATAAACATTTTCATCTTTTGTCGAAGGTCTCTGTGCGCACGGACACACGGGGATACGGTCCGGTCGAGGCGATGGGTAGGCGCGCTCTCCAGGACTGGACGCCACGTCTGGTGGTGAGCATGTGCAAAATTGGTGTCCTTCATGAAAATTCATAATTCATTGCGCAGATCTTTGAAGGACTGTATGCTATTTCAATTGTGCGGCTTGGTTTGCTTGGGCGTTGACTGACTGTGTGTGCTCACTTCCCACTGTGCACAGTGTGTGCAGAAAGTGGTGGAGTAACGATGTCAAAAGACGAATTGATGATTTCTTTTGTTGTTAGTCTGGAGAAGAGTCTCTTTAAATTCGGATAAGGGAAATTACTCTAAGCTAATTCTGGGCTTCTACAAGAGGTAGCGCAAAGTGGAAGGCGCAGAAGGTGGATTGTTGTAACACAGAATGTCGTCAAATACATGACCTCGGTCTTGTTCAGCATTGAAAGGAAGACTAAAAGCGAAGATGACAGACAGACAAACAAGGTTGTCAATTATTTGTCAGGTATTTGGCTAGAAAAGGACAAGATCATTACTCACTCATGCAATAAGCAGTCTAAGAAGCTATTCGTTTTGGTAAAAAGTCTCCGCCAAGTCAAGCGATTACAAAGGCCACTGTGTCGCCAAGTATCACCGAAGGAAACAGATCTTTCAGAAGGTGATTCCTGCAAGTTCTGCTGTAAATAGAGGAAATAGTTGAGCACTTTATCTGCTGGCTTCCTGTCAGTAGCATGCCCCTACACAACTGAAACATGAAAAACGCGAGACATGAATATAGGAAATTTTAAATTCTTGGTTCTCGTCAGGGCCCGGATCAGGCAAGCACTTTTTGCTGTGTACACGAAAAAATGGGAGCACCGGTTCCATCTCATTCACCAAGCGCGGAAATGAGTCCATACGTCCATATTTAATCCAATTTATTCACTCTGTTCCTTGCTGGTGACGTGGGTACACGTGATCCTGATGCTGACTAGGTGGCTCATCGTAAACTTAAATAACCACGAGTTGGCAATGAACGTAATACCTCTGGGATCCATTTCATAAAAAATAACGCTGCATCAAGATGATTATTGCAAGTTCTGCTGTGAATGGAGGATACATCGGTGATGCATAGCACAAAAGCAACACAGGTCGACCAACATGCCACATCAATGCGAACTGTGAGTGTTGTAAAATTTTTTGCACACACTGTGGACCACATTGCGTCGACGTTTTAATGGCATCATTAGCCTGACTCCTCTGGGTACGTCGTTACATTATTGCATAGCGCTGCCAGTGATCGATGTATAAGTATCGCAGTGGTGAAGGAGGTGCGTGCGTGTAAATGCCAAATTACGATGCTTTCTACACGCAACACTATTTATGTCTTAATAAAATAAATTGATGTTAATCTTGGTCTTTTTTTTTTTTTGTCTGTATTTTCCATTTTTCCTTTGTACGCAAAGATTCTTTGGCCACGAAGCACACGGGTATCGAAGATTTCTCCATTTTTTGTGCTGTCTTGTCTTGTGCTGCGTCTCCGTTTGCGTACGATCTTGCGCCCCATTCGCTGGCCTATAACACAGCAGTCTAGATCGTATAATGGCGCACACTCACCTGGACACGATGTTAATATATTTTTATCACAAATTGACCACCACCCATTTATTTGGCTTAATTGTCTTAATTACCAGCGCATGGTAAACATATTTTCTATGCGCCGCCGGTACCACGGGATGGGGGGCGGACCAGGGAACAGAACAGAGAATGAGAAGAAACCTGTGGAAAGCAATTCGGTTCCCAGCAGGTGTTAATGTTATCAAAATCCGAAATGGACGCCACACATACAACGGCAGCAGTGGCGGCGGCGCAGTGTAGAAATCGGCTTCGGCACGGTATGCTGGCAGAGTGCGAAACAATAGCGTCAATGACGACATCCGACTACCATGGAGGTCTTCATTGAAAAATGATGACCCTCGTCGAGCGAGAGGAGTCTCTTTTTCGATCGTTTCGATGAACTATGGGTGGACTCGAAATATTATTCAGTCATTCTCTGCACAGGTCTTATCTTAGGAGAGCAAGAGCCGGTAATAATTCATCGTTGCCTTGGCTGCCGTAATCCTTAGGGTCACACCTCTTCGTGTGATTACAGTGTGAAGGTTTTGTCAGATGGGTTTCGGATACATCTACATCATTATGACTAACTGCTGTGAATTCGGGTAATATCAACTTGGTAACACTCTGCCTTACGACGCGGACACACACATGGGAGATCAATGCCGAGCTGAGTTTTGTCGAAAATTAATTAAGATTACTCCTCTGCACTAGCGGTAGACATTTTGAAGGAAGCATTAATTGACCCGACTGTTGTCGTTTCGAGGTGCAAGGTTTGCTGATGGGCAGCAATGTTTTGAAGAAAACTTGACGTTGTAAAAAGTGACATCCACACATGACTGAACTATATTGGCGGCTAATTAGTGGCCGTTTCTGGCAGAATCAACAGAAGCGGAAGTAGAATTAACAAAGATTGCAGGTGAAGAAGTACTTGGGACTAAGCTAACGTCCATGACATGAGTGATTTCTTCGGCAGACATTCGATTAAAAAAATACTGCTCTGTTTTTCCGTCCGTTGGGATGTGTGTCAGAAGAGTTGAATCGAAATATAACAAAAACCATATTTAAACTTGAACCACATACTACTTGACGAGCTGTAAATGGCTTTCCTCTCATAATATATGCCTATTCTTTTCATGGTTTCTCACATAATTGTGGCTATGTTTCGCAGATAACAGCTTTGATATTTGTCATTTGAGTGAACTTGGGATGGAGTTCCATCATTACGAGAACTGTGACGCAATGTTGCCATAGTTTGACCAGATTCGGTTGTACTGCTAAAAATAAAGTTTGTTCATGTTTATATTGTATAAATTAAAATAATTTATGTCAAAGCTACGAAAAAATTATATCTTATTTTAGTTCCGAAGGACAGAACATTCCCTTTCAAACAATGGATAAGAACTAGAAAACAAATTAATTAATTCTCCGCAGGTCATCTATGGATGCATTGTGTCTGGTCGAGCGTCGCATATTTCTACTGTGTCCATTTCAGGCGACGTGGGTGGAGTGATCTCTGGAATGCGGCATGCTGACGATAAGATATCCCTTATCTTATATCATCAATATCATGCAAAAAATAGTCAATCCTTGATGACATCTAACTTTACCAGTCCAGTCTCCAATAAAGAAATTGCTGTAAGTGTCTTAAATGATGATTTCCAAAAAATTCCTTGATACCGACGATTTCCCGCTTGTAAGACATGGAAATGTAGACTTACATTATGTAAGAACAGTAAGAAATCACAACTATCGGCAAAGGGCGCCATACCTGAACGCTACCATTGGCAAGTGTATGGCGCCCTTCGGATTCTTTGGTCATCGCAGCGGTTCTTACCAATTAATACGAAACTACTCCTCGCCAAAGCATTAATCATTCCTATCTTACTATACGGATGCGAAATCTTTTGCAACGTTGATTACATCGCAAGAAGAATGTTAAACGTTGCGTACAATAATATCAGCAGATTTGTGTATAATATGCGTAGTTTTGATGATGTCTCCCAATTCTCTTTGTTTTTTGTGTTCATGTCTCCCGTCTGTGGAACTCATTACCCATCGAATTACGAAGAATCAGAAGCACAAAATATTTCAAAGGCACACTCTTTAGACATCTGGTCAAACATAAGTCTTATTAGTTTCACTTTTTTCCTCCTTTCTTTTCCCTCTGTCTGAATAATTTATTTTGTTTCTGTGGCTTAAATAAATAATTTTAATACTGTGTCAGCATAAATAAATACATAAAATACAAATACATTCTTCGATAATTAGTACCGCAATCCACATCAAATTTAAGCAAGAGTTATACTCTTGGTATGTCAAAAGTATTGAGAAAAGTCTCCGCAAAAGTTAGCTTATAACAGTCTATTCAAAGAATTTAATTTTGTACTCTGCGAGTAAATCATTCTCCTAGTGAATTGACAGATTGAGAATGCGATCCAAAAGGAGGCAGACGCAATCCACAAATTCACGAGTTAAAATCCAAGCCATTGCGTCCATTGCAAGAGGTGCCCAATAAAATGTGTACTTTGCGTTCCTAGTCCATCGGAAGGTATTATCAGTGTACCGGTCCAACAGCTTCACTTTTGAATAAACTTCATCCGGCGCGATGTGTTACATTTGTTGTCTCTCTCCCTCTCATTAGCACCTATGAGTTGCCAATTTTGAGACATTACGGAACTCACACAACGAATGCCAAGGGTTTGTGCCTTAAAGAGCCACCTTTGAGTTTGTGTCATCACTCAGGGTACGTTTATCATATTGAACAGAATGTTTTGCTTAAGCTTAGATCACAATCCAATTTCTTGTAATAAAAAGTGTTGCATGAAAAAAAAAACGATTCTAGAAAAAAACCCAAGAGATGCACCACCACCTATTCGTCGATTTCAAGGCGGCATATGGCAGCGTGCACAGAGACGAGCTATTCACCGCCATGTCTGGCTTTGCAATTCATGATAAACTCGTCAATTTGTGCAGGATGATGATATAGAGGATATATTCTGGAGGCTTCATAAAGGTCAAAAACGAACTAACGGAGACCTCATTATCATCATCATCATCATTTTCTGATCTGCAGGCAACTCGATCCTCTGCTATCGACTTTAACTCATCAGGACTTATGCCCTAGCGTAAGGAGGCTAGTTTTTGGAGTTGGTCCAACAACCTCGTCATGGATCTTCCAAGCGGAAGTCTACCTGATGGTGATGTTGGGGACATAAGCGCCACGTGACCAAACCATCGAAGAAAAGCCCTTCCATTCGAAGAAACAGCTGCTCAATGTTGAGTTCTTTGCGCACTGAAATTTGTCTCCCCATATCCCGGCGAGTAATTCACACAACAGCACGAAGAAATCTCATCTTAGCAGCTTGTATTCGCGGTCTTATTCGTTCGTCATTACCCAAATTTCATGGAACAAATACTGACTTTGACACCAAGCTATGTCTTTCTGATTACAGATCTTCAAAGCTGTTAAAAATTTACCCAGCTTGAGCCATGGAAGCTCATCATTACTCCTCAAATCACTCGTGAAGAAGACCCCGAGATACTTAAACTTCTCCACCTGCTTCAATGGGACTCCACTAACATGTACATTGCATTGAACAGGCGTTCTGGAAATTACCATAACATCTGATTTGTACACGTTAACTTTCATTCTAGCATCAGCACATACGGCCACAAACCTATAGAGTGCGCGCTTGGGTTCCGTCTGGGAAGATGTGAGGATAACTAAGTCATCTGCAAAAATAAGATGACTTACCCTCAACTCTTCCATTGTGAAACATTAATCGACTCGGCTACGCTGCAACATCCAAGAGAGGTGACAAGGCGGACACTTGGCGTAGCCCACGGTGAAAAGAAGAGATTGAAAGTTGTTGATTTATCGTTTTTATCACAGCTGCTACAGTTTGTGTATAGAGACCGAAAGGCATTCAGAAGAGGACCACAGGACCACTCCAGAGATTACCTGGAAGGACTCCGTCATATGCCTTTTCCAAATCCACAAAACCACTGTAGATGGGTTTGGCCTTCTCAAGTACCATTCTTAGAGTGAAAAGCTGGTCGGTGGTACTTCTGCCGGGACGAAAGTCGCACTGTTTATCCATCCTGTGCTCGATCTTAGCGTAGACTTTCATGGGGAGACTTAAAAGAAATATGCCCCTGTAGATGGAGCAATCTCTTTTGTTCCCCTTTCTGAATAGAGGGACAACCACTCCATTTTGCCAATCGCCAGGTGTCTCAAGTTCTTCCCGAGCCACTTTAGCAGCTCCCAAAAGTACTCGCTCCATTCTGCTTCAGACGCCCGCCTCATTGCAAAGCAACACCCTATCATTGGAGGCTCCTTCGACGATATTGAATTTCCTTCCTCTGGGTCGGCGAATGGCTTGACAGAACACCTCACCGAGATCTTCAATGTCAAAAAAGGTTTTAGACAAGACAACGCGGTGTCACGTAACTTTTTTAACATCATTCTTGAGAAGGTCGTGCTCACTCACCAACACAAGAGTCAGGGTCTTCCAAAAGTCCGTACAGTTTGTAGCATACGAGGACGACAGCGTTTGCTGTCTTTCAAACGGAGGCGGCCAAACTAGGTTTAGCTGTGACCGAGAGAAGACTAGTTATATGCTGCGGTGAACAATATAAACAACAACAGTACTGAGATCAAACGCAGAATAACTCTTGCCAAGCGCTGTTTCTATGGACTCAAGAGGCAATTGAGTAATCTCTCGGAAGACTGTATAAGAACTTAATCATCCCCGTCCCGCTCTATGGTCCAGAGGCATGGACTATGTCCAAAGTGGATGTAGAGGTGCTTGGTTTTTTCGAGATAGAAGTTCTGCGCGCGATCTCTACTTGCGCTGATAGCATTTGGAGGAGGAGCTTCAATCCCGGACTGCATGGGCTGTTCAGCGACTCTAGGCAGGCGTCTACGAATCCAACGCCTATGATGGTTAGGCCATGTAGAGCGTATGGATAATTTAGCTCCGACCCAAAGAATCTTCGACTCTGTGCAGCAGAGGACGCCCACGTACAAGGTCAGTCGGCTTGGTGGGCGAAACTGAAGACAGCTGGCGACAGAACGGGATGGTTGGAGAGGTATGTTGAGTGAAGCACGAAACTGGAGACAGCTGGCGACAGAACGGGACGGTTGGAGAGGTATGTTGAGTGAGGCACAGATCCACCCAGACTGTGGCGCCCTAAGAAGGAGAAGAAGATGAAAAACTCGAATGGAAGTTGATGTAAGATGAAAGAATTTAATTAAATTATAAATATATTAAATTATTCAATACGCCATAATGTCAGCTTTTGTTTTTATGTGTGTAAAATGTTTTGTTTTTGACTCCACCATTTAGTTTCTGTTGACACACAGATTCTCGTTATCACTTCACGCATTGCCTTTACACAACTGTCCAGCACACCTTGTTTTCCTCAAACCATGGAGTCGGCCTTACTCGGCCTTAAAAATTCGCAAATTCTCCCCTTATCGAGAAAAAAAAAAATCCATGTGAATGAAGTGTCAGATTGCTAATGTGCACATCAATTCAGTGTTACGTGGGTTGTAGTGCGTCAAGGCGTTCAATTCTCTGTTCCCAATAATAAGTCTGAAGGTTCAAATTTGATAAATTTGTCTTTACACAAGCAATTATCGCAAAAGATTCTGGTGCAGTTTAGCCTCCACTACATTGATGCAAACGAACCGGAAACAGTTAAGCAACTTAAAGAAAGCATTCGTGACGAAATTAATTAGAGACACGTTGGAATGTGAGAAAATATTTGAGCCTACATTTGTACTCCGATACTCAATGCGTGATTTTAGGGACACAATTGAAATTTGATGGAATTTAATCAATTTGTTGCATTTTTCATAAAGTTGACAAACAAGGGTTAGTGCTTTCTTGGTTTTTTCTTTTTGTCGAAGGTTTTTAGCACTACACTGAGGCACAGTAACTTAAAAACTTGTCCATTGTACTGCCAGGCAGTAACCTACTTTTGCTGTAGTTTCTTGGTCTTTCAAAGGAAGACCAGCAGGCACTTCTAGAGGAGCCTACTCGTACATCATCAGCTCTCACCACTTCAGCACCAAAGACCTGCCACCTGATCCGAGCAAAAGCGGGACACTGACAGAGGAAGTTCTCTGCAGTGTCGTCGTCCTCTCCACAGGCATAGCAGAGGGTTTCACCGCTTATGCCAAGCACACTTACACGTTTGCACGCCTGTAACTCTTTTCTGACAACATCTTGGCAACAAGAATGCCGCTTACAGACGTTTGGGAACATGTGCTTGGTCTGTCTGCACTCTGGAGGGTCCTGTCAGCTCCGATTGTGTTCTCGATAGATCCAGCGCAAGTTCATGTCCTGAGAAAGTCTCCTCTGTTCCTTGTCTAGCATGTTCATCGGCGATCTTATTTCCAACGATCCCGTGGTGACTCGGGACGCAGAGAAGTCTTAGTGAATTATGACTGCCGAGCAGATTCAGAGAGAGCATTCCAGAACTATCCTGGAAGTGGTTGCGCAAGGCTTTAAGTACAGCTTGGCTGTCACTACAGACACAAATACTTCCCCCTTCCATCTGTTCTTCACAATATAGTTCGTGGCCATTAGGATCACATAGGTTTTCGCTTGAAAAAACGACGCAAATTTAAAGCTATACAGTCTCATGTTGTCACTCTCGATGAAGGCGGGAGCGAGATTCATTAGTCCATCAAGAGCAGAGCCAGGCGTACTAGGGAAGACCCCTATGCAGACGAAACAGACCATTCTTTGAAGCTTAGTGAAAGCAGCAGTCATGTATTTGTGTGATGAAAAGGAGAGACGGAGCCTTATCGTAGCCGTATAGATCTAGATGGATCTTTTTGGTGATAGACCCCAAGACTTACCAAAGATCCACTTACACGACTCGACTCGATGTGTTTTTTCCAGAAAAGTCTTCTATCTAGAGTAACCCCCGGATATTCGATTGCTTTCTACTCGCGTACAGAGAAGGCTAAAAAATCTTCTGGAATATGCATGAATAATGCGAAATTGGCTCAACGCTGTGCATATCTACCGATGGCGATTCATGAAGTCAATCTATAATTGTTGCAATGACCGGGGACATAGTAGCCACAAGTAACAGGCACTAGCAACCTCAGAGAATTTAGTTTGACGTGGAACATTGAAGCTACTATACGTGGGCGGTCTTGCTCTCAATTATGTATTTTCAATGCGGCCACATTTAGTTTCGAACTATCCCCCTTGCCAAATATTTGGAAAAATAAAACCCCTAGTTTTAGCACATTGCCCTGTTCCGGTCACTTCACAAATTGCTATTAGCCACGCTCTAGTCCTGTGGGGTACTAACCGCCATAGGTCGGTCAAACCGAAACGCAGTCAAACACAGTCGACCTGGAAGTTATCAAAAGCTATTGTGTACTCTACTTGATATGAATCCTTGATGATTTCAATTTCTGATCAAATCAATCCACGGCCCGCCGAAGAACACTAAAGCACCCAGCCTGCATGTGTCCAAGCTTCTGCATAAGACCACAATGTTGTATAAAATCCGAGGCAGACATCTCAGCCACTGACAAAAACTCGTTCCTCAATGAAGGCAGTCCCGATCAAATATTTGAACTACGTGTCTCAGGTCTTAATCTGTCAGCGGGCACAAAAACTCCTTCCCACCAAGGCAGCCGCTCCATCCTCATCCCTGGAGCGGAGGACGTCGCGGTCGTCTCGCTCTGTTTTAATTTGATACTCCCCTTGCCCGTCGAAAATCACAGCACAACTCAAAATGGCAATATATCATCAGAGCCTGGAATTCCCCACCAATTCATAAGCAACACTCAAGACGCCGAGAAAAAAAAATCACTGGTTCCCGCATTAGGTGCATTAATAAACGCCTATCTCATCCGAAATTAGCGCTCTTTTCGCTTTGCGGCAAATTTCCAAAGGCAAACACACGGTCCAACACAAAAGACCGACCATGCAGCAAACGAAAAAAGGAAATGAAAGCAAAAAGAAAACGAAGCCGACGAAGGACTCCAGTGCACAGGGGTACAAAAAACGAAGAGCAGAAGAGTCAAGAATTCGGCTGCCGAGACTGCATGCTTGATTTGGATCCGACGCTCTAAGCCTTCGTAATAAAAGCAATAATTATATCCTTCGTTGGTGTTCTTCACGCCTCGAAATTACGCAACAATTTCGTGTCCGACATTCATGTTCCGCCGCCGCCACCACCGCCGACGTCACCATCGCCATCACCATCACCATCACCATCGGCACACCACCAGGACGATCGCCAGAGCACCACCACCGAGCACGACGAGCGGTCTTCGGGCATTTCGGGTTCGTTGGCAGTTCGATTTGTTTTCTGTTCACGCAATTTGCAGGCATGCGTCTCGACTCGGCCTGCCGGCCAGTCCGAACTATAAAAGGGCATCAAAAATGAAGCCATTAAATTTGCTAATTTTTCCATCCCTCAATCATGTTCCTTCTATCTCTCGTGTGGTGGTATCCCTGGGCACTAAGGATAACCACTTGATGTTTGCAAGTGTTTCGCTTCGTTCTGTTCTGTTCGGTTTTTGTTCGACTGTCGGCTGCTCTCCTTGGGCATCTTGCTGATGCTGCGCCGCGATTTTGGCGAAGAAGCTGTGAGCTGACGAAGTAGGTGGCCTCCTTCAGTGTGGTGGTGGCGGAGTCCAAACAGATATGATGTATACTTTGGTTATTCAATTAAATTGCTTCTCTCAAAAAATGAAATTTTGTGCGTGGAAATTAATGATAATCGATTAAGTAACGGGACGTGCGGCATGAGTGGGGCATCTCTGTGTGTACGTACTCGAACTGCACGAAGTGAAGGCATGGCGAAAGGAGTCGCAAGGTCCCACGCTTTGTACTAATTAAAACGTAATATTGGATACGCAGGCATGGCTTAAGCAGTGGATGTGGACTGTTTTTCGTTTTTTGTTTTTTTTTTCCAGCGACTGCAGTGTACCTGCACTGTGCCGATCCGACGGCGATGAAGAGGTGCTGGGGGAGGACGGTATCTGCTCCATTAGGGAGTCAAGATCATCACCCAAGAGCTTGCTCGGATCTTGTTTTCTGGAGTTTACCTTTAGGTACTTGTTTTGTATTCAGTTGGTGTATGCATTCGCCCAGACATTGGAGGGTCTCGTGCGATGGGTTGAGTGGGAAACGACAAGTAAGAACTTTCACCGATCATATGGGAACGCTTAATCTCCAGATCGGAGAACAAAGTTCAATATTTCCTTGTGGTGTTCGATCGACTTCTATAGATGGACTGGTGGATGTTTTGTTGTAATTGAAACTCGAGCTGTAAGCACTTGCAGTGAACTGACTATAATGAGAAGTGCCAATAACCCCAACGCAGCATTCATTGCAGCTTTGCGAGATGTACTGCGCGTGTAAAGGCAAGCATGGGAAATGGGCTTCTGAATAAATGTCCAAACAAGTGATGAAAGCAACTGCGATTGCAGGTGGCAGGGGCAATTTAAGATTTGGACGTGTTTTTTGGTGGAGTGTTACTCTTACTTAGTATTTTTTGACAAACTGTCGTGGAAAGTCTCAGACCTCAACAACGTCTCCCAGTTTTTCAGCTGCATTATGAAAAACAGCGTTTTTCGTGCACTTCCAGCAACATATACCGTGCATCATAGACCAGCTCCGGTAATTGAAGAAATAGGTGTCGCAACGCTGGAACCAGTGGTCCAATTCGACCTTCGGAACAGACCTTGGATGGTAGTGTCGCAGGAAAGGTTTAATTTTTTCGAAAAGTCTGGACATGTTTGTTTGTTAATAAATATCAAAAAATGCGGAGGTGCGGCAGTAGGTAGCATGGCCTAGCTTCTGCAACAGCCACTCGGTTGCACGTGCTATTATTCACATTAGTGAGTGTTACCTTCCGTTATATGCCTACAGCGAATGGCCAAGTTTGAGAAGCTTTTTCTAGACAGGAACACTCTTCGAACACTGCCAGTGACTCGAAAGAGGTGATTTATGAAGAAAAAAAGACACAAGGACGCACCTACCTACAACTACACTGTGGCCTCAAAACCATATTAAATTTCCACTACATTCTTTAATTTTTTCTAAATTTAGTTCAATCGCGTTACAAGGCATTGTTTTAGTTGTGGTATTTAAAATGTTTTTTACAAAATAGAAGTGAATATCGAATATTTAAGGAACAGTGTTCTCGGTTATACGAGAGGCCCAGGCGTACCAGACCATACCATGGTAGATGACAGACCTCTCATTCATCGAAGGGTTGGAGGTAATCCAGACGACGCACTGCTTCCCTTACAAAAGATGGTATGCCTTTTGTAGTGGTTCTCTTTAGTTCCACTCCAGTGAAGTTCCTATGGGGAAAAATATTCCGAGTAGACATTCACATTAAATGTGTTCGGATGTCTCATCCTCTTCCAGACATCTTCCTTGTCCTGGCACAGGCTCTTTTTCATTTCGCAGTGCCCAATAAGAAAGCTTGTTATTCCTTGTCAAGGCCGAGGATCCCCTTAAAGCAATACGGCCTGATTGGATTGCCTAATACAATGTCCGTTGGTCCAGTGGCGTAGGCGAACTGTGTACATGCTGTCTTCTAAATAAAATTTAAAGAATTGAATACCTTCCCCTCGCCACTGAATCGAATGAATGCTTCAAATTTGGACGCAAAAGTGTGAAGAAAGTGCAAACTAGTCTTAAACATTAAACATGTCGTCTACTCAAATTAGTTGAAGACACGTAAGTAGTGTCCCAAATTTAACGCAAGATTTGACTTAAATAGACAACGTAGTTTTTGAATTTGATTCTATGAACACTCAGCAACTAAGCCCTTCATTTCTTGCTACCGAAATGTGCTGATTGAAACCATTGATCGCATTGATAAGATTTTCTGAGCGTTTAGTTGCACTTATTTTCGAATCAATTTTCACCCCGAAACATAGTCTGAATGTGTCACCTAAGGTCCTGCAAAGGCTTTTCACATTCATTCCACCAGTGACTTACAAAACCCAAAATATTCCACAAAGTTAACGTGAAATATGATACACCTAATCTCATCCTTGCCATGCGTAACCACAAATGATCTGCAAAGGCTGCAGCATTTACATAGTTGTCCTGCGCAACCACAAGTCCAATCAGGCAGGTCGCGTATATCCCCCAGACACTCTAGGATGGGAAATATTTTACGAACTCTTCTCACGTAAATTCACACTGGCAACCTTGAGACCCATAAAACGCCGGTCACACTCGTAAGAGCACCCAAAAGTGTCCGACTCCCGTGTGCAAAGTGGTTTGCGCACATCCTCGCTGTCCACGAAATGGCCAATCACCATGATTTGAGGACATTCATTGCAAGATTTTACGATCACCCGTGGACGTCTGTCTCTTTAGGCTTTGTTTTCGTTTTCGACAAGTCAACGCACATGACGTGCGGTGTGTGTTGGTCTGCCGTTAAACTGGCCGATCGATAATGCGGATGAGAAAGATTTACTGTCGGCCAGGCGGCGATCGCAGATCTGGTTGATCGCAAATAATTCGACGTGTGGTTGATTGTTCCGCGATGGATATTGCTTTGTGAATTGTTTTCCGGATTTTAATTATTTTATTTCCATATACGTTATGGTTCGGCGGGTATCGCAACCTGCCACTTAAAGATTGATGTGCGGATTACGCCGGAATGGACTTTTGATGTGACCCCAGATGGAGAAACAAAAGATGGTGTGCTTGTGCCCTTTGGGTGGTGTTATTTCAATTTAATTTGCCACAGATAAGCCCAATCCAATCCAATCATTTCAATTATTGAATCGTTCCTTGGGCCATTGGACAGGATTGGTTTCAGATACCTCACACGAAGCATCCGTGAGGCACTTGGAGTTTATGCGAAGACTTCTCATCGATTTATTACACCCGTTGGCATGTTAGTTACTGGTCGTGTGAGTGGATCTGCATGGCTCCGCGGCTGTCTGAATGGCGCACTCGAGATGAGTAAGATGGCTTACATGAAGCACAAATTTCCTTAAGAGTAGCATGATGATGAAGTTTCGCTCCCTTTAGACCTTTTCTACGGAATGGTGACTATCAATAGGAATTCACCGATGATACTGATGATTATTAAATACGTGATTATTAACTTTCATTGAGATGATGTTTATACTCGTTGTTAAATTATTTGCCAGAAGTTAAAAGTATGTTCATAATAATAATACAATATTGGTGGCGCTTCAGCTCGTAGAGGGCCAGGGCCTAGCTTCTCGGTGACCACTCGTGTTGTGCGTCTCTCACGCGTGGAAGATTGTTCCACTGTTACTTTTTGTTTAACGTTTTTAATTCGTTTTGAGTTGGTTCAACTCAATGAACATTTTTCTGTGTGACGAGTGGTCGTAGTAGTTACAATTTTATTCAGTTCGTATAAAATTGTATTGTTAAATGAGTCTGAACTCAGGAACGAAAAATCTTCACGATTGAAGAGAAAGATTGGAAGATATGGGGATCTATTTATAGGACTATATATAGGCCTCTATTTTGAGTCCTCCATTGATAATACATTTACACCGCACCCAAATCCAACATTTCGGGGGAAAAATTTCGAAATCCAATTTTGCGTCCCCATTGAAACTTCAGCATTTCAAATGACAGCTAGTGTCAGAATTTATTACAGATATTTTCTTCTGATTGGAAATTAGAAGTGGCGGAACCATTTTAGATAGCTGCATTAGTTTAAGGATGGATTTAAGTACTGATTCAGGCATTATATTGCTCCCACAATATGATGTAATTATCACTTGAAATAATTATAGATAAATGAAATATATATAAATAAAAGTTTTGTTGACAACTTTTTTTTGTTTATGTCAGCAGGCTGCAACGTCATTAAATGACGTGCTGAATCTGTAAATAGGATTGTTCGATTTGACCAATTTACAAATGCAGAGACGATATTCAACATTTCGGTGGAATGCAATATTCCAGAATGCAGCAAATGTATGGTGAAATGCAAAGTATATCGGGAACTCAGAAACTAGTCGAAATGCAGAATTTGGGTACGGTGTAAACATACTATTAAATGATAAGGACACAATGGCTTGATATTGGTTACAGCCACTTATCGGTTATAACGACGAAATTAGTCAGTCCCTTGAAGGTCGTTACTATCCCTATTCACAGTAAAACCGTAGACGCTAGATATAGTGAACTAATAAAAACCGAGGCTGTTCACTCTAACGAGATGGTTCACTCTAACAAGCCTTGAAGTGAATTTCACCAAAATGTGTTCTGTTTTACGTTCAATTACTGAAAGTTCGAATGAACACACATAAACGATATTTCTTTGCAATTACTAAAAAACAAAACAATATTAATAAAAAAAAGAATATTATAGCATCAAGGAAGACAACGCATCGAACAAAAATAGTACATTCCATGGACTAAATAAACAAACCTGCAACTACCTTAACGGGGTAAGAGAGATTTTTTCTTTGCATATTCTAAAAGAAAGACATTTCAGAAAGAAAATTTATTTATATTGGGTCTATATCTTGCGGTTTGCTAAGAGATTTCTTAACTTGTATTATTCCATTGGAACATGCGTTGGAAAGCTACTGTCATTGTACGTCATTTCGGTATATGTCATTCATTTGAAGCGTAAATAACAATAATTTTTGTTCACTCAAATATGTCGAACTTTGTGCCTGAAAAAGTGTTTTTGCGGGGAGTTCTTCTTCATTACTTTAATACGAAGAAAACTGCTGCCGAAAGTCATCGTATTTTGGTGGAAGTTTATGGTGAACATGCGTTAACTGAACGAACGTGCCAAAAGTGATTTGCACGATTTAAAAGTGATGTGGTGGTGATTTGGGCTTGGCCAACCAGCCAAATTAAAGGCAAAGGCGAATATCCATGAAGCGAAGGTAATGCTCTGTATTTGGTAGAATTAGAAGGGTGTGCTGTATTATGAACAGCTAAAACCAGGTGAAACCATCAATGGACAACGCTAATGAAAAATGCCCGGAATATGCAACCAGACACGAGGCAATAATTTTACATCCTGACAACGCTCGGCCCACGTTTGTATTCCGGTTGAGAACTATTTGGAAAACAGTGGATGGGAAGTTTTACCCCACCCGCCTTATAGCCCAGATCATTCCTCTTCTGAGTACCATTTGTTCCGGTCGATGCGGAACGCCCTGACTGAAATACGGTTCACATCAGAGTAGTATATCAAAAATTGGCTTTATTCATTCTTGGCAGTTCTTTCGGGATGGGATCCTCAAATTGCCAGAAAGATGGGAAAAATTCATAGCTTCAGATGGGCAATACTTTAAATAATACTATTGTACATGTTTTTCTTAAATAAACGTTCAAATTAAAAAAAAAAAAATTATGTTCTATACCCAAGAAATGACTTTGAGTGGAGCCATCTCCGTGTGCATGCTAATGGTACTCAAAACTTTAAACACGTTTTTCTCGAAACCGTGATTTAAAAAGTCGCTGGTCACTGTAACTTAAGAAGAGCCTTACCAATCTGTGAAAATTGTATTGTATCTCCGTGTGAACGAAGTGTTTTTTTTTTTGAAGACGATTGTTTTTCTTGTATTCGAAAATGTGAGAGAAGCTGCGGTTAAAACAGCAATTTTGAGTTTCAACTCAGAAGTTTGACAGCTTCGCTAGAAGACACTGAATATTCTGTTGCCAAGTTCAAAACAGCAAAACTCATGCCAATGTTGTTGACAAGTTTGTTGTTCACTATTTAGAATAGCATGTATAAAATAGTATGTGTTGACTATATTCGATTGTTCACTATATCGAGCGTCTACTGTATATGTATAACTAAATAATTTATATAGATTATATGTATATAACTAAATTTTTAAAAGATTACGGTTGATGAAAATGTTTTCCTTTAGAATCTCAATAAAATAACTTTTTAATCGTGTTTAATCGTAATTAAATCGTTTTAAATCTTTTTCGTTTTTATCCAAACCGTGTAAAAACAGAATGTGATGCAATTTGATGTAATAATATTCTGAGCTCTGAAGTACCTTGTGCTTCCACAGAATATTCTCCCCGCTCCAGTGGATCATGACAACGCACACGGATTAATTATAAACATTCCTTGATAGTTCTTGAATAGTTAAAGACATCAAAGCTTCAATGATGTGAATTGAAGTCGAAAGGAATCCCAGATGACTGACGAAAAAGTCGAAGGAAGAATTCAAAATCTTCATCCGAATCCAGCTCAAGTCAAGGAACAATGCACTATCGACCGCACAAAACCAAATTTATTCAACCAAACTTTCCCATAGTGCTTCTTCTCGCACCGAAATGTCGAGAAAGCAAAACAAAGAAAAAAGCGTACACAGAAACGAAGAAGAGAGAGAGACAGAGAACGAAAAAGAACCTTCAACCGAAACATATTTACCCTGTGAACTTTAAAATTCCATGGAAAATATTTCCACCCTGGAATGTCCAGCGTTTCGCAATAACGAACGGACGAAAACAGCAAAAGAAAAACGAGAACATTCCGGCTGAAGAAACCACAACAAGGATTCTTGAGCGGAGCACTGCAGAATGCAATGCATGATGGCCATGGGAAACACCTCATCATTCCCCCCATTATGAACCTTGATTCTAACTGGTGGTGGCAGTGGTGAGTGACACCCATCTATCTATCTAACCCTATCGCTTATAGAGATTTCAGTTTCGACTCGGCACACTGGAATTTGGCCCATTCCTCCTCTATTCGCTGGACCTGCTGGAACCGAGGTTGGCTGCTGCAAGTCAGAGCGCAAACACAAGGAGGAGGAAGGAACATCTCGAGAGGGGAACCTTTCTACGGCAATCTCTCCACACGATGACTGCGTGCATCATAAAAAGGGATAACACTGTGTGAAGAGGGCGTTACTTGAACAGATTGCATTCCTTTACTGCACAGCACAAGTTGCCTGGTTATCTGCTGGTGTACCACTCGGCTCCTCCACCGCCACCGCCTCAAATACGCGGTTCTATACATTTTTCGACTGGAAATGGTCACAATTCATGCCGTACTGCTTTCCCCCATTAGCCACAAGGAATCCACAGCCGACATCGCCGTCGTCATTATCACCATCATCATCATCATCTTAGTCGTCGTCGTCGTCGTCGTCATGATTGTTGGTGTAGCTCTGGAGAGCGTCGAGCATGTATTCGCGTCTGTATGCGCTTGCGTTTCCTCGATGGGATAAGAATATATACGCCGAACGCGGAGAGGACTACATAGTAGGTGGAGCCAAACAGCCAGCCAATATTTACTCCAAGAATACCCCCATCTATGTGGACTCATATGTAGCACGTCTGGCTGTGTAATGAAGTTCCACATCGGCGGCGCACCGAGTCCGAAGTTTTATCCGAAAATCCAAATTCGGAATTGTTTCGCGGGCGGGCCCCAATGGCTGGTTGGATGGCCTGCTCTTCATGATTCATTGCCTAATGGATCCTTGAGGCCGCATATTGATGAGGGGCTCTTAGGGTTGTTCGGTTCGTTGATGTGTGGGTTCTTTCCTCTTGTGCGTTTTTTTCCCCTTGTATCATTTTCTGCTGAACTCAACTAATTCGCGCGTGCAAACGAATGCGATTCAATTGCCGGCGAAACTATGGGCGATGGATGGCGGTTGGTTGCTGCGCTGATGCTGTTGGAATAGGGGACTCCGCAGCCGAAGAAGCTATTTGCCATTCAACCCAATTAGGAGAGCGAATGTAAAGTAGTTGATGATTGACTTGGTAATTGATGATGATAAACACTTTCGTCGCGTCTCGACTTTGAGTGGAAAAATATCTGCTGCATGAGCCTCTCTCTCTCTGTCGTTGGATGGCGAAGCCTTAATTATGTCGACTGTCTGAGTAGATCACTTCCCGTGTTTGCTTTTCATTTGCCATAGACTGGAGATGAAGTTGTTTTATTAGCTGTTAGCGTGGAAACTTTTGCACTTTGTCAATTTTTGAAAAATATTTTGCTGTGATTGCGCTATTCATTTTGTGCGTTTCGATAGAGTCGTCCTTCATCTTGGTAAAAAAAAAAAAATTAAATCTACATGTATTTTTTAAGTGCTTTCTGTCTGAATTTGGATATCACGACACATTTAATTTACTCTTGCTTCTGTAGAAAGGTAAAATTTTCCAAAGTGTTGCTTCTTCCTGTCAAGCTGTGTCTGAAGACTAGACGCTAGACAAGGGGGATGTCGTAATTTAATTATAATTTGAGATGTGCGGCCTGTGTCACTTGCTTTCTACAGTAGGCACACATTGTCCACACCCACATCTAAATGATTCAGTCAACAGTCGTGGTTTTAACCAGTTGCACCAATGTGGCTGTACCCAAATTCTTTTACGAATCATGAAGATTTGGCAAGTAAAAAGCACAATTCTGTGAAAAAGCCATAATCGCGCAAGTCGAATATGGAAACATTTCGATTTGTTTATTTGAAATGAAAAAAAATTACCTACTAATATGACAAAACAAGGACAATTGGTATAGAATACTTAAATGAAGTTAATTGGGTATGGGGTCTTATCGAAAATTCCTTTCTTATACGTAAACATTGTTTAAAGAAAAAACGACGTTTCTAGATTTTTTAATATAATAGTGACTAACACGGAACTTGATAAGAGAACAAAAGCACGCACAATGCACAATGCGAGTGGTTACCATATACCTCCACCCAGATTCGCTTGACAAAGAAATGTAAATCAAAATATGTTTACAATAATCCGACAAGAAAAGTCAGGAGATTCAATTTCAACTCATATGCATGTGAAAAAATCATGTCCAGGGAATAAAAACACAAGCAAAACAATACCGGCCAACCTTTCAGTACATCTTGTCCGTTTATGGGTATTGTCCGCTTAAGAGGGGTGTCCACCAAGAAAAAGAGTACTGTATTTACTTCTGCCGACTCTCGTGTGAAAGGAAATTCATTGAATGTGAATACAATAGCCTTGTCAAAACGTAAGCAATCGTTATGTATGTATCACATTATAAGTATACACTGTAATTAATTAAAAAAATAGCCTGGTATCCCTTTCGCTTTAAATTTTGGCACACAAAAAAGCCGTCACATACAAAAATCAACATCAAATATGAAATTTGTTTCTATTATTTTTTTCTTTAGTCGTGTATTTTAAACGCATTGACAAGAATCCTTTCTACAAGTACCTCATCTTCGCTGTTCCTTGGAGCAGTTGAATCAAGTTCCACACAAGATAACTTAATAATTTCAAATTTTAAAAATGTAAATCTTTTCAAAATTCTCTTGTTTACGGAGTTTTTTAAGTTTTTTATGGTTAATTTCATTTATATTGTCTCTTCATTAATGAACTGATTACTTGTCTATATATTTTAATTATTGAATCGTATTCCATTTTCCCTTAGTAGAACGCTCTCTTAGTTGCACACTTGACAGCGACGATGATCACAAAATTATATGTATCTGACTTATACACCACATAAACACCAGTAGCGTCTCGTCAGGGTGTGCAAGGTGTGCATTGCACACCCTGTTCAAACCATCGCAAAGCTCAGCACAAGCAACCACACCACCTAAAACTAAACCCAACACATACGGATTACATGTATTTATATTATTTGCCATCCATCATAGTCTTAAATTATTTTTTTCTGTAGTAGGTTCTAACTGTAGTAGGCACTTACTTTGTCCAATGCTTGTGCGAAACATATTTTCTACTCGATCAATACATCATTGAAACCAACACATTGTGTGTATTCAGGATGTTTTATTGACAATACAAGCGTTTGGTGCGAGCTCGTTCGAATTTTGTGTGGTCCGTGATTTGTTCGTCCAGTCGTTCGAATGAATACATGCAAAAAACTTCTTCAAGACTATATTTTCTTCATACACTCGTGCGAATTTTGTGCGTGCACTTGAATTCTTCCTCGTTCGAACATAGAACTCCAAACATTCGGATTTTTCGATTAGGTGATTGAAAAAAAAATCGAACAATTGACATAAGCTATTTATATACATATATACATATATTAAATCTCTTAACATATTGTTGCTGTTATTTTTTGTAAAAAAGATTATTTTTATGAAAAGTTAGTGACAATTATTTACAAAATTAAATCAAAATTCAAGAGCTAGTTTGTCGCACATATACATCTTCATATCCATACCATCATTCAATACCATACGCGACGCCACTAGTATATGTATATAAATAATATGAGTAGCGCTACAGCCCGTAGAGGGTCAGGTCTTAGCTTCTCAGCAACCACTCCTGTCGTGCGTGCTATTGTTCTCACTCTGAATTGAGGAACTCATCTACAAGTTGCACCATATGGGATTCCCCTCCAACTTCATCAGAATAATTTATGGCTTTCTGCATTCCAGAAGATTCTACGTCTCAATCGAAGGCAACAAGTCAACAGAGCGGAGCACCAAGGCGGGAGTTGCACAGGGATCAAAGCTGGGACCGTGGCTTTTCAACATCTACACGGCAGATCAACCATATCCAACTGACACAGTGAAATGTTGTCTATTTGCAAATGAATCGCCAAATTATGCCATCTCCTCGTCACCACAGATAGCCGCTCGAAGGATCGAAATCTAAACAGCGAAAAAATTGTACTACTATCCCAAATGAGGTATTCGTATCAATGCTGGGAAATTGGTACTTATGTGCTTAAAGAGACCATCCAGAGGTTGATCAGCAGATGAGCAGCCAAATGTTGAAGTATAAGAACAGTGCTCCCTAATGGTAGAGAAATATCAACAAACGAAAAGGTCAAGTATCTTGGCGTTAACTTCACGGAAAGGTTGAAGTTCAACAGTCATACGAAACTGACCCTTAAGAAGGCCAACCTAGGCTTCCATCGCATCTATCCCTTGATGTGCAAGCAAAATGGATTAAGTTAGATGACAAAACTGTAGCTTATACGGCCGATCTTAACGTACGGCTTCCCAATAGGGCACACTATCTCTAAGACCAGCGTGACGTAGCTCGCAATTTTTGAAAGAAAAATACTGCGAATATGTACCGGACTCACATTCGACAGGGCCCGTCGAAGCCACCACAGCAACAATAGGCTTTACAACCAAGCATGCATCATCCCCCTGCAACAGTATATGGTGACATCGTTCAGAAAGCAGCTACTAGAAATCAACAGCCATCCTAACCAGGAAATCAGGAACCTGAGAAACACAGTCCACGGACAACAGGATCTGCTAAGCGAGCCCAACTTCCCAATGACGTCGAACAACGAGCTGCATGGATTCTACCAGAGCAGCAATAGCAATCACCATAGAGGCTAAGTTGGCTACCATATCATCGATGGGGTGGACCATGCTAGTAAACGGACTTGAACAACCCGATGTAAGCACCAGACATTGTAGGACTTAAAAAAAAAACAACAAACCGACAATAGACATTAAATTAAACAAAGTACATCAGTTAGGCATCAATTGTGGAGCCAACACCCTAACCTTAAGTTTGTAAGTCTAATTGTAAACTCAAAAGCAAAAATAATTCCATTCAAATAAATTTTTAAATCGCGGACCTACCGTTTTTTTACGCTGACTCCAAACGGCCAATTTGAGAATCTTTTTCTACACAGTTACACTCTATAAGATAAGTCACTGACTCAAAAAAACTGCATGGCCATTAGCTATTTAAAAACATATCTAAATCTTTTTCTGCCGCTGAGTCCAGCTATATTAAATGATTAAAAACATCTTTAAAATGTGTGCATGGAAGAAAAACGTCGCATCACATTTGACATTAAATAACTCCAGTCTTTTCGTGACTGGGAGATGAAATGGTAAAACGTTCAGTAGAATGGATCATCATTTTAACACCTTTGGGCATTTGCCATTTGAAGGAAGAATGATTTAACAACAAATTTAGCAACTCACGGACGAGAATTTTATTGTTATAGAATTTTCCAATCGACAGGTTTGAAATAAAATAAACTACAGTCCACTCTCGATAATTCGAACCGAATTAACGAAATAAGTACTCACTGGGCATTATATTGTAATCAAATCACTGATTTTTTTTGTTTTAATAACTTTCAACATGCTTGGTTAAGATACCGATAATAACTAGTCGGCCACTTCTGTCCTTAGTAAATGTTCCGGCCTTTAATGTGATTGGCGGAATTGGAATTCGAATCTTCTTCCTGGCCGTCTTCATTATTGTTGCTTGAATTGGAAGCTGCCAAATTTCCCTCGCCGTACAGAGCACCGCAGCCTTTTACATCATCGTCAGGATGTATAGCATCCTCGAAAGTCACAGATTCACCAAAGGCAGGAAGAAAGCTCCATCCATCCGTAGAGGTTAATTTTTTTTTACTTACGTTGTTCACATCGCATACATCACAAATTCGAACAAATTCGAATTGCTGAGAGAAGCTACTGATTTCGAATTACACAGTGTTCGCTAGCAGCCCCTGTCAGCAATGACTTCAATTTAATGAGGGTACCAAAATACATTGCTTCTGTTCGATTTATCAAAGTTTTTTTCAAGGGACCAACCGATGAGTTCGAATTATCGAGAGTCGACTGTACATATGCACAAGTCGCTGAAATTGTCAAGCCGTGCGGTTCATATATTCAAATATCTTAAATCACTGCGAACACGTAAGCACGTACATCGTTACAGTGCTAGGAATCTGTTACGGACAGCTCTACTCACACGTAGTACTGTAGTCTTATCGAAGAGAACGAGCTTCTATCTAGTCATGCTTTACCGTGAATATATGTATGTACATTTTCCACAATAGTATGAAGAATCTCTTGGACAAGAAAAGTTTTCGTTCATCTCTTGGACTAGCATGCTTTGAGGAAAACTGAATTAGAACGTTCAAGCATAATATGTATGTGCTGGAGCAATCACCAATTAATCATCGGCTTCTAGTCTATCCAGCTAACATTAAAGCCCTTCGCGACTCGCATTATGCGTTGGCTCAGTCAGTCAGTCAGTTTGTACCACACTCCTCAACTAGCATCCCCTTCAGGTCCTGCTGGATTTCTGAGTTCCTGACATTGGATGGTCCTTTGCGAAGCTTCACAAATTTATTGAACATAGGCCAAAGCCTAAGTGTAACTGGTCCGTTCTAATAAGTCTAGGCTAATAAGTCTGGCTATTAGCCTAATCTAGGTCATAGAACGCAACTTGAGGAGACCACGATGGATGTTATAATGAACTGGAATTCATGTCCCTTGTCGGAATGAGTTTTCTACGTCGTGTTTGATCAAAGAAAACCAACCGCTTCGTGAAATAATGTTACCAGGCAGCGCTGCATCGCCACCGCACAGTGGTTCAAAGGCGGAAAAAATACCAAAAATGAAATTTGAGATACGGAGTTGTTGCATTTATTTTTCATAAATATACACATGGCGTTTGTTCGTTATCAGGGTTATGTCAAGGGTTATGGGAGATAAAGAGCTCTAAAGATACCTTTTCTTTTAGTTTTGAAATTCATGGCGCGCCGCCACGGAAGGGGGCAAGTTCATTGATTTTTGCAGCATTTGAGGATCAGAAATTGGATCTGCCTCTACTCTTATCATTCATCAAACCATCTGCTGACGCTGATTTACTTGTCAATGTATGTTTCTTTTATTTATTTATTTATTTAAAAAGCTAACATACAATTGTAAAAAGTACAAATTAGCATTTAAGCCAGAGCGATGAAGCATTAGGCTAAGGTATGTTTTTTTTAAACATTCAATGTTTGATTAAAAATGCCTAAAGACAGCCCTTAATAACCGCCACTACATCACCCAGTCCAAGTTAAGTACCAATCTTAAGGAAGCCGTCAAGTTTCATACCAACTTCACAGGACAGCATATTTTCTTCGCCGATTACCATTCCCATTCAGTACTCACTTCGGATTACCTTTCGAATGAAGATTTCCCACACAAAACAGGCAGTTCGCGCGATGTACAGCTTTTAGAAAGTTAACATCATCATTGTTTATTCATCATAATGACCTTCAATTTGCCAACTTCAAATCATTCTGAGGCAATCATTAAGATTTAATCAGTCCGTGGGCCTAAGAACCCGGCAAGCGGGAAGCCATTAAGCGAATCCAAATTGCCTATCATTACGAGCGTATCAATGGAATCAATCTGATGTGGTTTCAAAATACCATAATTGAATTAATGTTTCCCGTAAGAAATCATTAGCCGGCGTCCAACATCATTAGCCACCAACTTGCTGGCCGTGTGAGTGTGCTCGCGTTTTAATTTAATTTTTTTCCATTTTTCTTTCCTTTTTTTCCTGACTGATTACGATCAATATGTATGTTAATGGGGTTAACTCGTTTGTCCCGCGACGGACCAGAGGCCAGTACGAACTGTGGCTTGAGCCGTTGTTCCACAATCACTTCCTTGAGAGAATTGCACACATTGAAACGGACTTGGAATCAATCATTTTATTTCAGATCAATATCTGGGCGGTCGGTACATGATCTTTTATGGTTTATCTGATCTGATGGAGGCTGAACTAGGAATCGTTTTGCGGTTCCTAAGAACAGTCCATGCGAACCGATTGGCTGAAGATTGACTGATAAGGTTGACTAGTCCTGGGTTAAATGCAGCTGTTTGATTAACGTCTATTCGAAGCCTCAGGCATAAGAAGTTGCTGGTTATAATGCAAAATCGTAAAAGTTGTTGTAAACCTGAAATCTTGAGTCCTCTCGAAACGATGCAACCATGTCACAGGCACAAGACAATTTAATGTCAAGGGAGGTTAGTCCTTGGCATTCCTTGCATTTCCTCTGTCGCTGCAACATTATCACATCACATGTAGAGAGCCGCTTGGAGGGCATCCAAATTGTCTCCTTTGACCACGGAAAGCAATTTCAGCTTAATAATAATATGAGGCGTTACAGTCCGAAGTGGACCTGGACGTAGCCTGGTCAAAAAATGGCGAGGCATGATATGGGATTGCATAAGTCGGGATTGAACCGTAGGAGCCGGCCCTTTCCGGTTTCTAGTGAATTCGCCAGCATACTTAGACCATGTTGGTCTGACTACTACCACTGATAGACCACTCCAGTAATAGTTCCGTTCATTTGATCCCAACCAGACCAGATATTAAAACAAGACAAAAGCGTATTAACTTTGCTTTCACTGGGAGTCGAACCCACTAATCAAGGTCAGGCACTTAACCAACTGCGCCATATAGTCCACTAGCCACACCTTGTTATAATAGCGGTGAAATAAAGGGCACTTGCCTACAAATTATCCAACATCAATTGCTTTCTGAAGTGCACACAACTACTTTGATCGTGGTTCAGGAAACCTTATTCTCTTCGGACAATTTCAGTCTCACCATCGATCGAGAGTGGTTAATCTTTGTCGTCCAGATATAGCAACTCCTTCTAAAGATGCCGCCTTAGCAAATGGTCTAAATCGAAGATTTTTATAATTTTTACTTAAAACTGAAAAGATCAATTCGTATGGTCTTCGTTTACGTGTTCGGTTGAAGTCGCGGTACATACTGATCATTGCTTCCCCAACAACAGCTGGGGAAGTGAGTGCGTGCCAACTTAGAGCTGTAAATTCTTCCTGATTATTGTAAGTGGCGCCAATGAAGAAGTTTCGCGCCGTGACAAGGAACATTATAGCAGATATCCGCATTAGTATGTTATCCGTTTTGATTGCTCTCATAGGAGGGGAGTCAGTCGACAATTTCAGTCGGACCAAGACCGTTGTCAACGAACACGAACACTTCATTGCTTGGTGCTCAATTATTTTCCGAATCCCAAAAATTGATCTAGAATGATTAAATGCACAAGTAGATTGAGATCCTAAGGTAGACGACATTTTAGAAGGTTATTAAATTGAAAAAATTAGCTCAAAATATCTAATAGAAGTCAAATGCAGAATCGAGGATTCACTGATTGCAATAAGAAGGATATCACGCTTGATTATCGCTCTCTCTCTCTCTCTGTTCCAAGTTCATCGGACTAAATTAGAAAAACTGGCACTTTGTAAGTGTAGATATAGCGGTTGAAATACACGAACTACTCTATGCGGGGCCATGACGAATTGGCCATAAACGGAGGTGTCCCCTATAGAGGGGCGTCTGTAAAGGAAGTTTCATTGCATATTCTAGGGCGACCTGTATTTGAATGGGTGTGATTGCTCAGGGAAGAGCATTACATTTTAGAAATGCTTGCAGTGAAACTTGCTGCTTAACAAAAGCGAACAGAAAATGATGAATCAGTCTGAAGTATAAATTCTCGTTATTTCAAGTGTACTGTCAAACATGAGAACAGTCTTTAAGAGATGGTTGTCAGGAGGTCTGGCGGATTAATCAATTAAATTAAGTTATTCCGAAAATATGGGTCAACTGGGCAGATTAAAACCTCTTCAACAAACTTGGTGCCGGAATTGGAGGCAGCTCGTCAGAAACCACGCATGCCGGAGAAGCTTGTTGGCTGGGAAACAAGTTCACACCGGGCTGAATTTTGTGCTCTCTGAACAATACTACCATAGTTCTTGAAAAGTAGTTTAGTTAGTGCGCACGACGCAGTCTCATTCCGATTGAAAACATCTACGAGGTTGTTGACAAGGGCGTGAAATGTTACTAATTGCACTACAAGTTCCAAAATTTCAAATCTTTTGGAAAGTAATGGTACCTTCCCACCGAACTGAAACCGGATGAACTTTTACTAAAACCTGATTGTGAGTGATGATGAGTGATTTCGATCTCAATTTTCAAGTCATTCGCTCTATTAACAGGCAATAAGGGTGTGACAACTCCAGAAAATGGAAAAGGATAAAATAAGTAAGTGAACTGAAATTCACACTGTTCGCTTGCTTGATTTGACAATCTCTCATGGACGAAATCCAGGGGCCTGCAACTAGGTTTATTAGAAACCTCGACGTTACCAGACCCCGAAAATGTATGGCGAAACCTGGTACATACGGAACAAATTGATGAAACCTCGCGGTTTTGTTCATGAGAACTTGCTGGATCCGGAGTAGTTTTAGTTTTTGACTCTCTTCAATTTACATTTCTTCGAATAGTTTGATTTTACATAAATATGTAGATGTCCCTTGCAGCGTGGCTGTAGACTGGAGAAAACTTGCAGATTAGTTACGGGTTTCTTTATCCTCCCGTCCAAATTGAAAAATAAAAATACAGTGAAACCTATCATGTAGTAGAAGTAGTTGACATCACTAAAACTTTTGACCGACAAATGGACATTTTTTCTTGCAGGTCTTAGGCATAATTTCAATGGTTAAATGATTTGGCTTGTATCTCAAAAACAAACTGTTTTTGTTCTCATAATATTGTTTATATGTCGTTGCACAGAGCTCCGTTTTGGGTCGAATCCTGTTTTACTTAATGTAAATTCATTGTTTATTCAATCTTTTAAATGTAAAAGTTCTATGCTTGTCGCACTCAAATAACAATTATTTCTATCTTTTTGCAGATGCAAATTATGATTTAGGGATACTTCGAATGTGGTCCTTGCTAAGTACAAAAATTAAGTTTAACATTTTTTTTATTAAAGGTTCATACTGCAATGATTTTCCTTTGTATTATCATTTTTTATATAATTAGACATAATATATTAGAACCCAACGCCAATGCTTTCTATGATACTTTAAGTTGCTCTGGACAATTCTTCGAAATTGACTAGCATTTTAAGAATTTGGTATCATTTTCATTATTTCAGATCATAAGCCAAGCTGGAGAGATCACACTTCTTATCTTAAAAAATATCTTGATAATGTAGTTAGGCATCTCTATCATCTCAATCTCTACTGTAGCTGTGAAATCGAATCTGCAATATGATTTTTGTTGATGGGGTTGCGAATACTTTGTTAATATTAAAATAAAATATATTTTAATATATTAAAATAAAAAAAAACATGCAATGACACCCAGTCTGGAACTTTTCAATATTCTTGGAATTCTACCATAAGGCATCTTTATTGCTACAAAGTACTAAACATATTTGTAGTTGGGTTTGATGATCACCATAATTTGAGAAGCAATACCAGATATTTTGTGTCATAGCCAATCATCTTAAAAACTCACTTTTCAAGATTTTATATCGTCACTACGCCTCACCCTTAAGTTACTACCAGAGGTCCTCAGTTTACTACCAGAGTGATAACAGTTTTCTTGCGTAACCTTACACTGGGTTTTTTCATTTCATTATAGCTGTAGTCTAAAGCTTCTTGTACTCTTTTTTTACTTCGGGGTCTTCGTTAGACAAGCTTGGGCTGCATGGAAATACACTCCTACACCCCAAACCTGTTGCCCCCACCAGGAGGTGGTCAGCTACCAGAGGGGCGGCATCCCCTTTAGTAGAGCATGCGGGTCAGAAGATGATGATGATGGTGATGAAATACTGGAGCCATTTTCAAAATATTGGCATTTTAAACATTATTTATTGCATTTGCACACCAAAGTAGGTTTAATAATAATAATAAAAAAAAGTATTTTAAAGAAGAATTTAAATTTTAGGCGAATTATTTGGTGTCCGGATATTACAGCCTCACATTTTATACTAAGCTTAGATACATTTCATGTCATTTTAAACAGTACCTAAATAATATTTAGTGAATATATACGTAAATAAAGAATAATATAAAATAAATAAAGAATATCTATTCATAAAAATTGTAGTAAGCCGGCAGTGTTTATTTTTTTTTGACTAAGGAGCCGGTTTTTAGTTTGGAAACTGGCTGTCCGGGCATTGAAAAATTAGGTTTTGTATCCTGACAAATTTTTTTTTTTTGGGCTCATTAAAATATTTAAATCTTTAAAAATGTCATATCTAGAATGGAGGAGAACAGAACTATGGAAGATATCCTGGCAAATAATTTGAGTTTAATAAATGCAGCTGACAAATATGATGTTTGTCGATCAACTCCTCTTGACCGAATGTTGCTGGTGGAAGACTCTTTGAAGCTATGTTAGTGTTTCCATACCTACGTCCTCGTTGAAGAGCGGTTGGATGCGCCTATACCTATCTTTATGTGAAATATATTTTATGAAGAGTGTTTTGATAAAGAGTACATAAATCCATACACATTTATGTATTTATTGTTATGTACTTATTATGTGAATAGTAAGTAAACAAACATTTTATGTTTTCGTGTAGAACTAAACAAAATGTTTCATTAATCCAAAAGAAAATGATAAAAGTTGATTAAAAAAATTGTTGGTGTCCGGCTTATGAGACTAATACTTTCGGAAACTAAATATTTGAGTCCAGGTGCTAGCGCAAACAGAACTTTTTTTAAGAATCAAAAAAAGAAATATTTTTGAGGAGCTTTACCTCTTCAAAATTTGATCTCTCTCCTCTTCCAAATCTCTCTGTCTCCCTCTTGAAAAATGATCTACATTGTTTATATATCCAAACTTTTTTACTGAATTTATACAAAAATAAGAAGAAGTCAAAGTTAAGATGTGTGCTAACTGTCCGGCTACTAGTGCCAAACCTTAACATTTAGTTTAGGCGGTGTGTGTAGTCACAATTGTTTAAAAAGCTTCTTCCCAATAAAATATTTATCTCGTTTTTCTGGGACGTCTGACCAATCATCTGACAATCCAAATCTAGCCCAAAATCAAGCACATTTGTGCCGTCTCTCTCATGAAAACCTGTGTAAGTCTGACCTGAGCTTGTATGAATAGATGTTTTGCAACTGCCTTATCTCGCCCACACACCACACCACGTTGGATGTATCTACCGTTTCTCCTCCTGTGCTCCTGAGACATTGTAATCCACCCCTTCAGTCAATTCGCTGCAAATACTTGCAGGGAATCAAATTCGTTGCCAACTAGCCATACATATGTGTACATATACACATATCTATGTATCTCGGCGTAGACCTCAAATTAACGATGATCGCTCATCCAATCAGAGGAGAGACCACAACGAGAAACCACCAAATAATGTTCATCAGGACTTTTGAGTCGTTGCACAAGACGTCGAAGACGCCGTCGCTGTCGTTGCCACGCCACGCCATCAAACAAATCATCCTTCGCCCTTCCTCGTCATCGTTCCCCACCAGTGCAGTGCCTCGTTACGGTTTACCCACTTCAAGACTGCCGGGATTTCATTTATCTGCTGCTTTGCTGTCTTCATCTCCATCGCTGTCGAAGCGTTATTCGATTCCGATTTTCTCTCCATCACCAACGTGAAATTCCATTTACCGTCATCATTGCTCATCAATCAACCGATCGTGAACACGAACCTACCTCCTCGTACACGGCAAGATGGCAAGCCAAGGTATGCAGAGTGATGGAAAGGCTGAGCATGGCTTGTCGAAGAGGCGAGGACTCACGTAGTGGTCGATGGCGGCTATGATCGATGTCGGTGGTCGATGATCATTCGCCAGGATGTTGATGATATAAACAATGGGGACGTGCACCTTTGCGGTTAGGCCTTGTTTACATGGAAACGGTTGAGATTTCGTAACCCTGACAGTGTCCCTAATTTAATGCCAGCAATTGCATATAAATGTGTGTATTTGTTCACACTCGTTTGGAAATGCATTTTTTTTCGTATGAGTGAGGAAGAAATGGGGGAAAGGACATTACATCTAACTGAGCTCAGAATGGCGACAAGCCAATCCGTTCAGAGTGAACCACCGCGCTACATTTAATTTAAATCGCAACCTAACCGAAAAGAGGTTCACAGAGCGCCAGGAACCCCAACAGGTGACATGATCTTCAGTCAGCAGCCACCTTGTGAGCTCCTTTTTGAGAAAAAACACATCACATCAGGGGCTGAACGTGGGTTAACCAAACATGCCTCTCCAGATAAAACGATCGCGGCAGCTGCCATCAGTTTGGCACATCAAGCTAATGCAGGTTTGACTCCATTTGTGTCCGCCACTATCATTTCATCAAAAATTATTGGTTATCCACCTTAATCTCTGCATGTTACACCTGACAAGATGTCAAAACATAAACAACAACGAGAAGGTTTATCCATGCAAAGGATGTGGGAGGTAGCAAGATGGACATAAAATGGAACATGACCTGTTTGTGCCAGCATTTTGTTTTTTCACCACTAGATCTAGAAAGAAGCATCAATAGTCAGTGTACACGAATATTTGTGCGAGATATTAATTGAAAAATGTGGGGAGACCTTAATGCAATAAAGCATGCAATATAGCCTTCGAAACAATTCAAATGCTGTGTAAGACATTTCCTGGTTGTGTACTCTCTCGTTTACTAGATCGACTAGATTTCGGGTTACTTAAAGTCAAAAGCCTATTTTAACAAACACGACTTCACCCATGCATTCTTCTTCTTCTTCTAATGGTTCAGCCCTGGTGGACCTAGGCCTCAACAAATAAGACTCTTCAGTTGGCACGATCGTTAGTCAGCTGCCTCCACTTTTGCACGCCAAGTTGGTTGATGTCCTTCTCCACTTGCATTCGCGATCCATTCCGCGGGCGTCCTCTATTGCGCTGTTGAACCATTTCGGAGTCGAAACTCTTCAGGCTGGAGTGGTCTTGATCATGTGTTGAATCCTTAGACGCTTGGATGTGGCAACAGGACCAAACACGATTGAACGCAGAAATTTTCTCTCGAAAAGACCAGCCGTGCATTACAGGAGGAAATTAAATGCTTCGCCTACTTCAACGAAATTCATGCACGCTTATGCAGATTGGTCAGGCAACATCGAGATAAAGGAGTATACAGGTGCCAGCTAATTTAGCACAAAAGAGTGCACAGACAATTTTTGCTTTAATTTTGGGTCTCACACCATCACAGACCCTAATCAACCGATGGCGGGGGTTCACCTATTTATTGTAGAGCTTTTGTCTGACGTTTAATTTCTACGATAGCACTTCCCGGTGAAAATAAATTCAGAGCCTCTACTTTGTATGTACACTTTGTATGTATAAGTGTAAAACGGTATATTCGATTTCCTAGATTTTTGTGTACAGTATGTTCTTGCCAAATGATAGAATTAGAGTGCCTTGGCAAAGGGCGATTCGATTCCCAAGTCTGTCGAAGCTCGCAAATCGAAGTCGCAAAATCTATAAGAGGACTCCACGTTAACAATGAGAATCCACCTGAAGGACCAGTGAACCACTTGTGGACCATCGATCGATCTTCTATATCCGATCAATGCCAGATTCTGTTGACTGAAATACATTCTTGTATAGACGCAATGTTGTAATTATGAACGAGATTTCTTTTGGTTCATTATTCACGGTGACGTATGTATTTAACGTCGAGACCACTGGAAGGAAATTCCGTTCAAATTAGTATTATTCTGCATCTGTACTCGGGAAAAAACGAATGGCAAGCGAACTGAAATCACAAAAGCAGAAGAAAAACTAGTATCAACAATTCGGAATAACTTAGTTTTTTTTTCCTCCTCTTTTAAGGCAAGATTCCATTATCAGTTGAACGCTTTGCACAGAGCACACACCAAATCGTCTAAAAATAATTGAAATCTGAAGGTTGCAGTACAGTATTTGCAACATCTTCTATCACCGTTAATTAAATTCATGCATTCCAATTTAAAAGTTGGAATATTCAAATAATCGTTACGTTAAAATTCAAGAGCAATTATTACCCGGGCTGAACTCACAGAGTATATAGCCCATCTTATAAAAAACAGGCTTAACAGCCCTTGACATTTGTTTGGTTGGCTTAATCAAAACAATTGTCATATCGTTTGATGTCGATGTGTCAGATTGTACATCGGGGATGAACCGAAAGATGAGCACGACGTCGCTGTTAACAATATTAGCCTGACGCTGATGCAGGGAAATAATAAAGAAACAAGAAGAAAACAGAAAAGATAAATAAAAACCAACCATCCACTCATTGCTCCCTCTCTCTCTCTCTCTCTCTCTCTCTCACACACACACACACTCTTTCTATCTCTCCGCATCCACCTTGAAAGTAGGCTTTTAACCCTTCCGTTTGTAACTGATTAGCTTTTTAAAAGAAATCAAAGAAAATGAGTTCAAGAGTCGATACTAGACTAACATGGCTAATATACCTTGTTTGTCATGCGGCTTGTATTAATTGCCCTTAACAATGCAATCGAGTTCGCAGAGATTACACGAATGCACACATGAAACGGATTGTTTCTTAGGTTGCATTTGGTTAAAAATCCGCTGGCGGGACACTTTGAAAATTGAGTTGCATTCGTCGTTGGTGCAACGAAATTCAGCCCTTATTTTTTTTTTTTGTTTTCATTTCTTGTATTTTTTGTTTTGCTGTTTGACACTAGAAGCGGAACAGTGAGGGCGGGAAATAGTGATAACTATTTTCTCGTTTTGGAGGTTTTTGCTTTTAATTCATATTCAAGGTCAGTCACAAATGGTTGAGAACAAAAAAAAGGTTTTCAGTTGTAATATGAAGCGAACATACCATATCTTCACTTTTTTAAGATTGCGCCACACGTAGATTTTTCACCGTCCAGTGATCAGCGTATGCAGAATAAGTGTAAACGGTAATTGTAATTAATTGTACTGTATACTCGAAAATGTAGTACACAACCGAACGAAAGTGGTTGTCACCAGTAGGTTCAACGCAACGTCCCCGCAGTGGTGCATGGCGCACCGTTTTGTTGAAACCATGTATTGGCGTCTCCTCCACATATTCAGTCTCCCTGAATTTTGTTCTTCATAGTTAACGAAGTTCAAACACTATTCAGACCATATTTTTAATGAAATTTTCGAAATTAAAGTCAAGGTGGAGACGCTTAGTCTTTAGCTAGCTGCCTCAAGTTTCGTACCCTTGGGTGGTTGAGGTCATTTGAGTTACGGTCTTCTTCTGCAGGCCGTCAGTGGTAGATTCGAGGACTTTCTGGACCGGAGAATGCGTTTTAATTCACTCTACATGACATAGCCATCTCTATCGTTGGACTATGCCTTTTCTTTTATATCTATTCTGCCACTCAGCATCTATGCAGGCGCCTGTGGAATTTTGCTCTCAAAGAAGCCAAGAGCAACCTCATCCTATTTGACAAAGCTCCCATGCCTTTCCATCATCTGGCTGAGCTGATTAAAGTCGCTTTGGTTGTTAAAGTCACACCAGTTGTTCTGGTGTCGTTGTCTGGGTTGATACCTGTTCTTAGGTAGACAAAGTCTTTGGCTGTCTCAAAGCTATATCACCTACTGCGAAGTGCTGTCCGATAAGTCGGTGTTGGGTGTCCTTTTTTGTTTTACTTTTCGAACAGTGGCCACAAAAAAAAAAACTTTAGTTTATTGTGTCGCACGATGCCGTATCTTATGACGCTCCATATTTACTAACTCTAAACTATCATCTGTCAAATTGTGTTGTTTCAGCGTTTCCAACAATTTACTGTACAAATGGCGGTAAATTCAAATCCAGCGCCTGTAAATTTATATTACGTTCCTAAGTATTTTTTTTTTAATTGAATTAAATTATATTGATTTATCGTTTACGACGAACAACATTGTTTTATTTTCAGACTCTCCAGTTTTTTGTGACTCGGTTATTGCACCACCATAATAATTGCAAAACTATGAGACAGTGCATTTTTCTCTCCCTCTTAATCGTCCTCATTGCACACCTAACCAGTTTCATAAATCGTTAAAATTCTGTCCTCATCTTACCTCAGATAAGCACAATCAACATCAATTTAATCATTTCGTGACTTCACTGTAATTGATTTATTTTTGCATGTATGCACTTTTCCAATCGCATGCACGTCTCACCATCCAAACGCACACTCACACCAGCTTCGTCGCCACCTCCTCCACCCCCGCCGCCGTGCACAAGAAAAAAGGAAGCCGATGAAAGGACAAGCGTTTCATCTTCAAATGACGAAGAGGATCATGATTAAATGAAGGGCATTGTAAACTGCCTTTGTACTTTGCGTTTGACGCACATTTAAATCCTTCATTCTCCCACAGCGGGGATAAAATGTGTTCGAGTGCCAGGGGCGAATGCGTGAAAAATTCCTGTTCGACTACCCCGTGGGAGAGGGGAATGGGGCTCTCGCTTCTTTTTATACTCGCACCGCCTGACATTGCAACAAGTGTACTTGCTCTTTGGTCGATGAGTCGATAATGAAAGCTAAACCTACTGCCGCCGCGCCACCCGCCAATTGCAAGGATATTCCAGAGACACCCTTCTCATGTCATGCCGTGCTGACGTGTGTTGAGTGTACGAATGTGTACGTGTGTGTGAGTTGGATTATAACGCAGGGATTAACTGAATTACGCGCTTATTACATGTACGAGTATAATATTAGGTTACGGTTCGGAAAGTGGGTAAATGTGTGATGGGTATTGTGGGTTTGTGTATTTCCTTTGCAACACGGTAATTACTTAATTGATAACAGCACGTTGTAAAGGGCGAAGTAATGTTGAGCTATTTACTTGAATTTCCTCGGTTGAAGTAAGCACGAGTTGGTGACTTCATTAATAATTAATGAGACTGTTCACACTTTACAGCAAAAGTACCATCTCGGATGTTTAGATAAATAATCTCAAAAGGAGCAAGATTGCTGGCAGTTACTTCGAAGATGGTGGTTTACTTTTGTCTCGAAGTGTAAGTAGGTTTTGCGTAATAACTAGCCAGTAATTGAAGCAATCGGAGGATATTATTTTGCAATGCTTAACTGACCTGAACAGTTACGCGAGAGGCGGTCGTATTAATTTTAATGTGTTAACTTTAGTAATTGGTAGTTGTGGTGAGGGGGTTTTGCTTAAAAGAAATCATTCCTTAATGAATACTCAAACTGCGATGGTGGATCGAGGTGAAATTAACTATTTCCAGCCGAGTTAAGAGAATAAGATAACTTCGTTTGGCAGATATTGTTAATTCATTGCATAACCTCTGGAGAACTCCTATGCTCACCTTTAAATTCAATAATCAATCTAACCTCTCAATCAAATTTAGTCTCCATTATACGTCAGCCACTCAATTCGCAGAAGTTGTCCAAAGCAGATTATTACGTTTTGCAACATGGTGTCTTCCATGCTCCAAGAGCCTTGCTTTACCAGCGCGATAAAGATTAACTGCAGTTATTCGGATTAGCATAATAATATTTTAGTGATATGGGTGGCGCTACAGCCCGTAGAAGGCCAAGGTCTATCTTCGCAGTAAACACTCGTGTAGTGCGTGATATTGTTCTAGCACGAGTTTTATCCCGAATACGAGCTGCCAATTTGGGAAGCTTTTTCTGGACAGTTATACTCTTTGAGTATTGTCAGCGACTAGAAAGATGTGGGACAGTGGAAAAGTATTTTGGTCATACCAGGAATCGAACCTGGGCTGCAGAGGCTGGACGCCTAAACCGTCAACAGTTTTTCGGCTTACAAAACCTTAAAAAATGCCGTAAATTAGCCGACATCGCCTTTGTTCACCTTCTACTACCTGTAACAATTGATTCGGTTGCTCTTCTGGAAATTATGGAAACTCCAACTCCTGTTCATGTCCATCTGCAGGGGTCATGCGTATTTTAAGCGTACCTCACAAGTGTTATAATTTTGAATTTTACATTGAAGGTAAATTATAAATTTCACACCTTATGTCTTGGTGCTACCGTTAGGTAACGGAGAGAAATATTTTTGCACGTTAGCTGGCTTTAGATCATCATGTTGTATTAAGGCCACATCACAACAGCGCGTTCGTGAGGTCGGTCTTTTACATGCGTTGGTATGCGTTTTATCGAGCTTAAGAGAATACAATGTCAAAAAGCGTCACCCTCAGATTTCCAAATCCAAACAGGACCAACAATTTACTACTTATAAAAAGGGAACTCAACCAACCTGCTATTCCCAATGGAACGACCTTTTGCCACTGGCAGGCCAAGTTGATTGAGATCCTTCATCGCTTGTGTGCGCCCTATCGTTAGTGTCTTCTATTGCGCAGTCCCAGTGGGGACAGGAACTAAAAATTCAAGCTAAAAAATAAATTAAAAAATTAAAAATTATTAAAACGTTTTTAGTTAAAGTAAATTAATACAACACATCAACCTCACCCACCCTGCAGATCCCTGCGGGCAACTATGTTTACATTACAACCTCATACTTTATACCGAACTAATAAGTAAAAAAATTAGTTAGTTAATAGCAATACAAATAAATACAGTCAAACCTATCCAAGAAGAACACCCTTAGAAGAATTTTTCTATAAGTCCAATAACATTTGTCAAATCTTTCAGAACTTAGACTTACATTTTCTCGCATTTTACACTCCACAACACGAACTTTTTATAAATCGAACAAAATTTTTGTTCCCGTGACTATTCGACTAATGGAGTTTGGTGAAAAATGGATAATAGAATACACCTTGTAGGAAGATTCGCCAATTACGCATTACTAGTCTCATAATACTATGACTGATCAATCTGAAGTTAGTGCGTATTGTCTATCGGTAATCTGGGCATTTCAATAAATTTCAGTGTTGAGCTTAAATTAGAACAATACGTTTTTAGACTAAATAGTCATTGCATGCCAATTTGCAGGTCATCAATACGCAACAGAAACTCGAGTTCGATTCCCGGCCCGACCAAAAATAATTTTTGCGGCTCCGCCTCTTTCGAGTCACTGACAACGTTCAACGCGTATAGCTGCTTCTCAAACGTGTGATAAAACTGTAGGTCCCTTCCTCTCATGAGAGAACAAGAGCACGCACAACACCAGTGGTTGCTGAGAAGTTGGGCCCTGGCCCTCAACGTGCTGTAGCGCCACCCTTATTATTACACGTATTAACAACAAGTGCTCGTCACTTAACTCATCAATAAAATTATACAGAAGCACATCCGTCGCACAAGGCTAAGGTCTTGGCATTGATTGTGAACGTGTGTCCTTTGGTCTATCATTTCAATGCGGAAAGCTGAAGCAGTTGTTCATTCTCATTGATTGACCTTTGAACAATACCTAAACAATAGTTTTTCAAAACTCATTTCTCAACAAAATCTCGCAACCCTTGCGTCGCTCACCTCCAGACACTGTTTCAACGAACAGCCAGTTCCAGTTTCAATATCCCACCTTTGTGCCCTGTCATGCAATCTATCGGAATAACATCTCACATTCTAATCACCACTCAACTGCCAAGGATGATTGTTATGTCACCCTTTACTCGCGCTGACAGTTGTACACCCATTAGCGGTAACAAAAAATGCATTACAACCATCCGAACACATATCATTTGAATAAATTATCGAAAAGATTAGTACAACAAGGGATGCCTAATTCCTCTTTAATCCATGCCAAATGACATCCTTCCGATGACCGTACTCTGCACAAGAATAGGTAATAAGTGCACCAATAAAATCTCACCCCTTCCCATCGTCAACCCAAACAGGGGTTGTATGCGATGCCGAGATGAATTATCCCATGTTAATACATCACAGAGGGATATAATTTAAATTTCTAGTGCCACGATATGTGCACATGCCCATTATTCACAGTTCTGTGCTGGTGTGCCGCTGTACAGCCAACAAATCCATCGCACGCCATCACAATCAGCAGCAGCATCACCACCATCATCATCACCGTCACCGTCATTATCGCCATCGTTCTGTATCCGAGAGATGAATGAATTTCGGAGTAACAACAACTCAACTCAACTCCTAGTCAATTATTCGTAAGGATAATAGATGTGATGCGCTCTTCTAATGCTGCGCTCGTAGCGCAGACTCGTGTCTGCTTGGCTGCATCAAATTCGTTGACGTTGATGAGAGTTCAGTTTTCTTACCCTACGAGTACACCCCGTCATCGGTGCTCCGGATACTTGCATATCGAAACTGTTGTCCCAAGGATAAACACCGTGATCGTGGTAGTCTCGATTTTTATTCACTCTCTCTTTGCTAATTAAATTAATCAAAATTTTCGCATAAGTGCCTTGCCATCAGCTAATTTGTTAACAATGAGCAGCGAATCGGGAAAATTTAAGTGCATTTCGTCTGGCTATCCACTGACTGGGTCCATGCGAAATTGATCTGCAGTCGCGTCATTGACAGCCGTGTCTCCCGTGTGTGGCATCTCTAGCATCGGGTCCATTCATTTCATTCGATCGGTTAACCCATTCGGGATCTTCTGCGTCTCTTTTTTCCTCCGTTTGTTTGTTTGTTTCCACATGCCTTAGATTTACTTCGTGTTTCTGTGCTTTCATCGGGTGTTTTGCACTTTTTATTTTTCGCTGCTCTAACACACACTGTAAGACCACCACTCAATCGAGACAGGAGCGACTAGTCCCTCGTGCTCCTCCCCACCCTCCAGCATGTACGTATAATAAATTCAAAACAATTGAGTGCGGCGCGCGAACGGATAAACAAAAACCAAGCCCAGTGTCCAGTGTCCGGAGTATGATTTGTTGTTAAATAGATATAAAAAGTTTTACCTCACGTCACCGCGGTTACATGGTTACAAAGAACGTGCACGCAGATACTGTTCGACTTTGGATTAATCGTGGTCGGCGCTACAATTAAAATGTGCACTCTGCGTTCACTCCCGTTGGGATTCTTTTAAATTTTAAATAAAATTTACTCTTTTTTTCTGCAAATAAAAAAGTTATTCAAAAAATATATAAATCCATAGTCGTGATGATTTTTGCTGAAGTGCAGCATAAGAGTGCTGAAAATTTTCATTCAGAAATTACAAAATCATACCACAAGAGCGTTTGTCACAGAAGCGAAATAATTAATTTTCATAGTGCAAGTGAATTTCATCGATATCAATGAATTTAAGGCGAATGCAAAAATGTTTACCAAATCATTAAATTTAATGCGAGCATTCTTAGCGATTTATGAAGTAGCAGAGGGCTATCAGTTTTATTGTCAACCAATCAGACAGCAAAATCACCGGCAGGAGCAATTGGAAAAGTTAATTTTGGTGTTTCTTCTATCGGCGAAATGTCCTTCATGAGGTGGAAATGTGATTCTCTCACTCAGCGATTTCGTACAATTATTGTGATTATTATGCTGAACGTAAGGTGGTGAGTTTCCCTTAATATTTTGATTAAATTAAATCTCTAGACAGTTGCTTTCAAATTGCTTGACGAGCAGTTTTATTTCAAGCGATTAAATTCCTACGGCCAACTGTCTTTTTTTCTTATTTTTTAAATTGCTTATAAAATGAGATATTTTCTCAACCTAAACTCAAAGTCTTCTCCTTAAAAAAATAGGCGAATTCGACAAGTACCCACATTTTATAAAAACAAAATTTAAATCACTTATAAAATTCTATAAAAAATATAACACTTTCGAAGAATAACAATTGAAAAAAAAAATTATAAAAACAAACAACAATTTCAAAAAACGTTTAAGAAGCATTTACCATCTCAGTTGTTTGCTGAATGTTTGATAACTTCTTCTGATAATTGTGCTCTTGTATCAATTTTGGTCTATCCCTTGACTTATCCACAATTTCTTCAAACCATATGATAAATAAATACATACAATAAAGTGACCTATCGTATACAGTTCACTTTACAGAATGCAAGCATTGAGTCCTTTCGATAAATATAAGACAACCACTCTGGACCAATTTGTAGAACCCTGCATGCGTGCACCATGCATATAAAACCCTGTCAGGGCAAATTTGTTGTTCCCAAAGTGGGTTGCATTACTGATAAGAACTATTTTTTGGTACTTCATATTACCCTGAAATCGTTCCCAATAATGTTTAATGGGATTTCCAATGCAAATTCGATGTCCTTTGAATTTAGTTTCAAACTTAAATATCCCGCCGAATAATAGCAACATTCAAGGCGACGATATTTAATTTGCTTTCGTTTTAGAAAATGAATTTTTAAAAAGATTATCTTACGTTAGATTTCTACACGTTACTAGACCAATCGTGTGTGTTTCAATTGCTCGCAGAGTCGTAATGATACTCCGCAGATAAAGGCTTATCGCCGTCAAATGGCATTGGCTTCCAAGCTACATCTGCAAGATCGTTATTTTTGAGATTCGTTGTGGAGAGAGCATTGGTTATGAGGGGGAACTTTCCAGACCTTTTGGTTATAAGGAGAAATTCTCCAGACCTTGCTTTGAAGGACAAGGGTAAGTTAGGCAGGCACAAGCTTCTCTGCAACCACTCGTACCGTGCGTGTCCTTGTACTCTCACAAGAGGAAGGTACATACAGTTTTATGTCAGCTCCAAAAGTCCAATTTGACAAACTTTTTCTAAACAGTTATTACTCTTTAAGTACTGTCCGTAACTCAAAAGTGGTGGGCCAGTGAAAATTCTGTGGTGCGCATGCTCAAGTGTGAAGGGATCAACGCACAAGACCCCACACCACGCCCGCCACCGATTTAATGGTTTTATTTTTGATATCCTACAATTTACTACAATAAATCGTATCCTCTGAGCTCCAATGCAACCTTCCTATAATCGATTATGTTAATTCAGACAAGGGTCTGAAATGGACATCAGCGAGGCGGACACATCATTGCAGCCACTGATCAGTGCATTATACCGGACCATAAGCGATATAATACAAAAGGAAGCCAAATTGTCATGGCTCGCAATAAATGACTGCCACACGACAAAATCAACGTGGCCAGATCTCAACAACGGCAAAACAAAGAAGCTTCTGGCGTAGGATCGTAACTCACACCACGTACTGGTCGGGGTGATCACAGAACACTGTCCCATCGGAGTAATGCTCCGGAAATGAATGCAGAATCCAGCGAACTCTGCCGGGAAGGCAGTGACGAGGAAAAGACTGAAACGATCCAATATCTGTTTTGCCACTGCCGAGCTCTCCAGAAACGGCGCCTAGCTTCGAAAGGACAAAAAAAAAAAGGCTGTTTGTCAAATCGTCCGTGATAATCATAAGTGTTAACTGAAGCCCATTTGCAATTGCTTCGTTTGTAATCTTACTAAGACATTAGTGTTAGCTGAAAGCATCAGCAGTAAACCCATGGTAGGTCATCCTACCCATGTCTTTGGAATATCTAATTGGTTTCCGTGGCTTCTGATTTAAAGCCCCTTGTTATTATAGTAAAGTTAAAATGTTTTTTTTTTCTACCAATAATATTTTAAGAATTTACATTCATTCAAAAATTTGCTAAGAAACATTCCCACTGGCTGCACTTTACTAAATTTGCAGTCTGAAAGTAATGACCCAAATTTACTCTTCGTGGTTTGCCAAAGACCACACTATTCCTCAGCCAGATTGGCTCGAAAAAACTGTGAACAACATGATTTCTCTCGAGGCGTGCCAAGAGTTAAAGTATTCCATTGAAATACACTCACATTATTCTTTTTCAGGGAGTAAATATAGAAAGTGAAGTAATATGCTGGTGTCATTTGCAAATGTTGTAGCAAATACAGTTAGACTAGCTTAAGGATATAAAGGTTGAATCAAATTCGTTTTTATTTTTCTCTATTTTTTCTAATTTAAAAAAAATCAATTCAATAAAATAGTGTATACAGCATTTTTTGTTTGATTGTATGGTGCATGCGTAAATAAATTGACTTGATATATAATATAAAAAAAAATACTTTTAATTGTCCGTGAGAAAATTAAGTTCCTCCAACTTTAGAGCTTTATTAACGATCACAGCAAAGCATAAACGCGCTAAAATGGCATTACTTTGCCGGCGAGGATTGTTGCTTCGATTAAATTTGGCATTTATTTTTTCACGGAAAGTCTCCTTCCATTATCGTATCTCGTTCCTAAATATTTGATGTTGATTTGTTTTATACGGACAAAATCAGATATTGACATAAAAAGTCATAACTCATGAACGCGTCAACCGATTTCGTTCCATCTACTATCCACCATACTCCATCCTCCATCCGCCATCCACCATCCACCATCCACAATTATCGACCAACCTCATCCTAGATCATCCCCATAATCAACCAACCCCATATACCATCCACCATCCACCATCCACCATCCACCATCCACCATCCACCATCCACCATCCACCATCCACCATCCACCATCCACCATCCACCATCCACCATCCACCATCCACCATCCACCATCCACCATCCACCATCCACCATCCACCATCCACCATCCACCATCCACCATCCACCATCCACCATCCACCATCCACCATCCACCAACCACCATCCACCATCCTCCATCTGCCATCCACCATCCACCATCCACCAACCACCATCCACCATCCTCCATCTGCCATCCACCATCCCCATCTTCGTCCATCCCCATCCTTGACCATCCTGACCCATCCATAAACCATCTCCACGACCATACGAAGAAACCCTAAAAATTTGATCGAATTCGGTTTGACCGTTCATGAGTTACAAAGTTACAACGCACTTGCAACAGTTTTTCATATACATATATAGGTTACAGTCATTCCGATTTTTTGGACCGACGAACTTCCGATTGTGGCCATTCCGTGACGGTGTAGTCGTTGGAAACACGTATACGTTATCACTCTAAATGCATATGTAGGCATTTATCTAGATCTCTTGTATTAGTAAAAAAGCGTTTGAATTTTCTCCCAACGTGACTTTTCATGGACGCTCTCCAATCGCATCGAATGGATGATCAAAGGCAATTTCAAAAATCCCAATAACAAGGGATGTCCTATAATTAACGCAAGATTTGTATTAAATAGAAAACAAAGATTAAATTTACATATGGGGATATTTATGGAATAACACACCGGGCACATGGGCCCCACGGCCTTGCTGACAAATACGCACTCTTTCGACTGAATTTCGTCTATGCAGAAGGTGGTTGTGGGCTCGTTTGTCATATACCAAATAATCCCATAAAAATAAGTCGAGTGGTGTTACAACAAATGCTATGGGGCCAATTCTGATCAAGAGTGTACACGACCTGAAAATTCTCATGCAGTAATTGAATGGTTTCGCTGGCAGTATGGCACACATTGGCCATATGAAAATCATCCAATTCGACAGAAGGAACTGTTACCATGTCGCCATATCCAGCACCTGTAACATTCACTGCTTATTTTCTAAACAAGTGTGGTACGTATCAAAACCGCTCAAAGCATTCATTATTTTAAGATATTGTTTAATAATTAAAACACGTAATTTTATCGTGTGACGCTACATTTTAACTAAACGTAAACTATCAGGTTGTTTGTTCACCGTTGCCAATAATTTTCTGCACAAGTGGGGGCAATTCAAATGTTGTAATTTTGGGGGCAAAACAATAACTACCAACGTTTTGCTGGAACTACATATCGCCCAGGGTTAGTTCGTTCAATCATTGAACATCATTGAACGATAGCTGGCGCCATTGACGGAACGTTAAGCTCACGGTCATCTTTGAAAACGTGAGGGACCACTCGCCGGTGGATAATGTGCGCCAAAATTGAATCCTTCTCGGTGCATTGGCAATTTTTTCCTGGTCGGACGTTGTGTTTATTAACATACCCATTCTTTGCCGCTAAAGACAATTTCTCGCAACTTTTTTCAGACAATTTTGCCCATCTTCTTCACTAAAAATCTTTTCACAGAGCACAAGTATCCACAGCAAAGTTCTACAATTTGCTAACAGAACACGTTTGACTGTGACATAGATGTAACGAATCGAGCATGAGCCGGCAAAAATAGAACACCGACTAAACAAGATAATCAAGTGTAATTCTGTGGTCAAGATTTTAAAAATTGGCCGAATATCAGAAACATTACTCTGTGTTTATTTTAACAACAACGACCTCCTTTGAATAACTTTTGAAATCCATTTCCTTTCCGAATCAGTTTAGACGTCCTTGAATATGCGCAATCTTATATATGTGGTGTAAGTCTTCGCAAATTTATTCATAAATCCAATTTTCCCAGTTCTAATAAAATCACTTATGACATATTTTCTTCTCGATTACCCGTGAAAGCAAGATCAAACACGAATTGAAATGTTTATACGAATGCAAATTGAAATGACATGTTGTAAAATCTAGGAGACTGATACGCATAAGCAAGCTAATGCAGCAAAAACGATCGATTCGATGGAAGCGGCCCACGCCGCTTATTAATTACACTAAGATTTATTGCCATTTTAAGATCACAATCTGTCCAAGTTAACGATCGTATCTGAATGGGTCGCGATTCATTACGACAACTAATGACGGCAATTGTAAATCTCTTGTTTGACAAGCAAATGACACAATGTACGTGGAATAAATTTGCACATGTTGTGTATATATGTCCTCCTATGTAAGGTTTGACATCTATAATTGTACCCTTCACGGATTCGATTCAGAACATCAATCAAGCACGTTGTCAAACAAGAAGTCGGTTGTTCAATTCGCTACTTAACATGAAATAATTGCATCTAATTGCGGCTAGAAGTTTGTTAGGAACGCATTTGCAGGGGAATCTATCGTATTCCTTTTCCATCAACCTGTTCCGTGTCCTTGGAACATACGCGAACTTCGCTCGTGCTCATGTTGTGAAAACATAGCCACCAACAAGACGTGAAGTGTGAAAAACTTTCAACTTCAAATCTTACAGCGAGACAGCTGCCGGTAGGTTGCACACTTCTTTGAATCACAATTTGAAGTTAATGAACTGAAGTGCACATTTCATTCATAAAGTCAACGCAGCCATCCTTATGCATTTTACTGCATCAACACTCTTCAGAGCCTGCCGGTGTGTAAACAGTACGCGAACAAGGACGGAACCCTCTGACTGTTCATATAGTGACGCGGAAATATATACTCGTGCTAACCATCCATCCACCCATGCTTCATCAAAATTGAGATTGAGACCACTTTTGTGTGGCTACATTGTTCCTGTGCCTCATTATTATCCTTCACTTGCAGTTCAAACTCTTCATCCTTTTTCGTGTGGAATCTCACACCGAAACTGCGCTGTCAAGTTGGGCGACTCTACTCTCCTGTCAGATGGGAGATGGGAGATGGGATGCGAGAAGCGCATCGTGAATGAAACTACATGCATGTACCTCAGCAGCTCAGCTCAGCCAATCCTCGTGTTCTAAAAGGGGTTAGGTATCCACTTGAGAGTGTGAAATGAGGGTGATGCATTTGATTCGGCATGTTTCTCTCTTGCATTATCCTGGCAAAGTCATAATACTTATTTGTTTACATGCTTACTTCTTGCACATGCACTTGTATTTGTTAAGATGTCATGTCGTCAGTCATGTCAGTCATGTCAGTCGTGGCGTTAAAAAACAAAAATAAAAATCCCCCGAGAGAGAGAGCAGAGTGGAGCAAAAAACAAGGATATCAAGACAAAAGGCGACTTTGAAGCTGTCACACACTGCATGCGCTGCAGACACTGCACACATTGCACATACTGCACACTGCACACTGCACACTGCACAGTGCATACTGAGAGAAACACGATAAACATAATTATATTCTCCTTATGGATACATGTCAAATGCATTGTGCAGTTTTTGCATGTGTGCCGTTCTCAAAATGGCTTAATTTGCATATCAAACGAAAGCAATATTTGCTGAAAAAATTAATCAAGTTTCTGGCAGCCGAAGAAAGACCTTTAAAATCTGACGTATCCCGAAAACAAAAAAGGTTAACGCAATATTTAATTAGATGATTTGCTTTTCCTTTTTTTGCCACTCTCATTTTCAGAGCCGCTTTCGACGTGCCCAGCTATGCGGCCTATCTCCTTCAACGGAGTGTGATTAGGCCTGAATCAAAGGTTGTAAGAGGCTGAAGACTGCTGTCAAAGAGCCTACATTTGCATTTATTACCTTTTAGCTGTATTTTTTGTATTTTCTTTTGTACTTTTTGTGACCAATTCAACGTCTTTTGAAGCCAGAACATGTCATCGAAAATTATTCGATGGCATAGCTCTGGAAGGCGATGAATATTCCATTGCACTCCGGTCTCCAGTGCGCTGCGGTGGTGGCAAAGAGACGAGCATCGACTCACGAAATAAGACTACTTTATAATTAGCTGCTTAACACGTATGCGCGTTTGTCGAGTATTGGGTCAACTTAGTTCAGAGTCGATACGCTTGGTTGTACAAGTTCAAGGAGGATTTTTGGAGATCCTGATTTTGCAATATAAGATTCTTGCGGATATCCCTCCGAAAGATCAACTCTGGGACTTGTTGTTGTCAGTCATCATATTCGTGCAACCATTCCACAGTAACAATGTGAAACAAGTAGGTTTTTAGTCGCACGAATCACAGCTACAAATTATTAAATTTAGGGAGCAATAGGATTTGTCTATCGCCGGGCAAAGCCGAAATCCACAAATGCCATCCAAGTGAGGATTTGAAGTGGATCTCAAAGTGTCTGGGATAAGAACTCCTGACTGGAAGGACCAAAATAATGCTCTCTGTGGTAAGGAAAACAGCAGCGCTGATTCGTGGAATTGTGACGAAGACGCTATATCGACCATGTCGACCTCATGGAGACCAATGCTCCAACGAAGGGGGTCGTCGAATGTGAGCCTCTTGTTTTAAGAAACAGAATGAAATTTTAATACGATTTTATCTGGTTTTCAAATCTGGGCCATTCACCATTTGCAGTTGGGATCCCATTAACGGCACTATCACTAGAGTAGTCAATGGGTAGTAGTCTGACTGTGGGTATAAAAATGGACCAACATGGTCTAAGTGTGCTGATGAAGTCACTACCCTACTTACCCTTGTTGAATTTGCCTTCCCACGTTTATACAGTAAACGTTGAAAATTAAAAAAAAGGAGCGCGCACATACACAGTTTGGCGATTTGCTTTTGTGCGCGGAAGTGTACATCCGTACAAAGAACATTTCAAACCTCTGATTGGGGCAGAAAGTCAAATGTTCTGGGCTTTTCGCGGGTTTTTATATGATTTTTGAAAGAGCTTGAGAAAGCTTTTGTTGTGGCGATCAATAGTGCATAGCTTTTTTTACATGCATTCATAAGATATTTAAAGCTATCTACACAATACTATTTAAGGAATTAACACATTGACACGATTTATATGTCTTCGCCTGACGGAGTGTTAACGTGAACAATCCTGTTAAATTTTTACTGTGCATGATGCACATGCACGTGATGTTAATTTAACATGAAAGTTCCAAGGAATCAACATGATCCCACGTTAACCATTTGAACTGTAAACCATTTAAACAGTAAATTTAATATTTTTGTAATGTTGATCTAAAAGGAAAATTAAACTATTGTGTTGTTGTTGTTATGTATAATTACATGGAAACTTGATGAATTAACAAGGTTCACTGGTAAATTGACACTATGTATGTCAAGCTCCAATGCACTTCGTTCCAATTGAAAAACCAGTAAAACAAAATTTTAATTTTTTTGTTTATAATACTTATAGTTTTTTATTGTTCATTGTTTATTAAACATATTTTAATCGTACTTTTATTAATATTAAGTTTCTTACAAAGGATATGAAGTTCAGGACTCAACGAATGAATTGAAGAGCATTGGTTTGACGGTGAATTCAATCAGCTTTGGTTTGATGTTGAAGTTATCTAGGTTCTTAATGAAAGTGCATCGGCGTGAAACAAGTTTTATTTAAAGATATTTACATTTTCTAACATATACATTTTACAACTTCAGGCTTTAACTTTTCACACGCAATCCCATATTTGAAACTGGGAACAATTTATTAATATCTTCGTCTTTAATTAACGATAGATAGATAAAAGGGTGACTACCTTTAGTGCAACTATCGACAAAGAGATCTTGTGTGTCCAGCGGTCAAGGGGCAAAATATAATGGTGTATTTCTCTCTGTACTTACTATTCAGCTTCTTGAAAACATCCTCCTCCAATCTAAATTTTAAGAAATATTTTGCCGCAATTCATTGTATACATTTGGTGGTATATTTGCTGAGTCAATTTCATTCGATACTATTAGGTCTATAACTCAATTCTTTCTTTTCTTTCTTTTTTCAAAATTTGAACGTTTATTTAAGAAAAACATGTACAATAGTATTATTCAAAGTATTGCTAATCTGAAGTTAAGTCTTTTTCCCATCATTCTTGCAATTTGTGGATCCCATCCCAAAAGAAATGCGCCGGCTTGGAAGCCAAGAATGAATCAAGCCAATTTTTGATATTCTGCTCTGACGTGAACCGTATTTCAGTGAGGGCGTTCTGCATCGACCGGAACAAATGGTAGTCAGAAGGGGCAAGGTCTGGGCTATAAGGCGGGTGGGGTAAATCATCCCATCCACTGTTTTCCAAATAGTTCTTAACCTGAATAGCAACGTGGGGCCGAGCGTTGTCATGGCTTTAAATCAATAAAATCATGGCTGGCCATTTTAATTGGTAGCTGCCTGTGACTTAGCAAAAGTGGTATTCATACCGAAATGTGGGAATGAGAATCATAACAGTCGCAAAGTCTTCAGACCCATCACACTCTCATCGTTTATACTTAAAACTCTGGACAGTCTAGTGGACCTGCATATAAGAGAAAGTTCTCTATTTAAACAATTATCTCCGAATCACAATGCTTATCGCAAAGGGTACTCGACGGAAACAGCACTCCATTCCGTAGTCGGCACCATCGAAAAGTCTCTCGAGCACAAAGTCTACACGTTGGTAGAAGGAGCATTCTATAACATAAAATTCGAGGCGATAGACAACACCATAAGTAATCATCATTAAAGAATGGATAAACAACGTCCTGAACCACAGAATAATTGAATCCTAATTAGGAAACTACCATGCGGGGAGAAGAGTCTGTAGGGGCACACCACAAGGAGGTGTCCTATCTCCTCTACTCTGGATCACAGTAGTTCATGGTCTACTTAATAGACAAAGTTCGATCGGGTGTAAACCCATTGCAAATGCGGATGATATCGCACTAGCCGTCGCAGGAAAATTCCTTTACACTATCAGGGCCATGATTGAAGCCTCCCTCAACTTCATGCCGAAATGGACAGACGATGTCGGACTTGATGTGAACCCATCAAAAACGGAACATGATGATCTGTTTAACTGTTTTGAAATTATTAGATACAATGTACAATTAATTAAGTGATCGGATAAAGGGTTATCAAATATACCACCACCATACCCATGTTAATGTAACACTTTCTATAATGTAAAAAATATCATGTAAATGTCTCAAATAATCGTCACTTTGTATGGGAGCAGCGTTGTCATTTTTTTACACGGTGTTTTTTTCCTGAGCCGATGATACAAAGCTTCGCCTTTAAGTTTGGTCGTGACAAACGGGTTAATTCATTGTCGTCCACCGTCGTTCAAATGTCTCAGTCGTAACCGATGATAGCTTCGAAATCTAAGGGCAAGTGTCCTAAGAACTCAGATCATTAACAACTGTAATTAATTGACATTCATTCTCAAACACCTGTCCCACCTGCGATTCACGGGATACGTGAGTCCTTCACCCACCACCTTATCTGCGGTCTGTCGCCAACAGTCAAATCGCTGTACACCAAGCATTAAGAAATGTCATCGATCGTGTATTTTAAGCAGAATACCACACGATCGTTTAACAAAACCAGTGTTCAACAAAAGCAACAAAACAAAAACGCACTCATCTACCGATCTGTTCTCCATCGCTAATCACAGCTCAGCAGTCATCGTACTTAGCGCGATACCATTAAAAGCTCATAAATGGAAAAACACACTCGCGCAGATTTATTAAATGCATTCAACCCGCCATCGGCAGTTAATCCAACGATGGCTCATTACATAAAAACCACAATTCCATTCGATGAGATACTTTATTTTGAACAAAATGCGTATAACCCTCTTTCGCATCTTATCTTGTTCCACATACAGTTGCATTGCAAATGTATTCCAATTAAATGCAAAATACCATCCTCATCCTTTCGGAAAGTGTGAGTCCGTGTGAAAAATATTTCTTTGTCCTGAGATGAGAAATACCAAATGCTCGAGTGCCCCAACTTCTCCAGCCAGACTGCATCGGCCTGCCGGTCGGCAGTCTCCACCCCTCTGCGCCGCCCTCGCGCATTTAGTGCAGCAAATCACTGGAATCTGTTAATGTCGGTTGCTGCAATAGCGTTCAAGATAAAAATGTATCTTGCTGAGAATCCTTTCAGCGCGCACAGAAAAACAAAAAAAGAGGCATTCACAGATACACAGAAACGAGGAATAAGAGTAAAAAATGTTTAATTGCCAAGGATGTAAGTGGTAAGAGGCAGCAGGATGATTTCTCGTTTTCCTCTAAAAATATTTCGCTGATAATCTTATCTCGAATGGTGTCAATTAAGTACAGAATCTGGTATGAAAGCGTCCACTTTATGCCCTAAGAGTCGTTTTCCTTTTCGTTTAGTCTCTGCATTCAGTCTTGCTTTGCTTTGTGTTCGGTGTGTATTCTTGTCCTTTGGCAAACACGTACGCTGCGGAACGGAAGCGGGACGAATGCCGAGGGGTTCCGCAACACAGATAAACCAGATTCGATTGCACTCGCGCTTAGAACAAACAACTGTATCAATCGCCCCGGTAGGTGTTTTGCCTAGATCTGTATTGTATCTAGCGGGTGATGTGCCACTACGGGAATAACTGATTGCACATGATGAATGTGAGTCGTTCCATTTCCCTCTGAAGTCAGTTCTCACTGGGGTGGGGAACCCTTTGGCATTTGAGAAATGTGAGTTACCTATGTTCCCATGGAGACCAAGTGGTTGTTAGCCACTTCTTAACAAATGACAGTCCTATTTCGACGTCGCCAAAATGAGTCCCACTCGACCCATTCCCATTCCATTCGGGGGGAATGTGATCCGTTGTCCTTTTTGAATGAGATTTCGTTGGAATTCCACTGAAAAACGATTCAAATATTTGTTTCGCATGTTTGCAACCGCAAAGGGGGACATACTTGTAGACACACGTATCGTTGGAATGTCTACAATTCTCTGTGTTTGTTTGAATTTAGTTCGACATGGATTTAATATTAAAGCTTCTGTGTGGCTTGCATTGAATCTCTCGTTTCTCCCAGTCCCCGCGTTATCCGAAAGGAGCGGACCAGATGAAAGGGCATGAGGTTGAGTTACCAAGAGGGTATCTCACATTTGCCTAATGCATTCGAGGGTAGTTGGTGTGGTATCGACTTTCAGTCCATAGTCGACAGCTATTTAAATTTATTTCTTTTTAAAAAGTACAAAATGATTTTTAAGACCTCTCAAAATGAATTTACTGAACAATAAACCAGGTTCCGGAGCACATTTGAGTAGACTAAAGACCAACGACAACGGACAAGGCAGATGTCTTCTGGAACCAATCTAATTTTGTGATGACTCAAATTTCTTCATTGTTTGAGATCTTAGTATGGAACTTACTTTTTATCGAAATCTTAAAGATGGCGGAGGTAATTAAAGTCGAACTCAACGTAGTGAATAATGACTGTCCCTCATGACGGAACAGTTGCACACACAACACGAGCATTTTCTGAGAACCAGAGCCAGTGCCTAGCTACTAGGCCCTGGGCTGCACCGCCACTCATATTATATTATTATTATGGTTGCGAATTTATACCCAAATTTAGTATGCGGTTTTTGGTCCTGAAACGCGAACTGCACGGGTGACATAAGCCTAGCTAGGCGACTAAGGATCCAAAGCATGAGGTGTTCATGTAGCGCGTAAGAAAAATGCAGCTGCGGCGCGAAGAGTCTTCAACTCCGAACCTGTGGGACAACGCAACAGAGGACGACCGCGTTTAAGCTGGCGCACCCAGGTATGGAAGGACCTCAACCAACTTGGCGTCCGATACTGCAGGCAGCTAGCCAGAGATCGTGCTGGTTGGAGAGGCTCCTTGGTTGAGGCCCAGGCTTACCCTTTAATATAGCGCCAAATAAAGAACACGAAGTAGAGGGTTGTAGTGGAAGCATTTAGGGCAATTCAAGAAGAGGTCAATGATCTCATGGTGATATTTCGGTTTTATCAAAAAAACAAGGCTCAGATCTCCATGAAGGACCAACATCATGTTGTACAAAACTCACTCGTAATCATCAACGGTGCAAGGTAGCTATGGCTCAGTCTCCATGGGTCTCTCGCCAGGTCAATCCTGACGTTTTGTGTCAGGTGTTGTTCGCTGGGTGGCATTTTGTTCGAGAGTAGCTGGCTTCATTAGTTCATCAATTGCCATGCAAGCTTCTATACGGAACTGGGAACCGACTACGGGGTTAATGCTATCTACAACATAACAAGACTTGAATTGTAAAAAAATAGCGCCTTCAGTGTTCAGAACTCTCTGCCGCACTATCTTGGCTAGTGTCTGAGAAAACGCGACAACACATCTCCAAGTTCGACTCCTCCGCTCGGACAAAGAAGCTCAGAGTCGAAAGCGCGCTTAGCCGCGGCATAAGTGTCCATGCCCTCTGGGCATGCGCATCGGCTTTCTTGTGTTTACGCACATATGTGCTCCAATGTCTGTCCAGGCTCTTACAATTTTAACACGAGCGGTGACGAAAATTAAAAAGTGTTATGAAACCATATTATTAAGAAATATGTTTTGAGGTCCACATCTCTCATGAAACTACCGCAATAGAATAACAAGGTTTATTATGAGCAGCTCCATCCGCGATGTATCTTCTCTTTGATAGCTGCATACTCCCCAGTCTCCATTAACATCAAATACAAGACTTGACAACCTTTCCAAGGTAAATATTTTAGGTACATGGATGGATGAAAGATATTCATCTCCACAAGCTCCCCATGAGCATGAACGATGGACGTGAGTCACCCGTTTAAAGACAAAGAAGCGTCAAAATTATTAATATGAAAACTGTACCCCGTCCCCTTCTCGAAGACGTTTGCAAGTCAGTTTGATTAATTTCAACATATCAAGCACAACTCACCGCAACATTATACATCTCGATTTATCGTGAGATGTACCCCCGCTCCTAACCCGCCGAGAACAAAAAACTGATTACTTAATCTACCACCGCTCCCCAGAGCGCACATTTCATTTCAATATCCACTCATAAATTATATCAAACAAACCATATTTCAAAACTGTCCAATCCAACCATCAAATAGAGAACGCACCGCAGACTCATTCAGTTCAGACGATGAGAACCCAAATCTCAGCCTCAGCCATCAAGCCGTCATCCAAAGCTAGAAGCGCTTCGGGATTAGTCATTAAGACCCTGCCAACGACGACGTTATGAGAGTCGCGAATTTGGGCAACTGAGGCAAGCCAATGAAAAGTGAGACACAGAAACAGAAGAAGAAGTAGAGGAAAAAAATGAAGCAAAACAGACAAATAAACTGGAAGATCTGCTTCCCATTGCGACCCGAATGCTTCTTCAGAAGTCCGGACGAATAATTTAAACGGCGCCTGTTATAAAGACCCCACTCTGTTTTATGTTTCTTCGTTTGTGCCTCTTGTTTTCTTCACCGTTTGCACCATCGTCTCGCGTTTGTTTCAGTTTGTTTTTTCTGTATTCTTGTCTTTTTGGTGGCTTAAAGGTCGGTCCTCTTCCGTCCTAAGCAGCCCATAAAGCGGACAGTTTTATCACATTCACATTCTTTAACCAAAAAAAGCACAACACAAACACGCACAAGAGACCAAAATGTCATCACATGAAATTTATCTCCATGAAAAGGTATCTTCGATTTCTGACAATATTGTGATAAATTATTTTATACCGCAGCAGTGGAGAGATATTTTCTGCCCACGATACGGTCATCTGTCGGAGATACATTAATAAAAATCTGATAGCCATTCAGATATTAATCCTCGGCTGGCCGGCCGGAGATGAACTTGGCCGGATTTGTGACAAATGGATGTTGGCTGGGAATATCGATAGAGTCGGTCGGTTCGGTTCGGTTCTGTTCATGGGTCGATGACTGGGTGTTTGCGAGGGGGACTGTGACTGCTTCCCGATCGTCTGATCATCTCGTCTGGATAGTTCTCATTATTATTCATATTCACCTTTGCTTTTGGGGGCAGGAGAGATTTCATTTGACAGACTGCTGAAAGGCAATCAATTTTTTTTCTTTACTCCTGTTGACTGATCAGTTGGGCGACATTTAATTGTTATTCAATTAAGGACCAGCTCCGTGACTGTTTTAAGTTGGCAGGTATAAGTTAGGCTTGGTTAACTTCGTTACCCTTACGGAGAGCGTACTTAGTGCGTCTACTGCGAAACCAACAATGGGTGGCGGACATGTAAATGCCAAAGTTCTAGCAGATAGCCAACTTGTCTATGTGGTGAAGAATACCCTTGAGGGTTGCCTGAAATGACCAAGCAACCGGGTAAAAGCAGCTGTGTGACGCCAGAGCTGAGCATGTGTTCAGGAGATGAAAGACGTTCTTAGTGCAGAAGTGACTCTTGCAGAAGTCACTTAAGAAGTGCAAAGAAGTTTCTGAGGATATCTGGACCTCTGTTGTTGCTGAGTTGAGCTTAACTATAGGTTATGTTAGTTTGGTTGGAAGATGAGCATGTTCCACTTCTACCATAGGTCCAGCTTTAACCTTCTGATACTTATGGGAGTATGTACTTTTGGTATCCTACTCCGTTCTACCATTCTGTTCAGCCGTTATCCAGCCATCCGGATGCTCTGATGAATGATATTATGAAAAATATCCGCTTTTTCCTAAAGTTAATGAAATAAATATTCTCTGCACTCTATGTCTCTACCGGCAGTGAAATGAGCAGTGACAGAGCTAGTGGGTAGTGTCCACTTCGTCGGCAGCATAAGTGGATATTTTGGAGTCATGATGTGGGGCTATCGATGGTTTACAACTACCATCGATAGCGTCGAAGTATCGATAGCATCGAAGTATGTTGGTTCTTGCACTGTCAAAGCTTGGCCAAGACCAGTTTGATACCAGCTGGCTGTCTTTAATTCATAGAACTGCCTAGGATGGATCGATATGTGCTGTCTCTCTGCCAAGTCATCAGCTGCTTAATTTCTGGATATGTTCCTGTGACCTGGGCCCGGCATAGAGTAAACGAATGCTGTGTACTAAAAATGTTAATTTCTTTGCAGTAGCATGAGACCAGTAGGGACGTTATTTCCAAAATTGCCAGTCGCGGTTTTGTGATATGCGCCCTCGAATCATTTCCTAACACATTCTGGGGTACCCCAAGGCAGTCACCTTAGTCATCTTGACTTTATCCTTGCGAGAAATAATATTAAATTGGTCATCAAACACACACGTAGTACTTTATGGCAACGATGCCAACATTTTCAAGATTATTTCGTCGACTTGGAGTTAAACAACGCCAAGTGCCAATAAATAACATTTTCGCATGTGCGTATCTCCTTAATTCTACTTTCTGCGCAGTCAACTAACATCGAACGTGGAGTCAATTTTTGCCTCGGTTATACCTGTGACAAGTACAACATAACTTTCTGATAGACTAAACAGTTCCAAAAGCCACTTCAACGCCTGGCGTTACAACTAAATGAGCCAAGGGATTCTCTTACCTTACGTGACCCGTTCTATCCTCATAGCAGCTGTTTTTTTTTCTCCCCTACAACACACCACTTAAGGCTGATGCCCTCTTCAAGACTTTGCGATCCCGCATGGAAGCGCTGATCCTCGTTTTCTCTCATTTTTCCTTAGAGACCCGTCTTGGAACAACTTGGTACCATTTACCAAGACTGCCAAAGCAACCCTCGGAGGCTGAGAAATGCTAGTACTTCTGTGTGCCTAAGGACAGTGGATCATACGGTTCCAATGAACCCACTATTCACATCCTTCAAAGGCCAAAATCACTAGTATTCGAATTTGATGCAACTTTGAATCTTAAAGTCCATCTGAGTATGTAGTCCAGCTTGTGTATGGGGTATTGCTCCCAGCAAAATTTAAATTTACATTTTCTACCTCACTGCTTGGCACTCTAAGCTAAACTGAAGCCACAACCATGCTATTCTATATATACTCTACGTCTTACAAACAGCCTTGAATTTTGGAAGATTACGTTAGGTTGTGTTAGTGTGGTTCAACGTGGTCGAACATAAGCCGCACAGCAGTTGGTGCTTTTAAAAAAAGTGAAGAAGCTGAGAAGACAGCTGATATTAACATTGCTGAGTTCGCCATGCCTATTGAAGAAAGGGAAGAATTTTTTCCTTCGTGGGGAGAGTTCGCTGTAATTGTAGAGAAGGGCACAATAGTTTCCACCTCTTCTCCGTCTCTGCAGCTTCCTAAGAAGTCATCCTAGATCAGGCCCACTTGCACTGTTCCCACTAATGACGACGATTAGAATCCGGAAAGTCGGCCTGCTTCTTTTCAGGCTGTGTCATGGTCTCAAATTGAGAGTAGGTCCTATTTGTTTCGTAGTGCGATCACCAGAATTTGTGTGATCAACCATTTCAAGGTTCAGAAGATGATTTGCGGAACTGATGGCAAATCTCCACCCGGAAAGATCCCTAAGCTAGCCTTGGCTAGCCGTTTCGCAAAATTGTGTAATGTCATAATAAAACTAAAATGCCCCACTAAAATATCCCACCTCGCTTAGGGATAGGTGGCCGTTCAGCGGAGTCTTCAAGTTTGAAGTGACTGATCCTCAGAGGGTATTATCATGCCAACCCAAAGAGCCAAAGAGCCTCGCATTCTTATCGAAGACTTTAGAACAAACACGACTCTATTGGTAAGCCCCTAAAATTATCCAAAATTCCCATGTGAGTCAAGCCCGTTAAGAAGCAAAAGCAAATGATACAGAAACCTCAAAGCATCTCAAACGAACTCGATTTCAGCCAAATTTCTGATGACATCCTCTTGTCATAAATCAAAGCCCGAAGCCACTCCTTGCCCGAAGGTGATCTCCCAGAAACACACCACAAATCCCATCGCATTCACTCACACATGACTCACGGCACAATTATTTTTGACAATCCATCTACATGCTACTCAAATTTATGATGAGGACAGCCTTGAACTCCCCCTTGGCACCGGGTCGACCGCGACGTGTCGCCCCAGACAACCAAGCCAAACTCATACGTACACCTCGACAAAGTAATCAGAAAGATTAATTTATTCAACAATAGCCGCATGGCTACAGCAGTTCCTCAGCTCTTCACCGAAATACGTACCTCTGCGGCCCTAACTATCTGTATCTCATATATTTTGGGCAAATTAAAACTGCGGTCCATTAGCCATTAGCAGAACAAAAGGCACAAGATGCCAGGAAAAAAAATAAGGAAACCCACACACACGTACATGCACGGATACGCGAGCGTGTAGACAAATTGATGGCAAAACTTTTATTGTTGATCTCTATCATTAGTGTGGATAAAATTAGCGCAACTGTTGGCATAAATAACAAAAGCGATTTGCGATTTTAGATCTGTGGAGTGCCAACCGCTAGCCATGCGACATATAATGGATGGACTCTGGTGTCCTTGACGGCGAAATTCTTTTGGATTTCGTGAACGTTCCAATTCCAGTCACCAGTCACCATCAACAGAGCTCTCCTCCGCTGTAATGGTTGCGGTCTGGCACATGCGATGTACCCAGCAACGAGCTCATTCATTTCTTGTTCTGCCTTTTTGGAGAAAGACCGAGAAGGCTTTCGCTTTAGTTGAGGCTAAGTTGAGTAATCAACGCGAGGAGTTGGGTAAATCATAAGCGCAGGCATTAAATCAGGCGGCCTCTGTGGCTCTGTGGTACTTGTCCGCATTCTCCACGCTCGGTGTGTGGCGGTATCTCAATCTTAATTCATGAATTTATGTGCCATTCATGGTCTCCATTCCATTCGGGCAGCGGAGGGAGCAACGTGCTTCTCATGGACCGTGGGTATGCGAGTGAGTAAGCGCGATGCTTCCGGGCGAGAAACAGGGGACGTTCTGCGGCCTCAACTACCTTCCTTCGTCTAATTTGAAGTCGAGCCTCGATATGATTATAGGGATGGGCGTAGAGAAGTTGTGTGATGTGACTTAATGCCTCAGATACACCGGTCGAGATAAAGTCGATTTGACACAGGTTATTACAAAACCACATTCGAGTCGCCGGACGTATGAGTCGGCCGACCGACGACAACGACGACGACACGAGCAGATGGCCACGGACCCACCAAAGGGGATGTGAAGTCGAAATTCTTTTCTTTCCTATTCTCGTGGTTCACGTATCCACACACTAGCGCATGATAGTCGCGTTCTGAGGCTGTCCGCAGCCTCTTACTCACTTGATCTCAATTCCGATTTGAATGCTTCACGATTCGTGGTGGACACCGTGTGTATGCGGACGCTGGCATACGTGATGAAAGTTTTGTTGAGTTGTCATCGTCATGCTCGTCATCAACATCACGGGGGCATATCTGCTCTGCATCAGCCAGTCAGTCGTCAGTCAAGCAGTCAGTGCCGGTGATCCAGCCATCGCATCGTCGATCAGAGAGTGCACATCGCGACACAGCACGCTGGCGGCGCGGCCCATTGCGGTGCTGGCGAAGAATTTTGTGCCTGTCAACGCGACAGCAGCGTGCTGAATGTAGTGCATACGGCTTCACTTTAACGCGAATAATTTGCTCATGAAGGTAATTTTATGCAAACGTTTCTGTCAGATCTGGTCGCAGATAGCCGGCTAAAAATGCGCTTTTTTGCGCAGATTTTTGAATAATTTTTCGGAGGGAGTGCGATGAGATGCTGGTCAGGAGGCCGGTGGTTTGGGAATCCCGGCACGTACCAAATGGGAAGAGTTTCCGTTGAAAAAGCTGTTTTCTAAAATATCCACACGGTTGAGTTCTGTTGGAGGGGAAAGAGTTGACAAAGACGAACTGAAGTTTATTGTGAGGAAGTTAATGGATTAGTTCGTACGGACATTGAAATAAGGCTGCATATGGATGTTGTTTTTTTCTTTCATTGAGGATCCATCATTTCTCATTCCAGAGATCTCGTTGAGAATTGAGAAAAGAAGTCCATGGCACAATGTATGGGTACTTGGCAGCCGCGTCGGCGTGAGTAAATGCTTCGGCTCCTACGCTGGCTACAGAGAACCCTTACACCTAATAGAGAAAGATTCTCCAACTTCAACGCTCGGATTGCTACAGAGAACCCATACACCTAATAGAGAAAGATTCTCCAACTTCGACGCTCGGATTCGGCATGCAACTGACTGCATTTGATCAGGATCAAGGGAACTTACTTGCAAATAAATGTTAAATTCAACACGAGCGGAAATCTCTTCGGACGGGCGTGCTCTGCTGCGTCGTCTGAAGAATATTCTGAATGGGGTAGCAATTCCTATCCCACTTAATTGATTTTTGCCACGCCTTTTAAGTGGTAACGCGGCACCCATCGAATGGATAGCTTTTTTTTGTCCAAATATTCATGTGAAATGTATCAGATGAGATGCCAATAGTCGCAGCTACAATTCCCCGATTCGTTCAATATAACTCCAAGATTTTTGTCGTAACGACCACTCTCAGGGGACCTGACCATTCGGCGTCACTTGTACTGCAGCGACCTCAACGGATCTTGGTACAAATTCAGTAGGTTGTCTGCATTCAATGCCTGTCCAGATGGCAGATAGCAGTTGAGGGGAGCAATGTTGCATTTAAAGTTACCCCGCGGGGAAATCAAAAAGTCGCTGACTTATCAAATGGCCCTCTGTTAGTAGTAAGCTGTTGAACCATAGTCAGTCAGTGATCAGATATCCTGTTTTCCTCCTTTGTCGGCGCAGCCTCTACATACAAAATCGCTGGCAACCATCAGACGATGGTGAGCAGCATTATGTCAGACCTAGGCCAAAGCATCCGAGTGAAGCATCCGAAAGTTCACCCACTGATTCATTGCCGGTTAAGTCCCTATGACCTGCGACCGAGCATATGTTTGAATCCTGTGTGCTACATGCGACCAGCATAGACTTGATTTCTATTTGCGAAATTGTATTGAGGGCCGTTTGATAAGTCAGCTTGTGAATTTTAGTAACTCTGAAAAATAGGCATCTTCGTCCACTATTCCGATGTTGGAAAGTAGCATTGGAAGAGTATTTTGAAATCGAGGAACGGAGTTGTATAGTCGCTTCCGACTTGTTCATTTGTGATGCTTTGTGCAGGATGGTTGGCCAGAGTCTCCTACGCAGTTTATTATAGATTATTGATAGACGCGTTCGACTAATCATGGGATCCGCGTCTCGAATATTGTGCGAAACTCACTCCGCAAAAATGGAAGCACAATCTTCTCAAGAACGATTACGAAGGAGTCATATGACATTGAGTCGTTACGTCTAAGACGTATGTCGATGTTGAAGGTCTCGATGAGTTCGTGAAAGTCGTTGACAGAACAGCTAGACATCTCCAACGTCACTCTGCACAGCCTGACGAATTTGGTGGGGAATATACAAATTGGAAATTCCTGTGTTTAGTTCGTCTCTATGAACGCTAACATATGCGGCCTTGTAATCCAGGAATAGGTGGTGAGTGTTGACTAGTGCTTACTGGGTCTATTGCAGGATCTGTACTCTACACATCTGGGCCATGTATACTTTAGGTGAGTACACAAAATGGTAGAGAAGATCTTGTATGCGATGTTAAGAAGCAATTTATGACAGCTGGCGCAATCATATTCCACTCGGACGTGCATTATCATACAAAAGGTGGGATTGCCTTGTAGTCCTCCAGCTTCACTGTGTTTGCCCTCGCAATCGTTATCGACGTATGGATTTGTATTTTGTGGCGTCGCGTCTTATGGCCCAGCGATTATTTACGGAGACAACTTCGATTTTTCAACTTAACAAATCCGTTGTGTTCTTCGTTAAGATCATGTGGTTGTCCCTTAATCGCGCTGACTACCGTTGAGTTGAAAGCGCTGTCCTCGACAATGTTGGAGCGTTCCAAAATTCCAAGTGTTTCCCATTCAAATCTTACACGTATTTAACGCATGTTGGGCGGTGTGTCCTCCCTCCATTCCTCTCCAAAGATCATACAAACATCCTCAAAACGTCTTTCAAACTCGAAAAGCATGTCTGTATGTTCAACCAACAGAGAGAAGAAATCGATATCAATTCCAGTGTCCCGTGCGACCACTTAAGAACACCTCCGTCCGCCCACGGGCAGCAGTTGCCGCCGAGAACCATCCGAATTCCATAAAAGGGTTCAATCGAATACTTTCACTCTCCCACATCATCTCGACGGCCATTCGCACTGATTAGCATCGATCTACAACTTCAACTGAAGTGCGTCTGGGGACATCAAAAGAAGGCGGTCCAAGAAAATATTTGCATGGAATTTCAGCCGAAGAGCCAACCACCACCACATCTGCATCCCACCAAAAATCGTAAGCGTAACCGGCCCCATTCACTTGTGTAATTAATTATTTAATTAATTTCTTCAGCATCCTTCGGCAGGGTCCACATTAAAGGAAAAGTTTCCCGGCAACAGAAAAACCAACAACCCTTCCGCGGTGCCCGCGCACTCTGGGCAGCATTCCCCGAGCGGCAAGCAAACGCAAGCATCCAAGCAATTTCTGGGAAAACGTTTGCCATTCTATGGTCCTTGGGCCGTCCTGGACTCTGCGGTAGGGTGCACCCACACCCAGATTAGATAATTCAATTAGGCTGATAAACGCGTTCACTTTCGAATAGCTGAACGAAATTATTAATTAGCAGTAATTAAATGCAAGATTGATTTGCTACCTTGCTGGCACCGGAGGCAGCACGGCTCAGGCACCGAGCTCAGTGCTCCGCTCCGTGCGAGTAGGCTCGATAATAATTGATACAATTTATTGCAGCAACGCCTGGGGCCGGGCGTGTGCGGCGTCGAAGTGCACCTGTTGGCACCGCCTTCGAGGCTGGCGCCAACACCGTGCACACTTCCCAGATGACGGATTCTGGAGATAATGCACAGCTTGTTGGCACAAGCCTGGCATGGGTTGCTATTAATTTGCATTACCAATGTATGCACATGCATTAGCGGTGAGTCGTCCGGCCCCCGACCACCATCAGCCTGCCTCCAGTTCGGCGTCAAACGCCGCGATCGCAGGTGATGGCTGAGGAGAGTGATCTTCGGCTTGGGTGTTAATTTGATTAAGGTGATGTCTAAATAATTCGCGTGAGCTCAAAGCGCAGCGGAGGTGAGCCGCCGCCACGGCCGCGCTGCTTGTCAGTGTTCCGATTTCGTTGGCAGAAGCGGTGGGTGATATGCGTGTCGTCAGTCGTCACAGCTTGTGGGTGGTAGTCTAGTGTGTAGTTTGTTTTTTAGCGAGTGCTTAATTGCTGAGTGTTTGACACATTTCAGTGGGGCCTTGGGAGGGAGTGATGATTTTTGAAGTGCCCCACTCGACATTGCGATGCCTTCGAGGGAGGTGAATCCGGACAGATCGATTGCCGATTATTTGAGACTTTCGATCGCTTGACTTCGTTTTGCAACCGAAACGAGGGGAGAATGTGGGCGATTTTTGATGGCGAACAGTTATGCAAATAGTGGTTGAAGAATTCGGAAGAATCAGCGATACTTGAGCAGTGAAACTTTTGCGCTTGGGCAGAGATTAGCATCAACACGAGGTTCAGTGCTCTGCGAGCTGGTTTTCGCGGAAAAAAATGACTCCACTTGACTTGAATTCAAAACGTAATCAGCATCACCATGTTGAAAATTTGCCTCTTGTGACAACAATTTAAGGGATGAAACTTGTGTCTCATCACGTTCGTCAGATCATTTGACACTTGCCCGAACTCCTTTACAAGGAAATACTTGTGATGGAGACGTGGGTTGGTGCAACGACCCCTAAGCACTTGGACCTACGGTGCCTAGGTTCAATTCCTGGAGAAAAATAATTTTCTCTTTCGAGTCGCTGACAATGCTCAAATGTTCGGAGTCGGCGTAATACTGTAGGTCCAAGAACTGTAGCATGCACAACACTAGTGGTTCTTGCCCCCTACAGGCTGTAGGGGTGGCACTACAGAAATTATTATTATGGGCAGCAATGGAGGGACTCAAATGGGTCTTCCGCATCGGAGTGAGAAGCAGGGCGTCTAACTCATTCGTTCAGTACGTATGATCTGCTCAGCTATCTCATCTAGAGATAGGCTACAGGTTGCAGCCGGTTTATTCCAGTTTGATTCCAGTCCGTGCCTGCCCACGAAAATATTTGGAGATTGTCGCAATTTGGCATGATCAACGCGGAAGTGCTCTGAGGGTCTCATATGAATAATGAAGACGATCGAGTTGTTTGGAGAAAACGCCACTAACGACCCCTGTTTCAGTTTCAACAACTTCTCTGGAATCAAAGCCTTGTGAGATCAATGTGTCAACAACATACTCCTAAGTTGCCGAATCCCTCTAGTCCATTGAAAATGTAGCACTGCAAGAAAGAGTATAGCCAAGAAGCCGCAGCCAATGCACGCTGCATTTGTCAACCAAGTACGTAAGGCAAGTGGAGTAAGTTTAAAGATTACGTCGAATGCATTAGATGGCATTGTTCTGTGCCCACAGAGGCATGCTTGCCGTCGACTGTTTTGCTTTTTAGGCCGCAGTTTTATTCGAGTGGTGGCCAAAGGGGCTTCTACTGCAGATTTTATTTTCCCCAACAGCCCTGTTCCTACTTCCAATCGATAATTTCTGAAAACAATCGCCTACAATCACCGTATGTTCATGTGTGTATATTTCCTGATTATTTTTATTTCCATTTATCGTTCCAAGGCATAATTGCATACCAGATGCAAGAGCAACTTGTCGTTCAGTGCCCGGACTAACAAAGGATCAACTGGAGCTCTGCTACAAGGCAAGTGACGTAACGTTGACGGCATTAGAAGGACTCGAATTAGCAATACGTGAGTGCCAGGTTCAAGTGAGTGTAACAAAACCAAATTTTTAAATCCAATTACAAATCAATCACTCATCACATTCACAACATGGTTATACATAGGTTTAATTCGAACGTCTTACAATTCTTTTCACAGTTTCAATGGCATCGATGGAACTGCTCCTCGCTTAGCACCAAGAGTGGGAATCCACACTCGTCGAACTTGTTAACGAAAGGTAAGGAAAACGAATTGATACTTAAGGAAGCCCTTCTTTTCAAGTCCAGATAAGGCGAAACAAGGGATTAAATTGGAGTTTAAAATCACGTGCGGACAGTGTCTCAGTTTCCCTTAGGCGATCAGACACTGGTCAGTTGTGTTGACTCATGAAGTCAGTGTGTTCTTACAACTGAAGCCCGTCATGCTTCCGTGACACTACACAACATCAAGCTGATTGTTTTCTACCTATTAGGCGCAATTTCTATTTCTCTGCACTCTGCACAATGCCTTCACAAAAGAAACACACCGTCCGCGTTGTTTGAAATTTGACGACAGCTTCTAGGTCTGGATGTCACAGAGCAGAGCACCTGCACTTGCACAGCGACGACTGCTGATAGTTCATTACAAGAGAAAGAAACTTTCTTTGAGTGCTCTAGGGGCGCTATGATCCGGTATTAACTCATTTACACTTCGCAGGAGGCCCACACTGAAATCGAAGAACTCCATTATGACTTATTCATGGAAGCTCAACTGATCGTGAGACGGGACACGTTTTCGCATGTTTCTTTAGCTCATTACGAGTCAATAGAAGGGAAACTCAATACTTTTAAGATGTGCTTAGGATCCGCGAGACAGAAAGATCGCTGGATCGGAAAAGATCGCAGGTGGCTGGTTGTTAATTACTTGGGGGAGCAGCGCTTCCTAGCGTGGTGTCACTTCAGTGAAGGAACTCGATACTTCAGAGACTTGTCAGTGCTCTTGCAATTGTTATAAATCGTCTTTGCACTACTTCCTTGGTGTTTTGTTTACAGTCTTGCGTTCGTCGTTCTTGTGCGGAGAGTTCACGACTTTTTATTGAAATGAATGATCTTTGTTCAGGAAGGTGTTTGTGGGCATTTAATTCTTTTTTTTTATGTGGTTACAGTTTTTGTCGTTACGAATAGCACGTTGTCATGTCGACCATATCGATCGGTGTTCTGCTGTCTTTCCCCTAGATGAATTTTTCATTCAATTTGGGTTGATTTTCTGATTTGATAATGCTGGCCTTTGCCCGGATAGGTCCGGTTGTGATAGTTACCCGCCGGGATATGGGGAGGAACACGGCGGTACGCTAGGAGCTGCTTTATCGAACGGAAATGGCTTTGTTTCGACGTTTTAGTCACTTGGTACGAATATCCCTCTCATCACGAGTGCGATTACTTGGGAGATCGTTGCGATGCTGATCTTTGTTCCTATTTGAGTTGACGGCATTTGGAGCAGAAGGGGCGTATGGACTACACAGCGAGCTATATGGGCTGTACAGGGACACGAGCATAGCCGGGCGTCTACTTGATGGTGGCTTGACCATGTACACGGAACTATTTCGCAAGTTCGGTATCCCGGAAAAATGTATCTCGTTGTGTCGGACGGTACGATGTCTTTGGACCCGTTTGAACTTTGCGCCGGATTTGGGCAAGGTGCGCTGTCTAATGCTTACTCCGAACGGGTATTCTAGCGATGTTGACGTAATCACGTAAAGTCATGTCTTTACAATTCATTCCAACTGTCGGATTATCCAGATAACGACATCATCGTCGCGGTTGAAGCTTTTACGACGACTGAACAAAATGCGGAGCAAAAAAGGATGGTTTTTAGGTCAAGGAGGGGAAAACAAAACACAGTACATTCCCGATATCGCAACTAACAGAAACTAGGGTCGTTGCAATGATCCAGATTCTGTCCATTTGAAAAGTTGCGATTATAATATGATAACAACTGTTGAGAAAATAGAGGAGTTGCGTAAATCAAGGTTTGCATTAAATGAGAATTTCGTCACACGCCACCTGATCCGATGTAGAATCGCCCTTGGCAACAACAATATGCTTCTAGACATCTCAATTGAAGGACTGTGCATTACACAAACCGCTCGGCAAGTTCCAAATACTAGATACTCTAATCAACTTCGTTGCAGCTTTCTCTTTAACAAGGAAGCACGCAACACTAACCTCGTTGGTAGTTTCCAACGAAGCCCTGCAGTGGTTAAGAGAAGACCCATTCAGCACAACATAACTATAACGATCCCAGAATCGCCTCAACTAAAGGCATACCACCGAAGTGCCCTCACAAGTCACTCAACAGCTCAACAGTTCATCACCTTCATTTTCCGTTCAAGCAAAAAATCTCAACCACTCCAGCAGACCACCAAGACAGCGTAGCCACGCATAGTGGGAGTTATTGTTCAACTAACCTTGCATCTGCGTACATTGTCCTCTACCCAGCCGTCACCACAGAATTTTGTGTGTGCTCCTGTCAGATGGCTCGTTGTCAACAAGAATGTCCCCACGACTCGAGCTCAGCTAGTTGAAGAAACCTAAACCTAAGACGCACATACGTTTGTACGTCCTCGTCACGCAACACGATGATGCACGAATGTCGTCCCTTCACTTCAGCCTTACCTCGGATCATGTTTATTAGTTATTTGTGTCAATTTCACTTACCACTGATTGAGAACTATGCACTTTGTGTGGTTCTTCAAGTTTCTGCCAAGACCCACACACACAGACTGAGCGAGAGAGGACTGTTCGCGTCCTGTACGATGGTGTTCAGTCGACTTGACCAAATCCATGTTGACATGTTGTGTAGCATTATGGTGCACTCTGGACTCCACGTAGCGTGGTCTGTTGTTTTCCATCTCGTTTAGAGGTTACTCAAACGAGAAATATTTCATATTAACACAAGAAACACACATGCAAGGGGAAGACCTTTTCCAACTTCCACTAGTGGGCATGCGAAGTTGGGTAAGCGAAGGTGCTGCCTAGACTGAAATAGTAGTGCACTGGTGTGTGGTGAGGCGTGCTTCAGAGTCTTGTGCAATATTACACCGCAAAGTGGACCCGTGATCCGAGAGCCGAGATGAACCCAGCCCAATGGAGCGTGCATTGTGATGGATTTTGACTTGACTTAAATCCGCTGCTTACCTAGTCTAAACCGCTTAACAGCAGTGCACAACAAACTGAATTAGTCTGTGCGTTTGAGGTCGTCATTGGCGTGTTTTGGCAAGAAGTGATCAGTGGAAATCGCCGGACTGAGCGGCATATTTTGTTAAGCTGCGCCCAGTTGACAACTTCTTAGACGTTTGAGATCTTAGCAAAGACCTTTGAGTTCCAGGCATGGACAGGTGTAGCTCAAGGCATGGACAGGTGTAGTCCATGCCAGAAGCGTAGTTCTCTCTACCCGGAAATGCCTTTCTTTACCAAGCAGTCAATCTGTCGTCTCCAACTAGATCTCCATCACGTTGACTCAAGACCTCAGTCACGATCAGTTACGTTACGGCTTCTGGGCTGGGTATAACTACTCTCTCAAGACTCGCTCCGCTCTCTCTCTCTCTCTCTCTCTCTCTCTCTCACACACACGCTCCGATTGAATCATATCCTCCGATGATCACCAGAGAAAGAAAGGAACATTCAATTGCAGCAGGCAACAGGCACCAGTCAATAGTCAGCAGTCAAGAGGCAACAGGTAACGGGCAACGATTCTGACCTGGCACTCTGTGGACTGATTATTGCGACAGCCAATGACTTATGTCGCTTACACAATTCTTTATTGTTGACATTCGCTGTCAGCGGTGACCAATTAGTGTTTAAAATTATTTCAAAACGAAGTGCTCGCTTCCACCGCACAAAACACATTGTGCTGCCCGTCTGCCCGATCAACTGGGTTCCGTAGACTAAGACGACTACGACGACGACGAGAACGACGGCGACGACATTCATAATGTGATATCCTCTCCTCTCCGTACCCCTACCACATCACCAGCATCGGCATCACTCCTCAACTTTTCAACTGCAACAGAAGCAACAGTCCGGATTTGCCCGCCTAAGCCATCGAGAGTCATCGACGAATACAATCGATCGTTTATCTTGTGACATGATCTGTGATGTCGATAAATTTATTTTGCTCGATTTGCGATTTGTGGAACGCATGCAAAGCGAATGGGTGGGCAACGCCAAAACAGATCCCCACAGCTCAGCATACAATGCACTCCGTTGTGGTTTCCACCACCACGACCACAGACTCACACACACACGCTCACGCTCGCTCCAAGAGCGCAAGTAGCCCCAATGGGGGGGTAAGGCTCGTTGCGCTGAATAATGGCTAGTTGATTCTGAACGACAGCAAGCTTGACTATATATTTACTGTTGTAATTGACATCTGACATTTGAGTTTGCCATCAATGGCACAACGCGGCCAACGGCAGTCAGCAGCGGCGATAAAGTATCCGATCTGCACGATTCGCATTCGCATACGGCGCACACCACAACCGCCCGGCGGTGGCGCGATGACGGCGATTGTTGAGGGTGACTCCTTAATTTAAACGAATTCGATTAGCCTTGCGGCTAATTCGTAAATTACCAATCGACCGGGCTACTCTGCGTGCGCGAGAGCGAGAGAAAGACGATCGACATGGCGTTAGACAGATAAAACGATCTTTTAATCGGGCGAGGATGATCGTAAAGCGATCTCGAGTGTGAATGATTGATCGGTTGGGACCGCTCTTAAGCCGCGTGTGACATAAAATCGTTTATGTCAGCTAGCCTTTTAATTGATCACACCGAGTGGCGGAGTGAAGAAGAGTTTTATGAGGCTCCCATTTAAAAGCTGTTTGACGACCGACGTGCTGCTCACATTTCGATAATGGATTGAATGGACGGCTTCTCAGCCTCATGCGTGCGTTTGTCCGGCGACCTATTGAGATTAATGGGCTAGATGAGGTTATTTCGTCATTGTCACTGTTCGACTGGGATGAACATGTCGCTGCTTACTTGCGGACTTGGGTGCTTCGGATGATCATTGGGCAATCAATGACGCGGTTTAAGGTTTATTTTTTCTCTTTTTATCTGTCAATTACTTCAGCTTGGCTTCTGATTGAGAGTGTTGCATGGCAACTTCATCATCATTTGCAGTTTGTCGTGGTATGCTGTGAAGTATTGTTCACTTATTTATGTTGCACAGTCCGATGTCCTTCAGTGGTTTTGGGAGTCACGCGGTTAACTCAACCCGCTTAGTTCTGTTCGAGCCTGCTACGCTATAGCAACGTAAAGGGTGGCAGAAAATTAACGCAGGTTGGAATTTGCAAACCTTGAAAAATAATGGAAACGTCAAAAACTAATTTTCGTTATCGTATTTTAAAAACAATGAAATTTTGCGGACTTTCTTCAAACATTTCGTACAAAATATGGTCTGAATGGTGTTTAACTTCGTCAACTGCGAAGAGATTTTTTGAAAAATTCAAGGAGACTGGACTAGAAGGAGGCGTTGAACAATCTGGTCTTCCAAAAGCAAGTCGTTCCAATTCTAATATCGAAGCGAAAACGTGCCATGCCAGCCAGTGAAGCAATTGAATTATTTAATCGTTTCGGTGATTAGAACCGACCTAAATAGTGTAAACAAGTCCACAACCACTCGTATGTCAAGCCCACAACCACTCTTAGTTCCAAATTTCAACAAAAGTGTGGACAGCAAAGCTGTGGATGCCTTGTAGTGCTGGTGATACTTTGGCTTTATACGAGTTCCCCTAAGATGCAATTACTTTCGGGGGGTACTAAAGGTTATGGACTCCTGTTGCGCATAGGTGGAATGAAATCTGGTCAGAATGAGATATGGTTCTGGTGACTTAATTCCTTAAGTGGAGATAGACCACTAGTGTCCTTAGGAGCACCTAAGTCTGTAATGCACTGTTAGGAAGCCTGGATATGAAGGTTGTTCTTGATAATGTCTCAAACCTTTTTCTGTTCAACAGAAACGCGATTATTGTGTCAACAAAAGTTGCGAAGATTCCCATCCGCATCTGCAAAAATAGGGGTGCTCAACATCCCTGGTCTACAATACGATATAATTTAAATCTAGCTGTAGCGAAAATCGAGGAGTTCAGTGATTCGAGATTTGCGTTGAGAAAGTACTGTATTTAGACCTAAAATTTCTTTGGCCTAATTCATGACATAAGCATTGTTCCAGGTTCCTATTCTTCTTTCCTAGCTGGCGATTTCATTGCCTCCAGCAAAATTTTACTCTCTTTTACTCTCTCAACTTTATGAGTTTCTGTAGATATTCCCACACAAGCTTGGATTTGATGATGTAGGAGTCCTAGTGGAGGAGATAGTGGCTCGACATTATTGTTGTCTCTGTATAGTTCCTGTTAAAATTGATTTGTTCGTGTCTATCTATAGCCTATATTACTGATTGAATGATGCTGGTGCGTTTGCCCATCTGTTTGAAGTAAATTATCCGGAGTTGTTTAATTGAATGTTCTAATCACATCGACTGGAGAAGAGTGATAATCGTAGCTCATAAACGAGTGCATCTTCGATGTAATTGGCTAGTCTTTCCTTAGCCCTTCCCTTACCATTCTCACGATTGTTTCATTTGCACATTTATACAAAGAAGTCAGCTACTGTAGTTCATCCATTGCCGCAGTTGAGCAACTTCTCATGGGCCCTGAAATACAGAGGCATACCAACCAACGAGGCGACCCCTCGTGCAGCTCAGTCTGGTTCTCGTAGTCGTATGATATTGTATAGTATTCAATCGTAGACTAAAAGACCAAAAAGATGTGTTTTCTATTTAACTCAAATCTTGTGTTCATTGTGGGACACCATTTGAGTGGATTTGTAGACGAAAGGAGTGGTGAGTGTACGCCACATTTCGTGATGCCTCCAGCAACAGCGATCCAGAGATTGACATTAATAATCAGTCATCTGTGAGGTGTTGACGGGGTTTTTTTTATTTTTTATTTTTTAAATAAAAACTAAACATGAGTTGCAATCTTTGCAATTTAAAAGTGGACAGGAATGATATGAAAATTCTCCGTGATTCTTGCAACTCATTTCCCTACTCAAATTGTGCTAAACTCGTCAAGGAGCAACTCACATTCCTAGAGAAGAGCAATCAGAAATGTGCAGAAATTCACTAGCATTCCGATCGCTTCCTCTCGTCATGAATCGATGGATCCTACTGGCTCCCTGCCTCCATCAGTTGTTACCAACAACGAAAATAATGCAAACACATGCAATTCATCAAGTGTTGCCACTGGAGACATCTCGAATTCGGCGTTATCCAAGGTTGACTTGGATTCCCAGTTGGTATCTAGAAAACTATTTCTTCAAATTCTTTTTATGGTTTTGCGAGACAGTCCCTGTTGTCTAGGATGCACCCTGAAATTAGGAAATAAAACAAAAACGAATCCTAAATTGAATGACACATTGGACCAACAAAAGCTGACGCAGTGGTGGATAGAATTTTGACAGTAACCTTTGGATACCATTTTAATCAACTCGAACAAATATCTTCTATCAGTAATTCCAGCTTTTAATTAAATCATTTCCTTTTCGTTGAACTTCTGATTTTCGTTAAAGTCCCAAAAGCCAGGAGATTGCGTAAACACTTAGCTAAGCACGCTACTCCAGCAGTCGCAGTTGACTTGCCCCCATCGACCTCATATCATTTACCTTGACAAATCCACACAAACACATCATTCCTGCAGCAGTAAATCAATTTACATTATATCCCCCTTTGCACCAATGGATGGCCAATGATCAAACCAACTGTCAGCGATAGATCATCAATGTCGAGTGAAAACTGAATCTCAGAGCTCCGAATTCGATTATGCATCCAACTGAATATTTCATTGACCCACTCCATCTAATCCCAAGTCTTGCCAAATCACATTAGCATACACTGTCATCTGCAAAGGTGACCAACAGCCTACACAAGCATCTGTCATCCCAAAGCTCATGCCTCAATCATCGCAGCCATCATAAACTGCGAGTCATGCGCCTGTGCTGCCTGATGAAGCCAAGTTCATCTCCATCCCTGGGTACGCTAAGCGATTCTCCCCATTCAAAGATCATCATCAAAGAATACTCAATGTCAGTGTCATTTCTGACATCGTCCATCCATCCATGGCCACGACCAGCTGACACACACGGCTCCACACCGCCGAACATCAGTCAGTTGTCAGCAGTCAATCGCGATCAGTTCACTCGCATTCAATCAGGCCGTAATCAAATCACCCGAAGATCAGTCCGAGGTGCACCGTGCATATGTCTCCCGTGCCTAGTTGACAACTGACATGCAGACGATGACGCTATAACAAATAATGTTGTATGCAAACCTGATGGAGTGGATTTGAATTAAGCCACAACGTCTATCACTCACATTGATGTGACAGATTCGCTCAGCCCTTTGCAGCGCCGGGCCGGCCGGGAGACGAACTGCACGCAACAGGAATCTGCCTCACTCTCAATTGCCCGCCGATGGAAGTGGTGGTGGTGGTGGCAAACCACTGAAACGCTTGTTACCATTTCGGTGATCATTGATTACGACAATGACAATTGATCGCTAAACATATTGTTAAATCGCCATCAATCAAATCGACGACTCTCGATCGCCGTCTCCGTCGTCGTCGTGGTCGTCGTCGTGCTTGGGCCTGGCGATCAAAGCCAATTGCCTACGTTTCGAATGGCTTCAAAATGCGCGCTTGTCTCGCAGCCTGGATGGCTGGTTGGTTGGTCGGTTGCTTGAGCAACTCTGCCAAGTCAAGTCAAAGAACATGCATGCATGTGGAACGTGGAAGGAGATGATGGTCTGCATAAATTTATGCAGCGGCAACAACACCGTTGAACATAAATTACGTTCTGTGGTTCTCCTGGGACCCGACATGAGAGATTCATTGCCAACGCTGTTGATCCGTGAAACTCGCATGCTGCACACGGTACGATCGACGTTGAAGTCTCCTCTGATCATCAATGCAATGCCCCGGCAGTTCTTCACGTTGAATCCGGAGATCACTGGACGGGTGATATAGGTCGCCCTTAGTAGCCTCGGCTAACCAATCACTTACACAATCGAAATCTAGATATGGACGTGTGCTTGTGTGTGTATGTGTATTTGAGGGGAAAACTTCAAGGAATTGTGCCTCGCATGACATGCGCTCTGAAATTCCTTGCCGGCATAATTGGCTTTCGGTGGCACTTGTCAAGAGCAGGCTTGCAGAGTAAGGTCTTAGATTGGATTGCTTTTATTAAGTGTCAATGAGTGGTATGGCAGACCGCCCAATGGGTTTGTGAGCAAACAAAGGAATCGATTTTTTTACGGACTTTTTGGCTTCCTCCGAGAAGTGACTTAAGCTTTATTTGAATTCTTCCTCGCTTTCTGTGGCACGTGACGGCTCCATGCACGTGTTGACACCATATGTCCCTCTCATACTGCAACATAAGCACAACAAACTGGGTCAAAAACGAAACAGAAACAGTCCGCATTTCCAAAGAAGAATGGTCCAATGATACTTTGCTATCAATATGTCCTTTCAAACATGATCAGTGCCTAGATGCTTTGAACGCTCAAGTTCAATCTGATTTAGACTGCGTGGGAATCGGTGCGCCGACGCCAACGCCGGGGGTGCCAGGATCCATACCCAAATTTACCACCTTTCATAATATACGACCCCACGTCTTTCGAGGCACTGACAGTGCTCGAAGAGTATTCCGGTCTAGAACACTCCCACGCACATTTTTCGTATAAATTTTTGCAGACTTGACTGCTGTCCTCAAGTGCCATGGTTGTGGTTCCTTTGTTAGTGTATATTTCTAAGTATCCCCATTGGATGAAATCGAGAAGTCTACATTAGAAGAAGCCACATTTTGACATTATTCTGCCGGGAAAAATGTTTCCCAAAACGAGCTGCGTGTTCTGTGGCAACGTCTTGCTGGAACACGAAGTTCCTGCACATCCATTTGATGATGGCACTGGTGAGTTTTCCATAGTTTGCACAGTCCTAGAGCAGTTGACCAGAAGCACGGGTAGTGCGGTTTGGGCATATGTACACCATCATGCGATGGATATTGTATATCTGTCCACGTTCAACTTCACAGAAACTAGTATCCACGCTTTGAATCGAATCGCTCCCCATCTTCGTTAATCTCTCAAGCCAACTTGCTAGGCCATCTTCATTTTGTAGGAATAGACCATCATCCACCTTTGCGTCGAAAAAATCCATCCTCAATTCAAATAAGCCCCTCCTACCTCCAGGGCTTGTTAATTCAATAGAAGATTTGTCTCGCACAACATCATTGTTGCAGTCGTGAAAATGTTCGCGCACTCCTCGGAGACTTGCATCAGAACAAATTAACCTCTAGGTACCGGGCGCAAGTTGCCTAAGACCAATCAGCTCGGAAAATATTGCCACCATACCGCAGTTCTCAGCAACTGTCAACGGTCTCAGTTGGCACGGCAGTGACAGTTTAAAATTATCAATCTACCAGCGCGTCACTTTAATCTAAATTTAAATTGTGCCCAAAGCTGCCAACAAGCGAATGCCCAAGCCGTCACCAGAGTTACTGGATGCTTCTCAGATGCTGATGCCCAGACTGGGCTCCTGCAGAGCAGCAGTGTTTGCTAAATTCCCTTCGGCTGGCAAGCATCTTCTACGCCAATAGAGACGATGTCCGACGATAGCTGTCGCGATTGTCCGTCTGTCGTTTAAATCTTTGAAGACATGTCGTCGACAACTCTTCTCCAACTGAAGTACCCATTCACATTGTGTTGCGGCAGTTTCCAGGACTCCGCTCTCCTCGCATCCCCACGCCACTCACTCGTCCAACAGCAGCTCCTGGCCCGAGTGTCCATGCCCGATTCGTACTCGAGAACGAGAGTGAACGATTTATTCAAATCCCGTCCTTACTCTGTCAAGATAACAATTTAAATTGAAATTGAAAGAAGAGATTCGGTTACAATATAATTTATAATATGAATGCAAATAAATTACGTATCGTTGTCTGGGAGTGGGTACACATGTATGGGTGGACGCCCATCCTCCACTCCTCCATTGTGGAGCGGAATGCGAAATTGATCGGGCAGCAACAATGAAGATCGGTTTGGGTGTGTTTGTGCCAGTGTCTGTCTGTTCGTCCCTTTGGCTGAGGCTGAGAGACAAGACGTGGAAACAGAAGGAAACGAAATCAAACATCAGTATTCCGCGGCTACTGTTACAGTGCAATGTGACATTGGCATTGTTTTAAGCTGTCCATCGCCCTGTCGACCTTCCTGTGTGTGTCTCGCCCCCTCGTTCACCCACCGCCAGAGGAGTCGCGCCGACGATGTCCTTTTTGAATCTCTCACTGGGATTGTTAAATTGCGCTCAGAATTCCACTTCGATCCCATAGCATGCAAACATTTCTTGTACGAGTATCTTTGTTTGTCGTAGCTGTAGTTGCCTTGCTTTCAACCGTGCGCTGCTGTCCTGATTTTCCATTTTTTCCTTTTTCCACTTTAATCTGATATTTTCGTGAAGCTTTTGATCGGTAGTGTTTACGTAGGCACACACACTGCAGCTGTTGCGATGTGGTCGCGCTGCGCTGCCGCAGCAGCAGGCTGCGATACGTAAATCTGTCCAAGCGAGCGGAAAGGGTGACATATCTCTTGGGGATTTAAGATGCAGTCCACAGTATGCAGTGCATTTTGGTCAGGTGATTCCCTGAAGGTCAAGCGGATCCATGCAGGCGCATATCACGGGTCTAGTTGGGACAGTGAATAAAGGTGTCTTAAATCAGCTGCAGTGATCTTGATGTGTGTCTTTCGGTACAACTTACCGACGACAACGTGTTGCTATTTGCAAGGAATGCACAATCGATTGCATTCCGATTGTCCGCATAGATCTGGGAAGTGATCGTGGAATTGTGATTGGACAGTGTACACCTTGCGCTGGAGTTTAATTAGCTGACAGTTCCCCGTGGAATTCCTTTGGTGATCTTCACTTAATTGGATGACACAATGCGGAGAGATTGATTTTGTCGTTCATTGCACTCGGGGCAGCGGGTTCGGACAACATTTTCTTCGATTTTACACAACTTAATCTGGCTAGCACAACGATACTCATCTGTCTGTCAGTTTTGTTTTATTCATTCCATTGCCTGTCATACTCGCTCGGATTTTTGTATAGCTCTAGCTCCTAAGATGATATTAGGCTTTGCATGGAATTTGGTACACAGTCTGCAAACATGAGATTCGGCAAAGCATTCCGACGATTTATAATAATAATATAGGTGGCGCTACAGCTCGAAGGGTCATTTCTTAACTTCTAAAGGTCTCTTATTATTCTTTGACGTACATCGCAAACCTAATGGCGCCCGGTGATAAGTCAACTTTATATATGGATTTCGTATGATTTTTTCTATCCTTCAGTACACTCTCCCATTTTGACACCGCCGCAATTGGATGTCGTTTTTGTTTTACCGCCGCCAGTATTTCTAGATGGCAGTTGCTCGAAAGTTGTGAACGATGCCTATTTTCAGAAAAAACTGCGATACGATAAAAATGTATTCTGGCTTTATTTTGAAGCACATTCATGCCATTATGTATGAGCTCACACATCATTCAAATGTGGCGTCACCCAATCTTCCCTATTCTTTAAGACAATGTGACAAATTCTTACTTCACATCAAAATTTGTATTCCTGAATTCGAGTGAGGTGACAAAAAACCAATCAAATTCTCTTCCCCAAAAATTCAACTAGTTGGCAACATATGCTGCAGATTTGTGTCTTCAAGTGGGATGAATTTTAATTAGGTGGTTGCATTTGATAAGTTTGTATAATTCTTCGATGCATTTGGTTCTGAACACGAATATGTTTTCGCGCGTATGTGGTTGATTGCATTTCAATGACAGCGATTTAAAAATTTATTTGAACGGAATTCTTTTTACAATTGACATTGCTCAACAATAGGGGCCAATTTATTTAGTGTTTATTACTATTGTCTGTTTATTGTTTTTTTTTTTTATGTCCTTCAATGGCTGTTGCTTACATCGGGTTTTTAAGTCCGTGTGTCTATGGTGGTCCTTTTGGGATGGGGTGTGAGTTAGCCTCGCTATCGCTGCTCTGGTAGAATCCATGCAGCTAGTTGTTCGACGTTGTTGGAAAGTTCTGCTCGTTTAGCGGATTTAACGCGTTGAGGTAGCGTTGCCCGGGGATTGTGTTTCTCAGGTTCCTGATTTCCTCGTTGGGATGGTTGTTGATGTTTAGTAGCTGCTTTCTGAACAGTGTCACCATGTACTGTTGCTGGGATGATGAGTGCTTGGTCGTAAAGAATATTGTTGCTGTGGTCCCTTTGACGGGCATTGTCGAAGGTGAGTTTGGTACATATTCGCAGTATTTTTCTTTCGAAAATTGCGAGCTACGTCATGCTGGTCTTAGAGATGGTGTGCCATATGGGAAGCCGTACGCTAAGACATTTCAATGACAGTTTTCTTAAAAAACGGATTTCTTGTTGAGATTGCAATTATCCTCCATTAAAGAGACCAGGCACTCAAATTGTTGATTTATTGTTGTTTCAACACTAAACGTGAACATATTAGTAAAATTTTAATCCTATCATAGGAAAATTCGGGTTAAAACATACAAATTTATTCTACGTCGTTTGGCGTCACCCACAAAAAGCGATGAAATCTTTCTCATTCTATCTCACTTTCTTATAAAATGTGAGTAAGGGAATACACACAATCATTGTGCAAGAGAATGAAAATTTATGAAAATGATTCACAATTTTTGGGTGACACGACTAGGATAGTAAGGGGGAATAAGCGCCGCGTGCTTCCGGGAATGACGTCTCGAATGTTGGCCAATGTGTCCGATGATTAATAATCTCTGGTAAAACGAACATAATTTCTGGTGTGAAGGGTGAAAATAAGGACAGTATTTCTCAAACAGTTCACGGGAACACTTCGCCCCTTCCCTTGAAAGGACTGTGCACAACAAGATACAACTTAATTTCCAATCAAACTCAAACTGATGACAGATATACCTACATTCTCAATATCTACTTCCAGGCTATCGAGAGAGTGCATTCGCCTTTGCAATATCGGCAGCTGGCATTGCACACAGCGTGGCCAGGGCTTGCAGTCAGGGACGTCTCATATCGTGCGGCTGTGATCCATCCGTAAATCGAAAAACTCTCAACAAGAACCTCCGTCAGAGTTTGGACAAGGAGAAAAAGATGTTTCTGCAGTATCTCGAAACGAATCAAATACTCACGCCGGAAGAGGAGAAAAAGTACGAACGCTCAAAAATCGCCAGCCGATGGAAATGGGGTGGATGCTCGCACAACATGGACTTTGGTGTGGAGTTCTCAAAACTATTTCTCGACTGCCGAGAGAAGGCCGGTGATATTCAGTCCAAAATCAATTTACACAACAATCATGCCGGAAGAATGGTATGGCGTGTCATATGATCCCGATCAGATATCTTACTGTTACCCTGTCCTTTTAGGCTGTTTCGAATAACATGGAATTCCGATGCAAGTGCCACGGCATGTCTGGCAGCTGTCAGTTGAAGACCTGCTGGAAGTCAGCACCGGACTTTCACGTTGTGGGCAAAGTCCTCAAGCATCAATTCCGTCGTGCCATTTTAGTAGATCAATCGAATTTAGGTAATGGTGAACCAATTGTAGTGCTGAAACGGTCCCGCAATAAGAAGTCCAATGCGGGTGCGTCCAGTGAACGTAACGAACGGCCACAGAGGAAGCCACAAACGGACAAGAGCGCAGCCAGGTCACTGCGCAAACTAGAGACCGCACTGTTCTACTATCAGCGATCACCGAATTTCTGCGAACGTGACCTCAGTGCGGATATTTTAGGTAAGTGATGTTTTTGAAAATTCTGTATTTATTGTGAAGATAGTGGACACAGTTTTATAACTTTGGTTTGTAGACAGATTGTATGTATTTTGTTCCGACATTGACTCTCTATAAAAAATGCACAGTGGTCTACAAGGACTCATTTCGATGAAAGAATGTATGTTTGCACACGCACTAAAAATATCATCATTCCGCCTTAATCTATAGCAGATGTCAACCCACCCGCGTTCCAAGAGGAAATTATGCAGGTTATTGAGCATATCTAGCTGCTTATATTTTGATAGAGTTTTCGCCAGGCGTTGCGTAGAGAGTTGGTGTCGATTCCTACCCTATCATGGTTCAATTCACAAACCAAAAATGTTTATAATTCACGGCTCCCCTTCTCTCGATTTCCTGAATATGATCAGAGAGTATCCGGCTTAGAGTCCAAGTCATCGGGAGCAATTAGGTCTTTATGACTAGAAGGAGTATGCTCAGGAACGTTTAGTTGAGAAGGGCAGAGTTGATGCCTGTCTGATGAACTCCCCCGCTTCGTATCACTATGTCCTGATACCGTACGTATTTGAACTGAACGGCCATAACTTTAAAAGATGAGCGATAAATGACTGCCAACTTAGAGTTAAGGAAGGAGATATCATGAAGAGGGCCTTTTTCGTGGTCTGGTTATCTCTGCAAATGCAAATATCTCTTGCTGATAATACATTCCTATATCCTAGCCACAATGGGTCTTCCCGGATTGACACAATCTCCGGCAGAAAAAAACACTGCAGTATTCTGGTAGCATTGAACCCATCCTTATAGATGTGTAGTGAGTTCCTAAAGGAATTCGTGATGATCGCCTTTTTTCCAGGGAGGACCTGGACTTCAGCCAAAATGCCCCTCAACCCAGCACGGTCTTGGGCTAGTTCTTTCCAGCTACTCACGATTTTTCCATCTGTATACGCCACGAGAGGCTTGGCATTCCTTTACCACGTTCTCCAAACCCAGAGTAATTGGCAAGGGTAATCGTTCGTGTTACCTTCGCTATGGTGTCATTCAGCCTAGGTCGACAGATTCTTTCACTTCATCAAAGTTACTGCTGTATAGGGATTCTTTTTACTGACCAAAAATCCTCTGCCAGGGAACGGAGTTTTAAAATTCGTATTTGGAAAATGTCTAGGATCTTACAAATTTTAAAGTACAACGTACTTAGTATTGTTGAGCACCCATAGCGTTCGACTATTCTAATGAGGAGAGTGCACTGTTAGCGACCTGCTTGTTGAATGAAATGTTCAAATGTTCTGATTAAAAATGAGAATCAGTGCATGCCATCGAGTGGTTTTTAGAGAGTCACAGGTACAGATGGAAGCTTGTGGTTGAGACGACGTTAACCCTGGAATGCTATTAGGGGTACACTCGAACCCCTGCCTTTTTTTGATATTCGCCAATTAATAGTAGCACCAAAAATAACAAAACAAAATAAAAATTGAATTATAATGTGGTGGATGTAAGTGGTTTGCTATAAAACTGTCACACCGCAGCTGAGACTTGGCCTCACAGTGGCAACATATCGAATGGGTTAGGAGGGTTGTAGACAACAGGCGAGTACGGGAACTTTAAGTATCTGTTCCATCGGATTATGTTTCCAGCAGAATTCTGTCTAATAATATAGGTCGAATGTGTCCGACTCCCAGATGTCAGCACGTGGAGGTCATTCTACGATGCATTACATCGGTTGGCGGGATCTCTTGCTCACAACTCCGAGCTGTCACAGAAACCCAAACCTTACCTCTTGAAGCCGACATTGTAAGGCTGTTTGCCGCATCCATGAGACAATTGTGAACAATTGCTCACTTAAGGCCCAAACCCATAGAATCCGACTCACAAAACCCAATGAGAGGTAGAGAGACAGCAAACGCAGCCCACAAGTGGAATGGATAGCGCCGCATGGAATTGGTCAACTTTTAACTTTTAGAGTGGTTGCAAACGTGTCCATGGAAATTCATTTCGATGCTCATAATGTGTTAGTTTTTACTATATTTTGTGGATGAATGAATACGCTTCGCTTTGTCTACAATTCCAATAATTCAGGAACTTCAAGACTTGTCGACTGGTACACTGACTACTGTCAGTTCGCAACGTACCTTTTTGCAATCCAATGCGTACCTTTTTGCAATCCGGCAATTACGATTCATGTGGATTATAAACGCAAAGCACGCAACGGATGTTCTATGAGTTTGGGCCTAAAGAAGCGACGACATAACTGCTCTAGTAGCCGACCGATGTATTCACACGAACTAAAACGGACGCATTAACTAAACAATTTATTTTGTTTAATTTAAATTAACTTAAATTCTAAATATTTATCGTTGTCGATCGTAAGCATCCTTGGAAGAGGCGAAATATGCATGGTTACTGGGAATGCATCACGGCTTGAGCAACAGGCAACTTAATAAGCGGTTCGCGTCTAGCCACAAGACGAAACAGGAGGATAACAGCGACTGGTCGGACAGATTAAAAACCACTTTCCAGTCACAGCACTGCAAGACTGACGTCCTCAAGGTCCATCCCCCTTTCACTCGTGCATTCACACTTACAGTGAATGTCACTAGCAAGCAATCTATCATCTTTCGCAAATACAAGACAATTCACTTAGGCACACACTTGCACCAGCACCCCGGTGCAAAAAATCAAAAAAAAAAAAAAAAAGAACCCAGGCGATGACGGGTGGTTCGTTAATTGCATATCCCCTCACATTAACGGTGCAAACTGAATATTGAGTCATGTGCCCCATTAGCGAGTAATTAAGATAAATTCATCAATAAAATTCGTTATTTCATTCTTTATTCAATTATTAATTAGTAATCAACGGCAAACAAGTTTAAATCAATTCGCTGGTGTTGATTTAGAGGCGTGGTCGCTGTCTTGTAGCTCCGCTGTAGATACCTGCGGCAATTAGAGCTAACACGACATTGATAAATACTTTACTGCGCGTGTTTAATGTCTTGTTTGACTCCGGAAAGTCTCTTTGGGCTCACAGGTGATTTGTAGTGTGGTCTTTTTATTTTCATTGACTTCGATTTTTATTGCCGGTTTTATGCGAAATTTAAAAGAAGACGCAGAGGGCGAAAGGAATCAGAAAGAGTGTGTTGGACACTCAATCACCGAATGACACACATTCGTCAGCAGAAACAAATTCATGACTGTCATTACTTTCGATCCGGATCGCTGGCGGTTTTTTCGTAAAAGCAAACTGATTGATCGATCTGTGTATACTTAACCGCTAATTCGGGGCCATTATCATACTCGAAAGGAATAATTCGGGTAAATTACCAATATCTATATGAGAATCAAATGCAAATAATGGCAGCAATGATTTTGCACGAATTGGGCTGGGTTTTTACAGCTTGCACTGCCAATAAGAGTGTGTGCTGATGGGGGCTTTGATTTGTTTGTTTTAGTCCATGTCACGAGGTTTATATATTTGCGTGTTTTGATAACTGCCAGGCACATTCAATTGTTGTATTTTCAAGTGAATTGCGGGAAAACGTTGGGGTAACCTATTGAAAGGTCGCATTGCTAGAAACATGTCCTTTATACCGGAAAGAACGGAAGCATAAAACGACGAACGATCATGATCAACCACCTCAATGGTTTCTAGAGAGCAGCAGCAATGATCAGGATCAGGAATAGTAAAGGCCTGGCAACAACTAATCAATGTATCTCAAATTTGATTGGAGAGCCCTATCAATTTCAGTGATTAAATAGTGGCTTACTGAATTCCGTAGAGTTAGCATTAGTACAAGTGACGTCGAATGTTAGGTAAGATTGGAGTGGCTGACTGAGCGTTGCCAGCAGGCGCACCTAAGCCAGAGTAGGCCCGTTGTCTTAACACTCAGATCTGATTGATCCTATTCCGCAAACTAGTTTGTGCTGTAGATTAAGCGGTGGGGATGACTGATACTAAAGCTACATAGTTCCACCCGTTGGAAGTGACTTCTTTAATCATTAGACAGTGAACTCTTCAATGACGTGAGGAAAATCCATAAATTGCACTACAGCCAGGCATATTTCACAGATTTAGACCCCTGCTAGCGTAGTTTCAATTAATGAACTTGAAGAAATTAAAATGTATGAAATGAAAAATAGGTACAAAAGGGTACTCTCCAAAGAGCATATATTATAATCCGTACGAGAAACTAGACGCACTCTTCTGCATTGATTGTCTCATCTCCAGAAATCCAGCTCGGGACGAAATGTTAATTCGTCAGCGATTCAAATAGGTAACCCATGTAGTTTTGCAATGGAAAATATTGTTTGCATGAACGTTCCTGAAATGAATTTTCATAGAAAGAAATTAGGCAAGGTGGATTGGGGCCTCTCTGTCCTCTCATGTCCTCTAATGTCCACTCCACATAAACAATCGAAACCGCGCAATTCTTCCTCCTTGGTGCTGTCTAAATAGGTATTCTTCATTTTACTTTGGTTACAACATGGAAATGATCCGAGTCTATTTAGGGTCTTTGTAAGACTCGCATATCAAGAAGACTAGATGACAAGACTGTATTCATGTTTTATGGACGGTTCTTCCACTTTGGTGCAGTGCAAAACATATCCACCACCACTACCATTATATTTTGTGTCAGAGTTGAGCACGACTAGGGACACTTAGTGAAATCCATGGCATGCTGGCATAATCTCCCTTTCACGCAATTTCGGTCTAATCAACCACAAACACCAAGACGCTCCCACAAGTGGGCGTAACCGCTCTGGCCATTTCAGATCAACGCCTGACCACCAGTGGTATCAGCATATATGTAACTTCAGGTGAAGTTTGGTACTGCCAGTTGGGTAAAAGAAAAAGTTTAGTAACTTACGTTTTCCCAACCAATGGTTCTTCCTAGAAAAATACCATAACAAGTCCGCGCCTCGCCGACGCTACGAAATAAAATGTACGATGTTACTCTGCCTCCCTGAAAATGGAACAAAATATACCTGATCCCACAAAGATATAAAAAAAAAACTAATATGACTAAAATATTGACTTGTCAAAACTATTTTACAAGGAAAGTCGAGATTACTCAGCACACGCCTAAATTTTTTTTCACTCTCAATGGAATTTCTTATCCTAAAAGTATGCACCAAAAAGTATCACACAAATATATATGTTTCCTTCGACATTTCGCAAACTGTCCAGATAATGGAGGATTGTTTCCTCCTCCCTCTCATGTCCACAACTCGTACAAAAATTGCTGGAGGGCGTCCGCATTTATCTTCCCTGATGCTTGAGATAGTGACTATTTCTCCCTATAAGTCTGTTTTGATTAAGTGAAGACCACATACATTTGGACGACCAGTAGGTAACGAGTTCCACCCTTCATCCTGCAGTATTGTAGACAGGCAGAGGGCCAAGACATCCATGGTGATGTAGAAAAGGTTACTCAGCCTTTGTCGTCATCCATCATAGAACCGTCAGTGTACATTTCCAGAGAAGTAGGATTCCTAATTTGACAGTAATGTTGTATTTTGCGGATTAATGTATTCGAAATGTATACCCTGATTACGTTCGAATATTTTCGAGTAACCCAATAATCTCATAACTTCACGGCTTATACCACAGCCGTGGTGGCCATAAGATTGCTTTAATAATTTATGTAATTTTAGCGAGAACACTTTATTATACCAAGGGAAATATGTCTCGAATAAACAACATTTCGTGATAAACTCTCGACTTAATTCCCACCATAAACCACTTCCTCAAAACAAAAACGACTTTTAACTAAATATTTCATTTGCATTTCAGGAACTGTTGGACGCAAGTGCAATCGCAACAGCACAGCAAGCGACGGCTGTACATCGCTCTGCTGTGGCCGTGGCTACAGCTTAGTCAAAGAGAAACGTTTGGAAAGATGTCACTGTAAATTCAACTGGTGTTGCAATGTCGAATGTGAAGAGTGTCAAATCGAAGAATGGATAAGTGTCTGCAATTAAGTCCAAACAAAAAAAAAGACAAACAAGTATATTTATACTCAAAATAAAAATATATAAATTATTCTTACAAAATTAAGATTTATGACAAAACAGAAAAAAATAAAACACCCATTCGTAAAAATAAATGGAAAAATGGAATTAATTAAATTATAGACTAAATACATATGTAATTTTTATATCACTAAGCAACAAATAAGAGCCAACAAAATATTGTCAAGAAATTCAATTAGGATATCGAACGATTCGATTAACAGCAATCAAATTTTAAACAAACAAAAATATATATAAAATAATATATGATATAGTGAATGTTACAGTGGTTAATGTAATTCCTTTTATTTTGATAACTCCATACCATTACCACCACTACCACCAGATACAGCGTAAGTAGGTTAATATTTTTATTGAAAATTAAAAAAAAAAAACACACAGACAAGAACACACAAAATAAATGAAAACAAAACAATGATTAAGGTTAATCGTAGAGAACGAGTGTATCACAAGAAATAATATATTTGTATAGATTAGGTTAAGGAAATCTTATTTATTTATTTTACAATACAAATATGAATGTAAATAAATCAAACAGAAATTTCGTAACCGCAATGCTGTGAGTTTTAATTAAAAGTCGGATGGCAGCGCTTAAGTATGTTGGATAAGGACACATTTTTTAAATATAAAATTAAACTCTGCCTGCGCAACTTATTTATCTCGAGGAACTCGGTAGTATGCCATTTCCAAATCCACAAAACAACTGTAGATGGGCTTGGCATACTCCCAAGCCTTCTCTACCATTCTCGGAGTGAAAAGCTGGTAGGTTGTACTTCTACCGGGACGAAAGCCGCACTGTTCATCCCCCATCCTGGGCTCGATCATAGCTCTAGAACGCGCTTTCAACAGCTTAGCGTAGTCTTTCTCGGGGAGACTAAATAGATATTTGCCCCTGTAGTTGTATTTCTTTTGTCCCCCTTCTTGAAAAGTGGCACAATCACCCCTGTTTGCCAATCGCCAGGTGTCTCACCACGTTCCCAGACCACTTTAACGACACGAGAGAGCCAAGAGAAGAGAGAGAAACTCCCTTTTTACCCCTTGCCTTAAGCATTTTTGGCCGGATTTCATTCACACCAGCGGATTTGTCAACTTTTAGCGATTCAATCGGCTCCCACTCAAGACTACAGGTCTGCCATCCTCAGTGTCCTGTCCGGGATTGAGCAGCTCCGAAAAGTGCTCGCTCCATCTGCGTAAGATGTCCACCTCACGAGTGATGGAATGAGTAATGCTGAGCTTTCCTGTAGGATCGGTCAAGCTTGGTCAATTTTGAAACAGCTGGGTAGACCTGTAATCAGCAAGGCCGAGCTTGGTGTCAAAGTCATGTCAGCGGTTTTCAACTCAGTATTTATTCCAACGAAAGTATTAATGACCGAAAGAATAAGGTCGCAAATACAAGCTGCTGAGATGAGATTTCTCCGTACTGTTGTGGGAATTACTCGCCGGGATAGGGTGAGAAACACGACAGTCCGCGAGGAACTCAAGATTGAGGACCTGCTTCTTCGAACGGAGAGGGCTATGCTTCGTGGGTTTGGTCACGTGGCACGAATGTCCCCTTCATCACGACTTTCGAGGCGGGCGTTGAATGCGATTCCATCAGGTAGGCGACCGCTTGGCAGACCCAGGACGAGATGGTTGGACCTAGGTCAAAAACTCGCCTGGTTACGCTTGTTAAAGTTAGAGTCGATGGCGGAGGATCGAGTTGCCTGGAGATCTCTCGTGCGTGGTTTACACCGGCGACCCCTTTAGTGGAGCATGCAGGTCAGAAGAAGATGATGAAACTCTATCAAATCGCTCGTGCAATTGATGTGTTCAAGGCAATTTTTGTATTACTGAAAGTGCTATTTCCAACGTCCACGATGCATCGATTGAGACGCAGACAAGTAACAATTAGAAGTGGCCAGCTCAGGTGAAGGCGGCAAGCGTGGTGGAACTTTCCAATTAATATCTGCCAAACAGATTCTTAAGTGATTTGCAAGTAAGTTTATCGTGTTGAAAAATACCTGCTTTGTGACTGGGCTTATTCAGGCCATTTTTACTTCAATGTTAGTTTTTCGGTTATCGACATTAGCGACACCCAGCAAGCACTCAAAAAGGTCTGTGGTACATACCCATACGGTATGGGCCGAGGGACCCTTAATGCCCTTGGACGATTGGAATGAAATGTTATGTATGCTTACTTTGGTCCTATTTGCATTGATGACGCGTTTTAGTCACTACTTAAATGCGCTGTACATCGGCATGGGTCTGGCCAGGCTTTTGCGGATCCAATGAATAATATGGTAATTTTGGGAAGCTTGGGATAATACAACAAAGGAAGTCCTCGTTTAAAATGGCCCACATTGTTTACAGAGGATCTCATGTATAGTGGAGCCGCAATTGTAGCGACAATTTTTAGTCGAGGCTCACGAACGACATTGCTGCTTACTTCCAACACCAGCAACTTAAGGGGAGCGAGCGAAATTAAGCACAAAACAAAAATCCCCACGAGAATAAAGTGTGGTGAAGGAATGTTGTGCAACTCCACTGTCACGGAAATGTACACTCTAAGTCGGACAAAGCTCGAGCTCCGGTGTATACACCAGTTCGCCGGAGCTAGCAATAGGCAAGCGGCTCCCAAACCATTGCGGAGTTTTCCACGTACAAGTAGCAGCTATTTAGGAGACAGTCCTCCGGATATCAACGACCTCGATTGACGGAAGACATATTGTTATTTACACAGATAGTCAGGCTATTACGATACATCGATTAACTCTAAGATGTTATGTCTAAGAGTTGAGATAGCGTAACCTTACCCTGTGCTGGGTCCTTGGGCACAAGATTATTCCGTTCAACGGAAGAGCCGGGTAATTAGTAAGACACTCATTGAAAGCGTTACAATTAATGCCACTGGCAGACGCATTAAACATAAGTAATTGTAGATGTGCGGAATTGGACACCTCTCATCGAAACTGAGTGGCCTACATCAGATCCATCAAGAACTAAAGCTCTCCTAGAATTTGACAGAGAGAACATTAGTAAGGACGCAGGCAATCAGGCTAGAAGACTTGGAATGCCCTACAATGACTTCTGCAGAAGATGCAGGGGTGAAGAGGAAGAGGAAATTGTGTTATATTACATTCCAACCTGAGCGAACATATTAGAAACTATTTCCTCAACAGTCTTGAGGACATAGCGAACATAAACATAAAGGACATCTCTTAAATTTTAAGAACCCCCAACTGGTTATGAGTATCACTACAGACATCAACAGAGTGTAAAGGCAAACAAGTTAAGTAGGTCAAGGAAGTGTAGGGAGAGCCGATGAAAGTGACAGCACAACGGACCTTAAAGGTCTAAGTGAGGGAAATCCCCGGAGGATCCTGCAGTCTCATCTACCTACCTATGCGCTAGATATGCAAGAGCCGAAATAGTCAAACGGTCTTTTGCCATCAAGACTATGCCCACACTTTTGTACAACTCTTAGAGTTCGGAGCTGTGTTTTCCCACCCACTCACCCTACTCGCAGGACACATATCCGTCACAGAATATTTCTTCCAATCCACCAAACTCAGCCGTCCTACTTTTAAGGTCTTACATATCATCCAGGTTCAAGCTCCATTCAACATGACTGGCGGCGTGTGGGTTTTGTAAAGAATGATCCTTCGGATGAGGTTTTTACACCCAAGTTGATTGAAAAAATCAACTGCTTAGCAACGGTTTTAAAGGTCGATTCAATGACTTATTTCTACTAGGATATTATTTCTGAAGAACCACCTCTTGATCACATCAAAATTGTAGATATCGATCGTGATGTTTGCTCCCAGGCTGTGTGACGGCTCAATTTTTGTATGTACATTGCATTGCCTTCATTTTCCTTGAGGACAAACCGGTTGGCGTGTATTCCAATTGGTATAGATATTGGCAACGCCCGCCGATGTCAATGTTATCTGAGTAATTCCCCACTGGAGCATCTCTTACAAACTGACCTTCCCAGTTTACAGCTGCTCGTTGGACTATCTCCTCTTAGTACCAGATTGAAGAAGTCACACGCCAGCACATCCCCTTGAGCTTTCGAATGTGTCAGAATCCTTGAGCCGAATTTCATAGTGCATCGCGTATAATGTGGTGCGACACAACTGGATTCCCGGCCGATGTCAAGTAGAGTAGTTTCTTGTGTTGAATAGTTCCATGCCTGAGTATGGCATGTTCTGAAGTGACACCAACCACGAGATTCCTATTCAGTCTGTATTCTCTGGGCCGGGTCCTCTTGGATGTTTGGCATGTAATGCATGTCAGCAGCTAATTTGTTCGGTCACTGTCCTTCCAGCTACACGTTTGCAGGTGTCTAGTGTTCGTAGTGTGCGAGTGGCGGCCGTGGCGTTACGCCGTCGACCCCTACTCATTTGAGACGACTTTACCAAGGTTCGATTCCCGTTACGAGCAGAAATGTTTTTCGCGGCCCCACCTCTTTCGAGTCACTGTGTTCAAATAGTATTACGGTCTTAAAAGTATTTCTCAAATTGGCCGTTTGAAGTCGTCATGCAACTGGGGCCTATCCGTCTAAGGGGCCTACGCTTCTGCTCGTGAAAGAACAATTGCAGGCGCAACACTAGTGGTTGCTTGAGCAGCTAGGCCCTGGTCCCCGACGGGCCGCCGCGCCCTCTATTTTATTATTATAAAGTGTTCGTAGTGAAATTAGTTCAGTGGAATGTGCATGGCATTCCGTGGTGTCTGTGGCCTGACACCAAGCATATGTGACTGTTGAGCTGCTTGGCCATTTCCGGTAGTATAAAATATGTTTTGAGTTCACAGGATGGCTGCCTGTCAAGATTTTAATATCGCGAGCAGATATTACATTCCAATTAAAGCTTTACAGTGGTTTCCAATTTGCTATGATCACACCTAGAAAATGCCACAGTGTTCTGGAAGTATTTCGAGAAGATAACTCTCACTTCCCATCCTGCTTCAATCCCGTCGAAACAAAACACTGGGTCTGTTCTTGAGGATGTCGCTGTAATGCTTGCCCGCTTTGACCTCACTATAGTCTAGTCTATAAACTTAGCCTAAACTGGACCCAAAAATTCAGTGTGAACATTCCAGAATTTCAGTCATTCAGTGTCCCCTCTACGTGTTAAGCGGGACCACAATAGTCCAAGCACTTCAATGAAATATCAAAAATCGCTCCACCTGAAAACTATTCTAGGAAACCGAAAAGTATATTCCGGCGATGACGACAATCGAGTTTCTCATCGCAGATGTCAACGTTCTTGAATCATACCCAAGCCGTCATCGTCAAGACGTTACTGCAGCCGGTAATAGAGTGCATACACTCATAGGATTTGTAAAAAGAGTCCAAGACACTCGGTCCCCCCGTCGGCTTAAGCAGGAAAGACTGCACGCATGTACCTCCACCACCACTTACTCAACCAGAGCCGACGGAAGGTTTAAGTCTCGAATTGACTATTGATTTGAATAATTATCGGGATTACATTTAATTTGATTATTTTGACAACGAGCACTGTACGAGTGTACATCATCTTACGAAATCCTCTCTGAACATCAGCTGACATGTTCCCCATTATTCGGCTTGTATCCAGAACGAAATTTGTTCGTTTTAGTTTCGCGCAGAACGCCCAGCCACCCTCGCGCCACCACTGGCATAACGACAAATAAGAAGAAAGAGAAAAAGTGCAGTGTCTAGATTGTTGGTGAATGTGCTTGAGTCCACTTCACACCTGACCGACGGAAATGTACGAAAGCGACACACGGTGTTCGATTGGATTGGGAGAAGAAGGCCATCGGTTGTGGGGCTTCGAAGAGTGTGCAACACCATTGCTAATGGGATTTGAGCCTTTATTCAATTACGAGGCGAGACGCGTAGCTACGGCCGTTGCGTTGATTGCGATTTTCATTTCAATTTGGTCACTCGAGGTATGCAGTTTGTGAATCGTGTTCCGGTGTTATAAAGCAACTCACAGCCGAGCTAAATTCAGTCCGTTCTTGTGAAGAACTTGTGTGAAAAAAAAGAAGAAAAAAACTGTGGTAGTCTTGGACTTGTAAAAGGACTTGTGAGTGTCTTGTGATCAGTGAGCCTTATCGGGATCGAGGTGCGGTTGACGTGAAGTGACCAGGATGTATATGCCGTACGACCAACTCCCGGACGCAACGGACAAGTTCCAGTTGTACGAGGAGATAGCCAAAGGAGTCAATGCCAGGGTTAGTCCTCCGAGTCCTAATCCGTGACTGAGTGTGCCAGCAAATCTCTGTCTCTTGTCCCATACAGGTCTTTCGGGCGAAGGAGTTGTCCAATGATCGCATCGTCGCGATCAAAATTCAAACCTACGACAACGAGCACCAGGTCCATATCGAGGAGGAGTACCGTACCCTGCGGGACTATTCGAGTCATGCCAACATTCCGGACTTTTACGGTGCCTACAAGATGAAGAAGAACAATGAAGCCGACGAGATTTGGTTCATCATTGAGGTGAGTGTGGGGCCCACAGGGTGGCGGAGATGTGACGTTCCCGTATCTTTCAGTACTGCGATGGAGGAACTGCTTTGGACTTGGTCCGCAGACTGATGTATCAGAATCGAAAGCTGAACGAGGAACATATTGCGTTCATCATCAGGGAAGTGTGTCGGGCTGCTGTCGAGTTGAACCGCAACCATGTCATCCACAGGGACATCAGGGCCAGCAATATCCTGCTTACCAAGAAGGGCGTGGTGAAGCTCTGTGACTTTGGCTTGAGTCGAGCTGTTGACTCGACCATGGGCAAGCGGGGCACATGCATTGGATCTCCGTGCTGGATGGCGCCCGAATTGGTGACGTCGATCGATGCGAGTAAGTAAAATGACAATTTTAAGAACTGCCCAAGTCGTTGAGTAGATTTTGTAGAATAACTCAATCTGTGGACTGAAGGTCAACCCCAAAAATAGCCCCCAAGCCCCCAAAATTTTAGTCAAGGACGGTATGCAATTAACACAACTTAAGACGACACTACGTGCAACATTTCTCGAAGCTAAAGATCCGGGTAGTATTAGAATTCTCTAAGCAGGAAAAATACATGGCATTCTGCTTAAGACATCCTTTCGGCCAAATAGACGCCTCTGACCGTATTGCAAGGAGTCGCTGTTTTAAGAACGCTTTGGAGTTTGGACCAAGGCGCATGGCGTATTCATTTGAATACTGAAATGCACTCGCAACAAACAACCTTCGCTTAAATGTCGAACATGTCTGTATACCACAGCCTCACTTGCTGTCGATATCTAAAAAAAACATTCAATGAAGGGTTTGACTTTCAATACCTTTTAGGAGGTAGGATAAGGATCGGTATTTTGTGGATGCTTTGTGAATCCCGACGAAGATTATGTGAAAGTGAGAGACACAGCAAGCATTCATGAACTGACAAAGTCCTTACTCTTTGCGAGCAAAGTTCTGCGTGGGATTTTTGGCCGCATTTGCGATGATGGGACCTGGAGGCTTCAACTACGAACTGTATGGGGTGTACAGTCACGTGAGCCTAGCTAGTAGCTTGGCCATGTAGAGCGCATTGACAAGTTAGCTTCCGTGTCGCACTGAAGCAGAGAAGGACCTCAACCAATCTGTCGTGCGAAACTGGAGACAGCTAGCCAGTGATTTCGCTAGCTGGAGAGGCTTGTTGGTTGAGACCTAGGTATGTAGCTTCACATGAAGAAGAAGCTGCACAACTGACTTACTTCATTGCCCTGAAATTAGTTTTCTCCAATCTAAGGACATTTTGAATCAAATCAGATCAGTCCATTTTGGTATCCGATCTTGCCTGGAAAACGGCTGCTATTGCAGCTCTTGTAGAAGTGATGCAGCTTGTTGGTTGTCGGGAAGGTCTGTTCGCTTAGCAGATTTATCCTGTTGAGACATTGGGATTGTGTCAGGGGATTATGTTTCTCAGGTTCCTGATAACCATGTCAGCATGCTACTTTCTGAACAGAGCCACCATGGAGGTGATTCAAGGGAATTGTGCTTCTTGTATCTTCCTTCCGAAAATTGCGAGCCTCTTCTAAGCTGATTTTGGATATGGCGTGTAACATCGGGAAGTAAGTGGTTTTCTCGCAGAATCCAGTTTGCTTACGATTCAAGGGATAGATGCCAAGGACCGAGTTTGATTTTTTTTTTCGATTGAACTTCCGCATTCGGAAAGCTAACGCTAGGGTCAATGGCAACTTTATCTAGTCGCCAGTTGTTAGTTTCGTACCGTTAGCGAGTGCCTATATACGGGCACACTACGAGGGGCGTTCAAAATATTCTCGGTATCGATATGAAGGAAAATGCGAATTTAATTTAAATTGTTTTTACTTTTCAATATAATATCCCCTGACATGAATGCATTTGTTACATCTTGAGATAAGCTTTTTTAAACCCTCAAAAAATAAATTTCCTCATTATCTGCAAAATACCCATTTATTGCCGACTTGAGTTCTATTTTTTTTTTGTACTCAATGACCAAGATTCCCTTTGAGTCCCAATAAACTGTGGCCATGAGCTTCCCGGCAGACGGAGTGACTTTGAACTTCTTCGGGGGGTCTGTTCCTTTTTTATACCACTGCATGGACTCTTTTTTGCTTTCAGGGTCATAGTGGTGGACCCATATTTCGTCCGCGTTCTCACTACACATCTCCAAAAACTCTCTACAGCATGCGATTCTCACTTTTTTCTGAGGCGCTGTGAGCATTCGTGGCACCCACCTTGCACTGACCTTTGAAAGGTTAAGATGGTCATGAAGAATGGTGTGAATGGTACCAATTGAAAGCTTGGTGATCTCTGCCATCATTTTCACCTTTAGTCGGGCATCCTCAAGAACAAGTTTTTCGACTTTTTTGATGCTTTCTCCCGTACAAGCAGTAGCCGGGGCGCCGGTGCTTGAGTCGTCTTCAATGCTCTCTCTCTGTCTCTCCTGAACTCACTTGACCACTTTTGCAGAGTTGATAATGAAGGTGCGGAAGCCTGGTAAACAGCCACCATCTCTTCATGAATAGTTTTTTGACTTTTTCCTTGCTTAGTGAGGAATTTAATTACAGCGCGATGCTCAATTTTCACCATCATCGTCTCAGTTGCCATTATTATCTCGTGATTTCTTTTAAAATACCTCCACTTGCCTGCGTCGGACTTTTTGTGTAGTGTTCTATAACTCAGCACTGTATAAGTTTGATAATACTTCCACTAAAAACTGACGCCTTTCAGTCTAGCAGGTCGACTCGTTGACTTTCCTCGTCTTAGCCGCAATCCAGTTCCCATATAAACGTGGAATTTGCTTTCCATTTCTCATTACCATCCAATGCTGCACCCGCAATTAATCTACTTAAATCTCCGGACACGTTTAACGATCAATCAAACATCTCAATTGGCATTCAATGAGTACCCACTATTTTGATGCGAAAGCTGAAGCAATTGGAGGCATAATGTGACTGTTGACAATGTGCTTGGGACATTGAGGTTCGGCCGGATTATACACGATTCAGTTATTTGAAGTCGGTATCATCTCCAAACTAGTTCTAAATGAATACTCACTGCAAAGCAAACCAGTATCATCAACGAGTTGTGGATGAAAAATTGCCTTCGGACCCATGCCTTTCGGCCCAATGGGTTTGGAGCGTCCAACCGACCCAACTTGAATCCCCGTCTAAAGTGCTTCTTTTCTTCTTCATCTCGCAGCTGATGCGGAGGTCTACGACAGTCGCGTTGATGTGTGGGCACTTGGCATCACAACAATCGAGTTGGCTGATGGCCAGCCACCGTTCTTCGACATGCATCCTACAAGGGCGATGTTCCAAATCGTCCGCAACCCACCACCGACCCTATTCAAGCCAACCAACTGGTCACAGACCATAAACGACTTCATCAGTGAATGCCTCGAAAAGAATCCCGAGAATCGTCCGATGATGATGGAGATGGTCGAACATCCCTTCATGACCGACCTGTTCGACAATGAATCCGATGTAAGTACCTTCAAGAGGCTCACCCCCTGTCAAACGAATTTCAACGCAGCACATTGCAGATGCAAGAGGAAATAAAGAATCTCTTCATGATGGTTGAGGACGTCCCCAAACAGGACCCCTTGGAGGAAGTCGCTGTGGATCGTGGATTTATCAAAAAGTTCGAAACCGAGCCAGAGCGCATGTTCTCAGAGGACTTGGCTGCAATCGAGAATCCCGTCGAGGAGGTCGTCTTGGACGCCCTCAAAAATCGATCCAATGCCGGCAACAATTACAGTTTCATTGGTGACATCCTCTTGTCGATAAACACCAACGAGTTGCAGCTGGAGTACCCGGAAGAGGTAGCAATACACACCGTCCAATCCGTTTCTCTTACGTCTTTCTATTCTAGTTCCATGCAAGGTACCGCTTCAAGTCACGCTCGGAGAATAGTCCTCACATATTTTCTGTGGCCGATATTGCCTACCAGGATATGATGCATCACAAGGACCCGCAGCACGTGATGTTCTGCGGCGAGAGCTTCTCCGGCAAGTCGACGAATGTCCGTCTGATGATCAAGCATCTCTGCTTCTTGGGCAACGGCAACAGAGGCGCCACGGAGCGCGTCGAGAACTCCACAAAAGTTATTGAAATGCTCATCAACGCTGGTACACCAATCAACAACAACTCAACGCGATGCATCATACAGTACTTCTTGGCCTTTGGCAACACCGGCAAGATGAGTGGTGCGGTCTACAACGTGTATATGCTAGAAAAGATGCGGGTTTCGACAACGGATATGTAAGTGTGTGTGTCTTGACTGAGCCCAGAAGCAATTCCACAAACCCACTGAGCACATTATTGTAGTTTGGTGTAGAACCGTGTCTAGTAAAGTTGCGAACCAAAACCAGTGCCTCTCAACCTTTTCAGGAACCAACACAACTTCCACATCTTCTACTACTTCTACGACTTCATGAACGCCGAGGGCAAACTGAACGAGTACCACCTGAACGAGGAGCGCAACCATCGCTACCTGCGGATTCCCCCGGAATCACCACCCACCAAGCTGAAGTATGTCCGCGATGACCCCACGGGGAATGTGGAGAAGTACCGTGAATTCGAGCGGTATCTGCATGATCTGGACTTTAACATGAAGCAAATCGAGACCATCCGGAAGATGCTTGCGGGCATCTTGAACATCGGCAACATTCGCTTCCAGCAGAGCGGCAAGCACGCCAGCGTCGAGAATCCCGAGGTGGTCACCAAGATTGCAGAGTTGCTGCGCGTCGACGAGAAGAAATTCAACTGGTCTCTGATGAACTACATCAAGGTGAAGGGCGGCATTGCCGAGAGGAAGCAGTACACCTCCGAGGAGGCGCGGGATTCAAGGGATGCCGTCGCCTCGACCATCTACAATCGACTGGTCGACTGGATCATCAACAAGATCAACATGAACATGGCCTTCCCGAGGGCAGTCTTGTAAGTGCCGAGGAACGTGTATGAGTGTGTAGAGGGGGCGATTATATTTTGCTTGTGTTCTTCCAGTGGTGATGCCAACACCATCGTGCTGCACGACATGTACGGGTTCGAGTGCTTCCACCGCAATGGCTTCGAGCAGCTGATGATCAACACGATCAACGAACAGATGCAGTACCACTACAACCAGAGGATATTCGTTAGCGAAATGCTGGAGCAGGTATGTCCTGGTTCCCGTAAACATTTGAGGATGGCGGTGTTCTTCGGGATCTAAGCTCCTATCTCCAATTATTAATGTTGGCAATTTTCAGGAGGCTGATGGAATTCCATCAGTTCAGATGAACTTTTACGACAACAAGACCGCTTTGGACAATCTCCTCACGAAGCCCGATGGCCTTTTCTACATCATCGACGAGGCCTCTCGCACCAGCCAAGACCAGGACCAAATTATGGGTGAGCCTCCAGTCTCTCTAAAAAAGTTAGAACAAGTCTAAACCAACCCCACCCTTCCTGTCTCACAAGATCGCGTTGCTGAAAAGAAGAGCCAGTTCGTGAAGAAGCATTCCAATACCGAAGTCGCCGTATCCCACTACACTGGTCGTCTGCTCTACGACACTAGGGCATTCGTGGACATCAACCGAGACTTTGTGCCGCCAGAGATGATTGAAGCCCTGCGCTCGTCGCGCGATGAGAACATCGTCATAATGTTCACCAATCAGTTAACCAAATCCGGCAACTTGACGATGAACTTCGACAGCGTCGAACACAAGAAGGAAGATGGCAAGCGACGAGCTTATGTATGTCCTCTGACGTTGAAAAATCCAACTTTAACTTATGCCATCCATCCCATGTTAGGTCTTCAACACCCTGAACCAGGGTCACATATCGCAGGTGAATAACCTACGAACGATGTCGGCCAACTTCAGGTACACATGCTTGACGATTTTGAAGATGTTGAGTCAGTCTCACGGACTTGGCATGCACTTCGTCCGATGTGTCCGTGCCGACTTGGAATACCAGCCGAAGGCCTTCCATCCTCAGATGGTGCAGCAACAAATCAAGGCGTTGGGCGTCATGGACACGATCGTTGCCAGGCAGAAGGGCTACTCCTGCCGCATATCATTCCAGGAATTCCTCAAGCGGTAAGTTTCAATGGTTCAACCACCAAGTGCGCATTTGTGACGCCGTTGCTTTTAGATATCAGTTCCTGGCGTTTGATTTTGATGAAACTGTTGACATAACTAAAGACAACTGCCGACTTCTGATGGTGCGCTTGAAGATGGAGGGCTGGGCCATTGGCAAATCGAAGGTTTTCCTTCGATACTACAACGATGAGTTCTTATCAAGGTAACCAGCAAACAAACTCCCGCGCTTGTGTCATTTGACTGCTCTGTCTTCCCATAGATTGTATGAAGTTCAGGTGAAGAAGATCATCAAGGTGCAGTCCATGATGCGGGCTCTGATTGCTAGGCGTAAAATGCAGAAAGGAGGTTCTAGTGCTGCAGGTAGGAGCATTTACTTTAACTTTGAATAATATTTGAGAAGGAGATTTGCCAGACGGGACCAATTTGTTTTTGCGGGTTGCCAAAGCTCCCAAGTTAAGTCATTTGGACTTGACGCTCATGTGTTTTACGCGCAAAGGCCTAAAGACACAGAAAGCGTACGTGACTAGTCTTAGGATAGGTTGGGTAGGTGTGTAGACGAGGGTAAGCCACGTCACATTTAGGTCATTCTGTGGTGGGGGAAATGCCGCTCTTTACTCATTTTTGGGACCCGTGAAGAATTTGCGTTGCTCAGTCATCCTGATTCCTTAAGAACCTGAAAGGAGATTTTATTGGAATGTTTTCACATCCTGGGGTCTGGGAAGAAATGTTCTCTCAGCTGCAAAAGTGGTGAGGAGTACCCCCCTTTTCCTATTCGTAGCTGAAACCCCTGCATATAACGTTGTGGACTAGTCCCAATTTCATCCGCTACTTCATTGACGGCTACGTCGCTATGGCCACGCATTCTTCGAAGTAGACAAACGTGTCGGAGTCTGAAAGTGGCATCATCCACAGAGCGTCTCCACAGAGCAAAACTCTCCGCCATAAATGCAACAAAACATTGCATCAGTAAATAAATAAAAAATGTCGACACTCTCAGATATCCAAGATGTACTTACAGCCATCAACTGCCTCACATTCAACTCCATGGCTGGCAAAGAAAAACCGATTAATACTGGAATGGGTGCCACGACTAGGGCAACGAAAATGCAGAATTCCCAGCAAAGAAAGGGGCTGCAGCCAATGTAAGGCATGGGGTCTTCCCCTCTTCATGAATTTTCAACATAACGTACGAAAACAAATAATGGCAAACATATGCATACATATTTTTTTGAGGCACATACTCAAAAAAATTCAAGAGAGTCGATCGCAGAAGAACCAGCAGGCTCTAAGCCTGAACAAGCCTGACCTGAATGAAAGTGAGTGCCGCACTTACTGGCCACTGTTCATGTAACTATCACCTGAATGGGACACTGCAGCTCACCAAACTGTAGACACAGACAATCAAACTATTGGGTCTATAACTCAATTCGTGAACGTTTATTAAAGAAAAACATGTACAACAGTATTATTCAAAGTATTGCCCATCAGAAGCTGTGACTTTTTCCCATCTTTTTGGCAATTTGAGGATCCCATCCCGAAAGATCTGCGCCGGCTTGGCAGCCAAGAATGAATCAAGCCAATTTTCGATATTCTGCTCTGATGTGAACCGTATTTCAGTGAGGGTGTTCTGCATCGACCGGAACAAATGGTAGTCAGAAGGGGCAAGGTCTGGGCTATAAGGCGGGTGGGGTAAAACTTCCCATCCACTTCCCATCCATTCTTAACCGGAATAGCAATGTGGGCCGAGCGTTGTCATGATGGAAAATGATTGCCTCGTGTCTGGTGGCATATTCCGGGCGTTTTTCGGCTACTGCTGTCTTCAGAAGGATTACTTGTGTTCGGTAGCGTTGTCCATTGACGGTTTCACCCGGTTTTGGCAGCTCATAATACAGCACGCCCTTCTGATCCCACCAAATACAGAGCATTACCTTCGCGCCTTAGATATTCGGCTTTGCCGTTGATTTGGCTTTTTGACCAAGCCAAAATCACCACTTTTGGCACGTTCGCTCAGCTAGCGCACTTCCACCAAAATGCGATGACTTTCGGCAGCAGTTTTCTTCATATTAAAGTAATGAAGAAGAACTCCCCGCAAAAACACTTTTTCTGGGTGCCTGACAAATCGACAGATTTGAGTGAACAAAAATTATTGTTGTTTACGCTTCAAATGAATGACATATACTGAAATAACGTACAATGACAGTAGCTTTCCAACGTATGTTCCAATGGAATAATACAAGTTACGCCATCTCTTAGCAAACCGCACGAACTAAAATAAGTTATAGACCCAATAAACCATCGAACAACTACGTGTCGAGTGTTCAAGTCTAACCACATGACCAGACTAACAAGAGATCATCAAACTGCTCAAGGTAAATCTAAAGTCCTAGAAGAGAGAAGGGGACACAATGGATCCACCGCGGTCGCAAGGTTATGTGATTGTTAAAGTTATTCCCCATTCTCTTCACTTCAAAATGTCCGTATGCCCTGGGACCCATCATGGAGTAATCGAGTGCTGTGTGTTGAGAACCTTTTACTGGTGGCATTTCAAACATTGATATCATTCTGGCCGCTTCCTTGACGCTCAGGACCTCGGCTTACTTAAAGAACTTGACTCATCAGTATGATAATATGTCTGCTTGAAAAAGAATATGAACGGTGTCCAGAATTTATATGTAATATGGATTAATATGTAATATGGATGACTGGTAAAATTATAAAGGGGACGATGTGTGTTACTCCTAAAGCCGACGACCCATTGATGCTCTGAGCACGAGCTCATAGTGCCTTGTCATTGTTGTCGGTTCTGGCCACTCTGCCTCCAAGTTGTCCTACATCCGCGACAATCTGGTCTTTATGACAGAGGTTCGGTGTTCCTCTTCTTCAGCCTTACTCTTCTCCTCAAACCAGGGGAGACTCTCTTAGCTGGAGCACTGGTATCCCTGCTCTAGAAGTGGCCCAGCCAGTGGTTTTTTTTTCATATTATCCCTCATTCACCTCCCCCGCAGATTGTTTCATTCGAAGGCCCCAAGAATCAGCTCTGCTTATCAGCCATGTGACTGAACTTCCAAAATAAGAGGAGAGCATATAGACTGTAATTTCAGTCTTTCGAGTGAGAAATGTTGTGACAAACGGAAGTAACACCGGTTGTCAAGGGATTCTACTTCGGACCTCAGCTAACGTGTCGTTTATGGAGTTCACGTTTGCCCCGAGGTAGACAACTTCCTAAAGTACCTCGAAATGGTGGACGTCGATCATGACGGGTGAGGACATAATTGCAACTCAAACTCTTAGTTTCTGGCCGATATCCTCTGTGTGTTATCATTTTTGCAATATGCGCCATTTTGAAACTTCTGAAACCTGAATCTCTGGCTGGGATAAGTTCAATCTATCAACACTCCCGTGGAGTTTCCTGGTTGGTCCTCTTTGAGATCTCGTCAAGTGAACCAACAAGGAGTACACCTAGTGCTCATAGCACAGTATGGCAGACTGCGAAATTCAGACTGGGCACCGTGAAATTACGTTTGGTTCCTCCCACAGCGCCAGTTCTGCTTACCAAAAGGGGCTCACTGGGTACAATATATCACAACTAAGACCTTCATATGAAAGAAGGTTACGTTCTTACCCATACGAGTTCTTGCGAGGTAACTCGAAAATTGACTTATTCGCCTAGGTAAGCATTCTCCCACACTGTGGGTCTTCTGGGTCCAGTAAGCGGAGATAAGGGACTAAAAAGGATATGCAACTTCTACGTCTCTTCCCCCTCACTTTACATTGACAACGTTTCTTTTAACATGTTCACAGACAAGGGTGTGGAATGCGTGAATACGAGATAAGCGAAGCTGTTTACTCCCGACTAACACCATGGCGCTGCTCTAAAGCCTTAAGAAGTGTTCGTGAAAATAATGTAGTATTCGTGACTTAAGAGCACGAAAGCGATGGGCTAGCGGTTTTCCACTGGAAAGTTGACCATCTCGGTGTACTTGATTTCTGGCGCATGAGCAAGCGGATCGTTATAAAGGGTCCCTCATTAAGCGCTTCATCATCTTTAAATTTAAATAAAACAAGGTGTTTGAAACGCCTTCGACATTTTTTGTTCGTTTGAAAGGCCTATAGATGCCACTAGGTGAGGAGAATAACATCGTTCGAATGGGTGGGTGTTGGGCATACTAAATGTGAAAGCTGGCTATTGGCTTTCTAAGCTGGCCTAGGACTAAACGCTTTAAAACCCCGGACTTTGGAGAACATCGTCTACCTTAAAAAAGATGACAAAACCAGTCACAATTAGACCAGAGTAGACCAGTTGGTGCTTGTGACCAAGCGGTTTAGCTGGCTAATGTTGACGCTCTGTAACTCATTAATGTTATTGAAGTAGTACACCCCTGGGTGTAAGTACCCATCTCCTCTTCATATATAATATAAGGAACACCCATCCTGCGAGCATGAGTTCCAATGCAGTGCCCGGTTATGGCGCCTGTGAGCGTCATGAGCGCCATGAGAGCCCTGAGAAGATCTGCTAAATCTGAGCAGATGGAGTGGTCGTTTGAGATTAAGTGATGGTCTTATTATTTCCTTTGTCTTAAGGCACGTGATACCTTCCAGCCATTTACGATTTGGAGTGTTGATTGTGTGTATCTTGAGTAGATGGTAGGCTGTGGCGATTGGCATGGAGGGCGGAACGATTGGCATGGAGATAGACCTCGTAGTGTTATGGCGGAGGATTGTACCACACCTAGCGAGTTCATCGGCCTTGCAATTGACAGGTATGTCACCCACATAAGGTGTATGTTAAAATGCGCAGCCATCGCTTTAAGAGACAGCCTATAATTAAGGGACGTTTTTTGAATCATAACATTGGCCAGGGACTTAATTGCGGCCTGTCTGTCGGAACAGATGGTGATATCTCTTTTGGATATTACATTGTTCTTGAGCCAGGACAGTGTCTCTTATCGCAATGGTCTCTGGCTGAAAGACGCTACAGGCATCAGTGAGATTCAAAGAGATATACACCTGCACCTACTCCCTCGTCCGCGATCGGTCTGTGAAGCTGCGCAGGGATCAGCCTGTCTCTAGTTATCAGATATCCAATCTCAAGGGAATGCTGGTGGAGAATTTCCTCTCGCTTAGGGTAGTAGGCGGTCAGTGTCGTTGGGGAGGAAATTATATTCGTTTAGAATGAAACAGTCTGTGCTGGCTGTAACGTGTTTGCTGAAGATTTACAGTGGTGGAAGATGGAGGAGTATGTTTAGTGCATCCGACGGAGTGCTGCTCAGTGCCCCGGTGATGTACATGCTGGCCAGTCTCTGCATCCCATCAAGTATGGCGCAGTTCACAGCTTTGCTTAGTGCTGTCCACCAAACTGAGACCCCGTACAGAAATGTCGGTCGGACAATTGAGGTATGAATCCAGTGCGTGATGCTTGGTTGTAGTCCCCATTTGCATCCCATAGGTTTTTTACAGCTAAGAAGGGCAGAAAAGGACTGCCTGAACCCTCTCCTGGAAAATTGGTCATTCAGAATTGATTTTTTGCGAATGGTTCGTAACCTAAGTTGGAATCTGTCGACAAATTAAACCAATGCAACCTAAAATACTCCTTATTCCACTTCTTTCAATAACAGTCCAATTAGTCTCTTATTGCTGCCACATAAACTAGAATTTACAGAGCCACATCGTTTACTCAAATGTATGTGAGAGAATGTAGAGAATTATATCCTGGCAATAGTCTCCAAGAGAGTACACCCGAACACCCATGCAATCCCACCTGTTGCTACACAAAGCAGCGTCCACTTTGTTGACCACACATTGTCGATTGTGCTTTGTGAAACCACACACAATTTCAGTATCAATAGATGAAGTGCCAAAAATTGCAATTAAATTCAAATTGAAAAGGTATAGAGTAAGTGCTGTGCACTCCCAAATCGACTCTGTCATTCGCCAGATGAGAAATGCTGCTTAAGTACCGAATTGACTTAATTCGACAACATCAACAAGAAACAAAGGAACTGAAGAACTAATCTAAATCTTTCACAAATAATTTTCAAAACTTTTCCTTTTGTCTTGTTTTTTTTTTCAGGTGCCCAGAAAAGTGGCAAACTCACAGCCGGACCAGATGCAGAGATAGCTGCTTCCACAATACAAAAAGGTACGGAACCCCCCACCGAGGTAACTCCCCACACAATCGATCTCAGAGATGTTGAGAACGAAGACGACGAGGGCCTCTCTGATGTTGAATACTTCGAGACCAGTGAAGCCCCCTCAGACACTGAGGATCTATTTGAGTTCCCATCAAGACCTAAAGGTTGCGCAGAAATAACAGAAGAAACCTCCGCAGAGCCGGCCGGCGCTGAACCTACCGCCGATGAGCCAGCCGCTGCTTCCCCTTCGGAAGAAGTGGCTGCTGAGCCCGCCGCTACAGATGAATCTGCAGCCACATCTGAGCCTGCTCCGGAAGCGGAAGCAAAATCTGCCCCTGAAGCCGAATCTGCCGAGTCTGCTCCTGTTACCGAATCCGCTCCCGAAGCTGCCGCCACAGCCGAAGCATCTTAATTGCCACCCTTGGCTCTTGTTCTCATCTATGTCACCCCTATGTCATTGTACTACTCACCCTGTGAGTCTAAGAACAGTATTTATCATAGAAAGACTTATCTTGCCTAGAAAATAAAGTTACAAGGAATCAGTTACTCTAAATAGAAATGTGTTGACGTGTTGCTTTAATTTTGCGCCCTCCTCTCGATGCGGTGACCTTCTGCAGACTTGCAGCGGTGCTATGGCTTCGCACTTATTGACGTGTCTGCGGTTCTACCAAGTGACACGCAACTAATCCTCTTATGAGACATTTCATCGTCAATTGACGGCAGTCCACTTGCAATGTATTCACGCGTCAAAATCGGCTTAGGGAGTGCGTCAAGGCAGACGACGCTCGCAGATGAGAACGCTGTCGCGGGAAGAAAACAAATGAAATTTTAATTAAATTAAGGATACGAGATTGTATTCCGCGCAACATTGTAATTAATTGTCTCAACAATTAAGTCGTATGGCTTACTGTCTGTCGAGCATGTCACACATCCACCACCACTCACCCACCGACCGATTTCTCATTGACGATATATTTATGCTAAACCATTGCTTTTTTTCTTCTTTCATGCGTATGCCCCTGCCTGGGGGGACAACGTGCGTCAATCACCTACCATTCGGCCATCAACCAATAGCGTATCGGGGCTTCCGTGAACGTCAAAAGTACGGGCCGCTGTTCAACGAGAAGACTGGACAAATTAATGAGGCCACCGCAAAGTTTGTAAAGGTCTACGTGAAGAAGTGGCGCGAGAGGTCGATATTCCAGGTCCTCCTGCATTATCGTGCCGCACGATTCCAGGACCTGGTCAACCTTTCACAGCAAGTGAGTTCGTTTTATTAATGTGCACTTGACGGTTTATTGACTTTCCCTTTTCCCACTGGTTTAGGTTCACATTTACAATCAACGGGTGGTCGCTACTCTGAGTACAATCGGGCGGCCGGTGCCATTAGAAAAGGTCGATGGACGGCAAATCACTCCATCATTGTTGGGACCATTACCGCTGCCGACCAAGAAGCTTCCATTTCGCTTGGATCAAATCCCATTTTACGATACGAGTTATATGTGTAATCCCGTAAATTCATTAGCCAGGACGACGATATCACAGAATTTGCTGGGCGATGATGATGATGAACCATGGGATAGTCCGTTGCAGCGTAATCCATCGTTAACTACACACTTGATGACGTACAACGCGTACAAGAAGGAGCAGGCGTGCCAAACAAATTGGGATCGCATTAGCGAGAGTGATGTTATTTACAATCAAACGTTCATGCGGGACCCGAAACTGATGAAGAAGTGAGTGTTATTTAAGATAGATAGTTTTGCGTATGGCTTCTTTTTTTTGGTTTCTGGGGCATGGGAAGGGTTACGTTGAGTAATTTGTATTAATGGACGTTGTATGGTCGGTGATGGGTAATTTTTCATTTCCACCTTGGCGGCTGCGGGGCTACGATGAAAATGGTGTTACGTTATCGAGTGATGCCCTGAAAGACAGAAATGAGAAGTTAGTTGGCCACAAGCATCCACCACCATGGCAATCATTGACAGCAGAGATTCGTTCCATTATATTTCGGTGACTTATTTTCAGATAAATGAAGTTTGCATAAGTTAATTAGTCACTTCACATCCCAGTTTCAGGCAAAGGGAATCTGCTTGCTGACCATTTCTCAGCCAGTTTGTAGCGTGTGTTCAACTATCGTACTCTAATGGTTGCAATGGACCATGCAATTCTTTTGAAAGGTTGTTGCTTTATGTTCCCCTCTCTCATTCCTATTAAATGGAAAACGCTGCTAGTCCAGTCTGTCCTTGTCGCCGTACTCGCACCTACAGCACTAACATCACTACGGCCCACCATTCCAACTCACACAGTGGTGCTGATTTTGCACCCCCAGAAGGCATCCACTCATCCAGACCTATTTGGCGTTCCTGTGATGTGCATTTTAAAACTAACTAGACTTCTGACATTTCCCCTGACAAGTTGCTTTACTTTGTGCTGACCTGTAGCATTGCCGCAGGCTATCTGGTTTTCGCCCCTGGAAATTGGATTTTCATGGAGTAGTTCCTAGCAGGTGTCGCTCCGCTTAGTTGTAGCGGTCTCATTTTGTTTTTGTTGATACTACACTGTTGTGCGTGATTTACCATACTCCAGTTGCTTATGTGTTGATTGCGTTGTTCATGTACTCTATGTTTTTGAACAATTTGGAATGTTGTGTACTTCCTATCTGGCCCAATGGGCGACTGCATGGCGCTCGGTTTTTACATGCCAAAAGCTGTTACAAAAATTACAGAAAAACTGTAGTTCAGTGTAGAGAGTTTGTTTTTTTGTTCACTCTCTAGACTAATATGTATAAAACATTTTCTGCGCACTATATTGGATTGTTCACTGTAATATGGTTCATAAATGAATCTGGACGGTTGTAGGAGTAAAAAAGGGTCTCACGCTAGGAAAATGTTTGGCTAATTAAAAACTGTTCTGGACCATCGGGGAATAATGCATAGAATGCGACCTACGTCGATTCGCTTTATTTAAAAATCCAATAACCCTTATCGCGCTGTTTTGTTCCATTCTCGACAATCGACTGCACTCTGCTTCCTTTGAACTTTTCCATAGTTTCAGTGGTTGCAGCAACTTTGGTCAGTTGGTTTATCTTGTGGAACCTTGGGAGATATGTTTTCTCCATTTTTGAGTGGATCTACAGCCTTCAGTTTATCCCGGGTTCCGAACTTTGTAGTTTGGGACAGTTGTGTTCTCTGTTAATTGTAGAAGACGTAATCGTAAACTTCTCTCGTAGTTCTGACTAGAGCTCCCAAGCTTCATCCACCACACTAAATGCTTGCTTTCAAGTGGTCGCAAGTTGCTGCTAGAAGTATCACTGTAGACCTCTAAGGCCTCACTAAGGCCTCTTCAAACGCTCACCAAAGAAGAGCTGCGAACAAATAGTCTGTTAAATAGATTGCATTTAGCGCCATGTCTTTGTGCATTTGTTTGGTGGCCCATTTACGACGATCATGCCACTTAATCTGTTCTATTTTTTTTTTTTCATTTCTCTTCTCAAGTTAATCATCACTTCAACTTCAAATTACAGCAGACAGAACTACAACTTTCAATCCAGCTTCGGGTATCCACAGCAGCAGCAGCAGCAGATGTACCAGCAGAACTACATGAGCAACTATGGCATGCCACCGCAACCGCAACAAGCATTCAACAACTATCGCACGAATTATACCTCAACTGGCACAGGCTCGAGACGGAACTCGTTAAAGAGCTACCCAGCACCGCCACCGCCTCCACCACCACCAATGATGAACGCCATGCGCAACGACGCTTCGCGAATGAACGCCAACCGCAACCAGCAGTTCAACAACTACAACCGACCTCAGCAATTCATCCCGTCGCAGTCGGATCCCGTGCGCGAGCTGCAGTCACTGGGCAGACGATCAAGTATGGATGTAGGTTGTTAAAATTTGGCACTACCCTTATGCAATAGTCCATGTCAAATCACTTCGACACGTCTGCGGTGCCAGCCGGATTCTATTAACGATTTTCTCCGTTTCAGACTTCTGAGGACGAGCCGCCCTTCAACTTCAAAGCAATGCTCCGTAAGACCAACTACACCCGGCCCGAGAACAACAACATAGAATACAGCAGTCGTACGTTCGACAGTACAGCGCAGTCCAACAGCATGAACACCATGCCCAAGCTTAGGCCAACCACCCAGAAGCGGTTCGATTCCAACAAGCCATCTTCGTACAGCAAGCCGGATACAAACTACAATCAGCCCACGAAGCCGGTATCTAGTAGTTCGGTGGGCAAGACCCTAGAGGAGGACAGCTCTGCGACTACTTTCAAGGAGGCCGGACAGTACGTGGAAGAGGAGATAGCACCTGGGGTGACATTGGCCGGCTACGCAATCGACATATAGACGGACGAACCTGGAGACTGTAATTTCCTCACGGCTCATTGCTTTGGAGCAGAATATTATTTTTAATCTCATTCAACTTATGAGGCCCTAGAGTCTCAGCCATACACAGCATGCACGTGCGCGTTCTTTTGAAGGACAGCTGTGTCATTTCTGTTCATATTGTGATTAAGGCTAAGACTAATAAAGCCGCGCTGATAAAGGGATTGTACATACACGCAAATAAATTACTTTGTTCGTTCTGGAGCAGGCTATTAACACACTTTCAGGACAGCTACTCATTTTGTCTTACGTCCATGGATGCGGGAGTCTAGCATCAGCTTATTGCGTACAGAAAGCAGCTGGCGTCGCCTCTCAGAAGTAGCCAACATTGTACATTTTCCCAGTTTATGCTGTATTATCTCAGAGGGAGATGTCTTGCTCTGAAATCACCTAAATGGAGGGTATCGTCGAAATTACATTTATTCCTCATCATTACCAAACTCTACAAAAATAGGCCTGAAGTCGGGGTTTAAGGTGTTGAACTCCGAATTGTGTAGGGCCAGTGCGCCTCGTACCTTTCAAACCGTCTACAAGCAATGAGGACTACTTTCTCTTTTTTATTTTTAAACTTGCCATCACCGGCTGCTCTGATGTACACTTAGATATTTTAAGCTAAGCATCTGGTTTTAATGCGGTTTTCATCTGTAGATAGAGTGATTCAAAAAGAAGGCTTTTACGTATGGTACGAGCTACTACAAAAAAGTCAGCCATATGAGGACATCCTGTAGTCTAATCACAAATTATTAATATCTTCACAGTATTTTCTAAACATTCTCAATTTTTTTTTTTTGAGTTTTCAGTGTTCTATTTTTGACACGCATGATTCGTGTGATGTGTCAAAGTCAAACTTTCTCAGTTAGCATTGCCAATGCAGAGCAACGCCTCCGATTTATTCAATGTGTTGATGTAAAACATCTACCGTCGCGATGCCATCATGTCCCCTCTGCCGCAACTCCCTTGTATGTACACGAGCGTAACACTCTTTAATAATAGCGCTATGTATGAATATATGTCACACCTATACTGAATGTGAACGAAAAAATGCCATAAATATACCGGGTCCGTTGGTGGAGAGGGTTGGTGCGTTGTTCACGCTTTTTCAGCCAGTTCAAATCTGGCTATATATGGCAGCGACGCATAACATTCTTCCTCTCGTACCCTCGATAGGCTTCTCTACTAATACATGTCTCATCTTTATGGGAAATCAAGCCCATATCGGCATTTTATTTATTGAACTTCTGAACGACTGGGTGGACAATCAGAGTCCACAGTAAGTGGTTTTCTCCACTTGTGTGCGTCATCGGTTTCATGGGCGTCCTCTACTGCCTTGTCACAAAGGTTCGGAGCAGAAAGAATTCCGGGCGGCGTTAGGTTCTCCATTTCACACTTTACATGCCCCAGTCACCTAGAGCGTTGGCACCTAGGCCAACCTGCCTAGGCTCATATACATACAGTCTGCACAGTTAGTGATAGGTTCTCTCCAGATGTCATCATGGACTTAACATCGCAAAACTTTTCTCTCGATGTGACCACGTACTTCTACCCCCGCTTTTGAGATTGTCCATGCCTCTGCGCCGTAAGCAGGACTAGAATGATAAGTGAATTGTATAAAGTCAGCACGATATTTCGAGAAAATGCTCTATAACTCTTTTCCATCTCAATCCCACAGCAACGTCGGTTGGCAAGAGTTGGAAACCTTGGACAGAGTGTCAGAATGGTCATAACTTCGAGGTGAGTAGGAACTTGGGCTATCTTGGCTCCGCAATTAACCGTACACTACCATTACAACCGAGATAAAACGCAAACGCATGAATTGTTCATGTGGAGAGCAGCTGAAAGGGCTTGGCATGTTTAAAGTGGTTAGGTTAATGTAATTGTGATACCAGCCGGACTGACTTACTTCTATTGCTGACACCAGTTGGTGCTGGAGACAAAGGGACTTACGTGACTTATACTGATTTCGGTCAGTTCGCTGACGTTATGAAAAAAGTACTTCTAAAAGAAGTCGGGCGTTTTGATTGTGTGAATCTTAAGAAGATGGTAGATGATGAGTGGGAGATGACATTGTCTAGGGACTTAATTGCGGGTTGGCTGTCCGATGACTTAGTGATGTTCCTTTTGGATATTATTCTTGACTCAGGATAAAGCCTCTTTAATTGCCATGGTTTACGCTAGAGTAATTTTGGAGAAGCAAGGAAAGGGCAGTGGGGAGGTCTTCGGAGTAAACTCCTGCCCCCATGCCTACGAGTACATTCTGGAATTTAAGAAGCGGAATTAGTGAAGGCTAGTTGAGTGGCAGTTGCTGAGTTCGGACAATAGTTGAAGTGTCTACAGCCTAAGGCCTGTGCTGGCAGGTGATTAATTAAAAAAAAAATTAAATTAAAATTCAAAAAATCTTGTTAATCCTAATTTGTAAGAATTGTTTCGTCATTCACTGCTCTCAGATGTTGGCATCGTAGTTCTCAGCATTGAAATCATACTTCCTGAAAGCTCGTTCGTGGCGGTAAGTCTTGATGCTTCACTTGCACTATTAGCCACTTCAACCTGCCTACATGTATCTCCTGTTTAAAGACTGGGAAGGGAATTACTTTTGGAGGTGCAAACCACCGGCGTTGATGAACAAATTAAAAATTAAAATTTGGAAATAACAGACTTGACCCAGTTCCCTTGACTTCTGTTAAGGCTTCCACGAGGACGTCACATCTGGTACGAATTTTTCATTAAAACACAACATATCGGCGCAATGTCAACAGGTTCCCAAGCAAAAATTAATCCTCTGAATTTTCCCCAAACTTACGGAAAATGCACACCGATCCAGCACATTCCTAGAAGGATAGTGTGCAACAGGCACAAAGCATTCGACCAGTCACCGTGTCAAATCAGCAGCAGATCTCTACCAAATGTGCGGTGGATGAAGCTGGAAGTGGAAGCCCATTAGAGATTAGTTTGCAATCATTGCATTTACACGTCTTATTTCCAGGGAATTCAACTTCATATCCTTTGAGCCCCAAAGTGAGCATTCATGAAGCCCTAAACGACTTAACACATCTCTGTGTGAGGTGAACCTGTTCAATGTGCGATGAATACGTGACGGAAATGATATGATTTTGGATTGGGGTCCCAGCATGTATTCATTCAAACAAAAATTAGATTCACATAAGAAAATGCAAGATATGTAAGTCTTTTTTTATTGTCAGAGATTCAAAAAATACAAGAACTGCATACAAGTCGGAAGGCCGCTGGCAATAAATTGACATACAAAATATTTGAGGCAAACAATGTGTTGGGGAGGCGTTGACACGGAGGGAACTACAAAAACACCCCCGTGGAGCCCGGTCTATTCATGCAGTTGATTGCCCCATTTTTCATATGATTGTTCGTCATTCTCCCACTTTTAGAAGACGTCGCATTTCATTGCGAGCAATTTCGGAGACGCACAAACCGTGTAAGCCCATAAAAGAAGGCAGATCTGCAGAAGAAGAAAACAAGTCCCACAATGGCCATCACAGGCACAGACACAAAACGACATTACAAAAACGAGGAGATCTTAAAAAACTCTTGAAGAGACGAGATGCTCTCGGTTGTTCTTTGTTTCAAAATGCGTCGTCCACCGGCACATGTATGCTTGTAGTTGTTGCTTCACAGCACACTAGCGGAATCGGCACTCTGGCAGTACCATTTCGCAGATCCTCCAACGGAAGTTATGGAGGAAAGCTCTCATTGTTTGGGCCATTATGCCACACTCTAAGGAACCCATAATGAATAATTCCACATTAGAGCGGCCACATGCTCAGCTCACAGTTTCATTCTGAGCGTGCAAACATAACTTTTGTTATTGTTATTTGTCGCGGATGTTTTCGACGACGATGTCGTTTCTCCTTTTGCTCGCATTTGCAGAAGACTAGCGTATCCTTGGCAAGATGCGGACGCAAATGCTGCTACGAGAATGTGCAGCGAGTGAATGGCAAATGGGTTTTCGTGCCGAAAAAACGTTCGCACACACAGACCCGAGCCATGACAAGAATGTATTTATAGACGTGTAAATTATTCGTATCCCACTTGCCTACTTTGTGAGCCGTTAAAGCAGCGTTTCTGTGACAGTTGTTCAACGGACAGAGAGAGAGAGAGAGATTGGTAGTTCACTTGTTTTGCTTTTGCTGGTATACATTAATACGAGGTTTTGCCCCCTTTCTTGGGCGAAATTTGTTTCTGATTGTTGCTTGGTTTGGCATATATTTGACTTCGATGAACATCTTTCTTTTATTGGCAATATAGGGCTACCGATGAGACATACGTTCCAATATCAAGTCATCTCAGCAATCTTAAAAACATCAACCCTCAAATCGTGTACGGTAAGCAAAAATGGAAGCCATACGTTTGAAGAAGTTTCGGCAAGAGCTGGGATCAAAGTAAAGGACAACAAAATTAAATGTACGCTGTCCAGTAAGAATTCACCCATCACATTAACGTCCAGTTGATCGACGGCTGCAAATTGCAAGTGGTTTGGGAGTTTGTGAAAATGACATCCTACTCATACTAGTAGCGGATTTCTTCTCGTGATGTAGAAGCACTTATTTTTCCAGTCGACTTGAAAGCTGTTCCACAAGCATAACAACGAACCAAATTCGACACTGGCCTGTTGTCCCTATTTATAAAAGCGCATTATTTCATATTGGGGATGTAGAAGTAGTGTGATGAGCTCACCTGGTGCGTCTTCTTACTCGGGAATGGCTGCGTTCGTCCGTATTGCGTAGCAACGATGTTTTTAGTTCGGACCGTTGGTGCGATAGTTCAACTGAATGTAGTTCCAAGGAATTGTTTCGGGATGGTATTGCGGCTGCTTAGCATTCAAATATTTGGGCACAGTAGCTGACTTCGACTATTCTATCTGCTTATGTAGCCATTTGTTGTAAGCCTTCACTACTAATGGAAATGATACTGCGGATGTTAGATGGTACCCGCTGTAGCCAGTTCGATTTAAGCATTTCATTATTCATATGTGTCAGCCAATTCGAACATTTCTCGTAGCAGCTGGGATGGATGTATATCGTATATACGTTTTTGCTCGGAATCTTGGAAATGCTCAAAAAGCCTTTCTTTCAGAGTTTTGTACATATGTGCTGAGGGTGGATTCAAGATTATGTTGGACATGTATTATAGCACGTTGCACTCAATCGCTGCAACGACGGTGTGGTATTTCGTTTCGTCTTTTAAAATACCTCCAGCGTAGAATTGGGAACGATAAACCACAGTTGTAGAAATGCAGGTATATTGATCGAGACTGTTGCTATTTCTGACCACATGGAACTGCCGATGGGGCGCTATCTGTTGCAGGGGTAGACGTTTTGTGAGGTTACGGCGACATAAGCACGACGCGAAGTATAAAGTCGGTCGAAAATATATCTTTTACGATGCCAGTAATTTTTGCTAATTTTGTCACTAATTATGTTGATGTTTCGTTTAAATATCCGAAAAAACGAATAAAATTTATTTATTTTAACAGCAGCAACTTTATTATCTCACTAATTTGAAACACTATTTTATCCACACTTTGGAATTCCTATTACAATTTGTCTTAGACAGAAACTACATTTTAGTCTATTATAATAAAAGGGCTGTCACAATATAATTGGTGGCTCATTAACATCTTTTCTTTTTAATTTTAAATAATACACATAACGATGCAAGGTGCAATTAATTATGGCCTGAAAGAACAGTCACTGAAATTTACCTTTTGAATAAAATAGTGTGTAAATGCTACTCGCGATTATGCCGTACAAGGTCCATACTGAACGTCCAATTTTGGATGACTACTTTCAGCTTTGCCTCAGGTTTCACTTCGAACCTCGAGTTTTCACTATCGAATTTATAACTGTCGATATTTTTCGATAGTGATTTATGAAAGCAATTCCAATCCAAATACCAGAATATCATCATTATCATAATTTTCTAACCCACATGCTCCGCTAAAGGGGTCGCGGGGTAAACCACGCATGAGAGATCTCCAGGCAACTCGATCCTCCGCCATCGACTTTAACTCATCAGGAGTTATGCCCAAGCGTAACCAGAGTTTTTGGACTTTGTCCAACCATCTCGTCCTGGGTCTGCCAAGCGGTCGCCTACCTGATGGAATCGCATTCATCGCCCGCCTCGGAAGTCGTGATGAAGGGGACATTCGTGCCACGTGACCAACCAGTCCTCTCCGTTCGAAGAAGCATCTCCTCAATGTCAAGTTCCTCTCGCACTGCCGTGTTTCTCATCCTATTCCGGCGAGTACTTCCCCAGAATATATTTAATTTCAAATACTTAAGATTAACAGTTATAAAGGGTGATTTTTTAAAAGCTATAGGAAAGTTTTTCAAAAAAAAAAAAACACAAAATTCAGAAAAATGCATGAAATCTTTATTTGAATCGATAGCACGGTCCATATAATTTAATGTTTGAAGATTATTTCATGCAAATGTTGACCTTGAAATGTTCACCGAACTTGCCCTTTCAATAAGTCCATTGTTGCGCGTGCTGTGTGGCATGTGGCACCGTCTTGTTGAAACCACATGTCATGCAAGTCAAGCTCTTGCATTTTGGGCAAAAAAAGGTTGGATATCATCTCACGGTAGCGCTCACCATTCACAGTTACGTTACGATTCGCATCATCTTTGAAGAAGTACGGTCCAATGATGCCTCCAGCCCATAAACCGCACCAAACTGTGACTTTTTCTGGATGCATTGGTAGCTCTTGCAATGCCTCTGGCTGATATTCACTCCAAAATCGACAATTCTGCTTATTTACGTACCCATTGAGCCAAAAATGAGGTTCGTCTAAACTGACCATAAAATGGAAGAAGCGCGCGATGAACTTTCTTAACAGAGCACGCATTTTGATAAAATTCAATAATTTGCAAGCGTTGTTCGTTTGTAAGACGATTCATGGGTAAATTATAGACCAAACTGAAGATGTTTGACAGTAAAACAAAACACGAAACGTGCGTCAGCTGTTTAAACCAGTGTTGCCAAAAAGATAATAGCTAAAAAATAACCCTTTATAATATTGTCACTTCGGCGATTTCCCTCATTACTCGTCACGTCATAAAGTCCCATTTTTGGCTCGACTGTTTTCAGTTGCTGTCGATCATCGTCGTGTCGATTGACTAGGGGACAATCAGCTGTGAAGTTGGGCATCTCTATCATACTTCATTTCTGACATTAAATGTGTAAATTTCTTCCTTAGGTATTTCCAATGCCTTTAAATTTTTAAAATTATTTTTTTCGGTTGTCAAATAACTGAATTCATGGATGAATTTTGTGACGTTTCTAAGCAAATTATTGATAACACATGGAAAACAATGGTTGGAAGCATTGTTTTTATCGACGCTTAATTCACAGGCGGCGATAGTTGTCCCGGGTAACTTAAGCGGATATAGGATTTGTTGTTAGCGTATTTTTGCAAATTTAAATTTAAGCGTATATACTCTTGTAAAAACACGCGGAATATTGCCACTCAGCATAAGGCAATAGTAAAACATAGAAATGCTTGTGCATGCGAGTACATAGGGAAATTGATTGTATTTTTTGGTGTACGAAAAAATAAATGTAGAAAGACTCGAGATCCCGTGTTTTCTTTTTGTTTACAAAAAGAATTTAGATTAAAACTATTAACCGCAATTTACAAATTAAACTATTCTCATCTTAAGCTGTCGATAATTTCAATTTGAATAAAATATTTTCAAGTAATAACGTAAACATTTCAACAAACGTCATTCATTCGTGTACTTACAGTCGGTGTGTAATAGAGTTGTTTTAATTTTTTTTTAAATAAATAAATTTTTTTGGATACATTTCTGGTTCACGAATCAGAAGGTAAATAAAATATGGTGCACAAACATTGTAAGTTGTATCTATTTGTCATATTTTTTAGAAGAGAGCAACTCGGAGTTCTGTGATAGTGCCTCACAATATCCCAGTACATGTTCTGGAATGTCATTAGATTCTCCACAGAATCTGCAGAGACCTTCTTGTGATGCTTCTGAGTCTGGAGTGTCGTTTTAGGAAGCCTGTTATGATACAGAAGTTGCTCCTGCTCATCTTGATACATGACTCAAACCTCTGCCATGAGCGTCTTTCCAGGCTTCTGCCCAGTTACTCATGCTCCTGTTAAATGATAGTGCTTTGAGCAACTTGAGTACCAATAACGTGGAAAGTCACCGAAAAAGCTTGGAGACAACAACTTGAAACCAATTTTGGGTGAGGAAGACGCCCAGGCCCGCCGACAGAAAGTGTTGAACGAAAAACGAGAAAAGAAGTGATAAGCGACCAGAATATGGAAAAGACAGCACAAAGTAATTTTGCTTCGTGATAATTCACCATGCACCAGCCCCGGTCAAGCAATCGGTCAAGACTTGCCACAGTTTGATTACCACCTCTTTACATTGTTGGGGCATTCATTACATGAGCAGTGCATCATTTCTTCCGATTGTGTACTAAATTGACACGATGACCGATTTGCCTGATTTCGCACAATTAATATTGCTTTGATCGGACGATTTTAGAATATATTCTGAAATTAATACTACCACTTTTTGGAAATGACATTATCTGGTCCCTGCCTTACTGCCCTGAATATGCAAAATGCCACAACCAAATATTACGTTCCAAGGCCAGAGAAGGGGAAGGACAGGCGGAGATTTTCTTCATTGGAACCGATGCCATCACCCAAATCAACAACCTGACAGCAGCAGTTGAGCTACTCTTAGTGGAACAACAAAGTGTGGAATGGAGTTGATATGAAGAAGGGGCGCAATTTAGCAAAATGGGATCTCTTGAAATCAACGCGGCACATTGTGTATCGTTAACAAAATCTCTCCTTGAAACCATCTAAAAGCGAATTACACTCAACTAATGAGCAGGGTAACTACAACAGATTAAAATACTTTTGAACAGTTTTTCCCTAGTAGGCCTGTGCTTTCAACAAGCAAATTTTCAATTCAATTAAAATGTGTGCCATCTCCGACCTGAGCTGAGCGGAGCTGAGGAGGTACGCACAGCAAGCGCAATCAATGTTCGCAATGAGAAAAGTTTGATTTTGTATTCTTTCATTCCGGAAAAGTTTCAGGCCGAGGGCAGCCAGCATCCAGCTCCAGCTCACAATAGACAAACAGCAAAAGTTAGAAGCAGTAGCGGCAAGTGCGTACAGCCGGAACATGGAACAATCATAATTATTATTCCAAACATCTCGATACGTGTAATTACAGCATTTACTTCAGCAAAACTGGTCCTCTCTGCCGTGAACAGCCAGCCACAGCGATTCCACGGCTACCGCTTTTAAAGTTATTCCACGGAAAAAAAATGAAACATGAAAGAAAAAGGAGAGCAAAAAGCAAGGACGTGTTTCTTTTCTCGAGGATAATTGTATTCATCCATTAGGGAAGTGGAAGGTGTGTTGTGCGAAGGAGCAGAACGCAACGGGGCGAGAGCAAATGCTCGAACAAGTCTCTGCGCTTCGGCTGAATATTAATTAGTAGCGTCACCCCTAATGGGGGCCACATTATGAGATTAATACCCCACATGTTTGTTTAAATGGATACAATTCCCCGCAGGGATCTGAGGGTGGGTGGGTGAAAAAGGAAGGATGGACGGGCAGATGAGGGTTCCGGACGGTAAGTGGATCATTTTGTTTGGATATTTGCTTAGGCTTTCCTGTAATCTTAAAGTTTTTGTTTGAAGTCAATTCCCAGGTGAGTCGACTCAGTTGGACTGGGTTTTTAACTCTTTAGTGAAGTCAATCGTGAGGTAATTGCAGGGGAGGATGGTGGAGTGAACCCTCTTTTTCGGTTCTTTTCGCCCAAGGGTCTGTTGGGTGAAATATATACACTTTTTTTAATACGCTAAGAAACACGCATGGATTGTCCTAAATGTTCAGAGAGCCATATATCTCCCTAAGCATAGTCAGCGGCTCGGACCCTCGAATTTTAAAAAATGTTCATCGAAACCGCTCAATGCACGTATTACGTCGTAATCGATACCGGCATTTCATGCTTGCTTTACTTCAACAATGTCAGCAGACGCTTGATTTACGAACCTTCAATGAACGAGGTTCATGCTGCATGAAGGCCTAAGAAAACGAAAAGAACTGTCAATGAATCACACTCGAAACTATTGCTACAAACCGAAGTACTCAGATTTTTGTTCAATTCACCATCATTATTACAAAAAATATTTCAACAACCCTAAATAAAAGCCGACATTCACTTGGTCATGCAGCTATTCGCATTCGCATCCCACTCAGGCATGGATAACTTGTTCCAGTTTTATTTGTCTGTTCATCAGCCAAGATGAAGGCATTCGACTAATTTATCACCCCAATAGACTGAGGTTGTAGTTCAAAGGCTATGGGAGCAAAAAGATCACCTTTCACATCTGTACTTACACAGGCCGTACGTGTGACCATCCCCATGCTGGTCACGTTTTCGATTGGACTCCGATGGCCTCTAATTAACCCGAAAATGATACTCTGCCCATGGTTATGGCTCAACTTCAATTAATGCAAGAAGAGTCTCGGCATTTTATTGCGGCAATATTGGCTCCACTTGGATTACATAGTTTCGAGTGGGGAGTAAAATCCCCTATGTGGCAGTGCCAAACTGATGAAGTGGATTCCCCCGAATGGGATACAAACTTCTATAAGCTCTTGTCGTTCCACAAGCACACACCTATGGGACACGGAGTGAGCTGAGTTACGAATTCATTTGTGGTATCGCTTGGCGCACTGCGACAGTTCATAATTGGTCTTAGGGTGATAGGTGCCAAGTGAAGCGACGCGGCCGCAATCGCCAATTGATTGTCAAATAATTTCGCTGCGAAACGAGCCTATTTCGTGGCCCCTGGGGTCTGGGTAGCCTTTGTTTATCCAACTGAGTTGATGGATGATGGCGAGGAACTAATTGCATCGATAATTCCATGACAGGATATTGTTGGGCGCCCGCCAGATGAGCGGGTACTTGGCCAATTGCACTGTGGTTATTAGCAGCGAGCTTGATTGGTTCCCTGTTCTGAATATGAGCAAAATTTTCCATCGCCTGCGTTTGAGATAAATTATTCATCGCCGTTGTTGGCATTAATATGGTCATCATGTAGTGCGATGCGAAGCGCTTCAAAACGCTGAATGGCCACGTACATTAGAGGATTCTATGTAAAAGTGTTTTTGTAGGTTCTGGGTGAGCATCCTCCTTCCAGTCTATCCTTCTTCTTGATTGCAGGGGCGTTTCCTTTTTGGAACAGACATCCGGGTGTTTTGCACATCTTGTAAGTTTGCAGATATTTGAAGATGCTGTATGGACCCATCCCTGGCTGCGTACAGTACATTGGATGTCATCGAGGGTACATTAGGGAGGCATACTGCAGGTCTTATTTGCATTACTAAAGCCCATGGCTAAACTCAGAATCAATACAAATTTCGTTTTCACAGTGGACGTTTAACGATAAATTCGATTTAAGTAGTGGTTTAATTTAAACCATTACGCCATTGCTTAAGTGTCAATCCAGAGGGTACATAATTGCCATTCGTGTATTAGAATAACATTAACTCCAAAATACATCAGGCAAAACCTACATAAGTAACCAAATATTTGAACTGACAAATTTATTGATGCACACTTCTTACAACAATAACTTTACCTTCTTGAATATTCCCTTGTTGAGTTGGTGTGTTATCTTTTCCTTCCATCAGTTGGTTCCATCACGAATACAGTTGGTTCCATTTCGTTAACCATTTACGAAACATAGTAAATGGTTAATTTTTAGAAGGAATTACATAGGGTGATGGCACTAGTAGCCAGGTCAGTAGTCAGGTCTTTAACTTGTTTTATGATCATTTGGTCCTCAAAAATAAAATAATTCAACTTATAATATAGAATTTAAATTATCTGATTAGTGAAATATGTAGATTAAAAAATGAGGGCGTTATTTATTGGGTCTATAACCTAATTCGTGCAAAATTTTAACGTTTATTTAAGAAAAAACACGTATAATAGTATTATTCAAAGTATTGCCCATCTGAAGCTAGAAGAAAAAGAACTGCGCCCGCTTGGCAGCCAAGAATAAATCCAGCCAATTTTAGATATTCTGCTATGATGTGAACCGTATTTCAGTGAGGGCGTTCTGCATCGACCGGAACAAGGCTATAAGGCGGTTGGGGTAAAACTTCCCATCCACTGTTTTCCAAGATGGAATTTTGCCTCTGGTCTGGTCGCATATTCCGGGCGTTTTTCGGCTACTGCTCTCTTCAAACGTATTAATTGTGTTCGGTAGCGTTGTCCATTGATGGTTTTACTCGGTTTTAGCAGTTCACTCTTAAATCGTGCAAACCACTTTTGCCCGATCGCTCAGCTAGCGCATGTTCACCATAAACTTCCACCAAAATACGATGACTTTCGGCATAAGTTTTCTACATATTAAAATAATGCAAGTTCGACATATTTGACCGAAAAAAATTATTGTTGTTTACGCTTCAAATAAATAACATATACTAAAGTGAAAAAAAAAATATATCAAGAGTCCTGCATCAGACTTTCGGTAATGGCTATAACTGGCCCCTGATTGAAGTTAATCAACTCTAGTAAACTTTAAGAACTGTAGGTGACTCCCACTCGTGAAAGAACAGTAGCACGCACAACACGAGTACTTGCTGTAGAAGCTAGGTCCCGTCTCTCTATGGGTCGTAGGTCCGTCCACATAATTATTATCTCGAAATGGAATAAGATGACAAACAAAAATTTAAAATATAAATTCAAATCAAACCGATTCAGTACTTCAATTTTTAAAACAACGTGTCACTCCAAATGCCCCTATTTACAACACGTCATGTTAACTGATATCCAAGCTTAATGTTTCATGTCTCAAAATCTGAGGTAAATCGCTTCACAGAAGTATGTTGTGTTTACATTTTCAGACCGGAATCTTAAATCATAAAAAACAATACAAGAATGAAACAATAAGGCCGCGATGGACACTCGAAGTCGACCCGTCCCTATTGAAGCTGGCGCTTAAAACATGAAACATCCTTCCATAGAAACAGCCCGAGATTTGTATCTATCCCTTACCTGTATCTTCAGGCTTTCCCAGTACAGGAAACGATTCCCCGCCTTCAGTGGCCCGTGGCGTGATATGTCATACACATCAAATGTTTTCAAATTTTCGAAGAAATCACATCTGAACCAAGTCTTGCATCTTACGTACCATCTAATAAAAAAACTTTTCTGTAATGTAAGCAGGTACCCGTGTATATACGTAATCTTAGTGGTGAAGAAGTCAGAAAAGTGTTGAGCACGATCAAGTCGTCGAATGAAGGAAATTTTTCGCCAAACAACTGTCGTCACGAACAGCCAACCAAGCCATTTTGATAAAAACAGTCAGAGGAAAGAAGTCAAAGCCCATTACATGAACCACACAATGGAAAAACGCCATTCGTTCACCTCAACACCCAAATTCTTTAAGTCCTTAGATGTCATTGTACAAAGCGAACGAGTGCTCTTATTCTTTTTGCTTCCAAGTGACTTTTCTGTAAGTTTTTGCGGGTCGCAAGATGTAACAAAAGTTTCACTCAACAGATTGACTGAATGCACGGAAGTCGAAGGAGCATTCTGCCAAAAAGGAATTCAAGTATTTTCCTGTTAATGCCAACCTTCCAGGTGCGGTGGATAGAAAACTTTTCGGAAAAAAATATTATTGAAGTTATTTTTCGAAGTAGCAACCTTCCTACACGCCCTTGGGTAGAAGACCGACAACATACGCTCCGACTTAATGCTCCCGAAGTGCTCTTACCCTCCGAACTTCGTACGCACATGTGTCTGTGAGGTTTGCCGTTAAAATTTCGAGAGCAACATTTCAAAACTGAATTTGCCAACAGAGAACAAAAACAAAAATTACGAGGAATTATGCGATTTTTATCGTTAAAAGTTAGAATGAACTTCAGAGGGTGTACGAGTTTCCTAGTTTCAGCTGAAAGTTGTCCTTCACATTGTGACAAATGCCTAGCCGTGGACGATGTTTGAGCGACGTAAAATTCGAATTTTCTTAATTTTTCGTATCTACAGGAATCATATGTTCAAGTTCATGCTTTAATTGAGATCCCATTGGAAATACATCGACGTTCGACAAAAAAAAGACACGTATCTGCCAAAACATAACACGGTCAGCCAATGAAAACCAAATCCTGCCATTATGAATGGAATATAGAACATACCCGCGAACTCGACGAGCTGTACCGTATCTTCTTGTAGGACTAGATGCGTACGAAGTACACTTCAACAACAGAACTGTCAGCAACATCATCCACATTGTCATTGTTTCCAAATGAAATTAAAAAAAAAAAAGAACTTTGAACTCATTAATCAACATAAAATAGAGGAGAAATAAATAAATTTAACAGGAAACAAAAATTAATAAGAACGTCGCTTGGAAGTTAGACGAACGCACGAAGTACCTAATTAGGTTTTCCCAGACAATTTGATGCCCCCATCATCCGCCCTTGAAGCATTCGTAAGCAAGTCTCATATTCGGACAGCATCTTTGCAAGGCGAACTAATTAGTTGCACTAAGGCTACCGTTGCCGTGGAGTCTTTCTGTTCACTGGTTCTATTTAACAGCAATTCCCTTTTGGGGTTCGTGATTTAACGCTGGGGGAAGGCAATGGACAGCGGGTGTTGGCTGCTGCCGATGTTGTAAAGTTGTTGCAATAACAATCTGACGAAACATTAGTGGAGTTTGTAAGATATTAGTGCTTTAGAATATTTGTGGAGAAATTTGAGAGTACATTTGCACATCATTTAGTGGTTTTTGGTGAGCTATGGAAATTAAATTTGTAGAAAATAATGAATTTATTTGGATTAATGCTCTTGTGACTATGAGTAGTGCGGCGTTGTTGGTACCTATCTGAAGTCATGAACAAAAAACTGTGACTTCTATTCTAATGCTTGCGTGAATTCTAAGGCGTGCATGCATCGACGCCGGTTGATATAGGAGATCGTGCACGTTTGTTTATTTGATTCGTTTTTTGATCATGGACCACAGTATGCGCTTCCTACGTGTGTGTTAACTTACATTTGCAATGTTAATTTGAAAGCAGCGGGTATCGATATCTCTCCTCAACCTTGGAATCGAGTCGGAGCCAAGTAGAACATGTACTCTACATGATTCATCCACATTAAACATTGTCTGTTGACACATCTCTTTAGTCTCCATGTAGCTAGGTCCAGAGATCCCATGCTGAACTGTTCTTTCGAAAAGACACTCGCAGCTAAAGTCTTGTATACTTGCATATTTTTTAGCGGTCATATATTTACATGTGTTTGCCTGAACACCAATAATCAGTTTGGAGTTTGTTCTCGTTTGTGTATTCTGAGTGAATTAAATAAAATTACATAGCATCAGTTTTTTGTTCTTAGTTCGCCACCTCAGAGTACACCACCTTCCGGTTCGACTTTAGCAGACTCCTTAATTTGTTGGCAAATCCGTTATGCAAATAAAGGAATATCTGTTCACAATCCTGTGCTGGCACTATGAGCCCGTCTATGTGGACTACGGCACCTCAGCTCACCATGCAATGCAATGAAGTGTTCGGTCGATTCCAGAGCTTGTGCAAATTGCATTCACCGGGCATGATATAGTTATGCTGCCTTTAATCTAATGAGGAAATTTAATCATTTACTCAAGAACTATTATGTGTATCGAATTTACGGTCACTTGGTTCAAGGGAAAGTTCGCAGTTCGATGCATGCATTAGCGCAATCAAATCATGGAAAATAGGATGTGCGTGTATTGTTGCCTCTTAGGTGGTCGACGAAGTGATTTATCACTTACACACCAGCACTTACTTAAAATCAAGAACAATTGCTATGTCTTAACTAAGACAGTTTTAAGTATTTTTGTGTATGGATAAACAATGTTGAAAAAAAAAAAATACAAAAACAGGATTCCGGGTTGATTCTGGGTCTGTAGGAATCCGTAGCCCCTGACGATGCTTGGAGTAATTTAAGCGTGTGGAAACTTAGGAATTCGATAGTCAGCATCGATTGGAGACCTTCCACAGGGTGTTCGACAGATCGGGACATGAATCCTTGTTTTACTTTCACTCACAACTTGTGATGCTCTGTCCAATACGTCGATGTTCGTTTTGCTATCGTTCACCGCTAAATCCATTGGAGCCGCATCCGTATCAAAGCCAACAAACGCCTCAATGATGGCTCGATATGTTCTGCCGATCACGTCAATGTCATCGACATGTGCTAAAAGTTGTACGGACTTTTGAAAGATCGTGCCCCTAGTGTTGGCGTGTGAGTCCTGCGCGATCTTCTCCAGTGCGATGTTAGAGAAGTCATATGACAGCGCGTCGCTTTATCTAAATTCTTTTTTGACGTTGAAGGTCTCAGTGAGTTCGTTACCGATGTTGTTGGAGCAGCGAGAATTTTCCATCGTCATCTTGCACAACCTGACGAGTTTGGCATGGATGTCAAAACTAGACATGGCGTTGTATAGCTCGTCTGTATGCCCGCCATATGCGGCCTTAAATCGACGAATGGTTCTCGGTGTCGATTTGTATCTCTTGGGTGTTTTCCATGATCTGCCGTAAGAAACACAAAATGGCAAAAAGGATGCAAAGGGGTCTCCTTTCTTGTGATTACAATACTCATTTTAAAATTTTTGACTTTAATCAACTGTGGCTTGGAAAGGGTGGATTTTCTGTTGTTCGCATTCAGGACTTACTAACATATCTCAAAAAGGCCTAAGACCCATGGAAGGTATGAGCTTGACCAATCGCTGCGATAGCTGTCGGTTCCCGGCACGCAGCTTCCAGTAATCAATTCCAGACTGTATTGCACGCGCTATATCTTGATCTTTATACCGAGGGTTCGGCCTTCTTCACGTTCTCCAGGAGACTCGAATTCGTAGACCCTCTAAGCTGGGGCATTGTCCATGTCCATCAACAGATTTTTGCTTTCCAAACTACATCCACGTCCTGGCACAGCTCGTAGTGGTCGCTGCTGTCTTCTCCTCTCCACCTACATAGGTCCCAACTTCGACAAAAATCAATAATTGACTGCTGGCAACATTAAAACCGATTGCAAATACGCTGCGTGCGGCTCCCATACACACAACAACATACTTCGAAAATCCGCCATAATATTTAATATTTCAGAGGATCCAAAAAACTCATGAAGTCCCCGCGGGCAGTGCGCAGCAAAGCATTTCATTGTTGCCGCCTACTCCTTCTTTTCAAAACCAACCAACCCATTTTTTATCCTGTGAATACGTTTGAAAGACCAACAGCGCCACGCTCATTGGAATTCAGGGTGCAACAAAATCCCCTTGTCCTCGACCATACTTTCGAAAGATGAACATTCCTCATGTCGGCGTGGTCTCTTAAAAGACTTCACCCGCATCCATTTGGGCTGTCTGCACATACGTACGTACATGTGTTTATTGTTATGTACACAAGTCAATAAAACATCTTTCAACAGTGGTATCTACCGCACATTCCACAGCCACTTTCATGGTGAATTCCTACGATCTCTCGCACACCCTCACCCACCACGGAACTGATGTTGCCAGCTTGACTGGCACGTGTCACTTGGCAAATCCCAAGAGTGCTATCTGCATATCTCGCCTCCGAAATTCTCCTTTTCCGCATTATTCCTATAAGGCCATCAATCAGCATTCACTACCCATCGTGTGTGTGTGTGTGGGCAGCTTTTAATGATTCCCATCAGCTCCAGTCCCGAATCTGAAGATACTTCATCAACTTCTTGCTGTTCGTCTAGCAAAGACCAGCGTCGTATTTGTGTTCACTCACATGGAATCCGAAGGAAAAAAAGACAAAAAAATTATCGCACATCCGTATAATTCGTCCTCGTAGACATTCCCCAACACCGCACGTCCTGCTGCCAGAATTGTTTGCCTTCACAATAAAACACGTCCAACTAGAATAGAGGAAAATTTAATTTACGACAAAATATCTGATTTAGGAGCGCCACCCGACCCCCACGCCCGTCCCAGTGGACGCAACGAACGTCAGAAGGGAGGGGGGACATTTCATGGGCATCTGGCGACCGACGAATTTCGAAAGGAGCTCCAACTAATTCAATGAATAAATTGGGGATGAATTTGTTTGCATTACACGAGTTCACGTTGGTTTCTTTCTCTTGGGCCAGCGCAGCTGCCACAGTCGGAACTCAACCCACTTACGGGGTAGACAGTCCATTTGTCTTGGAGGTCCTGTGGGGCACATCGTCCGCTCCGGCACTATTCCGGCCTGTCATATCTCAAGGATACTATTGAATATGCAAATGCCGGAGTAACGAGATCTGTGCTCGAGATTCCAAGGAATCCAACATGCGGTTTGGTCTCAAAGACCGAGGACTTCTCGCACGGCCCGGACTATGAAGCCTTGGCCCTGAATAAATTCACAAAATGGATGTTAAACATTGGACCGTGCCATCGGTTTGAAGGAAACCCCTTGAAATTACGTTATTAGGGGCAAATGGCCCGAGAATTCTGTTTGGTTATGCATATGAGAGCGGGGGCTTATGCTGCAGTCATAGTAACATGGTTTCACTTGTCGTACACATTTGATAATGCCTTGATGGTGGAGGGATTTAAGATCCAACTGATTTCATGATATGAGCGAGTTGGGGACGACAATACCTTGCATGGTGAAAAGAAATACAAGTGGAGCTGAAATCCGTGGCGAGGAAAACATCAGATGTCCATGGAAATATTCTGAGTTGAACACCAACTCAAAAAGGGGGGAATTCTGTTCCCCGTATCAAATCATCAATATTCTCTCTGTACCAACCATCACGAATAACATCAGCGCAGTTCCACTCAGGGGAATATACGATTTATATCCCGACAGTTGAAGGGTCTCGCTGAACCTTATCATATTGGTCCTCGTGGTGCAAATGCATGGAATCCTCTGAAGTTGCTGGTAGAGGAATGGTCAACTATTAACCCATTGGCTACTCCTGAGTATAACAAGATAGGCACGATAACGTCGAGGTGGAGAGCTTCACATACTCTTCGCAGTATTTCGGCAATAACGCTGGCTTCCAACTCCAAGTGTTGCACGAAAAAGTTGGCAATTTTCGCTGAGATCTGATGCTGACCAGAGTTGCTTCTTTCACTTTCCAGACTCTCATTTGCAATTACCTAGTTGTGTGGTTATGTCTGACTTTGAATGGTTTCAGTCGCATTAGCTAGCTTCTCATATGTGTCTGCAGCGTTCACACTCCTGTGAACTCACTGGAGCTCAATCTGATGATAGGTCTTACTGTATATCATATAGTTATTCAAACGTCTGTTGTATTCAGTTTCAACACACGTGGTATCAGCTTGTGGCAACCGTGGCGTTGTGCGTATGTGCGTCGACCCCTACACAACTGAAACTTGCTGCTGGGTTCGATTCCCGGCTGGTACGACCAAACAAAAATAATTTTCACGGCCCCATCTTCTTCGAGTCACTGACAATGCTCAAAAAGTGTAACTATCTAGAAAAAGTTTCTCAAATTGGCCATTCGGAGTCGCCATAAGACTGTAGGTCCCCCTGTTCCACTTGTGAAAGAACAATAGCACGCATGACACGAGTCGTTGCCGAGAAACTCGGCCCTGGCTCTCTACGGCCTGTATCAACACCCATATTATTAGTATTGCATGTGGTATAAAACAGTGAATCGATACATGCTACAATTTTCATTCAATTGTCCTTCAAATGAAAGGAAGTAGCAATCATGTTGAACATTGAACCAATGTGATTTCAAAATTTGAGTCGAAAGGCTCTGAGATATTATTAGGTATATTCTTATGTGTGATAAACATCTGAATTGCTTTCCTCAATCTGGATTGCTACCTAAGCGCAATAATAACCAACCTACCAAATTACAAGAGGAAGACGATTGGCCTCGGATATTGGCTACCCTGGTGTGAGAGGGCCCCATTTGGAGCCAGGCCTGAATGGTGACAGTACGCGAGCGTCTGGTGGCCGGCCTGTCCCGCTCTGCAGCCGGTCGGGCTTAGAGCGGAGGAACAACGAGCAACCCAGCAGCGGCCTCGTGAGCAGCTGTGTGGGTGGGGGAAGGGGGGGTAGTCAAGCCATGCACAAGTTACGCAATCTACGCTAGGATAACCTAATTAATGCGTTTCCCTGCTCGACTTCTGGGATTCCCAACAGTTCTAGCCAACAACGACTTATCTACTCTTCGTATCCTCATGTCACGTTTTATACAATATTTGGGGTCCTGCTTCGCAGCCCAGTGAAAGCAAAGTTACGCTTCTATGTGGTTTTCAAATCTGGTCCAGTCTCTATTGGGATCAAGTTACTGCACTGTAGTGGTCGATCAGTGGTAGTAGTCTGAGTGTGGGTATCACAATGATGGTCTAAGTGTGCTGGTGAATTCACTAGCGGCCCGCTACTCCATCCCACCTGCCAGTATACAATATTGCTTAGATGTCTCTCGATCCCAATAAGCATTATATTTACAAAAGACAAAATCAAAGCATTCCTCGCAAAACTTCGTTTGTGGTCAGAGTCTTTTCTAACAAACATTTTTGATTATATTCAATTTAAAAACGATTGCCTATTTCTAGATAAGGAGACGAGGAGAGTACCCTCAGCTAGCAAACGGGGCTTTGAAGTGACATTCTCTATGTTTGACATTAAAAGTGAGAAGAGAGTAATTTTGGAAAATAATTTAATCGTAAAAGTGTCAAAGATTGGACCAGAATTTAAACGTTTATTAAAAAAATAGCAAGGCACATGTTTCAAGAGTTAAAGAAGGGTTTTTTCTTGTTTTTTTGTTGTATATCTCACTAAGTCCACTTATTATAAAAATCATAGTTGTGAGGGACACTTGTCCTAAACCTCTAATTATGAATGTTCCTACAAATGTAGACACTATTTGTCATGCTACTCAAATAAATGAACAAAATGAACAGACGCACTAAAAATAAGTTGTTTTTTTTTTTTACAGGCTTGCTACAGCGACCCTTCAAGAAATTCCTGGCGATCCCCTAGGGGTCCCGAACCACAGTTTAGAAAACACTGCTCTACACTTTTATTCCTTTTTTTCTTTAAACTCCCTTTGGCAAATTATTACTAAGTATATGATATGTGTCAGCATACAAACGTAAATATTATTAAATAAAAACATAATCTCGCTTTTTGCACATGAGAAGCTCCGATGGTTCTTGATGGACGACTGACCTTACTGTCCTTCATGTCTTGCAAATCATTCTCAATGTGTTATGACACCCTTCCTCTCCCATTCGTTGGAAATCCACTGTCTTCTCGTATCGATGCGTAATCTGATTAGTCTGCGTGTCACTTCAGAAATCTTTCGCTTGCAAAAGACACGGTTTTTATGTTTACCATTTGACCTTCCAATGAGATGGGTGACGACGAAAATGCTCCTCCTCAGCTTCCAAGGACGCACCACTGTCATCGTCTAAGTGTGAGTCACTACGTTGTGAAATTACTCCTGACTCCATGTAATCTCTATTTTGTGCACCACACTATTTAGCTCCATTTTTATGGCGAAGACCCACAAACGAGCATCCGAGAATCATCCAAGAGTACATTGTGCTGACAAAACCGCCCAGACCGCAGGTTTCTCCCTCCGTGCCTGGAATGTATCACGCACATTCCGGATGTTCGCTTCAAATTTACAAAATTCTCCTTTACGAATGTCGTCGGTGGGATGTTTCACATATTCGCCGTCGGATGGGCTTAACATAACACAATTACCGGCTTAATGTCATACACCCGAATACGCGCGCCCCCGGGCCGACACGTCCCCATAACCGACTGCCATGTCTAACTGGATTTTCAGATTTATTTCCCGACTGTCATCCACCTCTGACAGAGTGCGCGTTTCCCCATGAAGTCCAAATACTGTCTAGCATTATCCACCCTGCGAGTGAGCGGGAGTAATTAGCATCCCCTCCCCTAATGTACGACGACAGTCGAAAAATGTATGCGATAAACCCATTTGCAAGTAGATGTAGACACAGACACTCGGTGGGCACTAGGCCTTAGCATGATGCAACTTTAAGAGCAGCGAAGTACGGAGCATTTATTCCGTCACGCAGTACATTCGACCGTGAGTCGGTGACTAATGGAGGCTGGTCTTGGAATCGTCGCTCACGTAGCCATGGAGGGCATGAAATATTCAATATCGTACGCTTCAGACAATTCCGCCGCTTTGACAAGCCAATGTTGTCTTTCGCTGCTCGCCCAGATAAAGGTCATTTCGAATCTCCACTTTACGGTGCAGGCTTACCTCCGCAAGACACGCTGTACGGGGAGGAGTGTGGGCTGAGCGAAAGTTGGATTCCATTTGGGAAATTACACAGAGACACCGTTTTATCACGTGGTTTCTGTTTTTGAGTGGATTTGCCAGCATTTCGTGTGTTCTGCTTGGATCTGCTCTATCACCGTATCCGTGTTTGTTTATCCTTGTCACGAAATGTGAAATTGCGTTATCTCGTTTATTTCCATTAGGAGCAGGATACATGTGTGTGTGTGTGTGGAAAGTTGGTGGCACCTTGCTGGGCTGACTCAAGTTGACATTTTGTTTGCAGCCTCGACAAATAGTGTTACGTGGATTGCAGGCGGACTTCGCATCACATCCCCGGACCTAATAATGTATAGGTACAGGCCATGCCTTGTACGGGGACGTGAATGCTTTATCTTCGGACAATTGCTGGCAGTTCGGTTGTGTGTGGACTGCTTATATTTTTGTGTGTATTCCTTGAGATTATCAGTGTTATGTGATGTGAGATTTCTGAAGGTGGCACAGTGTTATGTCAGGGTGTACGCTTTGAGGGCAGGGTTGCTATGGCACCATGGCCGTAATCTGAGGATTGTGTGGTCGTTCATTAGGGGACTTAGGCAGGTTTGCTCCCTAAGACCGAAGATGTGACATGAAGACGCAATTCCTGTTTGCTCAGGTAAAGCTGCACTGCATTACATTGAGTCTGGACGTGTTTCTTTTCGTTAAATACACACTCTCGGCAGAGGTCTGAACCGTTCAACAAAATTAATTTGAGTTTCAAAGCTTAAATCCCAAATTTGTGCACTGGGGTTTATCTTTATCGGATTGAAAGACACGGCAAGCGTAGGTGCTTGCATTTTGGAGGGACTCTCTATTTTATCAGAAATTGTTTTACCTATCGCCCCCACCGACGTTGAAGTTACCAGTCAGATTTTGAGGTAAAGATGAGAGGTCATAGTGGTTCGCAGAAAAGACATTGAGTCTGATCTTTTTTTTTAATGGCGGAAGGAAGCAGCATTGTAATGGAGTACATCGATGAGTTGAAGAATGTAAGCATTGTTGGCGCCATGAAAAAGTCTCTAAGTGACGTACGGACTAGGAGGGTGGAAAGTAGAACCCCCGCAACACCAGACGTGGCCACATCTGCGTATAAATATACAGGCCGTAAATTTAAGTCTTTAGCCACGTACCAGCGTCAGTGTGAGCTTCTTTTTGGCGACAGAGTGTAGAAGAGTAACCCAAGCTGATACAAATGCTTGAAATCTGAATCTCTTGTTTACACAAATCGAAATGAATTCCCATCCTTCCTCCCATCGGCAGAAGTCAGTGAGAAAAGTCTCAGTTTGTCTCTAGATGGGATGACTCCTAATATCATTGTTCCAATTTCTGATTTCTTTCGAAAGCCAAAGTGATAGCGATTTGTAGCACATCATGGCCGTTGTCCACACTGTACACGTAGTTCATGACATTTCGCCCAGGAAATCCGTTTACTTACCAGTTGCCCGCAAGTAACTACTTCTTAGCACCGTACTTACTTAACTACTTCTCAGCCCGACGACCCACGAAGGCTCTACGCCAGAGCTATAAACCAACATGTTCCTTTTTTAGTGAATCAGAGCATCAGCGTATTTAACAACTTTAATCCTAACAGTGACATGATGTCGAGGTAAAACAATCGAGCAAAGTTTTTGTTTTCCATAAAACATATCAACCTTCATCAACATACGAACTTGAGCTCAACTTGAAATCTCTAACAATTGCAACCCTACGTCCTTGTTTACCACACCAAGGATGGATAGAAGATTTGAAAACTCACGACGAAAGTTTATCCCCCACTCACCACTCACACGGAAGTTGTTAACCTCAACCTAATCATTTAAGCTGTCGTCGTGCGCCTGTGGTATACTGGTGTCAGGGTATTATCGCCGCTCATCTTTTTGTGATGAATGCTACGAAAATTAACTTCCCTGAGGTGTAATTGAACATCGAATTCGGAGAAAGGCTATGAGAAAATTTCTGTGTGTGGGAGTCAGTCAAAAGCAGTCCCACCAGCAAAACTTAAGATAACACGTTGAAAATGAAAAGAACTTGTGCTCAGGCCCGCAAAAATGCAAGCCTTTTAAAACCGCAGTAAAAGGCCAAGATTTGAGGCGACACCCCGCTCTATTCCCGCCAAAATTCTAACTTTAATTACCCCATTTACAACCCCTTAATGAATAAGCCAACCGCATCCGTAGGTAAACAAAGCGTAATGTCAACATTCCAGACATCCCAAGCGATTCTCGTACACCACCCAATCCAACCACCCACTCGTACACCACCGTATACAGCTGAATGTGCAGAAGCTCAGTGCCTACCCCTGCTCCTTACACATCTGCCCCGGGTGTGGGATGCCAACCACCCCGCAGGAGAACCTTCGTCAGATTTTCCGTCTGCAAACAGCATCAACATCCCCTGCGTCTGTCTGCCACATGAATCCGCAGCATCCAAGCAGCGGAGCTTTTCAGCTTTTGCTTCCCATAATTTCACAATCCACCCTGCTCTTTGGCCAACCCAAATCGATACAAAAAACGAATGAAGCTTTCCTCGCATAAGGACAACACTGGAGCAGAGTGATTCCTTCACACACAGCATCAGACGATGAGTCAGTTCCCGAAGAATTTCTTAACGTGTCGGTTGAGAACGGTTCGCTGGCTCTAGTGGAATTCAGCCAACAAAAAGGTGTTCAGTGTGAAGTGAAAAAATAAGAAAATAAAAAATATTAAATATATATTCTTTGCTGCCCCCTGCCCGTACGCAGTGAATATCCCCTGACAGTGTGTGACGAGTCCGTGAAAGGACACACAAATTTAGCCGTCAATCGCATTTGATGTATGATTTGGGTGCAGATACGAGGGCAAAGTGAAAGTGTCCCCAAAACAAAAACAAAGCCAAAACCTTCTCAAGGATATTCCCCGACAAACTAAACGGAAAATAAAAAAGCGAATAAAATCAATAAATTGACATATTTTGCGGATTAACGTGGGAAGGATTACCGCATCAGACCTAACCCTCAGCCTGCAAGGAATCCAACTGACACAAGCCGCTGTGGCAAGTGAGAATGTAAGTTGCCTCTACTTCATGCATGACTAGGTCCTTGTTTGCAGTCGAAAGTCACTGAGAATGCAGCACGCTGTTTCGGTGCGGTGCGTCGGGTTGCCTATTTCTTTTGACAATACGTTGATGGATATCCCAAGGGATTTACAAATCTAAACGACATCAGACCCAAGGAAACGCAAAATGAACAGAACAAGACGACGAAGCTTTTCTCAGTGGGAGTGTGTGTGTGTGTCATTGTGGCGGATCCCCGATGGATGAAGCTCTTCTGTTTTCCTTTCCGCAGAAAAAAAAAAAACAAACAGGAAGAAAACCCGACACAGTGTGCGAATTGCTTATGGCATCGAATCTGTGGGCGGCCGGCGGCAGCGGGTAGCGGGCTGAATCAGATAGCCGAGCAGAAAAAAATACCAAAAATGCGATTAGGGGGAGGGATATGGGAAATGTTTTGCTCAAACTCCATCGGATGCGAATTGGTAACCAGGACATGTGATTGTAGTGCCAGTGGAGCCTGTGTTGTCCCAGGGATAGGGCAAGAATAAAGATAATAGCAAACAAGAATCGCTACGGCGAATTTCGTGTGCCGCCCAATCTAATTTTTGTCGTTTCGCATGCAATCAGGCTTGAATTGGCCAAACTCGAGGACGAGTGGTCTGATTCGGTTTTATGTCGCCACCCCCGCATTCCTCGCAGCGACTGGAGATGTCTCTCTCATTGACTGCACACGGAATCACGAATCGACGAGGATTATGGCGGCATAGAAGTTTTTCGATGTGAATAGAGGACGAGGTGTCGGCAGGGTAGGAATCGTTGTGAATTTGCATAGAATTTCATAAAAAGATACGAATACTCTGCCAATGACGACCTACCCGATGATTCACGGTTTCGTTTCGTTTGCATGCCATGTTGGCATGTGGTGCATCTGCATTTGCATCCAGTCGCTGCCAAGGACTCGTCGACCTGCATTAGAATTCCGGTTCGTTGTGTGTGGCATAATCGCAAGGCGATCAGGTAACCACATGTCATTAAAGTCAAGGCTATCACTATTCTGCTTTGCTTGGCATTTCGATCTGCTTGTGTGTAGATATCTGTGACACAATTTTGTTTGCAATTTTGAATTTGCATTCGCTTTGCGATGAAACAAAGGGAATTTGTGATGTGACTTGGCATTCACTGAGAATTCACTGGATTTCAAAGCCAGTACAACTAGTGCGCTTTGCCAAACGGAAATATAATGGATTCTTGTTATTTGTTGGGAAGGTGCATCCTGACATAGACTCATTGTCTCTGAAAATGCACATTCCCTTGCTTCGGCCGTCAGAGAAGATATGACAGAGTTTATTTGCTTCTGTATAGAACATGAAATTGGTGAAGGTCCCTGTCTGCCAGCAAGCAAAGCATGGACGGACTCATGGTACATCACTGCTTCAAAAATTCACTCAATGTGCTGCTGGAATGATGCTGTGTTTCGTGCTGAATAGAAGTTCGTGAATGACACGTCAGTGTTAACCCTTGAAATTAATTAACTTTGCCCATGCCCTTGTTACTTTTTGACAAACAATTTCTCGGTTGACGACCCCATCTGCTTCGTGACTACCCCTCTGGGTCAATCGGGGAGAGACGAACCATGGAGTGGAAGTAGTTGAGGCATCAAAAATGTAATCAAGAGCTAGACAAAGTGGCATGTCTGTGGATGCACCAATTCGCCTGACATCCTATGTATGAGATCCTGTACACATTTCAGCTTTACCTTAATTATTAAAGACTAGCAGTGCCCTTGACTTCATCCGTGTGTGACTTAGCATTTTTAATTAATAACTTAATTATTAAAGACCAGCTGTGCCCTTGACTTCATCCGTGTCGGACATAGAATTTTTGAGTATGATCCACTAAATGGTCACGGGGCATCGCCATACGAGAGACACTAGATCCTCCGCGATCGACTCAAACTCATCAGGAGTTAAGCCAAAGCACAACTAGGCAGGTTTTTGGACCTGGTCCAACCACCTCCTACTGGGTCTAAGAAGCGTGTCTGGGAAGTCGTGATAATGGAGGTATGCGTGCCACAAGTCCAAACGGTCGAGAGTATAGCCATCGTCGTCAGAAGAAGCTTATCTATAAATAATGTCATCTTACAAGCTTGAATATATATAATATCTTTCGATGACAATAGGTGGAAACAGTACTGAATTGGAAAACTCGGCCGTCCATTTCAGGTCTGTTTTAAAATTGACCCAGCATGGCCAATTCTACAGCATTACTCTTCCTACCACTCGTGAAAAGGACGCCGGGTTGCTTGACCGTCTGCACCTGCTTCACTGGGACTTGACAGGCGTTTTGGAAAAGTGGAAATAACGATACCCTCAGATTTATCCACATTAACCTTCATCCCAGCATCAACACGAACATCCAGTCCATATGTACGACTTCGGGGGTAACTTTAAAAATGTGATAATTGTCTGTTCAATACGACAAAAACAGATAACATAACACCTACCTTAAAAATATAGAATTTTGGATAAGAAATATCGCTCAATAAAAACGCGATTTCGACTCCGAAATCCGAACCTTTGGGAGAACGAAACCGAGAACACCCGCCTTTAAGGTGGCGCACACAAGTGAAGAAAGGCCTCAACCAACTTGGCGTACGAAACTGCAGGCAGCGAGCCAAGACTCTATATCTCGCTTGTCGGTTGATGGTTTGTCAGTTGATGCCGAGAGAGAAGAAAACCGCTGTATGTCAAACGCTGTAATTGTTCAAGGAACATTATTGGCCTTGAAAATGTCAAAATTTGTGCCAGATTTTTTGTGCGCATTATTTGTTTCTTAATTGTATATTATTATTTTATTTTTTTTTTTTTTGAGGCAAATAACATTTTTTTTCTTTGCATTGAATAGTTATTGGCGATGAAAACTGTATTTATTCAGACAACCCCACCGAAAAAATCGTGACAAGTATCAATCTCGCAACCAACCTCAAACTACACCAGACTTGGTGCATACAATACGATCGATGCATATCTTTTCCCAAAAACGACAAAATCTATTTAGATTGTAGTTAGTCTCTCTGAAACTTAATCATTTCCTTTGCGTTTCAACTTTCCCAAAGGTTTGCGCATAAAAGAATAGCTACTTCGTTGTGGGCGTTAAAAAGACCAAATTCCATGGTACCCGTGAATATGTGAATGTCGATGCAAGTCTCTAAGGATACCATTAAAATACCCCTTAATCTTGGAAAAAACCCTTCGTCCCGCTGGTAATAAAGTTCAGAATGAATGGGAAAATATCTCCAGATTACAATTGTACTGGGAAACGTAAACATAAACGGGCATTTGACAGAAGTTGAGAGTTTTCAGTACCGAAAGCATGAAACTCAAACAGAAGTTTAATGCCAGCTAAATGAAAAGTTGTATAAACACAGCCAAGGAGTCAGTCATTACTTGTTAGTTGACTGGAAGAACCTATGAACTCTGCAGAAACTCTTACATTTTGTAATTAAACTTGAGCAGAATTGGACAAAGTGATGCGCCTGTTTTAGTACCGTTCTTGAGAACATAGTGCGTAACGCAGACGTCAGGACATAGAGGCCCGGTCTGTAGAGGCATTGCTCGCATATGCCAATGACAGCAGTCTGTCAGTAGAGCATTTGGGAGCACAGATTCATGGAACATGGCAAGAAAGCGGATAAAGAGATCCTTGATTGCTTCGAGAGAAAAGGCCTTCTAATTCTCTTCGGTCTGGTATTCACTGATGGTGTTTGGAGGCTGAACAAGAGCCACATGAATCTGGTGAAACGAATTCGAATCGCTAGTCTCAACGCTCTGGCTGGAACAGTCAAATTTAGCCTAACACAAGACCGAGGCAGTTGATGAGCCATGTGGACTGAAGCCCACGTCCAGCCAGGACTGTGACGACAGCCGACGATAATCGTTCCCCTTTGAAAGCGTATTCTTATATGCATAATTGATATTACCAACAATGCCTTTGCTTATGTTGTACCATATGCGTCGTGTGTCAACGTGTTACGAATTAGGGGTCAAGAAGCACCCAGTCCAATGTCCGAGAAGCTGAGCGGCGAATCCATAAACGTTCCGCCGTTCTATGAAACAAAAATCCGTCCAAAACATGTCATAAATGGCACAGTTGTCACAATTGATAACATCCCACTCGCGTTTACATACATCGTTGTACGTACTTTTCGCAATAACGACTTATTTGGTGATATGCGGAACCCTCAAATCAGTCTAAAAGATGTAAATATATTTTACATTTTATTTTTAAAGAGGAAATGCGCAGTTTCTTTTTTGAAGAAGCGGTCATCGTTCTCTCTTTGTCGGAAAATGAGCAACGCGACTTTAGTCCTCGCTGTACATCCCTCAAATTGATTATCAACAAAATGATCAGCAGCGATAAGACTTCCTCTCTGTGGTCGGTTAACCAAAGCAGAAAGCATTCATTTGGGTCCATTCAAGCTGGTGAAGGTTTAAGGGACTACGCGTTTGCGAACTTTGGCAAGATATGAAAGAATGAAAAATTAATTTGTTCACAAAGGGAACTGTTTGACAAGATAAATCTTGGGTTTGATGCTACAAATGGAAGAGGGATGTCATTTAACGAACTGTATCCCACTGTTCAATGGTCACCAGGGTTTGAAAATTTTCAATGCGCAAGTTTTTGGAAGCAAGCAAAAATGACGGAAAGAATCCTCCAAAGTAAAGGCAGTAGATTCCATCAACGGTTATCCCTTAATCTGACTTGACTCTACTTGAATTCTGTTGAATGGCATAATTTTTCTGTTATGATGGTACTGTGAAAATTCCTCAAAGTGGAAAGCATGATTGTTATGTAGGGGTGTCTGTTTTGAAGAGGTTGAAAAACACGAATGTCTTCACGACGGAGCCATGACCCATGACGAATTGCCCGTAAAGGGAGGTCTCCCTTATAGGAAGGTGTCCGTCAAGAGAAATCCACTTTCACACATCCTTAAAGCGCAGCCAACAGCATGAGTGTTATGTGGAGGTGTCCGTTTTGAAGAGGTTGAAAAACACGAATGTCTTCATGACGAATTGCCCGTAAAAATAGGTCTTCCTTGTAGAGCGGTGTCCGTTAAGAGAAGTGCGCTTTCACACTTCCTTAAGGCGGGCAGCATGAGTGTTATGTGGGGGTGTCCGTTTTGAAGGAGTTTAAAAACACGGATGTATTCCCAAGCTATAATGAATTGCCAGTAAAAAGAGGTGTTCCTTTTAGAGAGGTGTCCGTTAAGAGAAATTTCACTGTTTAGGTTTTTAGATATAAAACATCCCGTTCGCATTCACTTCTGAGATGAGCCTCTCTTCTGTCGTTTCACAGTGTGCTATTTTGTGTACCTAGCGGAATCCCATTCCTATGTTCTGTTACCATATTATGTATTTTTGTTCAATGATATAAATTTCATTACATGAAGTTTTTAGGACCTATAACCATGTCGTCATCCGCCACAAACGTCATGGATCTAAGTGTCTGTAACTAAAAGACCACTGGAACGATTTTGTTAAAATCTTCATCAATGTGTTCAGAAAATATAGTAGAACATTAAAATCCACATCTTGACACATTTTATGTCCATCATGATCTTCATCATTTATATAGATGATTAGCAATTTTTAGGATTATTTATTTGCTAACTTAATTTAATTTATGCCGTTGCCGATATGATGATGATGAAATTTTAGTATTTAATAAAGCAATTCTTTCTTGATGTCCTGCCGAAAAATATTTCCTGCTTCAGAAGTCACACAACGGTAAATACCGTTTTCAAGGTAACGGTATTTTTTTGCTGAAAGTTAAGGTTTTACCTGTCGTTTGATATCAAATTCCTGTCCTTCGAGCGAATTTGATTTTTGAATTCAGTTTCGCCAGAACACACATCCGAACAGACTGTGCAAAGCACAACGTTTGCATCAGAACGGACATTACGTCGCGCTTAATTTATGAAAGATACATCAAATAACTTGCTCCCTTGGGTAAGGTAAGGTCCACCCCTCGCAACCTGCCGCATAAAATTGAATGCCTTCAAACGTAATAAATAGAAAGAATTTCGTTTGCAATTAATTAATTTAATGTATTCTGAGCAATTCAAACTGGTCCCCTTCAGGACTCATTCGTTCCGAAGAGAAAGAAATAAAATGGAAAAATTAATTGTCGAAATAAAGTGCAAGGACATCTCGTGGAAAACACACTTCAACACTTGAACTTTAGTCACTTAGAGGGCACTTTACTGTTCTTTCATGGCGTCACCATAATTGTTGAATTGTCAAACTAAGATAAACTGTCTAAAGGGTCGAAAGAGAATTAGATAAAGCCATCTCGTGCGTCGCGTCGTCTGAAACAAGTTAAAACATTGAAGAGGGTGGTGCACGAATTGTTCTCATTCAACTGGATACAATTGTAGCGTGTGTCCCGCCACCTGCTGGGGGAGCGAGAGTTTTGTGTGTGCCGAGGAGGGGTGGGTTCATTTGTTTGCACCTGGTGCCGACATTCTTTGTCTCAAGTCGGAGAGGGCTGCAACAATATATCAGGATGAAGCATGACAACGGCCCGGAATGGTTGTAAATTGCGTCTGGGGAGAACAGCAATAGATTGTGTTTGGATTTGGTTCTGCTGGATGTGGAGTGTGTCTGTGTATCCCCTTCGATAAGTGGCAAGTGTTGTTTGATTTTGTTCTGCAGGTGAATGGTCGCTTTTCAACAGACTTGTGATTGCTGATTTGATCAATACCCAATGGAGTTGGATTTGTTGAGCGATTTAATCAGCACATGACTTATGCAGACACTGAAACTGTCTGTTACATGATTAGTGCTACCACCAAAGATGAGTACCTTATAACTGTAACATTATTGTGAAGCTGAATATTGTAGACATATAGGCCGATAATAGAACTAGGTCATAGGAAGACAGCTAATGAAAATCTAAGTGGGACTAAATGAATTACGAGGCGGCAGAAGAACATGCTACTTGTGCCGTTGCTCTCAAGAACATCCAAAGGAAAACCATTGACCTACTGGCAAGCAGAGGAAAGGGCTTCTTTGCAAGACATTAGGGTCAAGTGCGCAAATGGTATTCCTTTTGTGAGAAAGTATCCGAAGAACAGTCTAGACGTCAGCATGTCCCTTTTCAATTCATTCGTTGGAACGAAGCAACGCCATTCGACCTTAGGATAGCAACGGTTGTGTGGGTAACGAGACATCGGATGAGATGGCTATGAGGTGATTAGCATGTATCTACGGTATTGGATAGCAGAGGGTCGAACATGAGTTGAGGTACAGTCACTGCGTGTTGTGCGTGTGAAAGGGACACTCGAGGGAGGGAGAGTGGAAAACTTGGGAAGATGGTCATGTCAAGAAGTGGACGTAGACGTCCACAGTGAGAGTGGAGTCCAGATCCATGAATATAGTAAAGAAGACTTTCCAAGTATTATAGGCCATTTGGAGACCCGTGGACAAAGCTTGGTATTCACCACAATACGCGAGCATGAAGTTCTTCGAAGAAAGAGCTTAAGAAAGGGACTTTGAAATTCATTTTTATTTTTAATGTGGACATGCTGCTTCGAGTTGTACATGTACATCAAGCCTACACACATCAGAGTTACTCGGTCTATTACTCCATTCCGTGAAAGCATAAATTAAGAGTCCTCCACCAGTTCAAACTAATTCAATCAACTGTTGTTTGTTTCCTTAGCAACTGCAACCTTGTTTTCTTGCAAAGGAGTTTCTGTCGTTTCGTTGGTTCTTCGATTTAGATTCAATTTTGATAGCAGCCAACAAAAACACTCTGATAGAGTAACACAGCATACACTTTTCCTAGAACTACAGAAATTCTTTTCTCTGGTCATATTTTTGACTGTGAGTGAAGGCAATGGTTCAACCATTGTATGTATAAACAGAGCCATCGGTCTGGCATGTCCTCCACAGAGTCAGCTGAAGCTAAAGTTGGTGTGTCATGGCGAATGAGGGGACGACATATAGTTCAGGCTTGAAGAGGTACATGAAGTGCAGCAAGGGCTGCTGACTGGGTCTCAAACGAACTTGGAGTGTGGAGGTGACTGTAGGAAGAAAGGACACCGAAATTGGATTGTATGTTCCAGTTCGGATAAAGGTAAATGTTTGGTTTCTGTGTAAGTGATCCAATGTTTTGCGATGGTGAAACACTTTAGAAATGCCACGAATGTGTTGCAATAGCGCCAGTAGCCTTGGGAAAGACCAAAGCAAATTCCATTAAATACAAGGAGAGTGCAAGAACTGTCAACAGAAGTTGAGCTAAATGAGATTCATGTTAAGTCAATAATGAGAATTTACGAATCTTTCAAATGTTTTAAATTGGTCCTCCGGGTAGAAACAGTCCAAATAAGCCAATGACAAAAAATAGCCCGGAAAGGCCACCAACATCAACTGATGAACAACACCTCAAGGGAATACAAAATGTTGGTACTTAAAAATCGCCGATTGGCAATTGGAGAAATCGCTGACATTGTTACACTGCTTTTGGATTTGTCCATTGTGGCCAGTCAACTCCTGGTTTATGTACCAAGATAAATTTATCAACACGCACTGGATTGCGTTTTCGAGAGGTTTTCACAAAAAACCACAAACTTATAAGGCCTGTCGAAATACACTGTTTACTTTTCGCTCGAAAAGATCAAGCCAGCGCAGAGACTCGCTTTTGATGATGTCCATGTATCTGCATTATACAGCTGGACTGTGACTATCAAGGACTTGTATTGAGATGGTTTGGTCCTTCGAGAGAGTTCTTTATTATTCAATTGTCGTCTTAGCCGGAAGTTCGTTGTTTAAGGTTCACAACGCTTTAGAATTCCATTAAGGACAATCTGACACTGTCGTGCGAAGTATTTCGGAAATTCAACTCACCAGAAGAATCGATTGACATTTCTTCATTCAACTTCCAATATCGAGGCTCTCTGAATCGGCCAAGGGATGATTGCAATCATCGTGGTCAACTTCAGCAAGTACAGAATCGCGGATCATTGAGATACTTCAAAGTTTGCGACAAAGACAATCGATTGGTTTCAGTTTAGAGTGTGCTGCAATTTACACATTAACTTCAACGCCAACTTTATTATCACCATTTCGAGGTGTGAAGTGTGCGACGTCACTCCGCTGAGATGGCACTTCAAAGAAGAGCAATTAGCTCCCATTTGCAATGTGTCACATCTCACATCGCAGAGGATCTGTCCACACCGTTAAAATATATGGCATAAGATCAATGGACATCATCCACTAACTTCACATCGATTGCTCACCCCCAACGAACACAGCATTGACATAAAGTGTGGCACACACTCTTCTGATGAGTATCCCCAGAGGACTGTTCGTCCTCTGACAACGACGCTTACGACGACGACAGTTTCAGGGAAGTTCTTATCTCTTAGCTGGAATTATATATAAATACTTGTATCCATTTAGAAACGATGATGGAGATGATGATGAACGAAGGAGGCGGTGTGTTGTTCTTCGCAAAATAATAGATTTGCTTACAACCTGTCACACCAAAGGGAAGTGGGGCGCATCGAGAGTGTAAGCTGGAGTCTTCGCATGTCGCCTGTGAGACAACACAGAAGCCTCCTCCCGCTTTGATACTCGTATCGTATTTGTGGTGTGAGAGGATACACGGTTCTTTCCTTTTTTGTGCTTCTGTTGTTGTTTTGCCTTTGTCCCTGCTCTCGTTGAATAATCAATTATTTGGGTCTCCGTTGGAAAGAAATTGATTTTAGGCCGCCGCCGTCGGATGGTGGTGTTCGTATAAGGACACTCATGGGAAGGAAATTTGATAATACATCTAGGATATTTTGTAACACATTTGATTTATGAAGAGTTTCCTCCCTTTTGAAAACACTTGTTTACTTGACGGAGGGTATGCCGTGTATTCGCTTGGAAAACATGGCGACGGATGCGAGGAGGCAATCCAGTGAGCTCACGAGAACCTGACGAAGAAGTGGGTAGACTTGAATACATTTGAATGGAATTTCTCGTGTTTGTCTTGAGTCTACCACCCATATGCAAAGGGAGGTTGGAATTGTTTTTTGACAGCTCTCAACAATTTGTCTTGTAGGTAGGTGGAAGCCTTCAAATGATTTACATAAAAAATGCATACGTTCTTAATTTAATTGTAAAGCCCCTTTTATGTATCGGATCTGGAGGCTTACAATGAAACTTTCAAATTCTCGCATTTACATTTCATGAGCGCACATATATATATACTCGGCCTCCCCTTCGAACGTGCAACGAAGGAAAGGATTATGTTGTGTACTCTTCAGATGGGGTAGACGAATGTTTCCGTTTTGCCCAAAGTTTGTGCTTGTCTATGGCTGCGGATCCACATTAAGCGCAACAAAATGGCAGATTAATTCGGGAGGAGTGCAGATACCGAACAAAATGTATGAGTCTTCTCAGTAATTGAAAACTTGAAGAGGGAATCTTTGCATTGAATTACTACATTCGTATGTACCGACCGGCAAAACGGTGTACAAATCGACATGAACAACTTAATAAACTTCAAAAGTTGCTTTATTGCATCTTCTCCTCCTCTAATCGCCACCAACTCGAAGTCCGTCGCTACTCGTATAGACGGTCAAACAAGATCGATGACACACAAAGACGCACAACTTTTCTTTCGAAAAGACCAGGGGTACAAAACGGGGATGATTCTACAAAGTCACCCATTTTTGAGTTCCACATTGCATGAATCTTGTCCTTATGCAATCGCTTTTCGACACATGCCAGGCAATAACTATTCGGTTGCACCCATCAAGTCATTTGGACTTGTTTTTATTTACACTCCATTTCCTATTCTCTGACAATAAGTGTTCTACATCATCATTCTGCCCTTACCATAAATGCCAAAAATAGACGTTGCACAGGAAGGCTCGTGCTTTCGTCCACTGTGAAGTCTTCATAGGTCGACTTTTTGTGTTGGGTCCACAATTATTTTTAAGTTTCTGTTGTATCTTCCAGACGACAATAGCTCATGTGGCTTAGTTTGCATGAATTAATGTTCACAAAGTTTTGCTGCTTCATAGTTAATATGTCGTCTAAATCTGGTGTGGTGGGGACGTCATTTCAGTATATGTCATTCATTTGAAGTCTAAACAACATTTATTTTTTGTTCACTCAAATATGTCGAACTTTGTGCCTGAAAAAGTGTTTTTGCGGGGGGTTGTTCTTCGTTACTTTAATATGAAGAAAACTGCTACCGAAAGTCATCGTATTTTGGTGGAAGTTTATGGTGAAAATGAAATTTATGACAAATGGATCCATTACGACAACCCCAAGCGCATAAAATCATATGTGAAACCCGGCCAACCAGCCAAATCAACCGCAAAGCCGAATATCCATGGCACGAAGGTAATGCTCTGTATTTGGTGCGATGAGAAGGGTATGCTGTATTACGAGCTGCCAAAACCGGGTGAAACCATCAATGGACAACGCTACCGAACACAATTAATCCGTTTGAAGAGAGCAGTAGCCGAAAAACGCCCGGAATATGCGACCAGATACGAGGCAATAATTTCCCATCATGACAACGCTCGGCCCCACGTTGCTATTCCGGTTAAGAACTATTTGGAAAACAGTGGATGGAAAGTTTTACCCCATCCGCACTACAGCCCAGACCTTGCCCCTTCTGCATTTGTGTCGGTCGATACAGAACGCCCTCACTGAAATACGGTTCACATCGGAGCAGAATATCAAAAATTGGTTTGATTCATTCTTGGCTGCCAAGCCGACGCAGTTCTTTAGGGATGGGATCCACAGATTGTCAGAAAGATGGGAAGAAGTCAGCTTCGGATGGTCAATACTTTGAATAATACTATTGTGCATGTTTTTCATAAATAAACGTTCAAATTTTTGAAAAAAAAACCGCACGAATTAAGTTATAGATCCTACAAAATAAGACAAAAATAGAATATAAAATCCAAATGGTTGTCTTCGCTTCTTAATTTTTTTGTTGCCTTATCTCAGAATTACAACCGATCGTCTTCTCTTACTTTTGACTATTGTCCCTTATTCTTCTTCTTTAACACTAACAGTTGTCCCTTTTCCGAAATACTTGTCTCCTACATTTTTCGTTGATATTCGTTTCGTTCATCTACAACTCTTCTACTACTTTTCCCGACCAGCGCTTCTTAAACCCAAGATTTCTACACATATATACCCGTTTTAATTTTTGCTTATAGATATTCGAAGTTTATTGACAAAGCAGATCTTCTGCCAATAAGCCAATGTATAGTAGTTTAACGTCCAGGTTCATTTCACAGTACTTTGCTGTGTTGGTGTGAGGAATTTATGTCCCATTAAAAATGATTGGAATATGTTGAATCTTTTTGTTAGTAAAGTTGGCATGTTGACGATTGCATGCTGTTTAGCTAAATACCCCATCTCTTGGTCTAGTTCATTATAGTATCCGCAGCATTCTGGAAAATTTGAGTTGATTCTAATTAATTTTTGCCAACTGAGAGAATGCCTGTGTCATCAGCAAACGTTGCAAGTCCGCAGTTCAAAAACGTTTGCATGTCATTTATGAATAGAATATACAATGTAAGGCCTAGTATACTGCCTTGGGGAACACCGGAGTGACTAAGCCAATTGGTTGTCTCTCACAATCAATTGACTCACTCACATATAACACAAAGCTTGCCCGAGCACATTCTCTTGAGGCTAATGAAAGCATACCTGACCAGGTACTACACGTGTTATATAATTTGTAATAAAAAAATTCAATTGAATTAAAGCACCGAAAAGGAGACTCATCCGCATTAAAACTATTAAAAAAAACGTGCAATTCGTTGTGAACCGTTCTCCTCTCTCATTAATTTAGCAGAACACATTTAGTACATTCCTGACAGGATCAGGAATTCTGAGTTTTTCAAGCACTAATGCAAACTTTTGAAACAAGGCGCCTTACTCATAAAAGAACGAAATTATGGGTCGGACAGAGCAAATTAATGAAAATAGTTTTCTCTCCTGGTTTTGTCATTGCCTACTTCCGCATACGATGAGCATTCCTGTTGCGGTCAAGTCATGTAGAATAACAACCCTTTCCTCAACAATCCCTTTAATTTTGGAGATTTCCGAAAAACAACAACAAGAGAGTACACACAAAAAAAAGAGGAGAAGAAGAAAACGAGAAAATTACCACCAATCCCCTGATATTAACTCTCAAGTAAATGACTCCAACTCGAAAGGCCACAAAGTATAACTAACCGAATGATATATCCTTAATGGCACCCCACAAAGCCTTCTGCTCATCTCATAATCATAACTCAACTCGACAATGGTCCAGTACCGAGGGGCGCTGGGCTGGGCAGTGGTCGGCCCATCTTCGGTGTCATTGTACCATTTACGTCGTCGTCATCGTCGTATAAATAATTGATGGCAAAGAGGAAGCATCCAGTGATGCGAGGAGAAATTTTCTCTTCCGTTTTCGTGCGCTTCCCCTTTTTTATTTTATTTTTATTTTTTTATTTTTTTTTTCTTATTTCTTGTCAGTCAGTCGATTTTTTATAGCGCACTTTACGGTTTCCGATTTGCAGTCGTCTGCAAGTTTTGTATCTCTTTTTCGCTAGCAATGGACGAACGGCACGAACGGAGAAGGAGCCCAATTAATCAATAAGCAAATACTCTTACATAATGAGGTAATTAATTCATACGATGATCTTTATTGTGCGCATAAAGTATCAGATTGGTTTTAATTAATGACACTTGTCAAGGCGGGCACTGTTGATTCTGTACGGGGATAAATATTTATTTTTATCTCTTCACGGATCGGGGGACGGATTATTTATTTGTTTGCCACCAAGTATGTCACTACTGCAAAGTTTCGAGAGATACGTGAAATGGGCTGATGTTTGTTTGTGGCTTGGGCTCAGCCCGATGTGTGAGAGGAATGTACTCGATGTGCTGCACCACTTTGAGTTTCGTAGCAAATGCGAGTGGATACTTTTTTATTCAGTCTGTGTGTTCAGTCTGTTCGGAATTATAGGTAAATATAGGCGTCTTGTTGGAAACCACTGCAAATAATTCATTGGTCGATATTGATATAAATTGGGACGATATTGGCTTTGAATGCAGAAAGAGTAGTTAAAGTACTTTCAGAATTTAACCAACTTAAATTCTGAAAGTACTTTAACTACTCTTAATTTAACAGTGGTTGCAGAAGTAGAACCTGATCCCAGGTCGATGTACGACTTAAGTGTCACTTAGACTAAGACTAAGGACGCTGCACAATTGATACCTTTAAATTAGCGTTAATCAAACATCGATTGTTTGAGTTTTCGAAAGTATCGAGTGTTTTTTTTTAAACAATCGATGAATCGATAAAAAATCGATAGTGTTATTTCTAATAAAAATAAACAAATTCAGACTTTAATCTCGAGCTCAATTTTCCTTTCCAAATGCAATACTTACAATAAATATAAATAAAACTCATAAAATTTAGTAGGTACAGATGTCGCTTGACAACACAAATATTTATTTGCCATTATTCGTAGACTATTGTTACTAATGTCCCAGTATTCTAAAATCGATTGGTCACTAGCTATCACCGGCTTTTCAAAATGTTGACGAAGGTCAATAATTGAGTCATTTACTGGTGTTGACATTGGCAGATGATGTTGATTAGGCAAAAACAGTGAATCAAAAAATCAAAAAAATTTGTCAGCACTTTCCGTACTTGTAGACGCTAGCATCGGCATTTCGGTTCTTCTAGGCGCTGAGGACGCAATCATAGCAGCATACTCTCTTTGTAATGATTGAGATGCGTTATCTGCTTCTTCAGGTGTTCTAAAACCAGAAATCTAGGATCCATTAATGTGGAAATCATGTTTAAAGTCCTGGTATTGAACTCATGTTGATTGAACTATTCAAGAACTGCAAGACCTCTCGGCCTTCAATAGTTATCAAACTATTTTCCCGGCTTCACAATTTAACAGTAATACCTCGTATAAGATTTATAGCTAAGGATGAAGTGACATAATACTCACCAGATATTGTTGCTGTCGCGACTTCAAAAGATTCTAGAAGTCCTACAACCTCGTCTAGAGCATTGAAGTTCTCTGCTGTGAGAAAGGAGGTGATTTCTGACATTCGCTAATTGCGATTGCGACCTCGCTTCGTATTTCCAAAATTTGTTTAATCATGTAGTAAGAAGAGTTCCAACGCGTTGATACTTCTTGAATAAGTTTGATGCAGGGTTTACCGTCACAATTACAACAACTTTTTCCCGAATGTTAACAATTGTGAATGTGTTTAATATTTTTTAACAATTTTAAATGTGTAAACTCTGATGTTCCCATTTGAGATCTTGGGTAACTACCATGTTCCGGATTTGTATAGTACATCCAACAATACCTTGTAAGCCGCTTAACATATTGTTACGTTTAGCCGAAATGGGTCTACGTAAGATATATGACGTTGTCCACAAATACGGGTTCGATCACTGGATTTTGACGAATGAAACACAAAAGTCAACTATTCACGATATACACGAATTTATTTTGCAAACACTTATACTTTATTACACTTTAAAAATCACTACTATTTTACTACAAAACTCTTTGCTGCCTTACAGGCTGAACTGATTAACACTTTGAGCACGACAAAATCCCAAACTGAACTTTACTAATTCTTCAACTGAAGTCAACTGAACTGTAGAAATTCTCCAACTGAACTGAACTTACTCGCATCGACCACCGTGCCGATATTTATACTCCCAGTATTGGTTCTAGATCCTACTGTCGCCACGAGTCTATTGAATCTAACTGTGTATAGGTGGCATTCTAGCAGTATGTAGAACACTTTCGGTAATACTCTTCGGAGTTGATCGTACTTTCAATTGCGTATAGATGGCGTTTTTGTAGTTTGTGTCGCGATTATCTCTCTTATACACGTTACACTATTCACGTCACAATATTTATGGACCTAGCACCGCTTTCCCCAGTTCCTACAAGTGCTAGGCAGTTTTTAAATCGCAGGTCTTTCTCTTTCTAATCTCTAACTCTCCTATACAATATGCCATAGGGCGCTAAAGGCGAATTTTCAAAAGCAACTCAAGTTTACCATTCGTAAACACACTAACGCAAAGCCCTTCATCCCTAAGCACGGTAATAAACAGCTGGGATTGCAAGTTTCATCGAGATTTTCTCGAGTTCGAGGTTTTGACTGAGTCACTTATGTATCAAAGCACAACTCTCGCCCCCAGAGGAAGTGATCTCCAATCGCGTTGCGTAGGGTCAACCCTGGCCTTTCCAGTTTACTCAGAAAATGTGTTTCCTTTTGGTTCAGTGCGAAACATATTTCTCCTGTAGATGTCGATTGGGGGCACTGGGGGACAGAGTGTCTCCTCATGTGATTGCCTTGAACAGCAACCGCACCCGAATTTAACCTAGAGTGGGACCCACGTGGGAGTCGACGCGCATATACACTTTGTTAAGACCAGTGGTCTTTGAAACCAAAGGGACAAGTGATTTCTAAAAAAAATGCAATTTCGTTTTGCAGGATTTGGATCGATTTAGGGATGTGCGATGTTGACAAAACATCGATGTTGACATCGATGTCATATAATGCCGCCTAATTGTGTATAAAACAGTACCAGTGCATATATCAGAGCTCACATAGTTTTAAAAACCAAGAGAAAATTATACACAAAATACAAAGAAACTCAAAACAACTCAATAATTGGGAAACCAGATTTTGTTGGCAGACTGAAGGCGAAAAAATCCACCATCCAATTCCACTGAACTGTGGTTTTACGAAATTCCTACATGATTCTAATGAAATCGATTATTCCAAATCCTTACTTCCTAATGGCCTATGCTGTGATAACATCGAAGGCCAAAATTTGGTTCTTAAAATCGAATATGCGATATCTTACGAACTTCGACACTACGTACATCGATGTTAACACATCCACATGTGTTCCCTCAACATCGATGTTTTGTGAGCATCGAAAAAATATCGATCATTCCCAGATCAATAATTCATTTATCCAAGTTAAAGATGTTGAGCTCCTAAAATGTTTTTAGAACATGTTTTGTGTACTTGCTGACACTCTGTCACGCAAGTGACAGAAAAAAAACATTACCATCAAGTAACCATATCAACCAACCGATTTGGTATGAGGTTTTTTGTGTGAAAATCTCGTTAGTTAAAAAAAATCGTTCACTACTGCGACAGCTGTTAGCTTATAGCTTTTCGTCAAGTGTCTGATTGCTTAAGGTCCTCTCTGTTTCTCTAAGGTGACGACAACAGAGCTTACTAAGCAATTTTGGACCTGTTTGCGTTGGTGACCATTGGAAGAGACATGAGTTTGGTGCATGGATATTTTCCTTGCTTTGCCAAAACTTGCTAAATCAAGTCCATTTAATGTCAACAAAAAGGTTTAAGTCAAGGGGATGTTCTGTCACTTAATTTGTTCAACAGCGATTGTTGCGCTTCGTGAAGTTGAGGCGTGAACTCAACACGGGAAGGCACGTACAAATACCAAGAAAATCTTATTGACTGAGGTCTAAGTGGTTAGACGACGCAATTCCGATTTGCAGCCTTATATCAGAATTGAAACAAAATGTACACACTCGGACTTATTTTGACCTCATACATCACAATTCGAAGGAATTTAAAAATGTGGCATTATTTCTCTTGGCTTATTTCTCTGGCGCTTACAGAAGAAATATTTCACGTTATAATATTCCAGCTGAGAAGCCGTCGTCTCTTTCAGTCGGGAAGCTTGTCGCGAGTCGTTCAAGAACGGACCCCTATTGAAGATTGAAACCTTCCATAGCCGTGTCTTCAGTTCTTCTCCTTACTATTCTTCTGTGCATGGTTCTTCTTCACACCCGAAATATTATCTCTTCAGAATGAGATCCTTCTCTGTTTGTGTCTTATGTTGCGAAATCTCATAGGCCATTGGGCCATCAGTTCACTGTCCATAACAACACACATTAATTATGTTAATTATTTGAGCTTAGACAACACTTTGCCCATGAGATTACCAAATTGTTACCGAGTAAAATTTGATTATTTCCAAATGGCCCCAGATTCACAATGTTGCCGCCAACAAGGTGCTCACTGGGAACTTGCCCACTCTTTGCGCAAAATGGCCCGTACTAAATATGCGCTCACTCGAGCAAAGTGCAGCTATGGCTTATGAAAATCTCTCTGAAAGGTAAATGAAACCTACAGTCTCTTCCTCTTAATTCCACCCTCAGATTGGTTGGGAAACCATAATCTCTAATCACCCGTGTGGAGAAGATAAAGGTGGACCCTTTGTAGTCATTACACACGACCGTAGAACCAGTTTATGTGTCATTTAATGCCTTTCATCTCCGTCTCAGGATAATCACCGAAACGCTCAAAATATGAAATTAAACCAAGCTCTCCGCTCCATGACACCTCAGATATCCATCTAGCCACCGCCCAGACCCCACCCTTCCCACTGTGCTGATTGTTTTACTCTCGCCATAACGATGGTCATATACTTTCATTGTAAATGAAAAACATCATTGCTTCAGCCACTGGACATCACCAAAAAAGGCTTAACACAAAATGAGAACGAGAGAAAAAAGGAACGGAAAGGTATATATTTTCCCCGTAATAATTGTCGAACCCTTTCAGTAATTTACTTCACCCTGTTACGTTGCCGTAATAATTGAAACCAAGTGCACACAACGCTCGTAAAAAAGTTTCAGATACTCACCTCACTCGCCCCATACACGCGCCCAGGAGGGAGGAAGTAATTCAATTATAGATGTGTAAAGGTAACCGAACCGCTGTTACGTCCCTCTTCCCAATTACCAAACCTGTATTGAGCACGACGAAGTTTCCCTTATTTTTACAATTCCTTTTTTTTTTCGTACTTGTATCCGAGGTTTAGAGACCCAGCTGTACACCTCCTCATCGTGCCTCATCGACAGCAGGTTTTGAAAAGTTGCAAACCGCTCCTTTGATCACCCATTAAATGCTAATTAAAATCCTTTTAATGTAAGTGGCTCACCGATCCGTAGTTAAATCACCCACCCCTCTCCCCACGTGCATGAGTGTGTGTGTATATATGTGTGTCCTCGCATTGATTTTATTGAAAACTAAACATCTGGTCGGGAGATGGATCAGAATTTCGAAGTCCTTGGGTTTGGTTTTCCTTCCAGCGAAAATGCTAAATTTTTTGTCGATGCGGTTCTTATAGTCCATCTGTACTTGCAGCTGCTCGTTGTAAACTTCTCCACACCGAGAGTGGGGGTTTCAATTAGCAGCATTTGCATAGAACCAACAACCGAGAGGAACGTTTATTTTTGGTTAAGGATTGAGTGCTCGAGGACATCTAGCATAATTTTCATTCTTCGAAAAACGTAATTGAAGCCATACGATGGATTGTTCGGATTCTGTTGTGGGGCTTGAGTAAATCCATCAATCTGGTCGATTATGAAGGAACAATGGCAAGACGAAAATAAGATGAGTCTGAGACAGAGGAGGAGTTGAGAGACCTGAGACCGACTGAGAATCTAAGAAGCCATTGAAGTAGCGTGCAAATTAATTAAGAGACAGAGGGGGCATTGGGTATTGTGTGAGAATTAATAATTATTCGAAATGAGATATCCATTATAATCCAAGCACAATCGTCGGAGGTGTTATCTATGTACTTCAGTTTGCATGTACAGCTCGTCTCAAGATGTCTGTGCGATGCGGAGCGAAGCGTTCATGTGGTTACGTGCTGAAGGAGGAAGGTTTGTTCCTTCGTTACACAATTAGTCTAATGTAAGGCGCTTATGATGTGTGCGTGTAAGGATGTGCGTTTCTCCTTACAAGGCTTTCATACCTCGGTGGGCTCAGAGTGAGGGATAGAGTGTGTGGAATGTAAATATTGCATTAATTGATTAGAACTTCATTTCGTCTTGTTCTTGCTGGGTACGTAGGCCTTGGACCGCAAATCCCTGCGCTACTGATTGTGTAATTGGAATTAACAGTGGAGTAGGCAGCCGTTGAGAGGGTATTCCAGGGATTGAATGTTTAGGGAATTGACTGGGGGATTTTAAAGTCTACATGGTCAACACTTCTAGCCAAGTGGCTTATGAATCACGTTAAGCATTTGTCTTGTCCGATACATTTGCCTCGCGAAAAATGATGACCCCAGTCTTGGGAATCATTCCCAAGACAGTGGTGGTCACACTTTTGTAGGATGCGCTTTCATAAGCCGATGGTTTTTTCGGAAAAACATGCTGTGGTGTTATGAATTCAAGTTTTCCTGGCTCGAATCAGATGGGATAAGATTTCTTTGACGTCCGCCTTACCAACAACACGATATGAACGGCGGCGGGAATGTGATGGTATGGACAGCTTTTCGAGACATCACATTGTGATTGTAAAACCAAGAAATGAACAATTTTTAAGGGAAAGCCATCCAAGAAAATGTAAAGCGTGCTGAAAAATAAGAGTGTTCCTCGAAATGTCGACTTTCACGGTTGTTTTCCATAATTTCAATGCAATGCAATATATTGTGCTATTTATGTGGCCAAGCATAGCTTAAAAACCTTTTAAAACTCCTCTCATATTTTGCAATTAAAAGATTAGCTGTACTGTTACAGGCTAAAAAACAGCCTTGTTATTGATAAAAGCGCAAGTGTGCTATTTATTTCCCCACCACTGTGCGTCCCTTCTTTCTTATGTGCCCTTCGATTAAGTCGTAGATGACCGCGTAATTAGTTTTGATATTCCTTTCAAGCCCGCCAGGTTAAGCAGGATGACGTTGGTGATTCTCGATGTCGACAACCAACTCACGTAACATATCAAAAAACGATTTGGACATGTCATGGGACTTTTTCAACGTCATTCTTGAGATTTTTGTGCATAGCTCTTTCGCCAACACAAGATGCCCGATCTTCCAAGTGCGTCCAAGCGCGGTTGACCTTGACGTGATAGCACAGCGATCCATAAAAGTGGCGTTTGCTAGCATTGAATTGGTCACAGCCAAGATGGATTAGACGGTGACTTGGGGTAAAACGATGCATATGCTGTCTTCGAGAAAGTAGACACAACATCGACGACTCGGACAGAACGTCATCGTAGGCAAATATACTTTTCGTAGTTAGAGACCTTGGCTCCCAAGAAATCAGTACACTGGAGCACTCAGGCGTAAAAACTGATCCTACTTTTACTCTAGTTTCATGGTCTTCCGAAGGAAGACCAGATGGCGCTTCTGTGATGAGCAGCCTACATAATCAGCTCTCGCCACTTTAGCACCAAAGACCTGTCTCCTGATCCGAGCAAAGACGGGACACTGCAGTGTCATCGTCTTCTCCACAGGCGTCGCAGAGGGTTTCGTCGCTTAGGCCAAGCACATTATGTTCGGCGAAGGTGTAGTGTCCCGTCTGTACGCCTGTAAGTCGTCTGCAATCGTTTTCGCCAAGGGATAACAAAAATGCACTGGATTTCTTACAGAAATCTTATTTGGAAGCATGCACTTGGTGTGTATGTGTCCTGGAGAGCCATGCCACCTTCGATTGTGTTCTCGAGAGGGCCAACCATCGATGGAAGCTCTAACCAAGGACGCAGTTAGACCCAGCACAGGTTCAACTCCTGAGAATGTTTAATCAGATCCTTGTCTAGCAAGATCATCGGCGATCTTATTTCCAGCGATCCCGTGGTGACCCGGGACACAGACAAATCTTAGTGAAATATGACTGCAGATCAAAATCAGAAGCGGTTAAAGGATTGCCATCAGTGCCATGACTAAGCACAGAATAAGTCTCGCCAATCAGTGTTTGATCGATGATTGAGGTCCAGAGGCAACTGACTAGCAGAGGCAGGAAAACAACTTAGCTCCAACCTTCGATTTCGAGTCAGGGGAAAATGCAATTGAGGACAATCACGGAATCGGTGGCACACAAAAGTGGGGAAGGTCACCCGAACTAACTTAGATGGCACCAGTTGGGGAGTGTTGTTGGTTGTGGCCCAGAATCACTTCTGTCTATAGAGCCGTACAGAAATGAAGAACATCGGGAGTGTCTAATTTCAAAGCATGTGTAGGAACAGAGGTAAAGCACCTAGCTTCTACAGCAGCCAATTGTGTTGTGCCCGCTATTGCTCACGACTGGAAGGGACCTACAGTTTTATGCCGATTCCGAAACGGCCAATTTTGAGAAACAGTGTCTAGGCATTTTATTCTCTTCAAGCATTATTAATGACTCGAAATTTACAAAACCACATCTCACTGTCTGTCAAGAGGCATAGTACGATAGCCCATCTGAGCAACAGGAATCTTTAAAAAAAACTTAAACACCGCCGAGCTACGCATTTTCAGTCTTTGACGAGAGTTTGGTGATTTTAATAAAATCCCAGACATTTCCATCGCTGAGGAACCAAAGAGTACGCCTTATTTACAGACGCCAAAAACCTGCTTAGTCTGGCCTCGTGCCATAGCTCATCCAACAAAACTCGGATTAATTCAAAAATAAAGCAGAACAAATTAAATCCCTTATCTCTTAGCGGGCTCGTGTTACGTGATCATTTTTGTGAGCATAGTAGCGAAAGAAAATCAGCGGAAACGCCTCCAGAGAATTCCACAAATTATTATGGAACGCAATCACAGCCGACAGGAACACAAGCGAAAAGCAAAAACTTCCGCCAAGCACAAGCCCATAAAGACATTTCGCTCTGAAGCGATTTTGAAAACTCCGAGTTAAGTTACCCTTCCAACCCCCACCACATCCCGTTTCGGTGCAAAAACCTCACCTGAGCTACAATGTTAATCAACTTCCCTTTCATAAGAACCTTCATGCGGCATAGGGCATAAGCCATATGTCGCAGAGCATACAGCATGTGGCATATGGCATACGGCATACGGCATACTCGAAATTACTAGACTTTCCTTGCACTCCCTCGCCCCGCACATTGAGAGCAATTCTCCGGGCTGGCGTGAAATGAACTTGAATTAGTTCGTGCATAACCTCGCCTCGCACACAAGAAATGTAAACTTTAACGCACTTTGTTGGTACGAATCGGTTTTCGTTTGTTGTGGATGCTCATAAATCACAGCACGTCCTTATGAGAGTATGTGCCTCTTTGCAGCGAAGTGAGCTGGCTTATGCCACACAAATATGCATGCACTCACTTTCGTCCTTCATCGAGCTCGAGTCTTTTGTGCTACAGCCCGCATTTCGCCCACCCACTCACATCACCTGTATGTCCGCTTGGGAATTCATCGTCGCCCATCGAATATTTTATCTTAAATTCCTCTCGTTGACTCATTGCAAGGACCATGTATGTTTGAATTGAGTCCCTGATTGCTCTGTTCTTCGGTAAATCCTCTCTCCTCCCCCAAACCCCCCTTGGACAAGGGGGATTATGGCGTGATTTACAAGTGGGTGGTGATGTTGAAACATTTAATTTTCCACCTTCACAGGATGGCCGCGCCACTAGTCCCACGATCTGCAGACTCATTAACGACGCGACTATAAAATAAACTCAATTTCCTCCGCCGACCAGCCCTGCGTATACGCAATCTTACTTAATCATCGATTTTTCTGATTTCCTTCTTCAGTTTTCTGCAATTTTTCTCTCACCCCCTCTCGCCCCGTCCCGTGTGCCTTCTCAGTTTGTATCTGTTCTTTCGCGTCGCCCCCGCTCCTCTTTATTCGCCCTATTTTTCTGGCTTATTGGCATAAAAACAGATTAGAATCGAGAGCAAACAGCAAAGAAAACCGAAGAAGGTTCAGCCGAAAGGAAAATGAGGCAATTAAGATTTTCAGTTTTACTTAGTTCTCCAAAGTCTCCCAATGGCGGCAAGAGGGTTGAATAAAAATGAAAATGAAAAATCCAGCAACACGAACTGCCCGCGATTAACTTTTCCTTTAGGGGCCAAGGCCAGGCCCGAGCCAGGAACTGGGCAAATGGCTGTGTCATTGGAAAGTTGTTGATTGGAATGTAAAATAACAACGGGTCGTAAAGATGTGAATTGATTTAAAACACTTCTCATCTGTCCCCCTAAGTCCGGGATGGCCGAGAATAAATTAATAATAACGTAACGACATCGCTGAGACATAAAAGTAATTAATATTTTTAGTACTGCCGATGGATTAAGGCGATACAGCAGATGTATCGAATGTCCTTTTTGGTGACATGGTAAGGTCGTGTTAGATTTTATGGGTCGCCAGTTCGGTCGGGATGTCATGTGCCTATGTTATGAAACTTTATCTGAATTTATTGACTTCTTCTACGGGAGTCCTTTCTGGCGCACTCTGCGTTTTTAACAACCCGTCCTGAGTAAATCTGAGAGCGTCGGGATTTATTTCTTTGGGACCCGTAATGCCTTCGTTAATGTGATGGTTATGGTGCTGACTTGAGTTAGAGAGATAGGCCTGGGGTCAAAATAATAATTTGCTAAGTAAGCGGTGAGTGAATATTTCCTGCGTCTGTAAATTCATAGTTAAGGTTGTACAAGCATTTATTAGCTGAAGCTGAATTATTGAATACACAAGTTGTTCTTAGTTGTGCTTAAAGCGGATCATATGATATACGCTGTTGGCCGAAACTAAAAAACGAAATATCCTCACATTGGAAAAAATTACAACAATAAATGGACTTTTTACAAGACGATATAGTTGTGAGCAATCGTCGTGCTTGAGATCACAATGCCTAGTTCTTTCTGTACACTTTTTGAGGACATTTGAAATGCATATAAATCAGAGGATTGATGCACAAAGAGCAATCATATTACTCTTTGGACTCACCACTATAGCAAGCCAGGCGGTTAACATCCCTATGCAAGGTCGATGTGCTGCAGGAATAGGCCAATTGGGATGTGCCTCTAAATATTAACTTCATAGCAATACTATTTATATGTATATATGTAAATATATCTATAAATGCTTAGAGTGGCTGACTACCTTAAGGGTAGTCACACTTAGGTCAGGTAGGTCCGTTATGTTACCAGGATATCGAATGGACCATAATCCGCGAATCATTTGTAGCTCGTAATAAAGCGATGGAGTTGACTGATGCTGATACTGATCGGTCAAGTCGTGGAAATATGGGAAGCCTAAGTGACATTTCAATTGCAAAGAAGGTGTGAACTGGTTACTTCTTCCTCCTCATCCCTACAACTTCTGCAGAAGTCGTTATAGGGGCTACCTAGTCTTAATTCGTGGATTCCAATGACACAATGCCCGGTTATAACGCCGATGAGATCAGTATACTCTTTCTGACCAGGTCGCGTGAACGTTTTGGATCGATCGTAGGCCGTAGTTGCTTTGTGATGAGGCATCCAATGCCAGTTTTTTAGTAGCGATATGAATGGACGGCAGTTCCCTGTCCAGAAAGAGGGTTGAGGTGGTGGCCTTTTCTAGCGAGTTGTATCCGAGAGCGATACTATTTTTTCAATTATCAAGTTGCAACCTCTGCTAATGTCGCCAATGGCATCCAGCCATCAAAAGAGTGATAATTTACTTCTTCTGTTCTGATTAGGGTGCACATCGCTGGCGAATGCTCCTTCCATCGTTTCAGCTGACCCTCATCCGACATGAGCAACAATCCGTCTGCACCTTTTACTGGGAGTTCACTTAAGCTGAGGCCACCTATCAGCTTTTCGTGATTCTATAGACGGCTTTGCTGTAGGACCTAGCTGCTGCTTCTTCTCCTTTCGAGGCCGCATTAATATAATTCCGGTTGTCACGCTACGTTGTACTTAACCCATTATATATATAGCGACTCTAGCTCCATCTCCGCCACTTCATATTGACCATCCAATATTTTTAAAAAGTATTGTCGAAATACCGGCTCTGATGTGACTACGCAACGTCCATCTCCTCATCATGGCTTGCGCAGGCAATTCGTGGCACCGTGGAGCGTGTAAGATGCAGGAATTGAACCCGGACGACTATATACAACACCATGAGTTCTGTAATTGGGCGCTACCAGCAATGGTCTCATGTATAGAACGATTTAAACCGACTTGCTGTGGCCGGACCTCGACAATAGTGGTATATCTGACCTGCGGTTACAGCTAGACTGGAAAACTTACCATATAGCGACGTAAGGCTCGATTTTGTGAATGAGAAATTTAGCTAGAGTTCATCAATGGACCGCCGCGATTATGCAACTTGAATCCCCGGTAGAACATCAAGTCCTTAGTCTACGTACAAGGAAAACCTACCGTCTATGAAGAGAGAATTAAACAAAAATGGAGCATTCTCATGAAAAGGGAAAATATATTTTTTTAAATCTAAAGCACAAGCACAAATGTAGAAATAATTTTATATAATAAATTTTGCTTTTAGAGGTTTTATTTTTCATTTTTGACTTATCATGGGTGAGCTGTGATAAGTGACACCTGTCAAAACCGAACATTTTCAGATGGAATTGACATTTCATCGTTGATATTTTTTGTGCTCTAAAATTTCTGCTTGAATGGGTAGCTTCCTAAAAAAAATCCGGTATTGTGTGGTCCGATGAGGAATGCAACAGTCACCACCCTGAAAAATGCACTGTCTGCTATGTTGAATGATCATGAATGCTCCGGGGGAATCATGGGCCGTATTTTTTCAAAGATAACCATGTGAACAATGTAAGCATCACTGGTTCCCACTATTGTTCAATGATTTTTAACGTTTTTTCCCAAATTATTTTATGAAGATATTCAACTTTCGATACCAATTTGTATGGCGCTCCGTTTATCAAAGCAGTAATGTACCTGGCCACATGTATAGACCCAGTACTAAACATGCAAACGGTACGTCAGCCATCTTGAGTCTGCTACTAATGTACCTGGACACATGTGTAGACCAAGTAGTAAACACACAAACGAGTCCGCCAGCTATCTTGATCGCAAGAACTTCTGTTGTTCTACGTACGAAAAGCCCTTCAACTGAAATTAAACACTATTATCTTGCAAACATACTTAAATACCTAGACTGTATTTCTATTTTCTCACCTCCCTTTTCTGTTGTTTCTTTTTCAGGTGCGATTAGAAGCTCGCAGCAGACACTTCTCTCATTTCGGCAGCAGTCAATCAGCATTTAGTGATTATGTATCAAGTAAATTGTTGCAGATAAAGCATTGATATCCGCAGAGACTGTCCGAGCTACGGACGCAGACCCCTTCACAGTGCACAAAACATTCGAAACCTCCGTAATCAGGATGTTATTTCAAAGAAGCAGAGGTCAAGCACCTCCGCTCGTAGTTCTATTCCTTCTAAGCTGCACCATCGGTCCGAGTGACTCGAACACAACACCTGAGAGTAACTTTCAAACTTCAACGCACTCAGAAACAAAAGAAAGCAGTGTCGATGTTCACCCCTTCACGGATGTGCCTCTTCTAAATTCCGCCATTAAATCACCCTCCGTTGACGTAACAAGGAATCCAAATGTACTTTCGGTCTCACAAATCACCTCGTTCAGTGGAGTAACTTCTTTAACGACGGCAGAAACTTTGCCCTCGCCCCTGCCATCGTCATCTGTCTCCACCTCGTCGTCATCATCGCCACCAACAGCATCAGCAGAAGCAGGGGGAGAAGCAACATCAGAAGTGGTCGTTCCATCAATGCTTCCTGTCGAAAGCAGCAGCAGCAGGGGTAGCAGTAGCGACAGTATTTCCATCAATGTTCCACACACAATTGCGGTGTCTACATCAGTCCCATCCACTGACCCCTTAGAAGCACGTGAACCGATTTCCAATCAACCAGAAACCGATCAGGAGAACACTGATGAACGTCCACCGGCATCATCATCAGTTGGGGAGGCTGAAATAACGCCCGAAACGGCATCGGTGATCCCAATGGTATCCCTTCCTTCGGTGGCCACCACCCAAAGTGTGGCCGCGCAAGCTACGACCACCTCGGCTTCCCCAGCAAATTCAATCCCAGCCCGCACAATGAATCAAACCCAGCAGCCGTCGGCCATGACCACGGCCCACGAAGCTCTGATTAATGATGTGCACGTCGAGAAGAAACTGGAAAACGGCTTGTATCGCATTAAGTTGGCCGAAATTATCACGGACCAATTTAATGGGGGAATTAATCAGCAGCAGTTGGACGGCACCGACGGCGGTTATGCTCCCCCGCCGAGGAACGCCAATGACCAGACCATCCTGAGTGCCGGAAAAATCAATATCGCCGACTTATATCCCCTCAAAGTGGAAGACTTCAATCCCATCATAAGGAATTCAAATGAAAAACTCATCCGAGAGAAGAATATTTACTTTAAGCCATCCGGCTCTGCGGCGGGCTCCTCCAAATGGGGTCAGCCAGACGAGGACGACGACCGGGACGTGCTGTCGAACTCCTTGGACGCCCTCTTCGAGGCCGAGGCAAACACTCCTAATGAGCACTCGGTGAATAGCCGGCGCCAAGATGCCAGTCCCACTGCCTTTGACTCAAAATCCGCCTCAGTCAACCGACAAAGGGGCGAGATAACCGACTTCACAGGCAAGCTCCTTCAGGAGAACGACGGCGTGATAACTGAAATCGAGAAGAAATTCCGCCTGGATGAGTTTGAGCAGTCAACAAAACCGCCAGCCGCAGCCAAACACCCCACGGCCACTGTCGACCCGCCCAGGCCGAAGCTGACTGTGAATCACCAAATCGAGTTCATAGATCGCCGCGTCAAGAAGAGCTTCGAGTTCCCCTTGCACCGCACACCCGAGACGGCTCGAATTGGCTTCGCAAACACGAAGTTCAAGTCCGACACCGCAAAGCTGGAGACTGGCGAGTCCCGTCTATCCGACGCCCATCCCGAGTTCTCCACGACAAAATTCTACAACAGCAAGGAGCTGTACAACGAGATGCTCCAGAGGAAAAAGTCGTCCGCTGTGCTTACGACCGCGAGTCCGCCGCCATCTTGGCCCTCGCCATCGACTCCAACTGGGAGCCAACTAATTGGCAGGACTCTAACCACAGTCGCTGCAACCACCCCCGACTTCAGGCCAGTAGCGCTCGTCAACGGCACACGTACAAAGACTCTAAAACGTGTTAAAGTTGCCATGCAAAAGAATAGCAGTCCTCAGGTGGCGATGCCACTTGAACGTGAGAAACAGCATCCAACAGATACTCGCACTAATGAGCAAAAATTATACCCATCGTCCTCGCCGGTATTGAATAACAGATTCGAAGCGGGGGCACACTACACTTCAGCCGCTCCTTCACCTGCTGGGACGACCCCCGAGGCGAGCACCGTTGCCCCCACCACTACCAGCACGAACTTCAGCAACAGCGACAGCACCACCACACCGTGGCAATCCTCTTCGCCGTCGTCGTCAACCACATCTGTTGTTGATAACCGCTCGACTAGCCCGACAAAGAAAACTAAATCGAAGCCGATATCAAGGCCACGTATTCTGTCGCGACTTCAGGAGAAAATCAATTCCTTGGAGTGCGACATCCAGATTCTGCCACAGGAATCCCACATATGGCGCGGCAATGAGACCCACGAGTTGATGCTTCCAATTGTGGTGAGTTCATTACGTACGTATGAGTTTATGGATCTCGCACGCACACGTGTGTGCGAGTGGGTGGAGGGTGGGAATGAGATTTCGTCGCCGTACTGCGACGCAGATAATCTATTTTTTAATGTGTTCAACTAATATTTATTTACTTACTTAAGATAAATGTATCAGTCGTGTGATGTAATCAGTCGAAATTGATTTACGAGCGTGTGCTTGCGGGGGGATGCGTGGGAGCAGGGGCTCTTGTTTTTTGTTCTTTGGCGAAACGCTCATGCACACCGTCCTTTCGGTGTTGCGCACTGGGGCACACGTTAATCTTGTAGGACGTCCTAATTGAAAAAGTTTATTTGATTTATCTTGACAAGTTGAGAGATTGTTGAATAGATTTTCTGCGGTTATTTGTTACTGGGAATGAGCAGCGATTGGGTGGGCGACTTGCAATGTGCTGATGCAAGTTGCTTTCACCGCACCAAAGTTCAAGGGGAATTCGGTGACAGTTTAGGTTCTCAGCAACAACTTCTAAACAATAAGTAAAAGCGGCGAATTCCGATATTGCGGTCCCACTGAAACTTCAAAATTTCAAAGGAAGGCTAGAATCAAAATCTGTTTGGAAATGAGAAGTGGTTGGTTGGTATCGCCTTTAACTACATATCTTAATTTAAAGATGAATCACTTGAAAGCGGTGTTCACACTTAACAATGTGTCGCGACGATGTGCTTTAATGGCCGAGTTCGCTCTACTTTCCGTTTTACTTATTGATGAAATAATGGAAAATGCTAGGACGAACAAAAAGCATTGGAAAGAAACACACCATCTTTGGATTCGACTCCATCGATGATGTTCAATTTCCTTTCTCTGAGTCGGCGAATGGTTTGCCAGAACACCTTTTTCGCGGATCTATGGTCGCTTTTCAACTTCTCGCCGGACTCTCATTTTTTTGGAGTACTACGCGCTTTGTATAATTTCTACCATATCGAGATGTGGATTCTTTATAATTTAGATTGCGTTTAGGCATAACTCCTGATGAGTTAGAGTCGTAGGCGGAGGATCATGTGGCCTGGAGGTATATCGTGCGTCCTGGCCCATGCGGGAAACTGAATGTGATCATTGAACCTACTAGCACGGAGTTTTGCTCAGGGGTTGTCAGAGACGTCCTTTCGGCGGTTGTGAAGTTTTGCAAAAGGAGGCACTCGGTCTTTGTGCACTTAAAGAAATGAAACCTCAATAATTTGTTTGAAGAAGTCCCAAAGGAGCACTCCCCCAAAAAGGGTATGCAGATAGAACGGGAATGCAGATTTTTCAAAGCATTTGTTTGTCATCGCAGTTCCACGAGATGCATGAGCGAGATACATGTACCACGAGTTTGGGTGTAAGTCGGGATGAAGCAAAGAAGTTCTCTTCCGTAATATTGATAAGAGAATTAAATGAAAACTATCCCGATGAATTTCGCAATTATTTGCGTATGTATGCACCGACGTATGAGGAATAATTGGGCAAAATAAGCCCGCACATCAGAGAGACGCTATTACATCGCATGAACGTTTGTCTGCAGCTCTAAGATTCTCGGCAATAGGAAGAGGTTTCTCAGATTTAGCACCCGTATTGGTTAATCCGCAAAATCCACTAAACCATTCATTTAACACTTCATTTGGGCATTGCTTACCTTTTGCCTCCCCTACCTCTGGAAAAATTCGAGACAACATTATTTTTTCACATTTGATGTCATTTTTCATTCCGCCGATGTGCACTCACTAAAATCCCAATCAGAAATGAAAAATGTACTGAAGTTGTACAACACATGTTTACACCTAACTACAAGTCGATCAATCATGCTGATTGAATACAAGTCTGCGGTCTAGTTGTAACGAGCATACATTGACGATTTGGCCGAGCAAACACGATTGTCAAGCAAATCGTAGTTTGTTGAGTGTGAACTCGAGTCTTGTCAGCGCGCTGAAAAGTCATTAAACAACGTGCTAAATTTGGAGGTTTGTTTAACTTGACAATCTTACAGCATTTCGCTAAAATCCAACATTTGGAAATGTTGAAAAACATGTGGCAAAATACTGAACATTTGACCTGAAATATTCTCTCGCAAGTGAACAGGACCCACAGTTTTATGCCGACTCCGAATCACCAATTTGATAAGCTTTTTCTAGTTATTCCTCGTTGAGCATTGTCACTGACTCAAAATCGAGGTGGACACTGAAAAGGATTCTGCTTGTACCCAGAATCGAACATGGGCTGGGTAGCCTCAAGTGTGTAGGGGTGGACGCAACTCCACGGCTGCCATGAGGTGGAGTAAGACTTTATTTATTTTCCTTTGACCGAACGTCACTCGAATAGTCATTCTAATGTGGCCACCTCGAGTGATTATCCGATTATTAAAATATCTCGATCGTTAAAGTCTCGAAAAAAAGCATCCTTCGACACCTGTTGCCTGTCTGAGAATGGTTAATCGAGTTGCATGTCCATATTGTGATGGCAATGAGGTACATGCTTCGCTAGATCGTCAAATTCACAGTTTAAAGGGATATCTCCTTTACCTGGTTCCTAACACAAGAAAATTACTAACTATTTACCAAAATCTTGAGATGAACTACAACTATATCGAGCACACTTCTTAAGAACATCACATTTTAAACCGTTTGCTCAAAAAATATAAGACTGTATCCTTACATCTGTATACACTTACAATACAAGGCCACTTCTTTGGCGCAAAGTGTGTCAAAACCAGGCTTGTGCATTTTCGTTCAGTCCAGAGAGCGCTCAGCTTAGTGCAAATCTGGTGATTGAACTAGTTCCCTTTTCTAGTTCATTTAGTTCACTGCTCAGGAAAGTATAATCAGCTAAACATTCGTGGACATACATTTTTAAAATACTCTACACATAAACCACCGGCAAAGTAACGATTCTCTTTTTGCTTGTGCTGCTGGAGACAAAAAACAACCCTTTTGTGCACAACGGTCATACACACTTTAAACAAAAAACAACCCTGATGAGCAAGCACAAGGAACATGCACACACAAAACAAAACGCTCAATTTAGATCGGTCTTTTCTACTAAGTTGCATGCATGCAGATTGCAGAGTAAGGCAAGTACCTGAGCTTCGTGTGTAAAATAAAGTGACATTGTGAACTAGTTCACTTAGCCCACTCGTTAGAGCTCTATTTTGAACTAGTTCGTCAGTGAATTACACAAGCCTAGTCAAAACAACAAATCGCCTCGGTAAAGCTGGCAAAGCTAACCTCGCAATGAGGTCCTTGTCGATACCCAGTCAATTTTTGAATAGCTTTGCTTGGGTAATAAGCAACTCACACTCGACAATCCAATCTTTACTTACTGGTCAGGCTTGATGCGCATGTCTGAGCTATAGCGGCCTTGTTCACGCCGTTTCCAGTCATCAAGACTAAGCTGTCTTGAGTCAGCCATGACTTGGTCTTTTACCGGAGGCCGGTCTCCTACTCGAACCAGGAGGCTCGCGAAGATTCTCTGAGCTAGAGGATTGTTGTTCATGTGCTTTGTAACGAATGAATGGCGCAGTTGGTTCTTAACTGGTTAAAGGGGTCCCCGGTTCGAATCCCAGTAAAAGCTTTTATCTGGTTTTCAAATCTCGTCCAGAAACAATTTGCAGTCGGCACTATCACTGGAGTGGTAGATCAGTGGTAGTAGTCTGACTGTGGGTATCACGATGATGTTCTCAGTGTGCTGGTGAATTTACTAGCAGCCCCCTACCTTACCCTTCCCTATTTCTTGCGCTCCATGAAGCCAAGCCAGTGCTGTGGATTTTTGCCCTCTGGACTACATCCTAATCTTGGTACTCTTGGTAGTAAAGCTCGGAGACTTCGCCGTTATCTATCTACCATGAAACAATCTAGAAAAGAGAGAGACTACCCACGTATATCACTACTTTTTGAAACGACTGATCACACCAATCGGAGATGGTCCGATGGCACAATGTGCTTCACAGCGAACCATTTATGGTCTACTATCAAAACGACGTCTTTTATCGACGTTACCACTACATCATTAGAACTCACGTCTTCAGGTAAGTCTGCCCTACAATGAAGTCTACAGAATTTAAAGAAATGGGGAGAGGAGAAATCCATTGCTCACCTTCTCTGCAGGGGTCTAGGGTGTAACTCCCTCAATTACGTGGCCGAGCAAAGCAACATTTGTGTCAGACTTCTTCATCGCTTTGTAAAAAGCACCAACTGGCTTTGAGGGTAAAATCGACTAGATCCAAGTGTGGCTGCTGCATCTTGGTAGTCAGCCCTCTTACCAAAAACCTCATGGGACTCACACAAATTCAATACTGTTATCCATGTCAGCAGACATTCTAAAGCGTGCGCTCTATACCCCATCGGCCTGAAGAAAGGAACAAGGATACGGCAAATTTCAAATTCATGGCATAAGTTAGTCTCATAATATTGAAATGAGATTCAAAATTGAGTGATAATCATCATTCGCCTAACAAATCGGTTGTCACTAAATCTAGTTCATTGTAGCCAATGATGAGTGGTGATTGTGCTGGTTATAGCAACAAGTACCGAGAAAAATAGCGGACTCGATGGGCGGACCTGCTTCTGTGAGTCCAATAACATTGTAGGACCCCATAAGCAGTTCGACAAATATCATACACTTCAGATTTCAGATTTACAGAACCATGACCAAACGCCACCATCACGTCATCCACGAGCCGTTGCGTCCGCATTAGCATCTAATTTGTCTGAGAAGACAGTCGTTTAATGAAGCGATGCCCAAATGGCATCAGCACCGTGGTTCCCAAGAATACATTATCCACTCCTGTGGTGTGCACACATCCATCTGACTGGACTAGACTGGTGATAAGCTATTTCTTGGAATTTGTGGATTAAGTGATCCAATTAGTTCGTCGAGACAGAACTGCTTGTTTCACTGGCAAGTGATTCCCACACAAGAGATCATCTACACAATCTATGCGGCAATCATCGTCGCCCCCCGGCACTCAGAAATGATTACAGACCTCATCAGGAAATTACAAAAATACCGAACACATCCTTCCTGCTCAGGATAAATGAATTCACTAATAACTCTTATCGTCTTCACAGTGCTACGCTTCCCCGCATGCCTTTGAGCTGAAGTGGCGATAAAGGTAGCCTTTAAGATGTTACCACACTCGGCTTGGTCCCGCTGTCAGTCATAAAAATTCGCATAATGTAGTGGCTTTCTGCAACCGACACTTTGGCACGTCGAATACCTGTTTCATCCCCCTCCACTTACATGTGTACGTACACGCTTGCACGAGTATCTGTGTCTGCATCTGTATCTGCTTTGCATATCGTACGAGGAAATTAGATATGTTCAAAGGATACCCGGTTGAGTGTATCCTTTTTGTGTAATGAGTTTCCACGGTTTTCATGAATTATTATTCATGTTCACATGGTAACTGTATCTGTGATGGTGTCTTGATGCTTCACCCTCCGCTGCTCAAGAGAGGGACTCTGCTCCTGTGGCGGAGTGTTTTCATGTTTCCGTTTTTTTTTTTCATAGAATCTCAAATTGTGAGCTTGCATGAAGTTGTAAATTAGTATCATACGCATGCAAGTTGGTTGTTTGGTTGTTTTGGCATGTTTCGCCTGAAAGTGGAGTGCACACGCAGTCGCTTCGGGGTAAGAGCAACTTTTGAGGGAACTTTTTGCGAAGCTTCTTCATGCTATTGGCTTTGACTGATACCCAACACGTCCTCATTTGGTGGTTATACTGAGTCTTCTTTCCGCTCGCTGAAGTGAAGTGCTCCTTGATTCAGAAATAATTTCACCTGCAAATGGTTGTGAATTAATATTAGTTGAGTGTGATGCGCACGATGCAGCAGTGAGGAAATACATGCGATAATTGAGGTGGAATTTTACCTTTCACTCAGGTTTTTTCCCCGCAGGGCGAGTGTACTTGAAAGGCAGCATTCCGTTGGAGGTTGCATCAGAGGAGGTTGATGCTTCTGATGTTCTTATAGAGCTAATTTTCAATGCGGTTTGACTGGGTTACTGCAATTTGTATCATGTCATATAAAGGGTCTTGACTTTTGTTCATTTGGAGCAGGCGTCTTGGTAACACAGCAGTTGTCCAACTTGTTGTGACGTATGTGACAAATCCAGATGGATAGCAAGTCACCAAAACTAACCAAAGTCATACGCGCAGGGATGAAAACCAAATCAGCCACTGCGCAGTAAACTCGCCTCACTGCTCTCGTTCGTGGGATATATTGGGAGTTCATGTATGGGCCTTCACAACTGTCAGTTTCAGTTAGGTTAAGGTGGCCGACCCTCGGACCAGCGTAGGACAGTGGTTCTATTCCGAAAACCATTTTATTCATTTAACAAAGCAGTGATGATGACTGACACTCATATTGTCGTGTGTTAGATTGGCCAGATCAAAGAAGAAATAAGTTCCTATGCGATTTTTCCTGTGGGAGGAGAGGGTGCAATCAAGGTGTGCAATGGTTTTCTCCACGTCTTTGCAACTTCTGCGCAGTCGTTATAATGCAGAACCAATCAGGAGGTGGGATTTTAAATGGCGCAGTGGCCGGTGATAGTGTCGATGACAGTCCCGAGAGCCGGTCTTCTTAGTAAGAGTAGACCACACTTGCACAGCTGCGTTGTGGTTCTTGTAGCCTAGCTGTATTACATTTCACGACTGAGCAAGTAAACTGCAAACAATTGATGATCTCAAAGGCATTGAAAGATATGCCATTCGGCAATTTGTGTCAGATTTATGGGCTAATACCATGCGAAATTGGACTTCACGAAAACGTGCTTAAAGCAATGTTGCTGCAGTCGACTGAACGAGGTAATGACAAGAGGTAACGACGAAACGACATTTGCTCATGTCATAAAACGATTTGAGTGGATATCTGGCATACAACATTTCCATTCTCAAGTAAGACTCGAGGGTACTTATGGAAATACCCTTTTCCAATAAAGTGCCTTAAATGGGAAATACATTTTTTTGCAAGCGCGTTTAAGTGCCTTCGCAACGCAATCGAACCATTGTCGAATGTTGCGATGATGCTGTCACACGTACGCATTTTGTACATCATCGAAGTCATGGGGTATTTGAAAATATTCTCACATTGTGCGTCACAGTTCGTAACAAGCCTGTTTTTACCTCTCCGCAGACAATTCAAGGAAAACTCCTACATCGGTATGCATGAGTTATCCAACTCACTCATGAGCTAACGGCTCAGGACAATAAACACCATCATAACCTGGTTGGTTGGGAATGAGAGCACCACCATAATTCGACTAGAACCATCGACAGGAGAGTCCTGCAAAGTACAGAAGGCCCAAGTTAAACAATGGAAATCGTCTTATTTGCTGAAATAAAAATTCAAACCAAACCTTTCAACACACAATGCATCTACGCACGTCTACATATGTACATGTGTGGTTCGTGTAGCGCACGAAACAGTCAATCAAGGGCGCAAACGAGGCATGCCAGTTGAGCAATTGAGCGATGTTAACGTTTAAGACGTGTGATGTTTAAGTCTTGTGTATGTACGCAAGTATAACTCGTTGCGGCTATCAAATGTTCGAACATTTGGATTTTTCCCACGCGTGTTCTGCGTGTTACTGGTAACTTACGGAATTCGTCAAAACTTTTTTGACGCTTAGCATCTCCGGCTCGTGAAATTTGGTTCCGTCCCACATTCACAACGCATTCGTGGGCGGGGTTGTGTGTTTAGTCGTTCTTACTGCTAATTTAGGAAAGATTCATCGATGAATGCGGGGAGGTTTATGTAATTAGGTGATAATTTGACAGCCAAAAAAAAAAAACAAAAAATATGCTTATACCGGTACAAGACCTCGAACTCCGCACTATAGTTGTGAACAAAGGGGTCGCGGCCCATAGCACGCACGAGAAATCACCAAGCCACTAGACCCACCGCCATCGACTCTAACTCATCAGAAGTTATGCCCAAGCTCTTGGGGACTTGGTCCAACCACCTCGTTCTGAGTCTTCCAAGCGATTTCTTACCTTATGGAATCGCATTCTAGGCTCGCCTTGGTAGTCGTGATGATGGGCACATTTGCACAAGACCATCGAAGCATAGCCCTTACAGTTCGAATACCGCCGTGTTTCCCGTCCAATCACGATGACCCACAACAGGAAGAAATCTCATCTCGGTCACTTGCATTCGCGATATCACTCTTAAATTTCATGACCATTGGTGAGTGTTGGGAAATGACTCGACCTCGAAAAACTTAAACTTCTCCACCTGCTTCAATGGTACACCATTGACAGTGCATTGAACCGGCGTTCTGGAAATACCCATAACCTCGGATTTCGCTGCGTAAACCTTCATCAAATCATCAGTATATGCGGTCACAAGCCGTCAGCCGTCTGAAAGGATGTGATGATGACTAGTCATCTGCAAAAAATACTCTCTCTCTCAAATGTGTGTACAACATCTAGTTTATATATTTAAAAAGTTGGATGAGAAGATGCACCCTTCGACCTACGCCCACAGCACAAGTTGTCATCAGTCCTATACTCGTTCTGGGGATAACTTCAGAGTATAAGAGAAACTCGGTCGTATTGCCACGACTATGCTTTATGAGTTGCCTACGGGAATTTCAATTTTGATTGACTTCTTCGAGCATATTCACTGGAACGGGTTTTATGACATGTGTAATGCTGTCTTCCAAGTCTGCAATTCACTCTAGCTCATCGGCCTACACGAACAATTTAGTGTCTCCATAAAAATAGTCTAAAGGCGTCAAATTGCACTATCCAGCCGGCCAATTCGCCGGCACAAGCTAACCGAACTCAATTCTCATTTGATGCATATCCTGCAGGCTGGAACCTTATGTCGACTAGGTTTGGTTCGTGTAGTTTGGGGAAAACATATGTTTGAATTCACCGAATGCTGTGGGCGCGTTTGATGTTAACATTGTTCGCCCGTTCATCTGTGAAAGAATACGGCCAATGGTAGGGCCTTACCTTAAATCACACCAAACATGCCGAGTGTATTAGCAGCTCCTGTATAAAGCGGCTGCTCACCTGGCCAAATACAGCAAACTTTGCCAGAAATGAGCTACACGTGTACGGATTTCCGTTATGAAATGCTGACTGAGTATGTTCGACCTTGACACATATAGCTCACGAATCACACTTGAACTGTCAATGGTAGAACACTGAACAACCAAACAGCAAACCATCCATTATGGACAGAATAATCTATGATGTCTTATGTGGAAGTGGAACCAATATGTGGGCACATCAAACAAAAATATCAGCCAGCAATGTGTGCCTGAAGGCTCTAAGTTTGATCAAATAATGCACAAATCTTCACATCACAAGAATTGCCAAAATGGCGGTTGAAGCTAAAATCTGTTCCCGGAAGTGAAAGAAAACTTTGATGAAGTGGAATGGCTTACATGCCCATTGAAATTCACTTACCGCCCAAGGGGTGGAATGAGGTTGGAATACTTGAAAAAAAATCCCCCCTAATCCTCTATACCAGAAATATTAATGCATTTCATATTAATTGAGGTACATCCGCCCACTTTTTGTGAATATTTGTGCGTGCCATCAAGCACTGACACAGCCACAAATAAGTCAATTATGACTAATCGACCCAAAATTATGTCAAAGGTCTCGTACGGTTCCCTGGCTCTCTAGTGAGATGAAAAACTCATTAAGAAATTTACATAATCATTTTTTGCGATTCACTCTTGTGGGGGGTTTCCGCATTTAGATTCCTGCAAATCACGATACCGCACCGCAGCAACCACAAAGGACGCAAATCCGTCGAATGTATGGGAATGATTTCATGTGGACCCGCAAACCCCCCGGGGAACCATCGCCAAAAAGAATGTCCTTATTATTAGCTTGCTAACACTCCCACAGAGCTCCGCATCCACAGCGGCCAGGAATGGACTCTATAAATACCTGTACCTTTCAGTGGCTAGAAACGAACCGGTGCGGCGTAAAGTGTTTTCGATTTCGAGGGTGCATGCAGCAGCTGGCAGCAGGGATTGTCGGCGCTGAACCTATTTAATGTATGCATAAACTTATCTCCAACACAGCGTGTGCCACACCAAACGAATCCTAAAAAGGCCCAAAATTTCCAATTTTATAAATTCAAGGAACGTAGACCTCCGTTTCTTTTTACTTGTTTATCCATCTACCTCGGCTCGGTCGTCGTTGGGTGTCCTTTCTGGTTTGGGTGAATTCCGACACGAATGGCCTTGTAGAATTATTAATATTTAACTAGGCCATCAAGTGGAGTGGAATACTATTCTAGTGGCCAACTACATCCGTTATTTATGAAGTCATACCCGACCAGAAGGCCAGTTGGTTGAAAGGAGCCTAAAGGAGCGGGGGCGAAAAAAACAACAACAATGGAGCCGGATGTGGGAGTTGTCAGGATTAGAAATGGACATGGGCCGGCCACTGACGACTTAATGCAGTTCTAATATGGGGACCCCCTTGAATTAATGCCGTCTCTGTTAATTAGGTAAATTAATTCAATTACAGATGTAGCTATTTGTGTTTTTCCTTTGAGAGATAATCCCTTATAAGGCGGACGTAAGTCGGGAAGTGGTTGTGTAACTACCTTAAGCTAATTTCCAGTGCAGTTGAAGTGTAGAGGCAGGGCAGGGATTGTATCACAACAGTTGATTTTGTAATACATTTAAGGATCAGATTATTCTGATATGTCAAAGGCAATTTGTCTACCTTGGGCACTCATTTATAAGGAAACTGTTTATTTCGAAGAGTTGCGCTGAGTGTTGTAGAATCCGGGTGAATTCATGGATCACTTAACAGGAGACTCATCCACAAAGTGTGGAACAGGACCAGCTATATTGTGTGTGGATCCAACAAATCCAATTGTTGCAAGTAATTGATGACTGCACTTTTATTTGGGAGTCCACTAGAGATGGGATAGCGTGGGTTTACAGTGGAACTAGAGGGTGTCACAATCGCCGCCATTTGCGCAGGAAATTGATGGCAACACTAAAACAAAAAAAAAATGAAAGCTGATAGCTTGTCATTAGTAAAAATGGAGAGTATTTTTGGTGCCGATATTGAGCTGGACGATATTTTTTTAAAAAACGAGACTGCGATGATTGTTGCTCGGGACATGATTACACATTTTTTTTTTCTTCCAAAATCGGATGTGATCAATATGTTATTTCACGCACTGAAGAGTATCTAATCCAAATACATGGCACAAACACCCATTTTTATAACTGAAGAAAAGACGTCAGCACTAACCTACCGCAGCTATCAGAAACACAAGACACCAAGAGAGTTTGTCAAACCAATTGGCCACAGTGACAGTGCAAAGATTATTGTTTTACCTAGATCATTTGAAACGCTTCAAAAACAACATAAAACATATTTGCGTGGTTTGATTTTTTGGTTTGAAATGATATTGGCTTCTGAAGGTTTGAGCTGAACCAATAGACAATAGAGTACGATGTGTTTTGACTGACAAAGGTTATATCCGTGCCGTTGGATATAACCTTTGTCAGTCAAAACACATCCAGTAGCTGTTTTTCTCCTAAACCTAAAATAAAATCTAAAATTTGTTTATTTGCTCGAGTGGTGTCAGATGTCTTATAAACGGTACAAAAAAAAAATGGCTGCTCATTTTGTGAGCCCATCTTTCCATGCTGTTCTATAGTGGAACCGGCAAAACGCATATTCCATACGTTTTCTCCAAACGCTATTGATGTTTTTTGGTCTCCGGAAGTTTCATATTAAGGTGAAGAACCATTAAGAAAAGTAAAAGTTGCTCGAGTGACGACAATAAAGGCATGTACAGCGCATTGTCGATTGTCGCAACCAACAAAAACTGACCATTAAACCATTAAATTTAACTGCTGCAAAAATCGAGGAGTTGCGTGAATCGATATACACAAATTCTATATTAAATATATATTGGGTCTATAAATTAATTCGTGTGGCTTGCTAAGAGATGGCATAGTTTTCGATTTCGAGGGTGCATGCAGCAGCTGGCAGCAGGGATTGTCGGCGCTGAACCTATTTAATGTATGCATAAACTTATCTCCAACACAGCTTGTGCCACACCAAACGAATCCTAAAAAGGCCCAAAATTTCCAATTTTATAAATTCAAGGAACGTAGACCTCCGTTTCTTTTTACTTGTTTATCCATCTACCTCGGCTCGGTCGTCGTTGGGTGTCCTTTCTGGTTTGGGTGAATTCCGACACGAATGGCCTTGTAGAATTATTAATATTTAACTAGGCCATCAAGTGGAGTGGAATACTATTCTAGTGGCCAACTACATCCGTTATTTATGAAGTCATACCCGACCAGAAGGCCAGTTGGTTGAAAGGAGCCTAAAGGAGCGGGGGCGAAAAAAACAACAACAATGGAGCCGGATGTGGGAGTTGTCAGGATTAGAAATGGAAGCTATCAGAAACACAAGACACCAAGAGAGTTTGTCAAACCAATTGGCCACAGTGACAGTGCAAAGATTATTGTTTTACCTAGATCATTTGAAACGCTTCAAAAACAACATAAAACATATTTGCGTGGTTTGATTTTTTGGTTTGAAATGATATTGGCTTCTGAAGGTTTGAGCTGAACCAATAGACAATAGAGTACGATGTGTTTTGACTGACAAAGGTTATATCCGTGCCGTTGGATATAACCTTTGTCAGTCAAAACACATCCAGTAGCTGTTTTTCTCCTAAACCTAAAATAAAATCTAAAATTTGTTTATTTGCTCGAGTGGTGTCAGATGTCTTATAAACGGTACAAAAAAAAAATGGCTGCTCATTTTGTGAGCCCATCTTTCCATGCTGTTCTATAGTGGAACCGGCAAAACGCATATTCCATACGTTTTCTCCAAACGCTATTGATGTTTTTTGGTCTCCGGAAGTTTCATATTAAGGTGAAGAACCATTAAGAAAAGTAAAAGTTGCTCGAGTGACGACAATAAAGGCATGTACAGCGCATTGTCGATTGTCGCAACCAACAAAAACTGACCATTAAACCATTAAATTTAACTGCTGCAAAAATCGAGGAGTTGCGTGAATCGATATACACAAATTCTATATTAAATATATATTGGGTCTATAAATTAATTCGTGTGGCTTGCTAAGAGATGGCATAGCTTGTGTTAATCCATTGTTATTATTCCATAGGAACATGCGTTGGAAAGCTATTGTCATTGTTCGTCATTTCAGTATATGTCATTCATTTGAAGCGTAAACAACTATAATTTTTTTGCACTCAGATATGTCGAACTTTGTGTCTGAAAAAGTGTTTTTGCGGGGAGTTCTTCTTTATTACTGTAATACGAAGAAAACTGCTGCCGAAAGTCATCGTATTTTGGTGGAAGTTTATGGTGTACATACGCTAGCTGAGCGGACGTGCCAAAAGTGGTTTTGAAACCCGGCCAACCAGCCAAATCAACGGTAATGCCGAATATCCATGGCACGAAGGTAATGCTCTGTATTTGGTGGGATCAGAAGGGTGTGCTGTACTACGAGCTGCTAAAACCGGGTGAAACCATCAATGGACAACGCTACCGAACACAATTCATCCGTTTGAAGAGAGCAGTACCCGAAAAACTTCCGGAATATGAGACCAGATGAAAAACACCACATGAATTAAGTTATAGATTTTATTAAAAACTTAATTTATAATGAACCACTACATATTGAAAATGAAAAAATGAAAAACAATACAAAGTGCCCTTACCCACCACCCAATCCACCCACAACTATCCCCTGCTCGGCAGCCCATCAACTCAATTTGTAGATGCAGGAAAAAACATTTTAGAACCCTGCACAAACTATAGGCTTATGCCATGTTTGGCGGTCAAATACCCAACTGTGAGACATGCCATACAGCCCCAATTACTGCATAAGGCATTTCCTGGTCGTGTACCTCCTAGATAGTGCCATTCACGCAATCAGACAAGGTCACAACCACCCTGCATTGAAATTTAGGCACACTTACTCAGATTGGTTAAAACAAAGTTCGACAAAAGAGTGCGGAGCCATGGATTACCTCCATTGCCTTATATGTTAATCCATAAATATCCACATCCTATGTACGTATAAAGCCGATATCCATTAACACATACGTAGGGGCCTTAAACCCTCCGGCACTACTCCCTTACCAATCTGCATTAGAAACACAGCAGCCAGATATGCCATCATACTGCAGCTCGAGTATAAATACAGACTAGGCCTCTTAACGAGTCACCTCATCATACTCAACCCAATCCCTAAAAGAGATATGTTAGATGTATGATGGCCTGGCAGCATTGTGAGAATTGACCGAATAATCCAACACTGCTCCCCAGTAGTCTGGTATGGATCACAGAAGGAGATGGACGCTGCAAATCTGTGCCAGATGGAATCTCCTCAAAGGTATTAAGGGCGCTAAAAGTCATAATGGTCCAACCTAATGGACTCCAAAACTGTCAAATGTCTCTATGATGCACTACAGACCATTGGTAGACACAACAAAGTGAAGCCCGGCTGCGTCAGTGGACGCAAGGGGTTTCAACCAATGAATCCGCAGATGATCAGTGGTCTTAGCCTTATTCCTATGGAAATCCTCTGCCTCAACAGCAAATGCATAAGAATCGTAACGAGTTTTCTTACTGTCCACATCGACCTGAATTACCACTCTAACAAAATGAAGCTGTGCCAAGACGAGGTACGCCGTCTTTGGCTAGAAGAGGATGAGACGTCAGAGCACATCTTCTGTAAATGGCCGGAACTACTCTGGTTGAGGAAATGTATTTTCCATATTCACTTTAGTGGCATTAAAGAATGCGGGAAATAGTACGCCTTTTCGATTAACACCAACCCATCGATACGATAGATATCTTCAGGTCGGAGTGTCGGTGCTTTTACGGCTTGGGTTGGAAAAAAATGCTTTATGAACAAATAGAAAATACAATCTAAAACTGTGTTTACTATTTCATTAAACTCTTGCCTTAATTATGGGACAGCCTTAAGATACTCTTCCCACGTCTACTTCAGACTGGAGCGCCACCACCCTATTCTGTAGGGTGTGCAAATTGTCGGTCATTCAATAACAGAAATCCAAGCAAACCCTTTCTACAAAAATGTTTTATTTTTCCTCATCTGTGGCTGAAGTAAAAAATCGCAATATTGCAATTTTATCCAAATTTAACTTGTCTCTCTCGAAGCATTCATTTACTCGAATTTTCAAAGTTATGCTTGACGTTATGATCTCCCTTCGCTGGTTTCTTCCACCCAAGTGAAAAAAAAATAACCTGAACTGTATGTCGAGACACTTAACCAACTGTCCCTCAAGATTGGAGATTTCGCTTTAACTGGAAATCTTTTTCCTAATTTTTCGCTTTAGTTTTTGTTCACATTTTCCTCCCTTCTGCTAGGCACGCACCTCAAGCAATCACATCCAACAGCGAGCTTAATCGTTAGACGCAAATGACGTGGAAGTATCGCTTCGTTGACCTTACTCCAAATATTTACTCTTCCACTCCACACAAAAAGATTGAATTAAATCTGAGCAATCCTTGGCATTGAATTGCTTTTTTCGTTCTTGTTGAGTTTTCATTTTTCATCAACTTTTACATTTTCGAATACGCTTCTTTAAAGGAATGTGCTGTGCAGTCGGCTTTAAAATGTTGCTTCCCTGTGACTCGAAGCTTTGTTATACTGAACCGGATGTGCGTGAGGAATTGTTGACAATCCACCTTCCACTAACCTCTGAGATTAGTGTCTTGAGACATATTTACAGACTTATGCAACACCATTCTCCCTCAAATACATTCTTATGATAGTTTTTACACTATCCTTGGACGAAATAATCCAACATCAGTGATCTCTGGGGATCTCCTTTGGTGCTTGAAGGTGACCAGTGGTTCCAGACCAGACAACAAACGGAACGAATCTGTGGTTCTATTGAATCGCTTAGTTCCACTGTATCCCAACTCAGGAGTAATCCCGGCGTCGGGAATTGAAGTGAATTGACAAAAACGAAAAGGTGTACAACAAGGGAAGGCATCATCTCAAATCTCAATTGCCAAATCAACTGTGAAGGTAAAAAACAAACCTCTAAAATTCAACACCCAAACCAGTGTCTGGAAGAATCGCCGCTCTTCAGTTTTACGTTGTCTTTTCAAGTCCTACTCCTTGCACAAAATCTCAATTCCTGTTTGTCCAAGGATTCCATCAGGAGACTATTTGCGCTAAATTTCAGTCTGTAAGGAGCCATTCATTTTCAGCATCTGCTCAAACCCCTTCAAGACCCCCCAGCAACCAAACAACAACCTGCATGTCGATGCAACGAATAACATTGTCAAGTCAGAAATATCTCCCTGAGAATACGGCGCACATTCATAACAAATAGTCACCATCGTGTACCTTGACTGGCTTCGATTTAAGGACACTGTAACTCAGTTGAAACTCTTCAGATAAGTAGCAAAAGATTCCCGCACACAAAAGACTCGCACTCAGGTTACCCGGGGAACGACACTCGTTTGTGCACATCATTCATTCAGTTACCTCCTAAATATCCCCATTGCCAAGGACCTCTTCATATTTGCCATCCACGCAGCATCCCCGTAACTTGCTCAAAGATCACTCGGTAAGAAAGCAATGCGAGGTGAAAGCAAACAATAGCAAAAGCAAATGGATGCACTCTAAGGACATTTTCATATTTTCCATCATAACATAAACAAAACAATGCCAGAGTACATGTCCCTTTTCTCTTCCCCCACTGCGCCCAACTCGAAGGTGAGAGTAATCAAGTATAAAACAAGATAATGTCGTCATTCAGTCATGTCCTGAGCGTGGTTGGCTGGGTGTGTGTGTGTAAGGGCTCAGTACAGCTGTCTGTTTATTTATGTATCTGTCATTCTTGTTGAAGGACGACAGCACGATCTGCTGGAGCGCACAGAGCTGCACATCTTTTGTTTCAAGAGAAATTCCTCGGCGGTCCCTGGAAGGTCTGTTCCTTCTTTTGACGGCAAATACGTATTGTAGAATGCACGATTTGAGTGCCGTAAAGTGTGTCTACCAAGTTAAAACGAAGGAGAGTATTCTTTTATTTCTTGCTTACATCCCCCCTCCCCACATGCTGCATCCCCCCAAAACTCTGTCTGCTTCGTACCACTCCCTTTCCCTTCGACTTTAAACTCATGAAATTCATGATTCGGAAAACCATTTAAGCAGCATTGCACTTGAACCAACAAAGGACTCACTGTCTCAGCGAGCGAAGGAAAATAGTGTGTGGGCTGATGGTGGGGATGCTTGGGTTTTTGTTTTGCTTTGTTGTTGTCCTAATGGAATCGCTTTGTTTTGTACTTACAGACACCGGAGAGTTGTAAAAGCAACAGCGACTGCACACCGATGGTGATATCTTGGGAAGGTGATGCCGAAATCCAATCGGGAGATGTACTCTTGGTGGAAATTAATGATGCGATGCTGTACCCAAATTACCAAAACAAAATGAACAGGTATGTTGTATGTCCTCAGTTACCAACAGGATGGAGGCTAGCTTAATCGACATCACGCACTCATGTTGCTTGAGCGTGTGTGTTCTATGTTCTGTGGTATCGGTATGAAATGCAACTAATGCCGAACCATTGAGTCCAATCAGTCTAGTGAGCGTGTCGTACTGGTGTCAGATATAATGGGTGAATGTCTTCATTGGTTCATTAATTAAAGCCATTTATGCTGAGACCACCATTAAAGTAGAAGCAGAGTACAGAACACGGCAGTTGAGGCTATCAGTGCAAAAGTGACCTAACCCACAAATCCCGAAAATCCCTCAGAACTCTCTTGTCACGATCAACATAATTTCAATTTCTGTTGATTACGCCACATTTGCAGTGATAGCCTCAGTTGTTGCAGAAAGAGTGTTGAAAGGTCTGTGGAGACTAATAATTTGCGATTTTGACTGAAGAAATAAAGCAAGTATTGGTCCAAATAATAAAAATTGTATTTCTCTGCTGAAATATGATGCATGGGCGTGAGGAGACCCAATGTATGCAGAGAGTTTAAATGAGACGATTGTTTAAGAGAGAGAGGGACACAGAGAGAGAGATAGAGAAATAGAGATAGAGAGAGAGAGAGAGAGTTTAATGCCGACACCGAACGTCCAAGTTTGAGAAGCTTTTCTAGACAGTCATTACTCTTTTCAGTGACATTTTCAGCATTTTCAGTGACTAGAAGGAGGTGGAGACGTGAAAATAGTTTTTGGTCGTACCGGCCGGGAATCGAGCCCAGGCAGCGAGTTTCAGTTGCGTAGAAGTCGACGCACATACCCACAAACCACGACCCCACAATATCTGATCTTTTAAGTCTCAGCATTTCTCAAGACGAATTGATGAAATCTTACGCTTCTTAACTATTGGGTCGATAACTTAATTCGTGCGTTTTTTTTTTTTCAAAATTTGAACGTTTATTTAAGAAAAACATGTACAATAGTATTATTCAAAGTATTGCTCATCTGAAACTATGACTTTTTCCCATTTTTCTGGCAATTTGTGGATCCCATCCCAAAAGAACTGCGCCGGCTTAGCAGCCAAGAATGAATCAAGCCAATTTTTGATATTCTAATCTGATGTGAACCGTTTTTCAGGGAGAGCGTTCTGCATCGGCCGGAACAAATGGTAGTCAGAAGGGGCAAGGTCTGGGCTATAAGGCGGGTGGGGTAAAGCTTCCCATCCACTGTTTTCCAAATAGTTCTTAACCGGAATAGCAACGTGGGGCCGAGCGTTGTCATGATGGGACATTATTGCCTCGTATCTGATCGCATATTCCGGGCGTTTTTCGGGTACTGCTGTCTTCAAACGGATTAATTGTGTTCGGTAGTGTTGTACATTGATGGTTTCACCCGGTTTTAGCAGCTCATAACACAGGACACCGTTCTGATCCCACCAAAAACAGAGCATTATCTTCGTGCCATGGATATTCGGCTTTGTCGTTGAATTGGCTGGTTGGCAAAACTTTTGGCACGTTCGCTCACCTAGCGTATGTACACCATAAACTTCCACCAAAATACGATGACTTTCGGCAGCAGCTTTCTTCGTATTACAGTAATAAAGAAGAACTCAGCGCAAAAACACTTTTTCAGACACAAAGTTCGACATATTTGAGTGCAAAAAAATTATAGTTGTTTACGCTTCAAATGAATGGCATATACTGAAATGACGTACAATGACAGTAGCCTTCCAACGCATGTTCCAATGGAATAATACAAGTTACGCCATCTCTTAGCAAACCGCACGAATTAAGTTATAGACCAATATTTTAACAGTGCTTCCTTCTCGGCCGCCTTGGTTAATAGAGCTGATCTCGATTTCCTAGTAATGCGCATCTTTCTTTGTTCCGCCTTCGGATTAGGCCTTCCTATGGACCTGGTAAACAGTGCTCATGTTTATGCATGTTACAAAATATTAATGTTCCACAAATTTTCAACAGCATGGTAAAAATAACAATCCTTCTTCTATCACCTTCATATGGAGATGGAGATCAAAAATACAAAAAAAAAAAAAACTTTACAAGCTCGCAGGTAGACCAAAAGGTGTTTTAAAAAAAAACAAGTATTTATTGCTGAAGTGTTTCTTAGTTTTGAGAGGAATATTGTTTTTGTGGATGGTACTTTTCATCATTCTTCATTTTTAGGAGATTTTATATGTGTGTTGAATTTATTGCTTATGATACCCTTAAAGACGTGTTTCGTGGAAGATATACGTCTCATATAAAATACGTCCACGAAGTCGTCTCATACTCTCGTCGCGCTGCGGCTTCAAAAAAGGGTCCAAGTACGAGTAAAGTCGCATTTCAGCCACTGACTGTTACTACTAGCCCCGCACTCCCATACAACTAAAGACGAGTTTACTCTTTTTGACTTCAGGAGGATATTTTTACAACTTTGATTTCGTCGAATGCTCATCGAAGTCCTATCTGTGTGTAGAAGCTCCTGACTATGCTCGATAAGTTTTAGAGATGGCCATAGTCTCTGGGCATTTGCTTAATCTCGTTGAAAAACCGTCAATTCAGAAGCTGTTATAATCATAAAATTCAAACATCTATGAAGTTCCTCCACGGAACTCATTAAAACACTTTATACATCGACTATTCTCATATTCATGGAGTTCTAACCCCATGATACGCCTTAACTATTTGCGGGAATATCCGTCTCATGCATTTTCAGCTTTATCCACGTTCAAGCCTATTAATTTCCTCCCACACACAAACACACCACTTCCCGCAACCATGCCTCGAAAGCTCTCCCCGCTCTGCTTAACCCATTGCCAAATGATGTTATGTTCCACATCATTTCCATATCAGTCCCGAGATGCCTGCAAGTTGAAAAACAAAAATAGTTCCACAGTCGATGGTGTCTGCATTGGCAGGACGACATCGAAGGCGAAGGTACACACACCACACCACCAGTCAGCCCTCACTGTCATACACAAGTCCCTGGGATTGGCACACGCTTCATTTGATGCAGTGAAATCAATGAAGCGACATAATAAATTTCCAACTCATCATCATATCGATTGCTTGTCTGTTGGATGAGTCTTCAGCAATGGCACCCAATTATATTTAACACTTCCCTCGCCCCGTCTCACGCCCCCACCACTCCCGTACAACTGCACAGGCGATACAGGAATGAGTGAGTTCATCCTGACGCGTCGCGATAGAAAGTTTAAATTGAGAAATTCCCTCCGTTCATGTGACCGGAATTCGCAATGACATGGCATCTGCGACGGTGGAAACTATTTTTCCATCACTAAATTATGCCCATTATGGGAGGATAGTTCATCAGGGAGAGTGTCTGTAAACAGCCTTCGTGGGGAGTGTTTGTGAAGGGTGGAGTGCTCTTTCGGCAACAGCACCAGCGCGAGGCTTCCGAAAGGAATTGTGCGCCGCAGAGTGAATGCCGCCAATCTAATGGATGACTTGGGATGTGTTTGGTATATCTTGCTGATGCGAGAACTCTGAAGTGTCACATAAACGTTTGAAGAATGCATGTGGTGTGTACACTGTCACTTCAGTTGGCAAAGCTTTTTGGGAACTTGATCTCTGCCCAGATTGTTTGTTCGATGCGACAGAGTTTGGTAGAAAGTGACTATACCCATTGGCGTGATTCGATGAGAGGGCGGTGCTTGGTTCGTTTTGAATAAAAAAAATTGGCACCGTTTGTTTTCAGTTGGAGTCCTTTGAATGGCAATTTGATTCACGAGAGTGCGTATGCACAACTAGAGTGCATGAGGAAACGTATGATCGTTGCAATTAGACGGCGAAGGCTGGTGTTCATCGGTCAAATAACTTTGAATAATTGCTTGTGTGAAAAAAACTTCATAAGGATGTCTCATAGTATTTGGCCTATAGTATTTTTACCAATTTAGGGTACATTAATAATAACAGCTTGGACTGAAGAAGGGTGCCCACATCCATCTCGATATTCTTCAAAAAATTCAACTGGGTCTTACTAGCTTTGATTATTGATTTCGAAACCCCAAGCACAAAGTCTTCACGACATCAAGAGACATGGCCCATGGCCTCCCAGGCACATGCCTAGTCCCAAATATTAAACCCAGCATTTTCAACAAAAACTGACCCCATTGCTTTTAAATCATTTCTGAACAAATATTAACCAACCGCAAGTCACAAGCACTTGTCCACAATCTTTGACCGAAAAGGTCATGCCATAACCATCATATTTCGCTTCGTGGCATCTTTTAGGTTCACTTTCAGCACAATTAATTACACACTCGATAGATAAATAATGCCAAACTATCGTATCCACTGCCACTTTAATGGTTTCCCTTCAATTTATTACCCATGGAACGCTTTCCCCGACAGTCGAAGTAATTTCTTTTTGCCTCTGAAAAATGATTTACCCGCTTGTGGATAAGTCATAAACACAACACACCTCTGCCTGAAGCGGGATTATATTTCATCAGCGAGCGAGCATTGAAAGGATTTCGTATTTTATGGCTGACGTCGTCGTTTCCTACCAACGTCAAAACAGCGTTTTAACAGTCATAAACGCTGAATACATTGGCTGAACACTACTGCCAATGTGAACGGTGATTGCATGGCAATCCATAACAGTTTGTTGTTAGACTAACTATGAAGTGTGATATGGGATATGTGTTCAAAAAGTTATCCTCATCTGCATACGACGGCAAGTGGTGAAGTGTATTTTATGTTGGAGGGCACACATGAAATGGGTAACTTTGAACTGTCGAAAGTGCTTTGAAAATACCCGGATGCGGAATTTGAGATATTTTTTATATTGCATTTAATTGACTTTGACTTAGCTCTATTTAAATAAGATGTGATGACATGAGATCAATGGACGACTGTGTCAGACCAGGTGAGCTGTTAAATTCGTCGCATAGTTCCCAAGTCGGTGTGTGGAACCAAACCCGAGCTAGCAATCTCGCAAAAGAACGGCAAGGCCCCTGTTAAGCTGTTGTCCACGCTGCTGTCAAAAATGCATAAAATGAAGAGAGAGACTAAGAAAACACTTCCTTGCGGTATCCCACCTACTAATGCACTTTACTATACACTATCCGTTTTCCTGCTGCGCCTGAAAGCTCAGCCGTTACGGCATAAGAGTCTTTTTTACTGCCCACCCTCGCTATTCTATGTTTCACATAAAACTTAGTAAATGTAGAAAAGCAGCCGCTGCGCATCCATTTCAAGTCACATTTTTCTTCAAATTTATCCCAACACATTGTCCAATGTGTGCCCTCAATCTCCCATCTGCATCAAAAGATGCTGACCTCATCCAATTAAACGTGGAACTCATAAATCCCAAATCAGTCACGTTCATTCCCCACCCCACAACACAATATAACAGAACCAATCGGAAAACACAAAACAACATTAAATCAGCAACTAATTCCACTTCAAACTGTCCACAACTAACAACAAAACCAATTCCACCCCGGTACCCTGACAGTACCGCTACAAAGAGGAAAATTGATTATCTATATAGAGACCGCATAAAACTTTCTTCTAACTTCTGACACTAATGACACCCGGCCACTAATGGAATCGATAAACATGGCTTCACATTGTATCAAAGCTGCTAGCCTCCTCGGTTTAAACTTTTGCTTAACTTTATCGATAACGCAAATAAAACCAGAATTCCAATTTATATCCTTTATTCTTCTCTTTTGCATGGCTTTTCTCCGTCGTCGTCCATTGTTGGTCGCCTGGTCTTGTTTCACTTCATGCAACCAACCACGGAACTGCGTCGAAACCATTACACACCACCACTGGGGATACAATACCAAAAAATGTACCACCACCACACGTACGGTACACAAATAAAGCGGTCACACAACGCAAGTGTATCAAGTCACCCGATCTGGCCACGAGCACTGCGATGTCACCGAAGGCATTCTCCTGGATATAACTCCCCTAGTAGTTGACGGCAGGAAACTGGTAACGCTGTACGATAAGGACCTCACCGAGGGAATAAACTTGCTAATTGGTAAGTGGCGATTCATACATTCGCACACACAGCAGTCTGGCCGTGGGCGTGTGTATCCATCCCGATGGCCAGTTTGCACACACCGGTGCGACATGTTTGTCGCCAGACTGCCGCTGGTGTTCAACCGCCATGTTCGGGGCCTGAGGTCAACCCTTATTTAATTTGCATACTCATCATTAATTACCTATTGATGGTGCGTGCTTGTACATTGTTGTGTATGAATTTCTTCTTTCAGTTGTATCGGAGCTTTGGGGAGCGCAGTGCATCCGGCTTAAGGTTACAATGAAGTCCGACAATTGCGGTGAGAACGCCGACTGCTCCGGCAAGGGCGTCTGCTATTCGAACGAATCGATGGAGGGCTATGAATGCCAATGTTGCGGCGGTTTCGCTGGACCACACTGCGAGGAGATTGATGCTTGTTCGCCCAGCCCCTGCACCAATAATGGCATTTGCGTGGACTTATCGCAGGGCCATGAGGGAAATGCATACCAATGCCTTTGTCCGTATGGTAAGTAGACTGCAGTCATTAAATTAAATTTAAAAATTGCCTGTATTTTTTGGCGGTGAAATGGTATCCACTCGCAGCTGATGGTAATGTAAGAAAATAAGGTGCGGGCGTCGGCAAGAGTTAAGAGCAAGATATCCTAGAGGTTTTCTTGAATTTATAATTGGGATGTGTCGACCAATTGCATTTCCTGAGTGGTTTTCAATTTCTCTGGCGCATAGCAAAGTTATCACTCAAACCTACCACTCAAACCTACACTGCTGTCGAATCTTTGTAGTTTTTGCAGGCTGCATCCATTCATTTCGGACGATAAGGACTCCTTTTCTAGTCCTGGATTTGGAAATACTCTATGCCGGAATATTGCTGTTCCATGTGGCAGCGTTGTCGACGAATCTCGCAGTCGTCCAATCTATCCGCGAATGGAACCTTTGTGTGGTTCTAGAGTCTCCTGAGGGATGAGTCGCAACTTATAGGCTTTTCTTGCATGATCTGCTCTTAGCTGTGCCTTATTTTACATACCTATTATATTCTTTATTTGGCGCTACATTCCGGGCTGGATTTGGGCCTAAATCAACAAGACATGGGCCTCCAACTAGCGCTATCCCTGGATAGCTGTCTTGTCCGCCTGGATGTGCTACTCTTGACGCGGGCATTCTCCGTTGCGTTACCCCACAGGTTCGGAGTCGATGAATCCTTGGGCCGGAGCTGAGTTTTCCATACGGTCTACATGGCCCAGCCATCCTGAATCCGTAGATGGCTCCGCAGAGGCTCATGAATCTTCTCTTCCAAGTGCCGTCAATGCAGACAGGACCAAACGAAGATATCGTTTTCCGCCGCCACCCGAGGCTATTTAATTCATTTCGGTAGCAACAGTGCGGCCATATCGGCCGTGAAGTTCAGAGCAAAATGTTGGATAAATGAACTAGACATGCGCCCCTAAAATCAGGGTGGACGCTCAGTACAAGAGACCTAGAGACTATCTACCACCAACCCCAGCCTCTAAAATACCTTCAGGAACCAGAAACAAATAGTATCAGTCGGAGTTGCTATCGACCTATACACTGACGACTCAAAGCCGTAGCATCGGTCATTCTGACATCGAAACTGGTCTAGTGTCAGTGAGATATCCTCTGTGAACATGGTGATCGGAACATACCGTCATAAGAGGAAACTAAAAAAGATGGAGCTAAGATGGGAGAATCTTTGAAAATACCTAACCTAATCGAAGTGGCTGGTATAAAAAGCCAGGAGTCACACCTAGGCCAGCATACCAGGAGCATTCAGCGATAGGTGTTCAGACTCCCAGTAAAATCTTCTTGAAGATGAGCTCAGTGGGTCAGTGTCTACGGTTATAGATCTATACCTGCCAAGGATCGTTCAATATCCAGAACTGAGTTCATTTCTTGTTCGTTTACCGATTAAGTCTATCGGTGAGAGATTCTGAAGAGGGTTCTCCTAAGTGCTCCTCTGATGCATGCCATCGTCATGTAGGCAAATCCCACTACCCACTTGCACGTTATGGCTTTTTACAGCAGTAGACTGCTGATCATCGTCAGTAGAAGTTCGGTGACTACTACGTTCTGCGAGAGATCGGAAAGCACCTCGCCTTTTTAGAAATCTGTAGATCCTGGTCTCGCCAATCTTCTAGATATTTGCCAATCTGGTGAATAAAAGCCACTAGAGAGTTATCGCGTTGCTTTGCTCGACATTGTCAAAAGGTCAATCTGATGTGATGACCACGGTGATCATTCTCCAGCGCCTGGTTACTTGACAGAGATCAAGCACAAAGGATGTTCACCAACCAGGGAGAGATGAGGTCTCCAACCCTTTGAATCCCTCCTGGGAAAATGCCATCTAGTGCTGCCAGTTTATAGATTTGAAAGAATTAATGGTCCTAATACGATGCTAGTATTTCTCTAGGAGACTTCCTCGATTTTCCCACGTTTTTCTCACGATCTGGGTAGTTTTGCATGAGAACATCGCCTACAATGGACTCTTTCAGTCGTTCACACAAAATTACAGTCATGGCACTGTTAAGGAGACCCATCCCTCGATAATTGGACCTGTCAAAGTGCTCTCTATTTTGGCTAGTTATGCATCTTTTTTCAATTAAAACAGATGGACTGGTGCATGAGCCAACCAACCAAATAATCCTCTGGTGCTTTGCAGATTTCAGCCCATCTGCATATATAGCTTTGTTTGACAATTTTTTTGCTATCGTTTCAACCAGGAGAAATGATAGGTGGGACTCTGAGGCATCATCAGTGGAACATCACATGAGTCCTCGTCTCTCGTCCCAAAACTCCCAGTAACGACTCAACTAAAGCCCACCATCAGCAAAATTCTGTCCCCTCTTTAAACATCCGGGTCTATTAACACTCGTTGGAGAAACCAAACGCACCACCCTCGAGTACCCCCTCAGCTTGTGATGTGGTTTCAGTCTGACGTCAAGAGTTCACGTCATCCAACCAGTCAACCAATGAGCTAAGCTCCGCTTTGAAAGGATAACACCTCGACGTTTGGTTTGTATCACAGCAATTTTTTTTTGTTCTCATCACCACTGCAATACAACCCTTTTGTTCAAACACGTCGTTGAAGGGCCCCTGCCACCCACTTTTTTCCACGGCCCGCAGTTAGCGAGAAAGAGATTCGTGTACACCTACACCACACACAGTATCAAAGTGCCCGAGGATGCATGTGATGAGCAGCAAAAAAAACCCTTTTCACCCGCTGGCCAAAGCGTTATACTGCTCGTATGCAGATCTGACAACGAAAATCAAATAACCTCAGCGAGAACTCTGGAACGTCGGTAAACATTCTCAATTTTTTTTTTCCTTGAAAACCTATTGTGCTCTCCGAAGGATCTGCTGCGCAATGTACTGACCCGTTACCACCAACTTTTGCTGTCTCTGAGAGCGAGTGCATTGTGTGCCTGTGTCCGCGGCGTACTGAGTTCAGGTGACAGCCTTAATCAACCAGGATTCCAACGGGAAAACACACACGAAAAGAGAAGACAAGAAACGACTGTGCTCGGTGGACAAACATCAAGAGCTTGCCATCGTCCCACGAGTGGCAGTGCATGTGAAAGTGTAATTAGCGCATATCCAACATTTATAATACATCCCTTATGAGCCCCCGGGCAAATGTACATTTTCGTTTGCCATTCCTTCTCAGTTTCAGTTTCGTCTTTTCGTTTACAATGAGATACATACATACTCGTATTTTTCCGTGTGTGTGGGGGGATTCCGCCTCAGCTGTAGCACAGAGATGATGTTGGATGATTTTGGTGTGTGTCCAGAGACGCCAGAGGTCGGACGGAAGGAAGGAGGATTTGCTTCTATATCACCAATTATTGCAGAGAGCGATGCGGTTCAACTGTGGAACGGAAGCCCTTGGGCATGAATTGGAAAGTTTAAAAACTGGTTGCTCTCGAGTACTTATGTATTTCTGGATAATGAGATTGAGGTTAATCGAGAAATCCATTTTCCAAGAATAGGGAACTTTGCAGGCATTGACTGTTGCCACAAGTAATTCATTCGTGTTGTAAATGAAGACAGACTTTGGCAAGGCTTCGCCACAAGAGATTTCGAATTAAACTTTACACTTCTTGTGAATGTTGCAGCTTGCTGGCTGTTCTTCGGAGGGCCTCTTAATCTTGATTATTCAAAATGTTAAAACTTGCTTCGGGAAATCTGAACGTGCGGTTAGTGATGGGCTAAAATCACAGCCGAAGTCTTTTCTCAAGAGAATAGGGAGTGAAAGCCGCCAGTAATAGGGAAACTTTGAGTCTCTCAAAAGAAGTTACTGGAAGTGAAGATGAATTTAACTCCTAGACATAGTTCAATCAAATTCGAATTATAACGTAGGGTCCAAGCGCCGTGAAAGGTTGGTAGAATCCTCATCCTGAGAGGAATCACACAAAAATTGTTTTTTCCGACCAGCCACAACTAAGAATCAGCTGACTATCAATTTAAATTCGAACTAAACACTTTGGATGAACCCCGAAATGGAGCACATATTTTCACCGATTATGATCTCGAAGGTGGACCACACACGTTCTAATTTTTCCTTTGCAAAATTATGCTTCAACGAACTTCTCTAGATAGCTCAATTATTTGACTCCAGCCTTTGAGATCGCTCTATATTAGTCGTGACGGGACGTGTGAACAGGTCAAAACGCTGGCGCAGTTAAAATGCGCAAAGCGTCTTCATTTCCCCAGTGTGAACTTAGGCAAGGATCAGTCGATTATATTTACTTTGCTTCGTCGGCTAATAATCGGACGCAACAATCCAATCCTTGCGGATCGAAACAAACAGGAGTACCGAACTTCTCTAAGAACTTAGCTACACTAACAAGCTTCACTACAGACCAAAATCAGATACCTCCACTGATACTATCACACTTCCAGCCGACTGAGGACTCTGTACATTTCTTTCGAAATCGAAATGCATATTCCGTCCGCTAAAAAAATAGCATATGTCATCATTCAGAACAAAAGAAACCTGCATACAGAGTTGTTTGTCCAAATCCGTCTTATATAGGTCTTAGGGCTCCTCCAGCTCAAACATCGAAACGCTCAAAAACTCAAGTTTATAAGTGTAGGAACTCATTATTTTTGCACGAAATTCAAGGCATAGTAAAAATTTTCCGATTTACATAAAATGTGTGTGTTTTGTTGGATTTTATTTACTGCCATGGTGATACCGTTATTCCGCTCTCGTAAAATCCCCTGTGCCTGCTGGCGAAAAAATGAGAGAGTCGTATTTCACAATCCTCTCTTGAGGCGAACATTTTAACAGAAAAAATGGACAGGAACTAGAACTTGAAGGAACATAATTTTTATTTAATGGGCCAAAAACTGCCGGCTTCTGAGCGATCGCTTCCGTCGGGCGATCCAATTAAATGTAATAGGCTACAGGTCATTCAAAATGTTAGACAAACTTTCTCGCTTGAAGCCCTTTCCCTAATCAATGGTAATCACTGCCCACACGCACTGTGTGAGAGTTATTGTTGCGTGGTGGGAGATAAAACAAGTTGACTTATCACTCCATAATAAAAAATATAGTAAGCTGTCACACCTATACCGAAACCGGCTGAGTGAATTGGCGCGTTGCTCATAGTTTTTGCAGGTTCTGTGTTATGTTGTCTTGCTTTGTATGAATAAATATCTCATAGTCTAATTTCCAAAGTATTCTATTTGCAATGAATATAAGAATATCTGTCGTTATAAATGCATGCGACATTCTTCTACTAGACTTTTCTACTAGTAATAAAATCATAGAAACATAAACGGTTCGCCCGGTATAGTGTAAGCAAACACACATGCAGTCTATGACCCTTTCGCGAATGTGAGAAGCATGGAGACGGTTGGAACAACATTTTCGCAGTGTTGCCTTCTGGGGTACGTAGTTGGACATTAAGGAATATAAATGTATGCTTTAGATTTTGTAAAGCAGCCGAGTGAGTCAGTTATATATATCTTTTATTATATCTCTGCACATAAAGTGCCATAAAAGAATATAATAACTTCTTCCATTGCTGGTCTGCTAGTAAATATCCAAATATTAAAATGTAAATATATTAAATAGTGGCAATAATAGGCGATTAGTGGCAATAGCTGCAATAATAGATGATCTTTTGCTTTTAATTCGACAGCTGTTAGTAGTTTGACATCCACATTTCTACCTCAGCCACATTTTAAAGGAATCCTCATATGCATCGACGGCGTAGTTTGTACCAAGGAATTTTCTTAAATCCATCAAAATTTAATTTTTATTTCTTAACTCTTGTCGTAATAAGTCATGCTAATTTTATTTGATTCCCTTTGCGTTTTTTTGTATTAATTTGTGTTAGCTTTAGATTCTAGGCTTGAATGCATTTTACCGATACTTAAGATCAGTCAACATATGCTAGTTCTTCTGTAAGAATTTAGAAACTTGAACTAACGTGACCTTATTCAATTTTTACATAAAAAGTTTACGCTTAAAAATGCATTTTTTCTTTCTATAACCTTTCCATGAAAAATGATAAAATACAGTAGAATTTGGTTTTAGTGTGCATACAAAGAAAATTCTTTTAAATAAATCTGCAATACTCAACTGGCGTTTATTTTTAAGATAAAGAACTTCTAACTTCTTGTCAACTTGCAACACATTATTTGTTAAGCCTGATGCTGCGTTATCGAAATTACTGTACTCTTTTACCAGACCTATTGCATTTAATGCCTCGGCTATTGAAGGAAATAGGATTTTCAGCTGGAGCAGCAGCACTGACTATTTCTCCTAATTTGGATCGTCAGAGGTTAAAATGTTGTCATCAATGGTTACGAACTCCTCCCATGCTATTTCTGAAGCAACGATGTTTGAATTGTTCATCTGTGCAATCCATTCAGGGAGGGGCCAATCGTCATCCTCAACGAATTGTTCATCAATTTATGAGTCGTTTAAAGTCTGCAAGCCCGCATGATTGAGTCTAATAAGGCAATGGTGTATTCCTTATTAGCTTCTATGTCCTGAATCATTTTGAGCACAAGGTTTTTTCTAAAATTGCTTTTTAGGCTTCTTATCACATCCTGATCGATTGTTGTATTGGGCGGAAGAAAAACAAGTTTTATCGAAGAAAGATTTTCAGTGTTTGGATGTGATGGGCAGTTATCAAGAAGTAACAAAATGTTCTTTTAATTTATCCTTAGCTCTGTATCCTATTTTTGCAAAGCTCCCATGAAAATTTCGGAGGTTATCCAAGCTTTTTTGTTTGCTGTATATTCAACTGGCAAGCACTAGGCACCCTTGAAACATCTTGGATTATTCGATTTGCCAATAACAAACAGTTTTCTTTTCTTCGAACCATCCATATTTGCGCCAACGAGCAACGTTATTCTTTCTTTTGACATTTTGAGATGTGTACACTTCTCTAATTTAACTTTTAGCGTTTTGTCAGGTCCGTCTTCGTCCATATTAAAAATTTCACAGTGTTGGTACACACTATTGGCCATACTTTTTGTGAACTTTTTGTAGCCACTCATAACATTGCCCTGACTCAAAGCTGTTAGCTTCTCCCGAAATTTTCCCCAACACAATATTGGTTCGCATTCTTTCAGTACAGTTAATATCCTTTGCAAGAAGTTGGGCAGTTTCATTTGCTTTTATTTGTAGTTGTGGCCCTGTGATGGACACATTTTTGCTCCTCTGAGTCTTAAACCATTTCAGAAGTCTTGCATCAATGTCAACATTTTTTGAAGAACGGATCTTTTTTACTTTTATTGATTTCGATTCAAAACTTTTCTGAACAGCTGCTTTTTTTTCCACATTCCGCTGATTGTTGAATGCGAAACATTAAATTCTTTTGCAAGATTTCAGTTAGATTCCCCGGCCTCAAGTCTCCAAATTACGGCGACCTTTTCCTCAATTGTAAAAGCTTTTCGTTTTTTAAACTTAATTCTACAACATAAAACACATTGGTTTATTACTAAAATTTAATGATTAAATCGTTGCCTTTCCTTGTATAAACAGTCCGAATGAACGCTTCTGAATGAGAAATAAGCACAACTGACCCAAAAATCGAAAAAAAAATAAACTCCAGAATCATTAAGTCATATGTAACTGTGTCCTATCTAGACAGTAAGCACAAGAATAAGGCAAAAGTAGCGACAATTCACCACTTTTGTTCTATTTTTGGTCGTTATTTCTAGATTTCGTGACAAAAAAACCACGACGAAAAGGTCGTTACAACCGAAATTTTCGTTGTTGCCGAAGTCGTTACAACCGAAAGGCGTTATTCATTATTGAGTAGAAAACAAAACTTTAGCATTTAACTTCGTCGTTATAACGGAAATGTCTATACAAGCGAGGTCACTATAAGTGAATTCTACTGTAGAGTCAAACATCTGTAAGTTGAATTTTTTGTAAGTCGAATGTTTCAGGACATAAAGGGACACAAGACGTAAATTTTCAGAACACAATAATTGTTCCCGTGACTATTCGATGGAGGTTCGACTGTATTTATATAATTTAAAATATTTATTTATTTTTAAGTACTATTATAAAATTATTAAATACTAATATAAATAAGAATTTCTGTGAAAAATTTAAATTTTGTCGAAAACTCTTTTTTGGCGTAGGAGTAGTTTGCTTTATAATAGTCATACTGTCACAGATATTACTTACTTAAGGTGGCGCTACAGTCCGGGGTGGACCTGGGCCTCAACCAACAAGCGTCTCCAGCCAGCTCGATCTTTAGCTAGCTGTCTCCAGTTTCGCACGCATAGTTGGTTGAGGTCCCTTTCCACTTGCGTGCGCCACCTGAGTCGCGGTCTTCCTCTACTGCGCCGTCCCTCGGGGGTGGATTCGAAGACTTTTCGGGCCGGAGCATTGGTTTCCGTCCGCTCTACATGACCTAGCCACCTCAATCGTTGGATCTTCACTCTTCTGGCTAAGTCGATGTCGCTAAACAGCCCGTATAGTTCGTCATTAAATCTCCTCCTCCACTCACCATCTATGCAGACGGGACCGAAAATCACACGAAGAATTTTCCTCTCGAAGCAACCAAGAGCAGCTTCATCCGCTTTTGATAATGTCCATGCCTCCGCGCCATATAGCAGGACTGGGACGATTAAGGTCTTGTAAAGCGTTAGTTTAGTTGTTCGAGAGAGGGCTTTGTTTACCAATTGCTTTCTTAGCCCAAAGAAGCAGCGATTGGCAAGAGTTATTCTTCGTTTGATTTCAGCGCTGGTGTCGTTGTCTGAATTGATAGCGGTGCCTAGGTAGACAAAGTTTTTGACTACCTCAAAGTTATATCTGTCTGCTGTGACGTTCTGACCGAGACGTCGGTGTTGGGTGTCCTTTCTCGTTGACAGCATATACTTGGTCTTACCCTCGTTTACCGCTAAACCCATCTTCGCGGCCTCCGTTGCAATACCCACAAAAGCGCCATTGACATCACGCTGTGTTCTTCCGATAATGTCAATATCGTCGGCATATGCGAGTAGTTGGACGGACTTCTGAAAGATTGTTCCTCTGATGTTGGCGTTCGAGTTTTGAACAATTCTTTCAAGAACGATGTTGAAAAAGTCGCATGACAGCGCGTCGCCTTGTCTGAATCCTTTTTTGACATCAAAGGTCTCGGTTAGGTCTTTACCGACCTTGATGGAGCAGCGTGCATTCTCCATCGTCATCCTACACAAACGGACGAGTTTGGTAGGGATGCCAAAACTAGACATTGCTCTGTATAGCTCGTCTCTATAAATGCTATCATACGCGGCCTTAAAATCGATAAAAAGGTGGTGGGTATCGATTTGTTGCTCCTGGGTTTTCTCCAAGATCTGCCGCAGTGTGAATATTTGGTCGATGGTGGATTTTCCTGGCCTAAAGCCACACTGGTATGGACCGACCAGGTTGTTGACGAATGGCTTTAGGCGTTCACACAGTACGGCAGATAAGATTTTATATGCAATACTTAGGAGACTGATGCCTCTGTAGTTGGCGCAGTTCAGAGGGTCTCCTTTTTTATGGATCGGGCAGACTATGCTGAGGTTCCATTCATCGGGCATGTTTTCCTCCGACCATATTTTACAGATGAGTTGGTGCATGCTCCTTACCAAATCATCGCCTGCGGCCTTAAAAAGCTCGGCGGGTAGGCCGTCAGCTCCCGCAGCCTTGTTGGATTTTAGTTTGGATATGGCAATCCTCACTTCATCTGGGTCGGGTGGACGGAATTGTTGATCTTCATCGTCCCTTTCATTGGGGTTGAATGGTTCGTTCTGCCTGACAGCGGAATTTGGTTCTTCGTCGCCGTTATACAGTCTGCAGAAATGGTTTCTCCATATCCTCAGCATCGACTGTGACTCTACTACGATGTTCCCTTGATCATCCTTACAGGCTTCGGTTCGGACTTTATAACCTTGACTGGTTAACTTTACCCTTTGGTAAAATTTCCTTACCTCATTCCTGCAGTAATATCCCTCTAGTTTGCCGATCGCGCGCTTCTCATGCTCCTTCTTTTTTCTCCTGAGAAGCCGGTGTTCGTCTCTCCTCTTCTGCTCGTAGAGCTCCCGAGCAGCTCTTGTCCTTCTTTGCAGTGCCGCTTTGTATGCTTCTTGCTTGGCTGCATTCGCCTGCCGACACTCGTTGTCAAACCAGGGGTTTCGTTGTGGTGGCGGATTGAAACCCAGCACATCAGAGGCGGCATCTCTGATGGCTTTTTGGCAATGCTGCCACTGATCTTCAATACTTGATGTTGGCGGCGTAGGATTTCTTAAGAGGTTAAGGGAGACACGATCGGAAAAGGATTTGGCAATCTCTTGCGATTGTAGCCGGCTGACGTTAAACTTCCTCACAGTATTTCTTTGTCTTGGCGGTGTTCGGGATATCCGCAACCTTATCTTGGCTACAACAAGGTGGTGGTCCGAGTCAATGTTGGCGCCTCGGAACGTTCGAACATCTATAATACTGGAGGAGTGCCTTGCGTCGATCGCAATATGATCAATCTGATTGACGGTTGATTGATCAGGAGATCGCCATGTTCCTTTGTGGATATCGAGATGTGGGAATCTTGTACTGGCTACTACAACATTTCGCCCCGCAGCAAAGTCGATCAGCCTAAATCCGTTATCGGATGTGGTGTCGTGTAGGCTGTGCTTTCCGACCGTACTACCAAAGATGTTCTCTTTTCCAAGCTTTGCGTTAAAATCGCCAAGGACAGTTTTAATGTCGTAGCTAGGGCATTGCTCATAAGTTTTGTCCAGGAGCTCATAGAACTTGTCTTTGGTGTCGTCATATTTCTCCTCTGTGGGGGCATGTGCGCATATAAGGCTTATGTTGGCAAATTTAGCCTGGATGCGAATTGTCGTGAGGCGCTCGTTCACGGATCTGAACGATAAGACTTCTTGCCTAAGTCTGCCTCTAACGACAAATCCACATCCAAATAGGCGCTGTTTTTGCTGTTTGTAGCAGTTACCGTAATATATATCACAGTTTTTCAGCCTTCTTTTGCCCGGTCCATCCCATCGCACTTCTTGGATGGCGGTTATATCTGCTTTGCAGCAGTCTAGGGCTTCCGCTAATTGTTCGGCTGCACGTGGCCTATAAAGGGACCTTACATTCCACGTACAGATCCGAAGATCGTTGTCCGTATATCGTTTGCTGGGGTTGTCATCAGTAAAATCCTCCGTTTCCGAGGCTTGTTGTTGCTTCGTAACTATATATTTTCTTTATGTGGCCGGGCAGTTACCCCGACGGCACAACCCCCAACCTGGAGGGCCAGTTCCTTTTTTGTCACCCCTAGGACAAGAGGTCGCACTTATAAGTTTGGCAAGTTGAGCTCGGGTGAACTACAACCAGTACCCGATGGCTACCACTTGGAGGTAAAATAAGCACAATTGGTGTGTAGAAAAAGTTACAACACTGGGCATCGCCAGGTTGACGCCAGTCAGTGCCTACCCGATTCCCGCAACACCCAACCACTGTCACAGATATGAAGTTTGATAATTTGTCACTGAGACTAGTGTAGAGGGATCGACTTCAGCTTGAAGCTCTTGTAAGACTTTTCAATCAGCAATTCCTCGGGAATTTCTTTGAAATCAATATTTTGATGCACACCATTTCTCAGCGATATCGATGAGTAGACCAGTTTTTTTCAGATTTTCTAATTTCCTCGACGACGTCGTTTTGCAATTTTTTAACAATATCTGAAAAATCATTATGAACAGAGTTCTAATAGGTTATAGGTTAGAATGTGAAGGAATTGTCGCAATTAAAGTCCTCCAAGTCCCTTGCAGCAGGGATCATGCAGTCTTAAGCCTAACGAGCATCTTCAAATACATTTCAAAAAGGTAATTTTCCAGTTTTTAGACCGCAAGTGAAGCACGTTCCATAGACTCACTTCAAAGCATCTTACTCAACTATTCATTCCCTTTGAAACTGGAGAGCGCCTCTTTCGCCAAAGAGGACCACGTCGAGTTCAATTGCAATCCCACCCACGGATGACCTCATTGTGCAATCAATTGCCATGGAATGATGTGATTTGCTTTTAGCACCCACCCTAGAATGTAAAACATCTCGGTTGGAATTCATTAGAGCGATGAACTCATGGCAAGTGATGTCATCTTCGTCTGCCCGTGCTGACGTCCAGTCCGCTGTAAGCAGAGTATTTTTTTTTTTTTGTGCTCGTCACGGTCCCTGAAATGATTTATGCGCCTCAAACTTCGTTTTGCATAACACAACCATTACGCCGGTATAACTTATTCTAAGGACATTCTGATCTCGCATCTTATTATGTCATCCCGTTAAAAATTCACGAAATCATCCTGCCGCTACATATGAAAAAACAAGCAATTCACAGAAACACGGCCAGACGCAAGGCTCGGGTGAGCAGGAGAAAAATCCTTTCTTCAGGACAAGACATCAATGCTGGAATAAATTTGAATTTAAAGGGCCCACACAAAACGAGATTCCCGCACACTTAGTTCATGTTCTTCAAGCAATGAATTAAAATTGGATGACTTCGGCGTTGAATTCGTCATAGAACGACGATTGAATGGAAGGACGACACCTTATTTAAGCGTAGTCCAGTCCATTATTGCTACTCCTCCACTCGGCCGGGGGACACATTCCCCAATTGGGGGAATAAATTTGCACAAATTGCTATTCACTTTGCCGCAAAGCTAAGAAAAATTAAATGAACCCATGTAACGTGCCTTCTCCACGTCGGAAGTGGTGGCGGCGACGATGATGACGACGGAGGCGACGCACGGCGACGACTGATGCCAAAAGTGAGATTTCATAAAGTATCTGTCAGTGAACGCCTAGTGTGTCTAGCGGCTCCTCTTACGCAGTGGTGTTCCTCTTAATGGCACTTTACATTAAAGGATATTAATTTTAATGTTCTGCCGGGTGTGGGTAGTTTCGGTTCGTCTGGCAGAAGGGTACCTATTTGTTTTGCGAAAGTGAGTCTAAGTGAGTTAACGGGGTTCTTGTGGGGGACGATATCTCATTGTGTCGCAGGGCCCTGTTGAATTCTGGGAAATTTACTGAATTCTGGAAATTAATTATAATCTACAGTAACTAGATGTGAGAGAGGGTTAGGGGGGGGTATGGGGAAATTGATGAATAGTGTAAAAGTTTTAAGGAGTCTTATGGAGTCTGGTTTCAGGCCACTTTGGGCCATCCATGGGCTGATTCACCTTAAATGGAGCATGAATTCTGTGTGTTTAAAAGTCACGAGGGTAGACGAAGTTGAGGCGAAGCCGAGGATTTATTACTCTCATCTGGTTGGCAGGTGGTACTTTGAATGAATGCTTCTGCGACATATTGTGTGTGATGAGAATTTGACGCATAATCATTCTGTCATAAGGAGGCCACAAAAAGGGAGTGCGTTTTCTGATTCAAATAAAATTAAGACAGGCGTGACGTGGAGTGGCGTAAGTAGTATAACTGAATACTTACCATCCTCCAAGGGCTCATCCACTCTCGCGAACACACTGAAGAACTCACTGGTTCGTGGTGATCTTTGCGGCAGTCCCGATTGTTACTTAGAAACTCATGCCCCCGGACTAGGGGGCTAGTTTTTTTTTTTTTTTCTTTTTAAACGTAGGCGATGTCCTCCAAAGTCCGGGATTTTAAAAGTCCTTGACCTCGGCTAGCTTAGAAAGCCAAGTCAAACCAACCCTAGAGTCTCCTTTGTTCAATTGAAAATGAGTTGCTAATCCCCACCGACTTCTCCTCAAAAAAATCATGTTATCTCGTGCACTCGTTTGAATATGTCACGTTGCCTTCAGTGCGGCAAGCGGGAAGATGACTCTTTCTTTCTTAGTCTACGTAGCCGTCAAGTTCTGCCAAGAAATACAAAGGAAACTCACTTCCATTCCCATCCCCCTGCTAGTACTATACACTTCCGATTTGATTGATTAGATTACCTTCCGTGGCGCTGGCGTCGGTGATGCAGAGTTGCATCCCTTCTCATCGTCCTGCCTGAACCTGACACATTCCCTAGCAGACTCCCAAGACATTCGAAATGTCTCGAGCAGCACTTCAAAGATATGAAGGATGTTATGTTCGTCTGATACGTTAAGAAGCTGACAGACGTTTGTGTATAACCCGCCGAAGCACAATGACCCAAATCGATGTACACCGAGCTTGGCGTGAGGGAGGACCCTTAATCAATCTCGATTCGCATTCATCGACATTTTTTTGATTCTTGAGATATTTTTTAATACAAAAATGTATCTCAAGCGTATGTAAAAATGTCGATAATGCTGGTTCTTCAACTTTGAGTGAATGGGACTCTGGGGAAGATGGCTTCTGCCCGTTTTGAAGCTATTGTACAGATGACAAGAAGGTGGTGAGTGGGATATCGTTGGATGGGTAATATTGCTGTTATGATAGCCATTGTAGTCCAGCTGTTGAACGTTTTGTCGGTTGCCAAGGCCTTAACCTTGGCATAGTACTGCTTATGAGTTGCTTGTATTGTGACGTTTTAGAAGAAGAGAAAACTGTCAGGATAGTAGAAACCTCTTACTATTCATATAATGTATCTGCGATAGAGTTGTAGATGGTTGGGAATAAAATGAAAGTGTGACGGGCACTACGAGCGGGTGGAAATGTATGTTTCATAGTTTTAACCGCTCTACTGAGCCTAAAAAAGCATAATAATTATTGCTCTACTTGGCGATCCCGAACAGCGCATCTAATCCCAAACGTTCGTGGCGATCATTTCAAGTCTTCACCGTAAAGGGGATCAAATATCCTCCACCGTACACGCCAGCCATGAATGATGTAATGAGGAGAAGACGTAACCGCGAACTCCACGAGCTGTACCAGGATGAGGGTGTAGTCCGGAGACCAAAAATCCGATCGACAACACGGTCTCGACATCGACACCAATGCTCCAGAAAAGAGAGCCCTCTAATTCTAGCTTTCTGGTTCGAAAATGAGAGGAAAACTGAATCTCCGGTATAAATATCAAGTCATCACGAACAAGGCAGTCAGTGATGGAATGCATCGATTGCCCAGTCTCAGACCCTCCACGGGGCGCAGGCCTGAGTAAGTACATTTGTGTATACAGACTGGATCGCACTCGAAAGACGATCATCAATCAGATACCCTGCAGAACACTCCAGAGTCGACCTCGAAAAAACTCCGTCGTATGTCTTTCCCAACAAAACAGCCTTAGATCGGATCGATACACTCCCAGGGATACCAGAGTAGTAAAAAGCTGGTCCGTTGTACTTCTGAGATTGGAATCCTAATTGATCTGAATTAGGCTTGGGATCTATAAATTGCAGCCGCAGCTTTCGCATGTGATATTTAATGGCGATTCATTTATGCCTTTTTTAATAGGATCATTTTTGACAGATAACGCGTAACTGGCCTCATGATGTGAGGAACATCTTATTAAGTATTGTTTGACAAATCTTCATGGAAAGACTTACACCCCAGCAATGTCTCCGAATTATTCACCTTGGGTACCAATATTAGCGGACTGTGAAAAGTCTTTTTCGTGCACTTAGATAATGCTTATATGGTATGCATGATCGATCTGCCGGCATTGACTTTGACATGAATCTGGCTGTAGCGGCAAGTGTGGCTGAAGAAGTTATTGCAGCGAATGCCTAATCCGGAACCATGTGTCAATGGTACAATGCCAAGTTATGAGTCCAAAGGAGAGTCCAAACTGGCCAGAGTAGGCCATGATTGCACTGCAATGAATCATCCGTGCCGGTAGACGATCTACGTTTAACACGAGCAAGCGCTTTAAGCTTGAGTAGATGTTTTGTAGCAACGATTGGCATTAATGGCAGGTGTCCATTCGAAAAAATTACAGGGACTGCCCCTTGCCTTTCTAACTAGTTAGTCAACTTCAAAATTCTATAGAATGTCACAGAGTCCCGCCATACACAGAAGCTGGATGCTAAAATCTCGTTGAGAGATAGGCGCCAATCAGAGAAGTCTTTGGGTTAAATGCGGCTGCACTCAGTGATTGGATCACTGTCTGGTTGTCAGAACAGAAGACGATATTTTTCGCCGGGAGAGGGCTTCCTTTATATAGTCTCTGCATGAAATATTGCTACGTGATTTGGTAGCCGAATGGCAGCTAAATATTTGGATCCTTAGACTAGACACCCCCGCATCTTTAAGCCATCTGTGAAAACTCGCAGAGGACCGTCCAGCCAACAGCTTATGGTTTTCCTTGCAGATAATTATAGAACTCGCGCTGTCGGCAATGCGATTATGTGTTGAAATCGTTTCACTTGTACTTCTTTCCCCATTTTCACAACACTTTCATGTAGCCCGCCATAAATCATCTCGATATTTTTGCGTCGAGCTACCTCTGGAGTTAATTACGAAAAAAGTTTAAGACCTGTCCTGCAAATTTCGCGCAGTCTAGGATTAACAAAAAGCATAAGCTACTGAGCGGATTAGTTAATATTATTCCTCCCTCAGCGAATGACGCAACGATAAGGATATAAACGGGACGTAGCAAGCAGTTTTTTATTCCTTCGGACACAGCAACTCGTCGCTTCGCAAAGCCCCAGTACAGAACATCTACCCTACGGGATAAGTGCAATAAGCATCTGCCTCAACGCAACGTGGGGCAGATTCATTTGACATCCAATCGATCTGGCTTGCAATCCCCGCGTATAATAAGCCAGCTGGAATATGCAGCACCGTGGAACGGCGCCGAGGACTCTCGCCCGTGTTCGAAAAAAAGATACACAAGACCACGTGCATATTAAGAGCGAAAAAAGTTCAATATTTACTGAATTCAATTTGTTTTCCCTCGTGTATCCTTCTTGCGTTCTGCGTTTAGTGGGCGGCTGGTGGTTGGCAGCAGACGGCGGCGGCAAGCGTACTTTCCATGTGTCAGTGTATATTCCTAAATGCGGATTTTATAGAAGGGATAAAATCTGCACATAGTGCTGCCAAAGACTCTGTCACGTCTTGCAATCCAAGGGGATTTATTATTCTCGCTGGAAGATTGTTGCTGTTGTTCGGCTGTTCGGCTGGTCCCGAATGTTTGAGTCCTTACCCAGCCTTCTGCTTTTTTTTTGGCAACAGTGCGGGTACACACAAGGACTTTCCTTAACTGGGATCACTCACTAATGCTCAACGAAAGGGATTGCAATGAGAAAATTGAAAGAGGAGAAAAAGAAGACGGCTGCTATCGAAAAGAAATCAACACAAAAACCTAAAGAACACCCGGGAAAGGAGTGAATTTGGCATATCGTCGAAGGTATTCCAACGTGTAGGCGGATTCCCTGTGTGGAGCCAATCCTCAGTAAAGCTCCGCCAAGATTGTGTCCTTTTTCGCAATACTGGGACACAGTCGGTATGATTGAAATATTTGTTCCTGCTTTTTCTTTGTTGAGCGTTGTATACGGTGAATCCATCGGTCGTTGTATAACTGAGCGAAGTAAATTGTATCTTCCAATATTTGTGTCTGCCTTGGGTTGCGCCCCAAAACGAGGTTACATCGATGGGCTTTTGTTTGCTTTATTAAATCGAGAGATAAGTAACAAATGTTGTTGGACAGGATAATACAGTAATTGTGTTGCTCCTGAAAGGGTAGCGCACGAGAAGTTGCTCGTTTTTATTTCTTGGATACCGAATTATATGAAAGTGGATTCATGAATTGGAAGGATTGGGATGGTTCGGGGTATGACCTGAACATGTGGCCATTCAAATGGAAGAGGAATAACATCATTGGGTTGTTTTCTATTGAGGGCTTAAGTTAAGTAACAAGATTTTGTAGAATAACTCAGGAGCTTTCCACTTAAAAGCGGGTATGTTGGGTCAAATTAAATTGCCCGTGTTTTCTCAGACAGTTCTTGAGAGCATTTTGAGGACAAGCAGTGAAGGTCGATTGAATTTATTTTTTCTGTTAGATGGTTTTCTTTTCGGGCTTGCAACTTAATGATGGCATTAATTGACGCTCTCATACGTCCGTGATTCAAACTTATCTAAGCGGTTGCAAGAGCGTATTTGAGCAATGGCTGTACACCATCAATAATTCCGCATCATACATATCAAACTACTAGTGCGACTGACTGAAAGAAACAGTGGTAACGAAGTTTATTTAGAGCCAAATTAAAAAAAAATCAGCTCTTAAAGGATAGACACAGGGTTATGGTTGCTTACAGCAGTGTAATTATTCAGGTTATTGGGGCGAATTCAACAACGAAACCCACGTCCGTACCTTTCCGCCATTCAAAGACGATTGCCGTGGCCTGTCTTTTCTGATTCACTAGATTGAGCACTATTTCTTTCGGTCAAGAGGGTAGTTTATGTTGCTGCTCAAGTCAATTAAGGAGTGGGATGGTTTTTATTCAACGACGACATGACCTTTTAGACATATTGTTTCCCGTTCTTCGATCTCGCACTCGATTTTAATAATCGTATGACCCCTCCAAATGTGATGCTCTGGAGGTCAGTCCCTGTTGAGGATGCATCGCTTCATGAAATGATACCCTGACTCACTCTTAGTGACCTCAGACCGAGTTTGCCAATTCTAATCTGAGCTCTTTCTCAATTCGCTCAATTCTTCTACACAGTACTGTACATCCCTGTTATTCTTCACATACACCCTAACTCAAGCCCCAACTTTGGAATAAACAGAAATGAAAAATAATGCCCAAATCCTTGAATCCATTCGCCGGAATTTGAACTCATAATCCCAAGGGTTGGGGGTCTAGTCGATACCCATTGCACCATATAGCTTACTTGGATGTACGGTATACCACCGACCAATAGTAGCGGAGTTGAGTTATCTATCGGGTACCCCTTCCGACGATATCCCATAATGGGACCCTAATAATGGCTTAAGCCACATGGGGGCACACCACCATTTATCTTGGCTTCTTGTTATATAGAAAATTTATTGGCGTTTATCGAGTTATCAGTGTACTATAGCTTTCGTAACTAGTGAAGGAAACGAGACGAGTGATGAAAAATGTAACACCTTCAGTGCATTGAAGTTCTCTGTTGGAAGCTTAACGAAAGTAGGAGGATCTTATCAAGTTTATATTCAGACGGTTCTTACGGTTTCTTTGGTATTCTCACGGTTTCTTTGGTATTCTCAATTTCATGGAGATTACTTTTTGAAAAACTTTACTTTTACAAAACAGGCTAGACTCAGTAGCTCATTCTTTTATGAGTAAGTGCTCAGAGAGAATATCTGTCTTTGAAAATCCTTCCAAGCTTTACAGTCCGTACTCGATAGATATGTCGGTAGATATGTCGCACCTCTCTTCTAGTGATAGAACAACATCATGCACAATACAAGTAGTTGTTGTGAAAGCTAGGCCTACTTTTACAATTTTAAAGCTCCACCTGTTGTTTATCGACTTAAGGACTACGCCGTTCTTGGATGAAATTTAAGAACATATTTTTCTGTTAATTTGTGTTCAAATCTGGAGTCCCTCAAGCCGCTGTTAAGTGGCAAGTGCCATGTTCTCTTCACGACACATACAACTAGCATGGACTTGACTTCCGCTGCAACTATAGTCGTTATGGCCTGCAAATATGAGTAGTAATCAATGATGTTAAAATCTGTGTAAAATGACTATTTTGACCATAAACAACGAAAAATAAGTTGAAAAATGACGTAAATAGGGTAAATCATGAGAAAACAGAGAGAAAATGAGAGGCATTGCAAGACCTATCAAAATCCCTATACATAAAGACAATTTTGCAACCCTTCGTTCAGTAGGGAAAAATATTGCACAATTAATTTAATGGGTACATAACTTAATTCGTGGGGTTTGCTAAGAGATGGCGTAACTTGTATTATTCCATTTCAGTACATATCATTCATTTGAAGCGTAAGCAACAATCATTTTTGTTCACTCAAATATGTCAAACTTTGTGCCTGAAAAAGTGTTTTTGAGGGAATTCTTCTTCATTACTTTAATATGAAGAAAACTGCCACCGAATGTCATCGTATTTTGGTGAAAGTTTATGGTGAACATGCACTAGCTGAGCGAACGTGCCAAAAGTGGTTTGCACGATTCACACGATTTAAAAGTGATTTTGGCTTAGCCAACCGGCCAAATTAACGGTAAAGCCGTATATCCATGGCACGAATGTAATGCTCTGTATTTGGTGGGATCAGAAGGGTGTGCTGTATTATGAGCTGCCAATACCGGGTGAAACTATCAATGGACAACGCTACCGAACACAATTAATCCGTTTGAAGAGAGCAGTAGCCGAAGAACGCCCGGAATATGCGACCAGGCACGAGGCTATAATTTTCCATCATGACAACGCTCAGCCCCATGTTGCTATTCCGGTTAAGAACTATTTGGAAACTCTGTATTTGGTGGGATCAGAAGGGTGTGCTGTATTATGAGCTGCCAATACCGGGTGAAACTATCAATGGACAACGCTACCGAACACAATTAATCCGTTTGAAGAGAGCAGTAGCCGAAGAACGCCCGGAATATGCGACCAGGCACGAGGCTATAATTTTCCATCATGACAACGCTCAGCCCCATGTTGCTATTCCGGTTAAGAACTATTTGGAAAACAGTGGATGGAGAGTTTTACCCCACCCGCCTTATAGCCCAGACCTTGCCCCTTCTGACTTTGTTCCGGTCGATGCAGAACTGAAATACGGTTGCCCTCACTGAAATACGGTTCACATCAGAGCAGAATATCAAAAATTGGATTGATTCATTCTTGGCTGCCTTCTAGCAAGCCGGCGCAGTTCTTTTGGGATGGGGTCCACAAATTGCCAGAAAGATGGGAAAAATTCGTAGCTTCAGATGGGCAATACCTTGAATGATACTCTTGTACATGTTTTTCTTAAATAAACGTTCAAACTTTGAAAAAAAAAGAAACAGCACTAATTAAGTTATATACAATAAAAAAAGTTCCACTGGAAGACCATATTGCGTGAATTTTGATAGCATTTTTTTGATACCACACAGATTAATCAGATCCAACTCTCATCTTCTGGTTTTAAGTTCCTTAATTTGCAGTTTTGTCCATGGTTTTTCTTTTTGACTTTTTTACCATTTCTACGCCTTCGACATAATCATAGTAAGGCTTCAGCATGTACAAAACTAATGTAGAAAATGAAATGTAAGAAAGTCGAACAACTTGGTTCAGCGGTGTGTTGTCGGGACGTATACAACAGAAGACAACCTTGAATCACGCCATCCATAATCGACGCGTCTACGAAACGCAGGTCTGTCGAGTAAGGAAGAAAACTTTTAGGGATGTAACTTTGCGTCCAAGCGACTGATCCTTATGAATCGAAAACTTTTTATAAAAAGAAACCATCCCCTGATTGGTGTCCGACCTACGAAATCCCTGTTAATGTGAGTTGCAGACGGCGATCTGGCTTCTGTATCGCGGTATAAATAGGATACACATGCCCCGATAAGGCAGTCATAGATGTGCAGTCCACAACATCGCCGGTAAACGCATACAAATTTTAAACGCACCATATCGTATTATTTGTGTCTCAACATACGAATTTTGATTTTTTTAAAAAAATAATTTCTTGATTCTTCGACTTTGCTTGTTTAGCCCTCACGTCAGTGAATGGGGGCAAAACGAAGTACCTATATATGCTGTCCTCAAGAAAGATGTCTTGGACAAAGCCGGACTGTAGCACCAAGTAAAGCAGAGGAAGAAGCTGGTGGTATTCCTGACATTGTTATAATTTACTGATTCCGAATTGTGTAAACGAATATCATGACGATTGGATCCACTCTCTGAATGCACCGATTTGGGCGCATTTTAATGACTTGACGGCCACATGGACTACTTCACACAAGGCCCAATTTCTACTTTAGAATTCTGACCATTTGAAAATTCCTAAAATTTCAGATTCAGTCCTGGTAGAGCCCTCCATCACAACACCATCAATGCGCAAATCACGAAACAAAACAACAACTCCTATCGACGAATTCATCACGCTACACTGCTCTTATTTTACAGTCTATTAGCCCTCCAGGTATGGCGTTCACCGCTTTTATCACCAAATTCCAACGCCTCAAAATGCCACAGGTACAGGAGAAAAAAAAAAAACGAACGAACCCGCATTCCATCCAATTGATGGGCGGAAAGAAGTAACAATTTTAATTTGGAGGCTTCTTCTAATGCTCTCGCTCTGTCTCTCTCTCTCCCTCATGTTCTCTGTCTGTCTTTTCTTCGAACTTAACGGTACGGAAAATCCACGAGGTCGTTTTCACAGCTCATTGCCACTGGCACATCAATCCATCCGTCAAAGCATGGCATCGCCGTTCTCCAGGCCAATATAATCGCATTCATTCACTTCAAATAACCGTTAAATTTGGAAACGAAAAAATGAAAATTAATCAAAAATTTCTCCGCAATTACGCCGTAATGACAATTTTTCAAATTCTTCTTTCTCTTCAAATTTTATATTCGTTCAGTCCGATTGGCTGAGTACAAGTCCAAGCAGACGTGTGATTCGGGCCCTGTCTGTCTGGCCAGGTTAATCAAACAAAGGGAAATAGTTATTAGGACATTCCAGGCAAACACAGAGGCCCTGCCACTCGCACACACGCACACAAAGGTACACAAAATGTATGCTTCAAACAATAAAGCTCGAGACAATATTGGAGGGCAGAGAAGGAATAGAAGGCTAAAGAAAGGAAAGGCAAACGTTTTAATGGAAATTCCCTTTCAGTTCAATTGATAAATAAGCCATAAACCACTCGAGGAGACAGCAGGCTCAGCAACAGGGAATCCATCTGTGAACACTCGAAAGGGGGCACAAGGAGTTCGCCCTGTCAGCCAGCCAGCCAGCCAGTCAGACAGTGGGCCCGGGCCCAGCCAATCTGGATGTGATTACCCGTCGACTGAGTGGTGTGTCACAGAAAGAAAGAAAGACAGGAAAACAGAAACACAGCATTAGGGCTATTGAACCGCAACAAATGAGGGGGCATCATACAGACACAGGAAACCGTAATAAAATCGAAATGGGGGTACAGCAATTCGTCGTGTCGCCCATCGTCCTTTGACTCCTCGGTCTTGTCGCACATTTGGTTCAGTTTATTCTGTTTTTTTTTTTTCTTTTCATTTTCTTCAGATGGTTTGTGTAGAGTTTTCTTTTTCATTTTACCCCACCCAAACTGAGTCGTGTTGTCTTTCTGCAAGTCACTCGGGGGATGGGTTTTGTCCGTCAAAAGGAAGCATGTCTAGTTTTCTCATCTTCGTCTTCGCTCAGTAATCGACGGGGAGCCTGCGGCAGATGGAGTGAGTTATGAAATGACTTTCGGATGTGCACAACGAGAATGTAACACAAAGGGATACGAGTGGATGATGAGGGTGGGCGCACAAGGAAGAATAGGGATCAAAAATTCATCGAAGCAACACAATTTGTCGTACTTTAGCCGCTTTCATGATAGAAAATTGATTTCCTTGGATGTGGCATTTATTAGCGTGTATGGCGTGAGACCACTGTCAGAGGATTTCTGATCATTCCATGGGTCAGTAGTCGTACTCATTCGCCTCGTCTTCGTCTGTGGGTGCGCCCTATTTGACTAGCGGAATGCTTCTGTATCTTTTTAATGGTGTCTGTAGACGTGGCCCGGGTCCTGCTGATGTCCGGAAAGCGAGATGCATTGGAATGTAAGGATATAGCTCCCTTGGAATCAATTTCGCTAGGAATTTCCTAATGCAATGGAGGCACGTTCGTCGTTTTTGGAAATGAAGCGTGCGGACCATTACTCGTCAGGGGGTGGCTCACTTCCCTGCTGCTGCCGGATTATGATTTCCTTGCCGCCAACCCAATAGTCTGTCGTTGTGCTTAGTTGGCGGAGGAGAATGGAATTATTTTTGGTTATTATCCGCGCGAAACGTGGGCGGAATCTCTTCGGAATTTGTTCAAGGATTCAGTTTGGATTCTGCACAGTTTGCAACACATTCAATTTGGCCATTCCATCGATGTGATGATACATTTTGTATGCATGCACAACGCGAGTGGTGGTGTTGGAATAACTCCATCTCCTGACTCGCAGTTTTGCTTCGGTTATGCGTTGTGGAAAGTTATGGAAACGAGTTTACGTGCTGCACTTGGGACGGAATCTTTGCTGCAAGATTGCACGGATCTGCAAGTCTGATGCTTGGTAGGAATGTGGTTTAGCTTCTGGGAGGTGCTTGGCTGATAACTTGGTCAAGTGGGTTGACTCTGAACAGTACGCAGATGTGGTTTCCTTCAAGATTGTTGCCCCATTCTGACGGTGAGTACGGTGAGTACGGCGCAAATTGTTGCCACTTCACATTTCAGCATGAGTTGAAGGAGGCGTCACAGTCGACACAGCAATACTGTTGAAACAACTCGAGTTGCTGGCGCTGTTGATACAATTGTGGCAACAAACAAGGTTTCTAACCTCCCACGATAGAGATCATCACCACCGGCATCATCCAGCGAAGGAAAGAAACTGGACTCTGCTCCCAGTGATCGGTACACTGAGGCGTCAAGAACATGCAAATTGGCTGTGCGAGCACCTAAAGACCAGTCTTGGAAGTAGCGCGAAGTTGGAAAGCGAGCAAAGATCTGCGAATAAGTTGTGTTCTGGCAAACTATTCGCTAACTCTGAGGAAGGAAATTCAACATCATCCAACGACTCAAATCCAATGATGGTGTGTTGCGCTTTTCGGAGCTGCTCATCCCCAAAAGGGCACTGTGGCTGACAGACCCGTAGTCTTGAGTGAGGCTGAAAATAGTCCAACGGTGGTGGAAGTATTTTTGGCCATTGAATCACGAAAAGTTGGCAAATCCAAATGTTTAAGAGTTGTATTGCTCTCTCTGCTGTCATTAAAGTGGCATGGGAACGCGTTAATATACCTGGCGATTGGCACACTGTGGTAATTGTCCTTCTTTTCAAGAAGAGGGACAGAGGAAATTGCTCCAACTACAGGAGCATATTTCTTTTAAGTCTCCCCGGGAAAGTCTACGCTAAGGGGTTGGTCGATCACAAGATGGGGGATAAACAGTGCGGCTATCGTCCCGCAGAAGTACAACCGACCAGCTTTTCACTCTAAGAATGGTACTTGGAAAGGCTTGGGAATATGCCAACCCATCTACAGATGTTTGGTTGATTTGGAAAAGGCCTACAACCGAGTTCCTCGAGGTAAACTCTGGAGTGTTCTGCAGGAGTATGGGATTGATGGTCCACTTTTCTGAGCCATCCAGTCTCTATACACAAACTGCGGCAGCTGTGCTTGAGTTAACGGTGCTAAATCAACTCATTTCACCATGGGCCAAGGATGCGTCTTGCCGCCTCTCCTTTTCATTGTATATATGGATTGGATTTTGCAGCGCAGCCGAGTCGAGGGTGATTCATCTTCTTTTTGCAGATGACTTTGTTATTGGCACATCTTCTGGAGTAATAAATAATAAAATGAAAAGTAACTTTTCATAAACACTGTACTCTGACCAAATCGATTCGAATTCTTTTTGAATCCCCCGTTAGATTTTACTCATCCACCATCACTCTCTTTTGTCAGGTAGAGAACATTGTAAGTTAACCAAAAGGAAAAAGGGCGAATAATGTGAATCGTGAATGCAATCGGACGTAGTGTTTTATATTATTGTTACAAATTGTAGACACTTCCTTGACGGAACTGCTGTACGCACTCGATAGGTTTGGGGCCTGTTTTTGTGTATGTGCTGATGGAAGGGATAATGCTGGGCTTTAATGTAGGATTTGTCAAACTGGGTCAATTTTGAAACAGCTTAGAAGATCTGTAATCAGGAAGGCCGAGCTTGGGTCTTAACTCAGTATTTGTTTCAACTCTCCGAAATAAGGGCTATGCTTCGATGATTCATCATCACGACTTCCCATGCGTGCCTTGAATGAGATTTCATCAGACAGGCGATGGCTTGTAAAACTTAGGATGAGGTAGTTTTACTAAGTCCATAAACTCGCCTGGTTGCGCTTGGGCATACCTCGTGATGAGTCAAGTAAAAACCTTATCTGGTCTCAATCAAGGCTACTTTTAATGTCATATTTTAATTCAAGAACAATGAGTTGATTTCCCTTAGTCGACGTGTCCCTTAGTCGACAAATCAACAACAAAATTAAATTGTGTATTTTCCAGTGAAGATGAGTGTGTTATTGAATTTTGTCATGAACACTGCTTGGGGGATTCCCCAGTTGACTCGCACCCCACCCACTTACCATTCTCCGGAAATTGTATGAACATCCTTATTCTATTATTTACTTGCTGGAATTCATATCCAAGTTATCTCTCGCCTTCGGCACTTTAACAGAAGATTTCGTTTCATCGTACTGACGCCTGACATTTGGTTGTCACTGAACAAATAGTTAATTTCTGCCAGTCATGGAGATTGGTCAACAGCCATTTATGGCGGAGTTCCTTACAACAAGTCATGCTTCTTGCTTCAGGCGAGCACCTTATTTGGTGAAAATGTCAGCATTTTGTTTACTGTAAGGCAACAAACAGTTTCTGAGGGACAACGCACTGGTATTTGATTGAGCTACAACTCAAAGGGTGGGTCTTCATACCCACGATTGTTGAACCTGTCGTACTGAAATGCATGATCGCTGTGGTACCCCTGCAAAGCTGAAGACGTTCCTCTGGTAAAAAACTTCGACCGACTGTAACCACTTCCGCCCTTTTTTTCAACGTAAACTCAAGACCTTGCTGATTTATTATGATACTTCTGAATATAGCGCTCATTGATGCTGCCACTACTTAACTTTTTTCAAATGAAATATTTCCCAAAATAACTATCGCCTTTTTTGTACTTACAGGATACACTGGGAAAAATTGTCAATACGAATCGGATCCGTGCAATCCAGCTGAATGCATGAACGGCGGATCCTGCGTGGGAAATGCCAGTCACTTCCGGTGAGTCCACCACACTCGCGGCTGTCTATCCAAACACAAATCACTGACCTTTCGCTGTTTTTCTCTCACTTTATCTCTCCCTTGCGCCCTTAATCACAACACCAACTCGGGGTACGGTACGACAACAAAAAAAATTAAAAACTAATTGCCAAACCGACTGAACGACTGCACGCACCTCAAAATCCAAACCAATATGCCAATTGCCTCTCATGTGTCAATATTTGGCTTTGGATACTAGATGTGATTGCGCCCCAGGCTACACCGGTCCCCTGTGTCAACACAATCTGAACGAATGCGAGTCATCGCCGTGTGTGCACGGCATCTGTGTGGATCAGGAGGATGGTTTTCGATGCTTTTGCCAGCCAGGTGAGTGAATGAGTCTGTGTGTGGGTGTGTACTCTAATTGATTTTAATTCGGGATTCAAATTCAAATCGAGTTGCCTGCCTGACCAATACACTACGACGTATGAATTGCATTGAACGATTGCCGAAACTCAGAGGATGACTTTTTCATTAGAGTTCTCGGCAACGCAAATGCATTACTAATTTGATGGTTATGAAATCAAGAATTGGGCCGATAAAATTGAGTTTATTCCAGTATTCGATGGGATAAAAGCGGGGATTTGAAATGGGTGGCTTGACAAATTTCAAATGGAAATTAAATTAATTGGAAGCATAATTTTGAATATCACAGTTGTGTCTGTATTTACTGGGATTGTCGAATTGAAGAGAATACACGAGTTTCTGGAGCTAGCCTAATTTTGTGGCCAGATGTTATTTAAACACATGTTAATTCGGGTGACAGCAACCATTTGTGTTGAGAGATCTAAGGTTCTATCACAAGTAAATGGGGCCCAGAATTGTATGCTGACTACCAACAGGGAAGTCTGATAAGATTTAATGCCCTAACCTATAGTGCATGGTGTAATGTCACAAAATTGACAACTGACAGAACCTCCAGCAAAGGGATTCGGCGCACATAGGGAACTTAATTGAAACGACTTACGGGAACTGTTATTGGGCACAATAGCTAAGTGCCCAGTAGCAACCAAGAGCAGCTGTCTGGCGAGACCATCCTGCGCAGCTCTTCAGGCTAGGGATTCGTGATATCTGTCTCGGCCTAGGACAGTATTCCCCCATATTCTGGACTGAGCCAGTTTCATACTCTGCAGCTGGAACTCCCACCAAGATACCATCACCACTTAATTGTGTCCGCTCATGATCATGAAAACGAGACTTAAGTTCATTGTAATGGTCATGCAATTTGTTAACCTTACGGATGATGGGCTTATTGGGCGATCTTGCTGTTTAATAATTCAGAGAAAAGAGCAAAATTTCTTTCCAGACAGATCCAAAATTCAGTGGCATTGAGTGAAGTTGTTGAGCCATTTTTGATGTGGATTTGATGTGATTTTTGATTTCTTTTTTTATAATTTACTCGCGCACAAGGGATTGTGAATACCCTTAAGTGTCCGGATTCGAGACACAGCTCGGGCCGAAGGTGTAGAGGGAGAGGAGGTACCTGTGCACATTGGTTTTAAATATCTGCGAATTGTATTCTGGACGAAATATTATTCTGGGAAGAGCTTTCCATATTCGTGCCGTACTTCTGATGAACGAATCTCTAAATTTATTGTGCGTCCCAAAGTAATTCCTGGCGAGACGGGTATTGCGTGTGAATCTATGGAGAGGAGGAATGCAGTTGGCAAGCTCACTTGAGCATCGTTTGTTAAAATAGCGATAAAATACGGATAGAGACGAGACGGTACGTCCATGTTCAAGCGAGTCTAATGACTCTGCAATATTGGTTTCGCCTATAAGTTTCATCGCTGGCTTTTGGATTCTATCAAGTAGGTCCAGGCTGGTTTTGGGGGCCCCAGACCAGATATGAGCGTTGTACTCAAGTTTGTATATACGCCTTATAAATTAAAGCCAAATCAGAAGGGGTGAAATATTTCTTGCATCGATTGAGGAAACATTAACATTTCGCAGCAGTTTTGGTGACCTAAGTGCTGTTTTGATACACATACCAAGGATGGAAAGCTTCCCGTTGCATCGACACAGGTACCATTCATGGATAATGGCTGATTAAAAAGGATTCGCTTGAGTTTTTGAAGCATTCAATTCCACTCAATTGTTCTTTCCCCAGTTAATTATGCTGCCATGATCGAAATTCAATGTGTCTAACATAAGCTGCCGTTCCTTTTCTGCGGCAGAAGGGCGAGGTCGTGAGTCTTGGAACGAATATGAAAAGCTGATGGTGCTGTCATCAGCGGGTTGGATTAGAAGTAGCAGACAAGAGATCATTTATAAAAATGAGAAAGAGTGTCGGAGACAGAACAGAGCCTTGGGGAACACCAGCATTTTTTTGGTGGATATCAGACTTGACCCCATCCAAAACAACTTGAATTAAACTAATCCATTGAAGACGAGATTCATCGACACAATAGGCACGCATTTTAGACAAGAGAGCTTGATGCCAAACTTTGTTAAATGCCTTAGAAATATCAAGCGCAACTATCTTGATTTCACCTGCATTGCGCAATGATTGTTTCCACTTTTCGGTGAGATAAGCTATCAGATCACCAGTGTACCTGATGGATGACATTTCACTCAATACATATTTTTCGGTGTAGATTTAAAAAATACAAATTCAGGGAGAAGCTGGATGGCGCAGTAGATTGTTTTGTGCGCAATTGAAACAGCGGTTATGAATAAAGAATATAATAAACAGTAGATTGAACATCACTCACTGATACACACTTTTTGCGGGCGAAAAGTCATCATGCACCTTCTCGAAGTAACCAATGTGCTGTAATGACAACAAGCAAAATATTATTATACGCTCTATTTGGGGGTCAGAAACTTCTTGGGGTTCAGTTCAGCCAGACAATCGTGGTGTTTATGCAATGCGTGACATCCGATATTGGCCATAAAGGTAACGGCCTTAAGCAGTAAGAATTTTGTCACGGATGGAATCGTGCCATGCAAGAAAGCCAAAAATTATATCATGAGTGGTATTTTATGTAAACTGTTCGCTCATCTCATCCTGAAATGGAGAACAGTTTCCCAACCGTCCGCCTGACTGTCTATGAAAACACAAAAATCTCGAGTGTGTAATTTGTGACGCTTTATGATCTCGTCGAGACCGTCCAACGTAACAGCCGTAACGTGAAGAACGTAACTCGTATGAAGAGTTTTGCATTTTTTTTTTATGCCGCGAAGCCCATATTAAATACCTTAGCCATGAGAGTGCTTAGCAAATTCTCATAAACTTTGAACTCTGTAATGTCCACGAGATCCTTTGAAGAGATGAATGTGTACATCGCTACCCAAATACTTCTACGATATGTGAAAGGTCATGACGTGAATGTGGGAAGTCAAAATTCTGCAGGCAGACCTCCATGGAATGCGAAATTCCAACCAAAAAACTCAACAGAAGTCAAAGTGAAGACAACGAGATGGTTGTTTTTCATGCCAATGCTGATGGCCAGCACCTTTTTTCAAGACATTGGAGTAAACTGGTTTTCCTTGTACTAGACACCAGGCACCAGACAGACAAAGGCAGCGTGACCTAGTGGGTCAAACACCGTGCCATAGAACGCCATTCTCTTAGTGGTGATCACAGACAAAATGTCTCCGTCGCCGCTAGCTCTTTAAACTACGTGGTAGTTGACCTTGATGAGGTCATGCTGAGATTCTTGTCCTGAGAGTGTGTCCAACGAATTTAGCATTTGTCGAATAACTTACGGAGAGGCGAGGCGTTTCCTTGTCTTCCTTTTGAAGATTAATGTTTGTTCTCGATATAGAACTGTCTTTACCAGAGATGGCTAGACGACGTTCCTCCCTTCTTTGCATCACCAGTAGTAATGGCAGCTCACCTCTCTGCATTCCAGAGCAGGGAGGGACCATTGGAAGGGACTAAACATCTGCTTCCTATGTACTAGGGCTGGTGTGGAAAATTCTAAGACACCATGATGTAGTCCCATAATCTCAAGATCAGAAATGTGTACAACACCGAAGTTTGTTCCTTAAACTGAAATTTATCCACTTCATGACAACATCAACCAGTCCAGTGTGATCTCAATCCCCGTGCTGAACAGAGACAAGACATGAAAAGAATAAACTTACCAAAACACTTCCCAAGTATCCTCGCCCCGGCTCCAATGAACACCTGCAAAGGAGACAACACTTTGTCAGCCCTAATTTTTGGGGTTTTCATACACTCGACGTTTGTAAGTCGTCATAGAAGTCAACATTAATTGGATAAATATAAACTTCGGATGTATCAGACGCGAATTAACTCTGTATAGGTCCTCGTGTAGCACAACCTCACAGCTTGAGACAAGAGCATAAGCACACACTCCCTTTGAAAAATCATAGAGGTTGACCCAGATTCCGTGAGCAGTTGAAGAGCGGATAGGTTGCCCTTGCACTCCGCCAGCATGAGATACGTAATCCACGGCGATGTCGTGAAGGGGCAACACCAACAAATATCGTACATTATTATCAACCGACAGTGAACTCGGAAATTCAATACCGTCGTCACATGCCCTCGTGTACGGGCGTGTGTGCTGTTGTGCTGGCGTTCAGTAGTCCGCCACCTGTGCTGGGTTGAGGCCAAGCTGTGCATGTCTTTTTCAGAAGAAATATTGAATTTTCCGATGCTCTCTGAGCTCTGCAAACACGAAAATGTATCCACAGGAGAAATCGTCTCGTGAAACAAATCAATCTGCAGCGTTGTGCTTAATTCCTTGTTCCCTGCGAGTACACGTGTGGTTGCTGCTGGCCATCACCATCGACATGCCCTTGGTATTCGGTATCAATTTTATAAATTTAAAGCGGCCAAGCTCTTGCAATAAACAGACTTCAGATGAAAATCCGAAATGGAATCAATAACAGGGGTGGCAGCTGGGCGAAGCTGTTTCCTTGGAATCAGAGGACTCAGTGGATGCAACGGTTGTGATTCTTCGTTGAAACTTGTTGTCCTCGCTGGTTCACTTGCTTTGCTTGAGGTTATTAGGGATTCCATTTGATGAGATATTGCTACCGCGATGAGATAGTTGCGTGATTTGGTCGTGACACGAGAGGTGTGTACACAGTTGACTGATGAATGGATGGGACTCATCAGGGACTCGAATTATTAAGCAAGAGATGATGAATCAAAGTTCGTTGATGGATGCGGGTGGATGCCTGTATCTCATTATGCATATTCAAGGTGATGTTTCACTTGAGCCGACAGATGATTCCTCTTGGGGCGTTGAAGGGATGTGTTGTGAGTGATAAGATTAAAGACGGTTCTAGGAGGACACTACACATCGGCCTACACTTGGGCCTTGAGATTCTGCTGCACATTCAATCAGTCGGAGCTAAGATGTAGCAGTTAGGCTGATGAATGGAGCATGAGCTTTGATCAACTCATTGAAGTATTGGGAGATTGTCTTTTTATGGAGATGTTAAGGAAATCCACCTGTAATACGTAATGGGACCGGCAAAATCGCAGTCATCTGGAATGCCAGTGCACCTTCGACCATGTCGCCCCTCCTTGAGCAAAAACAAATCTTTCTTCGCCAGTGAGACGGACAAACCCTAGAAAATTGTATGAGCTCCATAATCCCAAAGCAATTTCTCTGAATGCTGAACATTTTCTTGTGACGTCCTTTAAGTTGTCCTCACCCCTAATCACCGCATAACCCTTTCCCACGCGATGTATTTCAGTTAGACACACTAAAGCCGATTAAATCCAATCCCCACGTATCCTCAATTTTTATTTTTTGTACCTCATCGAGAATCCTTAATCACCGACTTCGTGTGTACCTGTGCCAGAGCTTAGCCAAATTTACGGTTCCTTTTAGCGGGCTTGGCAAGGACTAATGACGGAATTATATTGATTCTCAGGACCCCCAAAACACAAATCATTTAGTCGTATTTAACCTTATCAGCCTCACAGCGCCTCCAGCCTCCTTCACCACCACCATGCTACAAGCATTCGCTCCACCATCTGTTACAGAGCTGGAAGCTGCAGATAAACATTTTAATCCGATTCTGAATGTCTCCCTCGCTTCCCTGCCATTAGGTTCTTTGCAGCTTATTGTGTTTTGTCTCCCCGGCTGTTGCCGAAAAACGAAAATCAAATTAATAACTGACAGTTAATTAATATAAATGTCACACGAAACGGGAACAATAATTGCTCTCCAGGTAGGCACCGTTCTGGCACCATAACAGCCGCGCCGCCTTGCTGTATGCGGAGAAAAATCGATTTGATTCGGGGGGAGCAACAGGGAGGAAACGAGAAACAGCACAGAAAAAAAATGTAGCAAAACAGCATTAAAATTGTCATTCCACCCCGAAAACATTAAGCATTAAACTTTCTGGCAAACCTTACGACTTTATTAGCGCCAGCGCCCGCCTGTCGCCCTCCCTTGGAAAGTGAAAACAAAAAGTTATTTTCACGTTGAAATTGAAAACAATCCGCTCCTCCCTGCGCCCACACTTTTGGCCACTTACAGTGCTCTTTGCGTCGCTTTTCTCCGTTCCTGTTGTTGTTTCCTCTTTTTTTTTATTGGTATTCTTTTGAGATAAAATTACGAACAAAATGTAAAACTCTCCCGTCTCCACAGCCCACCCAACATTTGGTGGGATGGAGCATACATTCATACAGAATACACCCTCACAGGGCGCGTCAAGGAGTCTCTGGGCCGCACAGGAATAGACATAAATAAAGCGAAACGGAATAGAAAGGACAGACGAAATCTAGCGAAAGGCACCACCGACACGAGACGATGCGATTTGCGGCAACGAGGAACTTAAGTCACCCCGCCGACTACTGTGGGGGGTTGGGAATTCAGGAATGGATATGTGTGAGAGAATGGAATAACACAAAGTATATATGCAACAATCTTTCTTTTATTGCGGTCGTATTTCACAGTAATCCACGCGTTGCCATGCCGTGGTGGTCTCCGCTAGAGGGTTACTTCATTTCCGCCTACTTAAGTTTGATCCTTGAGCCTTGAAGTGCGTAAGTACATATTTAGGTAGATTCGTCGACACCGCTCCTGGTGGTGGTGCGGAACATCCTCATACACGGATGCGGATACAAAATGTGGCCTGGTCCCATGTTGGGTCTCATTCAACATCTAGTGGCTCCATCGGCGATGACTTCTATGGGATCCCAAGAGAAATTGCGAAAACAACCACACCACTGCGTCTGAGAGCCCCACTCGTATGTCTGGTGCTCTCAGGCGGTCGGGGACTAGAGGACAACTTTTAATGTTTACATATTTCTTCAGGAAGTTACTTTTTGGTCATTTTCATTTCGTATTCCTTCTTCTTCCTTTGTGCTGCTTGGTCTCGGTTTCTTTACTTTGTGCTGAAGTAAGCATAATGAATGGCAAAGTGTTTGCCATCGCCTATCGCGTAGATTTCGTGAGAATGTATGGCTTGACGGTACAAAACTACGCCAAGTGGTAGTCGTGTTGATTTTTTTGTGCCTGAAATAAAGCAGTGATCATTTCTTTTTTCGGAGGAGCTGATTCAGAAATTATGACCGCCCAGAGGCAGTTGCCAGATAGTAATGGCTATTGGAAGCAGTTCCTGAAGAAGATGTTTTAGAGGATACGCCTCTAAAGCTTCGTCCTCGCCTCCGAGTCTTGACTAGACAGCTCTGACGACTGCCTCCTCGTCCTAGTCTAAGTTGTTACGAGACTTCACCAGAAAGCTTTAAACCTTTTGCCCTCGTAATTGGGCAAAATGTGACATAAACGCAGACTCCTTGCCTCGAAAACTTCGCTAGAAAGCTCAAAGACTGCCTCCTCGTCCCAGGCTCTTCCCGGCTATGTATACGCCTCAGAGACTTGAAAACACAGCTCTTGAAACTATTTTTTCATACTAACCAAAAAAGTCACTACATGGATTTTAAGACTAATGCAAAAATGCAAAATGTTACGTACACGCCTCCTGGACTTCTCTTGACAGCTCTGAAAACTGCCTCCTTTACATCAAGTCATCAAGCCTCCTCGTCCTAGTCTTCTATATTACAGGCTTCACTAGATAGCTATTAAGGCTGGCTCTTCGTCCCACTCTGAAAAGTTACGTATACGCCTCCGAGACTTCGATAGACAGCTCTGAGCACTCCCCTCTTCTCCTAGTGCCTCTTCGGCTTCACTAGACCTTTAAGACTGGGACTGGAATGTAGGAGATCATAGAAGCAGCAAGTTTTTATGTTTGTAGGTGTTTCTGGACCGTTTCTAGGACGCATTTTGCAGATACTTAAATTTCGCATTCAGTTGGATGGAATCTTCTTTTAAAAAATTACGCGGAAATTAGTGTTAGTCTCCTGCTACAAGTTGAATTGGTAGTTCCTGCCTTCATTCTGTAGACAATGAAAAACTCAACAACAGAAATGCACAGTTTGTCACACTCACTCACAGTTTGTCCTCTCTTTCTCCAATTTGGGTTCTTCTTTTCTTCATGTCGAGTCCAGCAGTCTTTTATAAAGTCATCGGTAATTTCGAGAGAGTGAGAATCTGCCTCTTGGGTCCAATGAAGCAGTGAATGGACAGAGTTACTCCGTGATTTATTTTTGCTCTTTGACTTCGTCGCGTGAGTTGTCGTCGTTGAAGCTATTTCCACAATCAGTTAACGCGTCAGGCTTTGGATAACCATCAAGCTTTAGCCGATGTTTTGCCCGAAATGTGTCGATAAGTCTTCCGAAATTATCTTGTCATCAAGTTCTGCAGGCACGTCCAGAATAATCTAAGGAGCCTTTGATTTTCAAATTACGAAACCAGACAGCCGACTTCTACCTCCCATACCCTAAAAATGGTTGAAACCCATTTTTTGTATTGTTTCCTTAGCTCATGACCAATCAGACAATGACATTCAGATTATTTCGTGAATAACCGTTAAAAATTCAGGAATAACTGTTAAACAGCCTCTCAAATACGTTGAGAGGCTAGCTGTGAAGCTGGTCATCTCTATAGTACTCATTTCTGCTCGAGACTATTGTCGCATTCCACTCGCTCCTAAACGACCTGCCACATATCAGGCAATGCCAAACTTCATATCAGAATATGCCAGACTTGCCTTGATCTCGAATTGAAATCACATCACTGCCAGAAATCAAATAATGTGAGTGCCAGTTTGCATTCGAAATTGAATCACGTCTACACGTAAAGAAATGGACTCTTTCCGCTCAACAAATGTGCAATTTATGGCATCTATCCAGGTAAGTTATTCATGAGATCCTTCAAAGCATCCACCCACCTACTCATGGACTGGCAATCGGAAAAGAGATTGATTCTAATGGATTTCCCATACATTACTGATCACGAATATGCTGTTGTCCAAATCCGGAGGGCAAACAAAATACGCTCTGCGGTCGCTTTACAAACGTTCCCCCGTTCAGTTTCGAGCGCCAGATGAAATTAATAAATCGAGCGAATTTGTTTTTCTATTTCCTCGGGTCCCGATCAAATAGCTTTTTATGCGATTCTTTAAAAGGACTCGCTCCTCTTAGCTCACGTTGCATGTGTTCCTTTTTATGCTTCATCATGGTTTGTGCATTTTTTGTGTGTGCTTGCGTTTTTTTCTCTCTAATTTGTTTTTGTGTCCTTATCTCACGTTCTCGTTTCAGGATTCGCCGGCGAACTCTGCAATTTTGAATACAACGAATGCGAATCGAATCCATGCCTGAATGGAGCCGAGTGCATAGATCAAATCGGCAGCTTTGAGTGTCGATGCTCCAAGGGATACATCGGAAGTAGATGTGAGATTAAGGTATGTATGTGCGTTTAGTGTAGTGAATTTTTTCATTTCGAGCTTGCTTTTGTTTCTCTCTCTATCTCTCTGTTTCTTCATGCAAATGCAACTCGACATTGTGTTCGGTTGTTTCTTTCGCTGTGTTGGAAAACAAATCATAAACAACGTGGCGCTGGTGTGACTTTTCGTGCGGTCCTTGCTGAAACTCCATGGTAACATGATTAGGTGGATTTTTGTGCCAATAAACCATGCCCCGAAGGACATCGTTGCATTGATCATGGAGATGATTTTAGTTGTGAATGCCCCGGAGGACGCAACGGTCCGGATTGTAATCAAATTCCAAGGACGGTAAGTCGTGTCTCATCTACATACTGTGTGTGCTTGTGTGAGTGTGTGGCAAAAGAAATGAAGGATGATACGTGAGTGAAGGACTGGAGCATTTGGGGCGCCTCATGATGGTTAGGTTAGGTTGGCCTGGAAAAGCATCTCTGAAAGGATCCACATTCAGTCTGTATGGGTGAAAGTGTGGTTCTTGTGTTTTTTGCGGTTATCCCTGTTGAATGAGATAAAAATGAGTGTACTGTGGTGCGGCACTTGTGTGCAGTTGCCTTACATGATGAGATCTTTATGGTATTTTGTTATGAGAAAGTGACTTGACCCTCACTCGATGAAGACACACCTACATACCATCTACCAACTGCTCCTATTCCCGGCGTTCACTCGGTCACTCTTGTATGCGGTGCGGCATGCCCCATGTGGTTTTCCTGGATATCTGCTGGCCGATGCTCTCTTTGCAAATGGATTATGTACGTTTCCGGTTAATAACGTGCATAGACTTACTGATGGGAGTTTATTCAGTGGTAGCCTATTTTGTTGGAATGATCTGCTCTATATTTCGCCTCGCCTCTTCTGCATCTGTCTCTGACTTTGGCTTTGGCTTTGGCTCTCGCATTTTCAGTTCCCTTCAAATGTGGGCACAGTGTGCTGATGTACGATGCTTGCATGCGGGTGGTATTTGGGGTTTTTCTTTATGTTCACGATGTATTATTGAATGCACCCTCTAGCCTGGATGTGCTCATACATGAAACGGGTATGTTGATGGCAACTGAGAAAGTGAATTTGAATTGTTTCCTTTTTGCAGCATGCTTTGGTCCTTTGGACTCACCATTCTAGGACTGCTGGTGTTTGTTGTGCAGTTTAACCTCAGGGTGTACGGTACTGTTGTGGGGTAGCTGTTGTGATTTCATCTAGTTCGTTCTAGTTAGCAGCAATTGAATTAGGTTGCAGGTAACCGAATTGTGGAATTTCCATCGAAATTCAATGCGATCAATAGTTGATGTGGATAACAATAAATCGCATTCATCTCAGTCTGGGAAGTGAATCATTGTAAATATGGTTACGTACAGGAATCCCAATAAGGAAGGGATATCGTCTATTGAGTAACAACCCACGCTCGTGCTGCAGGGTGTCTGTCGGAGACAATGTTTCTGTTGGCTTTTGTTGTACAGTCGCCGTGACTACGTGGTATACATAGGTTGTTATTTGCTGTGTTCATTGTTTCAGGAGTCATTTCTACCCGGAACATGATCAACAACTTTCTGTTAAGCTATGACAATCCTGTGGAGAAAAAAGTTGCTGTGTTTAAACTCAGTCAGACTGCTCTCAGGACAATGGACAAGAATCTGCGTTAGTTACTATTGGACAAACTCAACAACTGAACTGTGTAAGAAACAAGAAAATTTGTCTTTGGGCTGCAGCTAAGCCAATTTACGCTGAGTCTAAGGTAGGGCACTCTAGCTGTAGTCTAGGATAGATACTGTCGTTCCGTGAGTCGACTTTCAGACTTTGTTAGAAGCGTCTTTAATTCTTTCCTTCTTTCTTTGGAAATGTTGGAAATGTCGCAATACATGTGAAGTCTAAATTGCATACTCTGGAAGTGGGTTATGTTGGGAGAGTGAGTGGCAGTCGGAATCGCGGAACCAATTCGCACTCCGTGACTGAAGTCATGAGCAATTAGATGAGGATTAACCCTAAAATAATTTTCATGGGTCCAACCCACCTATACATAGACACAAGACATCACTCAGCGATGTCCACGATTTCTTGTGTCAGTAGTAGCATACTTTATTTATATTAAAATGGCGCCCGGTACAAGACTAATATAATCTGCAGAATAACTCACTTCAAGTGTCTGACGACAACTTTATTATACCGAAGGTTAGCAGCTGTGGATTGTACACACCTTACGTGCGCAGACGCTTTCCGTTACGGGCAGCCAGAATAGAAGGACGCAGATCCTGCCGCAGTACAGGAATTGAGTAATTTCGGAATGAATTGAAGGGAGTTCAATCGAGTTTCAGAACTCCGAATTTTATTGAATTTCAAGTCATACTCGTAGGCTCCCGACGAGTTAATGAAAGTCAATGAGGGACTCCACTTTTTTTGTGATTACAAAGAAACTACATTCTCAAAAACTGTAACGCTGAACCTAGTCGCGTTCAGCGCAGCTTAGTCACTGGGGCGTGGAGTTGATGTCGTGAAATATGAGATCTGTTGTGCGTCCACCACGCCAAGAGTTCTTACTAACTAATAACGACTATTAACTGCCTACCGCTTGCCTTTGAAACGCCCATCTATCACAAAAGTCTCATAATCACATGCACTCCCTCCCTGCTTCCCTCAGCACCACCACAAGCGTATTCATTTCCGAAATACAGGAAATTATTTCAACAACAAGCACCGCAATATCCTGATGTTAAGTGAATTCGATGACGTGATATATTTCGATACCGGCCAGCAATGAATTACCTCTAGAATGTGAAAACAGTGAACCAGTGATGCGATAATGAAATGGAACACGCGAAGATAATGTCAGCGCCACAATTGACGGCTGTGTTCCTACTCACAAGGTTGCAGAAGTGACTGCGCTGTCAGAAATGAAACGTATACTGAAGCGAAAACAAAGGCGTGTGAGTTTGTCAGTCACTGCTGAGTCATTAATCAAGGTGTAGCCAAGCTCAGGGCTGCAAAATAGGAAATGTCTTGAGATGAGGGATGGACACAGTGGTGTATAATCGTCACCTGGATTTTAAAAACGAGGAATGCCATGGAAGCCAGCTACAGTATCAAATGCACGACATCCACTTAACCTCAAATCGATGCCACACATTCGCCCATCTAAGGCACATCCACGTCGACCGTTAATTAAACATCTTCCAAAATGCAATTGAAAACACAATTCACCGGGCGGCCCCCATACAATCAATATTCCATTAAGTAAGACATAAAAATCGCAAATAAAACGATTCGCGCACACATAAACACATAAAGCGAGATGCCAGATACACACATCTATTTTATTCATGGCCTGTCGTATCCACAATAAAACAACGTGTGTGCAATTAAATTTACAAGCGGAATTTCATTTCCATACCAATTCTGCGCGCTCGCGAAAACACAAAACGAAATAAAATAAAAATGCGAACGGAAAAATCCCGCCCGCACCTTCGTCCTGCAGACTCTGCCGGCGGCAAGGCGGCATTCGACTTTATCCCCATATCACGTCAAGCCAGTTAGTAGAATTCTCTTCAGATTCCTCCCCGAGAATATGTTCATGGTTCCGTCTGGCATGGCATATGAACTGCGAGGTTTACGTTGGCGGCGGCGGCTCGGCGCCCATAAAAGCAATTGTTTATCGCCGAATTAAATCGCTTTGTTGCTAAGGACTACAACGCCATGGACGATGGGCGGTGTGTAAATGGATCATCCGCGTTGGTGGTGTGAATGAATGCGGAATGCAATTGTGACGTGTTACACAATCGATGGCGCGTACCGGGCCCTTGTTTGAATAAGCAATTAACAATTCATCGCTGCAAATAATGTCGACCAGCACCTGGATGCATATCCTTTTTTTTTGTGTGCGTGTCAACCTGTGCAGTTGCAGGGATGTTGACACAGAATAATCCCTTCCACCAGCTGAACAGGTCGCTGTGTCCTTTTTTATTTTCCATTTCATTTGTAATGAACTTCTGAGGGCGTTCGTCGATGTTAATTCATCTATCCGCAGCTTGCATTGCGAGGCACCCTGAAATGGGCACACAGCATCGATTCACCTTTATTATCGCATGCAGCTCTTATTCGCAGCGTGTTCCGCCTTTTTTTCCTTCGTGCAGCCCTCAGTCGCTGCACAATGTGAGTTCCGGTGAACAATATAAACCATAGAAACACTGGCACTCTTGGGCAACGCCTGCATTGTTGAACGGGGGTTACAAGTGGGTGCATGGTGGCGTATGTGGAATGTTTTCCACTATTTCATGCGTAATTCTTAAAAATGAATCCCACGCCCAATCAAGCCACCTTCGAATGGGTTTGCGTGGGGATGTGAGCTTGGAGGATATTGTGACGGAGGTCTTTATTGGCCATTGATGGGATTTAAGGGATAACTAGTTGTGTTGTGAATTATAAATTTGTATTCGGTGTTCGAATTTTATTTTTAAACTTTTGTATCTCATTTCAGCAGTGCAACGTTAATCCCTGCACTCACGGGGGGACATGCTGGTCCAGCGGTGACTCTTTCTACTGTGCCTGCCGACCGGGATACACTGGAACTATGTGCGAAGGTATGTTGGAATGCGTGTAACGCGAACGTAATGTGATGGAAGGGTTTGTTTTTACTTTTAAGTTTTTTCTTTTTTGATTTGGTGAAAAACATAAAGAACGAGGTCGCGAAGGGATTAAGTACGAAAGTTGCTGCATTTTATTGAAGTGCGATGGCCCGTGGTGAACAGTGGGATAAGTGATAAGTGCTTGGCTGGTATTTGAAACGAACTTTAAGGATTCATTGCATTTTGATGGATTTTACATATTTACATGAGTTTCTCTTAAATTGCTCTTCCATTTGAGTGAGGGAATTAAACCTTGATAACCGTCAGTCAGAGCCAGAGCCAAAGCCAGAGGCGGAGCCCGAGCCCGATTCAGATCGAGAGCCAGTGGCAGTGCTAGAGCCAGTGCCAGAGCCAGTGTCATTGCCAGTGCCAGTGCCAGTGCCAGTGCCAGTGCCAGTGCCAGTGCCAGTGCCAGTGCCAGTGCCAGTGCCAGTGCCAGTGCCAGTGCCAGTGCCAGTGCCAGTGCCAGTGCCAGTGCCAGTGCCAATGCCAGTGCCAGTGCCAGTGCCAGTGCCAGTGCCAGTGCCAGTGCCAGTGCCAGTGCCAGTGCCAGTGCCAGTGCCAGTGCCAGTGCCAGTGCCAGTGCCAGTGCCAGTGCCAGTGCCAGTGCCAGTGCCAGTGCCAGTGCCAGTGCCAGTGCCAGTGCCAGTGCCAGTGCCAGTGCCAGTGCCAGTGCCAGTGCCAGTGCCAGTGCCAGTGCCAGTGCCAGTGCCAGTGCCAGTGCCAGTGCCAGTGCCAGTGCCAGTGCCAGTGCCAGTGCCAGTGCCAGTGCCAGTGCCAGTGCCAGTGCCAGTGCCAGTGCCAGTGCCAGTGCCAGTGCCAGTGCCAGTGCCAGTGCCAGTGCCAGTGCCAGAGCCGAGAGCCAGATCCAGATCATGAGCCAGAGCTAGAAACAGAAGAGGTCTTACGTATCAAAGGATAGACTTTGAACTTGAGCCCCTGCTGGCAATAATCTCCCGCCATAAAAATTAAATTTCCCCCATCCTTGACAGAGAACGTTTGCCCAAATCCCATCTGAATTTCGTTGCACCCACTAAATATACCATTTTAATTAATTTCTTTCATTCATGTGCCTCGACTTGCACACTCAGAGTCGTTCTACTACGGAACTACATGTACTTAATTTTAATAGGAAAACTTTGTCCTGCGAACGCTCTGTTGTAAGATTGTTTTCGTTGCTGACTGTCTCAAAGCAATATCTGGTAATCCGTTCGGCAGCGTGTTCGAAACATTAAATTGCTGTTTCCGCAACTATTCGATATTGATTTCAATAAAAAATGGTTATGTTACGGTGATTAAATCAAGAACGAATTGGATTTGGTTCAACATGTTCTGAAAAGTAATTTTACTCATCACTCCACATTGGTTGGCCTATTCTTAAAATGTTAAATAAAATTTATTAATTAAAATTAATTAAAATTAATTTTAAAATACCAAAATTATTAATTCTATATAAAATGCATTCGATGGGTGGAAACTGTATTATTCGAATTGAATCGAAGATAATGGAGAGTGACTATCGACGGATCACATAGTACTGCGCTAGGTCACTGAGCTACCTTCAGAATGTTGATGATCTCTTTGGACGGGATGTTCTGATTGAGTGTTCCTGTTAATGTGATTATATTGGTTATTTTGTATCTTTGGCGTCAGATTAGGACACTCGACTGGTAGGTGTTCTGTAGTGTCCACAGTGTCTACACTAAGTGCGCCACATAATATCCTATGGTCTGGTTTGTTTAGGCTTAGAGCCTATTTGCTTCTTCTGGGATCAACCCTCATGCATTCTTTGGAGTGTGTTAGTCCCTCCAGATTATTTCAGAATTGGATGCGGTATTTTTCCAGTTGTTTTAATGTTGCTAAATCCATGAATATGGCAAGGCTAATAAAATAAGTTTTAGCCACTTACTTTGCTTGCATATCTGCCTTTTCATTCCCCTCGTGTTTTTCACGTACTGCCACCCAGTACGTATTTAACCTGTTTTTCTTTGGCGGCGTGTTGAGTATCTTGTGACATTCCCAGACAGCCCTCCAGCTGAATGTGAAGCTGTTTAGTACTGCCTGGGTATGTGAGAGTGGTGATATTTTGAATTTATTGGATTATTATTTTTGCTGCAAAGTGGTGCTTCATTTATGGCTTCAACTTGCAACATAGTGGACTCTCTAGGGACATGTGTAAGTTACATCTGGATCCTACAATGCTTGTTCCTACACCTCTTTCTCGACCAGTCTGTATACCATCTTTGGGCGTCATCAGTCACCCAAGGAGCGCTATTGGCCCATTCTTTCCTCCTTGGTATAATGACTTTGTATGTTTTGTTGAAAGCGAAGACTGGGGCATAAAATCACTGACCTTAGTTAGTTCACTAACGTAGCCGACCTTTCCTTGAATCTCTAGGTGTCCCATTAGGTTGCCTTCGGAGTTATTGGTTCCTTGAAGGGCTACAGCTTGTCTCGAAGCCTCAGAACAGCAATGTAGCTGAGCTAGGCGTAATAACATTTCCAAGTCTGCAGTTGGATAAGTTCTCATTGCATAATTTGTTGGTGGCCTGTCTTCTTCCACCTAATTGGTTTATTTAGCTATAGATTTGAACGCGGAGAAAACAGCGTGCAAGGCCCCACCACAAACGCGTATTGAACACGGAAATCTGTGCAATAAAAAAATCTGTCAAATTTTCTAGCCACATTGATTGCATTTATATCACTGCTCAGGTAAAGAATGTCTTACAATCCGATCCATCACATTCAATAAGGAGATGAGGACCAAACCTCTTCTCTACATGGCACTTTGATACTGCAGCGAACAACACTCGCAGTATCGGTACAGAGATCAAACGCAGAATAACTCTTGGCTGCCTATGTTTCTTTCGGCTAAGGAGACAATCTTGCTGTTCGGCACAGAGGCTTATATAATTTTAAAAGCCGATGACGAAGCCCTTGGTTTGTTGGAGGGAATAGATGACTATTGGGGGAGAAAATTCAACCACCAAATGAACGGAATGTACAAATTCTAGTCACGTGTCTAGGGATCCAAAGCCTAAGCTTGAGCTTTGACGCATACAAACGGAGACGGACCTCAAACAAGTTTTTGTGCGGAGTTCAAGCGGCTGGCCAGAGACTGCCCCAGGTGGAGACCCCTGTTGCTGATAGACAGACAGATAAGAAGAGTTTAAGTCTGAGTTCACTCATGGTTTTTTAATAGCTCAAGCATTCAACCAATAACAGCGGCTTGGATCTGTGATCGTTCTGATTCTAATGATCCCATCTATTACAGCTATCCAGATCCCATCTATTATAGCTATCCAGATCCCATCTATTACAGCTACCCGGATCTAGTCAGGTTCAAACCAAACGCTTCTTTAAACTGCCACCTGCTTCTTAACGAGATGGTTGGGTATTTCAACATTCATCCCAAGTAGGTGCCGGAATACTGTGACATTCCAAAAAAATGCGAAATTGACGAGGTCTCTACAAAGAGCATTGCGTTTCCTACTACTTAATGCTTGATACGATTAACTCTAGACATTGATTGTCTAAGTGGCATTGACTCATTGGGAACCAATTACGGCCTGATCTCAAGCCTAAACGATCATATGGTCGAACAGGCCATGGTCTTCGGAACAATGTCCGTAAAATCATTGTAACCGACTCTGGATCAGGACTGCGATGACTTCTAATCTACTGAAATTACAGAGGTCAGGAAGGGTACCTTTTCTCCTCTCGCAGCGGACCTCATTGCACGGGCATAATCTCCTACGGGCTTACTTTTCCTCTGACTTACCCAAACTAATTCGTGAAGAGCACCAACAGGTTTGCTAAAATAGTGGGCATATTTTGAATAAGTGCGATTAATATAGGATACGAAGTAATTTCTGACAATAAACCAAAATGCCTCGTCTCAAGTAACTCGACGCTCAAGTGACGACGCCTAAGTTCCTCCTTGGAACGTTGAACATCTTTCAAACAAAATTATTTTAGGGCAGTCCATTTTATTTCAAAGCAGCATTGAAACACTCTGTAAACGAGCGACCGATTCCGTCAGAGAGTCTGAATGTGGACGCTATATTTAGCAAGCTGCAGAGAACCGTTTCTGACATGGCCTTGACATATCCTTGATTTGCACTACACTCGACTATGCCTGCCTTAAGGAACCTCTAGCCAGATAACTTTCAATCTGACTGAACTCAGGACTCAAACATAAAACACCACTCTCAGTGACCCTCCAAGCAATATCGACAACTTCCTACGGATCATTCGGGAGGGAACTTCCAAGTGTTGCCACCTTGAAATCGCAAAGTATCTCGAAACTAGACATCATCTTCGAAAGTGCATCCTATAAACACAAAATGGTTTAAGAGAAACCCATCAGCATAACTGGGTTCTCAGATATTCTTAGCTCCCCTCTCACCATAAATAAATGATTTCTATTCATTGCGAGCACCATCCTTTCGTTCTACAACTCATCAATATACACTTTAATCAAACCGTCCGCAAACTAGAGCAAGGCGCCTGTGTCTCAGGGAACTGCATTGGAAAATATGGAACTATAACTAGGCCAGGACACTCAACCTCCTCCCCGAAACCGGATCGTAACCAGGACAAGTCCTACAAATCACAGCAATCTAGAGTGAATTCATCAAAACCACAGGCACTCTCACAAATATTGTATCTCACTCGAGAGAACTGTCGCATGTAAATGTTCAACAAATGGAACCTAAAGTGTTCCGTTGCATATGCAGAAACGAAATCTAATTAATGATCATCTTTGATCCGAGAATTCATCATAAGTCGTACCTAGAGCGAGTGCACTGCGTCCGAGGTCATCCATCTATGCCCTTTGTAGTCCCCGAGAGTGCATGCAGGCAATGTATGCAGCAAATCTATTTGAATTCTTTCAGTTTTTTGTGAGTTCCCTTTGCCTCGTACCTGGCAATGTGCTCAATGAATATACATCAGGGTACACCCCAAAAAATGAAGTGCAGGTGTCGGTGTGAGTGTGTTTTTTTTTTTCGTTCCCCCATCAGTACGACACGCCAAGCCAGTGACAATTCTGCAAATGTGAGTCCCTTCCCATCGGAGGGTGTTAGGTGAATTAATTAATTAACTTGTTTGCTGGGTGAGTTCATGAAGAGATATAGAATTACGGATTTATTATAACTGCTGGAGTAAACTATCTTTTGCATAATTTAAATTATCTGCATCGGGAGGGCACTCCGTGGGCTTGTGCACACACCGTGCTGGGAGAATGGAACAATTTGTTTTAATACTAAGTAATGGGATGCCAAGCTTAATGGCTTTCCTTTTTTTTCTGCTCTTCGGATGCGACTCCCGTGGGTAGCTGGTGGCGAAAAGTTGGGCTATGTCGGCATTCTTTTTGCGTTGTAATGAGAATAGAAGGGAATGGACTGCGGCAAAGATTACATTACCTTTCATAGGGAAAAATTCTTGCGGATTAAGGTTATGCTTTCAAGGATACGGTTGCATGCAAACTGAGAAAATTAAAAAAAACAAAATGAGCAATGCAGATACATGGCGAAACTGAGATTCTGTGAGGGGTTTCAGGGAGCGCATTCACCTGGGTGGTTGTTCTCGTCAGATCCGCAGGCAACAGGGCTCATTTGATGTTTGATTCGACCTCAAACAGCCGACTTCGGTTCAGTTCCCCTGAGTCACAAGCTCGAAGGTTTCGTTTTTAATTAATTTTCTTTTCAACTTTTCGAAAATTGTTTCACTTTCAAAGAAACGATGGTAATTAGAGATGAAACAAGAAAAAGGATGGTATGCATGAGGCGTAACAGCCACAGAAATTAGTTCCAAAACTGCTGCAGCTAGAGTGCTTCAAATACTTTTCAACGGCTGATTTCATCCAGGCTCTTTGTTAGAATTTTCATATCTGCAATGACAGAAACTGGAGAGGGGTTATCCTATTTCGAAACTGCATTCATCAAAAAAAAAATAAATGTCTAACTTAATGGCTCGGTGTCGAAAACTCTTCGAGCCGGAAACATGCTGTCCAAGCACTCTACATGGTCTAGCCATCTTAGACGTCCATATACCCATGGACTTGGTAGAATTAACGAATGCTTGCAGAACTCGAAAATGCCAATAACTTCTTCATGCGCTTTCGTTATAGTTACTGCCTCCATACCCTGACTACCACCAAGTTATATCTGACCAACGTGCCTGTCTGACTAAGCCGGAAATGTTGTTCCCTCTCGATGACAGCCCGCACTACATTTGCCCTCGTTTAGCCAAGTATGGGCATGGCAAGTTTATGTAGCACCGTCACATGTCAATGTGCCCACAATTGATTCTGGGGCTTTAAGCGGTCACTTCTGCCTTTTCTCGAACAAAATTAAAGGTTTTTTTGTTCTTTCAACACCAACGGCAAGGTTCCAGTAACTAGAGAGAGATTGCTTTCTCACGTAATTAAGTACAAGTGCACGAAACGTAAATAAATTTAACGAAACTGAATGAAGTTTTTGATCTGGATGGATTCCAGTCATCCACTTGTTTCTATCCGCAAATCCGCAAATCCAGTTGGGCCTTAAGACTTCTTCTTCTTCTGATGGGGCCACGACTGGGTGTGGACCTGGAACTCCATCAACTACCCACTCCAGTCGACATAATATTAAAGCAGCTGCCACAAATGACGCAAACCATATGGGCTGAGGACCTTCCCCATTTGTGTGTGCAATCGGTTGCGTGGATATCCTCCATTGTGTTGTTCCAATGGTGGGGAGTAGAAGGCTCTTCGGGTTGGAGCGGTGTTCGCCATAAGCTCTACATGGCTTTGCAATCTTAGGCGTTGAATCCATAGACGTAGCCGCATGACCCGCCAAATTACTCGTCGTTCAATCGTCTGATCTTTTCTACTTGTCTGCCCCTCATGATGATTGTGACTGCTCTACTAATAAAAATAAAACTTAACATGGAAGGCGCGACAGTCCGATGTGGACCATGGCCTAGCTTCTACAGCCACCAATCTTGTTGTGCGCGCTATTCTGATGGCTTTGCACTTCCGTGTGAACCTCGACATCAACCAACTGGAACATCGGAGACCTAGATCCTTATATTGTCTTTTGGTTTAAAAAATAGTATTCCACTTTATCGCATTTCCTCTACGAGTTAGATTTGGCGCCTGATTCCCCTTTGTTAGCCTAATGGGAGATCTTTAAAATGTAAATGGCCTATTGTTTCTTTTTCGTTACTGATCCTCTCTTCAGACCGCAAATCTAAATCTTCTCAAATCAAAGCTTGGTGCTGGTTGTCGACATCTGATGATCATTCTGAAGCAGATTCCTGCCCAAAATAACTTGTCATACATAAAAGATAAAATAAAATGGCATTAATAGCCCATGAGCTTGTCATATTAGATGCACAAATCCCTCATTTTGCTGATGAATAAATTTCCATCAACTATTCGGTGTCATTGCCGACAATTTACATTTTCATTGCATGACGCAGTCCCTTAAAGTCCTCTCGATCGGAATGCCGTACAAACTCTCCTCCACCCATCTGCAACATACACATCGCCGTCATAATTCAAATTACCAACCGCCACATATTCCTAATTTTATTATTCCCGCTCTCTGACCCAGCATTGAAGGGGTAAAACAACTGAAAAAACAACAGCTGAATAATAATTCTTGTATACACAAAACTGGACACATGTCATGCCGTAGATGACACTTTCCAGCTCCCACCTACCCGCTTGTCAGAGAACCAGACGCACACAATTTGCTATCGTAATAATTATCCACTCCACCCCCGTTGCCATGTCACCGCCATGACAAAGTGAGTTGCGTTCGTTTAGGGAGCACAAATAAATTACACCCAAAATTCTCCACTCAGTCGTGTGTTGTACGTATGAAGATCCATTGGTTGGTATATTATTCAGTCACTTCCGCTGCTAAGCAGTTCAATTAACATTTTCACGGAACCCATTCCTCATTCCAGTGCGAATGCTGCACCGCAGACCAAAACACGTAAATTATTTGAGATTAAATTTATGATATTCCCACCTGCTGCAGCTTATGCGGAAGCTAGTGAGAGTAATGCCGCGGCAGACTCCCTTTTTCCTATTTTCTGTACTCTTTTTGCGGACATGACCGGGACCAGTTTTAATCAGAACCATTACGGCAGGACCTCCGCCCTGAAATTTTCTCATTCAAAAGGGCTCTTAAATGTTTGTATGTGTGTATGTGAATGTAAACTAAGGACGAGACTAATAAGTGCAAATACATCCATATTCCCGCCGCAAAACAATCCGCCAGCGAGCGAATTGAAATGCTCCATGTGATAAAACGTAAAAAATATCTAAACTGCAGCTCTAAACAAATTCCGGGTATATTACGACTACAACACCAAGGACTTTTGGTTTATTTCATTTTGTTTTTATTTTTTTGCATTTTCCAATTTTGCACATTTCACCATTTTGATCCCTTTTTTGTTGTTGGCTGTTGCTGTTTCATTTCAGATGAATTTGTTGTGGAGACTGTTGTTAGCTCCAGCGAATTTATGGTGGATGATACGAGCGCACGGAATTTTAACGATAAAGCCTTTGGATCGGTTGTTCTGAAAAGCCCAATTGAGCTGCATAACGCGTACATTGCGGCCGGAGTTTTGGCAGCGGCAATTTTTATTGTTGCGGTTGTGGTAAGTTAAATTGTTGTTGCAAAATATCTCTGTTGTGTGGATTTATTTATTTTCTTTTTTTTATTTTTTTTTATTGTCGTTGGTGTGTTATTCATTTTACTTTTGGTTTGGTTGGAATTTTATTGATCTGTTTGTTGTCCTTTGGGGACAGTTAAATTTTGTGGCAAGTCCATAAAAATTGAAACTGCTACCGCAACCTGTCGCTGCTGTTGTGTGACTTCGTTGTGTGAAAATATTCAAGTGGATGGAAAATACGCGAACGGAATTCGCTATTAAAGTTGATGACAGCGTTTTGATCAATGTCAATTGTTCGTGCCTTCTTTTGCACGTCATAGGGTGGTCCTTGTCCTTTCCAGCTCCTTAGGTCTCTCTCATCAACGGATGTACCTCACGATTGTCAGGACTGTAAACATTCACCGATGCTTAAAGTACCACTTTTCCTTTTTTTAAACGTAATAATAAAGAAATAAACTCGGGCAGATGCGTTAATTGAGTTTGTTGCAATATCCGAGTCAAAAATAACTTGTTTTTAAAGAAACACAAACACACAAATAATGTGTGATTTCTTTGCTTGGCTCGTCAGTGTTCGATTTTAGACAGCTCACGTGGACAATGCCATTGCAAGACCTAAGCCAAAACTAGTCTTAAGAATCATTGAATTTTCTTATATCAAAATTCTTCACATCGAATACTCGATTTACTGAGTAAAGACATAGAGTAAACTCCATGCGATTGGACCATCTTCTCGTGCGTCCATTGCGAAAATATTACAGCTCCATCCCCTATGTTAATGATAAAAGTGTGACATGTCCATTCGTCGCCGTTCCCAGAACAATGTCAGAGGTGGTCGCTCTCTTTCAATTATTTCGATGTATTCTCAAAATAGTAGTTGATGTATAACAGGAAGTCCAGCATCTACCAGGTTTTCAAACTAAGGCAAGACATGTACACGATCTTTTGGAAGTTCGGGAAATTGTTAGCATACGCCGATGACATTGAGGTGATTGGCAGAACACAGCGAACCGTCAATGAGGCGTTTGCTGCAATTGAAACTGAGATTGCTAAATTGTGGCTGACAAAACGAAGTATATGCTGTCCTCCATAAAAGATGGGAGGACACCATCAACTTGAGGTGAGTAACTACAAGCAACTACCCAGAGATCAGGAGAGGCTTATTGGTTGAGGTGCAGGTCCAACCCGGACTTTGTCGTCAGACAAAAAATAAGGATCTCTAATAATAATCATTAATTTATCAATTACATAATTGATCAATTCAAAAAAGTAATCAATTAAAATAATTGATTTATCAACTCAAATTATGTACACTTTTTCACATTTCCAGAATTTCTTTTTGATAATAAAATTCAAAACCCAACGGCTTAAAAAATCGCACTTTACATAAAAATATAAACGATAAGCTTTTCTTATACAAAACTGACATTTTAACTAGAGAGGATTTTGGTATTTTAAATGATCAATTGAATTCCCTGCTACGACATGTTCTTAAATGTCCCAGCTTTTATCCAATGAAGCTGAAGCCAGTTCATTTATGTAAGACAAAAGTCGAGTACCTGAATTATCATTAGGTTTGGTTTCCACATTTTTTGTTCATCGCGTTTTTAAACAATTGGCTGAAGAATAGCGGTGAAGTTTGCTGGTTATCAGACACTGCGCATTGTTAAGAAATCGTACAAAAACTCCTCTGCTCCTGCTCAATTCTGATGTCTCGCAGATATGGATTCCTGTTCTCTTTTTCAATGAGTGAACTGATTTAAGCCCCCGCCCATAAAATCCATTGTTCGCATTTCGTTTCGATCCACAAAAATTAACTTTTCGGCAAAGCAAATTGGTGACCCAATAAGTACGTTGACTATTCGCAGAAGGTCAAAATTCTAAACTCCTCGAATTATTACGAATTATTCAAACACTATTGCCCACAAAACAAAAGCTATTCATTAATTCATAACATTTTGTAAGGACAACCACATAGAGATCCCCCGAATGATTTTCAATGACTGCTGCCCAATTTCAATTGTCGATATGTATTCCACTTGTTGGACCCATTCTTCCCCCTCAGACGAGCCTTTGAGCAGTCATAATATTGACAGCACGCAATGCACGCTCGGATTTTATGGGCTGCGGATGCTTCTCCATCACTGATGCAATACACGAGTGATACGATTGACTGTACATTGGAAGAGTATGGTATAATTGCATTCCTTCAGTTACCTCTGCCTACCCTACAGATGATGAAACAATACGAGAGGGTGTCGTGGCCAATCCCTTGGCAACTTTCATTCTCATTTTCGAAAATGTATGGACCATACCACTACCAGGCCGTGAATGTTTTTAATGTACTTGTTGAGTTCTGTTTTTGTTGACATCCATCGAACGATGAACAATGAGCTCCATCTCTCAAATCTGATGACCAAGCACCTGATCGGCGGATGTCTTACGCAATTCAACTGGCTTCAAATCTTAAGTGAGTTCAACTTTAGCAGAGTTTAGATGTATGTTAGAGTGTAAGCATACTAGAGTGTATCTTGAGGCTACGTCGACTGTCTTCAGATCTCCGAGAGTTTTGCGAGTTAGTCGAAGTAGTTGCAACCTAGAGACCAGACGTCATAAGCGAGTGTGCGCCACAGACTTAAGAATTCTATATCTTGCATATCCCTCTTCGAGTCACTGACAATGCCCAAAGAGTAAAACTGTCTAGAAAAAGCTTATCAAGTTGGCATTAAACTGTAGGTCCCTTCCACTCGTGAGAGAACATTAACACGCACAACACGAGTACTTGCTCTATAAGGTACTCGTTGGTCCTGTCACTCTACAGGCTGTAACGCCAGCCATATTAGGTGCATATGTGCTGGAAGACAATCTCAAATGCGGTCCACTGCAGGATTCTTGTAAAATATTTTCACAATTGCAGCACGTTCAGCGAGTGCTAAGCATATTCTTCAATTTAATGCGCCATCATGTGACACCCATCTTCTTTAATGGTGCAAACTCTTCCAAAGCGGTGTGGACGTACACCTAATCTCGGTCAACTCTCTATTTGCAGAATGCAACGCATTCATTGCAGATCAGAAGCCAAATTCAGATCACCTGGGGAAATCCATCCGACAGCAAATTTTACTTTCAAATCATCTTCGACATGTGGTTGAAAGTTCATTTCTACAGCCAAGTGCTTACCCAGGTTTCGGTCCACTTGTGTGCCCCCTTTCGCAATTCGCACGCACACCCTTGATCTGAACCAAATTTTGAAAACATCTCACCACCAATCTCCATCAAACGAGTCAATTCACATCCAACCACATGTCCTGAAACGTTCACCCAGTCCTAGCAATCGGAGCCAAAATGATGAGACACCCAAGCCCACACCACTGCTTCAAAATGCCAACGATGCATCAAGCCACAAAATGTTGCCATCCCTACGTGACAATGCCTTCACGTACCTCCGTGACTATGTTGAGTTTTCGTTATCAACTCTGACACTCAAAGAGCAGCAGCAGCAAGCACCAAGTGACAGTGAACAGTTGTAATGCAATGCCTTTCAGGAGTCAAGCTTCCCCTCCCCGCCCGGAACGTGGCAACAATCGTTCGCCAAATGACACAACAGGACCGAGGAGACGCCCGGCCCGTCGCACCACGAGTGTACATGTGGCCATGTTCGTCATCATTCATGCTCTAGAGGCAAATGCAACGTCAAATGCAGGTTAAACGGGTCCCGGGCCCCTTTCATCGCCTCATTGTGCATATAATATTTCAATATTCGACACGAGGAAGCATAAATCGAGGGCACAGGGGAATCCATGTCAGATCAATGTGCTACTTGGCAGCTGGTGCACTGGGACACATTTAAATTCAGGTTGACTACTCCCCCACAATGGCATCGAAGGATCAAGCGTGTGCAAAGGAGAACTCCGGATGAAAGCAATTCCAAACCAAACATTCAGTTCGATGCTCTGAAACGGGCGGCGCAACACCTCAAGCGTCTCGTCAGGCATTGAAGTCTCAGTTCGACCGGTTCTAATTGGGATGCAACTGCAATTGAAGCTAACATAAGTGCGGTGTGCTTCATTCACTGATGGGAGTGTTCGAGGCGTTGCACTTATGTATTTCTTTTTTTTTCCATTCATGATTGGCTGAGGCACTTACCTCGATGAAATGCGATTTAGATGAGGTTAACGATCCTTGTTTGCAGTTGCAACTTGCAGGATGTCTTTGTCTCTAAAGCATGAAGGACGTTGAATGTGTTTCAATGGAATCTGGTTGTACCTAAGCAAGCATCTGAATGGCAGGAAGTTCCGATTTCAAGTGTTTCCTGGTTTGGCTGAGTTGTAAGCAAAATTGAAATCTCTAGACGGTTTCTTATTCTATGGGCAGCCATTGAATCTGAATAAATCAGAATCGGATGAATAAGCCATTGCTCCGGGATGAATTATGACTATCTCAATGATGTCACTGAACATGCTGAAGATATACACTTCAAACGTGCTTCTGAAATGAAGGCAATGAAGTGAAAGTATTGAAATAGAACAGTCGGCGCTTGTGCATCTCTTGATGCGTCTCTATAATCAAGATCCTGCAGGGTAGCGACGTTGGAGCTAAATAACAGAGTAGACGAAGTGCGGATTGCAATATGAGATCTCAAGATGCTCCCAGCGCCAATGAATCATTTTTAAGACATCTTGCAGTGCTGCACCGCACGCAATAATCAGAGGTAGACGTAGATGCTTGGCATTGACTTTGACTCCGAAGTCTAAACACACCAGGACGGGACTTGCTTTGTGACGATAGAATGTGTGTCTGTCTGAATCTGTCCCTTACTGTCGTTTGAAGAGGATTGACTGTGATCCCGATAGTTCTCAATATTGATACTCGCTCACCCTGTACTCAAAATCGAATTTGTGATTCGTTCGGTGTCTCAGTAGCTGAGGCTTGTATCGCCTAATTTGGATAATAATAATAATAATACAGGTGGCGCTACAGCCCATATAAGGACAGGGCCTAGCTTCTGCAGAAACCACGCGTGCTGATGATCTCGTGCTATTGTGCTTTTGTTCTCTCACGAGTGGAATGACACTTTTATGCCGACTACCAACGGCCAAAGAGAGTGACTTGAAGGACTGGGAATCAACCCAGGCATCGCAGCTCGTGCATGAGTTGGCTCACAGACCTACAACAGCCACAGCTACCACCGAATTGGGATACAAGCCACAAATTTGTCCAAAACTAGACCATCGCGAAACGGAAACAGTGCTCAGAGTGGATCTAATTGGGGCTCCTTCGAGCCACTCTGCTCAAGAAATTCGTTCAATGAATTCCGACTGCCAATCCATTGAAGGGCTTCTTCGTCATAATTTGTCTCCCTTTCCACTGCTTGGTATATCGTGTGAAATCACTGGTATATGTCGAAGTGTGTGAGGAGTTCCTCGGCTATACATAGAACACTGCTACTCCTATTTTATCTGTTTCGCTTCCTCTGCTTCTCCTTCAGTTCCACGCTCAAGCCGATTCTGTCATGACTCGAGGCAGGATCCTCAAAAGAGTCCAAAATAAGTTCGAGAATACCTCAAAAGCCCTTTTTTCAAACGACATTCATTCGGCTTTGAATCAAAGAGTGCCAATTTTTTAAGCACTTCTCCACAAACGTCGGAGCATTTTCAAAGCGTGCTGTAATTCTTCTTTTTTTTTTAAGAACTTTTCACAACTCAACCTCCATCAATTAAATCACCTCCGTTTCAATCCCTATTCTAACACACACAAAAAAGATCCCCGACCCCATGCACCCCAGAACAAGGGACAAAATGCCAGCAAAAATGCAAAAAAAAAAAGCAAACAAAGACAACTTTTATAGAACAAAACTAGAAAACAAGTTTTGCACAGAAAAGCATTTCGTCACGCTTGCCCGAGCATTAATTTATAGATCAACAAAAAACGTCGAGTGAATACGCCACCCCACCTCGGCGCTGGGTTTTTGTTCACAGCTAGCGCTGCATCCTCCCGAGGGTGGATGTTGCATGGGACCGATGGGTGCGGGTGTGTCGAAGGTGTGTGCGCCACCGCTCGGAGTTTGTTCGTACTAACTGAGCGGAATGTGGAGAAGAAAACAAGTTAAATACTGATTACACAACTTTGTCTGAATTTTTTTTTTTTTTGCAAAACATTCTCGTCGCCTGCGAACCTTTGGAAGGGCGGACTGGATTCGAGTTAGTTTTCCCGAGAAAAAAAGGGTTAAACAAAGTTATTCCTCGAACATGGGGTAACATGGGAAGTTGAATTCTAACCTAAAAATATTATTATTCTCCACTCACCGCTGTATTTTAAAATTGCCGCCCCTCCCCGACCTTTCACTGGTTGTGTGCCGTTGATGTGTTGATGTCTATCCCGACCTCATTTCAGTTTTTGGGTCGCTCGGCTTTGCGTTGCCATTATATTCGACCGCAGTGATAGTCTAACAGCATTACAGCCACCATCACCTCAAACCATCGTCACCAACGTCTTCTCTTATCCTTGGCCGCACAGACTTCCGTCCTGCCGACGGTCGTTGTGCGTTTCTCGGTGGTGGTTGTGTTGGTCGTTACTGTTGGCTGAGCGTAGTTTCGCTTGTTGTCCTGCCACCATTGTCATCGCCGACGTCGTCGTCGTTGCCGTTGTCGATGAAAGGGTAAACTTTTCATACGGAAAGATAACCTATTAAAAATAATAAGCGATTAAGCAACTAACTGGCTCGGCATATCGCTTTCATCACGTCGCCATTACTGGGAAAGCAGCCACTGCTGCTGTTCATTATCTCGAACTATTAAGAAAGAGGAGCAGTCGGTACCCCCGGCTGGGCGACAGATGGATGAACGGCTGATGAAGGTGAAGCTGGCAGCGATCAGAGTGAACTTTGTGCGGCTGTTGTGAGGCGCAATAGTAATCCTTTTGTCGCCATTAGGGTGACACCAGCTGCGCTATTGGGAAGGCGTGGATACACAAGGACAATGACAAAATCTGCTGTATTTCAATTATCTGGCATTTGAAGCTGAGTCCTTCAATAATTAACGCAATTCTTTTGTTTTTGCTTTCTTTTCTTCTATTTTGTGTCCTTTGACGTGTCGGCTAAAGTCGTGCGGCATTGCGAGAGGCCACCTTAAAGTTGGAATAATTTTGCTATAAACCTCTACGCGGGCAGATGCTCCTCCTTGTGTGTTCCTAGCATTTGAAAGGATCAAGGCTTGTGCGAAGCACACTTCCGAAACTTAATTACTTCGGCTGCGAAGCAGTTTATCTGTGATTAAACTGCGACCATGGGGATGCGGATGTCTTTTGGTAGAGGAAACTTTGGGCGGTTGCATTTGTTCGCTCGTTTCTGGAATTCATTCGTCAACTGGGGCTGGTGAGTTATGCAAATTAATGTTTTGACTGTCCTCGCTGGGTGTGCCGTTCTTGTTTGGAAGTTTTCAATTTGAGTGCAGTCTATGGGGATACGCTTAGCTTAACATAGCACTGCAGTCAGTTGGTGAAGCAATTGGAGGTGTGTGCACTTCTCGACGAGATAACTTCTGAATCAATGTAGCTATAAAATTCAAACGTTTATTGTTTGTCTTTGTTTGTATTTTTGAGGTAGTTAAGAACTTTTGGGAGACGTCAACCCCACATGTGACATATTAGTGAAGATCCAGCACCGAACAGACCTTGGCAACCGTCTTTGTCAAAATATGGTTCTTATAAAATCATTTCTTTATGTCAGTCGTATTATCGCAGATGACAGTTGTACACCAAGCAGGACAACAGAGTTGATACTTTCTGATCTGGAAAGAAGAAATCTGAGGATAGTCGGTGTAGTATCAACGGACCACTACGACCGCACATGCCTGTAGCCAGATCGCAAGTTCCCTGAGACAAGTTTGAGAATGCACACAAGACAACAAAGATAAGAGCCAAATGCATGTCTTGTGTATGATGGCATATCGAAGAGCACCTCCCACCCTCTACGGTAGTGTTGCCAGTCGCTATTAATGCCTCGTCACCGAGGACAATAAATGGTAGATGATGTATAACCGCGATCCTTATGAGCCGCAAAAATACGTGTCTATTAAGTGAAAGGTAACGAAAGACTCGCAAAGACAGTCTTCCAGTCTGAAACTCTAAGTCCAAGGGGGACAGAAAGGCGAACGATATTATTTTGGTTTCTCAAGCTGTAGTGGCTGCGATACGCGAAGCAGCAATTGCATTGCGAGACCACGATATAAGCGACATATCGATAACCATTTTTCTGATATAAGGCATGGCATCAGATATTTTGACATAGACGCTGGGCAGGTTATGCAGGCAACAAGGTATCCTTGTGGAAGACGATGGCCCTATGCTGGAAACAAAACCAAAAATCGGACAGTCTCACGAAAGAGGGGTGGAAGAATCTCTGGCAGTCGAAGGAAGACGAAGCTCAGGACTAGATGGCTTGGTATGGGTAAAGTAGAGGTAGCTAGGAGTGCTTACCGGGCACTGTGCCATAAGAATACATACTATGTGTATGAACATACAGTTCATACCTTCCTATAATGTACAAGTTGTTGCAGACTTGTTGACATAGACCATCCGCTTCAAATTACCCCCTAAAGAGAAATATACTGTTATAAAATCACACGGTATGGTGGAAGCGGGGGGACAGTCTTGATTACCGAAACGAGAGAGTACATCAAGAAATGTCTCATGCAGTAATTGAATTGTTTCAGGGGTTGCATGACATGTGACACCGTCTAGTTGATTCCAAATCCTGCTGTGAGTTTATACTTTCGAGAGCTTCTTAAAAATTGCATCACCAACACTCGCATGCTATAATTCGACATTGGCTTGCCACATCCACTGGCCAACTGATTCTCCTTGAATTTTTCAATTTATCTCTTCACAGTAACCACTTGGGCTAAGTGGCTTACTATATTTTTCCCGACGTTTTTTTCCCGTGTGACGCTTCATTTTTACTAACCCCAAATCATCAGCTGTCAAAGTGTTTTGCACAAATGGCGGAAAATGCAAAGCGTTAATTTTTAATCACCCTTTAGCTCCCTATAAGATTGTCTAGCTAAAGCTGAGGAGATCTGGATTATCTTCTAATATCCGTTATTTTGTTAATCAACAATGGCTCTCACAGCTAACTTCAACTGCTTCCATTTTCGGAATTTCAAGGAACAACAGAAATTACACAGAAAACGAATCGATTCTGAAGCGGTTTTCTCACGACTTAAAACAACAATAACATATGTGAGTCATCATCAGCAACGGGAAACTAAGGAACCCCAACAAATAGTCAACATCACGTCAGCCTAAGAAAGTGCAAGATCGTGCTCTCCGACAAATTCGCAGAAAATATGCTTCAAGTAAACGTAACCCCTTCTCAACTCAAACCTGATCCGGATTTCCGTCTAATCAATTCCATTGAATCGCCTTCCCTCTCCAGCAGTGCCTTACAATTATTCAAGAGCCTTCCCGAACAGTGTACACTTCACTTTAACGAAACACGTTCCGTTGAGTTGTTGTCATGGATTTGACGGTGGTCGGGTGTAGGGACACCGATACCGAGAAGTTTTGTTACTTTATAGCTGTTACAACAGACTCTTAGAGTGGTGGTTAATCCTGCCGTACGTCTGTGAAGTGAAATCCGAGCAGTCTATCGATTGTTTCGTAGCGGGCGGGCGGCGTATTGGTTGTGGCAACAGAAAAACAGCTTAATGCAAATGATTTTCACTTAACAGCCACTCCGACCGGGGCAGTATGCAGCATTGGCTAGCGACAACCAACGGACTGTGATTCTGAAATGTATCCCAGTTTGCACTATCTGTTCCTCATCCAAGCCTAAGCCTTCTTAATCTTTATTGCATTGGAGACAGATAGCGTACACTTCATAGGCATGGGTTGTGATCCAATTTATTTACATTTACCGCCTAATGAAGACTGAGTGCACTTTAGGGCCATTTTTGATTTCATGTGCTCCGTACGGCTGTGAGGAATTGAGATGGAGGTACGAGTAATTATTTTCAATTTAGATCTAGATTGTGCGGTATTGCATCATTCAAGGGGAAGGATTTGCTGTTTCAATTCAAGCGTTCAAACCCCAAGGTTTGGAGCCTTTATCTGACATAATAGTTGGCTGAGTATGTTCCCTCGAAGGAAATAGATCATTTGAAAACCCCATGGTGGACGCTTTCACAACGAGATGACAGACAGAGGTGATGAGGCCAAAATTGTACCTTCACTTTAAGATTAGTTGTAATGTTGTTGCTTTTTCTCGTTTGGCGTAAGACTTTGGAGTGGGCTTGAGCATTTCTTCTCCAGCCTGTTGTGGGTGGAATTGTTTTGTCACAAGTGCAGGTGACCTATGAGTTCGTGCTGACCCCAAGGTTTGGTCCTCCATTTGTGTGGCCATTGTAAGCAACTGCAGAAAGATGTTGCTGTGAAAATTTGAAGTTGCCCGGCTCAAACCAGTCAAGAAATCTAGTTTCCTCATCCATGGACTACAGACAAACCCAACTTACACCCAGCAACTCGTGCTACCATGAATCACCAGCTTAAATGAAGCACCAAGCCATAAACCCGGATCAGACGTGTGCACTCAAGAAGCTCCCGTGCACGGCCTGTGCCAAAAAGTATTCGCACTCGTTGTGACCTGCCCACCATCGAACACCAATGCCAGCAAAAACCCACTCGGTTCTCACCTCACTCAAGATTAGTTGAAATAGCAACGTATTTTCAAATTAACAACTATAAGGTCATGAATTTTCAGAATTTGCAAAATTTTCAAATCAAATTCAAAAACTTTATTTGGCGAAATTTCGAGAACGGCATATGCTAATTTTCCCCGCGAATTGGTATCGTTATCGGATATAGCCAGGCGAACGTGTTACCAATAAAATGCCGCGGTCTTTAATTATCTTTGGAATTGGCCGTATCATCGTGGCAACGGAAACCTCGTCTCTTACTTCTCACCACCCGCCCTATGTCTAACCATAACTTATAACACAAGCACTTAAGCCCTTTGCAGGCTGCCTTTCTCGAACCGATTGCGCTGGAGGAATGGAGAGGCAATTGGAGTCGACGCGCCATTAAGGATCGTTGGGGTTTCATTTTACGATTATTTTAAGAAGACAAACAGGCGCCTTCGTCAGCTTTAAGTAGTTACGTTGCCACGATTACATTACAAATTAACACAATAAACCGGGGTCTATGTGTGCTGTGATGCTCCATACGGAGTCAACATCCGAGCCAGCGCCACCGGATGCGGGGTCGGTCTGTATGTGCGCAGTTAATGTTCATGTGTAGCACGTGGAGGATATCGATTGCGGGGGTTTATGTATATCACACAGGATATGCCAATTCATTTTGTTTGTTTCTACTCTTTTGTCTCCAGAATTCATTTGTGTGTGGCGCTGGAGCGGGATTTATTGGATTTAATTTTGACAAGAGGATATTTTTGTGACATCCGTCGGCGCATGTTGCGGGGACATGTGAGAGGCAACATAGCTTCGTTACGACATTTGTGTGCCGCAATGGAGACGGCTGGGTGTGAAAAAGGTCAAAGGAACTCTGATTCATCTTGATGTTACGAGGGCGTCTAATGGAAGCACCTTTTGTGGATGATATGAATGCGAAAGGTCGCAACTAAGAACTTTGCTAATTTGAGCTGAAATTTGTTCGATGGCTGATGATTAGGAATTCGACTTTGTGGGACATAGGCATGTGTGTGGTTGTTTAACTCGACATGCTCGTCATGCGAACAAGTCCATTTCCCAAATGACTGAAAAGTTGTTTAGAGGTGATCCATTTACTTTAGATGAAGTTCTCCTGCAACGTGGTGTGATCATTTTAGACATTCGTGCAGAGATAATCCACAAACTTTGCTCGTAACACAGTTAATTTGCAACTTTTTCGAAATTATACTGTATTCGCCATTGCTCCCGCATTGATCATGTACAGATTAAGATCACGTGCTGAAATGCCCTCGTCAAATCAAAGTTTTTCCTTCTTTAACGGCTTAAGTCGGCGAGCAGCGGACCTGGGCCATAAGCCTATCCGGATAGCACTGTCACTTTTTATCTGCCTACACTTTCGTGCTCAAATTGGCCATCATCTGTTAAGTGTTTGGTCTCGAAGACTACGGGCTAAGGCCAAGTGTCCCGTGAATCCAAAGAAGCCTGACTATTATGGAATCGTCTTCTCCGAATATCATCAACTATCACGATCCATTGCTAGTGCCTATTCCATGTTGGTTGAGGTGTTCACTTGCATCCTTGTAACCTAAACGCAGGCATCTTCTGTTGAAGACTCGTCGGATCGGGCCCAAGATGTTCTTAAGCTCTCCGATCCAGGCGTTGCATCTGTGGTTTAAATTCTTCCTCAGGTGCCATCAAAACAAGATCGCAGACAGAACCATACTCGCGAATAGACCGAGGACCTTTTCATTCGCTATTGGAATTGTCCGCGCCTCTGGAAAATGGTCGATTGTCGATGCGAGCGATACTGTTAGTTTGGGATAGTGGTGTGCACAACTCGAAAGTTTTACAAACCGAGTTAACCCGGGTAAGAATAGGGGCAGACCGAGTTGTAACCCGGGTTGACGAACTCGGTTTGATGATGAACTGAAAGCAAACAATATGGATTATGGAATATGGCAAATCAAGTTGTATTGTCAAACTCAATTCTGTTTGGCTTCAGTTCGGCTTAATATGGTCACACCGTCTGTAGTTTTTTATGTATTCCGTTAGTTTCATCGGTTTCGCCAATTTGGTCTGATATGAATGTTACTCAGTTCTTGGTTTAGGTTAGGCACTTGAGAGTGGGCGCTGTTACTCAGCTGGCTTGAGCTCAAAGACGCGGTGGTTGCCTGATCTTCTACAGATATCGCGAAGGCAAATCACGCAGGAGAGATCATTAGGCCAATCACGTGCCACAGTATTTCTCAACCGGAGTTATTGGTCTGTGATTGTCTGACATCTGCTCGAAATATGACTCATAATAGAACACTCTTAAGACTTGTAATAGGCCAACCGGACAAGTGGGCGAAGAAGAAGAAAAACCAAAGACAAACAACTCTCGTCTTGTGTGTCGTTTATTAACAGAAGAAAGAATGTATGTCGGCTGAGACATTTATACTCTCGTTAGACATGCTAATTACAGTACATTGAATATTATTAAAATCTTTGGAGACATTTTGGGTGAATCATACGATCAGATGTCCAAATAAAGTGTGATGCAAAAAGAGAACAAAAAGTATGCAACCAAAATATTTAAATTAAGTTTTTCGACTACAGACTTAACGTCTTAAAATTGTTGTGGTCAACATTTACACCAAACAATATTTGGAAAGTAAATGCCAAAATTCAGGCATTCTTTTTTGACAATAAAAAAAGCGCTGAATTTCAATCACCATTTACCATAGTTCGCTATTACACGACTGAAACACTTTAGAATCGAAACGAATTACTGCCTCTCTTATATCAAACAAATAACATTATCGTCAACAGCAAATGGGCAAAAACTGCATTTATGATCAATTATGTTCTCAAAGCACGCCCACTGAAACTGTCGCTACTCGCGTATCACTTGACTAATGACAGATTTCGAATCGGTTTATAAGCTCTTCTGGATACATATAAAGGACAATTATTGAAACACAATATTGTATCGGTGCTATCATAGTTGCCATGGTGGCCATGACGTTAATTTCGGAGCTACGACATCACGCAAAATACATATCATACTGAAATGTATGAAAAAAATGTTCTCACAAATTGAATGCGAAATATTTAAACGCTACGCAAAATAATGAACGCTGTCGAATAATTCTCCTGAGAGAGAATGGAAAAATAGATTGCTCTTATTTAGTTTATTGCGTACACAACACAGAGCCGCTGTAGAACAATCCAACTAGATACTATGGCTAAAGGCATATATTTCAGTATACACCACTCTAGTTGAATTATCGCTGGTGCCATGCTTGCACACATACATATGTCACTGTTATTTCAATCAGCCGCGGGGTGACGTGAATAAAACCTGCTTCTCACATGAAAGGCGAAATAAGGCTACATTCCAGAATTGGTTGGACTTTGGCCGAAAGTTAATTTTGAAAAGATACACGCACTCACATAGTAAGGATACCGTACGATAGACTCGACTGTTCATTCCCAATTTTAGAGAGTTTCATCAGTGAAACTTGTTGTAAACAGTACCCCTATGAGCACCGCCTAGAAATTTACACGAGTGGTTCATAAACGGACAGAATCAAGTTTCCATTTAAGAAGACCGCATTTAAAATCTATTGGCTTAGAGTTCTTACAGGCACCGAGTTCTGACAAGGCCATATGCTGGTTAGGTAGTGTTGATGTAGTGGCTGCAGCAGCCACACTTAGGCAGCATATGCTTGTTGTATTACCACAGAGGCGGCCAAATTTAATTAGGGCAAAATTAAGTATATTCTGCCAATTAGTGACGTACAACATCGACGATTAGGCCACAACATCACCATAGGCAAATATACTTTCAAAGTTTTTTAACTACAATACTTTGAAGCTTTAACTACAATACTCGTCAACCTCGGCACCCAAGTACGAATAGCACCAGTTCTGAGTTTAAACGGAGATCAACACTTTCCCATCGCTCTTTCGAAGGACCAATCCAAATTTATATAAAACCTTGATCATCTCTGTTCTGCTTTATGGCGCGTAAGAATGGACAATATCAAGAAAAGATGAGGAAGTCTTTGACCTTTCCAAAGAAAAGTCCTTCTTTCAATCTTTGGTCGTGTTTGCAATGGTATTTGGAGGAAGATTCGACCACGATCTGTACAGTAACATGAACCTAGCCAGGCGGTCGCGGCTCCATCGCATAAGTCGGCTAGAACGTGTAAATCGCATGGACACAAGAGCCTTCCACTTGGCACCAGTGGAACAACCCATAGGATCAGCCAACGAATCTGATGGCTCACACAAGTGGAGAAGGACCTCAACCAAAATAGCATAATTAGAGCTATCTGGCTTTTAGCCGTGACAGATGAAGACAGGTGGAGAGGCTTGTTGGCTGAGGTCCAAATTCACCCTGGACTGTATCACCAGTAGAAGAGAGAAGAAGGAATTACCACGCGGGTCCATTTGATCTTGTACTTTGGATAAAGTGTTGGAGACCTCTGACCCTGATGCTACTTAGTTCAACCAGGCTGCTTAAGTAGTAGGATTCTAGACGTCTTGCAATTGCAAATGAGTCGATGTAAAATAGGTTCGAGCATGCCATAGTTCGTTAAGTGAAAAGGCAGTCTTAGCCAGTATACCATCTACAATTTCCAAGAGCAGGCGTTTCATGCTTCAGTAGATGTTATACGGTGGCCATTGGAATGGATCCCCGGAAAGAGCACGGAGCCTATGACGTTTTCAGCGAGTTCGTCCGCTGCACAGCCTTCTAGATTGTCACAGTGTCCCAGCACCCACATAAGTTTTTGAGTTGAATATGACCGCACTCAATGACTAGCAGATGGGCTAATACCACAGGATGCCTCATTACCAAAAAACTCTGGCCTCCGATGGACCCTAAGCGATCGCTCAAACTATTTGCCTAAGTAGGCTGAATCTTAGAACCCTCATTGGCGTCATAACAGAGTATTGTGCTATTGGAATCCACGCCTCTAGACTAGGCCTTTCTCAAAATGACTTCTGCAGAAGTTGCAGGGACGAGGATGAGGACTTGCTGCGTCGCTGCAGTGCTCTCTCTTCCCACAGATTCAAACATCTTGAGGCCTACTACTTCGATAATCTGACTGAACTGGGCAGTATTAGTGTCAGCCATCTCCTTAGCTTTTTTAAAAGCACTAATTGGTTGGCGGAATAGTTATACACAGATCCGCGTGGTAGTACAATGGGCCTATTTCGGACTGAATTTAGCTGCTAGCTCTTTCACGCAGCAGTCAGCCACCTCAACCTAACCTTACCTAAACAATGATCAGTTGCCTGGCTTTCATACATGCACTGTTTTTCTAATTTCATTGTTTTCAGATCAGTCTCTGAATGGTGTTATTTGCAGCCGGAATCACTGGTTGACTGGGTTATAATTGTCACGCCTTCGCCCATATTCGATCTATCTGTAAAGATTCGCAGAGGTCCATCCAGCGTCTGGTGTTAAGACTCTCCATACGATCTGGGGGGAATACTTCTTACGTGGGTTCCAGGAAGTCAGTGTCTATGGGTATATATATATATATATACTTGCCTAAGATCGTTGAGTGTTCAAGTTCTTTCCACATATACAGAAATTTTAGCCTGATCGCCTTCCTGGGTGCTATCTGAACCGATTAGCTCTAACTCTGAGAGAATAAGGAGTATGTTTAGACCTGCGGATTGGGTCAAATTTTGAAAATATGTCCTGTCATTCCATTTTTGGAGACGTTCCATATATTGATGGAGGGTCAAAACCAGAGATTCTATATTTCCTGGTGAAGGAGATGGTGGTGATCTGTTTCTCTGGATTGTGGCCTTAGCCGCATACTCTAGACCATTTTTCTAGCTTGAAGAGGGCCGACTTCATAATACAGTGGAGTCGGATTTTCACGGGATATCATGATTTGTTGGTGTTAGAGGGAGTTTTGGACAAATTCGAGTTAGAGAGAGAAACAATATTTTTTCGTTTTGAATCCGTAACAATTTTTTTTTATTGATCTTAGCACCAACTTGCTCAGAAAAACTGCATTAGCTCTGTTGGACTGCCTAGAATCAACTGATTTTCGAATTCAATTTCACTAGAACAAATTTGTTTGTAAACAAATTTCTTATTTCTTACTTTGACATAAAAACAGTTTTGAATCCAACGAATAACACAAGGAAACGGATAATTTTTCATGCTCATTATGAATCCCGGAATTTCTTGCTCCCTTACCTATTTCACTCCCGATTTAAAAAATTAAGCGATTTCAAAATTTTATTTGAATAGAAAAACTATTTTTCCATTTGAGATTACAACTAGTCTTACAAACTAAAGGTTAGGGTGTTGGCTCAACTATTGGGCGCCAACTGATTACATTGTTGAATTTAACGTTTAATATTACAGTCGGTTTATAGTTTATATCTTACATCCTACAATGGCTGGTGCTTACATCGGGTTGTGCAGCTCTGATAGTGGTCCTCTTGGGATGGGGTGGTCGTGTGGTAGACGATTTAACCTCGATGGTGATTTCTATCGCTGCTCTGGTAGAATTCATGCAGCTCATTGTTCGACGTTATTGGAAAGTTCTGCTCGCTTAGAAGATTTAGAGCGTTGAGGTAGCGTTGCCCAAGGATTGTGTTTCTGAGGTTCCTGATTTCCTCGTTAGGATGGTTATTGATGTCTAGTAGCTACTTTCTAAAGAGTGTCACCATTGCAGGGAGACGATGCGTGCTCCTCCAACGGTCCCTGTCAAGGTGAATTCATATTCGAAGCATTCTCCTTTCGAAAATTGCGGGCTTCTTCATGCTGGCCTTAGAGATGGTGAGACATATTGGGAAGCCATAGGTTAAGGTCGGCCGTATAAACTGCTTGTAGAGCAGATAAATTCTTAAGGGTCAGTTTCGGGTGACTGTTGAACTTCAACCTTTCCGTGAAGTGGAAAAAATCCATGATATTTTCAATCTCCATTGGAATGCTTTTCTTATGGCTTTATTCGAAACAGTATTCTATGAATTTGGTGAGTGTACTTGCTAACATTTGAAGATGGTTAATCCATCATATGTAGGGGTTTTTGATGTATGCGCTAATTTCATCAAATTTGGAGCATGTCTTGGCTATAATGCCTTGTTTTCACAAGTTGGTACTCTACTTTTTCAATCGTTTGGCAGTCGCTTAAAAGCGTGCATAAATTGATAATGCATCCTGGTATTTTCTAGTGTCAGTAGAATTTCGCTCACCTCTACATTCCACAAGAAAGGGGAGAGAATACCGTCCTGTGGTAAGCCGCTAACAGCCATGCAGATCTCGGTTAAGAAGCAGGTGAATAAAAGCCTCTAAGGACCTTTCGATCCCGAGCCTGTTGAGTGCTGAGGTTATTGATTTCAGTTCGATATTGTCAACAAAGTTTGGAAGGGTGAACTCCTTATGGTCCAGAGATTTATCTATTAGGCATGTCAACTCGTTAAGGGCTGTTTTCACAGATCTTCTGATCTGTACTTGGTGGATGTCTGCTGTATACGTCCACCAGTTTTTCCAATGTCCTACACAAACAGGATGACTTACAGGCACAAGAAAAAAAAATAAAGACTTGGTGTCAAATTCTTGAGTTTGACGAGCGAGCATTGATATTGCTCTTTCCTCATTTACGAAGAGGCATGGGACAATGGCACCACCAGTCAACATTGAACAACATACAGCGACCTAAACAAAGGTCTAAAAAAAATACCTGCTATGCTCGCCATGAAATCGATAGATTTCAATATTCCACATTATTTGCACTAACAACAAGCGAATTGTCTGTAAAGAGCACATTTAGAGGGCGAATATGATAGGCGGTAAGACTGGACACATATAAAGACAGACTTAGATGGATTACTCTTTCTTCGAAATCGAATCGCAATACGCGAAGCCTATCCCCTACAGTGTCACCCTTTTTGTGGTAGATTTTCACAATTGTATCGCACGGCGACCCGCACTGTAAAATGGCAAACCCCCTTAACTCAACATACAGTATCGCAAGACGGTTCAGTTTGACGATATTGTGATTGTGAGATCAAGTGAGGTAAATCCGTACCACAGTTGGATGACCCTCTATGTCGGACGTGGTCGTACACATTTCCACAAAAAAATGATTCAGCGATTGAAGACACTTGATTTGAGATCGTTCCCAAACATTTATTAAATTTTAATACAACACCAGGCACTGTCGTAAGAGGCATAACGTCAAATACATCGATTCAGAGCAACATCAAACATATTTACAATAATTTCCCACTGTCTAGGGGAACTTGCCTCCCTTATAGCAACACTTTAAGCGAAGCTGTAATAACTCCTACTGTCCAACACCAGAGATCATAAATTCACCCTCATCGTCGGAATGTCCGTTTCGTATCTCAACAAAGTCGCCCTATTCTATTCAAAATTTCAACGGCAGGTGACAAAATGATACCCCGCCTCGTGGTTAACAACAATATCCGCAATTCCACGAGCACAACAATAGAATACCAAATTCACTGATTCATCTGCACGTGTACATAATTCAAGTGTAACAATCGGAATAACAAATTCTCCCGAAAGTTATAACTACCTTCCATCTCGGAGATTTACTGGTCACTTTGACAACGTGTCGGTGTCGTGACTTCCCATCACCAAGAGAGGAAGTCATTAAGGAACCGGAAAAAAGAAACGACAGCCAAACACAAACCCACTTGAAAGCACCCAACCCAACCTGAGGGTCCAAATAGCGGAGGGTGGGGTTGAGTGTGCGAATGAATGAACCCCTAATCACAGGGAATTGTAAATTTCATCAGTAACAAAAATGAACAGCAGTCGGTTTAGAACATGCCAGTGCAGACATGCCTCAGCAGGAAGTACAAATTAAAGTTTAATAAGCCCTCCCCTTTCCCCGCCCCGGGATCGCAAACAGCATTCAGAGATACGCGCTCGCTTCCGAGGCGTTTTCGTTGCGCATACAGCCGCCGCGCCACCACCATGCAGCCAGCACACAGTAGCAATGTTGTAGCAATTTTCTGAAACCGTAAAAGTAAAGATGGTGATTTGAATAAATTATTGAGATTATTTAAGAAGATTTTGTGGTTAAATAGGATACAGAAGGATGTGTCGGCCTGTGATGGGATGCCACGATCGTGGCTTGAGTTAATTCCCCAGCGTTTCGCCTTCAAATCATCGGGAAAATACGAATCTTTCATATTCGTTTCGCTTCAATTAAAGGGAGGAATAAAAGTTCCTCTCATCCCAGTGGGTCCTTGTAAAAATCCCTTGGCTGATACAAATTTTACAGCATTCTCTTGCCTTTCCAGATGCAATGGATTGCAGGCACGTGCACATGTCGGGGCATGCGAGCTTCTGTACATAATTGAGATGAAAAAGTGTTTATTAGTCCCGAATAGCAGCGTTGTTATTAAGTTTCTCCTGACATGACAGAAGTTGCCTCATCTGGCGGTGCCATGCAAGGCAGGCGAAAAGTTTAAGACACACGCTTGAGGTGGTTAAACTTATGCGAAGGATTGTGGAGCTTTTGCCTATTAAAAGTGTGTTTTTTTACATCGTACTTTTCCGGGAAGCGACACAAGTTGACTGGCAATCAGGGTGGAAGCTGAGAAAGTTTTCGGGAGAAATGTTGACGAGAAATTATGTCACGGTGCATGGTAGTTTGCCAGGAGTTTGGCGGAGTCGCTGGCAGAGTCGTACGAGGAGGATATAATGTTGAGAATTAAATTTGAATATTTAGATGCTTAACTGAGGAATCTTGTGGCAACAACCGCTGAAGTTTGCAAAGTGAAAAAAGTTAACGTGGAGAAAATTGGAGAAGCATTGACAAGTCGAGATTATATTTTTCATGCATGCACCCGAAATGAAAGGCAAGAGTTTTACAGGAGCGGGGGCAGCAGCTTTTCTTATTTACATAAACTCAAATTTACAATATTTGCTCCGTGGGTATATTCACGTGATTTGGAGACTGCTCCGGAAGACAACCCGCCACCCAGACTTATGACCACAAGGTATATTCGAACATTTGACTCTAATTCAGCAGGAGAATTTGTTTAACGATGTGTCCGTTGAAATATAATTCGCATTCATTCATTTTCTTGCTACACAATCAAAATCTAGGCGTTTCTAGGTAATTTCGTTGACAATTCATAATCGTTACTATCGTTACTTTAATTTCTGGCGCCACATTTATTGCTCTTGGTATTCTCGTTACTTTCGTTACTATCTGTGTTTTCTGTCCTTACCGTCGTTTCTTTTGTTGAAAATGCGTTTCACTTGTGCAAAAACCAACCCTTGTCGTTCCTGATGAACCGTACCGTACCGTAAATGTATTGATCTTCACATGATCTTCACAAGTATTCGACGCCGATTCAGCGGTACAACGCAACAGGAAGCCCGCCTTTAAGATGGCTTGCACAAGTGAAGAGGGCCTCATCCAGGGCCACCAGCAGCTAGTTAAAGAGGTTCATTGTACAGTCATTAGGAGCAAAAGACTCACAGTCGTGGCCGGTCTAAGCTTGGCTTGAGTCCCGATTCAGTGAATACAAACAAGTAAAAATAAAGGCCAGTGGAATCTCTTGAAAAAAATATTGCTATTTCGAAAATTTTACCGTATCAAGGAACCCCTTTGACAATCAATTATAATTTGCCCGTTAGCAAACGAAATCAGACTGTATGTGCAGCGACAAACATTCAGGTTCACAATGAGCACACACACACGATTTCTAGCTGTTCTCTGCGGGATTCCTCTGAACAAGGATACTAACTACGTCGCTGTGCAAACAGATTTTTATTCAACTCCCACTATCCACGAAAGAACGCATTCACTCCCTCAGACTAGGGGATTTTTTAATTGTTCTTGACTTATTACAAAGGACTCAGCCTTTATCTATAAATTACTCAGCTCGCAAAGTATCCCTTTGCTGCTGTGACCTTCTCGCTCTCATCCTGCATCGGCGTGCACCTCGATTCGACAACATTCCCCGAGTGCATTGTGTGTACTCACATAGCGCTCTCTAGCACACGCCAGAAACAAAGTCAGACTCAAGTACCATATATTTTCCATTAAAAGCCATTAGGACTTTGCCCCTTCCTGTAAGAACCGGGCTTAATGAGCGTTCACTTTCTGGCAATGTATTCACATTAATTGTTGCGATTTATACACAGTGTACGGATAACTACGTACACATATATTTCATCTGCTCCTATTGTTTGGTGAATTTTGGAACTTTTCGCTACTGCTAATAGATGTCCAGGGATGTGGACGTTAACTAAGCATGAAGTACCTCGCTTTTGTTTCTTTTGTCAGCGGACATCAGCTGTTGTATTGTTGAAGGTGGGCGGAGTGAGAGCTGGGCGGAGCATTATAGAATGAATAAGTGAAAGGGATTTACCAAGTTAGATGATGTTAATGTTGAAGCGAAAAACAAAAACGCTGACGATCTGCTGAAGTCGCATCCGTATGCGAATGGACGTCTGTAGTCGGAGGACATTCATATCCGGCTCTTTAATGTATATTAGTTTGGCTGGTTTGCTTTTGTTTTCCTTTTTTTTTTTTGAAGAGAAAATGACGCAGCAAGGAGATGGCAGATAATATTTATTTGCTTACGTTGCCCATGTAGTTTGGTTAAACTTTGATGACTTTTAAGCTTTATGAATGTACATTTATAAATCTCTACTCACTTTCGTGGATGCTTTGAACAAATTGTGTGCAATATTTTGCCGTGGCTGTTGACACATCGCTTTGTGATTTTCAAGTGTTATTCGGCTACATGCCTGGTGTGGGAATGTCGTATGGTACGAATGCTATGTGCTTGAGACTGCTTTTAAGTAGAAAATAAGCTGGATTCGAGTGCATCATCGTATTTGTTCAAGTCCCCCCCCCTTTTCGTGTAGGGGATTATGAAAGTAGTCCAAGCATTTGTGATACTCTAGGGCTCAGAGCATGGAAATGAGGCACTTTTTACACAGTCTTACTTAACGAATATAGCAGCTACACATAGCACCGGGTACAGCATATAAGCTGTTCTGTTCAATGTATCGTTGCCTTTACGGCATGGGTTAGATAAGACGAACAAAAAGCTGATGCTCTTCACCACAAATATCAGAGTACCCAACACCCCTCTTCCACGTTTTCTCTCGCTATCTACAAGCGCTAAACTAGGCATTATCTTGGATCCAAAATTCAGCTGGAAGCTAAACCAGCGAGGTGCGAAAGAATGCATAGCTTTTTACGCCTGCAGTAGAACCATCGACCAAAAGTGGGTTCTCCAACGAAAGTTGGACCTATGCTTGTATACGACTGTGGTTCGTCCTATTCTAACATATGGGTCACCAGGAAAAAAATAAAATATTACAAAACTCAACAAAGTATAAAGAACAGCAGGCATAGGTGCCGCATGCGCTCTACGATCGATTCAAATAGCATTACATCTTCTACCTTTGAACTTACACGTGCCCGTTTCGTTCTTTCTAGACCCTTAATTCTTTCCTGGGGACATTGTCTACTGGAAGGTTTTGACAGTCTATTCCGCAAAAGAACAGAATGGCATGGCGGGCAGATGCCCAGCGATTTTAACCGGGCAATCTACAGTAGCGGCTATAAGATGGGCGTGGGGGTCTTTGCGATGTGTGTTTTCAGAATCCCGAACATTTCTAAACCTTACAGACGGCCTGGAGATTGAAATTCCAGTGTGTTCCTGGAGGAATAAATTGCAATTCGGGAAGCGTGTCGTCAAGTCAAAAATCTTGCCTAGGAAGGAGTTTGTCATAAGCAGCCAACAAAGCAACTGTCTCCTTTACTTCATATTCAAAACTCGCACAGGATTACCCAGCAGAGCTAGTGTTGTTAGATGGCCAGCTCAACATTTCCCTTATCTGGTTTCCAGGTGACAATGACATCCCAGGAAATGAAAAGGCCGATCAATTGGATAGGCAGGTATCAGGAGTTCATTGCTCGTTTGTAAAAGAGGTGCCTATTTCAGTACAAGCAGTAAAGGCTATTATCTCCACGCACTTCGTTGAAATAGCAAGTCTCAGATGTGCCAGACTGAGAAACTGTGCAACATCAAGACAAGTACGGCCTGGGTACAACCGATCAATCACTCCTTCGCTGAACTTGTCATGAATTCGCTAGATTGGCAGCGGCGTGTGCGGGACACTGACCGATAGTAGAACATAGTGTCAAAATAGGTATCAGTTGCAACAACATTCGTGCCTTCCCAGCTCTTGCTGGAGAAAGCGAGCACTTGGTAAACTCTTCAACTCACTGTATGTGGATGTTAAGGAACCAAGGTCCACCTTAAGTTTGATTTAGAGATATCTCAAAAACACACTTTCTAATTCCAATCAATTTCATGTCAAAAACTTCATAAATGTGTAAACTGTATGTACTATGACAGTCAAACACACAGGCAGACGGTCACTGTAACCGAATGTCATTCATTCCATGGCTTGACCTTCGCATTGATCAGCCTATAATCGTCACCATCAGGTGCTTTTCAAGACACGTAGCTACGTGAAGTAAACTTTGATTGCAGATATTTTCTTTACGTTTTCCCTATTCAAAACCACACATGCAACACTGAACTGAACAAGATCATTTCTTTCCCAACTCTAATTCCAGGTCACAATATGCCATTGCAAAGTGAATCAGACGTACCGGAAGTTCTCAACACGTTCAACATCGTTCTTCCCGATAATTGGCTTCGGACGCCGCGGTAAAGCGCAGAAATCCCACAAGCATTGGTTGAGTGGCAAAGCAGGCAACAGCAATGCAACCAGCAGCAATCCATTGAAATCCGGTAGAGGTCATGTTCCCGGTACCGGTGCGAATCAATATCACAGTCACAGTACGACCGGCTTGCATCAGCCGCCACAGCAAATACACGAAAGGCCATTTCAGCGGCATTTGGCAATGAATCTGGAAAACGACATGTACTACACAGTGGACTTCAGCGAGCACTCACAGCATTCGCCCTTGATACAGTGAGTTCGAAGTGTAAAATCGTTACTTAATCAATAAACGAGTGTTTAGATAAATTTAAGAAAAACAAAATAATAAGAATAAATTAAACAAAAAGTAAGAAGAAATGAATAAATTAACAAAATATTAGAGTTAGATATGCAAATTCGCCTTTGTTTACTGCAAAAAAAATTAAATGAAATGGAGAAACATAATTCACTAAAAGGACATGCGCCCAGAATAAGTGTGTCATGTGAATACTTTTGTCTAAAAAGTGAAGCAATGAAATCTTAAATTGGCAAAAGTAACTGTTCTAATTTTGATATTTGATAAATATTAGTAATTGAAAATAGTACTTAGTAGTAATTTACAGATAATCAGAAACGTAAGATTAAACACACAAAAAAACAAACCACGCTCAAGATGCCAAAGAAAAAAGTTTACCATGAGAAAATTCTTTACTGAAAAAGAAAAATAAAAAAAATTGTAATTTAAAAACAAAACAGAAACGTGACTAGATGATAAGGCTTTTGTTTAAGATGGTAGCAATGTTATAAAGAAAAAATAAAATAAGAAATAAACATATTTAATTAATTACAAGTACTGTTGTAAGACAAAAAGGAAAGGCAAAAAGCAGTGCCGCATTTCAGTCAAGTCTCCTTCCCCGCACCGGACTGGGGTCTGCTTGTGTGTAATTTTGATTTCATGCAGTCCCCATTGTAGCACATGGTTTTGTAAGAATTTTCGCTTCAATCAAAATCCGTTGAACCAGCTGAATTAAGTTGCAAGCGCATTACATTAATTACAAGCTAAATCTAGATGTAATCAATTAAACTGTAAAACAGAGTGAAATGTGAAAGAAAATAGGAGTAATGTATTGCTTCACTGTATGCTTAGTACCTGCTGACATAGTGCACACCATGTTGCACTCAAAATGCTGCTGTTGAATATTGAAATGAGAGCTGGTTTCATTCAGCCGATGTCCATTGTTTGGTTTGTTAAAATAAATTGTTTTAATTTGGTTTATATTTTTGGTTATTCTTATGAAATAAAAATCTACACAAGATTATTCTATGGTGAAAAAATGTCTTTTTGTGTAATATTTTATTACTTAATTCGTTAGGAAAGAGAACACGTGATGAGTGCTGTCCCATGGATTACGTTGTTATTGTACTAAACTCGAAAGTACAAGATTTTCGAAGAAGTTCATTATTGATTAATAAGGACATAAACTAAATTTGAAACAAAAAATCTTGAAGTTTCAAATGGAAAGTCGACGCGTCGCGGTAATATTTGATTATGCGCATTCCAGGGCGAAGATTTGTTCAACCGTCTTACTCGGCTGCTCAACTAAACCCAGTTGACAATTTGTACAACTCTCATTACCTTACCTATGTGTCTATTCATAACTATTTAAAACCAGCCACAGCAATGCTGCACATATGTGTGCATGGTCAACTGCATGGTTCGGATCGGCCATACCTTTGCCATATAGATGGCTGCATGGTTTAATGGTGGTTTCTTGTCAGTGATGCTATTTCTGTAATTCTATTTGCGTATTTGGTTAACTTGTACTAAATATCAAAAGCTTTAAGCTTTACATTGGCACAGGCCTAGGCTTTTAAAATTAATCTAATTAGAAGAGATGCTCAAGTCCTACCCACTCGCATATGCAATGGGTTTGGGTAGACCACAGAATATGTTGCATCTCCTCATGAATTCAAGCCCACTCCAGACACATCGGAAACGAAAACATTTGAAATTCAAGAAATTTGATTCGGAGGTCTAACAAAACTGTTGAACCAAAAGTTGTTGTTGTTTTTTATATTCTACATTAAAAAAAAATTATTCGTTTAAGGTTTAAGTTTTACTCAATCTAAGAAATTGTTAATGTCTTTAAAGGAGTGACTACCTAGATATATAGATAGATAGCTTTGTTATTGCACAATATACTATTAAGTACAGAGATTTGTTCTGTAACTTAATTCGTGTGGTTTGCTAAGAGATGGCGTAACTTGTATTATTCCATTGGAACATGCATTGGAAAGCTACTGTCACTGTACGTCATTTCAGTATATGTCATTCATTTGAAGCGGAATCAACAATATTTTTTTTCGCTATATATATCGAACTTTGTGCCTGAAAAAGTGTTTTTGCTGGGATTTCTTCTTCATTACTTTAATATGAAGAAAACTGCTGCCGAAAGTCATGGTATTTTGGTGGAACTTTACGGTGAGTGTGCGCTAGCTGAGCGAATGTGTCAAAGTGGCTTGCACGATTTAAAAGTGGTGCTTTTGGCTTAGCCAACCAACCAAATCAACGGCAAAGCCGAATATCCATTCATTCTTGGCTGCCTTCTAGCAAGCCGGCGCAGTTCTTTTGGGATGGGATCCACAAATTGCCAGAAAGATGGGAAAAAGTCATAGCTTCAGATGGACAACACTTTGAATAATACTATTTTACATGTTTTTCTTAAATAAACATACAAATTTTGAAAAAAAAACGCGCGAATTAAGTTATAGATCCAATACACATTTCTCCTGAAAATTTATTCCAAACATTTTAAAGAGAAGAGTGATTTCCTGAAAGTTTCCGAATCAGGAATTAAACTCGCAGCGGGTGTGTTGCTTCTTCATGACAACGCTCCTGTTCACACGGCGCGAGTTTCCAAGGCTGCAGTGCGAGATTGTGGTTTCGAAGAAATCCAACACCCACCCTACAGTCCAGACCTTGCCCCTAGTGATTATTTCCTGTTTCCGGATTTGAAAAAATGTCTTCGTGGAAAAAGATTTTCGGATGATGAAGAACTCAAGTCGGCAATAAATGGGTATTTTCCAGAGAAAGAGGAAATTTATTTTTTTTAAAGGTTTAAAAAAGCTTATCTCAAGATGTAACAAATGCATTGATGTTAGGGGAGATTATATTGAAAAAAAAAAAAAATAACTTAAATTGAATTCGCATTTTGCTTCATATCGATACCGAGAATATATTGAACGCCCCTCGTATGTCACCCAAAATTTCAAATAATCGATTTTTTATAGTTGGGTTCACTTCACTGGGTTCTGTCTCATTTCATCGCAAAAGGGTATTTCTGACAAATTAACAAATACTTCACTTCGTCTTGAGTTATTTTTCAGCTAGTGTTTGAATACGAGTTCAGTCCATTCACCGATCATGTCACAAACAGCAGAACCAACAGAAGTAATCGGGTACCACAACTCAAAACGGATTACGCTGGCGTCATAAGGTTATATCAACTCCATTCATACAGCCTGAATTTGGTTTCGTGAAACTTGAATAGAGTCTTGACGAAATTCTGACAACTCGTTTAGGAAAATAGTTAGTACAACAATACAAGGATAGCTAGCCAATTTCATAGCTGCATACTGGCTTGTCCAAATCTTGACGCTCGAGAGAGGTGGATTTAAGACGTATTGCCGATATATGCCCATAGGAAAAAAGTGTAGCATATCCTCCAGTGTTGTCCTGAATCATAAGTGTACATCTTGATCCGAGGTTGTTTGCGTTAATTTACGCTGCAGTCTGAATTGGTCTTGAAAGTGAATGCATCAGACTTGCTTAAATAAGCTGATGTTGCCACTTACTTCTGCATCAGTCAGTCAATCCTTCTCAAGAATGATGTTAATTAAAGAACTTGTGCCATCAGTTTTGGTTTCGCGTTCTCCAATTCAAAAGCCTTTAAGCTCGATCCAAACTTAACATCTTCTTCACTTCACCTTTTCAGCAGATCAATCCCTCAGTCATCAATCACACTACAGTGGACTTAAATTACACAATCAATTTTAATTCTCTTTCTAAGTTCCTAGCGACAACAATATTGTCAGGCGGTGTAGTAATAATGGACCCAATTGCCCCAGTCGGGTGAGGGCATCTCCTTTCCAGCCTCATGGCAATCTTCTCCACTATAACCAGCATCATGATTGATTATTCCCTTCGTACTCTAGACTACACAGACTACTTGGCCGCCCTCTATACATACAACATCCTTTTGGCCATGTACACCCTTTCCTTGTTAATGATGTCCCTTGGCGGAAATGTCACAGCCTGTGTCCACAATTTATGAAACTTCCTCAAATGCCAATGGACATCCGTTTTCTGTGCATCCGATGCGTGTTCACCAATCCGTACAGCTCATAATATATCGACCGTTAGGCGCCACTGCCAAATATTGAAAAACGCGCATTTCTCTCACGACATTCGTGTAAACCATATTTTATTCAAAATTCTCATTTACTTTATCCTTCTAATTATACAAAAAACAAAGAAATTATGAAAGCACATGGCTCTGTAACTCTACGTAGTAAATTAAAATATTTCTAAGCGAAACATAAACAATCGATCCAATCTACAAGAAGAGAGTAACATAACAACATAAAATCCAACCTCCTCCTGCTGCTCCTTCCCTTTGCATGTCTTTCGTTAGATATAGTATTTAATAATAATAAAAAATATCACTTCATCATGTGGCACTGTTTGTTTTGCTTTTTGACTCTTCTATACTCTTGCCATTTGTCTGAGACGATAGATTTCCATCGACAGATGGAGTTTTTGCCAGCTCGGTTTCCTCGGGGATGACTTTACGCCTTTCTTCGTCCTAGAAATGTAAAACAAACAGTTTATTGCATGTACAATAAAATCCAAAAAACATTTTACAGGCTTAACTTTGCCATGCGCATTTCATGCAAATATATATCTTAAGATATCGAGGCTAGGTGTATTAACATAAACACGATGCTATTTAAATTGATTTGCATACATGCGACATGCGGCTATAAGTGTAAAACATGCATATCCAGTGCACTAAAGGATTGTTCTTATTTTAGGATAATGCTACATAAACCTGGATCAACATAATGTCCTACGGACAAGGACCATTTTTGAGCTATATCGAGTACTTCCTTAAATTTTTTTATAGACGGCTGCTAGACATACAGCAGAAAAGACAGACAACTCAATACACAGCCTGTCCTCGCCAAATACATCGAGGGTACGCTTGGCAACGAAAACAATTCTCCACTACAACATCATTGCACTCACTGGAAGACGGGTAGAACCACATCGATGGAAGTAGACCGAGCCCGGTTAAACCACTACCGTACCCACTCTGATGTTGCAGACAGTGGGAACGTCGCCAGGTTGACATAAAAATGAATCGAGATCTGATTTGGAAAGTGCACAATGCACCTATGGCATCTTAAATGGCAAAAATTTAAGCGTTTGAAACTGTTCTGAAAATCTCGAGTACTTTGCAAAACTGTGCAAAGCTGCGCAACTCACTGTTGTCCCTAGCAAACTACATTTACAACTCTCCTCGCTCTATTCTCAAAAATACATGGGAAACTTTTACAAAGCAGACGTAGACAGTATTGACCCAAAGTACCAATGCTATTCGTTTCCAGAAGGCATCACTCAACGAATGAACAAACCAAAAAAGAGGCAAATAAATGATTCACATTGATCGAGAATTCTGTATAGCGGTTTACCGCCAAAAGTGAGTGACCGGTTTAACATGGGAGAAATTTGTACAAACATGATGTCGATAAGCTACATCGACTCCTACGCTGTTTATGTAGGTTCAATTCGCAACACGATCAGCTTTCATAACCTTTCATTAACCACCCACTACGCTATGGCGACCAAATACCAGTCATTATTCCCTCCCTCGATTTATAATAGAAGCATGTGCTGCCCTCAGGATTGGCCAAACTAACTTAAGATACCAGCACACCGTTCTGATACGACTATTCAAGCTCAACACTTTTCAGGGGCACACATTTTTATAGGCAGGGACTTTTCGCTGCTATTGATAGTGATGGGCAGTGGGTTTTTTGAAAAAAAAAGTGCTGACTTATCGAAGAGCCCTTGTACAGAAAGGTTCTGAAAACTGAAACTTGATTGTTACAAGACGACGTGGCGTCGATCGTGTAGTCGGTCGTCGCTCATCGCCTAAGGGCAACTTGCCCTACACGTGCCCATGGGTGCAGTCGACCGTCGATGTTGGACGACGTTGCTCAGCTCTCAAGGACAATTTGGCCGAAACTAAATAAATATAACGTCGTCCATTCGTGCGGTCGATCCTCGCTGTTAGACGACGTCACTCATCTCTCAAGGACAACGTGGCCTAACCCAAATAAATGTAACGTCGTCCATTCGTGCAGTCGGTCGTCGCTCATCTCTCAAGGACAACGTGGCTTAAACCAAATAAATGGAAAGTCACCCGTTCGTTCAGTCGATAGTCGGTGTTAGACGACGTCGATCATCGCTCAAGGGCAACGTGTCCTAACCCAAATAAATGGAAAGTAGCCCATTCGTGCGGTCGATCCTCGCTGTCAGACGACGTCGCTCTTATCTCAAGGACAACTTGGCATAAACCATATAAAAAACGTCGCTCATTCGTGCAGTCGGTCGTCGCTGTTGGACGACGTTGCGGATCGCTCAATGACAACTTGGCTTAAACCAACCAACCACATTAAACCAAACGACCCTCAATCGTCGATTTACTTTAAAGTTCCCATTGAGCCAATGGAATGCAGTGATGCAATCTAGCCCTGTATTAACCGCTCTGCCACTGGACTGGACTTTACATATGTCTAACGTAATGTTCAAACAGTATTACTGCCTAAAAAAAACCTTCTCAAATTCGCCGTTCGGAGTCGGCATAAACTCGGCCCTTTCATTCGTGTGCGAACAATAGCTCGCACAACATGAGTGGTTGTTGTAGAAGCTAAGCCTTGGCCCTCTACGGGCTGTTTCGATCATACAGCTAATTCAATTCATAAAGAAGTGCCTATTCTTAAAGCACAGATACAACAATTGATTATGTTAAATAAAGCATCTGAGAGGGCTGAAACCACTTGTTTGCGATCAATACTAATTCCCCCTCATCAAACAATCCACTACACTGATGAACAATGCAAACCCCCAATTACATGCATCCCCATCCCCAATTTGTTCCCATGCACTGGATCAATGCACCAATCGTAAACCTAAGTACACTTGTATGCTTGAAAAAAAAAACAAGAATATGTACACCCCCTATGCAGCCCCCTTTTTAAGTACCATGCAACTACTCACAAAAGTATCATGCATGAGAGCCAAAGTTCATTGAAAAATGCATTCATTCTCCAAGACCATTTAAAATAACAGGGTGCACAGATATGCTATGAATTTTTGCTCTGCGCCCCAGCAGCACACACATGCTGGTTACACCAGGGGCGGGGGGCGAGCACTATGCGTACGGATATAAGTGGATTTGAAACATTTGATGCACACAGGATGTGTGCACGATTGTAAATACCATTAGCATAGAGCTAGGGATAACCGATAGATCCACTGTTGTTAACAACCCGCTTGGATATTTTTTCATTCGAGTTGGGAAGAACGTTGACTCCACGCCCTACGTACCGGGAATGCATGATAAAGTTTCATATTTATTAGAATTGTTTCGGCTAAATTAAAAAATGTGTGCATGTGGGAGTCGGGAGGTGGGTGCGGCAGACCCAATGGGACTGACTGTTTTTTTCTCCATCGGAGAGCTATTTTCAGTGTCTGCCCTAGGAAGCACTGGTGTGTGGTCGTGGTACCTTTGCATTGTGAATCATCATACTAACCTCGAGTACGACACCCTCCAAAGCTGGCTGCGATATGTTTTTCATATTTCCATGACTCAATTTGGGGGCACTGTCAGCTCGGTTACGACCCAATGATTGATTGGATGTTTTATCCGCTTTGCTGCCAACTGAATTATTCGATGTTTTGTGATTGATCTCTAGTGCTGACCTGAGGATATCGACTTTTGATGCGCTCCCAATGCCGTGGCGGGGCACACGTATTTGCTCGACATTGTAGCTGCTTCGCCTGTGTGATAGATGGTCGTGCATGTCCATCTGCGGCAGGGGGAAGGGTTGATATGAGAGTGGACGTTATTTGAAATGAAATTCGATTAAGTGACTTACTCTTGATCCACGCGGTAGAGATGTGAGGCTGCCAATTTGATTGTATTTAATCATGAGACTGAGACGCTCCAGGGACATTGATGTGCCCTGTTCTTTGGTAGCGGGTTCAGTGAGCTTCTCTGTTTCGCCATTCTCAACGGCATCGTTGTCTTCATTGTCGTCGATTTGATGATCGAATTTGCGCAACCAAACCAGATGCAGAATGCCGTATGCAATGCCGCCCACGACAGCCAGAAGGCCCATGTACCGGAAGGCGTCGCGTGTGCCGAATTGACCGATGAGCAGACCACCCGTGAATGAACCACTTCCACGACCTGTGAATATTCAAAAAGCACATAACATGAAAATGGAATAATAAAATGGCTTGATGGTGGGTATATCCTAAAGCATGCAAAGCTGATTTAATTTCACGCGAATGTTATTACACGCGAATCAACCATTTTTTACCAGACTTTTTCACAACTTTTCATGGACTTACATAAGCCACTTCTGAGCTATATTTTATATAAAAAAGACAAGTTTTATTGCAATCGAAATAATCCAGTAAAATATATATGAGCGTTTAGGGCGCACACGTGATCACGTGAATCCAGAATTCAGAATCACCGAACTAGGCTCCAATATTCAGCGAATTAGGCAAATGGGCGCATATGCCAACTATCAAAAACTGATGTACATATTGGGATGCGAATTCATCGTGGGAAGGCAGCTAAGGTCAATAGGCATCGATTTCACGTTGATAAGTGAGCACTTAGGACGCATTAGCCTTATACCCGAAAATATTATACACACGCCATACTGACACGACAAAGAGGACCTCTATGATCTCTTTGACGATGCCTACATCAGTAAGGAGTACACCTTCGGCACTGTGAGCAAAAGGCACAGCCCTCACAGCGACATCACTGAATTGCCGTTAGCGAGGAAGAAGAAGTAAGAAGTATTCTGGGGTAGTTTAGACTTTTTCTGCCTCTGTGCGCGGTCCTTGGCAGGCATTAATCCTGTTTGCGAGGGGGGTGAATGGGGGTGAAGATGCTTCCTTGAACTCTGACAAAAATGTGCAATCCATCGACTGCACGGTCTCGGACATGGAACAGATGGATGGGCTTCAAATTCGAGACTTCTTTGAGAAGGAGAGGAGACTGAATCTTCGATACAAAGGCCAAGTCATTGTGGACGCCAGACAGATTGGTATTGATGACTGGAAGCAGCGTGCCTGGGACCGTGCCAAGTATGGAAGGCTTAAGCTCTGTGTCAGCAACTCTATGCGAGGAAATGAGCGCGAAGATGTGGATCAAGACTAACAAAACAGTGCTAATCGCAAAAACTGCCTGATGAATGGCCGCTCTTTGTCCTTCTCCCATCAATATGGAATCATAGAGTTTAGTGTATTCAGCCTACACCATAAATGGTCTTACAAAAACAACAATTCACCGCCTTCGTCCAACTAATTCTCCTACTCGTTAGAAAGTCAAATATTCACTGTTTGGTTGGAATGCTTTTGGATAGACTCGGTTCTTCGGTGGAAATTCATTTATTTTCGAATGAATGGGTGCAAAGAGTTCGAGTGCCTATCGATTCATTTTTAATTTACTCATCTAAAGTCGCCTCAGCCGCACCTATAGTTGTTCATTCGCAGTTCAAATCCAAAATGATGCCAATGACCCCATATAGACAAACTTAGTGATTGTGGGCAATTGTCAACCACATGATTTCCATGCCTCCTCCGTCATTTAAATTAACATAATTATAACTCAGAGCCCACAAACCCAATTAAAAAGCATTCATATCCGATATGAGTGCGCACTGACTGAATAAAATCGTATCCTAATTAGAGGCCACATTTAGAACCCCTTCATTCAAAATCGCTTCACCATGAATTATCGCCCACGCCTTCAAAATCAGCCACGGACGATCTACAAGCTACATGCAATTAAAGCAGTGTTAACATTCAATACATACCCAAACTGAAATGTGCCATTCCCAAAACACCAATTAAAGTTGCCAATAGATTCTTCGGTGCCAGGATTGAGCAGTACGTTGCGGCCGCTACCCACATCAAGTGGCACGATAGGGCTTCCATCGCCTCAAAAGGAAAACACCACCAGGCATTCCTGCACAAGCACCACACCACAGCAGAGCACCACAGCAACGCACCAACAACAGGCAAATCGGAAAAGAGAGACAGAGCAGATTGCGAAACATGTGTTTTAGTGCCAATCCGTTAACAGCATGGTAGCCGGAGCCCAGAGGACACCGGAAATGCACTTACTCAATAAACGAGTACCCAACCAACCGTCCGGCATGAGAGAAGAATGCAATTATAATCAAATTTACATGTCCAAAGATTCTGGTTATCTTCTCGGCTCCATACAGGAACGGAATGCTGCTCACCGTGCCAACCGTGATTGTGATACCTGGAAGGCAAGGGAGTTCATATTCAGACTTCTCCACTGTTCACATTGATGTGCACTTACCGAGCAAATAGTTTGGTGCTCCCAACTCCTTCAGATACAGAAACAGGAAACTCTCAATGAAGCCCCAGAAGTTGCCCAAAACGAAGAGGAACAAAATGAAGGCGATAACGTGCGGCATTTTAAGGAGATTCCATAAATCCCGGAACACATTATCGGCTGGTAGCTTCTCACCGAGTGGCATCATTAGCACAGACAATGTGGATATGACCAACAGGATGTCGTATGTGTAGAAGGCGGCCGAATAGTCTGTGTAGCCTAGACCACGGGATGTATAATCAATCATGATGCCCGTTATTGGCGAGAAGATGGCCATTCCGATGCTGGAGAAGAGACGCTCTCGTCCAAAGTCGCCGCCGTATTTCTCAATCATCGTGAGGGCAATTGGGTCCATTATTGTAACACCGGCTGACAGCATTGTTGTGGCTAGGAACCTAGAATGAGATTTCAGATTTATTGTGCAATTAAAGTCCACTCTAGTGTGATTTATTACTGGTTGGCATTAGAAGATGAAGGCATTTTTAATGAGGAAGACAATCGCAATTGCAAGCGTGTTCTTCAAAGAAAGACCTGCACCTGGATAGCCTTTATGGGTTTTCTGTAATCACTCTGTTCATTTGCGTTAATCTGGGAAGCCAAACCAAGTAATTATCAGATTAGCGGAAGAACCCACCTGATGATCACCGGGCAGACGGCTCGAGAACCAAATTGGGCAAGACATTCGTCAAATACCCAGGATTTGCGAACATTCAGAGGGTCGACTCTGACCATTTCCTCATGTGAAGCAACAAGATTCGGAGATATACTGTCCAATGGCTGAAAGCCATGACACTGGACGAAGAAGACTAAGCGTATACCACCTGCTTCAAGCATAAACACCTATGACATGTGAATTGTATTGCCGTTCCCTTATTATGCGTACCAGCACTAATAAGATGGTATGACGGCTAGTTTGAGCATAAAACGTGCAACCGACGGAGTATACCGAAAACTGATCCAACGAAATATGGGCGTGAAGAGTTTCTTGCTTGTTGAAGGGGCGAAAAAAAGCTAAAAGTTCCTCTCACCAAAGACCCTAGGGACCGACATAAAATGCCAAATGAATTCCCACACAAGCGGCTGCTGACGACCACTATACGGAACGGAGAGAAGAAATTCGAACTGCAACCGATGATGTAGTTCGCCTAGTATCGAATAAGTCGGCAAAGTTGAAAACCGGTCGGTTTGGCATCATCAGCTCTTCAAGGCCGGTGGCAATCTTCTGGCAGGCAAAGACGAAAACCTATTCCTGGACTGGGATGTCAGCGTCATCCACAGAAACAGCCAGCCAACCTCCTTGAAAAGTAGAGTAAATCTCAAAAGCCAGTAAACAGCATAAACGCGTGTGTGCTCCCAACAAATATTAAATTCAAAGGGAATTCCAAAGAAAAATAAATCTTAAATTCAGTTTTCCATAAGAATCAGTGGTGTGCATAAAACAACAAATATGAGGATACCCCAAAAACTATAGGACTGCGGGCATAGACCAAAAATGTTACAAAATTGACATCACTAACATATCACCCCTCTAAGCTCTGACCATTCAATGATTCGAGTTTGCAGATGAACATGGATGGATGCCTTCCGAAACACGGTGAGGAGTTTTCGAATCTGATACTTCTTGGTCAGAAAACAACACCAAGACCATCTTGTGTAAATGAAGTTGAGAGAAGGAGACTCATCACTTTCCTTGTTCGATCACTTCAAGCTGTAGTTTCATGTGAGAAGATGATGTCAATGTCAACACAATGAACTTGGCATATTTATCGTCTGGAATCGAGATAAAAGTGTCCAATAGTCAATTATTTTATTGGCGTCTCAACAGCACGGCAATAAATTTGACCGTAGTCGAATCAAATTACGTCATGAACCCACCGAAATCCATCAAAATTATTTAAAAAATCAAATTATAATTTTTTAAGCTCAATAATCCACTTTATTCACGTTGACCAAATAAAAAGGGCCTTAATAGGCTTCCCTGGGATACTCCATCAACTTAAGAAGGGATTAAAGTTGCTAGCAGTCATCGAGTTAGTGGCTCACGCAGAGAACTCACAAATCGTACTCAAAGTCTTTCAATGTGTATCAAAAGACTCCACTCATACTACAAGTCCCAACACAAACTGCTGGTTTTCATTTCACTATTTCTCATCCATGACAGTCTTTCGCAAGAGTTATGTAAATGTGTGCATCAAATTGTTTTATCGTGCGCCTGATTTTCAATTTAAGCCATTCGATCGGTTCAGCATTTTACAGCAGTATTGAATTGCTCTAATGGATGGATTTATGTGGATTTGTTTGGGGTTTTATTCCTGCGTACGACTGTGGCGTATGCTGCCTCATGAGCTTAAGGCATGAACGTTAACTTTTGTTTCCTCGTGTTTCCCTTGTTCTGAAATCGGAGAAACATTGCATTTTAAGTGCTTCATGAATTTCCTATCGCTTGTCAATGTGTTGCATGTGCTTTATTCAACAATGGGCATATTATTTCCAACCCAACTGGAATGGACAATGGTGCGAATTGATGGGTAGGGAGCATCATTCCTCCGAAGGCTTGTAGCTGCATTCGGGATGATATTTGTTTGATCCTTAGCTTTACGGCACTGGGTCATAACTATGCACCGAAATTGACGCTGAGGGAGACACATTACATGTGACACTGTACAAAATAGTACATTTTGGAGATACCTTAGTAGCTGACAAATTATCATTTAAATGGGATTTTACTTTCCAGAGGAGCGTCTAGTGCGAGTTGACGTCTGGCGAATAAATCTTTTAACAGTTAGCGAATACGCTCAATACTCAAGATATGCTCTCAAGTAAAATTTTTAGAACAATGAATTTAAGGGCATTTTATTTGCTCCAGTGTTGGCTAATGAACGTGGTCCTGCACCGGGCGCCATTTACAGAGTCTTTAAATTGCCATGTTCAGAAAAAAGGGATTTTTGCAAGTTCTTCAGTTTCTGGTAAATCAAACTTTAGTTTCTTTTTTTTTCTTGTCAGGGATATCGAATATATCGAATGTGTGCACGCCATTGCACCTTTGGTCCTCTGCAGCATTGCGACTTCTGATTAGATTTCGAGAAAATTCTGGACCACAGATTTGTATATATATACGATATACCGAATACGATTAATCGAGGCTACACGATAACGAGGTTGAACTTGGGCAGGAAGTACGATCGGAGGTTACTTAGGGATGCATAATGGACGGATGAGGCAGTCTGCAGCAAAACGAAATACAGAACAGTGAGTTTTACTTTGGATTCCTCAAACTCAACACACTTGACGAACTAGAAGTCGGCGATATGGACCGATACTGCGACTCCTAAATTTCGTGATTAAATGTTCTCCTTCGTTCACAGCCATGACCGTTTCAAGGACAATGCCTTCCTCTCGAACCGACCAAGAGCTTACTCATTCAAGTAACAGGATCAATGGGTCGATAAGATTATGGTCTTAAGCCAGTTTGGTTCTGCGAAAGAGTTTCCCACAAATCAATTAGATCACGAGCCCCAAAACTCAACGAGGGTACATTTTGCGCTTGAAATCAGCATCCATGGTTTAAGCTTTTATTTGAGAGCATATACTCTACACTAACATCAATCAGTTGTTGAGGGCGTCATTAAAAATTGATTAATACGTCAAATGCGAAATAGTTAGTTCGGACATCTTCGTTACTGATCCTCTCCATAAAATTACAGTGAATGGGGACCCTTAAAAATCTGCGATTTCAGATATTTTAACTGCTTTCGGTACAATTTCAATAAGCGACACATTGGAAGAATTCGTATTTTCACAATGAATGACATTAAATACAGGATTTGCCAAGGCGGCGGTGCACTCAACTAACGCGTTTCGTCCATCTTGGCATTTTTGGGGGCAAAGTCGATCCATTCGTATCTCATATATACTCGGCAGGATTCTCATAATAATATTGAAGTCATTCAGAAAACTGTCTGCTTAAGGACTCCAGAACTGTAAGCACTCAACGGTGTGATCATGCTGCGCAATCGAAACAACTACCGAAATGACATGAGTAACGCTTTCATTATCCAATAGGGTTGTGCACATGCATTGCAGCCATTCTGCTAGATAAGGAAAAGTTACTCTCAGGCAGTCTGTCATTGATCCAGTCAGTCACTGACAACCCCCAATTCGATCCAACATGGTTTCAGTTATCGTTCGACATCATGGTTACATGGTCATACGAAACATTACCTTACAATTTATACGTCCACAATAAACGACATGCTTGGCTGTCGCAGTATATAAGAATCGATTGGTTGGTTACTACAAACCCCTGTCCGCTTCCAATGCCACATGTCAGTGAAAGGCACTACGCTCATCTCTTAGTTAAAGGGACGATGCAAAGAGGTCACAGTGTTCTCATGCCATCATTGTGACATTTCTACCTATAAGTCACAGTCCATTTTCCAGCGAAACCTGATAAATATTTGAAGTAAATAGACATTAACTCAGTTTTCTTACTGGCAGTAAAGACGAATCGACGAAAGTTCTCTCAACATATAGCCCTAAACAAAAGAAATGTAGTTTTTAGTTCGATTCACAGAAACTATTTGATTTAATTTTGAAACCCCAGCCAAGCCCGTCATATGCCTAACACTCGTCACAGAGAGTATGATACACATAAAAAATAAAACAATTTTTCGATTGTCTTTATTTTTTCGTTGCGGCTTTTAGGCCCTACTTTGCACGTGTTAGGCACAGACAGCTGTCCGATGACAAAATTGCAGAAGAAGATTAGTTCAACTGAGTTGATGGCAAAGGCAGTGACAAAGTGTACAAACTGAATACAAGTCACTTCAAGCGTCTAGGGATCAAGCCACATAGGCATATAGAGAAAGTTCCACATTTTCTGGAAATAGTTCGGTGGGACTGTGCAACTGGTCATGACCACATATGGTGGCGTTTACAAAATCACTGATTGGAGATAAACTTTGCTTGAGTTGCATGTTTACCGACAGACGGTGTGCCGAAAATACGAAGCGAATTGAAAATCTTCTTCTTGAACCTGGGCCTCAAGCAACAAGCCTCTCCAACCAGCGCCATCTTTCGCCGGCAGTCCCAGTTGCGGGCACCAAGTGTTGTGAGGTCTTTTTCCACTTGTGTGCGTCGTCTCATTCGGGGACGTCGTCTGTCATCTGTATGCCTCGGAATCGAATGAAAACGTGCGTCCACTGAGCTTCGAGAGGTCTTACTTCTGTCTAGTTAGGGACAATGCTTATAGAGTAAAGGCGTCATCATCATTCCGAGTTGACATACAACTTCAGGTGTCATATAGTCGGAAAAGAACAAAGAACAATAGCAGGTCCAAGCAATGAGTGATTGGTGTAGAAGATAGACCAGTTCCACCTCGGGCTATAGCGCAACCCATTTTGGGACATGTGAGCCACACCACAAGTGTTGACATATTACCTCTGTCCGCGAACTTATACTACCATCTTGTTTTGAGATTACGTTACTAAGGTGTCACAGGGTTTCAAAATCAATCACAATCAATGCGAATTCGTTGATGTATTTACTGAGTTTCTTATCCAAACCTCGATCAAGGCCATAGTTGAAAAATCGACTGCGAAAGAGGAGAAACTGAGAAAGCAACCCAAGCTTCTCTAGACTCACAAATCAAAAGCATGTGACTCACCTCAAACCAATCACTCACCTTAGCAAAAAGTACAACCAGAAGACTCTGTCGTCGCTCTCCTTGTAGTCCGGTGGGCAGATCTCAGGTCCGTTCTTTCTGAATCTGCACCTCTGCACCATGCAGTCGGCTGTCAATTCACTCAGCTTGTGCGTCCCCGACATATTCGTGCGTGTCACTATGCCACCACACCGCAAGTCCAGCTCCTCCAAGTCCGTTACATTCACACCACTCTTCCAAAGGAGCTTCTCTCCGAACCGTTGCTTGAAGTCGGTCACGGTCTCGTTGTCGTCCGGTTCGATTTCCATGCCCAGCTGCTCGATGGGATCAGCCAAATCCGGGTGCATGTCGAGCTGGAAATATGCCGAGTCGTATTTATTCAACAGCACCCAACTCCGATCAACCTGATCGTCTGTGTAGTTGCTTTCTGTGAAGTGAAACCGATTAAATGAAGGATCTATGCAGAGTGCTGCTCTACTTACGATTCAAATATGTTGCTAGTGTAGTAGCTGGGAATGGCGTCGATGCTATCGGTGGCTCATGCGATTTATTGTGCTGCTTATTGCTGACATGGAATCTTAAGTTATCCGGGTCGTTTGGATTGACTTCGTCGGCGAAGATGGGCGCATTCGTGGGCGGGGGTACAATTTCTATTTTCGGATTCTGTTCAAGCAGCAGACAGTAGTCGAGACACTGGTCGACAACCAAATCCAACTCCTCCTCTTCCGGGCACTCTCGACTGGGACATGGTGACCACCAGATCTTGCGGTTAACCGAAATGGAAATGAAAATCAAATTAAAACAAGAACGACTGTGCATGGGTGGTGAGGTGGGATTTTCTTGTCTAACGACTCGGTTACAATTACTCGGACAAGGAGCGAGGAAATATCGAAAGGCTTCTCCGACTCCGGGCAACTGGGTCCTTTTTGGGACATGTGTTCGGACACAGCCAGTCGGTTGTTGGATGCTGTGTAATTGCATTTGGGGATGATTCTCCCGTGATTAATGATATCGACCATGAAACAACGATTTTCCCGATATTGCCTTGAAACAAGGATGCTTCTGTCCCCCTTTTTTGTGTGTGCACTGAATCCTGGGAATGGTTAAGGCCACCACCTACTTTCGCTTTAAATTCTTTGAATTCGATTCGGAGGCTTTGGGTTGGGTTGAACGTCTTTGAAGAGTGTCAAGGATTCGTCGAAGGAAACCAGTTATCGATGCAACTTGTGCCAGGACAGAGTTGAGAGTTTTGCGATTGTCGACAAATAAAATTGACTTCGGTAACTCAGCACACACACGAGCTACCTTTTGGTCCTTCTCTTATCACCTTCATGTGATGAAAATAGCTTCAAGTCTTTGAGGAATCTCTTTGAAAAATCCTTGATGTGATGTGACACTAACCAAATGTGAATTAAATTGTCCAAATTCGGGAATCTACCCTAGAATCCTAAGAGTCAACGTAACTGCAACAACAACATGTATTACGTGTAGTTAAAAGAAATCCATTATTTTTCAATCTACGTACAAAATCTGTGATTGATTGACTCAGTTTTGTTTGAGCGCGCGTCAAAGATGGAGGCCATCGCTTTCCTTTGATAAAGGCGAAAACCCCAGCCAGGTGGATGAAAATGTGAATAGTGCTTATGGTCGTGATTCTGTAAAAGTAAATCATGCGCAGTTTTGGTTCCGCCTGTTAAGATCCTGTAATTTCGGTGTCAAAGAGTGGGGTGGTGTACTCGATAAAATCATGGAAATCGACAAGTCATGTCATAGGCTCTGCTTCGATTACCCAAGAGCTAAACATTGCACAAAACCCCGTTTGCAAGCATTTGAACAGGGCTGGATGTAAAGGGAAGCTTGATGTGTCACACACATGTTAACGTCAAAGAACGTCATGGACCGAGTCACTGCTGGATCGCAACAACATCGAATCATTTTTGAATCACTTACGACAACGTCAAGCAAGAAAAAAGTTGGTGGTCGAATCGCTGTGAGTCGTCTCAAACGGTGGCCAAGCAAGGTTTGATGATGTTATTGGCAGGGAATCGTCTACTATCAGTTGGCCTACGGCGGAACTGCAAGCTCGGACCTGTATTGTCAACAATTGCATCGTCTGAAGGAAACAACCGCTCAGACGCTGTTGGCTTTGGCCCATAGGAGAGGAATTGTGTTCCATCAGGACGAAAGCGGCTCGTCAGAAGCTCCGGGAGCATGGTTGGGAGTGCCTTATGCATCTGTATTACAGTCCGGACCACCAAGTTATTACCACCTGTGCGGGTGGAAAGTTCGCCTCAAGAGAGACACGTGAAACAAGGGCCCCTACGAGAGACCGATGGATTACCATCAAAATGGCAACAAGTAATTTAACAAACCAGTGCATATTACTACTATGGCTAATATAGCCTATTTTTACTGCATCAAATCATATCAGAATCAAATCGTTTTGCTTAGTTAATTTTAAAAATTACACCAAAATTTAGTTCGTAACCGTTTCCGGTGAGCACGGCCGGAATTATTTAAGCGGAACCGCTAAAAATGCCTCACACAGCCGTAAACAACATTTCTCAATATTTGAAATTATTCAGAACCAAAATTTCATCATTTATTTCGCAACACGCCCACAAAGTGGTCGGTAAACACAGTGCAACACACATCTAGTCTATGAAACCAAATCAGAAGCATACATCCGCAGCCGCAGGCACCGCAATGCCCAAAACCTCACAGCACCCCTTCGTCCGTTTACGACGAACGAATAGTTTTTGATGTTTGCCTAAGCGCTCGCGAGAACGCCCATATCGCATGGAATCAAATGAAAATGACGTTTCATGTTGGGCCCAACGCTTAAACTGTTGGAAAAAGTATGAAATAAATTTTAATTATTTATAATTACCTCGACTGTACCGGCCTCCGGGTGACGCATAACAAAGGCGGAAGGAACAACTCCTGGAATTTCCTGTTGCGGTATAAACAGCAGGGAATGGTGAAAGAGGGCGTTCAGTAGCAGACTCATGACCACAACAGGTTTGTATTTCCCAAATTTGTCAACCAGAAAACCTGAAAGTATGTAATCCTTTTGAAATGTTTGCGGGTACATTTTACTGGTGTAATCGGAATCAGGAAAAAACCGGGCAGATAAGTGAAAATTAAATGAGAACGCAAACGATATTTTATGGAAGGATGGTGATGCGAGACCTGGGACCTGGGTACTGCTCACAGAATGTGAGTTTAATGACGCGGTGGTTGTTGGTACTTGCAGAGCCAATCCGGAATGCAGGTTGGTGTGGGTCGTTGAGGGATTTTTTTGGGATTCTTTTTTAATCAGTCTCGTATTTATTATCAGCTACAGGGGACATTGTTTGCCGAATTTCATCCGAAATGTATGTTTCTCGAAATCTCGATGAGGGGTTTGAATGGAGTATGGAACGGATTTTAACAAGAAGCAGAAGCACAAAAAACGACATCGGCAGACAGCTTTGTTCGTTACGACAGATTAATGTAGGAGACATGGTGGCAATGCTGTTCTCAAAATCGGTCTTAATTGTTCGTCGTTTAAATTAACAGGTCGCCCAACAGAAGCTGTCATATTGCCGAACTGTCAGAATTCAATGCTCCGTCACGTAAAAACTTATTTTTAAATACGTTATTTTTGATTCTTTTTAAAAATCAGCTTTTGGGAATTTATTCTACTATTTAACCGCGTCGGTTCATGATGTGATGTCTCAAACTTGAATTCCTCTAGAAATCTCAGCTGAATATATCCTGACTGTAGCATAGGCATGTCTTCCTCGATAGACAAAACTTAGGCGCATGAGCAACCTCTATGCACTCCCAAGGCCATCTTCCGTCTTAAAAAAAATGGTCTTGGTACAACACGCACTGGAATTTCGAGGACCTTGCGCAGCGCATTTCATTTGACCCTATTCTTATGCATATCCCGTCTGACGCACGGACACCAGTATTTCATACAAAGTCGACTTTCCCTACACTCAGGATTGGCTCCAGCAGGAATCTGAGGCAGGAAAGGAATGTAGTCGAGTCTTGACGGATATCTCAAAAACCAATGACGGCTCTGGTCCTGGCGACTTAGTCGAGAGCGACAACATTAGAGTGCAAATTTGCGTCGGTTTTCCAAGCGGAAATCTATGAGATCCTAATGGTCACGAACTATATTGTCAAGAAGGTAGTGTGCCTGTAGTGACAGCCAAGTTGTACTTAAGGCCTCACTCGACCCTTTAACCACTTCCAGGATGAACCTGCGCTGAGTCTACCGGCGTCCTCGGTTAGAGCTTCCATCGATAGTTGGGCCTCTTGAGAGCACAATCGGAGGTGGCATGACTCTCCACCGTCTGTAAGAAATCCGCTGCATTCTTGTTACCTCTTGGCAGAAAAGACTGCAACGACTTACGGCCCACTATACCTTCGCCAAACATCTGAATGTGCTTGGCTTAAGTTATGAAACCCTCTGCGATGCCTGTGGAGAGGACAGCGAAACTGCAGAGCACTTCCTCTGTCACTGTCCCGCCTTTGCTCTGATCAGGTTTTCTGTGCTGGAGTGGTGAGAGCTGATGATGTAGGCTCCTCATCACAGAAGTGCCTGCTGGTCTTCCTTCGGAAACTACAGCAAAAGTAGTTGCTGCCTGACAGCACAATTTACCAGTTTTTGAGTCCGAGTGCTCCAGAGTAGTGTTAAAAACTTTCGAAAAAAAAACCTCTACGCATCGCATTTTCGATAAATATTTTGGGCTTTATGCTTTCGTAATTGGTTCTGTTAACACAAGAAATGTATAATGCGCAATTCAGTCAGTAGCACAAAACGGCACGTTTAACATTCGCTGATTCAATGCTGTCAACTAAATTGTTTTATTACGAAACAGAGCTCCTATAAGGCTATTCAAAGATGATCCATTAACGTTTGGAAATCGTTGTGGTGTCCATGCTGTTCGTGGTGGAATCTTCTCCTACGTCCTTCTCCTCATCACGAGGACCAAAAATTGTACCCAAAATCTTTGGAGCATGCCAATACTTACTTTATTTTTGATAATTTCATGCCTCTCTGCAGGTCTGGGGTATTCGATGTTGTGTACAAAACCAGCTTGATGCTTGGAGATTGGAACATATTATTCAAAGGCCCCTTGAGCCAAAAAAATAGCAATTTGCAAGCGTTGTTCTGCGTGTAGTATCAGTACTGATGTACATACTATTCAACGCCAAAATAGACGGGGTTCCTGACTCCCTCAAAGGTGAGAAGTGGCGCTTTATCCTAGACGACGACGATGTGTGTCCTTTCTTGAAGACAGCTATACTTAGCGATTCCCTCATTCACCACCATACTCATTTAAACCCTCTTGTAACAATGACAGCAAATCCAAATAAAATCACTTCAGTGTCATCCGGTCTTGCTTACAAAAAAATTGCACATCTAGGTTTGGCCACAGAGAATGATGTTGAAGAAGTCACAGGATCATAGTATGAGTCACATCGCCTGCCACTTTATCGACATTGAAGATCTCGGTTCGTTATCGACCAGCAGTAAGGTCTTACTGGAGTGTCACTAGACAACGTGTATACCTTGCCATCACATAACCTCACAATCGAGTAATGGCTGGTATGTGTCTATCTACACTTTTGAGGTATTTACCTTAGGATGCACCTTGGCATCTCTAACCGAGAGTTATAGCTCCACACAGACATCGAATACTTAATCTAAGATCCTTCTTGTAAAACGAACAGCTATTCAAATGTCATCGTTCCAGTCCCAGGGGCATAATACCTTAGCGTAACTTGTAAAAGTGAAAACTAGATACACAACGCCACTGTCCACAAATTCTCCTGACGCATCTGCTTGGCTGAACCTGGGGTTCAGCTATCAAGCCACTCAAGCTGCCTCGATCTTTAGGCAGCAGCCTCCAATTAAACACGCCAAGTTGGCAGATATCCTCTATTCCGTTATCCCATTGGTGCGGAGTCTAAGTCTCTTCAGGCTGCAGCAGCGTGGACATGAGCTCTACATATCCTAGTCGCCTTATGCGTTGGCGCCTCCGCGAGCGCCTGGCTATGCTCACGTCGCAGTACAGTTCGTGGTCCAATCTTCTCCTCCAAATACCATGAATGCAAACTGGACAAATGATAGATCTCGGAACTTTTATCTCTGAACCTTCTCCATCTGCACTTGAGATTGTGCATGCTTCATGTCCATAGAGAAGGACAGGGTCAATCAAGGTCTTATATAAATCCACAATTCACACATAATGCACGAGTTCTACCCGTAGGTAATTGCGAACAAATAAAATTCCATGTCACAAAACGCAGCTCCGACTACAGCTCACTACACGTGGTAGGTATGGAAATAGCGAATACAATCCACAAGTGGAATCCCCTCCAAAGGATGGAGCCCAATCCAGGAGGATGTACCTTATCCCTTAACTGTTGATAAAGACCCGAGCTAGTCTTGTAGTTTTTTGCATGTGCATTTGTGCAAACCCGTGATGATATATTTCATCAAAAAACTCCCCCATTGCATGGACACCCATTTTGCAAACTTTGTAGGCCATCACAAGCCACGCACATAAGACTAAAATAGAAATATCACAACATTTCACACAAAACAAAATGTTGCATATCTACACTGCCACAAAATTAAACCTCATGTTGGCTGACTCTGTATTACACCACAATACACATTTACCTATAATATTTCATGGAACACTGGTGAGTCACGCTCATACAGTTAGCCTGTGCGCCCAAGGGAGCGTGACCATCTTGTGGAACTGACAGCAGCTGGTTGATATGCGAATTCGCCTGTACGTAGCAAGTATATCAACCACAACTCGAAGTGTGTAATTGGGTCGTGCACATCTGTCAAATGCAGTCAAAAGGCCATTTACATAGACTTCAGATTGACATTAATGTCGTGGACACTGAGTTTAAGAATCTATTGATTTCCTATCTCGAGTTTCGACATCTTTAAAAACTGTCATCACAACGGAAGCAATGGGAAATATGTATGTTCAGCGGACATGGCAAGACGCTTTCTCCATGAGCAAACCCCATTGAGGAAATTTTCCAAAAGCGGGTTTCCTAGACGCCGGAAATTTACAAACCAAACATGCACAGCCTCGAACCTTGAAAATTACACGGAAAAACACGAGAAAAAAACGTTAATTACTGCGACGCATAGCATACAAGCACTCGTATTTACATTTAACTTCTCAACTCTACTCGGCATGGCTCAACGTCGTTGTCTAAAACAAAAAGTAAACAACGCCCGCAGATGGCAGCCGTTGTAAACCTAAAATTACGACCGGGACTCTCAACAATTAGATCATAAATAAATAACTTTACATTACACAAGTATTCGCTGGTTTTAGATTTCCACCCCCTCGCCCACATCCCTTCGTCGTCCACAACCCTCGACGGTTTTCACTCATTGTGTGGCGTAGACCGCTGATTGTCAAAACTGCCTGTGAATTGTTTCGTCGAATTATTAAAATTGCATGACACCCACTACACGCCACCGAGACGTCGCCGCACTGCGGAGCGGCGCGGCGAGGCAGTAATGTCATAAATTCATCACACAAAACCTGACGACTTCCTTAGATTCTGGAGAAGTGCTCAGGGCAAACATTTGCATAATTATGCCGTCCATTTTAGTCGTCAGAAACTGGTAAATACCCACCTGTCGTGGGCACATGACATTTCTTGAAATATTTACATTCGCCTTATATTTTCGTGTTTTTTTTAAATAGACCTTCTTGGGGCGTATACAAAGGCCATGGAATTCAATTAGTGGCTGAAAGGGAGAGTTATGTGTTAAGTGCTTACCAGTTATTGGCGGACTGAGGAAGGTTGTGAAGGGCAGCGCCAAGTAGATGATGGCGATCTCCTCAACCGTCAGACCGATAGACTGCATGTGGATCGTGAGATAAGGCAGCAGAGATGATGTTGCTGAAAGAGAAGAAAATAAGGGGTTTTTTTTATTGAATTCATGGAAATATAGAAATATTGCTACGGATAACTAGAGAATAAGAAAAATACTTTTCTGACAAGCTAATGTAACTTCAACTAGCGTGTATTCAATTTGGTGCAAGTCCTACTGTGCCACAACCAACAAACACGCTAATGACTAACAAAATTGTGTTATTTCTCAATCTTCATCATTTTTAAAAGGTGCACCTGATAGGGCGTTATCGTTTGGGCACGTAATACGGGTAAACTTTGTCGAGCTAAATACACGTGTAATGTGCCAGGGACGGAGCTTACCCTTTCGACTACTTAGACGAATTAAGCAATACCCGGGGAAGACTATCTCGATAGATTTCATATTACGAGTCACGTCGTCCGCTTGGTAGAACATGGGCCTAGACTGGCCTAAAGGCCAGATCATAATTAACTTAAATCAAGGCTTATGTCAGAAACGATGGCGATGTATTTTGATCCCACTTAAATAAACAGAACTTAACGAAACTCAACAGTGATGAGGTCACAGTGATTATGGTGATTACGGTCGCAGTTTTCCAGATCTATCTTTTTAGTCACTGCTTAAGTAGAAAATCTACCCTAAGGCATCCATCGCATGACACCGTTACGGATCCTTAAGCATCGCTTTACAAATTCAAGAAATCACGTCAATGATTCCAAGAATTAGACAAAAGGATGAACAGAGAGCAAGTAACTGATTCTTACTTATCGTAGGTGCTTTAAATGCACGTAAAATCCTTGTCTGAAGAGAACGGAAAATATCTTAAATTCTCAATGTTCGACGAACTCTGTAAAATTCGTTTCTAAATGTTGCTGAATTGAACAAAATGTGTGAGTGCGACAAGTACCTGAAAAGCATAAAACAATTTCCGGCACTCTTACAGACAATTCGAAAGGGTGTTCATATCATAATCTTGGCTCATGACCGCATATCGACCAAATCGGGCAATAACAGCGTATGGATCACGTACATACTGCATGTGAATGGTATCTCCAGCAAACACTGATAGTGTAAATCTGTGATCGCCATCCTCCTCACGGATAATGGAGTAGCATTCAGTTTGACAGTGGCTCCGTCGTGGCTGAGAAGTTGATTAATTAATTATTTTACTGAAATCCATATCCATGTTATTCGCAACTTGAAAGGGGTATTGATATGCGTGTATGATGTCAATTGTCTATAGAATTCCTTCGCCTTAAAAGGAACTACAGAATTTCGAACATAGGATAATAGGAACAGCCTGTCAATTACATATTATGAAGAAACTTCGAACCGTGTTATCATCACACTCATGTTCTATGTTCAACGACGGTACGACCACGACGCACGGCCTCGTAAGGTTATTCAACGTTAAGACAACCCTGGGCGCGTTGGTGAGAGGCAGGGGGAGGAAGGTGAGATATCAACCAATTAGTCAGATGTGGTATAAATATGCTCATCTGTCGTACTCAAGATCCAAAACATTACTGGTAGATTCCTATCAACAGATTTTCGAGAAGAGGAGTGAAATTGAATTTTTCATGATGAAAACCACCAGCAACACGATGATGAGGGTGATATTTTTGCGATAATTAGCAAGGACACAGCGAAAAGACAACATCTCGCATTTTGTTTTATCGATAACAATTCAATTCATTTTATTTAGATTAAAGGTACAAAAATATATTTTTTCATGATTTTAAAATGCTATGGCATTGCCGTCAGCTCAGTTGATTTGCCTATATAATAACGATTGCGGGAACTATACACTTTCCTTTCTTCGACCGAACTTGGACCGACGTTAATTTTTACTCAAATATTACTACTTATAAGACCACAGTTCTTGAGCTCATGTGGCCGAGCAAGTGTAGCAAACGTAGCTAGCTTTTGAGCCCGTTGATCTTATCGCTATGAGTTCATGTTATCTTGCATGAGATATCATATTTGCAAGATGTATAGAGGCACAGATGCCTTCGATCACTTAATATACTGAGCATCCATTTCAACCCAAATTAACTACCTTCCAATTGGGATGGCTTCGTCAACAAAAACAAATATGCGTTATTGGTCAGGTGACAGCCCTCATGTGCATCCAGCAGCACTTCTACAAAATAAAACTATCTGCCGGTGGTTACATTGAGCCATTTTTTTTTCTTGTTGTACTGTACAAACTGTACCCACAGAGACAGCCAACAACGTTATTTCTTTGGTCAATTAAATAGACTAGACATTGATAGACATTGACATAGATGTGCTCTCGGGAATATGAGTCAACTCAAAGTGGAAGAGTTTGTTGCCACTGTTACATAAAGGGCGATTTTTTAGCTATTATCTTTTTGGCAACACTGGTTTAAACAGCTGACGCACGTTTCGTGTTTTGTTTCACTGTCAAACATCTTCAGATTGGTCTATAATTTAACCATGAATCGTCTTACAAACGAACAACGCTTGCAAATTATTGAATTTTATTATCAAAATGCGTGCTCTGTTAAGAAAGTTCATCGCGCGCTTCTTGTGTTCAGCGACGAAGCTCATTTTTGGCTCAATGGGTACGTAAATAAGCAGAATTGTCGATTTTGGAGTGAATATCAGCCAGAAGCATTGCAAGAGATACCAATGCATCCAGAAAAAGTCACAGTTTGGTGCGGTTTGGACCGTACTTCTTCGAAGATGATGCGAATAGGTACGTAACTGTGAATGGTGAGCGCTACCGTGAGATGATATCCAACTTTTTTTTGCCCAAAATGCAAGAGCTTGACTTGCATGACATGTGGTTTCAACAAGACGGTGCCACAAGCCACACAACTTGTAACAACGAGAATATGAGTCACTTGTTGCCACTGTTACATACAACCGACGAGGATGCAGGGAAAGAATTCCCACTTAAGTCGATACTCGAAGCTGGTGGTAGGGTATTCAAACCGAAGCTAATACATTTCAAGATGTCATCACTTTGTTGAGAAATGCTTTCGCTCCCACCCAACCAGATTTTAGGATCTGCAGAGAGTTTTTGTTTAGAGCCAGCAACAGACCAATTTATTTGCAAGAAAAGAGACTTGTTAGCACAATTGCCCGCGCCGAGGACAAACGAAACCATGATGCTAGATCTGGTTATGCCTTGCTACACACTTCTATCAGAGAAAAAATTTTCTCTTCTCAGCTTTCAGGACATAATTGAACGTGTTTCAGCGGTTGTGCACATTATTTAACAAGACGAAAAAATTATGCTAAACAACTTTGCACTTATTTAACATAATTGAGGAGTTCTTGCCCCTGTCACACTATTGCGGAGTCTCGAAAGAAGGAAACAACAGAAGCTAATGCGCAGCAAAGTCAATAAGTTCACTGCCAAGGATTTCATTGCCATAAATGCAAAGCTTGCATTTTATTTAAAAACTGCCAAATACAAATTGAAATTAAGCACAACAACATCAATTATTAAGAACCTATTACATTCACTGTATGTTTGCACAAGAAGGCTTTACTCACCCACAGACGACTGTGGTGATTTGATTGGATCCTAATACGATATTGGGTCTTCTTTTCTAGCATATACCCCATAAACTGCGACATAAACATTCTATCTACCAAGTTTCATCCAAATCTGAACAGGCAAGAACTCCTCAAAAATCGAAACTTTGTAAGTCCCATTATCACGACTTTCAACACGTTGAATACGACGATAAACTCGTCTAGTTGCCCTTAGGCGTAACTCCTGATGAGCTGGAGTCGATGGCGGAGAATCGAGAATATTGCGACCAGGCGACCCCTTTAGTGGATCAGAAGTTCCAATTATAACAAGTCTACATGTTGTATCTCTCTTAAATTCTGGAACGCTATAAAGCTGGCATTTGTTTGATGAAAATGAAAACAAAACGAAAACACGTCACTCGGCTTCAAAAAAAGTGGATGGAAACTAGTAGAAAGATTGTATTGGTAGCTACAATCTTTCTACTAGTTTCCATCCACTTTTTTTGAAGCCGAGTGACGTGTTTTCGTTTTGGAAAATCCCTAGGAAAATCCCGAGTGACACGCTCCCAAAGAGATGCCTTCGTCGACTACCTGAAATTTGAAAAATCATGAATCTGGCTTTTCTCAAATGCTTGCAAAACTCATCTAAAGCGAACCCACTTATATTCAACCACCTCACAGCAGGACACCCTCACAGCTTGAGCATAAATGCTCTCCCCAAGCCGTTCACATGCCCCAATTCCACAAATGCCGACAAGCATGACCACTCTTAAGTGCATCCCTATTCCTAAGTGCAATTGCATTACAGCACATTCTGTTGTAATCAATTTCCTGATGCAGCATAAGGTCAACGGGCGACAAGCACATCCTCCCATTGACATACTCTCTCGTACCTTCGCATGTAGATGCTCCGAGCAGCTTTGCCAACGCATTTCCATGCCATGCCTTGCCTGCATGTGTGTCATCCATTGTGGCAACGTCATCTAATAAAACGATACAATTCTAATTTCTCTGTAATTACAGATGTGCGCTATGAAATTACTGTTAAAGAACAGTGGAAGTCCGCCGCAAGCTATCGCACAGACAAATAATCGTTGGTCTCAATGTCAAGCCGCCACTCGCCACATTGCTGCCGTACTTGCCGGTCTCTTATCAATTCCGTTCCGACCATCTGTGTGTGTTTGTTCACAATTAATTCACTTTTGAACGAGTGTGCGTGTGGGTAAAAGAGTTTATTTATGTCTTATGCATACATTGAAGTGCTCGGTTATCTAGGGGACAACACTGACCTTAACGATTGCTGCTGGAATTGCGGCGACCGTGTGTAGGTGTTGTAGACATCTCACGACTGTTGTGTCTAGATTCATGCCCTGGTTTAGGATATGTGGGTTGGCGGCTAAAGGGTTTATACTCTTGCTAAGCTACGCCTGACGAAAGGGGTCAACAGAAGTACTGCAACATCTAAAGAATCGGAGCAGTGTGGAGCTGGACAAAAAATCCTTATAGGGAAGCAAGATCGGTTAGCAGAAAAATATTTTAAGTTGGTTTAGAGACGAGGAAGTCGATACTTGCAGTAACCTGCTGTTGGAAGACCGAAATTCAACAAAATTGACGTTTTGGGAAGGTACACATGTCAGAAACGTAGTAGTTGTCCAAAAACTAGACTTGGGAGGATAGGGATTCGGATGGTAACCAATCTGGCTTATGTATAATTCTGATAGATTGCACTAAGATCGGTAGGATCATGCTCTATCCCTACCCTCTACTCCTGCATCACTTTTGAATCTATACAAGAGGAATGGCGGAGGAATTCTCCGCGCATGAAGCCAGTCCTCCAGTGAATTTTCCTCAAATAGGAGTTCAGGAAGCGATCAGTTGTTGCTCTGCGAAAACAAATTTGTTAAGAATAAAAATGTCATGGCAGCCGCCACTAACATGCTTTAAATATCCTCCGACGTTTGATAGAATAGCATACGCTGTGACACAGGTATTCTACTCTCCGCTGATAGACACCCACGTTGCAATTTACACACAGTCGAGAAAGTTTGATGTTTGAATAATTCTTCAATGGCCTTGCACCATACATCTATTTAAGTAGCTGTCCTGAGATGTCCTTTGATGCGCTCTTCACAGAAGCGTTTGCCAACAAACTCCATCTGCTTCCTTGCTAGGGCTGAACAGTCGCAGGACATTATTTCTTCCTCTGTAATTTGTATGAAAGTCACACTACTCAAATGCGCCAACGGCACAGTAACTAACTCCAGCACTCGTACATCCTTGATTCTTTTGAGGATGACCTCTTCTTCGTTTATTGGCTTTAGCTAGGACTTCGTCCTCTAATTTCTCTCCTATGGAGCTTAGCAGTGTCTTTTTTACGTTAGATCAGGACCCTCTTCCACAAGAACATGCGATATCTTCATTTGGTTGCCGGTACCAAGCAGTTGTTTACCAAGGATAATTCCCTGGCGTAACATCTGTATACCCAGATCCTACGCTACGACTCTCATTGACGTCTGTTTATCAGAACACATTGAACTTCTATGAGACTGTGCTCTGCTGAACTGAAACATTGACAAGCCTCGTTGACCTAAGATGTTCACTGTAATTCTAAAGAGAAAATCCGATCAATTTAAAACATTTCAGTTCGGGTTTATTCCATCGTTGTTAGAATTTGGCCAGGATGGATACTAATGCTTGCCAAAAACTCCCGACAGTTGTTCTACCTTGGTAGTAATACAAACAGTGGAAGACTGGGGCGTATGTGAAATATTCATTATTGGAGGAGACTTTTCCTTCGAGATATTCTTAGACCGCAAGCGAATTCCCCAGACATTTTGCTTGGAGAAACTTCTCATTATGGCGGAGTACCACGATATATTTTTGTGCAATTGTAGTAAGGCTCATCAGACCAAACTACAAGTCGTTGGTTCCGAAATTCGATTAGCTTTAAGTACGCTTAAAAAAAATGTAACAATAGGGAGAGTAAGAGGGGGCTTGTAAGTAAGGAGTAAGGAGCACTAATATAAGTTTATAAGATGGCCGTCGCTGCGGTCGTAGCCAAGGTGTCACCAACACGTTAACACCTCTTTTAGATCACTGACAATGCAGTTGTTTAGTTGGTTAGAAACTGCTTCTCACACTACGACGTTCGATGTTGAATCAGGCCCTTAAGAGTTGTCGAATTTGTTCCATTCGACTTTGATGAAGTCGATTCCAATCTGATCTTACTTTCGAAGTCCTTCTCACAGGTACATATCCCTCCATGAACACATATTTTTTGATTGACTCTCTATATTCCTTGTTTTTTTATTGACTCTCTGTATTCCTTGTTAATCCCGATAACCACTTCTCTGGAATCTCGGAATTCATCGATTGAATGCGACACGACATCCACAACGCAGCCAGTGACTCAGTCTGCCAGGCAATTACTTGATGCTTCCTACAACTAGATCAAATGCATCCAACAATTTCCAAAGAAAAACTTAAGAAATCGTACAGTCGTCATCGTGGGAACCTAATGCCACCAATAGAATCCACAGTCAATGAAAATGCGGTCAACGTGGTGTGGCAGGTAAGTATGTATGTATGTGGATTGCTACGACAAAGTTTCGCTTAGCTCTTTATGGTGACACATACCATCTCCCATTTCACATCGACACCTGCTGTGAGTCATTGCCAATCTAATGGGTGATCATGTTGCTGTTTGGTTTTTCAGTCTTCTTTTTGACAGCTCACACGTGATTCGTGCCATGCGCCGAAGTCAAAAGCGTTCAGTTAGCATCGCCATTTTGTCCAGAGCTTGCTTGAATTTTTTATTATTTTGAAAGCCGGTCTTAGAAAAACTGGAGCAAAAGCCGAAGTTCGTTTCTGGCTAAATTGTTGATGAACAAAACAGCTACTTCTTAGAACGGAAAGGGCTATACTTTGTTGCTTTGGTCTCGTGACACCAATGTTCCTTTCATCACGACTTCTGAGGCTTACCTTGAATGCGATTTCACGAGGTGGGCGACCGCTTGACGGACCCGGGACGAAGTGGTTGGACCAAGTGCAAGAACTCGCCTGATTCCGTTTGGGCATAACTCGTGATGAGATCGAGTGGTCGGAGATATATCCGGCGTAAATCACTCAGCTTTTCCTACAATCAAGCTCCAATTGATGTCCTGGAAGATAACATTGCACATACCAGTAGCGCGACAACGGCCAATATACTTGAAAAAGTGTCTCAAATTCGAACTCTCCACATGGAGCACTTACAACTTAGTCGTGGTGGTCATCATAAATGTGAAATCATCTTTAACAGGTAAATGGCCAGCATTGGTTTATCGCCTCAGATGGAAATTGCATGCAGTTTCTTTTCCTTTAGCACTACCCCTTAGTTCTACATTTATTTGCTGTCCGACCTAAACCATGTTGCAGACCACATTACAGTAAAAACTACAGAAAATTTCAATAGAGACACCTGACTCTGAATTTGCGATTTAACGACCCCGTCCGCGCTTTCCATTCATGCATCTTAACCCCCTTTTCATTGAATTGCCTGATATGGACAGCGACCATTTTCTCGAGTCGGAAATTCTCTGTTTAAGCTCAAGAAATTATATTTTAAAAAAATCCTCAAATCGCATCCAAATCAACATGATTGTTCTCAGTCAAAATTGGTAGTCAGCGTCCCTCTACAGAAGTATAAAAACCCACCAACAACAAGTGATCAGAAGCTAAGCTGCCAAGTCGCATCAAGTGACAGATTAAAATCCACTCCTTGCCTTCTAAATTGCCTCAACTCAACAGTGATGCGTACAAAAATGATAAATCTTAATTAATTACTTCCGAATGACTTAGAACTAGATACAATGTTGTTTGACACATACCTCCATACATGACGAACAGTGTGATCTTCAGCATAATCAAATTCGGGTTAATCCCCTTCTTTTGGCAATACTCGCCGAACTTTGACAGCTGCGGTTTCTCATCTTTAGTCTCCGTTGAGGTGGCGGTTTCCTCACCCATTTTCACTTGAATTTACTTATCGATTGGATGTACCTATCGAAGTTGTTCAACAGTCGACACAATTGCTTAGTTCGTATTCTTAGCTTTATTCACACACGTTACGTTCAAAAATGAGACAACAAAATTTACGACAAAAAAAAAAATAACAAAATAATAAAATAACTAAAAAGAGTACTCTACACAACCACAAACAAGGTATTATGTACGCCTCCAAGACCACTTGAAATTAAACGTCCGTTTTTCTTATTAAATCCAATTTATCAATAAAGTTCCATTCACTAAAGTAAGCCTCCTCCTCGGGACTGTGTGTGTTTAGTCGGTACGTGCGCTTTACGAGAATGTGCCCGGGTGTGGGTGAAATATATATTACTTATATTTTTTTCGCCACAACAAAGCCTGTCTTAGATCTGTTTTGTTTGATCAACCACAGGCACAAAAACCAAGCACAGACTTTAAATTAATTTATTGTTTTAGCTTTCATCTCTCGTCTCAGATTCGTGTGAATGTACTAGATTCGATTGGCCTTTGCACAGACTTCTCGCACGATCCTTTTTCGCCCTCGTCGGTTGTCTCCTCTCGTCTCAATTAGCCACAACACGACAATTAGTCATTTATTGTTAAGCAGTTACAATCGCACAATGGCAGCAGCCGGAAAGTTACGAGTGCAAGAGCATCGAAGCGATCAGCCGCGATAAAGATATTGATATTTATTTTGGGATCTAGATCTGGCGATACTCATTGCTGCCTCTCCCCCATCAGTTCGTATCTTCGTGGATATGCATGTATTTTTTCACTGATTTAATTAATTTATCCTTATGTGAATAGTTGATGTGCGTGAATTTAACCTCTGTTCTCAATTCATAGCGAGACTATCGTCTGAAGACAAGTTCGGAGCAAGAGAAAAAAATATAAAAACTAAATCAAATCCAAAGCAAAAAATCCACACGAAACGAAGAGGAGATATATTCTGCGAGATGAACGTATGGATGCAGCACACTGATTGCGGTGTGCTGTGGGGTTGCCGATGGGGTGGGGTGGACTTAGCTAGCTATACTGTATCTCTCACAATCACTTCGGTGTCTGAACAAAGACTGAAATTACTTTAGATGAAATCTAAAAGTTTTATATTACACTTATGTGTACGACGCACGGTGAGATAAGTCGGATGTTTAATCTTTCAGCTCGAAAGAATATCACAATACTGACGGTGATAATCCGATAAGATTTTAGTGTATCTTAGGAAAAATAAGAGGAAAAAAACAGAACAGAAGCAGAATAAGATGAGAATGAAGACGAGTCGGTAGTGCCAGTATGTGGGGCCAGATGTGTGTATCTCTTGCCTGTAATGGGGGTGGTTTTTGGAGACTTGTGCCGATGTATAGGTTTGGGGCTGATTGTTGTGGTCTTGCTTTCTTTTTTTGCTTCCTCCACACGCTCACTTGTTCTTTTTTCTTCCACAGGTGCAGGGGAAATGTAGCTTAAAAGTGGACAAGAAAGCCTATTTTTAAATTCTACACGATGTGATGGGAATGTGCATGGATTGGGATTGAGGGAGAAGACGCGATGAATCCTGATGGGGATCTACGATCTAGAAGTAGGGATGCCTTTGGAGGTTGATATTCTGAGTCAGCTGTGGTGGTATCAAGTGGCTTTTGTAAATCTTTCAAGGCGACAAAATACAACAATAAATACACAATTTGGAAGTAAAGCAATAAATAAAAACAATGAAATAATGATATCATTGCTGGTTGCGAGGTGTTCACGCTTACCCCTACCTCTTTGCTTTGATCGGGCAGTTTCAAAAAGGTAAGCTATGTAGTCGTCAGCCTTCTGTTCAAATATTCAGGTAAAAGCAATGGTTTATATTAAAGATGGATGGGAAAAATGCTAATGAAAGTTCTTGCCCTCATAGTATGCCGATTCTTGATTACATTATATTTTGTTTGTCACTGCTACATTTTTTATTATAAGCCTTTTTGCCCGCTCATGGTTTTCAACCTAGAGCTTATAATCTCAACCCTTCCTTGGGGAATTCGGGCCCTCACTCCACTTAGCTCTGTGCGAAAAAGAAACTATAGAGCGAGGCCCTGAATAAAGCAAAAACAAGATTGCTCAGTCTGGATATTGGAGCATATCAAGAGCCGTGTGGCCGATGCTTTATAACAAGAGATCAACATCACTGATCAGCTTTAAAATGCAGAAGCTAGTAGGAATCCTTACCGGAAACCGCGACTAAATATACCACACAGTGACTTTTGTACAAGCTGCAGAGATGAGGAGGAAATTGAATCTATCCAACATCCACTATGCGTGTTGCGAGCGGTAGCAAGGAAAATAAAACAGTACTCGAGCTGGTAGACATGTGCGGTGTTGAGTTGAAAAGACTCCTGAAGTTCTCAAATACAGTAGACCGGTTTTAGGAAAATAAAAAAGGTCTCATGACAATAATAGAACACTACCTATTAAGGCCACAATGGACCCATCCTGTTGGTCTAAGCCAGTCACTGCCGCAAGGCCGTAAGGGTACACATCCTACCTATGTACCTACCTACGCTTGTTTCTGTTACATCGAAAACCAAAATAATGCCTCGCAGAAAAACGAATTCAGGTTGTCATTCTCGCTTTGATCATCGACTGCTCTCGAACATCATCGACTGCTTTTGCTTATGACTAAGGAAGAACAGGCAACATATATAATACCTGTGAGAATAGTCAGTGACTCGAGAGAGGTGGATCCGTGAACATTATTTTGCTCGTACCGGAAATCGAACCGAGACCTCGTAGGGTCAAGTGAGTTGGCAGTGTTGAGCTGGCTGCAAAATGCGCTGCAAGCAGATTGGCTTTGTCTAAAGAGCTGACAGCTGGGGCATTGCAGCACTGCTGCCCTTGGGACATTGCAGCACTTTTTATCAGTCATTTCTGGACTTATCATTTCAATATTTGATTGTGGGGTTGACTGGATTTCAGACGCAACGTACGTATTCATTGGACACCTCAAACCTCTGTAAGATGAACATCCTCGAAACAAATTTTTCCATAAGTCGAACAAAATTTGTTAAATGTTTCAGAACTTGGACTTCAATGTTCCCATATTTTCCACTCCATAACTCGAACGAAATATTTGCTCCCCTGACTGTTCGACTGTATTTATTTTAACTTTTAGTAAGGTTTTACATAACAGATCAAAGGTTTCAATTAAACTAAGACAGCTCCCCACCAACTGTCCCCTTTTATACACAAGGACAAATGGTGTCACGTGATCCACTGACAGAACAAACATCATGATCAGGTGACATTCGACTTATAAGATGAGCGAAGGATCAAGTGACACTGGACATGTAAGACAAACGAAAGATCAGGCGATAGGTTAGTTAAGACCAGAAATGAAGTATGATAGAGATGCCCAACTTCTTCCTCTCTTGCCTCATACAATTTTTGACAACCATTTTTTTACATCGTTTTCTAAATGTATTCTAAAAAAAATTTCAATTCTAAAAATTGACCAATCACAGAACGGCATTTACGTTATTTTATGAGTAACCGTCAAAAATGCATGAGTAACTGTCAAAAAATCTATGAAATTCCTCGATGGGCAAGGGGTCAATCACAGTCGACTCTGGATAATTCGAACTAATTGCAAATCGAACGAAACCTATGTGTTTTGGTACGTATGAGAAAGGAACAGAATAACTACAATCAAGAAGCGTAACGCGAAACCAGCAGAAAGACGAGCAGCTAGACTAGAGAGTGCACGATTGCGAGCACAACCGAAGCGTTCTACACCAACAGATTTCTCAACGGAAAGAACGCGACAGGGTGAAGATAACTGAAACACCTACCCAAAGAACAGAAGATCTGAATCTGAATCATCTTGCGTTCTGATACAATCCAGCTATGATGGATGGCCAGATGAGTCATGTCTTTTGCCAGGCTCAAGAGTTTAATAATGAAACCAAGAGGCTGTGTTGCCACGAGAGCCATTGAAAAGTCTACTTGCTGGATCTACCGCTGAATTGAAGCATTTGCTATTGAAAATCAGGAAACATAACTCTTGCTCCTAAATGCGGATTGCTTCTCACATGGACAACTGTAATTTGCGTGCCCTCGGGTCTACAAACCAGAGCCAGAGCCAGGGCCTTTATATCTCCGCAGACAATGGAAAAACAGAAAATATTCTATACCCACGAGTACTGCAAAATTAAATTTATATGAAACGCATTCTTTGTTCTTCAAAATTCCGAACAGACCAAAATACTAGACAAAAATGCTTACATCTAGTTAGACGAACAATATTACTGTATGTAACTTAGTGGCCCTCGGCGGACACAATTCTCATCCATACCACCCCACTGTGACATAGTGAAGATTGTCAAAGCTAATACAGAGAAAACGTCATTATTAGATAATCAAAGCCTCTTTGCTTATTTGTGATCCGTGCATCCACTCAGATCTACATTCAACCTCTTTAATGCTACAACATGGTCGACTGTCTGTTCAATCGGTCCATGTCTGTTCAATCGGTCCACGGAGACATATTTGTAATGCTTAGCTTTCTCACTGTATTCAGTAATCCATCATTTGCGGCATATTTTTTAAATTTTCCGAATTTTAGTTACACACAAGAGAAGCTGGCCTTTTATAATAACATTTTAGATAGCGCTACGGGCCCTGGTGTAACCGGTTTTGATAAACAGACATACTCTTTCACCATTGTCAGAGACTCGAAATATGAATGTTGGTAAATTCACGATAGAACTTCGCCACCCCACGCGTAGGAGTCGAAGGCGGCAGTTGAATAACCTACTTAACACCATCTCGAAAACCCTCTAACAACCCGTTCAAAAATATGAAAACTTTCAAAATGATTCAAACTTTTGTTCGATTGCGTCTTGGACTTTTGTCCATCTTAAAAAAAGCTGCAGGTTTCTATAAATGCTTTGCCCAAGAAGTTCAGATTAAAAAATGCTACTGTCACATGATTGCTGCAACGCTATATACCCTAAGTCAGCAGAAACCCTCGCAATGCACCGCCACACGAACACATTGCGCAACCTTGAATCGGGCCACCACCGGACGTCGACATCCGCTGCTGACTTGTGTCTCGCCGCCGCTGCTGACTCGTGCTTCAACGAACGCCGAACCATCGGCAGAAATCCAATTCAACGATATACACACAGCAAGGTAGCTTTCGAGGTAGATTAAGAATTATTTGTAAATGAGTTGTAATTTGGAAGTCGTGAAATAAAGTTCGATTTTTTTATTAATTCTAGTCAAACATTTATTAACTCATCAACCATTTTTTATATCGGTTTCTAAAGCCAAATTGACCAATACCACAACTTTTTCGTGAATATCTGTCAAAAATTCATGAATAACTGTCAAAAAGTCCCTGAAATTCGTTGATGGACTAGGGGTCAATCAGCTGTGAAGCTGGGCATCTCTATTATACTTCATTTCTGCTTACGACTCACAAAATGTCAGGTTTTTTTGTGTATATGTGTAAGATTTTTTTGTGACTATATATAGGAAAAACCGACAGAATAACGAGTGTTTTTCATATTAATGTGATCGGCCTAGAGAAGCAGACACATGGTCCGCTAGTTGATTTTAAAAACCTCTTAATAAATTGAATGACTACTTTGTTGATTGAAAGAGCTCACGCCAGTCATGTTTTTTTTCTTTTTTATAAACAAGGGAGCGACGCGACGATATTAAAAAAACGGGTGTGTACATAGGTAGCAATGGTTACACCAGCCTACTGGACGCGAAATTGAATTGAATGGAATCCAAATAGGGTCGGTAGTGATGTTTTTCTTACATAGACAGCCCTTTCTCAGTTTTACTGCCACGGAAAGCTTATCACAATTCGAGTCCACAAAATTTAGCCGTATCATCAACTGCTCCAGTAATCGATACTACTTAACTTCGCGTATTTTGTAACGCTGACCGACTTAAGCCTTGTGTCAACAAGCGGTAGACACTTTTCAGTGCGGTTTCAGGCCAAGGTTGAACAGCAAGAAGGTAATAGACAATAGACCAAGTATTCACACCATGACAGATTTCAAGACAACATATGCCAGTGTGCATGGAGAGGAGTTGTATGATACTGCGCTAGTTTTGAAGATGCTGGCAACCTCGGTAATGATAAAAATAGAGTTTGGGCAAGGTGATGCAAGGGAAGTTTTTCAAGATCATTCTCTAGGAGATCGTACAAAAAAATCGCAAAAACTTCGTACGACTGTTACCATATGCGGGAGTGTTTGGTAAGGGCATGAATCATTTCAAAATCGGAGGAAGAAGTTCTTGGTCCTGTCGTGAGATAGGATTGTGCGTCTGAGGTCCATGGTACCTGGAGGAGAACATTAAGGTAACACAACAACATTAGACTGCCACTTGACTTTGCCCCGAAGAGTCGTTAACTCCGAGCCGTTGGGAAAACACTTGCGTTTAAGGTGACGCATACAAATTTAGAAGTACCAAAATCAACGTACGTTATCGGAAGCAACTAACCAGACCAGCAGTGTTAAAAATAGAAAACAATAAATATTCGTGTAGACACCAGCTTTAATTTCCACAACTCCGCCTCTCTCGAATCATAACGAAATACTGAGGCAGTAAGATAAGTAGCCATTTGGACTTCAGCAGCGCGAGCAACACGAGTGCTTGCTTCCACAGTCCAAGGTCAGACCCAAGGTCACCCCTCAAAGCATTACATTGGCCTTGTAAAATTAGACTCAAAGTAAATACCATCATGCCAGCACGGCAAGTCTCATGGGCTCATGGGTGTCGTCCCATGTGCACGTATCCGTGAACGTGTATTACTTAACCTCATCCAAAAGGGGACTGTTTACAAATCAAGAGAGCTTAAGACTAGATAAAACTGTTTACTTCACAATCGTAAGCTTGCCGCTTGTATTTTATGTGTGGAAGCTGACACATTGACAATAAATTTTAAACATTATCACTGTCAACAGGCCCGCGAGACAGAAGTGCCACCTTAAAATAGTCGCGCTCTGCTATCTCCTTACATATTTCTACAATCGCAAATATTTACGCGGCAAACTGAAGTGGATTTGTTTTTCATTATCCATTATCCGTCAGTCATCCATTTCCCAGCGTTAACCAGCACCACTTGCGTATTTATTGCGAGCAAAGGATTCAAGACATTTTCGGCCGAGATACAAATATTTATGCCGAATGACAGCGGTTGTGTCGTTCGGTTTTTGTTGTCACGTGCTATCCGTGAAATCCATTATTTGCTCAACCTTTGATTTTAACTTTGTTGGTTTGACGACTTAATCTCCCATCCGAACAGAGAGTGGGTGGCTGTTGGTTAACTATTCTGCCTCGCAACGCAACTGTCAACGCATGTGACACTGCGTGATGCACGTGTAAACATCGGTCTCGAAAAAGTTTTCACAGACTCTATTTGACTGGATTTTTTTTAACTTTTGTTGTTTTCATCTCGCGCTCGACCATTTCACTCCATGACATTTCGTGCTGATGACAGCTTACTTTGACAGTGGCAACAGTTATATTTTATGAGTTCGTGGATGTTGTTGATACGTCGCGTTCGCAAAAATTAACACACTTCATGCTTGTTTCTGTATGCATGGGGATTAGAGTTGACGTGTCTTATTGGACACACGCCTTGACTCACTTTAGTTATCTTCTGTCGATTTATTCTTGCAGCCACTAACTGTGATAACTCTGTACATCAAAAATATCATCAAATAACGATGATTTCTGGGCGGTGTATTGCTTATGATGATTAACCATCCATCTCTTGCGCCTTCTAGCATTTCGTCTTGGTTCAAGTTCTAGAGCAACAACCAGACAGGAGACCTCTTTCTGAGAGAACATGGAAAGAGTAAAAAATACACCATGGCATAGCAACGCCCACATGCACTGTTCTGTCTGTCAAGCTAAAGGCGGGATAGAAAATATGGAAGAAATTGATCGAAAATAAGATTATGCATGAGCGGAGAAGACACAACCGCGCGATCGAAGCCACTCTACTGACTGGGCAACATTGACTGATTCCACATGCTGCAGCTAAGAGGTGCCATAAAATCGAGCCTCTTGGTTCGAGAATGAGAAAAAGACCGAGTCTCCATTATCAGAGATCTGCAACCAAATGAATGCTGATGCAAGACAAATTGGCCTTGATGAACCTTTTACCTTGAGTCTCACTCACAAAAAATTAAATTTTGGTCACAAAAAGCCAGTCACACTGTTTGGCCAGGTCCTTCTTCATCCTGTTTTACTAAGGGTTACCAGACGCCCCCCTTATTCAAATTGACGAGAGAATGAGAAAGAAAACAACAACTGGCGTGGATTGAAGAAGAGCTTCTTAATGAAATTCGGAAATTGAAAATAACGCGAAATCTCTTCTTTCACCTTGGGTGTTGGACACAGCCGATACGAGGTCTGATTCGCATGAGAACTTAGATTTTGCAGATTTGCAGATGTCTTAGTTGTCTTCACATCATCCCAGACCAACTCCAGCGAGCGCTCCATAGGTTTGTTGCTGATGCTCGGATCAGAAGTTTTGATATTTTCCAGGGCGTCTTGAACACGCACTCTAAATGTTAGTGGTAAATATTTTGAGGTCTTTCCACGAGTGATGTGAGGTGTACCTCTCCTTTAAGATTGGCCAATCTGAGTCGATTTTGAAACAGCCGAGTTTGGTGTCACAGCCGATTACGGAAATTTTGATGTATGCTTTGAAGTTTTGCTCACGTGGCACGAATGTCTCCATCATCACGACTTCCGAGGTCTGTCTTGAAAGCGGTTTTCAACTCCGTCTTTCTTTCAACATGGTGATGAAATTTGGGCAATTACCGAAAGATTGAACTCAACATACCAGCTGCCGTGATGAGCTTTCTTCGTGCTGTTGTGGGAGTTACTCACCGGGATAGGGTCAGAAACACAACAGTACTCCAGGAACTCAATGTGGACCAGCTGCCACTACTACCGGAAAGTGCTATGCTTTGATGTTTTGTTCGCGTGACATGAATGTACCCATCATCACGACTTCCGAGGAATGCCTTGAACGCGAATTCAACAGATAGGCGATTTTTTGGTAGACCCACTGGCAGACGAGCCGGTTAGACCAAGTCCAAAATCAAGTCCAAAATTTCGCCCTGGCGTTTCTGATAATCTCCCGGTCAGTTAGAGTCGAAGACGGAGCATTTAGCGGCCTTGAATGTTGTTTTACAGCAGCCATGTCCATATGAAATATGTTGTGCTTGTTATTGTTCTCTCACGAATGGGCCGACACTACTCATTTCACAATGCTGCGTTGATGCGTTGTCTCATTTTCCAAGCGACAATGCCCATTTCACAACGCTGCGTTGGTGCGTTGCCTCGTTTTCCAAACACGGCAATTCAATGGTTCCATGAATTTCACATTCATTGCGTGGTGCTATGTTTTGACTTTTACAAGAAAAATGAGTGCGCGGTGAAAGCAACGTCATCTAACGTAAGCGAAGCACTGTCTCACCAAATTTGTTTCAATATGCCGTTGGTGCTTTTTGACATTTCCCTGCGTCACTACACGTTTCTATGGCGAAACGGAAATTGGCCATGATTATATATAAATAATATCTTCAAATTAAACTTCTCGTTCATTTCGTTTTATTTTTCACTGTTGAGCCGCGGTGAAGCCTTGATAAGACCACCTTGTGTGTAACCAATGCGTAACAAGAAACTGCCGTGAATGAATTCATATATTTAAAATGGAATTTTGACAAACTGTCATTATTCTTCTACTATGTGCAAACCCTATAAATATACGAAATATCACATATTTAGACTTCAAGTAATTCCCTTCTGCATTAGGACGCTTTCGTTTCACTAAATTCTCGAAAAATATATTTCTGTCTGCTAGAAGAAATTGAACTGGATTTGAAAAAGTCTTCACTCAGTTACTTCAGCACTGTTTTTACTTTTACACATGAAACAAAGTGAACTTCTCGTGGTAAGAATCAAACTAAAATGCATATCAATTGTTGTTAATATATATGCATATTACTCGTGTTCAAATAGATGCGCGGTTGGAGAGGGCTGAATACAGACTAACTGCACTTACCCGTAGTGCTACCCTTTGCTGCTTGGTGGTGTTGAACGGCATGGTCCAGAAATACAGCAGGCAATTTTCTGTTACCATTCGATGCACCCTATTATATTGTAGGGTGAGTAAGCAGCGTGTGACCAATTATGGCACAAATTGCGTGCATTCGTGTCCAAATATTCATGTAAAGTTGACTGTAATCTTACCTTACAGACTGTAAACGTCCGATCGTCCAACATCATTCAACACATTTTATGGATGTGGAGTGACGAGCTGAAACTTTCGCATCAGTTGTGCTGCTACGACCCTAAAGTAATTCAGCAAACCACTTCCTAATCATTGAAGTGGTTACAGTTATTCTCCAGCTTTTTATTATTTTCTTGTTTTGCTTGGTCAAAACTAGACAGACTGCAGCTGACGGGACAGTAATGCATTTAAAGTTACTGGGCGGGACATTTAAAAAAGTCACTGACTCTTCAAGAAGGGAGCAGGATTTCTGATGCAAAATGTGGATAATTTTTCTTTAACTCCGACTTCATGGGACAAATGACAAGAGATCTTATTCACCGAAGGCAAGAAAACTTACTCAAAATTGTCGTAATTCAACAGCATGCATTGAAATATAATTCGTGCGGTTTGCTAAGAGATGGCGTAACTTGTATTATTCCATTGAAACATGCGTTGGAAAGATACTGTCATTGTATGTCACTTCAGTATATGTCATTCATTTGAAGCGTAAACAATAATAATTTTGTGGCAGAAAAAGTGTTTTTGTGTGGGGTTCTTCTTCATTACTTTAATATGAAGAAAACTGCTGCCGAAAGTCATCGTATTTTGGTTTAAGTTTATGGTGAACTTGCGCTAGCTGACCGAAAGTGCCAAAAGTGGCTTGCACTATTTTGGCTTGGTCAACCAGCCAAATCAACGGCATAGCCATGGAGCGAAGGTAATGCTCTGTATTTGGTGGGATCCGAAGGCTGTGCTGTATTATGAGCTGCTAGAACCGAGTGAAACCATCAATGGACAACGCCACCGAACACAATTTATCCGTTTGAAGAGAGCAGTAGCCGAAGAACGCCCAGATTATGCGACCAGACACGAGGCAATAATTTTCCATCATGACAATGTTCGGCCCCAAGTTTCTATTCCGGTTAAGAACTATTTGGAAAACAGGGAGGGGGGGGGGGGTAAATAATGCTAGTGGGTTGGAGTTAGTACATTTAAGACCAACACGAATCCACTTGGCACGTAAGACTGGCTAAGGAGCGAGACCCGATGGCGCAGTTGGTTCAGTGCCTGCCCTTCATAGGGTTCGAATCCCAGTGAAAGCAAAGTCAAAGTGCTTTTGTCGGCTTTTCAAATCTAGTCCAGTCCCCATTTGCCCATATTATCAAATTAACAGCACTATCACTGGAGTGGTCGATCAGTGGTAGTAGTCTGACCAGGGGTTGCTGCCTGACAGTACAGTGGATACAGTCGTTATGTCTGAGGGTTACAGCCTAGTATGGTATTTAAATGCATCTAAAAAAATGGCTAAGATTACCTAGACTAGTTGTATTGACAGTATCGCCAACTGCATTGCACCCGTGGTATATCCTTTGACGAGTCATTCATTTGTCGTCGAATTAACCAGCTCACAGTTGGCACTCGCAGCGTCGACAAATCGTGTCTCCTCAAACAACAATTAATTGATGTTATTAGCTTTGAGGAGTGCTGACTATGGGTTCTTATGTTTTACGGAGTTTCTTAGAGCTGGAGGAGGAAATAGATGACCAGCGAATAAAGACCAATGAATTGGCGAGGTTTAGTCCAGACAAATTTGTTGGAGTGACAGGACTTGGACAACCCAAACAGTCGTTTCTTGACGTCTAGTTTGCGATCGTACAGTGAGAGTTAAAAAGTACAGAGACGGTACAGGGAGTACCGATTTTTAAAGTAGATGCTATTTATGGACTCAAATCTGACGAATAGCGACTGGCCAAATAAATGAATTTAAAACTGTGACCAGATTCAAAGATTTTTTCTTCATTACAAAGAAAGAGGTGAACGTGAGGACGTGAGGCTAGATTTCAGCCACACTTGTCTCAGTATAGGCCCATTGTGATACCACGCAGATTGACTAACTCATATATCGACCATCGCAACACAAAGAGGCGTAAGTTATTTTTACCAATTTTTCAGGAGAGCAAATAGACAAAATTTTGGTTTACTTTTTTTTGCAGTATGCTGACATTTGTGGGGTGCTTTTGCTGACCAAATACTTTTATTGTTTTAAAAAGAACTTAGAACTGATATCTTATCTCGTTTTCCGTGTCCTCCTTTTGAACGTGATTGTATCGCTCTGGGAAGGCAAAAGCTATCACGTACGTCTTTTTCCCTTGTTTCGGAATGTCGGAGAGTCACTTAGGACCAATAATTGATACTAAAATTTCTTTTTATTAGGTTCTATGATAATTATACAGCTAAGGGAGTTGTCCTATGGCACTTCAATTCAAGATCCAAGGTCGTGTGAAATTGTCTCCTTAAGGGGATTGTCCGCAAAACTGGAGAGAGCTGTCCTTAAAAAGAGCTTCCACTGTAAGAAAAAAATTCAACTTATTAATTTTGCAGTTATCAATGGAAACAAAGAGAAAAAAATGAATTAAAAAAAAACACCTTGGTTAATGCCCATAACTGATGGGTAGTGGTAAAAAATTATGAGTTTCAATGTAGTCAGTAAATCGAATGACGGGGATTGGTCCTTCATTTAATGATTGTATTTTGCAATGGGAATCTTCAGAGGTTTTTTTGTTTTGTCAAAAGTCAAAATTGTTTAAATCTCTGCGAATCGATTTGTCAGACATTCTTTGCAGTGATGTTGATCTATAAGACTGGCTGTTGCGAGTTGTTGTAAATGCTCTTAAAAATCTTTCTAGGACAGTCTTTCTCTACTCTCACCTCTCTAACTTCTGTTCAATTGATTGAACTGCCTGTTTCATTGTCTTTTCTAACGCTTAGGATTTTAGGATTTAGCAGTGAGAGATTTCAGTGTAATTAGAATCTCTAACACGCGTGAGCTCAAATACGCCCATTCGTGCTACGAAACAACTGCAAAATGTCACCTACGCTCCAGGACAAAAAGACAAAAACTCAAGCCGTTTTTTGAGACCAAAGAACTTACTTTAACAAGTAGTTGAATTGCAATAATCTCAAAATGTCATTTTTGTTACTTACGCCTCTTTGTATACGATGGTCGATATGTACATGGAATAAAACGTGAGATTAAAGAAATGCTTTAACTGGCTTATGCTGATGTCGTTCAGTTCGTTCTAATCAACACGAGCAGAGGAGGTTGTGAAAGCTCTCCTTGTCTAATTCAATTGTTTGGACACGTATTCTGTGGACTTGCATGCCAATTGCACAGTGCCTTGTTGTGAAGCCGATGAGATTCCTGAGTTATGACCTACTTTGCCTGATCAGACAAGGTTATGACATGTAGTGCCTTCTAGCCAATTAAAATGGTTAGTTTGATTGTATGTACATGTGTTTACGTTTAGGTGAGATATTAGATCGAGTCGCCGAGAGGAGAGTATTTGGTGGCAACACACAGTCTGACATATATGATACAACAACGTGTTTTCATATTGAACAATATTTCAAAAATAATATTCGAAAATATCATGAAATATGAAAGCAGTGGCTGCTACTGGTGCTCTATATATTGATGTGGCCAATATGTGGTTTCAGCAAGCCACACGTCTGTGGTATACTCTTCACGGCCTAAATGGGAAATACCCACTGGCTATAATCCGCAGACATTTAACACACAATATCTACTCAGGTCCATATACTTAAAGCCCGTGCTGTGACTTTAATCCGGGCAGTAGGACATTCGCGAAACCTTTTGAGCTCACAAATTAGAGAAAAAAAAACACGTCAAGAGACCACCGACTATGGAATGGAATGGTTTTGAGTCAAAAATGCCATTATCCAGGGACTTAACTGCGGCCTGGCAATTGACTCCTATTTGAGATATCAATATCCAGCTAATCACAATGGTTTCAGCCTAGAGACCCTATTGATGCGCATCGAAAGTATCAATATGTATGTATGAGCTAGGTCTACGTCATTAGAACGGTATTTAAGAGACGAAAACAATCCGACTTTTAGAAAGTAGATTGTGGGCATCCACCGAACGAAACCGCGAGGTTCCATCAATTTTCTCCAAACCTATCAGGTTCCGCCATACATTTTCGAGGTCTGGAAACGTCGCGGTTTCATAAAACCCGTAAAAATCCGCCTCTAGTGAAAGGTTGTGAACCCGGATACACCTACAGCGTCAATCTCAGTTTATTTTCTCATGTTGGCTCTTTCTACAAACTCCCTCTTCAACAAACAGCTGCTCTGGCGGCCATTTAAAAAGTGAGAGCGAGTGACATTTCTTATGACGGGCACGTATAAATTGAGAGCTAGTGACTTGAAAATTGAGAATGAAACCACTTCAAGCTCGGTGGAAGGTTTCAGTAGAAGTTCATCCGGACCTCGCGGTTTCGGTTTAGTGGAAACGTAGCATTACATAAGTTGTGCTCAGCTTTCTTTGTGTGAGCATACAGTGCGATCTGTACCTTAAACAACAAACCTCTCAAACTAGTGTTCTATCTCTGACCAGTTGCCTCCAATTGTGTACACCAAGTTGACTGAGGCCCTTCCCCACATGTGAGTGCCAGCTGTGACGGGCGTTCAAATGAAAATATGTCCTAAAACAGTCCTGGAGCCACAAACTCACAGCATGAAGATTAGGTCAGATTAGAATGTCAGCTACTAGTCTGCCATTTGCCTGACGACCGGCACGGAACGTCCTACAACGGTTTAAGAGATTGTGCTCTTTTTCCCGCCAACATGTAATTGTAATTTTGAAAATTCAAATTTTTTGTTTGTGTTCATGGACATAGTTATTGCTTTACTTTTGCAGATGATGTCAAGTAAGGGATACAAAGTAAGGGATTTTAAAACATTTTGTCCTAGACTAGCTTAGACAGCCATGGCAACCCTATGTCACCAGAAGCTCTCTGAAAATAGAAAAAACCAACTTGATACAATTAGGTTGCTTAGATATTTCTGGGTGTTATTTCGGTTGGTATTTATCACATCCTTATGAGAGCCGAAGAAGCTCGTGCTAGGCACCATTAAACTTAAATACAGTTCAATCAACAAAACATTTTTGTAAATTTATGTGTGCCTCACGATCACCTATTAACTAAAATACGACAAATATATTTGTTCACCCTAGTTTTCAAAATATCCCAAAAACGTCCTGTAATCGTGGCTCTATATACAACACTTAAGCTGAACGGTTCATGCCCGTCCACAATCTCTGAACAAAATGTTCCTAACAGATTCGCCCGCATGTGTCACTAAATAGCTTTCGTCTCCCATGCCCTTCTGTCCCACTCCCATGACTCATTGTTTGACGTAGTTGAACAGTTATAATTGTCAACAAGTAAATCTGTTTACTGTTTACGAGCTATCCGAAGTCAAATAGTGATCTACAATAAAATCATATATTACCGGAATACGTCATCGGGCACTAAAGCTTGTGACACAAATTTAAAATGTGTCTGATCCTTAAGCACTCAACATAACTAGTATTTGTAAACAGTTTAAATAAAGAAGTAGCCACGCTAACCCAGCTTTGACGTTTGCTGATAAGTTTTGACGCATGGCAAGTAGAGATCGTTCAGTACATTTTTGCATACATTTCGCTCAGACCATATGTTGGTAGATTTCGGGGAATTTCATCTAACATCTTGTATGACAGGTGTTCCTTTCCAAAGATCATTTTCTGCTTATGATGTGATCTATTTGTGTGCTTTATAGCGGGTGGAGAATAAAACAACAAGAATTGACATGAGTACTTGCGAGTCAGGTGTGACTGTGAGTCACAGCACGAGAATTGTGTACGCCATCTGGTGCCTGTGCTGATGTACGGTAACTTTGATGGAGTGTGTACTTGATGCGGATTCTTAGCAAAGATCTACACCCGATGAGTGGTATGGGAAACCAAGCATTTCGCAGGGATGTTCAATGAGGAGAACTACAAAATTATAAAAATAATTAAACATGATGGCCGTATTTTGGCACACCTCTGTGATGTGTCACACGCAGAGATGGCAGAAATGACACATTTTTGAACAACTACATTTCTTACGTCTGCTGCTCATTGCGGTAGTTAATGTTGTATACGTTAGAAAATGTAGTAGACGTAGAAAATGTCATTGTAAGCTGAGATGTGAAAACATTGTAAAATCACTGCAAAATCCACACGTAACAAATGCAGATAATCAATGAAACAAATCGGGCGTGTAAATGATGCGAATAACTTCGAGTAATTAATCCATTGCCTAATCAAAATCAAATATCGTATCAAATACCGCCATTTATTGAAACCAACCGTACAAACCAGTAGTAATAGTACCGTTGTCAAAATCTCACTTGAAAGCTGATACAAATCCCGCAATCATGTTATATGAAATACAAATATCATAGCCCTAGAAAATGTATGTCTGGATTAAGGGCTGTTGCAAATTCTGAGTTATTGCTTTTTTATTTGCTCACAAAAACAGATGATCATTTGTCAGAGTTTGGTGTGATCATATTAGTTTAGAAAGCTTGCAGCAGTCTTTTCTTCATTTCCCCTCGGTCTGTAATTCGACTTTAACGCTAAGTTTTGCAAGAAACAAAACCTTCAAACTGATAAATAAATAAATTATTTTCTTAATAAGACAAAAGTAAATATTTAAATTCGACATGAAATATGACAATTGTATTGCGAAGGATTATACACTGTCTGTGTTTAAGGCACATGCAGATGTGCATTATCTGTACCGAGGTCTATATGTATTTGGTTTTCAAACAGAGAAACTCGTGAGAAAAGGGATGAAATGTCCAAACACAAGCTGCCGGCGGCTGAATAATATGGGTGAGTTACAGTTTTTAATCTTTTATGTTCCCCTTTTTCCAATTTATGAGGCTAGTGCGTATCCACTTAATGCCAATTTCAATTGTGAATTATTTGCACTGCACCAATAAATCATTCGAACGTATTTTTCGGCAGCCACTCGTAACCCGTTGTCCAAATTATCAATACGAAAGGTCATTCCAATTTTACAAGAAAAAAATTTTCATTGTCGATTCTCCCCGAACGCTGTCACAAAATGTGACAGCATTCAAAACTCAATTGGAAAGTGTTCAGAAATACTAATGCAATGAAAGAGTAACACACTATACACAAACATTCGCTTAAGGCAAAGAAGTGCGAAAAGGCGAGAGTATATGACAAAAAGGAGTATGGCCGCCAGTACCTAATTTTCATTCTGATTTGCATTGCTCCTCGTAACATATTTTCCCGTGTGTGCGGATTCACGTCAAATATCGCGTTCAACAAATTTCTGTTAATTTCCCGTCGTGACGCATTGACAATTCGAGAAACTATTCAATAAAGTACATTTAATCGCGAATGTCTCTGTCGTCTACACTTTGCATCAACAACAACACCAACAAAAACAACAACAACATCATAATCATCATCACCACCATCCTCATCATCATCGTCAACCTTCGCAACCAACCAAGGAACCGATCGACCCAAGTGCATTTCGTATATTCGTAGGTTCCCTGTGCCGTGGAATTTGCAAGAAAAGTGATAATAAGTTCATAAAAGTTTGTAATCTCCAACAATCTCTGACCAAACCCCCTCCCCCATTTAACAAGCGAAAAAATAGTCCCCCTATAATCGAAAAGAATAAATCCTCGATTCTCTCTGCCCTGCAAAACGGTCGAGCATAAGACGAGACGAAGTAAAACAACCAATAAGAGAGGAAAAAAGTGTGAAAATCGAAAAGAGGCGAACGGAAAAAATGCAAAAAAAAACACGTCAAAAAGTGTTCTTTTCCTTTTTCCCACATAAGAGTGACGACGGGTGTGTGCGCTTATGAAAGAGATCAATGAACAATTGTGGAGTTGATCTCGGTGTGTCGTCGTCTCTCAGCATTCCTTCGTCCGGCGTAGTGCGTCGTGTGTACGTATGTGTTTCCGCAGAAATTTTCCTTCTAACCAAAAAAAAGAATAACAAATATTTCACGAAAAGGTGTCGAAAATTTGCAATCAAAAAAACATCATCCCAATGCGGGCAGCAAACATTGGGAAGAGAGCGAAATAGAAATCAATGTGCGATGACGATGGTCGACTCTTGCGGCGGCGACGGTGGTGGCAGCGGCGGTGACAACGACGACGACGGAAAAGCAAACATAAATATCGGTCGAAGAGAGTTGTATCGTTACCGTGTTGGTGTGATGTGTTTAAGTGCATGTGTGTGTGGCGGATTTTTTAATTTTTTTTCTTTGATTTTCGTTTTATTTTGCACTGAGTGCAATGATTTTATATCCAATACAAATCGTCGCCTGGTTAACAGCTGAAAACACCGGGCACAAGGAATTCATCCTAAAAGGAAGAATTGTACCATTTCCCCACACACACACTTCCATCCACACATGCCTTTCTTGGCCATTTGCCGCTGTCGTTGTCGGCGCCACCGAATTGACGGCAGTTGGGTGGTGGAGAAAATTTGCTAACAGGAGAAAACTCCGAAACGACAGGATTTCCATGTCAGGACTGAAGTTGTGGACGAGTTGTGAAGTGATTTGATTTTCCAATCGTTCGAAGAGCAAGGAAATTGTCAAAAAATTTTGATTTGTGTTCCTCCCCTTACCTAGGGGTTTCATCCAACACACACATCGTTTCTGTATGGATTTGCAACTGAGAATTTGATTTTGTTTGGCAGTATGTGTGTTTGGTTTCGCTCTCACGCGGTTTTTCAATTCGATTAAGGTCCGTCCGGTCTTGCCTTCTTCGTTCATCATCAACATCTTCATTATTATCATCTCTGCCGTCGTTGTCGTTGTCGTTGTCGTCTTTGCCATCATCGTTGTCGTCGTCGCCGCCTTCACTTGAAAACGTCGCTGTGGAGATCTTTGACTGCTGTGCCTTTGGGGACCAGTGCCTCCATCTAGCTTTCTTTTCTAGTGTATTGTCTGTTTTCTCTCCCTTTTTCCACCGTGCACTCCAATTATAATTCACCCTAGAGACACCACTGTTGCTGACCATCCATCGTCATCCAATCCCTTGTAGTGACAGAACAGTTTCTCTCCATATTCAGGAGTCAGAAAAAAGACAATTTGCTTTCAAAGTCATCCCTAATCGTCCATTGGATTCCCATACAGAATTTCTTTTGTTACCCAAACTTTCTCTTAACTCCCAATCTGATTCACGTTCAAAAGGAAATGTCAAAAGACGAAGAAAAACCGAAGAAGGAACGGAAAAGTGATTCTGCTTCAACCCGGCACGGCACTCGTTGCGGCGGCTTTGGGTTTGGTAAACAAAAGAGAGTTTCCCACCGGTCGGTGGACGGTGGTGTCAAAATTTTAAGAGACTCCGATTTGGAGCGACTCTTCCACAGGAATATCTGCACTCTGTAGTCCTCTCGCTCTCTCACTCTCTCTCTGCGGTTGGTGAAAAGAAGAAATGTGTGCTCGTTTTTTTTTTTTTTATTTCTTGTTTGCAAAATTTGGTGCATTCGTGTGCAAGAAGGAATTGAGTTTGAAGTGCAAATCTACTGGAAAAAGAAAGGAACGGCGACGAACAACAGTCAGAAAGAGAGGAGAGGAACGAGGCCTCTTTCGCTTTCCCCTTCGTGAATAGGATATCGTTAGCAAAGTGAAATGCGCGAGAATCAAAAGGGAATTGCATAAAATCAAAGATTGTGCAAATTGGAATTTTGATTTGTGTATGTCCTTGGATGCACAGTGATAGGGAAACATCCGCATTTGATGTCCTTACATCATCGTTTGGCAAATGCCATGACGAACTGCAACTGGATTTTTTTTTATAATCGGTGAGAATTGTCTGCAGACGAGATAGCGTTTTACATCTTCAGCGCAAAAAAAAAAAAAATATTCTGTCTGCGTATGCCCTTGACATGAAGAAAGAGGAGACACAGAATCTCCTTCTGGACACGCAATTATTTTGTTCGCTGCGTTGTTGTTCCGACCAGTTTGACAACTCAGCAGGGAAAGGAAACAATATGGCTTTTTCTTGATCTCACATGAATGTCTCTAGTTTTTCTAGCCTCTATGTGTAGTCTTGTACGTATCGCTTCTTCGTGGACATGGAAGCAATAGTTTCCCTTTCTAAAGTGAACATGTCAAGCGTAAGAATTTTTAAGTTTCGTGATGTTATGCGTTCTCCCTGATATTGTTTTCTCTGGACCGCAGATATCCAGCATTTCCATTCCCGGAAGCATCCCTAAATACTTCATTAGCAGTGGCTGCAAGGGATGGATATTACTCTGTAGAAATATGAAATAAATCAGCTGGAGATTGTTGCGCTCGATAAACGCGTGATTGTTGCATTCTGTAGCAGCTCTATGCATTCGTAATCGCTGTTAGATGTTACTTGTCATCATTAGCTAGCATCTCACATTGTCTTAACGTATGTGGCTAGGCCAACAACTGACAGTTTTTCGCTCCTGCGTGCAAATGAGGCCTCTTTATCAATGGCATGTAGGAATGTTTGTTGTACAATCATAAATACCGCAAGGGGAACATATTGTTTTAAACATTCACGGGAAGTGCATCCCATGACCCGCTTTGATTCCAAATCCGCGAAACAAGGTTCCCCAAACATCATGGTAAACTCCTCCCGTAGTCTGTTGGAGTTTCAATGAAACACAATGAGAATATCATGGCCAACTAAAGATCGAGAGTGTGTCAGAGGGCATCCCCAATCATTAGTCACTCATTCTCTTGTGTCATTTTCAAACCTTAGCAATGTCCGACTGTTAAATGATGGATCCATAGATTCCCAGTTACACTTCATAGTTCTTAAGGTATTCCATTTATTCACCCACGGATAGCCAAGAAAAGACAAGTCATCACATGTCTCTCGTCTATTTCACAAGTTTTCCCCATCAATTCCTTTCTCAAATTTCAAAATGGGCTACTTGTCTGTCCTTTCCAAACTATTCGTAATTAATTATGACTCGCCTGTATGTGTGGATGTGGCGCAACTATTCATTCCGAATAGTCGATGGAATACATCAGTGATGACATCATCGAATGAAGGGCTCGCTGCTGCTTGTGTGATAATTATGAATTAGATAGCAAATTAGGATAGAGTGCTAAACAGCGTGATTCTTCTCCATATTCGCCGTCATTTGTCTATCGTGAAGATTTTCATAGCGTTTTATGAGTAGTGTAAAGAAGGGTGAAGGGGATGGCGGAGACAATGTACACACATTAATTTGGCTATCGGGTGTAACATTGTATTCTTGATGATGCGCCCTAGACCATCTGGTATTTGATGCTTTAATGGCATATCAATTAAGGAACATTCGTCTGTCGACTGGAAAGACTGGTTGATGATCAATGAGTCTACAAAAGGTTCCTGCCTGCTTCGTCTTCTTTTCGCCGCCTTTGAGTCATTAAATCCGATTGGGATAGCTATTCAAATTATCAGACTACATGTTCTCTAGTTTTGGGTATTCGACATCAAGTTCTGGGAATGGAGTGTACTCTTTTATGATTAGTTCCATTAAATCCTTCCTCTTGAAGTGAAGCTCAATGTTGAGTGAATGTGAGGGGAGGCCGTTTTAGTGGAAATCATTCACCACCACCGCATGTATGTAATCGAGACTGAGAATTATGGCTTATTCCAATTGTCACCAACAAGTTCAATTTGGTTTCTTCTCAGAATTTTATTGGTCGCTAAGACGTGACAGGTTACGTCAATGTCTAAAGGAATGAAGCAGGGTGCCAATATATCGGATACTTTCTGTGATCCGCCGCAGTCATTATACCAATGGCCTTTTTCGTTTAAAGGTTCAGACAGATGCCGAAGCTTTGTTCTTTTTTTCCAGATTTATCTCTGATTTGGTTGCTTGGCAAATTTTACTTCTGACAGACGTATTTTTCTAACCACATTCTATACGATTGTGTAACAGTCGAACCTCCATAAGACGAATAGTCGCAGGGACAAATCTTGTGTTCGAGTTAGGGAGTGCAAAATATGGAAACATTTAAGTCTTGGATCCTTTTAAGTCCTGGAACATTTATAGAAACCTCGACTTACAGTGCTTTGCCTGCATTTTAGTTACAACCTCTTCACTGTGCTACGCTCCGAGAAATGACCAATATAACCGATGTCATGGTTTATGTTACTCGCCAATGGCTCATCGAAATCACAAGTCGGCGTTAAATATGCTCATATCATCTGCATTCATGTTGAATAGAAAATTAGACAGAAGTCATCACGCAAGTCGTTCAATCTGACCGCGCGTTAAGCACTTTCGACTGTTCACATGCTCAAGTGCGTATTGGATCATGGTCACAACCATCAACAGTGTGTATTTGCAGACGGACTGTCGCTGAAGCGCAGGTGTCTAAATTCTTGAAATCACCGAATAAGTGGTGCTTAACAAGACGTCGGCCAAGTGGAAACCAACTACAGGGTCCCAAAACCGAGAACAGTTTTCATGATTGCGCAGGTATGCGGTTTTGACCGGGCAGTTCTAAACATAATGTTGTCTTTAAGGCTCACATCAGAAATGTGCACTCGAGCGTTCGGCTTTGACACAGCGTTCGTGCACTTCCTGATGGGATCACCAGCATTACCACATTACAGGCCGTAATGGTATAAGCAATTCTAGCAAATTCGAGGCTTCTCAGACTTTCTTGTCAAAAAATGGCTAATTTTGTTAGCAACAGCCATAGATGACATCATGTTTGGAAATAGCAAATGCACGAGGTGATCCAGCAAAAGTGAAACAATTAACGTTCCGATTTTTGACACAATATTGTCGTAAAGTCAACCTAACGCCTGCCTGCGAAAAAAGTATTCAACGAATGTACCACCAACTGAGTTTGATGAATCAAAGTCTTTTTGGAAGGCCATTCTCTGCATGCCGAATTAATCAAATTAAGAGCGTACCAACATTTCCTGATAGCGATGTCCCTTACATTCAGTTTGCGTTTAACATTCTCAAAAGGAATATTGCCCCATGATGTCGCTGGCGTAACTGGTGCTCCGTGGAGTTGACCCAGTAGGTTGTTGGGGTCTTTGTCGTATCAACTGATTGACTTGCAACATTGCATAAAGCATATAGTGGCGTTTAATATCGATTAACTCGACAGAGGTGGCACAACATCTTCTCTGTGGAGCCGTTTTATGGCACAATTGAAGTCACATGTAAAAGGAAAATTTCTTCTGACACAATGTCGTCCAATGTTTTTACGAAAGTATAGTTCAGTGATTTACGATCTGTTAATATTTCTTTTGCGGCTACAAAAAAATATCACGATAAGGCATTGCGCACCTCATTACAAGACAGATTGGGATCGGACGAGGAACACCTCCTCGTCGAGTGTCCCATTTTTACACCAAGTAGATATGAAATAACGTCCCGAATTAAGTTAACTAAGAAGACATTACACCTACAGAGATTATTAAATTTTTTAAGGTAGCTCTGAACCGTAGATCAAGTCCCGAGCGCAATAGAACTATCGTGGTAGCAATGCTTTGTGACTATCACTACCCATTTTCTTCAAATCAATTCAATCGTCAGCTCCGTAGTAAGCCCCAACTGGAGCCAGAAGTGGAAGCTATCTATTCTGGGTGGTATCACAATGGGCTTACATCGGCCAAAATGTGACCATACTCTACAGCTTGCCACTAGGATTCAACTTAGCCTTAATATTGGTTAAAGATCTCCTCTGCACTTTAGCACCTCATACAACCACCTCTCCCCGCTTGCTGTCAAAAGATTGCCCCAACATACATTCAGCACAGCATTCTGTCCGCTTTTGCTTTAAGTTCTCAACAAAATCTTCATTTCCTCCGTTAAAACCTTTCATAGCTCGAATCCGCCCCGCGCCCTGATGCACACTGTCTAGCAGTCATTTCTCTTGTAAATCAACAATTTGTTACGGAGTACTAGTAGCATTTGTGCAAATTGATGGATCTTCCCCGAAGTAATTCAATCGATCCACCGGTCCCACCGTCCACCCCACACTTCACCCGTTGCTCACACCCTCGACTCTCTCGAAAAACTGCTCGACCATTTTGCAGTACCCACGTAATTCCACGATCAACGTTAATTAAAATCCATCTTTTCTCCTCCACAGCAACAGTGAATCCTTGCCAGAGTGATATACAATTCAAAGGCCACAAGTGAAGTGTGTTAAATTTGTCAAGGAATGATTCAAGTCCAAGTTTTTTTCTTCAACCGTTTGTGAGACTACAAAAAAGTGTTTGATAAGAAAAAGTGTATTTTTTTTTTCGTTTCCAAGAAGGCAATAAGTGGTGGTAACCATTGCTCGACCTCCCCAACCCAAGTGTCTACGTTTTTGTTTTATTTTTTTTTTAGTTTTTTTTCTGCCTTTAAATCGTATTTATCCATCGGTGTTTGTTCTTTGAGCTAAAATTGAATTTTATTAAAAGAATCGTCTCCGCAAAGCAAACGACAATACGCGACACAGACCTCTAATGTGTCAGCGTTAGAGCGATCAGCACAGCAAATCATCTGTGTGGAGCAGAGAGAGTGAGAAAGGACCACATTGTCTGGTCACACAGTTTTGCTAAGTACAATAGTGAGTGAGAGCTGTTCACGATGACGGGATGATGAAGATCATTTCGAACGGATTTAGTTGATGAAATTCAATTACGTTTAATTTGGAGCAAAGTCGACGTCGAAGTCGCTGACGAGACGTTTTAGTATTAAGAAATCGCGACAGCGGTGGCGGTACGTTCCGGAATACGCAAGAAAGAACGCAAGCGAGTAATTCGCGTCGCAGAGAAACTAAGGTCGGGTCATAAGGCGGTAGCGGTAGTGTAGATCATCATCATCATCCGAAGAGATCTCTGAGATCGGTTGAAGCGGTTGTTTATTTTGATGCAACAAATGTATATGCAATAGTACTCGTGCGGAGAAGAGTGTTTGAAGCGGAAAACTACGTGCGGGATTTTATTTTGTTTGATTTTCCTTTTTTTTTGTTTCGTAAAACAATAAAAATGGCCGAAAATCAGACGGCAAGTGAAGACTCTGGTCAGCAGCAGAAGCAGCACCAGGACCAGCAGCAGCAGCAGCAGCAGAATAATCAACAACAAGACAGTTCCCCGGACCAGGAGAGCTCTAGCGATAGTATTACACCGAATCCGAGATCGAAGCCGGTAGTTATGAAGAACTCTTTGAGGAGCATGAAAGTGCCACGCACCATCTCCGGCACAAGCGCAGAAGCTGCCAACCATCATTCACAGGGAAGCAGCGGTAAACACCAACATCACACCAACCACCATCATCATATTCACAATAACACCAGCAGTGGTCATCATGGACACAATGTTATTCATAGAACAACGAGTGAAAGTCTGCGACTGGGTTCAGAGTACACTAGTGGAAGTGGCAGCTTGACGAACTCCACCAGCAATAGCTCAATGCACGGAGGTGGATCCTCTTCGTTAGCAGGTTCAACAACAACCATGAACAATTCAAATTCGACAACTTCAAATCATTCGCATTCAATGTCGTCCTCGTCCTCGCCCCACTCGCACTCGTCGCATCCACATTCGCATCAGCATATCTCGAATAGCGGCGGTGGACCGCTGCCACGAAAACCAAAGACATCATCATTTCAGATAACATCGGTCACGGTTGGCAACAAACTCAGCTCCGATAATGGCGATGACTCGGCCGATGATCTCGATGAATCTCACACCGATGACAACAGTCGCATCACGGACTTAGAAACCGAGACACCCAGTGTCTCAGAGGACACTTTCTCGAAGGAGGACGTGTTCTTTGCGAACAACGCGCTCAGCACCACTGCGCCTGTAATACCGACTAGCGCTCAGTACGGTCTGGTGGTGGTTGACCCAATTGGACCGTCCGTCGGCCAGACTATACAAAATGTTCAAGTGAATGTCGCCGATAATATAATAAATGTAGTGAGTGCCGTTGGTAATAAGAAGAAACCAGAAGTGAAAGAGACTCAACATCGCAGTGAACGGTTCAAAGTTGTTAAAATCGAGTCGACAGAGCCGTTCCGACGCGGACGATGGATGTGCATGGATTATTTGGATCATTCCGGAAACAAGGACATTAACGCCGAGAAGAATATATCTGGATCTGGTGTGCAATCGGTATCGAGTGTGTCCACCACATCTGGCGTAACTGGAGACGATGCCTCACGCGGCGCCACACAAACCGCGATTATATTGACAAACGACACGAGTGCCGGCATTGCCAACAGTGCTGGCGGCGGCGGTGGTGGTGTGGAGAATCATATTGACGCGGCTGCTAAGCTAGCAGCTGATAGCATAAATGTTTACCGTTCCGAATCCCAGAATTCGGCAGGAACTGGACAAAATGCGAATCAGACGATAGTTCATGCCCAGACCCTGGGCGGTCCATTGAATCTACAACAGCAACAACAATCGCAGCTTCCTAATCAATTCCAAGGTCAGCACTTTGAGGGTGGCCATGGTCAGACATTGCCGATTAAATCAGAATTCCAACAGCAACAGCAACAACCGGCTCAGCATCAGCAGCAAGTTAATGGAAATGAGCCGTCGGTTGCTGGTCAATCACAACCCGCAAGCTTCTTTGTGAATCAGCTGAATGCGACAGCCGGCAGTGTTGCCGCTGGCAATGGAACTGCAACAAATTTCCAACAACAGCAGTCCACTCCGGCGCACGGTGTTACGTTGCCGGCTAATATACACATGCAAAACGGTGGCAGTGGGGGAAACGGTGCCACCACCTTCCAGCCTGTTTCCTATATTCCTACGTCAGAGATGGGTGTCTCTCCGGGAGCTTCCATTCAGCAGCAGCAGCAGCAGCAGCCACAGCAAACTAACCAGCAACAACAGTCCTCCAGAGTTTATGTGTCGCAGGCGAGTACAAGTGCTGCTCCGCAATCGTATCCAAACGCTGCTAACATTATGACTGGTGGTGCAGGTAGTAGTTCTGCTACTACTGCCACATACACCAACGCCCCTACCACACAACAATTAGCCGATTCAATTAATACAGTGCAAGGGACACAACAACAACAAAGTGATTCAAACGCCGCAACCCCATCCAACGGTGGACAATCGCAACCACAAGCCCAGCCCCAACCGCAGCAACAATTCCAGTCGATGCATCCAAATCCACTTGCTGGCCAAACAATGCCTATTCTAAGCCAAATGTCTTATGATATCCAAGCGCAGCAATCGCAGCCAACTCAGTCGGCTCAGACCGGCACCCCGGCAACTGTGAGCGATCCAACGGCCCTGGCTGCAACGATACAGCAGCAGCAGCAACAGCCAATTGACAACAATGTCGCAAGCAGTAGCAGCACAGGAGCTGAGAGCAGTCCTAATGTCAGCAGCGGTGCTGGCGGTGGTGGCGGCAGTGGAGGGGGTTCAGGAACCGCAACTAGTAGTAGTAGTATTTCACAACAAGCACCATCGTCGTCTTCATCGCTATCCGTCGCAGGATCAGTGCAAGCATCTAAAACGGGAGGTAGCGCAGCTGGCACTTCGACTACAGGGAGCTCGGACGATCATCAGCTGCACCATAACCCGGAAACAGAGACTGAAAGGTAAGCAGTTTTACACACATGCAATATTTACCTTTGCTTTTGAATACCTACATATGTAAGCCCTTTAAGCTGACATTTTTCAATTCCCCTGAAATTGATGTTTGAGATGGCGGCGTCTTGGTACGATCTACTTTACGCCTTCTGCGTTTGCGGCGGCAGCGTACTGGTTGTTTATTTTGCGGAGGACCTTGACTGGGTTGTTATATCATTTTTCCTTGGGTTAGATCAGCGACTCTTGTCAGCTTAGTCCGAAAAATTAAAAATTTCCCGTCTGAATCTCTTGACGTGTGTGTCGCATTGAACACCATGGAGTGAGTGTTTGTGTGAGCGAGGATGCGTTCAGAGAACATGACGATGAAATAGTAATATGTGCGAATAGGTTACGACACAACACATCGTTGCCGTTATCTCGGGGTTTAAATAACATTCAAAGTAAATTGCTTGCAATAGCCTGTTAAAAAATTCAACATCATTGAACACGGCCTAGGACTGCACGACACGTGCGTCAGGCTATTGTCATTTTACATATATTCCTCGTTTAGGTTATAGCCGATAAACGGTTAATGGTCATTTGATACGAAATGCTGCTCCCAAGCTCATAAAAACTGGCTTGTGGTGTAGAGTAGAAGCCACGCGACGTTTAAGTCACCTCATTCTTTAACCACCGTCATTTCTGTACATCCAAAATCTGTAACGGTCTATGCTGTCAAAAGGAAATCTTGCAGAAGCATATCGTTCCGTAAAAACTGAATTCCCAACTGGACCACTGTTCTTCCATTTTTTGGGAATAAATTTCATTTTATGACCGCCCATTCAACTTTACAGCCAGCACCTTGTAATGTATCCCATTCTGTGTGTATTTAGACTTACGTAATCCTCAGACTCGAAGAATGCTCATTATTTTTACGACTATGCAAATATCTATAATTTGGGGGCATCATTTTGGCAGCTTGTAAAGTATGTTATCAACACGCGCACCTTTCTCGCACCCACATTCTTGCGTATATGTTTGTGTGTGTGTGTTTTTTTTTTCTTCTTCTCTTGGTGAATGGTATCGCTACTCTTGGCCGGCCATATGCTTTCAATTAGCAGATACCGGTCAATATTTACAATCGCAGTTATATAACGACAAGTGGCTCTGCCTGCAAATCATCGGAAGTTGGTGCAGACTTTCAAGGCTTTGTTGACAGACGACAGCCAGTAGTCGGCTTAAGAAGAACGTTTTCTGACCATGATCAAAGCACATTTGAGCCCGACGCAATGTTTGCAAACTGGGCACGTGCGCATGGGCCAAGGTGTTTGTTTGAAATCACTTAAAATTAAATGTTTTGTTGACATTAGTGGGTGACGCCGTGACGGCCTTTTAAGGCATTTGTATAATAATTTCGTTGCCGAGTGAAGAGGCTCACCGCAAATATGATGAGTGTTAGTCGTATGTTGAGGCATTGGTCAAATGCGAATACCTAAGTGGTATACATTGAGGTTGGATTATAGCTTTCCTGGCAATATGAAGTTAATTTTTCGAATCCCCATTGTATTAGGGGATACTCCAGCAGCCTTATTCGAATGGATTAATTAAGTTTTTCTCTTTGAGCAGATCTACAGTCTGGGCTTGGCCCTAGCACCTGTTGCAGCCGCTTGTGGTGTTAAGTAAGTTAAAGCTTATGTGAGAGCCGGAAGAAACTCCAGGAACAACAAAAAAAAAAAAATAGCCAAAAATACAAATTTTCATGACTCACCTGGTCTATTGATGGTGATGTGTTTTTGGACACTAGGGATACCAAAAATTGGTACTCTTTTTTTGGGTTTTGTACGTTAGGCCACTTTTGCACTGATGGCCTCATTTTATATACGCAGTAGCACTCCCACTAGTATTAGTAAAAGTTAACGAAACTTGACGAAATCGAACGAAGTGGTTATTATGGTCACGAAGTTTTTCTTTAGGTATGTGTTTTCGATGGCTTCGATGGAGTTCCAGTTCCAGCGAGTTTTGTACAATAATTAACTCCTTATATGTGACGTCCAAATAGGAGCACGACAATTTCTTTGATGATCCCATTAATTTGTGCCCCACAACTTGTGACAATGCACACTTCAGTGTGTAAATGCTCTTTATAGAAAACACAGCTACGCACATCGCACTTAGCTTTTCGATTCTTTCTGTGAATACGAGTTTGAATGGTATGTCTTGCTAAGACCTCCAGGTCCAGTATCGAAATGTCTGCCGGCTATTTTGTAGCTTTTTGTGAATGTCCGAAATATGTGGGCCACTGAGAAGAGGAGTGAATCCCGTATAGCAGCACTTGCAGTATTTTTGTTGATCCAATAAATCAAGAGGCTTCAAATTTAGGACAAACCCATGCTCGTCCGAGGTGGGGGTTCAGAGTGAGCTGCATGTACATATACAAGCTTGCTGTTGAACTCTCTGTAATGCTTTGATTGGTTTCTGATTCAATTATGTGTTATTGAACTGACCGGCTGAGCTGTCATCTTGACGCCTGGTCATCGGTCGAAATTGGTTATTCCGATGCGACTTGCAATGGGTCTGATGATGCAGCCTGTGAAACAGTAAATTTTTTGAGTTACTCGCCGTTCATCACGTTTCTGAGTCACACCTGCTGTAGGCTTGTGTTTCACTTTATTTAAGTTGTCTTTTGTTTTTGAATACAATTTTGTCAATGTTCTGTTGATTTAAAAAGTATGCAGAATCGTACTAAGTGCACATGGTTTTGTCGAAATTTAGCTAGGGTAGGTACATATGCTGCTGCCAGTAGTTCACAACTCAACTTGCTGTTGAACTCTCTGTAATGCTTTAGAGTAAGCACCTTTTCCGTTAAAAAACAGAATCGGATATATGCCATGTGTACTTGAAATGAATCGCTCTCTAAATGTTCATCCTTCCTAATAGTTCATTCTGTGCAGTAAAATCCTTCGATTTAAGATTACGTTTTCGCAAATCAGCTCCATAAACCCGTTTGTTATGAACATACAAATCAGCTCACACCGTTTCGGCTGTTAGATGTACGTACTTCGCATTCGAAAGAAAAACGCCACTTAAAATCGAAGAAATGTGTGCCTACTGAAAGTGGATCTGTCTACAAAAGCATCGTTTCCCATGAACGAGGAAATTAACCCTGAACAAAAACAACCGTTAAATGAAATTGAATCACAATTCCCTATTGGTTCTCTCACAAACACTGCCGATTTTTGTTTAGTGCTGAAATCAAAAGAAAACATTGTCTTAATGCATTTGAGTTGAATCGAAATCCAATTTTCTTCATTGACAATTCAAAGGAAATGAAAAGATTGTCCACAAGTTCTCGTATTATTCGCATGTGGGTGTGACGGCTATTAATGTCATAAATCATCATAAATTTTGTTGACTTTCTGACTTCCGTCATATCATGGTCCTTGAGTCATTAGTCAGTCTCGCATGTCGCTGGCCGGTTTTAGAGTTTATTTTTGTAGGTTCGTATGTTGGGGCGTGTGGCTGCATTATGATGAAGATTTTTAACATTAATTTTTTTTTATTTTCTTGTCCTTTGGCCGAAAATGGAATCAAGAACTGCATAAAGCAAGGAAGCAATCCCTTAATGACCAAACTCTGCAGCCAATGCAGCCGGTTGTAGTGTAGGTTCTCACAAATTTGCAAATTATTATTGCACACTGAGTCGCGGTACCAACTGCTGTTGGAAGAGTTCACCGCAGAATGGATTCCGTCCAATGAATGAGGGTCGATATCCTGGTTACTACGCTGGTGGCTATTCTGATATGTGCTCAAAGGAGTGCCACATGCAGTAACTAAACACAATCGTATACTGGCTCGGGTCTGATTCCGGTTAAGACCATCCTGCTGTCACAGAGAATGTGTGCGGCGTTGAGTAGATTTTCTTGGTGTGGACATCCGCATTTTATGTTCCGTTAAACTGCTCCTGGAACACATTTGTATAGAACACTTTGCTATCGTTCCTTCCCTTTCTTGAAACAGCCATCTGATTGCAAAATGTTTTAATATAAAGTAAACGTGTAGAATATACGAGTATGTAGGTTAGGTATGTTGTGGAATCCATTAAGAAATGGTGAGTATCCATCTTGAGGTCATGATGAAGGGGAGGTAGACTTCCGATGGGACAATTTACTCAAGACACTTAAGACGCCAAGCCTTAAAAAGTAAAAAGAGAGCTCACAGGAAATTTGTGTCGACGAGTAAAGAGGAAAGGGTGGCAATCTGACTCATCCATAGCAACCAGCAGGCGCGAATATTAAGGCGGTATCTACACGGGGTAAAATAGTCGCGAGACTTTGTTAAAGTCTGGGCAAAGGTGGTGCTATGGAGCGTGTGTTCATTCATTGAATTGCTTTATTTCACATGTGTAAGAAAGAGGTTAGTGGAAATATCTTGCCTAAAAAACAATGTGACAGATGTGCATACGAGCGTAAGTGTCAGGATACAGTCACATTGAATACGAAGACTTTCTATACTGGCACTTTGGGGCTTAATTCTTCAGTAACATGGACGAACTAACCAATGTTTGTATCAGCCATCTTAATGGCTTTGCAAAACAACCAACTGGTTTGCATAGTAGGCCAGATCCGCGTGGTAACACAATGTGCATACGCTTTCCTAAATGTACAGTCATTCACCAGGACCACAAAAGGGAATTGGTAAAGTCCTATTGTAAGATAACCCTTCATCTCGTCTCAAGACAGACTACAGCTTGTTACTAGGTTACACCTGTGCCATAACCCAATAATTGAACGTCTTCTGCAGAGATCTAAGACAACTCAGTCGGTCGACTCGGAAATTATTTCTTATATTTTCGACCTCAATAATTTTACGCAAAAAGTCAAAAGAAAGAAAGTCGGTATTTTCGGCAGAATTTTCACAATTTTGTGTCAACAAGGTTCTTTAAGTACTTTGAAATGAATACTTGAGTGCATTGGGTTTGAAACATATTTTTCTGTGAACACATCCCCGTCATTTGTCCGTGTCACTGATTATCACAAAATTGACTCTTGCATCAAATAAACTTTTCACCACTGCAGTAAAGAGCTCTTACAATCGATATCAAATTGCTCTCAGCCCCCAAATCGTCCACGCAGCAACTTAAAGCCTTCAAAAGAAATAAATAAAAACCCCTGGCAACCGCCACTGGATGGATTAGACTAGAGATTCGACTTTATTCCGATTCAAAGGTAATTCGATACCAGAAAGAAATACGCCGAATGTGCCCATCTTGGTGAGTTAAGTGCAAAATAAAAAATAAACGTAAACAATAATAGATCTTAGCTCAGCAAACAGCACACTGGCAAGATGTTGACAATTGAATAGAATCTACAGAGAGCCCGCATTAAGCTCTCAAGGACATGCTTTGCGTTTGCGTCACACGCGACTTCGGCTTGATGTTTGTTGGTTTGGTATTTTTCCAAACCTCCTATTGACAGTTGAGATGTGCTACCTATAGATACCATAACTCACAAAAATACTTTAATTAAAGTCAATAAGTGCTCTGGTAGCATGGATGTCGTACCTCAAGCTCAGACTCAATTAATTGCAGATAGTGCTGTGATTTGTGCTTGTTGTCGACCGGTTCGAGAGAAAACGGGTGCTTTGGTTGGAAAGAAGTCGACTAACATCTACGCGAAGATAGAATAATCGCGGAAAGATAGACACCAACGTGACTTGCAGACACACCGTCGGAGAGAGAGAAAATTTTGCAATTATTCAGCTTTTTTTTTGCTTGCCTTTTACCTGTGCGCGTGTTACTTGGGCTTCTTTTTTCACACCATTTTCGTAGATTCCGTGGCCGCCCGTCGTTATGGTCTAATTTTTGCCCGCCTGGAGGGGGATGACTCACAGACTATTGCAAACTTCGGTCGGTTTTTTTTTTATTTATTTCCGAGTCCGATGTTGCGAATTTGAATCGACAGCGGCGCGGCGGGTGTGGTAAAGGCAAGCATTAAGTCTGTGGCCGGCGTGGAGAATGCGGCCAGGCGCAACAACCTTTTTGGCAAATCTGCTTTAACTGTCATTTCCTCTTTTGGCTTTGTTTTCTTCTGCTCTTTGACGGTTTTTCTCTGTACGTGATTCTTTGATTGGTTTCTGATTCAATTATGTGTTATTGAACTGACCGGCTGAGCTGTCATCTTGACGCCTGGTCATCGGTCGAAATTGGTTATTCCGATGCGACTTGCAGTAAGTTTGATGATGCAGCCAGTGGAACAGTACATTTTTTGAGTTACTCGCCGTTCATCACGTTTCTGAGTCACAGCTGCTGTAGGCTTGTGTTTCACTTTATTTAAGTTGTCTTCTGGTTTTGAATACAATTTTGTCAATGTTTTGTTGATTTAAAAAGTATGCAGAATCGTACTAAGTGCACATGTTTTTGTCGAAATTTAGCTAGGGTAGGTACATATGCTGCTGCCAGTAGTTCACAGGGCCAAGTAGGAGCACGCCTTCCATCTCTTCTTCATCCATACATCTTCTGCAGAAGTGTAACGTTAGTGATGATGTCCAACAGGCAGTGAGCAGTGATCTGTAATGAAACCAATCGCCTGCGGAGAAAACAGCAGTTTAGAGTGATCTTTGCCATATCATCTCTCATCCATAGGTTTGGCCATGGCTATAGTGTAAGGTGCACCGTGCGTGTATCCTTCTAGAAGTAAGCCCAATGGAGTTTCAATCACCTCTCTAGAATGCGTGCAAGCACTCAGGGGGCAAGACAGGCGAATGTTGAGCTTTTCGGACTCCAATGCTTCGACGTCTGACTGTTTCTTTGGAGATTGGACCGATTTAGCTAGAATGTGACTCAATTTCGCTAAAACGCAATAGGTGCCTTACCGGATTCTGCAGCACACATATTGTACATTCATTTGCTTCTCAGTAATTACATGTGGGGATTTTTTCATCCCAAAATGAAATGAATGACAAATGAACATCCATTACTCTACAGCCCATTTCAGTTCCACGAATTCTCACCGCGTCGATTCTTCAATCACCCATAATTTTAATGGATAACTGCGCGCTGAATTGACGGATTTTTTTTTTAGCAAAACCCACGTTTGAGTCCTGGGAATGTGTTTAATATTATCAACTTTTATTGTATTCCCTCCATTGACTGCTGACTTCAATTATTGGATGAGTTGAAATGTATGAGGTTGTAGATGCAAATCCGGCCGTGACGTTGTGGATTGGTGCGTCGACCTCTACGCCCTTAAGCCTAGGTTCAATTCCCAGTATGAGAAAATAATGCACACGGCCCCACCTCTTTCGAGTCGCTGACAATGCTCAGAGAGTATAACTTTCTAGAAGAAGCTTGTCAAGTTGACCGTTCGAAGCCGGCACAAAACTGTAGGTCAACACACGCACAACAAGAGTGGATACTGAGAAGCTAGGCTCTATTGGAATAAGACTTCTTGTTCTTCTTCGTCTGCTGCTACAATACATAACCTCTCTAGCACTTCACCGCTATCGTTTGCCAGCTGACTCCAGTTGCGTCCACCTGGTTGAGGCGCTTCTCCACTTGTGTGTGCCACTTGATGATCGCATCGAGATTAAGTATATGACTCTTATTACGCGCAAAACATATGGATTTCATAGCACCGACTCGACCCAGTTGGCCAACACAACGAGGAATAATAAAGGAGTAAACAGAATAAAGCTCTGCCCTGAGGTGACATCCATGGAAAATGTATATGTATGTGGAAGACGCTGAGGTGGCATCCATTAGAGGACAGAAAGCAAAGATTTCATACTCACCAGGCATGTGACTCACAGAGTCTGTGCCTAACCGATAGCTGCCTTCCATCGGGTCCCAGGCACACTGCTTGCAGTGCACTTCCACTACTAAGCTAAGTTTGAGAAGCTTACTAGCAATTACTCAGATCACTCATTGCCCCGGACGTGTGAATGGTGGACCCGTGCATTATGATATGTAGTTGCTCATTCGGGGATTTGACGGCACCAGCGAAGCACTTATCCACGTCGCAACACTATCTATGACTTCCCCAAATCACCATGACCTCAATCAATTTTAGAATGACATAAATTTCCTTCGAAATATTCGCAAAAAAATATATATACATAACAGCGACAATGATTTACCGTTCCACTTAATTTCAGCCCGGAATTCCATTCCTCTTGCCAAATAGTGTCACTGGGCACAAGGTTACGAAAAACTTGCGCAACATGATCCACCTACCATCGGCTACTGGATGCCCTGCCACCTACATACCTCCAATTGCTGACGGGCCACAAGCGACGCAATTTCGAATTGCTTGCCAACCATCATGAGGAATCGCATATTGCCCAGTGTGTCCTCAATACACGCTATCGTTTAGCAATAAACAAACAAGCTGACAAGTGCGCAAAATCAATTTAGTTGAAATCGGGTCAAGGTCACTGGCACCGCCATCACCCATCCTTGAATCGGTTGTTTTCAAAAATTTCGCGAGGTAACCAGGTAATCCAGATATCACTGTCAAAAACATTCAAACGATCGTCTTCGCTCTCCTCTATATCTCTCTCTCTCGCTCTCTCTATGTACCTTGTCGCGTAGCATTTGTCAGCGTTTAGCGTGCCGCACGCCCCTAAAGAGAAATCAATACGCCGCTCGTCATTCGACCGCTCAACGCTTGGCTGCTAGTCGGCTCTGTCTCGCCGTTGTTTCGGCGGGGCTCATTCAATCGCGTGCCAAAGATGTTTCGGTTGCTGTTGCAAATTTTCAGTCCGCCAAATCTTCTCCCGTGATTGTTTCGTGTCGCTGACGTACACTTCAACTCGTCCATTTTCTTGATATGATACGGCACAGAGGAAAACAAAACATCGTAGATACGTTGTAAGTAAAATTAAACTCTTATCAAGATCTGTGTTTATTTTTATAGAAAAACAAAGCAGTCACAAGAAGCACAAACAATGAATGAATGCACTGTTTTCCATTCGCCGCTGCATACATACGTAGATTCATTCACATGTAGCCTGCACCAGCAGCCGTCGTCGTATCTGGCTGTGGGATTTTCGGAAAATGAGCTAAAAGAAAACTACAACTGTTTCTCAGCATCAAAAGTCCGACTTAGTTCCGACGAATGTGAACAGCAAATGCGTCAAAAATGTAAACAAACGCGCTTTGCCGATGAAGACAACAACAAGCTGCAAGCAAAAGTTAGTTTTGTCTTCGTTTTGAAACAGCTTTTTGCCTGTATGCGTCCACTTTTCTATCGATATCTCTTTTAGTACGTATACATTTGCTGTTTTGTTGTCTTGCTTTTGCGCCATTGTGCGCAGTATAATTAAGTACAGGGCGTCTATAAATAGACATAATGTTTCTTTTTTTAAATAAATTTCGTTTTTTTTTTTTTTTCTAATCACCGACAAAAAAACCGAAAAGTGTTGTGTTGTATGTGGCAATGTGCGGGAAACGTGTTCGCAAGCAAATTTGTCCAGAATAGGTTTCTGCGACGCTGTCGGGTTGCCACAACCTCCAACTTTGGCGATGGCGTCAAAACGAATTGCTTTGCATGACGTTAGCCGCCTTTTGGTACAATTTAGATTGGTGCCAAAAATTGTCAGAATTTTCTGTTTTGATCATATCGCCAATGATGATCAGAAGGAGAGGGTGATCGGAAAAAGATCATACGTCAGATCATTTCCCTGATCAAGTGGTATTCAGAAGGTTGTTGAAAAAGTTTTCACATTTCTAGACTTTTCCAATGTCCTGCGCATTGGTCTTGAGTTTGAGAAGGTTGTCATTCAGATCAAATAATGAACTCTGACTTATTATGAGGAATGGATTGAGCTTGATTCTTCAAACGAGTCAAGCGTGAAATTCGTGGACATTGACCAAGACAGACGAATGAGCCTGAATAGACCACCATGACAATACTTTGACAGCCACTTTTACAACAATTGTGTGTGAAATTTTATGCGCAATCTAATTACCCGTGGAATGACGACTCAGAGAATGAAAATTTAGCTGTTCATCAGCACACACTTGTACATTTGATCAGGACTACAAGAGCGAGTAATCGTTTGATGTCAAGTCGCATCGCATCATCTGGGGTGACTAATTTATTGGGCTATTTCACGATACGATTGTTGTCAATGAGTCCAGTTTTATGAGGACACTCTGATGAATCCCCTAGTTGAGTAGATAGTTGATAACAATCTCGAAGCATATATGACGCAGCTGTCGAATACGAAATAATCACTTTTCATGACAATCCCTCATTTTTATTATTTTTGAGAAAAGAAAGCATGGCCAGCAGAAAGAGGTCCGTGTCCAATTTTTGGGGCTTCATGATTGCCTCTTCAGGATTAGCGTCGCTTCACTTGCACTTTGACGCTGATCGGGAAGTCGTCCACATTGCAAGGATAAAGGAATTACGTAGATTTTGATGCAAAAATGAACAAAAAAGTCTTGTAATGAGGCCGGCACATCCTAATCAATGTCAAAAACCTTATCTCGCGCCGAAAAATAAAAATCAATCAAAGATTGCACCTTGCTCGGCTAGCTGATCTTTACTCTATAGTCCTTCACCCTACCAGTCTTGGAGACTATAGCAGTACGACAAGCAAGGCTACAGAGCTGATACACCGTGTATTGTTTGGGAGGTAAGCAAGTGAGCAAAACGACAACGGCAAACCCTTTGCATTTCAAAAGGCAAATATCGGTGGACACTACGGACATATCCACTTAGACCACATGAGCAAACAGTACATTGACAGAAAGTGCCTTTCAAAGACAATTCAAAACAAAGACAACTTCGTCTCAGCAAGTAGCACTAGCTTGGCAGGATAAGATGCAGCCTGAGCTTTGGTTCTGGGGTGAAAAGTTAGGCTCAACTGCCATCTGCATCCTCCATCTAGCGCCATTAACTTAATGAATATTTAAATTTTGAACTGACTATGAGGCCCTACGTCTCATATTTCGAGTAGCTTGAGGGACATTTCAATTTTGGACTGACTATGAGGCCCTACGTCCCATATTTCAAGAATGGTCTTGCGTGGGCTAGCTGTACCAAAGAGACTGATCAGAGATCATGGAATAAGGCTTTGCCTTATCACTAACAGCATCTGATGAAATGTTGAAGATGGGGAGGAAATGGTCGATCGGAACGGAACGATCTACATGCCCTATCGTCCCTCAGCCATAGACAGTCTGCTACGTTTCATTGAAAATTGTAAAAAGCTCCCATAATGGTGGACCTTGTGCACGCTTAAAATCAACGCAAGCTGCAAATGCTTTTATTTTCTACAGGTCTTTTTTAATAAATGAATAGCATCACCTTTTGAGTATCATTTATTTCCGTCGTATTAGAGCCCTTCCTCGTTCTTCGTTCCTCGCGGTGATCATTGACAACGCTGTTCATTGTATGTACCATATGTGCACTTGTACGATCTAATAAACATTTCACAAGCACAAGTGTACCCATTTGAAGATTCCATTTCAATCTGTTTTTGGCTGTCTAGTTGCAATTCATGGCTTCAGCACATAACTGCGTCGGCTTCCATACAAAAGAGTGTGGAATATGTCCAACACTTTTATAATTAGAGCATGATCCGTTGACCACGTTGCTCCTGGACCTATGCTCTCGTGGCATCAATCCAGCACCTTACAGAAACATTCAAGCGCTATGAGGTTGGCACGAGTCTCATGCAACTGAACAACGCAATCAAACAAACAATGGACAGGATCGCACTCGTAAGAAATTGGAGCAGTAAGTTCAAATACCAACTGTAACAGATGTTGGGGACTCGACCGTGAAATATATTTAGGGTGCAGCGATTTGAGTATTTCCAGGCGTCCATGTATCCAGCGCCTTCGTCTCCGGCCCAAAGAGTAGTGGTCTCAAGCGGCAGCACAGTGCAAGTCACCCAGTTCTACACAAGTATTACAAAGGCAATGCCCAAAAAACTACGTCACTGTCTGTATGGGACGCCCTATCTCAACATGTCGAAACATTTGCGTGAGAGAGTGCGGTTCTATTGAAACATTGGAGACTTGTGAGAAATAGAGACTTTTTTTTGTTTTCCTGACCTGCCATTGGAGAAATGGAAGCAGCTCAAAACTTTGAATTGGCATTTCGTTGACGACTACCTACCCAATGCGAAAACCAACCCCAACTCAGAAGTGATCCCTGCGGAATCCGTCCTCCGATCTGACAACTTTGCTTACTGACGTAGCCCATCAAACAGAGATGAACCTCGCTTTTGGACAGAATTCTTCGAGTAATGCTTCACGAATTGACGTTGCGAGCGTTGCGCTGACATGAGTTTATTTATAGTAAACTGACACAGCTACTCTCCACAAGCAGTGCTGCCAAGTTGCAAATGACACCGCCGAGAATCGTCTTATTTTTGTTTGATGAGTAGTGGGGAAAGTTTGCGTTCATGTGTAACATTCGCAACTATTAGAGATTAATGTAATCTGAACGATAGAGTCTCAAATGATGACCAAAAGCATGTCTATACATAGATGTACAATCATATGAGGACTACCCCGCTTCGTTCGAATGTTGCTCTTTACATGTACGATTTGCTTGACTAAATGTGCGATCTTCATTTTGCTGAATTAGCCTAGGTGACTGTTATTTTTTTTTTTTTGGATTCATCCTCAGTCACAATGGCATTGTTTCTTGCTCCTGCCATCGTTGTATGTTACAACTCACACTTCAGGGTTCATTAATTTTATGAAAGTTTTAGGTCACTGCCCAGAGTTGAACTCAATTTGTTCTTGGGACTAGGTAGCACCAAATAACTTCCGAAGAAGCTACATATATCGGGGAGGAAAGCATACCAAACCTGCCCGATACTGAGGCGTCCTCCTAGGAAACGACTTTTTCAACGAAATCGAAGTTTGAAGTGAAGTATCCGTCGAAAACTTGGTTCCAGTTGGTTTTCTGCTAGTGGATGAGTGACGGTAAGCTGAACCAGTCACATCTGAGAGTATCACAGGAGCCACCTCCACTCGACACTATAACCCTTCCACATGTTCTTTACCACTTTGGGTAAACAACAGAGAAGGATGTGCAACAAAAGATAATTTCATTCCGGAAACGTCGACTGTGCTCATCTGTGTCAGAAGACGGATACGTACAAAACTGGCTCCGATTGAGTAATCTGTTTCATCGGAACAATGATTAAGTCATTCTTTTGGCGACGATCTTCTCTGGATTGTTAAAGATTTTGTTGAAGACGACGATCTCGATCTCCTTCCTACAGTCAAATACACAAGTCCGCGGAGGAGACGAGTGATTTATTGCTGCATTGGTTTACGGACTTCATTGTTAATGACGCACGTAATTATGTATATCTTTGCCTTTGTAATTCTCTTGATCACTGATGTGTGTACTCTCAGGCGAGTGCATTACTCGACCTATCCTCAAACGGCATCCATCCTTGTCTCGTTGAAATTCACTTCCGTTTTGTTCATCTTGTTGTTGTTCTTGAGTCAAAGCAGAGTTCTTGCGATCACTTCAGCAGACCAATCTGCTGGTCCCTCTTTAACCGATGTCACATCGATGTACCGTCCACACCATAATCGTGACATCATATTTATCTCATTGAATGAAAGTAGAGCCACATTTGACTTTGCACCCCGAACTCTATTGCACAACACAACAACAGAAGTAATTAGCATTGTTGTCAGAGCAATCACCCCATCAACAACAAAATGCGCCATAAAGACTGCCAGATGTTTTGATAGAACAAAGGAATAATTTTACAGTCAAAATTCACCGCTAACTTCATATGACTCTGCTGAGTAACAGTCACTCTCAATAATTGTTTTCAGTTTTGACGCCTTAAAGGAGCTTGAGCATGGCCATAAATGCAATCTTCCATGTCTGCCTAGTACTTGGTTCGAACAGGTGTGCTTCAAGACAGTAGCCAAGGCCTGCTGTTCGAATGAATGAATTGTCAAGTCTGCGATGCGCTGCAGCTGGTAGTGAATTGGAAATTTAATATTCGAACAATGTGTGGGTGCCTAAGTCGTTCGTGGTGACTAATCATCGAAAAGTGATGGCGACTGATTCAGTGCCCACGTGGATTTGTGGATCGACGAGTACGAAGATGTGCACTGTGGTATTCCTGCTTCCGAATATGCTGTAGGAATGTGTCCAGCATCATTATAATTGTAACTCCAGTGGGTACAGATCTATATTCGACACTGGGACAATCCACCACCTTACAGAAGCTTTACGAACGAAGAGGTTTGGGATGGATGAACGACGTACTCAAAATTGACATGTCCTTGGATCAGCAAATTGGAAGACGAACTGTAAGAGCTGTTGTTTGTCTCCCTAGGCATTTATGGGTGGCTAGAGTACATGAGTACATGGTCTTCAACTTTGCCAATGAAACAGCACAACAGAAGATTCTCGCTTCTACAGAATACAATAAGAATAAATTCATCTTACTTGGTGTACGCAGGTGGAAATAGTTGGCAAAATATCATGTTACCTCGGCGTATCTTCTCGTTACATGTGACTCCCGTTCACACAAAAAGAAGACACTTCCTTACTTGCCGGCCCAACGATGCTAGGAGGGTCTCAGCCTCAGCTACCCGCGCTGACGGTCTTGGGCACGCTGCTTGTAGTCATCAAGATCTGTCCGCTATAACTTCGTCTTTATACTGGAGTTTGGGCCGCCTATCCTTCTCGTACCAGGAGGCTCGGATTTGAAGACCCATTCAGCTGGATCATTGATGTCCATGACTCGATGTCAGTCGACAGATTTTTGCCTTCCGGACTACATTCACATCTTGGTACAGTTCGCGGTTATATCTGCTTCTCCATCACAGGCAGGACCGTATGTCCGACGTAGACATTTTCTATTGAATGCTCCAAGAATCAATGTCTTCCGTCTTCTGGATTCGTTCGTTGCTTGCTCTTCCGTAACAAGAGGTTTTACTAACGTGGGCGGGTTGCAAGCCCTCCGTACAACTACGTGGGCACAAGGGAAGACGAAGGCAGTAAAACAAATAATTCCAAATGATTCGAAATTTTCCAGATATTACAGTGCAAGTAGGTTCGATTCAAATTTTACGTCTAACCTTCTAAAGAACCACCCTCTGCCCGATGTCTAGTTCCAGAGTTTGATAATTCTCGTAAATGTTTGGCAAACGAAGAGTAGACAAGGCTATTTGGGCATCTAAGAGCAAAATGGATGATGTATGATGTGTGAATAAGTGCGGCGCCACCGAGTTCATTGTTTGCTCGGTTTGAAGTTCATTAAGACTTCCGCACCTCGTCTATTTCGACCAACACCACATTGAGTATACACAATTACATGCCCCTCCAGTTGGTTTGAGTGCATAAATCAGAGCTATCAACCGTCTGATTAAAGCCTGTTCGCGCAAATTTAAGCTCATTTTACGATCAACACGACACACAGAAAATTACTTTAACCTCCACCCCCAATTCGGGGCACAAGGCTATCTCATTTTGCTGTTGTTGCTCGATCTCGCCCTGCACGCCCCCATTTTATACAATTGATGATTGCCTGCACTGGTGGCCGACCGAAGAAACCGCAAGCTATCACAAAGTGAGTATAGTTTCCTTCGACTTGTGTATCACCATCCTCCGCTTGAGTACGAGAGCTTTTAAAGTGCTGCTGGCGGCGTAAAAATTAAAATAAATTAATGAAAGTGCATAAGTACATATATCTATCTTGCTTATAAATTTTCTTTATTAGTTCGGCCCGTGATGTGTATGGCGTCTTCTGGGGTTAGTGAGAATGTGTGCGGAAATCTCCGCATTTGGGATTCTTATCGTGTGGGAGTGGTGGACTGATGACAGGACAATGCATTTGAGTTGTTGTAACTTGTTTTGAAGTGACCCATTTGACTCTTAGATGCCCGCTCTTCTGGCCAAGGTAAGCGTGGCTCGAAATATCAAAGAGTTTAAAAAAAAAGAAACCAAAAGATTTCGGATAATTATTTTGCGGCTAAGGGGAGTAAGCCATCGAGTGTGTTTCATCTTCGGTCCTTCCCCAAACACCACTCCTAGCTTATGTCCAACTGATAACTATCAAAATTGAAGAAACAAAATGGCTGACATATGGTTGATGTAATGGGCAGAACCTCTTTTACGACCAACATTCAGTCGGAAGTAACGCTTCAAACACTTTTTTTCCATGTTGATTAATTGTCGACAGTTTTATATTAGGACATTGACATTAACCCAAAGAATGTTTACCGTAAATTAAGACACTAAGCCCTGTCGTAAAGACTGAGAAATTTTTTTTATGATTTTCGCTCATCAGCAGCTCATAAATATACGAAAAATCTCATAATTTATGCGTTCTACAAGATGAATGGTGTCAACTCTTGTCCACCTGGTATTAGATGAATGTCAAAACAAACGGCGCTATAATTTGACTTGAATGGTTTTTATGTGTGGGGGCTATAAGGAAACAGAAAGTAGCCGCATGTCAAAGTTGACTGTGTCAAAATGAGATTTTTAATGCGACTTGCACAGATATATAGGTGTGTGTCTACATGACGAGAGGTTTCAACCAGATGTTTAGTTTTGAATCAGTAGACTCATCACAACTTCCTAGGCGTGCCTTGAATGCGATTCCTCACGCAGGTGACAGCTTGGCAGACTCAGGACGTGGTGGTTGGATCATATAAACAAACTCGCCTGGTTCAGCTTGGTCAGAACTCCCGCCGAGTCCCGCCGCTCAGTGAAGCCGATAATGATGAGAAATAAAGTAATGTTAATATTTTGAGAACATTTTTACACACAGGAGGTAAGTTTATCGCCTCATTTCAGTGAGACTGGAGTGAAAGGTCTTGGGGATTTTCCTTTCTCTGCTCTGATCTCGGTGTGCTCTCTCTCACGAGTGGATGGGACTTACAGCTTTATGCCAGAACTGCGGATGTTTTAGAAGCTTTTTCTAGATAGGAGTACTCATTGTAAAAAGAAGTAAGGTAATATTTTAGAAATTTATTTAGGGAATTTTCTCATCATCATCTTTTGACCCGCATGATCCGCTCAATGTGACGCGGGGGTAGACCACGCAACTCGATCCTCCGCCATCGGCTCTAACTCATCAGGAGGTATGCCCAAGCGTAACCAGTCGAGTTTTTGCACTCGGTCCAATAACCTTTTCCTGGGGTCGCTTAACTCATGGAATTGCTTTCAAAGCCCGCCTCGGAAGTAGTGATGACGGGGACATTAGTGCCACGCGACCAAACCACCGAAGCACATCGCTCTCCGTTCGAAGAAGCAGCTGCTCAATGTTGACTTCCTCACGCACTGCCGTGTTTCTCACCCCATCCCGGCAAGTAGTGCCCACAACAGCACGAAGGAATCTCGTCTCAACAGTTTGTATGTCTTTCGGTCATTACCAAAATGTTATGACCATGGGTGAGAGTTGGAGTAAATACCGCTAACTTGGCTTTAACACCAAGCTCGGCCTTTCTGATTACAGATCTTCCAGACCAATTGATCTTACAGACCAATCCTACATGAAAGATAAGCATTACCCCTCGTGAAAAGGATCTGATATACTTAAACATCCTCATCGGCTTCAATGGGACTCCACTAACATGTAAGATTGCATTGAACAGCCGTTCTGGAAATTACCATCATCTCTGATTTGTCCACGTTAACCTTCATCCCAGCATCAGCACATACGGTCACAAACCAATGGAGAGCGCGTTGGTGCTCCCCCTGGGAAGTTGTGAGGATAACTCAGTCATCTGCAGAAAGAAGATGACTTACACTCAACTCTCCCAATGTGACACATTCCTCGCCTCGGCTGCGCTGCAACATCCAGTCCATATATGCATACAATGAACCAAACCAATATTCAGCTCACGTTACCTATATGGGGCCACACTTTTTAGCGTATCAACGTTTACAATTTCCCTTTAAAATCTTCATTCGTATAAATTCGTACCATGGCCCAAACCATCTACAGTCAAACCTCTGAGCCGCACATCCTTAAGTCTAATTTTCTGTAAGTCGAACAAATGTGTCGAAACTTAAAGGAACCCAAGAATACAATTTTCCATATTATTCGATTATGGAGGTTCGACTGTAATCCAAAAAAAACTCATGTCGATCTCTTCTCATGCCGGAATTATAAACGGTGGGTTTTTGTGGACGGGACCCTAAAAAGTCAATCATTGTTCGATAATGCAGCACGTAATAATTGCCAAAGACTGTTTGAGGGTTCGAGTCTTATGTATAGTTGTGTGTAGAGAAGGTCATATGCATTTGTCCTGACACCTGGAGTATCAAGTTGGAATATAAGTATCGACTGAAATGAGGTGACTAAATAATGAGAGATTGATAGGGTAAGCTATCCGCAGGACGCATGGACACAGGTGTCTACGCAACCTCACCGGAAATATTCCTAGCACTTAATTTGCCTGACCAATGCTGTCTGTCTCAAGTGAAATTGAAACCAATTCATGTTTGTAAATATGTTCGGTGCACTGCAAAAGTTGGTAAGTTAATCGGAATTCGATCCACAAACCCTCGGTGTAGGAGTCAACCAATTTGCTCCGATACAACGTCTACGGCGAGAACACTACAGACACGTACCTGACGTAATAAGCTTGCTTTTGAAGTGAAGGGTACATCAACTAAAGTTAAACAATCCTTCCATTAAGTCAAGTCGAAAAACAAGTTAGAACAAAGGGTTCCCAAACCGCATGTACGATCCCTAACCGCATGTACGATCGACGTAATCTTGAAATCTAGAATTAAACTAGATCCGTGTGCATCCATCCAGACAGTTGACAGGAGATTTAATAATACCAGTTCAATCCCGTCAAACAAACCACTTGGTTTGTTCGAAAAGCTATTAATTGGAAACAAAGTTTCTATCATCATCAAACTCTTTTTGAGTTCCAATCACTCCAGTTTTCGTGGAACTCGCTCGGTACTCAGCACATCAATCAAACTCACGCGGCAACACTTGCTGACCTGAAGGCTTGACATTGTTGATGAGTCACCAGTCACTAGTCGATAAACACATTCATTCGCAGACAATGTGTCTTTCAATCGATGACGACCATACGCTCACCGAGGGATAGAATATTTCGGCGCAACCAGTTTCGCGAACAGTCGTTGGTCGTCTTCTCGTCAGCTGCTACGACGCCATCCATCATGGATAAAGGCGGCGTGTGCAAATTGAGAGATCTCGTTCGCAAGCTGGTTCATTCAAATCACCATTCACTCATGCATGGGAGTCGAATATCATCAATTTGTCAAACTCACCGATGCCTCCCATCAGCCAGAAGGGTAAGACCTCTAATTATAACCATCACATCATCATTCTGTGCCAGCAGCCATCAACGCAACAAGACTCGTCGTTATCATTCAATTTAAATCTACATACCATCTCCATGATAAATTCATTTCAAAATAGAGAAGGAGGAAGTCTGAGAGATGCGCGATGCGAGAAGCAGAGACGACAGAAAATTATTCAATTTTGAACACGAGGGGCCTAGATCACTGCGAACGTTTGCACAAATCAAATGCTGCGACTCTTAACTAAGGCACTACTAACTAACACTCCTCCGACTGGGACAATGGGGTCTCTTTAGTTGGCCCGATGATCGGTCTCTTTTGTGTGTGCCGGGTGTCTGTGGCTCTCTTGTGGCCGATTGCAAAATATGTATATTTCCACAGAAGGCAGAAGGCGGTCGGCCAATTGAACTGATGAACTTTTTTGAATTCGTTCCTCTCGTTCGTTTAATTCAATTAAACATGATAATTCGCTGTTGACAACTCTTAAATTCATAGGCCATAAACTGGAACAATCAGTGATACAGTGACAGTCTTGGGAATGGATCTGCTGTATGCACTTACATCGTAACACCCTCCACGCTCGGCGAGTGACGCGTGGTTTCAGATAAATAATCATCTCATGATCCACGATCAGAAGCAGACGCGCGCAATGACCGCAGCAAAGTGGTGAAAACGTGACAGTTTTCAGGTGTTTCTTTCTGCGCGCATGAAATACTTATCTCAACCGGACCAGAACCATCTTCTCCTAGCCACCAGTACTTCACAAATAAGTATATCGTGTGTATTTCATACACAAACTCGCTCGAAATTCGACGTTCAGACAAACAGTCAGTGCGGTGGCGGTGGGCATGTGTGCTGTGCGAGAGTGTTTGTGGCGTTATGAGTGACATAACAACTAAACGCCACATAATTTGTTGTTCTCTAGGAATTTCGTTTGTGGGGTTTCTCTTTCTTCGTTCTTCCCGTCTTGCTTCGATTTTATTTTTTTGTTTCCTCTTTTTTTTAATCAGGCGCACACGCGTGTTGTGTGTACTCTTCTAACATCCGCTCGTTATCACATTGCCGTGGTTTTCGTTCTCGTTCTTTCTTTCAGATAAAAACGGCACAGACAGCCAAAAAAAAACCTCACAAAATTTGCCAAAAAAAAAGGAAAGAAAAAATAATCAAAAATTAAGAGCCGCGTATCTAAAAATGATTTTTTTTTTTCTGAAACACTTGTTGACATGTGTTACCAGTTAAGACGTTTGTCATTGGTGCTGTAGTTGTCGTTTTCTTTCGTCAGAGATAACCTTTAAGTTACACCTGAGACACTCGGTAACAACTTGACGAGAGAAGTTGTTCATTGTGCACCCATTTTGTTCGTTTTATTAATCCACACAACTTTCGATTCAACTTTCTTTGAAGATGCCATGTCTGTTTGACAGATGATTTATTGCAGTTTGACAGTTTGAGTGCATTTCACAGAGAATTTTATCAATCGAAGTTAATGTTACGCAACACCACCCTGTTTGTGAAAAAATGCACTCTGTAAGCTTTCAAATGAAAGACTTGGATGAGGAGAAAATACGTTTTAGACAGAGGGACGCCAATGAACTTGGCTCAAGCTCAAGTGGATGACGGTTGGATGAACAGAAAATCGACTTCTTTGGGTAGAGTTTTTCTTTTGGGAGACAGATTCACTGGCATTGGTGCTTAAACGCTTCAAGTACTCTATAACCAAGTGGATTGTTCATTACAAGCGAAAAATCGGTGCATTTTAAGCACTTTCAGTCGCAGAGCACGGAGGCTATATGTTTTCAGATAATTTTGTGTGGAGAAGAACTGTTGAGTCTGTTGAGAAAGTGGTTTTGATTTACGGACTTACTTTCACTAAGGTCTTCGGATTGAGAGCACTAGCTGCCACCCTCTCATTCCAACGGCCTCATCCAAACCAAATACACAACTTCCTGTTCTTTATCAATGCCAATGGAATGTGATATTGTTTCCAGATTGATCTGATGTGCATTTTGAGTTTAATCCCCGTCGAGTCATTGAGAGAAAATACCTGTATAGAGCCAAACGCCGCCGTCGCCGTCGGCGGGCGATGATTTACCATACCGATGATTCGAGACGATTTTTATATGACATGAAACAGACTCGTCATTAGATTCAGAATAACTGTGCGTTCTAATGAAAGGCTTAATCGAAAGGCAATTCGTTTGAAAATGAATAACGTATTTGAAAGAATGGAAATCCGCAGCGACTGCAATCTAAAGCGGCATGCTACCACAAAAAAAAAAAAATAAATTTGCCCAAGAAAATAAGAAGACGCAACTAAAAGATGACACCACTCCTTAGGGAGACACACCGAAGGGCCTCAGCAACCTCAGTGAACTGAATGACGTCAATATAAGTCAGCGAACCCACTTTTTGTCACAAGCCCACGTTCTGGAGTAATCCGCCGACAGTTACAATGGGCCATCTGCAGCCAGGCACTCTTACCTAACCTGCCCCAAACCGGTGTAATGTTCCACATTCTCAAGACAACCCCCGAGAGCACGGATGCACCCACCTACCATCGAACGAAGCCCATACTTGATTTCGTAAGATTGCTTTGAATCTTAAAATCGTGCTGAAATGTACAAAAATTCCACGACAGGAATCAACCACCGTGACCACATGAGTTGTTTCTGGTTGGTAACCAGTGTAATTCGGTCTTAACTGAGACTGCATGTTAGTGTGTTTCTTGTTAATTAATTATATTCTTTTATGTCACCACATGTTCATGTTTTTCGTGCGTTAGCAACGCGTATTCGTTGACAATTTTTTTTTTTATTGTTACTCGTCGTCTTTTTTGTTTTGTAACAATGAATTCGATTTTTGTCATTTTTTTTGATAGACTGGACATCATTCTTTGGATTGCATAAATTAGTTCGTCAGCCAGTGAATGTTTTCGATGAGCACCTCTCTATCAGATGTTAAGCTCCAACATTTCCTCGTCCTTTAGGAAATAACCGCTTCGTCTAGGAATAACCGGTTCTCTTAGATCGACCCGAAATGTAGTCTAGAGGATATTCTTTTCATTATGCCCCGTGATATGACCATGATATGCACGTGTGAGGTACTACAAAACTCTGGTTCCGGAAAGGATTTCATTCTCTATTCGATTCCCGGACCGAAAGCAATGACATGACGGCTGAAGAGCCAATACAGAGGACTTATCTCGTCTTTACGAAAAGACGATTGGTGCGTATTCAGACTGAGCTGGTGGAGATAGACAAAATGTGGCCTTGTACGCGTGTGTGGTTTTGGATGACAGATATGCAGGAACTTCAGAGAAATATGAAAAGTGTGGAGGCCGTCTTTTGGGTTCCGGGACCTACAGAAAGAGCGGAGAGTCTTGTGGAAGAGTGGTCTGTTTTACTGGGGAATTCATCTTTTCTCACGCAAACCCTTCGCTCAGCACCTTCGCAGAAACTATAGTTCGAAGCCCTGGATGAAACCAATAAACGATGACTGAGTCTAGATTCTAATCAGCTCAATGGAAGAGATCATCATCAATTGTCAGTGTTGCTCCCAAGTATGTGTGCATGCAAGACGGCATTGTAATATTGACACATGCCCATTAAATCGTGGCATCCCTCACAGTGGTCCCTACAGAGGTTGCAGAGACTGGAATGTAGATTTATTTGCAAGTGTGCAACCTTGCCAAGGAAGAGCAATGTAGTTTCTGGGAAAACACTGAATTGCAGTAGGATCGTTGAAGTCCATATAAGGATCTAGTTGATTTTTAGAAAAGTATGTAGAAAGGGAATGTCTCAGTGAAGATCGGTCACCCATCAAGGGCACAATGGACCCACATATGTAGTTGAATAGTTGGTCTTAGTGAGCCCCGACTACATGCCGTAAAGGCCGTAAGCCTACTATCCTGCTGCGCCGCTAGATTACCGCACACATGATGTTTATGAATGTTGGCAGAAAAACGACAGCAGTTTTTAATGTCAGGCATTCATCAAATCCACTCTGCTGTTGCGTTACTAGGTATTTTCAGCTTCGGTACGTGAATATGTCAGGATTACAATGTTGTTCTCGTCGGTTTAGGTCTCGATTAACTTGTGGTATGGCAGGCTTCTTGGGGACGGACATGTGTTGCTTGTACGTTTTAAGTGGGCCTACCTGATCCTGTGTGCTTGGACCCTAGTGGGCTTACCACGATTTTCAAGCATAGCATAATGACAAAACACACACGATTGTCTGGCTGGATAAAAGCCCTTCAGCTGAGTTAATTATCATAAAGTAACACTTTTTCGTTCAATGCGATTCTTCTTGTGACTCAACGACTGTCAATTTGGTTCACTCCCATCAAAGTTAAGAGTCGCAGGTATCCAGTGAACCCCCAACCATTAGTTCACTTGAAAACCACAACCGGCGTTTTTATGCTTTCGGCTGTAACTAGATCATCGGCGGCGATGGTGCAAGTACTTGACTCATGTTGATGGCTTGAAAAAAAGTCACACCCTACTGACAGCAAAGTAAAAAACACGAGAGACCACCCTCTGACCAAATCAGACTCCCATGCAATAGCTGCGGTTTCAACTGAACCATTTACTGCCGCGGAATGACAGGTAACAAGTACGATCGAACTTAAGCAACTCCCAGCCCCGGCACACACGCCTCACGACTTGACCTACAAATCCCGCGCCCGAGTGTGGTCAACCGATAGGATATCGCTGTTGAAACAAAAGCAATTCACTTGCCAAAGATACAAGACATTGTTTTTTTTTCTTTTCACAAACAACTTGCACCAGAGAGCTGCTCACTGACAGCACCACCATCGCCGCCACCACCCAGTGAGTCATTCACACGCAGTGCCGTCGAGATGGGAGAAGCAACAACAAAAAGACAGAGCAGTAGCAACAAAACAGCAAAATAAAACTCAAACAAAGGTGAAAACGACTGACTTGTAGTTGGGTGGGGGTCATTAGCCTCGTACGATTGGGCATGAATGGTGGAACTACTCCCGTGGCATGTGCGGTGCGGTATGAATGAACTGAAAGTTGTTACATATGCATGTGTGTGTGGATATGTGTCTACACACGATTTACTTTTTTCTTCGCAATCGCTCCCCTTTTGGGAGTGTTCGCCTTCTCGAGAAACTTATTTTCATAATCGCACTCTTTCCATTATCGCCACTTGGTGGTTTTCTGCTTAATTGCTCTCGTCTTACTCCCCCCTCTTCACCCCCACCCACTTCATCACAACACAGTTGGCGTTAAGCAGGGAAAGTTGACCATTATATGGAAATTAGAGCTGGTAGAAAAAACCAAGTGAGTTCAGAAGTTTACAGCCATTTAAGGACGATTTTGGAAGTAGGCTAGGTTTGATTTGGTTTGAATGAGTACATGACTCTTGTCCTTTGGTTGACTGTGTGAAGACGAGAGGTGGGTGGTGTTGTCATTGAGTCAATTTGAAATCATGGTGTCAAAGGATTTAGGATTTGGATTGTCAAAGGTTGTACTAAATTGAAGAATTCGTGTGAGATTTCATTGCTTCTATTCTTCTAGTACTTTTTAAAGTTTGGGTTGGAAAGTAAGTTGCATTTAGAGACTTAGTTAGAGAAAATGTATGCCCTGACGGCCTTATTGCCTTGGCTCACTGAGACCAACAGCTTGGGTCCATTGTGCCCTTGCTAGGCGTTAACACCCATGAGGCCTACTGACTAAATTAAACCATCCCGATTCACGTATTAATCTGAGCCGGTTTTTGTGTTAAACATCTTCTCCCAGCTCCTCGAAGAAGTACTTTCCTAGTAACTGGCGCCTTTTCTTTGCTAAGGCTGGGCATTCGCAGAGCAAACGTTGGTTCATTTGCTTTCTATTTAACAATAGTCTTTCGTGGGCATCTACCATGGGAGTAAGTACAGGCTGAAGTTCCTGTCATGGAGGGCTCAGTGGAATGTCTTCTTGAAAGCATATGTTCTTACCGGATATCCGGAGGATCCCTTTATCTACACTTAAGGTCTTTAAATAAATTAAGTCTGCAAATACGGTAACGAACTCAGTCTAGTGGACTTTGTCATGGATCCCCACATCGATAATTTTCTTGCATGAGTCAAAGGAAGAACGCGAGTATCACAAGTACAACTAAGTCGAGGAAGATCACACGGCATGGACGTCGAAAGGTTACAATCGGAGAGGACTGCATGTCCCTGTTTCAGAAGCTCTCTGTAAGCAATCGAGGCCGCCGGCACAAATCAATGAGAAGATATGGAGGCAGTGTCAAAAAGCAATTAAAAATGTGCCAGGTTTTACACTGACGGGAAGCAAAAAATCCTGGTGTGGTAAAGAGTAGACAATCAGCGTACAATCAACGCTTCACCGAACAGAAGAGAAGGGAAGAAATCACACGGTTTCTCCGTAATGGAAGTGCCAGAGGAGATGGAGAGTATGTTTTTGAAAACGTGACAGAAGTGAATTATCCAAATTTTTTAATGTTCGGACAGAAGCGTTGTGAAAATTGACAACTTTTTGTAGACTCTCAGCCGATACTGCTTATTTCGAGGAATCTCTGCTGCCGCCTGAGAGATCAGCACCCAAGAACTGTCAGCCAGAACGATTCATCCACGCCGCGACGAAAGACGAGAGTTTCGTCAGAATTTCGTCACCAGATTTGGTCACGGCGGGAAGATCTCCATCTGGGGTCTAGCGGGGCAGCTTGTGCGGCAGTGCTGTCCGTTGAAGTCTTAAAAGCTGCAAGTTCGATCTGAATGGTCTCAGGCACCAGTTCACTTAAGGCTTGTGGATTCTCAGTGTAATTTCATATTTCAATATTCAAGAAAAATACCACTTTGACTGCGTCAGGCAGAAGACAACATCTCCTCTGCCATTTTGAGTGAATGCCGCTTATCAACAATTTGGAGGTCATTATCTGTGCAACTTATGACCGTGGAAGTCCACAATAAACAAGACACACTGTGGCAAAAGACAGCTGCGTGGCGAGCACCTCAACAAAGAAAGCCAGCGAGATGCCTGTCTATCTATGTCCAGGTGGACTTACAAGGTTGATTGAGGTCCTTCTCCAACTGCGTTTGGCTCCGTTCGGTGCAACTCTCAACTGCGTAGCTTTGTTGCGCATTTTATTTCAACAGTCTCATCTGAACAAACATGACACAGAAGAGTTGATGACGCTCACTGCTCCCAGCTGAAAACCATAAAGACTCGATGTATATTCATTGACTCTGACACACCCCATGAGACACGAAATCCTCTTGATCTCAAAATGCAACTGCAACTCCTTTAACTCAACCAACGCCACCATCACTGCATCACTGCGCACAGATTTAACATTGTCCAGCCGTGACTCGGCGACGCGACAATCATTTCCTTCCACTTAGGCTGGCAATTCGATACGCAACTTTTACGACTACACCCAGTCACACAGTCACACTCTAGACGGTGGTGACTCTTGCACCGACGGAATGCACGAGTGGAGTGGCTGCTGTTCTCTTGTTTGCATTATTTTTGTGCGAATTACTTGCATGTACGTAGATAGTCATGCCCCCGTTGTGGCTAATGATGACTAATAACTCCCCAGACGGCGTGCACGGTGCAGCTGTGATGTGATGACGCCACATCACCTCCGTCGGCGGACGGTTCCCGGTTGCTTCATTGGCAATGCAGTCATGCATGCGCCTATAAGCTTGGACAATTCATTACTGAAAGGGCGTTGTCTTAATTTGGCCAGCAGAAATTTATGTTAATTATATTTCTCTGCAAACTTGCTTTCAATTCATTTTTTGTGTCTCGGGGTTTTGTTTTTCTCAATCCGCCACCGCCGCGGCGGTTGTCGTCGCCTGGCAAATTTAATTGTTAATCAAATACATATCCGCTGGCAAGTCCACGGCGGGAATGACAGTAACCCACATTAGTTCGAGTGCATTGGAAAGTTGCTGCACAAGGGGTGTTTCCCTCTTGAATGGGGGACCTTGTTGATCCGGCTTTTATTTGCTCTCACTTGAATCACTTTGCTGGACAAAGGATTGAGGACAAGTGGAAGGGCTTCTCTAAGGTTGGGTTGCGTCATGCGGAAGAAGGGACGTGCCCTGCGACTTCGCCCTTGTCGCCAATGAGCCACTGCCCTTAAGGTGTGTGACATGATGAATGTTGTTAAATTAGTTTTAATTGAGCCTTCTGAATACAAGGCAGATGTAGTTTTGTAGCTCTCGGTCCATTGTCATTGAAAATCCATGCAGAGTGATTTGAAAAACAAGACCGGATGTCCTTCATTTGTCCAAAAGGGAACCTGTCGCTGAATGAAAATGTCAAAAAGTGTTTGCTTTAGCAAATTACTTGTTGTTTGGGTATTTTGTTAGACCTTATTAGCGAGTAGTGAGCGACTCGTGTTCTGCTTCCTTAGCAGTCTGAGATTGCATAACTTGGTACACAAATCGACTTGACATGTTTTTAAGCATGAATTTCACACAATTCTCGGCTTGATGACACGACAGAATCGGCCTAGATCAGCTTCATTTCATGCCAAGTACACCATCGCCCCGATTTGTGTCGTTAAGTGGGACCAGGAAGGGGCGACGCGATTCCCATAAAGTAGGTCATTTCGCATCGTAAAGAAGACTTGCCTAGGCCCCTTGGCAAAATGTTACCACGCGGCTTAGGTAACTCGCACTGCTGTGACTAGTTAATGCTTCATACTAAGCGATTTGTCAGTCAGACAGTCGAAGAGTAAGGTGGTATCTTCAATTGGCGAAACCCCTGTAAAATTACGATTCCTTGTTGGGGAAAAAAATGACAATTTCTTAAAACGTTGCCGAGGTTAAAACGAGGGCATGTCCTCCAAAAGGAAGACGCATGGCAAACCCACCTCCAAGGCACTGAAGTAGCTTCAGCTTAGCCCACTGCAACACTGTTCAATGGCAAATCAAACTTTAAAGTTTTCTTTTCGTTCTACCAGATGTCGCTATAACAGCGGTTACACTTTTGGCATGATCCAACTCATTAAACAAAATTAAATTTATATCTTAATCGCGCTTTGTGAGAATTTTTATTTAAAACGAATTTAACAAAGTTCACCATGTAACACACCTTGGACCTTAAGGTCGCGGCGTCCTTGCCTTTAAATCATGGATTGTATGAGGAAAAAGAGCTCCCCTTCCAGCTGCCACCGGATGCGAGGCTTTTCCTTCTCGGTGTTGAAGTCAAAAACTTTCCGTGTCGGAACGAAACGGAACATGGCATAGTCACCTGACACTAGAGAGTCGAAATCGCTTGACAAGGTCGATGTCACTTCTCAGCCCACAAAGTTCACCGTTCAGTCTCGTCTTCGAAACACCGCCCATACAGGACCGGGAATAGTGAAGCGAAACACCTCCCTCTGCCAACCATTGCGTGGCCCTTCTTACAGAGAACGGATTGGAGGGGTTTTCTTCGTTTTCAGTTTCTCTAAAATGTGGGATCCACCCTGCACAGCCTTCGTCCTCGTCATCAATGAGCCACTGCCCTCAAGGTGTGTGACGTGGTGGATGTTGATGAAATTTTAATTCAGTCTCAAGTTACTTCAGAATTTGAAAATAAATTGAAGTTCACATCCACCCACACTGCCTACCGTAGTTCTCAAGGCGTTATTGCATGGATTCTCCGGCCACAGAAATTCGTCCTTAGCCGGACATCAATTCAAATTTCGTTCTTTCAGATCCCCAACAGTGTCAACGTAAACTTTTCAGAAGTGTTCACCTGATTGTCCTTACCTCGACATTGTACAGAATTAGTTTCAATTCAAAGTTTCCTTGCCAGTGGTCATATCTCTTCCATCATACAAAAAACCCATATGCGCTCCCACATGCGTTACATTCATCCCGGAGTCGTTCAATGACCCAGGCAAGAAATGATAAGAAACCCGTTCCACCGTATCTGTTATCATCTCTCAGCTGACAGACCATTGAAATGCTCTTCCGAAACAATTTCTTAAGCTCCATTTCGTCAATTGAAGGGAAACATTGTCACTCCTATCGAATGCTCAAGACATTTGTTTTCCTGCACACTTTGCTCATGTGGATCTGTGACAGATTGCTGTAGTTCAAGTCCCGAATGTCAGCTGAACCCGAGGAATATACAATGTCAAAGGGGGATATCGCTCTGCTCTTCCAACTCATCTTCATAATTTGTCGGAGTTTATGATGCGGATGCAATGTACAAGACCTGCTCCTCTCCCGCCGCCCACACTACATATCATGTCTGAAACATAAATTCTTCATCCGTATTCTGAATGGCGTTTTGTTCGTTTTGTGGCTCTGATGTGGCTTGTGTGTGCTGCGGCTGGACGGGGTGTGTGGGTGTTTGATAAAGTTTCGTTACAATCCCTTTGAGAGTTTTTTTCTTTTTATGTATTTTCCGTAACAATTTGTCACTGTCACCGGGCGTGTATTACCTGAATTGAAAGCTCCGAAACGGATCTACTTGACTTCGATGAGTGTTGCTTCTCGGGAAGGTGGTTAAGTCACTTGGTTGTGTGAAAGTGCGAACGAAACGAAGTAATTTCGATCAATTACACGGAACGTATTTAATGCGGATATCAGTAGATTGTGTCCGAATGGCTTTGAGTCGATGGATGATGAATTGTTTTTCTGCTAAAGTCCTGTGCGGCAAGAGCAAAGCTGTGACACATTCTGAAGACTCACCGTAAACAATGTCATTGAATTTGTTTCAATGCGTTTTTAGGTGTCATTTATGTTGTGAGAGTTAATATCGTCCTTACAATGTACGTCCTTGTTTCTTGTTCACATCGTGTGTTCGTGTTTCCCACACGCTGTCAAATGACTTCAACTCCACACGAGTTAACCCAACCAACTGAGGGAGAACGTGAACGTGCTGACCAAAGAATCACAAAACCACAACATTACCCAGATGCATATCCCGTTAATTCGCAACGACTTGCAATTCTCGACTGATAACTCTGATCACACTGAGTCAGCCGTCAGCGTCTCGTCTTTGAGATGAATCATGCTTCGCCTCGGAGCTGTCACTTCGCCACATTTCACTATCTCCCACTCTCAGGTGCCTCGACCCCCGTGAAAATAGAAACAAAACATCTTGGCGCCAGCGCTTAGTCTTGATCTATTTTGCTTTGCTCTCTTTCTCCGCCAATATCGTTGGCGATCCCATCGTAGACAGTTCTTCACTAACTCTCATCGTAGCTTCAGCGAGGTTGACAACCACGGCGATGAGATAAACCTGTTCAAACATGCGTCGCCTTTGCGCGTCACTGCTCGTGTCAGTTTTTCCCAATCTAACACAAACCGATCGTTTGCCCGTGTGGAAGAACAAAAAAAAAACCCATTCAGTCCAACAGGCGAAGAGAAATTCGCTGATTTCTATCGTGGCCTGAGAGAGTTTCGCCAGCCTGGTGTGGTGGTGGTGACCCCCCTTATGGGGTTAAGAGAATCGATTCTCTCTTCAGTCGTCTCCCAGAGGCGCTGTCTGCTTGTGTGTGGTGTGGAGCGTGTGCAGTCTGCAACGTGAAGGGAGACACAAGGGCATGCCTACTCAGCATGCAAGACTTCATGCAATCGAGGGTGAAGCAGAGGTTGTGCTGTCAATTATTTCTTCTGCCGCCTCATGCTCTTCCACCACACCACACACACACAGCAGTCGAGGGAGCGATAGCGAAAAGCCAAACCAACACACTCTCAGCACGCCGCATGCAAACTCTTCTCGCTAAACATAAAAGAAAGAAAATACTACCAAGCAACACTCGTTCACCAACTCAATCAATACGCGTGCATTGGGTTTTAAAAATAGACAGCGCCCCTATTAGTCTTAGCCCGAGTACGCCCGCACCCTTGTGCCGCCGCACCCTCGTGCTGTGTGCTTGCGCTATTTCATAGTCGCTCTGCAGAGGCAACTAACCCGCCCGTTCTTCGCGTTCCGCCCGCCTCCCCGCCCCCACAGCGCGTATACTTCGTGCCGCTATGTAACCCAAACGGAATTTTGCTGCGGTCTTCGGTGCAAATGAGTTATACTTTTGCCTATGGCGGTGTAGTTCGAGCATATGTACGGCTGGCGCCAGCTGAAAAGTGCTTGTGGGGGATTTTATAATTTTCAGTCGCCGTGGTCATTTGTAGGATATCCAGGCGGCATATGGATGTGTATGTTTGTGTGTGGTGATGGCGTTGGCGAAAGCTGTCCACAGGCAGCCGTAGACGTGCGGTTTTTCGCACTGCTAGACGATGTGGATGGTAATTGCAGTGGCTTCAAAACTGTGTCAGCCAGCCGAAGATGAAGACGAGGCAACAGCAGAGAGAAACAAAAATGTTAATGCGCAAAAAATACCCTAGAACGTAGTTTCCCACACGCGTAACATTATTTATTTATTTTTGTTTGTTTTTGTTATTTTTTGCCTTCGCTTTGTGCACACGTCTTTACTGCGTTTCTATTCGCCTATTTGTCTATTGTTGCAGTTCTCTTTTGGTGCGTTCGTTCGATGGCTAAACAATGGTGGGAGGGTTTCGGCTTGCTTCGGATTTGTATAGAAACGTGTTGTTGAAGACAAAATGAAATTATTACTGCATGGCTGGTGTTTGTGATTGGGAGACTTTATAAGTGGTGCGAGGATGGTTCAAAAGCCTTGGAGATGTGTAGTCTCAGATCGCTTACGGACGACAAAAATAAAATAAGACAAACGAGGATATGATAGAGAATCCATTCTTTATTTCCGTGTGTGCCTTGTACAGTGACGGATTAGTACTCATTCACTTAAATCAGTCAGTTGACCACATATCCTGAACATCTGAGTATAATACTTCAAATGCGCATTGCTTAACATAGAGTTAAGGACTTTTCCACTGTCAATAACATCAAGTTAAATATTCGATTATGATCTTCACTTATCCAATCTGACAACACCTACAAAACGACATCAGACAGACTGGCATTGAAATATTTTTTTTTATTTCAATTTTCGAGAGCAGAAAACTGTCATTCCTCAATGTCTTTAAAAAGCCACCACCAATTCATTTCAAATCCGTTAAATTTGAATTTGAATCTCGCTCATTTCGCATACAGTTTTGAGGCCTTCAGTCTTAGGTTCCATTTTGGATGTGTGTCTATGCTAAAATCCACTTATTGGTTCAGTGTTATACTCGATGAGTCTCTGCTTGTATTGTGCTTACAGTTTGGGAATTTCGGAATTTCTTAATTGTGTCTTGGGTTGTTTGCTTCGCATTTAGCAATAACATCCAATTTCACTAGTTTCCCTTTGTTTGCCTTTGCATTTTAGATTGGACACAACTCTTGGTATACTCACCCAATGTTCATACCACATTCATATTCGTCAAGTTGACTCTGAAAATGTTTGTGTGTGATTCCGCTAGAATAGAATCGTTATTCAATTTGAATTTAAAAAAAAGCGGCAGGAAATGTTATAACATTTAATAAAGGTGAGTTGTCATAATCGGACACGTTTAGGAAAATGTGCATTATTTTTTTTTGGACTACGACTTTGAGGCAATTAGGTGAAATGATAATCGAATATGTCGCTAGCTGGAGGGGATTATTGGTTGGTGGCCACGTACGCACTGAAATAGCTGTAGCGCCACACATACAATTAGACATAAATCTAAGGGTTAGGGTGTTGTCCCTACAATAGCTGCCCAGCCACATACTTTAATTAAGTGTTTAATTAGTGTTGGATTTGTGTGTTTTTGTAATGCAATGTTCAGTGCTTTATCGGCGTGTTCAAACCCGTGTGTCTATGTTGCTCGTTTTTTTTTTTTTTTTTAGGAGTTCAGCTCGCTGGCAGATTCAGTGCTTAGAGGTAGACCCCTTTACATGGAATGTGATATCCGCGCACAATATTGCCATCTCCACATATATTCAGACAGCACTGGAGACAGTCTGTTCAAACCTAAAAAAAAGTAGACAGGCACTTAACAACCAGTGATCGAACCCCAAACAGGAATACCAAGATGGTCCGGTCTGATTACCGCATGTGTTGTCATTACAAAAGACTGGATCCTGGATGATCACACCAGGAGACTAGGTATCATCGAACCAAGCGGATTACGTTCACCAAACTGACTCCTACAGTTACCACTTTGGACTCGGAGCCTTGATAGCCGGACCGAGTAACTACCGATGATGCATTGGACTGAGCTACTTGCAACAGGCTTCTTAAACTAGATTTCAACGAATTCTTCAAAAGTCTCTTGCTGCGTTTCGCCAGGCATCCTCCCTCCCGTCCTTACTTTCTGTCGCTTTAAATGGCACAAAGTCATCCAAACCACCGTCAAACCCTCCCTCGCTACTTGGTCTTTTGGTTTGGAGTAACTTTTGCTAAAAATTTCTTAAGCGTGCCGTGTGACTTCCTGCACGCGTTCTGAAACCCGTTTAAAAGACCTCCTCCTTCTCCTTCAATGGATTCCCGAAAGTCAATCATCTCGCAGCGGTCCACATCTCCTCGGACCACATGTGGTTAACTTCAAAATCCATTTCATCTTCAGTCTTCACCACTTCTCCCTTCTTAATGAGCCAACCGTCATCACTCTAGCCAGTAAAAGAAATTTTGCAACGCTTTTGTATCCATGTTGCCCGTTGCGCGTGCGTGATTGTGAGGTAATTTGTTCCAATTTTGGCTCCTCATTCACAACGATTCATGTAAGTAACCCCATCTACATGCTTACGTATGTATCTCGTAGCTCTTATGGCATGGCTCTCTGGTCGCGCAATTATAACTGAAAATTCTGCATTTCCGGGAAAGTTTTGTTTTTCACTGAATCGCTCTCAGGTCTCTGGCTCGCGTCAGTCTGCTCGCACAAAGGCAAGCACGCCGCCGCAACTCCGTCGACATCGGTCATAACATAACAAATGTGCGCGCGAAAAAGTAGGTAAGACCTACTGCGAGTGTCCTACTCACCGTGGTCGGCTGCGTTCGCACCCGCCGCTGCCGGTAGTAGCCTCGTTAATTCGAATTGCTGATACAGGTTAAATAATAGTGATGATGACTGGGGCCTCGCTGGCAGCCAGCCGGCCATGTAACTGCGGCATTAGAGGTGCACATGCACATATGCATGCGCATGCAATTGCCAGGTAAACAAATGAGGTTGTCCGTCCGCGGGGCTGGCTCCTTGTCGTGGCCACATCTTCTGCAACTACAACGGCATCGGATGCTTGACGGTTGCGGAGAAGTGCTTTTAGGAAACGATTTTCTGCAGTTTCTCGTGGTTTCCCTGGAAAATTAGGTGAACGTGTCGTGCGGCCTCCTGCTGCAGCGGCCTGTCGGCTTGTGTGTGCGAGTGGCCACCACCGGCAGACAGACACGCGTCTAGATGCATGCATCCATTGTTTGCTGCTGCTCGAATGAGAATAAATATTTATTTCTTTTTTTATTGCTTTAGTTTGGCTTCCTCGAATGGTCGTTATGTTGCTCTCTCTCCTTTCGATTTCGATTGAGAACGCTGCTGCTGCGGCTGCTGGGGTCTTTGTTTTGTGGGCAAGCTGTGCGCATATTGACGGAGGCCTGCCGAGTCACGACTGGTTTTTATGGGAAATTTATGGTATTCTCATTGTTGTGACAAGTTCAGAAGGAGATCCGATGAATTTGCAGCTTATCGCGACGTCGAATATGGAGGCGGAAGTGGAGTGGTTTAAGCCCGCACATGGAAATGTACTTAGCCAACGGCTGTGCACTGCTTGGATCTAGCGCATAAAGTGTGGACTTTCGTGAGAGCGTGGGTTGCGCTGACAATTGAGGCCAAGTTGGGAGTCAAAAACTGTGCTCGTTTCTGTCCTTGGACGGACCTTGTTCGACTTGTTCTTTGGACTTGTGTGTGTCCAATTTTAAGTTCAGAGTTTTTTCGGGACCTCAACTGACGAGGACACAGCTTACTCAAGTCGTGTTTCAATGAAGAACACTTCAAAAAGTCTGGATGGGGTAAGTCGGAAGGAATTAACTAAATTGGAGGGAGCCTCATATAGGAACATAGGAAGCGGCTAAGGTATAAGCTCTGTGGCATAAGCTCCAGTGAACGATGATTCAGATAAGGCTAAAATGTCTTATGACGGACAGATTTCGACGTTCTGTCAAACGCATAGGTAAGTCCGACAGTGTGTGGTCTTTAAATTGGTCTCTAGACGTCGTTGACTAAGCAACTTTATTCCGCTCTGTATCAATGAGAACTATCCCCTTTCTGGCGATCACGGTACACAACAAATGGACTTGTATGCGGTGACCTTAACGATGACTCAATTTGGTGTGGGGAGACATAACTGCGAACTCTATGAGCTGTAGCGCGCAAGGTCCTCTCGGGTACTCGTTGAACGAATGAAGCTAAAACCAATGCTTCAGTGTCTTCAAATTCGAGCCCAGGTTTAAGAATGAGAAAAGTGCTGAACCTTTAGTGACACCAAATTGTCGAGGGCAACTTGCTCTTAACGACTGAGTGCAAGTTGCCTGGGATCGTCAAGGATAGAAGCCATCTCTTGCTCGGCTCAGACTCTTCATAGACAAACTCAAAACTGTCTGAAGGAGGCACATGCCTAGGCGTCACGGATAAGCAACGTCAATCGCTGGCTGAGTGCCTTTCCATTCCGTAAAGTCGTCTACTCCAGCACTGAAGGACCACGTGGTGACACCAGGAAGGTAGTTGGAAAGTAGTTGAAGACCCTATAACCACAGTTGTGGGACACCGCTGTCGAACACAAGTGGCAAAGGACCTCATCCAACTTGTCGTGCGTAACTGGAGGCACTGGCTAAACATTGTGCCAGCTTAAGACCACAGCTTGTTGGCTGAGGCACATGCCGGACTGCAGCAGACACAAGAAAAAAAGCATTCGTACAGAATAGAAATGTATTTAGTGCTCATACCCTGTGTCCACACTGTAGCAAGAAACATTCACTCGCCCCTCATCCCCTCGCCTGTCCAATTCACCCAAATCTGCCATCCGCTTCACACTCATTGTCACAAGTAGCCGCGTTAATGTCACCCCTTGAGTGCGCGCATTCACAGTTGACGTTTTTCGGGTCCCATCAGGAATGAGTTCTCCTTCCCCAAGGCAATAAATACTTAAACACTGACATTCCGTGAATTCCCGAGGGGAACGAATCCATCGCGTGTACCCCCTTAATTGCTTTCATCATTCCCCCACCTGACATTCGTGTTTTATTTATCTTTTTGTTTCTTTGGCTAGCCAAGGGCGAGTTTACCTTGATGGCCTCGCTTGACACTACAAACCACCCTGCTGCCCCTCTATCACCCATCTCTTCCTCCCTCTTACTATTCAAATCGCATTATTTTCTTATTTATTTCTGATTTTTTTTGCATTCTTTTCATTAGAGGTGCTTCCAGATTAAGTCATGCACTAGCACATCGAAGAAAAACAATATCAGCCATCCCACAGCTACCCACCCTGGCGCCCATCTTCGATTTCAATGAACCCACAGACCCCTTGGCGGATATCACAGACGAGGATGCTGCCGGAACACAAAACATATTCACGAATCTCGCTCTGGGCGATGACAGATTCAAACTACCGGTCAGATACTCCAGCGATGAGGGCATGGACTCGTTGGCTGGCAGCTGCCCTGTGACGCGTTCAATGCCCATACCAATTAGTGGCGCTGGCGCATTCGGCAGACAGATGAGCTACAATGTCATGTCGCGTAGTGCAAGTCCAACGAGCAGAGCAAATCCGTATTCGCCATTCTACTATGGCTCACCAACGTCAGCGGAGGCATTGTCGCAGTCGATGTCGATTAGCTACGATCCCAGCTATGCGTATCCATCGAATCGACTCAGTGTGCCGATATCGATGACTCGGGGGGTTCATAGAAATATGGACGTTTGTGGATGGGGGCTGGGTGGTGGTGGCGGCGGTGGCGGTGGCGATGGCGTTGGAATCGATGATGGACGCGGCGGGAATAGATCTTCGCCGTCAACAACAGCAGCCGTGCTAGCCGATGGAGCTGTCGCCGCTGTATCTGCCCTCAACAGGTCAGGTTTTTGCTGTTGTTGTTGATGTTGTTGGTGATGATCGTGTGTTGGATTGTTTTCCTTTTTCTTTTTCTCTCTCCATTTTTTCATCATTCATCATTTCATTCAGTCACTAGTTGATTAGAGGAGCATAGTTCAGCTACACTCGGCAATTAATCCGCTGGAGTTACTTCTCATGCACGGAATTCGCCATCATATCTGTTTATCTTTTTTAATCCACTCACCATTTTCTTTTCTTTTCTACTAACCGTTGTGGTAGACTAAATTTTTTGTCGAATGTTTTGTGGATGCCTTTCTTTTCTTGTCGTTTTTTGGTTTTGTGAAGAGAAGAGAAAAAGAAATGCTTTCTTTTTGAATATGAAGCGTTTGAACTTTTTTAAGTTTTTTTTTTTTTCATTTGTTGTCGATTGACGTAGAGAACCATTTTGTTGTTTTCCTTTTTTTCATATGTCGCACGATACATGTTACTATGAGCACATCTAGACTAGTTGCATAAAAATTCAGTGCCCAGACGTTGATGAACATATTTCATTCGTTCAATCTTTCTTAAGGACCAACTCATCGACGCAGTTCGAAAGAGAAACTTCCACAGAGTGGTCGAAGCTGCATAGACAGGCTGACTTGATTTTCTTTCGGAAACGGTATTCCACCCGCAACTGGGATTGCGGGACCTGCACAGGATCTCAAGGACTCTTCTGTCGCTTAAGCCATAAAGGCAGCTTTGTCTTGGCTAAACAAAAATAGACCATTGTTCTGATTACCAGGCGGCGGGTGTCACTGGATGCGGTGACAAATAACTCAAAGACGTTCGCTTATGTGTACGGTGCCGAGTGTTTTAGTATCTAACTTATGTGTGTGCCGGACAAGGTGAACTTCCAGAGGCGGACGCCTGGAACTCTCTTGAAAGGGCACTAGTTGGCCTGATCCGCCAACCATGTCCATCCGCTACTGCAGATCGCTTACGGAAGCTTGAAAAACTTTCTCGCACAAGTCACAGACGGTCTCCTGGCAGGGGTTACCTTATCACGAAACAATTATGGCCTACTCATGATTCGAGCCGGATCAGAATGAGTTGGTAAAATCTCAGAATTCCCATCGGCGTCATCACTGGGCACGCCTCAAGATTGGGTCCGCCCTATAACGACTGCTGCAGCGGCAAGGATGTGGATTGAATAATTGTTCACCTTTGTAATTGCAGCGCCATCTACTACCGTAGGAGATGTTCACCTTTATAATTGCACTGCCGTCTCCTCCCGAAGGAGACGTCACGCACTTCCAAACAATCTGGCCGAACTGAACAGTATTAGTGTCAGACATCCGCTTTATCAAAATAACCAACTGGGTTGCGGGATAGGATCGACTAGATTGACTAGATCGGCGGCGTAAGACAACGGCCCTTCTCTGGGCAACCTTGTGACTGCAGCTTGCAGTTGTTTAGACATCCAATGCAGTAGTAACCAGAAAGGAAATTTGCCAAATCAAGACAAGCCCATAATTGAGACAGTTTGATACATGATAACATCTGCTTAAGATCATTGAGTCCTCAATTGTGTCAATCGAGATCATTACTAAGCGGGCCCTCACATGTCGTCCATCTAACGAAATTTGCAAGCCATTTAAACAACAAAACAGACTTGATTCCGATAGTTAGCTCCTTTTAGCTTGGTGATTCGAATTGATTCCAAAGGGAATTGAAAGCTTCCATGTACCTCTCGCCCTGGGCGATGACAGATTCAAACTACCGGTCAGATGCTCCAGCGATGAGGGTATGGACTCGTTGGCTGGCAGCTGCCCTGTGTCGAGTTCAATGCCCAGAGAAATAAGAATTCTCTTATGGCCTAATACTGAAGCTGATCTTGACCTTTACATCCCTAGACATGGCAGCTGTCTCGAAGCGCCAAACATGTCAATATGGCTGATAGTTCTTCCGCAATTTTACATCACTATTCTGCGACATTCAAAATAAATGTAAAGAAACTACAATTGCAGTGAAACTTCTCTTTACGAACACCCCTCTATAAGGGACACCTCGCTTTACGGACAGTTCGTCATGGTCCCGGCATGAAGATATTCGTGTATTTCAACTCCTTCAGGGGGGGTAGCCCTGCATACGGGCAATTGTAATGGTCCTGCTGCTATCCGTTTGGGAGAAGTTTCACTGTCTGTAGTCACAGACGTATTGATCCGCCTTCATAAATACCGCCGAATGTAGCAATTATAATATGGGTAGCGCTACATCTGGTAGAGGTCCAGGGCATAGCTTCTCAGAAACCACTCGTGTTGTGCGTGCTACAGTAGAATCTCGATAATGTGAACTAATTAAAAAATAGCCAGTTCATATTTCAGAGAAAGACAAAAATATTTCAGATTATCATTAGAAAATACAGCTTTTTTTTGAAAAGTATATTGAACAATATGAAAACACATAGTTTTGAGGTTAGCATAAACCATTACTAAACTTTTATGAAAATGTATGTTGTCATCCCGGCAACATAGGCACATTCCACCCAGAGAGGGATTTTTGCACTTTGATTATGATAGTTTTTAATTTGTGCCGCAACTGTGTCGCATTTGATGATCCCAAAATAGTCACATGTTCGTGCTAGATTTTTCGCCTGGTCCTCTTTGTACAACAGACAAGTTTTCCCCGGAAGAAGCTTCCAGTACAGAGCAGCCTCATCGGCATTGTAAATCTGTTCTGGAGCAATAGAATTTTCCCTGGCGTAGACTTAAAATTCCTCCACAAAGGGCTTCTCAGCTTCATGGTTTGCAGACAACCCCTCTAAACCTGAGTATCCAGTTTCCAATTTTCTCAAAATTTGAGTTTTTCCCTTGATTGTGAGGAATCGGTGTTGCATTTGCTTCGAATGAGCGATAATTGTATAGTTTTACGGAAGCTATACAAGAACTTCTTACAGCACCTAGCACAAAAGAAAGAAACAAAGCTAAAAGTTAACACTAGAAAAAACTAACATAAATGAGCACGTCGCGAGGATTGAACAATGATTCTGATCTGGGATAGCGCCATACACAAAACTGTTGGACTTTGCAAGCATCCAGAAAAGAAACAAACATCGAATAGGAAAAAATTATCTCGATTTCTCATTTTAAAATACCCAAGGCATTATTTTTTCAATTCACGTTATCGAGATTCTACTGTATTATTACTCACGAGAGGAACAGTTTTACCCCGACTCCGAAATGCCAATTTAAGAAGCTTTTTCTAGCCAGTTTTACTGAGAGAGCATTTTCACTTACTCGAAAAAGGTTGGGCCGTGAAAAATGTTGGTCGTACCGGAATATAACGTAGCCACGTAGATCCAGGTGAGTAGGAGTCGACGCGCAAACTCACAACGCCATGACCCCAGCAATCGCTTACTCGAAAAAGGTTGGGCCGTGAAAAATGTTGGACGTACCGGAATATAACGTAGCCACGTAGATCCAGGTGAGTAGGAGTCGACGCGCACACTCACAACGCCATGACCCCAGCAATCGCCAAACACAATTTCGTGGACGTTGTGACTGCATTTGGAGCTCAGCTTCTTTTGTGCTCTAACAAAATTCAATGAACCACTTGTGCTGCGTTCCATGTGATGGACCAGAGTCTCAATAAAACTTTTACGCCAGTCGCCAGACTCTTCAATAGTTTTACCGCACAAAAAGTTGGGCCTTATTAAAAGTTTTTTACCGCACAAAAAGTTGGGCCTTATTACAAGTTCATTTTGAGCAAATTTCACAAACCTAAGTTTTTTTTTCCGATAGTTTACTTTCCATTCGTTAGAGAACAATAGCACGCACAACCCAAGTTGTTGCTGAGAAGCTAGGCCCTGGCCCTCTACGGATTGTAGCGCCACCCATATTATATTACTATTATAGTTTACTGCAAAAAGTGTTGTAGCTATCTTGCATCGAAGTCGCTGACTCCACCGATCGAACAGCCTCGTACATCTTTGAAGAGGGTAGCAGGTCTCTTGTCGTTCTTGGGTTTAGACACATGTTGTACTTGGCAATCAATTCCTCAAATTGCAACCGGGAAAAAAAGCTTAAAACCGATAATAATCCTCAGGACGAATGTTGCTTTTTTTTCTTTAAATAAAGCTTCCTACATGAAATACTTCCTTGTCGTATACACGATATAATCACCCGCAACAGTGATGGCTGTTGCAGTAACTGTCAAGAATTAGACTTCCCGAGCACACCCCCCTTTTCATGGCCAGCAAGTTTTCAATCATGCGAACTGAACTATGACATGGGCGCACCACCTCCGAGGCGTGTCCGGCATGATCTCTCCTCTAAACATGTTTTATTCTAATTGCCTTTCAAATAAAATTCCAACCCGAAGTTCAACCCTATAAATATCGCGCCCGTAAAAAACGCACAAATCAAAAACTGCGTCGTTTGAAGAGCCTGCGATCGCCACAATTCCCGGGGGTTATTATATAAGAACTGCCTCCACGCTAAACTTGTCGGTAATCTTCTTCGGAACGAAAAAACTGCTTCAAACCGGTGAAATTCAGTATAATCTGGCAGGAGAACGACGACTGCGACGACAGGCGAAAAAAACAAAAAGCAGCAACTTTAATCGATCATTAAACCATATGTTGTTGTTGTCCGATACTTAAACCGTTTATGGGCTCGGGAAGAACAATCGAAGACGTCACATTTTGCCATCCAAGAGGAGGGCTCAGTCTTGAGAAATGCACAAAAACCAGTGAAACTACGCTGAACGTTGGCCTGCCCCACAACTCCTCTTTGGCGGTGTTTTGTTTTTCTTTTTAGCACGCCATCCATCCAGCCATGGTAGTGTGGTGTGTAGTGAAAGATACCAGAAATACAAAATGACATCATATGTTTGTTTGGTAAAATGCGAACTTTACTTAATTGCTTTCGTTTCGATTCGAGACACACTGCGGTTGGCTGTGGTGGTAGTGGTGGTTGTGGAGAGAGTCCTCTTATCGCGAGTTTGTGGGAATATGAGATCAGTCATGGGCGCAGATGTTTCTTAAGCACCCGCTGTCGAAAAAACAAAACAATCAAAAGAAAACGTGAGGCATTAAGTCATGGAGATTTTTGAACTGGCAAGACATCGTTAGCGATGCGTTACGATGTCGTTTTCGTACCAAAGTCCATTCAGGTATGATGTCATGGTGTTCCTTTAGCGATGCGTAGTTAGGCACTCGTACCTGGATGGGCGGACGTTACGTGATTCCCCGAGGAACGACTCCAATCGATGTGTGTGATGTCATTGTTTTCTCTTTGTAGGTCTCCCACAAAAGTGGCAATAACAAACAAGCGCTTGTGAGGAATGGGATGTTCTTTTTTTGTGAGACCATGTCTAGTTATAGCGAAGGAAGCAGTGTTGGGTGAGTGGTATTGGTGTGGTGCTCTGTTATGGTGAACTTTTTTGAGCAAACTAGAGTGGCATGTTAATTGTGAGACTTATCAATCAGATAAGCTCGGCTGTGACATGCGAGGGTGGATTGGCGCTTCATTTTGCAGACAAAATAAGTGACACCCGGTTTGGCGTTTCGTGAATCCCATTGTCAAGGTTCGCAGTAATTTCTTAGTTGAAGAACTCTGTAAGGAATCTGTTTCATTCGTCAAATTCACAATCGGTCCCGCAAGGTGGAGCAGTTCAATGAGTGAAATTCACATGGTGAGCAGTAGTTAAAAAAAAGTCTACCAGGCATCTCGCTGGTTACTCCGGGCAGAATGTCAGAGAATGTCATTCGGGCGGCTAGCCAGAAGTTTAAAGTGGTCACGGTCTTTGTCTACCTCGACTGCTTAGTAGACTCTGCTGGAGTAATGTGAGTAACGAGATATTTCTCCACCCCTTCTCTCACCCCTCTCTTTCTCGATGCGAATAAGCCATGCCAAAATTGTTTAATGCTATGTTCCCACCGAACGAAACCGCCATACCAGGATTCGCAGTACACTTTCGGGTGTGAAAACCTCGCATACTCTGATAAACCTAGTTGCAACCCCATTTGAATTCATCCGTCCATGAGTGGTTGTCAAACCAAACAAGCCTACAACTTGAATTTCAGTTCATTTTCTTATTTTACGCCTTTCCGTGTTCTCACACTTCGTTTTTAAAAATTGAGGATGAAACCACTTCAATCTCGGTGGGAACGCCCTGCTGAGGTTTCGTGGTTTGGTGGGAACGTAGCATAAAGAAACCCAGCCATTTGAAAGGTTCTTCTTACAATTTTTGATCACGTTTGCTTCGGATAATTGGAGTTTCTCATATGATCCTTGTGGGATATATGCCCAATATTTAAGGATCCAACGTCTACCTACTACCGTACAAAGAATATTGAACTCCAGACCAGGCCTGAGCATCAATCAACAAGTCTTTCCGTGGCGAGTTGGGAGCATAAAGTTGGATGAGGTCTCTTTCTCTTCTTGTTCCTTTCGTCACTTGCTTTTGGTGGCCTTTCTAAAGGACTGACGTTAACTTCCACATGGAATCGATTCGAATAAGAGAACTGAATATCGTGAAAAGAAAATTCTAAATCTGTTTGTCGTCAAGGCGTTTCAGTAGTTGTCACTGCTTTTTTTAAACTTTTTTAAACGTTTTTATTTTCGAAGCGCAAATATTAATTAAAGACCTTCACGGTTCAACAAACGTCCTCCTAACTTAATTGCAAATGCGAACGATTGAATAACCAATCAGCGCTACTTTTCGCCGTGTCTCAAGCAAATGTGACCGCTAGTTTTTCTGAAATTCAAAGTCGTTTGACTTCTTTTTCGGCTTTGTTTGAAGCATTGACTAAACCTGCTAAAATCTAAGCAAACAAGTTAGTGAAACCGGCGGAGACTTGTCGTGTTTCATGTTAAATGTCCAAACAAGAGCGATATAAATTTGGAAATGCTGGCTCAGTGTGTCGAGGTTAGACTGAGTTCTAGTGGCTGACTGCAGCAGGCAGTCGCACGTGGATCCATATAGACTCGTTGGTATGCCTCGGGGATTGGATGGCGCATATTCCAATACCATTTCGCGGGCTTAATGCGCACTCCCTACACGTATAGAGAGGGGGCACAGTGCGAGCTGAGGAGCTGGTGGTCTTTTTGCATCATGCAGCTTCTCTATTTTGTGTGAAGTGTGCCAATGGCACAGTCTGCTGTCAAGACAGCGATGTGTGTCCGGAGGTCTGGCGTGCTTAGCTCATCAACAATCGACTGAGTGAACGCCAGATTTGTTTTGTAATGATAACCATAGTCTCATCGGAACACTTTGTCTTCGAAATTCCCACAAGGTTGTCCGTTTTTGACATAAGAAAGTGCTGCTTACTTGAAAGCATTCGGTGCTGCTAAGTCTACCGCAACCACTAAATTTGAAGTAAAAATCACAGGGTCATCCGTTTTCGGGGATTCAAAAGCAAATTTAAACAAAAACACAGTCATCACTTTTTTTCATGTCAAAATACTGTTTGCAACTATCAATGGAAAAGTGAAATTTTTGCAGGACGCTATTCTTATTTTGGACGCCTTTTTCACTCATATTCGTTTTCAAAGCGTCAATAGTTTTCAGCTCGTGTGCACAAACATCACCTTTTGAATAGCCCAACAAAAAGAAAGCCAACGTCGACAAATCACGCTATCTTGCTGGCCAGTTCACATACCAGATCGAACACATGCAGTGATTGACACGTGCAATGATTGCTAAACGATGCAATGATTAAACTAAACGTACACAGTCTCGGATGATAGTTCGATGTGACGTATATGATTGCAGCACCCTTCTTCTTTTTCGGCTGGCGCTACAGTCCGTTGTGGACCTGGGCCTCAGTCAACATGCAACAGGCGCCTCCAGTTTCGTACACTCAGCTGATTAAGGTTCCTTTCCAGCTGGTCACGCCATTGGAGGCGAGGTCTTCCTCTACCACGTTGACTCTCGGGGTTGAACTCGAAGACTTTCCGAGCCGGAGCGTTAGTGTGCTATGCAGCACCCGTTTAAAGTGCCACTAAGGTCGTAACCTCTTAGTGAGTACTACTTCGAGTTTATTTTATGCAAAATTTCCCAAAAAATGCCATGATGAATACATTGTATATCCCATCATTCTCAAACTTCTGATGAACCATCTTCGACTAGCTCCCCCACTGAAAGTTGGAGCACACATGTCCACTTCCACATACGCTGCAGAAACTCAGCATTCCCCTCTATAATCAAACTTTGTTGTTCTTCTTCGTCAGGGCATTACCCTCACACGACAAAACTTGACCCCGGACCAACTCCTTCCTGAAAACAAAAAAAGAAAATAAAGAAATTTGCCTCCGTCGGATTATCCGCTGGAATTCCTTTCAAAGACAACCAAAAAACCACTCGGAATGGAACTAAATCGTCGAGAATGAGTCTCCTCGTATTTTGTTAATCGCAACAGCCGAAAGTTCAAGAACTTTTTTCTGTTGACTGGCTGGCTGTGTTAACCGGAAGACTTTGAAAAACAACTTAATACCCCGTCCGAAAGTCTTCACTTATATCGCGCCCCAAGTTCGTCATAGATGATTAATTTCTGCGAACAACCATGACATTTCCAAAAAACAAAACACACACTCACTCACATCTGCTGTGTGGGTAGCTCGGCATTAGCATGTGGATTGTGGAGCCGCCCGGGACAGGACATACGTATGAAGTTGTAGCCCAAAGCGTGCGAGTTCCGAGGTTCCGCAACTCTCGTGTGTGCCCAGTTCGTCACACCGAGGCCGTTGTTGATTTTGGACTTATTTTCCTTCTCGTTCACTTTGCGATAATTAACATATTTTTTGTTTGTTTAAACATGTAAGGAATTGAAGATCGACTTTTTTTCTCTCGTTTGTTTTTATTTTTGGTGAGCTGACGTGTCTCGAGGCACTAGCACGCCCCTTGGCGCGATTGCCTGCTAATTAAAGCGAAATTCTCGCAGTACTGTTTGTCCGGGGGGAATGGTCCGCAATCTGCTTATATTTTATTTTATTTTAAAACGAAGACCAATGAATTGTGAGTAATGGTTAATTTTGTTCTTGTATCCTTTCAGGTATGTTGATGTCTTATTTGTTCCTCCAAACGAAAGGTGAGTGCATGCGTGTGGAAGCCGAGGGGGTGTGGTGTGGGTGGATCCATGTTACTCAGCGTGTTCCTGCCAAGAAAATGTCGCTTTCGACTGTGGAGGTTAGATAAACATGCTTACGCGAGAACGCGGCAAACAAGTGTCGTTCCCATGTCAAAAGTGTCATGTAATCCGGTGGTTTCCGCACACGAAGCAAATCACACAATTTTGGAAGGGAACGGGTGGGCATGGTTTGCTTGTTGCCGTAGATCTCGCCGATTCAAGTTGACAGGTGGGCGACAACCTGTCCCCAGCGGAGGAAGGAGATTTCTCACAGCAGCCTTTGAGTGTGGCTCGACGGGCGTAATTGGAATTGCTTTCAATCATGAGAAGAACTCAGGGTTGGTTGTCAGGGTTCAGGGTTGAGGTCACATGAAGGAGATCTCGCTTTAAAGAGATATTTTGACTGGAATTTTTGGCGAGATTTTCTGTCTCTTTCCATTGTGAACCTACCTACGACTGCAATGAGTGACTGGTGAGAGTTGTGTCGGGAACAGAACCCAGGCACCTGGTGTAGACCTTGAAGTGACTATTCACTACGACACGCCTGCCACTATCCAAGGTAGGTAGTTAGCCGCATTATGCACTTAGGCCAAAATAAACCCATTGTACCACCACATGGGTGTTGGAGACGTGGAGAGGGTTGTCGTGAATATGACAGGCAGGCAGTTATGTCAACAAATTGGACTACTGTGAAACTGTCTGCAACACAATTGCCGTCTCACCTCAAACGTGGACTCGCCTTAGATTGAATTGCTGTTGGACAAGGGTAAATCACAAGCCCACAGTAGACATCTACAAGGGCAGCCACTGGGAACCCCGACAGAGCTTATTGTTTCTCAGCCTCTGATTCTCCACGAACTTGAGCGCCGTCCAATGGATTTTAGCTTCTGCATAAGCGGACTGCGAAAGACCTTTCCGATTACAAAAGAACTTGTAGCGGTGGCGTATATAACGCCATTTCTGTTAAATCCGGCAAAAGGGATTGTTTGAGATGCGACTTGACTTAAAGTACGTCATCATTGAGCTCATGGATCAATCCAGTTAAAGTTACAATTTCCTTTTAAAAACACTGATCGAATTTTTGAAGTAATGCAGAACAGATTACATCAGCATGATGCTGAGAATTCAACAGATCGCCGTTGTGTTGGACCCCTGTGTTGGGCATTTTGATGGCATGCCATTATCAAAAAAAACCCTCGTCCCAACTTGAGGCGAACTTTTCACCAGCAAAATCATTCGACAGAAACATAGTGGTAATCACAGGTCCAGGGTATAAGTGGGATGCATAAAGACTTGCCAAACAAGCTCCTGGATTTTCTGGCGAGAAGCTAGCGATGTGTGTGCCCTCGTGTCCATATGCTTCCAGACTGTCTTTGTTATTGACAATACACAATACAATTAAAATTTTTGAAATACAAATTAACAACTTTTGCCCTAGATCTGAAACTTCTCTAAAGCGGACAGCAGCTGGATCATTTTGCTTGTTCTGAAGGGGTTCAAATACACGAGCATCTTAATGCCGGGACCATGTCGAATTGTCCGTAAAGAGAGGTGTCCCATATAGAGGGGTGTCCGTAAAGTGAAGTGCCAATCCGCTTGACGTTTTCGTAAGTGTTCCACTTTTTTGTCACCAATCAAATGGGTTGCTGTTGTTGCGCTTCAGCGGAGATTTGCAGATGGAAATTCGGTCCAAGAGATTATTCGGCGTTACCCGAGGTCGTGTCATACCGATCAAATGGTTTTTTGTGTAATGTGGGCAATCTAAACAGTGGTGGTCAGTCTCGACGATTTCCATGCTTTTATCGACAATCGCCCTTCCAGTGCATCTTTGACATCGAATTTACCGGAACGAAATCGACGGAACGCAGACCACGAGACTGTTGTAGGAATATCTTGCTCTGAGTCGAGGCCAAGTTGTTCAATGCGCCCTACCTGATCTGGCCGCGCCCCTTGAAATTGTTGGAATTGTAGACGACTGTGGGGATCATGGCTCAGTGCACCTGGATGAATAACCTGCCCCAAATGCCATCATCGATCGTACGCAGAAATCCACTTTCGACGAGCCCAAGAACTACTTTCGAAACTAAGATATATTACTGAATCGCTTCCAAATCCCGGCTGCGCCGACTGTATAATGGTCACCTTTACTCAGAGACGACAAAACATACAAAATGTCTTGAATCTGTGGGCTGACCTCGTAAGAACTATACTAATGGAAGATCAACCTTTTACACATTACCTGAGAAGGCATACAAATCCCAAGTGGATACTGGCTTCTAGGCACGCTTTTGGCTTTATAAGACTCCTGTAATGCCACCTGAGTGTGGTCGTCTACACATTTCTTGAATAGAAGAATGGGACATTCTAAGCCAATGCACTCTTCGAGGCTTTGGATACGGTAAAAATGCAGTAATTGTTGCACAGTCCGAAATGGGGAGGGCCAAGCTTCTACGGCATCGACTTTATGTTGTGCATGCTATCATCCTATCAAGAGTGGATGAGAATATACGGTCTTATGTCGAGTTCGAGAGTTTGAGCAGCATTTTCTGGAGAGATTTGCGTGCTAGGTACTACTAGCATCAGATCAGATGTTCTGCTTAAAGTCCCCTGAGCAACTCAGAGCAAAATAAGCTAAATTTCAATTTTCCAGCCTGCATTACCTGCGAAAGCATGATTTGGAAACAAGTTAATTTCAACTTGTAGCTCCGCCTGTCGATACGGGCAAAGCCCTTCAACTGCGATGTAAAGAATCCAGTTACAGTTCCTTGACACCCATGAACTTTGATCACAATAGTGTCCTGTCAAGGTGCGTCTCCTCACACCGCAGCATGTAAGACTTCGTTCCCTGCACGCAACACTGTTTCAATGACATGCTATGCGATGTGTGTACGTATTCGAGAATCCTAACATACATGCCCAATGAACCGACAAATTCCTTTCAAATCCACCGCCCCTCCCGTCGTCATCTATGGTCTGCGCTAGTGAAAGCAAAAATCAATACTCTGTAACCCAAGGCAAACAAACTCGAGTGAACTCAAAGCCGAACAACAAAATGGTTCTCGATTCGGGGGTAATGTCCCCTCCTGGCTGTTGGCGTATTTGCATTCCGCGGTGTGTCTACTCCTCACTAAACTTAGATTCTGTTTGAACAAATCGTTAGTGGGGCATTGTTGTGACGCTGAATCATTCACACTCTCGTCCTGAGAAGGGGGTTCTTATTTTTAGAGCAAAAAAAGAAAGACACACGGAGCGACTGTCTGGATTTACTTCACGGATATTGTCGTATTTCGAGCCACATTTAATTGGAAAATTCGTGAAAATGTCATGAGACAGACCGTGCCACTTGGATTTATACTCGAAATGAACGGATGCAGGGGCGAGGCGGGCTTTAATGCATCCACTTCTCGTCTGTTGATCATGTGAGCCCCTGTTTGGCTTTTTACAATTGTCACCCGGTATGAATGATAATTACACTAGCTTCATTTAACACACATTCGGTGCGGCAAAAGATCGATGACAATTAACACTTCTCGGGACTTCCTGGAAAAGCAAAAAAAAGAAGAAAAAACAGCGAAACAACAGCTCTTCATGTGATTGATACGGCTCTCGTCATTTTTGACATCAACAAACAGTTAGCACTGTTATGCAAAGCAATTAAACTTCTTGTTACTCTTGACGTCAGTTGTTGTTCTCTTAACTTGGGTTTCGCGAGATTTACTTGATATGGATTGTTTTTCATTATTTCCAGCAACAGAGCAAATGCGTCGTTAACCTTCGTTGAAAATGTTTAATTTTTGGCGGGAGCGGCGGTACAGTTTTTGTCCGTCTGTCAGGTCTGTTGACTTTTTACTGCTTTTTTTTTTTTTTAGGTCAAATCATTTAAATCGTGCAACAATGTCGAAGAATGACATGAAAGGCATGAAATGACCCTTTTTTGTCTCTGAGTACGCGTATAGGTACGCCCTTGCGTTTTGTAGCAAATGTCGCGTGTCCGATGTTAATTGCTTCGATTTTCGGAATGATTTTCTAGTACATACCTAGTCTACATAAATTCGAAACGTGTAAGGAACGATGTAACATGAAGCCATAACATTCTTAGCCATGACCGTAGGTTTTGTTGGGCTTGTGGTCGTTGCATGTCTCCGCACCTGTGTTGTGCATGCTGTAATGGAATTTGTCAGCAGTAAGCGTATAATTGCTCCTGATTCAATGCTAATAGCATGCGCGCCTCCAGTCTGGATAATTCTTTGACCCTTTCGTTATCTGAATACCCTTGTTCTACTTGGATTCATCTGTGTTGAGCAGGATTTCAGATTCTGTCAGCCTTGAATTCGAAGTGATCATGTTATGTGATATCGAAATTTCTGTACATCGCTCGTTGTTTTACAAGCCCTGGAACTCATCTGAAGCGTCTAATCAAGTCACTAAGTTCTTTACAAGACAGCAGAGCTCTAATCACGTATAACGACAATCGTCTGACGTTATCGTTTGGACGATAGTTGCGCTTCGTGTAAAAAACGATAGCGACTGAAAGATATCATGAACTAAGAATGTGCTGAAATCTGAGAATGGAATGGATAAAAAATTCAGCATAACTCAAACTGCATGCAAAGTAACCGGCGATGGTGACGGACTTACATTCATCGACGAATAGTTGTCTGAATAATGACTGAATGATGAGAGCCAGGAAATCAAAGTAACGTTTAAACGCTTTCTTGCCGTCCTTTGCTGAACATTTATATCAGCTGGCGTCAAGACTAAGTTCATACACTCCATTCAAGACGGATAACACGTCATCAGTACACTGCTCCGGTTGATTAAATGAATTTTCTTGGAACAAGATTTATTAGCTGTCGCTACTGAGTGCTTCTGAATTGCCACTAAACAAGAGAAGATGTTTGCTTCGAGGCTCTCAAGATTTTATATATTTTTTAAGCCAGAGTCAAGACATGGGTGGTAGAGGTCGTGAGAAACATAGGCTTGCTCTAATTCTACAAGCGCCATTACAAACACATTTACTGCCTCCGTTTTCAGATGTGAGAGAGCAGTGAGTTTAATATTTTTTTTTCACATCTTCTGTGCTGCGTCCAAATGGTATTCCGATGTTGGATCTAGCTTTAGCCATTTGTTTGTGAATGTCTAGTTCGGATCTGCCATCAGTTGAAAGACAGCTTTCAAGGGGTGTACTGGAAATCCTCAACTCTTAAAACCGATTCTCCAGCAATGTTTTGTTGGGCAGCTGAAGGAGTTTCAAGGCTGATCGGTTTCTTTGTTAAGTGCTTATTTTCAGTACGACGTCGTTATCATTTCGTGGGGGTTGGTTATGGGGTGGAGAAGTAGACATGCACCGTCAGCATTGGGTTCAGTCTCAGTTGTCTTGCTGCTCCAGTTGAATTGTGAGACTCAATTTTATATATCACTTTCCTGTTAACGAAGCACATAGCCTATCACCACAAGAAACAAAATTAGTGTTAAGAAACAGTGCTGCCTTATTTAAGGTTTGGTTTGTGAGTAATCCGGCATTAACTCCGTCTTACTTAGGTCCAGTTGGACCCATTAGATGAGGACCTACTCTTGGTAGCATTCTAAATTGTACCTTTATGTTGGGTGTTGTTTCCCCATGAATCTGCAAGTCTTGCCTTACTCCACTTGACCACCTTTGTGCACAGCGTGACATTTGAATCCGTCCCACGCAGCCTTCACTGCCTACGGCACTCCAGGTGAACTCTCTGTTCACACTTACGAATGTCCAAAATCTATAATCAGCACAGCAAGTGGTGATCTACATTCTAACCGGTGTTCTATAATTACAAGTTGCATCGTGCTAACTTACTTATCAGACCGACGCCCCTTGGTGGCTCTAGGCCTAAACAGTAGCTGCCTCCCTGATAGTTCTGGGCACGCTGCTTCCAGTCATCAAGACCAAGCTGCATTGCGTCCGCGATTACTTGGTCTCTACGCCAATATCACAACGACCGCGCGGTCGTGCGACGATTTAAGCAGGATACACGTAAAGCTATTAAAGAAGTCACAATGCAGCGGTCGCGCTATGATAGTTCACTGACCGTTATATGGTAAGCGCTAGCACAAATTTCTAGGTAGAGCTACTTCTACCAACTCGGACTTTTGACAGTTGTGAAACAAATTTCCCTTATTTACTCGTGATTTTTCCTTTCTGATAATCTCAGGCAACTATTTGCATACGTAATTAAATTTCTGTAGAGATTTTATGTGAAATAATTGCATTTTTTTTCTGGTAAAATGAATTTTAGACCACTTTACTTGTGAAACGCGCGCCTCTCATTGTGAGTTGGAAATGTGAGAGAGCCGCGCTTTGACATAATATTCTCGTAAGCTCGATGAAACGCGTACTGAAGCCTATCAACGCCAAACCGCGCGAACGCGTCGTTGTGATTTGGCTAATATACCGAACTATTTAAACCATATCTGTCGAATCTGAGGACTGATTGAGTTGCTTGCCAACGGGTAGAAGTCACATGTCAGACAGCCAATCATGTCTGTTATTCCGACACGCTTTTCCGATTATTCTAGAAGCTGTTGAAAAAATGCACTACAAATTTCCCATACATCACTCCGGAAATGCCCCACCACCTCAAAACTAATATTTGTCACAATTCCATTTTTGTCATACTCAGAGATAATTTCTGCAAAAATCAAAGTGTGCGCTGGTTCATTGACTACAACTTGGGTTGGGACATTTTCGGCTTTGTTGTCATTTATGGGTCAATTGTAATAGAAGCAATGGAAATGGATGCATTAGCAATTTTGGTATTATCTATGTTAGGTCCCACGAGTAGGGGAGAAAGGGAAGGTCGGGCTGTGCAGAGATCCGCATTTCACAGCTAAGGCAGGATTAATCCAGAGTTTGCCAGGACACACCGTTCTTGACTGACCTAGTTGTTCAAGTGGCCCCCAGCCAGGCTGATCCTCGGCACGGGTCGTATTACACCTTGATCCAGCCCACCGGATGGGAGGGTAGAGATTGGAATTTTTGGGTGGTAGGGAAGGGATAGTCGTCGCTTACTTTGCCGAATACATACTGTCGCAAGGCCCAAGGACGTGCATCCTACGCAGGCCCAAGAGAACGAGCGTTCCCCTGAAGAAGCTCAAGATGTTCGACCAAATATCTCGCTGTAGCATTTGTTGTCCGGTGGTCGCCCCGTGTAGGCAGTAAGTCTTCATGTACCGGTTGCTCGGTAAGGATCGTCAAATGACTTTAGCCTACGAGTCCGGACCTGACCCCTTAACATAACCTACAAACTCATTACAAATACATGTGACAGTCTTTTAAGCTCTGCGACTACACTTAAACAATGAGATTTTTTTCTGATCAGATTTTCTGTTCAAAAATTGTTAAAAAGTGCTGGATTTCAATAGCCACACTGCCACACTGCCCACTGGTCACTTAACACAAGGCAAATGGATGTCATCACGAAAGGGATGTGTTCAGCAATTCAGTTGCAAAGCGAAGTGACCAGATTAGGTCGAATTCATTCAGTTCACTTCACGATTTGTAAGTGACACATCACTATTTTACGAAGAACATGTAAAATAGAGTGAAACATCCTAAATGGGACACTCCAAGGGACTAAGAAAATGGGAACCAATTTGGACGTGTCCACCCCGATTGGAGATGATCTCTAAATTGGTACAAATATAATTATGTCACTCTCAATTAAAATGTTCCTGAAATGTTAACGTTCCAAATATATGAAACTACCAAAATGACCGTTGGGGCAACAACAGAATAAGAGCAAGGATTTTCTTTTACAACCACATTTCCGACATTTCGGGGAAATTGCATATTTTTGGTAGATGTACCTAGGTGTGCACATCCACTAAATCAGCTCTGCCGCTTGTGATTTCTACTTCTCGTTGCTATTTGTCCCAATTTAGAGGTTGTTTTTCAACATTTTTTTTCTAATTAAATCGTTGCCCCATGATCCATTTCAGAGCTGCCCGCTTACAGAGGTTCACTTATATGAAAAAAACCGAGTGTATGCGTGTTGTGCGATACATTTCGGAGGTGCCCCAATTACAGAGTGTCCCAATTTGGAGGTTTCACTATATATGAAGTACAGTCGTTCAACTTTGGAGTTCATACACCTTTCAAATAATCTATCGCATTGTCGGGCAGTTATAGTGAAGGCATTTGATAAGACGGCGAGTGACAATTTTGTACACACCACGCGATAACACACAGCTGCACTTGATGTTGTTCTTAATTCATGACAAATGAGATGGTTATTCCTGTAGTGGACGACGACAGCGGATACATGCGAATGTTCAGAGTGGCAAGGCTTTAATTCGCTGCAGCGTGCCCTGTCAGAATTCTGATTGGGATATTTCCCTCTTGAAATGCTTGCACATTCAAGGAGGTCTGCCACGGCTAGACAAAGCAAGATTATCGATTATATATGCATTTATGGATTGGATTGCAATATGGATTGGGTTCATCAATTGTCGCCAAGAGTTTGCTGAATATGAGAGGCCAGTCGCTAGAGTAACGTCGAGCGAAGTAAGGGCTTCCTTAGTATGATCAGAATAATGATCACGTGAATGGTGCTACAAACTTAGGTGGACTTAGGCCCAAATTCTAACGACTGGATGGCGCAGTTGCTTAAGTCTCCGCCCTTGGTTAGTGGGGTCTCCGGTTCGAATCCCAGTGAAAGCAAAGCCAATACGTTTTTATGTGGTTTTCAAATCTGGTCCAGTCACCATTTGCGGTTGGAATCAAATTAACGCTCCTATCTCTGGAAGAGGTGTGGGTATCACAATGGACCAACACGGTCTAAGTGTGCCGGCGAATTCACTAGCAGCCCCTTCCCCACCAGTACCCTATGCCACGAGCTGCGGTACCACGAGCGGCGTGTTTTTTTCGAAAGGTCTACTCTCCGAGCATTATCAGTGGCTTGAGATCAGTGGAGACGTGAATTACAAAAGTTGTTCGTGTCGAGAGTTGATCCTAGAGCCAAAGCAGGAGTCGACGAACATATCCCTTTCCCCACAGCGGTGTCCTGCTTTAAGTTGCTTTAAAATGTGAAATTCGCGTTCGTCAGGTCGGGCATATAGGTCTTCAAAACAGTTCAATGACACAGTTGCTATATCGTCAACAGAGCGACGAAGTGTCAGGAGTGTCTTGCGTTCATGAAATATCGAGAAGATACAATAAAAGCGCTCCACTCGCTTTTGGTCTCCTTTGGCCCAAAAGTACTTTAGTTTCCCTGACTCATAGCCATTAAGAATTTATTTGAAGTTTGATGAACAGATCTCACTTAAACTACGTTTGTCAGTGCAATTCTGATCGGGTTTTGCTTTTCGTGCTTTGTCGCAGCTTGGCCAAGCCCAGTCTTTTGATTGCGATCAGAAGACACAATGTCTGCCAGTTTAAGCAATGATTTCCATGGCCATCAGTACAACTGTTTATCGACAATTCTTTGCAAAAGATCATTGAAAGCAAGCCGCTTTGCATTCACCAAACCTCTCGTTCACATTCACTTCCAGACCACAATCTTGGTACAGTCGTCGTCGTCGTCGATACATATCAATCATCTCTGCGGAATACCGACCGAGCACACGTTGTAAACCCCCTCCACTCACAGTGTGCAACAATCGACGGAGAGCTGGTCGTCAGTTTTAGCAAATTTCTGAGTAATTGTCGGCACTTCAAAAGCAGTGCACATTAACTTCAGCAAAAAAAAAAACATAAAAAATCTAATTACCGAGCGATTGTAGTGCCAGCCTTATTTTCCCCCACTTGTATGTCATTTTTTAAAACCATATACAAAACAAAACAGAAACACGCCCCGCAACGCAAAAATAACAACCTGCCAGACGGACTGTCGCCGAGCATCCCCACACAACCACACCCCATCGAGAGTGCGGGTATGTGTGCGTCGGGCCGCGCATAAAGTGAAGGGGTTACTCATTGCCATGCTGTCATTTTCTAAAAGTATCTCGAAACATGTAACACGCTATAGAATTACGTACTGAAAGCAACGAACCCACCTCGTGATGGGGTGTCGGTGTGCACGTGCGGCTATGTGTTGGAGGCTTACTGTTGTGACATCCAGTGAATTCTTGCGGCTGGAATTTAACTAAATTGGTGCTTTTGTGTGTGTGGTGCTTTATTAAAGTTGAACGCTGCGATAACTGGATAATTAAAAATTAAACAAACAATTATCTCATATTATCGGACTGAATGATCGTAGCAGCAAGCTGGGTCCTAGATACAGTCGCCAGTGATTACGCCTGCTGGGGCTGATATAATCAATTCGGATTTATGTTGCCGCAAGAATGCGGCAATCACTTAAACATTAAGTCAGGTGTGTGGATGCAGGATTATCGCAATTTGTTGCGATTTTAATGTTGCTCAACTCTGCATACTCTTACTTTTTTTATTCGCAGTCAATCGCTTGAGCTTGAGTTGTGATTATCATAATTTCAAAAGAACGCAATTCGTTTTGTGCAATTGAGGACTTAGGGAAGGTTTGGTGGTGAAATGCATGTGCGTTCGTTGGTCGCCTGATCGTTTATTAGGCCGGTGGACACTGACTTATGAACAAGCCATCAACCGGTTGGTTGGAGATATTTGGGGACTGGAAGTCCATAAATATCCTGCACGGGAAAACCTGACAAAAAGCCAGCCAATTGAGTCATAATCTTAATTCATGCTTATCCGTGTTTGGTCACTGACTTCGTTTCGCATTTGCGTCAGTCACCCTCAGCGCTGATGGAGTACTTTTAACTTCAGATTGATTATTTTATAGCATGTGTATAGTGACTTCATCATTCGCTCCAAAGGGATTTTAACCTTCGAATTATTCCAGGGTTTTAGTCAGAAATTCAAGGAGTTGACTTACAGCTGCCGCAGCACGCAAGTTTGCAACGATGCGATGTTTCAATTGCTTTCGCGGAACTTAATCTCAGTAAACTTGATTTCTACAAATTCCAAAATGTGGAGTGCTCAACGAATACCTTCAAGGACAGGATTTTGTGCGAAGACATACGATTTACGATTCAAGCACTGGATCCCGTTGACTTGGTTTAACACGAATTGAGGTGATCCAACACGAGTGGTTGCTGAGAAGCTATGTAAGTCCAGGCCGTCTACTGGCTGTGGCGCCACACATTTCATTTTTGTAGTCGTGCTTATAAAAGGTGCTAGTTGATTTTTCAAAAGCTATAGAAAAGTTTTTTAAAAAAAAAAACCTAAAATTCAGAAAAATGCATGAAATCTTTATTTGAATCGATAGTACGGTCCATATAATTTTATGTTTGAAGATTATTTCATGCAAATGTTGACCTTGACTGCGCCTCAAATGTTCCATCCGCTTAGTCCAATTTTGGCATACTCTTTCCAACATTTCGGCCGGTATCTCACGATTAAATGCTTCAAGGTTGTCTTCCAATGCGTCAATTGAAGCGGGCTTGTCTGTATAGACATGAGCTTTAACATAGCCCCACAAAAAATAGTCTAAAGGCGTCAAATCGCACGATCTAGGCGGCCAATTGACCGGTCCCGAACGTGAAATCAAATGTTCACCGAACTCGCCTCTCAATAAGTCCATCGTTGCGCGTGCTGTGTGGCATGTGGCACCGTCTTGTTGAAACCACATGTCATGCAAGTCAAGCTCTTGCATTTTGGGCAAAAAAAGTTGGATATCATCTCACGGTTCATCTCACGTTCACCATTCACAGTTACGTTACGATTCGCATCATCATTGAAGAAGTACGGTCCAATGATGCCACCAGCCCCTAAGCCGCACCAAACTGTGACTTTTTCTGGATGCATTGGTAGCTGATATTCACTCCAAAATCGACAATTCTGCTTATTTACGTAGCCGTTGAGCCAAAAATGAGCTTCGTCGCTGAACACAATTTTTGAATTTTAAACAAATTTGAACATTCTTAACAGAGCACACATTTTGATAATAAAATTAAATAATTTGCAAGCGTTGTTCGTTTGCCGATTCACGGTTAAATTATAGACCAAACTGAAGATGTTTGACAGTGAAACAAAACACGAAACGTGCGTCAGCTGTTTAAATCAGTGTTGCCAAAAAGATAATAGCAAAAAAAATGACCCTTTATGTCTACAGTTCGTGATAGGTTGTCATCTCTTGGGACTACAAACTTTGACCAATTGCCAACAGTTCTTTATTGTCACAGTTCTTAATTTTGAATTAATCACAAACACTGCCTGACATTACTTTTTTGAGTATAATTTGGCGTAAATCTCGCACCTACTCAATCGCGAATCACTACTCTAGTCTCTATCACTACTAGTAATGCTGGCTTCGAAGGCCTGCATCGTATCTGCCTTGACGGCGAAGTCTTTAAACTTCTCATGAAGTTCACTGAGACTATTATTTGAGGATGGTAAATACAATAACGTACTCGGAAGGTCAATGGTGATCATGATTATCACCATCTTCTGACCCGCTAGATCCACTAAAGGGGTCGCGGCACGTACAAGGGATCTCCAGGACACTCAACCATGCGAATTTATGGACTCGTGCAAGCACCTCGTCCTGGATCTTCCAAGCGGCACGCATCGGAAGTCGTGATGTTGTGGACATTCGCGCCACGGGATCAAACCGTGGAAGCATACTTTTAATCCTCCGAGGTCTACAACTACTTGCTACTTGCTTGCACTCTTATCCTTTTGCCATGCTCAATTGGCGACCACTTTAATTTGCTGACAACTACAGTAGAATCTCGGAAACACGAACTATTCGACAAGTCGAACAATTCGTAAATATGATCGGAACATGTTTTATATCCGTTAATCTCTCTAAGATTTCAATGTTTTGCAAATGATACATTTTCAATGGAGAGATGAACTTCACTGGGCTTGGGTAAGCCACACCTCGCTTTTGCCAAGCAGTCTTTACTTACTTACCAGACCAGCGACCCATTCAGGGTCTGGGCCTGAACTATACCTGCCTTCCATTGCTGGCGGTCCTGGGCCCTCGGCTTACAGTCACCAAGACCAAGCTGTAATGGGTTAGCGATAACCTCGTCTTTATACCGGAGGTTTGGAACCAGGACGCTCCGATTCGAAGAGCCTCGTGGTCAGTGCGACTTCAAACTACATCCACATCTTGAGCTGTAGCCCGTGTGCTTCGCGGTTGTGTCTTTCCCCCTATTCACCTCCGACATGTAAATGTCAGGCCCCAAGAATTGTCTCCGCTGTTTCAGTAAACGTGTTGCTTTGGGCACCACTTATAAGAACTGACTAAATTGACATGATTTTGGTCCTTCGAGTCTGGAGCTTTGAGCCTAGTTGTTTCGATAAACCGAAGTAGCATCGGTTGCCAGGGCTCTCCATTATGATGTCGTTTGTTTAGACAAGCTTTTTTGCTTTTAGCATTCACACCCTCTTCACAAGGTGGTTCCTACCCCTAGTCCATCCAGAAAAAGTCCTCACGTTGTATACAAAAGATCATTTATGCATATTTTGTGTTCAACGATGTACCAAATCTTCAAGCATACAAACGAACCTCGCTTTAAAAGGAAACTGGTCACCGACAACTAAATTTCCTGCAGCACACTGCTCCTATTTACACAGTTAATGGCTTCAATTTGGTAACAAGGCTAAATTGAAGTCAACCACGAGGCAGCCACAGGACTCCTGTAATTTCATTCATAAACTTGCAAAAGAAAATCCCGTACAGCGCTGCAGGAGACGCAAATAGAAAAACACCGTGACTACATCGTTCCACTCAGTGGGACTGGGACTGGGTCTGTCCCTTTTTCCGGAAAATCGATTTACATATTCACTTTCGTAAGTAGGAAACAGATTCAAAATAGGATGTAAAAGGAAGAAAACTCATTTCCTTCGCACCCCCACACTCGAGTGCAACGGATGCACAGCGCCTCCCCCAAAGGGGGCGCTTCGTGTGAGTAGGTCACTTGTCTGCAGGACCAGAATTAATTCATTTCTGGTTTTGTCTGCACTGACTTGGATGTATGTTGTGTGCATATGTGTTTGTGTGTAGGATGTCCTGCATTGCATGTGGAAATTCTCTTGTAAAAAAATACGCTAAGGGGTAATTTCATGCGAAAGACTTTTCACTTACATTTGGAGCACAATTTACTGTCAATGCGCGTGTGGGTACTTTGTGGCGAGCTTACACGATGTTTAAGCAGGAAATGAATGCTTCTGTCAATCACGTTGGAGGGTCCTATTCGGAGAGGTTCCAATCTAGGGAAATCAAATTCCCCGAAATGTACCGTTTTGTTGGACGCAATTACTGATCGTTTAGCATAATTGTGGTGCCGTGTTATGATCGCATTGTTGCTTCGGAGAATGTGCTTTTCCTCTCTCTCTCTTTCCAGATCTCTTTGAATAAACTTAAGTAATGTAGGTTGTGCGTGTGCAGACGTTACGGTACTACCACTGTCATTATTTCACCGATTCTTGAGAACCTATGGGGGGTGTCCTCTGGCAAACTGTGAAGTATTTTTCTCCTGTTGTAGTAGCCATCTGTGAAGGCAATGACCTGTGGTGGTAGTGGAGTGCGATCTTATTTCAACCGAATTATGAACACCAAGAACTCGTGATGGTACAGACCGCCAAAAGGATGTCACCCTTCTAGACGCTAGATCGCTCTTATCAACTCTTTCTTTCTAAACTCCCCCTCAAAGCATTGTTTTGTATTTTTCATCAGAAGAAAACGAGCGCTTGCGGGCATGATTTCATCTGTTCTTTAGTGGGCGATTCTAAGCAACTTGGCTGGTGTCACTTTTTACTTAAAATTCGAGTAAAATCCGCGCAATAAATCAGCTTCTGACTGCCATCTCAAAATAGCCGGTATTTTCAGGGACTCCTCTCCGATTGCATCATGTCATGCTTTTCTTTGTGATCCGCAGCAGTGAACCAAGAAAAGCATTGCATTTAAAATTCCCAAACTAGAATTTTCATCTAAGACACATTGAATCTTTCAAATTAAATCCCTCCCACCGCCAGCAGCACACCATGAATGGCCACTGACAAGATCAATCAGCAAGAGGTTGATGAACGCCACAAGCATTCTTTAGAGCAAATAAATAAAACTCTGATCTGAGTGTGCACTTGACGAATTTTCATAATTTGTTAGATAATTATACTCAAAATCACTCCATTAAGCCCGCCCACTTGCGGAGGCCGCCAACCCAGGCAGACAGCTGCTCGTTATATTTTCAGACATTCGAGAATAAAATTGTAAAAAAAATGATTTAGATTTCTCTCTTTTTTACTTTCCTACTTGACACATTAATTGATTTGGTGTATTTTTGGCAATCGCTGTGTGTTATTATTGAGCGATGTGGAATAAGTCACAGAACGCGGTCTGAAGGTTATTTGTTCTTAAATATCACCGATTGACCTTTGAATCGGATGAGTTGAGAGATTTCTTTGTGTCTTGTTTTGTTGGCTAGAGGGTGATGCGAGAGAGTGATTTGAGTTTATTTTTAATAATTTGAAATACCTACAGTGTTGGCCAAAACTTAAACGACTTAGATTCTCTGTGACCGGATTTGTCTATTCCTCCTTTCGGTTTTGAAAATTATTTAATTGCAGGTGTTTAAGATTAGCTTAGGAAGAAGTGGCCGACTTCTGTGTAGAAAGGCAGAAGGCCAAGCATTAGCCCGTTGTGTTACCACGCGGATGTGTGCAATTAGTGCTCTTAATAAATCGTAGAAGAAGGCTGATTCTAATGTTGAGCAGTTCTGCCAAATTGTCAAAGAAGTGGGCCCCCAAAAGTCTGAGTATACCGGATGAGGAGAGCACAGCTGCAAAGCAATCGTTCAATGGTTTTTCCTTGTACTCGTTCATGCAGCTTCTGTAGAAATCATTATAGGGATGGTTATGGTTAAGGCCGTTGCGTTGTGAGTTGGTGCGTCGACCCCTTAAGTACTTTGTGAATGCGCTCGTTGCCAGGGTTCGATTCCCGGTACGAGCAAAATAATTTTCACGGCACCACCTATTTCGAGTCACTAACAATGCTCAAAGAGTAAAACTATAAAATACTTCTCAAAATGGTCATTCGAAGTCGACATAAAATGAAGGTTCAGATTAATGTTGACTAAATTTTGGGATTACTCGAACTATTGCGGGTACCCACAACCATATGGGTACCCGATAATAACTTACCCGAAAATACGGGTACCCGATAATTACTTATCCGAAAATACGGGTACCCGATAATTTCTTAATATACCCGAAAATACGGGTACCCGCTAGTACCCGATAATTTGTTACCCGAGTAATACCCAAAAATACGGGTTCCCCCGACATCCATCCATATTCTTTCATGGAAAATAAACAAAGCGGAAGCTGTGTTGGTTGACCATACATTTTTTGTTCCCCAAAACTTCAAACAATCCATTAAAAATGCAATTCTCTCAAAATGGCCGATATTCTGTCGAGCAACTTTGTTTTATAACTGTTGTGTTTGTCGCCATGCTGTCCAATAATCTTTAGATCATTTAAGCTGGAGTGTTATTCCAAGCTTCGCTCGGCCGATGTACAACATACCTTCGAGACTCATTCTTAAAAAAATTTGAGGGTATGCTTCGGGTCATTGGGATTTCATCCTCAGCATAAAGGATCACGTGTAATTAGTCGGTGTGTTAATCACTGTTTGGTGGATTGGTTCGACGGATCCAGATCCGAAAGCGTTTCCCAACCACGACAGTTGATTATAGTATAAGAGAGAGAATTCAAAACTTCAATGATCATTGAACACACTACAGTCCTGGCCTCAACCAGCCAGTCAATGGAGCCAGCAGCTTACCAAAAGGTCCCGGTTACCTCATTAAATTCTGATGAAAATGTAAAGGCGTCAAAACTAAAAATCGATAAACACCAAATCACGCACATGACCTATTAACACGTTATTTGGCACAGCAATTGCATCATGGTTATTTGCCCACTGCTAAGTAATTTATTTGCCACGACACCCTGTGTTATAAATTTTGATTAAATAGCCATTTTCTAATAGAACCCAGCCAATGTTTATAAATACCACTCACAATCTATTAAACGCTTAATTTCTAAGCATTTTAATCCGCTGACAGCCACAGTGTGCTTGTGTTCCAATTCATCAGTCACGTGCTGTCAAAAAATCGATACGAAGCGCAATTCGAAGATCGTTATAATGTCCCAGACAAAAACAAAAATCAACAAACAAGCTTCGATAATGACAAACGAGTTTTGGTTCTCAAAAGATCACCCACAAAACGCCATGCGGTTACGCAACGAAATGTTTTGTCTGACAGTTCGGTACACTTTGAACACGGCCTTGAGATTATGTGTTAAGAACATATTTTGCATTTATTTCTTGTTATCAAAACATTCTTTGTTTTTGTTTTCAGTGCGCAAACATATATGTTCTGCGGTTTCGGGAGTGAATTCTTAAGATTTTTTTTCGTAGATTGACACAGTCGTGTACGGCCCGTGGTGTGTGTTGTCACTCACTACATGGCACTTTGTGCTGTGTGCATTCTATTTTTAACTTGGAATGTTCCCAGCCCCACGTGACAAGTGTGAGAAGCTTGTCTAGTTTTTGAACATTTTTTTAGCATTGTCTGACCTTAGATGGGTGATAGACTAGGACACACAAAGTGGGTTCGTCCTTTAAAATTTTTTCAGCGAATGTAAATCGATTTTTATGATGACTTGTTTACTTTCAGCATTTACGTGAAATCCTCTTACATAGCGTCTTTTGTACAACGCCCTAAATGCACGTGTAATTAGCAAACGACGGGGACACGGATGGTGTCAATTGTTACACTAACGCCGAACACAGATACACACGGAATCTCAATAGTTGATGAATGTCTGAAACATTACATTGACACCGAAATTTTATCATGTTCAACTGGTTCATAGAACTGCGAACGAACATTTCCCGCGGATACCGTAAAATTTCATAGAATACCAAGTTATACGTACTAGACTTCCACATGGAGAAACAAAATGGCTTCCATTGCTTTGTGGTACTCGTCAAAAAGTCAAACAAACAGTGGTTGTTGATACAAGTTTTCTCTTCTTTGAAGAATGTTAGTTTCTGCCTAAATAAACTTACTTAGTTGTTATCAGCCATCGTTGCCGAAATTCTATCTGCTCTCTGAACATATTTTCTCACTTTGTCTCACTTTCAGACGAAGCTCTTCGAGCGATCCACATAGATGTCACTAACGATGCTCAAAGAATATTCCTATCCTTCTCAAACTGGCCCTTTGGAGTCGGCATAAAACTGTTGGTCCCTTCCACTCGTGAGAGAACAATGCCACGCACAACACGAGTTGTTGCTGAGAAGGGCACTGGCCCTGTACGGGCTATAGCGCCACTCATATTATATCATATTACTACAAAAATTGCAATGAGTGTGCTAGAAAAGACTGACTTGGAAGAGTATCGCCAGACGATTTAGTTAAAAATGCAGGAATGAATTTCCAAGAAAATTACTATTTAGGAACGCAATGGATTATAACCATTACGTTCATTTTTTATGTTAAAAAATAGTAGGCGTCTTTTTTTATAACCTTTTTTATATTCCCTGCGCGCGCTCAATGGATTGCTAATACCCTTAAGTGTCCGGGGTCAAGACAGAACAGAATAGAGGGAGCAATGGAGAGGAGGTCTCTGTGCACATTGGTCTTAAATATCTGCAGGTTGTGTGAAGTATTAGCCTGGGAAGAGCATTCCATATTCGTGTATGAGGGCTGAAAACTAGTCTCTAATTTTAACTGTACTTCCGAAAGTAGGCTTAAGGGCAAACTGATGAGCATTCCTGGCGAGACGAGTACTGTTGGCTAGCACTCTTGAGCATCGTCTGTTAAAGTAGCGATAAAATACGGACAAAGAAGAGATGGTACGTAGATGTTCGAACGAGTCTAATGACTGCAATATTATTGTCTCCTACAAGTTCTATGGCTCGCTTTTGGATTTTGGGTTGATTTGGGAGCAGCAGATGAGGTATGTGCGTTGTACTCAAGTTTGGGTGGATATACGCCTTCTAAATTAAATCCAAAGACAACCTGAACATTTCGCATTTTTGGCGACCTCAAATATGTCAAGCTCGATACCAAAAATGGAAAGCTTGATTAAAAATCAGGCTTCATTATCAAGATGAAGCGACAGCTCAACCGCCTATTATTTATAAAAAAAAAACCCTCCAATATAAAAAATATAATAATAAATAGGTAAATAAATTAATAAATACATAAATACATAATAAATAAATTAATTAATTAATAAACAATTAAATAATAATAATATATATAAATTCTTAAATAAATAAACAAATAATAGAAACAGTAATATAAACAACTAAATATTAATTCATTTATTAGTTCATTTACAAGCCTATTACCGTGACCGTAAAATAATAATTCAACAATCGCTCTAAGGTGAAGATTTGAAGTTGAGCAATGCCACGGAAAATTTAACGTCATTTTTAGCAATTTGTTTTGCAATGCCTACAATTTTTGAATATGACACTTTACTGAGTTCCCCTAGACTTGGCAGCCGTAGAGCATAATAGCTTGGAGAATAACCCTATGGATAAGAATGGATAGGGAAGATTTTTCGGATTATAAAGTAGCTTAGTGACAATATTGATTTTGCATTTTGTCTCTTTAATGTGCTCGCTAAAGGTCAGCTTCGTGCCGTAATATGCCTAAACACAATTTTGCTAATCGACAGTTGTCTATATTTCAAGTCAAATTTTTACTCATATAATGAAGCGATCCATGTTTAATACCAACTCTTCACATCAGCTACATAAGATCAACAAAATTAAAATCAGTTGGTAAATGCTATTTCAATAATGGCGGAAAATTTGTGGAATTCTCTTGGATGTCGTTTTATACAATAAGAAGAGGCAAGAGAGAGATTTTTTCGTGAAGTCTTCTAGAATACCACGAAATAATTAATCAAAGAAAGTTTTTATGATTTATACAAAAACAATTTATTTTTTAAATTAACTGGTTTAATTTAAATTTTGTTTTCTCTGTTGAAAATTCCACAGCGTCAGTCAGTGTTCCCTTGCGCATCTCAAAGGATTTTCTTAGTCTCATTCATTTATTTTCAGAAAATTTATATATATTATATTTTTATTTGAATTTATAATTCCTCTCCAATTTGTCGTGGTTAAGCTCGATTATTTATTCAGAGTCCTCATAGTCCAACACAATGCCAGTATTGACATCATACGCGCTTAGTTTTCTCTCCTTCACTACAACTGTGTAGCTGTCTTTTGGATATTTTTGACGCAATTGTTTCTGAACTTCGTACGCCACACCCCTCAGCTGCTGATAACTGGTCCTGCTCCTCTTCATTCTATCCATTCTCTTCCTGAGCGGATGCTCCATGCTGCGGTCGTTTTCTTCCTCATCGCTATCACTATTTGATGTTGTGTCGTTTATGATCACAGTTCGATCAATCATCTCCAACGGGTACTTTAATGCTAGAACCAGCACTTCAAAAACGATGTCCTTGTAGACCTTCTTCACTTTTTGTTCTAGATTGTCAATGTGAGCTTCCAGATCCATTAGCTTCTGTATTCTTGGGTTAACCATGTTTGCAGGATTGCCGATGCTCTCTGGGCTAAGGTTAGCGATGGAATATGAAATTTATTTCAAAACTAAGGATTTTTATAGAGATGTAAATCCATATGCAGGTAGTTGCTTATTTTTATGATTTATTGATTCTTATGATGGATATTTTTAGTATCGGACAAGTAATTAGCAAAATGGCTGTATCCTCTGAGAGAGAGTGAGATTTATAAAAAAAATCGAATGAGGGAGCGAGCGAGGTCTACAACAGATCAAATTTGGTCAAATTAGGCAGGCCTTTGCAGACTGATATGTCAGACACAGCTTGGTATTTTCATCCCCTCATGCTGAATAAACGCCAGCTTATTGAAATTGACGATAAAACCACTAGTTCGAAGAGACCTTGAAATATTCTGATTTCCCTTGAGGCAACGGGCTATGTCTGCCCACAACTTTATTGGATCCCACTGTAAACTTACGAAACTATTCAAAGACTGTGCAGAGGTTGCTTATAGAACGAGTTCACATTCTACTCCTGTCTTGTAGCTTTCATTCCCATTTTCCCATTTCGATGAAAACTTCTTTCGCCCAAGACAACTCGGGCGAATAGAGCTGCCATAGACCACAGACAACTCGCATCTGCATAGAGCAAAGTGTTTGGTAGACCGTTCCTGATTGCACGCATCAGTGAATCTTTCAACTTGTCTACGTGGCTTTGTGCCATCATCAATCAGTGAATTTGAGTTGTCCTTGGTCCAGTCACCTGAGGCGGTCTGTAGACGCCTGACTGTACAGTCCAAAATAAGACGTATCGAGGCGGTTGACCCTAAAATAGACAATTATGTGTCTTACCCAAGGAGTGGCCCAATTTAATCATGAAACTGATGTAATTATGTTTTAAAAAATTGTCCTGAGTCAGCTCATGACCGTTGGTTTGCCTGAAATAATTTCTTTCTAAGCATTGAATTATTTTATTGCGGTATGGTCTAGGAAATAAATCTTGAGGCCTGACTTAATTGCTTTGACTCATCAAAGTCCTGCAGTATGGACTATAATTCTTGGTAACTTAACTAACAGATAAGATGATTCCAGAGTTACGAAGACAACTTAGAGTGGCGTTAAAACCCTCAATAGTTTCGGCAACCACTGTCATTAGATGTAATCTTGTTTGACGTTTTATACTTTGTTCCCTAATTTCGTTTGCTTATCTTTATGACTGGCTTGTGACACCTGCTGTTTAAATATGACGTCGAATTATTATGTTCTTCGAGAGTCGACGTACTATCGCACGTTGATAATGACAGGAAATCATTTCATCTACCTATCGATCACGAATAGATTTCCAGTATTTTCGGTAAGTAAATTATCGATGAGACATGAATCTCATATCTGTCAGATATGGATTGTCCAGGAAACAAACATTAGATATAACGCCGAAAAAGCAACGCAAAATGTTTGACTGATAAGCTGAAAGAAAACGTCGCAGAAAGCACGTCACATTCGTTATTTTTTTCAAGACACTTGGCAACAGATTCACATTGATGCACTTGAAGTCTTATTCTCTTAGTCGTGCCACACAACATTATGTGTCACTTTGACAAATTTGCATGCTCACTCAGTCACTTTAAGTGACATGTGTCACTAGCAAGACTATTCGTATATCCCCTTAGTCACAATTCATGAAAAAGTGAGATAGAATGAGAGATATGTTGGTCGCTTTCATTTTTTGGGTGACGCCAAACAACGTGGGTCAAATATGTTTTAACCCAAGTTTTGTACTGATAGGAGTAAACGTTTATTAATATGTTAACGTTTAGTGTTAAAATAACAACAAACCAGCAATTTGAGTGCCTGGTCGCTTTAATAGAGGACAATTCCAATCATACCCAGAAATCCACGTTTGCATTGTCCTCTTGCTTGGGCTGTCATTGAATATAGTCAATCTGGGAAGTATAGCAAAGACACGATCCAATGCGAAAGAGCGATTTAAAAAATGTATTTGAACAGAACTATTTTTTACAATTGAGATAACAACTAGACTTACAAACTAAAGGTTAGGGTATTAGCTCAACAATAGGGGCCCAGCTGATGTACTTTGTTTTATTTAATATTTATTATTATTGTCGGTTTATTGTTCATTTGGATGTTGATAGCCATCAGTAGCTGCTTTCTGAACAGTGGCACCATGTACTGTTGTAGGGGGATGATGCGTGCTTGGTCGTAAAGCCTATTGTTGCTGTGGTGCCTTTGACGGTCCCTGTCGATGGTGAGTCCGGTACATATTAGTATTTTTCTTTCGAAAATAGCGGTCTTCGTCATGCTGGTCTTAGAGATGGTGTGACAGATTGGGAAGCTGTACGTTAAGATCGTCCGTATAAGCTGCTTGTATAACAGAAGTTTTGTCCTTTGGCTTAATCCATTTTGCTTGCGCATCAGGGGATAGATGCGATGGAAGCTTAGGTTAGCCGTCTTAAGGCATTCAGTTTCGAATGACTGTGGAACTTCCAACCTTTCCTGAGAAGCAGAGCCCTCTCTCAAAGGACTTAATTGACATTATATAACATTAATGACGCGGAAGCCTGAATAATCTCTGTAGCAGATGAAGAAGTCCGAGGGAACAGTCCTGCGTCCTGTTTTTCGTTGATGGTACAGCGACCTAGCCCTAGACAGGCGTCTAAGGATTCAGCACCTAAGAGGTCTAGTCCATGTGGAACGCATGGACAACACTACTCCAGCCCGAAAATTGTTTGCCTTCCATACTATGGGATAATTCAATAGATGACGCCCACGGACCCGCAAGAGGACAGGTACCTCAACCAACTTAGCGTGCGGAATTTGCGTCAGCTGCCTGCAGATCGTATCAGCTGTAGAGGACTGTAGCATCACTAGATAATGACTACACACCACACGCTTTCAATTCCTTTTTAAGCCAATCAGTAAATTACATTGTTGCGCAGATAAATTCAATACCAAACGTTGATGACTAATTCTTAAGTGAACAGCCAATCTCGTGAAACATTCCTGAACAGCATTTGTTCAGACCTTGATTCACTCACCTGACACCCTCGGTACATGAGCAGGCAAAATCTTCGCTCATTCAATGAGATGCAACACGGTACATCACGAACCGAACTTTTTTTTTCATATTTGCGCACTCTCTTAAAAGGCATCAGAAATGGTAGATGTCGGATTCTCTGCAGTTCCAGTCTCATCGAATCAAGGGCCTCAAAGCTGCCTTAGTGCCTCTTATCTCCTTAAGTTGATTTAATGCTTTCGGAGGATCTGAGCGATATCTAAAAAGACTTGCCTTCACCGACGTGTTTGGTTGGCTGCTTTGTACGAGCTTGGCCCAGAACCAGTAAGGGGTCCTATTATATTAATAGCCTTTATCTGGTGGACTTAAAGTATCCACACGCTTTTCTTAATCATATATTTGCGTGTACAATTTGCGAGGGTCATTAAGTCTATACGTATAAGAAAGTCGGCATACATACTATTTCTTCATGGACCTTGCCACCATTTTAAAAAGACGTAACATGACCCTACTCATATTCTCATTCCAGACTTCTAGTCTGATTCTGCTCACGGACTGTTCTCGTCTCGTGATGCAACATTGGAAAGCGGAAGTCCTGTTGTGTAAGGTTTTAGCTTCCGGGTCTTGTCATGGAGTCTCTAGCCCCGATAGCTGTTTACATTCGTGATGTCCTTTCATTAATTCCAAACATATCCAGTCTGATAGAAATAGATAAGCAACAAAGGATTGCATTTCTCAAGCCCGTTGTGACCATCTTGCCCTGGCTGTCAACTTCCCGACATCATGAACTCCGAAAGAATGTCCTTTTTTGTTCCCCCGAACAGAAACCTTGAGGATTGGATAAACTTTGAAACTTAAAAGGTCGTTCCCGCCGAGTATGAAGTGTCTTCAAATGTCATTAGTGGCAAAGCCTGGTAGGTTTGTAGGTTTGGATAAATTTGACGAAACCTAGCGGATTCGTATACATAGCATCACACAAAGTGTTTTATTGTTTTGATTGATTTGATCACGTGTTTAAAAATGAATTTGACGAATATAAGCCGAACATTGTTTCATATTTGCGCACTCTCTTACAAGTGCACCATGTATGCATAATACTAAAAGGCGGCCGAAGAGGTAGATGACGGCTATTTCTATAATACTTAATTTCTGAGCCACAGGTCTCAGGTTTTTGAAGGTTCGATGATGTGTTCCTTCTAGAAGATCTCATGCATACCGTACTGTCGTCAATTAATCGTATCATCATTCTCTGTAGTGTCTATGGTCGCAGTTTAATTTATGGTTTGAATGGGTTCTTAATCCAAATCCCGCTTTCCAGACCCAAGCAATGCAATGGAACACAAGAAAATTAGGCATGGAGCAATACAGAATGCTGTGCGTTAATTGAGCGTAACTGTGGCACATTGCTACGAATATAACTCGATCGAGGTCTATACGCCACAGAAGGGAGTACATGGCACAAAGAAGAAGAAGCTCAAGCCCTTGTCTAGGTTGTTCGCGTGGTAGCCCAATGGACCTAAGTGGCTGCTGTCTTCCCGTACAGCAGTCAGCCACTTCGACCTAACCTAACCTGTCTGGCTTGTTGCCACCGTCACACGTTGGGGCCATTGTTTCGTTGATTTCCAATAGGTTTATCCACTCACACACCTTTCGGGCTTCCAGTGATGCGAAAGACATCTCGCTGACGTCCCTATAATCACTCAAAGTGGAGTTCGCTGAGAGTCGTAACAGCCAGATCGGTCAAGCGAAGATCGGCGACATTCATCTACTTCTCTTGGTGTCTTGGTATCTTGTTACCACAGAACTCATTCCATTCTGTCTAATGTTTGCCGCAAACGTTGTCACGTGTTCAACACTTAGACTCCCACATCCTTCCACGCCGCATATACGCACCTTCGCACTTGCGGTCTGGTTCGCTGAAAGTGCAATGAACGCCCAGCACGACTGCTCAACTTCAAGAACACGGGGAAGAACCTCCTTCACTTCCTATTTGCCGGACATACACAAATGCACAACCGATTTCGGCATTCCGCGCGCAACGTCTTCGTTTTCATTTATCGCAAAAGAGGCGAAAATTAAAATTACTAATGCCATCCGCGATCAACACTCCGCACAATTATAGCGCGGCCAAGCACATTTTATGGTTCAGCAAACTTTCAATAATCTGCTGATGTGTGCACAGCACAATCCCCGGTCGCCGTCACGTCGCCGTTGTTGGCTTCCAATGCAAACAGAGGGGGCCTGTCCTCGTGGGCCTTCGACAAAAATGAGAAAGAAAACGAGTTTTTTAGAAATAAAAAAACAACAAGTCTTTATTACACAACTACCCCTCGTCCGAAGCACAACGAAAACAACTCCATCACAGCCTCTAATCAGCACGCATACCGTGCTTCCCTAATGCCCCCATATCTGGGCGATAACTACGCCAGTACTGGCGTACTGGTGTTTCTACAGAACGGCCATGGCGAACATCACAATAAAGATAAAAATTAACCAAGGACAGATCAGCATCATGCAGGCGACGTCCAGCATTTTGTTTGTTTTGTTGCTTGCTGCCCCGCGAGACTCTTCACAGTTCGATTTCGAGATCGATGGCGCGCTATGATTCAGCCGCTGTTCTTCCACTTCTGCGAGTCGATTGGTAGACGTACCACTCACACAAGCGCGGGTAAGAGCCGGTTCTTAAAATTCCGGTTGCAGCAGCAGCCGCAGACAGATGATGGCGGTGACGATGCTGATGGTTCTGATGATGACGGTGATCCAAATCGGTCCTGAGAATCAGGTAAACATTTCGTTGTGCCGCGTCGTCCACTTGTACTTTTGCTCGCACTCATTCAACGTGAGTTATTGCCGGATTCCTGGGGAGACAAAAAACAAAAGAAACCACAAGGCACTGCATCTAGCACGCTGATCCAAGTATGATAAATTAATTTCGTACGAACCTACCTTGCTCTGGTGTTCACTGGGTCGCGTAGGAGAGACAGCTAAACGAATTCGCCGCGCACTCTATTAGACTTTCGGAGGTACTGACTGGCAGACAAATGTGTTTACACGCCAGCCGATGAGCCACGGTCGGTTGCGCTTGGCTTCAAAGTTACAGATACGAACGCGGAGCGGTCCCCCCCAATCGCTCTGGCACACCTCTCTGCTTGAGCTCGCTGCTTGTGTGTGTGTATATGGCTCGGCGCACACCTAGGCAGCGCAGACAGTAATCATCCACTTCGTATGGCAGTCGCTGCTGACTGTGGAAACACATGTGAACGTTGTCGGCGATGAGTCTTAAGCTGATTATACCTGCCTGCGCTCAATCTTATTGTCGGCGATTATTATTGCTGGAACTGGAATGGCGACGGTGATGACGAGTGGTGCAATTGTCTGTCACTCTGTTTGCGTGAATGTGTGTGACTTTTCCGCAACAAGTGATAAACCTGACACAATGGTTGGCAGCTATGACTGACAGCTTACCGCTGACTGAAATGGAATCCCTGATTCGGTATCTCACCCGAAGCTACGTCATTTTAGAAACCACGAAGCTGCCAGAGCGGGTGTTTCGTATGAACTGTGTTTGCATTTGACGAAACTTCAATTCAGTCAAATGTTTGGCAATCGGAACTGGCTTTCGTTTCTTTTGGAGCATTTTTCGTTCGTAAACTCTGGACTGGAGGTAATGGCGGCTTCCTGCTCTGAGAAACCTGGCCCTCGAATGTGGTTAACGATTGAAATTTAATTAACGACTGTCCTTGGGGGATTTTAGTCGAAAACCGTTCTCTTATCGGCTTGTGGTTGAGGAGATAAAACCGAAAGGGTCTTGGTGGAAGACCACAGGCCACAAACTGCGACACACAGGCAGTCTGCTCTTCATCGGTATGGGAGATAGAGAGAGCGAGAGACGAGGCAAATTGGGGAATTTTGAGTTTGGTTCGTCCAAGTGAGTTCCAAGCTCCCGTCTTTGGCTTGAGACATCACCAATTAAGGCCCCCATTCACTTTGAGGACCAGCGTTGAGTTTGAGAGGCTTCACAGACAGAGCAGGAAGTAAAATTGAAACTGGGTGCATTGATCGGTATTTGAACCACGAACCTGCTGAAAGGCTGAACCGCCAGCAAAAAGGTGGTTTTGAATAACAATTAATTGTTCAAGAAGGAAAAGAAATCGTGTCAAACAGTTCTACTTCTGACAGCCTGGCCATTGGACCTTGTTCTTTGCAAAAGTTAAACCTTTGCTAGAGCGTTTCCCAATTTTGACGTACCGTACCGTCAACAGACCTGCACATCTTTAACGAACGACGCTGATCGATGTCTTCAATATTTAAACTTCATTATCGGGAAATCTCCCCTCTTTGTGTAGGTTTGTGCAGGCGAAATGGCTATGTGGCTCTATGGCTTCCTCTTTCTCTCTCTCTCTCGCTCTCTCTCTCTCGCTCTTTCTCTCTCTCTTTCTCTCTCTCTTTCTCTCTCTCTCTTTCTCTTTCGCTCTCTCGCTCTCTCTCTCTCTATCTCTCTCGCTCCCTCCCTCTATCTTTTTCTCAATCTCTCTCTCTGTCTCTCTGCTTCCCTCTCTAGTCTCTCCATCTTCGCTCCATCTCCTTCTCACTCCATTTGTCCTAATATTTCAGACCCTCCAGTTTTAACACTACCGGCGTTGTTCTACAGCCCTAGGGTTTAACACTGCGGGCCGGAGTTATAAGTAAGAGCCAAGGCTGTCCCACCATTCAAATGAATGGCATTCACGGGTACTAAGAGATGAACGGACTTCCGGAAGATCGTGTCTCTAATTGTTGGTCTTGCTCAATCTCCAGAAGATCGATGTTGATCGATATTCTCATTCTTCAATGAAAGACAATTCTTGTAGAAAAGCTGGTCTTAAAATGCGTGCGTTTTCTTTTTCAAAGTTTGCTATACTTTTCCACACGTATCGTCATAATCTTGTGCTCGTCCTTCTCAGTGACCTAACCTCCTTCCCCTGATCTATGAAAACCTTTCAATCTAAGTCGAAAATCATGGAAGTCCAATCCACTCTTATCCAATTCTATCGTAGCAGCATTTGTTTTGTTTTTATGATTAACGTACCGAGTAGTTTGCATTCAATTATTTGGATCAAGATCGACCGAGAACGTGGTTAGAATAGAAAACCGACGATCGTCACACAGAAGTTTTGCCGGCAGAGGAAAGCGAAAGGCATCAGTAGAAAGACGGAGATCGAGCGATTGTAGTCGGATTGGTTATTCACAAGGCCGTTTAGCAGATCACAGTGACTGAATGAGAAAGGCCCAAACTAAGGACGATCGGTGATCTGTCGTGATTTTTCGAGATTTGCTATGAATAAATTTCGATATTTTTAGAATCGGACATATGTGCTTGTATGGAGACGTGCTAAAACTGGCAACAAAACTCATTATTGTGAATTCTTCGCTATTATTCAAAGTTGATCTTTCTTCAAATAAATATACCAATGTTTAAATTAAATTTAAAAAACACAAATTTTTTATTCAATCTTTGTTTACAATGCTGCTTCTTTCATGACGTACAATTTGCCGTTAGTGATGCTCTAAATATATCATTGCTTTCTGATAAACGGATGATTCTGTTATCGGTGGCGCCGCACAGTGTTTCGCTTTGTTTGGGAGCACGGAAATAAATATGCAACTCTTGATCCCGTGGACCGATCTTAGTGATATTTGAATGAAACCTGGTACGAGATCTTTTCTTGGTTGTTGCACCTCAACGGATTACTCATTAATGGAGTAAACTTAAGTGAAAAAAATAAATAAATAAAAAATATTGGGTATATAACTTAATTCCTGCGGTTTGCTAAGAGATGGCGTAACTTAATTATTCCATTGGAACATGCGTTGGAAAGCTACTGTCATTGTACGTTATTTCAGTGCGGGTCAGAGCGCGTACCCTTCTTTATAAAATTTGGTAGCTTTCTAAAAGTGTTAAGCGCTCGTTGGAGCTTTATGGAGCTAAAACTGTAGCTCAAGGGGGAAACAAAACATTAATTCTATTGCACTCGGTCCAACCCAGCTAAAACACGCACATTTTTAATTTGTTTTTGTATTATTTTTGAAGCTTAAATGACATATTAGAGGAATTGCTTTGGAAACACAGTTACAAAAATACCACTTTCCATACCAACGAGTTACTGCGAGAAAATACTTGAATTTCAAAACTAAACGAAAGGGTGACTTTAGAACTTTGTATGTCGCACATCCCTTGACATACTCGATCCTCCAATTTTCATTTTTGGTATTTATTTCCGCTACTGTACCACTGTGTAGCGTGGTGCTTCAGTTTGAGGTGGTCTTGGTCCTTGCCTCTACAACAACCCCTTGTAAAGCTTGGCCTTCAATTCAAAGACTCCGTGGAAACTAAATGAAATACAATATGAAGGTGCTTGTACTTGTGATTACCATTCCCTTGATGGAATATATGGTAGTTACGATTTAAAGCCTTGTAGGGCATCGCCGCAAATCTTAAGTCTGCACAAACACCCCTTTGTCTGTCGTGGCTCACACCAATTTCCCTCTAATCGTTCATTACTGGGTGGAGTTGGGACTCAGCTAACAAGCCTCTTCAGCTGGCACAGTTTCGCACTGACTAGGCTCATGTCCCTATACAGTCCACACAGTTAGTGGTCGTGGCAGGACTTGAACGATCAAGGTGTTATATATTACCAGCTTGATCCTTCGAGAGATGACTACTACTCAATTCATTCTTGATTCTAAAGAATAGGCAAGAGTTATGAAGACAGACACTTGGCTGCTTTCGCCTCAATGCCAGCAAACGCCTTATTGACGGCTTGCTGCTTTCTACCAATCAGGTCAATGTCATCAGCGTATGCTAAGAGCTCTATCTATCGAATTTAGCAGGAATGTCAAAACTAGACACACCGTTGTATAGCTCATCTCTATGCACGCGCTCATATGCGGCTTGAAATCAACGGTCGATCCGTGTTAATTGAGTTTTTTCCAGGATCTACCTTAGTGTGAAGGACATACATCATCTAAAAAACACTTTTCTTGTTTGTCCTGCTGTACAGAGTCGAAGGACAGGCGCCAGTGCTCACTCTTTAACTACATCGGATTTCTAATGAGCATTGAACATAAGAACGGACAGAGAATAGTCACTTGAGGTAAACCATTCTGAACAACCCAACAGGAGGGCAGTTTTGAGTTTCAGGAAACACTTTGGGATTAGTAACTTACGTGGAGACTAGCTCATTAGCAGGTTTACAAAAGTTGAACTGAAAGGCAAGTTTGTGACAAAGAACTGTTGTGTTAACACAGTCAAATTCTTTCGAGATGTTAAGTTGGGCTAGTAGTGTGCTATACCTTGACCAATAGCTGCTTGTAGGTCGTCACAGATACCTTCGGGTCGGTCCTTTGCGGAAGACTTTGCAGAGGGTGCGAACGATTCCGTCGCTAATTAATGAAGACAGAAGACAACTGTAGGCAGCTTGCCTGGACTGTGAGAAGTGGAACCACGAGTAGACGCTCCACGATTTATTGTCACAAATGTCACTCCACTTCTTGATGGTCTTTATCTTGCTTCTTTTAGTCACAAAGTGACGGAAAAACCCCAACAACTTGACTGTTTGTTTTCCTAACTTGGTCGAGCTAAAATAAACCTTATCAGTTACTGATCGATATCAGCAGTCAGTGGTGATCTAATCAGATTTTATCTTATCATTCTTGACCAAAAACACTCCTTGGTACTTGTGAATGCGAGTTCGCTTATCTTGCAAAGAAGCACTCAAGTTGTAATACTGTTGAGTTCTTTTTGATAAATTTGACGCAGTTAATCTTGTTGGGCGTTTGAGGCGGATGTCGAGCTCCTGATCTTTGGACATCGAAATAAAGAGCTAGAACAAGCTTACTTATCAGGAAACTTAATTAAGGCAGGAAGGATGTATATCCATCCAGAATGTTGTCGTGTCAAATCTGTCAAAATGGACACGACAGGTTTAGTGTCTTTGTAGACATCTGCCTTTGAGTGTGTTTAAAGTAACCTCCTCTGACAGGAAGGGCTGTAGGGGCTGTCGAATTCTTGGCTGAAGCTCCAATAATCTTCATTCCCATGACTCTGTGTCGGACTTTGCTTAGGCGCAGCTAAAGATCTCACTCATTGGCGCAGACATTTTTTCATTTAATCTCTTCTGGAAGAGTTTATAGACTTGAATAAAAATGTCATCTATTTAATTCTTTAGTTTCATGAAAACTTAAATATGGTGTCCAGCACAGGCCCACAGGCTGTGTTTCATTATGATTTTGAGTCTGTCAAAAGAATATCGCATTATTTTCGGGTCCATTCACTGTTTGAGGTTTCTGGTTGAATCATGGGTCTTTAAGAATCCATAGGTGCCGCAGAAATATTTTTCAGAGGGCCCAAAATAAAAAAAAAATCCGATATTGTAAGAAATAATACAAAATATTGGTGCGACACCAGAGCCAGGGTCCTGGGGACGAGGCTAAGTCCTGAGGGCGGGGCCAGGGCCTGGGCACTAGGCCAGGTCTTGGGGGCTAGGCCAGGTCCTGGGGGCTAGGCCAGGCCCTAGGGGCTAGGCCAGGCCCTGGGGGGTTATTATTTATTATTTTTTTTTGGCTTAAAATAGTCCAAAAACATAAATAAATTTTCTAGAGTAAATGGAAGAATTAATTTAATTTGTTTGTGAATTTTTGTTTTAATTATTTTTTTTTTATTTTTAATAAATTGTAATATTGGGGCATATTGAAAACCTGAGCCAAAGAATGCCCTTAGGCCAGCCTCAACCACCAGGACCGTCACTATTTTTCATTCTATCGCCACCTGCAAACAGGTTTTGGATTGCCTTCGCTTTTCAACGACGATGTACACATCTGATTGACTGGCAACATCTCCTCTACGTTGACATACCCGAAACAGATTTTGTAAATTGAAGTAGCCTCCTCGCTCGACAGAATTTCGCTGCGAAGTCCTTTTCTCTCTCCAAGCCTGTGGAACAGTGTAACAGAAGACGCTCACGTCAATGCTGACGCACAAAAGTAGACGCGGACTTAAACCAACTCTGTGTGCAGATCTCGCTAGCAGGTTGAAGCCAAATTGGCCGGGGAAATAAAATCCTGCTCAACAGCTATGAAAATTCGTGGAATTTGCATGCGTTGCAGAAGCGTGAGTTTATTCACATTTATTCAGTGCGACCAGTGCTGCCAAGTTGAATACCAAACCTCTAAAAAAAACTCTATCGGTAAAATACTTTAATTCGTTCGATCCACAACATCTGTCAAAAGCCCAAATTTTACGGCCCAACAGGCCCACTCCCATGCCCAATCTTCACTCACAACAGAAACGAGAAAAAAAAAGAAATAAAATCGCTCTCTGTTCGGCTGTGTATTTATTTTGGATTTGTTGATTCGCTCGTAAACAAACAAACCAAAATAAACAACAACAACGACAGCAGCAGCAGCAAAAACAAAAAGTCGTCCCCATCGACATAGGTAGCCAATCGATAGCCTATTGCTTTAATTAAATTGACCTCAATTGCGCGCTTATCAAACTACTTCACATATTTACGCCGTTGGCTGTAAATTGTCGCTGATAACGCATCAAAATCGATGACAACTGCATTCAGCGGCCCTGTGTAATCTGCAGCGCACAGCTGAAATGAAAACATAACCTCATTCCTGCATGGGTGAGACGTCCCTTCGAAAGTGGGGCTTAAGTTATGTTATGAAAATAGACGAAAACAAATAAATGTTGGCTTGTCAGATTGCTAATGAATTGCCCATCGATACGCAGCGAGGCTTTGTCGCATGTTGTCGTCGCCACCCTCCTCCCCCCGCCGTTGTTAATGACAACGCTCTTGAATTGAATATATTGTCTTAGTTTAAATGTAAATTTGTATTAATTTCTTTTTTTTCTGCTCTCCCCTCTCGTTTCAGGTACGTTGTGGATGCGTGTGTGTATGCGTGTAAAGTGAAACTCGAAAATAGAATGAACCGTGAGAGGTAAGAAATAAATAAGATGTATCGACCTCTGCACCACACACACTCTACTCGTGGGAGATGGAGGGGGCAGGTGTAAAGGAATGTATACAAAAGGTACACGGTATCATGTTAGGAAAGGTCAAAAAGAAATGACAAGAGACTGCACAAGAGAAGTGCGGGTAGCATCCGAAAACTTTTTTGCTGGCAAGAATCTAATCTACTGTTTCCATTGGATACCGATTTTTTGGACTTACCCACCCACCACTGTCGGGGACCGCTCTTCCCCGGATGAGAAATGCAAACTTTCACTATCTCCAGCAACGTGCTAGATAGATATACACAAACACTGGTGCACATTCATTCACGTTCGTTTTGTTGTTTTTCTATTTATAGATACACGATTTCGGAACAGAGCCATCATAAAGCTTGACTCCAGCGCCGCCATGGCGCAGACGTTGAGCTTTCGACTGGAATGTCCCTTTGTTTTGAATGTTGGTTTGTTTATTGTTATGGTCGACATCGGTACAAAGAGATTCTCAGTCTCAGGATCCGTGGCAGATCGCAATCGATTTTCCTCTCTGCCACATGGCCCGAGAGAGGGAGCACAGCACTGCCCGTATCGACATTCCTGACATATCCTTCAAATGGCCTGCTGCGTGAGTTCCTCGGTGAATATGAAATATTTCCCGGAAGTCGTCGTGTAAATATTTAAGTATTTTGCTGGCATTTGAAATTGACGTGTAATTACAGCGAGCATGTTAGCCTCGGTCTGTAATTCGAAATTTGCCACCTCCTACCCCACAGCAAGCTTTTGCGCTCTGTCTGCTGCTTGAAGAAAGCAGTTTCATTCAGTGAGCTCATGGGCAGTGCGCAAGTCTGATAGAACACAGAGCACACCGAGTGACGAGCTGCTATGTGAAAATGCTTCTTCCACTGCTGCAGAAGCAGATACAAATCATAGATACAAACTAAATTGAGCGAATATATTGAGACGTGTAGTCTCATCGTGTGCGCATTCAACCTCGACGGAGACTACACTCTGAGAGGAATAGGAACATAATTATATCTTTCGTTCTTTTCGGTTGGGCTTATTCTCTGTGGATACATTGAGGAAACGGTGTTGCCCTTGTGGTGAGTAACAAAATGTACTAGACACTGAAGTCAACCGAAATAGGAGTAATATTGTTTACACATGTGGAGTGCACTCCTGACATTGTGTAGAGTCTAGAAGACTACAAGTAAATTTTGGCAAACTTTCATATATCTTGGCTCCCTATCCCATGTCTGATCTTGAGACCATACTCAATGTAGAACGGCGTGAACTAGCTTCGGTTAGCGAGGTGCATTCTAATTTTGAGTAAGTGGAAAATAACTTCTTCCCATTCCTGTAATTTTTATAAGGTTTTGGTCTTGATTTGACCACGTTTAGTAGAATCTAAAAAATCATGTTCAAACTCCAGTAGGACTGAACAGCTAGCGCGGTTCAAAATCTGCATGCCACAAATGAAATTTGAACCGTAAGTAGGTGGAGCTGTGACAAAGCGTTCCCATTTTCACCAAAAGCCGTTGGTGCTTACTTCGACGTGGGGTTCGTGTCAAGGATAGTTCACTTCTCTGCAGCATATGGATAATTATTTGCAAGTACTCGTTTTTGGGAATACCTTTGTCACCGAAGATGGAACTAAGAATATTGTAAACGATTGATGTTTATGAGAATGATTCTCTTCAGTTTGCGCTCAATTTGTTGAATTTCCTTGGCCACCAGTCCATTTTGCCCTAATCTACTCCCTTCAACAATTGCCATTTCAAGACACTCCTTGTCACATTGGCAATTCCACCATCTAACACAGTCCCCTTTTAGTATCACAAAATTCAGAAACTGGCCGGCCAGTACCTTTTCTCTGACTAAATGACTACACCCACACCAGTCAAGGTATCGTCCATCCCCCACAATACGGCTAATGCTCTCCATTTCTCCTCTCTTTCTCTCACACCGTCTCTCCCGCAAATCAAAAGCCCCAAGCAGTCGAAAGTGTCTCTACTCTACACGCCACAACGAGAGACTGCTACCACAAGAGAGCACGAGAGACTGTACAAATCGTTAGAGAAACGAAAAAGCGAGTGAGATAGAGAGAGAGAAGGGAGCAGCAATAACAAAAAAAAAAAAAAAACACAACAACACGAAATTCAGGAATCCATCTAACCAACCTTTTTACGAAAAAAGCTGTCAATACACACTTTGGCTTCTTTCTATCCACCAAACAATAATTTCGTTTGTATACGCGCTTTTTTATTTAGTAAATAAATTTAATTTTATTTGTAAAACTGAACCAAAAGAAATACAAGAACCAACAACAACGTAACATTCGCAGTTGAAGCTGAAAAAAAGAAAGAAAACCGAAAAAAAAACGCACAGAAGTTAATTTCTTTCAAATTTGTTTGGTTTTGTAAATTTGTGACGACAAAAAACGAGAATTCTCACTCAACTATAACTGCGGCCAAAGACGGGCAAAAAAAAAAAAATAACATACAGTAACCACACGGGCGTCGGACATCTTTTCCACAAAAGCACACATAACCCCCCAGGCCACAAGGAAACGCACTCTACACGAACGAAAAAAGGAAGAAATTCAACTTAAACAAAATAATAAACGAAGTTTAATAAAATAAAGTAATTCTTATTCATTTTCTACCACAAAAGTTGTTCACAAACGGAAACGAGTACAAACGGATAAATAATTTCACGCGGAGTATATAACACGAGAATAAAACCAAAATTCAAGCGGTAGCAAGAGCGAGAGATTCAATTCAATTGTTAATAAAGTATCTCAACGTGCGAAAAAAAGAATAAACTTGTGCTAAGAAACTAAAATTAAATCTATAAACCCGCCCGCATTTTGCAAGTCGTTCGTACACGAGCAAAAAAAATATTCAAAGTCCTTTGGGTTTTTTGTTTGATTTCGTCTTAAAAAAAAAAAAAAACAACAACAAAAGTTCAATTCGCGACGAGAAGTTTATATTTTATACGATATTTATGGAAAACCAAAACAACTTAGAAATTGCATTTAATAACGGAAATTTATTTACTAAAAGGTAATCAATCATTTCTTGATTTCGTGTGCTTTTGTTTTTCCTTTTGTTTTGTTTCTCAGTTTTTCTTTGTTCAAATATGGGTTAGATTCGCTTCTGTTGTGTTTTTTTTGAAACTTTAATTAGTTCGTTCGGTTGAATCTTTCCACCCCACCGCCCCTGTGGGTCCAGTTGGACGGTCGAAGGGGCTGTGGGTTGATGGACACAAAACTGAGTTTGTTTAACTGAAAAAAAAATGCCCACATCCATTGGATTTATTTGAATTAGTTCATTTCGGTTTTTTTTTGTTCAAAAGGACACATGTGAATGAATGGAAAATTCGCAATGTTGTTGCTGTTGTGTTTTTTTTTTGTCAAGTCATTTGCAAGACGAAGTTGAGTGGCAATTTATTCTCTTGTGTGTGTCCTTAAAATGGCTGACATATCGTGTGAAAGGAAAATCCAAAGAGTCACCGTCACAGTTACGTCCCTCGCCCCCGCTTCCTATATCTTATCATCACCCCCCTTCCTTCAGCAACCACCACCCCCCTACTGAAGTGTAATGTGAAAATGTGGGGGTTGCGTGATTGCTGCTAGTCGTAGCACAAGAATGTGGTCAGAATATGAAGGGAACAACAACAACAAAAATGAAAAGAAAGAAGTCATATCGGTGACAAGACATTGGCGCGCGCCATCGTTGTGTCGTGTGTTACTCTTTTTCACTCCCACTCTGTCATCATCACCACCCGCAATTTTCTGTTCTTCAAACAGGAAATGGTATTTCATTTCTCATCCTCCCCACATCTCGTCCCAGTCTCTAATGTGTTTGTGTGTTTTATTTTTCTCAGCGAATATGCGTATTGGAGCAGAAAGCAGATACATTCAATCAGTTGTGAAGGAATGTTTGGTTTGAGGTGACGTCAACAAAGCCAGTAGTGAAGTTCATTCTCGATCCAATGGGATGGCGGAATCGAATTGATTTCAGTGCAAATGAACTGGGAAATTCCCCCAGTTTCTTTGAGGGAATACCTAATTTTTGCTTAACCTTGTCGGGTGTCGTCTTTGATCCTTTGTGATGTAACTCTATGCGTGTGGGTGTTTTTTTGGCGGTTCGAATTTTGAACGTCGACCAGAAGGTTCTCTCCTTCATCGATTTCAGGCGTCAGAGGTGCTGCGCGTGATTTCAGTTCTGTTCGAGGCTGAAAGATGAGCTTCAGGGTAACTTAAGGGTAGCTTCTCCACGTCTCTTCGGACGGAGCAGTGACATCTTTGTGCTTTTGAGGTCAATTCCTTCAGAAATTTGAAATTCAGTTGTTCAGTGACTGTGCTACATTTTAAATCGGAACGAAATGTGACAGTGGTGGACACTTTGGCTCTCTTCGAAAGTGTGTAAAAGACAAAGCGAGGTGGCTTGGAAGTCAGCATTAACAAGCTGTGATTGACGAGCATATTATACTTGAAAAACGAATCCTCTTCCGACTTCATTGAACAAGACCTAGCGTTGCGTGCGTTATCCCATTCTTTTGCGCAGTGACACAATTACAAAGGATTACCATTCTCTACATTTTCACACATTTTTGAGCACTTTCTTTAGCCAAGGCGTAAGCTTTGTGCCAAGACGACATTCTCTTCCTATTAGTCATTCCTTAGAGCAAAACGACGTAAGTGTTTACCACTGCTTCTGGCTCCTCTCTCCCTTCAGCATGCAGTCAAAAATGTGTCCCTTGTTTGTCCTCTCACTCTTTTATGCTACCTACGCGAATGGTCTACCCACTGATTTGTCGTTCGGTTTTATATCGCCGCCTGGGAATGGTGGGTTGCACATAAGCTTTGCGTGACACATTTGTATGCTCTCGGAGGGGTTTGATTCACTCACGAAAGTCACGGAAATTCCGAAAATTCATCACAGGTGCTTCCGGGTGGCTCCTGCACACCAGCCAATATACCAAGTGACCACACGTCATTTATAATTTTAGTTCAGGTCAGTCGATGAAGTCTACTTTTATGTGGTCCACTCTGTGCCGGTGGTAGGTGAATGTTACACAGGCAGAGGGTGACTTTGCAAGCGATAGTCGAGCGTATTGAAATTGGAAGATGTAGCCACTTCAATTTGGCGCTTGGTGGGATCTGTTTCTCTTGAGGATCTGTTGTTTCTGTACAAAGCCATGGGTCCTTAGTCCTAGGCAACGCCATGCAGGTCATATGGACGAAATAGAGCATCCCCTGTCTTGAATGTATGCTAATGTGGCAATGCTTTGAACGACCACAATGAAGATGGCGACTTCGAAGTTAAGCTGAACAGATTTGCAGCTACCGTGAGAAGGTGCTTGCTAGAAGAGGATCATGGTAGTTGAATATCAGGTTAATTTCAGACCCTTTCTGCTGCAACCACTAGTGATATTCGACTGCACTACGCGCCAATAATTGACCAGTTTGTCCAGACTTACTTGTTGCCCCCCGTCCCATTACTGGAGCAAAATGCACGCATGTGGAAATTTGATGAGAAGATGAGGTGCAAGAGAATTTATTCGGGCATCGGGGAGTGCTGGTGGTGCTTTTATCCGGTCCTTTATGTCGACTCCTTCAGGCGGCCTAAAACCCACATATGCACACCTCCACCCCCATCCACGTTTTACTCACATTCATCGAATCGTAACTTTTGACCTGATTCATCTATTGTTCTAAAGAACTTAATGTTCAGTGTACAGTAGAATCTCGGAAACGTGAACGGTTTTATAAGATGAACGAATTTTGAGCAGTCAACAACTGTTTGAAATTTGCAGTTTTTTTTTTAAGAAAAAACGTCTAAATGATTCTGTTTTTTAAATAAAATTATTAATTTGACTTATTTAATGTTTTACGATTTTTTTTTTGATCCTCGAAAAGGTGAACAATTTGAAACGACGAACGGAGCATGTTCTATATGTGTTCATTATTCTAAGGTTCTACTGTACTTTCATGGCACGATTTACTGCTGATACCTGGCCGTAGGGTTTTCTCTGTGGGGCAAGGCCCCACAAGGGTTCTCATTCTCGACTGTTTACCAAAGATCTTGCCTCTAGATTCATTGCCTCGGAAGATCAACTCATTCGGCTGTTCAACGGTTGTTCACAGTCTTTCAACTATTTGCAGCCACCTGAATTGATTATTCCAAGATTCAGATCTCTTCACCAATTCGGTAGTCATTTTGAATTTGCAAAAAAAAATCTGCAAAAAATAATTTTCCGAAAATGGGGGCGAATTCATTTCTTCCACGCAACGACGTTGATTTCGCACTCGTTTTTTTAGAATGACACCAGAGCTGCCTTGTGGTGCGTAGGTTCCTGGATATCTCCGATGTAAGCCTTGCAGTTCTTGACGGCAATTTTCCAATTTAGCGATACCACGTCTCACGAGATAACAATGCTCAAAGGACAAGAATTGAAAATGTCGTCAGTAGAAAACTGTACACGCAGTGACACGCACAACACAAGTTGTTGCTGTAGAAGTAGTCTTTTAGTCAGTCTGGCTCAGTTGAGTTAAACGTGCCATCAGTGCCATCAAGTCAAGGACTCAAGCAAATAAAGATGGCAATGAAGTCAATGGAAGGCAGTCGATTCAGCAAGCGCTATGACTACCTCGGACTATGTGTGTTGGTGGGTGAACGGCAGAAACGACAAGCATTTGGCCCCACATCCCGCAACGCACCATTAGCGACGCGACGTCTAACTCAAGATGATCACATTAATGAACTCATACGAATTAGGTCATACGAGGGTTTCAATTCAGTCAGTCTGTGGAAACCCCCACACCTTCTTAGATGCTCAACCGCATGTTGTGCGAGCTTTGAACCAATCGAGAGCCTGGATAGGATTCTTTAAAGACCTCGTTTTGAGTAACCTTTGCATTAGCCAGGCTCCTGGTGTTATCTCACCAATATCTTTCCAAATCGGGTCTCAACCAATCAGTCTCAATGTATATGTGAGGCTAAGCCACCATCCCTCTTTTGTTTGGTGCACATCAATATTTTCAGGAGGCACATCAGAGGTGTTGATTAGTCCACTTCATCGTTCACAAGCCAGGTGTTGTATGACAGTCCTGTTGGGAGCAAGAATGTTTTCTACCAGGCCGACGGATGTGCAACTCCCTCGTCCCACAGTCCCCAGTACAGTCCCTAATGACTCCACGGGAGTATTCATCAACTTTCACTGTATAAAGCCATTCAAATCGAATTGAAGAATTCTTAAAATTAAATACCGCCACGTTCTTGCATTATGTGTTAGCTTCTTGATAATACATTTTTATCGACCACTGTCCACGACTCTCGAAGGCCAAGTCACAAATGTCATCCGCACCAACATGGCGACCAAACAAAATCGACCTGGAACACAAAAAGCACCTTGTGAAGCGGTGACTTCTGCCTACTTTAACAGAAGTTTCACCACACCGAGAGTCTTTGAAGACCTCGAGAGCCCCCCGATTGCTCCTGTCCATTTTTTGACAGGTGATTGGCAAGTCTCTGAAGCTACTTGGGACATACGGAGTTCTGGTCGCTACAACACCAAATGTTTCCCATTTGTTTCCCCAGAATTTGACCTACACCTTGTGGACAGTACGCACCCAACCACACTTCCACTTGGCAGAAATTCAACTGCCATTGCCTTGCTTCAGAAAATTACACACTGTCCTCGGAACCAGACGCTAACTAAGTGCACCCACGGTGGGAGGGATTTTAAACGGATGACTCAATTTCTGTCAATGACATCATTTCCCACAAGGACGCCCTATTTCCAACTGCAACTCAACCGCCTCCTCTCCCGTCGAACATCTTCAATGTCTCGTTATCCCGTGACACGTTCACTCTTCGAGTAAGGGCGTCCTTATCAAATTGCATCTACCACCTGAAACTCTCGCCTATATGCAATTCCTTGCCACCCCATCCTCCCCCTCCTGGTCGCCCATTCATCCCAAAAAAGGCGCCTGCTCCTTCCATGGCTGTATGTGTGTGTATCTTTATCTCACATCCGACTGTAGCTGACTAACAATGAGATGAAGATGACGTAGTCAAGTGTACATGTAGCGTAAGAAGACGAAATTTCAAACGCATTTCCAGGTCAAGGCTAATGGGCGAAGGAGGCGAGCGAACAACAACAAAACAAGAAAAAAAACAAAGCTTTTCGCCTCGCGCTTGTGCATAAATGTGTGTACTTTGTGCACTCGAGGATAAACACTGGTAGTTGTGTGTATTTAAATAACTCGGCGTACAAGTCCATTGGAAGCACGAACTTATAAATAGGTTATGGAACGAGGTGAAGGGGCAGGGATTCGATGGTATCATCGGGTGCGTGTCTAATTGGAAAATTCTTCCTTAAAGCATTGCTCAGAGTTGTTTATCGAGCGGATAATGGATGACGGTGGGTGTCTGGTGCGGGTCTTCGATGAGCGGCTTCGAAAATTTATGAACTCAACGACTTTTCGGTTGCTCCACGGCAGAGGTTGTGTTGTTTACGAGCTCTCGGATGCCGGTGGCCCACATTTTTTTTTTTTTCGAGAACTTAAGAGTGCTTAAGCACAGTTCGTGCTGTTCATGGAATGCCCGAACATTCCATTTGAGGTCGAGTTGGTCTGTGTTCGGAGCGGAAGATAATTAGAGGATTTCTTCTCTGACAGCGAGAGTCTCAGATTGAATTGTTCGAAATGGCGAGGCGAATTCTCACGGGTACTTCAAGTCAAAGGTGAAGTGTGGTGCCAAGGTGAAGAATAAGGAACTATGGTGTGCTGTATGGGATGCTTGCGAATCTCTTGAGTATTTTGATGTTTTAGGCAACGAATTTGGGCTTGGAGTTGGTTGAGGCCCAAGTCCATTCCGAAGTGTAGCGCTACCGGAAGAAGAAATTGATTGATTTCGTCCGATGTTTAACTGAATTTTGAAGAACATCTTTTCGCAAGGTCCACCATGCGTCTTAAGTATGGCTACCTGCACTCAATTCTTTCGTTAAGAGTTATTCTTCCTCTGCCGCCGCTGATCTTCCTCTCTTTCTGCAACCAGACGGCTAGTACACTAGAGAGTCGGTCTGTTTATTCACATGACAGCCAACTATTGCCAGCCAATCTTTGAAACATGACCAAATTTGTTTGTGTTTCTGCTGGGTTGGCAGTTCGTAACAGTGAAAATTAATAACTACCAATAAAGGCCACTGAGAGCGAGCTCTCCACCACCGATGTGAACTTATTGCCGTTAGAACCTCTACGGGTCCTTGAACAGCTAACCAAGATATGTCAGAATTTTGGCAAAACTAAATCATCCACGAATGGAAGCAGTGCTCAAGAAGGGGCATCGTTGACCCCACTGGTCCTCTTACAGATCACTGCGCTGTAATTCTAATGTCGCTACAGTCCGGGTGGACCTGGGCCTCAACCATCAAGCCTCTCCAGTTGACACGATCTTTAGCCAGCTGCCTCAATTCACGCACTGGTTAGTAGAGTTCATGGATGAATCTTCTTTTCAAAGATTATGAACAGGTTCAGGTTCCCGCTCGTGTCATAGAGCAGGAACACTACTCAATTGCCTCGTGAGCCCAAAGAAACAGCGATTAGTGCAAGTTATTATTTATTTGCCAAGGTAGACGAAGTCCGTCTTGATCTCGAAGTTGTAGCTGCCTTTGGTAAGGTTCCAGACGAGTCGGCGATGTCGTGCGTCTTTCTCGATGACAGCATATACTTAGTTTTGCCCTCATTCACAGCTGAACCTAGTTTGGCCGCCTCCGTTTCAAAGCCAGCAAAGGCTTTATCGACGGCAAAAGTTCGTACAGCTACTAGCATACTCGGACGACATTGTGTGATTGGTTGAACACAGCTACCAGTATGCTAGTAGCTGTACGGACTTTTGGAAGATCCTGAATCTTATGTTGGCGAGTGAGTTTAGCACGATCTTCTCGAGAATGATGTTAAAAAAGCCATCAAGACATTAGGTACCATTTAATAAATTCTTTGGCGGATGCATGGACGAGAAAGTCGTATCCTCTGTCATCCGCAAGAACTTACGTGTATTTTAGGAAAATTCTTGCCGATGTTAGCTCACATAAACGTCAACAAAATGGATCCAGAAGTAACGCTCCTTTTTCTACTTTCCCTGAGCGAGTTTGTTCAGAGCTAGAGCCCATCTCCTCGTTCCCGTAATAATAAACGCTGTATAACCGCAGAGATGCTGTCGTCTGCATCTATCTTGGAACAGTTGCACGTTCATTTTTAGTGATGGAATATAACATCACTAAAATGTCTGGAGTCTCTGGAGTCTGGAGTCTTGTGTCCTTGTCCTAATCGCGCAGGTCGCCCGCCAGTTTCGTGTCACCGGCCTTCAAAATAATAAGCGCAGAGCTACATTCCGAAGTTAATCTAGCCTTGGTACAGGATATTTCTGTCTCACAAGTGGAAGGCGCCTGCATTTTCGTCTCCGAATGGTGGAGTTTGAGAAATTCTTTCTAGACCCGTATCTATACTCACCATTTTTAGTGGATCGGAGAGTGAGGGAAGCGGGAAAGTTGTTCATAGAGAAAGTTGAACTCAACCATTCAGCGAAGGAGACTGACCTTTGAAAGGTTAAGATGGTCATGAAGAATGGTGTGAATGGTACCAATTGAAAGCTTGGTGATCTCTGCCATCATTTTCACCTTTATTCGGGCATCCTCAAGAACAAGTTTTTCGACTTCTTTGATGCTTTCTCCCGTACAAGCAGTAGCCGGGGCGCCGGAGCGGGGGTCGTCTTCAATGCTCTCTCTGCCTCTCTTGAAATCACTTGACCACAGTTGATAATGAATGTGCGGAAGCCTGGTAAACAGCCACCATCTCTTCATGAATAGTTTTTTGACTTTTCCCGTGCTTAGTGAGAAATTTAATTACAGCGCGATGGTCAATTTTCACCATCATCGTCTCAGTTGCCATTGTTATTCTGTTTAACTAGAGATAAAACGCGAATTAATAATCACATTTATATGAAATAAAATTATAGTATTACTTGATAAATAAGTAAGTTTATATATAAAACCATAGCTTCACCACCCCCCTCGTACGTATGGTACCTAACCCCCTTTTTCCATTTTAGTCGACTTTTCAACGTTGACTCGGATGTTCGTTCCGTCGAATCACTCTTCTTTGATTGTGGTCAGCCAAGCCACAATCTTGAAGTCGGATTGTCGCACAGCAAGAGCACCTAGACCTAGCTCTGATTTTTAAGGATTTTGGATTTTAAGGAAATGCTGGACAAGATGCTAATGTTCCACTTTTCTCAGGTAGCCGGTAGAAGCATTACACTCGTGGTGTCTAATTTCTGTCACATCTGCATTTCCTTAGCCCTGCTGAAAACAGGTTGAGCGTTATTTAAGCCGACTGGGCTTATATAGAACTTTGATCTAAAGTCAGCGAACGACTTCCTGGTCCGAATTCAATACTGTGCTGCAATTATGGACACTTTAATGTAATAACTTCTTGACGACTTTCCTCTTGAGCCAAAGGAAACAAACATGATTTATTGTTTCTGTTCAATTCAAACTGACTCTATCTTAACGATACGTTTGGAGGGCTCTACCAGAACTGAATCTGAAATTTGAAGAATGTTCAAATGGTCAGAATTCTAAAGTTGAAATTGGGTCTTGTGTGAAAGAGTGGCCGTCAAGTCATAAAAAGGCGCAGAGTGGATCCAATCGTCATGATATTCGTTTAAACAATTCGCAATCAGTAAATTATAAGAATGTCAGGAATACCACCAACTTCTTCATCTTCTTTACTTGGTGCTACAGTCCGGGTTGTGACGCTCAGTCCAAGACACCGACATTGTGTGTGCTTTCTTGAGGACAGCATATATAGGTACTTCGTTTTGCCCCCATTCACTAACAAGTAATTATGTTTTTTTAAAAAAACAAAATTCGTATGTTGGGACACAAATAATACGATATGCTACGTTTAAAATTTGTATGCGTTTACCGGCGATGTTGTGGACTGCAAAATTATGACTGCCTACTCTGGGCATTTGTCGCCTATTTATAGAGCGATACAGAATCCAGATCGCCATCTGCAAGTCACATGAACAGGGACTTCGTAGGTCGAAAACCAATCAGGGGATGGTTTCTTTTTATAAAATGTTTTCGATTTATAAAAATCAGTCGCCTGGACGGCACCAGTCACATCCCTACAAGTTTTCTTCCTTACTCGACAGACCTGCGTTTCGTAGACGCGTCGATCATTGATGCCGTCAGCTAGGGTTGTCTTCTGCTGCACACGCCCCGACAACACACAGCTGAACCCATTTTAACCAGTACCACCATAGTTGTTCGACTTTCTTATATTACATTTTCTACATTTGTTTAGTACACGCTGAAGTTTTACTATGATTGTCTTAATCGATATGGGGTGTATATGGAAATGCTTCAACGTAACGGGTAATTGCAAAGCCGATGAACTCGCTGGGTGTGGTGCAACCTCCTCTCTAACACCAGGAGGAAATCAACCTTACAGCCTACCACCTCCTTCAAATCCACACGCTTAGAACAACCAATGTAGCTACAAGGCACCACACCACCTGCCTGAAAACAAACAGAATATGGTGAGCACTAATGGTCTGATCAGTCTCGCTCTGGGATTCGGACGATGGGTTTCCCATACAATGAGTTTTGCAGAAGCTGCATGGATGGTGAGGTGGCAGAAACCAGAAATCTCCTCCGCTGTTCGTGTAGCCACTCGCCTCTCGGAGCCCTTCTATTTCAATAATCTCAGCGAATATAAACGTGAAATGCAGTCAATCCGCAGTAGTCAGCCGCTCCTAATTTACATACATTTACGAACCAGCTGCTTGCAGACGGGCTGTTTTTGCATCGCAATATCCTGAATCCCTGAAAAGGTGTCTTTGCGATCCCTGGGAATACAAAAAGACTACATTAAAGTACAATACTTCTTCTTCTTAATGTTGTCTCCACAGCAGGCTAGGATCATATTAGGCATTTCAGTTTCATTTCCTTGACAAGATCGTTCGGTCGGTAGATTGCCCACCTTGTCTCATCACTAACTTAAATTTTTCTGCAGGAAAATGCCTATCAACATTGTCAGAAGCAGTATTTTTCAAGAGTTAATTCTGCCAGGAGGATTGAACCGGGAGCGTGTGCGCGTTGCTTTGTGACCAGACTGTAGATTGAATACACGTAAATTCCCCAACTCACCCGCACTTCCGACCAACCCACGCTGAAAATTAGCCCATTTTTTGATTAAAATCCGTTCTTTAATTCCTTATAATTTCCTTCCTCCTTTGTTTACTTTTTTGGGACAAACTTTTGTTGGAAAAAAAAAGAAAACAATTTAAGCTATGATCACATCGCTGTTATGGTTAAATGCTTTCGTTGTTTGTTGATTACTTTGATTTCTTGCACCAAATTAACCTAAAGTATAAAAAAAAAAGAAATTTGTTGTTTTTGTTGGCGTTTGTTTGAACAGGCAAATTGGAGTTCAATTTGGCATCAATTTGTATTGCAAAGTTCGAAAACTTGTTTTTGTTACGCTCTCTCATTCTCTCTCACCCACCACTTGTACTCTACCTCATCGCGTAGACAGTTGTACATTTTCCATTCATTCCATATTTTATTTAAATTTTTTTCGTTCTCTTTCTGGCAAAAAAAAAAAAAAAAACAAATCAAAAAAACAAAAACGAATAGAAATTTGGCAAAAATTCAATTCTCTTTAGATTTTAATTTTCTCAAATAAAATTTAAACACGTTATTTCTGAAAATACAGACGAACAAAACAATAACCGTGCAAACCTTAAACAATTTCTTAGCGGTTTTTGGTGATCGAAAAGAAGTCCAAATCTGAAAAGAAACTGAACCGAAAACGTAACTGAGAGAAATACTGTCGTTTACTTTTGGAATGATTTCATCAGTTTCTGTGATAAGATCCATCACAACAGTCGGCCACATCAACACAGTGAACAATTTGAATATTCATCATTCACTTGAGATATATTGGAAGGATAATTCATGTAAAATGGTCAAACATGACCACCACAGCCTCATCCGGTGGGCACAGTGGAACTAAGGACTTCCATCAGATTCAATTTGCATCGCGACTTCTTGCGGCACGATCCACTGATGCCAACGCTATCGGAGCTGTTGTTGGCGTCGCTGGTAATTGCATTCGAGGTGCTGGTGTTGGAATTGTTTGTAGCGGTGAAGTACATACTAGCAGCAACAACAACGCCACTAATAAGAACCGAATTGGTTTATCAATGAAGGACCAGTTGCCGGTCCTAAAGCCGGACACATTGTTGAATGATACTGGCCTATTCACCGTTTATTGTTTTGTTAAAGATTTCATTGGGTAAGTAGTTTCAATCATGCTTAAGTTTGTCTCTTTTTTTCTGTCTATCTGTCTAAGTATTTGCAAGTTTTTTTTTTCGTTGTTTGTTGTTTGAATCTATTTGCTTTGTGATTGAATTTTCGCTGCGAACTTGTTGCGATCTTTGCACTTTCTTTGATTTTGTATTTTCTTGTTTTGTCGCATATTTGTGAAAATATTGTGCAGTCCACGTGTTGAAACATGTTTTGTTTTTTAGACTCACCGTCTGTGTTGATTTTAGGTGTCTCTTTCGTTGTCGCTGTTCACCAAACTGGAGGAGTAGTGGCATTTAGTTTTCCATAGACCAAGAGTTTAAAGTGTTCATCGCTGGCTTCCAGAACCTTATGATGAAATCTCCCTCGAGTTGATCAAGCAAAAACGTGCTTGTGGCCGTAACTTTAATTGAATAAAATCCATCCAGAAATGCTCTAACTTTTGTAGCATCTTTCAGGCAGACGACGACACATTGGTCTTACCCACAGTCATGTCATCGACCAGCCAAGTTACTATTAAGTCACTGGTCACAGTCACGTTTCATTCAAAGAATTCTCTGAATTGCCGCGCCGCATGTCTCGTGGTGAGACGGCAAGGAATTTTAACATTCCTGGAATGCCACCACAATCCGGGAAATCACTTTCCATGAAAGATCTCGTTAGTTTTGTGGAGACCTAGTGTTCATACTTTTCGCTGCAGGCAAACGCTGTCTACAGCTTCACTCGATTCCATGTACTTCGCATCGAAACAAAGCTGGTCCACATTCGATCTGAGACGCTCGCGTAGCACGTAGGAAGAATAAGCAGGCCTGCACTTAGGAGCCTCGTCGATGTCATAACGAGACAAGCTACCATTCGTTCACATAGCCAGTGGCTTACAGACAAGCTACCATTCGTATTCGTTCACATAGCCAGTGGCTTAGGTCTCCCTTGCAACGACTTCGTTGAAAGTTCCGAAGATTAAGTGGACACTTACTACAATCTCTTCTCGTTTACCACCATCAGTACTCTACGAAGAAGATTCTTCTTCCTTCTTCGACAAATTAGGGCTGCTAGCCATCTCAGTCGCTTTGGTAGCATTCAGAGTCGGGGTCACTTGTACCAAACCAATGGTTGCTCTTTATCAAAGCCGATCCAATCGTCCGCTGTCGTCAGTGTCAGACATCTTAATCGTTTTATTATTGGTTTTTAGATTAGATTTCTCTATCTTGGTATGGCAGTAAGCCACTTGTGGCTAACGTAGGCCCTCGCGACCAACAATGCTAGCTTAAGGCCTGACTGACATCTGCAGGAATTCACAGATCGTTAGGTCAAGTAATTGGAAATAATTGATGTCAGTCAATGATACGAGTGAAATGGTTCCGTTTATTAAGGCGTTTCCAACAGCAGGTGCATGTCCTAACCTCAAACTGATAGACGAGGTGAACAAATGATGGTGGGGACATTGACGGAAATGCAATTTGAACCCCGAACAGAACTTTGCAATGCGATGACGACCTCAGTCGAGCCGCCGATTGTCGTCCAACAGGAGTCTAGGTGCTCCTAGCACTGATTTTAAAGGATTTCACGGAATTTGAGAAAGTGTACATAATTTCACTCGTGAGAGAACAATGGCACCCACAACACGAGCGGTTGCTGGGAAGCTAGGCACTGGCCTTCTACGGGCTGTGGCGCCAGCCATTATATATTTATGATAAATCCATGCTTGGCGTCTACGAAAGCATGCTAAGTGGTTCATACGGTCCAAATTTGAGTCACTTTCTTGAGCATATTGACTGGTACTTCAGAAAAAAGACATGTAGAATTGCCTTCGAACAGTTGATTTGCAATTGGAGCTGGCTTATAGGTGGATACACACGTGATTTGATGTATAATCTGGTTCAAAATGAGATGTAAATTGCTCATTTCTCATTTGGTCTCGAAGTGTGGCATATAGTTGGAACTGCAAGTGGACCAGATTCAGCGTGTGTACTTTGCGCAAAAATAAAATACGAAATTTCTGAAAGTCTGCGACATGGACTGTTGTTCTCACGGCCACATTTGGAAACATGGGTGCCAATTATTCCGCCGACTATAAGCCGCCCTAGAGTGGATTTTCATGGTTCATTGGCGGCGCTTGTTGTAGAAGCTAGGCCCATGTCCACTGCAACCTGTTGCGCCACGGATGTCATTAATTTTACTGGCCAAAGGCTGCCATTGTCTGAGGCCGCACATCGGAGCAAATGCATCAGTTTTGTTCACAAAAATAGCCATTCAACCAAATCAAAGAAATGAGCCTTGTCGCCGAAGGCAATTTTCGCTTGACGTTGTTCCCCCACAGTGACTACCTTTCGTTTGACAAAATGGCAATCCTAAGTGAGGATGTTCGACTTTGACAAATGTCAGGAATTATTCGTAAGCTTTCAAAATCGAAGCAATGAAATCGACCATCACACCGTCGTCGTCGAACAGCGTTGTTTCCGACTTTTGATCAACTTCCAGTCGCTTATTAGTCTCGCATTCATGATGCAAGAGTGTTGCAATGATCACGATGTTCAGTGCTGATCTGTCCGCAGTCAAATCGTCAACCCTCGTCGTAGCTCACGTAGATTAACCTGTCCCATAACTTGCCAATGTGACACCTTTATTCACTAAACCCAACAGGGCCTGGGCCTCAACCAAGTAGCGCGATTTGTGTCTATCTGCTCCAGTTTCGCACGCCAAGTTGGTTGAGATTCTTCTCTACCGAGTTTCGCACGCCAAGTTGGCCGACTTTCATCTCCACCTGGGAGCGCCATATTTGACGCTTGCGTCCTCTGTTGCGTTGTCCCACAGGTTTGTAGTCGAAGACTGTTTGGCCAGTACTGAGTTGTCCGTGCTCTCTCGGCCCAGCCACCATAGGCACAGGATTCGTAGACCCCTGGCTAGGCTAATCTTGCTGCAGAGCCTGTGCAGTTCGTGGTTGAATATTCTAGGGACCAAATATCGCACTCAGAATTTTCGGAGTTCTTCATCCGATTTTTCATGCCCCCGTGCCATGATCAGGGTGTTATATGAAGTCAACTTTGTCCGTCGAGAGACGGCTCTATTTCTCGATTGCCTCTTGAGCCCATAGAAACACCGGATGTCAAGAGTTATTCGATCTCGATGCTGATGGTTTAGTGCGGCGACGGGGTACACGAAGTCCTTCGCTATTTCGAAGCTATTGCTGCCCATTTAAAAGCTCTTTTAAACCTCTTTTCTTGAGGAAATGCGAGGAAACGTCGCCTTCAATTCAATGTCAGCAAACGACGGTTCGCTGTGTTATGTCAATCACTTCAATGCCATCCGCGTATGCTCGCAATTGTACGGAATTCTTGAAGATCTGCGTGTGAGTCTTTCAATCTTCTCCACTATAATGTTGAGGAAGTCACATGACAATCCCAATGTGTCCCCTTGTCTGAATCCTTTTTTGACATTGGTCACTCGTTGTAGACCTCGATGGAGCAACGAGAATCCTCCATCGTCACCTGACGAGTTTGACAGGGATGTCTAAACTAGACGATGGTGGACTTCCCTGCCCAGACACACTGATATGGACCAGGACCTCTGTAGTCCGTAGTTTGAAGCTCAGTCTGTAGACCTCTGAAGTTGGAGTAGTCAAAGGCGTCTCCCTTCTTTTGGATCTGGCTTGTTGTAGTCAGTCAACAAAAAATGTGTTACCTCGTTGAAATTTTGCGATGAGATTGACTATAGTAGTCCACATCCAAATGTTGTCAGATGTCGAGGGGAACTTCAGAAAACGGACTTGTTCCATCGAAACTAAGTCTACGAGTGGCATCACCTTCCAGTCACACGCGAACTTTCGATGTAGAAATCCTCTAAAAAAAAGCGCCCAGTACACAGAGTCTCAAACTAACAGTGGCTTCCCTTTCCAGACACCTGCGAACTGCCTAAACTCGAAACCCATCATCCCCATCGAAGTGTTTAAACACCCTAAGGCCTCCTTTGGTACCTTATACGTTGCCACACTTTACGTAATCCTTGACCAATCTCTCCTTACCACATCCAGTGTTGCCGGTGCTCATGGCGAAAGCATATCGCTCCCTCATCGAGACCGCATCGTTGCGAAGCTATGAAATTCCACATCGGTTCAATACACAATCACATCTCGTTCCGTGTGCATTCTCGTTTATTGCCCTTAAGCTGGACACGGAGTGCTTTGCAAAATATTAAAATACCGTTTTTATGAGTTTTCCCATTAACAGCGCGCTCAGCTCTTGCAGTCATTTTCCTGCATTAAATAACGAATAAAATAAGCATATTCTTGACAAAACACCGTCCAGTCGTTGCCCGTCGAGTGGGCGACCTTCAGTGTGCTTCCATTTGATACGGAAGACATAAAACGTATTCGCTTCGAGTGCAGGCACAGTTTAATCAACTCGCACAAACACACACTCGCAGGCACACAAGTGGAGAGGTAATTAAACCTGAGTCTCGGCAGGCATTCAAAGTGAGGAAACGATATCAGGGTCACGATGCCGCAGCTATTCATCGCACAGAGTGCTCTGTTGTAATCGACAGCGAATCTAATGAACAACCGTCGACAGAACCGAGCCAACGAGTGCAATACTCCGAGCGACTGCCAGCAATTGACAAAAGACACAAGCCCAGATACAAACCTAAAAGTGCTGTCAATTTGTCAAACTGTGAAATGCCAAAGGCCCAGATACCTACACGGTGGCACACAGGCCTGGTTAGAGCTCACCTTGTACCGGTTACTGTCGCCGATGCCAAAAAGTGCTAATTAAAGTGCAACGAAACCGTGAAATCGTCGGTAGATGGGTGGGTGGTTGGGTGAATGGGTGGGGGAGAGTAAAATCGATAGCATCGAGCAATGCATCCACAACACATCCAATTGACGTAAACCAATTTGTCGAGTTTCCGCTGGTTCGTGTAATGATGTGTGAAGGCCTGACTGATGACCTTGTTGAGGTCGCACACGATAATTAAAATAGCAACAGCCACAGTCGCAGCCGCAGCCGCGCACCGGGATGAGTAAGATTTGGAGAACGCTGCAATTCGAAGAAATCGCAATCGCGATGAAAGATTTCCCGGGTGGAATTCAGCTAATTAGCTCTGGCTGCTGATGAGATACAAATGTCAGATGCTTGCCTTTGTACGGCTGACTTGGCGTTCTTTGTGTGATCGTTCTGAAAAAGGAAGTTTTTGTTTCACGAATGAGTGCAAATTGAAGCGGAAAAGACCGATGAGAGGGGATTCCTGGGAAAAGTGATGTGTCATACGGTTGAGGAGAATGGGCCAACTACTAATGAACACCGCGGGAAAAACTATCCATAAATATGTGCAAGAGTTTTTCTACGAGTTCCTGGTGGGTGTGACGAGATTTGGTCATGTGATGAAATCCACTCAAAGTGAACTTGTCATGTGTGCATCATATTTCTCATAGAACTGAACAAAATATTGAAATTGTGTTAGATTCTCATTGGCAGCAGTTGGAGAATGACTGTGCATGGGTCTGATGAAATCAGTGCTTTCAGACGGCAAATTTGTTGATCCCATCTTGGAGCTTCATCAGTTCTGACCTCATCACCACCGAATAACTGCCACCTGAGCTACGCAAAGTCGGAAGTGGCTGAGGAGCGCTCTCTAGAGGCGTCGCAGAGGATTTCATCGCATAGGCCAAGTGCGTTTAGGTGTTTGCCGAACGTGAAGTGGGCCGTTAATACGCCGATAAGTCGTCTACAGAGTTTTCTGTTAAGATATAACAAGATCGCGCAGATTGCGGACATACACTTGGAAGCATGCGCATGTCTGTCTGTCTACAAACTGGAGAGTCATGCCACCACCGGTTGTGCTCTCGAGATGTCCAATCATCCATGGAAGCTCTGTGCAAGGACGCGAGTAGTCCCAGCGCAGGTTCAGGTCTTGAGAGTGCCTCCTCTGATTCCCGTGATCCCATGGTGGCCCTGGACTCAGACAAATCTTGGCGAATTAAGAATGCCGAAGATTTACATTCCTGAACCATCCTGGAAGTGGGTTGAGTAAGTTCTAAAGCACAGCTTTGCTGTCGCTACGAACAGGGATACTTCGCCCACCCATCCACCAGTTCTTCACAATACAATGTGACTATGCCCTAATGACCATTATAACCTCATAGGTTTCCGCTTGGAAAACTGACGCAAATTCACCTAACGATGTATGCAGTGTATTGTTGTCGGTCCCATGCAGGCGCCATGCGTGAACGGCAGACACTTCGTTGGTCTTGGGGCCGGCCGTCAAGATTCGGCTGCTATACTTCCCTGGCTCGGTTCTTCTCTGCCTTGCAGGCACAGTCGACTTTGTATTAACGTCGCAGCAGGAGTACCGGTGTCCCTGAGTCGGACGGCATATACATACGGCTGGGGGCGAAAGGAAATGTGGTGCGCAAGGTCATCGAAGCTTCAGTGCGAGTTGTACCAAAGACCATAACTTGTTAAGCTTAAGAGAATGCACCCCAAGATGTGGCTATCAAGGGGGGACCGTTCTTTGAAGCTTAAAGCAGTAGTTTTCCACGATGCAGAGGAGAGAAGGGGCCTTATCACAGCCGTCTAGATCCGATAAGATTTTTTTGCCTGATCTGTAGTTCGGGGACTGCAGTTTTCCTTCCGAGAGTCACCATCAGCATCCTTGCCTTGTCAATGTCAATGTCATTTAAAGCTTTGTCTTAACTTGGTTTTCCTTAAAAAGAAAGCTCAAATGATCAAGAAATCTTGTGCGTGTTTTATTTTTTTCATAGTACGTCGATTACTCATTTCGGCCGTCTATCCCCCTTATGCATGGTTCTACTGATATTCTTTCCACGTATGAATCTGGTCAGATTTCTGGTTGAGGTCCAATATGTTATTAAGCGGAGACTTCTAGGTTTAGGCAGCTCAACTGGAGGGCCGGATAGTAGAAAAGAACACACATACTAGGAGAATCTGAATTTTTTGAAGCTGTGAACTTTTTTCTTTGATTTCTAGTAAACATCTATCAGTGGCCCTTCCATGGACTACAAAAAAAAAAAAAGCGCACGCAATTTTATTTAGCTTTAATTAATTTTAACCGTTCAGACGGTGTGGAGATACATGAACCGTACACACTGTCTTCAACAAATCTAGTATAGACATAAAATCGATGTCCCTACAATGGAACTGAATTGAAGAAAATGGGGAGTGAGTCTAAAAATCACATAGCTCTGCGACGACAATAGATCTGGTGTGGCTCCTTTCTTTAGAACTACCTTGAGCAACTTGATAATCTCCCTAGATGGAATGTCCTGATAGTCTGTTCTCGTTTGTTGATTCAGACCGTTGTTCTATATCTGCTTGATGACATATTTGGACACTCGACGAGTAGGTGTTCCACGGATTCCGCTGATTGCCGACAGTGTCTACATTTTTCAGTTTTCTGAGCTACTGTGTCCCATTTTGTGCAGGCATGAAAAATTACCAGTGGCTTGTTCAGGTGTGGGGTCTCTTTGGTTCTCCTAGGATCGACCATCATGAGTTTTGTATAGTACACTAGAACCCCTATTATCCGGATCAAATAAAACCGGGGTATTCCGAATAATTGATTTCAAAGTCAAACAATGAAGTATCACCATCAAGCTTTTGATTCAAATCCAATACTTTTTCACATAACATAAGTCGAGAGGGGCATGCTCCACAATTTCAATAAAAAACAAACAAACTTGAACATAAACATTTATTATGTCATACAGGCCTTACAATTGTAATTCGTGGCCACTGCCCAAGCTTAAATTCTTTGAGCAGTTTCAACTATATTCTCACTGGACGCTTGGGTATCAGACGCTGGACGGTTCTTTGGAAAATTTCACATATGGATCGAAAATGGGCGAAGGAGTGGCCGTGGGTGTCTACTCTAAGGATCTGTCTTTCCGACTACCTCCCCACTGTAGCGTCTTTCAGGTGGAGACTATAGCTCTGTCATGGCTGAAGACATTGTGATTTGTTCAGACAGCCAGACAGCGATCAAATCTCTGAGTGAAGTCACATTTAACTCCAAGACGTCCCTTAATTGCCGCCTGTGTCTTAACGAGATGGCCAAGTCTTTCAGTATCCAACTTATATGGATGCCGGGACACAGTGATATCCCAGAGGGCACCACCTCAGCTCTATTTCCGGCCGGGGGACTCCCCTTCATCCTACAAAACATCTACAAAAGCTTGTAACGCTTACTCACACCAAACGTGGATGGCGTTCTGATATTGGATGCCTCATAACAAAGCAATTATGGCCTCTCATCGATCAAAAACGCTTCAACACTGCAAGGACAAGAAAAAGCACACTAGGCAACCACACAACCTAGAAGAGATGTCTGAAATAAAAATTCAGCACATATCATTTTCAAAAATACTAATTGGCTGTAAATACTCAAAAGTCGAAAAAAGCCATTATCAGGTGTTTAGTTAGTACCCTAAAGACGAATTGCCGACTAGCGATATCACAATGGATCCACTCGGCCGGCCACAACTGTTGCAGGCGTGGGATTCACTACAGCCTAGCCTACGTTGTAAGCTTCCATCTTCTTCTCTCATTTGGCGATTGTAATATAGGTGGCGCTACAGCCTGTATAGGGCCAGTGCCTAGCTTCTCAGCAACCACTCGTGTTGTTCTCTCACGAGTGCACGGGACCTTCAGTTTACCTATAGTTACGACTCCGAAGGGTCAAGTTTTAGAAGCTTTTTTTCTAGACCGTTGTTACTGTTTGAGCATTGACTCGAAAGAGGTGGAGCCGTGAAAATAATTTTTTGTTCGTTTGGGAATCAAACCCAGGCACCCAGGCACCAGTCGACGCACATACAAACAACGCCACAGCCCCCACCTCCTTTCGGCGATTGCCCAGGAGAATTTCATTATTGAATTAGAATTCTTGTCAGTGATTCACCATTTTGTATACTCTCAATTATCTTCACTTCGTAACCAGTTTTGGGACTTAAAATTTTCTAAGTGTGGTAGATCCCGAAGAAAATGAGTGGTAGATTTGAAAAAAGCGTGATAGATCTCGTTTGGATACACAATTTACAAGAAATGTCGCATCCTACGTGAACGCTTGCATGAATGAAATGAACGAGTTCCTTACTTTCCCATGTGTTCATATTTTTGAAGCTTAGTTGTTACTAATAACACTTCTTTTCTGACTCACTTTCCTGAAATTGTGTATTGAAAAACGTTTCAGAAACAAGAAACAACAACAAATGGCATAAAATGGAAGACGTACAATGTGTGGTAGATTTTGCACTTTGGGTAGTAGACGTGGTAGATCTACCACAATTGTGGTAAAGTCCCAACCGAGTCCCATCTGACTGTTAATAAATTGGATGCGGCATTTATTTGACCAGTTCCCTAAGTGTAGTTGCAAGTCAGTGTTGCAAAATCCATGAAGAGGGAAAGACTCAATAATTTGCTTGCAGCTTGAACCTGCTTTTTTTGTCAGCGTGTTGAGGGTTTTGTGACATTCGCGGACAGTCTTGGATGTTACTGTGGAGCTGGTACTGCCTGGCTATCTCAGAGCACCGATACAATTTTGTCCATACAAACACCTTGTCGGAGGTTCTCGATGGTTCAAAAATGTAGGAGATGAATCTCTCTGGTCTACGATACGTGGACATGACAAAATTTGTTCACTGAAAAAGCGCACTGATTGCTGTTTAGATTGTGGTTGCAATGCTGGGCAGCTGTATGACCTGTGAAGACGGTGTGTGTAATGCTCTCTTATAACTTGTTGCCGGCCCCGAAGACTCTTTGACTGCCAGTGAAACAAAGTCACACAGTTCGCGTTTAACCTTAGAATTTTGTTTGGGGTACGCTGGTACCCCAGCCTTTATTCAAAATTCTCGCTAAGTAACTGCACCAAAATAAAATATGCCCAACTTGTGCAAAATAATTTTGTTTCAATTCATGTTTGTAAGGATTATGCTAACAAAAGTTTTTGTTTCTATACAAATTTTGTTTTTTTTTTTTGTGTACTGTTGTACCCCACTGTAGTTAGTATTATAAAAATGTGGAACATTTTTATTTAAGCTGCCATGCCAACCAACTTGGTGGCCGTTATTGGCGATGAACATCTATTCAAAAATCACTCAAGACAGATGGGTTTGTTGGTTGACTCCATCGTCCACCCTCGACCATACCACGACGATTCACTTCTCGAATGTCTCCGCCTAGATGCGACCGACCTGCAAGAGAGCATGCCATGGCCTAGTCCTATCGCATTTTTTGTGTCGCTAAGGTTGCAATTATTATTGAAAAAAGTGGTATAATTTAGAGAATTATAGAAATAATGGAATGAGCAAGTCAAACCCCTGCAAAGGGTCAATCAAAAAAGTGTAATTCCCTTTTCACTCGGGAAATCCGGAAGCCAAAAACCCACCATCTCCGACGTCAACATTCAACAAAGAGCCCAAGTTTGTATCCCCCTATGACCACTCTTCGGTTGAAGCGTCCCTTGTGCTGAGAAGCAAGGCATGTCTAGATATGTTAGAATTTCATAATTCAGAGTCAGATTCAATATAGTTATGTACTCAAAGAGTCCACGCCAAGCACTGCTTAGGTTGCCAAGTACAGAGAATTAATTTCCTGGTAAATTGTCTTCGCAGCATCCTTATGTATCATGCTCTTACTTTCGTCCATTGATATGGATGCACAAGCTTGTTGCGAACAGATGGCAGCAGTTTTGATTAATCGAACAACTCTGATTGATGACAGATAATTTGCGCAAGCCGGCATAAGATAACACAGCTCACACGTCATTCCCGAGTGCTGAGAGTTTGTTTCAGTAATTAAGGAAACCGTTCAACGAGAAAATTGGGAAGCCATTATATTTCGGCGGCGCGGTGGATCTTGGGCGTCTGTATAGTTCGCCGCAAATGACGCACTACCGCACAGTCGTCAGAGATTGCTTTCAGCACGGATGATGAGTTATGGAGTGATACGAGTGTGATCCCAAAACTACGTCAAACATTCGAAAATCTTTACAAGGGGCTTCTGTTTTTCTGTCTGCATCATCTCATCATCGCGTTGGCCACTACGTAACGATTGCGTCGAACACAGTCGCGGTGGCGTCAAGGTTGCAAAGATTCCCTGTCGATGAGGCGTGGGGCTGCGGACAGATGAAAGGAAGCTTTCAGAAATCACTTCCACCTGAGGTTGTAAATGACTTCTCTTGGTTCGCTCTGACAAGGCGTCATTTGTCTTTGGTGACATTTTAATCTGACAGCAAGGTCTTCTGTGCGTGTGGATGTCATTGGATGATGGAGGGTGAAGAACGTTTCGTTGCAGGCGTGTGTAATTTTTCACTTGTGTCAAAGGACAATGCGAGGTGAGCAACGTTCGGAATTGGTGACTACATCTGAGTCTCGTGCTGAGGGGAGGGTGTCGCGTGAAACCTGAACTGAGCGTCTGCACTCGGAGTCGAAATCAAGCCCTTCTGACTTCAGCCAGTCGATTTGTGGTAGTTAGAGGTCAACTATCAACTTGATCGATGATCGTTTCTCTTTCTGTTGCTTCGTCTAAATTGACACACAAAGTGGAAGGGAGTGTGTTCACACGCAACTGATGCAATGTTCGACGGGCAACTACCAAAGGTCATCGGATTTCTTTGAAGGCAGTCACTTGTGAACGTTGGTTGCAGGGAAAGAGAAAGATGTCAGGAGAACAAATACTTCCGAAACACGTCTTCCATCATTCGGAAGCCGAAATGACGGCCACAGTGCAATCTACACGTGAAGCAATGTCATTGACTACAACGAGGTCATTCGAATGTGAATTTTGTGCGTGAAAATATGGTCAAACCGGAACGCACGAAATGTTTACGAGACAGGCGGACGTGTCTCGTTGTTTGTTTTCTTCCGTATGGTTTCTGTGATGAACTCAAAAGTGTAATATCTACATATGCCTCCTCTGTAGTTTCGCAGAGTTAGTTATAAACTAAGAAGGGAGTATGAATGCAGGAGGCTTGTATGGTTCTTGTTAACTCTTGGGTGTCTCGTGCTTGTAGCTGGCTAAGAAGAAAGAAAGAAACGACAGAGGAAACCCTTTAAAGAGAATGAAAGAATGGCCAAGACCATACCAAAGTCTCCCTTCCTGCCTGGGAGATATCGTCTAAACGGATGACCATCCTGTTATCCCACCGCAATATACACCGCCGTCATTAATTTGTACCTGAGCTTCAGAGAACATAACAAGGTTCACTTTACCTCTAATTTTGTCTTTCGAGATACTCTTCGTAGGCCTTCCTTCTTCTTCCTTATTTGGCGCTACAGTCCGGAGTGGACCTAGCAACAAGCCCAACCTGCACGATCTCTGACTTAGGCTTCCAGTATCATGCGCCAGTATCATGAGGTTCTTCTTCACCATGGTGCGCCACCTTAAACGCGGGCGTCGTCTGTTTCCATCCACTGCAGGACTGGGAAGATCAAGGATGTAAAGTCAGCTTGGTCCTTCGGGTTATGGCTCTATTGGCCAATAGCCTCTTGAGCCCATAGGGACAGCGGTTGGTAAGAGTAACTCTGCGTTTAATCTCGACACTGATGTTGTTCGTCGTCGCCGAGGTATACGAAGTTCTTGGCTGCCTCCAAGTTATTGCTGCCCCTTATGACGCTCTGTCCGTCGCTTTGCCAGCAAACGCCTCATCGACGACTTGCTGACTTCTGCGTTTAATCTCGTTGTTCGTCGTCGCCGAGTAGACGAAGTTCTTGGCTACCTCCAAGTCCTTTTTTGATCACAGCTTATACTTTGTTTTTCCCTCATTCAGCGCTAGACCCATTTTAAGCGCTTTTCCGTCGCAATGCCAGCAAACACCTCATCGACGACTTGCTGTGTTCTACTAGACGCTAACAGTTGTACGGACTTCTGGAAGATCGCGCTTCTAGGGTTGACGTGTGAGTCCTGCACGATCTCCTCCAGGATGATGTTAAAGAAGTCACATGACAGCGGGTTATCTTGTCTAAAATCTTCTTCTAAAAACTCGTAGGCTTTGAATCGACAAAGGTTCTATCAATGCCTTGCTAGATTTGTTGCTGTTGGAAAAGTATTTTAAAGCTTGAAGCTGGTTCTGTTATGTATACAGTCTGTCTGACCGTCTAGAAGTTTTCCAACAAATCCTCTTCTCACTGAGTCAAAATCATCGTTGAACAAGTATTGTTATAATGCCTGACGTAGACAAAATGCACTCGCGCTTGGTCTAAATGAATTCTTTCACCATCAAACATCTGGACAAATCTCTTGGCGGAGCAGTGTGTATTCTCTAGCTTCTGGTTAACAAATGTTGTCTTTAGCGGAGCGATACAATATTTTGCACCGATCGTCTCTAAAAATGTTCCCATGCGAGTCCCTAAATTCTTTAAATGGGTGGTGAGTAGGATTTAAAGCTCGGGAGTGTTTTCTGCCAGATATTTCCTTGGTTGGTGTTCCAGTGGTTAAGCTGGCGTGACCCTCAAGTTTCTTCTTGTAGAACCCGTCTGTAAAAGCAAGAAAACTTCGACTGTTTATGCTGAAGTGACTGTATAGGTACACATAGTTCCGTAATACAGATGAAAATGTCATTCGAAATGGCTTCCGAAATGCTTTCCGCGTCAGTATGAAATCTCCTTAGACGAATAAACTTCAAGCCAAACTGCCGAAGTTGTATTTGCTAAGTAGCTTCTTTCTCGTTTCAAATAGAGGCCGACATCTGCCGGCGTAGTGGACGACCGTTTCTTCATTCTCATAGTCCTTCCATCTCCTGCAGAAGTCATTGCAAGGGGTACCCATGCTCCTCGCCTGGTTGTCTTGAGGACACTGCCCGGTAATAAATCCTACAACTTTCTTGAAACTTGGAAAGCGAGTTACGGTCCTTTTCGGATTTAGTCACAATTTTTCATTGGTTTCCGGCAAATGAAAGCAAGCTGTTTTAGATTTATTGGATTGAAGTTAATCATATTATTGCCAACTGAAATGTGCGCCGTCAATTGCCGACTTAAACCCATTTTGTGTGTCAATCGGAACCCGCTACCAACTGTTCCAGAACTTATGCAGCGGCCGGCACGTTTTCTGCCGTCGTTTTCCTCCAGGAAGGACGAACATGACGCTCATTTTATCATGATAAAAGCCTAGAAAATTAAGGATTTGCCAGAGAACATCGCCGACAAGACCTATAAAAATACAACCTCCTTGTTGGAAAAACCTCTAGTTGAAGTGTGGCTTCGAGTTTTATTCAATAGACTCAGCTGGGGTGTTCGATAATGCACTTCAGCCGCACTGAAGATATACCCTGCATCGTTGATTTCATAGCTCCCCAGCGTGGCTTCTTCGGAGAAAATGTACTGACAACTACTGCTCATAGTTGAGTTTTGTTCCTTTTTTTATTCCACTTTCCCTTGCGCGAGTAATTCGACACGAACTTGTCTACATGTCTGCTGCCGTTGGTCGACCATTCGGAATAACTTTTATGTTTCCACTTTCATGCTTCTAAACTCGCATTGCGTTTCCAAAACGGATCCCAATTAAAAGCCCTTTCTGACAGCTTCTTCAATTATGCCCTCAAAATAACTTTCCTTCCGAATAAGTCTCGATGATCTACTCTTTATTCTTCCACACCGTGAATCCTTTCGGGAACTGTATAAAACCCTCCATATTCCCTTACATCATATTTTCGCCTGCAGCTAATCACCTGCTAAGCTCTGTGCACACTCATTCCCAAAAGATTCGTTCAAAAATATCCCACCCACTCTGTCAACCAGCGCAGACATTGGGCGGGGAGGGGAGGTGTCCACATTTATTCGCTTTTAAATATATTTTTGGCCCCGGAATGTACTCCTGCCGCCGAAAGGTGACTCACAAACAAATCGAACATAAATAATGATCTTGCCACGATCCGAAATAATTTTAAATACCATCTGTCAATTTGTGAAAAACTTAAAATAACCCATTTCTCTCCCTCTCTCTCTCTCTTTGCAGGTAAGCATGAGCACTTGTTTATTCCGAAGCGTGACACGTGTTGAATACGATTGTAAGTTGCTTAGTGGTTAAGTCTTAAAAATAACATCCCTGTGTACATCTGTCATGTGATGGTGACACTTTTGACATCAATAAGCGCTGCAACGACACGAAATTAAATGCAATTACGACGAAAGCGAGAAAAAAGATCACAGCAGCCGTTTGTGGAATGGATGTCCTGAGGCAATAAAATATGATTTGTGCGCGTACATGTCGTTCTACAGGTCGTAAAAATTGCTTCTGTAAGAAGGCGTGACTTGCGAATGTGTTTTTGGCACATTTCGTTGGGAATTTCACAAGTTAACATGTGAACACACAAATCTGAGGATAGCGGTGAAAGAAGACCCGACTTGATTTGTTAAGGACTTTGGGATGAGCTTGATTTATTTTACATGTTTGTTTTTGTCAGAGCGTTCGGAAGCACTTTTAAATGATTTAACAGTTTATTAAACACTTTTGAAGGCAAAAGCAGACTGTGTGTGTCGAATCGTTAAAAAAAACTAACGAAAATGTTATATTTTTTGTTGGTTCGATACAATCTTTTTTATTGCCTAAGATAATCGTCCACAACTTGAACAGGGTCTCTCTGGGAGAATTCAGAAACGTATCACTGCGGCGTCGATGTCGCATCACCTTTGCATCACGTTCATAAACGCAAATTTTGGCATCACTGCAAACGCCAAACGTCCATTTAAGCATCATTCCGCAAACCTTAAACATGCGAGCATCATACAATTTTCCGACAACGCATCGTTGATAGTGGGTGATCGGAAATGCGCAAATTGAAAACGATTTTGCAGACATTTTTGGATAAGATAAAATAGCGTTCTAAAATGATTTTGGAAAATATCGCCTTTATATTTTTCAATTATGATTATTTGCTCCAGAATTTTTGGAATTTTCAGTATCATTTGCTCATCCGCCTTGAGGCTTTCTTCTTGTGTCATACATGGTCAGGAACGCATTTCGGACTATTATTCTCAATAAATACGTTCACTAGCATAACTTTCATATTGACGAAAGATAAACAATGCCTTCTGTAGCGGCAGCAAACAGTGTTAAATCAGCAACAAGTGTGCATCGCATCATCTTCGCAAATATGCATGCCGCATCAGTGCTCTAATATTTGCTGTTTCTGAATTCAGCTTCTGTCTGTTGCGACACCGACCGCTTGATGATTTCCAAATGGTGCCGCGATGGGAACTCCAGGACTCTGCTCCTCCATAAAAGCAATGGTTTCTTAGAGAGTCTTTCGACGACCATCAAATTATGACGTTTGATGAAATTTGTTTGGTATCGACTGGTTCGTTCAATGATGGACATTTCTTCGACTGTAACGGTGGATAGTGTGAGTGATTCATTCAGACCTGTCTTTTCAATGAATGAAATGAATTTATTGTGGTCTAATAACAGTGGCTGGCATTTACTTTTCGGATAAATTCCGTCTTAAAGTGGCCCTCGACTGCGTTGTACATGGTTCATTCAGAAGGTTTTTTTTATAATATTCGCGTGCACAAGGGATTGTTAATACGGGTTCAAGACACTGCACGGGCCGAAGGTTTAGAGGGAGAAAGGGAGGAGAGGAAGGTAATGTTTTGGATCAACTACGTGAGTTAAATAATGTTTTCTTCGAAAATGGATGGGATCGCAGATGGCTTATCGGCGAAGGCTTTTGATTTTGTGTAAAGTACACTACTCTAGCTCATTTCAGATGAATAATTTGGAGATTCTGTTGACTCTTTCCACAATGATTTGACAAATAACACTAAAAAAGAATCACACGACACAATGAGGCCAATACGACGACTGGATGGCGCCTTTGGTTGAATGCCTGCCCTTGGTTAGTGGCGTCCCGGTTCTAATTCCAGTGAGAGCAAAGTTAATACGCTTTTATCTGGTTTTCAAATCTGGTCCAGTCACCATTTGCCAATACCACTGGAGTAGTGGATCAGTGGTAGTAGTCTGACTGTAGGTGGACCAACAGGGTCTAAGAATTCACAAGCAGCCCCCCTCCCGACCCTACCTACCATGAGGTCAATCATGCGTGACTTGCCAATAAATGAATTTAAAAGCATTTAGTTCAGTGCTTTGTTTGTTCTATCCTGGCTAAGGAACAACTTAATATCAAGCACAGACATCTTCATCTGTTCAAACACCCAGGCAGTGATCAAATGCAGTCACTTTTATCCCTGGATTGCCCTCTATGTCTCAACGCGATGTAGTACCAAGCAACTGAGCATCCAACTTATTTCAAACGAACTCGCTAAAAAAGAGCACCGACTCCGAATGAAGACCTGCCATCCATGTCCATCTACTGAAGCTTGCAAAGTTTACCACTATTACCATATCGTAGACTGTGAACCGGCACAGGGTGCCTCATTAGAAAACAGATTTGACCTACTCTCGATCCAAGAGGCTCATGCAGCCGGAATGAAAAGGCAGAATCTTAGAACCATTATCGGCGTCTTAACCGGGAATTGGAACACGCCTCCAAATTCCCCACAATGACATCTGCAGTAGCTGCAGAGGCGAGAAGGATGAAGAGACTATCGCGCATACTTTATTCAATTGCAGCGCTCTCTCTTCCCACAGAAGAACTCACTTAGACGCTTTCCACTTTACCAACTTGGGAGAACCAAGTAGCATTAGTACCAGTTATCTCCAGGGTTTTCTCAAAATCTCGAATTTGTTTTGCGGAGGGGGATCAACTAGATCCGCGTGGCATTACAACGGGTTTACTCTTGCCTATGTGCCAATACTGACAACCAGCAGTCAGCCATCCCAAACTAACCTAACCTTGTTTCTCCTATTCATCACATTCGTAAGCTTCCTTGGCATTTGCCAACTTTACTGAATATGGGATTGATCCTTAATGCCCTTAATGTGGGTTTCAATATAATAAGTGTGACGCGACAGTGCCAGCAGCACCTGGGCCTTGCTTCTACAGCAAATTTGAGTCAGTTGTCCGAGCATTAGAACACGATTTGCTAAAACACGTGTAATGTTGCCTTCCAAGGCCACAATTGACGCTTGCTCAACGGAAAATACGGGTTAATTTATCCATTCAACCAGAAGTGTACATCATAGCTGAAAACAATTTGTCGAAGAAAAAGGTCTTCCTCCAGCTTTTCTCAGGCAAACTTAGACCCTGTGGCAGGTCGTCCGATGCAATTCGCGTTTGACATTTGCACATGTCACGAATCACGTGTAAGCTAGTAAAAACAGTGCTACCAATTCAAAGACATTGTCAAGACGATGATTGCAGATGATTGCATGCCTTCATCTCACTGCTGTCCTCCTAGAAACGCATTCCCCGTGACATAGGAGAACAACTCCTCCTCCGTTCAATCACGTCTTCCAATTCATTTGTCATTTGTCAATCATTAAACTCTAGTACGTCAATCCGAGCGTCTGAAAAACGTGAGCTGCAGCGTCCATCTTTCAATAACACAATACACATCGTAAATTGGTGCAATCTCTTCACTACACCCGCCGGCAGCCATTACAATTCCCACGTCTGTATGTGTTGTCGTGATTAAGAGCTAACAAGTAGTTGCTATCTCCCGCCACTAAGTGCCTCCAATTGACTGTCAATTCTAGACATTCGTCCACCTCCTCCCGTCTCAGACCTCCTTTCGCTATCAAAAACCGATTACACTGCCCGATAACATCGTATGAATGTCGGATAACTTGTAGCGGTTTATAGCCGAAAAAACACAGAAAAAATTATGTCTAGCAAATAACACGCCTATATTCCGCTCACATTTGATTATACGAAATTCCAGGCCGCTACCAACGCCGCCGCAACCGCCACCATCATCATCCTCCTCACCTGCTGCAGCACCGACTCAGTTACCGACTAACACTCGTCAAAAATCGTTCGTTCGTTTGTCCGTACGTCGGCGGTGGCTCATTCGTTCGTTCGTTCGTTCAACCGATATCGCAGTTTTGTATCGCGCCATACTTGTTATTCAAATCAAAATAGTCACTTAAAGAGAAATACGACAGCAGCGCGCTCAACCTCTAACCCGTCGCCAACCTTGTGTGTGCGCCACTGAAAAAGAAAAAAGCAAAACTCTCTCGGAAAATTCAAATTTCTTCAAGAAACTCACACACAACACTGAAGTGTGCAAGTCCAGAACTAGCTTATCACCCGGCCCTCTCGCGCTGGTCGAGTGTGTGGGATCCCTTCTGTGTTGCGTTTTACACAAAAAACCAACAACTGCTGAGAACTGAGTAAATAAGTATGCAAACGCGGGGCTCAACACACCGCTACACGTCGGCTACATCCGATAAAAATATATAATTATCCGCCGCGACGCGTCGAGGCAGCTCTCCAGCGCGGTGATGATGTGTTGAAATCGTACTCTTTTCTCTGATATCGGTGGCGTATACGTGTTTCTTTTTCGTTATTTTCGAGTTAAAAATCGTGCTCATAAGCCCTGCGTTGAGAATATTAAACAAAAAAAAAACAAAATAAAGTCCACCATTGCACTACAACAACACCACCATCGTCGTCACTGCCCCCACCACTCCACTGCTCCATCGACCGGCCAGCCCAATGAAATAGAGAAAAAAACACAACACAACATTTCTAATAAACTAATTTATTGAGCTTTTATTTTTCTTTCTCCGCTTCTCTCGCTGCCGCCCGAGTGTATTTCTCTCCCCGTTAGATATACCAGATTTGTTCGTATTTTTATTATTATTTTTTTTCTGCCTTTTTTTTTGGTTTTCACACATCGGCCTGTTGGAGAAGAAGGCGCGTTGTTTTCCTTTTGAATTTGCGACTAGTCGAGCGGTTTTCATTTAGAATTTCGACGTTTTCGTAGCGAGCTGCTAAACGGTTTTTTTTCTATTGCTCGGATTCGCTGTTAACTTGCCTTGTGTTGCGTTGTAATCTTTTTTATACACAACTCTTTTTTTTTCAAACTTCTTGTGTTGCGTTGTGAAACACTCAGAGTACTTGTTTTGTTCAATTTATCCCATAAATCGCGTGGTGTTGTTGTGTTAAAAAAAAAGAAAAACCAGAAATCAAATTGATTGTGTAAGAAGGTGTGAAATTTGTGAGAGATCTCATTCAAAACTATGGGTCCGTATACGAAATTTCAATCAACAACAAACTCCGATGGACTATGGTCAGCCGGCGGTGAACGCTCGTCGACAGATAGTGACACATTCTGTCGGCCGCAGTCTGACAAGGAGTACCATCCTCCGTCCACGCATCATGTACCAGTTGGATTGCGTCGAAACATTGTGCGGATGTTCAGTGGCGAAGAGTAAGAGAATCTATTTATCTTTTATCAAAACGGCAGCATGGAGTTCTTCATTCTAAAGATAGAGTCGTCACAGCCTCTGAGTCAGTTCAGTTGGTGATTGTTTTTGTATTCTCTGTGATTTATGATCTGCGAAGAGATTAGTGCTTGTCTGTGTGAAAATAAAATAGCGATGACTTGTTTTTTTTTTTTTTGAAGCGAGGAAGACCTTGACTGACGCTTCGTTGTCTCTTGAAGAATCGTTTACCTCTTGGTTTTTATATTCACATGTCATTACAGCCTGCTGGGGATATTGAAAACGCATGCCTCATTTTTAGATCAAACAACCATCCTGCGATAGTGGACTGGTGCGTCCTTACCTGGAAACAATTCACAATTGAAACCACTTTTAAATCACTGACAATGCTCACAGAGTCTGCTGAACACTGCATCTCAATACCTCGCAATGCAAGAGTGATTGTTGCTGGAGCTGGACCCAGCTCCACCTCGCACCGTGACACCATCCAAAGGTTCCAAGCTGAAATTATCTTCGTTTCGCTGCTGCTGGCATTTCACGAAAATTGACATTATCTATAAGGTTTTATAAGGCCTTCTCAGAAGCTGACATTATCCCGCAACAACTGCTACACAGACCAGATACCCACCCACTTGACTTGGGTGGTGGGCACTGCTCCACGCACAGATCAGCCACCGACGCTAGTAGCGGCTGCTTTTATTGAACAGGTGAATAGTTGTGTGATTGCTTTAAATGCGGCAGACACGCGATAAGACTGGGCGCCACGACTTCATCGACTTGTGTTGCGACTTGACAGAAATTGCATGAATGAGTTGGAGATGAGTAGGAATCCCACACCTGCTTAGCTCCTGGCCGGCACCGATGTTTCGCGGAGGTTGTTTTTTCTTCGAATTACGTTACGTAAACCATCTTAGATGGTTTTCCAACAGCTGTCAACAACTCTGAGTAACCGGAGCGGCAGCAGAGTAAGCCGGTCAGGTCTGAGTGCTATTTGCCCACTCCTAGAATTGATGTCTGTAGAATAGAGTTTCCTTTGACACAGACGAATATTTGTTCCATAAATGCTGACTTCTTCTCAACGAAATGGCTGAGCATTTGTTCGCGTACAAATCACCCGATTGGTCAGTAAAGCACCTTGTCATCATGTCCCTTACATTTTCAAAGAACACTTTGACAGTCCCTAGATCAAGTGGATGTCGGGACACTGTGTCGTTCCAGCGAATTGTGAAGCCAATGGCATCGCTAGGCTCCCATCCGGTACCCATCCAAATATGCCTCTCCCTGGAACAAACTTACTCCTCAATTTGACACCATTAAGGTCCAAACCATAGAATCCGTTGCGTGCGTTGCATTTATAATCCACAAGAATCGTAATTGCCGTATTGCAAGGAGGTGCCCAGTGAAATACGTACGTTGCGTTCGAAATCCATCGGAAGGACCTGTCACTGTACCAATCGACCTTCACTTTTGCATAAATCTAAGATATTCGAAATTTCGAAGTTCCTGTGTTATTTGGAATTGTTCAAACTAATTTTTAAACAAAATAATAAATTTCATTGGAAACATAGTTCACCAATATCATTCGGCGCGATGTACTCCTCTTGTGGGCCGCATTTGCTGCCTCTCTCCATCTCATTAGGGTTTACGAGTTGTCAGTTTTGTGAGTTTACGCAACGCACGCAACGGATTCTATGGGTTTGGGCCTTTAGACTATTGAAACTTAATTCAGACGGCACGTCACGCATTTCTAACAAGTTTGACAGACAGTTGCTCAAGCCAACGTACTCTTAGTTTACGCAGCCCATTAGTGTCACGATGGTAATGCCTGCAGAAGCTTAAGCAGCTGAGTAGGAGTAAAACTCTGCTGGATACCTGGCCATACGGGTGTAGAAGGCAATGAAATGGCTGACTCCCTGGCAAAGACAAGAGCATCGAGACCCTTCACATCTACTCAGAGAATATTTGAGGGAACTAGACAGAAGGAACTGGGCAGAAACATGGGGAAAGCTAGAAGCAGACCAAGAAACTCAGAAGTCAGAATAACCGAAAAAGGTTTGACCCTTGATCTAACAGTCTTCCTAACATGGCACTGCAGATTCAGGGAGCCTCTAAGGAAACCTGAGGCTCCCCGAGAGAAATCTGTAAAACCTCCATATCAACGAAGGTTTTGCAGATTTGTGAAGAATCTAACAAAATTACAGATTTTGAGACCTGGGGGGTCCACAAAAGATAAACATATCTGTGCAAGCACCAACTATGAGAGGAAGACAATTGTCACTGGAACCATCTTTCATTCTCAGATTCCCTAAGAGATTCCCTTACAGAGAATACTCTGGAATACATTGCCGCCGCCTATGCGCAACTGCTGTCCATAACCTTGCAAACAACTGTTAGAAGAACTGATGTGAGGGAAACTCGAAATAGAGCGTGGCAATGTACCCTCAACTACAATAAAACTATTGTCACTCATCACAAGACATTGTGCCTGACAGCCTCCCGAATGAGTCTCCCTTACAACGACTCCCTCAGATGTTGCTGATCATCAAGCACCTCCGCTCATGTAGTGCTCACACCTCCCACAACAACGTCCACATGAGGGACTACTTCTTCGACCATCTGATTGCTGAGCTGAGCATCAGGCAACTTAATCGCTTCGTCGCAAGAGTAATGAAAATAATACATTTGACCAAAGAGTGGCTGTATATTGCAGGCAGTCACTCAAACTTAACCCAACCTAGACGGGGTGTGCCCTTTCGTTCCAACTTCTACAACAGCCATCTTTTGAGCGTGCTACTCCTCTCCCAGAGTTGTTCCATATTTCTCTGATTTTTTCTCACATTTAAAAAAAGGACGTGAGTCCAATTTTGGACTGTTTATTACTTATTTTGGAAGACGACCAACTTACCATTGCCTAGCACTCATAAATCAGGACTGTTTCTTCTTCAAGAAAAAAAGTTACGTATACGTCTAGTATTCGATTTATTGCACAACTAAAATAATAAAAGTTTATTTATAAACACAACCAGAAATCGTTGAGGTAATTAATTGTCATCAAAACAAGTGATTCAAAAGCAATATAATCATTTAACAGCTTTCTGTCTGTTAATTCTGTCTGACTGCTTCTGGACTGGCTTCAGTCGTCAGGGTTCTTAATTGGCAGGTCTGACTACCCAGTCATGGCAACCATGTTTACAAATTCTACATTCTGTCCGGGACGTCCACGTCGGTCAGCAACATCCCCCAATCGTCTCTGGGAAGCGACCATCTCTCGTTTTTTTCACCTTTGTTGCTTCCAGAATTTACCGTTGCTTGTCGGACAGAATCAATAAGATTAGCGCTTGTCCATCGGAGCCGTTGTGGAAAAGGAGGAACCTTTTAAGCAGATTTTACCCTGATACCCTGTCATATCGTGGGAAGCAGTCTTCTCCAGTTTGGCGTCAAAAAGACGGTTTATTCGAAGACGGTGTTAAGATTCCCAAAACCTGCACACAGTGCCTCCGTGATTTGGAGTGCTTACTTTGGCGGTAATGGTGTAGTGGGTATTTGCGTCGACCCCTACACTGTCTATGTTCAAGTCACGGTCCTCCTTCGAATCACAATGCTCGAAGAGTATTTCTGTCTAGAAGAAGGCTTCTCAAACCGTCGGCATGAAACTGCCCCATACGTGAGAGAAAGTTAGCCCCCACAACACGAGAGTTTATTGTAGAAGCAAGGCTCAGGCGCTGTCCTACGACAGGTATCGCCACCCATAAAATTCAATCTATTCTAATTTCCTACGGAGTATGCATGGATGAGGTGCAAACACCCTCCAGCAACTGACCGCAATGAACTTCCATAAGAAAACGAGGTCTGGGAGTAGATTTCCCGAGAAAATTGCCAGACATACCGGATGCATGTAGATCCAGCAAGAGAACCTGCTAGTTCGTCCAGAAATTTAAATGGTATCAGAAGTGGTGGTTTTATTCGGCTGGAATGGATCTTCGGGTGACCACATACCTCCACACATAGCCGCCACCCGCATTACTACAGTGTGCCAACTTTGTGTCTAGTTAAAGTTCGCAAAAAAGTCCCTCTACCTGTGTCCCAACAAACATAGAAGGGCATATCAACGCCATTTGTCCCCAGCGCCACTCGGTGATGGTCCTTTGGAAGTGTACGTGGCACTACAGCTCGTAGGCTCATCATCTTGCTCCATCTCTTCATTCACATGTTCCACAGGCACTTTAGACATCATTTCTTTAGCCATCATAAGTCTCCATTCGCTTCTATAGAACGCCCAAATAGGTCGTGGTTAAAACTTGTATGTGGTACGCGCAGTATCAACCTCTCGCTCGATCAAGCTCTATGAGCTTACATTGACAAGCCACAAAGCTCGCCCGAAGTGATTAGTATCGTGCTTACACCTACCATGGTTTTCGAGACGTGGATGCTTCCCATACTAGTCCCGAACATTTCCACTTGTTGCTTATTCCAGACCATTCATGGGCAAAGTCTGTCAAGTCCAAATATGTATGAAACAAATTCCATCGAAAAATTCCCTTCTCCAACCCCACTTCACTGTTTGAAATCTCAAAAAAGAAAAGACCCAACCTGTTAAATTTTGTTTTGCCAAAACAGAGTGCAATCGATCACGTTCAGTAATCCGAAAGAGCTCGTCGATAGACCTTTCCATTATGTAAATTCTTGGATTGTCTTCGTATTCACCGGCACATCATCGATCATCAAAACCAGCCCACAAATCCGGTTTAAGATTTTGCAAAATGGAAAAGAGTCGACATTTACGTCATTGAAAGCAACCCAAGACACAATGCAGAAATCCTATCTGAGTAGAAGGGATCTTAAAAGGCTTCACAAAGCATGACCTTAAATCTGGACGTTTTGGCTTGGCTATAATTAGGAAACGATAATTAATACCAACAAAAGGGGGGAATTTGGTGTTAAACAAGCACCCCATGTCTGTCAGGCGTTGGATTTACACTTAGTCCATGGATCTGATAAGGCCCATCAAGATAGGAGAGAGAACAGAGAACTTTGTTTTGAAGTTCACGCACGTGGGGCTGGTCGGTCTTCTGGTTGTCTTGTTTTACCTTGAACTGGTTAAACTGAGATTTGCCTTGATTCAAAAAATTCGACCATCTGTGAAAACAACACATATGCATCCGTCGCAATAGACCCTCATCCAACAAACGGTCGAGTACTAAGCCCACTTCTGCTGTTCCAGCAAAATTAAATTCCCCCGTAAAACCCACCCACCATTGGGAACAAGCAAGAATGCTCATTTCTCCAAAATGAAATTCCCCCAATTAGCACGGACAGCGTTTGACAGATGGGAGGTGGGTGTCTTTGCTGAAAGAGTCTCCCACACATTTCACCACGAAATGAATGTTCCACACTCACCAGTGACATGTGACATTTGAATTTGAGAATGCACATCATAAATCGCCGGTTTTGAATGTTTGCAATTAATTTCTTCCCAGACTGCGTACAACAGGTTGTTTTCAAAATGTCACCATCTCTTCACCCACCCTTGTGGATAGTAAATGGCAATCCGAACAGACAGACGAAACAGTTTTTGACTTAATGAAGTTTGGTTGGTTGGAACTTTCAGTGAGTGCTACCATCATACTGTTGACCATTCGCTTCAGTTTGTGGTTCTCATCATATTTTGATAATTTGATGAACAAAGTTCCTCTTGCTGCGGAGACAGACTGAACTTTGTCCCACGAGATGTGAATTAGATTTTGCATTTCATTGCCAAATAAAATTATGGCAAAATTGGTTCAATTGAAAACCAGTCGTTGAGCTGTGTGTTCTGTAATGTTTGATTTTCACTCTTCACTCTTCTTATTCCAGTCGTGTAAATAGAATAAAAGTTGAACTCTCCTACCGCCCTCATGCCCGAGGGGTAGTGGATAACTCCGTCGATTACTATCGGCCGTTAGTTCTAATTGCCACCACTAGTCCACACCAGACTGACTCAAATTATGATGACTGTAATTCACGGTACCACACCTCACTCGAAAGTAGTTCTCTCTTCTGGAAAACATGTAATATATGGCCGACTGCTTTGTGTCCCTAATTGCAGTTAGTTGGCAACAGATCGTGTTGTCTTAAAGGTTCTATTGATTGTCTCCCACGTAAGGACCACACTCTTCAGTGAATTGAAAGCTATAAGCGAGTCTTTTTTGAATACTTACAGGCAATCTTGGGCCGCTTTTGAAACTAAGAAGACTGCTCAATCATTTATTCAGTATCTTCTTAATCGCACGGTGTTACTACGAACTTTCTCAGCTGTGTACTACATTCTTATCCAATGACCGTCCTCGACCGCCTTCACCAATAGGGGATGTTCCTTGCCTGGGTGAAGTGAGCCCGAGTCTCCACCGACCTCTGTTTCCGATGCAGTCAGCAACAAATGAGCAAAAAATAGGCACTCACTACAAACAATCAAAAAGTGTCACAAGGAGTTAACTGCAATGTGTTTTATTGGATGCCTATTATTTATTCCCCTCTTGTACAACCCATGCCGTGAAGGCAACGACACCAGGATAGATCTATTCTATCGAAAGGTTGGAGTTAAACCAAAGGACAAACTACTTCCGTAATGAAAGGTAGTAAGTCCTTTCTAGGGGAATTTTTTAGTAAGTGATGAAGATGCCGGACATTCACACCAGATCTGCGCTGAAGCCTCGTCCTCTTCGCGGCAAAGCCGACAAACCTTGTCTTGACACAGGTCTAAGGCCAGTAAGAGAGCTAGTTAGTATTCTTATGTTTTCTTTATTAAAAGAAATACTCCTTTTCTTTATATGAATGAGGGCTGATTTAACGTTTGGGTAGCCTAAGACCAGGACCATGTGTCCATTGTTTTCCCATTCATCAATCAGCTGCTGTCCAGTTGACATTACAGTACGGCTCAGGACCGAGGAACGCTGATTCCAAGCCAGCCCTCACGAGCTCATCCGCGGATTCGTTGCCTGCAATCCCCGTGTCCAGGAACTCAGCCTAGCTTCACTCTGGTATGCCTATCATGGGATTGTAGAGCATCATAGCAACATCTGACTCTTTTGGAGTCCATTAGATTGGAGGGAAGTGCTTTTAAGATAAATGAATATCCGGATAATACCGCCTTTGATGCCTGTATGGAGGCTTTGTCTGGCGCAGATGTCGATGGCGTGGATTTCGACTTGAAACACTGAAGGACTCCACCCCATTGGTACAGAAATGGTCCAAAGACTTCTTCTCCAGAAGAGATCTCCAGGCAACTCTACCCTCCGCCATCGACTCTAACTCATCAGGAGTTATGCCCAAGCGTACCCAGGCGAGTTTTTGGACTTGGTCCAACCACCTCGTCCTGGGTCTGCCAAGCGGTCGCCTACCTGATGGAATCGCATTCAACGCCCGCCTCGTAACTCGTGATGAAGGTGACATTCGTGCCATGTGACCAAACCAACGAAACATAGCCCTCTCCGTTCGAAGAAGCAGCTCCTCACTGTTGAGTTCCTCTCGCACTGCTCAGCATTGAGGAGAGGATTTTATAATTTTATCGAGCGAGGAAGTCAAGCAATTATTGAAAGCAATTGAAATGTTCATGACTTGACGTTTATTTACTCGTGTTATTTTATTGTTTTCGTGGCAGCACTGCATTTCGAGCTCACATTTTGAAGTGCGCCAAACGTAGTAGGTCGCAAGTGTTAGTTCGCCAATGAGAACAACTGACATCTAGCGTTGTGTGGTATGTATGGAGTATGACGCCGTTTAAATGGTCGACACAATTTCGAATTTTCGAAGGCTCTGCCGCGTAAACTTAGTTCTAGCGACTACCCCGTTGTTTCTATTCCTTGTGTGATTGTGCACTCAAATGTTTGCTTAAAAAAAATGTCGCAGTTCCAAATTTTTCGATTTTTTTAAAATTATTTTCTCAATAGTAGACTTTGGCTTTTTGAAAAGAGGACGCAGGAAATCGTTACGGCTCTCATCTTGTCATCCAGTTTTTCATCACATTTTCGTTGCGTTGGGTCCCTGTTTCGGGAATATCTTGAGCCTTCACCAATCTGATGCTGTTTCGGGAAAGGCTTGAATGTTTACCATCTTTGAAATCGTGCCTAACAAGAAGTCTAAAGGGCGTCAAATTCGGAGCTTTCATCTAAAATTCCGATCTGGGGCACAACGCTGCCTCTGGCTGTCGTCTCAGAAGTGAGTGTCTTAATAAAACCACTTTTGCTCAAAATATTAATGGTTTTTTTTTCGAATCACAATTCCTCCGCTTTTGCAGATGAATTTTCGATTCAAATTAATATTTTGGATGCTGTTTGAAGACTGTATGAAAGCGCCCTTTTCTCAAGTCATTCTCATCAAACACCGTTACTGTTTGCTGCAAAGTACCAGAATTTTGATAGACCAGTATTTTTTGCAAATTTTGTTCAATGACATTTTTGTACTCTCCCTTTCCCTTCTCTTGATTCCGATTATTCCTCTCAAACCCTCTATTTGCCATCAAATGGCACAGCAACACATTCATTCTCTCACATCACTTGGAATCATGAAGGTCAGAATCTTAATTAGAGTTGCTCCATTGATTTGAAGCATATTTTCAGTTCCCAACCAAGCCTTGAACACATGCCCGCCCACAAGGATGAGGTGAATAATTGCTGTCGGATCGTGGTCCAGCTCGTCTCCACACCGTGAATAAGGCTCCATTCAAATGACGTCCACCCATCACAAACCAGCCGTCAAGTATCAGTGATTCGTCACGTCTTTGCTTCTGGATAATCATTGTCGCTCGTCCAACAAACCCAAAGAAAACATCAACAACACGTGCAACCGAACCACAATCTTCGAATAGGTAAAAAGGCACGTGCCCGTGAGGTGCGATGACAATTAACGCGATGAATGTCACATTGGGCCGTGACATGTGTTAAGAAGTGACCCGAGACAATAGACTGCTTGACGCGAAGTATCAGCAGTAAATCCGGACCAAATCACGACCAGCCGCCACTGATTATCGGAGTGTCATGAGGGCAGGTGTTAATGCCAACACAATCTGACATTTCACGCGATTGCACGGATCCGCCCAAATGAAAAGTAAGGCGCACACACTTCCCCCTTGTCCTGTGCTAAATATAGACCCTCGCCAACGTAGCCCCACGAGTGCATCTAGAGACACAGATATGGGCAGAATTGTTTTTAGTCCAAATTTAACAGCACACCTTGTTTGGCATGATTGCCAATATGCCCAAGTGGCTGATCGGGGTTGGGTCGTTAATTTCCGCCGCAAGTGAGTGCGGCGGATACTTCTAGATGCAATGCAATCCCAATCGTCGCCAGCCGCAGTGGCTGTAGTCCTCTCATGCAAATAGATTTATATCGCCTCCTCATGCAAATGGGGCTCATGACTGTGTAACTGGGCATGTGTCTGTGCGGTGTACGTGCGACTGTGAGTGAACTGTGTGATGCACGAGGGGTTACTCTGGGGGTATCTTCATTAATTTGCGGCTATTCTTTGGCTCTTACATAACCGCCGATGGATTACATCACCCTTTCGTGGTGAGACGTAGAATACTACTTGATCGGCGTCGCCGTTGCCTTTGCAGTCGTTTACTGCTTGCATATCCATTGCTATTGTATTTGGACGTTTAGTTGATGTGCAACTTGGGAGTTGCTGTCATTATCTGGCGGAGCTGGCGATGACATAAGAGGGACGAGGTATTATCGCAATATTGCTTGCTTGATGCTGGCAAAGCGACTATTTCTGTGCAAGGTGGAGGTGGAGTGCACTCGTATCTTATTGCGACAGTGTCAATGGTCGAGATATTGCAGTTTTAATCAAGACTGCTGTTTTGATCGTGAGTAGTGCACCGCCAGGCGGGAGATGATGTGGCGGTTGTTCGGAAAATAGCTGCCCCCAGAGGTGGTTGCTCTCGAAGTGGAGATAGCTGACAGCCGACAGGTCATCTTCGCACACTCGCTGAAGGACACATTTTTCTGTCAACAGATTCCGGAATGAGTCTGGTCTAAAAATACAGTCTGTCGTGTAGTGGTTCAATACGTGAGCTGATATTGTGCCCGCCTCGATTTTAGTTGTTTACCGGAGCACGAGCATCATCTAGCCACGAGCATTTCCGTGAATATTTTGGGAGTTGGCGCAAAATGTTCAAAATGACACACGGGACTGTCGGCTGTTGAAGAAGCTAATGCAAGAAAAAGGGAGGTGTGATCTCCACAGAGACCGTCTTGGTCCTAAATGGCACCACCACTTCGCAGAGTGAACACTGGCGTTCCCATCAGTGATCCTTCGACAGAATGTTATGTCATAGGCTTCTGGTAGAAGCCGGCATAACAAGATGTTCGCTGACCGCTGATTCTTCGCTATACCTGAATACGTCGGTACATCCATGTACACCAGGTTCCCAGATGAGACCCGCCAGTCTGTTGAAGTGAAGTACAGCCTGTCTTAATCCGGCCAAATGACCGGCTTTGGCCGCCAGAGGTTAGTTCCCCGCTCAGACAATGGATGATGCTTTTGATTCTCGACTCTCTGATACCCCACGTTGGCATTGATTGGTCCTTTGAAGATTGTTCCCGAATCCATTCTGCCTCACTCAGTTTCGCAACAACACGCATTTTCATCGAAGTCAGAAACAACGACCCATTGCCTTGAATGACTCCCTTGAATTGGTAAACATCCGTGTTCATTATCCGTGCAGTCCATCCCCCCGAGTAAACACATAAAATCATGTTTGAAAGCCGGCACTTCCTGTGAACACTCGTCCATGGCAATGAGCCTAACAAGAGCGACACGACCACCGAGAAGAAGCAAGACGCAGCCTAGCATAAAATCACCCAAAGACCGTTGAAGGAGGCGGGCGGCCCATCCAGTCACAAGTAATTAGCACTCGTAATTAATCATAAACCCACTTCCTGGTGTATCGCTTGTCGGCTGTCCGCGCTGCTCGAAACTATTAACCCACAGAGCTGCTCTCACACGCGCGCTTAATGTGATTATCAGCCGTAAACACTGCCTCCTTTCAGTGCTCAAGTTCATTGATTTCATTAAACCACAGTGGGTGGCCATTTATCGCCACCCACAAAACCGAACAACAATTTGCTGTGCGATTACACTAAGTGTTACACTAAGCGAAATGTCACCTCCGCAGAACGGCGTCCAATCGATGTGAACAGACTCTGCAGCGCCCTACTTAGCCCAACACCTGATTTCTCAGTTAAACCTTTCCGCCCTCTCCGCGCCATTGTGCTGGGGACTGTATTCGGTAACAAGAGCGTTTCGTTTCTGGTTCGTCTGGACTGCGCACAGCAATTATCTCGCATGCATAACAAATTGAGGAAACACTTAACAATAATCATCTTTGTGTGTCCCACACCAACAATGCGCGCTTTGATTTCGATCTAATCCTGTTTTCGTTTTCTCTCTTTCAGGTGAGTGCGCAAATTTTATTCGCAAACATGTCCACAGTGTAGTGCGTGTGTCCGCCAAACGTTTGTGTGTAAACAAGTGGGCGGTAATGAGTGAGTAAACAAATTGGGATTTATGGATTTCTAGCGTCGTTTTTTGGTGTTTCTTTTTGTGTGTGAACATGTGTCATGATGCAAGCGTGGTGCTTGATTGATGACTTGTTGCCGGGTGGTTTGTATTTTTAGGAACATCGTAGCTTTTTTTTTGTTTGCCTTAACACCAGACGATCAGTCAACAGGGCGATAGGCTAGAGATCAACATTTCGAATGGGTTCCGTTTCGCAGCTGAAGACTTGTGAAATAAGCGAATGCTGTTTTATGAGGTCTTGTACATCCGTGCGCACGGGCAGTGGCTGTGTGTGTTTTTGGGTCCCCGCTAGCTAGCTAGCTTCCGTAGCTTTTGGCCATACTTAGGCTGGGTTATTTACAAATGATCTTTGGGGGCGAAAGTGGTCGTGGGCAAGTCAGTGCTAGCATGGCTTAGGTACTTACTTGCTAAGCACGCCCATCAAGCGACATCGTCTACAGGTTACTTACTTGGCCCGAAACCACGTTTTTGTAAGAAAGACGCTGTTTTAAGGAGTTAGCTTTCCAGGGAAACAACTTTCCGACGTAAAATGTTCGATTGGACAGGTCACAGACAGACGATGGTTAGGTTAGGTTGTAGTGGCTGACTGGAGGTAGACAATAGTTAGTTTCTATGCGACTTCTTCCGAGGGATAGGGTCTTGCAATTGCAGAGTAGGTGTACAATAGTTTCTTGCTCCTCGTCTCTCCAGCTACTGCATGATCTCGGTGTCTTTACCGATCTACACCTGGGATAGTGGAGTGTCCCCAACGAAATGTTTTCCCAGCGATTTCAACCTGATAGCAGTCCTAGCAGCTGTCTGTCTGCCCATGAGGTCTATCGGTGGGAGATTGGAGCAGAAAAACGATGGCATAGATTCTTCATGAAATGAAACCTTTTGAAACAGCAAAAGAAAACGTCGTCCATATGCATTTATGATCATGCGTCTTTATTCAACTATATAACTTGAAAGGATGCAATATGGAGGGTCATGAAACAGTGATACGTTTCGCCTTGGCATGTCATAAGATGTTGATCTTTTCACCCTTCCTGACGGTATTTACCTAAACCAGTTATCATTGTAGGCTTGCTTTCATCGTGTCCCTCATGGACGTTCCTGCTGTCATGTCTCCCATGTGGCCTCAGGCCTTTATTACCGATCCGCCTCACTTTAATCGCCTTTTCTTAGTCATTTGTTTCGGCTAGTTCCCTCGTTCCATTCGTCATATGTCCAAATTGGCCCAAAATGCCAGAAAGTACGTCTGTCTTCAGTCGATTAAAAATAATTTTCAACCAACTTGGTCTGAAGGCTCTTCGAAATCGCGTGCATAGCAAACCAGTGATAAACATGAGTATTTGATCGAAAGTGGGAGTTGTCATACGTGTCATGTTATGAGCCGAGGTCAGTGGCATGTGCAAACCAAATAAAAAACCCAAAACAAAGCCAAGATTGAGGCACTTCCTTAGCGGAAAATCCTTACTTAGAGGTGCTGATTAGTCATGCTTTGACACAGCGGACCTTAGGCCATGCCTACCTTTTGGGGCACTGTTTTACAATGAGACCCCTGTCTTGGACATTGATGGAAAGGTTACGACGACCAATTGGACTGTAAGGTTGGGAGAGTGCAGTCGTTGGAAAAATGCTTCCACCATGGGAAGAGTACATAGCCCGTTCCAGGAGTGAGAGAATATTAACACCCAGCCCAGAGAAGCTGGTCCTTGCTCCATCTCTGACTTTTGACTGTTGTCACCCGTTAGTCATCATTCTGAAACAAAATCAAAAAATATCATATTTGTCTTCATACACAGTTGCAGATTAGCAACAGAGGGGGTTAGGATTTGGAGGCCAGATAGTGAAAGCAGGACAGACTCAACGGAGCGCGTTTTCGCCATAACCTAACCTAACCTTGCCACAGCCTCTTAACTTATCTAAGTGTCTGCGTTTCGCTAGCCATTTCACAGATATTCTGAGCAAATCTTTATCCAAACTTTTGCAGCAATTTCAGAGATCAAACAAAAAACTGTGTCGGAGTTCATATGGCTCCGGAGTTCGTAAGGCTCTGGAATTCGAGGTGGGTCTCGACCTCAACCGATATGCTTCGCTCCACGATATCTTGCCAGCTCTCCATAGTCTAAGACATCAAGTTGGTTAAGGTTTTTCTTCATCTTAAACATGGAGTGCCTTACGTTCTGCAAACGAACCCAACTTTATTGACATTTTGGGAAGCATTCGGACGGGATACTGTCTGTACGTGCGATATATCAGCGTCTCCTTTTAGCCGAAGCTGCCCGTCTAAAGCAGTCTCCCGACGACAGGATGGCGCAGTTGGTTAAGTGCCTGCCCTTTGTTAGTGGGGTCCCCGGTTCGAATCCCAGTGCAAGCAAAGTGAATGCCCTTTTATCTGGTACAGTCAGTCGTTGGGATCAAATTAACGGCACTACAACTGGAGTCTGACTGTGGGTATCACAATGGAGCGACATGCTGAAGAATCCTCTAGCAGTCTCTCCTCAAATAATCTTGATTCCTGGAATTGCTCTAGCTGGAGTGGATTTCCACCAATAGAACCGGTCATTGCGGCGATTATAGCGTCGTGGCTAATAGTCATCTATTTGCTAAAGAACTCCATTCCATTGCCGAATGCATTTAACGAGGCATGGCAAGATGTTGTCGACCATTCTTGCCGGATTCTGATTCAAATTTCCCACAATCAGTTCCGCAAAAGTTGTACCACTCTCCACTTGTTCCTTTTGTTTTGTCAATTGCCTACCTTTAGCCTCGCTGTTCGCATCGTTGACGGCATCAACTTCTATCACGGCCCTCTCAAGCCTCTGCCTCGGTGAATTCCGCGCCCCATAGCCAGCACATTTCAACCACTCGATGCACTCAAATGAAAAATGTTTAGCAACAACATCCACCCCTAACCACCACAACCTCATCGTGTGCGCTATTAATCGAATTGCACTCAAACAAACGACGACGTCGACAACACGGGTCAGCGTATGGCAATCCACCTAATTGCTGTTAACTGAAACATCTTAAGTAAGACCGAGGAAACTATTGACTTTCGCATTGACATTCGCGAGTGGAAAAAAAAAACAGCATTCCTCGTTTATTTTTTATTAAAAAAATTTAAGTTTTTTACGATGGCGTGTACTTTGTTCAGCTGTGCCGTAATTGCGTTCCACGTGCAAGGCGAGTGTCCAGGGGAATTGATAGAGAGCTGACGGGGCTCGGTGCACTGCAGGGGATTGGAGGAGATACTTGAAGACTAGTTGACTGGGGGACCTATAGATTCGTTATCAGTTGAAGTGCTTCGGTTTTGTTGTCGCTCGGAAGTTAATTTGCTGGACGATTTGTTTGCTTACTTTACTGAGGAATGTCTAAGCTTTACAGTCCGCGGATTATGACTATTTACGACTTCGTAACGACCGGTGGAGCGTCGCGTTAAAGGTGACAGGTCAGGACTGGAAGCAGTTGCTCGGGGAAAATGTATCAGTTGACAGCGGTGTTTGTTAGGCCCTTGATGCTTCTGAAGTTTAGCTGAATTGAATAACAGGTTGCCATTTGAAAGGCATTGAATACAAATTTTGAATATATTTTGTCATTTGAGTTGGAAACGAGTCACACTGGCATGCAAAGCAAATAGACATTCGGCGCTGGGAATATGGTTGGTTAGTGACGAATAGTTGGAGTTTGTCGGTCATTCCCTTAGCCTCATGGGCAGTATTGTTTTTGCCAGGCTGGCCAAATTCTAACCGAACTAAGGCAAACAAAAATCACTCATGAAAAATCATAGGAATCGCAAATATAAATAAAAATAAAATAAAAATACACCTTTCTTTGGAGGTCCTTCATAACACGAACATTCGATACAGCGATAAAGTGGCACAAAAGAAATCGCAATGATACCTCTTGCTGAGGTCCCAAGAAATGTCCCAACCAGCACCAGACTATCTTGCGCCAAATCTCCTCGCAGCATACCGTGCAACTAGTTGTCAGTAGGGTCGTTTTCGGACGACATTTCTCTTTCACTCACCTCCATGACATCTCGTAACAAGGTGTACTAACACCTCACAACATGACAGCAACAAGCGAATAAATCAATGCCTTGCCACAGCATCAAAAGGTTGCTGTTGCTGCTGTTAACCAACACCTCCTCCGTTCCTGCATCTTTAATAACTGTAATTAATTTTACTACTCCCTGGTTGGCAATAATATCCAGACGATCCCATAACTCATTCGTATCGCGAAATAAACAGATTTTCAACGACGACGCAATTTGATTTCAATCACATGCAGGCAGGGCCAACCGCTCCCCCTTGCTCGCCCTCAAAGCATAAACTTCCCTGAACTTAATTACTGAAATCGTAAAATGCAGTCTTTGTGCAAACAAAAACTAACGACGGACGCAGGAAACAATTGGCTGGCAAAAGCAATCTGTCAGCCACTTGAGCCACAGCCTGGCAACCATCAGTCAGTCCGGAGAGGAAGCCGGGCACAGCGCCTTCCTCGAATTTCTGAGCATTATTCGAGATACATTTTCGTTAGATGAAAATTGATTTTTATTAGATCGACCACAGATGGTCGGCGCAATGCAACCTCCGTGCTTTGTACTGACGTCTTGAAAGGTTAGAGGTTACAGTGTGCTGCCACGTAGCTCGTGCATGCGCTTGATTCGAGAGATGACGCTGCAGACTACGTGTCTCGCAGTCTGAAATTGATATCGCATAATTTACGAGTCACGATCTGGGGGAATGTTAATCCATCTGCGGTTAGCAAGAGCTACAGCAGGTTTACTGCTGCTGTTTGTTTCACAACACAGTCTTGGCGGGAATTTAATGGATTTTGACGGGGTTCTAGTGTTCGTAGTGAAGGGATGCATTTTTAATTTTATGGTCGAACTGTTCATTCAAGGACACGACTTGTTTGATATTCACTGTGTGGCTTTACTTGCTGAATGGGTTAATTGCATTTGCTGAATGATAGCTGTCGTTTGAATTCATGACAGATGTGACATAAATCAGACTGAAGTCATGTTTTGTTGTCGATAATCTCGTTCTGAAGCCCTCAGAATCAATGGCAAGTGGAGAATTATCGAGCAAATGAATAAATTAGGTTTTATGTGCGAAAGTCGGCGATAGGGGGCTGAATGAGGCTGAATTTGCGAGCTGTAAATAATAGTTGATGTGTCATGTTGACGTACATTTGTCAGTCTGTAAACACACTCCAATTAGAATACATCCAAGAGAACATTCGTCACTTATGACCAGATATCCACTCTTTTTATACGATTCTTGGTACCACCCCAGAACTTAGCCTGCTTTCTTAGCCTTCTGTCTAAGGGATCTCTAGACCACCGAAGCTCTGTGGAGGGTAGTCTGTTTCAAGTCTTTAGGGAATTTGCTACCAGAGAGCATGCTCCTCTTTTCTTTCAACAGCCGCATTTTTGTGGCTTTCATTGCCATTGAATTGATTGTTTTGGCCACGTCTAGACCAAGAACAAGTTGACTGACTGAATTCGATTAGAACAACCTCATGACGCACGAAGTCTCTTCCAACAGCCGTTATATCTCTATCATCCCCATAATCTTCTGACCCACATGCTCCACTGAAGGGGTCGCGGGGTAAACCACACACGAGAGATCTCCAGGTAATCGACTCTACCTCATCACTAGTTATGCCCAAGCGTAACGAGGCGACTTTTTGGACGTGGTTCAACCATCTCGTCCTGGGTCTGCCAAGCGGTCGCCTACCTGATGGAAACGCATTCAATGCCCGCCTCGGAAGTCGTGATGAAGGGGACATTCGTGCCTCTCCGTTCGAAGAAGCGGCTGCTCAATGTGGAGCTCCTCGCGCACTGCCGTGTTTCACACCCTTTCCGTGCGAGTAATTTCCACAACACCACGAAGAAATCATCTCAGCCGCTTGTATTCGCGATCCTATTCTGTCGGTCATTGCCCAAATTACATGACCATAGGTGGAGTTGGAATAAGTACTCAGTTGAAAACCGATATCTGCTTTGACACCAAGTTCGGCCTTCCTGGTTACAGATCTACCAAGCTGTTTCAGCCCAGCGTGACCCATCCTACAGCAAAAGCTCAGCAGTACTCCTTCCATCACTCGTGAAGAAGACCCCGAAATACTTCAACTTCTCCACCTGCTTCAATGGGACCCCACCAACCTGTAGAGTGCATTAAACAGGGGCTCTGGAGATGACCATTACCTCTGATTTGTCCACGTTGACATTCATTCCAGCATATCGAGTGCACATTGGTGCTCCCCCTGGGAATTTGTGAGAATAACTAAGTATGATAACTCAACTCGAGAAACATTCCTCGCTTCGGCTGCTCTGCAACATCCAGTCCATATACACAATGAAAAGAAGAGGTGACAAGACGTACCCTTGGCGAAGTCCAACGTCGACTGTGAAAGGTTTTAATTTAGCGCCGTTTACTCGTACCCTGCTGCTGCAGTTTGTGAATGGAGACTGAATGGCTCTCAGAAGAGAACCATCAATCCCAAACTCCTGCAGAGTTTACCTCGAGGGACTCGGTTATATGCCTTTTCCAAATCTACAAAACAAATGTAGATGGGTTTGACACACTCCCAAGCCTTCTCAAGTGCCATTCTTAGAGTGCACATTTGGTCGGTTGTACTTCTACCGGGACCAAAGCCGCACCGTTCCGCACTTCCCCACCCTGGGCTCGTACATAGCTCTAGAACGCGCGGAGACTTCAAAGAGAAAACTGGGACCCAGTTAGCCAATCGCCAGGTGTCTCACCACGTTCCCAGGCCACTTTAATGACACGAGAGAGCCTTAAAACTCTTCGTTTACCCATTGCATTCAGCATTCCTGTCCGGATTTCATCCACGCCGGCGGATTTGCCGACTTTCAGCGATTCGATCGCCAAAATGGCCTCCTTCACCGTTGGACTATTCTCCGCCCCACTCAAGGCTGCAGGTCCATTATATTTTCTAATGCTACACAAACATTGTTCACGGCCTTGATGAGTGCCCTTATCTCTCGATTTCAATCATAAATCAATACTGACATCTAACCCTTCGGCAAGATCGAATGATAGTGATTCATGCCGAACGCTTCCCATTGCTCGTGTACAGTGTTGACGGAAATAATACGGAGCCTGTCAGTCTCGCTCGCCTGGAATACGATTTATCAGCATTCCGGATTGGAGCCTGAATCGCACTACCACCTCGAAACTACTTCAAACGTTCGAGATCGCAAAGTGGCTAGAGGTTATCAAGTTTCTAAACACAAGACGAATGCGCTGCATGTGTATATGATTGTTTATTCCGTTAAAATGTGAAACCATCAGCGCAAAGTATACACAGTCAAAGCTCTGTAAGTTGAATATTCTATAAGTCGAATAAATGTTTCGGAACGAAAAGCACCCGAAACGTAAATTTTCACATATTTTACAGTCCACAACTGGATCACTTGTTGCCGTGGCTATTCGACTTGTGGAAGTTCGCCTGTATCTCGTTGTGGTGAAGATCCAATTCAAGCCGTGCATAGACTTTGGCCAGACAACATTTACACGAATTGTAGCAATTGAATAATTTGCAGCACTAAATAACGTATGAGTATGGAGTCCTGAGTGACTGCGCGGATTGTGGGCATCAGGAATTGAATTCGAAATAAATATCCTGCTCCCGAGAAGTCTGTAGTTCGCATTTGGACATTTCAAACATTGCTCTGTGGTCTATGGTGTGATGTATTCAGGACCAGTCCAGAAGACCACTGAGAGGAGACGAAACGATGAGAAGGAATGGTCCTCATAACCTGACAACTATAAAGTGCATCTTCGAAGCCATTCTTTCTTGAAAAAAATACTCTCGAAGCATTGCTCAGTTGGAAGGCGTAAACGAAAATCGACAAAATTTTAATTCTGAAGTATTCAACGCGGATCACATAAAAGCAGTTTCAGCAGATTTATGTTTTTCTTTATTTCCTAAGTGACACCCTTTAATGCCCATGAACACAGCACATTGTTGTTTACGAACAAGCAGCTTCCCAGCTACCATACCTAGAATATAGTGAGGTTCTGAAGTGAAATATGATCTTCTGGAGATAATTTTTGGATCTAAAATTCTGTTCAAAATTCGGTCATATATTGGTACCACCTTGATCTTTTTGCAATGTGACACTTCTCAACGGACACATGACAATCAAAGTCACAGGCCCATCTTCCCATCATGTTCTTCTTTGCGTGTCGCCACAGGTCTGGATAAAACCTGGATCTCAACAAATAAGCCTCTCCAAAGCATGGGGCTATGCTTTGACTATCGATGACGATGAGTGCACCACCTCAGACACTACCGTCATCTGCTACGCCTGTACCAAAGGCTCGAAGTCGAAGACACTTTATTCTGTCTGAGTTTCTTTCCAGAATCTGTCACAGTGTGAAGATAAGGTCTGGCAAAGAAGATCTTGTACACGATCTTAGGGAGAGAGAGACTTAACTCGGAAGTTGGCGCAGTAAAAGTGGTATCCTTTCTTGTCGGGCAGGCTTTTGTCCACCCATATCTTCCCCTTCCTGTGCATGGGACAAAACATTCCGAACTGATTCATAGGTTTCAGTGTGGACAGCTAGAGTGGCTAGTATAAGTCTTCACTTTTCATATTGCTCTCTTGACCTCGCCTAAAACGGAGGAAGGAATTCTCCTCCATCATGCCTCACATTAAGTGAGAAATCTTGCCAGTGAGCGGTAGTTCAATCTTCGTCGCCGAATAAGGGGCTCCTAAGTGAATCCTTTGTATCGGCTACGGCTCTACTATCAGCAATATATTTCTGTCCTGGCAAGCTACTATCCGAGCTTTAAAAGTATTAAACTGGTAAGGATCTGTAGTATCACCGTCTCTTGCACCACACGCTTCTTTCTCATTCTCTCTAGACCAGGAAGAGTATAGGGCCCATTGCATATCCCTGCGGTACCCCAAAAATTAATGCGTGGTAACGTGACTTTCCCTTGCTCTTCGAGTGTTTTTTTTTTTTCTTTTTTCCATTGTATTGCAAGTTTTTAAGTTATCTACGAATTCTAAGACTCCTAAAACACTTTAAGACTCGTTCTTCTTTCCTACAAGGTAGGTTGGTAGGTAGGATGGAACCACTACCCCCTAAACGTGGATCATGCCCGAAATCAATTTAAGCTTTCTACAAAGCTTAGTCTAGTAGGGTAACGACACTAGTGGCTGGATACTCTTAATTGGTCGGCCACTAGCTCCCTTTGACTTATCTCGTTGCTGCCAAAAAAAGTGTCAGGGTAACATTACTAGTGGTGGACCACTAGTGCAGTTACCCTGGTTGCATGCAATATATCGCCTTCCTTCGCTGATCCCATTCACATCAACTTTCATTTTCACGGCACCAGCGTCCTCGAGTCACTGGCGCTCCCCAGAGGGTTTTAATGTCAAAATAGTCTCCCTAAACTTCGCCGCTCGCAGTCGGCATAGAATACTTCTGCTGTGCTATAAAAAGCATGATCTCGAGGCGGCTCACCAGACACCAGACAGCTGTGTCCTTCCCACTTTCTACTCACATTGAATTTCAACCTCACCTCTAACGGTGTACCACCATTAACAAAACTAATAAATGCATGTAGCGTACGCAGGCTGCATAAAGACTTCGAACACAGCCTTGTGTCGTCATAAATTCTTCGTTTCGTCGCATATTTGGTCCCGTTCGTTTTGGCTTGCAATCAAGCACCGTCACTCATCCCGTTACAATGTAAGCGAAACCAGTTACGGTTCGGTGCCCCCGAATAAGATAAAGCGAAAGTTGCATCCATTACAGGCTCAAAGAACCGCGCATCCATCAGGCCAGCAACTCTAGCCTCGAGATCCATTTCAACCGGTTCCCAAGCCCATCTGAGCCATCTGCAAGACGTCCTCTAAGCCAAACGAAATTAATTCATTCCGTTGCCACTAGGCAGATGTCAATAAAACTTCATAAAGCAGCCCATTTCAATTGCACGACACGACAGTCAGCCGTCCATCACGTGTAATTGCGGCGCGTAGAGCTTACGAATCCACTCAGCCAGGTGCTGACGCGTACAAAAACCCCATCATGGCTTCGCGCAGTCGCAGATTCAAAGTGATCCGACAGCCGACAGCGTCGTCATTACACCGCGCGCACATCACAATCGCAGTGTGCACGAGTGACAGACTTGCACAATATCTGCATGCGAAATGGCATAATGACGAGCGACGCTGCGCTCATGTGAATTACACTCGCGCTCGCGGGTATCGGTGTGCATTCGCTCGGCACTCCCCCTGCTGTGGCACACTTGTGCTGTGCGGATTCGGAATTATGGGACTTCTGGCAGTGACTGAAACGCAGAAACGGTGGCAGCTTGGCGCACCCACTTCTCGTGTGAACTGTGAAAATGTGTTACGTAAGGCGCTTAGTGCGCGCTGATCTCTCGCTGCTGGAGTGAATTTCGGTCAAACATTGGGACCGAGATGTGTGTGAGTTGAATGCGCAAACCGAACGAGAGCGGAGTGGGTCGACGGAATGGATTTCGTTCGTTCACGATGAACGGTCGTTGTCAGCGGGTTTACGATGCGGTAAAGCAGTTCGCCCGTCATTTTGACGGCCTGGAATCGATCATAAATCTCCCGAAGATCACCAAGTGACTGCAAGCGAATGTAATGCTGCACTTGCGCGATCATTAGTCAAAATGTTTTCCTAATGGCGGTCGTGCTGTGGACTTGCCTCCTTGTTTGAGGCAAATTAGAAGGTAGCCGCACATCGCGGCGTAGAGTAATTGGAAAGGAAGGAAAGGAGCTTTTTGCTGGCGAATCGGGGGGAGTTTTAAGTGCACCACGCTCAGAGTGGTTGAGTTAAACTCCGTGGAACCGCTGGATAGAGGTAGGAATGGTCATGCCGAAGACATTAGGATTTGAATAAGCGTTAAAAGAGCTCTGACAGATGACTTGACTTAACACCAAATCTATTAGAAAGGGTGCAGTGATAGGAACTGACACGGCACGAGAACACGATATTCAGGGAAGTCTTTGAGTGATGAGTCCACTTAATCATCGACGAAAATTTAGAACTAAAAGCATTTAACAAACTCAATTTTTCTTTGACGCGTTTACATTTTCTACAGACCCTGGAAAGCAGTCAGAAAGACTGCCCATTGATTGCGTATGTCGAGCTGCAAGTTTCGGTGAGATTGGAGTGACTCAGGAGTACAAGCTTACACCCGTTCTATTTATTTGAGCTTTAGAAAGAGATTCCGCAGCCGATGCCGCAAAGAGATGAGATTTTGCTGGGACCCATTTCATCAGCAGATCGATCAACGAAAGGAGATCAAAGGGAGATTACTAGTGACCAGAGAAAAGGTCAAGAGATTAATCTCAAGAGACTCTGAACACATCGCAGTCACTCACATTAGTTGCCTCGCTGGTTTTAATTTGGCAGACAACAGCATTGAGTGTGAGGCCGCAAAAACTACAATATTCTAGGGAATTGTTCTCGATCTAGAGAAAGTTTAACTGCCACCAAGTATCCTCTCATGAACCTGTGACTAAACGAGTTCCAAGAAGACCCCTTAAGACAGTTGTACACAGCCATTGAAAGGAATGCTTCTTGTCATTCTCTCCTCATTTCCTCGTTAAATCAATGCATGACAGTCCGTGGATCACCACTGAAGTTGTGCATGGTCTTCGTCTGTCTCTCTACAATATAGAGGAGACCTAGAGTGGTTGCGGACTGCGAATGGTATACTCTCTGCCACCGTCGACCACGTGGGCTTTCTGATATCCCGGGGTGTTGTAACAGTTTGCTTCGAGGGTCCCGCCTTCGACCTGTCCTGCTTCGGGGTGAAGCAGGACTGGTGAAGATACTGCTCTTTTTTCTGAGGTGGAAGGTTTTAAGCTGGGCTTGTCTTTGTGCTCGTCTGCCTATTTCCTCGCTTCCTCAGGCACTAGGCTCCTCTCCAGCAATCGAAGGTACCACCTGACTCCAGCACCACTGATCCCTCTCCTGTATCATTCAATCCATCTGGTGTCCCAGAGCAGGCGTCGGTGGACTCTCTTCGGCTCAGCTTTAGAGAATTGGGAGGTCGCAGAGTACTTCACCTCCGCTTCCCTTCTCTCCTTTGCTGCTTCGACTACAGGTAGAGAATCTAGAGCTTCCCGCTTGCTTATCGGTTTCTCCAGGACTTTCGCAGCTTTCCGGCTGGTGTTGGGTTGCACCATCCTTCCGCCACCCCTGCTGACCGCTTCAGGCTTAGCTCCTTTAGGGTTTCTCTCGAGGCCATGCCCAACACGGCTCACTCCTACTTCAGAGGTTATCCCCGGTAGCTTTTTAAGCTCGACTTACATTTTTTAGTTTTATTTTTGGGTTCAATTTTGATTCCCACGAGTTGCTAAGGAAATTACTGCCCGCCATGCCGGAGCCTCGCGTAAGCGTCAGGCCAATGATACTCTCCAGATAGTGGCCCAGCTAATGAGAGGTACGATTAGAACGCAGCACAGTATTACCCCCTTGGCTGCGAAATTTATCCAGTAGACACGGTTCACATAATACCCTGGATTAGGGGGTGATAGACTAGGTTCGTCGACTTCTCCATGCTTCTGATCGGGACACCTCTGTTCAGGCTGTAGCGTTACTACGCCTGTCAGAGTCACCCCTTCATCAGGCATTGAGGGCCGGCTTAAGCCAACAACGCCGACCCCAACATCGAATCTTGTTAAAATTAGCTTCACACCGGAACAGGCTTTGATGAGTTCATCTTCTGACTGACGCATGAACTCCGCTTGAGTGCCACGGTTCTCTCACGAATTTCAAATTATCACATCAAATAATTAAAAAGCTAAATAAATAGATGGACGGGTTCCAAGAATTCTGATTGGAGCTAAACGAGAGACTCATGCGTGCATATTTCTTTGGAAACCTTTCAAATTGACATTCAAGGTAGTTCAGTAATGCGAAAGGGGGTCACAATGGACAGTTATGGCGTCGAGGTAGACAGGCATCAGTCGTCTAAATTGCACCACAGCATCACACATACGAGGGCTGTCACTTTGGTGGAAGATAGCTAGTTATGCAGGTCCTGCTACAAGGCACGAAGCCATCAAGAATATCCAAAGCGTCTGTTTCGTGAGAGAAAAAAAAACATGCATGCGACCTTTGCTCATGTTTGCGTTGGTTGCGATTGATGTACGACTTAGTGACGAATCTAACCAGACGCCTGTATAGGCTTGGAAACTTGAGACAATTAACATGATGAGCAGCTTACTGGTTGAGGCTCACATACACCCCACTATGTGTGACCATTTCGAAGAATGAGTCAACTAAACAGGAAGCGTACATGTTTTTAGATGGAACTGCAAAATCGTTTTGAAGTCTCGCCCTAAGCAATGCAGTCGGGTCCATGCCATTGTTATCGGGATCGGGATTCCCTTAGACTGCAGCTGTCTAAGGGTCCATGCTCTAAGTGATCCATCCAAAAATCTCAATTTCTTCTTCCTAGGTGGACCTGTGCCTCACCCAATATACCTCTACAGGCAGCACGATATCTTGCCCGCTGTCTATAGTTTCTCACACCAACCCGGCTGAGGTCCCTCGTGACTTGTGTGCGTCACCTTGAACGTGGACGTCCTGTTGCGTTGCCAGACATGCTCAGAGTCGAAAATAATCATAAAATCACGTACACAGTTTTTTTTTTTAAACTGAGTCCGAACATGTTATTTTTTGCCTTTATCTCACACGCTTCCTCTAGGGTTGAGGAAAGGCATGCGTCTTCCAAGAGAAGGCTCCATTGTTCGTAATTCTTACGCAAAAATAAGTATTTTCCACAATAAGTGTGCTTCTCTTGCTGCAGAGGCAATGCGGACTAAGTCGCCAACCTTCTTCAGTCAATTTCGTGTTTCCAGGTTTGTCGATGATGGCGTCTCTGTGGACAGCTTGTTTCGCAACCAGACACTTCACCAGCTTTGGTTTCAATCGCAGTTGGCTAGTGTTGACCTGTGAGTGTTCAAGCTTCTTCACCTTTGTGTGACGCTACAGTCCAGGATGGACGTGGGACATTTAAACGTGAGCCCCGAATATGTCGGAGCACTTCTAAAAGGAGTGCTCAGAAAGTGAATGTAATTATGCATGCCGCCGTTGATCAATCGTTTGATCACCGTCAACCTCAAGGAGGCATGAGCAGAGCCTCATTTGCAGCTCCCAGCGGCGTCTCATGTTCGTTGTATACCGCATCTTCGGCCGAAAGTGCACAACTCCCATAATTCGTCACGTGGGTGCAATATTAAAAGTCTGTTGGAAAACGCTAACAAAGCTTTGATATTGAACAAGCACGGACTGAGTGTGGCTGCTTCAGCCGGTGCTTACCTGCGTCCATTCGTGAGAGGGTTGCGCTGAACCATTTTATGCCTCCTATGTGGTGGCGAGAAAATAATACTTGGTGTGTCCTTGATCTTCAATGCAGAAGGCGACGCACTTATCCCCTTATCCCTGCCCTTAGTATTGACGAGGTTTAAAGAATGCGAATGTTAATTTTTTTCATCCTCTACTTTGAATGGCGCCTATGACGCTTAAAACAAGGCAACTGCTTTTCTTATTTTAATTTGATTGCCGTTGTCAGCAACCGCACTCGTTGGACACTTCAGTGCCCTCACATTGAGGTTAGTTTCATATCGTTTTTCAGAAGCTTCTCACTTGTCCAGTGCCCTTTCGCAAGAATTGTAACCGATACCTCTTGAGTAGCCGTCGCACAGAGCCACCGATTCGAATTACCTGCCACCGCAGGCCTCATCAAGTATCTGCCCAGTCCTTTGTGTCAGTTACAAACAACAGTTCCTTTCCCTCCTCTGAACATTCTCGTAGGCACCTGAAAAATGGCTTGAAATTGACTCCCCCCTTCCAATGTTTTCCAGTTCAACACCATCCTCCGCTCGCCCAACAGTCTTGAATCAGTTTGAATCAAGTCTCCTCTAAAGTGCGAAGAAGCTGCACCTCGAAATTTCCCATTTTTGCTGACCTACACAGCAGCTCACCCTCCGCCGAGTCCCAATAATCCACTTGTATTCAGTTGAAGGTGACTTAAGCCCTGTCCCCCAATCCACTTAAAGCTCCGTGCGTACGTCAATTTAAGCTGATTAGAAAGACAAAAATCAATAAATGACCGTCTTATCGTTTCCTCTTGTGTGGTGACTTATCTTATCCCCCGACGTATTCGCTCATCGATCCTCCACAAGCCAAGCACATCACGTCATACCGACGACGTCAGCGTGCGGAATATGACACATCAGAATGCACACACCACCGATGCTATGAATCAGAGCACGTTTCACGGCCCAATGAGCGGCGACGATGACGGAATGACTGAAAGCTTGCGTCGTTTCTATTTTTACCGTCTGCGAGTTCAATCAGAAATGGAATCGACAACCGATCGCCCTGGACTGCTCAACGCCATCTTGTTGTCGAAAGCATAAGCAAGTCAACTGCAGTCTTCCGGCCATCAACCGTTGTTGCTCCTCGAGAAGCCAACAGCAACACAGGCAGTCAATTAAATTAAGCTGACGATCATTATCAGCACGCTTCCATATTTATTTTATTCAAAAAAAAAAAACAAAGAGAAGCAAAAAAAAATAAATTAATAAATATATGTATTATCCGACCTTGGCATTCGCCGGAGCCGCGTCGCGTCGCCAGTGAAGCACGACCCCCACCCCCTTCCATTTATGTATGCATGAAGTATCTCTCTCACTTCACTTAAGCAGCATACAACTCAAAAAGGCAAAAGAAAAAATATATTAATTTGGTGTCAAGTGCCTTACCGTCGCCGCCAACGCCACAGCACCGAATTTATCTGCCTCGATGTCGTGAGAGCTACATTTTGTTATTCTTGCTTCTTTCTTTTTTTGGCTTTTCAAGTTCAATGGATTTTCGTGCATGCACTGCTCCGGGAGTGCAGCCAACGAAACGAGTTTCGACAACAATGCGCGGCCACTTCCTTTAATTGTCCAATCGGCGCTGTTGTATGGTTCACTGACGCTGAACTGTGATACGGACTTCTGTTTCTTTTTTCTTTCTTTGACAAGACCTTGATTTGCGTTTTTTTCAAGAGCCGTTGATTATTTCTCGGACAACGGGCAGTGATTTATTTTGTCAGTTTTTGAAAATTCCGCGATAAATTGCTTGAGGTTCACGGGACTTGGACTGGCCACAACTCACAAGGATTTTCACATTTTTGACTGGAAATTAAATCAGACTTGCGCATCGAGGTGATTGAATAAGTTGCCGTTGAGTGGTTTGTTTTTCTGTCTCACATTGCCCTTGACATTGAATGCATCGTATAGTCATTTGATTTGGGATTATATGAAACTCGGCATGGTATGGGCTGCTTTTTAAAAGGAGGAGTTTACATTCGATGGAGAGTATGCAACCGTTTCTAAATTTGCGGGGGATTCAGAACAGTGAAGGTGCTGTTCTGCAATCAAAATGTAAAAGTGAGAATTTAGAGGGAACGTGAATCATTATAACAGTGGACCTGGCCATCCTCTAAATCCAATTGATTTGCTATTGACTACTACTATCACATGTCTTCGTAGCAGTGGCACAGTATCCTTCTCCCCTCGAACAAAGGGTATTTCATAAGCGATTCCTAAATAAATGGCGACATTTTTTAATCGTTAGAAAGGCCTATCTATGCCAGTGGCAGCGGTTACGTTGGTTTTGATAACTGCTGTGTCCTATCATCAAATGCGGACCAAAAGAAGTAGGTAATCATCGACCTACAGTACTCGCATTTGACGGGGTGGACTGACCAACGTGGGTCTCAATGAATATGGACTGCCCCGCCATCGCCACACCAAACAGAGATTTTACCGAAAAAAAGGAGTCGGCTTAAACTCTTTGTGTAAAAATCAAATTAAATTAGCAGAAATTAAATAACACAATGATTGATCTCAAATATTGTCTGGGAACAGGAAACAGTAGATTTCGGGTTATCGAAGTTAAATAACAGTAGACTCCTGTTACGACAGTAGACACCAGTGATGGTAAGTGTAGGGGAAATTCCCTGCCACTGCCAATGACCATCTCTTCTTAATAACTTATCTAGTTCCTCTTTAACAGCCAATGTAGTTCCTTTGTAACAGCCAATGTCGTTTATTCTGAAACATTCGAATTGCGGATATTATGTTGGGTCTATAACTTATTATTTTTGTTCTTGCGGTTTGCTAAGAGATGGCGTAACTTGTATTATTCCATTGGAACATGCGTTGGAAAGTTACTGTCATTGTATGTCATTCATTTGAAGCGTTAACAACAATAATATTTTTTTACTCAAATGTGTCGAACTTTGTGCCTGAAAATGTGTTTTTGTGGGTAGTTCGTCTTCATTACTTTAATATGAAGAACACTGCCACCGAAAGTCATCGCATTTCGGTGGAAGTTTATGGTGAACATGCTCTAGCTGAGCGAACGTGCCAAAAGTGGTTTGCACGATTTAAAGGTGATTTTGGCTTGGAAGACGATGAACGTCCTGGGCAGCCAAAAAAGTTTGAAGATGAAGAACTGGAAGCATTACTCTATGAAAATTGTTGCTAAACACAAGAGCTCGCAGAATTTTTGGGTGTCACTCAAGCAGCCATTTCAAAACGCTTAAAAGCACCTGAATGTATGCAAAAGCAAGGAAATTGGGTTCCACATGATCTCAAGCCGAGAGACGTCGAAAGGCGATTTTGCATGTCCGAAATGCTGCTGGAACGCCACAAAAGGAAGTCATTTTTGCATCGGATTGTTACTGGTGGTGAAAAATCGATCCATTACGACAACCCCTAGCGCAAAAAATCATATGTGAAACCCGGCCAACCAGCCATATCAACGGCAAAGCCGAATATCTATGGTCCATGGATCAAAAGGGTGTGCTGTATTATGAGCTGCTAACAACGCTACCGAACACAATTAATCCGTTTGAAGAGAGCAGCCGAAGAACGCCCGGAATATGCGACCAGAAACTAGGCAATAATTTTCCATCATGACAACGCTCGGCCCCACGTTGCTATTCCGGTTAAGAACTATTTGGAAAACAGTGGATGGGAAGTTTTACTACCCACCCGCCTTATAGCCCAGAACTTGCCCCTTCTGACTACCATTTGTTCCGGTCGATGCAGAACGTCCTCACTAAAATACGGTCACATCAGAGCAGAATATCAAAAATTGGCTTGATTCATTCTTGGGTGCCAAGTGTTGTTGGCGCAGTTCTTTTGGATGGGATCCACAAATTGCCAGAAAAATGGAAAAAGGTCATAGCTTCAGAAGGGCAATACTTTGAATAATACAATTGTACATGTTTCTGTTAAATAAACGTTCGAATTTTGAAAAAAAAAAAATCCACACTATTTAGAATATATACCCAATTTTTAAACTAAAACATATGAAGTGTATAATAGATACTGTAGATAATTTTCTTTGAGTCAAAAGTTGCATCTTTCTAGAATTCGAAATGTCCGATTCAACTGAAGAACAAAGCACAAGTTGCAAGGGGAAAAGACTAAGTGCAGGAAATATAGGAAGCAAAGGTTCAACGATGGTCGGTTAGATGCCGAATATTTCAAAGGCTGGTTAGCAAAAATAGAAGGTGGGGTATGTAAATGTAAATGCAAAGCTTTGAGCTTTTGAAGCATGCTGATACCAAACTGCACAAAAGGTATGTTTTGTCCATCAATAATTCAAAGCCAGTCAATGAATTTTTCCATCCTAAAACAACCGATAAGAATGCGGAGCTTGAAGAGAAGATACAAATTTTTGAAATTTAACTTCGTTTGTTTTCTGCGGAGTATAACGTTCAAATTGTGCAACACCTAATTCCACTTCTTAAGAACACAGTACCGGATTCAGAAAATCATCCAGAATTCAAAGGTGGGACGGAAGAAGTGCACCAGTATCATAAAAAATATTTTGGCCAAACGTGAAACGGAAAGTCTTGTTGAAAAATTGAAAACAAATAAGTTGTTGTTGTCTTCTTAGCTACAACTTTAGTTATCAATTATGCCTTCTAGCCTTCTAGGCGAAGGCATAATTCACAGACCTGCCTGCAAGCTTCCCCTGATTGTCCACAGCAACTTGTTGATCGATTGATTTGTTAGCATTTTTGACTGAATATTTTTGTAATTTACTAATTTTTCTCTTTTCTTTATTTGCAGGTGAGTCGAAGTTCTTGAAGAAATGTTCCGTGTTTGGTTTGTATGAAGAACATAGACTTAAGAACAGACTTAGCTTCCATTGGCCCCTGGAAATGCAATTATATTTCAATTTGACAGAAGCATGATGATTCATCTTGCATCACGCTTCGTGTGGAAATTGTGGTCTGTACTGAGACTGTGTTAATTTTTCTTTAAAAATACGACCCATGATGGCACATTCTTTGAATCCTTATTCAGAAATGAATGCACTCGTAACGAGTTTGTGTGAAGTCAAATATTGGTGAGAAAGGAGAAAAGGGAAGGGCATTACTCGCCTACAGCCCTTTGTTTGAGGAATTAATGAAAGGTAGTGAATGTCTTAAGGCTTCACTCCATCTTCCTCCTCGCATGAAGCTACAGTCCGTAGTGGAACTGAGCGCTAAGTGGTGCGTGTCCAGTTGTCCATGTCGTCAGTATTGTCTAACCATACACGGCCTTGATTTATGTCCCTGTGAACCTGCTCCTCTTCCACATGTCCTTTCGAAGAACGAAACCAATGGTTGCACTTAGTCCCCTTTTTATGTTCATGTCAGCATCCGTTTGTACGAAACATCTATTTCGGCGTATGACAACATGGACGTAAACCCATTTCCGGCGCATTATTTTGTCTTATTTTACGATGGCAGTTTTCGTCTGTCCGTCCCGGCCATGGGCATGCCGTGAATTTGGTTAGCTTCTCCATCAACCACTGGTGCTGTGCGTGTTATTGTTCCCCCACGAGGTGAGGAACGTTCCGAAGTTTGAGAAGCTTTTTCAATTATACAGTGTTTCAGTCAGGGTTGTACCGTTGACCGCGGGGAGTGATGCTTACTGTTTTGTTCTGAGTGGATGTTGACGACCTTCGACAATCGCTTTAGAACATGTGTATGTAAGTACAAGGGCTGAAAGTCGAACTTAGATTGAAAACATGATGAATGAAACCATCTGCCTGATAGGGCGTAGCTTAAAAAATGGTGTTCCATAGTTAATTGGGGACTACTGGGCTCTTGACGACATACCCAAATTTGAAAATTATACAATCGTGTTTGGTTAATGTCAATGCTTGCTATTAACTTTGTACATATCAACGTTGAACGCGACTACGTTTTAAGCAGTCAATAGGAAAAATCAGAAGACATACTCTCAGGACCTCATCCTGCGCTGCGACTGTCTGCGTCCTTGGTTAGGGTTTTTATCTATGAGTGTACCTCTCAAGAGCACAATCCGACATACCATGACTCTGCAGGATGTAGACAGACTAAGCACGTGTCTATAAGAAACCCCCGGCATCTATCGGCGTACTAACGGGCCACTACATCTTCGTCAAACACCTACAAGTGCCGATGGAGCCCTCTGCGCCGCCTGTGCAGAAGATGGCGAGCACTTCCTTTGCTCCTGTCCCGCCTTTTCTCGGATCAGGTGGCAGTTTTTCAGTGCTGATGAGGTGAGAGCGGCTGATGTAGGCTCATCATCACAGAAGCGCTTACAGGTCTTTCTCCGGAAGACCAACACATTCCAGCACAAGTAGACTTCTGCGTGGTAGTATAGAATGGACCAGCTTTTGAGTGTTCAGTGCTCCAGGGTAGTGTTAAAACAGTCCGACAAAAAAAATCCAATTTTGAGTCTATTTTTAAACAACACGCATAATGTTGTCCTCCACGGTTCAATTGACGCTGGCTTGTCGGCATCACTCGTTTATGCTTGATTAATGCATCCCCATGCAAAATTCTGAATGCCGTTCATATCGGGCAAAACGAGAAATAAATTGCTAACCGAAGATATTTGCGCCATGGCTATGCGCGCAGTGTGGCATCTAGCGCCATCTTCTTGCAACCTCATGGCGACCAAGTTTAGCTTATAAATTTTGAGCAAAAAACATATTCGAAATCATTGAACGATTGCGGGCGCATTTGGCGGCAAATATTTCCCCACGGAATGATCAAAGCCTTTGCCTATGGCTTGCAAGTTAGTCTCCTTCAATACTCATTCCCCCCTCTTGGTGATGACATATGACCTAGTTGCCTTTGTAGACTTACAAGCCTATGTGTTAAGTCTAGGTCGAGACTTACCTACTTACTCATTGAGATCTACTCTAGCAGATAAACTACTTTGGAATGTCAACTGCCGTCTAACACTCAATAAATCTGAACAAAGGTGCTGTGATAAAACCAGCTCGCCAGACATTTTTGGCTTATCTAAATGGCTTGGATAAACGAAAAATATGGCGGATAAAGAAACTCATAAGCTGAACTGACTCATCAGTCTTATCTTCCTGAGGCAGATAATAAACACGTCGTATTGCACAAAATATGGCAAGAAGTACTCACGTACGGTTCGAGACAATGTTGAAAAAAAAAAAATGTTATAAAGTAGCACGCCTGGAGTTGTGCTCACCCCATCACTGACATGCTTTCTTCTTCCTTATCGCCCTTTGCCGCATTGAAGCCAAAACTGCAGTCCATTAAACAAACGCCCCAAACTTGTCCTAGATTTGCACTCCTTCGAAACTCCCTTAGGAAATGCGAAGGAAATCGATAAGAAAATCCAGGGCAGACGATCCGTTCCAAGTCGATGACACTGGGTCCCTTAACGACTCATACCCATCTGGCACACGTGCGAAATAAGGGCATAAACATCCGCACATCGCCGCCACCCCATCAATTCAGAGCCCTCTTAGCCAGAAATAATTTTTCCGAATCGATTGGAAGACAAACAATTCTTGGAGGACGAATAATTTATGCCGCCCCCATCGCAAACGTATTCTGGGTGAATGTGAATTTCTTTGTGTTTCGCGTTGGACTAGGACGACCACTGGCTGGTCGGGGGAAGTTATGTTTTTTCCCAGAAGGCAGCCATGCTTGCGAATGCGAAACGCTAAGAATTCCATTCTGAGAAAAAGTAAATCAGAATTCCACTCGCCGGGAGTGTCTGTAAAATGTCGCCTTTTCCGGCTGCCGCGCACCACACACCGAGCTCCTCACACAGCCCATCAACATGGCGTGCGCACTACGCATGCATTCCACCAGCTCGGGCCTCCGTGAAGAACCCAAACAAATCAATGTCCTCCTCTCGCATCTCGCAGGACTACACACAACACAACACGGGCTCCCCCATCCACCCTTCAACCATCCAACCATCCATGCATCCCCTCCCGACCGCGACCAGGACGATTGTAGATTCGTTCTGTCGTCACAGTGTTCCGTCAACACACATTTACACTTGTACACCGAGCAATCAGCTGTTGGCTCATGGCGAACATGTGTGCAAACGTGGCACACACACACCCAACGAGCGCCGTGCGCCTTTGTGTTTGCGCGGCCCGAGTGTGTTGGTGCAGCAGCCATGTTTTTCGTTCCCCTGTCACTGTGTGCGGACTACAGGTATTCACCGGGAGAACTTATGGGCGCTCGTTCAGGGAGAGCATCTCAGCCGTCGACCGACCGCCATGTCATGCCAGAGAGAGTCACAACACAACCACAAGAACGCGTCAGCTGGTGTTGGTGTTGAGCTGAATTCGGTTTGCCGCTGTGTGTGTGGTGATTCAGCAAATTTAATCGAAAACGGCCAAAAATGTTCGTACAATTTTCGCCAAACAACAGAGGGACGGCGACGTTTTGTTTACATGGCATGCGTGCAGAGAAAAGTGGGAAACCTCTTCAAAATGCGATCGCTGGAACGAATATTTGCTCTTCCTCACAATTCAGCACGATGTCAACGCAAGGTTCCACATCACCTGGATTTGGTGCGGCGCTTACCTCTGCAAAAACAAAAGCACAGCGCGACAAGAGCAGCGGAATATATCCCACTGCAGCCGAAGCCGAAGCTTCAATTCTTCGATCCGTCCAGCGAAGCGAATCGACGCTGCTGGTGTTGACGCTGCTACCACAGTTAATGGTGGTAGATCGCAGAACGGCAGCGGGAAACAAGACAATCGTTTTTATTCAGATATTCAGTTATGCCGAAGAGCTCTCCGACATCGCCGCCTCTGCGTTTTTCGTGCGCGTTTTGCTCCGCATCCGTTCCGTCGCTTGCTTTTTCCCTCTGTCGCTTTAAGTTATGTCCTCATGAACTTCGGTTCTCGTCCATTCAGCGTTTTCAAATGTCCGAACATCCACTTCTCCGTTTGCCTCTGCCGTTCGTTTGTTTTTGTAATTTTTTCCGCTTAAGTCGCGCGTTTTAGTTCAGTTTACACGGCAAATTGAGGAGGTGTTCCACGGATTTCCAATTGACTGGTTAGTTGGTTGATTTTGTCTATCCATCCTCACCACTGTGTGCGGTACTTTGTGGTGAAAAACGTGTGCGATGCGGCGTGACGATGGTGTGTTGTGGTGTTGTTTTTGGCATTCAACGTCTGCATCTTCAAGTGGTGACCGACCTCCTGCTCTCAGCTGCCAGACGTGTTTACTTTGCATTGCACTGCACTGGTTTAGTACGGTACTTTGTTGAACGTACTATTTTCCCCACCTGACAAGCTGTCACGTTGAGTGGGATTGGAGTCGATTCGGTTTCGGTTTGGTTTAGTTTTCGTGGTGACAAATGAGATAGTTTCGATTGGTTCTTCTCATGTTGACACACATTTTTGAAAACAGGTTCATACGGAATAGATGAAGTCTGGAGAGTGGGGGGGAATATCAGTTGAGTTGATTTATGAGACCTCTTAAGTGCGCTGCTGTCGCCCTCCAAGGCCGCGAACGAATGAGTTGTGAATGACTCTGTTGGGGGGAGTTCAACACGAACGATCAGAGCTTGGAGTTCAGGTTGACTACCAAATCCAGTGATGATCGAACAGAAATGTTGTAGAAGTGGTCTTGCCTCGAACTCGGCTTCGGTGGGCTTCGGTTGGCGTGAATTTGGCTGTGCACCATCTTGATTTGATCCCACATGCGTGAGAATGAGTGCCCATTCGATGGCATTATCTCGCTGTGTTCATGGTGGAGAACTCACGCTTATGGAATCAGGCTCCGGAACTGAGTGTGGAAATCTGGCAAAACCTACAAGCTCTTCTGAAACCCATCTTTCAAAACTAATTGTCGTCAGGCGATAAATGGGTGAACAGCATGAACTGGACAAGCGACAGTCGACAGTCCTCTTGACGCAAGACGACAGTCCTCTCTTCTTTATTTGTATGCAGGCATGTTGAAGAACTGAGGGTTGTACGATCGGCCGCAAAAATATTTTTGAATTGAAAATAAAATTGAAAATCTTTCCCGTCCTGAACTTGGAAATCTGTTGAAGAGTCGACACAAGGAGCTTCGTTTCTGTCATTTTCTGAACCTCTTCTCTGTTTCCAGCTTATTCTGTCATGATCTAGACTTCTGTCTAGACGCTGATGAAGGCAATTGGGTGCAAAGTGCATGCCTTATCTTGTCAGTCAACTTGGAAGAGGTTGAGAATGTTTAGATCACCATTTCTGACTTTTGGACATGGTTAGTCTTGTCTTTTGTTTTCATTCTTGCCCTTGTCCTAGTCTTGCCAACTTGGTCATAACCTGGTTTGTCAGTGACCCCTTGATGAGGTGAAAATTGTCATGTAGTACGACAGAAAATGTTCCCGTTGTCGTTGGTTGGACTTCGAAGAAACCTTACACAGTGCAAAACTATGGACAGATCCCCGAATTTATTGGTTTTAGAGACGGAATACCTTCGAAGAAGAGGCTTTTTTTTGTTACAACTTGATCTACAATTAAGGCCAGTTTGGTGCTTGCCCTCCAGTTCAAAGCTCGAGGCTAACAAATTAAGGCTTCTGCTTATATTCCTTCGAAGTTAAACTGACACATAGTTTGGATCACAAATTAGTCTTTCGATGACATCTATTTTGGCTTTCTGTTTAGACGTATGTCTCGCCCATCCCTTCACGCTTTACTTCACACTACTTCTGTTCCGAAATGAAAGCCTTAACTGCGGGTTCGGACGTTTTCAAGCTGCCGATCCTCGGGACAGCGCCTCATTAGTTCCTCGAATTGTGAAGAATTTTTGGAGCATTTTTGATATTTCGGCATTTTGGACTGGAGCACTGCCATTGATGCTCAAGTTTCTGATGCTTTTGCCATTTTGATTGAAAATATCTGGAATTGCATGTGGACCCTGTGAGTCTGTATATCGATCGTTTTCTGAAGTTCCAATTTTTGAGTGAATCGCATCTTTGAACAACATGCCTTAGCCCTATCCACAGTCCCCACTTCCATCGTTTCCACTCTCTCAAGTTGCACCAACAGTGTACTCAATTGTACATCCGTCATTGAATAATTAAACATGCCTTAAGGCGACAAACTAAATCGCCGCGTGACAGAAAATCGCCCGAATAATCAAAATCTGAAAAGTTGAGCCTTGCGTAGTGACCCACCACGATACCAACGTGAACAAATTCACCATTTCCCCTTTCCATCCTCCCGCATGCTCTCGTCCAATTTGGACTGTCGACGACGGAAGGAAATTAGCCAGGCCTCCACTCAACCGACTCGAAGACTCGGTGTGGTGTAAAGGTGGTTTTCGAGCCTCCAAAAGAACAAGTCGCCATCTTGCTGTGATTGGTAAAATCACCGTGGAGCACATGAGAAGAAATCAAGTCCCACAGATGAGTGCCACACGAATGCACACAACCGCAGAACAGTAGTCAGCGTCTTCTGTCTGTACACATCCGCTCTTGGGTTGGTGACACTCGTGCACACACTCGCACACTGAGTCGCTGCTGCTGGCGCTGATCGGCTGATGGTGGTGGTTTTGTGTCTGGACGTGGTGTGGTTTATTCTAGGCTGTTCTTCTTCACACAGTACTTTCTATTCAGCTCTCTCGCAAATGTGTACAGACGACCTAGCCACACCACACTCGCGCAATCGAAATCGAGAGGTAGAGAGAACAATTCAACACACACACACACACGCACACATGCACACGCATAGTGTCCGTTCACGGCTGTATAACTACAGTCGCGCGCACTTGCATTCGAATACGGCACACACCATCGCAACGGTCGTGTGTAATTATACGAAATTTATTGAAATTTCAGTCTCGTGCAGACTTAACAATTTCATTTTGTTTTCGCTTCGTGTTCCCAATAATTGTGTGAGCTTTGTGTTTTCCCGTTTTTAAATTTTTGTTTTGTGTTTTATTTAGTGCTGTGGTCCAAGAAATTCATATCAAAACAAATCTGAAGTGTGCCCGACGAGAGCAGAGCAAAATCTGAAGCAAAGAAAAGTGCAAAAGAAGAAAAATCCAATTTGTGTGTATCTCTTGCGAAAATTTAAGTGCGTTTGTGAATGAAAAGAAAGTTGTGTCGAGTCTAGGTGATTTTCCGTTCTGAAAGAAAAAAGAACTGCAACCAAGAAAAGAAAAAGAATCAGAAACCTCCCGTCAATTTGTCAGTGCATTGAAATATATTTTTTTTTCGCTCTCCGTCTGAACCACGTTTAAGTGATCAACCATTTTGAGTGTGTTTTCGCATCGGGAAGACGAAGCAAAAAAATTCATATTTTTTGTTGCTCCGCCGTCTTTGCCGCGCCCCCACCGCCGCCACTGGTAATTGTAGGTGGGCACAGGGAGAGGAGGAGAACGTAATTTTTTTTCCTGCCTCCTTCGTCGCTGGTCACTGTGAACGAGCGAAAGAGAGAAAAACAAGGCAAAAAGGAACATTTTTTGATCATTCGTTAGGGCGGCGTAAGATGAAGACAGACGTTATGACCTTTCAGCTGTATCCAACCACCTCCGGAAAGCAAGACATTGTCCGCGAGGTTGTCATGAAGTACATCGATTACTTTTATCCGGAGTAAGTAGAATCAAAACGAAGAATCCCTACAAATTCGTTTAATTTTTTTCCAAATTGAATCGGTCTTGATTTTTGAATCGAATAGGCTTATTCTGCATCACCTGCCGAAGGGTTGTGGGTGGTTACTTTGGGTGTGTGTGCCGCACAATTGCCATTTTGTGAGATGCACTCCGAAGGGGAAAATCGATATTTCTGCAGAGCTGAGGAAGCTGATGCCTTCCCTGGATTCATTCACCGGAATGCTGCCAAGGTTTCGGTGATGAATTCGGAAAAGATATGCTCACTTTTGCCTTTTCTCTTCAACGTTGGCTGTTTGCTTGAGTTTTGTTCAAAATGAAGGACGCCTCTTTTTTTTTAATCGAATCACTTAACAATATGAATGGCGCTACGGAAACCGTGGAATGCCAGAACCTTGCTTCTACAGGAACCACTGTGCTGTGCGTGCTTTGTTCTCCCACCAGTGGAAGGGACCTGCAGTTGTATGCCGACTCTGAACGGCCATGTTTGGGAGGCTTTTCCTAGACAGTGATACACTTGGCAGTGACTCGAAGGAGGATTATTCGTCGAAGGGGAATTTGAGATTATATGTCGCTTTAACCTGGACACCATGAGTTTAAGTGCGTAGAGTCGAGGCACATGGCGACCACAAATCCATTCACTCAGGCTGATGGTTGTTTCAAGTTTTACCTCAGAGCTCAACAAGAAGCACAGCTTGTTCGTGTTTATAATCTGTGGGCTCACCACAATTGTCCTCATCACATCCTGGAACTGAATTAGGTGCATTATCGGGTTGTTCCACAACATCTGTGGGTTGCATCACCTCAGGCCGTGGCAAACCAATGCGTCCAGACAGGTACGATGACCTCATCTACGGACGCTTCTGTGTGTTGCCTCAGTTTCGTGGGCTTCCATTACCAGCGCCCCCACAAAACAAATTCAAATTTTGCAAATTCTTGCTGCACGATTGTCGATGCAGAAATCTAATAGACTTTCAGATTGCATGATTCCCCCTCCAAACAATCCTCTTTTTCGTCATCAGTATTCAGTTGGTGCTACTGTCCAGGGAACGAATTCCACATGCTTGAACGTTGCTGTGCTTATTTCCACAAGCGGGAGAATGACTGTGTCCATTCGATGGAATTTCATGTTCACTCTGTTCTCGCCGAAGTCACACGGTTGCGGAATTCGACCAGAGGATTGTCCGGGCTTAGCTTCTACAGCAACCACATGTGTTAAGGATGTTATTCCCTCACGATGGAGTGGACCGTCGTTTTGTTTGTCGAACCCGAGTGGGACTGTTTGAAAAACATTGGCAGTAGCTCGAAAAGTTGGTTGATGACACTCGCTTGCTGATGACCATGAGGAGCAGTGATCAGTAATTGCGTTCGGAAATACGCGGGGCGTAGGATTTCACATCAATTGAAGGGGGATGGATGGAGTATGCAGAAAGTACCAGTCGAAGTGTAGTTATAGGCTAAGGATAACAATTCCATCCCATATCACCCGACTTTGGTCACATTTTCCCCACATGCCTATGACCAAGCCGCTGAACTAGAGCCACACCTCATCTGCATTCTGTAACACATCGCACTATGGTTCCGCAAATGTGGCCACTCTCAACAGAGGCGTAGTTTGGAATAATGCTTTTAAGGCGGTTTCGGGAATAGTTCTTCTTCTTAAAGCTCAACCTAAACCTAACGCCCATTCTGTCAAGACATTCATTCCTCCTAATAATGTTCAATACAAGTCTTGTCTTCCACTAGAGTTTAATAACAAACACTAGACGAAATAGTTTGTTTCCAAGCCGACCACTGACAGTGACGACACTGTGCCTCACGCGCAATCAACGAAGAACATTGGGACCACCCTACGGCGACTTTTGAAGATGTTTTAAGAATGAGTTGGGGAAGGTGTGGGAACTAGGAAGAGAGCTCTAGGCAGTTTTACATTTGACAAGAAGAATTGTCGGATGTAAAAATCCGAGACGAGTAAGAAACACATCGAAGTGCCAGCGGGAGAGGTTTTTTGTTTGGGCCCAGGTTTGTCCCGGAATGTAGCGCCACACACTAAAAAAAAAGGGAGCAAGTTAAGTTAATTCTACTACTAAAATAAATGACTTGCTCGATTCAGAAAGCCGGTGGATCTGCCGAGTAGGTGCGGCTATCGTGGCACTGTGTAGTGACAGCACAGTCTACACAGTCCTTGGTCATGACTATCAGCGATCGCTTGCAACCATAAACAAGACTGTTCAAAATAAATGTAAGTCTTCAGAAAAATGACTGAATACTAAGGTCTGAGATAATGATTGGTTGCGCTCGTTCCATATCACCCCACTTTTGTCACATTTTAATCACATGCCTATGATTAAGCCCCTCAAGTAGATCCACATCTCCTCTGCATTCTGTAACACACACCTCGACTCACGCTATCTAGTTGCATTACTTCTCCGTCGTTAATTGTGTTCTGTAAAAATCCCATTAGCTTCGGTTTCTTTTAAGGAGTCATGCTAATTTTTTGGCTAAACTAGATCAATCTAGGAAGACCTGTAATCAGGAAGGTCCATCCCCAAAGCCAAGTCAGTGGTTTGTTATTCCAACTCTCACCTATGCTGGTCATGCTATTTGGGTAACGACCGAAAGATCGCGAACACAAGCCGCCGATTTCATCGTGTAATTATGGGAGTTACTCGTCGTGGATGGCTGAGATACGCGGCAGTATGCGAGCAACTAAATGTTTAGCAGGTGACTCTTCGAACGTAAAGGGTTATGCTTCGATGGTTTGATCACGCGGCACGAATGTCCCGGCCCCATAATGACGAATTTCGAGGAGTGCCTGCAAAGCGATTCCCCTTGGCAGACCCAGGTTGAGGACTATGTTGAAAACTCTCCAGGTTGCGCCTGGGCATAAGTAGCTCTTGATGACTTGGAGTCGATGGTGGAAGATGGGTGGTGTGGTGGTGCTTTGAGCCCGCGATCCCTTTTGATGATCATGAGGGACATTCATCATCAGTGACTCATCATCAGATGGGAGATAAATAAACAGGTTCTCTAAAGACTTTGTTTTAGTAGATACCAAAGAACCCTTAGAACCGCGATCATTTCAAGACACCTTCAAAGTTAGGCTAGGGACTAGAAGATGTTGCTGATGTTGCTCTAATATTTTTCATAAAAGAGGGCTTAAATTTGATTATCAATCCAGATGTGGCGACAGTACAGATCTGTGCTGAGTTTGTTTTTGTGGCCAAAAAGGTGTGATCGATGCAACGTTGAGAATTTCGACTTACTTGTCCATGTATGGCATGGTACATGGACTTGTCCATGCATTTTGAAGATAACCGTGCCGATTGAAAAGACTGTACTTATACCAGCTTAGACACGAAATTAAGCTGGAAGCTAAATATCCAGAAACGTGTCAAGAAGTCCTCCGCGGCTCTTTACTGCTGGGTCATTGGGTGCAAATGGGGATTACAGCCCCGAATGGTTCACTGGCTATTCACATCAGTAGCCAGACCCATACTGATGTATGGCGTCGCATCTTGGTGGACCGCACTCGATAAGAAAATCAACATCAAACCACTCACTAGAGTGCATAGGATGGCGGACGTATGCATCAGTGGTGCGTTAAAGACCACCTCCTCCAAATCACTAAACATACTCCTTAACTTGCCACCGATAGAACTAATTGGCAGACAGAAGCGGCTAGCACGGCAATCAGATTAAGATCGCTGAACAGCTGGAAAGAACATAAGTCTGGACAGGTATAGCGCTTTACCCATAGATACAGACCTCACTATACCTAAACTTTTCTTCGAAAAAAATTTCTCAACCAGCATACCTTTACTTGGAGTCTGATAACCAGACGCTGAACGGTCCACTGCGAATCTTCACAGATGGATCGCAGATGGATGCAGTTGTGGGGGCTGACATCCAGCTCTCAATAATTACTGTAGCGTCTTTCAGGCTAAAACTATAGCGATTAAGGAAGCCCTGTCATGACTAAAAAACAATGAAATATCAAGCACAGACATCGTCATCTGTTCCGACAGCCAGGCGGCGATTAAATCTCTGGCTTCTGTCACTTTTAACTCCAAGAGGTCCCTTAATTGCCGCCTATCTCTTAACGAGAAGGTCAAGTTCTTTAACATCCATGTGCCGGGACACTGTGACATTCAAGAAAATTGCGATTGCGACGATCTCACTAGAAGGGGCACAAACTCTGTACTCTTTCCGGGTAGAGACCCACCCTCCATGCCTATCACTGCAATAAAACATCTGCTAAAGCTTAAATCGCTTGCTCAAACAAACAGCGGACAGGATGCCTCATCACCAAACAACTCTGGCCTATGATCGACCCAAACGATCGCTGAGCTTGATCAGATTAAGCAGCCCAAATCACAGATCTCTTATTGACGTTCGAACAGGTCATTGTGGCCTCTAGAGTAGGCCTTCCTTACAATGATTTTTGTAGAAGCTGCAGGAACGAGGACGAATGAGAAACCATTGAACACTTGCTATGCAGTTGCAGTGCTCTCTCGTCCCGTAGATTCAGACTTCTGGGGGACCACAATCAGCCTTCTTCTTCGCTTCATTAAAAGCGCTAATTGGCTTGCGGAATAGGTACCCAAAGATCCGAGTGGTAACAAAATAGGCCCATTCATGGCCTAAATGTGTCTGTTGCCCTACGCTAAGTTGGGCACTTCTTTCGGTCGATGGAGCACATCCGGTCCTCTCACTCCCTTTCAAACCAAGAAATTAAAATATTGGTTTGATCAAAGAGCTCAAAAAAAGAGCGAGCGCCAATACGGTTGTATTACATAAGTTGCCTGAGAGATGAGAAAATGTCATAGCGACCGACGAGAACGTTTTTGTTCGCGTTGTTTTGATCAAAAAATCAACATTTCATATTCGCACGTGCAAGACCATTGAATCCTCATAAAAACGTCTGAATCCCAACTGTCTTTGCAATCCTTCCTCGTAATTGTAACCTCAAAAAAGTTATGTTAATGGATGACATTTAAAACGTTCCCCTCTCATTCATTAACATGCAAATTTTGGCACGATCGAACCAATTAGCGTCGAAATCATGTCAGCTGGTGCGTGGCAGACGTTAATGGCCACATTTCTTTTTCTGGCAGCCCATCACGGCTCGTTGATTGCTCGTCGACCGCGGAGCTATAACTTGACTCATCTGTGTCCGCGTCTTAAAATAGAAATTCATTATTATTCCGTTTTCATATTCTGTGTGGAATCCTTTTGTTTGCAAATGGTGCTGAATATTCATTAGTTCTCGGGGTTCAGGAGTCAAGAATACGGTCCGGAGGTCACACCATCAAGTTGGACCGAAAATCTTGATATGCTTTATAAACCACTTAGACCCAGGTTGGGGTAAGTTGTCATGCCACTACCCAGCTCAAAAAACGTTTTAGCTAGTCGCTTGTCAGACCTCAACCAGTCTCTATTCAAATAAGTAAATTATTTTGCTACCGTATCTAACGGTATTTGTTTGTTCATCGGACTCTGTAAGACGCTAGGGGGTTTCGTTAAGATTCGTTAACTTAACAGGGCCCCAATGTCATGCGAGTTTGAGAACAAAAACTTGACTTTCTGATAAAATTAAACAAAGCAACCGCAAATAAATCCTGCTTCGTGCGCGTCTCTGTCCCAGGGAATGTCTCTATGGGTTGGCAACAAGTACATGCGAATATTGAGCTGCTCTGCCATCGCCTTCAGCATCGAGTGACAGGTTGCCTCATGTCCGGAGATGTCTATGGAAAATAGACTGCTTTCATAAGGATGCCTTTAATCCAGCAGAATGCCGTCCCCGGGCTTCTGCCAATTACCATCTCCTGAGAATAGTTGGGAGTCATAGCTGCCAAGGTGCCTCCATTTTAACCGGTCGTTGGCCTCGTCCCTAATTCTTATCCGGCTAATTAAGTGGAATTCAACGTCCATTTAAGAAAGTCCAATTCAACGAAACTTAACGAACCTGAAATTTAACGAAACTAAGCGCATTATTGGTCACATTGCAGCATGTCTTTATATTCACTCAATTGTTGAATCTAGTCTCCTTACTGTGTACACTTATTTTTGGCCTTGTCTCATCGTGGTATTTAAGCAGTGCCTTGGATGGGTGGCAGACAGAGCTTTATAACGTCGAACTGGATGAGCGAGGTCTCCAGCGCCCAGAGACCAAAACCATGCCAACATCCCAACGCCAACACAATTTTGACAACATGACCCAGTCTCAAGTTCGAAAACTTGACACAATTCGAACTTACACGTCACGACACATCCGAAATATCATCAAACTCATCTGCAACCGCATCTGCAATGCATTCCCCGCGTGCCCACATTCTGCAATCTTTCATCACAAATCGCACATTCGAAGGAGCTCACGGTTCGTCACACATCATTTAAGCGCGAGAAGGCGATGATGTATCTCCGTCTTGGCCTCCAAAACTAGGTTAGGCTCTATCTGCATCATACTAGCTCTGGTCATCTCCACCTGCTCTCGCGACAGGCGACACATCTGTTGCACAAGCGAATCCATTCTATTTGCAAACGCCAGCATGAAGGTGAAAAGTTTTCTAAGTCACCGTCGTTGCTGCGCACACATTCCTCTTGTCGGTCCGGGGTCTATTTTTGCAGAGAGTAAAGCAAAAACAAAACCGTGCAATTTCATTGGAATTTGCAATGATGTTGCTGCTACTGCTGCCGCCGATGGTTGCCTTCGCGTCGCCGTGTGCTGCGCTGTGTGTGCGTGTGATGCAACAGCGAACTCTCGGATGCAATACAAGTGCCGAGATCGTTGTACGCAATTGTTGACCACACCTATCTGGCAGTCGCTCTCTGTGGGTTATTTGCAGTTGCAGTACCTACGTGCCAAACTCAGACACCTCAATGGCGGCTGTTGGCTGCTCTAGGTGGCTGCAGCAGCAGCATAATGATGAAACAATTGGTCGGAATTGCATCCGTGTCTCTCACTTTCACTGTCCTTCAAAAGTTGATCTCATAATCTAGTCGATTGGCTGGCGTGGGGACCAGTTCTAAAAATCAGAACAACATTTCGTTGGCACACCGGTCCTGTGTTTGCTGTTCACTCCGACTGAAGCTTGCAGCCCCCGAAGAATGCACAGATCCTTAAGATGATCGCATATTTGACCTGTTTTCTTGAATTGTCTTTATTTTCGGACATGAGCCACATGATGTACTCAGAGAGGAATTCATGGCAGACACACACAAACAGGCGTAACAAGGAAACGTGCACAATAAACCTTACTGCAGGTTGTTGTGCGGTTGCCGTTGTCATTGGCGGCGGCGTTGTTGTCGCCGCACTGACAGATGGCTGTCGTCCAGCAACAGTGACGAGTACAATGTCTCCGATTCGTTACATTGTCGTCCTCGATTGTGGTTTCCTTCGGAACAGTGAGGAACTCAAAATCGAATTTATTTCCCATCCCATGTGTAAACAAAGGCCTCCTCTCCAGCTTGAGGAAGTGTAAACAGACAATCGACGGTTTTGTCGAGTTCTTTGTGCGGCGAAAGCAGTGCTCTTGAATTTTGCATCTTTCTCACTTGATTTACAAGCCATTTTGGCCGCGTTTTTGTTTTCGAAAAATTCACACCTAACACGATTCATTCTCGAACGGGTACAGCGGAGAAATTCGCGCACGTATAGTTTCGCGTGTAAACAATTTGCTTGGCGGATAATCAGCCAGATGTGGCGCCCGTATATCCGGCGGGCTCCTCGAAACTATTGCCCACGCTAAAATCAAGGATTTATGAGTGAAAAATAAATAAATTCAATCAGAATTCTTCGCTTTGTTTAGAAGTGGGATTGGGAGGCTGTCTCTCAGACAGTGAAGTTGTTAAGATTTTCTCTGACGGATGTTTGGAGGGATTCTGACGGCTTCGTTTGAACACTTCTGACAAGGAAGTGGTGTGTCAAAAGTGTGACGTGACATGACACACTTGCTCTTCATTGCAGGAACCACGCAGAGTGGTACAAGCAATCTTGGTACGACTGGTCATATCTTTTTGATATTACATGAAAATTGGGCAGTAGTGTGAGGAAATGTCTGTTGCGCTCAAGGCTTCAGAACCAGTCCACTTAATTAAGATATCGCCGCAACAAGGGTGTCAGCTGTGTTTAACTTCCCGCCGAAGGTCGCACAACGATGAAATGATATCGAATGTTGCATAATCTCGCGTCACCCTGTGTGTCCCTCGTCGGAATCTGCTGCTTAACAGGTTTCTCCTCCTTCCAGCGGTGCGAACCCTTGTCAATTTCGAATCCAACAAGTCCCAGGCAGTGTCTGAAGATTCAGGTGAAGAAAAGAAATAGAAACCATTACCGAAACTCGTTTCGCTTGACCCGATTTGTCTAGTCTAGGAAAATGTGTGCCAAAGTTCCGCGCATATTTCGTGACATTTTAAGTTGTCCACATCTGGTCTCCTCTCGCCCCTCACCCCTCGCCCATCACAACCATCGCTCAGATATCCGTTTCAGTTTTCCGGTCCACAATTGCTAAAGATATTCACACCAACAACACTGAGTGGAGAAAAAACTCGCACACAAAAGAGAAATGTTCCCATAGTCGTCGCCGTCGTCGTCGGGAGTGCACAGAGAGTGTTGGCTGGGGAGGTATGCAACCTGATAGGCACCCGGTAAGGTGAGACTCATATCTTCCATTGTGTCCCATATTTCATTGAATTAAGCCGGATGAGTGAGGGGAACTTCGTCTCTGCACTTGTTCCAGCCCACACTCCTCGCTCTGCCATATAGGATCTGGACGACGACGGTGATGGAAGCAGAAACATTTGCGCTGCCTCTCCATCGTGTGCCGTCGCCGTGTCCATCGCATACCCTGGCTTTGTGCATATAGTGTGTCAATGGTTTTCAGTTGAGTAAATATTGAATAAAAAGTGTTTTCGTTTTGTGGGAAATACCGGCGGATCCATGATAGGGCCCACCATCGACGAGTGAGAGAGGAAAACAAAAAAAAAACGTTTTCGACACATCTCGTTGCGGTTCAAGACGTGCACACATCGACCGGCGCTGTGTTTACTGAGGTAAACATCAAATGAAATCACCGAGTGGAATGGTTTGCTCAAATTGCGTGATAACGAGGTGTGCATTCAGAAAATAGAAAAACGATATTTTCGATGGAAAACAAAAGATCTGGGTCACGGACGTTCGGAAGAAAGACACAAAAATCGTATTTTGCTGAGGTCTTTGTGAGGCGATGCAATGAGCCGAGTACGGACGGTGATTGTTTTATGAGCCTATCGTAGTTGCCATGGGGTTGGTGACTTCAATCCCCTGCTTCTTAGGCTGCGAGATCCTTCGAGTTCGCAACATCTGGTGATTGCCATTTTTCAAAGAGGCAAAGCCTGTCCAATTGAATTTCTCGTCAAATTATCTCTGACTAAACTTAAATTCGCAAGCTACCCAAAGAGTCAGACGAACGAGTTTGCTTACTGCTTTACGGCAGGCAGCAACGGTTGTCCAAGAGGCAAAATGTTTCTATTAAAGGATTCCGCCAATATTGGCAGCAGGAGGATCCACTGCAGCGGCTCTTGTATTTTTGGGAATCGTTGCATCGTTGAAGTCGCGCTATGTCTGGGTACAGACGGTGGCAATTCACTATCTCGTCTTCTGGTTAAGAATGTTGACATCATCTACCCAGCCGTCGTTTGAGATAAGAGTGGAATGCGTCCATGTTGCATGATGATGAGCCCAAGAACTGCATTGCCAGTACTTCCGTAGCCACGAAAGTCCATTAGATCCAGTTTCTTTAACGGAGAACAGAATAGAACCAGCAGAGGCCAAGCAGAGTACTCGAGGGCATGAAGGCTGGAAAGTCGAGATCAGTTGCGAAATGTAAAGACGAATTTTGTTGATGATCCATAGACCAATTTAAACGGAGTGTGGATGAAGAAGAACTGGGTTTTGACTGGCTTTCTTGGTCAACTTTGTTGGTTGAAACCAACTGTCTGTTTGTCTTGATTTTGATTGACGGAGAGGAGGCAACCACGAGCGAGTGTACAGTCGCAAAGGCTTCTCTGACTTGAAACAAATTCAATCCCGACTTATGGGGGTACTAACTTGGGGTGGGTACAGGCAGACTGCTTACTTAGTTACTTTTTAGCTCTATGTAGTAATCGACTGCCGTGCATCTCTTAATGAGATATCCGTCAACACTCGCCTGTGCTGGGTGCCAGGCAATACAGACATCCCGGGAAACTGCAAACCGGATGAACTCGCTAAACGCGCCACTGGACTGCCAGTTGATAGACTCTCTTGTAACAAAGGCACCCCTATATCTACCTTCAAGTTACAGCTGAATAATCTATAAACAATGACAACCAATGGCAGATGGTTGACAAAAGAGATCTGCCCACATCTTGACAAAAAAAAAAAAAAAAAAAAGTCCATCTCTCTAAAGGGATCCAAAATTAGCACCAAAGTGGGAATAATCACTGGGCACTGCTTACTACGACTTTTGCCGGAGCTGTCTAGACGTAGTGGAGGAAGAAAGCATCCAACACCTCCTCCTTTTGCCACTATAGGCTTCAACTTCTACGACAATCAACGCACTATTAAAATTTGTTGAAAAAAGTTACTTTACGACAACCCTCTTCAAATTGAAACACCCTCGTGGCGGTACAATGGGCCTACTTTGGCCTAAGTGCGCAAAAGCCACTTTCTACCTAACTATGTACCTACTTCTCAGGCCAATGACTTATAGGGGGCCTGAGCCTGTGCAATTACTAGGATGATGGTAGACTAGTCCTATTGATGGTAGAGCCCTGAATTCAGTCTAAACTGCAGCCCCACACGTTTCTTAACCTCACGTGGATCTTCCAATGGTCTTCCAGTGGAACCTGTGGAACTGGTGTACACAACATATATGTTGTGCCAAGAATTTGAGGTCAAGGAGTGCTCTTGCTAAGTCAAACGTTCTCTTAATTCACTGTTGTGTTGTTCCGGAATGAACCGGAGACCGCTGATGTGGGAAAAAACAAAGGTGCAGCCTTGTGGAACCCCTTCTTCACTATATCCCTCCCATCCGACATCTTTTCTTCGGTTTTCATGCTATTCTGCAAATTTTATCACCACATAACTCTTGTGGCTATAAAACAATTGACAGGACATGCAAAAAAACAGCTTCCCCTTGTAACCGACAATCTACCAACAGTAGTCCTTTTTTCATGTAAAGGGGATAGATGTAGTTTCCCATGTTTGCTCATTCATTCGTGGTTTGAGAAACCAGGTAAAAGAAAAGATATTCGCTACCTAAATTTTGTTATTTTCTAGAAGATCAATGCCTTTACAACTGTTTCGGCGCAGATTTTCACCTCCGAACGAGGTAACTCGACAGTATACAGTCCCCGAAGTAACACTTGTATATTAGCGTTTAAGAAATTAGGGGTGAAGTCAAATGATGTCTGTTTGCTTTTAGACCTTGTGTCATTTGTAACGTATTATTCGGGGACCAACCCTCACGCCCATTAAGGGACCTGGAATCGAATATAGCATATTTTCCCTTTTGTGAAATGTCCCGAAGATATGGGGATTTCTTGTTCAAAATTCTATGTTTCTAGGCCTCGGCGATCTAGCGTTTTATGAAGCAGCTAATTCTTCTGGCGACCGTGGCGTTATGGATTGGTGCGTCGACCCGACCCTACCCACTTGAGTCTACGCTACCCAGGTTCGATCCTCGGTACGAGCAAAATACTTTCCACGGCAACACTTCATTCGAGTCACTGACAATGCTCAAAGGGTATAACTGTCTAGAACAATCTTTTCAAATGTGGCCGTTCGCAGTCGGCATTAAAGCGTAAGTCCCTTCCCTGCCCCTCTACGGACTGTAACGCCGCCCATATCATTATTTTTTATAATTTTTCATGTTTACGCATTGTTCTGTGGATGTTTAGCAATTGATACACCAGCTTACAGATTAAGGCAACCTTCAAATGCATCCCATTGAATTAATCAGGCCGTGGCCTGAATTGTCAGTTATTTAAGGCTAGGGCTGCTGTCACATCTGTAAATTCTTTGTCACCATTTTCTGCAAATTTTGCTGGCACTCAGTTTCTTTGCAAAGTTTCTGGCGATACACTTCAGTCGTTATTTTAAACTGACAGATGTCAGGAAAGACAGCTGTCCATCTGTTAAACTGACAACAATGTCACACTTTTCGCCTTCACTGTAAACAAAATTGCTTAAATTCGATGAAAAGACTCGGCAAGCAACTCTTGCCCTATTTGTTTGTTGACCTCAAATCAATTGCAGGTGATAACTGGCAATAATTTGTTTCAAAAGTTTAAGCGGGCAGTGTCAGTGAGGAGTGAGATGGCATGCTTACTCTCGTTTAACTCGAAGGGTCCTTGGAGTGAAATTGTGAATCATGCTGTGCACCAACGAGAAGAAAGTTCCCGCCCCCTTCCTCATAACACACCCAATTTGAAGGTCAACGTCAAGGTGTCAACGTGTTTCAACCCTCAGTCGCACAGGCTCCAAGCGAACCTCTCATCTTGCCAATTACCAACGAATAATGTAAAATCCTGCAGACAAATTCAATTGGATGTCAAATTATATTCCAAACAAACACAACCATTTGCAGAATTCACTCCTGACCTTGCCTTCGCTCAAGATCCTGCACCGTCGTTCCGAACTAATTAACATCCAGCAATGCCCATAAACTGCCATCAAGGAGAGCATTACATCATTCCTCGCTATTCATTCATACCTCTTCCCTCTCCCCCACAACAGAAAAATTGAAATTCTGACAATTTAACGCAATTATACGAAAATATTTCGAAAAAAAATATGCAAAATGCCAAAGAGTGACGCCGAAGGGGGCTAAAGTGAAAAATCATGCAAATCAGTAGGAAGTGAATAGCCAAAGAACTGCTCAAAACAAACCCGCAGCACTACCGCACGCCGCACACCGTAGCAGAAAACGAAAATCAAAACATTCGAGTTCATTACCTGCCGTTCTCGATGTTGAAATACACGTAGTTTGCGAAATTAAATATTAATGTCACGCTTGTGTTTTTTTTTTTCACTCCCCTCCCCAAACTCACCCTTTGTTGAGCGTTTTTGTATCACAACAAAAGTCAGGAATGGAAAATCGCACAGAAACTAGCAACGCTAGTAAACAATTTAACGACACGGCAAACGATTTTTTCCCTTTCTTTTCGCTGCCTCCGCGCTCCCGTGTGTTGTTGTGCACAGGTGATAAATTATTGAAATTGAATGCATAAATTTAACATTTACTCTTCGCCAGCGCAGCGCACCCTGTACGAGTTCCACATGGTGAATGTGGAACAGTGGACTTCTGTGAAGGTGTGTGAGGGTGTTGTTGGGTTAGGATGACACTTGCTGTCGTCTGTTGTTTATTTTCAGTTTTTCGATGTTGTCATCATTTGGTGTTGGGTTGACGAACAAGACCTATCGGACTATTGTCAAGGCACTTCTTTGAATTCGTCTGTAACACGAAGCGTGCCGTGAGGGATGCCAGTTTTTCAGTTCTCGGAATGTTGCATTGAATTGCAGACGACTCTGAGGTTAGAATGCATTTTGAGGCGGTGTGTTCCTGGATGGGTTCTAGAGAATTTGTGGACGATATTTATGATGGCACTTCTGTTTGTGTGACTGTGGCGTGATGGGAATTTGTGATGAATTTGTAGACGTGGTGTGCTGTAAAGCATTCTAGAATTTATTGAAATTGGACGGACACGGTGGGAATCCTTTTCGCCTTTGACGAAGTGCCCTTCTTGTCAAGTGAAATTGTGAGCTTAAGACTCGAGATGGTCCCACATCTGAACATGCTGCGCACCATCCGAAGGATCATTCGTAAATCTTGGACACGGTGACTAATAAGTTTCGCGCTACATGCGAAGTGTACCTCCGCTTAACTGCTACATAATATGTGTGGCGCTACAGCCCGTAGAGCGCCAGGGCCTAGCTTCTAGGCAACCACTCGTGTAGTGCATGCGATTGTTCTCTCACGGGTGGAAGGGACCAGCAGTTTTAAGACGACTCCGAGCGGCTAATTTGAGAAGCTTTTTCTAGACAGTTATAATCACTCTTTGGGCATTGTCAGAGACTCGAAAGAGGTAATGTCGACGCACCAACCCACAGCGCCGCAGTCGAAAGCACCTGCAATTTTATGTTGACTCCTAAACCCAAAAGCAGGAAATCAACCAAAAATTTCGTAGGAGTCGATAGAACCACTAAGCGAGGGGTCACATAAAGCAACAGACATTCACTTTCATTAAAGTTGCCACTAGACTTTGGCGCCTATCTCACCCTGATTCGGTCGTGTGAAGGTCTGGAGAGCCGAGTTTAAGTACAGGTCTCTGGTGTGTCTTATTCTTCGAGTAGAGCCTTAAAGAACAACCCTCTCCTCCCAAGGACTCTCTCTTTAACAAGAAGCCACTCCATTCGACGAATTTCTCCCTAACTCCCCAATTGGTTGAAATGTTTGAGGTCGATTATGTGCGAGGTCTTAAACGTTTTACTGTACTTTACTCTACGGCCCTAGCTTCAGAAACCCAAGCTGGGGCTCAAGAATTAGACAAGATGAATCCAAAATTGGAGGAGTGCCTAGGGATATGTTATATTTAGTGTGCGCTCCAGAGGGAGCTCGAGGAAGACTCGGGGCTTGCCTCTGCAGTTGCTTTTGACCAATTTTGAGCCAAATCGAAATTTGAGACAGTTACTCGCTGTTTGAGACGAAGAAATATGGGGTGGCGAGAAAATGAACAAGCGTGAGACATGGACGATCAGAGGAGGGCACATCGACTAAGCAGTTCGAAGGTATGACACTTTTCCAACGAACCATGGCCTATGCGACGAAACCCTGTGCGACTTCGGTGGAAAAGGCGACTACACTGCGGAGCACTTCCTCTGTCACTGTCCCGCCTTTGCTCGGATCAGGTCTTTGGTGCTGAAGTGGTGAGAGCTGATGATGTAGGCTCCGCATCACTGAAACGCCCGCTGGTCTTCCTTCAGACCAAGAAACTACAGCAAAAGTATTTTGCTGTCAGTTTTTGAGACTGAGTGCTCCAGTGTAGTGTTGAAAAAAAAAAAAAAAAAAAAAATCATTCAATGTGGGAATTGTGGGAACTAGCACTCGTTAAAACTCATTAAACGGAGCTATCCAATCAGAACTCTCGGAAAAGGCCTCTTTCGCGCGCTCTAGCTGTTCCAAGCGTCTTGTTCGTGTTAAAGCTTAGGTCTTGCCATTGGCATATGAAGTAACCTCGCACCGTCTCGGGAGGAAGATACTGGGTTTGATGGCAGTAACCTCGCACCGTTTCGGGAGGAAAATACTCGGTTTGATGGCAGCAGACTAGGGAACGGAACTGTGGGGACTACAATATCCTCTTCAGTTACTGATCCAAATCCCACTGTTAGCACGTTTTTCCACTCTCCCATCCAAGAGCACAAGTTCAACCATAAACGAGAGCTCAGACTCCAATTAACACTGCAAAACCATTTCAATCGAAAAAAAATAAGAAAGTTTGAAAGAGAAAACTACACTAAATGGTATGCATTCGTCGTCTTCGTTTCATTCAATCCGAATTGAAAGGCTTTCTTCAACAGTCAATGCATAAGTGGTAATTCGCAACAGCTTACAACACACTGGCGTATCGGTTTCATCAAACGCATGCATGAATAGGCGGTGGCGTACTCCGAAGTGGGTCTCATGTGATGGTCATAAATGCAGGGATGTAAAACTCGTAAACGGACGCGGATATATTGAATATTATTCAACGCCATGTTCGCCAGTCGAGGTTTTACGATCACTTAAGGTTAACCATAAAATTACAAGCTCATAAGCGGGCACAGACTTTCAGGCTTGACCGTAGGTCTTCTTGGTGAAATGTAAGATTTATCTTTCTGCTGGGTTATTTCAAAAATGGAAACTTTACCTTTATAATGATCAAGTTGCTAGTGTAATCGATGGTCGTAAATGCTTTCTGCTGACCACGGAGTTTGAGAGTAAAAGTGATGAACGTTCGCTACTAGAGAGCTCGGGAACCTTGCGTACATTGAGTCCGTCGTATGCAACACTAACAACGCTGTTTCAAGTGCTGAGTTTCAAGTGCTGAGTCGAAACTTGAAACCACTCATGTGGATCGCAGTTTCATTGGGCAAAGTGAGCAGTGACCTTTCTTGAAAGACCAACAGAAAGCACGCAAAGAGCACGCTTCGATCGGCGTCTAACAGTAACTCCAGTTCAGCTCAGTTTTTCGGATCTCGGAAACTTAGATCCGAGCGTCAGTGGCATGTGCAGAGAGAAGAGAAACCTCTTCTTCTATAGGCTGGCGCCCAACAGCGGACCTCAACCGACTTTATGCGGATACAGACTGGAAATGTGATCTGTAAAGCAGTAGAAACCATGCTATGAGCAAGAAATTTTGCTAAGCTTGGATCTTTGACATTCTTGAGAACAGTAAGGCCTCCCTAGTTCGGACACATCAAGCTTGGGTTGTGCCCGAAGTAACGAAAAGTCCGGACTGCAGTGGGCAACAGACAACATTTCACCAAATATTCAACTTATTATGTGGACTAGCGAGGCAGTACTGTACTTTGAATACTTTTGAATGGAAAAAGGCCGTCCCTTCCTTTCACAGCAACAATAACTTCTTCCTTAAAAATTACAAGACTCAGAGTCTAAGCATTCATGCCGGGTTGCTCCGAAACCCGACAGATAGACTCTAGACGGGTACAACAGTACAGTAACCCTATCTTTGGCTGAAGGCCATATTTCACGAATTCTGTTGCTCGCCCTAAAGCCTCACATCTTACCCGAAGGAACTCATCTGCAGCAAGCTTCTTGTTCAACCTCGGGTCAAGTACGAGTTTCTAGGCGACCCGTCGCGGTATTTCGCATAGTGAGCAACGCCACAATCTACCAGCTCCAAGTTGTATTTCAAACGAAAGTGAAATTCAGTTCCAAGTTCAACAACCCATCAAACCCCACACCACATGTCACCTAAGAGAACGATGGCCATGAAGCAGGCAGTGCCCCGGCCCCGTCTTCAGACACACTTGACCTTTCACTGGCATCCACGTTCTGAATGCACCATTGAGACATCCAACTCCATCCAGCTTAACACATCATTAAAGCATGCAATTCCGTGAAATTGATTGCGATACGTGATTTCATAATGGACTCGTTATACGCGCTGCTGCCACCGCACCCCGCCACCGGCCATCGTGATTTGATCATCGACTCCGAGGCGCAGCAGCGCGCATCTCCGCACACATGCGCTTCAGAGATGCCTGCAATAGCGAATGAAACTCCGAATGGCAACGCAAAAGACATGTCAATTGACAAAAACAAGTAATTTGATGAAAAATAACATCGCCTGGGCTTCCTGCATTTTACGAGCTTCGATCTGTTTAATTGATCCCTAGCCCGGCGGAGACGGAGGCGGCCGCGAGCGAGCGTGTGCCTCAGCGAGACGGTGTCGCAATCACGAATTTAACGATCTTGTCTAAGATTTCTTATGCAAATCCACACACTAACTCTCCAGAGCCTGTGTTTTATGTCTGTACATCTGAGAAGTCACCACCAGCGGCGGGTCGCGACTCGCCAGCTTTCGCAGACAGCTCGGTGACCTAGACTGGGGAAATAAAACACTACGGTGCGGTGTCTCAATGCAACTGGCAGCAATTAATTCTTATCTCACATTTATGGCCGGCCGATACAAATTGCGCGCGGAGAGACCTTTAAATTATCTTATTCGAGAAACTAAAACCAGTTCCCGTTCCCGTTCCACCAGAGCCTCGGTCACATCAGTTTTACTGACAAAATTCATGGCTAGTTGTAGAGCTGTGTGCTTCTACACCAACACCGACTCACGCACAGGGTGAGACATAAATTATATTGCAAACATCATAAGCGCTAATGTAAGCCGTAAACATGTTCCACTGCGCCCCAACCCTGCCCCCCTGCGTTATGTGCTGAGTGAACCAATTTTTTGACACAAACCTGTAGTGTACCACCGCCGCGACTGAAAATCCACATTTGTTTTCTTTTTCCTCTGACGCTTCTCGTGGGGTAAAGCGTTTTTTAATTGCCCGGCCGTGCTCGTATGCCGTGGGTTTCTGTTTGTTTGTTTTTTGGTGAGCTCGCGCTCTTGTGGCCTAATAGTTCTTTGGTAGCAATCACACGACTGCTGGTTGGGTTTCGTGTGCCAGACTTGATATAGCGGTGTATGCAAATTGATTTACGATGGAAATTGTGCTGTTTGGTGGTGGCTCTGGGCATGGCTTACAAATGGCAACGAAAATTACTGGTTCCACCTGCAACATTGACACGAATTTCAGATGGACCTGCTGATGATGGCTGTGTGATATGTGTGGGATGGCCTGTCAGAGGGCGGAGTGGGAGGAGTTATGCATTCGCGTGCGACTGGGTTATTCATCAGAGCTGCATTAAAATGTAAGCGGACAGTTTCTACTGTAATTGAGAATGTTTGTCTTGTTCGTTGGACGACTACTGTCACGATGTCTTGCAAATCATACATCATGCCACCTTAGTGTAAAGACTGACCAGATACAGATTTTTGTATTTTGTGTATCCAGTAGTCGAACAATGCCGGATACCCGCCATCTTGGTTATTACCCGCATTGCCAGAGTACTCCGGAAATTGTCGAAACGGGCCTTACCCGGGTAAGATCAAGATCACTACTACCGGCACATGAGTTGTTCCGCAGAATTGAGGGCAAGCGTCTGTACAATGCCCCATCATGTTCGCGAGCATATCTGTTAAAGAATATAGACTTGCTAATATTTCTTTAAATCCATTGATAAATATTCTGACAGATTCCTTCTTTTTTTCTCTTTCCAGTGCATCTGGTACCAGTGCAGTTGCCATCGACAACAAAATCGAACAAGCTATGGTAAGTACAGCGTAATGCAAGAAAAACCTTTGCTCTTAAACCTAGAATAATGTGAAGGCGAATTGCGTTCCGCGGATTGAATCAATAAAAAATCGAACATCATGCGTTGATTGGTCGCAATCACAGACATTACTGAATAGTGCTGCCAAGTTGATTTTTCTTAAGAATTAAAGAAAGACGTCCGCGTCTCTTTTTCTGATCTTTATTCATTTTAACAATCCATTTGACAAAAGATTGTGTTGCTGATTCCACCTAACGGAGAATTTAATAGGAATTAGAATTAAATCAGACAAACTACAGTGGTCTGGAAAAGTTTCTTGTCATTTCATTGTTTAATTTTTATTTATTGCTAAAAAAATACTAAACCTCAAATAGGAACCTCAATTTATGTGGATTATTCCGATTGGATCCGAGCGATTCTTCTTCTTCTTCTTCTGACGGCATTACAGTCCGGGATGTACCTGAGCCTGGCATTTCCATTTGACACGATCATTGTCAGCTGCCTCCAACGCACTTCAATTTGACTGAAGGCCCTTTCCACTTGTGTATTCCTTCTGTTTAGTGAGTTCCCTCTTGTCCGTTGCCACACTGCAGAATTGAAGACTCTTTGGGCCAGCCAACTTAGACGTCATGTCGCTGTACAGCCGATACAGTTCGTGGTTGATTTTTCTTCTCCACATGCTATCAACACAAACAGGGCCGAGGATTGAACATATGACTTTTCTCTCGAAAAGACCAAGAGTTGTTTCATCTGCTCTTGAAATTGTCCACGTCACCGCGGGATAATCCCTTACACATCTTGCCGTGGAGGGTCTGAGTCTGAGCAATACCTGCTGTAGTGTATGGGCAACACTACGGTAGTGCGTGGGAGTGTGGGAGCTGCTCTTCGATATGTCATAATACTCATGATATGCATGTTAGCTTTTATCTTTGATGTCTTATGTACCTGCTCCATCTTGTCTCCGGGGCCTGTGATCTGACCACAGGCAAGTGCGAACGTGCTGGCTAATCGACACTACACCTGCTTTCCATCCATGACGGACTCTGGGATGATCTTACCTCGGCTTGTCCCTTCGAGAGAACAGTGATTGGCAAGAGTTTAATCTCGGTGCTGATGGTACTTTGTTATCTTGCCGTTTATTTGGTTGCCGAGCTAGACGAAGTCCTTGACCATTCACAAGTATATCTGCATATGACGGGGTTGTGCCCAAGTCGTGTGGGTCCTTCCTCAAAGAAGCTATTTACTTCGTTTTGCCCCCATTCGCTGACCCCATTTTGGCCACCTCCGACAATGTCGGGTACCCGCCAACTTGGGCATTACCCGCATTTGTACAAAATTTGCTATTGTGCGGACTTTTGAAAAGTCGCATTGGCGAGTGAGTCTTGCAGCGGCAAAAGGTCTCGGTGAGTTCATTGCCGACCTTGATGGAGCAACAAGCATTCTCCATCGTCATCCTGCAGAACTTAACGTGTTCGGCAGAAGTGTCAGAACTAAAACTGGCGCTGTGTGCCAACAACGCGTACCCATTCACGCTGACATACGACGAGCGGTTCCATTTCAAGGGTTTGTCTTCCCTCCCTAGAAAATTTATTTGTCCAGTGCTCTCACTTATTCTGTGGACCTGGCTTAGCGCGGCCGCTACAATGTTCCCTTGCAGAGTTCTCAGTTTATCAGTCAGTCAAAGCATTGCCTAAGTGTCAAGACATAGCTACGCGCGCGCCAAGAGCAGTCGTTCCTCATTAGCACTTGTTCAGAAATTGAAATGTACTCAGTTCACCTCATTAGCAGTCGCAGCGCGATAACCAAGACACAAAATAACCCAATCATTTGCTCCCCATCACATGATAAGGATTATCTAGATCAAAGAAAGGACTGATTACCTTGTTTATTGTCACCCAACAGCCGCCCGTCTCCTCGCCTTCCACCAATCGCTTGGGTTGTTGTTTGCCTTTCGAATTCCAATTCCCCCCAATGCCATCAGCACTCAGCACAGGCACAGCAAATTTATTGGTTCTATAAATACGCAAGCAGCCCACTTCAATCATACTTCCGCCAATTGAAGTTAAGATAACAAAACCATATTCGCGCGGCCAGCAGCAGCCAACGGCAACTGCTGTGGATTTATTAATATCGCTCGTACCGCCTGCTGGTGCAGGAACTCTCCATAAAGCGCTTTCTAGTGATGGCCACCGGCCACCGCTTCGCTTGCATCAACAATGCGGCGACACGCACACTTCAGGCATAGGTTAGCCGCAGTATCTCGCGTAGAGGAGATACGAATCGAGCGGCCAGTGTGCGTTAACTCAATAAATGTCACACAAATTAATTGGCGCAATCATCGTGACCGGCGCGCACAGCAGAGGCTGGGTGCGCGCACAATGTTGAACGGTCTAAAAATAGTCGCTGCCCACGGTCGGAGGCAAAGGAGAGGAGAGTTCTCCCTATTTGTGGCCATAAGAGGCAATTGGCTCGCGAAGAGGCGCGACGCACAATTGTCACGGATGCGCAGCAGCATGTCGATAGTCGAGAATGTTCGAAATCCGAAGAGAAATCGCTCCTCTCACATTCACTCTGGCGGATACGTAACATCCTTTCATCTCGCAGTCGCGTCCCATCGGGCCGATGTCATATGGAATTGATTGACAAAATCAGCACAATACTGACGGATGCCTTATGCGCTGAGTCTGCCGAGTGGAGTGCGTTCTGACGTGTCTGTTTGAAATCAGTGCTGACACGCATGGCCGCATCGAACCACCACCGCCACCGGTCCGCCGCCGCAAACCGGTAAGGCTCATATATCAATAAAGAACGTCATTATCGCAAGGAGATGGACGGATGGGAGAGACTCGGTCAACCTAGATTTCTCGGTGAATGTTGCCGGTTTCGCTGGAGATCCGGCTGGGTGATTGATAAGACTTTGTCTAGCGTCGTCGGCCGGCGTGTGCATTGTGTTCACTCGGATTTGCCGTGCATCTGACGGACGACCCCTTTCGAGGTCAGTGAAATGAGATTAACGTGCGCCTGGGTTGCCCAACACGAGTGGCGGCCTGATTCTCTAGCCAGTCGGTCGGCGAATTAGGTCACCCTTTCTATGATGTGATCCATTACTTCACATCTAGTCCGTGATTATCTCGCCTTTCCTAACCGAAACCTTGATGGCGTCGATGGTGGTGCGATGGGGTGTAGCATTCCCCGACGACCATAACAGATCGAAGCGCTTCTCGTATCTAATGTGAAAGGTCAACAAATCACTCGAGGCCGATAAGGCGGGGAGCAGCAGCGGCGGCGATAGCATGCGCGGGCCCCTGGCGGGCGGGGAGAGGAGGCGATGGTGTGTGCTAATTAGTTTTTATCTCTTCGCAAACAGTGGGACATGAGAGTGGGCTATGAAATGCTGTGACTGGTAGCGCGAGAATGATGTCGTCGAGTTCTACTGATTAGAGGCGAGTGCTTAAGTGGCGAGAGAGGAGAGAGACGTGAACATTTTATCTTGACGCCATAGGCTTTGATTAAGAAACCGAGTGGTAAACAGTCGACTGATCGCCGTCGTGTTTGTGTGGCGACAAATTGATAAGGACACTCACTTGGTGGAGCGGTGCGCCGGACTGCGCGCCTAAAGGCGACTTCAGTCAACACATGAGGTAATTTGGAAATTTAGAAACAATAAGCAGAAGGTAAACACCGGCGATATCGACGAAGGAAGGGTGCTGCTGATGTGGTAAACAAGACCGGTCTGATCTGGTGGCCAAACTATTCCGGAACTGGTTCGTCAGTCGGCTGATTGAGATTGGAATCGAAAACGTTTGCTTGGCGATGATTGTGAAAGAAAACAAAAATTGGGCGCGTTGATTGTTGTGCGTGTCTGGGGTGAAGGGGGAGGCCATGATGGCGTTGAAATTGGCGATATGATTTGGAGTTTGTACTGCGACGTGGAAAGAGTTCTTAATCGTGTTGTTTTGTCAGCACTCTGTGATAATTGTTTGTTGTTTGTGTTGCGTCTGGAGATTATTGGGGGACTCTGGGACCCTTGGAGCTAATTCAAAGTGAGTCGTGCTGGGTGTAGCGTCGGCTCTTTATTTGGACATGATCGATTCCAAAGGGTGCCATGTATTCAGACTGTACGTGCCATGCACGTGCGCAGATGGCTTAATGGCGCCACCTTGTGTGCTGATCGACGAATTGAATCGCTTTTGTTTCGGAAACTCTCGAACAACATGATCGATGATCCAACGAACGGCCTCTGCGCCACTTCTGAGGAGACAACTTGTAACCGAAGGCCATCATATGTTCGCCGAATTCGGGTTCCATTTGAAATGAAGATGAAGCTTTGCGGTGTACTTGTGTGAGCAGAATTGCTTTCTCTTCCTCGCTCGTACTGCTACGAAGTTCGTGCCACTATCACAATGCTTGAGGGTCTCAATATTTGGGACAAAGTTGTTGATTGCGCCCAACCTAGAGGAGTGTCTGCATCGATCACTGGTAAAAGGTTTGAGCCGGTAGAAGGAATGCACTAGATCGACAGAATTGAGGAAAGCCGGTAGTGAGTATCGGCTCCAGCACAGAAAAGGCGAGGCAGAAGGGCAGGCAAAGACTGTAGAGGTATCCCTGCCCAACTTCTCTTATAACATGCTGTGCAGTGAACTTTATGAACGTCTAAATGATTTTTTGATTGACGGCATTATTCAGAATGTGTGCGGTTTCCGACGCGAAGTAAAGTGAATCACAATGTAAATGATGGCAAATCCCACGCCGATTGTCTAATCTCCCCAGAGCTCTCCTCCCCAGAGGAGACGATTTCTGAATGAGCAGCCTCACATACAAAATAGCCTTTCACTGACGACATTCGCACGACTTACTCGACAACAAACCCCTTAGTGGAATAAGGTCTTTGACATTTGATTCTGTCACCCTAGCTGTCACGACTTGTGTTGTGTGTCTCACAAGGGCCGCCGACTTCAGCTTTTATAGCGATCGCCAACGGTGAAGCTTGCGAAAAGACGGATGACAGGTATAGGTGCTCTCTGAGTATTGTGAGTAGTGGTGCTATAAAAACTGAAGTTGATGTGTCCAAACTCGAACTATGGACTCTCAGCGTAGATCTCGAAAACCTGTTGGTTGGTTGGCACATTTTGCGTCAAGCTTAGAAGTTGCCTGATTGCGGTCTCTAATTTTAAGTCCTCTGTCATATTTTTGCAGCTCATGGAAGCAGTTGAAAAAAAAGAAAATTCCATGTCTTCACTGGAATGGACGCATGTGAACGGCACGACTACGACCGCACTATGCATGGCCAGTGGATAATTGCCGAATTGTCTCAGCCTTAGTTTGTTTTTATAAATATATGTAGACCTCTTTACAAGGAAATATATTATTCCTGCCATCAATCCCGTCATTATTAGGGGAGTCCCTTTAGAACTAAGTCATTTTAGACGCGAAGCTAAGCTGGAAACATCCAGGAACGCGTCAGAAAAGCTATAAGGTGCAAATGGGGCCTACAGGCGCGAGTGGTTATCTGGTATCGGTAGTCAGACCCAAACTATTCTGGTCTGGTGGAATGAGTTAGACAAAGGGTGAAGCGGATGACATGCATATGCCTTAGCGGAGCGAAGCGAACTGCTACCTCCCAAGCTTTAAATACACTCCTCAACCTCCCGCCGATAGACTCCTCTGCAGGCAGGTATCTGCCAACACGGCGATTAGATTGAAATCGTTGCGGTTGTGAAAGGAGCTCAGCTCCGGACACTCTACCATCCTTGTTAATTTGGATCCCATCCAAGAAACATACCTAAGCTCATCTTCGAGCAAAACTTCTCAACCAGCATACAAACCAGATCTTACTGGACGTCTGAGCACCAGACGCTGGACGGTCCTCTGCAAATTTTCACAGATGGATCGAAGTGTGGGTGTCTACTCGAAGGGTCTGAATTTTGAACTGACATTCCGACTGCCCTCTCACTGTAGCGTCTTTCAGGCAGAGACTATAGCGAACAAGGAAGCTCTGTCATGGCTAAAAAATAATGTAATATGAGGTACAGATATTGTCATCTGTTCCGACAGCCTATGAGTGCAGTCACATTTAACTCCAAGACGTCCCTCAATTGTCGCCTATCTCTTACGAGATGGCCAAGTATTTTAGCGTCCAACTCATGTGGGTACAGAGACACAGTCACAACAAAGAGACGAACTCGCTAGAGAGAGCTCCAGATGGTTCGCGGATTAGGATCTATAAGATCTTGTGGTAACGCAACGGGCCTATTTTTGGCCTAAGTGTGGCCGAAGGTAGTCAGCCACTCTAACCTAAGCTTACCTAATCTAGGCATGAAACGTCAAGCTTATACAAATGACTCCTGCAAAAGTTCGCGCTTCCGGTGCCACTTCTGTTGGGCGCCATTTTGATTTGGATGACATTTGTCAGTTGGCATTCTGACAGTCGTTGAGATAACAAGTTTGTTATGAAAAATTTGGTTAATTTTTTTGCAAAAAATAAAATGTCAAAAAAACACTGGAGCACATCTAGTGTGTCTTGGCGGGACAGCATCTCTGGATCAAATCCCTCAGATGATGCCAACATTCTGCAGACGACCATGGATTTAAAGCGTCTACCAATCTTAGTCTTAGTTAAGTACTGATTTTCAAGTTACCCAGTGTCTCTTTGTTGGATAGAAGGCAATGAAATGGCCTATTCCCTCGCTAGGAAGGGAGCATCGGAACCTTTTGTAGGCCCGAACCATTCTGCGCTGCAGGAGACCACGTCCTCAGGAAAGAGTTCAGGGAACTACAAAATAAAAGGAATCAGGCAAATACCTGGAACAACGCTCATGGCATGAAGGAGGCCAAGAAACTCTTGGGTCAACATAACCGGAAGAGGTTTGAGGCATACATCAGAATGAGCAGGAACAAACTCCGCATCCTAACAGGGCGCTCAGCGAGCATCTAAGGAAACTAGGAGCATCAGAAGAAGGTCTCTGCAGATTCTGCGGAGAATCTAATAGAATGGGATTTTGTGAAGCACTTGCCCACAAAAGGCAGAGATATTTAGGCAAGCACCTACATCAGAGGAAGAACTGAAGTCACTAGAACCAGCTCTCATTCTCAGATTCCTAAAAGAAACTGCCTTATAGAGAATACTCTGGACAAATCTCTTCCTCCCCCCCCGCGCGACAGGAGCAGATAACCTTCAATACAACTCTGAAAAGAGCTGCAAAGGGTTTGAATGGGTGCCAAATTGATATATAGGTCGTGGTGCAATAACAATATCCAGAGACTCAATTCTTGTGTTGTATGCAACCACTTCAAACGGATCAATGATGCACTCATTTAAATCCCCCCTTTGTGTCTTTTGTGTGAATTTACTCGCTCAATGTCCAGTAATGCACCCATAAACTTTGTTTTTACGACGAAGTTTAATTTGAGTTCAATCGTTTGATCTCCATCCAGCCTGGAACGTCACCAGAACAGGTGGACATTTAGCCTCAATTCAGACGACAACAGTCCACATTTGCATGAAGATTCAGATCGCATGAGTAACCTGCCAACAGCTGCTCAAGTCACTTTGACTTCAAATTATTATCACCTCTAAACAGCGCTGAATTGTTTGAAAAATCGTCTTGTTTTCTCGTTTCCCCAGAGGAATTTTAATTGCAATGAATTCATATTAAATGCTAAACGAAGCTGAATCATTTCCTTCCCCGACTCTGACGAATCACGGGGGTAGGTGGGTGTGGGAGTGAAAATGGACGACTGATGCGAGATTTTTGCGATCAAGGAATGATCCTAGATCAGATTACGACTCCGGACGATCATTCCCCATTTGTGATCGACCGCTTTCCTGGCGACGACGCATGGAGTACGTGACACCCCTTCTGACACGGTCGAGAGTATTCTGTGCTCAGTGGGCCAGGGTGACGCCTCAAAATGTAGCGCATCCCGTAAAGCTATGTTCCCTCTTCTTCAGTTTTGGGCGAAAGACTGGGGATAGCCTGAACCTTGAACAAGTTCTGCTCTCGATAGATTCACACCAAGCCAACATTATCCGTTCATTTAGAGAGGGGATTTCCTAAATTCAGATTCTGACCAGAAGGTACTACCTACAAACCCCTGAATTATGTCGCATTCCACTCCTTAACGAAATGGCCAAGTATTCGTTCACCTCATGAGGGCTGCGAAGACGACTACGGGCCGACAGGCTTTTAAATTTACTCCTTAACGAAATGGCCAAGTACTCCAACGTTCACCTCATGGGGGCTGCGAAGACGGTTGCGGGTCGACAGCCTTTTAAAGTTTCTCCTTATCGAGGGACTCTGCGCAGGCGTGTAAACACGGATGCTTTCAAATGTGAAATAATGCCGAACACAAGTTAAACTTAAGAGTTAAACTTTCTGTATTTACACTCCTTCTTGTGGGAAGAGGTTTTTTATTTCAAATCTGCGCAGAATTCCTCGAACTCAGCCACATCAGGACCAAAGCTCTCTGTCTAACAAGGATAAGCAGGTCAGCGGTTAGGACATTCATGAGCATCATATCCAGAAACTGTGCGAATGCCAAGAGAAGTGTACAAGCGTCTCATTTGATTTAAAATATTGAAGGTACCACTATTTGTCGTATTACTTCAAAGCCGATCTTGCAATACCGAATGCGTCACTCGCAGGGTTTGCACATGTAGGGCCCTCTGAATCAGAACGGATACCCAGCTGGAGATTCTTACTTCAACAGCATGCTAACGCTAAAGCATCAATGTCGACCAAGAAGTTCACAGTGATTCAATGGACGGAAGATCACCAGTGCCGTGCTGTATATCCACGTGTCGTGGTTGATGTAGGTGTGACCGCGCAATCTGTCACAGGGTCGATAGCGATGACTTAAACGAATGCACTCAGACCTGTTGGTCCATTGTGCCGCTACCTAAGATCCATAAATTAAATCCATGAAGCTAGTGGGGCGCAACCACGCCGTATTTAAATCCATTGTAAAATTCGGCACTTAGTGTCCTTTACGACAGACGTAGAAGTGTGTACGATAGTAGCTACTCATGCAACTTCTGCTGAAGTCAATTATTAGTTCCCCTAACGTCCTAATATGCTCTCCCGCCGAATATTGCCTCGGCACCCAATTGCAACCGTCTGAGCAACAGTTGTGACCGTGGGACAGCAACAAAGAAGGTAGAATATATTCCACATACAACATTCTCTTCTCCAGCAAATCCTTTTGTGATGGACCCTGTCTAAAGTAACCGATTTAAAGACTCACAGACGTCACAAAGTCCACATGATCTCAGACCCATATGCCTTCACGGGACTGGAAATTGATGAGTCAAACATCAGATCCCATTCGTTGGAACAATTAACTGCGGCGTGCACCAATGAGTCGCTCATTAGCGTCTTCGCTGAGGTTCGCCTTTATTGTGTGACTCTGAAAGTCAAAGACCGGCTGGTGTCCCGGTCTCCATGGGCCAGTGCCAATCTCCAAACCCTCGCCTAAGCGGCATTTAATGGATACCCATCTCAGTGCCATCAACGTGCATTGCAGGCCTAGTAGTTCCCACAACTGCAAGTAATCATGATTAGGCAACATTCTCATCATCGGTCAGCTACACGATGTGAATCCATCATCAGTGCCGCCGTCACTTAGATCGCTCTTGATGGCCGGCCACCACTTATAATTAACTACCTTCACTTCCTCAAAACGAGCTGGAACACACTTCCGCGTCCAATCTGTCTGCTGTTTCTGTGCATTCGGGAACGAACTCAATCACTGTCCGGGACTGAAGGCTCCCAGGCACAAACTAATAAAACTACCGAATTTCAATTTATTGCTGCCAGTTACATCGTCATCGTCTCCCTCGTAAAAAATTTACTGCCGCGTACATGATTCCCGATGCATCTACGAGTCAAAACAAAAAATCGATGAATACGTAGGGAAACAAGGACGTTACGCCAGCAACACTGGCTGACGGGCAGCAGCACACGCTCTCGCCGCTTACACCTTCCATCCCATCGAACATCCCACCACCACTGGGTCCGTTTAATGTTACACAGCTTATGATTTTGTTTTCATATCTCTTTTCATTTCAATCATTATTTTTGTGTATCTTTTTCCAATGAGAAGCGGCAGCAGCAGCAACAGTGTGACAAGTGAATGACGCGATAGTTGTGTGTGCGAGCGTACGATTCGCTTGATGACCTAGTTTGGTGCAATTTTGCTCCGTCTCCCATGCTTCACTCATCCGCGTACACGATGGATGTAACATGTGGCGTGTCTGTGTGTGTGTGCGTGGAATAAAGCAAATTGGACAAAATTGCACACGAAAAGGCACTTCAAATGTAGCGTAGCTTAGCTCTTGTAGGCCTTCTGCGTGTTTTTCCCTCTTCTCACATTTATGTCTCTAGTATATCGTCTTTTTACTTTCATCCGGGTTTCCCATAAAGAAAAAAAAAACGGATACTCGTTACGGATCAATAGTACAAAGATGAAGATAGCGTGGCTCTAGAGAGCGAACGTTGATGATTGAGTTTTAGGTCAAAACAAGCGCGCTCGCCAGCAAGTGGGGCGACCAACGCAATTGTTGCGATGCGCATCGTCGATATATGCGACTGAGACCAACGCGGAACCATCAATTGATTTTCATTTTTAGATTTTCCTCTTTCTTTTCTGTCTGGCACCCGGTCCTCCCCTCCCCCATCCCATTGACGGCTGTGATACTTGTCAGAATTAGAACACAGATAATCACCTCTCACCCACCAAATGAGGCAGCTTGTGGCTGTTGAATCGTTCGTCAAGGTTTTCGAGTGTGCCACATTACACTCGAGATGTTTTATGGTCGACCCCACCTTCGCGTACGTATATTTTGCAACGCACACATCATTTGACTTAGAAACTGTGCCCCAGGCGGCGAAACAAAATAGAAAACACAAAACGAGATGTAATTACAAATAAATTAGCCATGGTGCGGCTATTGGTGGACGGTGTGTGAGTGTGTGGGAGGAACGACGCAAGGTTACGCAAAATTATCGAGAGAAAGTTGTTAATCACTGTACCGACGCCAGGGCAGGTGTGTTCAATAGTTTGTGGTTTGTCTCGGTCTCGCCGTCCATCAGGCGAGTTATTGCACAAAGTTGTAATCCCCACCGAAATTCGATTGAGGTTTGATAATTTGAATGTACAGCCTTCGAGAGGCCTGTGAGAGGAAGAAAGGTTGACGAAGGTTGGATGATGGAGATCAAGTTCAGCGAGCGTTTCGACGCGAAATTGGTCAACCCATACTGCTGTAGGTTAAGTGGACTTTCATGGAATGTCTGTAGGCGTTAAGAGTGGGCGTGCATCAGAAGTGGGTGCGTGTCCCGATAGGGAACTTGCGCGGTAGCCATTTGATCCTAATCTTGACTGGCGGTGGCTAAGGGTGGCGACCATACATGCGCCTCTCCCACCTGCTACTCGAGGAAACAAAGACTTAAAGGCCTAGTTCTTCGATAATTTGACTCACCACAAAGGTTCCCAATCGGCATCATCACAATGGACTTGTATTGGCCTAACTTCGATTGCTCTTTGCAGTCAGTCGAGAGCTGCCCTTTCACAGGAAATTTACCATTTTGAGTCTAATTTGCGGTAAGAATGTCCAATCAAAGGTAAACTTCAGACAAAATGTTCGTTCTCCTCTCCAGAAGGCTTCTCATAGCGAAGGCGGTATGTTCTTAACTGGGTGCTGAAAATCAATTTAAAAAACTGGCAGCCCTGAGCCAGCCAAAATAACCTACATAATCATCGAGCTTAGCAACTCCGCGATAAAGCAGCTCCAATAGAGCCCACAAGTGTGCTGTGTATGTAGGTTCTTGGGACGATGCAGGTTGCTAAGAATGCCTAAGCAATGTCAAGAGCTGTTTGCTTCATGAAATCGTGACAATTTTGCTTTCCGCTTGACAAAAATCTCGAAACCGGGGTCTAATTGAGCTGCATTTCGCAAACCTAAGTCCACCAACATGCCATGATTTCACATTCACATCTCAGGCCAAGTGGTCTCTCATATTCACACACGAAGCCGGGAGCACATTTTTCTCTTATCTTTTGCGTGCCCATGGCTTGGAGATCAAACAGCCGGTGGTCACTTATCAAGTCATGATTTTCAATTATGCCTTCTTGTTCGTTGATATCGTAGTTTCACATTTTTCAAAGTTCCAGAAGTTTTTCCCAGGCTGCCGAGATAAGAGCCGAGAGCGCATGCTTTTTGTTCCTGATACACAATGAGTCATAAATTTCAGCGAATTTCTTTTCTTTGAAGCGCAAGTTTCCCGTCTTTGTTCACTGGAAGTGAGGTAAACAAATGATGACTGGGACAAGTAAGCAACTCTATGGTTCTGCAATCCATTGTTTCCTGTTACATTGGATTTTATCAGACAGTGGACATGGTCTTCTAGCTGTCTAGCTTAGTAGAAGTAAACTCATTTAAGAAGGAGTGCAATCTCCGCCGACGTGGTGCACTGGCGAACTGAGTGTGCGACAGAAGTGTCTGCAAACACTGGAGCACTGATTCAATGTCCAGTTGCGTGTCCTTATTAACCAAAGGCACACACAATTCCTGACACAAACAACTTTCACTAATCTCGACTCACTGACAGTGCTCAGAGGGTATTCAACAAGCCCATGGAGCTCTTGGAATATGCCCAACCTGAAGGGATAGCTGTCCAGTACCAGAATTGTGCTCGAACACACTCTTCCTCGGTACTCCTAAAGTATATTTTCAAACATTCACAACGTCCTTCAATGTAAACCACATATCTGTAGGAACCCCCATTTAAGGGCCACCCATAATGAACGTACGTAGACTTACGCTCATGTCAAAATCGGGCGAAAAGTTTGTGGAAAAAAACTTTAATGGAATCTTAAACTAAATTCATTACAGAGAGAGATTTCATTTCACTCCCACATTATTGAGCAAAAATGAACGAAACTTAACGAAGGATATCATTATTTCCGTGTATTAGCTCGATGCGACTTACGTACGTCCATTGGCGTTGTTGTTTGTGTCACGAATTAAACCTAGGCCCAATCAAGGCCCTTAACAACCTAATTCACAAGAATTCGGCAAATTAGAGGCTCTTAGCAACACAGTGCTCTAGAGTGTTACTTTGCCAGAAGCACAGCAAAAGTTATTTTTGTTCCTTTCCCAAGAAATGGCGGTACTTTGGGAACCGGATGGAGTGCGATAGCCATATGAAAATGCATAGGAAGTGGGTGTTTAATTGGAATGCTTGTTTTATAGAAATGTCAAACCATACACTCAATTTTCCGCATCTGCGTCATTGCAAATTATTTTCCATTTAGTGGGCAATTCTCTGAATATGGAAGTGCTACCTGATACCGGCGGGCTTCGAGTGGGTTGCAGTCATGAGTGGGAGTTAGAATGAGAGAGCGATGGCGATTGGCCGTAAAATGACGTACTCGTAGACCTTGACATTTAAGAAGTCGAGTTTATTTGTGAGATCAAATGCACCGAGAGCTGTTACAGAGGAGGACACTCTTGGCCGGAATTTGAAAGGTAGTTAACCAAGCCTCACTGCGTCTGAAACAAGTCTTTGCTGCTGTCCTTTTGACTTAATGCAGCTTTTAACAGTGCGCCTTTGGATCGTTTTCATTGCAATGTGTGTCCATGGCCAAGACAAGGCTTAAAACTACTCGTATCGACCTTGACAAACCCCTGTGCTCAAAATGTCGCTCAAAATTGGTTCAAACTGCCTGTACACCAAAGAAATGTGCTAGGCCACAATACCAAGCCCAAGAAAGTGCTTTAAACCGAGCCGCTAAAAATGTGTACTTCCTTTTTGAACACAAACCGATGAGCAGCCGATAACGTCTGATGGCGGCCAATGAATCATCTGAGTCCAAAAATAGCATAAAATCACACAACCCAAATCCTTATCTTCTTTTACTTTCCGATACACACGCGTCATTCAAGTCACGAATCGTGGGAACCTCTCTCGGCGCATTGGCAGTCAAGATACCACAAGAAGAATGAACCCAGCCGAGTCACGACTCTTCACACCACCCGCTCTGTCGTTCGACTCGAAGACCCACTTGACACCGCACGCCTTTGAGTCACAGTTTCGTATCAAAGACCTCACAGTCGCTAGAATTACCAAGAAGAAGAAAAAGTAACCGGATACATAGATAGGTTAACTAGTTAATATCTAATTGCTCGACCGCTGGCCTAGCATTTAATTATTTATGCCGTCGAGTACGTTTCCACGACCGATGTAGACAAAACACGGAACGCGTATACCGATTGCAGTGGGTTCTCATGATTAAAAGTCAAGCCACAGAGCCGCACAAACGCTTGATGGTTTATGCCACAAAAGATTACTCGGTGCGCCCCTATAGATGGTCTCGGGACAGACGTTGTGACTGCGCTTTTGAAAGAAAAACTTAAGTTATTCAATTGTCGTTCCAATGGAAAACTTTGTCCGATAGATGTTGGATGTGCATGTGTATGGACATGGACATGGGCGTGCGCACGCTTCGCTTTTCGCAACAGACTGGATGTAGGTCTGCGCAGCGCTTGTTTTAATTGTTATGAGACTCCGGGGTGTGCATTGAATGTTCATGTGCTCAGCTAATTATGGTGACATTGGCTTAAGATGTTTCCTTTGACACTAAACTGACAAGTGGAATTGGGGTTGGTTGCAATTGATTGCAAATCGAAGTGATTTGTCAAAGTAATTGCAGGCGGCTTAAGGCTGCCATTGCGGACATCTGAAGTGGGCTTCGGAGAGAAATTTGTTTTTAGCTTCGTAATGGTGAAGCCATGACCTGGCAGAGGATATGCGTCTCTATAAGCCTCTCACGGAGTTCAGTCAGATATTCAACGTTCATTGGCCTCACCTTCCCACGTCGAAATTCAGCTGCACTTTTATTTGAATATTGAAATTCAACTATTTTTTTGTGTAAATTTTGTAATCCTTTGCTGTGCACTTTCTGGCTTGAGTTTTTTTGTACATTTACAAGTTCGCAATAATTCCTCCCTGGAGTGGTGGCATTGCAAACCTGTCATGCTAATTGACAAGTTGGACTTGCTACCTGTCTGAGCTAAGTGACAACTAATTATCCGGTAAATTTATTCTTGTATTAATTAAGTTGATACATGCCCATTCAGAGATGTCTTAGCTGCCCCTTCAAAGATGATTGAACAAATGTCTATCTTCACTGAACTTTGACAGCTGTCAAAAATTTCATCAATAAATGTCATAAATGTCAGTGATAAACGGTCGCTTAAGTCAAAGCTAGAATGATGAAAAAGAACATCTAATAGATTTGAGTTCAACTTACGATTTCAACACAAAGTGGGTTGAAACTTAACAGCTTTTGAGCGTTGACAACTGTCAAAAATTGTCATTAAATGTCAAATGCACTTTAATTGGTTGACTATGACGAAAAAACATACATATACCATTTTCGAGTTCATCATCATCCGTCAATGTGAAAGCTATTCAGCAAGTGAGTGCTAACCTCCTGTCGAAAGGCTTCTAGCACGGGCTTCTAGCACGGGCTTCATTCGCACAGTGGTCCAGAGTTGCCGAACCAACGCCTTAATGTGGCCAGAGGGACCAATTGAGATGTGCCTTGAGGGATCTATTTGGCACCACTTACTGGCCCTTAGGTCGTAGCGCCCGATTGCAATGCAGTTGTTGACTGAGTTGGATCATAGTACAGTCATACACCGTCGTGTCAAGCTAATCGTGATAAACTTCCTAGATTTAATTTAATCTTCAGTGCTCACCGTTTGAGTTCAAAGTCGTGATCAGGCTGAAACTTGAGACTCCTGACCTCCCGTGGCGTCAGAATATAGCCTCTGGTTAAGCTTACCATCAGATGTGCTCCTTCACAGCCAGCTGTCACGGTCTTCCGCTCAATGAACCACAATCTACTACAATTATAAGGCCTCTCTCAGCGGAAATATTTGGCTTGACCAGCTTCCACCTCCAGTAGGGAGGTTTCCCACAAATGTGACTCGAACCACCAGCAAGTCGTTATCAGGTCGTGTTGATGTCGACATTTTACTTCGGTAAACGACGATTCCATTGAAAGCGATTAGCGCCGTTTCCACCATCTAGTACAATCACTTGACAGTTGCTGAAGCCGATAGACACATCAGCAACAGCTGTCAGAATTACACAGTAAAACATGAATACGATTCGTGAACATGATTATATGTGAAATATCAGTAAATTTGGGCATTTATGTTTATTTGTAAATCTGCCGCTTTTCGATCTCACACAACTTCGGCAGCTGCTCAAATTGAACGTCAAAGTGTGCCCGTTAAGTCAGTCGTGAAAATTGCAGTCATAAATCATAAGCAAGACCACTGGCACGTCGGTGACAAAACTAGGTTTTAATGCGTATCGACATTCAGCACAGTTGCAGTTTTCTTTGACAGCTGCTTAACGTATGTGTGTCATAACTGTCACACTCACATTCAGCACATGTACTTACGATGAGTTACAAACAGTCGGTAAAAACTGCATTTACTTCACAACATTTGATGGCACTGACACTTAACTTTGACATTAATACCCCACAAGCATGTGCTTATAAATGTCACACAAAGCACAAAGGCTGCAAAAATCGGTTGCGAACAAAAAAAAATGAAATTATGATAAGTGGCCATGTCATGACAGCTGTCAAGCTGTGTGTAAAAAAATCGCAATGAAGAAACCAACCCAAATCCCCGGCATTGCAAAATCAATCAGTTGCGACAGTGCAGTCTGCCAGCAACCACCGCATAAAGCAAATCTCGGACACCTTTGAACTTAATTTGACAGCTTTCAAATCAGATTTCAGTGTGCAGCCGTATTTTTGCTGCAGTTGCAATGCAATTTGACAGCGATCAAAATCCCCATCTAGGCTCCACACCCTGACAAATGTCATATGCAATGCAACGACTGCATTTTGCTCCCCGCACGGCATCGCTGCACAGCAACCGAGAACAATGACAGCAGAAAACATGAGCACAACTCCATTCAGCGTCATTTCACAATCTCCTCCTGGTGCCACATTTGGAATAAAGACTTCTCCCCTCAATGTCATTGTTAGACAAACTTGCAATCGACACACGCAATTAGCATAATAATGAGCAGTCTGGAGCGAGAACGCCGACCCACACCTTTAGAACGCGCGAACACGTTCATCAGTCACCGCCTTGGCTGGCGTTGTTGCTGACGTCGTTCCCAGCCTCGCGGCGGGCTCCCTTTGCCAATGCCGACACAAAAGATCGTGTTTGTGGAAAGTACTAGATCAACCCCCTGGTGGGCTGTAATTTAGATTAAGCAACATCAAAGACAAATTGAATTGACGCAAGCCTCAGGTAGTAATAATCATTTACTTAAGTTAATTGCCTCGCATTCGACGTCAACGATTGCGCTATTGCGCGAGCCATTAAGGCTACACATCAGTCAAACACAAAGACCGGTTTGAGACATGCATTGGCCGGGCGCCGCCGTGACTTTTCTCCCCTCCGGCGGCGACTGTGTGTGGAGTGTGTGTGGACGAGATCACTAGAATGAACCTTGAAACATGTAAATCTATGACATGGCAGCTGTCAGACGTCAAATCTGTCAGATGCGCGATGGTTGCGCATTTCACAGTCTTTGTGATAAGCACGGAGTCGGTTTTACTGATCGGATTTGTGGCGATAACACACGAGTGAAGATCCCGCGATGAAAGTGATGGCCTCGCCGTTGCAGCCGAGTTGACACAAGTTTTTTAGTGCAAATAAACGATTCCTCGTAATGCCCAGATAAATGTCAGAATGCAGGCGCACAAGCGCACACACACAGTGTTTGGAAATCCAATATTTGATTGGAAAAGCTGACATAAGGCTCACAGCTTTCTGGAGCAGATGTCAACATTTGAACAGAGCTGATAGTTTTACAGCGAAACCCGCTTCGCTGGTGAGGCGATGTAATCCTCTTTGTGTGTGCTTTGCTCTGGTGTTACTTGAGGATTTGCTTTCGTTTGTTGACTCCGTCGTTCGGGATTTCATGGTGAGATGAGAAATCGTGCGTTGTGTTCCATTTTGATTTCTAAGTTGAGAAAACTTTGCTGACGATGGCAGAAGGGGGTTAAGGTACGATTGGAATGGACTTTCTTTTTGTCTATGGTGTGAGCACCTCTGTGCGACAGTATCCCAACCCACTTGATGATCGTAGAATGGAAGATGCATGGCTTCGTCCGCATTCTGGTGAACAATGTAACTCATGGACGGGCCAGAAAACTTCAGAGATACTGTATTGCCTCCCATCCAAGGTCATTACCCGGACCAGGTTGATCGATCAGGATCTCCGTTGAATCTCAAAAAGAGACTAGCGTTGCTATTCATTCAGTTCCACATCCAAACAAAAGTCGCCCTTCGCTGGAAAAGATCGTAAAAATAAACTGAAGCCCCTTTGATCCTCCGTCACTTCCAGGGTTTAATCAGAATCACATTGTGTAAGCATCCACAGTCGCATCGCAATCGTCATCGACCGGCGACGAGTTCTATTTCGATCCAACAGTTTTTCTTCCTTTCACCAGAAAACACACAAAGCCAATTGTTTACCACCTCAAGCCACCACACATTACCGGAGCTGAGGCAAACATTTCATTGCCCCATCCCTTAAGTTCCCCTGTACATGTGTGAAGTGAACCATTGGCGCCCCAACCCCCCACAACTCAAGCACCACGTGTTAACCCACATTCAACCTGCTGTGCAAGCAGTTCCCGGCAATGAGTCTCTATCTCTCTCTCATGGCAGCTCCTTCTGTGTTTACTTACTCTAGGCACCCAAATCAATTTGCATGCTGCACATGGAGCCAAGGTACCTCGGCTGACTACCCCACTCTCCCACTTGATTGTGTGCTCCAGAAGCAAGGCAGGCACACACATCATCTTGATATAAACGGCAACTCCGGCAAGTCCCATATGCATGCACGTCGTGTTTGTTCAAAATAAAGACGTCGCATTTGAAAAGGCTAATCCAACCAGTTTAACTCGTACTGACTCTTCACGACTTCTTCTCCCTGGCCGGGCCGGGCCGGGCCACAGGGTGTCTCGAGTCAAGTGCAAAAATAGTTGGCGCCAGATCCGACATTGCCTCTGCTTGCTTTCTTGTTTTGTTTTAATTAACACGTGCTCAAGCGGGTACTTTGTTGTTGCAATCTTTTGTATCGCATTTGCCTAAGTTATGAGAAATGAAGTCGAAAACAAGTTTATGTCAATAGTAGTAGGTGGCGGTGTGTGCGGCTGTGTCTGGCGGCGGATGGATGTTGAGGAGCAGACACACAATGACTGGCTGGCTATCGCTGGAAGGAGTCGATTGCGGACAAATGCGATACTCAAACTTGACTTTGAACGACTTTGAAGTTATGCAGAAAGAAGAGAACCGGAAAAAAATATTTTTTTTAATAATGCTCATACAAGAGCAAAGGTAAATCGAAACGAGTTTGAGATACACACAGAGCCACGCACAAGCGGTCCGGGCCGTGAGACGAGTCTTGTTTTGTTTTGGGTTACCTTTTGGTTTTGGACTCGAAAGCCACACAAGATATCGCTTAAATTAAGTCAGTGGTGCGACGTGCAGCTGGCAGGCTTGTGTTTGTTATAATCGCGTTATGACATCATAATTGCGGCACGCGTAATGGATTTGGAAACAGAATTCATGCCGAAAAAGGTCAGAAGCATGTTTTCGAAGACAAACGACAGCAAACCGATTGCCTGTGAAGAGTCTTGTTAAGGGATGGCCAACGAGGCTTCGCTGGGAGTCATCACATTTTTTGAGGCACGCCTCAGAGGCATACGGACGTAGCTTTGCCCGATTTCTGAGCGCGGGGCATGTGGACATTCATGTGACTACCTTACCGACATATCGTGGTAATATGCAGAGAACTGCCTTTAAGGCGGCACAAGCAGAAGAGGGTCTCAATCTCAAGGCGATCTGGAGCTCAGCGCAGCTGAGAAGGCATTTTGGTAGCGAGCCAGGTCCAACACGGAACGTAGCTGCACACGAAGGGAAGAAAGCATTGAGTTTGGTGATTAAAATTCATTTAGACAACCACACTGCATACTCCACACCTGCTGTCGCCACCGACTTGGATTTGCCATAATGTTCTCCCAGCATATGTTAGAAAATGTGGACGTCCAGGTCGATTAGGCACTTAATGAAATGGCGCATCCTGAGGTCTGGTTCTGATCAAATTCGAGCTCCATTCACAGCAATTCGTGCTTATATCAGTCATATCATTTGCTGCAAGTGCGCTATTGAGCCACCTCAAAACCTACATCACGGCCCTGGTACCTGAAAAGTCAGGGATGATGATGTCCAGCACCCCGAGCATATTGCTCGGGAAAAATGAGGTTTGTGGAAATCGGAGATATTAATGCTCCTGCTCTCACTGCATGTTTTGCCGGACATTGTGTTTGGAGCTGCTCTGAAGAACTGCGACTAGCCTCCCACAGAGCACTGAGGATGAACGCCTTCGTTCACCAAACAGTGATGAGTGCTTTGCTGCATATGGTAGAGGATTGAAATGTTAGAGAAATTGCAGTGATGAAAATGTTTCGATTGCACTGGGCAATCAGTTGGCGTGATAGGGCGAAGAGTGAACAGAACATTGGTCTTAAATTGTCTGTCAACATTGTATGATATCTCATCTCTAACCTCTGTTCACAGCCACACGGGCCACCCATCAGTCGAACGTAACGTACAGATGGTCAAAGTCTAGAAGAAATAAATATCGGTGCTAACAGATCCGGGTGGGTCATGGCAGACACCCAAAGAGGTGATGAATAATCGAAGACGACAATAAAAATGTCAATAGGTGACGAGGAACCTCGAACAACCTCCGCAAGTATCAGATTGGGGTTCCAGTTAGAGGAGACACTATGGAACGCAGTATTGGGCAGCAGATACAATTTTGAGTCAGCGTTAACACGAGGAGGCGAGGGGACAATCCGAAAAGTGTGGTCCCTTGAGTAGCACCTAACTGGTTCGTTTCGCCATGGCGGTTCAGTGGTCTTTGGATTGACACTTGAGGGTGCCGGACACCCAAGTTCGCTGACAAAGCCCAGCCATGCGAAGTGGGCCTTTGCGGCAGCCAATCACATAATTTTCTCCACGTATTGTTTTTAGAACCTAGGCCCATGTCCTCTTCGGGTTGTCTTGCTACCCACTTTATTCCATCATTCATATTTTCGAAATCAATACAAACTTTATAAATTAATAATAAAATATAATTAATAATAAGGTGACAAAATGCGTGGGTTTTGTAGGAACAAATGGGGACCCGATTGGTGGCGCTGTTTTGGAATGTTATTTAAAGGCCGGTGAAGCGGACAGTGTTTGAGTTCGTTTTTGCTTATTTTACTATACATGTAGTGTTTTTTTTAACTTCTACACATTGAACTGTTTGAACTGTAATATTGCACCTATAACTTAATTCGTGCGGTTTGCTAAGAGATGGCGTAACTTGTATTATTCCATTGGAACATGCGTTGGAAAGCCACTGTCATTGGTCGGCAATTCAGTATATGTCATTCATTTGAAGCGTAAACTCTGTTTTCTCTGTTTTCTGTTTTCTCATTTCTGTTCACTCAAATATGTCGAACTTTGTGCCTGAAAAAGTGTTTTTGCAAGGATTTCTTGTTCATTACTTTAATATGAAGAAAACTGCTGCCGAAAGTCATCGTATTTTGCTGTAATTTTATGGTGAACATGCGCGAACGTGTCAAAAGTGGTGATTTTGCCAACCAGCCAAATCAAAGCTCTGTACGGCAATGCTCTGTATTTGGTGGGATCAGAAGGCTGTGCTGCTAAAGCCGGATGGAACCATCAATGGACAACGCTACCGAACACAATTAATCCGTTTGAAGAGAGCAGTGGCCGAAAAACGCCCGGAATATGCTACCGGACACGAGGCAATAATTTTCCATCATGACAACGCTCAGCCCCACGTTGCTATTCCGGTTAAGAACTATTTGGAAAACAGTGGATGGGAAGTTTTAGCCCACCCGCCTTATAGCCCTTCTGACTACCGTTTGTTCGGGTCGATGCAGAACGCCCTCACTGAAGTACGGTTCACATCAGAGCAGAATATCAAAAATCGGCTTGATTCATTCTTGGCTGCCAAGCCGGCGCAGTTCTTTTGGAATGGGATCCACAAATTGCCAGAAAGATGGGAAAAGGTCATAGCTTCAGATGGGCATTGAATAATAATACTGTACATTTTTTCTTAAAAAACGTTCAAATTTTGAAAAAAAATTTCGCACGAATTAAGTTATAGACCCACTAAATTTTTATCGTCCACTCACCACGACGGCCAAGTGCCAACTGACACATGTCAACCGAACCAAAATGGCGCCCAATCAAAATCCATAAAAGACACTCCGACACAGGCTTTCGGGAATCACAAAAAAATCATTTCCAATACAGTTTCGAAACTCCGGCCAATTGAATAGCAGTGTCCACTGAATAAACATCTGTTCCTTGCCCGCAGAGAGAAATGGAAGTGATCTCATCGATTTGCACTTGTTGGTCAAGGCGAGGTCTCTAAATTGCTCGGGGGGAAAACACACGGGAAAATGATTCTACGTCTAACCGAGACACTTCGAGATAATATCTCAATCATTCACACAGATTAAGTGGGTGCAGTTGAAACGTATTCAAACGTCAAAGTTAATCCCCTCGACTACGGTCAGGCCGTAATCGTTTTCTAAACAAACATCTTGGAGTCATGAAATAAAAACAGAATTATCTCGAATCGGCTTTCAAAGAGATCCTCACCTTGATGTTTCACTATAAACTAGCTGATTTGTATCGGGCCAATGCGATTACTTTCAGCTGAATTGAATGCGAGAACATGTGAAGGTCGGGCGCGCGGTTGATTCAGAATGAAATTAAATCAATTTTGTTTTTATAACTCACGGTGCGACGTGGCACCCGCAACGTTCCTCAAACGATTGAGCGGTTCGGCCGAGTTCGTTGAGGCGGCTCCGCAGAACGGTTTGTAAGAAAGGAACTGAACATTTCGAAATTCCTTCCTCCTGTCAGAAGCTAACAAACCGCACAAGGTGAGGATGACATTCAATAAAAATGCTCTTGGCACAGTATCTATCAAGAATTGCGTTCGCCTCTGGCCATGCTCTCAAAGTCATCGTGCACAACAAACGATTTCGGTCTCGGATGCGAGATACAAGCTTTTTGCCAATAAAACGAGATGTTAAGTCCGACCCGATTTATGTTCGAAATAAAGCGGACAAACGCCCGCGCGAATTGTCTGATCTTTTGGACGGCTCTTCAATGAATCACCGGAGATTTATCGACCAGCCCGACCCCAGAAACAGCAAGGACATCATCACACGAATGCAGTTGTCGGCGTTGTTGTGCAACAACGGTCGCTTTTGTTTACAACCCCGCCAACTTGAAAGGAGTCCTCGCTGACAGGCGTATGATTCACTGTGACTGTGAGCAGAAGGTGTCCCCGTTTTAATAAGTTTATTAGCTTTTTGTCGACCAAAATTAGATTCGATCATTTCATGATTTCATGCGTGTTTCTTGTTTTAGTCTGTGTTTTATGTTTTTCATAGAATCTTTTCGAAAATTTCGCCGAGATGTTCGGTGACTAATCCGAGAGAGGGAAATATGATGAAAGGGTCTGTTGTGTGTATCGGCAGCGGTTTGTGTGTTGGATTGTCACATTTAATTTAAAATTAGTTGCGCGTCGCATGTGCGAAAGTGGATCACTTCCGTGCTGCTGCCGATGCTCTCGATTGTTTTCGGCATCTGCCTCGGAGAGTGATGCGAGTCTCCCGTTTGAAATGAACAAAACTGAGTGTAATTAAGACTGTCACACAGAAATAGAATTTCGATTAACATGTCAACGAGGAGGAGAAAGAAAAGAAGGAAAGCCAAGGCAATTTCCTTAATGTGTGCGCCAGGCGGTGGCGTCAACGACGGTGGCGGCGGCGGCAGCGAAGGCGCTTGGCGCGAGTATTTTCGTGCGGAAGGATTCGATGGCAGTTGAAAGGAGATTGATGCTCGTTTGTTTTAAACAAACGACACTTTGTACATCCGGCAGGAATGAAATCGATTGGATGAGATAGTTTAAGCAATTAAGGGGGTTCTATTTGAAGGCTGTTGCTTACGCCGGCGCACGCGAGCCATGTCTGGATGAGTGTTACACAATCAGAAACCCCTTGACGTCTGACCATAAATGTGCTCTGATGAAAGACTTATGAATTCGACAATGGGGCTGTGTTTATGGGACGCGACGAGATGACAGCCCCTCCTTAAATAAGATTTAAGATGTTTCCTAATTCAGTGACAGGTAATTGCTGAGTCAATCGTTGGGTATCGTTTCAAAGCTCTGCTGGATGGAGAGGCTAACACTCTCAAACATTGCCTTTGGGGCCTGTTTACATTGAGGTCAATGTTGAAATTCATTGTCGATTCTTTTGAGTGTATTTTGCGTTTGTTTATGAAATTGTTTACGGCTCTCGAAGTTGCTGAAAGAAGGCGAAGAACTCTTCCTGGAGGGAGACACAACTGACCGTGTGACAAATTGTCTTTTGATTGATTTAAAATACACGAAATGCATTCAAAGGCGATCATCAAACGTCGGGCAATGAACATTAAAAGGTTGTGTTGGACTTGACTTCACCTCAAACACTGAATAATTCAAGGCATTTGCACGGTGTTCCCCTCTTAGGCAAACGTGATTAATGGTGAATGGTTTGCTTCGTGAATTGGAAACAAATAAAATTGGAATAATCATGGAAATGGACGCATTGAGCCATCGTTAAACAGGGGATACATCTTTGAACACGCAACCCCAACACTGTAAATATGAAACAGGACAGCATAGACGTGAGCTATTTCATGAACGACCGATTTTTGTAGGAGAAGACACGAGCTTAAAGCTGCCCATACACTGCACACTTGAGCGCGTGTTTTCATTTAAAGAAAAAATCTTCAATCGTCATTGTTCTAAAGTATGTTTTAGATTGATTCTTTTCTGACTCCTTACAAAAACATCTTCTATCACGAAGTCTTGATGTTGGCTGAATCTTGATTACGAGTTAAAATTCCCAAGCTCTCATTTTTGGCGGGATCGATTTTCCCAAGCCTGGTTTCTGCGATCTACCAAAGTTGAGCTTTAATCAGATGTGATGTGGAAGGTGGTTGTTGTCCAGAGACTGTGCACTTCGTGTACAGAACGCGTACTTTGTTGTGAACAGCGGTGTCGTTTTCCGCCACACACAATTTCACGCGTACATCACGCCTCACGATAAAGTTTTTCACTTCACTCATGGCCGGATAAGCCCATACACAGGACACACAGCACACCGTGCATGTGTATGGGCCGCTTAAGTACGAATTTTAGCCACGGACAATTTCAACCAACGGACATACCTTTTCGCGATCCAAAGACAACTGCTCAGTTATGTCATCGCTGATGCACCCGATCCTTGGCCACTCTCTGTTTCCCTCAAGAGAGCAGCTTCAGTTTCTTGTACTCTTTGAGCCGATTGAGCTATTTCTTAACTCATCGTGCATTCTCGATTATCGCAACAATTAGAAACTGGGGTAGTGGCCATTATCAAGTGTCTGTCTTTGAAAAGTTCACTCGTCAATAATGATAAAACAATGGAATTCAGCTGTTGCGAAAATCGATGAGTTGCGTGGATCGAGAACGCACTGTACGTCCGTTTAGGTCCCCTCGACCATGAGATTGGCGCACACTCGCGGCACGAGTGTGGTTGTTGAAGAAACGGGCGGCCCTTCGTCTTCAGAATTTAATGAGTCCAATTCCCGAAGTGTCTTATTTATCAGATAGCTTCACCAACTTTTAGCAGGTTCTCCGACTCCATCCAAGTCCATTCCGACCAAGCAAACAATAACCCACCAAAATGCTCTTCCAAATTAATTTACTCCGCGTTTTACAGCGCCCATGTCGTAAATTTAGCTTCCAAATAATCTCCTCAGTCAGATCCGTTCGACGATGTTTACAAAACTGGAATTGAAACGAATTTATGATCACCCTTTGGGTACTTTTCCATTTTCGCCACAATTAAACACAGTCGTCTGATAGGGGAGAGCTAAAAAAAAGTTGTTTACATCGGCAGCGCCCCCACGTGTTTTCGCTTTACATCGCTTTTCATAAACAAACCTTGAAAAATGAAATTTATCATCCACACACACACACGCACACACCCCGAACTGCTCAAAAACTCAACTTGGTATCTTTGCACTCCTCCACACGAGGGAGGCACTTACGTTGTTTCAATCGTTCCCCCGACAGCTCCCACACAGAGTTACACTGAAAAAATGCTGGTATCTGGTACGTGTTTATCGAATAAATAAATATCACATGGCCTTGAGCATAGAATCTCGGCAAACACATTCCTAGATTGTTTCTCTTCCATAAAAATGAAGCGAATCAATTTAGAGAGCACCACCCGGCTCATGCGGCCGGAGAAGAAACAATAAAATTGATTAAAATGTACCTACGTACTGTGTATTGACTGACGTCACATCTGCCATAGATATTGTCAAATGTCAACAAAATGTCACCGCAACTGTACGGCACACATTTATTGGCAAATTAAAAATCGCTCTCTAATTTATTGTGAGACTCAAGCTGCTGGTGGGGCTTTTTGTCGCCCACCATCTAGTGGACGCAGTGCTCGATGACTCCGTAGAATTGCATAACGAACCGGGATTAGTCATGTAATTTCCCTATACGTACCCTATACGTTGTCCAAGGCGAAGCGTGCCGCTGGGAAAGGAACAGGTGGCGGCAGGTAAACACACACACCCGTCCATACGGAGGTATTTCCAATAAGTCAGTGCGAAGTGGCAAAAGGCTAATTAAATCACTTGACATGCGATTTGACGCACTGCACTGTGAACAGGGCGGCCAAGCTTAGTCACCGGATCCGGTGAGGACTGCTTCTTTCCGGCGCTTCGAACGGGCTCACGAGTGCCCGCATTATTGCTTCTGACAATAAGAGAATTATTATTGATTCTCTGTCATCGGTTGATGTGGGATGGAAAGAAATTAGATGCGATTACACGCTGGCGCAGCCGGCATATTTGCGTTGGCGATGTGTACCTACCTCATTCGAATTATCTCGAATGTTCGGACGGTAGTGACAGTAGCTGCAGTAGCCGGGTTGGAAGTCAACAGAAGTTTGTTTCTTTTTGATTCTACACGGTATAATCTTTTGTTAAGATGGGGAGCCGTTTATTGACAAGTTGGGTCATCAGCATTGGGAGCGCTCGTTACTGACTGCTCGTGCTTTGACGAAGTAGGATTGGAATCTTTCCCAAAGGGTTGGAAATAGAGTCGTTCAAATGGAACGGATGGGGACAAGTTTTTCGCAACCGCTGAAAGTTCAAAACTCGTTGGCAAACATTGACTTGACTGAAATGTTTCGTTTTGAAAGCAATGTCATCTAATTTCCAACTTCAGTAATTACGTTTATCCTTCCTCAGGCACGCGATGTTTGTACAGCCGAATTAAAAATGATTTGGGAAAAACAGTACCTGTCCTCTTCAATGTGTTCGGGCCAAAAGACTGATCCTCGTGCATTCAATTCGATCTGAATGTAAGAAGTTCATACAAAATTTGTTCCAAGAATGGTAGGGTGCTTTGGAGCAAAAATAGCAAAAATAAAAAAGCTTCGTTCAGTTTCGTTAAGTTTTGTTAACTTCAAACAGAAGCGGAAATGAATTGCTACACTAATTGGTATTGGAATTTTACATAGGATTTCAAAAGCAATTATGAAGATGTTTGTAGCAGGCTTCGTTCAGTTTCGTTAAGTTTTGTTAACTTCTTCAAACATAAGCGGAAATGAATCGCTCTATACATTGTAGTACACTAATTGGTATTGGAATTTAGCATAGGATTTCAGAAGCAATTATGAAGACGTTTCTAAAAGGCTTCCTTCAGTTTCGTTAGGTTTTGTTAACTTCTTCAAACAGAAGCGGAATGAATCGCTCGAAACGATATGGTACATTAATTAGTACTAAAATTTTGTATGGAATTCCAGAAGCAATTATGAAGATGTTTCTAGCAGGCTTCGTTCAGTTTCGTTTGGTTTTGTCAACTTCTTCAAACATAAGCGGAAATGAATCGCTACGATATGTAATCTACGATATGGTACATGAATTAGTACTACAATTTTGTATGGAATTCCAGAGGCAATTATGAAGATGTTTGCAGCTGGCTAAGTGCGAAGGCTCAGTATCGAGGAGGACAGCGGCACGTTTGGCAGCCAACTGGACCTATAACGTTTTGCGCGGTAACGAACACTGAAATGATACGAAGCACGGAGGTTTTCGTACTATTGGATACCCTGTTCGTAGACATTGCTTTACACGACAATTTTTTTTTTATACAGCCTTGAAGAGTCAAATAAACGTCCCAGTAAAAAAATTAAATCTTAAAAAAAAAAAAAAAACGCAAAAAAACATTTTGACATTTTTGAATTATAAGATACGTCACGTGCAAAAATTGGTGCTCGAATTATCGAGTGTTTGAATTATCAAGTGTTCGAATGAGCGATGTTGTACTGTGGTGCTTTCCTTCTTCTTTGTCATTAGCTAGTCTACTACATCCCTTGTGGTTGAGCCCTAAGAGCTTAGTACTGCACCATGTCACAATGGCAAAGCTTACAAGACCAAGAAAGGAGCTCCCGCATTGCCACAGTTTCTTAGTCGAATCGTGCGGAATTCAACCTATTCGATGGAATGACTGTTGCCCATCTCTGTTGTCATTTTAATTTTAATGAAAAAGTGCCAAACAACACCCAAAACCACACAGACTTTCGTTGACAGCTAGGCGTCATTATGATTTTAAAAGAAAAGCGCAACGTATAAGTAAACTGTTACGATTTATATTTAAATGCCGAATGCAAGCTTTGCAGTTTTTATATTTCCCAAAAAGGCATTCTTTGGGTAAAATATTCACCATCTTTCGTCATTAGTGGAGCATTGACGCCAATGATAAGAAGTCGAACCGTTCGGCGACTAAATGAAGCCTTAATTTCGGTCAATGACCAACATGATGTGTTCTATCATGTTGAGTTGTTGAGAGTCAGTAAACATCTCAATTCATTCACAGCAAAATGATGGTTCAGCGCGAAACGTGCGTTGAAGAATTTTCGCAATTTTGTTTGGAAACGTATTTACCACGGCATTATGCGTCGTTTGCTGAAATCAATTGAATCAACTCGAAGTTATAAGCATGTGCGTAGATCGGGATTGATTTTTTGCAAAATGGTTGAGGAAAACCCATAATTCTGCGCCCACCACAAATTGGTCTTCAGCCGTTGCCTCACCTGCGATGGGCGGTGATTTCACTTAAACCATTGTGATGCCCACTGTCAGACTACTACCGCCGGCAACGCCAGTAATAGTGCCGTTCATTTGAACCCAATTACAAATGGTGACTGGACCAGATTTGAAAACGAGATCGAAGCGTATTAACTTTACTTTCACTGGGACTCAAAGCGGGGACTCCACTAACCAAGGGCAGGCACTTAACCAACTGCGCCATCTAGTCGTCTGAGGCAGCAATTAAGTTCTTGGTCTATTCTAAGAGCGTATTAATTTAGCTTTCACTGGGATTCGAATCGCGAACCCCACTAACCACGGGGCAACGATCTGCGCCATCCATTCGTCATGCCGTCCTTTTGATCCAGGCTTTATTTTCTTATCAGGTCAGCGACCGATCCAGGGTCGGAACCTGGGCAATCGCTGTCTTCCATCGTTGATGGTTCTGGGCACCACCCAGCTTCCAGCCAAGTTGTTTTTAGTCTGCGATTATTTACCGTAGATTCGTTCTTTCTCTCCTCGGTCCCAGGAAGCTCGAATTCGAGAAAACCCTCTTAGCTGGAGCTTTGGTGAGCTCGATGTTGCCGAGGGCAGTCGACGGATTTTTGCTTGGTACAGCTCCTAGAATTCGCGGTTGTGTCTTCTGTTTCTAATTCTTTATAACACTGTATATAAAGAGGAACTCAAAAAAAAACCATCGCTATATCGGTCATTAGTTTTTCGTCGTCAGTTTTTTTTATCGGTTTAACATTTTTTGTCATTGCTCATTTTTTTATATAATTTTCCAGTACCACCCTGTGCCTGGTTTGAATATTCAGTTAACGACAATTAATTCATGCAATCGATAGATAAGCAAACCTCAATTTAAAATGTCACAAATTTGTTGGGAAAATTGCGATAAAAAGTTAGTTTTGCGACCGCAGATCGATATCCTCGTCCACACGCTAATCGGAGAGCACACATTTCTTTCATAAATCTGTCGAGTCGATGAGATGCGATGAGATCATCATGGCGAAAGTGAATGGATGTCATATCCGACGAAACACTTTCGCAATTGACCTCCCATCCTCCTGATCCATTTGACTTTCTAATTACACCTTTTGCAAACACCCGTTGGTAACATACCTCACTAAACGCAATTAATTTCTTTCTCTTTTCAGGTAAGAACACTCTCTGTTGGATGTAGAAACACAAAAATGAAAACATTCCCATTCAGTATGTAGCCGATGTGATTTTACACATAATTCTCAATCAAACACAAAGTTTTTCTATTCGATAATTAAAGCAAATTGAAATACATTTCTGATCCCAACCAGCCGCAGCCACAAGAAACGGGGCAAATCAAAGTTTTTCTTCAATTAAAGATCCCGCAGGCAAAGTCCACCTCGTCGCGGTCGTCGTCTTCCACAACTCGTTCCACTGCGTAGTAAATTTGAGTAAAATAGACGAGGAAAAAGACAAACAAATAACTTTTCCAAGAACTCATCGGTCTTCCCCCAAACGTCCTCGCAGAGCTGCTTGGACTTGGGTCTCTTCTCCGTTCGTGTGTTTATTTTGGGAGAAGACGAACACATCGTAAGAAAAAAGCGCGCACAAGGAAGAGCAGAACGATTTAGAAACAAAAACACACAAAAAAGAGGGAAAAAGTCAAACAAATTATGTGGTGGCATGTCCATCTGGCGAAAGAGAGTTCTGTTGCTGCCGCGTCGCCCTTGAACTCTTTCCGTGACAGGCAGAGGGTGGGTGCTTGACTGGTTGTGATTCTGAAAGTTATGTATTCACGGCTGAGTGGAACTAACACCCATATGTGATTCACAACTATCTCTTTCTCTCTCCCTGCGTGCTCAGGGAGCCAGGAAGCATGGTGTTGACAGTGGTTCCTGGTGACTGCGTCTGTGTGAACTACCGTGTGAGTATGGCTGACTCAGCGTCGCAGCACAATGGGGTAACTCGAACGCATTAGCATATCGCGCCCTCATATCTGGGCTCGGTTTCCACACACATCCACACACGCACAGTAAGTTCCTACCGAGCACGTGCGATCGACGACTATGACTGCATTCGGTATTTTCGGAGCGCCACGGTTGACCCCACACCACCGCCGGGGGGAGCCATTATCGTTTCCAGCCCCAAAATTGATGTTCTAATCGATTGAACCCCGCACGTGCTGCAGCCGAGAGGGAAGGCGGGCAGCGCACAGCTGAGCTCTATGAAATTCAAATCAATTGTTGGCTGGGTGTGGGCTCCACACTCGGCTGATGTTTGCATTTCCCATGAACAGTCGGACAACCCCTAGGAATTCGTATGAAAAGCAGAACACAAAAACAAATGTCACGCCATCGATTTTATGGCACTGGCAGCACACTTTGCAATCTAATTTTTTGATGAACTGGTTGTGTTGGTGGCGAAAGTATGTGTGAGTGTGTGGGATGATGAGGGGTTGTTTGATTTAGTTTCATCGCCAACCACCGAAGGTTGCTGTGTGAATTTAAATGGAAAAGTAGCTATTTTCGCATTGGAACTGTGCATCGAGGAGGCTAAATATAGTCAAATCCTTGATGGCTAAACTCTGTGTTGTCAATAATGGGCTGCGTATTCGCTGTGGCGGCACACAAGGCAGCGAAACAGCGGCACACAGTTTCGCTCGACGAGTCTGAGGGACTGATCGAGTTGACAAAGACTGCTGTTGTCAACTTTGTAGGGATGTTGTCTTGTTGAGACATTGTTTTGATTCGATTGGTATCTCTGTGGTGGCTGGGTTATTGTCGAAAAGAAAACCACTCGCGAACTTTTAGAAGGACGCCTTTATTTTAAGTGGCTGGTGACAGTGGTAACTTTTCCGCTTGTTACACATAAAAATCAGTTAACTGCAACCACTGTGTTCTCTCACGTGTGGAGGGGACGAGCAATTCTACGGGGACACCGAGCGATTAAGAAACTTTTTCTTTGCTGCCACCGGGTCTGAACATTCTCAGTGACTCTACAGAGGTGGCTTATGAATGTTGGTCGTGTTGCGAAGGGAACCCTGACACCAAGCTTAGGACGTCCATCTAAGCGAGGTGTCCGCGATCGAAGGTTTCGCTGGATGAACATGAATTGGTTTCTGATGAATGGCAGCCTTTTTCCGGCATTTGTCTGAAACTTGTGATGCAGCAAAGCCAGGCAAGAGTTAAGTGTCTAGTGCCTTTGAATATTCGTTCTTCCTCATATCGAATGCCTCGAATGCTATTCCATCTGGCAGGCATGCAAGACTTAGGACGAGGTGGTGTCATATACTCGCCTGCCTCCGCTTTGGCAAAACCCCTAATGAGTTAGAGTCGATGGCGGGGGATCGATTGGCCTAGGGACCTCACGTGCGTGCATTGTCTCCGCGACCCATGCGCGTCAGATGGTGATGAGGTCTGCTCGAGTACCATTCTTTTAGTGGTTGTTCTTCGATTCGGTTGTTGGTTCAATTGGTTACAGGTTTACATAACATTTTCCTGCCATTATATGCTCTACGCCTCGGCAGGAAATCCCCGACACACGAGGCGGCTCTGTCGTCTTTGGAGTACCCTTTGAGCACCCGGCATTTGGTTGATCCGTAGCCGCAGACATTTCCTTTGTCCCAGAACTAGAGCAGTCCGCGAGTGACTGTGCCCTCTAGAAATTTCTTTGAATTTGAAGCCTCTGCCTGTGCCTAGCCTTCGTGTACGAGTATATTTTTCTCTTATGTACCGTCTGGCTCAGTCTTCTGTAGGTCCGTCCGACTGTTGGGCAACACAGATACCATCGACATATTCGGGCGTGCCCAACGCCCCGTGGTGGAAGTTTTCACGGCGATTGAAGACCAGGCTAAACGAGATGGTTACCTCAGACAGCTTGCTCTTGATGAATCGAAGCTGCGTGCACAGGACTGTCGGCGATGAAAGGCAGCTATTTCTCAGGCTGTGACCCTCCAGGTGTCGTTGGCCTAATAAGGAAGTACGTTTCGGCTGGTTGCAGTTGTGAATGGAGTTGGATTGTGCTGCTCAACGAAGTCGCATATGATCTGGTGGGAGCAATGGGGCAAGAGTAGTCATCGTCCAACGTCAGTTGCTCCTGCGCAATCCTCCCCCGACGTCTTCTTAGAAGGCGATGAATTTTCTGCCTTTTCTTGTATCATCGAGGTCTCTCAATTGTTTTTATAAATATCTTTGGGGCGCGTTTTAACCAGGTCCACCCCGGACTGTAAGAATTAGAATGCTCCAAGAAGAGCCTACTATTTAGGTATACGCGTGGAATGCTCAAAGTCGGGAGCTCTACTCCATCTGTCATGGAATTTGTCGCTTTGGAGAAGTAAGGCTTGTTGTCAGTTACCAAGAACCTTCTGTTCTTCCTCAAGTCTGTTGGTTTGAGAAGGTTCTTGGATTGCTTAAGATTGGACCCCGTCGCCAGCCACCTCGTCAGGCACCCAGCTTGTGCTCATCAAGTGCTGTAAACCAAGAGCCTTGAATCTTTCACGTCGAAGTTTATTTTTTTTATTTACGTGTTCCTGTGAATTTTGTTGAGTAGGAGGGAGAAGGGAAGAGAAAGAAAGAACGAGAGAGAGAGAGAGCGATCTAGTCACCCCCTTTATACGGGGGACTTACGTCAAGGATCCAGAGTTCGTTACAGTTAAAACATAGGCAAGGTTAGGTTCGGGTCCATGCATGGTTGCTTCACACCCGGGCTTGTGGGTTTTTTCGAGTATGTCCCCTCTAGGCCCGTCAAGTATGCAGGGACACCTCGTGCTGGATGCGACTGTGTCACGTATGTCGGCGCTGAAGGATCTCCCAGACTAACCCTGTGCACTATTACCTTACAAGTGCTGTATGTTTGTGAAGCATTTCATATTTTCGAGGCTGGACTCCCTTAAGGCATTCATGGTATAAGCGTAATCGACACTCGCAACCATCCTCTTAACGCTCTTTGATTTTCATTTCCAGTTTCCCATAAAGACCCAGACATGTGTATCTATTCTCCTCTTCAAACAAGAGTTCCTCTTTTGAACCTCCTAGACCTGTGAATGCTTTTTGGGCTCATGAGAGGAATGTTCTGTTCTGAATTATTGAGATGCTTACCCACTGACTACGTGGGGGAGCATATTTAATGTATGCCTACTTAGCGACAACTCTTGGGTGGACTCTATCGCAGTCTACCTGTTAACCTCCTCCGTGACAGGCACCTGACCCAACCTTAGTTCAAGTGGAGGGACGGACTGTTGTGGAGTTGGAGAGGAAACTCATTTAAAATCAATTTTGTTGCGTCCAATTTTGTGCCAGGCACACAGCTGCTTAACGCTATCGCGAGCGATACAGTGACTAACTCATAAGCGGACACTGACGGTACCAAGAAATTTGTCCGCTTATGAGAGGTGTCCGTTAGGAGAGAGCACACTGAAGTTGGTCATGCCTGCATCTAGAATTTCATGAACATCGCTCGTTGCACTATGAACAAAATCAACAAATTGCTATCCGACGGTCTGTTGGCTTCCACACAGGCTTTGACACACACATTCAGTCAAGAAGTAGCAAGGATGTTGAAAGTGCGTCGCTATTCTTTGCACATTGCCACCATATCCTGTGCTACATCCCGGGACACGAGCGAATTCCAAGCGATCAATATTTTGTCAATTAAATGCAATCTTTTCCGTTCAAACCCTTCGATCACATTGCAACTACTCGCAGAGCGAGACAAGCTGATCAAGAACAGCACCTTCTTCCATAGTGATAAAGTGCACTGAAAACATGGTACAAAACCGACGCGGTATTAGGATGTCTTTGGATCACCGCCTGAGAAGCACAAAAAAAGTAGGTGATGCGCAAAGGCAACATCTTGCGGTTGGTGGGAGACGCATGGAAATAATGCAAGCGTTCCCTGACATTCTTACAAAGAAAACCAAATAGCCAACAGTCAGCAAGACTTTACATCAGTGCTTTCAAGGGGAAATTCGAATTGATTTCGAACTGAAGTGCCTACGTAGGTGTCACATTCAAAGCGTCGTCACTGACCTGCATGTCGTCCAGTAGATGTTGTAGAGGACTGAAATGTCATGTGGAGGGATCGTTGTTCATAACAGAAGGTCCTTTCCTAGGCAATGTGAAACAACTTAGTTTGGAAATAGGAGATGCTGTTATCGTCCGCAAAAATTTAAACTTTACGCCGTACGTTTTGTTCCAAATATGAACTACAAAATTCGAGAAGCCCTTTGTGGACAGGAGTACTCTATGAGCATTGTCAGTGATTCGAACGAAGTAGCCTGGTAGGCACCGGGCTTTAGGCAAACCTGTCCCCGTATGTCACGGCGAGGTGTCCAACAGGAACAGCCGGAACGCCCCACATCTACATTCAACTTCCAGAGCTGCGGTTTCAAAATGAAACTCAATATGTGGGTTCTCAAACTCCCTCTCACCACCTCACACAAAGCAAAGGCTTAGAAACAGGCAACTTTCTTATGAATAATGAAATGGCGACGTTAAATTTGATTAGATTCATAATTCTCTCACATGTCTTCGCCGTCCTGGCGACGTCAGGACTTTTTTAACTTTTCAATAAATTCGTATGACTCCTAAGGGAATGGTATTTAGTGACTGAATCCTCTCAGGATTCTCTGGATTCAACTGCTCGCATAACAGGAATGGATCTAATGCATCCCTCCGTGTTAGACGCGTCACAAAGCCAATGGCGTCAAATCTCAGCTCAGAAACTGTGTCTTTTCATTACAAACACGCGCGTACGTCGTGCTCGCAGAATTTGTTCTCTGCGTACTCGAACGAGGTAAGCAAGGCACCAGGCTTTAGGCAAACCTTTCACCGTATGTTACAATCTGAAGTAGAATCGTCCTGGTTCCATAAGTGGCGCCTTAGTCTTATCTAGGTAGCTGCATATTCCAGTCTCTAAGACTGTGGAGAACAAGAAAATAAACTCAAATGCACACAAAATCTATTCGCACATTTGATTCCTGACGCAGTTCACAACAGAAGGCACCATAATTTGGGCCAAACAAAGGCCAGTCTGTCTACCAGTCAGTCACAGTCACTGAACATAATCTTACTTGGCCTTGTTCGATCACACGAAGGAAAATCGCAACCGACAGCGTCCAGATCTCATTCGACAATGCACACGCAGGACAGTGAAGCAAGTAATTTGTTACTAAAAACTTTTATTTATTTATTTGAGTGTGAATTGAACACCCTCGGTTTCCCTGTCTCTCGACCTCTCGGCCTCTTTTATTCGACTCGAATTCCGTGCGTACCTTGCTTTACGACTGTTTTGAAATCGACGCGTCCGCCGAAAGGGAAAAGGTAATATTTTGTAGACTGTTTCCGCTCTTATGAGTGGGCTAGTGCAATAATTATTCACTTAGGACGACTCCAGGTGGTGTGGACTCGATTCTTAGAAACACCGCACCACCTTTGCCCAACCTGCACTTCAGAGGTTCAAATCGGTGTCCGATGGCGTCATAAAACGAATTTCTGTCGGACCTGAGTCACGCACGCTTCGCTGTAAGCGGCAGGTACCTAATTAATTTCTGTCGACCCACTTCCCGTCTGAACCTGAAATGTTGCTCGGTACCAGGATTGTCCTTAAGTGGCAGTGTCTGCAGACACATTTGGTTTGAGACCATTCATTAGTCCTGAGTGAAAGTGATGAAGCAATGAAACCCAGTCAAGGTCGAACACAATCGGGTAAGGTCGACTGTTTGGCAATCTTTCTGCGCAATCCAGCAATCCACACCGCGTATAGTCTGTGTCTTGTGACGTTCTTATTCCGGCACCACTGCCAAAAGAAAGAAGAAAAACCATTGAGTCCATCCAACATTGAAAATGAGTGCAAAAGGAAAGCAGACGCCCGCTAATGTGGTGTCATTTTGACAGAAAATATCCGTTTTAGTGTCATAAAACTAAACTGCTGTCTCCGGCGGCAGAGACATGTGCGGCATGTCAAACAGAAAATTTCCATTAAGTGCAATGAATTTCGAGCAGCAGAACGAGTCAATGTTTAATTTGTAATAAATTCTGGAACACACACACTCGCTCACAAAACAGAAATTATGACAGCTGAAGCACTTATAATTGTGGGCGACATGCAATCCATGGGATTGATTGCTGTTTGCAATAAACCGCACAAATGGGGAGCGAGTGTATTGCGCGAGCTTCATTTTTAGACGATGATCTTATTTGTTGATAAGGTTTGTTTGTTGAGGCGAATAGCGCAGTGCTGTGACTATTGAACACACTCTCGGAACTCGCCAAGGGTCAACAACTTCAGATTTGAATTTGGAGGCACACGAAGAAGGAACGTCTAAAGTGGGCACCGATGTTGAGATTTGTTTACCTTGTAGCCCAGCACCGATGCTGAGGCAAAAAAACAATTGAATTTGGTTGCGAGCAATCGGATGATGGACTCGAACGTAAAATTGTAGGTTAAGGTGGCGTGCTTTGAGGGGTGACTGACCCGGGGAGTGCGCAAGCGGATGCGGAACGCGGTGAGAGGGAGATGATTCTGGGAGATATTTGTTGATGAAATCGACCAAATGTTGTGGGATGCGTTAGAAGTCTGCTAGTTTTGAATGGGTTCTGTGGGGGAGTCCGCTGGAGTGTTTAGACATTTGAAGCGTTCACCATGCGCCAGGTGAATAGACTCCCAAAGGGTTGAGTACTAACTGAGATGATAGATGAATCAATGGCTTGGATGGACATGTTCTGTATGCCGGTGTGGTCGCTAACTTAATGTATAGTCTGGCAACTGACGGGTTTTTATCATTTTTTAAGCACGCGTAGGTCAGTGGTGGAATGACTCCGACTTTTGCTCATGCCCTGGCTAATTTTTCTGCCACAGGTACGCATTCCAGAGTAGATAACCGCTTCCGCAGGCCCATCGCTCAGCTCAGAGCATCTTAACCACTGTCAGGCAAGCTTCTACGTCCACCGGCGTGTACATTCAAACTGAAATAATACGCTGTGGAAATAATTCGCAGCCGTGTTTCCGAATGTAGCGTTTGCGGCTACAAACAGCTGTCAATGCACTCGTAAAAGTGCACTCTTTGTTGCAGTTTGTGGTCCGACGGAATCGACGGATAGCGTCGATGGCATGTTTTTGCGCAAAATGCAACTTGGTCGGCATGAGGTCCAGCTCGAGAAAAAAACTCTGAGTTTGTAAAATCGCTGACTGATCTTCAAAATATTGACTGATTTCGTTTTAATTTCCAAATTCGATCTACAGCTCTGTCGGAGTCTTCTTATTTTATGTTCATTTCGAAAAATAAGGCCGACATTCCATATTCGGCTTAGTCCTGTCTATTCTTGATTGCCAAATTTCGGTGCATTTTCTCTCATTTCCAAATTTGATCTCTTCCCCTGTCGGTGGCTGTAATTTCGAATCCAGTTATATTCGACTTTCGTGATCAAGACTACGGCCGACGTGCAATATTCAGCGTATAGGCTTGCGGTCGACTTGATGTCAAAGAGCGGTTTCTAATGAAAAGCTCCAAATTCGCTCCAGTCGGCTTCTGAATGCCGAAAATCCGGTCCTTTTTTTCTAACTCTAAATTTGGCCTAAATTCCCGACGCGACGACCAAATGTAAAAAAGTCGTTCAAACTAGCAACAGTATTTATGAACACACCCCAACGTCTTCAGACATCACAAAAAATACTCCGTCCTCCCACCAACCAGCTGATGTCCAATCTCAATCATTACTCTATTCTCCTCCTCCATCGCTTTGCATTTCGTTGCAACAGTTCAGAAAGCTTCTTTCCCCAACACAAGCCGGGCTTTCTTTTCACGTGCCTTGACCCCAGATCTGCGTGAACAGTGTCGATTACACATTTGTTGCTCAACAATTGACGGCGCATTTGTTGCTGGCGACTAAATGATCGCACATACGATCGGTTTCTAACCGCAGTCAGTTGTTGCCAAAACCACAAGATCTAGGCTCGAAGTGAGTGGCTCTGTCAACGTCACAGAGGGAGCAAGTGATCTTTGAACAGCCTCGGAAGAAGCGTGTTTTGGGTTGAGTTTCACATGATCCGTGAGTACGTAATTTTTGTGAAAGTCATAGACTTTAAAGTCGAAATAACAGATTGTGGATATTACCCGGCAGTTCTTGATTCCTTGGCGAATCGGTGAACTTGAGAAAGACTGTGCTTTGCAGGAGATGGGGAAATAAATCAAAATAACTTCGTCTGGAATCGTGTCTAGGCATGGGTGAACATTTCTTGTGTCTAAACTCACTCACGAGTGACTTAAAGGCGAAGTCAACCCCCACAAATTTTAACTAATTTTGATATCCGGTGAAAGTTCGGTTTAGAGGGACGCGACTGTATTTTTAAAACGTCTCAATCCATTAGCTATGCCACGGCGAACAGTGAGCTAGGAAGACACGGTCAGCTTTCAGCGAATTCTGCAGAAATTGTAGTTTCGTAGGGCGTAAATTGTCAGCGTCGAACTAAACAGACACACCTAGCATTGTATGACCTCGCCAATGATTGCAGCCGTGAGTGGTGCATTCGCCGTCGTGGCATGTCTTTCAAATACGGCCTTGGCATAAGTTCAGAAAGCAGCTTGTACAGGGACAATGACCAGCAGTGCATCGGTGTGATCGCGGTTTTTAAGCAAATTCCTATTTGCAGCTTTGTGTGCCTCTAATTAACCGACACCTAGGTAGGTCTCACGACAGGCTCGTGGAATCGATGAAGAACTGAAAGAATTGCTTATGAATCCCTCCGATGCGATTCAAATTATCGTCAAGTGAGAAATGTTCAGTTCTTGTTCCACCGTCATAGCTCCGTGGTTTCCTGGATCCTACTTAAGCGCCAGCAATATTTGTAATATCTCTAGAACTTCAAGTCCAACGGTGCCCTTGTACATTTCACATGGCCATAGGCCCGGTGATTTCGAGAGCAATGAGGACGTTGAGCACAAAAATGTCTCTCTTTTCAGAAGAATAAAACAAACACATCCATTTTTAGGATTTCGCAAGATTAGGTCGAACGTGATCGGGAGACCACATCTCAGAGGGATGGGCTTACATCTGTTTTCAAGCCTACAAAGAACATATCTCTTAACAAGTTCAAATATAGATCTAAACCAGAAGTGGGACCTGTGGGCTGTCCCAAAGCATGGACAACCCTGTTCACAGCACCGAAAACGAACAGATCCATAGACGTCCTCTCAGGCAGAAGGAGACTTTTCCATGAAAACCGAACATACCTAGAGTATGGCGGTCCACATCGAGGGCCCTGCTTCCTTTTCACAAATAAACATGTGCCAAAAAAGAACAGCCGCCGCCGCGACACGTGCTCTTTTCTTCTTCTTCTCAAATTCTTTCACCATTTGAAGGCAAAGAGCAGCTCGCTTTCCCTCCCGGAAACAGACTCGCACTTGGCAGACTACATCCCAGTCTCCTATTTCCATCGTTGACCCTCGTCTCCACTGGACTGCCTGCCAAAATGGGGGAAACATCATAAAATCTCAAATTTTCGCTATTCATAGCCTTCAGTGCTTCCGTTGTCCGGGGTTGCTCAGGCTGCGCAATAAATGATTCTTCTGGAATCCTCAACCTCACATCATCATCTTCGAATTGTAAGAGTGGGTATATTTCAAAGTGTCCCCCTTCGGCTCTCCGTCGAGCATGCTGTCATCGAAAATGTATTCACATTTTACCCACCACGTTGATAATTAATTGAGGTCCACGTCGCCTCCTTCAACTGGCGATCGTTGTTCAGCCGGCAGATGTGTGCGCTTCCTCACAAAACCGCACTGTTCTTCCATCACGAAATCGGAACCACAACACAACAACACAATATGGTTCTGGCAGTGATCCAGCGCCACGATCGCCGCCGCCATTTCGCGCGGCCGAAGATCATCGAGGAGCCCATAGCGTTGAATTCCTCGGGAGCTTGTCACTTGTTTTCTGACAAAACATAAACATAAACACAAACACGCCCCGGACATGATCAAAACAAACAGACGCGCACACATTCAGTCACCAACCGCGCGTAATTGGATCAAAGGTGAGTCGCGTATCCACGGTGTAAACACTGCGCTTCCAATTCGAATTCTAATTCGAATTAGTAATTTTCCACTCATCCCGGTTTGAGACTCTAACGGGCGTGCGCACATCAAAACATTTTTAATTGCGCGCCAGTGTGTCACCACCACACCAGCTCCCGTCCGTCCTACACCCCTTCTGCGAGTAATTTTCCATTCCTCGGTCGAGGCGCCTCTTCCCGCTGTGCGCTGCGCTACGCGGGAATCTTCTGTTCAGCCTTCACAATCCGGCCACCGCGCCGTTGAACAATAACAGTGTATTTAAATAAAATGAAAATAAAATTTATATTTTTAATTGAGCTGCACATTTGAACGCAGAGCAGAGCCGGCCAGCGTTGTGTGCATGCGCACATCAGTCGGAGGGAAGGCACAGGCACACTTACGAGTTGAGTAATGGTCTGAGGTGTATGCGGAATTTGTTTTTCATTTCATAGGCATTCATTGCTTTTTTGTTGTCATAAGCATTCATTTGTTGATCAAGCCCCTTGGTTGCCTGACAAACAAGAGCTGCTCGTAAAGTACGAGTATCTTTCAATTGTTCTCGCTGACACAGGAATTTTCTCTTGTGTAAACAGCGGTGGTCCAAGTGGTGCTTATGTGGTCGTTGAGATGAAGAAAGGAAACACGCTACGACAAGGTGGTGGACTGGACACTGGAGTGTCATTGTTTGAGAGTTGTCAACAGTTTGGTCGAGTGTAAATAGAATTTCCGCAAAACCCATGCTTCACCTGTGACTTGTTTCAATATGGATTCGTTATTATTTTGTTTGCGATTAGATAAGGTTTGACGAGATTGATTTAGTGCCCCAAGCGGGGGAGAGCCAGTCGCTGATGCCACCTTATTTGACTAGTTTTTGTTTTGAAAGTTGATTGTTTACAAGTTTGCTCGTTTGCATTCAAGACTGTGCGGGCCAGAGGAACAGTGTTTGCAATTGGCTTCTGTTGACAGCTGCGTAACGAGTCGAGTCGTTCAACAAGCGCAACACGTGAGTGAATCGTTGGGATATTTTTAATTCCATTCGAGGTGCAGACATTGGGGTCCTGCCCATCAACATGATTAAAATGTTTATAGCATTCGCATAGAGCCCGTTTCATTGTTCATTTTGGCTTTAGCTTGCCCCCAAAGGAAGAATAGTGCTGAATCGCACGATCTCGACGTCAATTGATGGTTCCATTGCGTGAAACTAGACGTCCAGTAAGCTTGGCACGCAACAAAGCCATTGTTTCATCAACTGTGTGGCACGTGGGGCCGCGCGCCGTCCCTCTGATAATGAATATTCACATCCACGGCATCGAATTTGAGCAAACAATGGTGAGTTCACTGAGAATAGTTGTATGTGAAATGACAAGAGGTTTCTCAGTCATTCCCCGCAAACAATCAGTGAAAGTACGGGGTTGTGCAGTGTCCTCTGGCTGGTATTCGTATGCCAATTGGATACAAAACACTGTGCAAGGTGGACACCTAGGCTTTCGAAAGTGCTCTCAGCTACGGCGAGGATATTTTCGGCACGTTTCCTTCTAAATCTTCGTTCACTTCTTCACTGCATTTCCGAGTCTTTTACACCAAGACTTGAACTGCTGTTCGAGAAGACGGTTGTCAATAATCACGTCGAACCTTACGCTTTTATTTTCAGCATTTTTTTAGCAGTTCAACGCCGTCTACAAGTGTGTATCGTTTTAGTGAACGTGATTACACGTCACATTAACTGTTGAATTCTAGCAGATCAACAATGGCGTTTGAAACGACACCCCTTCTTGTGTGCCACATAGGTGCACAATATGCAACATCTTTCAATGTCAACGCGCGACAGTCAGACCTCTGTAAGACGAACATCCTTAATAGTAGGTATATTCCCACTAGACGAAATTGAGTAATTTCGGCAATTTTCCTCGAAATTCGGATTGAAATTGCGCATTTTCCCATGCAAAGAACCAATTTCAATGAAATTGCGTTCGAAATTGCGCATTATAACAGATTATCCCAGTTTCCGTACAGTAATTACAAGCAAAAACTAGCAGATTTCCCACCATTATGCCAGTTATCTAGCAGATTTCTGACAGATTGTGTTTTGTTTTTTGCTAAAATTTTCCATAAAATATCGACGTAAAGACATTTGTAGTGCGAACACCAGAAATGAAGAGAGATGAGAGAGATGCCATACTTCTTCGATAAATGTTTTAATTCGTGCGGTTTTTTTTTTCAAAATTCCCCGCAAAAACACATTTCCAGGCACAAAGTTCGACATATTTGAGTGGAAAAAAGTGATTGTTGTTTACGCTTCAAATGACATATACTGAAATGACGTACAATGACAGTAGCATGTTCCACCGCATGTTCCAATGGAATAATACAAGTTACGCCATCTTTTAGCAACGATTAAGTTAGAGCTACTACCTCTCTTGCCACTTTACATTTTTGACAACCATTTTTCATATCGTTTTCTGAAGCCAAATTGACCAATCAGAGAACTGCATTTACGTTACTTCGTGAATAACCGTCAGAAATTCTTGAACAACTGTCAAAAAGCTTCTGAAATTCTTGATGGAGTCAGCTGTCAAGTTGGGCATCCCTATAATACTTCATTTCTGGCGAACATTTAGACAATTTCGAAATTTCGACGTCAAAATTATGAAATTTTGGGTATAGTGGGAGCATACTATCAGAACTTAGACTCAAATTTGTCCGTATAATACACTTCAAAACTGTAGCATTCCATAAATCGAAAAAACCATTTATGTCCGTTAATATTCGACTTATGGACGGTTCGACTGTATTTCAGTGCTGTCAGTACCACGTGGTAATGACAGAAAAACATTTGACATATCGGTGAAATTGTAACACATTCAACACACATTCTCTGTCTCTTTCTCTCTCTCTCTCTCTCTCTCTGAGTCAGATTTCGTCCACATTTTTGTTTCAATATATTGCATGAATCTTGCCTTAATGAATGGAATGAAACATCGTCCAAGTTCTTGCAGGACTCGACTTTCAGGCAATCCCCCGATCATTACTTGGCAAATATCCGTTTTTACTTACTCAATCTTTTGTAAGGTCGCAGGTAGAGACATTCAACGGCGACCAGGTTGCTCCTCAAAAAAGCAAACGAACTCATCACTGCTTTATTTGTAAGATCTCACGTTCAGCGTGAATTTTTGCAATGGAAGGCCTTATAAAGGCTGTCCCAAAATTAACTCAAGATTTGAGTAAAAAAAGAAGCAGTTTTTAGTCTTTATAACATTATTTCAATTGAATCAAAATTGTTTATGGAATATCACATCGGGCAAAGGACCTCCAAGGCTTCGCTGGCACGTATGCACTCATTTGTCGAAGTTTTAGAAATTTCGAATTTTGAAATTTTGACAAATTTAGAAATTTTATGAATGTGTGTGAATTTCGTTGATGCAGCGTCAAATTTCCCCTTGCAATGTACGCGTAGTTGCGGGCTTCTTAGCATAGGCCCCGCCTACAAATAACCCAAAAAAAAATACATCTATAAGTGTCAACTCAAACCAACTAGGGCGCCAATGCGGATCAGTGAAACAAGAGAGCACAGGAAATGTGGCATGCAGTTGAACTGTTTTATCGGCAGTATGGCATGTGGCTTGTGGCATCAAGAGAGAAACAACTGTGTTAGTCCAACACCATTAACAGCCACTGCTTGACCAGCTTCATTTTCAAAAAGTATGGTCCATTGACGCCCCCTGGCCAAAATCAGCACCAAACAGTAACACAAGCCAAACAGACGACTAATGTGTTTAGCCAGCAGTTCTCCAACTAACCAGTCCCCCTGAATTTTTGAATTAATCTCTTCACCGCTGACGAAGTTAAATCACTATTGTGACCAAATTCTGTATGAAATGCTAGAACCGTGCCTCCCAAACTAGAGATACCGTCCAATAATAAAACGCGTTGTTGTATCGAATGACGCTCCCTGTTTACCAACCCTAATCTTTCAGCTTGATTTGAGCTTGAATTGACTGCACAAAAGGCGTCTAATTCAAATCTTGAGTTAATTTTGAGACACCCTTTACATACAGACTCGGATAAAGATTCTTTATTGATTGAAACTGGGACGTCAAATCCGGACTACGACTTTGGATTGACTCATAAACGAATTGAGCTTCAATTCAGTAACCATTAATATTATGCGAGACTAGGCGGGATACATGTATGTTTGTGGACTTGTTCCATATCCTCCGCCGTCATTTCTTCAGTTCATCATTAATTTCTCCAAAACCTCGGGTTGAAAGGTTGATTTCTATTTTTGGTCATCTGACACGTTTTTCACACTTCTGTCAAAATAGAAACATTGTCATTCTCTCCTCATTCAAAGATCTGAGTTTTACTCAACAGATGCGAGACACCATTAACACTTTGAATCCTTGACATTTCATCAAACACGACCTTTATCCAGGCCATCACCAAGATCTTAGTCCCAGATCTTAAGTCTGTTTACTAGATACTCCGCCTAAGATCCGCCTCTAGATCTCAAAAACCTGATCGCACCGCGTTAGTCGAAACCAAATCAATTGAAAACCCCTCCCGATTGCAGTCCCAAAGCACGCAACGAATGATGTCTTGCATTAATTCACTTAAAATGTCATCGATATTGGTTATTTTTTTATTATCTTCAGCCAAGGAAATGTCATTATCGGATGTTTAATTTGTTCGACTTAAGGTCAGTGGTCTTGACTACATTGCATAGTAATTTCAGAGGCTCGCTTGTGAAGTCGGCTATTCACTTTGTTCATTATGAGTCGATAAATGGATCTGATGTCATCAGATGATACTCTGTAGGAATCGTTCACCCTTTTGCTCGTTCTTACAAAACAAACGACCATTTAAGTGACGCACAAGACCGCATGAACTGAAGCGATTCTTTATTGCGAAGATTTCTGCAACGACAATGTGCAAATTGGGCCTGTCTTGGTTCCATGTTGAAAGGAATGGACATTTAAAATCGGCGTGAAACTCATTCTTAAAGTGTATAATTTTGTGTCAGTGTTGCTGCGGCAGATGAAGGTCTCTGCAATTGAGGTTCAACTCTAGAGCGTGGACCTGGGTGAGTGGTCATGGCATACACTCCGTCGATTACAAGCGACGATGATTTCTGAGAGGTTTTTCTTGAGTATTTCTTCTGAATATTGACAGTGAATCAAAAGCGTGTCCCTCCTTCAAAGAATTTGCACACTTTCTCACTGTTTGACTTGGCAGCACTGTTCTTAGTGGCAGTCAATTTGACATTTCAGACTTCATTGTCTTGCTATCGTGAAAAAATAACCTATTCCTGAGCAAGCTTGGATATTATGTGGATTCGCTCCGAAACTTGTTATTCAGTTCGCCAAACTTGTCGTGCACGTTGGTGAGTGACGAGGCTCAGTTCTGGTACGTCAATTAATAAGATTGTCGAATCAAGGATGAAAACTTGCAGCTTCATCCTGAAGAAAGCCTACTTTTAGAGGTGCCTCGTGGGTTGGAGGAATTGTTAGCTCATATTTCTTCGAGGACGATGTCGACCTGATAGATGACGCCAAGAGCGTGCCTATCCTTTGTGATGGCCCGCTGCATTCAGTCAATCTGGGCAATGCCATCTATAATCCTACGCCAACATCTGATCGGATTTCTAGAAAATCGCGAGGCTAGTGAATTTTTCACGTCTCACATGCGGATGTGACAACCTGTCGGCGTGTCTGAAACCTTTTGTCAGTTGTTCGTCGGAGAGTCAGTTTCCGATCTTAATGGAGCAGCGATAAATTGTCATATTCAGACATGAGCTGGCCTCTTTGAAGGTTGTTAAAATCGACGAATAGGTGGGTGTTCTTGGGTATTTTCCATCATATCCCGCTGTGTGGAAATCTGACCTCCATATTGCTGATAAACGCATCACACAAGTCGAATTGAAGATAATGGGGAGTGACTGTAACAATCACATACCCCTGCGACCACGACAGATCTATTTCCTGACCTAGGACTTCAGAGCTAACATGGGAAATTGAAGATCTGTCTAGATGGAAGCTGATTCTGTTCGTTATTTTATATCTGCTTGATGTCCCATTTGGACACTCGACGAGGTGGTCCATGGTCATCCATCTCCATTTCCTTTGATTATCCACTGTTTTCGGAGTTGCTGTGCCCAGTTTTGGTCGGGCCTAAATAGTATCCTTAAGCCAGGCTGGTTCAGACTGAACCTAACCTCCTTTGTCCTCCCTCATGTCTGTTCCATAATTGAATGCGGCATTTATTGACCAGTTGTTTATGTGTTGTTTTACGTCAATGTTGCTAAATCCACGAAGAGGTGAAAGCTGAATAAAAGGAGTTACAGCCCCCTTCTTTGCGTGGACGTCTGCCTTCGGATTGCCCCCGTGGTTCTAATGCCTTGGCCTTATCAATTTTAAGCTATTTTCCTTTTCCGGCGAGTTTTCCTGACAACCTTTGAGATGAATGTGTAAATGTTTAGCTTTAATTTGCTAGGCTTGATGTTTTTGAATTTATTGGATTATTGTTGAAGACGCAATGTGCTGCTTCATTTATTGCAAAGCTCGGATGACTGTGAACTCTCTGGGGAGAGCCAGTGTAAGTGCTCACACATAACAGCAGAGCGTACGATTTTAAGCAGGCTCATGCCTCTGTAGTTGGCGCAGTCACATGGGTCACTCAAAGAATACTCCACTCCCCGGGAAAGCTTTTCTCTGAGAATAGGTTACAGATGAGCTGGCGCATGCGACCACTCAGACTATTCCCAGTCGACCATCCCCAGTTCAATTGAGCATCGCCCTCGTCTCTGTTGTTGGTTCCTGTTTCCTCTCTTGGAAGAACGACGGTGCAGGACGCCACAGAATGTGAACTTAGATGCGTGGATCATCTCACAGAACGAACCATTGAATAGAACTGAACTATCTTCTCTTAGGAACATTTAAAGAGCACTCACGGCTGTAGTGATAGATCTGAGCATCAAAACCAAAGCCTATGACATCAGTTACTTGAAACCGCAGGAAACAAACTTAGGCTTAATTTCAAATCATTTTTGCAATCTGTAACACCAAGATTATAACGAGTATTTAATGTGTTCTCATTCCATAATCATTTGCCTCTTCCTTTTATCGGATCAGCGATGAGAGACGTTGACCGGGGCTGTGCAAAACGACGTCATTATGAATGGTCAGTTTCATTTCCAAGAATATACGCGAGTCCTTATCTTACCTGGCACCTTAACTATTGACATTGCGCCTTGGCATCGCACACAGGCCGGCATGGCAGATGAAATCTTATTCTGAGAAAAAACTTCTCTGAAGAGCTGGAAGATTAAAATGAGATTGAGGTGAAAAGTCTTCTGAGAATATCCATCCTCTCCAGGATGACTTTGGTCGGTGGGATGCTATAATCATTCTTCAAACACGTCTGGATTATGCTGAATCAGTAGAGTTTAGAAAGGGAAGGTTTTACGATGCAAATTTATCAACACTCAAGTACAATGAGTCTACACAACGAAAAGCCCCGTGTGCCTACCTAAGTGCATCCTCAAGCCACTTAAACCTAGCTAAACACCATATTTAAGAAATCCCCTTGCCAACCAGACTTTTGATCGTTACAACCCCTCTCCGTCACAGATTCCTCTTCAATTGCTGTCTGATTCGATGGCGACAGACACTCACGACTTCTTCCCTGCAGTCAGTCACTTTAAGTTGACACTAACTTACGAGTGCTGTGTCTTAGAGCGAGCAGGCCACTTTGTATTCGCCTGTGAACGCGCTTCAAGTTTGATAGTCATACTCATAATTGATTGCTTAAAACATCGAGAACAAGAGTCTTAAACACACATGCGTTACGAATTTTAAGTGTCAACCCAAAGCACAGTTGTATTCTTCTCAAGGTAAATGACCAACAACTAAGATTGGGTTTTTTCGTTTATTATCCAGTATTCAACTCACCCGTTACATGGAAAAATTTACCAAGATATCTGGTATCCTCTCCGAATCTACAATTTTTCCAAGACTCCTCCGAGCACTCAACTTCGGTCAGACAGGTCTCAGATTATTGGCCAGTTAAGTGAATAAATATTTATATTTTCAGATTGATGAGTGAGTGATGATGGCTCTTTGAACTTTCGGATTCAGGATTTCTTTGTACTACCAGGGTCCATTACGTGGTTGCGAAAGCAAACTTGAATGAAACACATTTGTGATCTGGATGTCATTGTGAATGGAATTTTACATGGAACTTTACATGGTTACAATGTCTTCGACAGGAACTTTGACACATAACGGGGTATAACACGGCCATAACTTGTCGAATATTCGTTTTCGAAGCGTCAAGACAGCGAAGATTGATATTTTGGTTTCCCAGCAATTTCTTAACCCAGCGGCCACATATGACATGGCTTTGGTTCTCAGCGAAATAGCACGTCCGGGGAATTTCCCTTGCCAATGCGGTCTGTGTTGTGTGAGATGTGGCACCGCCTTGTCTTCCACATCCATATCTCCGATTGGAGACCAAATAAGGTCGGTCCTACCGACCAGAATTAATGGTCTCTTAATGTTGAGAAGGAAATGTGAACCAGTGCCACAACCAGACCAAATTTGAACACCATACCCTGACTTTTTATGGAGGTCATATGGATGCCTGTGTATCTCCATTTCCTTATATGATTGTTAAAACGCCAAAAATCAGTCACCTCGTCGCTTATGTTCGTCGCTTATGCATCCAATCGCATTCCGTGGTCAGGTGACTTCAATTCTTGAATGGATTGAAGTTCATTAGGCTGCGGTTCTTAAATTCAAATGCAGCTACACATAATTTGCGAGGTTTCGTCGAACTTCTCTTCAACCTACCAGGTTTCGCCTTACACTTTCGGGGTATCCAAACCTCGCGCTTTCCGTGAAACCGAGTTGCAGCCCCTTAAGTTAGTCCGTGAGAGGATGTCACACCGAATAAGCCTACAGCGTGGACTTAAGTTTATTTTGGTCATTTTGGTGCTCATTTTCTCTTTTTATCTCCCTCTATTTTCTGGTGTTCTCACACTGTTGTGTTACAGCTGTTTTGGGAGCCATTTAAAAATTGAGAGCAACTACAAGGCAAATAGAAGCCAACTTCTACCTCTCTTGCCCCTTAAAATTCTTGGCAACCATTTTGTATATCTTTTTCTAAAGCCAAATTGACAAATGAGAGAACGGCATTCACCATACTTCGTGAATAACTGTGAAAAAACTTGTCAAATGGGCTAGGGGTCAATCACGTCTAAAGTTGGCCAGCTCTATAATAATTCATTTCTGGTTACTTGCATGCTCGAGAAATAATGACATTTGAAAACACTTCAAATTTATGCAAAATTATTCGAAAACCTCGCTTGGTTCTGTGCCCAAATGCTGTGGTCGGAGAGGTTTGGACCCCCTTCAAATCTTTCACCAATGGCAGCCATACTCTCTGTGTTTCTGTGCATGGAAACTTCAGTGGCAGAGTCAGTCTCGGCACACTCAGATGGACGTTTATGACGACCATAATCTTACCGTAATGAGCAGAATCGCTATTTTCGGAGAACGCTTCCACAATTTTAACACGTCAAACCTTGGACTATGTAGGTGGGTAGGTAGCGGTGGCGAGTTCTGGTTAACAATAAATCTAAATTTTCCACGGGGATTTTACTTAGATCGCACAGATCATTGACAAAGCAGACTGCTAGTGTCAATCGCTGGGCTAAATGTAGACAATCTCGGGTGACAGTTCGGTTTGAGGTACGTGATTGGAAGAGGGATGTTCAACGAATCGTATACTTGTGTTCTTAAATTGTCCAAATTTCAATTAGTCGCGCTGGCTGCACTGAAGACTTAAGAGCTCAGGAACCCGCGACAGGAATGCACTTAATTTGAACTCATTTTTATTTATAATAAAAAATCCTTGTCGCGAACAATTTCCTACCGCACTGCGCTCTGAAATAATAAACTACAACCCAGTCATAAATCCTGTGTACAGTTCAAAAAATTCAAGGCAATCACATCGATCTGCAGTGCTGCACACATGTGCACCGAAAAATGTTCCCAACATCCCTTCCTATTGACCTTCGGAAAAATTCCCAAACCGAACCGCACTCAAAGTGTGTACATATTTGATGAAATTATCTCAAAAGTCGACAAATATTTACCAGAGGTCTCCCTTCAATTTGATAGAATCGATGGTATGAATGAAAATTCCCAAAAACAGGTCAATGACAAGACCTTCCCTACAATCGTCTGAGGTTTACACAAGACCCAATCTTTTACATGTCATTTTTATGATAATCTCCCTTTTTTCCGTCTATTTCTTTACTGCCAGACTGACCTTATGCGAGGTTTAGGCTTTTTATGTACGCCATTGCAGATACCTGCATAAATTTTTTGCAAAAGATAATCAAATCAAGTCGTATTTGGCAACACTGTTTTTGGGGGTACAACAAAAAAATGCATCTTCATTCAAAATCGCTTTAAATTTAATCTAAAATGCTGCCACCAATCACGTGATGAGTTTGTGAAAAGAAAGACAACGCAAATCTAACTCAAACCAGTTTCGTACATGGTACAAATTTATACAAATTTTTATGCGTGCCCAGGAGTCGTCGATTGGATTTTTGTTTTGCCTTCTCTGTGAACCATCCTCTCCCCCTCTCCCACTGTGAAATTGCGTATTTTATTTACACGAACACCTGCATAAGGCAATATGTACACAATCTAATTTCCCATCAAAATAGTGCCAAAAAAAAACGAAACACAGAAGAAAAAAATGAGACGAAAAACGAAACGAAATAAATAAAACCGAACACCAGCGAACCGCCGACTACTGCTTGATAATTACCATCAAAGGTGTGTGGTGTTGGGAGAGATACGAGACGACGGCGATGACGATACCGCGACACCGGGTACCTACATAATTTATTTACTTAAGAAATAAAAATAAGATAAAAACCGAAATTTTGTATCGGAAACTCATCGATGCACTGAAAAAATAAATATATTGAAATTTTACACATCTCACGCCATATACCAGTTTTTTTCTTTTTCTCTCTCTCAACATTTACACCTTAACATTTCGTTTCTCCCCAACACACAACTGAAAAAACAAAACGATTGAAAATACACACAAAAAAGCAGAAGAAAGAATTGAAATGAAATTTGTATGTAATTGCTTGTGTGATTAATCACAACAATCAAGTCGAGATTGAGCGATTTTTAGGACTACTCTAAACGTCCTAATTAAATACACCAAAATAAACATTATCTCCTGTGATGTATGTGCAAGCAGAAAATACAGAAGTTGCAGTCGTCATCATAACAACACGACGATGACCATATCAGAATCAAAATAATTCTATGACGTTACTTCGTCGAGCCGTTCTCTTTCGAAAACCAAAAGTAAATGGTATACAAACATCTGTGTAGACTTTTGTGCTTGTATCCGCTCCGCAGTGAAAATCTCTCCTCTACACAAGTAGTGCGCATCAGATGGGTAGTTTTTTTTTGTTCACTGCTGTACCTGCGCAAAGTGTCGTCTGACACAAGTATACAAGTGTAATGTGGTAGTACCACACTCTCTATGCACACTTGTTTCCACCAGGATGTGGGTAGTGTGTGCAAAAAAAAAACATACACACACAAAAGCCAAATACGCACACCCGCAGCCAAGCATTCTGAAAATTTCTTGTGCCCATGTTCACATACCGAGGGAAGAAGACAAAATCAAAATTGAACAAGAAGAGAGTTCAAATTCCATACACTCACAACACACACACACACACAGAAGGAAATACATAAATCGATCCGACTTTTTTCGGTGTGTATGCACTCGCACTCACAGATACAATTCCATTCTCGGTTTTCTGCTCTTTATAAAAGTATTTAGTACGAGCAGAGACTTTCAGTCGCCGTCTGACACTTGCTAAAGTAACAGTACATTCTTAAAAGACAAAACCATAAAAAAAAAAAGATATCTTTCAAATTACATATAGTATACATATATTTTTTATAATCGCTTTTTATAACGAGTAACTGTAGAGAGAAAAAAAAATTGTGAACCATATCTCCGGGGAGCTAGTGCAAACAAAATTTTATCAAAAATCTTTAAAAGAAAAAGCTCACCAAAGCTTTCGGTTAAATTTCCTTTGGAAACTCTGTGCTTGTGCCGGTTATTTCAGTTTAATTGAAAATCGGCTGAAGAAGAAATATCTGCTCCCGCACCACGAGCACAATTCGCTTAGATAACCACCGTGTGGTGTCCGTTTCATCCATCAAAGTGCACCGCAAAGAGCAGAAAATCAAGTGAAACACCATTTTCTAAAGTGAACTCATCTGTGATTTATTCAACCAAAAAAAAGACAAAGGAGGAAACTCCAGCAAAAAAGAGAAATCAACTTGATCTCGCAAAAGTCTACTTAAACAACATACAAAATTAAGCAAATCTACTTATTTTCACTGTGTGAAAAAATTGAAATCTATAGTACAAACATGGGTACCATGTCGCTACGTCAGCCAGAGAACTGGCTCTATGAAATCTGGCAGAAGGGCCAAGATAGCCCGTGCTATGTGATGGTTCCGAATGCAAAAGTATGTATATTCATTTTTTCCTGTGACCATATTTCTATTATTTAACACTTTCATACGCACCCCCGTCAATCAAGCAAGACAGACTTAATTTGCGATCAATCGCTAAGCAGCTGTGTTTCACACCAGCTTTGATTTTTTCTTTACATAATCCGTTCGACAAAAATTGATATGAATTCCCTGGTTGAGGCGACTCAACTGGGGAGCAATGAAACGAAATTAAATGCATTATTTAATCAGTGTGTGGAAACAGAACTGCTATGAGACTGCACTTATCTTTGTGCACACAGCGTGATTTGGCGAGTATTATTTGTCTTTGTTCTAGTTACTGAATAGATTCATATATTTCTGCGTTGCGAAATAGTGGGGAGTTGTCGATAAGAGATACTGCAGCTGCAACCTTCAATTGGCTATCAGTCGCTCAGAACATTGACCGGATTTGACTTGATCTCGCAAAAGTCTACTTAAACAACATACAAAATTAAGCAAATCTACTTATTTTCACTGTGTGAAAAAATTGAAATCTATAGTACAAACATGGGTACCATGTCGCTACGTCAGCCAGAGAACTGGCTCTATGAAATCTGGCAGAAGGGCCAAGATAGCCCGTGCTATGTGATGGTTCCGAATGCAAAAGTATGTATATTCATTTTTTCCTGTGACCATATTTCTATTATTTAACACTTTCATACGCACCCCCGTCAATCAAGCAAGACAGACTTAATTTGCGATCAATCGCTAAGCAGCTGTGTTTCACACCAGCTTTGATTTTTTCTTTACATAATCCGTTCGACAAAAATTGATATGAATTCCCTGGTTGAGGCGACTCAACTGGGGAGCAATGAAACGAAATTAAATGCATTATTTAATCAGTGTGTGGAAACAGAACTGCTATGAGACTGCACTTATCTTTGTGCACACAGCGTGATTTGGCGAGTATTATTTGTCTTTGTTCTAGTTACTGAATAGATTCATATATTTCTGCGTTGCGAAATAGTGGGGAGTTGTCGATAAGAGATACTGCAGCTGCAACCTTCAATTGGCTATCAGTCGCTCAGAACATTGACCGGATTTGATTTGGTTATCAGTGAATATGTTTTAGAATTTGAGAGTGCCTCAGCTCACATAGGCTCTGCTTCTTTTCTCAATTCTTCTAATTCCTACCCTCTCGTGGCAGCTAAGCAGAGGCGGCACACAAGAGACTTGCCGAACAACGTGACTTTGAAGACAGGCCACTTCTAGAATTTGCTGCACGAGACGGCAAACGTTTGCAAATTGATTTTTTTCTTAGAAAAGTCTACAAACTGCCTGCCTGTGGTGGTTTCTTTTGTGTTTCTTCTCCTTGACTTTGACCGTCGTTGTCTGCTTCAGCTGGCATCGAATTAAATTGAACATCTTGTCATGCCATGGCAAAGAAAGCCTAGACACGTCCCGTCAAATAAAGCCAGATTTAGCATTTCTTTTGCTCTTCAGTTCGATGTACAAATATTGATTTGCTTCATATTGGTTTAATTTACAAGCGAAATTGGAAAAAAAAATCTAATTCCTGTCTTGACCTGTCTTTAAAACATTTAATCGATCGTAACTTTCACCTTCACATAAAACACTTCCGCTCTGATGATTTTTATGTAACTCGAAACTAACGAGTGGAATGAGTTGAACTTGTTTTCTTTTCGATTTGGCAAAACTGTAATTGGGTCTAATTTCCTCAAAATCCATTCGAGCGCCACTGTAAGACAACACCTTCCAACTTTTACTGCCATCGTTTGGTCCGCGGTACTCCAGACAAAATTAAGAGATCACCAGCAACTTTAATGGGTTTGTCTTTTCAACAAGACATAAATAAAATAAATCTCGATTTAATGTGTGGGGAAAAAAAACCGAGATGATTAATTTCATGCCGCTGTTTAAAAGAAGACATTTGATTTTGAATATTTTAATATTCTGCTAAAAATAATTGCAAACCTGAATTTTGTACGAGAGACAAGGCATTGATTTGTTGTTCGTAAGCGATTGCAACGTTGAATAAATTTTATTTTTCATGTGTTGTCGTCCATTTTGTGTATTTCTCTCAAGGATATGCTCATTCCAATGGGGACGGGTTTCTCTTGTTTTTGACATTTCGCGAAGTGAAGGTCGTTCTTGGGGTGTTTTTTAAGTGCTCTGACATGTTGTGACAAACAACAAAAACAATCGAATGCACTCAAATTGGCTTGGGGTGTCACCGCTGGCCCGGAGTCCTTCTAGGTTGTGTTATGAGCTCAAATGGCTCTCAGATCATAGGCTTCTTCAGCGATTTTGTTTCTTGTCTTGTCTGAAGTTGCATGATGCAAAAGAAATGTGTGGAAAATAAAGTATACAGTCGCACGAGCATAATTTTGGAATTTGGAACGTTCACACCACAAAACCGCATCAAATTGCCACTCGGTGTGGGTGGAGAGATTGTTCAACTATTCATCTTACGTTTCCGGATGCGACCGCTTTGTTTGTTTACGTAACCATACGAGGTTGCTGGCTTACCCGACATATATGAACGGCTATATCTAGTCTATATCTACGATCGTGAACACTGCCTGGTCTGATTGGTGCTCATTGGATCGGTGGAGTCGCATCAGAATGGTCGACATTGTGTGTAAAGAATGTGTACTCAGAGGCATGGTGATTCAATGTGAATCTTCAATCCGAGTACAGTACACCTCCGTTCATAGATCTCAGCAGGGCATAACTGAGTGGAGTGAACGGAGTGAATTTCTCTGTCTTTCAAGACAATTGTGCCTCCTTAAATACCTCGTAGCTGCTGGCTACATCCTCGAACGTTCACTTTGTCCGCATAAACTAAGTTGGCCAGCACTCAGGACACTTATCACCGACATAACAGGGAACTGCTCTTTTCACACACTTTTTGATATAATGGATCCTCCGTAAACTCATTTCTTCGGAAGCTCCATGAATGAGGTCTGTACACAAACGTCACCTCCTCTGCTCGTGCTCGCACCTCAGCTCCTAGAGACCTATTTCTTCAATAATTTGGGTGAGCTGCATGGCATCAGCTTAAACCAACGAAATCCCTTGATGCATGAGGAGAAGTGGTATCACATTGAGGTTACATTGCCCTATGAGTCACTTGAGCCTAACCTTGATTACCAAGAGGACATAAATGAGACCATGAATCTCCCTCCCTATCACATGAGTGTTCCTGATTTTTTCCGCAAAACATAACGGAAACAATTAACGACGGCGTGTTAATTGTGCTGATTTTGTGAATGAAATGTAATTTTGCAATTATTTAAATGTTTAAATGTTCCTTATTTTGAATCATTAAACAAGATGTTCCAATTATGCGAACATTTTCATAAAAAAAGAGATATTTTCTCCTAACCCCAGATTTTGTATTTTTAATTGAGATAAAAATATCCAAACTTTTTATCAAAATGCTATCATTTTCCCATTGATCTCAATTGACACCTGCTGTTGGATGGGAAGAAGGTACAACAATCCAAAACCAATTTTTTTTAAAGTTCCTCTTATCAGAAATATTTTTAAGCACCTCCATCCACAAACAACATTAATTACATAAGCAACAAAGTTCTCGGCTTTGGCAGCACTGTTCTTATAAGAAACGTCAAACCAAGCACATGAAGTGAGTTTAGAATCCAACGTCATGCTAAATCACTTTCGCACTTTTTTGTGTGACATAATCGTCGACAACTTGTGCAGATTTTCCCGTCCATTAAAATCTGCCTTCATAGATAAAATATAAACCAATCCATACAACGAGTCAGCAACTTATCGTCTGCCTAATCGGAAGCACTTGAAATTAAACTACCCCTCGTTTCTATTTCAAGCAAAAACCGACAAAATCCGTGGAAATTTGTTCAATTTCTGTTGAATGCATGTTTTGCTCCTGGAATGTCTTCTACAAAAATGCTTTATCATGTTGATAAATTCTGAGATAAGATATGACACGAATTACATTCAGATAAGTGATGGAATGACTCTATTTTAAGCCTCTGTCCACCACTTATCGCACAGATGTTCTGTGGGAATTTGAACACAACCACTACCAGCGATCGTAATACTTGCTCAGGAGTCTTGATCTTCTTGATCTCGTGCCAAATACACTTACTCATTCATCCACCTCTTCTCCCTCCGTCTTCATTCCACAGATTATAGATTTGCTCAAACATGTTTCCCTGTCACATTCGCCAATCTGCCAATATTCTTCATCTAATGGCTGGCTGACGTAAGCTTCCATAACAGTGTCAGCAGCATACGTTTGCCTTGATTTCTTCAGGTCTCATGATGGTCCGACATGGTCTGGGTCTATAAATGACATTTTGTCACGCCAATATTAAATCGCAATTCATCGTCTAGATCTGTGTTCCTCTCGTTTGGGGACACAAAAAACCTGATTATCAGACAATCTAAAGCTCTAAATATACCCCTGAGATACTCATTTGGATGATTTTGAAGAAAACGCAATCAAATTTAACATTCTTGTCGTTCAGAAAATTTGCCTACGCCCCCGCGCCTCCTCCTTCGGATTGTCTAAATTTAGATCGAACTAAAAATTATTTTTAAAAGCGCGAAAAAAAGCATGCAAACATTCTAGTCAGCCGTTCGTTGTGTTGAATGGGAATGTAAAACATGGTTCTAAATTCATACCAACCACCGGACAATGTCGTCCCCACCTTGAGCGCAGACGAATGCGTGATGAATGATTGCGGAGACCATAATTAAATATTCAGCTTGCTTATAAATTGTACTCTTTTTTTTTTTTTGTTATTTATTGTCATTTGTTCACTCGTGTGAATTTAGCTGATTCACATGCAGGTGCTAAAGTTGATAAGGCGAATGTTTTGATGGGAGACTGCTTGCTGTATGGTGTTCGCTAGTAAATTAATTAGGCACTTATATTTACTGCTTCACACACTTTTTCTTGTTTATCTCTCAAAAATGGGTCATCGTTTTTGTTTTCTGTTGTTTGTGTTTTTTTTTGTTAATAACTTCCATACGAATCCATTTTTTCAACAACATTCGTGCAAGTTACACTCAACACACCAGAGTCGTCGGCGAACAGACCTGGTTTTGATAAGTCACTCACATGTTCTGTGCTATCATATTTTGTGTGAGACTTTGACTTTGACTACGCACATACGTGGAATGTGCCACTATTGCGATCCGTAATTGCAAATTCCGTATCGTAATATTCGACAGGCGGTGCGCGGGCTGATTCATTCGTGGGAAATTTCATATGTATGTACAGTGAATGGGGAGACTGCCACCGTGCTACATAAGAAATGGCCGGAGGCCACCTGTGATTCATACGTTGCCAGGGTATGTTCTTGCGAACGCACAGTTGATAGATAATCAATGAAAGAAGGTGGCTTCATTGATTGTCTCTCCTTTTTTTGTACATATCTGCTGGGCAATGAATCGCGTGATTTTTGTTTTTAATAACTTCTGAGTCATTGAATATGATGAGCCCTAACCTCTTATTTGGGGGTATGTTCTTTGTAACCACGCCATGATCACGTATGAAGCCATGACAATACTGTGAAGCAGTTCGCATTTTGTTTGAGAGTATCGAGTTCAGTTGATTGGACGTTGCTGATGTTTAATGTGCAACAAATTGCATCATTCACTTCATGAATGTTAGTTACTCACTGTGAATTGAATGTCATGAGGAATTGTGTGTTTTCTGATTAATCTGAAATAGTGACGGCTGACGAAGAGCATTGCTCTCTCGCACAACTCTTTCCCTGCCAGGCAACAAGAATGATTCATGAAATAAGCATTGTAGCCGTTCACTCGTAGGAGACAGCGACCTCCCTTGTTAAGGGCAACCACTGCTGCAGTATTTTTTTCCTCTGAACTCCGTAATAGCTTGGATATGTCCACGCCTGTTTCTGTGCTTTGAAAGTTAGAAGTAACTTTATCTAATAAGAAATTGGTCTCAGTGGGATGTGTGCCCCCTTCACAACCAACAACCTTCATAATTCACGGATCCACATCTCTCGAGTCAGTTGCAATGGTTCTAAACTGCTTAGATCTTCTGTTTTCTCCTTAGCATAGAGAACCAGGGCATCTCCAAGAAGCTATTTGCAGTTGTGTACACCAATTTGAATGTGACCCTTCTCGACTTGTCTGCAAGCATTGTCACGGGCGTCCTGTGCTGCTTTCTCCCACGGACTCGGAATCAGAGACGGATCTGTAACTAAATTACGCCTTGGTTCTGTGAACGACTAATTAGACTTGGTTGAATATTCTCCGCCAGCAACGCCAATTCGCACGCAGAACAATTCTGCCTTTAACTCGCTCGAGCTTGTGAAGGATACTCACTCACGGTCAATTATTTTACAGTCTTAGTGACATATCCCCACTTATTGAACTTACATCCCAAAACCAATTCTTTACTAATCTTCCAATTCTCATCTCCTTTCAGGATCTGGTGAAATCTCATCTGATGATAGCCGTTCGAGAAGAAGTCGAAGTGCTAAAGGAAAAAATATCCGAACTTATGGATAAAATCAATCAACTTGAAGTGGAGAATACTATTCTAAAGGCAAATATGCCCCAAGAAACACTCCATCAGTTGCAATTGCAAACCCAATTGCAAATAACTGGAAGTGGTGCAAGCAACATAATTGCTCAACAACAAACACCACAACAGCAGCAGCAGCAGCAGCAAGCTCAGCCCCAGCAGGCACAGCAGCAATCAGCTACACAGCAAAGCCAACAGCCATCACAGCAGCAGCAAAATCAACAGCAGCAGCAACCAACACCACAGGCTGCCAATCCCGCAAACACAACAACAAATGGTCCAATGTCTTAAGCAGGGACAATCAAAACACTGAGTAAAACAAGCAAAACAACACTAGGTTTTGTCTTGGGATTTTTTTTGCAAAACAAACAAAGAAACAAAACAAAAAAGAAACAATGAAAAGAAATGAAGAAATCTTAGAAATTTTATTTAAGTGATGTATAACTCTTCTGTTTTCAAGAAGAGCGCTACAGGGAGATGTGAAGCAAACTGTTTAACGAGACGGGCGTGCGGCGGAGAGAACGGGAAAACTACAAATTAATAATCACATTAGAACTAATCAACAATAATTAACAAGAGAAAACGCAACTATGCCAGTTTGTGTCCTCCCATTTTTCAACAACATCTCGTTTTGATTTTTCTTCTTTTCCGCTCTCTCTCTCTCCCAAAAATTTAACCTACAAAATATACGTGCAAGACGAAAACAAAAAGAAACAGCAATTTAGAAGTGTGATGAAAAGAATCACGCGCTTAACGGTGGGGGAGAGAGAATGGATGTTGAGCTTAGCACGAAAACAAAAAAAAAAAAGTTTTGAATTGAGCAAAACGGCAGCAAAAAAAATCGCATGCGTAATAATTTATATCTATGTAATCTCAGCAATTAACTTTTCGTACATGTAACAGGTAACACGACTTCATCGTACTCTCTTTTGTTTCTTTTCCGAAGAAGGAGACGAAGGAAACATGCCTTCTTCGAACGGTTTTTGAATATGTGGCGTGTTATCTTGTTATATTCGCTGTTTTGTTATTTGTTGTTTAGTTATTCGTTTCTCACTCATATCATTCTCGCGAGAAGATAAACGATCAAATCGGTGTCAAAGAAAAGGAAGCAAATAAAGAAACACGTATTTTAAGCAAATGCTAGACGAGAAAGGAAGGAGAATAATACTTTGTGCACTAAGTAGAATTTTACTCAAATGATATTAGGAAGAAAACCACACACAAAGAGAACACAGCAAGTGTAGAGAATGATGGAAATCAAATTGAAATTAAGAATAACTAAGTGAATTGCATGATAACATAAAAAACACACAATTCTTGTACAGTTTTTTAACATAAAAAAAAATCTTCAAATGTGATAATAATTTGCATAAAATACATTAAATATTACTTTTTTTTTTTGTAAACAAAATAGCCAACTATGATATATTTGTAGAGCGTACTGCCGAACACGAGCAGTCGGTAGAGATCAAAAGAAAGGCCTGAAAAAAAAAACAACAACAGACAAATGACATGAAACTGAAAATGAAGAAATCAAATCAACAAGTTGGATGTTTTTCCTTTTTTGATAGAAAACAGAAACTAAGCATAATTGTATTGTTAACCGAAAGAGAGACGTTCTTCTTTGTTTGTTTTTCGTTTCCATTTCATAGAAAAGTTCTTTTCCTATATACGTACATATATATTTTTTTACGAAATTGTTTAAAAAAGAAAGAAATGATATAAAAACCTAACAAGAGTATATGAAAGAGAAACACTAAAAGGAAATAAATTAGAAAACGTTTAAATGTAAAAAAAAAAACCAAAATGTAAATAATAACCCATGAACATAAAGAAGAGGAAGAATTCCTTATTTTTGTATTTAAGTAATTTAAACTACGATGTAAAACTATTAATTTTTGTTTTTCTATTTTATTGTTGTTCACGGAAATTTTCATTTATTTTGATTAATTTTATTTTATATGTATGTATATATATCCAAAACGAAAGAAGAAGAAGAAAAAAAGCAAAGCAAACAGTAAACAAAAATGCATTACGATGTTGTTACTCAAAAATCGGATCGCCTTTCAAGAATGCGAAATGGCGCAAAATGCTTAAAAGGCATGAACACTTGGAGAGATCGATTTGATTTTGAGACTCTTTGAAACAAAAATTTGAACAAGAAATGTTGTAGAAATGGAAGAAAATGAAAGAAGATGTAAAATGAAAAAATTGTATATTCCTATAGAGACACTAATTGTCTGTGGAAAAAAGTGCTTCAAGATGGTTGCACGCTAATCTAATCGCGTCCTTAAAACGTCAACTTACTGTTTTGTCTTGTGCTCTGAGACGTGTGCGCGTGTGTGTTGATTTCGTTTCACATTCTCATCTCATCGTCTGTCCTGTTGACGGAATCGAGCGAAGCAGACACCACACTCACCTATCTTATAAGAGTTATTTGTGTTGTAAAAAAAAAAGAGAGAAACATTGCTTAAATAAAAAAAAACACATTCTGTGATCTGCTATGATTTAAATTGTTCTTCTGTTACTCGCCCTACTTTGGTTTGTCTGTAGAAAAGCACTGTGTGGTTAGCTGATTCGCCCGCTTCTGTCACAAGGATCATCCCTCATCCTTCGTGTGTGTCTTGTTTCTGTTCTCGAGGCGGCAAAACAAATGGTTGACGTTTAAAAAAAAAACAACACAAAAAAGTGATGGATATAGATTGTAGATTGACTATTTATGTTTCAAAGAGTCGACGAAATCGATGAAAATTTCAATTCACTAAAACTACATTTTAATCTAAACCGAAAGGCAAATGCAAGTAAATACACTCTATATATGCTAAACAAAAAATATGAATAACTATAAAGTAATGAAATAAACAGTTTCATGAGAAGAAAATCTAAGCAAATGAAAGAAAAGAAAAAAAAAACCAATCAAGTTCCAGCACTAGACTAAGGCTCAATAAATATATATGAGAATATGTACCCCTACACAGCAGAAATAATGATATTTTATGAACAAAATAAAGAAAAAAAGAAATGATTTAGTTAGCAGCTCTAAAATGAACCATTTGTTTTTTCTTTTCTGATTTCATACGTAAACAAAAAGAAAACCACAAGCAGGTGAAGTGGAAAATAACTGATTTCTTATTTATTATATTTCTTAGATTTAACAAAATGCAAAAGTATGCACGAGAATTTATATATATACATATTTAAAGGAAAAACAAAATACACAAGTATTTTTTTTTTGTATGTTATTGAAACAAGGAAAACATAGTTGAAACTCCTAGTCTTCTTATATTTTTTTTTAACAACTAAACACTAAGTTCTTGTAATTAAATTCATGAAAGAAACTGATCGCTTGAAGAAAAATGACTATACACGTAGAATCATAGTATTTCACCTATCCTTTATACTATATATTTTTTTTTAATTTTTACCTCTTATTTTGTGTCGTTATTTAAACTTATGAGATTTAGAACACAATCATTATTTAAATAAAAGAAAAAACAAAACATACATTTATAAAAAAAAACACCCGCACTTTTGTTTAATTTTTGGTTTTTTGGATTGCATTCGTTGTTTTCGTTTGTGGAAGTTGTTGACATGGCATTGTATCACTTGGCTGCTGCGTGAAACTTTGAAACGAAATGCGATGTTTACAACTTTCTGGTAAATATTCTAATTTTATTTCGTTCGCTTTTTCATTTGTTTATCTTTTTCCCTGATTTGTGCTACTTGCAATTGTGGTAGTCTACACTAGACAAGCCCCCTGTGACCTAGAGGGTGTATGATTATCAATGAAATCCGGTTCGGCTCTCATCTGATGATCGTCACACTGCTTCAGTCTGACATCAGCTTCCCATGATAAGCTGAAGCAGACTTTCATCAAGCTCTCGCCAGTGGCATTTCACGTTCAACACCATGACTGTGAGGAGGGATTTGCTCTTGTTTGTTCAGACATTTGACCCTGATATGTTTATCCTCCACGGCTTGAGAGCATAAGCCGAGTAGCAACTTAGTGAGCATAGGCAGCTCAATTGCGCTGTTCTATTTTCAAACAGTCAAGAACTTTCCATTTTGAATCACCACTTGTTGCTTGGTGTTAGATTTCCCCCATTGAATCTATCAATAGCCTGTGCAGACACGCAAAGGGAGTTAAATTGAACGCATTCTTTGTGTTGATCTAAATGAATTGTTTTCGTGGATTGCCATCATCACACCCATTCTCCCGCCGCGTCGTCGCATCGTTCCTTCTGCAAGCGGAAGATTGCCAATAATTTGTTTACCGCGTAATGGCATGTCTTCTACTTTCGCCTAACCTTGGGTGACTTTGGTTCAGGCCTCCCCGTATATGACTGCTGCGTAGATTCACATCTAAATATTAAACACGAGCGGAGATTCGTGTAGGTTTTTATTGTAGGCCCATGCAATTTGCAATAGTCGTCAACATTCGAATTAGACACCCCTCGCTTTGCTCTCATATTCTCGTTGATCATGCCTTGTGGCAATTAGTTATTTTAACACTCTGACATGGCTTCTATCTCGATTAGAACACACAATGGAGAATTACCAGTTCACATGCACAACTCATCAATGCGATAAGAAATTTTATTCCGGCACATGACCTCAGCGGTGTTCGAGTGTTGAAAACATGTAATATTGATGGCTTACACGATTGCATAATACTTGAAGTTCTGCATTTGAAGTGTGGTCATTGTGCTTGTTTTTCTCTTTTTTGTTTTGTTTTTGCCCACCCCGCCAGAGCACACCCGCATTCGACTGATGGGTATTACATGACTCGGCGAGAGAGAGAGATCATTTGTAAAGGCGACTATTCGTTGCGGTGATTAAAACAATTTACCACTCCGACAGTGTCAGTTGGATTAGGTATTTTTTAGGAATTTATCATGCTCTCGCTGAGGCTCGACTTTTCATACATAGATCGGCTTTCTTATTGCCGTTGCCTTCCTAAGTATGTCGTCACGTTTAATAATTCGTTGTGTGACGATGAATGTTGATTAATTTCGATCGCAGGGCAATTAAGAAAAGGGGGTGTGCAGAGTTGTGCTCGTGCATGGAGTTACTAGCAGGAGATAGCAGGCATTCAGAATAAATGATTATGGAAGCAATTAATTGCGGAAAATGTTTTGAGGGATGGTATGTGAATGTTGTAATTTCATGAAGAGGTGTCGCACGGTCTGGTGGGAGTGTGTTTGCCAACCCCTACATTTATGAGCATTTCCTTAAGTTGAGGCGGTGTGTTTGTGCTTTGACTTTGCGAAATGAAATTTTAAGTGTCTAGTAGTAATTTTTGTTAAACTGTTCACTTTGTAGAGTACAAAGGTTGGTTCTTTGAATTGGTCTGGCTACGAGTTGGTAGTTGTTGCTTCAGTTTTAATGTGCTTTGCTTTTACATCAATGTAAGTGTGGCTAGCCAACCAAATCAATGCGTTTGCAGAGAACTTAGGTTAAGAAGGTTGGATTGGATGAAGACGAGTATATTCGCAATTGCTGAGGCTTAGTAATCGTCTTATACTTCGTGATCACCCCAGATATGAGGCTCAATTAAGCAAGCCTCTCCAGTCACGTTGCTTTAAGTACCCTAAACACCCATTTACCCTATCTACCTAAGCCTTTCCCCATAGCGCGAACACTTGACACCTCTTGCTGGTGACCTCATCTTCTTCTTTGCGTGGCGCTGCAGTCCGAGGAGAACCTGAAGAAGTCTGTCCTTCAGCTAGTGACATCTTACCTAGTTGTCGCATGTTGGTTGATGTCTTTCCCCACTTTAGACACAGGAATTCTCTAATGCGACTCGGAGTCGCATTAGAGTCCATATCTAGAGGGAATCATATTATATGAGAAAGATCTTGAATTTATTCCTATTGGACTTAGATCATTTGCCCATCACATCTCCGCTGCCAGCGCTTTAGTCAAAGCCAGTCGTATTGGCTTATGCCCATTTCGCAGCCAGCTTAACGCTGCTAGATCACATGTACCTTGCGTTCGCCATGAATCAGGCCAACTTTCTTCCTCCTTCAATTGCAAGCACTGCTCAAAGATCTCACCGTTCACAAAACAAACTGCTGGCTCGGGTGGTACTCCCCATTTGCTTATTAAGAGATTCTCTTCTTCACTGGCAGAACCACTGTGTGAGCTTTGTCATCTACCGCCTTCGCCGGGTCTCATTTCGAGATAAATGGCAGCACCTACCCAGCCAGTCCCTGAAAAGGACGAACTTACTACGAGCTTTGTCATTTACCCTCTTTGTCCGGTCCCATTTCGAGATAAAAGACAGCATTTACACAGCCAGTCCCTGAAAAGGACGAACTTACTACACCCTCCAACGACCAAGCCACACCATAGTCAGCTTACGAAATACACTGACGCTCTTACTGACAGGCGGAATCCTGTTTTATCGGACAATCTATTCTTCTATGATTTCGAAATATACCCTTTGAATCGTTAAATGCAAGTTGGTTTGGATGGTGTACCCCAAGGTTCCGTTCTGTCTCCTATACTCTTTTTCATTTTTATAAACGATATCTTATTTGCTCCTCCGCTCTCCGATCTCCACTTTCATATTTGTTTCGAGACAAACTTCCTTCTCTTACTGCAGCGTATGTGAATTGAATTCCGATCTTGACCGACTCAAATTGAGAAGGATTGAGTGCTTTTACAACACTGCTATTCGATCCCCTGTGTCGATGAAAACGATGGACTTTCCATCATTGACACGTATCCAACATTTAGTTGGAAGGATCACATGCTACGAAGTCCTGTCTTGCATCCGCCTTAAACAATATCGGGTCCGTTGTCCTCAAGACCTGTCTGCCGGAATCCAAAGGAGAGCGAAACTCCTGGGATGCATCAATTCAGTCAGTCGACCCACCTCAACCGAATCGGTTCACAGGCCGGCACTTGTTTTCTAACCTTTGTAGTAATTTCAATCAGGGATGTGAGCTAGCTAATCGCATTGTCTCGGGATGGTCATCAATTCACTATCAAGTGCTGTGTAGTGACTCCGGGCACGTCGAACAGCGAAAAAGCACTATGACATTGGTTTTTAAGTGTTTTCATGAAGGTACAGTTCACTGTAAAGCGGCCCATACACAGCACACCTGTCCCCTGTGCTTGGATTGGGCAGTCACTACTTTTTGGTCTCACAAAATGAAAATTCATTTTTAGTGACGAAGTGTAATCTGTGGCATGTGTGACGAATAGAGACACCGATATATGGTGTGTATGGCCCACTAAACCCCTCCGTTCCATCTTCCACAGCGAGGAACTTGCACATCCGGTTAAAATCTTTCCTAATCAGATTCGAATTGTTGCTTCATTGTTCACACTAATTCATTTGCCAATGAACTGCGAATTTTCTTCTTTTTTTGATCTCCCATTAAACACCCGCACGAGATAAAAACTGCTCTCGTTCTGTAACGACTACAATTCAATTAATTGTATAATTAACCACACTTGCCCAAATTTGGATGTAGGCCAAAGGGAAACACGGTCGCCCCCAGCCAAATTTGGCATTCCCATGAAAGCCACTTTTCTTTTTCACAGTCCCTGCCAAATTCCGAGACCTTGCAGAAGAAGGAAACAATGTTTTTCCGATCATCATCTAAGTGAGTAAGCAAACCACAGTCTGCAGAGCCTCTCTATTTTTAATTTCATTGTTGGACTTGATGCAACCAATCGTTGAATGAGATTCGAAATGAATTTGGTTCAATGAATTTATTGCATTCACCTAGCGGCCTTTGAGAGTATTTCTGCTTTGGCAGGACTCTCACACAACGGATAGACAATTTTTGTGCGGACTTAAGGTGTGCGAGAACTCATTTGAGAATGAAAACTAAGGTGTTGTGTGTAGATCGTGACATCATTGATTTCCTACATTCGTGTCGAGGAAAATAGATTCTTCGGAATTTTTTTTTTCTCCTCTCTCACTTTTCTGATGGACGTACTCAAAAGTAGAGGATGCCATACCTAGCCCCACATCAAGTCCAAACATGTATTCCCCACCAATGAACGACCTATGATTCGGCGATGACGACACGATGGTTTCTCGTGTATTTCACTTACTGAAGGTTAAGTTAAAGGTTTGCTTTGGGGCTTGGAGGATTCAAGGGGATGTTGGCAACGCGGTTTCTGAGGCTCCAGCTATCTCGGCGAAGGTTTCTGATATCTGCCATGCCTTTAAGTTACACCTTATTTTGCGTTTTGTCAGTCAAGCACATGTGAAAGTATTCCAGTCTTTTGTGACCCAATCTGTCTCCAACCTTAAGCCTCCGAACTTCTCTTCTAAATAAACCCCTGCTCCTTCCTTCTGCGCCTGTTGGCAAGTCTGCCAATGGCTCGTTCTTGCTTCAAACAATCACTTCACAGTATTAGTGTCAGCCATCTTTATCGATTTATGAAGCGGTTGGCATGATTGACTAGATAACACAATGAGCCTACACTGGCCTAAATGAGACTGCTTCTTGCTGGGACCTATCCTAACCTACTTTCCTGTCATTTGCTGAATAAACACCTGCTTTAAGTCAAGCCAAGGCCCATTCGTCGCACAATTCCGATCTTATTTCAAGCTATTTAAGTTTGCCTTACTGTTTCCCTGTTTTGTTCCCTTCTGTGAGGAGTAAATTTCACAAGACACCTGGCTACTGTCCAAATTATTGCCGCTCACATTGAGGGACAGTCGATTCTGTTGATGTTTTCTTGCTATTCCGACGCTCCATGTTTTCAGTTCTGTGACTGTACCAATTTCGTTCCCATAGCTATGTTATCCAGTGCAGTCCACCAGACAACTTAGGCGTATGTCAACTTTGGTCCCTAAACGTCTGCAGCCTATTTCGAAGTTCGTGGCAATAATTTTGTGACAATGCCTTTCCTCGCAGGTGTGATCACCTTCGCCTTTATTTGCCATTTTCACAGGCGTCAAGTTCGATGTGGCTTTTTTGGCGCTTTCCATTGTTTGCTTTCCAACTAAGGTACATGGTCTCCATTGTGGCTTGTGGTATATGATGCTTTCTCAAGAATGAAACCGTGGATTCACGCCACATCCCCGCTGGTCCATCTCGTGAGCACCTTCAAAGCTGCTGTTTCCCACTGATTGCAGTCTCTCTGATTGGCTCAGTGAACGTTTCTTTCGATAAAAGGTGATGTGCTGTTTCGAACTTCAATTCAAAGAAGTCTTCTGGTCGTTACACGACTTGATTGCGACCTAATCTTGTTTAAGTTTCATGTGAGAGATCTTTTTTTGGGCGAGGGATGCTCCATGTGAGAGTTGCTTCATGATGCTGTCGTTCGTATTGCCACCCTTCGTGTGATCATGTTTTGGTATGAGAGCCTGCTGAAATGTTTCGCCGAATATGCTTTCCCTTTATACATATCATCTCAACCACTCTGGAGGACTTTCTAGTCAGAACTACACGTATTCACATAATGAAGAAGAATTAGAGCATAAGTTGTTTCTTGTCTTAGCCTTAAGTGAACCCAGGATCTCTTCACGAAATTGTCCTAAATTCGACTCCTAATTTCCTCACCAGCATATCTTCTTAGAGAGTAAAAACGCTCTCAGCTCACAAACTGGAAAAGATACTAACATCTCCTCAGAATCCTACGAGCTGGACAGGGAAACAAAGTGTGCTGTCTAGCACATCTTCTTGGCTACTCCTTCAATGTCCTAACCTCTCATCCAGTGCTGAGTCAAGATAAGGCTACTAACGTTCTTCGGCACTATTTGTCCACATATTGCAACTCCACAAATTAGTCAACTCTCCTGCAAGTTTAGCTTGACAGAGGCATCAAGCTGCCTGCCGAATACAGTCTTCAAATATCTGATTCAACTGATGGGTGAGTTATTATTTGAAGCGTGATTGCACTGCAGGCTGTTTGGAGGTTTTACTGCCCTACATGACAGTCGGCTCTGATTTAATTTATTCTTCTCGTGTTTTAACAAGAAATCTGAGCTAATTGTAACATATGCCATTGTTGTATGTTTCAATCCACAATCTCACTGCAAATTCCATTATCATCATTCTCTGGGAAAGATTACTGCAGTTGACTGTTGGTTTCTGACTAAATGTCTCAGTTTTTGGACGTTCCTATGGATTTTGGACCCCCTAGGGATGTCATTTCGCCTTCAATTTATTATTGTACTTTAGACTGCTCTTATGAAATGATGATTCTGTCCGGCTTCAAGAAAGATCGTAGCCGTAAATTGCATTAGTTACGAGCGAGGCACATATGCATTTTACAAGATGAGGACTAACGTTTTTAGACGACCATTCTCTTCTCTCTCTCAACAGCAACCTCTCTGGTCACAAGTCTGCAAGGAGAACAAAAAAAAAACATTTTAAGCAAACAGAAGATTTTAGAAACTTTTGATTTTTCCTTCATTTTCCATTTATGTATGTTTTTTGATTTATTTTCCTCGTCACATTCATTGCATACTCTTAGGCTCATCTTAGCAAATCCATCAACAGACGGTTACATTTCAATTTAAAAAGTAGTTTGATACCAGTGCTGGAACTAGAAATAATCACACAGTTAGTCTAAGTCCGCCGAAATAAAAAAAAAACATCTAAGGCTACAGTTCGTTATATTTCATAGATTAATATCCACTATAAAGTCCATATTCAACGAACTTCCAAGAAAGAAAAAAAAAAAACAAAACAAAAACTCATAAAATAAGTCAAATTGTCTTGAACTATCTATGCATGCACTTGAAGTTAGCAAATAGAACAGACAAAAAACCAGTCAAAATAAACAATAAACGAGCGTAGATGTATTTCCAATAGTAACTGGACTTGATATCCCTCAATAAACACAAACAAAAACACACACTTTTAAGCCAAACACGAATCATTAAAGTAGACCCTTACGATTCAGAAGCAATTTAAAATGGATCAGAGGGTTGTCGCAAAGATATATATTTACACACGCTTTATGAACAGTTCATTATTCGAGTTAGAGGAACATTTAACGACGAGGGGAGACGATGTTTGTAAAATAAATTGAGATAAATAAATTATATTGACACTCACTTTTTATTAAAAATCAAAAATCCACACGTTCTGCAGTAGGAATTATCGAAGAAAAAGAAAACAGAAAAATGATAATAAAAATATATTAAATAATCTTAAGGATATATGTACGTGATATAATAAAAAAGAAAAACATTCGCAAACCTAGAAAAAAATCGAGTTTTTGTTCGAAAATCGTTTACTCTTTGAACACAACCAATGGAAGGTGTACCACCACTTTGGACTTTACACAGCGTCTTCCAACATTACGACCACAATCTGAATAGCCATCCGCGATATTAATTCTTTCGTGGACAAGATGGCATATCTTGCTGTCGCTTCACTTAGTTGGCTGCGGGAGCGTCAACATCAAGAAGCGGGCTACCAACCACCAATCTCACTAAAAAAGAATGCCAAAAAATGATATTCATTCAACGCTTCTAGTTTTACTCACAATACACTCCATTCATATAAAATCGTGCACATACAGGAAAACGTCAAATCTCACGTCCAACTTGTGAACAGAGCTCATGCCGTGCCGTAAAAGCAAAACTCTCCGACACGATGTAGGTTTGGACATGGGTTTTTGTGCCTCCACTGGATTTTTTCATATCATGTTCATGAACGCGGCATGGTTCAGCGATTTAAAGCGATTTAAAAATGTATTTAAACAGAATTATTTTTTACAATTGAGTTTACAACTAGACTTGAAAACTAAAGGTTATCGTGTTGACTCAACAATGCCTAATGTTTATTATTATTGTGGGTTTATTGTTTATTTTGTATGTCCTAGAATGGCTGGTGCTTACATCGGGTTGTTCAAGTCCGTGTGTCCATGGTGGTCCTTATGGGATGGCGTGCTGATGTGTTAGCCGACTTAGCCTCGATGGTGATTGCTATCGCCGCTCTGATAGAATCCATGCAGCTTCGGCGTCGTTGGAAAGTTCTGCTCGTTTAGCTAATTTAACGCGTTTATGGAGCGTTGTCCGGGGAGTGTGTTTCTCATGTTCCTGGTTAGGATGGTTGTTGATGTTCAGTAGCTACTTTCTGAACTGTGTCACCTAGTACTGTTGCAGGGGGATGATGCATGCGTGGTCGTAAAGCCAATTGTTTCTGTGGTGCCTTTGACGGTCCCTGTTGAACATGTTTCCGGTACGTATTTGCAGTATTTTTCTTTCGAAAATTGCGAGCTTCGTCATGCTGCTCTTAGAGATGGTGTGCCAGATTGGGAAGCCGTACGTTAAGATCGGCCGCACAAGCTGCTTGTATACCAGCAGTTTTGTCCTCCGGCTTAGTCCATTTTGCTTGCGTATCGAGGGATAGATGCGATGGACGGGCATGGTTCATGTTCAGTGGAGACGACGTGTTAAGATGGTAGGACCTGACGGACGAAGAAATCCTAGAGGAATTAAAAAGCGAGGGAGTCCATTTTGCTTACGTATCGATGGATAGATGCGATGGACGGGCATGGTTCATGTCCAGTGGAGACGACATGTTAAGATGGTAGGACCTGGCGGACGAAGAAATCCTAGAGGAATTAAAAAGCGAGGGAATAGCAATCATCGAGGTATCTGCGTTCAAATCCTCGAAATCCAAGGACTCCAAGTTCAACTACCATGTGCTTGAAGAAGAAAAATCGATGCCCTTTATCGAAGTATCGAGGAAGACATTGCTGCAAAGACCAGGACATCCACTGGGAGCACATGAAAACAAAGGACATAGTGCAATGCAGGAACTGCCAGCGATTTGGGCACATTGCACCCAGCTGTGGAATGCAATATGTACGCGTGAAGTGCGACGCAAAGCACCAACCTGGGGAATGCCCGAAGAAAGACGGCACAGGGTCCGAGGTATTTTGTGCACGACGTACGGACATCCAGCCAGTTACAAAGGGTGTCCCCTTTACAGAGAAAAGGTAGCACAAAAAACCAAGACTGTCGCGGCAAAGTAAGCTCAACAAGAGTTCGCAGCCAAATCAGCATGCACACTGACCCGACCAACGGTGAGTTGCGAAACTAAATACATCGCCCAAATTACAAGTCAACAAGGTCCCAGCTGTACTACAACCACGGATTGTGGAAGTCAAAACCCCCACGACAAATGTGGGGAAACAACAACAACAGCAGACAGGAAGCAACATCAACCTCAACGATTAAGTCCAACAAGTGTTCGCTGCTAACCTTACCACCTTAATAGGCACACCTCGCAGTGCTATGCCATCCGAATATAGGAATCTGAAAGAGACTCAAAAGTCCGTGGCCCTAGCCACGTTCATCTTCCAAATATGCAACGTCTACGCATAATCGGATAAAATTTTAACTCATTGCTCAGTACAGTCAGACGAACAGCTGTACCTCACAGCTAACCAACCTGACATCGTCTTAGTCTTTTAAGGATTTGTCTATGTTCAGATCCGACGGTCTAAATGGGAGACGGGGTACAGCCGCTCTCATCAGGAAGACCATCAACTGCACCAAGGTCGTGGTTCCAAACCGGATGGTAACTGAGGCAACCGGAGTCGTAATCCATGTGACACCCACGGAGACGCTAATGGTCCTGTGCCAACATATGTCATGACCTTGATGAACTTAATGCGCTCTTCTCAAGACATAGTCATGGGCTCATAGGTGGTGACTTCAATGCAAGACACCCTATGTAGCGAAGCCATCGTTAAATGGCTAGAGGAAATTGCGGACAGTCACACCCTGATCGTGATTTCCCAGCCCAAGCCAACTTACCCACGGACACCATCGAACACGAACATGCGTTGGAAAGCAACTGTCATTGTACGTTATTTCAGTATATGTCATTCATTTGAAGCGTAAACAACAATAATTTTGTTCACTTTAATATGTCGAACCTTGTTTGTTATTTCAAACAACATAAATGAGTTAGGTAACGAAGTGTCCTCTAGTCCATCTGGCAGAGCTCCTTATCATTTCAAGGACATCCCAGCACGCATCACATACAGGATGCTTCATGTGCGTTCGATTGTGCGTGTGCGTACATCCTCCGATCAGGCGTACACGCTATTGGATGGCGTGGAAGTGGCTCAGAGCATTTATCGTTGGGGTGACAGTGACTCACAACATACAAAATATTTCACGAGTCCTAAACACTCAGAAGACGCTACAGTGATTCGGTAATCGGAAACAAGTTTGGATCCTTGGAATAGACACCAGCGCCCATGTATCCATCTTCGATCCATCTGTGAAAATTCGCAGTGGACCCTCCCATTAGGATTTGGGGGGATGCTGGTTGAGAAGTTCTTCTCGAAGAGGACACTCGAGACTGAATTTACCCACTTTTTATTTTTTATGGATCAGAAAAAGAAAGAGAAATCAAAACAAAATCCAAAATAGCTTAGCTAGACCAACAGGGTCGTCAAAAACTCAGAGTTCAACACTAGATGTGGCTGCGCCATGTCCAGCGCATGGATAACTGGCTCCATCTTCAATCACGAGCCTGTGCGACAATGCACCAGAGAAGGCTTCCATCTTAGGTGTCCCACAAAAGCTAAGGAGAACCTCTGCCAACTTGGCGTGAAGCATTGGAAGCAGTAACTGGAGACCACACAAAGACGCAAAAAGAAAGGAATTTACGACTCATCTCAACGGAGTGTTGAACAGCAATAGAGAGTGACAGAATCAGTCCGGTGTCGAAACGGAGACCAGCGGATGCACTGTTGGCAATCAGTAGCCGGGGCAGATCGCGAGTTAGCCAAGAAACCGACTTCACATCACAAAGAAACACTTGAAACCGATCAAATGGTCTCAAGGTTTGCTTGGCACCTTTATCTGTTGCGACTCAATTTTGAGCTCTCTCTTTCCATCACGACCAAAACCCGCTGTTACAAGCCAAGCCAAAGTGAAAGGTCCCGGTTTCCTTAAGCTAACATACAGAAAATTTATTTGATTGTTCATAGCATACATAAATGCACAACATACACGGTAAATTGTTTGTAAAGGCCTTAAACCTACGCACTAGTGCCGTCCTCATACGACGGGCTCCGCTTAAACCCTACGCACAGACCCAAGCCTGGTGTTCTATAAAAATTAAAAATCAGTTTCGGGACTCTTCGGGCGACTCTCGTCGAGTGCCGGCGGCTGTGCCGAGCCACGTTCGCTGGTGCCAGTTGCGGGGTTGAAGGACTTCAAGCTGCCCAACTGCGCCCGGACGTCCTGCGCGGACAAATGGTGCGAGGGCATGTCTGCTCGTATCGGCTGCATCCTCAAGTCCAGGCCCTCGTCATCGGCCTTTGTCTTTTTATTGGCAGCCGGGAACACCACTTGGGCGTAGGTGATGTTTCCATTCGGGGTCGACGCTTGGTTTGAGCCTATGGAAGACTCGGTCACAGAGCTGGGCGATCTGAAGACAAACGGCTTCGGTGCGGGGCGCAGCTGCTTCAGCGGCTTCGGTGTCGATGGTGTCTCTGGCGGTGAGTCAGGCAGTGGGGCGTAGAGAGTTGTCACGGGATTTGCGGGGGCGTTCACCGGCTCGGAGCTGTAGTCGGGGTCGGTCACCTTGCAGTTGTACACATTGAGGTCCTTCGCGAAGATGAAGGCCAGCACATCGAAGAACACCCCGATCAGGATCAAGCTGCCGGTGAGGATATTGAGGATGTTCCCGTGCAGGGGATTGTTCCTCAGCAGGCACTCCGTGTAGTTCTGGCTCCAGTAGATGCAGGTCTTGCCTGGAAAAGCGGATGAATAAGCAATCACGAACTGATTTTGGGGGGACGACACTCACTCGAGACCGTGTCATATCCGAACTTGGCTGGCACGAACGCGAAGATTCCGACGAGGAGTACTTTCAAGCCCAGCGCTATGGCCTTGTCCTGCGGCAGGACACTGCGGAAGATGATAATGACCTTTCCAATCAAGGTCGACGCCAGCACAGAGGACATCGAGAGGCTGGCGACTTGAAATAGAATCCACATCAGCTTGCATGTGCTCTGATTACATGCGCCCTGCGTTGCCCTCATTTGCGTCCAGGAAGCTTCCGAGTCCGAGCCGCAGGTGCATCCTTCGTAAAGCTGAAAGGATAAACTGTATTCGTGGGGACGTCGTGTGAACTGCACTTACCGCCACATTGTTGATGACCGAGTGCCTCTGGCAGCCCGCGTAGCACGGAGAGAAGTACGTGACCGTGCTGTTCTCCGGACAGACGGGCAGGAACGTGGTTGGCGAGCAGATGCACTGCCTGGAGCAGTAGGGTTGCGCCAACTTTTCCATGGAGAAGCCCGCGATGCTGCCCACGTCGCATTTGATGAACACCAGCGCAACGAACACCCCGACCAGGAAGAGCCCAGAAAGGATGTTCAGGAAGGTTATGAGTCTGAAAAGAATGACAGAGGTGAGTCCAGGCCAAAGACGCATTTCCCACTCCGTCGCCTTACCTGGCAGACATCTTCATCTTGGAAATGACCAAACCGGTTATCAGCACCGCTACACCCGCACAAGGCGGCATCATGAAGTAGGCGACGAACCTCACGTTCCACTCGTCCATCAGGCCGTCCTGCTCGCTGAAGGGAATGTAGAACCGCGACCGCAGGTAGTTCTCCTCCTGAGCGGCGTAGTTGAACGCCCCTCCCAGGATGAACATCAAGCCGACGACGTTGCACACCAGAAGCCTGTTCGTGAACAGCCTCTTGAGCGACGGAAAGAAGTTGGTGTCGTCTATGTACGTCGACATTTGGCTGCCAAAGTTGCGCAGTGCGGACTCCTCAATAATCCGCTGGGCAGTCTGGTGCAGGAGCGTCTTCACCAGTCGCCTAGGGAACAGAGCGAGCAAGGTGCCGGCAACGAAGATCAGCGGCCCCAGAATGGCCCAACCCAGCCACCAACTCGAGGATGCAATGGTCACGATCATCGTTATGAAGTAGCCGAACTGGAAGCCAGTGATGCCGGCGCAGATGGCCAGTCCTATCACCGCCGGGCTGTCGACCGACTGAGAGTTGTCGTCGATGTAGGTCAGCCCGATGACTATGAAGGCCAAGTTGCCCATGCCGATGGCGAATTGCAGGACGAACAGCAGCACCAGGGTTCCCGCTCGACTTTGATCGACCTCCAAGGTTATCGGGCTGAGAAGCGACGTCCCTGGGCACAGAGTGTTGGCGTATGTGTCGGCGGTTGTGGCATCACCAGTACTGTGGGGGGAGAAGATGGAGAGGGTGGAAAGCGTTTTTGGACGCGTGCTTCTGACACTTACACTGTCATGATGGCTGGAATGATGGCAAGAACGCACACCAGGCCTTGAACGATGGTGATGCCTCCCAGCCAACTGATCGGGTGGAATCTGTGAGCCCAGTGAGCCACGAAGAGGGCAAATATCGCCTGGAAGATTCCACTGCTTACCAGCAGCCAATCTGAAACGAGAAAAAGCATGCATTTGAGAGGGGATGACATTTTGTTTTCAGAACTTGAGCTACGCGCTTGGAGACTGAACACGTTTTAAGGGATCGACAGGGGAATGGAGATGAGAAAAACACAGATGACTGTCGTCTTCGTTTCACACGATCTTGACTGGAGTAGAGCATGGACAAACATACAAGAGTGGGAGATTTGATAAGAAGACGTTTAATTGAAGAACTCGTGTTAGCAGCTGGGTGACGGTCTTCTTAGGCAAGTTGAAACCAACAAAGGTTGTCACCGACGTCAAATTTCTTGCTAAAATCTGGATTTTTTTTAATTTAATCATCTTCTGACCCGCATGCTCCACTACGCGAGGTTAAACCGCGCACGAGACATCTCCAGGCAACTGGATCCTCCGCCATCGACTCTAACTCATCCCGAGTTAGCACCTCAATGTTGAGTTCCTCTCCCACTTCACCTGCTTCAATGGCACTCCACTAAGCTGTAGAGTGGCTTTCTGGAGATGACCATAACCTCTGATTTGTCCACGTTGACCTTCATTCCAGCATCAGCACATACGGCCACAAACCTATCGAGTGTGCGCTGAAGTTCCGTCTGGGAAGATGTGAGGATCACTAAGTCATCTGCAAAAAGAAGATGACTTACCCTCAACTCTACCTCGCCTCGACTGCGCTGCAATCTCATGTCCTTATATACAATGAAAAGGAGAGGTGATACGACGCTGCCTTGGCGAAGTCCAACGACCACGGTGAAATGTGTTGATTTAGCACCGTTAACCCGAACACAGCTGCTACAGTTTGCGTATATTTTTGAATATTTCGCACGTATTTAGGGAACAGCATAAAATGAATTTAGGGAACTTTCACAATATCTTTTAATGATCAAAGATGGTACATTGTCCTCTGTGCCGAGTGATATGTCTGCTGGAGGAGTGTTGAAGATGTTGACAAGTTTATAGGCAATTGACGGAAGACAACCAGAGATCACTCAGACTGTCCATCAACAGCAATGGATAACGACACGTCAAGGAATGATGCATATGGTTACTACAGCCACTCATGGCTTACTGGATTATCAGACTTGTCAGTCCGACACTACTGTACGGTGTCTCAGTTTGGTGGACAGCAAGGCACTCAATCGTGTGCAGAGACTGGCCCGCATGTGCATCAGAGGAGCACTCGGTCTGCCACACTTAGCCTTTAAATGCCCACATGTCCATTTTGGGCACGCGCTCTGTGAACAAGAAGTTAAGACCAGCGTCCCCAATTGGACACGTACTGAGATTACCTGTCGCATACCCCGGTGAGTCATATGAAAAGTAGAACAAAAGCTGTTCAGAATTGACTCCTCTACATCATATTGTTTGTTCCCCAAACGGAAGACACATGAGCATGAAAGGATTAACGTACTCCTCCATAAGCAAGGAGCAACCGGAACAGTCACACACGCCGACTATGGTCTGAACTCATCATCGGCCACATATTCATATTTAACAAATACAGCTTCCTCCCGAATGACACCGACCGCCAACTTCCGCGAGTTATCTTCGAGAGGTCTATTCGAAAAAGCCCCTTTATTGCAGGGTGTCGCTTAACGAAATCGCGGAGCACTTTAGTATACACCCGACGTTGTGATACACCGGGCAGAACCGATGAGCTCGCTGGGTGTGGTGCAACCTCGTTTCTAACACTAGGAGGAGTTCCACCTTCCATGCCGACAGCTACAGCCTACTATCTGCTCAAGCTACCAGCAATCAAAACGACCAAGGGCTAGATGGCACCATGCCTTAACACAAACTAAATCCTAAACGATCACTCAGTCTGCCTAGACCCAGCAGACCTTCACTCAGGACGCTCATCAGCATCATAACCGGACACTGCGCTATTGGCATACTACCCGCCCTCCGGACGGGTGGCCCATACGATGATTTCTGCAGAAGTTGTATGGATGAAGAGGAGGCAGAAACCACAAATCATCTCCTCAGCTTGGGCAGTGCTCTGACGAGTTTTGCGTTTAGGCCTACTATTAGCACCAGCAGTAGCCAGCGAAATCCCCTTGTCTTAAGCACGAAATGGATCCATGATAAGGAGAAATGGTGGTTCGATGAGAACGTAATTAGCACTATGTGTCCTTTAATGCCACAGCTCTGTTATCCTTCGGGGAAATCTCATCAAGCGCTCACTGTCTGGCTGTCTCATCATACCAAGCTGTCTCATAGTACCAAGCGCTCGCTATCTGTCTCGAGCAAGAGCCGGACAGGCGAAAATGAAATGTGTTAGGGTCTCCCTCTCAGCTGTGTTGTTGCACCTGCAACATCATGCCTGATAGCATGATCTCCAATCGGCCAGTGTCCTGCACAGACCGCCACTAGTCTCGAAATGTCATGACGTGTTACACGAAGGAGATCTTTTGCTTTGGATTGTTTGTATTCAGGCCATACTGATGAACTGTGATGGTGCACAGTTTCTGTCAGTCTGGCCCATCTGAGGGTAGCTAGTTGAAGGATGTGTGAAGAGGTACTAGCCTTGCCCTCCTCCTCAAGCGAGGCAGATCCTTTCCAATCTAGTTCATCGGCCTTCGCATTTCCTGGAATATCACTGTGACCTGGAACCCAGAGGAGGGCGATTTTGAGCTGATCTTCTAGTGACGCTAGCTCGGCGTGGCATTCCTGTTGGAGACAATAGCTTTGATAGCTGCTTGGCTAGCTATACAAATGGCCACCTTCTGCCTTGGCATGATATTTGGGTGTATTTTGAGTTGAGAACATACCGGATTGCAAATAGTTCCACTTGGAACAATCAACAATCTGTCGGCTTTAAAAATGTTCAGGAATTCTGTGAATTCTGTGCACCGACTCTGTAGCCCTTCTTAGAACCGTCAGTGTAGATAACCCAGTTAGCATCTCTGCTATGCTCTGATTTATTTTGAGGATTGTACAGTCTTTGGAGGATGTTATGCGATGTCTTGGTAGAGGTCTAAAATGGTACTATGACCGTAGGGTGTTGATGTCCAGCACCCAGACTCTGAGACTTCCCGAGCCTGATGTGGTGCTTTTGATCTGTAGGTCCAAAGGTAGGAGATGTTGCATTACCGTCAGAGCGTTGGACAGAGTCGACCGTAGAGCGCCTGTGGTGCCAATGGTTGCACCTTGTTAAGTTTGTAATGTTGTATTTTTTACTAAGGGCCGGCTGCCATACTGGTGATCCATAAATTAGAATCGGACGAACTACCGCCGTATACAACGTTGCCTGGAGATCGCTCGTGTGTGGTTTACACCCGCGACCCCTTTAGCGGAGCATGTATGTCAGGACAGGCTCTCAGACCGATCAGTCAGTGTCTCAAAATACGCAACAAATACGTTTTGAACACAAACACTGGCACCATGACGTCATGACTGACACTAAATAAACACTGTAAGCCAGGTCTGAATAGCTTTTCTCGGCCCATACGTCCGCTAGTTGAACAATGAACGGAAATGAACATTTGTCCAAAGCAGCAAATTACACTTCAAGCACCTGCGCATATCTATGCATTATCTATGAATCAACATTAATCTACAAATGTACACACGCACACACAGACACACAGACACACAGAACACACTTCACACTTCGGAAATGGCTTGTCGATTCCGAAAATTTATAACGTCCTAATCGACGATGTGTCATGGAATTCGCAAAACCAAAACCAAAGGGAATAGATCCCCGGCACTAAGCCCTCGCCTTCTCAGCGGTAACACTTAATTATAAAATCACAGTCACAACATACCAACGATCACCGAATCGTAGCCATACGCAACGGCCGCCTGCTTCGCGGATATGCGAAAGTAAGAAACGGCAGCGCCCTGTAGAATGCCAGCGACAGACAGGATGATCACGAACCACTTCAGGGAGGCGAACTTCTGGCACATTGGACCGCGACACCATCCTAGCTTGGATATTCCGCAATCGATGGAATCTGATAAAGAAATTCGCACAAATTAATCTCACTGGGCCGTGGACACTCCCAAAGAGTGTGCATGAAGATTCTCGTTGTTGTCACCAACCACTGGAGATGTTGTTCGCATTTGCCGCCAGCGCTGGATACCCCGACTCTCTGACTGCACTGTGCATGATTTATTTGTTTCGATTTCGATTTCGATGTTCGATGTTCGATGTGTAACGACTAAGTACGTATCTGTGCTGTGCTCAAAACAATTTCCACATAATTTCACTTGTTTGGGAGTAATTCAAAAATTTCGGAATCAACCTGCGATCGAGTGTCCCGCACGAAATAAATGGGAGTTCGTTTAGTGCTCCAATGAGCGTGTGTTCGGCGCAATGACTAACGACTGAAGCAGGTGAAGCCCTAATATCTGAAACTGATAGCGATAGTGTAATATCGCTGTTATCACGTATGAACAAAAGAAAGGCAAACAAGGCTTTGCCAATCTCATTTTTTTATTCTCTTCTGTTTGGTTCTGTTCTTTCAGGAAAAAAAAGAAAAACACGAAAAAAATGTTTAGATATGTGTGTACATAAATGTGAGTGTGTGGTGAATGCATCATCGACTGGGTGGTCTTCAGTACTTTTGGTTTTCTAGTAATTGCCCACGAAATTGAGGAGAGGCTCATTCGACAACCCTTTCAGTTCTGCCAGTACGACGGACTAGAAAATAACAGCAAATTCTGAAAGCACAAGCCCACCATGGAGGGTTTCATAATCATGTTGTCGGTTGTTCGAGTATGCAAATGTTGATGCTGACAGGGCCGCCCCGAGCCAAATGAGCGCCCTGTGTAAGCACTACGTTTGGCACCCCCTTCATGATCTATTGTATCAGCAAGCAGGTGGAGAAGTTTAAGTATCTCGGGGTTTTCTTCACGAGTGATGGGAGGAGTAGTGCTGAGCTTTCCTGTAGGATTGGTCAAGCCGGGTTAATTTTGAAGCATCTTGGTAGATCTGTAATCAGGAAGGCCGCGCTTGGTGTCAACTGAGTGGTTTTCAACTCAGTTTTTGTTCCAACTCTCACCTATGGTCATGAAATTTGAGTAATGACCGAAAGACTAAGATCGCGAATGCAAGCTGCCAAGATGAGATTTCTCCGTATTGCTGTGGGAATTACTTTCCGGGATAGGGTAAGCAAGACGGTAGTGCGCGAGGAACTCAACATTGATGAGCTGCTTCTTCGAACGGAGAACCTTCTGACCAAATACAGAGCATTACCTTCGCGCCATGGATATGCGGCTTTGCCATTTGGCTGGTTGGCCGGGTTTCACATATGATTTTTTGCGCTTGGGGATGTCGTAATTGATCCATTTTTCACCAACAGCAACAATCCGATGCAAAAATGACTTCCTTTTGTGGCGTTCCAGCAGCATTTCAGACATGCTAAACCGCTTTTCGACGTCTCTCAGCCTGAGTTCATGTGGAACCCTATTTCCTTGCTTTTGAATATATCCAGCTGCTTTTAAACGTTTTGAAATGGCTGCTTGGGCGACACCCAAAGATTCTGCGAGCTCTTCTTGTGTTTGGCAACAATCTTCACAGAGTAATGCTTCCAGTTCTTCATCTTCAAACTTTTTTGGTTGCCCAGGACGTTCATCGTCTTCCAAGACAAAATTAATACTTCTAAATAGTGCAACCCACTTTTGGCACTTTCGCTCAGGTAGCGCATGTTCACCATAAAGTTCCACCAAAATACGATGACTAACGGCAGCAGTTTTCCTCATATTAGGAGATCTTCCCGCAAAAACACTTTTTCAGGCACAAAATTCGACATATTTGAGTGAAAATAAAAATATTGTTTACGTTTCAAATGAATGACATATACTGAAATGACGTACAATGACAGTAGCTTTCCAACGCATGTTCCAATGGAATAATACAAGTTACGCCATCTCTTAGCGAGCCGCACGAATTAAGTTATAGACCCAATACATACTCCAATACAAAATGTGTGAATTCAAAACCCGAAAGTTCACTTCATTTATTATAACAGTGACGCCGTGTGATGTCATGGTTATGATAATTCGCGGCCCCATCAGTGTCATCGATCATACACTGAATTCTTGCACCACGCGACCTACTGGCGGTTGCACATTTTTGTAAATCTCGTGTGAGTTTGAGCATCAACTTGTGCATATTCTTTGAGGCCAATCAATATGAAAGAAAACACGTGTAAGAAGATGAAATGGCATAAAGTGGACCAAAACAATGCACATATGCAGTGAATTGTTTGAAAGAGAAATCTGCTGCTTAATGAGAGCCTTTGTGTTCGAATCAGTTTTGATTTAGATTCAGATAACTGACAGCGAAAACATTGTTTCTTTTAAGTCTTAATTTATACATTTTGATCCGTCTGAAGGTCAAAGGGCACATGTCTTTGAACAAGCATGGTTATCAAGAGAAAGTGAGTCTGTCAAGATCATCAGACTGTTTTTGTGTCGATCGCAACTGCTGCTTCGCAATTATGAAGCCGGTAAGATCGACGAGCTGGAAGATTTTACAATTGCTTTCTGGAGCGATGAATCGGCGAAAATGCGATCTCTTTCTGGTTTGCTTATTATGCTTTCCAGAGCAGTAATCTATACTGGACTAAGTGATCTAGAAGAACGAACTAGATCAATAAACAAATTCGAACTAAACTGAGAGGTCTCTAAACTTAACTAATATGCACAAGACTAATCGATGCCGTGAAGTAACGCGGAAACATAATCACCTAATGCTTTTAATACAGCTGACTTTCTTTGCCGATGCCCCAGTCACTGCCTATTGAGACAAAGAACCCTGGCAGAATTTGTCTTCCATGACCTTCATAGCATATCAGAAATGCCAATAAAATCTCCTTGCAGGTTTCTAAAGATCTCTGGTTGGCTGGAAGGATAACAACAACCATCAACACCTTGAAGACACAAGTGATAGGTGACACACAAGTGACACAAAGCAGGCTAAGTTCCTCGGTCACAGGCGATGATCTTTGGGCTGCTATGAATTATACGATACGATCGATATGAATGATGTGCGATCTAAGGTGAATAAGCACTCCGCGATGAAGCAAAAGGCTCGCATCCGTCACTCGTGAAGTAATGCTTGACCATAGTTCCGCGGGGGAATAAACGGAAAGATTCCCCGGTAGGCGGTTTCAGTCAGTAACAATCTGACACTACGAATGGTCGTCGGCCCATTGGTGTCTATGCAAGGTTTCCACCTTTTCACACAAAAAAAAGAGAATTATAAATATATACCCACACCGACTAAGCACTTTATCTTTGAACCCTCCGTGCATAGAATCACGCCTGGTATGTGCTCAAATCCGGTCTGCTCTTATAGGGAGGAGAACGTCTACATATTTTCAAAAGTTTGTTCGAAGCTGCATGGATTCTCTGGGCATCGAAACCAAGGTTCGACTGTCGCTGGTCTTGAACCCCACATGCGAGACTCTCAGAGTCTGAATGTACTGTGCCACGCTATATTCAAAGAAGTGAATCCGAATTGGCAAATGACACAAAAAACAACATTGCGAAGGAATTTTCTACGTGAACTTGGATTTTCACTTGCAAAACCATATATGACAGCTAGAAGTTGTAAACCAAGATCGGGATCATCAGCAGCTTTGCTTGCAACAGTTTCAAGAGAAAGTTCAATAGCCCAATATTTCGAGGATATATCGGCATCATCTTCTTCAAATCTGTCAAAGCGATTAAGAAGCGTTGCACACACAAATAATAGGCAGTTCAAGATGTTGCGTTTGCTATGAAGAAAAGTTGAAAGAGACGATTTGTTGTTTTTGCACAAACGGTGCCTGTAAATATCAACATAATCGAAATGTTTGTGTAAGATTCGTTCAAGAAAAACTTATTGGGTCTATAACTTAATTCGTGCGGCTCGCTAAGAGATGGCGTAACTTGTATTATTCCATTGGAACATGCGTTGGAAAGCTACTGTCGTTGTACGTCATTTCAGTATATGTCATTAATTTGAAGCGTAAACAATAATATTTTTATTTTCACTCAAATATGTCGAACCTTGTGCCTGTTTTTGCGGGGAGTTCTTCTTCATTATTTTAATATGAGGAAATCTGCTGCCGTAAGTCATCGTATTTTGGTGGAAGTTTATGGTGAACATGCGCTAGCTGAGCGAACGTGCCAAAAGTGGGTTGCACTATTTAAAAGTATTGATTTTGTCTTGGAAGACGATGAACGTCCTGGGCAACCAAAAAAGTTTGAAGATGAAGAACTGGAAGCATTACTCCATGACGATTGTTGCCAAACACAAGAAGAGCTCGCAGAATCTTTGGGTGCCACTCAAGCGGCCATTTCAAAACGTTTAAAAGCAGCTGGATATATTCAAAAGCAAGGAAATAGGGTTCCACATGAACTCAGGCTGAGAGACGTCGAAAGGCGGTTTAGCATGTCCGAAATGCTGCTGGAACGCCACAAAAGGAAGTCATTTTTGCATCGGATTGTTGCTGGTGGTTAAAAATGGTAAGGTTTGGTAAGGTAAAGCTCTCTATTTGGTGGGATCAGAAGGCTGTGCTGTATTATGAACTGCTAAAACCGGGTGAAACCATCAATGGACAACGCTACCGAACTCAATTAATCCGTTTGAAGAGAACCACACCCGAAAAACGCCTGGAATATGCGACCAAATATGAAGCAATAATTTTCCATCATGACAACGCTGGGCCCCACGTTGCTATTCCGGTTAAGAACTATTTGGAAAACAATGGATGGGAAGTTTTACCCCACCCGCCTTACAGCGCAGACTTTGCCTCTTCTGATGACCATTTGTCCCGGTCGATGCAGAAATACGGTTCACATCAGAGCAGATATCAAAAATTGGCTTGATTCATTCTTGGCTGCCAAGCCCGCGCAGTTCTTTTGGGATGGGATCCACAAATTGCCAGAAAGATGGGAAAAAGTCATAGCTTCAGATGGACAATGCTATGAATAATAATATTGTGCATGTTTTTCTTAAAAAAAAAAACGTTGAAATTTTGAAAAAAAAACCGCTTATTTACTTTTGGTTCCTGTGAATAAAAAAATGAATTTTTTGATGTATTTTAATGGAAAAAAACGAACAAATCGTGGAAAACACACTAGAATCCCATATGCGTAGAAATCTACGCACAAGGGCAGACAACGAGACACCACTCTCACACCTTCATTTTTACAACTGCTTGACAAAATTTATTTTTTTAAAGTACTTACAATGATAATTTTGCAGCATATTAGCTTTTTTGGATATTCCCTTTTAGTCGGTAAAAACTTGTACTTACAGTGCCAATGCAAATTCTCAACTAAGACACATAATGACAAAGTGACCTTAAGCTGCACCATTGCGGTATTATTGCACTTGCAAATTTGAGTGCTGGCCTCTTTTGTTGTTTTGAACTAGTTCCTTGAAGATTTGCAACATTGAACACTTAAATTTTTGACTTATGGCCAGCTACTGATGTGTGAAATCGACCACTGTGCGCCGGTCCCAAACTATTGACTAATAACTGATAGGAAGTACACGGCTGTATACGTCCATCGAGAGGGCTCAGCCTTGGGGAGCAGGCATAGAAAGTTATACTTGCCTTTTCAATTTTCTGTTCTGTGTTAATATTCCAACTGAGTTTCAGATATAAAGTCGAACTTGCAACAGTCGAACTTCCGAGTTGTGGAGCCTAAAATATGGGAAAATTGAAGTCATTTAAGTTGGATTTGTTGGACTTATAGCAAATTCAAGTTCAGGATGTTCGACTTACAGGGGTTTGAATATATTAAGATAGATTTGTTGAGAGGGACAGTCGTTGCTATTTGATGGGTATATACCCTCCATAATGACAAAGCTTTAGCAAATTACTGATCGATATCCAAACCATAAGTGCTTCTAACTTAAGTTAAATTTCGAAACCACAAAATGGATGACCTTGTAACACTTATACTGACTACAAGCAGGTCCAACCAATTAAGTAAAATTCAATTACTTGAGTTTTGCAAAATGCACTTAACTGCCTTGCCTTCCTGGCGTCATTCGATTCATTCAACTGTCACATCAACTGTCACGTATTCTTGTATGCCGTGAGTATGTTTCCATCGCACGAAATGGAACAGAAAAAAAAAAAAAAAAAAAACGCCACGAATAAATAAATAAAAGCTCAATTCTCTCTCGGCATCTTGCTCTGCTCTACTCTGCCGGTGAGTTTAGTCCAATTGATTAAAATGTCACTGTCATCGTTTGTATTATGTTCCAAATATATTCTTTCTTGTATGCTCCGGTTTGTTTATTCGGTTGTCATTTCTTTTCTTAAAGGCACGCCTAAGCGGCTCTTATTGTGACGATGACGCTGGATATGACAGGGCTTGCTGCTTCAAGCAGTAACGCTCGCACTCTTCTCGTCCAATCAAAGTCATAACAATTTAATTCCACATGCGCAGTACCGTTATATTATTTTAATCTAAACTTTACTACAGACCAGATGAGAATAGACGACGCGACGCACAATAAACCACCGACAGCCGTACGAGTACGAGTATGAAAGAGTATGACACCAGCGCACACAATCGCAGGAGTATAGGAAGAGTGCTCGCTGGAAAAAGTCATAGTGTGCCGTTGGACGAGCTACTCGAATCTACTAAGGACGTATTAAGCGCACGAAAACAAAACAAAACGTTGGCGCACTCTTAATAACGCCTAATAACGGTGGCTCGCTGACAAAGCGGGGAACAAGTGCAATTTTCTTTTTTGAATATTTATTTTATTAGCAAATCTATTTAGTGGATAGCGGTAGGGAACACTGGACGCAAGTGAACGTACTCGTTGTTGTGGAATGGAATTATGACGATTAATGGTTCTTAGATAAGATCGAAGTACAAAGCTTCGCATTTCGATTGCACCTCGGTTTAGTGTGTCCCTCGGCAGGTGTGTGATAAGGTGTGACTTTCGAAAATGTATTGAAATCGATTCGTCGAGTGAGTTTTGTGCGATTGTGACACAGTGCGAGAATTCAGTGACGCCTGGAAAGTGTAAGGAGAGTGTACGATCTTTGCGAAGGTAAACCGGCAACGGTGGTGGAGGTGGAATGGCGGTGAAATAAAGTCCAAGGGGAAGTAATTGATTAAACGTTAGTTTCTTCTTTCTGTGGAATAATTAGGAACGTTTAAAGTCGTGTTCGTGTTCTTGTTGCCGCGCTGCGTGCCGTCAAATTAGTGCCGTCACATCATTTGTTTAAATATCTACTCGTAGTCTCGAGGCGGGGACTTTGAATTCATTTTGAAATCTGTAGAAGCAGTGCAAATTTCAAAGGACGTCTTGAGACATCAGTCTGAATTGCGATTTTATTTGTCGCTTTGACATATTTTCTCGCTTATCGCTTGTGGTTTCTTTTTGTCTAGGCGGAAGTGACGGAAATGACACGTGCAACAATTTGTCCATTTCGCGATTGTTCGCAGCCGTCAAAATTATTCTAATCCTAGGCAATGTCAGTACGAGGAGGACGATCAAATAATGTCTCGGCCGATTTCTTACAGCTTAAGCCCCAGACTCTGTGGATTATTAGACTCTGCATTGCAATGGACATTATTGAGAGGCTCAACCATAATTTACTTCAGTTAACTTAAGCCCATGTCAGATTTGAAGGAAAAATTCCCTGAGGCAGTGCCAATTCCTTATGAGGACTTGCGCAAGGGTTCAACAGTGTAATTTAGCTACGCAAAGATCGATTGATTTGGCTCCCACATTAATAAGCTGAAGTGAACGAAACTTAACGAACCTGGGCGAAGTGGCTCTTATGACCAGTGTATTACCTCACTGTACCTCCCGGTACGTCAATTATGATAGAGCCTTGTGCCAGCTTCGGAAAATGTCGTGGCTGTGGTCAAGTTAAACCCGGTTAATGGTTTGGTTCGGTTTTTTTGTTAGTTTGTGTGATGCTGGGCATACCTTCTTCAGTAACTCATGAGTGCGTGCTACAGTGTTCCCTCCTGAGTGGAAAGGGCTCATAGTTTGAGTCGTTTTTCTCGACAGGTGTACCCTCTGAGCATTGCCAGCAACTCGACGGAAGTGGAGCCGTGCAGAGTAATAGCCGTCGCACTTACGACGGTGGAGGGAAAAGCTAATGCTAAGGCAGTTAAAGAAAATATTGGTCAACCATTTCACAGTCGTCCTCTACTTCTTCCTGCGTCGCTACAGACTAGGCGGAATCTATGCGTGAACCAAAATAAATATGATCCAACATTTTGGTCAGTCTATTTACATTCGCGTTCCTCTAGTTCTTTGTGCGGCGCTACAGACCAGGCGCAATCTTTGCAGCAACCTAGGAATCTCTTTTGTCAGCTAACCGCCTGCGATCTCTCGCATTCACATGGTTGAGATCCAACCGAACTTGAGTACATTCACAGACTCTCGTCGCGGTTGATGGTTCTATTGCAATTATCGCTATCAGGATGTGTGGGTTGTAACTAAGGAAAACCCCATGTGGGAATTTGTCATTCCCCCGAGATCGTGTGTACAGCGCTTCATTCTGCGTTTGATCTCCACACTGACTTTGTTTGCGGAGTCGTCTACATGACAATTGTGACATTCTGACAAGCTCATCGAACCTTTTTCTCAAAGACGACAAGTAATTTGTTTTCGAAGAAATGTCTCGAGATTTCTCGCTGTTAACTAACTTATCCCTTTAATTGGCGCATTTAAAGGGAGGTCCATTTCTTGTGGATGGAGCAAGCGATACTGAAGTACCAGCGGGCTCGTAAAACTGCTACATACGTCAAATATTGAGCTGCATTTGGGACGCTTTGCTTTGAAGATTATATTGGCACTTGTTGCCATTAGCTGGGATAGGAACTGCCAACCTACTGTAATTCTTCTTTTCTCTCCAGACCTCTATCGTGGATGTCATTTTGTTCAGACGTTCTCGAGGTCTTTAAGTTGCAGTGAGGGGAGAAAACCATAAGGAGACCTATGTCCGTTTTCACAGAGGAGGCTTTAGTGTCAGAATCAACACAAGTCTCGTATTCACAGTGGACGCTTAACGAAAAATTCCACTTAAGAGGATGTCGCAGTTGGTTAAGTGTCTGCCCTTGGTTGGTGGGGTCCCCGGTTCGAATCCCAGTGAAAGCAATCCCGCTGTTATCTGGTTTTCAAATCTGGTCACCATTTGCCGTTGAGATCAAATTAACAGCGCTATCACTGGAGTGATCGATCAGTGGTAGTAGTCTGACTGTGGCTATCACAATGGACCATGTTGGTCCTAAGGTTTAAGTGTGCTGATGAATTCACTAGCAGCCTGTCTACCCTACCCAATTGGTTTAACTGGAGCCACCGATTGCCATGACCTAAGTGTATTAAAATAATATTAACCCCAAAATGGATATAGAAAACCCACATAAGCAGCCAAATATTTAGGAATCTGAGAAGGTGAAGAGATCACAAGGCACTCACATTGATAGACGCACACATAATGGGTAATGTGAATACAAATTGAGTGTGTGCGTTCCTTCATAATTCTGGAGGAAACACTTCATCTGGTGTCAAGTGTAACGTAATCCCTTCACTCATATTTTGACAGCTGAGTCTTATCTCCGTTTTGGTGTGAATAAAGATGAAATGTAGTGAGAGATCACTTGTGGAAGTCGAGTGTGCGCAGGAGGTAATTTCCAGACAGATAGAAGTTAAAGTATGAAGAATACTTCTTCGGAAGAGGAATACTTTGACGGAGTAAGTGAAAACCCCTAAAAAACAGAAGTCTGGAATGGAAGAAGACGATTTTGTAAAATATTTAGAATTTTGCTCGTCCTTGCTGGAAAAAACCCAAAGAAAAATGAATCTAAACTGCGAATCAATAAATCCTAATATCCCCACCATTTCCAACTTGGGGTTCATCTTCTCAATTCTTGGCATGGCACCACCATGGGTTTGACCATCCCATGTTATGAAACTTGATATGTATACAGGTTCTTTAAATTATGACTATAGCTCGTTATTTGATTTTCGTTTGTTTATGTTTGAAAACATAATTGCCTATACTTTGCACCCACCTTTAGCCACCTTTACACTCACCCTTACTCTATTTTTCAAACGTCAACATCGAGGGAAGGAACCTACTTTGAGGTCAAGTTTTATTCGAACCAAATTGAGTGTTTCGTTGAAGGAAGAGTGTTCTCTCAGTTTTTATTCCCACCACCCAGCACATGCATGACCATTCGCTTCACGCTTCTTGAGTTGGTGTGTTCTCTTTCCCTCTCTTCAGGTGGGTGCTGCAGTCTAACACGTGTATGTTCAATCACGAGCTCTATATTTTTCATAAATGGTTCACAATGACACTCAATCCATGGCACTGTGAAAACGAAATCTTCTTGAGTGAAGTTTATGTTCCATCCTACACTTAGCTAAACACAGAGCAGATAAGCTTGCACTTGAAAACGGGAATTTCCTTCTGTTCACACACAATTTTGTGTCAGTTTTCAAGGCACACCAAACAGTGTCAATTTGTCTAGCTTGATAAACACTAACCTGAAGGAGATCAGATGTCATGGCTTGTCGCGTCTGCTTTGCTGCGTGTGTTACCTCATGGGTATCCCGACAAGAAATAAGCTTTGTATCGTCCAGCCTGGCTTTATCTTTATGCCTGGTGTGAAACAATTCACTAATTCTAGTCCAAACTTAATCCAAACATTGAGCGATATTTTCGAATGCTGAATTATGAATTAATGATTGTGCGTGAATGTCATTGGCACCATCCCATTGATACTGTCTCGTCTTTTTGGGGTATATTCACATTCATTGGGTCAGTGCATGGAGGAGGTGATAACTTCTTATCTCCCATTGTGCTGCTGTGGGATAATTCGGAACAACAACGTTTAAACGTTCACCACTTATGTGATTAAACGTACGACATACATGTGCTTGGAAATACAATTCTGACGGCGTTTTTTTATTCACAAAAAAAAAACACAAAGATCAGTTGTCAGTCATGTGGAAAAATGTTTGCAATAAAATCTCTATAACGGACAGTACCGACACCGTCACGGTTGTCCGTTATGTAGGGATGTCCCTTCTGAAGGGGTCTATAAACGGGGCTATCACGATTGTCCGTTTTGTAGGTGTGTCCGATCGAAAGGGGTTGAAATAAATGAATATCTTCATGCCGGGACCATGAAGATTGTCCGAAAAGAAAGGTGTCCCTTATAGAGGGGTGTCCGTTAAGAGAAGTTTCACTATATACGACTATATTCATGCCAGGACGAATTTTCCGTAAACAGAGGTGTACTTTATAGAGGGGTGTCCGTAAAGAAAAGTTTCACTGTATCTGCGATGGGCAAAAACAAAACACTCCTAGAACATTGATCAATGGAGGGTGAGAGTCTGAGCTAATCACCCTTATTCTCATAGTCGTGTCACATTTCACTGTGGCAAATTTGCATTCAATTAGCCACTTATATGTCACATAAAGTGACGAAGACACGATGACACGACTAAGAGAGTACAGGGGAATGTTGGCTCCCATCTTTGACTGTTCTGGGCATACTGCTTCCAGTCTATTACGAGGAAGTCATGCTGGGATCGCTATAGCTTAATCTTAACCGAGTGGTACGGTCTTCTTCTCCATCTTGAACCAGCAACCTTGAATGCGATGACCCTCTTATCTTTGTGTTATTGCGTCAAGCCTTCGGCTTCATATGTATAACAGGAACTTGTACGTACAGTATGATCTTGGTCTTTCGAGTCAGGAGTTTTGAGCAGATTTGTTTCGAGAAATCGAAGTAGCACAGGTTGCCAAGGGCGATTCCACGTCGGATCTCCACTATGATGTCGTTTGTGGAATTCACGTTTTCCCCAAAGCAGACAAACTCCTTTACTCCCTCGAAATTGTAGCTTTTGATCGTGATGCTTGTCCAAAACGTCCTCATTGACCTTGAGGCCAGTTCGCCAGCCTCTACTATAGGTTTCAAACGACTCGGAAATCCTGGAGCCAAACTGCTCGGTGTATCGCGTGTGTGTTAGCGTGGTGCGACACAACCGGATCAGATTTCCCGGGATCCCGCATTCGGCCATCGCATAGAATAGCTGTCGTATGCGGCTTTGAAATCGATGAAAAGATAGTGTGTAGCGATTTGAAACTTGCTGGCCTTCTCCAGGATTTGCCTTAGTGAGAGTATTGAATCTATAGTCGATTTGCCGGGCCGGAAGACGCACCGGTACGTGCCGATTAGTTGCAGACGTTCACACGTGTTCCAGCGTGGACAGGATTTTGTAGGCAACGTTGAGCAGGGATATACCTCTATAGTTGTTGCAAGAGATAGGATCGCTTTTTTTGTGGAAGGGGCATATAGAGCTTATATTCCAGTCGTCGGGCATGCTTTCGGCTTCCCAAATTCTACAGATGATCTAGAAGAGCTCGGATGGTAAGCCAGTAGCAAGGCTTTTGGCATTTTTATAAAAGGCCCGTATTTTGGGCCTGTCCCTAGACTCTTATATATACTTGAGCTGGGAGTTTGCGAGTGACCGTTGCTTCAGGCGTAGAAGCTTCTTCTCCTCCCTTCTTCTAGCCCGGTGCACTTGACATGCGTGCGTTTATTTTTCTCTACAGAGAGGAACAGGGAGAAAAGAGTCAGGGACTCAGACGAATTCACTTATTTCCTCGTTTACACTTATGTGAGTCATCACTCATGATTCGATGTGTGAAGGTTTATTTAATTTTATTATAATTAAAGGTTAAATGTATACGAATTTAAATTGAGAGTCGTCACCCCAATTGTTGCCAATGCCGACATATAAACGTATGGATCCTTTTGTGTGTCGATCCAATTTTTGCATCATGTACTTCTTCTTCTAGTGGCACTACAGTCCCGACTGGGTCTGGGCATCAACCGATATTCACTGCGCCCATTTCTCACCTGGCAAACGTTGAGAAAAGGGTTTGCAACAGATGAGGCACAAATATTGCTCATGTCCAGCCTCGAATGAGGGATCTAAAACCCCTTTCCTCACTGATTGGTGTTCATCCGTTTGATGTCGTTTAGCGTACTCCCTTCTCTGGCTGATTTTCTCTGATTTTCTTTGCTGTCTTAGTTCCGCCTTCGGATAATGCCTTATTTCCTCAGCATTGGAAGAAGGTGATTGCAGCAAACGCAGTGGGTTGTTACAGCTTACTCCGAGAACATGTTACAACTTGCCCCTTGGTGTTCAGTAAGCAATTGATGCTGACCCCCGAGCAAATATTTTTCTCTTTTACGCGATTCTTAATTCAACGATTTCACCTCCACTTTCACGATTCCCAGTGAAAGCAAAATGAATACGCTTCGTTCGGGTTTTCAAATCTGGTCCTGACCATTTGCAGTTGGGAGCAAATTTACGGCACTATCACTGGAGTGGTCGATAGGTGGTAGTGGTCTGACTGTGGGTATCACAATGGACCAACATGGTCTAAGTGTGCTGGTGAAATCATTAGCAGCCCCTTTCCCTACCCCCACCCCCCTTAATTCACCGATAAAGACTTATTTTGGCTCTTACTGCATACCTTTCCCACTTTCTCCTACTTTTAGTTGACGTGTTTGGCTATGTTGCCGTAACCAGAAGTCCTGCATTAGCTTGACCTTCTACAGACTTAGACGGAAATAAAATCTCCAAAGCGTCTCATTCCTTATCTTAGCCACCGCACACACATCCAACCTGAGTTTAAATCTTCTAGAACTTTCGGACTTAACTACATCCGAGTATCCAAACTTCCTCGGAGCTTGCTAACCATGCTGATCAGTCCTCATGCCCACATTTAACGAGCAAGTGCTCAGAAACCACAGGTGTGACAAATGAGCTTCAATGATAAATTCAATAAAGTGCTGATGAATGTCGTGCTGGCTTTTTCTTATCTCCGTGAATCAGTATTTACACTTACGTAAAATAAGTTTATATCGAATTCCAACTTTGAACACGCCCCAACTGCAGCAGATTGTTAAAAACACATGCCGCCGCCGACGCATAAAACTGGATTATCATGTCGCCGCAAAGATCGCTAATAAGCGTAATTGCCTGTGTATTCAAAGCAGAGTGGTCCGATGAAGCTTCCAGCCGAAAATTCGCACCAGCAGCAGGAGGCTGTGGATTTGATCGTCGCAAACAACAAAGCAATTCGAAGTTTTTATTCTTCCCAGCAGCTGTCCTGACATTCTATTTGCGTGTACTATCTTAGCGCATTCAAGGCGTTCGCTTATTGATTTATATGCGCAAAGATTAAGACTTTATGGCAACCAATCGAACGATTCGTTTGTGCCAACTCATTGAGAACAACTTCCACTTGTGCCGACCACAGCGCTCTCGAAAGTAAAGTCTCGCGACATTATTTTTCGAAATGTTTGAACGTATTTATCAATGTGTACAGCTCTGAAATAGTTTAGTCTGAAGATTATTTTTTCCTTTCTTTTCTACATTATCACGTTACGAGGCGCCTTCTCTTACACCTCTCCAGCCAGAGGTGTACTTACCTTGAACAACAATAGGTTTTGAGATAAACCTTTCCATTGGTTTGTGTTTGCTGTTGCGAAAGGCGACAGGCAGAGGCGACTGTGTGGGGAAATGTAAAGCCGTCCTTGTCAGGCTTTTGTGTACGATTTATTAATTCAATGACCAGTTGAGACTGGGTAGGCAGTGAATGGCATTTAGCAACCTCTTTTATAGAATACTCGAACGTGATAAAAAAAAAAATAATCTTCAACTTATTGTTTATTATCGGCTTGATCAGATTATCACTTGGCAATTGTACAAAGAGCTGTGTGGTTGAACAATTAAATTGAGAGCCCGCGAAGGGCAGTATGTTTTGTTCATTCATCAAACATTTTTGGTTTTGTTTTAATTTTTAAAAGTTCCTAAGTTTAAAGTTAAATTGAAATGTTGCTTTGCAAAAATGGCAGTCTACATATATCCTCCTGAGACCCGAGACGAAGTTACGATTAAAAATCCCCTTTTTTATAATTTAATTTAACCATAATTACATAAATTTCAGTCAAAAGAAATACACTCATGCCGTTGGGAATAGGGGGTGGTTTGTTATGATCGGGTTCCACTTTGTGTTACTATATTGCTTCAAAAGTGTCAAAATTGCTTCTTAAACTTGAGACTTTGTACATTTAACCCTAATGTTCATGATGTACTCAATTTAAACTAAATATTTAAAACAAAAATCTAACAAATAAGTTCATAATGCAATTAATGCTTACCCATGAGCAATGTCGACATGGTGGCAAAATGAAGCAAAAAAAAAAAAACTTTAACTGATTGCAATTGACGTAATTTAACAAGTAGAGAAATGCCAGGTGGCTCAGAAACAAGATAATGGCTCTACAAAATGTTCCCTCAAAAAGTTAAGCCGAATTCCTAAAAATGACGTGGATAAAAATTCGTATCACTATCACCAGTGGGGTCTCAGCTATCACAACGGGGGTCTCAGGAGGATAATAATATGGGTGACGCTACAACCCGTGTTGAACCTTCGCCTAGCTTCTACGAAACCCACTCGTATTGTGCGTTTTATTCTTCTCCCACATGTAGAGGCAGTCAGTTTTAGTTTTAATCAAACCCCGAACGGCGAAGTTTCGAAAAGCATTGTACAGTGGTGCCTCGAAAGAACTGAAGTCGTGAGTAATGAAAAATGTTTGACGTAGCCGAGACGTGGTTGGTTCATTTGCTTAAGAGTTGATGTACATATCAACTACCTCACGGCGTTCCTAAATACCGAGGAAGAAAGAGCTGAATTCAGTTAAAATTTATACAAAAAATTGGTAGTAAGGTAGATGTTGTAAAGCAAGTACGTTGGCCCAAGCAACGATTGATTGACTTTGACAAAGTTAAATCCTATGCGCAGGAAACCGCTAGAAAGGAGGCTCAGAAAAGTCTTAGGTACAGTAAACAATGCAACAAAACAAAGAACTTTTTTAAAATATTTTTTTTTAACTCAAGATAACTCTCAAGTTAATCAACCATTTTTGGACTCCAATACAATCTCGTGGCACTTGTACAGTTTTCAAAGTTTTATTAACCTTTATGTCAATGCGAGTGTGGCACAACGCTTAGTCAATACGCACATACCCGGGTGTGCAACAGTGGTTCACTGCATTCCTTCTATTTAAAAGTGCTACATCGGGATTATGAAGATAATATAACAACCATACACCCGCAAGGCTCTGTCCTAGTGCCTGTCATATTTACTATATACACCTCAGACACCTTTGGTTCCATTATTGAAACCAATCTGCAATCTGGGATAAATACTGTCCTTCAATATTGTCAAGATTGGAAAATTAACATTGACGCTTCTAAAACGCAAGTAGTCCTTTTCACTCGAAAAATAAACGCTTGTTTACTTCCAAGCAACAGTCTTCAACTTAATGGTTTTCCGATCGAGTAGAAAGCGAATGGAAAGTATCTTGGGGTACATTAAGATGAAAGGTTAACTTTTAGGCTTCATATTCAAGAAATTATCAAAAAGATAAACGTTACGATAAAGATTCTCTATCCATTCACTTGCAGGAATTCTTAACTAAGCAATGAAAACAAAATATTGATTTTTAAGTCTATTTTCCAACCGATCATGTTCTATCTGTCTGTCTGGGGTAAGTGCGCCAAAAGTCATCTGGTAGACTCCAAATATCGCAAAATAAGCTCTTAAAAATGATTCTAAATCCCCCTTGGTTTTTCTCGACTACGGAACTTCGTAAGATATCCAAAATCGAAATGGTCACAGCTAGAGTTGAAAAACTTTATTTATTTATTTATTTACTTGTAGCGTTTATTTGTTTATTATTTATATATCTTATTAATTCACATATTCATTTATTGTCAATAATTTTTGTGTTTTCTAAAACATTCTAGTCAGCAATTTGAAATCAAGACTAACCACTTCTCACTTCTCTCCAAAGGAATTAGGAATTTTTTAATTTTTGTTGCCATGAAGATGTCTAAGTGTGAAACAATGAAATAATATTTTAAATTGTTTTCAAGTTTATTTGAAGTTTGCTCCCACATGCAGTTTTTACAGGTAGTAAGATCCGGACTATGCTGAACGCAGACTGGGTTGTTGTATTCAAAAAATTTCAATTTACATGCAAAATACACTAACAACAAATCTGGGATATTCATCGGCATTTGTTAAATAAGTGCGGATAAAAACAGTGCTTCCAATCAAGCCTTTTGAGATCTTGAGCTGAGACGTGATGTGCCTTCTTCATCTAAGAATGGAGATAAACTAAGAATGGAACTCGAATTCTTGACTCTCCCAGTTTCTTGATAAATATTTGCGATTCCGTTCCGATGTTAGGAAGTTAGTTCTTCAGACGGAGAAAATAAGCCATCACTCTAGCTGTGTTCGTGTGTCCATGGTGGTCCTTTTTGGAAGTGGTGTGGTAGCCGATTTAGCAGCAATGGTGATTGCTATCGCTGCCCTGGTAGAATCCTTGCAGCTCGTTGTTCGACGTCGTTGGAAAGTTTTGCTCGTTAAGCAGATGAGGTAGCGTTGCCCGGAGATTGTGTTTCTCAGGTTACAGATTTCCTCTTTAGGATGGTTGATGATGTCTAGTAGCTGCTTTCTAAACAGTGTCTCCATGTACTGTTACAGGGTTATGATACGTGCTTGGTCGTACAGCCTATTGTTGCCTTTGACGGTCCCTGTGAGTCCGGTACATATTCGCAGGGTTTTTTTTCGAAATTGCGAGCTTCGTCATGCGGGTCTTAGAGATGGTTTGCCATATTGGGAAGCCGTACGTTAAGATCGCCCGTATAAGCTGCTTGTAGAGCAGAAGTTTTTTCCTCTGGCTTAATCCATTTTGCTTGCGCATCAAGGGATAGATGCGATGGAATATTCATTCATTGATTATATTGGTGGATAGCTGACGTTATGAGGCATTTGCAGGCGTGGTTGATGTATTAGATAACTTGGAAATATTTTTGCAGGGCCCTGAGCCTGAGCCTGAGCTACTGGCTGTAGCGCCACCCATAGCATTATTAAAGGTTGACTTTATTCATTTTTGTAGTGAATTAGCGTATTTGTACTCGTTGCCCGACGTTTACCTGGCAGTGGAAAATGCTGGACAACCGCCAACTTGGGTATGGCAGTTTACACACAATTAAATGCTAAAACATCCACATTATAACATTTTTCTCAAGCCTATCGAAATAGCGCGATCTCTGGCTAGACATCGTGCTGTTCGTAGCTGAATCTTTTCCCTCCAAATGCCGTGAATGACAGCTGGACCAATGATCGTAAGCAGATTTTCTCTTGAAGACACCAGAGACTTCTTCATCAGCGTTTAAAGTTGTTCTTGCCTCCGCATCCAAGCCTGGAATGATCGGTTCGGATCGGATTTTGATATAGTGTCAGCTTGATACTTGTCAGCTGACAGAAAAAATTGCGCCTTGAGCTGATAGAAAGAGCGATTGCCAAGAATTACTCCGCATTTTGATTTCGTTACTGATGTTGTTTGTACCGTTTACTGCGGAGCCTTAACTACCTCCGACTTATATTTGCCGATATCCATCAAGGGCCAACATGCCAGTGAACCCACTTACCGACCTACCTATTTCTGCCCATTGTGCCGCTCGTCCAAGACGTCGATGTTGAATGTCCTTGCGTCAGGACAGAATACAATACAAACGCTTCTGGTGAATAAAACCATTTTTTTTACTAACGTTATAAAACGCAATTGACAAGAAATGAAATATTGTAAATGAAAGTAAAGACACGCACCAACTTTTGACACAAAAAAATAAAATGAGAAAAAGTGTGTTTTATTGAGAATCAATGCTGAGCTGAGTACTGAGTTCTCAATGAAACACGCCTATTGATGTTTAGTTGGGACATTTTCGTTGCTGTTATCATGCAAGCATTTAACTGGCAATTTAGCGTGTAAATAAAAAAAATAAAAAATTATTACAAATTTACAATATTTCAAAAAAAAAAATACAAATTATGACGCATGGAAGTCATCCTTAGGTGATAAAATTGTGCACCTCAGATGATGTGGGGCATTGTACCATTTCACTTTCTAAAATGAGTAAATCATACAAACTCATTACAAATACGTGTCCTACTCAACACTAGTGCAAAAGTGACGTTACCCACAAAAAATTGAAATTATCCTGATCATCACTTGGGAACTTTAAGGGCCTCAAAAATTGATCTTTTGCTGATTTTCGAGTTTAGTGAGTTACGCCACTTTTGCACTGATAGCTTCATAAATTATTAAACAAAATCAATTTAATAGGTTGGACTCAAACATTTTGCCTGCAGTGTATTTATGCAGTTTCGAAAGAGGAAATATGTCTAGTTCTATTTGTTCCGATTTTATATTAAGGCAAAAATATTCTAAACGACTTAGAGAAGTTCCTATTTTCACACTTTCGCTGAGGCGGAGTAGGTTGGCACGTTCCTACTCCTACACCCGGAATGCAAGGTTCAATCCCCAGATTTAACAAGAGTCACGGACAAAGTTTGAAGATTAATTCATCTCAAACTTCGGAGTCGGCTTAAAACTGTGATAGAACAATAGCAAAATAGCGAATTTATGATGAATCGCCAACATAACCTCAAAACAATCGAGAACTGTCAAATCAGCTGTCACCACAGAAAACAGTGCTGCCACTTTAAAGTTATCCGCCCGTAAAAAAACACCCTTTAATTAAAGTCAAAATCCCATCGAAAAACATCTAGACACGCTTCCATCCACATTGTTTGACTTGCTCTCCACGTTTGTAAAGTTAAATCTCCATGTGTAAATACGACTTATCAATTTCGAATGGCTCCTATCGTTATCGAGGCCACTTATCTAATAAACCGTTTTATTCAACGAATTTTAACCATAAAATAATTAATTTCTCCGCCATCCACAAGCCTTCGGAATAGCCTCAATTCAGTCCACAAGCAGAAACGTTATTGACATTCAGCCGTTTCAGCTCGTGCCGTAACAGTCCATCCATCAGTTAGCCAGCCACAGTTGCACCCCATCCTAGTTTAGTAAGTCAACGCAGGGACCTTGAACGCAAGAATGCCCACCACTCTACGGCTGGAGAAGGATAAACAGTGTGGCCTTTCGATATGGCATCCGCCATGGATGCAGCGATACGCCAACACAAAGATGTTCATGGCGGTGTACGGCCTCCTGGGAACCATTCAAGCGATGTCGTACATGTACTTCATTGTGACTCTAACCACAATCGAGAAGCGCTTCAAGATCCCCAGCCAGACGACAGGTGAGTAAAGAGTGTCAGACTTCCCCCCTCAAGGTGCTATCGATCGGTCGTGCTCCGCACCAGCCGCCGTCAATCAAGCGGTAATCAGACGATTAATGCGACACTTTCGTGTGCTTCCAGGAATTATTCTCAGCGGGAACGAAATATCTCAGATAATGCTATCGCTCATCTTATCGTACGCCGGCGGTCAAAGGAATCGACCTCGCTGGATAGCGTGGGGAATTGTTTTCTGCGGCCTGTCGTGCTTCATTATTGCGCTGCCGCACTTTATCTACGGCGCTGGGGAGGATGCCCTGCAGCTGACACAGGAGTACCTGGACAGCTTGGATCATGGCAACCAGACGAGCTTTGTATTGGTTGTAGGTGAACAATAGTGCAAGCTATAGACATACACATGTGACCCCCTTCAAATCACGCCAATTCACGATTCTCCTTTAGGAAAGCAACATCAAGCATTCGCAGCAGCTGTGCGGTTCGAACCAGCAGGAGAAGGAGTGCAACACCCTGCTGACCATCGTCCCCCTCGTGCTGATCTTCTTGTCGCAGTTCGTTCTTGGCATTGGCAACACGATGTACTACTCCCTGGGCCAGACTTACCTGGACGACAACACCAAGAAGACAAACACGCCGCTGATGCTGGCCGTGGCGATGTCACTGCGGATGATCGGACCCATCGTTGGCTTCTTTCTAGGTAAGCACCCGTACTGTTCCTGGTGAATGGACGCTGATGCTCTGCCGTTTTCTAGGTTACGTGTCCCTCCAGCAATTCATAGATCCCTCGAAGACCCCCCTCATCGACCGCAAGGATCCCAGGTGGTTGGGAGCGTGGTGGTTTGGCTGGATGATTCTGGGATCATTCATGCTACTCTTCTCCGGTTTGATTGGCATGTTCCCCAAGGAGCTGCCAAAGCGAAAGGAGAGGAAATTCAACTCCACCGTCCCGCAAGTTCTTCGACATGAGGAGCTCATGCTGGAGGAAGGTCTGCCACTGGGCCGAGGATTCTCTTCGAATGCCGCCTTGAACAAGAGCTCTGCACCGAATTCCGATTTCCCAAAGTTGAAAGGTGAGTGTTTGTGCTTTGTGACTGGTAGTTTGTTGCGAAACAACTAAAGCGTGTGAAGTGCCATCGACCGCACGTCTTTTTTTCGCAAGTCATTGGATTTCTCGATCCTCCCGTGTTGGATATCGATAAGCGATAAGCTATATCAAACCCATTCTCGTTTAATTTTGAGGAATTTACCTTCAAGATTTATCAGTTAAACAAAAACAACTCAAGTCAAAATTGCGTTCTAATCAACTAGGTGTAACGTTCTGCTTTAAGAGCTTCACCTGGGGAAAATGTTGTTTACTCTGACGTTTCTTGATGTAAAGTGTTTGAAGTGAAAGACGGATTATGATGAATAGGGGTCCAATACACTTTCAACTCATCAGTTGAGGTAACTGCTTAGCGGTTATCATAATCATCTTTTGACCGGGAAACGGGAACGAAATGTATCATAAAAGCGAAAATAAAACACCGAGCACTCAAATGTACTGCTTTTTAGCAATAACTACCGACTTCGTCGGTGGATTAATACTTGCTGCCCTAGCATCTATAGACTCTGCATAAAACTACAAGCTATAACGGTTTACAATAGATTTGACAAAAACAATCAGGTGGAGATGAAGAAATGAAAAGGACGCTCATCATAATCATCATCTTCTGACCCGCTTGCTTCACTAAAGGGGTATATCTCCAGGCAACTCGATCCTCCACCATCGACTCTAACTCATCAGAAGTTATGCCCAAGCGTAACAAGTCGAATTTTCGGACTTGGTGCAAACATCTCGTCCTGGGTCTGCCAAGCGGTCGCCTACCTGATGGAATCGCATTCAAAGCCCGTGATGAAGGGGACATTCGTGCCACGTGACCAAACCAACGAAGCATAGCCCTCTCCGTTTGAAGAAGCAGCTCCTCAATGTGGAGTTCCTCGCACACTGCAGTGTTTCTCACCAAGTCGTGATGAAGGAGACATTCGTGAGACGTAACCAAAACAACGAAGCATAGCCCTCTCCGTTCGAAGAAGCAGCTCCTCAATGTGGAGTTCCCCGGCCACTGCCGTGTTTGTCACCCAATCCCGGCGAGTAATTCCCACAAAAACACGGGAATCGCAGCAACTTCTATTCGCGATCTTAGTCTTTCATTACCAATCATGACCAAAGGTGAGAGTTGGAACACATACTGAGTTGAAAGCCGATAACTTGGCTTTGACACCAAGCTCGGCCGTGCTGATTACAGATCTAAAGACAAGAAGAAGACGATTGGCCTCGGATATGGCCTAAACTAGTGTGCCACGGCTGCATTTGGAGCCAGGCCTGAATGGTGGCAGTATGCGAGCGTCTGGTGGCCGGTCTGTCCGCTCGTCTGCCGGTCGGGCTTAGCCCGGAGGAAGGAACTACCTCGTGGGCTGCTATGGGGATTAGGAGGGAAGTCACGCCATGCACAAACCAGTGCGTACGGGGAGTGACAAAAGACAACGGACGAATTAGAAATGAAAAGGACGCTACTCAACCTAAACTTAAACAAATATGTGGAATGAAAGCCTGGACAAAGACAAGTGCATAGATGCATTGTTGCAACTGATGTTGCAGAGCTGTAACGTGTTGCAACACATAACTCACTTACGAGAGTTCCCCAGGCTACGCGATCCGCCGTCGCCACCTAATCTATCTCATCTGGAGTTGTGGCCAAGCGCAACCAGACGATTTCCAGTTTTTAGACGTGGCCCTCAAGGCCAGCATTCAAGGCCCGCGTCGGATGTCTTGACGATGGGGACATTCATCAAATCATCGACCAAAGCCCTCTCCGTTCAACATTGAGTTCTTCGCGTCCTTCCCAAGGAAGCACAAAGAAATCTCCTTCGCGATCTTATTAGCTTTGGCACCAAGCTCGGCCTTCCTACAAAATCCAAGAGAAACTTAACCGAGGCACATGCCAACGCACATACTTGATCGACTTTATTAAACTTTACCTCATATAAGAACCGAACTTGGAGTTAAGTTGAAGATAATGGTCGTGTCAGTTGGAGAGGCTTGTTGGCAGACGCTTGACTTTAGCGCCAGTCGAAGAAGACTACTTAAAAAAATCTAGGACTCCAAATATCAACCATGCCTCTGTCAGCAGACTTTCTTGTCGTAATCACCGTAATCTGCAATGGGTCGTGCCAAATAGGGAGGCACCTGATTCATGCTCGCTACGAGAACAGTTCGCAATGCTCCCACTTCTAGTTTAAAGTTTTTGCCTGTAGATGCTTTTCAAACCAACCTCAAAATGAATAACCTGCACACTGTATCAACTTATTCGTCTCCTCGCAGATTTCCCACAAGCCCTAATGCGACTGCTGCGCAACAAACTCCTGATGTACAACATCATCTCTGGGATATTCTACATTCTGGGGGCCGCTGGATACATGACCTTCCTCACCAAATACATGGAAGTACAATTTCACAAGAGCGCCCAAAACGCGACGATCATCATCGGCCCGGTAACAATCACTGGCATGGTTTTTGGTCTGCTGGCATCTGGTTTGGTGATCTCAAAGAAGAGGCCGTCGCCAAGCAAAGTCCTGATGTGGAACGTAGTTGTTGGTTTCATCTACATCCTCGGGCAGATATCGTATCTCTTCATGTACTGCCCCGACTCGTCGCCGGTCATAGTTGATGGAAAGTAAGTTCCTATACCTCTCTGTGCGGTGTCGTGAATCTGAAAGAGGCCATTTCTCTCTAGGTTGAACCTCACTACAACGTGCAACTCAAATTGTTCCTGCGACAGTGTGTCGTATTCCCCCGTGTGCTATGCTGACACTGAGACCACGTTCTTCTCCCCATGCCACGCCGGCTGCCAGGATTGGGATCCCGACAAAAAGGTAAGTTTTCGACCGCGTGACATGTTCACATCACACATGCGGCTCTTCTTTTAGCTCTATTCGAACTGCTCATGTCTCGCTGAGCAAGGAAGCTGGATAAATGATGTCTCATCAACGTCCACTGCCGCATCGCTGACTACTTGGCTCAGCGCTGAGCTGAGTTCAATCTCGACGGAAGGACTGCAGGCCCAGAGTCTTGTTGTGGGGTCCACGCCATCAGCGGAAACATGGTCCACGGTCACAAGCAATGTGGGAAAATTCCTGACGCCGGGAGTTTGTCTCAAAGGCTGCGAAACGACGTTTTGGATATTCTCGGTTGCCTCGATGATAATCAACTGGTTCGGGGCATCGGGGCGTATTGGCAACATTTTAGTCAACTACCGAGCCGTGTCCACCGAAGACAAGTCCTTCGCTCAGGGCCTAACGCTCATGATGCTCAGTCTGTTTGCCCTCATCCCTGGACCCATTATGTTCGGACGGATCATCGATTCGACGTGTTTGCTGTGGACGAAGCACTGCGGCCAGAACGGAAATTGCCAGCTCTACGACCAGACCCGGTTTCGTTACTTAATGAATTCAATTGCTGTGGGTAAGTATCCCCGATTACCGACTGCCCCCTTTTGGATTATCTTGAGAAATGTCCCCTTGCAGTCCTCACGTGCATTGGAGTCTTCTTCGATGGCCTGGTGTGGTACCACGGGCGTACCTTAGACTTGTACGGCGAAGCGGAACAACAACGGACCACAGAGGCCAGTAAGGCGGAGAAGAAGAGCAAGAATAAGGCGGTCAAACCGCTCCTGACGAGGGAATAGTTTCAGTGAAACTGTTTTTGTTTTGTTTTGTAAATACATATTTTTTTGATGTGACCGCGCAATGTTTTTATTTAACATGTTTTTTTTTTTGTTTTTTAACGAGTACGAGTATATGAATTTATGTTTCGAGATTTTACTAGACACTAAGAGCTAAACTGTTAAGGCAATAAACATAACTTTTAAATGACTTGTCGATTGTACTTTATTCAGCCTCGGAGCTCTTCAGGGCCGGTGGCGATATTCTGGAAGGGAGCATGTCCCAGGTCAGCTGCAGAATTTGGGAAGACGAAACCATGCCCGACGACTGGAATATCAGTTCCATGTGCACCATCTACAGGCGATCCTACCTCTTGCAACAACTGCAGAGGTACGAGGGGCGTTCAATATATTCTCGGTATCGGGGTGAAGCTGTGGTTGGCAATGGCAACTGAGACGATGATGGTGAAAATTGAGCATCGCACTGTAAATTAATTTCTCACTAAGCAAGAAAATAGTCAAAAAACTATTCCTGAAATTCTTGAAATTCCTGTTTACCAGGGTTCCGCACCTTCATTATCAACTGTGCAAAAGTGTTTTTTTTTCACGACGAGGAATTCAAAAAGTGATTAGACACTCATTTAGAGGTGATAGTTCCTTCAAAGGGCATAACCACTGGATGAGTGTTCAAAAAGAGTTAGCAAAAAGTGAGGTTAGCCCACAAAAATGCACAGTTTTGTTTGGAAGACATTTTTCAGTAGCAATTATATCCGGAGTGGCCCTGGAGATCATGTGAAGAATTTTGAATGGAATGGAGCAGCTAAAAACGGGACGCGTTGAGCATGTCGAAACAGCAGTTGCTGATTTGTGCACAATTTAACTTGAAAATTGTCTGAACTGTATTACGAACTTCAACGACAGTTTAGAGATGTGCCAATAACCATGTAGATGTGCTAAAGCCGACAACATCATCAGGTTGGGTTAGAGTGGATGACTTCCGGTTGGCATCAGCCACACATAGGCCAGAGTAGGCCCGTTGTGTTACCACGCGGATCTGACTGATCCTTTTCCGCAAACCAGTCAGATTTTCATATTTTCCGATAAAGCGGCGGATATGCGTCTAAGTGACTACTTCCACGCGAGGGGAAATAGCTGTACTTGCACAGAAGGTAATAGCTTCTTCCTCCTCTCCGTTTCTGCTACAATGCAGAAGTCATTGGAGAGGAGGCCTTATCTGGATGAGTGTGGTCCAATGGTTATGACGCCGACAATGGTTCCAAAATTCCGCCTACTCATTCTGATCAGTCTACGTGGGCGTTTTGAACCGAGAGTGCTGGTAATCTAAGGTTTTTGAGTGAGCGTTTAAAGCTTCAGTAGACGCTTTGCATGGCATGCCTCCATCCGGGAAGAGTACGAAACCAGTACCATTTCTGGGGAGTTCTTCCGCTTCACAATTCTCCGAAATTTTATTCTAAGGCCATCACGTTGGGAGGTGGCAATTCAGAGAATTCTTAGAGTTAAAGCCTGGCACTTGGCCACAACGTTGAGAGGTGGCAATTCAGAGAAGTCTTGGAGTAAAAGCCTGGCTGTCGCGCAGATGACGATATCTTTTCTAAGGCACTTGGAAACAACGTTGAGAGGTGGCAATTCAGAGAAGTCTTAGACACCCGCCCAACGCCTCTGCCCATCTTCGATTCATCTGTGAGAATTCGCAGAGGACCGTCCAGCGTCTGTTGTTCAAACTTCCAGTGTATGCTGGGTGAGAAATTCTTGTCCGAGAGGAACTTAGGTCGGTGTCTTCGGGTACGGATCTAGTAGTGTCCGGAGCGGAGTTCTTTTCGCATAAGCAGCCATTTGGCTGCCAGTATGGCGCCGCCTGTCTGCCCCAAAGTCTATCGGTGGAAGATTGAGGAGTGTGCTGTTCTTAGCGCTCCGCTGACACATACATGTTCTTAATGATACCAGCGCGCAGAACGTTTTGTAGAGCGAGTGCCATTTGCTATTAGTATATGTTTCACTGGTTTCCTAAACTCAATTGTGTTCACTGTTCCAGTCGATGCAGCAACACTTTTGGACCAGAGTATGGGCGACTTAATGAAAATGGGAGTTCGAGGAGTGGGCTAACATACGAGGGGCGTTCAATATATTCTTCGGTATCGGGGTGAAGCTGTGGTTGTATATTTAAATTGACTTATTTATCAAGTAATGCTATTATTTTAGTGCATTCGTGTAAAATTTCATATAAATGTGATTATTAATTCGCGTTTTATCTCTAGTTAAACAGAATCATTGCAACTGAGACGATGATGGTGAAAATTGAGCATCACGCTGAAATTAAATTTCTCACTAAGCAAGGAAAAAGTCAAAAAACTATTCCTGAAGAGATGGTGGCTGTTTACCAGGGTTCCGCACCTTCATTATCAACTGTGCAAAAGTGGTCAAGTGAGTTCAAGAGAGGCAGAGAGAGCATTGAAGACGATCCCCGCTCCGGCGCCCCGGCTACTGCATCAAAGAAGTCGAAAAACTTGTTCTTGAGGATGCCCGAATAAAGGTGAAAATGATGGCAGAGATCACCAAGCTTTCAATTGGTACCATTCACACCATTCTTCATGACCATCTTGACCTTTCAAAGGTCAGTGCAAGGTGGGTGCCACGAATGCTCACAGCGCCTCAGAAAAAAGTGAGAATCGCATGCTGTAGAGAGCTTTTGGAGATGTGTAGTGAGAACGCGTGTTATGGATCGAATTGTTACTGGTGACGAAACATGTGTCCACCACTATGACCCTGAAAGCAAACAAGAGTCCGTGCAGTGGCATAAAAAAGGAACAGACCCCCCGAAGAGGTTCAAAGTCACTCTGTTTGCCGGGAAGCTCATGGCTACAGGTTTTTGGGACTCAAAGGGAATCTTGCTGATTGAGTACAAAAAAAAAAAGGTGAAACCATCAACGCCACATCCTACGCTTCCACTTTGCATAATTTGCGGGAGGAAATTAAAAAGAAAAGACGGGGTAAACTCGCAGCGGGTGTGTTGCTTCTTCGTGACAACACTCATGGGCACACGGCGCGAGTTTCCAAGGCTGCTGCGCGTGATTCGAAATCCAACACCCACCCTATCGTCCAGACCTTGCCCGCAGTGATTTCGATTTTTCCTGTTTCCGGATTTGAAAAAATGTCTTTGTGGAAAAAGATTTTCGGATAATGAAGAACTCAAGTCGGCAAGGTGCGGATTCCGGCCCGGTAAATCCACTATTGACAAATCCGGGGGTGGTATGTAGTTAGCTAATTGGGTGCCCTGGCCACCTCAGACCGCGGCTCACTTGGACCAGGGAGTGATACGACTACCGTGAGTCCTACTGGCGTCATCAAACCAGCCCAATTCAAGTGTAAATCTTAGGAGGTCCCTAGCTTTGTGAAGATGTAATAATAACATGGGTGGCGCTACAGTCTGTAGAGGACCACCGCCTAGCTTCTCAGCAAACAATCGTGCTGTGCGTGCTATTGTTCTTTCACGACTGGAAGGTCCCTTATGCGGCCAATTCGAGAAGCTTTTTCTAGACAGTTATACTCCTTGAGCATTGTCAGTGACTCGAAAGAGGTGTTCCCGTGAAAATAATTTTGCTCGTACCTTGAATTGAACCGCCTACAGGGTCGACGCACCAATCCACAACGCCACATCCGCCAAGTGCTTTCCCAGAAAACGCCTTTCCTTGACATACACAGAGCAGATGTTATTTTATGTCAGTTTCTCTCTCATCTCTGAAGCTTCTGCAAAAGTCGTTGTGCGGTATGTTCAGTCGCATTAGATGTGTCTGGTAAGCACTCCTATTAGCGAGCTAACATCCCTGCGACTAAGGCCGATCAATGACGTCGAAATCTTCTTGCTCAGCATCGGTTATGGAGCCCTTGCTGCTCTTGTTGTTACAGATTCCCCCAGTATCGTGCCCTCCTTCGCGAGACTGTCCGTCTTTCATTTCTTTGGATTCCAGTTTGTCCAGAAACCCAGAAAAGGGTCACCGAATTCTTCAAGGACATCTCGTTGACGTTCTGTCTGCTTAGGCTAACCAGCTTCGATGACAGAATGTCTCATGTTTTGGCCTTTTGGTGAATGGTGATCGATTCGTCGGCAGCGTGATTGTGTGGTTCTTCCTTCTTTCAAATCGATATTCATCGACTTTGAAGCCACCAATACGACAGCATTCATCTGCATACTTGATCCCGGGAAAATTGATACACTTTTGTCGCTCCAACTTAGTGAAGGAGATTGTCTACCTCGAGGCAAACGTGAACTCCGCAAACCACATTTTGCAGAGATCGGACGTAGAGTCGACCTTGACAACCGCTCTTACTTCGGTCTGTCAACACAATTGGGCTCAAAACTCCTGACTCGAAGGACCAAGATCATGCTCCACAAAACTATTATTTTGCCAGTCCCGCTCTATGGAGACGAAAGCTGGACGACAAGCAAAACAGAAGGACTGACTCTTGGTGCGAAGAAAGTAAATGGAAGAGAAGACACAATCGCTAGCTGTACCATGATGTGAATGTAGTCCAGGAGGCAAACGTCGACTGCACAGGCTTGGACACATCGATGGACACCCATTCTCCAGCTAAGAGGATCCGGGACTCCTGGTTCGAAAGAGAGAACAGCTAGCGTTTAAAGACACGCGAAAGACAACTTGGTCTTGATGACTGGAGCATCATCCCCAGGACTGTCAACGAGGGATGGCAGATATTGCTCAGGGTCAGACCCTGATAAAATGCAGTGAGTTTCAGAGCAGTTGTAGCCTTACATAGTCCCACAAACTTATTTTTATTATTATTGTTGTTGAGGGTACACTGCACCGCGACCCTCTATCTACTTGCTCTCTTTCGAGTTCCCCTCACCTACAGTTCTTTTCAGAGTTGTATTGAGAGTTATGTGCTCTTGCTGTGCATGTGAGAGAGGGAATAGTCTAGAATAAATCTCTTACACCTGATTTATTCTAGAGTATTCTCTCTAAGCCAATGTCCTTTAGGAGTCTGAGAAATAGAGATGGTTCTAGGGACTTCATTTCTTCCTCTGATAGTAGGTGCTTGCCCAGATATTTTTGTCTTGTGTGGGCTAGTGCCCCACAAAATCCCAGAAATTCATTAAATTCTCCACAGAATCAGCAGAGACCTTCTTCTGATAATCCCAGTTTCCTTGCGTGTTTCCCGAGTCTGCAGTACCCTGTTAGGATACGGAGGTTGTTCTTGCTCATCAAACTCATAATTTCTTTGCCTGCTTTATGCCGTGGTGTTTCTAGTTTCTTCTTTCCACATACTTGTGCATGGGTTCGAAGAACTTTGTCTGGGGTTCAAATATCCCTCCCGCATTCATCAGTTCTGGATCCTTCTGTACACCATTTTACAGTATTGCTCCTCAGTCTGTGGACTATGGATTCATTGCTCCAGTCCTTTTTGGTGATGAACTTAATGGTAAACTTCTTCGAGAAATTGGATTTGCTAATCACGTCATCCTTCGGATTGGCCAGGAGTGGTAACTTTTTGACTAGTGCATTTGTCTTTTAATATCCCCCGTGATTGTTTTGTTTGAACACTCTGCAACCACTAGATGCATGGGAGTCAGCTGCCATAGAACATCTACTGCAGTTGCTCAAGTTCTCATACAAAGGCATGCCGACCTTTCAACTTTATTGAGTATCACTCTAGTTTGGTTTAATTGTTCATGCAACTGCACCGTATGTAATTGTTGGTCGTACAATAACAGCATATACACAAAAGGAGCCATCATAATTTAAGGCCACCCATCTGAGCCATGCTCTTAATAACCTTCCAACTGCGAGCATCCACTCCCAACTACAAAACATCCTCCGTTGATTCAAACACACTTTGACTCATTGTTGCGTCTGAAGGTAGTTAGTGCAAAGGCAGTTCTTCACGATTTCAAATCCCTACTCGAAACAATTAACAGTCTATCTTAGGACGCTTGGAGTGCATTCCAAGGATTTGCCTGCCAAGCTCCGACAAATCATTAGAGCATGGTTATCTCTGTCGCTTTCATGGTTATCTGTTATGTGTGCTTTTTCCAGATGAGTTTGCTGTCCAGGATCACTTCTAAGACATCCACATATTTATACGTACTTACACAGGTTGATAGATTAACCTTCAGGCATTCTGCAAAGAAACAGGACACAAACACCGGGAGCACATGGTGTCGCTTTCATGGTTATCTCTTATGTGTGCTCTTTCTAGACATCCACATATTTATACGTACTTACACAGGTTGATAGTTTAACCTCAAACCATTCTGCAAAGGAACAGGACACAAACACCAGGAGCACATACCGACAAAGTAAACATTCAGAAGTCAAAGTTGATCATATCCTTGGACTGACCGAAATGACACCCGTCAAGTAACCCAGTGAGACTGCAGTATCCAGCTTCGTCGCAATCCAGTCGACTGATTCACGATCGGAATCAGTCAAATTCTCTGCGAATTCAACGAGTAGACCCATGGAATGTGTTCTTAACAAAGGACACTCTGTACCGCAGGGAGGAGGGGAAGAAATAAATGACGATACAATTGTCTGGAATGATTCATTTTTAAATATTTTCTTTTATATTTTTTAGTTAATAAAAAAATTCTTCAGCGTATTTATGTGTATAAATATTTTTTTGTTAGTTTTTGTTCTTTTTTTGTCGTTTTCTTCTTTGTTTTGTTTGTATCATTTAATTTTCTTTTTATCATCATTTTGTTTGTATGTCAATTTATAATTTGTTCTTTTTTTTTCTTGCATTCTTATTAAAACAATGTTTAGAGTTGATGTTGTCTTATTACAATTAAGCCATAACGTTAAGCAATTGATAGAAGTTCTTTTTTGTTTTTTAGCTGTTATACACTTTGTGGTCTTATGATTATACTTCTCTGTTCCTCTCGCGGTCTCTCTGTCGCTCGTTTAACTTTTGATCTACAAACTTGGTTTTTGTAAATTATTTATAACATATATCAATCGTATAGCCGCATGCGTATACACCACGCACGCAGCTACATGAATACATGGTGTTGTATATAAAAAATCTATTAAAGATATTCTAAACAATATACGATAACATGATTCAAAACTTCAATAAAATATATTTATTCACCCTTGTGTGTGAAATTGGATTTCACCCAAAGTGAAGGAGGCTCTGAAGAATGCTTTGCTATTCAGTTTCCCTTCTTTATTAAATTCTAATAAAAGAAAAGAAAAAAACTAAACACAACACATTTCATGAACGTAGTAAACGATGATGGATGCTTGCTTCTTGTTTTCTTTTTAATTGAGTGTGTTTAAATCAACGGGAGTGTGATGGCCAAGCATGTCGGAAATTGTGGTGGGGGTTATTCGTGTTTGAAGAACAGCCCAACAGAGTATAATCACGGTAAATATTGCATGGACATGTGGTTATGGCAGATGGCAGCTGGTAAGAGGTAGTGCCAACTGAAGAGATCAGTTGATTGTGTGCAAATATGTCGCAGCAAATGAGGAAAACAAGAAAATCCTCTTTCTGCAATGCAGTTGAAGGCACTATTTTACTTCAGAATCTCGAGCAATATCTGATTAGGGCAGATTCTTTCGAACTAAAATTTTACAAACTCGCATAGCCACACACACGGGAATGTGTGTGTAGAATTTAAAGTCTCGCAATAATGGTGGCGAGGCTGTGAAGGATTCAAAAGCTTTTTTTTAGTCGTCTAGTTCAGGACCCTCAGATGTTTGCGTTTGTTCTTCCTAAGGTTTCTCCATGCGAGCGACATGTCGAACGAGCTTTAAGGTGATTCGGAGTGAAAAGTTGCCATCATGATTCGTAAACGTGTTATTTTCGTCTCTCTGTGATCTGTGCCATGACGAACGTCGATTTGGGGTGCTTTCAAGAATTCAGGCATAAACGCTGCAAACGCAGTTCATCGGCTAACAAATTTCTGACGTTTGAACTGGTCTGCCCTTGAAATTTTGAGCAAGACGTTAAAAATCAACTAAAAGCGGAAACCTTTGAATCCGTTTTTGGTTGTATTCTACAATGCAGTGCAACGGCACGTGTTTAAATATTTTAGTGAAAGTCTGCACTCAGCTGTCCTCAAATTGCCAGGAATCTGCGTAGCAAACTGAATTCTTGAAAGCAACTTCTACCAACTTAATACATTTGACTCGTGGATGGATTGAAATTGGCAAGGTATGCGTTGCAACCCTCTTTTAGGGGACATGGGGTAATTGAAAGCTATTGATCCATCACTATCGCGCTTCTGATACAAATGTTTACTGCACACTGTAATCAATCATGCCAAATGTGAATAAAATTCCGCCTCAACTTTTTCTCTTATTCCTTCCAGAACGAAACAAAGTTGTGGTGAGAATTTTGTTCCCCAGAGGCATAAATGTCCATAACCTAGAAACAGCTGAAACGTTTGACATATGAGATCGTGCAGGATTACCTGTGACTATCAAAATGTACTTGCTGACCTAAGTCGAGGTGGCTGAAGGGATGCACGTTTGACCTATGAGATCGCGCAGGATTAGCTGTGACTATAAAAATGTCGAGCTTGGTCCATTGTGCAGCCGATGCTCTCTTAGCTGCAAAAGGAATCACATCAGTACCTTTAACTCTCAACCACTGCAAAAAATTCAGTAACTTTAAGCGAAGAAGAATCTTTCAAGATACTTAAAAGTTTTAGTAGACTAGAACGTCCAACAAGGACATACGCTTGTAACGAGTTGTTGTACCATGAGCCATGAGGACACCAATGCAATATCATCGCAGCAAAAAACAGCCATCATAATTTAAGGCCAACCATCTGAGCCATGCTCTTAATAACCTTCCAACTGCGAGCATCCACTCCCAACTACAAAACATCCTCCGTTGATTCAAACACACTTTGACTCATTGTTGCGTTTGAAGGTAGTAAGTGCAAAAGCAGTTCTTCATGATTTCAAATCCCTAACTCGAAACAATTAACAGCGACATGAATTCAGGAAAAAATCACACGCGTCATCTTTACATCGACTGGAGACCCATCACCAGAATTGGGGTTAAAAAAATTAAATAAATCAAAAAAGAAATGGAAAAACGCGACTAAGTGTCAAAGTAAATAGAAAATCTGGGGGTAAATGTATTTGTTCACAAAGAAAAACGGAAACTCATCGGAAATAAAATTTGGAAATAATAAAAAATACTATTTCCTGCAATAGTTTCAAATATATATTATATAACGGCATTCAAAATTTTAAAGTATTAAGCAGTAAAAAAAATATCTTAGAAAAGCCATCATCTCCACACATTATTGTTCAATATAGTTAGATAATAATTAATAGTAATAATTATAATTTTCTTGTTTTTTGTTTCCTTTTTTTTTTTTTTTTAATAAAAACTAACGTTCTCCTCTCTCGCTTATTATTTCTCTTCATTTTTATGTTTTCTCTGTATTGCTATTTAAATTTGAGTGTGTTAATAATGTGTATGCGTGTGTAGTCGGGAGTGTACGGTACGTGTGATTTCTTTTTTGTTTTTCGTTTGCTTTCTTTAATTTATTTTGCTTTTTGTTTCCTTCATTTCCTATAAATACAAAGTAGTAAGTAGTTTCGTTTTTGTATTTTCTGTTTTCTTTTATTTTCTTTTCTTTTGTTTTGTTTTGTTTTACTTTCATCTGCGCGCAATGTAATATCTAGGATAACGAACCCAAAAAAAGAAGTGTTATGGTTGTGTCGCATGGTAAAATTGTATGCGAATTTATTCGATCACTTTCAACACCTTGCCAATGGCAATAGTTTTATCTGTAAGAGAGTAAGAAAAAACAATGTCAATGATCAGATCAGATCAGATTGTTACAGATTCAAGATTCAAGATTCAAGTGAACGTGAACTTACTCTCATCCCTAAGAGTGAATCTTCCCATTTGTGGGAAGAGTTTAAACTGTTCAAGGCAAATCATTCCGGAACATTCAATTCTCATAATTGCAACCTGGTCTTGTTTAACAAATCTTGGACGTGTTTTTGATTTATCGCCGGTTTTTTTATCAACTAGACATATGAGGGCCTGGAAATAAAAATTGTTATAAATAAAATTGTTTTTAAATGTTATTGCAACATGCGACGGGCGAATGGGGGGCGACAAGAACATGTTTGTGGGTGGAGACCTCGTTCATCACTAACTTTTAACTTACCATCATCTATCTATACCTGCGGAAAATACTTTTCTTTTGTCCACCTCGGCTGTGCAATATGCGCGAATAGTTCTCACCAACCGCAATGATGGATGAACCAAGTTGACTTAATACAAAACATTGATCATCCCCCTGCTGCTCGATGGCACAAAGGCATATTCAATTTCAAAAGCGGATGAAGAAGTCCGTGGTATCCTTGAGAAGATCCAACCACGAATTGTACGAATCCAGTGCCTAGGGTGAGTGGACCATGTAGAAGGAGTGACTTTATACTGAGTCCGCGGGACTACGCAGCAGAAGTCGTCAGTCTCTAAGGTGGCGGCGTGCAATTAGAGGAGAATCTCAATTCACTTGGTGTGCGCAAGAAACAGCTAGTCAGAGATCGTGATAGGTAAGGTGGTTACAGTTAACAGAGGCTGATTTCAGAAACGTCAAACATTTGCGCAGTGATTTGGCATCACTGCTTTTTTGCGGTGTTCATACAATGCACACTTGACGCTGACTGATGCGCGAATCATACGAAAAGAATTGCTCTTGGATTCTGAAAGATTGTATTTGGTATTATTAACCCATGCGGTTGGACGATGGGGCATAGTGAGTGGCTGCGACGAGTCCTGCCCTGGGTATTTAGGCCCAATTCCCGACAAGATTAGCTTCAGGTCTGGGGACCCTGTTTGAATGGCAGACTATTTATTTACTAAAAACAAGAAAAGACGCCCGATCAAGACGGATGGCAGCCAATGGTTTCGATTAAGATTATGAAACAGGCAATTGTTCGGCCCAGTCGAAAAAACCTTGCATTCTCTTCTTCAATAAATTGGCGACAAGTCAGAGACACATTTATCGAATATTGGGAGTCCATTGACAGCAAAAGCAAGTTCCAGCAAATCGATCCGTATCCGCAAACATTGCAAAACGTGTTTCCTTTAATTACTTCACTCAACCGAAAATTAGTGTGAAGTAGTCTAGTCCAAAGTCTGATTACGACAATCGATTTGGCATGTACCATTTTGTGAATACGTTCATATTTCTGGTATTTCACCGACAATCATCAATTATAGAAATGTCGCCAGAACAACAAAGGCTATCGCACGTCATTCCAAGTCATCGGAGACCTGACTCATAATCACCCATCGTCGCCTGAAGCCATGTGATATCCTCGAATGTTGCGCAACCTTCATTTTTCAGGTTATATGATTAAATTCTGGAAATTGTAAATAAAAAAGAAGGAGCAACCCTTTTCCTCTAGCAAAGTTTGAATTCTGACAAACGTCAGCAGAAGGTGAACATTCTGACTTATCTCAGAATTCAATGGTATGTATTTACAGAGAACCGTTGCTCATCCAATCATTTAAAACCGGATTTTATATGAAAAATAAAGCCCACATAATTCCTTGAAGTCACTAACTCTCCGAAGAAAAATGAATCCGTTGTTACATCCTGTTTCCCATGACACCATATGCAGAGGCTGTGGGGATGAAGAGGAGATTGAGGACACTACGCATTACCTTAGTCAATGCCCCAGTCTCTACCTACACTGGAAGAATGCTTCTTCCAGAACCTCCAATGATATAACAGAGATCGCTATAACATCTATTTGTTAGTCTCTGGTCTCTCTAGTTTTATCAAGATCTGTGGATGGCTAGATAAGGCCACACAACACCGACATCTATAACAGCATCTTCAAGGTTAAGTCCGTCTACCCACTAACCTAACCCAACCTACATCCTGTTACCCAGTCCATTTCCCTTCATCCATCATCTTGATTTATTCAAACTGAAGTGGTGCCAATTGGCTCGAGACAATTCATTGGACCTGTTGCTCAACAAGGGGACACACAAAAGTGAAACAGTTTAAATGCTTGCAAACTTACTTTGACCGTGATTTCTTCTGCCGCACAATGAATGTGCATTACAGCTGAATATCCCGCGCAAATAATTGATTTGTGTTCTAAAATCACCACTTGGGCATCGAAGATTTTTCCTGTTTTAATTGGGTTAGAGGCATCGCATAAGACAAAACCAGGAGAAACATCTTCTTCTTCAATTCCCTGCAAAAAGAGAAACACCACCCAAAAGTCAGTACAGAGCGGAGTGCAGATGATGAAGCAAAGTACCTTTAATTTAATTTTAACATTTTCACCAGGACCCACTGATGTCACTTCGTCATCGTCGGACCACAATTGATCCACAGCCACTTGCGTCTAAATGGAAGAGTTGTTAACAGTTCATATTCCTTAAAGTTATTTTGCGTTCACTTACCCTGTTTGGCATGACCAAAAGATTCTGTCCCTTCTTTGCGCACCCAGATTCAACTTTGCCCATAACAACTGTGCCCATGTCCTTGTATTTATCAACTATGGGCATTATGAATGGTCCGTCTAGTTTGCGGTTCAATGAAGGCAGCTCATCAATGAAGGGTATAAATGCAGGTCCTCTATACCATGGACATAGGTTCTCTGGTATTTGTTCACGTATGCCCGCACCAGTCAAACCCGAACACGGCATAAATGTCAAATCCTTGCTTGCATTGAAGCCCAGTTTCTTGAGGTATGGTAGAATTTTATCTTTGCATTCGTTGTATCTGTTGTCGTCCCAATTGACTGTGGGATCATCCATTTTATTGACCAGCACCACCAAATGTTTCACACCAGCGGTTTTCGCTAACATAGCATGCTCTCGGGTCTGTCCCCCACGATCGAAACCAGTTTCGAATTCACCTTTTCGAGCCGAAATCACAAGTACAGCCAGATCAGCCTGTGCAGCTCCACCAATCATATTTGGTACGAAACTCTTGTGACCCGGTGCATCCAATATAGTGAAATGTTTGCGTTCAGTCTCAAAAAATGCTCGTCCAACTTCAACAGTTTTGCCCTTATCACGTTCCTCTTGGTTTGTGTCCAATGCCCAAGATAAATACCAACTTTCGCGGGATTTTTCGCGTGCCTCACGTTCGTATTTTTCTAATGTTCGCTTGTCTACCATTCCAGTTAGCGACATTATTTGACCACCTATTGTTGATTTTCCCGCATCTGGTTTAAAATAAAAAAAAAAACACAGTTAGTTGTTGAATGATGAGTGTGTGCGTGTATAACAGCTTACCAACATGACCAATAAATACGACATTGACGTGCTCCTTTTTGCTCTTAGTGTCTTCAATTTTTGGTACTTTCTTTTTGGATATTTTTGGTGTTGCTTCTCCTTCGGCATCACCGTCTTCAATTTCCTCAACCTCATCATCATCGGGCGTAATAACGGGATCGTCTTCGACATCCCAGCTATCGCTTGGATCATTTTCCGCTAAAAGAATGTCAAAAAAAAAGAGAACAAATTATTCAGCATTTGATCAACAGTCGGTATTGCGAAATTAGTTAAATTAAACTTATAGTGGAAGGAAAGAAACCAAAATGTTAGTTCCCTTTCTTGTATGCATGCAATTAATTGCCATTCATACTAGCAGCGAACTGCAAACGCGAACTTCAAGAAACAAGAAAGTCCCACCGAATGTAAACACAAAGTTATACTTCTCGGTATGCGAAAAGATGAGGATATCGAATCCGAGTTCGAGAGTATCGAGTAGTGAGCTCATATGAAAGGCCCTTAAGACTAGAAAGATTGCGGCATCGTCAACCGAGGGATAGATGAAGCAAGGACCATTCCATTGCTTCGAAGGACAATCAACATCTCAAATTTATTATTGCTTGCTATGTTAGCTGTGGAGGGCTGCATAAAGATCAGCCACTCGAACCTACATCCAAGGAATACATTCCTTGGTGCTCCTAACAATGGCTATCCTGGGTGACAGATTGATTAATTCTTCCGATTGAGAAGTATGACTTAAGCCAGTACTCCTCGTAGAACCATCTCATCCTCATATAGAAGAGGCGAATAAAGAGGTCGTTCCAGCAAGCAAGTTTTTCCGAGTTTTCCACATTAAAATGGCTTGATTTGCTTCCGTTGTCGTATTCGCGTGTATCACCGTTGGTTTAGAAGCAGCTCCTGAAGTGGTTTTAGCAATTATGATAAAATCTGACAAGTTTAAGGACGATTGTCGGCAGGACCATTATTCCCGAACCATTTATAAAACAAGTGTCTAGATAAAAGCTTTGTATTTATGAACCGCGGCATCAGACACAAAACAAACAACAAAATGTAAGTCCTTATGATCTAGTTTACTTTGCTCTACTTTCTGCTCTCCTCTAAGCAGTAAATGTGATCGGTGAGAAGCTGATTGTCCCTTTGAACACACAAATCTGATTGCAACGGAAGTTGAAAGTGAGTTGAATACAATCAAAATTGTCTGAAAGCATATTTGAATAAACAATTAAAAAATAAGCCGCGCATAACTAAGCAGTCCATAATCCCGGTAATTAAATATGACGCGATTATTTTAGCACAATTGTAACATCATAATTTGAGCCATCGACGTGTTTGCAGACCTTTAAACTATCAACAAGGGGAAATCGAGGCATCATCAATGGGTTAGGGAATGCTAACGAAAGACCAAGTTTTGCAACAGCATCGTATTTGTGCTCATACTTCATTTTCTCGAATTAATAAACAAACTGGGACCAGAACATGAATATGTCGCAAAAAACCGGTTCCGGAACAAAGAAAAACGTATGTCATTGAATTCCAACTCCCGGTTGTATGTAAACCTCTAAAAACAAGATGTACTTGAAAATTGCGAATAAATCGTGTAAACCACAAGTGCTTCCATAAGCCATCGACGCACGTGACCAATGCCAATGGTGGGTTTGATTTTCTATCAGTTTAGAAATGCACATTTTTAAGAATTCGCCTCGAAGGAAATCGATGTTTACGGAATCGAACGTGTCAACTTGGAGTAGTTGAACACTTTGTTGGGCTGCTAAACACGAGGCACGATAGAACAACATTGATAAATAATCCTTTGCGTACCAGTCTGCCATACTTAGATCACGAAGAGATTCCTAAACAAAGATCGATTTCCACAGGCTTGAAGGAAACATGAAGCACACATTTTCAGAGTACCTATAACTACAAGTGCAACCTTGAAACCTAACCTCATAATTCAGGTTATCTCACCTGTTTCCCAGATTTCTTGCGATATTATTTCGCAAGATAATAATATTGTCAAGAATGCATAGTTTAAACGAGAAGCGCAGCATTTGTTTCGTTATCTTGTCACAATCCACACCTCTGCTGAAAACTGCGCAAAGTACTCAAAACGTCAGCAAAAGCAAAAGTCACTCGCGAATGACATTCACAAAAAAATAGCTGTTAACTTGTTTAGTAACGAGATACGATTTAAAAGTGGGAATGGAAACCGTTTTGTGCTTGCAAGGACGGTAAAAAAAATCCACACAATTTCTGCATCATATGTGAAACCACTTATTACTTTATGCATACGCTTAGAGGAAATTCCTGGCTCAGTTGAATCTTCTCGTATTTCAGCTATGCGACAAGTCATTTGCATCGTAATCTTTTTCTACAAGGCCCCGCCGAACGTCGTTGACCTACTCGTTTGATTTTCTTAACTGAAAAACATAACCACAAAGCTACTAATGGAAGAGGAATATTCTCACATTCAGTTACGTGACAATGTTTAGCAAAAATCCACAGCAACAAGCGTATATTTTATATCAAATTTGATCAATTAACAGGAGAGTGGAATCATCAAACACTTTTGACACGTTTCCATAATGCCCTTCAACGACACTTTTCTTGTAGCAAGATCACCAAGAACACGCGCTTCTCTCGTAAATTTCCACACTGAAAAGAGCACATCACAAGCACATGCACTTGATACTTGTAGGTTTACCACCACAAATCGGGTCTAGAATTTGAAGCAAGAAACTGTACTTTCTAGTCACTGAAACGTCACCAATAAAATATCGTAACCCGTTGAGTGATCAACGTCTTAAAAATTAATTAACCCCCTGGTATTGTATCAACATTTCCTCCCATCTCAAAAGAAGAAAAAAAATTATCTACACACACCGAAATTGTGTAGATAACCAAAGGTGCTAAGCGCCATATCCCACGGGGCGTTGGTGACTCACACCTCGACCAGAAAGGTAACACTTTCAAGGATCACACAAATGGGACAATCACAAAACGGACACATACAAATTATTGAAGAAAAACAATTAAAAATTAAAAATAAAAACAAAGTCAATACCCATTCTGCAAGTGAAAGTGCGAGATTGAGGTATCCCCTTCGAACAGATTTCCTAGTGATAACCAGGTAAAAGCAGTTTCTGCCACTCACAACGACCACGACGTTCGTCGGTTGTCACTAGGAAAAATCAATCTCCACTTTACCACTTGCCAAGCTGACAAAACTACCAAAACTCTTTCAATTTAACACTACCGTGAACCAACGATCGCCTCTAAAGACCACTAAATAACTCCGATCTCCGTCCAGAATGCCAAACACTATTCAAATGAACGAAAAAGCAGAACACGCTGAGAAAGTTACTCAAAAAAAAACCCGAAGACGTGTCAAATGCAGTCGAAGACAAAAAGATTTAGGTTATGTTCAAATATGGTTAATACCAAATGAAGAGAGAAAAAAAAAACTTTACTAGCACTTGTCAAGTGCTTGAACATTTGTCACGAACATTTTTCGGGTGAAAAAAAAATGAACATTTTCATAGATTTGAGGGAAAAAATGCCCCTCATCGATTGTCGCCAGCATTTTGTAACCACATCATCCTTCAATGACTTGTCAACCGGTTAGGTGTGGACTTTTCTCTCGCCAAAGTAAAATGTGAGAGCCGACAACGGCGAAGGACTACGACTACGCTGAGGTGGGTGACTGGAAAATTCACTTTTTTTGCGAGAATGAAAATTTATATGTTATGAAATCACAGGGGCAGAGATTGAATCTTGCCTTGGACAGGACTTACCAATGTTTTCCGTGAAGTTTTCATTGATATTTTCATTGATAATCGGTGCTGGTTCAACTGCTGGTATCAACTGCTGAGGTATTGTTGGAGTTTTGACTGGAGACGACGATTGCGGCTGGTTATCGGGTGAAGAATCCGCCGATATTGGCTGAGGCTCTGTGATGGTGCTGTTGGTGTTAACTGTGGGGCCAGCTGAAGATGTTATCAGAGTGGTTGCACTACCGCCATAGCTAAAACTCGGTACAAATTCAACTGCATTCACATTTAATGTTGAGAACTTTGTAGACATATCGCTGTTGCTGCTGTCTTGGGCCATTTCTCTTGTAATAATTTATTGAATTGAGATTTAATTTATTGATTTTATATGTATGATCACAAGTTTATTCCGTACTTGGACAAAATTATAAAATTATTTTGTGGGAGTCCTCTTTTTTTGTGTTGTTTAACAAAAAATAACAAAAGAATTCCTCGACGTGATACCCGAACTGCACGCGTTTTTTCGGCAACACATCAGTCAAAATGGCCACGCATATATGGTAAATTATTGCAGAGCAAGTAACCAAGTTGATTTCAGTATTGCGAAGTTTGTTAGATTTTTAAATCGCTCAAAATTGACATTAAACCTTAAGAGCGGACTACATGGGTCACCGGTGTTTGGTTTGTTTAAGGCATGGATTTATCTGAATTGATGTGCAATTACGAATACAAGGACTTTTTTGCTGAACTTCATATACCGGCTAATTCGATCGAGATGGATCAATAAGTAGCCACATTGTATTGGAGTGTTCTGCAGTTTTGAACAGGATTGGGTTATTCAACCGATGTATTTATACACGGTTTTCGAGTGGCATCGAACATTGCCACGATCTAGGAAGTTGTTTGTCTATCTTCAACATAGTTATACTCCTCGGAGCATTGGTACTACTTGTTGAAGGGAAATTAAATGAATTTTGGTCCTTGACCCGGGTTTATACCATGGGCTATAGAGCGCAGGCAGTGAGTCACTGCAGAATCCAGATCCACGTACGCATTGATAACCAAAAGTCGGTAGGCGTTTGAGAATATTTGAAACAGTGAAGTACTTGTTTCACCGAAAATCCATTTCAGGTCCCTTTGGACCTGTGTGAGTTACAGCACCACAAATCACAAAAAAACTACCCTTCACCTTGGATTAGGATATTTCTATAAATGCTTCGGCGACGTTTCCGGGCTGTACCAGGAAGTCGATGTAGTACAGAAGAGAAAACTCCGTCGACATATATGTTGACTGCATGCACCGAAGTGTACGGCAAATTCCATATAACCTCCAATATTTGCTTTTCGACTCTCAATTTGGTCTAATTCAACCTTCGTCATCAACCACCAACACGAACCCTTAATGTGCGAATGCACTCGCAGCCTTATGGCAAATATGACTGACATAAAAATCAATTAGGGCAGCCATTATTTGAATTTCGAGTCTCGTTTCTCTTCACCTCATTTTTCCTCATCGTCGTCGTCGTACTTTTCTTCAATCGCCATTTCCAAGTGAATTGTTTCATTAGTGAGTTGTGTGGTGTGGCACTTTTCTATTTTTTCTCGGTCCATCTCAAGTCTTGCCAGTTAATCCGCTTGAACATATATATATACAAAAAATAAAGTGTATTCATAATAGAACAAAAGGCGGGATCGAAGTTACTAACTAAATCGCTATTGATATTATGAGTCACAGTAACAATAATAATAACCGGCCACCGCCGCGTATCGATGGGATGGTATCCCTTAAAGTGAGTACATATAAAGCAGTGCTTTGGTTTTTTCTAATTTCAAAAATGGCGTCTTTTTTCGCCCATGGCGTTGGATATAATTTGAAGAGATTTTTGTTTCTGTGTGATTTGCAATTAAAATGTGTGTTCTTTTCACATTAGGTTGATAATTTAACATATCGCACCACTCCTGAGGACTTGAGGCGGGTGTTCGAGAGGTGCGGTGAGGTTGGAGACATTTACATACCACGCGATCGGTATACCCGCGAAAGCCGAGGCTTCGCATTCGTTAGGTAACCATTAAACGTTTAACGATCCTATTTAATGAGCGGATTTTTCTCATTTGAATTCTTGTTTTCATTTTGTAGATTTTATGACAAGAGGGATGCTGAAGACGCACTAGAAGCCATGGATGGTCGCATGTTAGACGGTAGGGAGTTGCGTGTACAGATGGCACGATATGGACGGCCAACATCCCCAAATAGACGCAATGGTCGTGGTGGTGGTGGTGGGGGCGGAGGCGGCGGCGGGGGTGGTGGTGGACGACGTCGTCGTAGTTCGCGGTCACCTCGTCGTCGTTCACGCAGTCCAAGACGTCGGCCGTCCTACTCACCGAGATCACGTTCTCGATCGGTTGCCAGTCGTTCACCCGTACGTCGGACGAAGTTCTCACGCAGCCCGGTGAGAAAGTCAATCAGTCGCAGTAATAGTCGCAATGGTCGGAGTGTGACTCGTAGTCGCAGCCGCAGCAGGACTTAGACAGTTTGGAAAGGTAAGTTGCATCTATTTATCGATCTGCTTTTAAATGTTTGCATGGTGGAATAGGAAACGATCAAAATGACGTTTTTACGAGTGTTTTACTGTGGAGGTCTATTTCCTTATCACAGTCTTTATCTTGGTGTTAGGGAATAGCTAGAGGCACGATGTGATAATGGCATTCTGATAGAAAAATGGCGCAAAACTAAACCGAAGGCCAGGTACTTCGCCAACACAAAGCTTTGTTTTGGAAGTAGTCCTTGAAAATAATTGCGGAACAAGAAGAGAACCAGGCATTGTCGGTGCGTTTGATGGTCCTCCTTTGGATGCACATGGTTGTCTTCGTTTTTTCTACACACACTACACTTCGAAGGAAGTGATATGAATTAAGTACAATGACCTAAACCGGAAAGTATTTCTGTATGAGACAAATTTTTTTTTTTCTGTTTTACTTTGCTTCTCTCCGTAAAAGATCGCCATTTGATTCGTTTGCTTAAATAAAACATGCTAATTTTGATATTTAAACTAATTAAAAAACATAAGTTGATGGAATAATAATGCGCGTACTTTTTGGCATTTTTTCTTGTTATTTCACATAAAAGTTGCTCTGACATAAATATTCTTCATCGAATTCAAAAAAGAGAAACAAAATTAAAAATAAACACGATCTGGATCATACAAATTTAATCTGATTAGCGACACCGTCAACGCGTTCGCCTCCTCTGTAGAGATTTGCAGGTCTATTGAACTCTATTTTTAGTCATCAAAGCTCTGAGGCTGGTGTTATGGTCCTGCGACTAGCAAACGACCACGTTGTTCAAACACATCTTTGCTATGGCACTGTAACCTATTTTATAAGTTAGCCGCACTTATGAACATCTAAGGTGCTTCGATGTTTGTAAATATTTAGGCGAGACTTGAATATGACATTTCAATGCAATGTCATTAGGTTGACAATAGCAACGATTTTCTCTACCGAAGAAAACAGAAATGAAGTATGATAGAGGTACCCAACTTCACAGCTGATTGACCCCTAGTCCATGGACGATTTTGACGGATAATCATGATCATTTTGACGGTTATTCATTAATTTTTGACAGTTATTCACGAAATAACGTAAATGCCGTTCTCTTATTGATCAATTTGGCTTTAGAAAACAATAGGTCTGTTCCCGTACCCAAAATAAACAACACAAATCTACGAGAGTCCGTTTCCGTACGCCAAAAATTCGGGTTTTATGTCAAATGAGCGCTATCTCGGGAGAGTAAAAAATGTCCCCACCCTGCCCATTTTAACACAAGAAATTTCTGTGGGCAGTTTGTTGGTCTTCTGTCAAATCAGTTGATGTGTCAAATACTTAGATTTGTTTTCCTGTGCTTGTGAAACAGGTGATAATGAAAGATCAAAAACGGTCGGCTAAACCTCTGAAACTACATGCTTCATGACCAACAAACCATAGGAAAACTGCAGTGTGCTTATGAGCCCTGCATCTTTTATCGGGCCGTAGATCAGCATAAGAGTGCGATGTTTCAAACTCTTAATTCTCTCTTAAGATCTTTTAATACGGAAATGTGTTTTGAATTCCTTTTCAGAGTAGAGTGGAGCAGTCGTTTCTAAATAATCCCACACACACTTTCTTTTTGACTTAGATGAAGACTCAACCGCTAGCAACAATTCTTTTTCAATGTTCGGTTTATTAATAATTTGTTCTATCACGTCGTCGTCGTCGTCAGTTATCATGTCCAAAAATAACTTTTTAGCAGTATTTTTTAAAGTTTCCATTTTTTACACTGCACTTAGAAATCACAAAAGTATGTGCCATTTCTTATTTGACATTTCACAAATGACATAATTTAGACATTTGGTAAAACTGCGTTCCCGTACTTTCTTGAGATTTTGCTTCTCTCTGAGAGATTTTTTCCCCGCTCCTTAAAAAATGACAGTCTTCACAATTTAGGGAACAGACCCAATATAAAAAATGGTTGTCAAAAATTTTAAGGGACAAGAGATGTAGAAGCTGGGCATCTCTATCATACATCATTTCTGGAAGAAAATTTCGAAAATTCAATTACTTTTGTGAGTTTGCGTTTTGTTTTGTCGCTCATTTGTGGATAGGGTTCCGTCGCTTTGTGGGTCGTGTTTTCGAGGCACTAGGAACATATTTAATCACGGAAAAGACATTTAGTCGTCGTTACGATTTTCTCGACCATTAATTGGTCATGTACACATTGCTCCTTATATTTGCTGAAAATTGGTTAATATTTCTGACAATTCTGCTCACTACTTCCATGATTACATACTAAGTGAACGGCACAATGGGCAAACAGTCGTGATTAATCAGATGTTCAGCTTCGAGTTGGACTTTCAGCGCGTCGCTACCATCTTCCCTTCAACTAATGTCAAATCTTATCTCGTCGGGGCAGATACGAGCTGACATTAGTCAGATGAAGCTGTGCCTGGGGTGATGTGCTCTATGTATCTGGTCAACATCCAAGATTTGGGATTAACAATCCTGGCTTCATTCATGAAAAAGCGTGTCATTCCTTGTTTTGAAATATGTATTCCATTATAAAGGGTGATTTTTTAAAAGCTATAGGAAAGTTTCTCAAAAAAACGAAAAATTCAGAAAAATGCATGAAATCTTTATTTGAATCGATAGTACTTTAATGTTTGAAGATTATTTCATGCAAAAGTTGACCTTGACAGCGCCTCAAATGGTCCATCCGCTTAGTCCAATTTTGGCATACTCTTTCCAACATTTCGGCCGGTATCTCACGAATAAATACTTCAATGTTGTCTTCCAATGCGTCAATTGGAGCGGGCTTGTCTGTATAGACATGAGCTTTAACATAGCCCCACAAAAAATAGTCCAAAGGCGTTAAATCGCACGATCTAGGCGGCCAATTGACCGGTCCCTAACGTGAAATAAAATGCTCACCGAACTCGCCTCTCAATAAGTCCATTGTTGCGCGTGCTGTTTGGCATGTGGCACCGTCTTGTTGAAACCACATGTCATGCAAGTCAAGCTCTTGCATTTTGGGCAAAAAAAAAGTTGGATATCATCTCACGGTAGCGCTCACCATTCACAGTTACGTTACGATTCGCATCATCTTTGAAGAAGTGCGGTCCAATGATGCCACCAGCCCATAAACCGCACCAAACTGTGGCTTTTTCTGGATGCATTGGTAGCTCTTGCAATGCTTCTGGCTGATATTCACTTCAAAATCGACAATTCTGCTTATTTACGTACCCATTGAGCCAAAAATGAACTTCGTCGCTGAACACACCATAAAATGGAGCGATGGACTTTCTTAACAGAGCACGCATTTTGATAATAAAATTCAATAATTTGCAAGCGTTGTTCTCTTGTCACATGGTTAAATTATAGACCAAACTGACGATGTTTGACAGTGAAACAAAACACGAAACGTGCGTCAGCTGTTTAAACCAGTGTTGCCAAAAATAGCTAAAAATCACCCTTTATTACATGAAAGTCGAATTCGACAAGTGCGGTGGCTCCCACGATTCCCGACTCGCGACTCCACGCCTGTTTCATAAGCGCTCATGCAAGTATCCGCAACAGCAAGTGTCCCCTCTGAAGATGTGCTGAAGAAAACAAAATCAAATGCAAACCAACTAACACACACAGAATGTCCATTTGTCTTTGCAGAAATATTGACAATTTTTCCACATCGACGGCAATTGCTGAACGGACCTCTCGACTAAACATCATACACAGGTACATACATAACATACCTATCAAAACAAATAAATGTATTTATAGTTTTCTACATATTGTTTAATTTTTTTACCCAACTATTATAATTTTCTTATAATTCATACAAGCTCTTAACTGAAATTAAGTAACATACTCTCTCAATACAAACCGATAAAAATCATATATATTTAAAGAAAAGAAACAACTGTATCAGACTCATTGTAAAATTGTCTTGAAAAACAATTAGAGAAACCTAAAAATGCAACAAAAAATATCATATTAGAAATATTTAAAACCCCAACCCTCCAAAAAAAAAAAAACGGGCTGGATTCAGTCAAAAAAGAAAACAATTTATCAAATTTAAAAACAAACAAGGAAGAGAAAGAAAAAGAACAAATAAAATTTGCATAGCCGGTGCGATTTGTATCTAAACAGACATCATCAAGTAGACTTAGGTTAAACGGCATTACAATGCACCGATAAGTTTTTCTTTTGATTTTTTACTTTTGTAGTTTTGTGGGGTGTGCCTCGGCCACCAATCGATCAAACATCAACTATACGGTCAATCGTATGCCTCCCAGGCATACACAAAGTTAGGGTGAATAAACGTGTAATAAATATGTTTAAACTTGACTTTTAATTTGCATTTGCATTGTACCAGGACGGATACCTAGCAGTAGTCGATTGATTGTACCTTGTATTTCTTATTGGTCTTTATACACTTTTTTGTTTCTTTTTGCTTGCATCCAATCAGTCAGTAAGTCTAAATTGGCAAACACTCTCACCATGTAAGAGAAAAAAAGATATGCAAACAAACTATAATCCATTCTGTGCAGGCATTCAAATAAAATACAAAATTAATTTAAAAAAAAAACCTATCTAAGGATATGTATGTTTCTATGTATTTCTTTTGTTGAAAACCACACATCTTCATCTCAAAAAAAAAAAAAAAGATTAGAATTTTGTTACAAAAAAAAAAAAAAAAAAAACAATCAAACAAACTTATCTTAAAACAAATTTATTCCCTTTTTTACAAGACGTGATACTAAATATTTATACTCAAATTCTAACGCAGGACGTTCCTGTCTGTAAATGTTGCGTGTGATGCTGCTGCTGCCGCTGCTGCTGCTGATTCGAATCTCGTTTCTGTTGCAATAATAAGTACGCGCCTGCAGCAAGTCTCCTATTCCTGCTCTACATGCAGCTGACTGACTCTTCACGCGTCGGCAGTGAGCGTCAAGCAAAGTCACTTGTTCAAATATGTGGTGGGTGGTGAAAATGATTGCTGTTAGGACGATTGTGATGGTGGTCATCATTCATCACTTTACACTCGTGTAATTCAGGGATTCATTGCTGGGAAAGAGAGAGAGAGAGAGGGAGAGGGAGTGAGAGAATGAAAGAGATTCAGGAAGCGAGAGAGAGAGAAAGTTAAGCAGATTAGTCAGTAGCAGACCACAAGCAGTTAATCGAAGTCATAAGCAGATACAAGAAACGACACAGACACTAACCTGGCTTTTGCGAGTTACGTAGAAGCGAAGCGATAGAAAAAAAAATACTGATTTCAAGCTGCGCATCCTTTACTTGTTTTGGGGAAAAATTCGCGTGCCGCCACGATTATTAGTTTCTGTGGATTCTATGTTGCTGCGAGAAGTTGTTGCTGTGGTGTTATTTCCTGCTCAGACACAGATCTTCTGAGGTTTCGGCTGTATGCAGTGATTACAAAACGAAACAAAAATACAACAACAGTCAAAAAAAAAAAAAAAAAAGACAGACAAGTACTTCTTTCATGTGGATATCCACGTTGCCAAACAAACCACTACCAGTTGCTGCTTAGCAGTTTGCCGTTTTCACATTGCTTGTGTGTCACATGCGTCGCGCTAGCAAGTTGGGTGAGAAGCCGAATGAGATCCGTGTTGCTGGGAATATGAATATGTGATCTATATAGTTCGTACATCTGTTTTCGCTGTTTTCCTGTTGATCCCTGATATCGAATGTGTTGCTGTGTGTTGCTGGTTCGTTTTTGGTTCCAATAAGGTAATTCACAGGTACAAATCCCCAGCCCCATTGGAGAAGGGTAAGTGCATTTGTTTTTGAACTAATATTCTTTCTAACGGAGACATGGTCGGACCGACCGTCTGTGAGCATGCGGCTGGTAAGCTCGATGGTAAACTGAATTATTCTATTTTGAAATCATTTCAATAAATATCCTCTTGCATAAATAAAACAAAAGTGCGTTTTTTTCTCCTTCGTTGTCTAGTGGTTGAGATTATCATCCAGAAACTTAATTGGTAATAATATCGGCCACTGGTCCTAGTTTCAACAGTAACTGCTTGTGTCGTGCGTCGTGTCACTGTTCCATCATGAGTGGAGGGGACCTGCTGCTTTATGCCGACTTTGAATCGGCATGTTTTGGACAGTTTTCTAAAAAAAAAGTGTACATGTCAGGGACTCCAGAGAGCAAGTGGGAGGTGTATATTTTGGGCCAAGTCACCAAGTGTAGGAGTCAACGCACTAGGTGGAGTAGGAGCTGACACATCCACACACTACGCCACGGTCGATGAAACATAATTATTCTGAGACACAGTCTAGTCGGCGAATCCCTTAAAGTAGTTTTTACTATGCGTACGTCAGTGCGGAAGAAAACCAATGTCCGTGGATCATACTGGGAGTGTCACGGATTGACTGTAGTGTTTTATTTGAGGAATAATTTTACTTGCCCACGAGAATGTCGTGGGCATTTACATTCTACCAGTTGATTAATTATTAGAAATTAGTTTTCGACAGCTTTCTGTTAAACTCTCTAGAGTCCCTGACATGTGCCGTATATTATGCAGGTCATGTCTGGAATTGATCTAAGTCACCAAGTACTAGGTGGAGTAGGAGCTGACACATCCACACACTACGCCACGGTCGGTGAAACTTAACAACTGTAAAGCTTTCCAGAGAATGTCGTGGGAATTTAAATTTTACCAGTTGATCCAGAAGCATTCAGTCAGTCAAAATCAAATCCATATCCACACTTTCTCAACAGACATGGTGGCTGAGATCTTGGTGAAAGTCAGCCGGCATGACCACACATGTGCCATTATCCATCTTCATTGAGTCGCTGGTCCGCTCGCTGACGTACATGGATGTCTGTATGCGGAAATAAACGGGTTAACTTGCATACTCGTTCTGAAATGTGTGGTGGTCGGTGGAGAAGTGTGCTCTTTCTGCACTCGTGCGATAAAAACAATCTTACCAATGTTGTATAACCGGATTATGTCGGTCAACCGCGGTGTGAATACACTTTTTACCAGCATTCCAGATACTCGTCTCGTGTCGGTGTAAAACTGTTTAATAAGCCGGTTAATAAATCATCATCATCTTCTGACCCGCATGCTCCACTAAAGGCGTCGCGGGAGAGGTCTCGTGGCAACTCGATCCTCCGCCGTCGAGTTTAACTTCAGGAGTTAGAGCCCAACCACCTCGTCCTGGGTCTGCCAAGCCGTCGCCCACCTGATGGAATCGCATTCAACGAGACCGCCTCGGAAGTCTTGACGAAGGGAACATTCGTGCCACTCGAAAAAACCAACGAAGCGTAGTCATTTCCGTAACAGCACGAAGAAATCTCATCTCAGCAGCTTGTATTTGTGATCTTATTCTTTCGGGTCATGAAATTATTAAATCATTTGGATTCCAATTGATCGGGAGGAATACATTGGACAGCTATTGATTGGTTTGAGGTTTTAGAGAAGTCCATTGGATACACATGAATACAATAAATGGCTACAGAAAGGCTGTTGCAACCATTCAATGCGTTGTATGAAAAATAATACTAAATCAAAATAAACAAGGTATGTATCATAGGTCCCCTCTCCGCCTTTAGCACGTATCGCAAACATCAATTTTTCAGGAATTGAAAAGTAACGAATGGTTTCTTCGATCCAACACAATGAAACATAGGCTCTTAAGAATGAACTGTTAAATATGTTAATCGTTGTATTTCGACATGAATTCTCTCCTCTATGTATTTTGAAAGGAGACGAGTTATGATTCAGTTTCAGGTATTCTTTGGATTCAATCAGATGGGTCCCGGTCTGGACGTGAAGGTGATGAATGTGTATAACGACGTGCATACATAATGTTAGTTTAGTTAGTTCAGTAGTTTAGTAAGTTAAGCTTTTATTAGAAATTGACAGGAGCACTAGGCAAGCCTTGACAAAACTTCCCATTGGGGTACTCCTTTCTCAGAAGTTGAGAGTGATAAGTTGTTCTGTTGTGTTGGTCTTGTGGTTGTTGTGGCCTTTGGGTGACCCATTGAGTAGGTTGACATGTGCCAGCTCTTTGAAAGTTAATAGGCGATGTTCCTTTTCGTAGTCGCGACGCCGTGAACATTGAACTCTCTTAGGCAATTACTCCCCTGTTTCTTGAACGTGGTGGGAGGCATTAACAGTCTTAACCATAAACCACGAGTTGAGTAGGTACGTGTATTAAGGGTCCCTCCGGAGCTGAGGATGAATCGGGGCATGTGTGCTATTGGTATCTGCATCCACGTCAGTCGAATCGTTCAAAGAGTGAGTTCCCAGGTTAGGGGGGCTGTAAATATGAAACCGGAATTTATCAATAGACCCTAGCTTCAATGTAGCGTCGGCACACCCAGTCAACGCCGTTCTCCTGTTTTGTCTTTTAATACAGATTTTGAACTCACAATAGTCACGTTTTAAAATAATAAACAAGGGTTTTTCGGACAACATTGTTGCTGTTTGAAGGGAACTGAATAAAGAAGAACTGAATCGCATCGAACATGATCCTTGTAAATCGTCCTTTGTCCTTTGAGTGGAATAGGAGCATCGTCAATAAGAATGTAGGAGACGACAGAATGTAATTTTTAAACAATTTTCATAAATTTTCGCATATTCTGTAGAAAAACTTCAGTTTTACGAGTGTGATCAGAGCGGATCCGATGAGGTGTGTGTTGAATACTTTCTATCCCGCCTGCACCTACACCTCATACACAAGTTGCTGATGAAAAGACGTCGAGACGTCCAAAATGCCAACAAAATTAAAAGGTTCTCATAGCACCAGAGGCAGTTAAGTGATGCGCTTTTGTTTTTAACTGGATATCCGAAAATGAAAATTGAACAGAACACTCGACAGCTGTTACTCGCTCCATTCACCTCGAGACGTGGTCTCTAAGTTTGCGTGTAAAAATGCACGAGGGTTTTTCTTTAATCTCTTTGACGTGACTCGAAGTGATGTGTGTCTTCCTCTTTGTCGCTGACTGTGAACCATGATTTCATGGCACACATTGCCACTAGCCTGCAACTTGACCCATTTAAGGTTGCTAGGTCCCCATCAATAATTACAAGTCACTTTGGCAACAAACAAATAACCGAGAAAATCACAAAATTTCGTGTCAAAAGAAAAGCAAATTTATTTCACTTTACACAGCTCCCGATTAGTGCAAAAAAAAATAGTTAAATTCCATAATGACCCATAAACTCCGGAACACCTCCTACGCTCCGATTTTGGAAGGTGAAGGAAAAGTCGTAGTGCCATTTCCCAAGCCACCAATCGCGAAAGAAGGAATTTGGTATTCTGGTTTGAAACCACACGATCGTCTATTCTATCACCAGACCTTGAATTGTGTTCGCAAATCCAGACGCTACAGGCCAAACCCGAACATACCCACCGATTCACTGGATTTCCATCTGCAAGCGAGATACGATCAGGGCATGGAAGCGTTCCCCGACAGAGTCGACTGCGTTCTGCAAAGAGAAACAGTTTCTTTGCCAACATTTCGTGTGCTGAGAAATACCAAAGACGTCATAGTCAAACAACCTGATTCACTTGGTCATCCACTCAGAATAAGTATGCATTTTTTCTCAACAGCATCTCTGTACACTCAGAGCACATTTCGTGTCCCATTTCAGGTGCACCAAAAGAGAAGATATCGCCACATAGCCTGAAACTTATCAACAGTGGTCACCGCACGCAGCTAACCAATCACGGATTTTCGAGGCAGCCAGCCGATGGCAATTTCTTCCACTATTAATTCGCAGCAAATAAAACTAGCTTTCATGATGTCATTTGTTTATTTGTAAAAAACCATTGGATTCCAACTTACTGGCCCAACTTGAACTGCTTTGAATCTGTCTCACCTTCGATTGGTGAGTTAGCGGACTTTTGCTTCTGTTTCTTGTTCTGATTGCGGAAGCTCTTGTGGAGTTTATCTTCGCCAATCCTGAAATGGGAGGTTTTATCGATTTGATTTCGTCAGTGCAGCAGGAGAACTTACATAATGGTAGCTCGTGTGCCAGGTCCCCAGTGAGCAGTGGGATTTTCTGGAAATCTCGACATTGCATTTTTCCTGCTGTCCGGATTGGCGTGTGAATGGATTTCGTCGAGGTTGTATGTGTTCGTGGGCTCAACATCCAGGATAGCTTTGACAGGAGTTCCTTTTAGCTTGCGTTCCGCTTTGACGGGATGACGCTTATTCCAACAGCGCAAAATGTCCCACAACACCGAAGCGGGTGCGTCAGTTTTGATCGAACTTTTGCAGGCGTGTGAAAAGGACACTTTGTAGCCGGCGTGAAGAAGTGCTGAACGGAATTTTAAAATTGGCATTATTTCCAGCTTAACGACGCAACAGAGTTTGTCTAGTGAGTAATAGAGCGGGACGTCATCGAGCTCCTCTGCAACCACGCTAAGCATTCCCATGAGTCTGCGATTCGTTCCCAGCTGGCTGAGTGGCTCTTTTTGGATTTCTTCTAGTAGTTCCTGGACGAAGGCCTTGTCGTGTATGGGTGCTGACCAAATTGGACCACCCACCTAATCGTAAATACCAGGGAACTGATTATTCATGGTCTATATGACGCACTGGTGCAGACACTTACATGGTGTTTGTGGCTACAGTGCACGCAGTTGGGTCCAACTTTCGGACCTGTAGGGAGACTGAACTTAACTTGGTTTGGATTTGCTTCGGTTGGATTCGGTTTGATCACGCCTAGAGGCTGAAGTGTTAAGGTCTCGCAGCCGGTGCATTGGTATATCATTGACTGCTTGCTGGATGCATCAGAGATGAGAAAACATGGTCGACAAAGACACGAGTTTACTTACGTTATGCTGAACTTACATTCCGCTTGGTTGAGGTATATTCGAACAAAGATTCGAATGTAAAAGTCTGCAGAAATGCTCAGCAGTGGCACTATGTACTTTCCATACCGATTCGCATGTCCCTCTATCGTTCTTAAGAGAATTCGAAGTGCCTGTGCATTGAAGAATGATTTCAGAGGATTAGTGGAAAACTAAGCGGACAGGGGCTTACCATTTCATGGCATGATTTATTTCTAAGGGGCACTGATCCGTATTTCACAAAACACGCTTCGGGTGTGTTGCCAGCCAAGACAGCCATATCCGTTGCGGTGACCAGAAGCAGTCCACCACTAGCAAGACTTTGGACGGCACCATCTAAGAATCTGTTGGGACAGCCATAGGGATCCAAGTCGACAGCATCGAATCGTTTCTCTGGAGCTGTAGATAAGTACATAAGGGTCCTAGAAAACTACTGATCAGATTCCCAATAAATTTAGGTTCAGTAATAGGAACATACATCGCATCAGCATGGCTAGGGGTAATCAAATGTTCCACTCCATTGTACTTTACGTTTTGCTTTATGGAGTCAACCGCCTCTTTCGATAAATCATTTGCTACTATCTCCTTGACGCCTGCTATCTCTTTTGCATATCGAATGCTTCGCAATCCTGTTGCCGATAGAGCTTCTAATATTCTCAAACCATCCTAGGGGGCGAAAAATCACTTAGTTCGTCGCATAGATCCAATGGTTGAACAATTACCTCGTATCTCTCCCCAGCCACGTACGACTTTTCCTCATTGATGACATTGTTTTCTGCCTGCCGTGATGCCTTTTCGATTCTTTCTTTTTGCAAACGCTTGAAGAAAACATTCAACACCGACACGCTCAAATCACGGTTGAATTCTTGCACCGGATTGTAGAACACATGACCGCCGGAAATGATTTCTGTGGAGTTTTCTTTGATGATCTTCCGTGGTGGCTCTTGGGGCTCCTTGGGGGAAATTGATCAGTGATTTGGTGGTAAAAATGTATATCTAACTTTATTTACCTTTTGTGGGTTATCCATTTTTCGACTGTATGACAACAATTTGAAGCGTGAAAGGTGTCCAGCGCAAGTCGCACAAGTTGAGGAATTGTCAACAGTGCTTGGCACGTTAGAAGCAGCTGATTGTGACAGCTAAGTATGTTCGTACGGTGAAGCAGAATTCTTTAATGTGTGGCAATTGCGTTTTAATTGTATGCACACCAGAATTTTGACAGTTGTTACATGTGACCCAGAAATGAAGTATGACAGAGATACCCAACTTCACAGCTGATTGACCCCTAGTCCATAGACGAATTTGATGGATAATCATGGAAATTTTGACGGTTGTTCATTAATTTTTGACAGCTAGTCACGAAATAACGTAAATGCCGTTCTCTTATTGGTCAATTTGGCTTTAGAAGTTGGGCATTTCTATCACACTTCATTTCTGATGTGACCGCTTACAGCAGCTACATTTTGACATAATCACTTTGACACAACCCAAGTCACTGCATTAAAAAACACGCTAATAGGAGGTGAATTAACCTCTAATCCATGTTTCTGCCGCAAGTCAGTTGTTCACGCAAAGTGCACTGCATAAAAAAAAAATACTTTCTCAAATGCGTGTACTCAAATGTGTAGTCCCCGAAGACGAAATGCAAATCGAACATTACTAGTTATTAAATACAACACATGAACACACCCCATTATATGACAGCTCTTTTGGTTATGGGATTTCAATCGGACTGAAAATTTTATATTGCTTCTATTTCCTTATATTTTTGTTATTATCCTAACATGAATTCGATTTGCGGGCGTGTGGTATCGATTCTCCGGAATCCCATCTTTAATAACACACACGCATCATACAGTGTCCTTAAACGGAATTTTGCCTACAAAAGTGATTTATCTCTTGAGGTTCTGTATCCAAATAGTAAATTTTTCACACCAAAGGCGGTAAGGACCATCTAATTTTTATTTGAACGTATGAATTACTTAACATTGGAAATATTTGCAGCCATTGTCTACAGGAGATAAATTCTCTGGGTATATACCAATAGATCAATTGGACATTACCTACAGTCGGAGTTCAGGACCGGGAGGACAACATGTAAATTGCGTAAACACCAAAGTTCATGTTCGGTTCAAATTAGCTACTGCCAATTGGATACCGGAAAAGACTCGACAAAAGTTATCAGTTGAGGTATGTATGATTTCAGACAGGAAATTTTTCCGCAGGCAACCGTCCAAGTATTCAGGAGCCAATGATGGAAAAAATTAAATTAAGTGCGTTGGAGACACACATTCCAGCGTACAATGAACACCTGAATTTGCATGCAGCTTCCGGCGTATACAAAACAGAGCTTGTGTACCTTTAAGGCTTGCGATCCATGTGTGGTTTCAGCTTGATCGATAGCTGTCTTGCATTTTTGACGGTGATTAAAACTTCGATGTATTGCGTCTGCGGCCACTTGGTCTTTAACCGGCGATTCGGCCGTTTTCTTATCGAACCGGGCATCATGGCTTCGGAAAATCTTATTAACTGGGCATTGGTCGATATAGTGCACATTTTTCCACATTCACACTTTTGTACACTTATTTTTAAGTTCACGGTTGTGTTTACACCGTTCTCGCAGACTGCGCCTGCACCATATATGCGACGCAGAATTACTACTTCGGAAGCACTAAGCCCTGCTATTTTGCTTATCGTCTAGCTCGTACAGCTAATCGTTCAGGTTGTGTGTTGCTCATGACCCCCTTTGGTTCTAGATTGAAAATTTAGTTGAATTAGTAAATCCAGTGGTAATGTTGGCCTTGGGGACTTAGCAATAGAGGATTCCACAGAGACTTCTTCACCAATACGAATTATGTCACCATTTGGTGCTGATCATGCTTTTAACCAATATTTCATCTTACTTTTTAGCTACAAAATAAAATTAACAAAGAAGGATATTTTGTGGTGAAAAGTGATCTAACGCGGTCGCAGCAAATGAACCTGGCCGATGCCCTCGAGAAACTCCGGACTGTCATTCGAACATCCGAAGTTGAAGCTGCAAAACCCACAGAGGAAAGCCTAGAGAAAATCCGCAGGAGGTTAGTATTTCTGCGGTCTATGCATGTGCTACTGATTAAGTGCTTTCTCCAATTCCCATAGAAAAGAAAAGGCTGCCCGTGAACGACTTTTTGTCAAACGCGAGCGCTCCCAGGTGAAAGCCGATCGCCAGGGACCAGCGGTGCTTGATCTGTGAGAAAAGCGCTTTGCTAGCAACAATGCTTTTAAAGAATAAAATAAATTAAAAGGAGTTGAAAATTGGTTTTTACATTTATTTAGCTTACATAGAGAAATAAATTACAATGGACGTCGGAATCCGTATCAACTTAGGTTAGACATAAATGTTATGAGGGTGTACATTGCACTTGTACATTTAGAGTTAAATAAAATAAAAGCTTACATGAACAGGGGAATGAATAAATAACGAAGCTAAACACGATTGAGTGCCATTGATGGCCTCTTCTGTTTATTCAGTCGTTGTGACTGGAGTGACTATGAAGTTACGTTTTTTTCTTTCCGCCGTACTTTCTGGAGTATTTGGGGCTGAAAAAAATTCACCCAGAGCATGGTCATCATTTGAAGTTCGTGCCAAAGATCCAGAGGCTGTTTGGAAAGGTGAGACCTAGAAATGAATGATTTATTTAATTCAACCATATAATATTCAGATAATACAGGATGGTCATGTGCATTGAGGAAATTTGTGTGTTTTACGAACAAGAAAACCTTGAAAGTTATGTCGTGATCGATTCGTTCATTGGGGATTAGTCCTCCATTCTTGTTCCCATAGCGAATGGAGGAGAATAGCCAACGTAGAATTGCACTTGTGATAGGAAGTTTGGCAATTAGGTAGGTTACACACAAACCAACGATGCGTTATTCGTACCCACTGTACATGTAACACATAAAATTTAGTCAGAACCGAGACTGGTGCCTACCAGAGCTTCAACACCTGGATTCTTTCAATGCAATGTGAATAAAGAAGCACGACACCTATTGAAAAGCAAGATTTGAAGTCTCCTAAACATTGCATGCAAGAATACAAGATGTCTCTGTCGTTTGGTTTGCCGCTTTAATAGTCTGGCATCAGGTCAGAGAAGTTCACAATAGACCCGATCTTGATACCATCTCAAATGTGCGGACCGACATTAAACTCGCACGTTCTGCAGAATGACGATAGAGAAACCTGGATGCCCCATCAAGGTTGAGAGATTTTAGACAAGGGGACTAGCTTTTATTTGACTTCTTTAGCTTGGTTCTTGATCATGATCATGGAAATCCATCGACTAACATTATCATCCAGAAGTCTGCTCAGATGGTGGCATATGGGAAACATTCACGTGATATGCCGAATGTAGCAGTGCGTCAATGAGGAGTTTGGATGGATCCCAGAGTGCCTGAGTTCTGAAGTAAACCGAAGTAAAAAAGAAAAATTTCAATCTCTTCAGACGGAGGGGTCTTCCAGTGAACAAGAGGAACATGAATTGTACGCTGCCTTCACGTTTTGGACAAAGTGCTACTAAGGGCATTTATAATTTCCACGTAGTCGACTCCGATTTGAAATGACGGAAAATCCTGGCCAACAAAGAGGAATCCACGGAGCTCAAGCGAACAACCAAGCTCTCTACGAGACATTGATCATCTCAGTCCTGCCATGGAGAGGCATGGAGGACAGTTCTAAAAGGCTCACAAACTAGGCAAGGAATAGTTCCAACAAAAAATTCCAAACAAAAGGTAGTAAGTAAACATATGAAGGTCGTAAGTAGTCTTACACAGGTGTCCAACTATCACCACTATTGTTTCTGGTGCTTACCGATGTACTTAGTGCAGCAATGACTGGCGGAAATCAGTCATTCGATGGACTATGATATCTTAGACCTTGATTATGAGACGATGCTTGTCTACCTTCTTTTCGGATAATTGACCTTCACTTGATGGCCCACAATCTAGAAGCTGAGGCAAACCGAAATAAAAACAGCTAAAACTAAAGCCCTTAGTATTTCTGACAATCGCGCCTGTTCGTGGAATCGCAGCTGCTTTATGGATGCAACATTGCGAAGTCAGTGTTGTCATCTTTTCTACCGGCAATACTCAGCCAGTATAAATGTCGAGAAGATGGTCGCACTTACGGCTTTAAATTGAAGGCTCACTCCACTGAGAGAACAATGACACAATACCCGAGTGGTTGCTGTGGAGTGGAAGTCAATTCTTAGTTGAAGGCAGTTGCCGAAGAAGAAGACAGTTGCTTTCACATTATGTACATGTAGTTAATCACAAAAGTTGTAATATCTGAAAATGATGTCAACCTACATTTTCCGTCAAAATGGCATAATGTCCCATGTCGAATGAGCGGTTGTTTTGTCTTCGTTGACCACCAGACGTATTTCTGAAACAAAAGCAAGGCAATAAAGTGATCCATTCATCGAATGCAGTCGTACTTGATTCTCGTTGCAGTAATCTTATCATTGGGACACATGGCTTTCAAATGATGGACTGTTCGATAGCCAGTTGGTAACTGAACGTCATCAACTTCAGCCTGATTTCCACTTGGCGACCAAGTGTTTTGATACCACGACCTGCCCAAGTGCGTTGAGTTCATGATGTTATTTTTCAGACTCAGAATCGACTGATTAGCCGTCGACAGTCCTGCGAATTCATCCATGATCGCGGCATCGGTGTCTAATCCATTCTTGTACAGATCACGAGCGATTTGAATATCCTGCTTCCAGAATTGTCGATTGTTCAGCGATTTCACGGGAGCGATCTCTTTTATCTAAAGGAGGGTGTGAGAGATGGCTCGGAAGTGTAAAACGTGCAGACTTACCCTTAGAACAATTATACCCATGATATACACACAGACCACATTCAGGAGGGTGAGGCTCATGCTGATGGAGCCTAGAATCATCAATTCAGTCGCTTGGTGATTGGAGTAAGAACTATTCTTGAGCACAGCATTGTAGCGAGAACTGTCGCCTTCGTGGAACGTGTAGAGTAAGGCCAGTGCCCATAGGAGTCCCTGAAATAGAATGTTTCCTTCAAAATTTGACGAACACTATGCCATGGGCACTTACTGTGTTCACTGCGGGTGGCAGAAGAGAAGCTGATATCGCCACTCCTATCAGCGATCCGACGTTTCCACCCAGAACCCCAACAGCTGCAGCTGCTCCCGATGCCAATGCAGTGAAGATCCCCACAACTAGTGAATGAAGGTCGCAGCGCGATAGCATCTCGTTCGTGACACCTTCTCCAACGCCGTAGCGATCATCAATGGTGCACACAACCAAACCGAAAACAAATCCGACCAAAGTTGCCATCATAACTCCAATCAACTCGTTGCATATGCCAAGCAAGCGAAGTGAAGAGTCCTTGATGACAGTGCCGAAGATTGCAGCAATGATTGGACCCTGAAAAGACAAAGATTCTCGTAGACGGCGGATTGATGCGGTCACTGATTCGTGTTTACCATTAAAGGGGATATAAGCATGCTCGCGGCTAGGAAAATTGAGCTGTCTTCGACCAAACCGAATGCTGCCAGAATCCTATAAAGAGAAAATATTTGAAGTCGGTTTTAAGATGTTTGGATGGTGACACGAGCTGAAATGCTTTGTTGAAAATCGATGTCAATCCTTCTTGAACACACAACTTTGAGCAGACATCACAGATGCCACAAAAAATTTAAACATTTTCATTTTACTCAGGAAATTCGCGGACTGTCCTATACACGAAACACACTTCAGCACACAAGAGCTCGCACAAATGTGTTGTGTATGGGCCGCTTAAGACGCTAAGTAAGAATACCCTATTAAAGCAATGTAGTAGGGATTCTCAAGAAAGGGCCTAGAATGACATAAATGTAGGCAACCGACATTGCCACCAATGCAGATAAAAATAATAAATGCAATGGAGTTGAAATTCGAGCGATATGGCTCACTATTTCTAAGACCAAAGGATAATACTGCCAATACACCGGGCTCACTTCCGACAGGGACCGACGAAAGAACCAAGAAGCTTTACAACCAAGCGCGCATAATCCCCTTGCAACAGTATATGATGACACCGATCAGATAGCAACTAGAATATATCAAGAACCATCCCAGTAAATTTATTTTAGACCATTTTACTTGTGAAACGACCGACTTTCTTTGTGTTGGAAAAGTGACAGAGCAGCGCTTTGACATAACATTCTCGTAAGCTCGATAAAACGCGTACCGACGACCAACAACGCCGGACCGAGCGAACGCGACATTGTGATTTGACCACAACTGCAAAAAATTAATGAATAACTGTCCAAAAGTAATCAGCTGTGAAGTTGGCCATCTCCATTTCACATCTCCACATTTCTGGTCAAGACACTCCTTTGTTTTTTGAAAAAGAGTCACCATTCCTCTCCAACCGCGTCAGTTTTAAAACGCTCAAAGTGTGCTTCGTTCGTTTATAATTTCACTCCTGGAATCTAGACACATGGTCAGTGCCATGCAAATGAGCCGCGAACTGAGAACGTGATCTTCGCCATGGAGTGTCTGTTTGTATCCTAAGCTCACTGCGAATACGGCTACTGCATATGAATGAAGTGTCAGAGTTTGAAAAGTTCGCAATTCGTAGTGAGCTCATATGAATGGTCCTGTGGAGACAGGGACGGTACAGTCGATGTACGTATCAACTACCCATATACAGTCGAGTATCGATAATTCGTATCCCAACGGACCAAGTCGTTCATACGGATTACCGTGATTTACGAATAAATACGAAAATAAAAACGAAATAAAAACAAGTTTTTGAGAAAACAGCTGTTAAAGATAAATAGTGCCTTTCTTCAGTTTCTCCCTAGTTGTTCTCTTTTCCCCGCGTTGCCCAATGTCTCTAGTTGTTCAAGGACATCAAGTGAGACTCAGTGTTGCTGCTGCTCCTAATATTTTGTGGCTAGTTTTGGATTTTTCAGCCAAATACGCTGTTGCTAATATTGATACTTGTGAAAATTGACTGCAGTGCAATCGTCACCAGGTGGTCATAATAAAACTGTGTCGTCAGAAAAAGTTGTTTGGCATGAATGGGACAGATAAAAACTAAATCATTCTACAAGCCACTTGTTGGTATTATACAATTTCATCAATTTCTAATGTGCGAAAATCCTTTAAAAACAAAAAAATTTGCGGGACGTCTAATTCTCTCAACTTTCATTGATCCCTATTAAGGGCGAAATGCCAGAAATGATCCAACCAGTTGGTTTATCTTTACAGCGCCAATGATATTGGGAATATAACTTAATTCGTGCGGTTTGCTAAGAGATGGCGTAACTTGTATTATTCCATTGGAACATGCGTTGGAAAACTACTGTCATTCATTTGAAGCGTAAATAACAATAATTTTTTCTTCACTCAAATATGTCGAACTTTGTGCCCGAAAAAGTGTTTTTGCGGGGACACGATACACACGACACACGACGACACACAAGGAAGTAATTTTTGCTTCGGATTGTCACTGGTGATGAAAAATGGATCCATTACGACAACACAAAGAGCAAAAAATCATATGCCAACCAGCCAAATCAACGGCATATCCATGGCGAGAGGCTAATGCTCTGTATTTGGTGGGATCAGAAGGGTGTGCTGTATTATGAGCTGCTAAAACCGTGTGAAACCATCAATGGACAACGCTATCGAACACAATTAATCCGTTTCATGAGAGCAGTAGCCGAAAAACGCCCGAAATATGCGACCAGACGAAAAAAACCGCACGAATTAAGTTATAGACCCAATATATTTATCAGAATCCCAGGAGCTTCGTTTCGGATCCCACGAAAGCGGATATTTTGGCCGAAAGAAATGCCATCAAAAAAATCTAAAGAGTAACATGCGGTTTCATCCTCAAAACCAAAATCGATGAACCCTGCAGTTTCATCTTCAAAACCTGCTTCTTTTTCTCAAAAAGAAAAACTGAACAAACGTGCGACGTCAACTCCAAGAAAAAAGTCGAGAAAACGTAAGGCCTCATCTCCAGAAAAAGATTCAAAGATAGCGACTAATATTGCCGAATGAATGTTTTTTGTGTAAAATGGTTTTTGTGTAGTGTTCAATCTTGTTTATCATTTTACAATTCGATGCATTATCTTGAATTTTTGGATTTTCAATAAAATTCAGTTTTCTGTTTGCATTTATGCCCTTTCTTCTCTACATTTTTAGTGCACTTTCAAGCAAGTTACGATTATCTGGTCTTCAGAGAGTCTCAAACACTATCCGAATCGAAAACAAAGTGAAAAATAATTTTTTGAGTCGTAAGCCACCTTTTCACAGACCGGGTCACATGTATATACAAATAAATTATACTCATTTTACATTCACACAGCCAACATTTCCTTCCCTTTTTAACAAGAATGTAAGTGTGGATTGAGCGGAGAAGTCTACGAATTACAGAGAATTCTACATTTGTTCACCGAGACAAAATATACCGATTGTCAAGGGGACCGAAACGTATGGGTTTTATACGAACTGCCGCGATTTTTTCAAGGGACCGAGTCGTTAATACTAATTACCGCGAGATACGAATTATCGGGATACGTATTATCGCGATTGTATATAAAACGAATCCATATGGGGTGGCCTCTTTTCCTTTGGGGACAGCGGGACGCAAAGCTCTAAAGCGCGTCACTGACTTTGTTGAACTACTGAACTAAATGAACTAAAATAAAATGGCATTGTGAACTAGTTCAGTTGTTAGAGCTCTAATTAGTTCGTGAACTCCACAAGCCTAATCGGTAGAGCCCCTATTGCTGAGCCAACACTCTAACCCTTAGTTTGTAAGCATAGTTCTCATCTCCATCATAAACAATTATTTAACATCTCTACAACATTCATTCTATTCCTGTGATATCAACATTTAGGACAGCCGACTTGCCTTACCACAAAGAATTTGAATGCCAAACTTACGCTGCAGAAACAACTAGCACAATAAAGTCGAACGTTATGGACGCGTCCTGGCGTATATCGCGCACCAGATGAACCACGTTCAATCTCCTTCGCACAGATGCCATGAAGCGTTCCCAAGCAGTTTGCTTTTGTTGATTGGCCTTCCTAAACGCAGAAAAGGTGTTCCCAGAAATTTGATTGTAACGTAAAAACTGTAACTTCAAATACCCACTCGCCATTGGTTGTGTCCTCGACGGTGTCGTTCTTGGTTGATGTCATAAACGAAATGCAGTTCATCACTGAAACTGTGGAACCCTTGCGTTCTCCAATGCCCCAGTCTGTGAGGACTTCCAATATGTTTTCGTATTTATCGTTCACGTCCACGGTAAAGGAAACCTGCAAAGGAATTGACTGAATTGTGATGCATTTTGATTGCTGAAATCGAACGAATTTGTTCATGTGACCATGAGTGGATTGAAAGGTTTTCAGTGGAATCTATGTGGCTTGAGGGACATTAAAGACGAGAAAGCCGGACTTATGAGTGGCATGTAGATTGTTGTCAGGAACTTGGAGGAGTGGGAGTTCGTATTTTGACAAGTTGCAACGAGCTCTTAAGGAGAAAGGTGTTAAATGATTTAAAATAGCAAAGTTTATGTGCGAAATAAAGAAAAAGACGTTCCGGTCTTAGATAACATACCGATAAGCCAGGGGATCATTCAAAGAACTCAGAAGCTGCTTTTACGGAAAAGAAATTTGACTCTTTTGTCTCTTAAGAGATTCTGGAGCAGGTCCTTGAGATTTGAATGACCTCTCTTAATTGGCAACTGCCTCTTGAGGCTGAATAAGAAGGTTGATTATCTACCTCAAGCGGGTGGAGGGACAAAAAGTAATAGCAATATTTGGGGTCCATAAAAGAGTGTTGAATCAAACCAAACTTAAGAACTATCTTCTGTATATAAAACGAAACCGTATTCCGAAGACATTCTTCAGTTGGACTCATCGCAGTCGCTTCAATTTGAATGCCAACAAACGCACTAACACAACGCGCTTGAACATGAGTTCTTGAATAGATTTCTATATAAACAATACGTCTTGTCTGTAGAATCATCAGTAAGGAGCAATGGTGCATCATTTTGGAATTACGTTAATTCAAAAAGAAATTCCTTGGGCTTGCCCAAGATAATGGAATTTTGTAACGTAACTTCAACAAACTTGGATGAATCTGTGACCTATTTGCCAACTTTTTTGACTCGGTCTATAATGGGTCCGAGGTCCAGACAACGATATACCCGAGGTTCTGGATATAGGTGTACTAGAATTTACGGATCAGGATGTAATAAATGCCTTAACAAATCTTAACGTAAATTAAAGCCCAGGCCTTATGGGGTCCCGGCTGGTATTTTAAAAAAAAAGTTGGAATTCGCTTTATCGTCCACTTTATTCAGAAAATTATCTTTAATCAATCCCTAAAATTGGATAATTTTTAAATGAATGGAAGTATTCTTTTCTGGCTTGCGCTTACACTTGCGCTTTATATGCCTTGGGCCTGGCCTGCTAACAACTGTGCTATTTAGAAGGGGATTAGCTTTGCTACGTGCCTTGCCTGGGAGCCCTAAATGATTTTCGTTGTATAACAGCTTTGGTTGCCCGCATCACGATTGAGTCCCACGAAAGAATTAAAAGCAGTTTAAGGCAAAAAGTAGAAAACTATCGACCAATATCAAAGCTTTCATCGATACCAAAGTTATTTGAAAATATTCTAAAAGAAATTATTTCTAATAACCAGCATGGCCTTATGCAGGGCAGGTCATGTACAAATTTAGAAGATTAATTACAAGTTGATGTACTTTACACTGATTTCTCGAAAGCCTTCGAAACTACATCCCACTTTGCTTTTAAACAAGCTAACGTCTTTGGGACTCCATTTGTCAATGTTAGAGTGGTTTTCCAATTACTTAAATTACAGGAAGCAATTGGTAAAGATCGATAGTTTTAGATCTCGAGCAGTAAAAGTTACATCGGGCGTCCCACAAGGTAGCCATGTGGGGCCATTACTCTTTCTTTTGTTCATAAATGGTGTTCACTTGTAAAATTTTAACATTCGCAGACGACTTTAAAATATAAATAGTTTAACTGATTGTAATAATTTCTTTCACTGGTGGAATGGTGCAAGCACAAATCAAGCCTATTCAAAAATGTAATATTTTTACGGCTTATCGAATTACATCCCCGATTGTCTATGATTATTTCATAAATGATCATAGACCTAGTCCCCTAGAAGAGGTTAAAGATCTGGGTGTAATTTTTGATACTAAGTTAAATTTTTCATTACATTATGATTATACAATTGCGAAGTCTTTGTTAGGTTTTCTGAAAAGAAATAGTAAAGCTTTTCGGGATATAACCAGTCTTAAGTCCATCCATTGTTCGTTAGTCTGACTGTATTTTGAATACTCTTCCATCACACAAGAACTCAGATTCGAAAGAGTGCAAAAAAAGCTCACGCGATGTGCTGTCCGTTAAATACATTCCTTCGAAGATCTCCCTAACTATGACGGTGGATGTAAAATAATAGGCTTGCAACCCTTAAGTTTCAGGCGTAAGGCAGCGTCAGCCATGTTCATCTGCGATACTATTACTTGCCGTGTAAGTTCACCAGATTTACTTTTTCTCATGAATATATATTCATCCCCAAAGACCTCTTCGGGTGAGAAATTTACTATTTGAGGCATAGAACCAACTATGGTTGTAATGACCCTATTACAAGGTGTATCAACACTTTTAATGAACTTTGCAACGAAATTTGATTTCAGCTTGTCTCGATTGGAGTTCAACAAATTCATTCATGCACTATTCTTTAATTAATACTGTTTTTTGATGGAATCTATGAGATGCAAAATCGATAGATGATCCTTAGTCGCGCAGCAAAAATTTGCTGTGTAAAGCGATGCTGAGAGTTAACACTTAGAGAACGTAGTGTTTTGTGTGGTCTGTGATGGAAAAAAATAAAACACTTTGCAGTGATGGCTGTAGGCTAATCGACTTGTGCAGCAGGGCGCAACCTCAATGTAGCAAGTATACGGTTCCCAGACCTTATCAATCGCAAAAGAAAATGGAAGAAATTGGACACTATGGACGTTGATTCGGATCACTATTTATGTGTAGCCAAACTCGGAATGACGATTTTCCAGACTCGGCGAAATCAAAAAAATACTGCGAGGAAATTAAACGTCGCACGGCTACAATCACCGGAGATCGCCAGAGATTTTTCCGACAGAGTCTCCATTTGCCTATCACAAAGTCCACCGACATCAAGTGCTAAAGACCAGTGGCAGTAGTCCCAGTCCTTTTGTATGGCGTTCCACGCTTGGAGAGGAGATTCTTGGTCACTTCAAGAGTAAAACTCCTTCGTATTATATGTACTGATGGTGTTTGGAGGAGGAGACTGTACGATATCGAGTCGAATATCTAGTCTCAGATGGTTCCGGCCTGGAAAGTCTTCACCAACCCCGAGAGACAATGCGGTGAACACGTCTCAGGCGGCGAACTCTGCGGTAAAGGCACCTCAACCTGGTGAACGTGCGTGGCTGGAAGCAACTAGCACATAACCGTGCTAGATGGAGAGGCATGTTGGCTGAGGCCCAGGTTCACCCCGCACTGTAGAGCTAGCCAAAAAACAAGAAGAAAAGTTTGCAGTAACAGCAGTGCAGTGCAATGCGAGTCGATTTCATGCGCATATGCCACATATTATATTTCAACTATTTCACGTCATTCACGTCAGTCATTAAATTAAGATGATCTGTAGGTAGAAAACTTCTAGGGAGTTCGACCAATGGCACGGTCAAATAAACGTTCCTCTGTGACACAAGCAATTCCATAATTAGTCTGTAGGGTGCCGTGAAAGAACGCCGAATTCCAAAATTCGGGGTTATTTCACGGCACCATCTGTACTGCCACTGTCCCACCGAACGGACATCCGTCTTTCATATCTCTGGCATCTTCTATTGCCGTGATCACGAATCGCAAATGGTTGGAAGTAGTGCCATGCCTAATTACGAAACAGATTTCGCCAACACCCAAGGTCAAACAAGCTTAGACTGAGTAGGCCAGCTCACAACAATTGACATATCCAATGAGTCTCACACACAAGGATTTTAAGACCTGTAGGGACGAGGAAATAAATATCACGGCTGGGAGAACTTCTTTACTTTCCGGAAAGCACCCGCGCCGACAGGATTTTGTCAGTTTATCGCAAGACTCGTGGAAAACTAGAGGTTTTTTTTTCAGTGTTGACGAACAGACCTGCCTTGATTGTCATGGCTTTGGACAGACGACCGACGTCCTGGCAATGTGATCCATCATCGTCAATGGCCAACACCAGGGACACGCTCTTGCAAGAGTCCATACAATTGATGGCATATGCGCATGACATTGACGATGATGGTCAAACACTGCAGACTGCTTGGCTGGAAACTGTCAGTGCAAGCCATGTAAGTTGTCAATACGGCCTTTGCCGACGTTGAAATTGAAGTCTAAAATGAGTTAGGGGCAAGATTCTTCTGAATTTGGCCAACCAACTTCACAATGAGCAGCTCTTAAGATTGTGGAGCACACGGTCTACTCAATCAACGAAAGCTGAAAATCTTCAAGGTCAACGAAGGCAAATGCTGAAACTGTGGAAAGAGGTCTTGCCAATTATGGTTTCGTCGAGACAAACACGCTTGGAGCCAGACTGGCTTTGCACAAGACATTAAACATACAAGGACTGCGTTTACGGTGAGCAGGCATTGACATTTACAAAAACGGATGAAAGAGTCCTGATGTGCGTGCGATACATCTGACGTAAAAGATTCAACCACGAACCTGTACCTATACAGCGGCGAGAGCCAAGGGACTAGCCAGGCGTCTATGCATCCAACACACGCATGGACATGGACAAATTGTCTCCCCGCGTAATGAGTCCGCGACTACATGACCGAAAGGCAACGCAATGCTTGAACTTCTTAGGACGCAGGCCACAAGGATTTCAAAACTTCAATACTTCGCACGTGGAAGTATCTAGTGATCCTTGTTGGTTAACGCCCAGCTGCGGCCTGGTCTGTACTACCCTCCATGGAACGATGCGCTGTTCTAAGAAGTAAGTAAATGCCTAGGTAAATCTCCCTGAATAGGCTGGTACAGATGTTATTAAATCCTCTCTTGGAATTCCGAACAAGGTGTCGACGCACTTAACCACTACGCCATGACGGTCAGTGATCCCTTGTTACTTGATCAACTTGAATAGTTCACCATCGAAAACGGATTGGCTGTTTGGCAACCTAAGTAAACACCACGATCATTTAGTGCGTGTCCGTAGGCAGGATAAAACTCTAGTTCCCGCTTGATATGAACGGAAATGAAAGAATAATGCCCACTGTCAATTTATAGGAAGGGACTTAATTTTCCTCGCCTTCTTTCAATATTGCAAGTGAAATCCATGCAAGAGAATACCCCTCCCCTCCCACCGTTGAGAAAACCAACAAAGAACTCATGCCAACTCCATTCAATACGCCTCCGCTCCGAACGCTTACGTACAGCTTCGACTTCAATTACGATTACAGTGCTTATTATTGAAAGGAAAATAACTTAATCGAAATTTGACAGCCATCACCTGAATCCTTTCTCTGTCGTTATCCATTGTCCAGACGGCGTTATCGATTTGAAACGTTGCGAGTAGCTCTTTTATAACGATTTCCATACACGTGTCGGGTGGGAGATTCAGTACATGGTGTTGTCCTTTCGTGTTACTTGCTGGCGACAACAAGTCTCGAAGACCCACCCATGTAGTCGCCGCTCTGACCTATAACGCAAACATATTAGAATGCACTCACGTCCCGGTCATGCGACGTACACCTGCCTCGAGATCCGTGTCCAATTCGCAGTCGGCACTGGGGCTGCTGCTCGCCACATTCTCGGTAATGTCATCGTCCAGTGCGTTGCCTGTCGCCCTCGTCGTCTGCCTCTTCTGCAAAGGCAATAGATACAAGCATTATTATCCAATTCTATAAAATCAATTCATCTGATTGCACAGCCAGTTTACCGTCGGAAAGGTCTCACTCCGCACTCCGGTGGGCAAATTTGTGTCGCAAACATCACCGGAATCGCTTGGATTAGAGGTTAATTGAGCAGATGGACTTGGTGCTGTGCGGTGCGGCTCTGGCGTTTGCTTTGGAAAGTCTTTTTTATGGCGACTTTCTTCTTTTTTCGTGGGAATAGTGATGACAAAGTGTACCGCTGCCATTGTGGGATTTTCGCAAAATATTCACTTGACGTTGTGTGTTTTGTTGCAGTTAACGGTTGTTTGCAATGTCATTTGAAGCGGTGTAAACAACAAAAAGCAGGTTTGAGAAGCAGTGAGTGACAAGCACGTACTGAGTGTGATGCGATCGAGTGAATGGTGGAAAGACAATGAATTGGTTATAAATATTCATACAGGGCCAGATGGCCAGTGTTGGGAGAAGAATATTCCCTGGGTTCCGTTGAGCCGGCTTACGGGAGGAAATGCATAATTTTATTGAAAATGTAAGCGGGAAATATTTCACAAACAGGCTTCAATTGAAGTTAAAAATCCGTAATTTATTCATGCGCTAAATCGAAATGTTCACATTTGTGGATGTAGCAGCAATTTAATGCTTACGCAGGTTTGGAGAGGGAACGAAACAGAACGTCATTAACCGTTTGGAGGTGAACTTCTCCGTTGTGTTATTTTCTGCATAATGCCAACAGTGATTCCATCGTTTGTCGGTTTTCTATGTTTCAAGAGGTAAGCCTCAACTGCTGCATTTAAACACTGAGTTTTCGATACCACAGTACAGCCTCGATAGTGCGGACGCTTGCTAGCTCGGACACTTCAGCAGACCAGACACCCCTATATTTCTGACCAGAAATGAAGTATGATAGAGATGCCCAAATTCCTGATTGATCCCTAGTCCATCGACGAATTTCAGAGGCTTTTTGACAGTCATTCACGAAATAATGTAAATTTCGTTCTTTGATTGGTCAATTTGGCTTTCGAAAACGATATAAAAAATGGTTGTCGAAAATTTTAAGGGGCAAGAGAGGTAGAAGTTTGGCGTCTCTATCATACTTCATTTCTGTTTCGGACACTTTCAAAATGTTACCTCTACAGTCCGGACAGAGTATTAAAATGCTCACATTTTTTCATATATATGAGTATGTGTGTCCGTACGTATGTATTTTCATACTATTGTGGGAATTTCCCCACTAGTTGTGTCACTCGCAATCGGCGGCTGATTGTCGGCAGATTGTGCTGTTGCGATTTGCAAGGTTACAGATGTGTCTGCTGATTTTGTATGCTTTGGTGCATGTATTTCATGGCGAGCCTTCTCAATCGTGTAAAGTTTCCATTATTGTCAAGTTCTTTTAAGGATAAGACGCACTTTTGTGGTTCAGGCTTGAATGTCTTAACGAAACTTTTCTCAAAGATAGTACCATAAATATATTATGGCTTACGCTTGTAATAAAATGCGTTTGAAAATTTGTCAATTGTCCACTTCCTTTTATTTTCTCTTTATAGTCCGGACTTTTCACTATTCTGGACACATCCGGATCTTTATGTGTACGGACTAGCGAGGCTGTACTATATTTAGAACATGGGAATCAGAAATGAAGTATGATAGGCTCAACTGCCTCTCTCACAACCATATTTTATACCGTTTTCTAAAGACAAATTGGTCAAACAGAGAACGGCACTCGCATTCTCTCGTGAATAAACGTCAAAAATTGCATGAATAACTGTCAAAAAGCCTCTGAAATTCGTCGATGGACTAGGGGTCAATCAGCTGTGACGCTGTACTTAATTTCTGGTGGGAATTATATAATGCTAGCATCGCAAGGACAATGAACACAACAACAAGCTGAAGAAAAGTTAAAGTATGTGTCATTCAAAGCCGTCTCGTGGAATTTGATGAAAACTTTTCAAGTCGAACTAAATACTGTGTACATGGATGTGGCTCTAAAAGAGGTCTACGTTTCAACCAGAGATAATGGAGGGAGGGAGATATCCATCTTCGGCCATTTTTTCCCCTAGTCCACACCGGAGATGTAGTGGTGTTCCCTTGTATTTCACACATGCTTTTACGCAAACCATGGTCCACCACGCAATGGCGTCCGATTCGTGGATTTTAGTGGGAATATCGCAGATTCGTGGATTTTAATGGGAAAAAATGGCGACAGATTGCCGAACTTGCCCACGATCCATGTATTGTTGTGCGAGGGTGTTCAAAAGTATGTTGTGGAATGTTATATGGAATTTCGTGAATAAAAATGTTATGCAATGCCCACTGAATTGGGACTATTTGACCTCAATTTAATTCTCAGATTACAAATCTGACAAACTGTCCCAAAAGTTAGTTCCACTCTTTACATTTAATTAATGAATTGTGAAAACTCATACATTCATACATCAATAGTTTTGCAAAAAGCGAAATGAGCAAAGAACTTCAAGTGATTCATGCAAACGTTCCAATAACATTGTTATTATTAGTTACCTGTACGCATGATTCGTGTGAATTTATGAGCATAATTCATAAACAAAAATACATACACTAGTAGTGCATTAATTTTGTCCTAGTATCTCAGAGTATAACTTGCTCAAATGGGAGCTTAAGGAATCGGCTTCATGAACATAAGATTTGTTCGTTCGTTTACCCCTTCAAAATGTGTTGAAATTTAACACCAACATTTGAAATAACGTTCAACTAACGAGCGACTTTTCAAATAAGAACTCTAATTCATATCGGCTGTACGCCAGATGATCTCAGATGAAATCAAGGGGCAAGAGAAGTAGAAGATGAATACCTCTATCCCTACATTATCTCTGGTTTCAACGTCGACTCCTAGGCTGAAACTCAATGGTCTAATCTGGGCCACACCAATCTTCATTTCCAAGGCACGATCTCCCTCGAATCACTGATCTCAGATCACTGAATGCTCGGATAATATAACCACCAAATCTCAGATCTCGTTTTTGTCTCAATCTTGTGTCTTATCTAAACTTCTTGAATTGAGGCCAGATTCAGCTGTTTCTGCTCCAAGTTGATTCGCAGTACCTACAAAGTGCTCCGTCCCAGCACATGTGACCTCCTTAGAATTTCTCTGCTTGGTTTTTGATCTTATCATACACCAGTCCCTCTCTGAAGTACAATATTAATGTAATAATGTGGGTGGTGCTACAGCCCGTTGAGGGCCAGGGCCTAGCTTTTCAGCTTACCACTCGTATTGAGCGTGTTATTGTTCTATCAAAAGTGGAAGGGACCTACAGTTTCATGCCGACTCCGAAAGGCCAATTTTGAGAAGTTTTTTTTCTAGACAGTTATTTCTCTTTGAGCATTGTCAGTGACTCGAAAGGGGTGGAGTCGTGAAAATTAAATGTTGTATCGTACCGGCCAGGAATCGAACCCAGGCAGCGACTTTCAGTTGCGTAGGGGTCGACGCAATGCTCCCAACGCCACGGTCACCACCAAGCACAATATTAGGTACGCTTTATTCTTTGGCTGATCCAAGATATATTTCTTTTCAACGTATATCCCTTGTAGCCATATTTGGATCCTTCGCTAATACTCGCCCAATCACACACCATTTTGTGCTGAATGATACCATATATCCCTTTTTGGGGACTTGCGGTACAAGATAGTCAGTTTCTTAAGTATTTTCGTCATTTTATTAAATTTCGGAGAATAGATTCCATATCACCAAGGCTGTAGAGCAGGTCAATGAAGCATTCATGTTACATGGCTCACATATCAACGCCTCTTATCTAACCATACGTTCCATTTAGTAGATACGTGTGATGCCCTTCAAATGAATCTCATAGGAGACGATATCTATACACTTGAGCAGATGCTCAAAAATACACCTTTGGCCGTAGCTTATGTCAAGCACATTGAATTCCGATCTTGACAGCATAATTAACTGGGGAAAGAACAATCGAGTGGAATTCAATGCTTCAAAAACTCAATGCTGCCCGCTGTCACTCAATCGAATCCTTGGTAATCAGCCATCCATGAATGGCATCTGTGTCGATGAAACCGGAAAGCTTTCCATCCTTGGTATGTGTATCAACACAACACTTTTGGACGATCACATATTTGAGGTCGCCAAAAATGCTGCGAAATATTTAGGTTTCCTCAATCGATGCACGAAATACTTCCCCTTTTCTGATTTGGCTTTAATTTATAAGGCGTATATATGCCCCAAACTTGAGTACAACGCTCATATCTGGTCTGGTGCCCCCAAAACCACCCTGCACCTACTTGAAATAATCCAGAAGCGGGCGGTAAAACTTACAGGAGACAACAATAGACTCGCCCGAACATCGACGTACCGTCTCGTCTCTATCCGTATTTTCTCGCTATTTTAACAATCGATGCTCAAGTGAACTTGGCAACTGCATTCCTCCGCTCCATTAATTCACCCGCAATACCCGTCTCGCCAGGAATGCTCATCAGTCTACTCTAAGCCTACTTTCGGACGCACAGTTAAATTTAGTAACTCGTTCATCAGCCACACTACACGAATTTGGAATGCTCTTCCCAGTCCAATATTTCCCCCAGAATACAATCCGCAGATATTTTCAACCAATGTGCACAGGTACCTCCTGTGTCTTGAATCCGGACACTTAGGAGTATTAACAAGCCCTTGTGCGCGCGCACGTTGTAATAAAAAGATAAAACTAAAGAATTCTGCTGAGAACTTTCGAAGAGTGATCGATGTCGAATTCTTCGTGAAAAGCACTAACAACATCTGCAGGTAGATCAAGAAAGCAAAAATGAGTAATAGAGGCACACTTCAAAGGACCGAGTAATCCGAGCTTACTCCAGTCTTGATCGTCAGCCAGAGGGATCGAGAAATGACCCTCCGGTCATGGATGGCATGATCCTTAGTCATTTGCCTCCAATTACCAAGTCGGCTGAGGTTCTTCTGTGTGCTCCATCGCATCGGTTTCGTAGACGTCCTACCGGTGCGGAATTGTGGCTCTTCGGGCAGAAGCAGTGTTGCCCATGCGCTCTACATGGCTTAGCCATGCCACAGTACAGACGCTACAGTTCATAGTTGAATCTTCTTCTCTTAAAAACAATCACAGTAAACAGAACTAAAGAACTTTTCTCTCGGAAAGACCAAGGGCTTCTTCCTCTGCTCTTGAGATTGTCTATGTTTTCGCGCCACAGAGCAGAACAGGGATGATCACATAATGTTGGGTTGGTCCTTCGAGCGATGGCTCTACTGCTCATTACTCAAGCTCAAGCCAAAAGTAACAGCAATTAGCAAGAGTTACTCTGCGTTTAATCCGGGTACTGATGGCGATCATGTTGTTTACTCGAGGGCCGAGGTAAGCGAACTCCTTGACTGCCTCAAAAGTGTATCTGGCTGTTTTGACCTTATGGCCAAGTCGTCTGGATGTGTAATTGTCTGGGTAAGTCCTTCCTTGAACACAGCATATACATCGGTTTGCCGTCATTCATCGCTATAACCACACTCCTTGTGTTCGACTAATCACGTCAATGTTGGCAATTGTACCGACTTTTGGAGATCGGGCGTCTAGTGAGTGTCAGACCTTCTAAAAAACTTATGCTGGAAAAGTCACACAACAGGCGTCACTTTGTCTAGATCCCATTTTGACACTGCAGATCTCCGTGCGATCATTAGCGACCTTAATGGAGCAGCGAGAATTCTCCAATGTCATCCTCCACGATCTCACGAGCTTGGGAGGATTGTCTACACTAGGCATGCACGCTGTCATATGTGGCCCTGAAATCGACGAATATGTGGTGAGTGAGTGTCGACCTTCTTATCCGCGATCTGCTGTAGTGTGAAGTTGATGGTTGACTTTCTCGGACGAAAACCGCACTGATAACCAGCCGCGCTGTACTTGCAATGATAGAACGAAGTCTAAATGTAGCCTCGTCTCATTTAAGAAACAAAGAACGGGAAAAGAACTACAAAAGCGGCCGCAATAGCGACTGACAACAGATCAGCTTCTGTACTGTGAATTCGTCTAACACAGTTCGGTGTAAGCTACATCGGTTTTTCCTTTGATTTCGTACAAATTATCGACCCCTTCCTGGAAGATTCAATCGCATTTCAATCATTCGAGAAATTTATTCAAAAACCCATTCGTCAAAATAACGAACAAGAATCCGTTTTGTGTTCGCATTCACACGAGTACAAACAACGAAAGCTTTGAACGAAGCACACTCACCCACGACACGCAGAAAGCTCAGGATATACATTCAGCCCGGAAAAAGAAGGCAGCGATAGCGAAATTTTCTTGTACCTATCCAACGAAAGAATTTTCTCAGTCATTCGCTTTGCCTCTGTGAGAAATGGCCGTCGTCCTGTTTTATGAAAATAAATTTACAAATTTTCACAAAAACCACATCAAACTATTTGCTGTTTACATAAAAACAGCAAATTTAATTCAAAACGCGTGCGGTGTCCGGTTCTAGTGAGTGATTCTGTGCCATTTTTTTCCTGTGTGTGTTGAAAAACTAATTGGAATAGAAGAGAAGAAGAAGAATAGTTTGAAATCCTGTGTACACCTTCCCCCCACGTTGGCTGTTCTTCATACGGCAGTGCCCCGTTCCCATCGAACCTCTCCCCGGAACGCCGCCCACTGCTGGGAGCTACATATATGCCAATCGGCTTTTTTGTGTACCCTCTGCCATGTTGATTACGAAGCAAAATCGAATTGAAGCCTGATCTCAGGATAACACCTCATCAGCGAAAAACTGCAAAGAAGTACTCTTCGCATCAACACAGGGGACTTCAGGCGTCGGTACTGGTAGTTAATTGATTTTTCTACACGCCGGAGAGCGGCCTTCCCCACTGCCCCCAGAAATTCAGTTGTCTGGGCTTGCTTGCATAACCCCCATCCGAACGAAAACAAACCACCGCACAGTGGCACAGCACATACCGAGCGCAGAGCAGCAGCGAATGGCAGGAGGTGGCGAAGGCGTATGCGGTATTGATGGGGGATGTCTATCTCGGCAGCACGATGGGACCGTATTGTAAAATTCTATAAGGACTCCACATCGCACAGTTACATAATAATCGAGTTCCTTTGCATTGGTGCTTTGGTGGGGCACAGCGATTATCTGCGAAAGCAGCACTCGTCCAAATCCGTGCGCTGATAGTCGTTATTTTTTTGCGGTCAACGAGCAGATTGCGTGTGTGTACGTGTGTTGATTGAAATATTGTGCACACACAAGGGAAGAAAACGAAAAAGGAAAAGGAACCTACGACAAGGTGATGTGCCCTTGCACAAACTTGCCGAACAAGTCGAAAGCATAGCCATACACACCGATCCAAGGAAAAGCACAATAACGATGATGTTTTGACATTACCAGCCTAAAATATTCTTCTCCCGGACGGCGAACAGCAGTCAAGGAATATCCCAAGGACCTCCCCCACCCACCCAGAGCCAAATCATAGTCAATCGACTGGATGTTGGATGTTCTGTTCGCTTTGTTTTGTTAGCAACCCCCGTGAACATCTGTCGGATGTTTGCTGCGGGTGCGAGTGCGAGTTCGTGTTTGAACGTACACTGACCGAAATTGGTGAAAAAACACACACACACACACACACATACACACATTTTCAAGTGCAAGGTTCTTGTTTTTGACGTTACATAAATTCAAGTGGGTACCTCCTACAGCTGGAAAGCTCGACGTCAATCAATTACACAACACTCCAGTCAGTGCCAGGGGATAGATCCCTTTCAAAATTGATCACAGCAACACACCTGTTTCCGTGTGGGACTTGTGCAAAGTATTCTAAATTAAACAAATATTCAATTGATTTTATCTACAACTACAAAACAAAAAGAACATAGCCCCCCATCAGAAAGTGACGTGAATAACGGTCGCGTCGGTCGACAGAGAGGCAGAATCTAACGACGAGATTCAAATTCACATGTGAGACTCGACTCAGAGAGAGAGAGAGAACCACAGTTCAAGTGTTTGCGTTCAGTTTTCGGTTCGAATGTTGTTGTCCTTTTGTCGGAAAATTCTGCGCGTATTATGCGATGCTTTGTGTTGTGATATTAAAGTTAATTCGCATTAATTAAGTTTGACGGATATTGATTGAGTTGTGGCCGCGCCATGTCGGAACATTGGATACGATAATTTATTTATTGCTGTTAGAGGTAAGTGGTTATTAATAGTGTTTGACGTTTAATCAGTCGCAGATGGGTTGACAATCCGAGTGGTCTCTAAATGTGGTTTGTGGGGTCTATTAATGGCAATGGATTGGTGGGGATGAATTTACTGACGTCGTCGGACATTGAATTTTCCAAATATGCCATCAGAGCTATGACAGTTGGATGTTGGGTTGTTAATTCAATCAATTCATCGCCCTTTTCCAAGCCACGCCGATGTGGTCGGACGAACTATTTTTAGACCTTTTGAACAAGGCCAAGCTTGTAATGGGCGACTGGTTAGCCTTTGAATTTGAATTGTCAAAAAATACGGGAAAGCTGCAAATGTGTATTTGATTTTGGTTGACGATAAATCAATAAAGTTTTTAACGATTACTTCATGTGACTATTGCCCAAGACTACCTTTGAAGTGGTCCATATGGAGAGTTCACTTTTGAGTAAATTGGTGGCTATTTGTCCTCCAGTGCTGCAATTGACGTTGGCTTATCGAAATAGGCGAGTGATTTGGGCTACAGGTGTGGATGTAGCACGTTCTAACAGGCAACGGCCAACACAAGAGATAAATGGATTCGCTAGGGGGATCGCTGAAACCAGCTATTGGCAAATATTTCTGTTTTTTAACACTCTGTAATATCCAAATTGTTGTTCCTGTTTTGTTTAATGTACTAGTTGTAGGCCCTAACTCCAATTTAATAAATGGTGGATGGTTATGTGCTTTGTAGGCTTGTTTCTGTAAATAGTAAATATTTTATTCTCATCGAAACCCCCAACATTTATAACATCCATCTTATGAGGGTGTCCAAGTTAAAGCGATGGCAAAGAATTCGTCGGACATGCTATTAATGAACCCGTTATTCTACTAATGAACATTATTGTGAGTCAATGCGTCGTTTCGAATGCCTTCCTGTCAACGACTTCGATCGTAGTTTGATTGATGAGAAATCTATGCTCATGTAAACCCATTTCGTTAATTTTTCAACAATCTGAATGAAATGAGGCAAGGATTTCCTTAGCCGTATTTAACAGTAAGGCTAGAAAGTTCGTTTCGTTTTAAAGAAAAACACCATCGATTTTTTTTTTTTTTTTTTGAAAAATTCGATTTTATTGTACATTTTTGTCACGATATACCCATTAAAGCGTTCTTCCAACTTTTCGATACTATCTATTTTTGTAGTATTTTGTAGTTTTATTCATAGGCCTCAGAATCGGCAATTACCTATTCATCAGCGCTCAATTTTCTTTGCAGCGAGCATTCTTTTAAGGTCTGAGAACATAAAGAAGTCGCATCCAACTGGCCGATACGGCCAGTTCTGGAGGATAAGTTGGATGCGAAAGTAACTCGAAGCCCAATTCATACAGTTTTGGCATCGTTTTCATTGATTTGTGACAGGGTGCATTGTCTTGATTGTGAGCTGACCCACATTGCAGAGTTTTGCATACCCAAATATTCATGAACGGATGTCCAGCATGTTCCATCGATGTCTCAAGAGGGCAACAAATCCAAAATCATATTGACGATATTTTTTATGTTTTCGTCCGTAACAGCCTCTTTTAGACGTCGACTGCGTTCATCATCTTTGTCATGTAAGGAGTTTACCAAATCACTTACGAATGTTTGCTTAGCCTGATGCAGAGTCCCCATAACACTTATCAAGCCACTGTTTGGTGTCAGCGGTGTTTCATTACACATCGTCTCCATTGGACATGTTGCTGCCCAACATCATAATCACAATTTGAACCGCCATCCGCGCTCTTGTTTTCGCATGTTGCCCCACTTCAACGTTGGCGGCGAGAGAGTCAACATCAAGAAGCGGGCACCAAAGATGGCAGAGTAGACTACATGAGGTAACCTACTCGATTTATTACGCGTATTTATTCGAATAAACTACATTGATTATCTACATTTGTTACGTGCGGATTTTGCAGTGTTTTTAGAATGTTTTCACGTTCTTCACATGCAAGCAGAATTGAACTGACGTTAAATTGACATCTCAACTACATTTTGACGTTTTTTCTACATACACCAGAAATGAAGTATTATAGCGATGCACAAGTTCACAGCAGATTGCCCCCTAGTCCATCGACCAATTTGAGAGGCTTTTTGACAGTTATTCATAAATTTTTGACGGTTATTCACGAAATAACGTAAATGCCGTTCTCTGATTAATCAATTTGGCTTTAGAAAACGATAAAAAAGTGGTTGTCCAAAATGTTAAGGGGCAAGAGATGTAGAAGTTGGGCATCTCTATCATACGTCATTTCTGACAAAACGTGACATTTCTGCCATCTCTGCGGGCAACCAACCACCAATGAACAAATAAAATCGCACTAAGAAGAGTGCTAAAAAATTACACTCAGCAACACTTTTATTCCCATTATTTACAGCTTCATTAAAACAAATTTTGCAACTATGCGAAAACATCAAAACCCGTCGAACTTTTGATCAGAGCTCATCCTATGTTGTAGAATCGAGATTCTCTGACACGGTGCTTGTGTGGACATGGATTTTTGTGTCTCCACTAGACTTTCTCACATCTTGTAACTAAAAACGAAATGCTTCTAGTGGCGCACCCCTATAGGAACGATATGAATTTGTCAGCCCACCTGTTACCATTATACTTGGTTAATGAAAAAGGTAAATAAAACCCTTGATTGACTTGTAATGACGATATACCTAACCTGGCTTTGGTGTGACCGTATGAACCTAAACACAACTTTTGCGAAGAATTCCGATGGTCTTAGAACTAAGCCCATATCCAACTCCTGTCGTGAAATGGTAGCTATACAATTAATTCCTAAGCACGCAAAGTACCAGTTTCTTTACAAGTCGTCTGCTATGTTCCCAGCAAACGAAATCGTCTTAGCATTAGATGGGTCACTGCTTCCTCATTAGATCTTGGAGTGTCTTTAGTGACAGTAAGTAAAAACCGATCACTGATCCGAATTTGCCCGGTATAATCTGGTTAACATTTTACCAAAATTGACACACGACCTAACTGAATCTGTGGTCCTTCTGCTCCTGGTAATTGCTAATCCTGCTCTCGGAGAAAGGAATGAAAATTGCATGATCCCCTACATTGTCGCGGTCAACTGACTTACTTCTCTCAGATTCCCAGAGCTTACCAACAGCAACTAAGCAAGCATTATTTCTGATATATGGTTTGTAACCATCGAAATCATCCGAAAAAGACAAAAACGTGGTTTTTGGACGTACCTTATCACCTAACTTTGAACCTTTTCAACAAAGTCGTGTTCCAAATTCATCAAAAACCTGTCCAGACAACCTGTGACAGACATTCAGACAGTTAACAAGCTGCCACCTTGACACGATGAAATGTGGTATAATTCCTCGCCACAAAGGCGCGATTCCCCATTAATTCAGCGTTCAACTTTTCCAATAAATTAACATAATACTGGCATGTTATTATCTTACCCCATTCTCTCTCTGTCCTTCTCTCGAATCCTCGAAAACTGTGACCGTGACCTTTCGTGCGGAATGAATCGATATCAAATTCCTTGAAGTAATCACAGTTGTCTTGGCAAGTTCGCCAAGGCAAAGCAATTTATTGTCTGGCTTGTTCTGATGGATCCAAATGTTCTACATCAACCAACACTAGCTAGTTCAAAACAAATTGCAGAATTGCGTGAAGGAATGTAGGTCTCTTCGCTTACGTACAACAAAATAGGCTTTACTACAAATTCTTCAAATCAAGTTCGTGTATGCAAGGAAATATTGGTTTTATGAAAACCAAGGCGATCTCGTGACTCTAACAAGTTCACCTAGACAGTGACGTTTGATAGAGTAAGTTTCAACTCAAATCTGTCACATAACAACGTCCACCTCGTGAATCCTTCTTCTGTGATTTAATTGATTTGAGCATACTTGGGGGTATTTGGGCATACTGGGGTTTGAGACTTCCGTTAATTTTTTTTTTTCTGGCAAAATCTCATATTTCCCTTCATACACAAGGTCTCTAGTGTGCGAACATGCCCGGAACTTTCGTGTGAATTTTTGTTTGCAACGCTATTGCGGCCTTGTTGCAATATTTCCAATGTCTCTCAGACACAATCTTTCTCAACGAAAGACGTCACAACTGCCTGTTTTCACAATACCATATTTTTGTGTAATATTCATTCCATAATCAAGCCTATTGAACGTACCCCCTCGTGGTGGGCGCTGATAATCTCTGCAATGGTACATTTTTCCTTCCACTGCAAAGAGTAATACAATAACTACTATAAATTGTACTTTTCCCATTATCACGAGCAACATACACGTGCCAACAGCTCCATGGCATTCAAAGTAAAACTTCAGCACGAACTTAGTTGACATTGTGAACACCCTGCTTTAAAAAGTTTCATATAACGGTGGTATGCAATGTACTCTCTGAGTCAGTGGCGCCATCGTCCGTAAAATACGGGTACTTAGCGGGTACTCCTCCTCCAAAAAGGGTTACAATCTTTAGCATGCATGCACGAACTTCATCAACCGCCGTCAGGCAATATTTCACTTCAAACTCCTGCGAACGAACTCTTGATTGGCAAGGATGGACTCATTTTGGGGGGATGTCGTGATTGAACTCATTTCGAATCAACAATTTGGTATGGAAAACTACAAGAACGTGATTTGCATGGGCCGCTATCACACACGCTAAATTCGTCTGCGACTTGAAGGAAAGGGACTAGAGGTAAAGGGATAAAACAAAGAAAGAATCATGCAAAAACAAGTCTCCAGTGTTGGCTGGGATCATCGTTCAGTCAGAATTTCAATTAAATCACGGAATAGAATTGTGTGCATAAATGTCTTCAAGGCTTCGTAGCGAATTTTGACACGAATCGAATGGTCATCGATGAGTAGCTAGGCGAGACTTTTGCTGATTTACAGTAGGGACTTGAATCGATTTTAGCAGCGGGCACGCTGCAATGCCGCACTGGTTCAATGCACACATGCGGATTTTTCTAGACTCAATCTCCAGTTCACATTTGGTTTGCAGCAATGAAGGTTTGTACAAAAAAACGAGTAATTTTCGCGTACCCAGTGCATTAAACAACGTTATTGAGTACATCTTCTTGTTAATTACCTTTTTACTCGCAAGTATCATGCGTCATGCCGCAGCGTCATCGCACCTGTGTGGGCACACCTCAATTTATTTGTGATTCTCGTACGACCCAAATGCGGTACCGCGCGTTAAAATAACGCATGTGTGCACCGAGCCTTGGACAGGGTGCCGTGTGACATGGCACTGAATACCCGAGTACACACAGTAGTCTTCGGATAGAGAAACTTAGACCGTATGTACATGTACGTCCTTACTTTGACTAAAGTCATGTGCATTTAGGTGCGATAAAGCATAGCAGCATGCCACATTGTAACAAAAACTCACTCGATTGCCCAAAATCAGAAACTCTCGTTTACAGAACTTCGTTCGAAAGAAGTTGATAGGGATAAAGTCTTGCAATGCATTGGCCAATCCCTTCTAGTGCAGTTGATGCAAGAAGCGATAAACCAAAGAAAGACGATGATAACATGATTGCAACGAAGTCGTGACGCAATTGTCTTCATGGATTCGAGAGTAATTTCTTCTTGTCTGTTTTATTGCGCACAACTATCCTTGTCAGCGTTCGTAGAAGGATCTGACGAATAGGAGAATTGAACATTTTACAACATTTTTGCTACCATCGCCACTCAATCCAATTAATGGTGCCGATGGTAGACACTCCAAGAATACAAAGTAACTGCTACTTGGAATACAGTCGCTGAAGTATCTCTTCGCAGTTCGGCAACTAAGGAACAGAGCCCTATGAACAATCAAGTTTCCTTTTTTTACAAGACTTTGATTATCCTAGGGCTGTGGAGTCGGATTCCACACGCTCCACACAGGTGTGGTAAAGACAAATCCATTATTTTTGTACGAAATTTAAGGCCGCATTTATCATAGTAAAAGGGACCGATTTAGTTCAAGTATGGGCCCTTTTGTTGGATTAATTGTTGCCACTTTGCGGTTGTCCCACTCGGTAAAAGCCCTGGTCCCTACTAGCGACAAACCGAGAAAACCTTGTTTTCACCAAAATCATTCGCCATGGACAGGAATAGGCAGTACTCACATGTTCCTTGGTCCGGTCTATATGGTGGCTCCAAGTGGATGATGACACTAGAAAACGCCAGTGCCTAGGTTAGGTTAGGTTGTAGTGGCTGACTGCGGAAGACAGTCTCACTTAGGCCAAAGTAGGCCCGTTGCGATACCACGCGGATTAATTTCTCCTAATAATCAAAACCAATTGGTACTTACAACGAAGCGATTTAGCTGGTTAATACTGACTCCTCTTAGCTCATTGAGGTCACTGAAGTAGTAGGCCCCTACGACTACACGAGCAGAGTAGGTGATCCTTCCTTCATCCATGCAGTATCTACAGAAGTCATTATAGGGAACACCAAACCTTTGGGCATGAGTGCCAAGTGTCCAGTGTCCGGTTATGACGCCGGCGAGCGTCCTGAGTGAAGATCTGCTGAGTTTAAGCAGATTGAGGGATCGTTTGCAATGAAGTGATCTTGTTTTAAGGCATGTGATACCTTCTAGCCATTTACAATTGGTGGTGTTGATTGTGTGTATCTTGAGTAGATGATAGCGATTGGCATGGAAGGTGGAACACCTCCAAATGTAAGGATGTACCACACCTAGCCACCCGCAGACTGAGTTGCGCCCTGACTGTCCTAACAGATGGTGATATCTCTTTTGAATATTACATAGCTCTTGAGCCAGGTAGTGTCTCATTTATTGCAATGGTTTCTGCCTGGAATACGCTACAGTGATCGGGGAGCTTCAGCAAGATAGCTATATTTTTTTCATTCATTTCATCACAGAGCACACAAAACACTACGTTCTCTAAGTGTTAACTCTCAGCATCGCTTTACACAGCAGATTTTTGCTGCGCGACTAAGGATCATCTATCGATTTTGCATCTCATAGATTACATCAAAAAACAGTATTAATTAAAGAATAGTGCATGGATGAATTTGTTGAACTCCAATCGAGACAAGCTGAAATCAAATTTCGTTGCAAAGTTCATTAAAAGTGTTGATACACCTTGTAATAGGGTCATTACAACCATAGTTGGTTCTATGCCTCAAATAGTAAATTTCTCACCCGAAGAGGTCTTTGGGGATCATATATATTCATGAGAAAAAGTAATTCTGGTGAACTTACACGGCAAATAATAGTATCGCAGATGAATATGGCTGACGCTGCCTTACGCCTGAAACTTAAGGGTTGCAAGGCTATTATTTTACATCCACCGTCATATTTAGGGAGATCTTCGAAGGAATGTAATTAACGGACAGCACATCGCGTGAGCTTTTTTTGCACTCTTTCGAATCTGAGTTCTTGTGTATCATATGGGGAATCCCAAGTGATGGAAGAGTATTCATACGGTCAGACTAACGAACAATGGATGGACTTAAGACTGGTTATATCCCGAAAAGCTTTACTATTTCTTTTCAGAAAACCTAACAAAGACTTCGCAATTGTATAATCATAATGTAATGAAAAATTTAACTTAGTATCAAAAATTACACCCAGATCTTTAACCTCTTCTAGGGGACTAAGTCTATGTTCATTTATGAAATAATCATAGACAATCGGGGTTACATCCCCGATAAGCCGTAAAAATATTACATTATTGAATATGCTTGATTTGTGCTTGCACCATTCCACCAGTGAAAGAAATTATTACAATCAGTTAAACTATTTATATTTTAAAGTCGTCTGCGAATGTTAAAATTTTACAAGTGAACATCATTTATGAACAAAAGAAAGAGTAATGGCCCCACATGGCTACCTTGTGGGACGCCCGATGTAACTTTTATTGCTCGAGATCTAAAACTTTCGATCTTTACCAATTGCTTCCTGTAATTTAAGTAATTGGAAAACCACTCTAACATTGACAAATGGAGTCCCAAAGACGTTAGCTTGTTTAAAAGCAAAGTGGGATGTAGTTTCGAAGGCTTTCGAGAAATCAGTGTAAAGTACATCAACTTGTAATTAATCTTCTAAATTTGTACATGACCTGCCCTGCATAAAGCCATGCTGGTTACTAGAAATAATTTCTTTTACAATACGTTCAAATAACTTTGGTATCGATGAAAGCTTTGATATTGGTCGATAGTTTTCTACTTTTTGCCTTAAACTGCTTTTAATTCTTGCGTGGGACTCAATCGTGATGCGGGTAACCAAAGCTGTTATACAACGAAAATCATTCAGGGCTCCCAGGCAAGGCACGTAGCAAAGCTAATCCCCTTCTAAATAGCACAGTTGTTAGCAGGCCAGGCCCAAGGCAAATAAAGCGCAAGTGTAAGCGCAAGTCAGAAAAGAATACTTCCATTCATTTAAAAATTGCCCATTTTTAGGGATTGATTAAAGATAATTTTTAGTGGACGATAAAGCGAACTCCAACTTTTTTTTAAAATACCAGCCGGGACCCCCCATTTACTTTAAGATTTGTTAAGGCATTTATTACATCCTGATCCGTAAATTCTAGTACACCTATATCCAGAACCTCGGGTATATCGTTGTCTGGACCTCAGACCCATTATAGACCGGGTCAAAAAAGTTGGCAAATAGGTCACAGATTCATCCAAGTTTGTTGAAGTTACGTTACAAAATTCCATTATCTTGGGCAAGCCCAAGGAATTTCTTTTTGAATTAACGTAATTCCAAAATGATGCACCATTGCTCCTTACCGAAGATTCTACAGACAAGACGTATTGTTTACATAAAAATCTATTCACTCACGATCTATTCTACTCACGATTTAAACTCGATTTATTTAAAACATAGTTTGAATATGCTTTCCTTTGTTTGTCCATGGAATTCTAAATCGATTTCTATGACGCGTTTTAGGAACAAATGACTATAAACCAGAATTAATTTTATTCATAAATATATCATAGTTACCTTTCAAATTGGGGGAATTCAACAAGTCATCCCAATTGAATTGGCCAAATTATAAGTTAAGCCGGTAAGGTCTTGGGAATAGACACCACCATCAATCCGTCTGTGAAGATGCGCAGGGGATCAGCCAGCGTCTGGTTATCAGTTATCCAATCCGATCTGGAGGCAAAGTTGGTGGAGAATTTGTTCTCGAAGATAACTTGGGGTAGTAAGCGGTCGGTGTCGTTGGAGTATAGAATAGTTAAGTGGCCGAAGGTAAGTTCGGACTACAGTCCGAGTGTTTTAAGTCTTAAGGCCGTACTGGCTGCCACCTGTTTGCTCAAGATATCCAGTGGTAGAAGGTGATGGAGATGTTAAGTGCATCCGACGGTGTGCTCTTCAGTGCCCCGGTGATGCATATACAGGCCAGTCTTTGCACTCGATTAAGTTTCTCTGAGAGCTGTGTTCAGTGCTGTCCACCAAACTGAGACCCCGTACATAATGTACTAAAAGTGCGCATAAAAACGACATATTCAACAGCTCTCGTTGTCATCGCTCTCAACGAGGCTTTCCAAACCTCTGTGTCTATTTTGTATTGTTTAATAATTATGGAAGCTGGCATGAGCTCTTAATGTCTTTTTTAATGTGTTGGGTCAAGCATTAAGGCACAATAATGTGTTCTGCGGCTTTTACTCAATTTTAGTTCCAATGATTTGAATTTTGGTTTACTTTCTCAACTTAACTTTTTACTTACAGCTAAGTAAACTATTCCCACTCGAGTTACTCAGTTGAACTAAGATCACCCGAGTCCCATCACTATTGTAGTGGCAGTCACTCCTTCCTCCGTTATTCGAAAGTCTTGCTTTCTCATTTGAAAAGCTTTTGTTTCTGCTTTGAAATCCTCAATCCTTTAAGATGGACTTAATTCCTTCAATCTTCAATTGTTCCTTACCGAGTTCCTTGAATCGAACAACTATGTGAGTTGATCCCCTGAGTACCTGCATGGTTAGCCTAGAACAAGTCTCGACGTTTGGCAGTTGTTCTTGCAGCATGATTTCCTGTGAGCCCTTCAACCTAATAACTGCAATTAGGTCCTTTTCAAAACTACACTTCACATGTTGCCCGTTCCATTTGTTAGCAATGGCTTGGCAAACAAACGCTAAAGAATTCAGCCAAAGGTCAAGGGCGGAGGATGCTGTTTCGAGCACAATGGGTATGGCGGACTTCATTGTTTCTCCAGAAGGGTGCTTAGCTGAAGAGCTTGAGTAAAAATGTAGGTGGAACCTATTAGAGCAAATAACCTACTCAGCTAAAGAGGCATAGGATAGGTAGACTTTAAATTGAATGCCATTGTAGTCGCCAAATGATTTGTCAGCAGGTTAACCGGTTCCAGTGCCTACAAGTGTCAGATGTAAATACGGTCTGACGAATTGTTTGTGTTCCCTATTCCCCCAGGCATCGCATATACACTCACATCTATCAAGAAGTCTTCTAGTTCAGGTAGTTTTGCCGCATCGGAGGGCCAGTACGTCGGATTTCGATTCGACCCAGTTGAAGCAGCCAAGACAGCATTTTTTCGTCGGGGTTGTTAACTGCATCAGATCAAAGAGAATATAAAGCACAGTGGTGCTAAGTGCGTCTCTGAATCATTTTAGTGTGGAGCGGAAAAACACATTAGCCCCGATACCTACCGCACCGCAGTTGTACTTGCGGCCGAGGTGTCAACCCCACCAGTTATACCTTTAGACAATTTTTATCAAAATCACAGTCAAGTTCACATGTGTGTTCTTTCCCAAGATATGACCACTGACTTAGCATTTTTAGAAAGCCAAGTGCTATCACCCCCTCCGCGGGGTCTTTCTACCATCTCTTCTCTGACCACCATCACGATACAAAACATCAATGCACCTACCACGTGCTCGCGTGAATGAAGAAATTTGTCCTTCATCGAGTAGCCTGAAGAATCGCCCTTTGTTATAGGAACAACAACCCGCTCTAAATAACGCCTCTCATCGCACTTCGATGGATCCACTTCATATTTAATTGTCAACACCATTCTTCCCGATCCATCGTGATGAAGGCTCTTAGTGGGCAGAATTAAGCGACTTCTGTCCTAGAATATCATAAAAGGTCAAGTAAGTACACGTGCATGTGCTTTCATCGATTTTCACAACACACTCAGTTTTATGACTTAGCGCCCATTTAAGCTAGCCACAGACTGAAATCCATAGTCAGTGCGTGAGGGGGACAATCATTCTGTTGGTAACAAAAGTCGACTGGCACATGAACACCACTTATGCGGCTCGAACGCCAACGATGGATCGGAAATGACTCCCTTCTGTCTGTTAATTAATGCACTGGCTGTGTCATACATTCGCCTAACATGCCATATTTCAGTGACGACCTTCAGACTTATTCAAACATCGTATCGTTTGGCACGAAATCCTGATTCTCCTGGTGGACTGTTGGGCGCCACATTACGAATCGACCAGACAGTCATCGGGGGTAATGGGTGGAGATTTTTTGCGTGAAGGCTTCTACAGAAGGACTCCTTTGGTAATTACAACAGCAAACAGCTATTTTAGCTGTACAAACACACAATAAGAAAATGGATCTAAGATTCTATCATTTGCTGGTGTGTTTTGTGTACCTCACATCCACCGACCACTTCTGTCCATCTACTGGTTGTGTGTATGTCGACAGTAGATATTCCAGGAGCCCACATAGTCTAAGATCAGATAAATGGCGCATGAAGATATGTGTACACGCAATCTTGAACTCGTCAGATCTGTTCGTTGGATTTGGTGGCCAGTGACAGGAAGTTTCTTTCAGCAACCAAAAAACAACAGCTTCGTAATAAAATTTGAATTTATTTACATAACAATAAAATAATCTAAGATTTACTCCAGAAGGTGGGGGCTTACTGCCTGGTACTCAATAATGTCTTCCAAATCATCCTCCACCTCCATGGTCTCCACTATCTTACAATCTTCGTCATCAGCGCTTTCATGTGTGGACATATCCAATTCTCGTATGGACTGCATGAGAACCTTAAACTTATTCTGTCTTTCTACCAGCTTACGATCGATCTTCTTCGATTCATTTTGCAACGATGTCAATTCAGATCTCAGTGCCTCAAGTTGTTTTTCACTTTTTGCCCGATCCGGTGCATCATTGATCACTTTCGCAAGAGCATCGTATTCCTCGCGATTCTTCCGCACTTTCCTCGCGTACATCAAATTCAATTTGCAAGTCTCCAACTCCTCCTTTGCAATTTCAATGCCACTCTCTATATTATTTGACAGTGATTCGTAGTTCTTCAACTCCTCATTAATCATTCGTAGCGTGTGCTCCGATTTGGACGCCACGAAAGTACACTGTGCCAGTTGAGCCATTAAACGATCGTAGAATATTTGACTACACAAAGAAGAAATTTTGTTCGTGAATATTATTCCATTCATAAGATTAAGTGAAAGTTTTGGCTTTATACTTTTCCTGGCTGTCCGTTGTGTTGCACCATTTGATGAAGGTTTTGAGGAGAATGTTCAATCGTCGGTCGTCACCGGTACCATCGCCGTCGATAAGAAGGCGGCGTTTGATCACATCCTCTGAAAGGTAAAAGAGAATTTCAATTAATGAATATTGACGGGAATTAATTTCTACAAACCATCTGTCATTTTAACAAGTTATTAAAGAAATAAGCGGAGATAAACACAAGATTATTTTCGCAATCGCATTGAACATAAACAAACCATGCAAGCAAGCAGTGGTACTGTCAATTTGAAGCAGTGATGCCAGACTTCTTCAGTTTGACGATGGGTGGTTTACATGCTATGTTGTTAGTTAAATATTGATATTATTTATTCAGTTTATTGTAACTGGTTGACAAATGAAAAAATTGGGGTCGCGCTTGGGAATAGTAACTAAAAATATGAGATCTACGATTGTTCTGAGATGATGATTTAATTTGGAAACAAAAATTTCAGAATGGTAGTCGTCTACATCGCAGTATAGCAATCAATCATTGTTTTGGTGTGAATCCTCTACTTCCATCTTGTTCCAGACTAGATATGAAATAGTTGTCGATTGCATGTTCAGTTGAGATTGAGAAGAACTGAGACACACCCTGAACTTTTTCAATTGATACATTTTCCCCCTCATTTTGGTGCTGGAAATATAAAAACAAACTTAGTTCGCTTTAATTCGTCCGACATCAGTATCTTCCACCAACTGAGGGCCTCTCATATCAGTTCCCCTTAAACTGTATGCAAATACATTCCCTGAATACGTCCATCACCACAACCGCACACACACACACCAAAAGCGAATGAAACTTCTCTCCGTCCATTGGTCTCCGGCTGTGTGTTCTGTTCTCTTTTCAGTTGTCACTTTGACACCGGTTCCGTTGTGAGTTCTTTCATCGCGGATTTTGTTTATTTTTGTTCTCGTACACGAACAATGTCCTTGTTACCACTTTTTGAAAAGTTTGTGGTAATTGATTTGCCCATTGCTGGCTCAATGCAAAAATCCACGGAATAGTGCTCAAAAAAACATTGGATTTGTGCGCAGAAGACCTTAAATCTCTTCCGTTACCAAAGGTGGATGTTGTGGTTTATTTTCTGCTGTGTGGAGCGCGCGTTTTGTGCATACCTATTCGCTTTTTGAATCTAAGAAAATAGAAAAAGATGATGTATGAAAGGCCGGTTTATTTTTAGAAAACTAAAATTGCTATGCAGCTATCTGTATTTCGTGTGAATTGTGCGGCTTGACTTTTTGTCTGCCTTGTCTGTCGGTTGGCGTCTTAAGGCTGCCACAAGTTCTATCTATTCTATGTTCGTACATACATGTGCTTATGTACCCACCCATCTATTCGTACAAAGAACCCGCTGCAGCAGTACACGGAATTAAGTGAAATAATACACAAATCTAGTTTGGTGACGTTAATCTCTGGCGTGTGTAACGTGGAAGAGGAGTCGAACAAAAGAAGTTTCACAGCACCTCAGGAATAAACATAGCTGCACTACACTCAGTCTGTCAATCGGTTCGGCTGCCACGGTAAGTGTGCGATGGGTTTGCAGTATTCTTTCATGCCTCTTGCCGGTTTCTATCTATGCGAGGGATTTCTTACTTTTCGCGTGTTGCATAGCACTGGTGGTTGGCCTTTGGACGTGAATATGTTCTCTCTTTTATTCTAATTGTTTGTTTCCACATTTGTATTCTCATTGGGTTTTGTTGTTTCCAGGCGTCTCAGCATTTATTGTCATTTTGTTTTAGCAGTATTCATTCTCTTTCTAGTTCCGTGCTTTGCTTGTTGGGTGTCCACGTTTGTGAAGTGACTTTTGTCAGAGCCACGTTGTTTAAGGTTTTTGTGACGTTCAATGGTTGTTTATCGTGCAAATGGGAGCAGTCTTCACGGAGACTCCCAACACAGTCACTTCCATTGAGGTCAAACGTCCGAAGTCTTTTGTGAATGGGAAGCAGATGTCCGTGAGGAAAGTTGTTCGTTAACTGTACACATTACACAAAATTTCTTGGAAAACGCATTATCTCTTGAAATTGTACCTGTAACAACCAGCAGATGGTTTCTCTGAGTGTTGGTTTGCTTTTTCTTTCACACACCACTTCTCTGACGTCATCACGTGTTTCGTTCATAAGTGATAAAATCATACATTGCGGCGTCTTCAATCGTGGCAGTACCATCGGGCGTGGATATTAAAACTGAATGGAACTACCGGCTCTTCGTGTGGCATATCCGCAGCACCAACAAGAAAATTTCCATCGGCTTACTTGTACATTCCACTGAAAGGTGAAAATGGTTGGTAAACCTTGGGTTTGACTTTTTACCATAAGCTATGTGTACGTTGGTCATTAACATCGGAAGAACTTGCTGAATGAATGCAGAGTGGAAAAATGTAATGCACGAACGACAACTCAGGAGAATGCTTCCGACTTCCCCACGTTTCTTCGGAGGAAGGAGAAACAAAAGGATATTCCCTCTTCACATATCGGACATACTTTGAAGAGTAGACGCCAAGGATTGTTCATGCTTCCCAGGCTTTCATTGCTTACATACATGTCAAAATTAGAAAAAAACAAAAGTCATACTTTGAAAAGGAGACGCAGAGTACTCTTATCTGACTGTGAACTACTGTCGTTCTGCATTCTTCGGTACATATTTCACCTTATCTGGGAAGAAGTTTTGTAGGTTAGGGTTCAAGTTTCGTCTGTTTGTTTCTTAAAGCTGAACCAATGTATTTTTCGAAGCACCTCAACTATATTTAATCTTGAAGAAGATATAGGCAACTAAGTCTGGCAGCTGACGTAATATGTACAGAGGTCCACACGAAACCAAAGCATCATGTCATTCAGCAGTCCAGTCCAGTCCCGTTGTCATCATCAGCAAATCAGCCATTGTTGCCCAAAATAGATAGTACATTATGTGTATGAACACATGACCAGTCAAATGACCTACCGAACGGCAAAAACAGTTGAACAACCGCTAGCTACATTTAAGGAATACTGACGACTCACATTTTGTTTCTTCTCAGTGGATCAGAGACTTTCTTTTAACTCCCACATGAACTGCCTGTAGTTCTCGGTTGTCGGTAGACCGTCCCACATGAATGAATGTCGCACACTGAAACATGACACATTTTAACGTCCCAGTGAAAGTCGCCTTGAATCCTCTCATTCCGCCATCCGTCCAGTGATGAGTAGCTGCTCTCCACTCCTTTTAATGGTTTGTTTGTTTGTTATTCAACTATGCGATGGAGAGGAAAACTTTTAATGAATTTACTCAAGGGAACCGTTCGTTCTTAGTGCGCTCTGCCTTTGGCATTTACATTTTTGTATTTTTGTTTGGTACTTCTCAACATGGTGGAACTAGATTTGAAAGTTAATGGATGTTTGTCAGATGATGGGCAAATTGCATTTGTCTACAGTTTTTTTTTTTCAATTAATTCTTTTAGTTTACTTTTGTCGCAAGCGTACCAACCGGCATCTGACGGAAGGAAGAAATCAATTCAACGCAAAGCGTGATCATATTCTTATCCAGTTCAGAGTTGAATCCCACTGTCAAGACTTGTGCGAACATTCCTTGGTTGGTAGTCGTCTGAATTGTTTCCCTATTTGTCTGGAGGGTGTGGGGAGAACGGATAAGCTTACCATTTGTTCTTACAGAATGCTGCGAGACTAATATCGGCATGGGAAACTTATCACTGCATTTCAGGAGTAGGTGCTTCAGGAGATATGCAACAACACACAGCCCATCAGCAACAATTTTTTGGGCTGTAAGACGCTAAGACGATTGGTTTGGGAATGGGTGCTAAAACACATGTTTTCTTCGACGGCCACTTGGAGAAAGAACAGAGGAAAGACGGAATGCCTACCAAAGCAGGTGTCAATCTCAGCGCTGAGGATAATGGCGGTAATTGGGTTCTCTGACAACGTGTTGTGGCACATGTTAGGGAGTGATAAACTACCGGGAGACCTAGTTTAGTTCTAAAACCAGCCAGATTCGCAAGTGAATCCCAGGAGGATTTTCAATTCAACAAAACTTAGGACCTCTAGCTCCAAGAAGAAGTGCTCTCCTGGAAAATAGCTTCTCGTTGCTAGGATTGGGCATCTTCAGAGCAGATTCTGGTTTTCCCTCATTTCTGCAGCTGCAGCAAAGTCATTGTGCGGTATATTCAGTCGCATTGCAGAGGTACGCTACGACACAGTGCCCGGTGAGGACTCATATTAGCGTGTGTACTTCCTTTCGACTAAAGCCGATCAATGATGTTGATCCCTTCTTGCTCAGCATCGGCCATAGGGCTTCAGCTTCTACTGCAGTATTCAGGCTAAGCCAGCACTACTTCGCGAGACTATCCGTCTTTTCATCATTAAGTGACTGAGATGTCGACGTCAATCCCTGGTAGATCTCATCAAAGCCTTGGATGCTCCCATTTTGCGGGCAAGGAACATACTTCTTCTAGACGAACGAGCGAGAACTTGACAACCAACTTCTAATGTGTTGACGATATTTTTTATTCGACGTTGTTCGAGTCAAACTTGAGCCCAGGGATATTAAGATTTCCGAGGGCCCGCAAATTGAGTTTACACGAATTACCGTTCGGTCGTTCCTGCTCTATGAAGACTCGTCTGAATCGCGGCGTGTGTCACTTTGTTAAAGGCACCTTCTATATCGAGGAACCCGCCCAGAGTGTTCCTCCCAATTTTTCAACCGTGGGCATTGGAGAAGAAGCTGTTGCCTATCTGATTTCTGATATAAATGTCCATCAGACGTTCCAGTGTCCTCAGAAAGAAGGAAGAAAGGCTGTGTAGCTAAGGTCTGTAGTGCTTATAAGTGGTAAGGTTGCCATGCCTGCCTTCGGGCTGAAAGTCACTCTGACCTCTCGCCATCTGTCTGGGACATGTCCTAGTCTAGAGCTGACAATTCCCAACCAATAAGTCTCTCCATCCATAGTCTGACAGCAATCTTCGTTGGAACTGTGTCTCCTACCAACTTGTGTGTGTCATGCTATCAGCCCGGCCCTTGCTTCTGTCGTTTGGCACACGCGCTCTTATCCCTTCAGGTCGAAGGATTGTCTCCTCCTTCCTGTAAGTACTAGGCACTTGAACAGAAGACCTCACTTTTGCGTGTCTTCTTCAATTTACTTTCTGAATGCATAGAAAGGCTGAATAAAGAAGTCTCCACTTCATTCTACTTTTCGTGCTTGACAAATAAATCATCATGTTTCCAAAAAAACAAACCTAAAGCCGGCTCTTATGCTGATACGATGATCACGCGTTCAGCTTGTGATCACTAGTTTTCGTATGCCGAAGCCAGAATCAGGGTCACATAAATCCCCAACCCCTCGCGGAACGGAAAGAAATAAGGAATTCCATAAGCATCTCTCAATTTCCAGAGATTCGCGAGGGGAGTCTCATAAATGATTCATAGTCAAGCTTCAAACTTGTTTTGCTTCTAAGACATTCGTTCCATCAGCGCCTGTGAGTCGGACACCAACCGGTGAAGAGGTTAAATGTGACAATTCGCAAGCGACATAGAAACAGAAAACGAACGCAACGCGTTTATTTCACTCCCCAGAGGGGAAGGTGATTGAAATATCCGCTTGCGGTTAGGTCTCAACACGTCAACCGTAGTCACGGGAAGTTCCAACGTGTACAAGTGCTGTGTGTGCTGTTGCTCCCACAACCGGTTGTTGCTTACGGCGTAAGCCCATGCTTTTTGGAGTTACCTTCCACACGGTGCGTTATGCGTCATTGCTCGGTTCCGAGCGAAACTAATGTGTGCTTCGTCATTATGTAATTTATCGTTCGAGATTGGATCAATAGACGCCCAGCGTCGTGTACGTCTTCCCGTGCCGAATGGAAATGTTTCTGAGATAAGGACGGAATCAATGGCCCGTTTTATTTTTGCATCCGATATTAGATACACACGTCGTTTGATCTGCTGATAAGCCTATTTGCAGGGAGATTCAGTTGCACGAGTGGAAGTTTTTAGATTTCTTGTGGGCCAATGAGGAGCTGGGAAAAGGTGGCGCGCAGCCAGAAATTATGCGGTTATGATAAAGGTCTGCTGCACGTCATCCTCATTCGTTTAAAAGTGTGGATTGTGTCTTAAGAGATCCCGACATGAGATTACGGCTCCGAAGTTTGACCAATACATTCTCGGGTTTCCGAAGTGAGTTGCAACCCCCTTGATTTCATCCGCCCTTGAGAGGTTGTCAAACCGAACAAGCATACGGCGTGAACATCAGCTTACTTTGGTCATTCTTGTGTTCGTTTTCTCATCTTCTCCCTGCTCTCACAAACACCTGTTTTGCCGGCCACTTCAAAATTGACAGCTGTCAATGACATTTGAAAACCCTTCAACTCGGTGGGAACTAATTATTGACTATTCAGTGAAATTTTGTCCAAAACTCGCGACTTCGGTTGGGTACTCAAACGAATTCTACAGAGGGCGCATGGATGAAGAAGAGAGAAAGTGAACAGCATTTCCTCTGCTCCACCCCAGATCTTATGCCTAGCACATGGGTGCTCGCTCAAGAGGGGCACCCATCGGGACCTTCAACGTCACCTGAGAAAGGGTCCACACCAGCGGTTTGAAGCTCACATCCGATTGGACGGTGGGCCAGGTAATTCTAATTGAGTCTAACAAGCCACCTCGACCTACCTATCGACCAAATTGCCATCTAGTGCTTCGATTAATTCGCTTTGTTGACTCAACCAAAACACGGATCACTCAACGGCAAGAAAAAGGTTACGTATCACATGCTCTGTGGACAAAACAAACTTGCCTCGTCCGCCTGGAACAGTTCAATGCTCAACAATCATTCACCGACACTCCCGCATTCATAATACCCTGCACACCAAGCCGCTGTGTGCCCAGCACACGGTTCGCAGATCCGCTTTGTGATGGATCGTTCCGATGGCTAGCTCGATACCGCCGTATCCGCAAGCCGATAAACACACTAAATAAAAAAAATGCCGTTCGTAAGTACGAAATCAAACCAGTTCCCGCGTCCAATGTCTGATCGAAGACCACGTTATTGGGAAACTCGCAAGATACAGCAAACAAGAGTCTTATGCCGGCAAACACGTGGAAGATAACGCGATCATTAAGCGGCCGATTCAAGTGTTGTGGCAGCAGCAACCAGTCTCAGGCCACAGCAAACAGTAAACAACACTTGAGAGAGCACAACGACGCACGGGCTAATTAGCACATAACCTATAAACAAAAGGAGGTCGTGCCGGGTGTGCTGCAGTTTTACACATTTTACGCATTCGCCTTACGCGAGTATCTCCATTCTTACGCTGTGCACATATGCACATGTGTACATAAACCCGGTGCGTGCTTTAGCAGCCAGTGTAGCCAGTGGGTCCTGTCCAAGAGTTTTTTTTTCGTAAGAACAAAGCGAGCGGCTTGCTGGCATTTTTTTTTCTCCGCTCTGTGTGTGCGATTTTTTCGCTTGACTCACGAGAAATAGAAACAAAAGCAAAACATTAGCAAATCAAGAAGAGTTTTCTGTTCTTTTTTGTGTTTGTTGTCTTGCCCTTTGCCTCCTCCTCGTCGATTGGGGAAAATAAATTATTTCCCGCAAATACAAATAACGCATAAAACAACAAGTTAATCGCGGATTCGGTGAGTTTATAAATACACTCGTGGAGCGGAACCAGCCGATCACACGCCCCAAAGAGGGGCGTCTTGCGGACGATCTCTCAGCCACAGACTGGAGATTTGATGTTTGGATAAATGCTGCGATGGAAACTGCATGAATTAGTAGAGTTGTTCGAAAAATGGACGGATTGGTTGTTAAGTGACAGAAAAGTAAAATTAAATCGTTTTTTTTTATTTGAAATTAATTACTGGCGTGGGGTCTAAAACACAGAAAATTATGGCTCTCTTGACGGATGCTCGCATAAAATCGGTTTTACGAAATGGATTTATTGACTTTGTGAAGATGCCAAGAGATTTTTTCGAACTCTTCTCTTTGGCGGTCTGTTGATTGGATTTTTTTGAATTAATTTGAATTCTGTTTCCGTACATTTGGTACCTTCTGTTTACGTAGGAGATTGACGACAGATACTTCTCTGGAGACTAGACAAGTCAAAGAAGACGTTATCGTGTACTATTGAAGTACATTAGTTGGGATTAGAATTGTGCCAAGAGAGTAATTTGTTGTGATACCCTCTTGAATCTGCGAACTATCGAGGGAACGCGTAGTTTTGTATGCTCGCATTGAGTCATTCGACGTCAGTCTGCTGAGCTTCAAACCAGGGAACAGACTAGGCATTGACCCAGTGGCAGATCAAGTTAAATTTTCGAATGGTGGCATCCTGTCCAAAATAGGTGATTCATTTTTACCTCACTCAACTGTCAATTGATCTGCCTCGTAACCCTCTGAAAATTCTAAGAATGCGTGAATGTCGATCTTACTTTTTGGATCCTTTTCCTGCCGCAATGTGAGGTCTTCGAACGCGCTCGCAAAATGGCGTACCGCCTGTGACCAGTCGGTTGACAATCGATTTCTGGCGCAAGGATGACCTGGTGTGTGACGTTCAACAGACACAGGGCAGTTTCTTTTCGGGTACACGCTCAGATTCGAAATTGTTTTCATTTCTTCTTCACTTCACAGATCCAATGCGGACTGCAGCATTTTAGTGCTGATAGAAACTTCCATCTCTCTACCGACAGCCTATACTTCGGCAGCACAGTCCATTGGTCCAACAGCCTGTACTTTGTGCACCACAGCCCATTGGTCTCCTTGCGCAGTATCTACACCACGTATCAACACGCGGACTCCAAATGGAAGATGAACCGATGTTCACAGAATTCGCAATTTGTTTCGAATTGCTTTTGTTTCTCAGCTGAATATATTCCCAGCAGAAGGAATAAACAACATTGCGTTGGACTCGAAATTGAGACTTATTTGCGTATCTGTGTGCGGAGTCCTATTTGTGGCTGTACGATAGTTCTATGATCTCAAGGGACAGTTGTTGATGTCAGTCACAAGGGTTCTCTGGAACTAGGTCACACTTTTCGGCCACAGGTGGGAAAGAAAATACATTTCCTCGCAGCTGGATGTCAAATGACATTGCAATTTCGACAGACACTAAAGTTGGTACCTAAGATTGAGGAAAAGAAGTGGGGACAAATGTTTCATCAAAATTCAAAATTAGCTCTCGTGTGGGTGGGTTTAAAATGGATTAGTAGACGGTGCGTATCGATTTGTAAAATCCTAGACACCTCATCTTTCGTCTATAGTAAATTTGGCTGGTTAGAGTACAACACTCGTAAGTGCTGAGACAACATGATACGCCTCAGATGCATGGGTCGCCGTGGCGTAGTGGTTTGGTGCATCCAATGCTATGCAGAGGGTGCCAAGTTCGATCCCCGAATTTACCAACTCTCATACTTCACGATCACTCCACTTCTTTCGAGTCACAGATAAAGGTCGAGTAAAGCAGACAGAGTAGACAGAGATTCAATTCAGAGTATTCCTCTCTAGGGAAGCTTCTCAAACTTGTCTTCGGAGTTGCCTGTGCCAGAGAATGTCACGCACAACACAAATCGTTTTTGTAGAAACTTCCTTTCTCAATCTCTGCCGAGTGAAGACGTAATGGCTGCCCACAAGTCTTTCAGGATTAAACAAAAATTAAAAAGCTAAAGCAAAGTAGGTCAGTACCCCAATGGGTCCGTCTACGAACTGTGGAAAGACAATCCGAGGCGTACCAAGTTGAAGTTGTAAATCCAACACAATTGGCTGGATGTACGAGTATGTGTATATATAAAGCTACTGAATAAAGATACAGTTGTAAACGTGAAACTAGGCCCAGATCCGTCTCGGACTGTCGCTCCACCCATACTATATTATTATCGGATGCGGTATACAGAGTTGTTATTCCTGTCGCTGGTCATGCCATGCTTTCGTCTTCCGAAAGTCTGCTGATAAACACTCCGTACCAGGACACCGATGGCCAACTGCCTGAGGTTGCAGATTTGTTGTTATACAGCGTTTTGATAGCTTTGTCGACGTGTTTAATTCCTTCTTCATTGGCTGTAGCTAGAAATTCACTTTCTCTTGGTCGCATTCTGCTTAAGCTGATGCTACAAGTACTGGCTAAATGATTCCGTGCTGGACGGTAACCAGGTGGTGCTTACTATTTCGTAGAACCGAGTTACCCTTCACAAAGCCTGTTGGCTGCCTTGTAAGAGAATCGTATTTTTTGTTTCTCTCTAAACTCTTCAATATCCTAGATCTGTCCTTAGAAGTCGAAGCTTCAATCGAAGTCGATCGTACTTCTTGGATCCTTTTCCTGTCGCAGTGTGAGGTCTTCAAGCGAGCTCGCAAGATGGCGGACTGCCTGTGACCAGTCGGTTGACAATCGATTTCTGGCGACAAAGATGGCCTGGTGTGTGATGTTCAACTGACTTATCCCCCGAAGATAATCTTCTCTTTTCCACCGCCCCGGTGTTGCATGTTTATCCTGCTCACTCTCGCCATCATACAAGGGGTGTCTTACTCGTGGGGACCGTTAACCAAAGACGACAGTGCAAGTGTTGTGGGTTGCACATGCACATGTTGTGGGTTTGGAGAGTCTATTGTCCAGGCGATCGCCGGTCTCACAAGGCGGACAATGGCTGAATTTTCCTTTTCTGCGGCTATAACCAGGATATCATGTCTCGGCCTTCGAACATAGTCGCTGCGTCGCTATTGGGGCTTTAAATGAATGTCGAGTCAGCATGCGGTTTTAAATGAATGACGAGTCAACATTGTCAACATCGTCAGAATCTTCAGTGACCCGCATTTCTACTAAATGGGTCACGGAGGACAAAGCACGCACACAAGAGATTTCCATGCCACTCGAATGTCCAGTCTTATCACCAGAATGCTTACACTGGCCTTGCTTATTCAAGGGGCTCGACAAAAATGATATCAAAAATAGATTGTGAAGCAGTTATCTGGTTTATCTGGCTAATCACGGAGTCTTGTTCTGTGAGCTTTGCACGGACAAGATTGATGTTGAAGAAGTTGCATGGCAGCTTGTCGCAAGATTACGTGGCACATTCCACTTGACAGCAATATTTCGGCACTCATCGCCGCAGATGCGACTCACTACGAATTGTCCGTTTCGTCCCAGGCTTCTATGCAATCTCAGTGTGCATTGGGACTTTGTTCCACATTCTGCTTAAAGTTTCTAGCACTTCTTCGCAGGCTCTTTCTTCTGCCTCGCTTCTGTTCACGAACACGATCTGGTAGTGACAAGTCGAAATGACGCAGTTTCTGGGAGACTAGATCAGCAGAGATCCTCGATTGTTCGCAGTTTCTGGGAGACTGGATCAGCAAAGATCCAGTCTGTTGCGAATGTTTGTTGTTCAGTTCTTGAACATCTTGATGATCCGAGTTTCTGTAAGGGTTGGACATCATCATGACACTGTTAGGGTCTTCATTTTATTATTCTGATCAAGCACCGCACAATATTAAGCGAGATTCAGTCAAAAACCTTCTGTCCAAGTAGCTTAGGACCGGGAAAACGATAAAAATACAGTCGAACCCCAATAAGTCGAACAATTCATATCTTGTTCGATTTATGGAATGGAGTGCAAAATGTGGGAAAAATTTAAGACTAAGTTGTGACGCATTTACGAAATTTAGTTCGACTTATAGAAAAATTCGTCTTAAGGGTGTTCGTCTTGCAGAGGTTTGACTGTATTCAAATGAAATGTATTCACGCTTGATGTTGAAAGTTTGAGCTATGTGCGTCGACCCCGGCCCAAGGCGGATTGTTACATGTCGGGAAATGCACCCCCCTCGCCACACTTCGCTGGCTTTCTTCCAGGGAAGCAAATTCGTTGTAGCGGAAGAAGCGAATCGCTCGAAAGAGAAGTACGCAATTTCAGAGTCAGACCGCAATTATAGCCATTACTGCGACCAACGACTTATCAAACAATTTACGTAATGACTCGTCATTTGAAAGATTCAAAAGAACAAAGCTTTGAACAGACCACCCTCTCGATTTGACTTGTGCTCTAATGACTCGACGTACAACGACTGGGCTGGTTCTTGGTGGGCAAAAACCCTTTTAACTGTTAACCAAGCTGTAAATCAATCACATTCTATGACATCCAAGTATTCCCAGAGCTAATCAATGACGCGACAAAACCTGCCATCAACTGTGTGCAAGTCTTATGTCAATTTCGTAACGTGTCTGTTGTTTTATAGCCACTAATGTCATAGCTCTTATCTCTGTCATTGATTCGAGGGACGTATAAATTGCTCACAAGCACTATAACTGCGTAGACCCTTGGCAGTCTCGTATTCTTATTCTCTCCTTTCTGCCGAGAGGATTAAAACAATAAATTTGTGGGAATGATTGGGAAAAAACACGTTTTTACCAATTTTTTGCTATCTTTTCACTGTCACTTATCTAACGACAAACTTGGAATTAGACGTGTCTAGTCACCGGGTAGGTACTGTTGCCGGCGACAATTGTTAACCACTTGTCCATACTCCTAGCATTAATTTTCCCAAAGAGGTTAGAGCCGGCCAGTTTCAATGCAGTCACCATGTAGCCCCAGTTTCAGGAAATACCCAGAATCAAGTCAATGAAAGTATTGTTTGTCATCAATTGAACTCCACACAAATTCTGCATTCCGCTTTGAATAGCGAATCTCGAATAAACATCCGGTCTGAGTTGGGTGCGCACCACTTCCAACCAGATACCGATTGAACTCAATTGAGAAAGCACATTGAGGGTGTTGATACGCAGTGTGCTTCGAGTGGATCAATTATAAGCGGATACGCCGAGGGTCTTCAGTAACTGATTGACAGAGATGACACTTTATGCGATCGTTTCTTTTTTGCGACGCTTCGAATCTGAATAAACGATTCAAAGCCAACAGTTCCGGATATAGTCCTGATTTTGACGGAAGGGCGATTGATCACTATGTCTAGCTGCTGTCATTTAAGAAGATCTGCACGTGTGGACACACGGTGACATTGTGAGCACAACAAACCATCGTTTCGTAGGTCCAATCTAGAACCACGACGGGAGTCCTGGAAATGCTGCCTCTCCTGGGTGTTTGCAGGAATCTTCGGCCACGGAACCGAATTTGGAGCCCAGGGAGTGCAGCTGTTTAAGTAACTGCAGAATACGAAGACATCGAAGAAAGGTTACTTAATTCCTTTGGAGAGTTTGAATCAAGTCAGACTTGAACCCCTACCATGCATGATTTGGTCAAAGATCATAGTGCCAACATCCACCGGCGGAGTCTTCCCCACATCGCCAGAGATTTCTCTGCGAAACATCTGCAGTGTGTCCCAAACAGAAGCCAATCAAGAGGCAGCTTGTCGGCTTGGACAGTGAAGCACTCATAAATGGTCTAAACACGTATCTTCTTCGGCACAATGGACTGTGGCCATGGCTGATCTGCTGAACACGCCTATGTAGCGGCATGAGTCGAGGGGCTGGACCATGCAGATTGGATGAACAACTCGACTATGTTGACTCCTAGCCAGTGGAACAATAAAGCAATACAAGCTGAGAAGAGCTTCAACCAACTTCGTGCACAAGTAATGGATTTTATTAAATCATCATCATTTTCTGATCACGATCCACTAAAGACAACTCGATCCTCCGCCATCGACCTGAACTATGCCCAAGCGTAACCAGTTTTTGGACTTGGTCCAACCACCTCGTCCTGGGTCTGCCAAGCGGTCGCCTACCAGATGGTATCGCATTCAACGCCCTCCTCGGAAGTAGTGATGAAGGGGACATTAGTGCCACCGAAGCTTAGCCCTCAATGTTGAGTTCCTCGCGCACTGCCGTGTTTCTCGCCCTATCCCGGCGAGTAATTCCCACAACTGCACGAGGAAATCCCATTTCAGCTCCTTGTATTCGCGATCTTATTCGTTCGGTCATTACCCAAATTGCATGACGAGGAGTGAGAGTTGGAACAAATACTGAGTTGAAACCCGCTAAGTAGTACACCTACCAAGCGGTTTCAAAATTGACCCAGCTTGACCAATCCTAGATGAAAGCTCAGCATTACTCTTTCCATCACTCGTGAAAAAGACCTCGAGATACTTAAACATCCAATGGGACTCCACTGACATGTAGAGTGTATTGAACAGGCGTTATCGAGATGACCATAACCTCCGATCCAACATTCCAGCAACAGCACATACGGCCAAGAAACCTATCGGGTGCGCGCTAGAGTTTCGTCTGGGAATATGTGAGGATAACTAAGCCATCTGCAAAAAGAAGATGACTTACCCTCAACTCTCCCAATGTGAAACATTTCTCGTCTCGGCTGCGCTGCAACATCCAGACCATATATTAGAGATGATGGAGGAAGGATGGGCCATTTATACGTTTTTTGCCCCTCAGATTCTTCTCCCAGCGTTTTGTATAACTTTTTCACAGACAGGCATCTGTGAATACGTGGGAGTTAAGCGAAGCTGATTACTCCCGCCTAACACCATTGCGTTGCTCTATACTCCTAACAAGCGTGCGTGAAAATAAAGTAGGATGCGTGACTTGAGAGCTCAACTGCGATGGACTGGGGAATTTCCACTGGAAATAGGAATATCTCTTCCTCCATCATCTCTGCCATATATACTATGAAAAGGAGAGGTGACAAGACGCAGGTGTTGGTTTAGCACCGTTAACCCGAACACAGCTGGTGCAGTTTGTGTATAGAGATTGAGACGTAAAGACATTTGGCTGTCAAACCAAGTTGTTTCAATCGTAGTGTGAACACTTCGGCATCGCAATTCTGAAATTGTGCAAAAGTCTTTGCTTAGGTTTGTCGCCAATGTCCACCATTCGTCATACAGAGTCGGTGTGAGTTGTGAATCAGCTGTTCGTGACCGTGCTGTGAGAAATGGAATACTCAAATACTGAACACACAACAACATCGTGCATTGGAGTGACTTGCTGGAGTTTCGAGAAGACCCAATTCTTTGCAAACAATATGCCAGAGATTCACTATTAATTTGGATTTGTTCAATAATTCAATTTGTAACTAGTTTGTTTTTGAATACCCGTCAACGATGTGCTCTTATAAGTACGTATTCAACTCATCATCACTATTCGAAAACTAGTTTTTTCAAATAAACTGAGACCATATTGAGCAAACACCCGATGATGGCTACACATTGAGTTTAGTGACGTCTCTTGAGAGCTAAAACTAAGTTAGATTCTGTACTCACATTGCTGGACCAATAAAAGTCGAAATATTTTGCTACTAAAATTAATCCTATGGAACATAGTCTTTCTATAGTAGGCTTGATAATCTGTACCCAGCTCAGTATTACTTTTACACGCTAAGCAACAACAAAACAAATTACTGAGTAATAATAACTCAGTAATCGGCACTGACTTCATTGATAATCTGTACCCAGCTCAGCATTTCTTTTACACGCTAAGCAACAACAAAACAAATTACTGAGCAAAAATAACTCAGTAATCAACACTGACTACAGCGCGTTGAAGAATCTCAATCACAGGTAGCGCAGTCACAGATGTCGGTTTGCCAACATTTCTTAAAGATACAGCAGAACTGTCGGCATTGGTGTTGTAAATCTCAAGGAGTACGTACCCCAATTTGTAATCCATCAGTTGTTTAATAATTTACAAACTTTCTAGTGAACCATATTTGTAGAAGCATTATAAAACGTATTCGTATTTTGACATCGAATGCCTTAAAAGTGATGACACTCACCAACTTTTGACATCGGAAATGAAATGAGTAAAAGCGTTTTATTGAGAATCAAAACCTAGCTAAGTATAGACTCTCAATAAAACACGTGCAGTTATAATTTCCCACCAATATTTATTGGCGCTGATCAAATGTGTTATAAGTTCCCGAAAATGTTTATTAAACACTAAATAGAAATAAATTAGTAAATTTTCTAATAATAAATAAACTAATAGTTTTATGAAATAGGTCCAATGCTGGTTAAGCGACTGCCGCAGTACTGACTGAATACAGTTATTCCTTGCGGGACGATAACAAGATTGCGCTCAATTTCCTAGACCCTGTGTAGGCATCCCAAAGTATCGTATTTTCTGACTGTCCCTAACCTCTTCAATATCCTCGGCCCTCGAAACTTTGTCCTTAGACGTCGAAGCTCCTTTCATTACTTTACAAGTGAGTTACTTTGGAAAGTTACGAACTTATCCAACGACAGACAATAATTTCTATCAAATTTCGAAGATATTTAAAAAATAACGTCTTAAAATTTAGATTAGAATTTTTTTTCAAATTTTCAAGCGATTACTGTACCCACTCAGTCTTTCGGCGCGCACTACTTTGCCCCACACAAGCAGTCCTTCCTCAATCCATCTGAAATGTCAATGATGCACTGCTTACAGTTCAGTTGACTGCGAATTTTTGTTCCTTTTTTGTTTATGAATTCCATTCCAATGCATCCATCGCGTTGGCCCTGGCGGTGGCGTCAAGAAATGCTTGATTAATTGCAAGCACACGGTTATTAATTTTAATTGCACGGCATTTAACATTTCAAGAAACATCGAATCAACAGTGGCAGAACAGGTCGAACACACACGATTACATGTTTCGTTTATTTTTGTATTTTCAAAATTATTTCAAAATTTATTCGGTAACGAAGCGCGAAGCAAGTGTATAAACAAATGAAATTGTTATTTACACGAGCAGTCGACTCGAGCGGCGGCAGCAAGGTGAACGTGATAGCGCTATAGTGGCTGCGTTTGGAAGAATGGAGAAGATGGGCACTGAAGCGTTTGTAGTTCGTTCCATTCATTCACTAAACAAACTGTGATCATTAAAAAGAGATTAAGCTGAGTCTAAGGCGTCTTAAACAGGTGACAAGGAAAGGGGGAATTAATGATCTCTGCCAGTCCAGGAGTGTGAGTTGGAGCTGAAGTGCACACGACATACCTTTTGCACTGCCACCACAGCCTTTGTAGTGTGGAATTAGTGGACGAAGGTTCCATGAATGTGAATGGCAACGCAACAAATTTGCTAGATGTCTGACTGGGAACATTTCTTAAGCACACGTCCTGGGCTTAGTTCTAGAGTCCTAGTAACTGGGGATCATGGACACCAGTGCTCCAGCTAAGGGGGGCTTCGCATTCAAGCACAGAAGGGGATACCGAACCAACCGTATGACCATGTTATAGAGAACGCAAAACAGCTTGGTATTGATGACCGGAGGCGGCACATGCAGGGTCTTCAGCTATATAAGGTAGCTTAGGTGCGGGCTACTTTATCGTGAGCAACGGATGACCAGCGTATGTATCAGCGGGGCGTGTAGCACAACACCTTCCGCAACTATGAACAAACTCCTTAATCGATGGCAGTGGCTGTATATGTGGAAGGAACTCCGTTTGGACACACAAGGATTTATAGCCTGATCACCTGGCACCTAAGCACCTCTTCGGGAAGAACTTTCCAACCAGCAAGCCCTTTAGTTCCTTCTTGAAATTGGACCAGAAGTTTCTGGGCGTCCACTCTAAGCACCAGGAAAGCTTTGCCTTGGCTACAAAGCAATGTTATATCAAGGACTAGTTGTTTTGAAATCCACGCGGCGATCAAATCTTTGGATTTTTGAATGTGATTTAACTCGAAAACTTCCTTGATCTGCAGTCTATCCCTTGACGAAATGGTCTAGTTATTATCGTTGTGCCGGAACAACATGGCATGACTCTAGAAAGACATGAGTTTAGTGGCCTTTCCTGGTGGAGCCGCCCATGTCTATGGCTGCAGCAAAACACCATCTGATGCTTGAAACGCTGGGTCAGGCCAATTGTAGATGGTCGCATGTCACAGAGTTCTTCAATACGAAACAATTCTGTACTACTCTCAGCCCGTGACGATAAAGCAGACTGAGCAGACCGACTCTCAAAGCATTTATCGTCACTGTGCACTACGCCAATATAACTCACGCAATTAGTTTGGGTTTGCCCTGTAATGTCTTCTGTTGAAGCTGCAAAGTCGAGAAACCGGAGGCAACCATTGGGCAGCATGCAACGTCACAACCACACCATCTGATCCACTGGCTATCCTCTTCCACTTTTCCCCGAGGGAATAATGTAGGACCGACTGTTCCGCGATTATCGTACCGGGCACTCCATTATTACAAACTCAGGGAAACCTGAGAGGGACTATCCACAGCTTTCCTTTTTGCGAAGACTTCTTGACCAGACCTCCAAATGGATGGTTTATTCCCCACGGTGAAGCGCCAAAGTACAACACTTTCGGGCAGTAGACAAAATTCGCACGCCCAGGAAGAACACTTCAGGGGGAAACCTTCTTGTCGCCAATGTTCTCCCATTCTACGTTGTTAGCACTCATGAGTCCTTGAACTTTTATGGTCTTTATGGTTCTGCTTTGATGGCCGCCAGTGTTATTGCTCATCAATACGTGAATTTATTGCCAACAAGTTATACAATTCATGTGCTCGCAGATGAACTGATTCCTAGCAGCCGCCGAGCGGAGGTATTCCGTCCAAAAATATCGAAAATAAATTATCATCCAAAGACACACACTCTGAGCAATGAAAGCGAAACGAAACGGGGGAAATCAAGAAAAGACGCATTTGAAGGCAGCTCGCTGCAGTTCAAGTACACCACCACCACCACAGGCTGCACCTTGTCTGTCCACGGCTAGAAGGTATCTGCTAACGGTGCACTGGTTGATCTCACAAATGGCTGCCAGCCAAAGGCAACGCCAGCCATTGGATAATAATTCTTATTTTGTATTTAATTTTCCGAAAACGATGAGTGAATGACGCTCAATCTTCCGCGCATGTGGTCGGTTTTTGTAACAAAAAAGGTGTAGCGGGATGAAGGAGAAAAAAAATTAATGTTTTCATTGGCAGGACAGGCGGAAGTTGCTCTGAGGACGGACGGTTTTATTTACTTTTCCCGCCCGCCGATCGGTGGGGTTAATATCCCTGGTGGCAGCACTTTGGTGTGTTTGTTTATAAAATGTGAGAGATCTCTGCGGCATCGGGGGTGTGTGTTTTGGTGTGTGTTGTGCGAAAGAAAGGGTGTGACAGGTGGGGTTATTTAGTATTTAGACGAACTTGGCAATCAGTGTGTACTGGCTCAAGTGAAGGCGCGTAACTGTCACTGTCTGTTTAAACTGAAGGTTTATTTGACAAACGACGAGGATGGAATTTGTTTCAACTTGTAATTCATGCACATGGTCTCGGTACAACAAGCAAGTGCATCTATGCTTGTCCGGGATATTTGTTCACGCAATAGAGTGGCAGTCTCACCAGCTGGCATGCGGGGTCGCTGTGCTGCAAAAAGCAAAACTGTTCACGTTCAGTGTTTCAATTTGCAGAGGATCAACTTGGTTTCCTGGCTCTGACCACGGTGTTACCAGGTTCGATTCGGAAGAAATGTCACAATGACATCGGTGGACTCGGATGCAGTCGGATGCCTCTAGATCCAGCTGAACTAGTTGCTGTTCAAATGTAGCCCAAAGGGCTTCTATGGAGTGCTTTGCAACCCTTGATCCGGCCAAGCTTGAGCCTCTTGGTTCGAGAGGAGAGGGAGGTGGGAGACTGAACATTCGGTGCAAAGACCAAATGATCAGAGAAAGACTTGGCCTTGATGAGTAAAAAGTAGCGCCTCAAGAAGCCTGAATCAGCCTCATATCCTTTATGGATCGGTGTTCCGAGAAGGAATTAAGTAGGTTTTACTCACCAATATTCATCGTAGTGGCAAGTGAATGTGAAAGATCAGCATAGCGCGCAAAATAAAGTGAAAGCTCCCATAGACGGCCAGCGACTTTTGTCCCAGCGCTGTTTTCCGGTTAAGGGAGTTGTCCGCCCATGGAAAAATTTATCCCTAGATTATGAAATTCCCAAGCAAACTGAAATTAACGTGAAGAAAGAATAAAAAAAAAACTACTGCAGAAATAAGGTCCGTTATCCATTTGAGTATCGACAATGATTCGATGGCACGTGCACCACACACGTACAGTAATTTCTGTTGTGTTTATGGTTCGTGTGCCATGCAAAAGACTACTGGAAAGTTGTACTGAAACAAATTCTGTCCTCCCAAGAGAGTTAAATTTACCAAATTGCGGCTGATGTCCCTGTCCGCGTCCGGGTTAGGGAGTGTCCGCTAAAGGGATTATAAAATATGCAGTCGAACAAGAGTCACGGTCGTGAGAAATTGTCCCCTCAAGGGGAATGTCCGCTTATGAGTCCGCAAAAGAAGCTTTCAGGTAAGGTTTAGGTAAACATAAATCCATCATATCCCCAATCCATGGCTTTAATAACCAAGTTAGTGATTGATTAATTGAGTTTCTGTTGTTGCGCACGTCAAAGATGGAAACCAGCAAATTGTACAGTTCTTCGGTACAGGCGGGTGATTGTGTGAATAATGTTTATGGTCCTGACACTGTAACAGTGAACCATTCGCAGTTTTGGTTTCGTCGATGACAAAGATGCACCACGCTGTGGAAGACCAATTTTCGAAAATGTCCATAAAATCATTGAAATCGTCGAGTCTGACCGTTGAGCGTCGCGTTGAGTCGGCGGAAACCGTGGCCAAGCCAGAAAGGTCTTGGTGGGATTTTCATTTACTATGAGCTGGTCTCCTACGGCAGAACTCTTAATTCGGACCTCTATTGGCAACAATTGGATCGTCTGAAAGAGGCAATCGCTCAGAAGCTGCCAGCTTTGGCCCATAAGGGCGGAAATGTGTTCCATCAGGACCGCACACGTCGAAGCTCCGGCAGTTTGGTTGGGATCCACCTTATATGCTTGTAAAGCAAGACCAATAGGGAGGGCCCCCTTCACTAGAGATTGATAACGGCATTACCATCAAAATGGCGACAAATAGTCCAATAAAACGACAGATTTATACGATTATTATTCTACAAGTTTAAATTTCTTGCTAAATGGATTTAGATTTACTACACCTAATGTAGTGACTCCTCTTGTTGGAGACCATTCCAAATTGACGTACATTATATCCTCTGCCTTGCTTGATGTCCTCCACAGACTGGCATAATTTCTGATTTATATCCATTTGAAATAAGCTTTTGTCGATTTTCATTTCGGTTTTGCACTGATTCACAAGCTTTTGATTTGAACTAGATGACTGGCGCTATAATGCGAATGAAACACTAATTTGAGATTTTATAATTTTCAACGATTTGGCATCACTGATCACTGATTAATAGCAACAACCGACCTGAACATGGTTGCAGGTTCGGTAGTTGCAAACGGCACTTCGCCTAGTTAAAGCGACATCAAATCACTCTCGTTTCAAACATTGGTCGACAACGAAGGCCAACCTCTATATTCACCCCTCACTAATGAACCCCTAGATCACTGTGGGACATGGAGACGAGATGGACCTGCTTAGGGAGGCACCTGGATTCAGTTATACAATAATGCCTTGCAATGCAATGCTCGCGTGAATATTCCTGATCGTCCTTTTCCCGACGTTCTGCGAATTCGCGGATACCACACAATTTGTAGTCCATTCTATCCGAGCATGGAATATTTAAAAGAAAACCGTTGAGACTGTCACAACTTCCCTTTAATGCGTGTCGATTACATTAAGTCGGACATATGCACTTCGCCTCGAAGAACAGAATAAAGTCGTATCCAGTATAAGCCTCGTTTCGATAAAAAAAACAATTCCGAATTTTCGATACTCCCGAATGACTCTCTTAGACCGACAGCCGACCACCAACTGTTCGCAACGACAGGGCTCCACTCAAGCTATCCTCAAGCTCAAGCGATTTCAACATTGATAAAGTACGTACCTGTTTTGGGCACAAAAATCTGCATGCAACCAGAATCCCACCGGATCTCGTTGCCACCCGAACCAGATTTTCAGTCACCCATGTCCAATAAATTCGATAAATAATCTGCACAGATTTACGACCGCACACTCTTATCGTACGTCCCCAGCGGCAGCTCTTATCATCGAAATCAGCGATGTGCCAATGAATTTCAATCGAACCGACGGTCGTTGCGCGGCCGGCAATCACACCCAAATCCCTGACCATGTGATCTAAGCCCGTCAATAAAACATTCACCTTATCCCTCGCCAGAAGTGCCAGTAGCCGAGTGCAGATGCTATCGCAGCACGCATAAACTAATCAAACGCAAGGTGATATATTAATTAAAAAGTAATTGAAACCGTGATTAGGGATTTACGGGTGACGACAAGTGGTATCTGCTTGGGGAGTCGTATCGCGTTGGTTTACGACATGGCTTAGCTTCTGGGCAGACTTTCGAAGATAAAGTGATAAGCCGGTGATTGCGGTGGTAACCAGTACAACGACTCGGGGACTTGCTGCGATTGCAAACAAGATCCATATCTTTACGACTGGGTGTGTTGATTTTTACTTGTGATTCTAATTGTTTTTGAATGCCTTCCAAAGTGGAACTCTCCCGATGCGAAATAGTCTAAAGCGTCGGGTCACTTGCTTAGTCGCAGTTCGTTGACGTGTGAAAGGTGATGTGCTTTGTGACTGAAAATCAGTTAATTTTCTGACAGTTTGTCGTGTGGATACAGTGCTCTGACAGATGAAAGTGTGAACGAGAGTAGGTGCTTGGCGTGTCATTGTGAATCAAGTGAAATTTGTCTAATTCAGAGTTTTGGTATGTATTCTATTTGATTTAAGTGATGTTCATCGTGAATGAGAAAATTCAATTTGACAGCTGTCAAGAAAGTCAAGTTTTTGACAGAAACTTCGACACTGTCATGTTCGGATAGAACTAATGCGGTTCATCAGGTGTACTTGAGCCTAATCTTAATCTTTTCAACGGTGCTGTGTAGATCTAGACAACAGCACACTTTCAAAGGTTCATCTCACGTTACACTTTTCGTGTAATTGTCACTCTCTATGTTCGAGTACAAGTGTGCTTAGCAGTTGCAAATCGTCATTAAGCATGGTTCCATTCTCTTGCGCCGTTTGAAGAAGCCTCTGGCGAAATTCCATTCGGGCCGGCTAGTCGGCAGGGCTTAGTTGCTTGTGATTTTAACCTTATGAGGAATTTCATGCAGTGACTATCTGCTGATAACCGTCGGAGCAAATCAATTCTTCATCGAAACACCTGGATTACCTGGATCATCTGACCATCATCATCTTCTGACCCAGCTTGGCCATCATCTGGCATCTGTCAGCCAAAAGACCTTATTTGACATACCAGTGAAATATTTGGTAAAAAAGTGGCATTCTATAAGATGCCAGGGTTTGCCTTAAAATTGATTCATAAAATTGACCCTTCAAACATAAAACCCTTTCGCTTGAACGAACAATACGCCACCATCAGTGTTCATGGCCAGTTAAGTTTAATCAGATTGACAGTTCCCCCACAGGTCAAACCAAGGGTGACGTCAGATTTGTTACATGCATGAACTTTGAAGTGCTTCCAAGGAGGGAGGTCTCCCCTAGAGAATATTTTCCTATGTACACATATCTATACATCATCTCTTTGAAGCATTCCACAACTAGGTCACTACTTGAGTATTGACATTTTTATTCCATCTAATCGAATCCACCCTCACTAGGAACGATACATCTCATCGCTTTTTTTATGAGCAACTTATGACATCACCAAGGGTATTCGATGACGAAGCCAAATTACCCAGTCCTCTCCCTTTCGACCTTATTTGTGGCGATTGTCGTTGGATTGAACTGAACAGCAACGATTTTCCATTCTTCTTAACCAATTCGAACACAACTGTCATTTGTGGCTGTCGTCTGTTTGAACAACACATGTCAATGGAACATGTCAAATTTACATCTCCCGGTTAGTTTGTCGCTGTTTTTCAATGATTAGCATGATTAGTTTGACAACTTGTTGGCTTGCTGTTCACTTTCACAACAATTGGCTGTCACATCAAATAATGTAGTTTATCAAGCAACCTCTTTGAAGAGTTGTGTGTGTTGAGTGTGAAATGATTAAAAGAAAGTGAACGCGCTACCGCCGGGGAACAGATTATTGTCACTTTCCAAGTTCTGTCCTCTCTTCTTCATTCATCCTAGGGTCTAGAGGATAAATGATTTGTAACCAGTAAAGGCCAAACCACAATGGATTTAAGTCAACCTTACACTGTGACCATAAGACAGCTGATGTCCCAATTTCACGTAACTTTTAAATTTGGCGATAACACTGACTGCTTTTCAAAACAATTGGCTCTATTTTTCGGTTCTGCCATAAGCTTCAGTTAATTATAATTGGGCCTTAACACATGTCCCCACTGGACATGAACCGTGCCCGGTTCATGAACATGATGTGAAGAAATCTAGTGGAGGCACAAAAGTCCATGTCCAAACCTACATCGTGTCGAAGAATTTCGATTTTACGACATGGTATTAGATTTGTTCAAAAGTTGAGGCCAAAGCACAATGTCGCGTCAGCTCGGTTGGGCGTTGATAGGCGTCGGTACGAGAATGTTATGCGGTTCCCTCACTTTTCGAAATCACAATGAAGGCGCGCGTTTCCCAAAAATGCTGTTTTTTCACATATAATCTCTACAAAGAATTATTCACGCACACAAATAGTTGCCTGCCAAAACTGAAAAATGACTAGTAAATATCGCAGCCAACGTTGAAGTGAGGCTACATGGCATACCTTGCCCACCAAAAGAAAAGAGCGCGGATGACTATTCAGATTGTGGTTGTGATGTTGGGCAGAAATATGCCCTGTGGAGACGGCGTGTAAAGATAGGCATTATTTGCGGCGGCAAACAGTGTATTGTTACGGTTATTTAGGGCTCTCTTTTATTAATGGTTCGATCTCTGGATTGTAACAAAATAAAACACAGCAATACACAAATTTCACCCTTTTGTCACAATACCACGTCTGACAACAAATGTTTCAGCGCTTCAACTCTATCTTGTGTTGTTCACTCACATGACTGAGTTTTGTAGAGAGCTCGTTATTGCGTCGTAGTCCGCCCGGAGATCCTCTGAAACACCATTCTTCAGCAGTGCAACAAATGCTGCCGCTTTGGTTCCTTCGCTTTGATATACTTTAGCGACTGATGTCTCAACGGCTCACGCACAGTTCTCTTTCCCCACACTCTGTCTCACCGATGTCTCTTGGCCATCCACTGCTCCATACAGGCGTCAGTGTTCTAACTAACTTCCTCCTCCTTTCTATTCACGCCACATAATTAAAAACGGCGAAAACAAAATTCGAGCGTTCATGTTAACATGCCATCAAACAGGATTTTAAAACTTGACAACAACCGACAGCGACAGCAAACTAACGTCATCCCTTGATGTTTCTAGTAAAATGTCAAAATCAATACTTGGCATCACTTTCACCTCACTGACATAAGGTATCATTCCATTGTTTCCTAACATTCCTCGTATCACGTGGGTACGACCATTGTGACACCGCATTCTTACGTAATGGCTCCACCGTCAGATCCCAGCATTACATCTTACACATTCCCGTACGTCATCCTTAGGTAATAATACTTTCATATTCTTCGAATTTCCAGACGATTCTTTATTTAAGTAGCCACGTGTCGCTACAAGAATTCAGTGATGGGACCGTTTGTAGCGAAAAGTGCTGACAAATTCTGCCCCAATTGAGGTTGGGAATAGAATGAAATGGGATATGTTCGGCAAAAAGGTGAGAAATGTCTTTTTTACTGAAGTCACGTGGTTTGCATGCCGTGGGCATGGAATTTTGTTTCTTTGAATATAAAAAACGTGGGACCAACTTGTTCAAAAGAAGCACTAAGTTAAGTCACGTGAACTTAAGGTGGAGAAGTCACAATGGCATTAATTCCATGGCTATGCTTTTTAATCGAGTTGTATAAGTAGCTCGTACTTATACACACAAGCAAGTTTTTAACGCTTGCACCACATGGACTTGTAAACACTTGACTATTTAAGCAGCTCTCTTAAAACCAGAATATTTGAACAATCATCTGCGCAACGACTGCTGGGTCTACAAGCGGCACAATCATTGATTACACTCTTATTAACAGTATTTTCCTGACGGTTTCTTAAATTACTACGTCCACATCGGATTAGATACCCCAGTGTCTTGACGTACAATCCCTGACAGATTGCCTCTAGAGCAATAACAAGTGCACACACTTGTCATCGTTTTGACGCAAACATGTCACATGCAACAATGTCATCAGTAGACTAACTTGATTTCTTCTCAGATAACTCAGATAACTTTGATTTCAAGTAGATCGATTAATCCGGATTGGAACGCCTTTTGATTAGTATAAGATTGAGCTGTTGTTTACCACGTCACACTTGATTAGATAGTCATCGCTAAGTTGTAGGCGCGTATAGTACACGAACTGTGAATATCTATGTCCCGCGTTATCTGTCTTACCTTCAGTCGAGGTGTGCTGAAGTGTTCAGAGATTGTTTTTGGTTTGTCCAACCTCTGCTTTTTCGATGCGATATTAGGCATGTTTTATTGAGAACTCAGTACTTAGCTCAGCATTGATTCTCAACAAAACGCTCTTCATCTCATTTTATTTTCTTGTGTCAAAAGTTGGTTAGTGCCATTACTTTCATGGCATTAAATGTCAAAATACGAATAGAGCGTCTCAATGTTTGTTTGTCAATGTTTTCGTACAAATATGATTATATTCACTAGAAGCGTTTGTATATTAAATAAAGGATGAATTATGAATTGGGGAACTTTATCCTTTGTTGAGCTATTTAGAACACCTATGCCGATAGTTCTGCTGCATCTTCAAAAAGTGTTGCCAGCCGCATCCGTGATTTAGTGGTGTTATCGGAATCGTAGGTGAGGGCACTGTGAGACTGTCAAATGCCACTGAGTACTTTTTGCTCAGTAATTTATTTTGTTGTTACTTCGCGTGTGTAAGTAGCGTGTACTGAGCTGAGTACAGATTCTCAATAAAACGCGATTCTCAATAAAACTCCTTAGTATGTTTTTTGAGTGCCTAGCTGACATTGACAAAGCGTCTTCCCACTCTTTGATCATGCCAAGTTTTTTAACGATGTAGCGCCTGCTGATTCCCAGTACATCACACAAACAGAAATATCAAGTGCGGCAGCACGCAGCTGATGTGAAAATCAAGCCCACGGCAGTCCCAGTCTGTCGTGAAGAGCTTACAATTCTAGGCTCGCAGCACTCTATAACTCCCCGGTTACAGCGATATAAAGGACTGATGAGCTTCTCGAAAAAGCGGCCGGCATGGATCCCATGGATCAAAAAACCACTGGCGGATATGATCGACACGACCCTAAATTAAGCGAACAGAAGTGTAATCGTCTAAGGTACATATGAGGCTATCAGCGCAAAGGTACACCACTTGAAATTATGCCGATCGTCACCGTAGAGCTCGCGTTTTTGAGAAGTTCAAACTTTGAGAAGCTATACTGAGAGCTGTGGCAATGCAGATGAATAAGATGACATGCACAAATGCCAATACTGGGAGAATACTTCTTCCATAATCCTCAAGGCATAACAGCTTTTACTCTGTTGTGTCAGGTTGGTACAAGGGCAATTACGAGGACTTGATCCAACAGGACTTCATCCACCAGTGGCCGCCGTAGCGTTGCACTTGAACCTATGGTGCCTAGGTACGACAAAATAATTATTTTCCCGGTCCACCTCTTTCGAGGCCCTGACAATGCTCAAAGAGTAATAACTATCAAAAAGAGTTTACCAAAACTAGTCGTTCGAAGTCAGGATTAAATTCCAGGTCCATTACATTGCACTAGGCCCTAGCTACACACTGACTACCGCCAATCACGGGCACATCTGCTGCACCTTTAGTCAAGTTCTTGTCTGATTTTTCAGAGCGACTTGCCTGCTTGGACGTTGTTTGTTTTAAAGATAAAGCCGATGATTTTGATCATTTCTGAAGAAGGACACCCGAAGTTTGCACCATTCTGTGTAGGAGAAGTAGCATACAAATAAACAGTCCTGACGCTCTGGAAGTAAGCAACTTAACCAAGAAAAAACCACTAGTCGCCATATACTTGTTTCTCAAATTTCTTCATTGCCATACTTTAAATGCTTTCAATAAGTAAGGCAGCTGCGGCGACGGTAACTCTGTTAACCTGAAGATTTGAGCAGTCGGCCGCTCTAAATGTAAAAAAATAAATGAATTGACAGCAAAAATGGCAATGGCATCTGTCTACACACGGCTGTTCGCAAATCTGATCAATTCATCTGATCAAGTCAAGTCATCTGGGCAACGACTGCAGAGTCTGAGCAGTCCGCTGAGTTGTCAAAAGCACCCTTCTTATATGAATCGCGTTCAATCCAAGAAATCAATTCTCTCGAACACAAAATTCTGGGTCACTCGGTTGACAGCATTTCATTTTTATTAATCCGATCCGACTCCCAGAAATAAAGTATGATAGAGGTGCCCAACTTCACAGCTGATTGACCCCTAGTCCATCGACGAATTTCTGAGGCTTTTTGACAGTTGTTCATGCATTTTTGACAGTTGTTCACGAAATAACGTCAATGCCGTTCTCTGATTGGTCAATTTGGTTTTAGAAAATGATATTAAAAAATGGTTGTCAAAAATTTTAAGTGGCAATAGAAGTAGAAGTTGTGCACCTCGATCATACTTCATTTCTGCCGACTCCTTTATTAATGTCACTGTCAAATATCCGCGCAATATGATCTCAGTCGAATTGAGTTGCTTCCGATGTTCACAGTCACATTCACGACGCACATTTAATTGTGCCAAAAAAAAAAACGACTAAATTTGATGATAAACCTGTGTAATGCTTGACAACCTGTACGAAAGCATTAAGCAACATTACCGATCACTGTTCCCAATTGCTCAGTTACGCATTCAACATTTTGCAATTTATGCTCTAAACAATAAACTTGACCTCGCAGAGCACGTTACAGTCTCCAATTCCCATAAATTCGTGAATTAATTCAAATAATCGCAGCTTGGTCCCAAATAAATATTAATTTGAGTGCTTCTGGAAATTATAGCTCATTTGTGTGCTCAACCGCGATGAGGGGCCTAGCACAGTGGAACACTTTAGTTGGGGTCTTCGTTTTCGTTTATTTTTATTTACTATCAATTCGCGGTTAAATGATAATTTCACTAAAAATTCGAATAGAAAAAAAAGAATGCAAAGAAATAACAAAACAAACATAGCTACTTGATTGAATCCACTTACTGTAAATGAGTTGACATTTCCAGAGCCAACAGAATGACAGGTAAAAAGAATATGGAATTTTTCTGTGCCAGCGAAGTGTGGAAAAAAACGCACTTGAAATAGTTATGCTTACATTGACTAATGGGAAATGTCATTTTGAATGGATTTATGGTCTGACAGATGTCTATGACATGGCACTGATGATGGGGGCTATACCGTTACTTGTAGTCTGACGTTATGTTTTAAGGGCCAAACCAATAGAATCCGTTGCGTGCTCTAATCAGAGGAAGAGAGACAGCATGTGCACGAGTGGAATGCATCGATACGGATGAAGTTAGTTAGTTATGTTCCCACGAAAATCATTTTACATGTTGTGATATAGTTGTCGTGTGGCGATTGCGGCGTTGTGGGTTGGTGCGTCGACCGTTACGCACTTGGGCCTACGTTGCTCAGGTTCGATTTCCAGTACGAGCAAAATAATTTTCACGGCCCACCTCTTTCGAGTCTGTGAATCGAGGTCAGACAGTGCAACTGCCTAGAAAAAAAATTGGCCATTTGCAGACGGCATAATACTGTCGGTCCCTTTGACTCGTGAGATAACAATAGCATGCACAACACGTGTGATTGCTGAGAAGCTAGGACCTGGTCCTCTACGGGCTGACGTGAAGCATTTTTTTCTTGTTTAAACTTGAACAAACTGCAGCCCACAAACATGATTCACTTCTTTTAAATTGGCTACAAGGTGCGCTTTAGGACCTGAACCACTTTCATTGTGGTTTCCGTCTGACAAGTCGCCCAGTACCATGAGTGATATGTGTGGGAGCCAGTCGTGGTCCCCAGACAAATTAAATACTAAAATCGATTATTATAATAGGTCTTTATTGACATGAGTCCACACAGAGAGTGAGAGTAGGACTGCTTTAACATAAAATTAAACCAATCAAATAAAAAAATAGCAACTTGTTATAGCCACCACAACATGCCATGTTGTAAGCAGGGCGTGTTGTCGGACACAAGCTTACAGCGAAAACAAGATAGCATCAGATCAGGAGTATTTTCTTGCATGGATTGTGCCTTGGCTTGGTTTTACCACTCTTGATCCAATGCGCAGCAACATCACAAGAGTGCCTGTGCTTGTGATCGCGTTTGGATAATCCAAAGCACATGACTTCGGCTTGGCTTGGTCTTTCTGTTGCCAGAATCAGTACAGCCTGCTTAGTTGTAAGCATGTGACTCTTGGTGGAAGGATAATAAAGTGTGTTGGACAGCTTGTCTAAACTGCCATCTTTATGTACCCATCTTAACGTACTCTAATCACCCTTTTCTTGACGACAGATGGGAGACGCGTCAAATGGGTTCATTTAATTTTTTGCGTTAGTCTTAGAATGGCCTTGATTGTGCGGATGTCCGATAAGTCGAAGGGTGCTGGACAGGCATCGCAACAAATTTGGCGTCTCAGTAACTCTTTGTTAATGCCTCCATCGAACCACTTATACCAGCAAACATCTAGTAGATCATATTTGGGGCCTGGCTTTATTTGCAATCTTCTGTTTCTTCAAATTTCTGTCAGAAATGATGCCATTGATCGCGTTTGTTTAAAGAGAATGAGGACCCTTCGCTTTAACTGGTCCTGGAGAGGGTTGCACTTAAGGGGCTTGTCTAACTATTGAGTCAGCTGAAGTTGAAAGTTCGAAAAGGGCCCGCAAATAGCGCGCCCTCTTTCGCTAGTGACTGTTCTTGTTCCATCTGTAATTGTCAAATTTTCATTCCTCCGGAAAGGCTCGTTTTCATTCTCTACTTTTATGCAACAACAACTTGTGGACCATCATAACATCGAGTTCATTGATCCCGCGTTGTCAGTGACTCCAGCGACAAGAGCGGTCGTGCCAAGGAGTACCGTGCACTGGCTTGTATACGTTCAAGCAGTATATATTAGACACGGCTTTATTAGCAAGATTAAATAGAGAACCATGGCCAGTCTAGACGTGTGGGGCTCTAAGAGCGAAAGGCAGGCGTAGAGGTGTCATTTCAGTCTCAACGCCATTCAATAAACACCAATAAACGATTATAATTTCTCTGTGTTGTTATGGATGAAATGGAAACTACCAATTCTCGATTCCGGATCATCATAATATGCTGATGTTGTCACAAGAAATTCTCGTCCAATCCACGGGATTAATATTAGGTTTCAAATGGTTGATCTAATTTTAGCAGAAGAATGAACACTATTAACCAGCAATGAGTCTTAGCAACAATTCAGAACTCCTTGACCGACACTTTGAAGGAATTTCATGGCGAAATAGAAACGACTGTGTAGTCATCAATTAACACTCGCAGTGGTCAGCAGGCAAAGGCTGCTGCTTTCAATAGACTCGTTGTCTTCTGCTTCGTATATTCACGCGGAAGTGTGATTCAAATCCTCATTAGCACGTAGTGATGACCGATAAATGACATGCACACTGCCTCGGAGCATAAGACCAGTTAATGCGTGAATAGAACTTTAGTGCTAGTTGGTGATAGACAGCGCCGACTGGTTTAAGAGGCTGTAATTGTTTTATGATTATTGGCGTGTTCATGTCCGATAAAGCTAAACCGAAGATAGCGAAAGGAGTTGTTGATTGGAAGCAAGTTCAGATTGTAGCTGACTTCATGCACAACACAGTGGACGAATCCTGATTTTACCACTCCTCACCAGAGTCAAATCGGCATTCAGCCGAGTGGAGAGCAGCCGGGAAATCAGGCCATAAACGACCACTGCCACAAAAAGCTGCACAGGTGGGAAGGTCCGAAATGACATATATGTACTCCACAAATGAAGGGATTCAGGGGAAGTGATGTTCAATCATCGTACTCCCCTTTCAAACCCTAACCTAACCTAGGACCATCCGAGCCGAGTTTATATGCCATCCACTGACCATCCCCCTTTGGTGGTTCCCTTTTGTCTAAATTGTGATGTCAAAGAACACGCTTAACTGAGAGCTTGGTGCATTTGAAGTTGCTTCTTTTGAATCAGAGAAAGTGCATAAAATTTTGTTCAGACTACAGGAGCCCTCAAAATGATCCATCTCTGCAGAAAGTGGGGGTTGTTGTGAAACGAATTTAAAGAAACTTTTAAACTGACCCATACCTTGGACCATGAATTACTTTTATTGCGTCATTTATGATTCCAAAAGATAAAACGGAATTTTTTACAACCTTTTGTCTTCAGTGCAATGTTGATGTGTCAACGTCATCGCAGTTCAAACTATGCCTGTTGAGCATCAAAATCAGGGAGGAGTTGATGAAAATATGACCACATTTTTTCCCCTGATTCATCACTTGTGCGGATGCTGCCAATGTCCATGACTAAGTGAAATTTATGATGCTGACTAAGATCTAAGCTATGTACACACTTTATGCCGTCATAGCGGCGAACAAAGTAAACCAGTAAACATACCCTGGGCGCAAGTGATAGTGATCCTTTTCTGAGTTGTGGGGCGGGGCTTGGATAAGCTTAATTCGCAAAGTCTTACGTTGGGTACATCTTCCGACTCAAACAATTGGTTTTATGCATGGCCCCACGAATTAGAAAAACCGTAGCTCGCCTTTTGGAGTCGGTATGGCACCTTCACTCGCGAAAGAGCAATGGCACGCCCAACACAAAGGGTTTATGTAGAAATGCAGCTGTAGTCAACCTCGGACTGTGTCCCCAACCGCATTGTTCCTGAATGTATGATGCCGATGCTGCACAGCTCGGCTAAGATGTCGAAAAGTGAGCTGTTCTTGCAATCGTGAGAAGAGAGGTTTGGTTTGGTTTTCTTTTTTTTATTTCCCGCGTTGAAGCTTGTTAATGTCAAACTTGCTCAGTAAGCGTGTCCATTTAATTTCAATGCTTACAACTCGTTGAATCATTCATGTTATATGAAAAATGTGTTTCGTGCACTTCAACAATTTTATGGTCGTCATAATTAACTTACAAGCGTGGTGAATGGGTCGACTAAGTGGTGTGATTTGACACCTTTTGTCTATTTATGTCGATAAGCCTGCGTCACTTGCACTTGTGCTGTTAAAGAGATAGTAGCCAGAAAAGTAACTGAAAATTGACCAGATCCTAAGCATTTAAAAGTGCCCATAACAGTTTCTGGAAGCGTATAAGAAGCGATAAAGAGTGCCTGTGGTAGGTCCTTGAATCTGCAATTTTAGGATTTAGCTCTTAATTACATACAATTTCATCAGACGCCTATCTTGAGTCGACCCTCATCATTCAGCAAACAATTATCAACCTGTAGTTGTTCCATATTTCAAAGCACGAAAAATGCATCGATGACCTCATCCCCAGTTGCAGTGAAAGTCGCTACAATCTAATCTTATCACTCGACCAACCACTTACATACCTTCGTTCCCGTCTGCATTGGAATTCCACGCGCCTTATCGGCACACATCCTCGCTAAAACTTACTCGCAAGGACGTAATCTCCGGAGAAAATCCCTAAATATTTATCACCCATCCCCAGAAGTCACCGTGATTTACGCTCTTCAGAATTGCTCCATTTTAGTAATCATTAGTCCAACACCACAATTACTGTCTACGGAGGTGAGATAACAATAAAACTATCTGAGACACCTTCGCAAGTAGTACCTCGTTCTTATAAATATCTATTTTTAACGCCGTGATTAGATACCGCAAGACATTTCAAAACTAACTGGGTTTTTCCAGTATCCCAGCTCTTGCCGTGTGACACGTTAATCCGAGGCTCTTTCCTCCGGCCTGCTTATGGATTGTGTCAAATTATCGTTATGATTATCATAAATTAGCGCTGCTTTTAGTGGTTCAGATTGTAGACATAATCTCTGTTAATTGCTTAGTCTACATTTGAAATCGAGAGTATTGCAATTAACGCCATTGATGGCGCTTGCGCCTAATGCTGCTACCAGTTTGACAGAAGCAAATTATGCCCCCTTCGCTCCCTTAGAATAGCCATGTCTGAATTGTGGCTCAACGAGATCTCTAGTGGCAATACCCGTTACGATATCTATGACGGCGACGCTACTGAGATTTTTCTGTTCTGTTTCATTTGTCTTTGACAGCACAGTGCGTTGGTTGAACATGTGTTCGTATACGTCAATTACCGCGTCATTCCGTGCTCAGCAAAAGGGCTGTTATTCGGTGCTTTTTGTTACAGATAACCGCTGTGAGAAGGAGACACAAACATTTAGCTACGACTCAACGCTGGCGCATACAGTTCTAATGGTTAGTTTGAATCGGAAATTACGATAGGTCAGTTGGTATTGCCTGGCACTGGTGTGAAGAACTGCGTTGTTTACTGGTTTTCTTTTTCTGTGAAAGTGATTTTGTTGTGGTGACAATTAGGTAACTGAAGTTAAGTTTGGAGTGGTCGCTCTTTGTGGAAAGAGGTTAAGTTTAAAGACCAAAAATTAAGTTTACTCAAATTTTTGAGAAGAGTAAAGAATTGTTAGTATTGGGTAAATATTTTAATGCGTGCGGTTTTTTTTTTTTCCAAATTTGAACGTTTATTTAAGAAGAACATGTACAATTATTCAAAGTATTGCCCATCTAAAGCTAAGACTTTTTCCCATCTTTCTGGCAATTTGTGGATCCCATCCCAAAAGAACTGTGCCGGCTTGGCAGCCAAGAATGAATGAAGCCAATTTTTGATATTCTGCTATGATGTTAACCGTATTTAAGTGAGGGCGTTCTGTATCGGCGGGAACAAATGGTAGTCAGAAGGGGCAAGGTCTGGGCTATAAGGCGGGTGAGGTAAACCTTCCCATCCACACTTTCCAAATAGTTCTTAACCGGAATAGCAACGTGGAGCCGAGCGTTGTCATGATGGAAAATTATTGCCTTGTGTCTGGTCGCATATTCCTACTGCTCTCTTCACACAGATTAATTGTGTTCGGTAGCGTTGTCCATTGATGGTTTGACTCGGTTTTAGCAGCTCATAATACAGCACACCCTTCTGATCCCACCAAATACAGAGCATTACCTTCGCGCCATTTTACCTTTACCTTACCACCTTCGCGCCACTGATGCTCGGCTTTGTCGTTGATTTAGCTTGTTGGCCAGGTTTCACATACGATTTTTTGCGCTTGGGGTTGTCGCACTGGATCCGTTTTTCGCCCTGTAACAATCCGATACTTTTGTATCGGATCCTTCCTTTTGTGGCGTTCCAGCAGGATTCGGACATGAAAAACCGCCTTTCGACGTCTCTCGGCTTGAATTCATGTGGAACCCAATTTCCTTGCTTTTGAATATATCCAGCTGCTTGAGTGATACCCAAAGATTCTCCGAGCTCTTCTTGTGTTTGGCAACAATCTTCATAGAGTAATACTTCCAGTTCTTCATCTTCAAACTTTTTTTGGCTGCCCAGGACGTCCATCGTCTTCCAAGCCAAAATCACCACTTTTAAATAGTGCAAACCACTTTTGGCACGTTCGCTCAGCTAGCGCATGTTCACCATAAACTTCCACCAAAATACGATGACTCTCGGCAGCAGTTTTCTTCATATTAAAGAAGAAGAACTCCCCACAAAAACACTCTTTCAGGCACAAAGTTCGACATATTTGAGTAAACAAAATTATTGTTGTTTACGCTTCAAATGGTGACATAAAGCTGCCGATACACAACACACTTGTCCGCGAACTTTGGTGTCTACATCGGTGTCGCTTTCCACCAAAGACGACAGTGACACTAAAAATTCAAATATTTTCAATTTACTCACACAATGTGGCACACCAAAAATTGGTGAGCAAACTGGCCCACACACAGGACATATTTTACCCTGTCGACACAATTCTGCGGCCACAAACCGTAACTGTTAAAGTCGGCTTTAGACAAAATTGAGTTATTGACAATACAAGATTCAGGATATCAAATATATGAGCCCAATTTTATATGACGCTAGGGGCAAAGAATTAAGAATAACTTAAAATCGGCGCAAATCGAAATCTTAATATATTTTTAGATTAATTTAAAACTTTAAACACGTCACCTGAAAAATTATAAAAAGCTACTTTTTGCGGTTTTTCCTTGTGACAACAGAAGTGTAATGTGTATGGGACACTTAAGTGTCCAATTTGTGCAATCCTTTCAATGGGTTGTAATTTTTGGAATTCGACCTCGGCGTAGAGCAAATTTGCTTAGAATGAGTGAAAGCCCTATTCTATTTTGTGTTTTTCGTTGAAGTAAATCAAAACCGTTTAGAATAATAAAAAACTAGGCCAACACTGTACGCACAAAATAACCCATTTTGCACCTTAAGCCACTTACCAACTCAATTGTGATGCAACTCTGAAGTGATGAAGCAAACTTAAAGTATTTAATCAATTTGATTGCTTTATAATCTTGTTCCATTTCGTGTGATTATGTGTAAGATAGACAGTGCCTTGACGTCGGCAACGATTTCATGTACACTCTCAAACTCAGAGCATGTTTTCGTCTACAGTTCGGAGAATCGATTTCAATCGATCTGATGACTGCACGCGGGTTCTTGTTTTGTTTTGAAGGAATGTTTTGGATCGAACCTACGAACTAGACACTTACCTCTTTCTGTGATTCTCCTGATCGTGGGATCTCAGGCTTGCTCATTTTAATTGCTCACGCCAAGTTGGTTGAGGTCGTTGTCCGTCCAATTGAGTGCGTCCCTGCATTGTCCCAAAGACCCACAGATCTTCTACAGAGCCCCGTCACCATCCGTAAATGGCTGACTTGCAGTTGGTAGCTGAATATTCTACTCCAAAACCTGAGCATGGGGCTCCAGTTTTGAACATCTCTGTACTATAACAACGTATGTTGTGGAAATTACAAAACGTATGCCCGTTTCATAATGCAGCATTGGTGCCTCGACCACGTGCTCGTTACGATATCTGCTTGACGAAAACATGTCACAATCATCTGTTTCTTGATGTCAAACATTGTTAATTTGCGTTAGACTCTTCCGTCCAATGAAAATGTGGAGTAACGCAGGGAAATGTCAAAAAACACCAAAATTGTTTCACCATCTTGTGAGAGAGAGTGAGATTACATTGCTCTCACTGCTTTTTCTTATAAAAGTCAAAACGTAGCAAGACGCAGTGAATATCATGAAATTATGCCGTCGAAGCGACGCACCAACGCAGCATTGTGAAATGGACATTCGTGCGTCAAATGGATAGTTACTTGAACCCTGTTAATCATCATCTATTCGTTGAAGTTTGTTGCGGTACCCTTTTTAACAAATTTGTACACAGATCCCTATGCTTTCTTTGTTTTCCTACTTTACGAGTAAAACTGCTATTAGTCCTTGCCTTACTCTGTTCACTTCTGACGCTACTCGAAATGGCTTCGATTTTTATTATGAAGGTGTTAGATCGTTCAAGCATCTCCTCTTTATATTCTCAATATAATGTGAACAGGCCTCAATTTTAAAAATGACTTCTGTCACCTCAGTCGCATGATTGTCAAGAGAGCGAACTTTTATATGAGCTAACTACGAATCGTGAACTTTGAGCAAACACACACTTCATCGTGAATCTGTGGATCGCGTTTGCATCTCTTGTGTATTCAGCTTGACAGTTCGCAAATAATGGATGCTAAATTAATTATTGCCGATTATTTGAGTATTTTTCTGGATTGAAAAAAAACTCTCGATAATTCATATAACTTTTTGCTTATATTCTGCGGAAACTGATTGCTTCTGATAGTTCGTTCGCATTTCGCGGCTCATATGCATGACACTTGAGACGTTAACGCTTGCAAGAATCCAGTCCGTTGCGCAAACGCTGAACCAGTTGACGGTTCAGACCAGAAATTAAGTTTACAGAGATGGCCAACTTCACAGCTAATTGCCCCCTAGCCCACGGATGAAGTTGAGAGTCTCACTCTATTCAACTGTAAAGCGCATGAGCTAGTGTCAAACACGCCCGCTTGAGTGAGCGAATGCACCCACGCCTATGAGCCAACCTGTAACGTCGTTCACGAACGAGTGCGCACATTTCGTAAAGCATATGTGAATTTGGCAACTGGCACGCAACCACAAAAATGTTTCGTTAAGCATGAGCTAGAGCGCTCTGAACCGCACCGCGCATATGCGAATTTGACAGATGAGAGGGAGAATAGGAAAAATGGGCAAATCAGCTGATATTGCAAATGAATGCAAACGAACTGAAACCATGAGAAATTGTGTCTTTATCACAACAAGAATTAAACAAATAAAGCAAACACGGGAAGAATTTTTGACAAATCGCTATGTTCATTATGGGTACTCATGTGTTTTTTTTTTTTTACAAACATGACGAAACATTTCGTTAAAGTGTGACACTAGCTCATGTACACTCATATGCATTACAGTTGCACCTTTAGACATTAAAACGTACTTTGGATTGCATAAATGAAGCATGACAGAGACGACCAACTTTTATCTCTCTTGCCCCTTTTTGGAACCATTTTTCAGACAACGGCATTTACGTTTTTTCGTGAATAACTGTCAAAAAGTCACTCAAATTCGTCGATGGACTAGGGGTCAATCAGCTGTGAAGTTGGGCATCACTATACTACTTCATTTCTTTTGGATTGGTTGAAAACGTCAAAAATGTGAATTCTAGAAACCACCCTTTATCTAGCCCTAAACTAGGCACACTTCCTTTATCCCTCTATCCACTATCCCATATCAAGCGTTTCATTAGAACACCTTATGACAACCTCAAATATTTGACAGCCTTGACAACCTGTCAGTGTTCTGTCAAAAAAAAAAAGTAATCAAAATATAATTTTCTAATTCTTTCCCATTTTCCATTTCAGTGTACTTAATCAACGCAACACACAGTAACAACAATCAGAAAGAAAAACCAACACTCATCCCTTATGTGTTACCCCCAAAACCGTCACAGCGACATCAATCAATGCAATGTTGATTAGCGCCATCAAGATCACCCCGCAAAAGTTTCTCACGAAGAACAACATGTCTGCCGCGCATAGCAAGCACTATCCGGTGGCCAACAAGATGAAGGAGACCGACTGCGACAGTGCAACGCCATCGCTTGAGCAGGAAATGAATTTGGCCCGTCGCGCCTGCTGGAATAGCCACACACCGGCCAACGGCCGCATGTACAGTAAAAGAATTAGCAATGTAGAAGTGAATAACAGTAACGACAATTGTCAAAATGAAAATGACAACGCCGTCGTTGGCAGCACGAAGACGCGCGAGCTCACAACGACGTCTACGTTTACAGATGGTGCTACTAAGTCTAAACAAAACATAGATCCTAAAATTAATCATACAAGTAATCCTAACTCAACTATTCCTAATTGCAAACCGTGTAGTGATTGTTTAAGTGTGTCCAAGAGTGCAACGGTCGGTCGTCGGTCGGAGGAACTCAGTCAATTTATCAGCTGGAGGCCGGTGCTGCAGCTCCTCCAGTTGATGGCTGTCATCTGGATGACAGCCGCGGCTAACGTCAGAGTGGTGCTACAGAATAGACTTAAGAGTGATGTGAATGGGAACGATGATGCCAAACTAGTGTCGAAATGCCAAAGTGAGGGGGGACAAGAAAGCAGGGGCGGCCGGTCACGTTTGAGGATCCTCAGCGAAAAGAAATTCCTGCTTGTGCTGATGGCTTACGTATTGATTTGCTGTGTGCACAGCATAGACGCCCGACCGAATATCGGTGTCGTGGGCGGAGCGGGTGAAACAGCCCTGTCGCCTGGAGGCATGGAATCGGTGAGTTCAGTTTGATTGATTTGCACTTGTTAATGCTTTTCGCTTTTATCGGTTAGATAATTTATAGAGCCCTCATTTTCGGGGTAAATTTGTTTACTTTGTCTTTGTCGGCTAGCGAGGCTTTGACACGTATTTAGATAGGTGTGCTTGGCGTTGACTGGGCGGTGACTCATACTGTTTTCTGCAGGAAATTCGGTGGTTTGACGAGGCATATCACTGGCTTGCTGTCTTCAGCAGCTTATCGCAAAGATTCATGCACATGGCCTTAGATTGACTGACATTGAAACCAGAGTGAAAGAGGATAAGACGGTGCGTGGGCTCGAAGGGCAACTTCTGTTGTTAGAGAGCGTGTGAATTTGTCACGAACGAAAATAGAAGCTGACAGCTTGAGACTTCGGACAGTCCGATGTGACATGTGTTGACAGTTTTTCGTGCCATCATATTTTATAGCAAGTCGACGTTTTTTTTTTTTAATTTGGAATTATGTGCATTGATTGAAAGGACAACAGCAGCTTAATTTATATAAAATTGGCCTTTGCTGCCATGTCAGATTGTATGCATTATGTAGCCATGTAGAGTGCTGACATGTGACTTCTATGACAGCAGGATATAATTGTGGATATATTCATCGTGGCGTTTTGGGTCGACTCCTACCAACTTGAACCTCGGTGTCTGGGTTCGAGTCCTGGTAAGACACAAATAATGTTCTCGGCCCTCTTACGAGTCACTGACAATGCTCTGAGAGTATTTCTGTCTAGAAAAAAAGCTTCTCAAACTTAGTTGTTAGCACATCACGAGTGGTTGCTGTAGAAGCTATATCAAAGAAGCCACTCAAATTATATTAAGATAGTATGAAGCTAAAAATGATATTCCCGACAAACTCTGCAGATCGACTGGAATACAAAAAAAAAATGGATAACAGTGAAACTTCTCTATAGCGGACAGCAGCGGGACCATCATGATTGTTCGTTATGTGGAGGTGTCCGTTGTGAAGGAGTTGAAATATACGAATATGTTCGTGCCGGGACCGTGAAGAATTGTCCGTAAACAGAGGTGTGACTTATAGGGGGATGTCCGTAAAGGGAGGTTTCACTGTGAATGGAAATGTGTTAGACACGCTGTGATGTGAAGTGTGCCAAATCCTTGCTGAGAAGATCGTGGAATACTCAAATGCCAACATTGAAACCACGATCTTCCTGAAGTCCTTACTACAATTGGTATACGAGGACTATAACGTGGTTGGCTGTACGAGACGAGGCTAGGGTGGCGCCTGAAGCGGTTATAATGAGCCTGGCGATGAATGAGGACAAAACGAAGTACACACCCACAGCATTGAAGTCCAAACTTCTTTCGAATTGGCGTGCCTGCCTTGATGGCTCTCTGCCAGTAACGAAATAATTGTTGATCCTTTTTGGCAGTCATATTCATCATTTCATATCCATTGCATCCCCGATTTATCATTCAGTTGATAACGTCATTTTCACGCAATCAGACAGCACACACGTGTATATCTGTCAAAATGTCACATTCCGAACGTCACCGGAGACTATTGAAAGTCTCCTCGGTATGTTCGTTCCAACAAATTAGCCTTGTCGTCACGTAAAACATTGCAAAAGTCATGGACGGCACACGTTTTCTCACCACCGTCATCTGTCGCATTTCATTTTCATTGTGTTTTCATGTGTTACTTCATTTACATATAATTGCCGATGCAGAGCCATTTATGCAGATGCCACCTGCATCGGTGTGTGCTCACTCGCCCCGATATTTGGCTTTTGTGTCACCAAATTGTAACCACATGCATTCCCAGCTAATCATACAGTCAATTACCACTCACATGGCATGAAATTAATAAATCATCGAAAAAACCCTGTAAACCGCAGAAACACAATATAATTGGGTCATGGGACTCTGAACGCATCCCCTCGCAGTGATTTGATTTAATTTTCGTTAGTACCGATTTTTTTCGTTCACCTTTTGGTGGTTCTCATTTGATGAACTTTAATTGGATTTGCGTCCGTTGCATGTGCCAGAAACGGGTCGTTGACACCCGAAGTATTCAAACAAGTTGCCTGACGGAATGTACGTGTTCAAAGCCAAAAGCAAACATCAGTAAAACGGCAAAACCGCTAAACGACAAACTTGCAAGGCTTTCAATGGAGAAGGTGTCAAACTGGTCATAAAATTAAAAGCATCTATTAGCTACTGAACGTGACAACATCACTTTGGTGGTGCTTGCTGAACACAGAGAGAGTTAAGCCCAAATCGGCGCTAAGCATGTTCCTTAAGCACTCCTCCCTTCTCAGCTCTCGTTCGGAACACAGCCCTACGTTCCCCAGTCTAGCTGTAGACGCTTTCATCAATTCCCAAACGTTCACAGCGTATCACAATCAAAGCTGCGATGTCTATCAGCCACAAGGGCACAGTGCGGTGGCGATGGGATGACTTCATCACTCCGAAAGTCTGCAGTGCGAAACCCCTTTTGCCGCAGTCATAAATCTGAGCGAGCGCTATTCCAACGATTCGATGTTACCTAACGACGACGTTCAGTCCTCCACCCATGGGAGATCAATTAAACCGTGAATCAAATGATGAATGAACACTTGGCCACATTAGATAAGGCAGCACTCACGGCACGGCACCTGCACTCTTTCGCCCACTCCAACCCTCTCTCAAGTCAAACAAAAAAAAAAAAACAATTGACAGAGCCTGTGGATCGGTCCGCAGCCTGTGTTGCGTAAATTCCAGTTAATAGTCCATTTCTGGTCGTAAATCCGTCCCAGGGTGCATTAATTGGCTTTCCCACCGCGCGCTCGTCGCCCCTGTGTGGAAGACACCAATTTCATCTCGGAGATCGCTGTGTCAATTAATCGAAATTCAATGTACTGGAACGCTACATGTTCATCTCGGCAGTCAGACAGTCGACTGGCGTCGTCGTGTTGTCCCGTCACAGTTGGCCGTTGTGTCATCATTTCGATTCACCTTGGCTCCATTAGACGAGTGTGCTGCTGTTCCGATGCTTTTGAATCGATAGCGAGCAAATATTTACGGTGTCCATTCTGTAATCTGTTTCAGGCTCTGCCGCTTGTGGCAGAGTCGATTATTTTGTCTCGTAATGAACTCTGTCGTGCGGGTGGAGTGGCTGCGAGCGATGGGCGATTGAGTAGTCGGCACGTGGATCGGCTGAATGGGCATGTACTTGCGGTACGAGCAGTAATCGATTCGTGAGTTCGGGGTAATCCGTGTGCCGTGGTTCTTATCTAGACGATTTTTTATCACGATGTCGTTGTTAGGCGCGGTCTTAGGGGGGAGATTTGCGAATGCTTTTGCAAGCAGATCGATACAAGGTGCGGTACTCAGAGCAGTTGCATGCGCATGGCATTTGAGGTGGGATTTATACGTCTGGTCTGGGATCGATCAAGACCCACAGACCAGACCCACAGCATTCACCAGTGTTCGAAGCTGGACTTGGGCTCACTTGGGTCGAAGGGCAGAAGCTGAATTTTGTCTTGAATGGATGGAGTCCACTTCACTGCTTCTTTTTGTCCTTTGCAACAGTTGCTTATCACATCATCGTGATAGGACTTTCAGCAAGCGACATAACAATCATTGTCCACGTACACTTGATGCCCACACGGCGTCGATTATCCCAAAGTTCTGGTTTCTCCAGCACTTGACTTGATTGACGAAACTCACTTGTGACTCAATCAGTTGATTAGAAGGCAATGATGTCGTTTCACGATTTTTCTATTTGCAGTGCATTACTGTCTGGAATAGACTTGCGCTTTAACCAAGCTTCGTGTGCTGTGCTGTCTCACACGCTCATATTCGAAGATGTCTTGTTTTGATCTGATTCAATTCAAATCAACACTGTTCGCGACCTTCACGAACAATGGTCAGCCACCCCGTTGGTAGATAGAGATCAGTACTAATGTGCTCTTTGTTTTTTGAAGAATGAAAGATAATTTTTCATCACATTTTTCCAAGCCTCTGAGGTTTCTTCACACATTTTCGGGGTTTCGAAAGGTAGTTGCCGGTGAAAGTTAGTTGAAATCCCTTTGAACTCTTCCGTCCGTGAGAGGTTGTCAAATCGAACGGGCCTACAGCGTGAATTTCACGTTATTCCGGTTTTTTTCATTTTATTCTCTCTCTCGTTCTCTCTTTCTCTGTCTCTCTGTCTCGTTCTCTATGTCTCTGACTCTCTCTCTGCCGGTTGAAAAGGCTTGTTGCCCTGCTCCATCTCGGACTGAAGCGTCATCAGAAGAAGAAGACATTATGAACGGAACAGGACACCGAGAACTGTTCCTTGAAAACTTGAATGAATTGACAGGTGTCGAAATTCACATTTCCCCAAAAATTCATTTATTGCAAGTCAGCAAGACATATCATTGTCGCCGTGGAGTAGTGGGTTGGGGCATCGACTCCTACTCAGAGAGTGCCAGATTCAATCTCCGAATTTTCCAACTTTCATAATTCAAGGCGCCACCACCGACTCGAAAGAGTCACTGGTAATTTTTAAACAGTCTAGAAAAAGCTTCTCGTCCACTCGTGAAGTAACCCGGGGAGTTAGGCCCCTGGTCCACCTCGGACTGTGGACAGAATGGACCTCACCTAAAATTCAGGGCTCACCTTCTTGACAGTCACCATCTTAGTGCGAGAACTCAGAAAGTCCACAGCGAAGGTTGCCTGTTTGAAATTCCTAAAAGTCCCAAACGAACAGGCATACCTCCATGCGTACATACATAGTTCAATAATTATCAGCAGAAAAAAAAGCAATTTTCTGTAGACACAAGTGCCATTACTTCGTACACACATCATGACAAATATCAAGCAATTTCTCATAATTAGTGCGTCGCAGATAATGCCGCCCGAGCCCCTTGACAGCACTCGATAAAGACGTACGCTGCCATTTTCGGAGAACGACGCTTTTCAGCCTCAGTTCAAATATGGCAACACAGCAGATACGATAAGTACGCTCCCATCGCATTATGCTGTAGGTATGAATAGCTCAATCCTACGAGATACTTGATACCTACCGACACGGTGCGCTTGGATACACGCATCGCTGATTGTTCAATTCCATGAAATTGGTCTTGTCGATGTTATTGAATTTTGTTACTTGAATGTTACACGGATGGTGGCTTCATCGCTAGGCAATTATGAACTCGAAGTTGAAGACTGTAGTTGTTGAAGACGAACTACCGATGGGAGCCGTGGGGAAAGGAGCTGTGTTCATTCATTTTGTGATCCGTTGGTTGTGATGGGATATTGAGTCTGTTTTAATTCATAATTGCACTCACGCCTCTTTTCTGACTCCATACGGAGCATTAAATAGAAAAGGAGCTTTTAATCTCTCCTTTAAGATTGGTTCATATTCCAAATTAAAAAACCACCCTACATAAATTATAAATGAAAGATGTTCACGGTGCTCTGGGTTTTATAAGACTATTTGGATGAAGCTTGGTGCCGGGATTACGTTCTCGATCAGGACATAAACTCGAAGAGAACCGCAGAGAAGCATTCAGGTGAAATATAGACTCTACCGGACATGCTGAGTATGCATGGTTGCTGTGTAAACAGACAGAGTTTCAATTCGAATTCGAAAAAGAACCAGACACCCACAACTTTAAGAACATACCCATGGTCGTGATTCGTTCTTTTGTAAATAGATAATGGAGCGGTGTGAATCTAGTCCCAAAGATATCTATGGTCTCAGTTTCAACATTCAAAGTCCAAAGGATCTGATGAAGGAATCGCTTCAAGACTAAATCTGCCACTCCTAGACCACACGCAGCACTCTTCTACCATTCTCCCCGCGAAACTGCAGGGCTGGTTAGCGATTTACGTTATATTCCGGAATGCGGCCTCTTGAGCTTTTCTTTCTGCTTCAGCCTGCCGCAATGTTAGATTAACTTTCACTAGGTACGAGCAAAGCTCATTCCAACTATTTTCTGATCTTGTCATGGACGCGATCAGGTAGATTTACCATCTGCTTATCTTGCTCAAATCGGCCACAGTTGAAAACTACGTGCTCTGCGTCCTCTTGGACATTTTGGGCACAGCGGCGAACTATCATGTCCACACTTGTGTAGAGACTTTCGATAGTCGCCGTGTCCAGGCAGAAACTGTGATATGTGGTAGTTGCAGTCTCCTGTCGGGCTTGATGTCCAGTTCTCGATAACGGGAATGAGCCTATGCTTCCATCTTCCTTTAGTGGAGACGTCTTATCTGGCTTGCCACATTGCTATTGAAGCTGCCCGCTCTTCCATCTTCATGGGTTTGGCCTGCTGCCGGTCCGAAGTTTGTCTAAGGTACACCCTCTTAAGCTCGTCCGCCGAACGCTGCGTCATCTGAAAGAGTTCTAAATCCACTGATTGAACTTATTACGCAGAGTCTATAGACTGACGTCATCATCCGTCTTAGTTGTTCAGCCTCAAGACCTCCAGCCCACTTGTACAGGAGGGCTGAACGCACGTGAGACTTTCCTTCTGCTCCTAATAAGCTCGTTTCCGCCTCCGTTTTGTGGCCCGCTAGTTCCAGGCCGTCGTTCGCAAGCCAATCTCCACCAGTCACCGCCAGTAACCTTTCGTAGATAACTCGTTCTAGTATCTGGCCTAGTGTGTCGGCGTGCTGAAGGGATTCCTTTGTGTGTGCTAGTCCGCGCACCGATTTTCGTGAGCCACAGTGTGAAGAAAAGAAGAATGTTTATTACAGATTATTTTCACACCAAAGTGCGCCCACAAGTGTGCTGTGTATGGGTAGCATATTCACACTTCGGTAAGTCCAGCGTTTCCAAGTCGATACGTACAGTCAAACTGTTGGATAATCTAACCCTAAGTGGCGGGCAAAGATCAACCTCCGCACAACACAAGAATGAACGTGTTTGTCTATTTCTGTTCAAACGTGAACTCCACAAACGACATCCGAGTGGAGATCCGTCTTAGCTTATCAGACGAACTCTTACTCAAATAACGAGGAAATCACGTGGGAAAAGCACGATAGATCTCCATTCCACTCGATTCTCCACCATCGACTCTAATTCATCAGGATTTCTGCCCAAGCGGAACCAGTTGAGTTTTTGGGCTTGCTCCAGGCACCTCGTCCTGATGGAGCCACATTCAAGGTACTCCTCGGATGTCGTGAATATCATGCTCCTCTTCTTTATCTTCTACTACTGTCTACAACAGTCCGGGGTGTACCTAGGCCTCCGCCAACAAGCCCCTCCAGCTAACAGGATTTTTAGCCAGCTGCCTCCAATTTCGCACACAAAGTTTGTTTAGGACCTTCTCAACTTGTGTTCACCATCAGCTTCGTAGGCGTTCTCTATTGGGTTGTCGCACTGGTTCCAAGTAGAAGACTCTTCGGGCTGGAGCAGTGTTTTCCGGCCAATGCCTCATAGGAGTTGGATCCGTATGTGCCTAGCTGCACATCTTATCTTCGTATCGTTCGTAGAAGAATCTTCTTCTCCAAAAACCATCCATGCAGCTTTACTCTCGAAAAGACCAAGGGCTTCTTCATCCGCTCTTGTGATTGTCCCAGCTTCCTCGCCATAGAGCGGGACAGGGATGATCAAGGTCTTATATAATGCTATCTAGGTCTTTCGTGATATCGCTCTACTACTTATTTGCCTCTTGAGCCCCAAGAAACGGCGATTGGCAAGAGTTATTCTGCGTTTAATCTCAGCACGTTCTGTTTACTTGGGAGCCGACATAGACGATGTCCTTCTCTACCTCGAAGTTATAGCTGCCCACTGTAACGTTAAGGCCGAGTCGTCGATGTTGTGCGTCTTTTCTCGATGGAAGCATACACAAACCTTCACCGCTAATCACTAAGGTCATGCTCCAAAAAGCCCTTATTCTGCTAGAGTCGAACGCTGGATGATTGGTAGCACGACAAAGCTGATCCTTGGTGCCTTCGAAACAAAAACTCTTTGGTGGACCTTTGAAAGGGGAATTGTGATGAAGACACAACCGTGGACTCTAAGTTTGAAAGGATCCATATTGTCTCGGCCTCTTAGAGGGCTTAAACACAGATCCGGCTATAATGGCATTTGAATCTGAGCTCCCTTGTATCAAGAGTTAGTAGGAGGCTGAACCAGTCGGAGGACCAAGTAATCGCAGACGAAAGTCAACTTGATCTAGACAAATGGAAATAGCATGCAAGGCTCCGTCAAGGATGGAAGTTATCTTTAACTTAAGCTCAGACCATCTCTGTGTTTCTAGTTCCCATCCAATCTGCACTTAATGTACAGAAACTTTTATTTTTTTCTTCACTCTGGCGTAGTTTCTGTATTTCCTATCCACTTTCATGCATTAAAACCCTTCCGAAGTCCTTGAAACTCTCTAAATCAAAATTGATTTACTCAAACTGAAAAAAGTCCACCCAGTTCATTTACCATTTTACTGCATATTTTCGGCTGAGAATTGTCAATTCCTTAAAACTCAATAATTTCACACTAGAATGACTAAAACTTGGTGTGCCTGTATGTGGCGGATTAGTTGCAACCCATCTACGTTGGATCTGTCTCAATTGTTACCGTTATTTGCCTAAAAAGTCAATTTTTAATTTTGATGACGTTATAAATCGCTTAACAAAATATAATACACATCGGGGTTTTCCTCATCTTTTCAGCAGGTCTGGCAATGACTTGCATTGAATTGCATGGAATTGCATTGAATTATTGACAGCTTCTATTTAAGGAGTTGCCAGCAGCGTGGAAATGGTATAAGCATTAAGCATGAATACATTTTATTGAATTTGTTGAAAGTGTTTACAGGCAATGGTGAGTCTATCGAAAAGAGAAGAATTTTACCGTGTGTCAGAAGGAGATAAACAACTGACCCTAGAGTCGGAGTTGACAATGAAAATGTGCAACAATTGGTGTATGTGGTGTATTAATAGCGATGATGACTCCGCGGTGTTTCACTCAATCCCGACGATGACAGATGATAAGCATAGGTAACAATAAAAGTATTACTTTTGGCTCTACAGTGGGTAGTAGACCTCGGTCCAGCATCCACGACTCTTTTTGTACGACCTATTGTCCTCTCACGAGTAAAGGCGATTCACGTTTCAAAGTCAAATCTGAATAAAGTTTGACAAGGTAAACAATTATATGAACGAACCCTTCACGAAACAGGGGGTGCCGTAAGAATTGTTTCCTTTACCCCCGCACATACCCTCTACGACACGGCGACTGTCTAATTGAGTTCCAGCGATCAAAGATAGCAAGCAAATGTCCCTCAGCTCACCTCAGACACATAAAGTGAGACTCTCCCCTACAAGAGGAATAAAAGAAAATCATCACACGACAATACCAATGATTTCCACTTGACACCGATCAAATGGTCTAATCACTTGTTTGGCAGCTATCATCAGTGACCCGATTTTGAGGGCTTTTGATTTCGAGTTTCAAGGCAACGCGGGCACAAGTGCATCCGTGTGTGACAAGTTCCGTCGTGCATGAGAAACGGTGAAAGTGTAAACGGGAGTGGGTGAAAATGAGGACAAGGAAACGTAATCAATACAATATTAATATTTTATCCATGGGGACTGAGCTCCTTTTTTGGGTTGCAGTCAGCTTGGTAGTACTGTCTGCACTGAGGAAAGTCTCGAAGCGATGTCCGTGAAAAAAGGGAACAATTGATGGTCAGCAGAGTGGAAGCCAATTTTCAAATACCAGTGAAATAAAGACTAGCCTTCTGCATTTTTTAACTCCTTATTAAAGATAACTAAATTTCGGAGACAGTAAGTGACAGACTGCGAAGACGCTTGTCATTGTGCTAAGAACAACAATAATATGGGTGGCTCTACACTCCGTAAAGGGCCAGGGCCTGGCTTCGAACGCATCTACTCGTGCTTTTTCCACGACTGGACAGTACCTTCAGTTAGTCTGCGACTCCAAACGGCCATGTTTAAGAAGCGTTTTCTGGTCAGTCGGTTAATAAATGTGACAATTGTCAGTGTCTCGAAAGAGCTGGGGCCGTGAAAATTATTTTGCTCGTACTGGGAATCGAACCGAGACCTCGTAGGTTCAAGTGAGAAGCAGTTGACGCACAGACTCAAAATACCACAAATATTCAAATTTCAAGCCGATTCGAAAATCACAACTTCCGGTGTGTGCCCTGAATGCGATTCCATTAAGTAGGCGTCAGCTTGGCAGACTCAAGAGTCGATGGTGGAAGATCAAATATCCTGGAGATCTCTTGTTCGTGCTTTGCCCTCGCGGCCCCTTTACTGAGCCATACGGGTCACTGAAGATGAGATGAGGTGATTCGAAGACAGCTGCGTACAGGCTTGCATTCATACATTCAGACAAATGTTCGACTTTTCCTTTTAGCTGCAATATACAAAACGTTTTATTTGTCAGGTTCAATTGTTTTTAGCTGTCTTGTCATTTAGCGCAGCTTAATTTGGATAGGAAGGAAGTTCACATTGACCTCAAACTTCAAGGACTTGTTCGTTAATGCACCTAAAAGCACTCTTTAAAACCTCTAACTCCTCGACTTGGCAAAAGCAATCATAGTGAAGGTTGAGTCTTGAGTCAATGGCACCAATTGTCTGACCTTTTATAACGCATCTAGTGAAGTGCCACCTGCCACCCAAGCCAGTCGCTGAAGTGAATCTAATCTACGTAACAAAATAACTCGTGCATAAGTTGGCTTCCGAACGTGATGATGTGGTTTTTAAATTAAGAGCCAATTACAGAAGCAATATCTTGCATGCGTTACAAACTTGTGTGTGACCACAAATCGACCACAACAACGCGGGCATGAATTTCATCGGAAAACTATGTGGTTTTGGTGAAAAAGTCATGAAATCGGACTGTTCGTTCAGAACTCAGAAAAAAAAACAGCTCACCACGAGGGTGGGAGGACGCAATAAACTGGGAATAAATGCATTTCTCTCGTGGAGCTCATCTGAATGGGGACATCCACAAGCAATACAAATCAGAAGAGCGCAGTTTAATAATAAAACTACATGAGGAGGGAGACGAGACTCTGTGAACTGATATTAGATGAGCAAAACTCACTTTTGATGCAAATTTATGAGCAAGACCCACACACATGTGTCACAGGGATAGGAAACGAACTAAATGAAGTGCAAGGAGGAAGACGAGTTTCAGCGTCATATTTGTATGATCTGCTTCTTGCAATGAGATTTTGAATTTAAGTTCACCGGATGATTCAATAATATGGGTGGCGTTGCAGCCCGTAGAGGACCAGAGACTCTCACGAGTGGAAGGAACCTGCAGTTTTATGCCGACTCCGAACGACAAATTTGAGAAGCTTTTTCAGGCAATTATTCTCGTTAAGCATTGTCAGTGACTCGAAAAAGGTGCGACCGTGCAAATTATTTTACATACACACAACGCCACGGCGCCACGGCATAATAGAATGTTATTTATCGACTTGAGTACAATCGGTCCTTTTTAATAAATTGCGCGCGCACAAGGCTAAATCAGAGGGCATTAAGGAAGCCTAAACATTTTGAAGCATTTTTGGCGACCACAAATATGTGATCGTTCGAAATACTCGTAGGTGTTGTGTTGATACACGTATCAAGGAGGGAAAGTTTTCCGGTGTCATCGACGCAGGCGCCATTCATGTGCTTGATGCCAAACTCTGTCAAATGCCTTAGAAATAACAGATCGTTGCTGTCACCTGCATTGTGCAAAGATTGGTTCCATTTTTCGGTGAGATAAGCTAATAGATCTCCAGTGGACCCGTGGAAACCGTGCTACACGTCACTAAGAAGCTTCCGCGATCCAAGATATTTCGATGATTTATCAGCGCTTGCAATGCCTTAGAAAGAAGGGCCGTAAGCGCTATGGGTCGGTTTGAGGTGAGTGACGAAGATTCGCCCCTTTTAGAGACGGGCTGGACAAATGCTGTTTTCAATCTGCTCGGAAAGACAACTAAAGAGTATAAATGAAAAGGCCTACTCAGTGGTTTTGTCAGCGCATAAGAACCTCTCTTCAGAAGTATGGGGGAATACCATCCTGACCAGCGGATTTGTGCACGTCGAGGTCTTTAAGTACTCCTGCAATTGGACTAGTGCAAAAGTGGATCTGTCTAATGGTGAATTCAACGCTCTCAAGTGCATGTGGAGACATATTTTAATTTGGTTTTATGGCGACTCCAAACGGCCAAGTTTGAGAGAGAGAATTGTCAGTGACTCGAAAGAGGTGAGGCCGTGAAAATTATTTTGCTCGTACCAGGAATCGAACCGAGGCCTCGTAGGGTCAAGTGAGTTGGCAGTCCTGAGCTGGCTGCAAAATGCGCTGCAAGCAGATTGGCTTTGTCTAAAGAGCTGACAGCTGGCATGTCATTGTAAAAAAGTTGTTGCTTCCCTTGGGACATTGCAGCACTTTTTGCCTCAACTTTTGCTCATAAGAGAATTTCACACTTCTGATAATTGCATTGCTGTCATTTCTGGACTTCTCATTTCAATATTTGATTGTGATGTGGTTGTTGTGGGGTTGAATGGATTTCGGGCGCAACGTACGTATTCATTGGGCACCTCTTTGCAATCCTCGATCATAATATAAGACGACTACAGTCAAACCTCTATAAGATGAACACCCTTAAGACGATTTTTTCTAAAAGTCGAACAAAATTTGTTAAATGTTTCAGAACTTGCACTTCAATGTTCCCATATTTTACACTCTATAACTCGAACGAAATATTTACTCCCCTGACTGTTCGACTCATGACACTTCGACTGTATTTATTTTAACTTTAAGTTAGGTTTTATATAACAGATCAAAGGTTTCAACTAAACTAAGACAGCTCTCCACCAACTGTCCTCCTTGTATACAAATGGAGTCACGTGATCCACTGACAGAACAAACATCATGATCAGGTGACATTTGACTTGTAAGGTGAGCGAATGATCAAGTGACATTTGACATGTAAGACAAACGAAAGATCAGGCGATAGGTTAGTTAAGACCAGAAATGAAGTATGATAGGGATGCCCAACTTCTTCCTCTCTTGCCCCTCAACATTTTTGACAAACATTTTTTATATCGTTTTCTAAAGCCAAATTGACCAATCACAACCGCATTTACGTTATTTCATGAGTAACCGTCAAAAATTCATGAATAACTGTCAAAAAGTCTATGAAATTCGTCGATGGACTAGGGGTCAATCAGCTGTGAAGTTGGGTATCTCTATCATACTTAATCTCTGGTTAAGACCTAAGACAAAGGAGAGATGGGGTGGACAATGGGCGGAGACATAATCGGGTGACACGTGGACGATAGGAGAGAGGATCACCTGGCACATGAAATGTAAACAAATAAGACAAACGTGATGGTGACTGGAGGACAGACCTTCCAGTAGGGTGGCCATCATGTTGGTAGCTCCCGCATGGTATTCTGTGGGTTGGGTACTTCATTCGTGCTTTGGACATGTAATAACAGTCGACTCTGGATAATTCGAACTGATTGTGAATCGAACGTGAACGTGTTTTGGTACGCTCGTTAATCCGAAGTGATTGTACAGTCGGGCAGCCAGCACACGCTGTAGCACGCAGTAATTCGTAATTTTTTGTGACGTTTTTGTTGTTTGTTCTCTGTTCTTAACCAGCTGTTGTCTCCAGTGTGCGTTGCTCACTTTAGATTGTGATCTTTGCGATTGTCGCATCGCGATGTGAACAACGTAAGTTCACATCAGAAAGGATGGAGCCTTCTTACTCACTTTTGTGAATCTCAGACTTTCGACGATTTTATACATTTTGACGATGATGTAGAAGTCTGCTGTGATCTGTGTGACGACGAAATTCAATTCAAGCAACAACAATGAAGACGACGATGAAGAAGAATCGGAAGTAGAACCAATTTCGCAAATCACATCAAAGGGCCGAGTATTTACTAAGAACGGAAGTGGCCGACGAGGTATTGGCGACACTGACTGTCAGAGACAATGCTCTTGATCAAGCAATTCCTTACAAAATAATGCCCAGCGAGTACTTATTCCATTTTCGTCCTTCGCTCCAACACGAACATTTTTCGATAATTCGAACTCCCGTCAGTTCGAATTTTTTGTAAGGTCCCTTCAGTTTCGAATTATCGAGAGTCGACAGTATTTTCAAAGATATCCCAGTCCACTCGCTCTTTTATCACACAAATCACATGGCAAAGCTAGAGTGGGCAATGTCCAAAGAACGACGTCGGAATGTATCTTCGAATCATCGCCGCTATCAACCAGATTTCGACTCACATAAAAACAAGATTTCCCATTGTGAACTGATCATCTTCAAGTTAATCTGCCACAGTTCTGAGAACCATAATCGCGAGGGCAACCAGCGTCATTCGTTTCGCATGATTGTCTATTACGACTGACTGTGTAGATCCTCCTGTTTATTTAAAGACAGGATTATCTTCAAATCATGTTGTTTAACGAGTCATGATTTTCTGACGCAAACATGCTTATTTGATACACGACTACTTGTGCGGGTCGTTAATTGAAACTTGACGCAAGTCGGGATCAGGCAAATCACATCTTAAGAGAGAATAGGTTGAGAGTGAGTTTAAGAAACGACTCAAATCGACATGCTAACGATTCTAACGAGATAAAGTCACTGTAGGAATTGCGGCACTCATTTGAACTCAAACTAATGTCACGTGGAGCGTGGAAGTAGATGAACTTCTACTGACCTCGGAAAAGACAGGTTGCATGGTCATTGCCTGCGTAGACGAATTTTCGCAAATGGATCGAAGAGTGGGTGTGGGAGTCTCCTCTAAGGATCTGAATTTTTAACTGTCACTCCGACATCCCTCTCACTGTAGCGTCTTTCATGCAGAGACTATAGCGATCAAGGAAGCTCCGTCATGGCTAAAAAACAATGTAGGCACAGATATTGTAATCTGTTCAGACAGCCAGGCAGCGACCGCATCTCTGAGTGCAGTCACATTTAACTCCACGACTTCGCTCAATTGTCGTCTATCTCTTAACGAGCTGTTCAAGTATTTCAGCATCCAACTTATGTGGGTACATGTGAGAATTGCGAAGCGGACGAACTCGCTAGAAAGGGCACCACCTCAACCCTCTTTCCGGACGGGGAACTGCCGTCCATGCCTATCGCCACTAAAAAAAACATCTTCTAAAGCTGGAAACACTTACTCACACCAAACTTGGATGGTCCTCCGGGAGTGGATGTCTCATAACAAAGCAATTATGGCCTACAATCGATTCAAAACGCTCACGCGACCCGTTCAGAATGAGCAGAACGAATCTCAGAACTCTCATCGCCGCTATAACCGGGTATTGTGACGAGCCTCAAGACTGGGTATCCTCTCTGACGACATCTGCGGAAGTTATAGGGATGAAGAGGAAGAAGAAACTATTTTACAACTTCTTTCCAATTGCAAAGCCCTCTCATCTCGCGGACTCAGTCACTTGGACTTGACAGATCTAAGCAATATTAGCATCAGTCAACTCCATCGCTCATTACGAGCTCCAAACGGTATTAGATTTTGGGGCGACAGAACGGGCCTATTTTTGGCCTAAGTGTGGCTACCCTTAAGTTAGTCTGTCACTCTAACCTTACCTAACCTGTCTTTACAATATTGTTAGCGTATAGTCGCTCGAGTAGGTGCTTGCAATATTCATTTCACCTTTTTTTAAATTTTGACTTTATGTACCATGGTGAGTGATGAGTTCAGTAAGAAGCCCGGACAAAAATAATTTTTACTTTTTTCTTAATTAAAAAGAAAATAGGAATGAAAAGAATAAAAGAAAGTGGGGCTTGTATCGAAGTAATAAAGACGCCACGAAGAAAGTATGATGAAATACCAAGGGAAAGCAACTTCCTATTTCTGCAACTTTAGCCTCGTCATCAAATGTCAACGTCGACCAGTCTATTCACATTATATGTGCATTGCTCGACCCTAAGCGATCGCTTAGTCCGAGGGTAGTTGGAAACCTTCGACAAGAGCCTATGGCGAACGTTCGCACATAGAAGTGTGATATTTTTACTCACTGAAACCACCTCCCTTTATAAGTTATGAAAGTTCCTGCTAACACCGCAGCAATCGCGGTTGTAGACTATCGCACTAGATCAAAGGGTCTAGTCCTTTCAAGTCGGCGCAAGACATTCGTTTCGTCAAGGATGGGATGAACTGCAGAGCTTGTATACTCTTCCAGGCGGCGCTTATGTTCTAAATTTCATCTTGAACTGGTAGTATTCCAAGATCCCTGTGGATATCGTCGTTTCTGATATAACGATTCTTCTAAGCATCTTATTTTGAAATGTCTGTATAATGTTCATGTTGCTTGGTTTGGTACAACCCCAAAGTTGTACGCCATACGTCCTTACATAACACACCACGTCACATGATCATCGATCATGCGAGGGCAGTAGCTGTAGAAGAACAACCCACGCAGAATAAACTGGCAGCGTCACCCACATGGTGATTGGAGAGCAGCGTCCCCAACGAGCATACGATCTCTGCAGACTACAACCCAGGCGATCACCACATGTCTACACAGGATCGATTGGCAGCCACACCAACGTGTTGACTGGAGAGCGGCGTCACCAACCAGATGGCGTTGTTAAGTTAGTTGTTAAGTTAGTTTTTAGATTAGTTATTTAAAAAGCTGCCTACACTGGACTCCTTCCAAAGCTGGTCTAATTAAACAAGAGTTTACTTATTCGTGATGCAACTTGCTCCCGTCTTGCCATAAATGAAAAAAAAAATTGCAACAGGGCTTGTAGCATTGCCATTTAGTGGCATACGTCTGTGATGGATCACAAGTCATAACTGCCACATGGTGAGTCACAAATTGTGAGGTTTTCGTATGAAAACTTGTGAGCATCAACCGCCATAAGAACTGTCAAATTTTTGATGTTCTCTTGAGCACATCACAAGAGAAAAACAGGAGAACATGGACGTTGGACTGCGCCAAGGGTGCGCCTTGTCACCTCTCCTTTTCATTGTATATATGGACTGGATGTTGCGGCGCAGCTGAGGCGAGGAATGTTGAGTATTTTAGCATCCAACCCATTTGGGTGTCAGGACACTGCGAGATTCGAGAGAAGTGTGAAGCGGACAAACTCACTTGAAAGGCCACAGATTTCGTACTCTTTCCGGATAGAGACCATGTAATTTGAAAGGCTCTCTAACAAAAATGGTACATTCTCCAACGTCATGGTACATGCAAATTACAGAACTGTTATGACCTACTCTCGATCCAACACGATCGCGCCCGCTGAGTAGGCGGGTTCTATATCCGGGCATCGTCTCATTGGAACACACGTCTCAAGATGAGACCTAATCATGACCTACAATGCCTTTTGCTGAAGCTGCAGAGAGGAGGACCAGGAAGAAACTACAGTTGAGCGATATTGGACGAGGAATAAAAATGACTCCTTTCCTCAATCGACTCAACCAACAACAGGAACTACCTTCTTGTGTGACAGAGGGAATGGCAAACGGAGAGGACATGCATGGGCTTGGATGCAGTCTTTGAATCGCAGACGGGTAGGGTCGTTACTCTACTCGTGGAAGAAATTAGCGTATTACTGCCGTACATCTTCAGGGTAATTGCCTCTCTCTCTCTCTCTCTCTCCCCTCCCGTCGTAGACGTCACTACGCACGTCCTTGCACTTTAACCACCTGACGGAACTAAGTCGCATCAGCAGCAGCCACCGCTTTATTAAAAGTTCTAACTGGTTTGCGGAATAGGATCAATTAGATCCGATCTGGCTTAAGTTAGACTGCCACTCTAACCTAATCGATCTCCTTCATCACTCGTTAAGCAATCGGTGACATTTTGTCAAGTCTTTCTTTTGCTAAATGCAGTGATTTCCGTCCCCACGGCATGACCCTTGGCGTTGCAAGGTATGGCTTACACGCTTGATTTACTACCCATCGACACTTCTTCGACGCATTCCTGGCGTGAAATAATCGTCGTCGGCAGCGATGCCCCTGTCGTGCCATAATAAATTGACAAAATCAGAATGGCGGGTGGTCAGAATCCGCTCTGTATTTGACTCACGCTACATCTCCGCTCGTCAGAGTGACTATAGAATCGTTAAAGTTGGTGTTTTTGAACTGAGAATAACACCTCGACGATAAAACGCGGAGCTTACAATTTAGAAAATGAGCACCAAAGCACCTGGTTCGTGTGTAGACGACACAATAACCGCAACAGTGTTGTAGTCGTCAAAATTTCAAGAAATTGCATTTAACGACCGAACACACAATCCGCACATAAGTTCGAACTTCGAATGGAGAATTCCCATAAATCACGCACACACACGCGCGGGCTTAATGTCATGTGTCACTGGAACCCAATCCGAGCGGACACACACACATTGTGTCTCGCCCTTAAGTCAACCACCACTGCAACGGGAAATGGAAATCCAAGCATTTCTCCTCACTGTCATTGTGGATTTGGGAATGTCAAAGATTTATACTCCGGGTGTCCTTGATCCGCAGTATTTATGGCTCGTCCACAATAAACGTCAGCGACAGTTGATTACATTCCCTCAGGTGCACGCGTCCTGTTGCCTGTGGAATACTCTTGTGTCGATTGGCTAGAGATGACAGGACTCAATGAAGGAGACGGTGTTGGATGTCATTCTTTGTCACAACGACGCGACGCTCGGTTCTTGCCCGACTTGATGGGTATCGTCTTACCCTAGGTGGGTGTGATTCTATTTGGGCGCCCATGAACTCTTGAGGCAATGCGAACGTAGTGACGCATGAGCTCCGCCCTGAGGGCGAATAGTTCCTTTTCAGGTGTTCAAGTGATGCGAAAAATCTGTTAGCGGCGGAGAAATTTGCATTAATTAAGTGAGAATGTCGTGTGTTTCCGAAAATGCTGCCACACGGTCGAATAATGGTTTGGACCACCAGCAGGAGTTGAGTGCAGGCAGGGGAACGTAGTTTATACTTTTTGACCGGCATTTTGGTATGTTTTGTGACATGATGCTTCGGGGAAATTCGTGGTTCTTCGGGTAAAAAGAAGAATGCCCCAAAATCACCCGTAACTCGTCCCTCAAAATGCACGTAACTTCACATTCATCCCCGATTAGCAACCGACGCGGGAATGCCGCAATTAAGTCCAATCAGGCACACCAGTCGCAGTGTCATTGCGGCTTTAATTAATTCTTAACACCTCTTGCCGGGCAATCGAAGCATCTGCTTGTGCATATCAATTAGCCTTCGGGGAGAACTCGATTCTCGTCACGTAGTCGCTCATTCGGTCTGTGCGCCCCCGCAATAGGGGCTGCAATTAATCAATCTATTATATTTCTGCATACAATCGATGAAGTGTACTCATAAACATCAATTTTATTTCCCATTGCAGGCGTCCCTGTTTGGATCGCATGATGCGTCGGACTCGTCACAAGCACTGGCTCATCCGAGGAGTTCCGAGGGAGATGATCATGCCCCCCAGCGGTACCCAGTTTCCCAGGTGGACTTTGACAGAGTCAAGACACCGTTCATCATTGGCATATGGATTCTGTCGGCCAGTATCGCTAAAATCGGTAAGTACAAAATTTTTCCCTGACCTTTCCCTCACACCACATCGAGCCTTGTGTGTGTCCTTTTATTGATCCATCAGTTGCTTTTGTTTTCGACACTGAGTCACGAGGGGCCATTTGTGACTAACGACCAGAGACGCCCGCCCCTCAGGAAGCGATATATTCACTATGGCGGCCACCGGAATGTGGGGTTGAGCATGGGGGTTTGGACTTTTGCTGGCAATGGTCGTGCCTTCATTGGTCCGGCAAGAGGCGGACAGTGGTAGCCTTGGCTCACTTCAAGGCCGTTTCGACTGTGAATAGGCGTGGGGGGCTGAGTTTGGGTGCATTTTACCTTGTGGCCATGCACGTGTTACCATTTAAAATCGATATTTCGAGGGGGTTTGTTGTTTCTCCCGTTCTGACGTCAGTCGGAGTCTCAGTGCCGGCAGGGAGATTGCAATATTTATTAAGTGGACGCATCACATTCACGAATGATTGCCGGGGGAGGTGTGTTCCATTGCGGAATATTGCAGCCGACTTCCCTTGAGTTATTGCGGGTGTGGTCATTACCACTTTCAATGGAATGTGGTTCTGTGAATGACTGCAGAGTGGAATGCATCTTGAAACGAATTCATTCGATTTGCCTGCTTTCTGTAGTGTTGCATTGCTCATGGCTCTTAACTTTAATGAAGACGGACCACAGCCGTGGTGAGATATTTGGTATTGACCCACAGCCAAGGTGAGACATTTGGTGGTGATAATTTTCACTGGAAAGAGAACCATCAATTTTCGAGGTTGCAATGGAAAATTGCCGATCATTGGTAGTCCCACCACTTCGGTTGATCAGATAATTAAACTTTTATTTTTCTTCGACTGGTGCTGCAACCCGAAGTTCGGGGTTTCAATCTCGTCTTGTGACGGGGGCGTCCATTTTTGTATGTTCATCGGACTCAGGTCCCTTTCAGAGTTGAGGACGCCACAAAGGCGAGCTTTGCCTTTATCACGTTGTCCAGCGGAGTTGGAGACGAAGACTTGGTGTCCATTCGCTGTACCTAGCCATCTGAGGCGAAAGACTCGAATTCGCCAATGTCACAGCTCGTATAAACTCTCCCAAATTTAAGAGAGCAATGAAGAAGTCATCGGAGTTGAGGTCCTGTAGAGGTGTACAATGCAATTGCCTGAGACGGCTTTCGTGACAATTGTATGTACTTTTGACGTGTAGTCAGTCACTCACACGATGTAGTGCCGTGAAATAAAAAATTCAAGTTTATTCAGTTGTTCGTGACTCGCACTCCCGCACATCTTCGTTTGTGTGGGGTTCTACGGAGGCTGTGGATTGGAATCCGCTGGCCAGAGCAGGGTGAGGCCAGGTCCAATCTGGGTTTAAACGAAGAAGTTCAGTTCCGTCGAAGGCATATAGTTTAATGTCTGCCACCTAAAACTGTTAAGATGTCCAGTGACGTAGCTGGTCTCCAATTTCCATCACCACAGGGCCAACGATCAAACACACGATGCGTTGCGATTGTACCTTTCGGACGTCAGAGCGTGGTTTCCGTCCTCGACTTCGTTGTTTCCTCCGTATCATCCGAGTTCGAGCGTTCTTCTTCTTTAGTTCCTGTATCCCCTTGTGAGCACGAACCTCAACTACGCCCTCGCTCTGTCGCGTTCTATTTCTAGCAATGTGCCTCAACTCTCTCCAATTGCCGTGCTTCGCTCTCCACAGTTCTGCGCCAAGTTTTCTTCAGACCACCAGGAATTTAAGCATAACTTGGTTAGCTATACAACTGTCAACCTTTCGTGGTGTGTGATCAATCCAATGATGCCTCTTGGTTCCTGGTCCATTTTCTCGTAAAGATATCCATCCCGATACAGTGGCTATTGGAATTCAGTTACAGTCTCAACCGGTTGCCCAGGTCGAGTGTCGGCAATTACTGATCCGAGTCGATGTTGGCTCCTCCGATGTGGAGGATGTGTGTCTGACGTCGATCACTCTCCACTCCCGATTTGGAGTGATGTCTGCCATTGGAAACCCCGCCTCGAGATTAGGCCTTCCTTACAACGGCTAAAGATCATCTGCTTTGCAATTGCAGTGCTCTCTCCTCTCGCAGAAAGAAGCCGACTCCTTCAGCAACCTGCAGTCATCACCTTCTTACTAAAAGCGGTAACTGGTTTTGCGGAATAGGAATATACACATGCACATAGGAACACACTGGGCCTATACTGGCCTTAGTGTGACTGATCTGTTTCTCTACCAGCAGTCAGCCACTTCAAACGAATCTGCTTGAAAGTATTCCAGGGCCTCCGTGTGCATCTGGTCTGTTAAGGGACCTTTCAGCTCCAATATGTGATGGAAATTTTAGCTCACTCTGGACCGAAAATTGTTGTCCTTACTTTATTTGTCAGTCGGTTGTCCCTGAGTCATATTCTTTACTAATTGTGAAGCAGTCAAGTCAGACTTCTAACTGCCTGAGGTCCCTTTCACAGCTGAGGCCGCCACAAAGGCGAGCTTTTCCTTTAGCACGCTGACCAGCGGAGTTGGAGACGAAGACTTGGTGGCTATACCTACCCATCTGAGGCGAGAAACTCGAATTCGTCAATGTCACAGCTTTAGGTACAGACCTGCGTTTATGAACACATCTTCATCCAATCTAAGCTCCAAATCTGTCAGGCAGCTCTAAAAAGACAGTGCACCACGTAGCAACTGGCGACTGGGGCTCTGATGATGCCGTTAGACCAACCAGTTGATTATCTTATCCGTAAAAAGAGATGACCCCTGGTAATACAGACTCACTCTGTATGTCTCTTGTTCGCACGCGCCAACAGCGTCCCACCGGGTCTTCCCTTGAAGGCAGCAAGTCGCCCAGGTTTTACCACGCTGAGGTGAGAGTAGAAGTTCGTTGACAGGGACTAAGTGCGGACACTTGGGTAGGTAGGTAGGAGGGTCAGCTAGTGGATTCGCCAGCACACTCAGGCCATTGCCGGTCCATTGTGATGCTCACAGTCAGACTTCTACCGCTGATCAGCTTTCACTGCGATTCGAACCGGGGATCCTACTAACCAAGGACAGGCACTTAACCAACTGCCAGTCATTTGAAGGGCAGAGACTTGTGCTTGCATGAACCGCCATATCAAGAGCTTGAAACGGATAGTATTCTGCGGTAACCTCGTTTATTTTAAGACCTGTTCGTCATTCCAGTGCCATCGGCGTAGTCCCACAAGAAGACAATGGTCCAGCGTCTGAAAGGAACAGAAATTACATTCCATTCGTCATATTCGGAACCAGGTTTGCATGCCATCTTCGTTTCTGCGTGGGTTTCAGTGGTCAACTCCCTTAAATTACCCCCTGACAACTGAACCTTGTTGCGCACATCTAAGCCATAAGCGCTCAAATATGAAGTGACCTAGAAATGCTAACTCAAATCCAATGTGGGTGAGAGTGACGCAACTAGCGTTGATCATAAACAACAAGTCCGGGAGGTTACCCCCTCCCCTCCCCCCGTTAAACCAGGTCACGGGGATACAAACACGAAGGCTTCAACTTCGTGAGTCGCAACAGAGATTAATCGCAAAAAACACCTAGCATGCTGGTAGACTAATGACTGTGGGATGAACTAAGTTAACTAATCCGTATCCTAAATACTTCTAAGGACACCGCCCTGATTATAGTGGTTGCCACCACCTTGGTCCCCGCATCAACAGTGTCGCTGGCCAATGAAAAATGAATTGTTGCTCCACTTTTTTTGGCAGCCCACAAGGCTGTCACCCAAAATGTTTACTTTTCTTTCTTTCGCATTTGTTTATCATTTTGTACAAAAATTGTTTCCCTTTCTTTTCAGGTTTCCACATGACACCGAAGCTGCACAAGATCTTCCCCGAGTCATGCCTCCTCATTGTTGTGGGCGTCGTCATTGGTTGCATCCTCTACTTTGCGACTTCCGTGAATGTATCGCCACTAACGCCGAATACGTTCTTCTTCTACATGCTCCCACCAATTATCCTAGATGCCGGGTACTTCATGCCCAACCGCCTTTTCTTTGATAATTTAGGAACGATATTGCTGATGGCTGTTGTTGGCACGATATTTAATATTGCGACGATTGGTAAGTAATTTATTGAATTTTGTTTAAAATCATTTTCCACATTCTGCCCATGTGTTCTCGTTGTGTTCCTCCCATTTTAAGTGAAAAGCAATTCGATTAGAAATTTGGTCGATGGTGAATGTTTTATGAGCTGTCGCACTGGCGTCTGCCGCTGGCTGTCGCTTCCGTGTGAAGAATCAAAAGCGGGATCCATCTACTGATGGAACTATGACCAATTGGCTTCAGTTGCTTCGCAGGCAAATGCGGGTGCTGGTTGAGGTTTACGAGGACCATGACCTTTTAGCTGTCTCCATTCAAGCAAATTAATGTGTTTTATGGACGGGTTCATTGGAGTTTGCCTCTTCGTGACGAGTCAAGTTTATATTTGTTTCAGTGGAAAGCGTTTCATCTCAATATTTTATGAGCACATAAATGTGTATCGGAGGAAGCCACCAAAAGCGTTTTCCGAGCCATGGTAATGGCGCGCTATAAAATGTATTCGAAGAGGAACTATGCGGCATGTACTTTCAAAGGGTGCAAGGACGGGGAGGAAACGACACAATCTTTCGACTTGCAGTGCCTATTAAAATTCATGCTGGGCCTAGTTTTCCTTTTCAACTTGGCAGCACTGTTCTGAGTGACAGCCAATTTGACAATTTAGAGTTGATTAGATGGATTGGATCCAATCATCAGAAATGAAGAATTATAGGGATAGTCAACATCCAGTCTTGCCCCTTAACATTTTTTACAACCATTTTTTGTATCGTTTTCCAAAGCCAAATTGACCAATCAGAGAACGGCATACGCTTTACTTCGTGAATGACTGTCAAAAAGTCATAAACTGCCATTCGTCGATAGGCTAGGGGTCAATCAGCCGTGATAGAATACTTCATTTCTGCCAATCATGCTGCAAGTGTCAGGGGATCTAATCACCCTCTAGCTCAGTAAGTTGGCTACGTGCTAAAAAAGATGGCGGGAGGTCAAAGCAATCTTCAGTCCAAGGGTAGGTAAAGCAAGCCTACCACTGCCAAGGGCTACAGACTTATCACAACCTTTCCATCTTACTGAAGACACTGGAGACAGGAACGTCTGATGGACAACTATATCAGAAATCAGAGAGGCAGCATTTTCTCCAAATTCCAGGAAGAGTAGATCGCCCCGCTGAAAAGTCCTTGTATCAAAAGGATTGCACTCGTTCCAGGACCGTACGTAGCAATTGACGAGATTCAGTCGGTACAGAGCTCTGCGATTAGATCAAACTGATGCTGCGATTGAACAAGTAGTTCTTAGGTGATATATGCCGCATCGGGAAGGTGATCTGAGGTGTACGCCAGGGAGGACTACTTTCATCCCCCTATGAACCCTGATGGTTGAAGAACTTACAAAAACGTTCAATAGGGAAGGGATGTGCCCATCGTCATTGCAGGAAAGTTTCCTTCAACGCTTAGCTAGCGCCTTAGGACTAACTCTCATGGACTAATGTTATTTTATTAGTATCCAGTTATATTAATAACTGAACGCAGACCTGAAGGCTGAACGTCAACCAAAGTAAAAGGGAATTGCTGTCCTTTACCATAAAGGGCTGTCCTTTACCAGCATTCGCTGGCCCAACTTTAAATGAAATTGAACTTAAATTTTCGAAGACAGCAAAACACCGTTACAGTTGTTTTCTAAGGCCAAATTCAGCAATCAGAGTTATTTCGTGAATAACTGTCAAAAGGCCTCTCCAAATTTGTCGATGGGCTAGAGATGAATTAGCAGTGAAGTTGGGCATCTCTATAATACTTCATTTCTGTTTTTGAGACTTAAAATTGTCTCACAAAAAAGGCGTTGGAAGTGCGTACCGCCACCTCAACTTAAGCGATAGCTGTGTTGACCCTACTCGATTGGGTGTGTGTCTCTTATACTCTCGAGTGGTACGCACTACCGCATGCTCATATCGACCTAACCGAAGCGGTGGTATGTGGGGCCACATCGCATCTGCTCTCGAAAGATTTGATGACAGATGATAAAAGCAACGCAATTGACAAAATGGGTCGTGTGCATACAAACTGAGGGAAGACTCTGAGTGGAAACGCACGAGTCAAGAGTATTTTCGTTGAGTGGAAACGCACGAGTCAAGAGTATTTTCGTTGAAGGAAACACTCAATTTTGTGTGAATAAAATATGTCCTCAAAGTAGCTCCTTTCCCTTAAGTTTGAGAACTAGATTGAGGGTAGGTGCAACCGTAGGTAAAGGTGGGTGGTATAGGCAATAAAAGGTGTGTTCCAATCGTTGTGAAATTCACCGAAAAACTGTCAAAAAGCCAGTCCATTTGGTGATTTTTTCGTAATTTTTCACAGAAGAGTGCACATGTGAGAGTACTTAATTCCTCCACCCTGCGAAATTCTGTTGCAGACATTTTTGTGGGCAACAAATTTAAGACTGTCAACTTCAAAATAAAAAAAATGTCGTTTTCATCACTTTTTTGACGTTTCGTGAATTCTGTGAATTTTTACAAGTCGTTCCCAAAGTTTCTGCACAGTTTCTCTCTCAAAAAGATATTTTTACCCCCACTCCTGACAATTTACTCAGCTACGAATTTCTATGCACAAGTCAACAGGAACAGACCTAATGTTCTGTCAGCTAAGAACATCCAAAAGATCATCATGGAGACTCTTCTGTGGGAAGATCGAGGAAGTCTCTGAGACTGCGGAAAATACTGGCATCATCTCGAAAAATGCCCCCCCTGATGGGCGTATGGAATCTGGACCACCTCCAGTCTGGAGAGTCTACCCCTTCTTATTGACACCCAATTCCCGGGCTGTAGTGATAAGGAGGAACGAACGGTTGGAACCTGGACCACCTCCAGTCTGGAGTGTCTAGGCCTCCTTGTTGACATCCACTTCCCGGTCTGTAGTGATGGGGAGGAATGCACTGGAGCTCCAAATAGTCAGCGTCACTCCCATCTCAGCTGCCTTAGGGTGACTAACAATACAGTCCTGTGGGCTATCAACTCATTTAAACCCTAAAAAATGGCAAGACCAGATGCGGAACTGCAATAGGTTGCAGACGTCATTTTTACCTGGTTGGTCAAGGTCTTTCAAGGATGATTTAGACCTTGGTTATGTACCTAAAATTTGGAGAACGACCACCGTGGTCTTTATACCGAAGACTGGAAAATGCCCACATCGCCACATAATCACTGATAAACTTTCGGTCTCCCAGCATGCCTACGACAAAGGCAAGTCTATGGAAACAGCCCTGCACTCGCTTGTTGTCCAAGAACAATCCCTTGAGCATAAGGAATTTACCCTCACTACATTGTCGATATCGAGGAATCGATTAACTATAATTACGCGACATTTCGAGGACACAGGGGATAATGGTATGGGGGAACCCTTGATGGTGCCATGCCTAGAATTGAGAAGATGGAAATTTTCCTTCGATTCGCGATGACCCGGGATCCCAAGTTGGACTTGGTGAGGGCATTGGGATTCATAGATCCACAGTTTGGCAAGTGTTGGACGAATATTTCTCCAACTCTACACGCCTTGCGTTTTGTTTTTCCAACAATCACAGATCAAATTTTAAATATTTTATAAAACCGTCTTCTTCCATGTCCGATTTCTGTTTTTAGGAGGTTTCACTTAATCCGTCCTCTTTCGAAATAGTATTATCATGTTTTCTTTTTTTTTTTCTCTCTCCTGAAGTCACCTCCTACGCACACTCAACTCCTAAAAGGGATCTCTCATTAGATTCCATCTGTATCACACCAAAATGGAGATAACATTCAGCAGTGAACAATTTGAGAGGAGGGGTTTCGTTAAATTTAACACCAGATGGAGCGTTCCCTCCAAAAAGCTGAGGAAACTCTCACACTCCGTTTTTATTCACACCACCAAGGATGCAGACATACCCCTCAGTGGTCAGACTTCACTCAGTTCTGAAGATGAAGATTATTCGACTCCAAGCTCATTTTAAAATGTTAAGGAACACCATGCTCAATATGGAGTATATACCTGACTGCAAAGCATCTCAAGCTGTTTTGTGGGGAAGCCTAAAGGCATCTAGCAACAAATCGTTATAGTTCCTCGGGCTGTGTGGTCAACCAGGGGTAGACATTTTTTTAAAAATTCAAGGGGTTTCTAACCTCCCCGGGGATATTCAACTAACGACCGGACGGTCATGGTTCACTCCTAATTAGTGTTCACCGCCAAGAATGGAAGGCAGCCACAGCTCAGGCTACGATGCTCCATTGACCGCTTTCTTGAGAAGAGAATTATTCATTTGACATATATTCACGAATTTTTGACGGTTATTGACGATGTAATGTGACATTCTACACTTGTTCATTGAGCTGCACACTGTCATGCTTACTTTTGACATGCCTGTCAAACTTGTCAGGTATGACAACGGAGAATTCTCGCTCACAAACTCCATTCCGCTTTGTTTGAGAGTGGATTTTAGACAGTTTTTCTACCACCCGACATGGCATAAGGCGGAAGGTCTCACATCCCAAACCTCATTGAATTGAAACAAGCAACACTCCGACAAAAGGCATTTGACTTTATCATCAGCTCTGTTTAGTCAACAGTGTGAGCGCGTTAATCTCAACCGCTGACAAACTTAAAACTTGCCAATTACATGAACAAGCAGACTCCAGCCCGTCAAGCTATGCAGTCACTGGTGCAAATTAAGGCATGTTGAATCAGTTGGCCACAATCAGTAATTAATTGTATCAACAGCAATTAAGGCCAATCGCCAGCCAGGCATCGCAAGCCCGCCTATTATCCACCAGAAGATTGGGCCAGGTCGGGTCTCGCAGCCAGGCCAGACGCCACCTGACACTCACACCGGCGCGTGATGCAAATATTTAAATTGCGCTTCCGCGTTTGCTAGCCGTATTCAGCGAGTAGCGCCTTATTCATAATCGAAAGGAAACTCCACACGTAGACGCTTCCTGGATCACACAAAAGGAACCCCCAACCATGGATTGTGGTTGGAATTCATCTCGAGCTGAGTGATGACGGTGTTCATTAAATGAATGGCGATGATATCGATTGCCGGCTGAGGCCGAGGGATGAGCAATCATTTATGATGTCCGGAAGAAGGGAGAAGGGGTTCGCCATTGAAACTGTCATCGTCATCGACGCCATGCGACGTTGCTGTGCACAAGCAATAAATGAAAATGAATCAATTAAAATGTGTGCCAACGTTCGATGGGTCCCAAGATTGAAGTGCATTTGGCCCGGGGCTTGGTCTAATCGAAAGAGATACGCTGGCTTGGCAGCAGATCAATTTTATTAGCGAGCTGATAAATGGTATCATTAATTGGATTCGACACATGCGAGTACTCGTATGCGCTTATAAAATACGGAACACCGCCGCCGCAGTGACTTCGAGGAGCCGAAGTAAAGGGACATTCATATCGGATTTGCGTGCTGTGACCGGTTATGTTGATGGCAATTAATTTTGCTGGCTTTTCTGATGTTTGCTTTGAGAAAGCGACGTGGTCCTCTGCTTACTTTGAACCCCTGAGAGTGGTCAAATGAGATCTAAGGCGATTGATTTGGAATATTGCGATCATTTTCTGTTTCCGTCCAGCAACACATAATGTGAGGATGCCGCTAAAGAAGAGGTGAATGGTAAGATGTGCTTGTACAGACTGTTTATCTGTCAAAAATCATCTTGGACACGTGAGCGTCCAAACGTTTGCTTGACTTGTGTAACTGAAAGTGTACTTGATGAATTGTGTGTACAAACCAAATCACATCCCGTTCCCCGTTCGCTCGTCTAAACGCGGGTCGTGTCTCACGAACAAGAAATGCTCGCGCTTCCATTTCAACGATCGTGGGCAACTAGCCTAAGAGTGATCTCCTCTCTCTCAAGAGAGGCCGAAAAACGCACAAATTGTGCAATCCTGCGTCAGCACTGTTCCGCAACTGAAGCCACCCGATCGGATCATGATCTTTGAGGAGATCAATAGAATTGTCAAGTCAAACGAAGCGCTCCAAACTGAATATCGATCGCACTCTGTTCCACAGTCCAGTGGGCATTCGTCTTCAAACCACCGCGTGATTTCCACCGGCATTGTTGCCAGCGGCCGAAGATAATTTCAGTCGCCAGGCGACAAAAATATCAGTTTATCGATAAGATCGGGATCAATCGGACTGACAATTTGACAGCCAAATCCTGATAGTCTGCCCGTAACCAAACCGATCCAGCTGCTAGGTTGTTATTTACTCAAGTGCGATTTCGAGTGATCATAAAATAACAGAGCTGTCAAATTACGCCTTATTCAGGGTGACTGTCAAAAGATGACAGCATGTTCAAGAATCGATCTTATCAGAGCAGCACCTCAGCCATATTTTGACCGATTTCTAAAAATAAACCCAATCAGTGCAATTTTGAAGATAATTTAATCAGACCAAACTAGACAGCGACGACATCGGCGAAGACAGCTTTGATAAGAAAATCAAGTCAGAAGTGGACTCTGATTGAGGGTCGCTGATTGGATTGAAGTGGACATCAAAGAGTCTCTCAAGTGGGTGTGATATTTTTTGTATTTCCAAACTGATTGTGTTCTTGAGAATGTCAATACGTCAGTATTTCCATTTTTGGCAGCTCTCCAGTCGGAGGCAGTTTATTTTTGCAAACAAACAGATAGAACTGCCAGCTGTCAGTCACAAATCAATCGTCAACTGTCAACTGGAAGCGAATTGCTCATTAAGTTCTCGTCATTCGGACTGTCAACCACTTTAACGGGAACTGAACGTCAAGTCGATTGCTCGTGACACACATTCGGTGCACGCTGGGAAAGCTTATCCAAAATGCATGGCCACTCGTGAAAGCGATTCGAATCAGAACTGCGCACTGCCACCGAAACAAACTGGGTAACTGGGTCAAATTGCAGTTCCACTTGAGCACTTGCGATACGGCAGTGCATGCATCGGCCATTGCACACACATGCCATCACTCCGCGGAGCGTTCCTATTGAACAACAAATTGACCCAAGACTACGCCGTCGCCCGGCGGTTGTGCGTTGCACGCAACTAACCCGAAGTTGTCGTCGAAACGATTGAACTCTGATTCACGCACATGGCAACGAGAGCAATTGAAACTGACCGCCTGTCTTCGTCTCCGTCACAACAAATCCAGCGACAGACGCGAATCAATGAAACGATAAGTGACATAACGAGTGTTTTTGCAGTTAGCTGCTTTGTGTCGGATTGCCGCTGAATTGGACGACAAACTGACGTGATGAGGGGACGATTGATTGGCGAGTAAATCATTTTGATTACATTTTCGTGGCATAATCAAATCGCAACCCAAAATGTCACACAAAAATGAATTGAAACTGAAAAAAAAAAAAAAAAAAAAAAAACTAAATGTTCGGATCAGTGTCCTTGATGTGGTGGCTGTTGTTTGACAGAACTAATTTGATTGCTCGCCCTTGACAGAAGCACTTTTTGTTCATTACTTTTGATTTGCTTTTGGGGAGGAAAACAAACGGCAGGTTTTGTGAACCAGAATAGAGGGCCGACTGCACAGCTGACTGACCCCTGACGATTTTGAGAGACCTTTTGACAGATAATCATGAATTTTTTGACGGTGAATGTGCCTTGTTTTGACGTGCCTGTCACACTTGTCAGGTTGTGCGGGATGACGATGGAAAATCAAACTCTTTCCCACTTTGTTTGAGAAGACGGTCTAAAAAACGCTGTCAAAATTGTTTAAGGGACAGGAGAGGCAGAAGTCGGGTACCTCTGGCAACACTTCTGTCACTAGTTCGACAGTTGACGCAGAGAGAATGGATGTGTATACTCAATGTGAAAGTTAAATTGTTTTCAATGTTCGAGAGCTGTTTTCGCTTGAGCGGTACTAAGACCGACGGTTGTCTTTGCATGACGGCCGCAGCGGGCTTGGACCCAAACAACAAACCCCTCTAGCTGGCGAAACCCCTGGCTAACTAAGAGGTCCTTCTCCAATTGTGTTGGCTACATTTAACGTGGACGTCATTAGTTGCACAGTCCCAAAGGCTCGGAGGTGAAGAATGGTGACCCAGGACTACGCCAACTTCGATGCGATGTTGGATCGTAGTGGCCTGGCTGGTCTCATGTCGCTAAAAAGGGTGGACTCATGAAGATGAAGATCACGCGCTGAACGAGAAGAGACGAAAGGCATCTTCATCCACTCTTGAGATTGTCCATGCCTCCGCGCCGTACAGCAGGACCGGGATGATCCTTGTCGCATATAAAGTCAACGAGAGGCGGCTCTACTACTCACTGCCCCAAAAGACACATCGACTGCCAAGAGTTGCACTGCGTCTGATCTCGTTACTGATGTTGTCAGTACTCTTACGTAGACGCGCCTGCCTCGAAGTTACAGTTGCCCACTGTAACGCTATGTCTAAGACGTCGATGTTCTACGTTCTTCCTCGAAGGCAGTGTGTAAGCTGCATTTTCACACGTTCACCGTCCGTTTCACAACCGCAAACGCACCTTTGACAGCTCGCACGTAAGTGTCATCCGCTTATGACAACAGCTGGCCCGTTCAGCTGTGTGTGGGAAGAACGGACCTCAGAGTTTTTCATGGTTTTCGAGAATCTTCAAGAATGAAGTCGGAGAGTTCACGCAATTGTCGGCATGTCTAAAATCTGAAATTGAGTGCTCTACCGAATTTGATGGGCCATCGGGAATTCTCCATCGTCATCCCGCACAACCATGGCTCGACTCTATGCACACCGTCATCTGCGACTTTAAACTCGAGGAATTGATGTGGAGTATGGGCTTGCATTGCTTAGGTAGTTTCCAGGATCTGCCGCGGTGTGGCGGTGTACTCCTCATTAAGACAGGCAACAAAGTAATCACTGGCTGAGTGCTTGTTCAGGGCTTGTTCAGGCGGAGACTGCTTTGTCTCTAAGCGCATGTCCATCGTCTAGTCTGACTGATTGGAACCTTGACAAGCCTGATACCGAAGGGCTGAGTTTTGCAGTTCCTCCACCTTGATGACTCTCCAGTCATCCAATGGAACCCATGTGTTGTGGAGTTTGAGCCAAATAAGCAGTCTGTCATTGTCTAAGGTCATGCGACTTACTTACTTAGCTCCTGTATCCCCTAGGGCATCTACTACGCCTACACGCCACTGTGTACGCATCTATGTCTCGAAATAAGTTTCAGCTCTCTCCAACCCTTCCCCCACTCCTCTACTCTTCTGCGTCATGTACTTCTTGCGTTAGCTGGTTCCACTGCATCACAAGTTTTGCTATGGAACTGCCCCCTTTTCGAAGGGTATGACCAATCCATTGTCATTTGTGTCATTAGGTTTCCGGGCCGTACTCTGCTGTTCGTTTGAGATACGGTTCGGCCAGTATCGTAGGCACCTAAAGTCGGTAACCTCTTGTGATAATGGCGGTTACTTCCCAAGTGTTGCACCCGTGTTGTAACAGCACGGACTCAACACTGGAGCGAAGCAGTGGTGCTTAAGCTAATAGCCTCGGTTTCTCAATTGGCTGAGGAAATAATTCCGAGAAACTATTTTCTCTTGTAGTGTATTGGCAACACTGCGGTAGAGCGTGGGAGCTTGGAAGGAGCTCTCCTATATTTCATAATACTCATGACATACATCTTAGCTCTCAAGGTCTTTGGATGGCTGGACGGGACAGTACCACAACAACATCTATAACGCACGAGTAGGACAATGGGAAGGTTATCAACCCCCTATGGGCATCACAATGGGTCCCACTGGACCTATGTGAGACCTGACAGCACCGCGTCTACCCACAGGCCTAACCTAACCTAGGTATTATCTTCGTTGTCTTGTGTCCATGTTCAATCTTGTCTCAGGGCAATTGCGGTCCTAGTGGTGAGTCGACACTACAACTCTCTCAACCGGTTGCCCAACAATGCCTATTTGATCGAGAGAGTTGTATGTGTGGCAAGTTGACGAGTTGATGTTTGGCTTCAGGGCCGCGGCGGCTTACCTTCCCTCTTCGCATTTGTTGCCATGGGTGGAGGTTCTTAATCCTACGGGAGAGTCAGCTTAGTGAAGATGATTTAAGCGTAAATCTGTCAAGTCTAGAAAAACTTATTTTCTTCATGGCCACTTCGCATAGTAATTTGAAGTGAAATCAGCTCGCCCTTGTCCTGGAGAGAGCAGAGAGGGAGGGCCAAGAGGCAACCCCTGTCTGAGGATTTGAACAAGGCTCTGACCTACCATGTGCCGCAGCTCAAGGAGTGAAATTGTAGATATCTTCCTTTTATCCACTTGATGTTGAAGGTTCGCAGGGGAAGGGTCTCTGTAGTGGCTGAGTCAGTGGCCACCCGACTGCACTCACAAATCATATAACTCTCCTCCAATCACTGCTTTAAATCACGCTTTTATAGCTGCACGCAGAAGATCAACACCAGTCGATTCATAAACGCCCACATGTCAACCATTGTTGAACTTAATCAACTGAATGCTTGTCGAAAAAATGAAATAATGATGAGTCAAGGTTTGAGAAAATCATCGTTCATTCAGTCTCTCTGGACACAGAGCGTGATCCGGCAATTTTTTTTGGACACAGCCACAACTCTTATGTCAGTGGTGCCGACATAAACAAGTTGTCTTCCAAAAAAGGTGCGACTTTTCACAAAGATTGTTGAACTTTTGATTCATTGCAACAAGATTTTCCTGAATGACTTGCGGCGTGATATGGAAATATCAATTGACAGCAAAGATCACGGATCTGCGACCTCGAACTGTTCACGATTTGCAATAAATCAAGGCAAGTCACGGACAGATGAGAGATGGATGTGAATTTATTGCTTTGATTGTACAATATTATGCCAGCTGCTGGTGTTTCCAACTTTCATAATATTCTGGCCGATTCTTTGACAACCAGGTTGTCCGCTTGTGCGATGGGACAGTATGCACGTTGTATGTTTGGAGAGAAAGGGCGCTTCTATCCCTGTCTTCATTCTCCATCCGTCGGTGTAAACATGGACCGTCGTATTGTTGATGAGTTCGTTAGAAAGCCACTCATCGCTGTTTGGGAAGTGCTACCTAAAGGCTTTTTTAAAATCGATCTTCCCTAAGGAAGGCAGAAGCTTTCGACATGATTTATCAAAAGTTTTAGCTTGTCCCGGGCGGCCACTAACTCCCACAGCCCTTCGAAGAAGTCCCACTTTTGCTTGTATTCGCGATCTCATTATTCCTGTCATGACCCAAACTCCATGACCAAGTGTGAGATTTGGAATCAATCTTGACTTCAAATATGCTAACTTGGCTTTGGCACCAAGCTCAGCCTTCCTGAGTACGGATCTTCCAAGCTGTTTCAGAACTGACCCTACAAAAGCTCAGCATTACAATCCTCTCATCACTGTTGACAAATACCTTATCTACGAGAAGAAGACGATTTTCCCAATATGAAGAGTTCCCCTCTTCGGCAGCCTTGCCACATCCAGTGGCAGTGAAAAGAAGAGGTGACAAGACGCTCCCTTGAGGGTGCCCATCGCCCATGGTGAGTGATGTTGATTTACCACTTCTAACTCGAACCGCAGCGGCAGCATTTTTGTATAGAGAGTGAAATGTCGTCAGAAGAGGGCCATTAATCCCATACGCCTGCCGAACACTCTAGAGTTTACATCGGCGGACTCGGTTGCACGCCTTTTTCAAATCTACTAAACAACTGTAGATCGATTTGGGATACTCCCCAGTCTGGTCGAGTACAATTCTTTGAGTGGCATTCTTTGAGTAACATTTTCAAATCGTTCATTGGTAGTCGACATTATATGCTCTACGCCTCGGCAGGAAATCTCCGAACACACGAGGCAGCTCTGTCTTCTTCGGAGTAACCTTTGAGCACCCGGTATTTGGTTGGTCCGTACCCGCAGACGTTTCCTTTGGCCCAGTACTAGAGCAGTCCGCAAGTGGCTGTCTCCTCCAGAAATTTCTTTGAATTTGAAGCCTGTGCCTGTTGTATATTTTTCTCTCTGGCTCAGTCTTCTGAAGGTCCGTCCAACAGTTGGGCAACACAGATGCTGTCGACATAGTAGCGCGTTCCCAACTTCCTGTGATAAGAGCTTTCACGGAGATTGAAGACCAGGCTGAACGGGATGTTATCAAAGACCCAAGACAGCTTGATCTTGATGAATGGAAGCAGCGTGCACAGGATAGTCCGTGATGAAAGTCAGTTATTGCTCAGGCTGAGACCCTCCAAGTGTCGTTGTCTTGATAAGTAAGTACGTTCCGTCTTGTTGCAGTTTTGGATGGATTGTGCTGCTCAACGAAGTCACAGATGATCTGGTGGGAGCAATGGGGCAAGAGTAGCCATCGTCCAATGTCTGCAATCCTGAGCAATCCCCCCCGATGTCTTCTTAGAAGGCGATGCATTTTCTTCCTTTTCTTATATCACCGAGGTCTCTTAATTGTTTTTATAAAGAACTGTGGTGTGCCTTTGACTGTAAGAAGACGTTGCGCGGCTCGATTAGATCAGGGTGCTCCAAGAAGAGCCTAAGATTTAGGTTTACACGAGGAAAGCTCAAAGTCGGCAGCTCTACTCCATCTATCATGGAATATGTCGCTTTGGAGAAGTTGGGCTAGCTCTCAGTTGCCAAGAACCTTCTGTTCACCCTCAAGCCTGTTGGTTTGAGAAGGGTCGTGGATTGCTTAAGATTGGACCTCGTCAGGAACCCAGCATATGCTCATCAAATGCTGTAAACCAAGGGACTTGAATCTTTCACCTCGAAGTTTATTTTTTTGTTTTCGTGTTCCTGGGAATTTTGTTCATTCTTATCCCACTCCTAGGAGGGAAGAGAGAGAGAGAGAGAGAGGGTGATATAGAGAAAGACACAGAGAGAGTGAGATAGAGTGTGTGTGTGAGAGAGATAGAGAGCGTTGTAGTCACCCCCCAGAGTTCACCATTAAAACATGCAAGGTTAGGTTCGTGTCCACGCATGGTTGCTTCAAGTATATTCCCTCTAGGTTCGTCAAGTATGCAAGGACACCTCGTGCTGGTTGCGACTGTGACACGTATGGCGGCGCTGGAGGCTAGCTTCTCCGATTTGGACAAATCTGCCATCCTAACCCTGTCTACTATTAGCTCACAAGTGCTGTATGTTTGTGATGTTATTTCAGATTTTAAAGGCTGGCGCCCCTCAAGGCGACACTCCCATCCATCCTCTTACGACTCTTTGATTTTCATTTTCAGTTTCCCAGAAAGATCTAGACTTGTGTATCTATTCTCCTCTTCAAACACGAGTTCCTCCTTTAACCTTCGCTCGTTCTTCGCTCTGTTCCCTCGGTCATTTGGAGGCAGACGAAATGCAAAGCCCTATTCCTAAGAGTCATTAGCGATTCCATACAAAATTTGCCATTGTCTGTGTTTCCCGCGAACATTTCCCACGGGATTTAAACGAATTCGCCATCCATCCGTTCTGTTTCTCTCCTCTTCTCTCGAAATTCTCCTCCTTGACCTAGTTGCGAAATATAAATTAATTAGAAAGCAACCCCAAACACCCCGAAACATTTTGAATTTCTGACAACCACTTAACAGTTGTTCTTAATTGGTTTCCAGATCCGCCCAGAGGCGCTGTGCGCATTACCCAGAGTCCTTGAAAAGTCGCTCTGGCAATGAACCACAATAGATTTTCAAAGTACTCATATCCCACCACAAAATTAAACTAATCCATAAACGCGTATGGAAGGTATCGAACATTTCCGTCATTCTTTTCAAAGTCGATTTGACAATAGCAGACCAGCTCCGCTACCGCACGACATGGGGAAGAGGGATTATTGAACTGCTTCCGACAGGCGAACGACACTTGCACAGAAACGAGCTTAACCTCTTTCATTTTGCGCTTATTTGTCACATTTCGCTTCGCTTACGGCCTATTGTGTGAAGAAAGCGTGTGTATTCGTAGACGTAGAGCCCATCTGCTGATAAGGTTAGGTTATTGAAACGAAGTTGACATCTACGTCATGCGTCATGTCGTCTCATGCAAATTAGAGCGTCATTCATCTCATTTTTATTCTCCTCCTCTTTCCAGATTAATTCAATACATTTTGTGTGACATTCTTCTTGTTTCTCTTTAAAGGTTCATCACTGTGGGCGTGCGGCCTGACGGGGATTTATGGCGATGACAGTCAGACTCCAAAACTGCTGGACACGTTCATCTTCGCCTCACTGATATCGGCTGTTGATCCCGTCGCTGTGCTGGCCGTGTTCGAGGAGATACATGTCAATGAAATTCTATACATCGTCGTTTTTGGAGAATCGCTCCTCAACGACGCGGTGACGGTGAGTTTTGAAATTATTTTTTTATTTGATTTCTTTGAAAAGGGATGTTCAAGAAAATTCGACAAATCTTTCACAGTCAGGTGTGCAAAGTGGTGTACAGCATGAACGTGCGACTTCTAGGCTCATGCTCGATGCTGAAATATTCAGCTACAGTTTGACACCCAGGACAATTGGCTTTCGCACTCTTAGTGAGTGAAAATGGCAATCAACTAAAGTATAAGTCCAGTGAACTCTCTCATGAGCGGACACTGTCGGTACCAAGACATTTGTCCGCTTTTAAGGCGTGTCCGTTAAGTGAGTGTGCACTGTATCAACGTTTAGTAAGGTTTGGGGGCGCTCGAGCATCTTACAGTAAAGGGTTGTTCACATCCGGAAATTGGGGGTTACATATAAAATTATGCAAGGTTTTTTTTTAGTAAGGTTTGCCTAAATGCAACCCCAGGGCATAGTTGGTGTCCGGCGATGGACTGAACCCAGAGACAGCCTTCTTGCCCCATCGTCAAGACAAACTTGCCCAAACTCCGCTCCCAGAGGCAACCGCTGTCACACTTGTCCTATCTCAAGGCCCGCAAGAATCTTGTCCATTTCTTTATGAGATTTAAAGAAGAAGGGATACGACGTGATTCCTAAAAATGATTGAGAGACTTGCAAGGATCCCGTGGGAAGGCGCATTTTAGGTGGTTTGAGCTGCTGGAGGCCGCGTCACGGACCCCTTTTCAACTAAGTTCCGCTTGTTGTCTGAAGGTTTCATTGTCCGCGTGCGTCTGATGCTACACAGAGAATTTCGCTTTATTGGGACACCTGTTTGTCCCAATTTGGCGGCTGTCCCATTAAAGCGAAGTAAGTTTCCATTCTTTTCCATTTGCCCCAGTTCAGCGACTGATCCACGGACTGTATCGCAAAATAATATCAATCAAGTCCGAGAGCGATAAATTGCCAAACGAACTCGGCGGCTGACGATAGCCTCCTTTCGATTGCCGCCATGACCGGACTGCAGCAGGGGGTAGTTACCTTCGGCCTCAATGTCCAAGGGTCAGGAATGATCGCATGTATCCTTTTGTGGGGTCCCCTAAGTCTGTCATTGGGCTACTGACGTTGCCCTCTCTTCTTCATTTACTTGCTTTGCTTGCTACTGGTTCTGGATTCACACACACACACACTCTTCCCATTTCGTCTTAGAGAACGTCGTTGCGCAGCTTTCCGGCAACAACGACGCTGCATCAACAGACATTGCCCTGTAACCGGTGATTTCTCGTCTTGCAATGAGCCAGTACCCAAAAGCTGAGCGAGATAAACCTTTTTACGATGCTTGGGATCTAGCTTAGAAGTGTGGTCCTCGACATTTGACTTTTCTAAACAGATGCCTTCCCTCCAACTGTTGATGGCCAAACGTCCAAAACTGTCTTTAACAGCAGAGAAGTAGTATGTGCCCGAGATCGAGTCGGAAAGTGGTTGATTGTCCGGCGAGGTCGTCAACAGTTTCCTAGGACGCCGCACCTCAGCTAGACCATTTAGAGAACATGAAGAACTTGCCTGACGAAGTCTATAGAGGAGAACATAGGACGTCCGCGCTTAATGTGGTGAACTGGAAAAACAACGAAATATGCGACATCTACCGCTCGTATGTGTACCTTCAAACCTCCTTGATGTCATCAAATGTTGGCTAAATCTCAGACAAGAAGTTGCTTCATAAAATCGATCATCATCATGCACGTATCCCTTAAATTCAAAATGGCCCCTAGAATTGACAGCTGTCAAGTGTCAAGAAGCAACAATTTAAATATTAACAGACACAACACAAATTTAAGTGCGACCGATTTAAGAAGAAATGGCGGGGGATTCAGGAAAGGAGGGAAACTCACCACTTGAACGATAACTACAACTCCTCGTTCCGATAATAGTTCCCCAATCGATTCCAGCCATCGTGTTGTGTGCACTGCCACTAAATCTGAAATCATGTCACCACTGTCGTCTCCTACAAACACCTTTCGTTCCCACCTGAAGGCCTAGAATGGCCCCAGCTCCCAGGCGACCAATTAAACATCTTCTCTTCGAGCTCTTTTATCTGCCGTCAGCATTAACCTTTCTCAAAGCTTGACATTAAGCTCATACAAATGATAACCCCCGCCCATGTGTAGGGCCTGGGGTTGCGCTTGAGTGAAGTATCCCTCCAGCCACCTGCCATCAAAGGGTTCCGATGAATACTCGTGTGTACCCTTAGTTCTTAACTATTTTCAAAGCCCGTCCCTCACACTCTTCGCACGCACACAGCCGAACGCACCTTCTTGACTGTCAATTCACATTCGACGAGCAAGACGCCTCCGCTCCGTTTCCTCCTTCAAAGCGAAAGGAGCAGCGGCAAAGGGGAGCGCTATGAAAATGTAAAGCTTAACGAACCACATGGATGTACATACGTGTGTACGCGTGCTTGAATGGTCCATGAGTACGCACACATTTTGGCAGGCACCCGCACACCGATTTGATCTTCACGAAATTAACTCCTTGAAGGACACATCCCCAGTGTCGTCTCGGCGAAAGACCACCGAAAAGGAAAAATAATGTAATCACTGGCGTTTATTCAAAAATGTTCCCATATCCGAGCCACCACGGCCTGGAAGAGCAGTGAAAACAAAAATTGGAGAGCGAAGATAAAAAGGAAACAAAAAATGAACTCATCTCCTTAAGCCAACGGGCCATTACACGCAGCCAAGACGAAGACAAAAGAAGAGAAGAAATAAGAAGGAAGACAAACGGGATACAAATCCGACAGAGCCTTCTTTGGGTCTCGCTGCCTCCTTCAGTTCGTCCTTTTGACATTCTGTCCAGAGGGATACTCGCCGTTTTCGGATTAATTCAGGCAGCTTCTCCCTTCGTATTGATTTTTCTTCATCTCAAGGTCGTATGAATGCTACGCGAGTATACATTTCGTTTCGATTTCGATTCCGATGCTCTGGCCAACACCAGTAAGGTACATTCCAACAATACGAGCGCATATACTTATTTAGGAATTACTTTGAAGGAAATATGTACGGCTCCCGGAGGCCATGGATACATATGCCACTTGAGAAGATGAAGGCCGGGCGACCAATCCAAACTTGATTCTCATTATTTTTGTTTTTGTTTCTGGTCAGAGGTGCCCGGGAATAATAAATTATGGAGCACTCTTGACATTTTAAAATATTTGAAACGGGCGTGTTCGTGAAATGTTAATTCTGAGTGTGCCGTGGGTGGTAATTTATTTCGCATCGATGCGGATTACTGCTTGAGCAGAGTGGAGCAGCAGGTGGACTATACAGTGTCCCGGGCCTACTCGTGTTGTGCGTGCTATTGTTCTTTAACGAGTGGAAGGGACCAACAGCGACTTCGAACGGCCAATTTGGGAGGCTTTTTCTAGACAGCTATACTCTTCGAGCATTTTTGGTGACTCGGAAGGGGTGGGGCCGTGAACATTATTTTGCTCGTGCCAGGAATCGAACCTAGGCTACGCTGGCCAACACACGGATTCCTACTTCAGGATCTGGAGAGTGCAGCAGCGGGTGGCGGCTGGCACTATACAGGGACCAGGGCCTGTACAGTGCCAGCCACGGCCGCCAACCACAATGCCACGGCCGCCACCACAATACGAAGGGCGTTCAATATATTCGTATCGATATGAAGGAAATGCGAATTCAATTTAAATTGTTTTTATTTTTCAATATAATCTCCCCTAACATCAAGATAAGCTTTTTTAAACCCTCAAAAAAATAATTTTTCCTCTTTCTCTGCAAAAAACCCATTTATTGCCGACTTGAGTTCTTCATCGTCCGAAAATCTTTTTCCACGAAGACATTTTTTCATATCCGGAAACAGGAAATAATCACTAGGGGCAAGGTCTGGACTATAAGGTGGGTGTTGGATTTCTTCGAAGCCACAATCTCGCGCAGCAGCCTTGGCGTTGTCATGAAGAAGCAACACACCCGCTGCGAGTTTACCCCATCTTTTCTTTTTAATTTCCTCCCGCAAATTATGCAAAGTGGAAGCGTGGATGGTTTCACCTTTTTTTTGTACTCAATGAGCAAGATTCCCTTTGAGTCCCAAAAAACTGTGGCCATGAGCTTCGCGGCAGACGGAGTGACTTTGAACTTCTTCGGGGGGTCTGTTCCTTTTTTACGCCACTGCATGGACTCTTGTTTGCTTTCAGGGTCATAGTGGTGGACCCATGGTTCGTCACCAGTAACAATTCGATCCATAACACCGTCCGCGTTCTCACTACACATCTCCAAAGGCTCCCTACAGCATGCGATTCTCACTTTTTTCTGAGGCGCTGTGAGCATTCGTGGCACCCACCTTGCACTGACCTTTGAAGGGTTAAGATGGTCATGAAGAATGGTGTGAATGGTACCAATTGAAAGCTTGGTGATCTCTGCCATAATTTTCACCTTTATTCGGGCATCCTCAAGAACAAGTATGATGCTTTCTCCCGTACAAGCAGTAGCCGGGGCGCCGGAGCGTGGGTCGTCTCCAATGCTCTCTCTGCCTCTCTTGAACTCACTTGACCACGTTTGCACAGTTGATAATGAAGGTGCGGAACCCTGGTAAACAGCCACCATCTCTTCATGAATAGTTGTTTGACTTTTTCCTTACTTAGTAAGAAATTTAATTACAGCGCGATGCCCAATTTTCACCATCATCGTCTCAGTTGCAATGATTCTGTTTAACCAGAGATAAAACGCGAATTAATAATCACATTTATATGAAATTTTACATGAATGCACTAAAATAATAGTATAACTTGATAAATAAGTCAATTTATATATACAACCACAGCTTCACCCCGATACCGATATATTGAACGCCCCTCGTAGATACCACTCACCTCCACACGCAATATAAAACCCTTAAAAATTTAGTTTGGACCTATTGACCAGGACTGCCGTTTCAAATGTCCGCTGAGGAGTATTTGAAAGATCTAGGGGACAAGGACATCACAAATGCTTGAAAGGACCATTCCATTGCTCCAATTTTCGAACAATAGATCCTCCTAACCTAGTGGAAGAATTTCTTAAGATCTTGTGGAACTTAAAATGAAAGAAGTCTTGGCCCCCCCGGATTAATTTTACCGTTTACAAATGTGTGAAAATAATAATAAAATGTAAAAACAATAAATAAGAAGGCGTACTTACTTACTTACTTAAGGTGGCGCTACAGTCCGAGGTGGACCTGGGCCTCAACCAACAAGCGTCTCCAGCCAACTCGATCTTTAGCTAGCTGTCTCCAGATTCGCACGCATAGTTGGTTGAGGTCCCTTTCTCTACTGCGCCGTCCCTCGGGGGTGGATTCGAAGACTTTAAGAAGGCGTACAGTGAACGATAATTCCGTTGACTATTGAATTAAGTCCAAAAATTGAATCGATTTTGTTAAATTGTTTAGTTCCACTTTCGTGGCACCGGTGACTAGCGACTAGGGCCCTTTGCACCACATATTAACTTATCACTGAGCAAATAACCAAATTAGTATTTGTTTGTGAATTATAAGCGATAAGCCTTCCACGAGAGTATGTTACAATTCACATTTTTTCAATTTATCACCTGACTGCTTTGTGAAAGTGCTAACTGTTTCTGAAAAACGAAATTCAATTATGCAGTGTTGTCATGGAAGCCAGTATGTAAATTGAAGGTGCCTAAAGTGTCAAAAGTGAACCGGAACGAGCCTAATAAAGGGCGATTTTTTAAAAGCTCAAAAAAAACATAAAATTCAGAAAAATGCATGAAATCTTTATTTGAATCGATGGTACGGTCCATATAATTTAATGTTTGAAGATTATTTCATGCAAATGTTGACCTTGACTGCGCCTCAAATGGTCCATCCGCTTAGCCCAATTTTGGCATACTCTTTCCAACATTTCGGCCGGTATCTCACGAATAAATGCTTCAATGTTGTCTTCCAATGCGTCAATTGAAGCGGACTTGTCTGTATTGACATGAGCTTTAACATTTACTTACTTACTTAAGGTGGCGCTACAGTCCGAGGTGGTCCTGGGCCTCAACCAACAAGCGTCTCCAGCCAGCTCGATCTTTAGCTAGCTGTCTCCAGTTTCGCACGCATAGTTGGTTGAGGTCCCTTTCCACTTGCGTGCGCCACCTGAGTCGCGGTCTTCCTCTACTGCGCCGTCCCTCGGGGGTGGATTCGAAGACTTTTCGGGCCGGAGCATTGGTTTAAATCCGCTCTACATGACCTAGCCACCTCAATCGTTGGATCTTCACTCTTCTGGCTAAGTCGATGTCGCTAAACAGCCCGTATAGTTCGTCATTATATCTCCTCCTCCACTCACCATCTATGCAGACGGAACCGAAAATCACACGAAGAATTTTCCTATCGAAGCAACCAAGAGCAGCTTCATCCGCTTTTGATAAAGTCCATGCCTCCGCGCCATATAGCAGGACTGGGACGATTAAGGTCTTGTAAAGCGTTAGCTTGGTTGTTCGAGAGAGAGCTTTGTTTACCAATTGCTTTCTTAGCCCAAAGAAGCAGCGATTGGCAAGAGTTATTCTTCGTTTGATTTCAGCGCTGGTGTCGTTGTCTGAATTGATAGCGGTGCCTAGGTAGACAAAGTCTTTGACTACCTGAAAGTTATATCTGTCTGCTGTGACGTTCTGACCGAGACGTCGGTGTTGGGTGCCCTTTCTCGTTGACAGCATATACTTGGTCTTACCCTCGTTTACCGCTAAAACCATCTTCGCGGCCTCCGTTGCAATACCCACAAAAGCGCCATTGACATCACGCTATGCTCTTCCGATAATGTCAATATCGTCGGCATATGCGAGTAGTTGGACGGACTTCTGAAAGATTGTTCCTCTGGTGTTGGCGTTCGAGTTTTGAACAATTCTTTCAAGAACGATGTTCAAAAAGTCGCATGACAGCGCGTCGCCTTGTCTGAATCCTTTTTTGACATCAAAGGTCTCGGTTAGGTCTTTACCGACCTTGATGGAGCAGCGTGCATTCTCCATCGTCATCCTACACAAACGGACGAGTTTGGTAGGGATGCCAAAACTAGACATTGCTCTGTATAGCTCGTCTCTATAAATGCTATCATACGCGGCCTTAAAATCGATGAAAAGGTGGTGGGTATCGATTTGTTGCTCCTGGGTTTTCTCCAAAATCTGCCGCAGTGTGAATATTTGGTCGATGGTGGATTTTCCTGGCCTAAAGCCACACTGGTATGGACCGACCAGGTTGTATAAGATTTTATATGCGATACTTAGCAGACGCCTCTGTAGTTTTCACAGTTCAAAGGGTCTCCTTTTTTATGGATCGGGCAGACTATGCTGAGGTTCCATTCATCGGGCATGTTTTCCTCCTTAAAATTTGTTTCGAATTTTCTTCCTTTTTTTCACATGCGATCACGAAGAAGGAGGCTACGAGAACAACCTTGACAGGCCGAGAACGTGTACTCGCTAGTTAACATCGAGTTAGAACGGTGCTACCAAACCTTCTTTACGACACATGAAACCATATTTCTCTGCACACTTCTACGTGAGGAATATCAAATATTGGGAGAAATAATTTTGTATAATTTTTGGGTAAGAATAACGCGTGTCAATTGCTCACATCCTTCAACCTCTTCTCGTGCAGTAGTGTTATTTGTCAACTCTTTAATGCGACTCCAAGTCATCAGGCTTCGGTTCGGACTTTATAACCTTGACTGGTTAACTTTACCCTTTGGTAAAACTTCCTTACCTCATTCCTGCAGTAATATCCCTCTAGTTTGCCAATCGCGCGCTTCTCATGCTCCTTCTTTTTTCTCCTGAGAAGCCGGTGTTCGTCTCTACTCTTCTGCTCGTAGAGCTCCCGAGCAGCTCTTGTCCTTCTTTCTTTGCAGTGCCGCTTTAACATAGCCCCGCAAAAAATAGTCTAAAGGCGTTAAATCGCACGATCTAGGCGGCCAATTGACCGGTTCCGAACGCGAAATAAAATGTCCACCGAACTCGCCTCTCAATAAGACCATTGTTGCGCGTGCTGTGTGGCATGTGGCACCGTCTTGTTGAAATGCAAGTCAAGCTCTTGCATTTTGGGCAAAAAAAAAAGTTGGATATCATCTCACGGTAGCGCTCACCATTCACAATTACGTTACGATTCGCATCACCTTTGAAGAAGTGCGGTCCAATGATGCCACCAGCCCATAAACCGCACCAAACTGTGACTTTTTCTGGATGCATTGGTAGCTCTTGCAATGCTTCTGGCTGATATTCACTCCAAAATCGACAATTCTGCTTATTTACGTACCCATTGAGCCAAAAATGAGCTTCGATTAAACTGACCATAAAATGGAAGAAGCGCGCGATGAACTTTCTTAACAGAGCACGCATTTTGATAATAAAATTCAATAATTTGCAAGCGTTGTTCGTTTGTAAGACGATTCATGGTTAAATTATAGACCAAACTGAAGATGTTTGATAGCGAAACAAAACACGAAACGTGCGTCAGCTGTTTAAACCAGTGTTGCCAAAAAGATAGTAGCTAAAAAATCACCCTTTAGTACGTTTACACTGCGCCTAAATCCAACATTTCGAAATTAAACTTTGCGTTCCCACTGAAACTTCAACATTTCAAGACAGCTGTTGTCAGAATTGATTATAGGACACAGACACATCGCTGCGAACCGTAAGACTGTGAAAAGACCCCTTCGCCGTCAAAGCCAACGGTGAAAGTTCATGATTTAGCACCGTCAACCCGAACACAGCCGCTAAGGTTTGTGTTTAGAGACTGAATGGCCCTCAAAAGAGGACCATCAATGCCATACTCCTGCAGAACACTCCAGAGTTTACCGCGAGGGATTCGGTCATATGCCTTTTCCAAATCTACAAAACAACTTTAGATGGGTTTGGCATACTCCCAAGCCTTCTTAAGTACCGTTCTTGTACTTCTACCGGAACGAAAGCCGCACTGTTCATCCCCTATCCTGGGCGCGGCTCCTGGGCATAGGTCTAGAACGCGCTTCCAACACCTAAACGTAGGTTTCCCCGGGGAGTCTTAAAAGAAATGTGCCCATGTAGTTGAAGCAATCACTCTCTAAGCTTACTGGCAAGGGTTTATACTTGGCGTAATATTAGACAGTAAGCTAAGTTAGATATTTAGTTTCAGAACCGCATTAGAAAAGCGGTGCTAGCCATTTGCACTTGCAGGAGGGTCCTCGTCTGTGTACAGACCCATTCTAACATAGGGTATCCTTGTTCGGTGGCCAGCATTACGAAACATAGTCAATCTTAAAAAGATAAGTAGTACACAAAGATCTGCGTGCATTTGCATTACGGGGGCACTTCGCCGCACACCTTCAGCCGCCATGGAAGCAATGCTGCAGCTACTTCCCATGGACATTTACGGGAAGCTGACGGCTAAGAAGTGATACCTTACTGCTGGTCCTGGAACCAGTTGATGCTTGTGGCAAATCGGTTACTCCTGGTCCTGGAACCAGTTGATGCCCGCGGCAAAGCGGTTTAGCTGGTTTATGCTGACGCCATTCGGTTCGCTAACGTTGTTGCAGACGCTAGAACACCACACGAGCAGACGAGGTGATGTTTCCTTCCCCCATACATCTCCTGCAAAGATCATTGTTTGGAGTAGGCCCATCCTGTAGGCGTGTGTGTCAATTGCGCAGTGTTTAGTTATGAGGAGCTAAAACACGATTATGAAATTTTGATCAAATTTACCAGCTCAAATTTCTTAGCTTTTTGTGTTTGACTTTGTGACTTAAACAGTGAGCCTCAAATGAATGAGGGATTATCCAACGCCTGACAAACTGCTCTGAAGTGAATGACGACAAAGTGACTCACTCTGAAGGACATTCATTCAGAAGCGGACGAGGTTTGAAAAAGAAAATTGGAAATCTAGCGTCAATACCATGTTCTTTCGACTTACAAGAAAGCCTAGAGGTAGTGGCTTGCTGTAAGTTATTCCTTCGAAATCGCAGTTTTTTTTTTATTGCAAAGCGGCCCGAATATTGGCGAATTCCAACTCCCAGCAATCATTCTGGTATTCCTGGTGTTTCTAGACGTCCTGCATGTCTTCGTTCGAGATGGTTGAAATTAGACTCTTCTTCTGCTGTCGATACACTCAACTGACCAAGTCATGTCATGGGTCTTCCTGATACACAGCAGAAGTTATCATAGGGCGAAATTATCGTTTTACACTACATTCTGCTCTCTTCATTGCAGTCTTCACATCAAACTTGTTCTTGTTACGAGTCAAGTCAGGAGTCACATCCAGTGTATCATTCTTCCTCTTCTTCTCATCGTTTTGTGTGTCTCTGCAAACTGTAACTGTTTCTGTGCCAAATTCTTTCTTCTTCCTTGACTGGCGCTAAAAGTCCGAGTGGACCTGAACCACGATAGATACGATAGCCAGCTGCCACGCCAATTTGTCCCAGATTCTTTTCCACTTGTGAGCGCAATATGCACTGTTTGCGTCCTCCATTGCGTTGTCCCAGTGGTTCAGACTCGAAGACTCTCCGGGCTAGAGCAGTGTTGTCCATGCGCTCTACAGAGCCTAGTCCTCTTAGGCGTTGAATCCGCAGACGTCTGTCACTGAATCTTCTCCTCCAAAAACCATCAACGCAAACAGGACCAACGATTCCAAGCTCTTCCTCATCTGCTCTTGAGATTGTCCCTGCCTCCACGCCAAAGAGCAGGACAGGGATGATCAATGTGTTATAAAAATTAGCTTCAACCTCTGAGGGCCAAATATTCCAAGTTCTTCCTTGTCTGCTCTTGAGTTTATACCTGCTAAAGAGCAGTACGGGATGATCAATCTTCTTCTTTCTTTTAAACGACGGGGCTACGATCCGAATTTTGGGGAGCATAACCCTCCCCCACTGATCCGCCTGTTTGGTTCGCCGATACGACCTCAAGAAATATCAGCAGGCCTCCCTATCTCGGATCACTTCATCACTGAGGTCGATCAAATGCTGGTGTTTTTGCATTTGTGTGATCCAGGAGCTTTTAGGCCTGCCTCTCTGTCGCGCTTGCGCTGGAACGTTTATTGATATTGCCTTTTTAACGGGGTTCGAGGGATCTCTCCTTTGAACATGGCAATACCAACTGAGCCGTTCGTGCTCTACTTTCTTGGATATGGGTTCTTTGACGTGAAGGCTTCCTCGGATCTTTGAACTTGTTATTCTCTCGAGCTTTGTTACTCCCGCCGTCATGCGAAGCAGCTTCATCTCAGTTGCCGTTAATTTGCTCTCATACTTTTTGTACGCTGTCCAACATTGTGCACCGTATGTGAGCGCCGGACGCACAACGGCGGTCCTTTCAGTTTAGGGGGCATTTTTCGGTCACAGAAGATGGCTGAGTTTTCCCGCCACTTCATCCATCCTACGCTTACGCGATGGTTGATATCGTCGTCACAGGTTCACAGGTTCCAAATCTTTTTTTTTTTCCTCATGAGTGTGGCAATGAAAATCATGGGCCATTTGAACCCAATGTCTCCCATCTTTTTCCAGAACTCAGAGGGTATCTCGTCCGGCGCAACCGCTCTTCGTTTTTTGGAGGCTTTGACCGACTTTCCAACCTCTTCGACAGTAACGTCGGGTACTGCATCGTAGTTGGGGACGGCTTCTGGAAATTATATCCGAGGAAACTGTTCGTTTAAAAGCTCTTCACAGTACTGTCGCCACTTGTGTGCTATTTTTGCTTCTTCCACAAGAAGCTGACTTTGCGCACCGTCAATGAACTTTGGTGAACGAATTTACTGGGCATTCCTCCTTCTTTGAGTTGCCATTTTGAAGATAGTTGTGCCCCTGTTCAAGATGTTTTGCCGCAGTTCATGGTTTGCCTGGTTCCTATCCGCAGCCGAAGAAGATATTTCCTCCAACTCCCTCCAGACTCTTAGTCTGAATTTGGGCGCACTTCTTCTTCGCTACACGTTTCCAACGTCTGTAGTCCATTTCAAGGCGAGCTTTTTCAATGTGTTACATAAAATTAGCTTCAACCTCCGAGAGAGGGCTCTGCTACTCAAGCTCCTCTTGCGAAACACCCACTGGCGAGCGTTATTCTGCGTTTAATCTCGGTACTAGTGATGTTCGTACAGTTTACTTGGTGGACGAAATCCTCGACACCTCAAAAGACTATCAAAAGCATGAAATTATTCTCAAACAGCCAAATGTCCTCCACTAGAAGGTAGTGCATAACGACACAACTCGATTCAATGGGTCCCATTGGCTCCGCCTTTCCCAATTTCGTCCTCGGTTGTTGGTCTTTTTAAATTAAAATTGCGCTCATAAATTGCTGGAGACCTCATGTGGACTTGCGATTGTGATCCATCCGACTGGGGTAACGATTGTTCTTGAAAACACACCCGTCGTCTTGAGTACACAGGCTAATGATTAATATTAAATATTATCTCTCCAGCAATCAGTTAAATACTTCTTTCCTCAGAAACTGGTTCATTTGAGTTTACTTGCACACCGTTGCTGGTCTAATCTTCAAGGTGGTTCGGCTGTATTGTGCGAAAGATTATCCAAATCCACAAAGGAAAAGTTCTGTGGAAAAGTACGCCAGGCAAAGTTTGCGAGCAAATAAACTCAATTTAAAATGTATCAAATGACGCTTCAGAATTAATCTTATTTTAATGACATCCACTCCACCTGAATCCTAGCAACATCCATACTTTGCTATCCCACAACTCTCCGATGTCTAAATCTCTAATTTTGTTCAAAAATCCATCATTCCTCTCGGGTCACGCGCAACACCCTCCTCCACCACGCTCAAGACCTTTCTCTCGGACCCTCCTCTTGGGGACAGTCTATTTCCGGGGATCCTTGGGCCAGAAAATGAATCGACAGTAAATCTAAAGAGCATTCTTTTGTCATAAATGCCCGCCCCTCACTGACGCGCACCTTCTAAATGTTATGTTCTCCATTTCAGGTCGTCATGTACCACATGATGGAAGTGTATAATCAAATTGGCATTAACAATATTATTGTCTCCGATGTCCTGAGCGGATTCGCGTCCTTCTTCGTGGTCGCCTTGGGGGGCACATTCATCGGTAAGTTAATGCTGCCCAATTACATCGCTCTTTTACGACCCGCCCTTCATTTCAGGTGTTATATGGGGCATCCTGACTGGACTGGTGACCAGATTCACTGTCAACGTTCGCGTCATCGAGCCCATATTCATATTTGTGATGGCCTACCTGGCATACCTGAATGCGGAAATCTTCCACATGAGTGGAATCCTGGCGTGAGTATCCCGACCAGTCCACCTCTTCGCCTCTATCTAAAATGCACTATTCTCTTCATTGCAGTATCACCTTCTGCGGGATAACAATGAAGAACTACGTTGAATCGAATATATCCCAAAAATCGCACACAACGGTTAAGTACGCACTTAAAATGTTATCGAGTTCATCGGAAACGATTATCTTTATGTTCCTCGGAGTGGCTACAGTTAACGACGAGCATGTCTGGAATACGGTCTTCATTGTCCTCACAATCGTGTTCTGTTCAGTGTATCGAGTTATTGGCAAGTACAATTGAAAATGTGAAATGCAATTTGTGATGTTAACCGTTTCCATTCATTAACTCTAGGAGTTATCATTCTCACTGCAATGGCGAATAAATTCCGTCTGCACAAGCTTTCGAATGTTGATCAATTTGTTATGTCCTACGGCGGGCTGCGTGGTGCCGTGGCATTCGCTCTGGTCCTCCTGATCGATTCGGATCACGTAAAGCAGAAGGAAATGTTTGTGACAACAACAATTGCTGTGATTTATTTCACAGTCTTCTTACAAGGCATCACCATAAAGCCGCTGGTTAAGTTTTTGAATGTTAAACGTGCTTCCAAGAGGAAACCAACAATGAATGAAAGGATCCACGAGAGGGTAAGTGCAAATTGATACACAATTTATGCAAATTAATTCAGAATGAACGCGATGTTCCATGGGACGGGTGAGAGCCCGCCAGCTTGCGGTGTAGTAGAAACTAAAAAAACGTGCTGTTTTCTTTTTCAGTTCATGGATCATCTTATGGCGGGAGTCGAAGACATTGTTGGGAAGACTGGTAACTACAACGTGCGTGACAAGTTCAAGCGATTCGACAATCGTTTCATTCGTCCACTTCTCATCAGGGACTTGAAGGTGAGTACAGCCAAACGATGTTCAACAGCATCTCAATGAAACCCTTCCCCCTTATCAATTGCAACAAGCAATCTCAAACAATCAACAATCAATTCTTCGACAATATGCCCTTGCAATTACTTGAAAATGCCATCGAGCGAAATCAGCACACAGCACGCATGCAACAGATGCTAATGGCGCCGCCATCAACGCCAAGAGGCTCAACGAAACTCACAAAAGACGAAGACGACGAGGAAGGACTTTAGACTGAAAAATTTGAGAAAAAATGCATTGGCTTTGATTGGTGACTCCACAAATTCCATCCTTTCATCCATTCCCCGCCATTCAATGAAGCTCCGAACAATTTACTAACTCACAACTGTTTTCCATTCTTTCTTCGTCCATTTGCCTCTAGGGTGCCGAGCCGAAAATCATTGAAACCTACTCCAAATTAACGATGCGTGACGCAATGGAAGTGATGAGACGCAATCCATCGACGATTGGACAAATTTCCGGAACTGAGTCGATGAGCGCTTTGTTCAGGAATTACACCAGTAATTGTATAGGTGGAAGGTGGGCGCCGCAGAACTTGTTTCCGACTTGGTAAACGAATTTTAGTCAACATTTTAAGTAACGACAGTGCATGCAAAATTCTTTCTTATCAACAACATCGGGTCGATGGAGTGAATTAACAAACATAATGCACATTGTTAAATATCCAAGCGGAAGACTAACGATTTTTCATTGAATTTGTTTTTCTTTTTCCTTTTACAGTAGAAGCATGTACACAAATGACAACAATTTGCATAAGTAGTTTTGGGATCGATTTTGATCTGATGTAGCAGAGTTTGTAGTTTTTTTTCGGATCGATTTAAGTAGTTGAACATTTCTCAGATAGTTTGCTGATGTTCTTGGTGTTTGGGCGTATTTTCCACCACTGCATTGGTTTAAATATTGTGTTGGTTTGCGCACAGCACTCTTGGAAAGGGGTTGAGTGTCAGAGAAATCTTTAGGGATGAGGTTAGGTCGTCGGAGGCTGCATAGAAACCAGTCTGAGGCCAAGCTGAGCAAACTTTCGCCAAGTGTCAATTGATGGAGTTTATAAGCTGACTGATTAGCAGCAGCGTCTTGCTTAGTTTGGCGACTCCAAGTTGTTTCCCCTATCTTCTTCGTGTTTACAGCACTAGGTGGAGTCGTTGAAAGGAAAATCACTAGCGTGCCGTGCATTTCTGATTCTGTTCAAGCAGAGTAAGAGCGCGGGACCATTTTTCATTCGGAATGAGGCACCTGGTGCCTTCCTTCCATCAACGCTTTGCGGGCTTTGTAGCCTGAGCCTTTTTATGTTGCCTTCCTTCCATCAACGCTTGGCGGGCTTTGTAGCCTGAGCCTTTTTTATGAGTTTTGTTGTAGCGATTAGTGTGCATTGTTTTCAGCGGCTGTGGTCTCCTACGATGGTTATATCGCGTCCCCGAGACGTGGGAGAACCAAAGGAGGAAGTGGTTGCTGAAGAAGCTAGGCCAAGGTCCACCTCGAACTATAGCGCCGTCCGTCTTTCCACTTTGAAGACTCTGTAACATTCTGGTAGATGCCCGTAATGCGTATGTTAATGCCGCTGGAATACACTCTCTAAAGAAGCACCATTCTTCGTGCAATGCCGATTGTAACCCTCTCGGGTCACGTTCGCGTGACTTAGAGTTGACTTAGAAGTGAACTTGAAAGAGTGCGTAGTGTGAATGGCCAAAGTGGATTGATCCTTTGTGCAAAACGCTGTATATATGCTTATCTGATAAAACAAGGATTTCAGACAGACACATGACGGTCGTGGGATGAGATTGAGAAAATGTTGGTGTCTGGTCTTCTCCGAAACAAGCCACCGGACATAAACACATTGATACAGCCACTGAACTAGTCAGTCACTCTACAGTATTCTTTGACTTTCTTGCGACAAAAGAGAGCCGTGATAGGAGGACAGTAACACATTGATGCAGCCACTGAACTAGTCAGTCACTCTACAGTATTCTTTGACTTTCTTGCGACAAAAGAGAGCCGTGATAGGGTCTTGGCCGTGATAGGAGGACAGTAACACATTGATACAGCCAGTGAACTAGTCAGTCACTCTTTTTGTATTCTTTGACTTTCTTGCGACAAAAGAGAGCCGTGCTAGGAGGACAGTAACACATTGATACAGCCAGTGAACTAGTCAGTCATTCTACAGTATTTTTCGACTTTCTTGCGACAAAAGAGAGCCGTGATAGGAAATGGTATCACTACCTTTGAAAGCAGCATTGTCTGTTTTCATAAACGTAAAAAATCTGCGCTAGTGCCATCCCAATTCATTCCTTGAACACACACTCGCTGCAGAATGTCTGCTGGCCTTCTTAGTACAACAGAAATGGCTGCGAAACGAATGGTTCGGAATTTTCAATCTAATGACGAATAACACTAAATTTACAAAAAAAAGCAATGACTGTACGTCATCGATGACATATCGACATTTCATGAACAGTTCATGCAGTTCACCGAAGATAGTACGATCTTAACTCAGTCCTCGTCCTTGTTAGACTGATGTTTAGGAAGACACCCTATTTCATTATTCACCGGAAGTTTCCCTAAGACAAGTGGGAGCACTCATATTTGTGGATTGGTTCTTTCGCATTACTGCTCGGAAGGGGAGCAATCAACAGCACTGTGTACGATTTGCTCCACTTCTACCCAGAGACATATCGATTTCGAGCTTCCCAAGTGCACGTCGAATTGGTTCATGCTCGACAGTGGTTTATTTTATGTGCATTCTGGACTTAATATGCACTCCTCTTCATTGTACTGTAGCTTAGAGCCACTCGGATAACAAATATTTGAGGAAAGCCTTACACTCGTGAAGTGTGACTTAAGGGGTAACTTGGACCACACTAGGTCCATTATCCCCCACATCCTTACGACTTGGATTTTAGCACGTTATTCAATGTTAAAATCTTCCACAGGCGGGATTATTTGAACAGTTGATTATTCCACTTATCATCTTATTAATTGAAGAAATGATTTTAGCACGTTGATCAGAAAGGATGGATGGCGAAGCAATCCACAGTTTCCAGTAACAAGAAATTCAGGCGAATAATGTTAACAAACCCATGCTTTATCACTTAAATTGAATAAGATCCTGTGAAATTCCACGTGTACCACCTGTACCACCTACAACCCAGCGCCTGGGGCTTCACAAACATTCAAACTTTCAAATTACACTATTAGTCGGTTGACACGACGATCTCGGGTGTTGTGTAAAGGGGCGATAAGTATGTGAAGTTAGGTGAACATGACTGACGACACATCCAGTCCTCTCTGATCCTGATTGGATCCCTTATACTATCACTGTCCGGTAATTACTACGCCGATTCCTAGCTAGCCAAAGGACTTACTAAGCCCTATGAAGTACCTACTGGCATCCTAGTGGCCTATCCTGAAATGATGCGTTCCATTGCTGGATCATGACCAGAAAACCAATTTCTTTCAATCCAGAATCCTGAAAATCTGACATTTCTTCTAGACTGATGAATGCGTAGTTGCCTGGCGTGCTTTTCCTTGTTCTTGCATGGGCTGGACAAGTGCCGAGGTAATGTAGCTTACTTCCTTCTTCCTCATCCCTGCGGCTACTGCAGAAGTCGTTGTGGGGCTCTCCTATTCTTCCAGCCTGTGCGACATGCTGGCAGTGGGCCACGACCTTAATGATTTCCTTTCTGTTTAGTTTTAGGAGTGCACTTTATTTTTCTTCACAGCAGATGGCGAATGAAAAGATTCCATGTGCTACGTCAATATCTTCTTAGGCATTCATTGAAGGAAATCTTTGAACACTTGTGCTGGAACCACTTAAATACATTCTAAGAAAATTATAACAAGTGTGCCTTACTCTACCAAAGGCCCTTCGAATAACACAATCCCCGCTTTCTTCAACAATTCAACTTTTCGCTTTTTGTTAGTTTTTTTTTTTTTTTTTGTATACAGACCATTTAGCTTGAATTACGAACCAAATCGACATCACCTGACGAGATTCGAGAAAACGCAAGATGCACAAAATGCTTAAAATTCGTTTACCGAACCCAATCGAGCAAGCACTACTGTGAATCACAGTGCTTGCTGGTGTATTTCGTCCTTGTTTCGTTTCAGTTGTTGGTTTTCGTTTTGTTAATATTGTAGTTTTGTTTTGGTGTTGATTTGTTGCTTTCTGTTGAATGGACTTCTAATAGGGGGAGAGACACGAGTGTAAATTATTAAATTGGCTTTGAACTAACAGACAAAAATGCTTTTTCTACATTAACTCTTATTGGCAATTGATTAGAAGTCCAAGCTTTACGTTTATTTTTCTGTTGTCGCCTCGATCGATTGGATTTACGGTACTAATGATTTGTTCTTTTAGCCCAAGTCTTACGAATTTAGAAAGCACGTGCTCTCGCAATCTGGACATGCACGAGCTGGACTATAATCCATCCAAGAAAGATCTAACCGATGCAAGAATCCACCATTTGCTGGCCGAGGAGTTGAAACCGTACAGAAGGGTATGTATTGTGATTTTACAGATTGTTTATCTTTTTTCTCTTTGTTTCTGAAGACAATGTTGTCTCGTTTGTTGAGAGGAAGAGTCAATAGTTTGAGGGAATCGGTCAACAATACATCGTATATCGGATGGATGATAAATGAGGTTCCATTTGCACAAAACGTCCTGAATCTTGGATTGGACGCGAAGCTAAGCTGGACACTCAATATCCAGGAACGTGTTAAAATGACTTCCATTGATGTAAGATGGGCATAGAGTGCAAAGGGGGGCTGTTTGCATCAGTAGTCAGACATATACTGCTGTATGGTGTCGCGATTCGGTGACCCGCGGTGGAAAAGAACATTAACCTCTTACCCATAAGAGTTTCTCCAAGGAAAAAGTTTGATCTCTTCAGTGTCGACCTGAGCCGTGCAACCATCTAACCACAAGCGTACCGCCTTCCTCTGCACTGAAACTTTACGGTAACACAGGTTCAACAATCTTTCGTTGTCACAAGCCTTCCAAAGACACAACGGCTGAGGAGAGTACTCCTTAATTTCATGTCTGTAATGACATCTCTTTTGAGGTCGCTAACGCGACTCCCGGAACACCAGCTGCTGTAAATATAGAATACGTGCGACACTCAGACAGCACTGTCTGGCGCTTTGATAGAAAAGTCCAACAGCGGAGAGAGTCAGTTTAATGCTACATTCTCCGGCTGAACTTTGACTTTAATCGGCCGTTCCCACCGAGTTTGAAGTGGTTTCGCCCTCAATTTTGAAGTCACTCGTTCTCAATTTTTAAACGGCCCCCAGAACAGCTGTCTATGATGTGAGAACACCAGAAAATAAAATTAGAAAAAATTAGCAAATTAACAGAGTTCCTGTAGGCTTCTTCATTTTGACAACCTCTCAGGGACGGCTGCAACTGGGTTTATCAGACACCGCGAGGTGACCAGACCCCGAAAATGTCAGACGGAACCTGGTAGGTTTGGAGAAAATTGATGAAACCTAACGGGTGGGAGCGTAGCATAAATTCGCGGCAGTCCCACGTCTATGACTTGCTGCTATAGCCGTAGACGTGGGACTCCAAGTCATGACTATAGAAGCAACATGATTTATGCATACTTCGGCTTCATCATTCGCTAAACGCTTCCTTCTCGGTGATCACAAATGCCCCACTGGCAGTCCACTGTTTTCTTCCTATAATGTCAATATCCTTGGCGTATGCGTGACTTGTGAAAGCTCGTGTCGCCGCCTTTGACGCCTGAGTAAAGAACGATCCTCTGGATGGTAATGACAAAAAAGTCGCACGACAGAGGCTCGCCTTGTGTTAACTCTCGTAAAAGCTTTCGATAGCAACTATTGACAACTTTCAGTTTATAACTGGCCGATGTAGGCCATCCCGAGTTTACACTGATATCGACGAATCTGCCTGTCGAAAGAGAAGGGTTTCAGTTATTTACGCCACAATGATAATTCGATATCGAATACGGTGATTCCTATGCGTTGCCTTCCCTAGGACACCACCATCTTCTGGCCCGCATGACCCCTAAAGTGTCAATCACGCACGAGTGGTCTCCAGGCAACTCGATCCTCCGCCATCGACTCTACCTCGTCAGGAATCATGCCCAAGCATTACGAGGCGAGTTTTTGACTTGGTCCAACCATATCGTCCTGGGTCTGTCAAGCGGTCACCAACCTGAATCGCATTCGACGACCGCCTCGGATGCCCTGATGATGGGGACATTCGTGACACGTGATAAAACAATAGACATTTAAATATTGGGTCTGTCACTTTCCGTCTTTCTATTTCAGTAAGGGCGTTCTGCATCGACCGGAACAAATGGTAGTCAGAAGGGACAAGGTCTGGGCTATAAGGCGAGTGGGGTAAAACTTTCCATCCACTGCTTTCCAAATAGTTCTTAACCGGAATAGCAGCGTGGGGCCGAGCGTTGTCGTGATGGAAAATTATTGCCTCGTGTCTGGTCGCATATTCCGGGCTTTTTTCGACTACTGCTCTCTTCAAACGGATTAAATGGTTTCACCCGGTTTTAGCAGCTCATAATACAGCACACCCTTCTGATCCCACCAAATACAGAGCATTATCTTCGTGCCCTGGATATTCAGCTTTGCCGTGGCTGGTTGGCCGGGTTTCACATATGATTTTTTTTGCGCTTGGGGTGTCCCTTTTTCATCACCAGTAACAGTCCGACTCAAAAATGACTTCCTTTTGTGGCGTTCCAGCATCATTTCGGACATGCGAAACCGCCTTTCGACGTCTCTCGGCTTGAGTTTATGTGGAACCCAATTTCCTTGTCTTTGAATATATCCAGCTGCTTTTAAATGTTTTAAAATGGCTGCTTGATTCTGCGGGCTCTTCTTGTGTTTGGCAACAATCTTCATAGAGTAATGCTCCCAGTTCTTCATCGTCAAACTTTTTTGGCTGCCCAGGACGTTCATCGTCTCCCGAACCAAAATCACCACTTTTAAATCGTGCAAATCACTTGGCATATTCGCTCAGCTAGCGCATGTAAGACTTCCACCAAAAAACGATGACTCTCGGCAGCAGTTTTCTTCATTTTAAAGTATTAAAGAAGAACTCCCCGCAAAAATACTTTTTCAGGCACAAACTTCGACATATTTAAGTGAAAAAAACGACTGTTGTTTACGCTTCAAACGAATGACATATACCGAAATGACGTACGATGACAGTAGCCTTCCAACGCACGTTCCAATGGAATAATACAAGTTACGCCATCTCTAAAAGTAAATAGTTACAAACACTGAATTAACCTCACCAGCTTTCAGCAGATATTGACTCTTCCTTCTCAAAAAGAACAAAAACACGGCATGAATACGAATATCAGAGTTACTGCGCTAAATTGAAACACACTCACCATTCACCACACTCTTTTGCTCCACACAAAGTACAAGTCTCCATGGTTTACACATTCTTTCGTTCACTTTTATTCAATTAGTTTCGAATTTAAAGTTGTACATACAAACACATAAAAGAAAATGCAACCACACACATTTTTTAGCAGATATCGCTTCCAATGAATAGATATTAATATAAAATATTTTTTTTATTTTTCTCTTCCCACTTTTTTTTTTATATCAAATTACAAAAATAAACGTAATTGTTTGATAACAAAACGCAATTGGCTTCAACAATATTTTTATGTTCTGTAAATCGCATTGCAAATTATCGACTATCGAAATACGAAACAAAAACAAATGAAATCTATTTCTCAACAAAAAATCAGGCATCTATGGCGATGGTACGCAATTGGATGATACTTACTCTTCTTAATGTTTATCAATGAATCCTTTTTAAATGTGTATTTATCAATTATTTCAATTAAACCTTGTTGTCTAATAAAACTAATTAATAAATAATCTATACGAAACCAAAAAAAGATAATAAATTCCTTGTTGTGTGACTAAATGTAAATGTTGAAGATGTGAAATTTAATTTTATTGAATTCAATTCACCACGGTTTTGGAGTTGTTTTCAGTTTCAGTTTTTCTATGGAATTTCCTCGTATTTATTTATGCATTCTTAAAGCGCACATTTTACTGTATTTCTTTGAGTTGGGCATTCTTTGAGTTCCTTTATCGTTTTGCAATCAGTTTGGCTTTTTAGTTGGTATTTTTAAGTTTAAAAGTGCTTTAGGCTTAACAATCGTTGACTGGAAGAGAAAATGTGAAACAAACAACAACAGCTGCTCGTATGTTTGCAATTATTTTTGCGAAAACATGTGGATAGTTTGAAAACAGATTGAATCGATTAGTGCGTTGTGCCCAGAGATAATGGAGGAAGAGATGTGTCATTTCTAGATTCATCTGACAGCGTTTTTTCATAACCTTTCCACAGATAGGCGTCTGTGAATACGTGTGAGCTAAGCGAAGCTGATTACTCCCGCCAAACACCATTGCGTTGCTCTATACTCCTAAGTGAGATGAAGTAGGATGAGTGACTTAAGAGCACAACCGTCGAAATCTTAGGGGAACTGCGATGGACTGGGGATATTCATTCCACTGGAAAGACGAATATCTCTTCCTTCGAACTTATCCCTGGTTCAAACATTACACTTTCCGTTGCAATTTATTTCATGGCTGTAGCGCGTTTTGTTTCAAGCTAAGTTCGGAATTAGAGGATAACAGTCTAAATCTTAGGTGGACTGCGATGGACTGGGGGTATTCCACTGGAAGGACGAATATCTCTTCCTCCATTATCTCTGGTTGTGCCCCTGCGAAAACAGAGAGCATCGCCCGTACATAATGAATATTGCAATAGACGCCTTAAACTGCCGCTGTCCGGCTTAAGACACGCCTACTTGCTCCACTTCACTTGCGCTGGATTGTGGCTCTTCTGGCTGCATGATGTACGCAAAGTATTCAGTAAGCTCAAATTTCTTAAGCCCTAGCTCCTACCAGTCCTTGGGTGTTTCTATGACATCGAGCTGGCATAAGTCAGCTAGTCATCTGCAAATAGACAGCATTTTCCTGTGTCAGTTGGATGTGGCTGATCTGCCGTGTAGATGTTGAAAAGCCACGGTCCCAGCCTTGATCCTTGTGTAACTCCCGGTGCTCCGCTCTGTTGACCTGCCGCCTTCAACTGAGACGTAGAATCTTCTGGGATGCAGAAAGCTATAAATTATTCTGATGCATGAATTCCGCGGACATAGTCTAGTGATTATATTTTTCCCCAGTTTTGCGGCTAATGATCTGAAATATCTGTCGCGTTTGTTCTAGCAGGGTGTTTTATAACTTTGGTTAGTACATAGATACTGCCTGGTTAAGCTTTTGTTCGGACTTGTGTAGTCTTTAAGTGTCCAGAAATATATTGTGCCTCAGAGGGCATAGTGTTTCTGAACGCTGTGGTGTCCGCCCCATCTGTTATCATTAACCATGCGTGTAGAGTGTCCAGATGTCTGTGGATAAGTTACAAAACAGTCACTCCAAATGTCCACTGCTCACAAGCGAACACAGGACGAACGACAAACCACCAACTCCCTGTCCCGACAAAAACCGATTGCCTTACACGAATGGACATGAGAAAAAGTCTTGTTAATACCTGACATCTTGACCTCTCCAAGCTGAGAGCTAACAGCTACCAGCTAAACGCTGTACCTCAATTAGTCAACTAAAGCGTTGCTGAGATTCACAAAAGCACAGCATACGTCCGTACGCTACCGTCGTCCCCAGCCACCCCCTAGCCAAATTCACCGAAGCTGACATTTATATAAAACAGTCTCCGTGACACGCAGTGCCCGCTAAAAGTTTTTACTACAACGCAAATCGAGGAGGTTCATCTGAATCTGATGTTTGGTTGATTGATCGGCCTGTACTGTACACATCCATGTTCAGGTGTGAAAACGTGTCAAAGAGGTGGTTGATGTATAATATTTCCGCCAAAGTATCCTCTTTCGAAACATTCTCCATTTCATCCCTTGATCTCCAAAGCACACTCAACTTGGGTGGTTAAACTTAACGAAATCTACTTTTATTCACACCAGATGGTGTGTTCCCTTCAAATGAACTCTCACACTCAATTTGTATTCACGCCACCCAGAATGTTCATTCATTTGAAATGCTCTCTGGGAAGCTGGAGCTGTTTAAGCAGGTTGCTAATGCCATAAGGTGTCATCTTCGCATGACTATCGACCTTCCTTGTAGCAGTATTTCCAAGGACATACACAACTGGAAGCATGTATTTCACGGCAATTCAGTGGTTTGGTCTTCTGTTGCTGCTCAAAAGAAAAACTGTTTCTTTTGAACATCTCCTCCAGGTAACACAGAGTAGACTATGTGTTATCCTGGCTAAAAACACCAAGAAGTCTCTTCTTCTTTCTTTATTTGTCCGGGTGGACCTGGGCCTCACCCAACAAGCCTCTCCAACTATCGCGAACTATCTGCCTCCAGTTTCACACGCCAAGTTGGTTTGAGGTCCTTCTCCACTTGAGTGGAGGCCACCTTAAACGCCATATGTGTCCCAAAAAAGAAAATGCTCAAATAAATTTGTATACGTCTTTATTGACTTGTGTACAAATAACGAGTGAGACTACATCTATTAACTAACCTTTTACACAGATAACAAACAGTACTTAACTTAAACAAAATAACAAAAAGAGAACAAAACAGAAGTTGTAGATCGATGTTGTAGAAGTACGAAGTTGTATCGATGGCTTCGGTTGAAACTTGGCTGTGGCGTCCTTCATTTTGTGCATAGCAGCATCACGTGAGTTCTTTGGCTTGGCGCGTGCTTGGACAATCACAAGCACATGGCTTCGGCTTGGCTTGGTTGTACCGCTTTTCATCCAATGCATAGCAACATCACGCGAGAGCCTAGGCTTGGCTTGGCTTGGTTTTACCGCTCTCCATCGATGCACACCATTATCACGCGAGTGGCTTGCACGCGTGTTTGGATAGTAGTAGAAACACTGCCAAGTACAGTCTGCACCGAATGCCGATAGTAAGCCATGTTACTCAGTGTCTCCTGTTGCCTCTGCCCAGAGCTGAGGTGTCCATACGATCTACATGGCCCAGCCACATTAGGCGGTGGATCCGTGGACTGCCTGTCTGCCCTGGCCAGGCTTATGTCGCTGTACAGCCCTTACGTTTCTTGGTTGAATCTTCCCCTCCAAAAACCGTCAACGCAAACTGGACCAAAGACCTCACGCAGAACTATTCTCTCGAAGAGACCACGGACTTCCTCCTTCGCTTTTGAGATTGTCCATGCCTCCGGCCCTACAGCCGGGCTGGAATGTTCAAGGTTATATATAAAGTCAGCTTGATCCTTCAAGAGATGAATCTATTACTTAATTGAAACAGCGGTTGGCAAGAGTTCCTCTGCGTTTGATCTCGGTACTGTTGTTGTTTGTACTGTTTTTCTGCGGCGCCGAGGTAGATGAAGTCCTTAAGTCCCTCTAAGTTATAGCTGCCCATCGTGACGCTCTGTTCAGGCAGTCGATGTTGTGTGCCCTTACTTGAGCACGGCACCCGTCTCAATGCCAGCAAACGCCTCATTGACGGCTCGCTGTGCTGTGCCAAACACGTTAATGTCATCCGCGGTCTTCTGGGAGATCGTGCCTCAAGTGTTGGCGTGTGAGTCTACACTTTGACTAAAATTTTCTTTGACGTTGCAGGTCTCGGAGAATTCGTTACCGTCCTCGATCGAGAAGCGACATCATCACATTCACAATCGTGCTTCGTGCACAACCGGACGAGTTTGGCAGGAATGTCAAAACTAGACATGGCGTTGTATAGCTCGTCTCTCTGCACGCTGTCATATTCGGCCTTTAAATCGATGGATAGAATTGATTTGGGTGTTTTTTTGAGTATCTTCCGTAGTGTGAAGATCTGGTGCATGGTGCACTAAGAAGCCTTGTCGATGTTTCCCTATTTATTGGAATTGACACAACTTTAAGTTTTCAAAACGTCACTGCTTTGCATTTGGCAGTGGCATGACATTTTCTGTCGCCGGGATGTATTAAAGGACACAGCTTGTAGGTTATCGTCCTCAAAAGTATTTGTTGGCCCCGTCAAAACCTTGCCAACAGCTATCTCCTTTCCTTTAGTTTCGTGTCACCTCAATAACCGATCGGAAAAGGGTTTCTTCTGTTAAATCTTCTTAAGTTTTTACACAACGTATTCAGTTTTGTTTATTTAATACTCAACAATCAACTATTCCATTTTAACATTAAGATAAAATTAAGTTTCAATAAATAGATTTGAAAATAAAAAACATAGTAAAACAAATAAAGATCCCCAACACTACTCGAACATTGTACTGTTTTTAAATTCTAATTTCGAATTTAATTTCAATCACTCTCCAGATGGCTTTAGTTGTGTTAATTTCATTTAATGTGTAATTGTGTTTATTTCACATTTTCTGTTCACTTTGTAACGATTGTTTACGTAATTGGATTGCTTCACGTCTGCGCTTCCCTTTTGATTTAATAATTTTTGACTAACAATGCACTAGATGGTTCCTCTTTTTCAGGATCAAACGATCCTTGTGGTTATTTTGATTTTTCGTTGTTCCTTAAGAACTTGTTTCACTTTCGGGTTCCTTCGTTGATTCGTTTCTGTATTGTACTTTACCCTTGAGTGTGACGCGGCTTGATGACAGTTTCTAATTCATTTTTGTACTATATTTACAGCATCGCCGATTGAGCTATAGCCGACATGCCGTGGATGACAGAGACTTGTCAACTCAGGTAAGATCAGCAATTAAATGGAAGACTTATAATTATTTTGAATCCTAAATAAAACACATACCTAACATGGAAAGTGCCTGACCTTTTGGGGTAAATGTTGTCCACTACAGTAAGACGTACAAGGTCCATTCTATCACCCTTATTCGGACGAACCTCATAAGCCACAAGAGCATGGTGAGTCACAAATTGTGAAGTGTTCGTATGCTGAGCAAAATCTCACAGCTGTGAGCATCGAAATTGTGATGTACATCACAAGGGGGAAATATACACAAAAACATTTTACTTTACACTTCTCTCGACTGCATGAATGTGGGAGAAGAAAAAAGGAAAAAAGTGCTTGACATGAAAACGAATTCACCACACCATGGTAACTATTCTTGTGAGGGATTTGCCAGAATACCAAATAGCTGAGACCTCACAAGGTAGGCATCACAGACATTTGTGCGTTGTGACCACATCACAACCAGAATAGGGGTGTGAAGCTCTAATTTTGAATCATAGCTTCCTGCGTTGCCACATATTATAACCCAACTAAATGAGAGAGACTTTTGACAGCACTCTGGCTTGGACATCAGATCCGAAACGCCAATTCAGCTGCTGATCCAAAGTTGTGCTGCTGTTGTTTGTACCGCAGGAGGCTTACAGTGTTAACAGACGTTTCATCTGACAGTGTTTTTTTTTTATGCACTTTCTGTCCCGTGTCTGTGAATACGTATGAGCTGTCGAACAGCTGATATCCTTCCCGTTGTGGGCTGAATTAGAGTTCTTATTTTAAATGTCGCTGTTAAATTTCCAACAAATTCCCCTTATTCTCTTAGTCGTGTCAAAAATATGTGTCACTTTGACAAATTTGTATTCTCTTAGTCACTTTAAGTGACATTTGTCACTCGAACGACTATCGTGTGTATTCCCTTAGTCAAATTTCATGAGAAAGTGAGATAGAATGAGAGAAATTTTGTCGCTTGCATTTTTGTGGGTGACGCCAAGCGACGTTGGATAAATATGTAAGTTTCAACCCAAGTTGATTGATATGTCCACCGTTAGTTTTAAAATAACAAATCAACGTTTTGAGTGTCTGGTCTCTTTCATGGAGGATAAATCCAATCACATCAAGAAATCTATTTTGTTTAAGAATACGAAACGTTTGCATTGTCGGCTGTCATTGAAATGTAATCCACCACATACGAGCTCCAACATATCCGTGTTCTGAACCAAAGGCATCCCAGAATTATACAAATTATCAAATGCAACCACCGAATTGAAACTGATCCCAGTTGAAGATACAAATCTGAAGCATATTTTGCTGTTGAATTTTTTTGGGAAGAGAATTTGATTGGTTTTTTTCACATCACTAGAATTCAAGAATACAGATTTTCATGTGAGGTGACATAAAAAAAATGTATCACCTCGTCTGAGTGAGTACGTTAGAGTATGGAGGGGTAAATGGACGAACAACACAGATGTTCGTGAAGTCGATTCATTAAGTTCCCGTTTGAGCAAGTTATAGTCCACTGAATGACTGTGAATGCACTACATAGTGTATGTATTTTTGTATATAAATTATACCTATAAAATGCATTGACTTATAATAAGAGGCGTGTTTTTTTGAGAAACTACTCAGCTCAGTATTACTTTTAAACGCGAAGCAACAACAAAACAAATCACTGAGTAGAATCCACTCAGTCCTCCTCCCCATGAATTCACCCGCAATACCCGTCTCTCCAGGAATGCTCGTCAGTTTACCATTGAGCCTTTTTCCGGACACACAGTTAAATTTATAGACTCGTTCTTCGGCCGCACCGCACGAATATGGAATGCTCTTTCCAGCCTAATATTTCCCACAGACTACAATCCGCATATTTTTAAAACCAATGTGCGCAAGTACCTCCTCTCCTTTTCTTCCTCTATACCTTTGGTCCGTGCTGGGTTTTGGCCCAGGACACTTAAGGATATAAACAATCCCTTGTGCACGCGCTGATTATAGAAAAAAAGATGCTCTCAGCCTCTTCGTTGTTCATACAGCCTCTGCAAAATTCATTCATACAAGGCATGGCCCAGTAATAACACCCTGATGCTCTTATTGGGTCCGTTTTGGGACAGTAACTCTTTGCAGCGCTTGAGGTTGAGTCCTGACCAAATCATTCGAGTTACTGTACATATCCATGTGAACTCGTTTTCAGCACAGAAACGCAATTTCCTGAGATGCCTCTGTAGCCCGTGCAACGTCTAAACCCAATTCCCAATTCAAAATGTCTCCACAATTGAATTAACTGAATTTCTATTTTCAATGTTTCCAGGTCAACTACAAATTACAAATGAACTTCCGGCGAATGTTCAAAGATCGCCAACATCATAAACGCAGTAAAAGAGGTCAAAATAAGGTACTTTCCCATTTCTAACCCAACAAGCAGGCATTTTATCAATCGCATTGAATATCATTTTGCAACTAATTTCAGCAACAAGAAGGAGTCAAACAAAATCACGTCTCCTTCCACGATTTTCAACAAAACGGAACAACCAAACAGTTGTCGCATGGTACGAATAAGAATGAACCTCTATTACGAAAAAAACTAATCAGAAAACATTCTCACAATTCACTTAACAAATATCGTAGATTAGAAATAGGTAATTGATTGATTCACAATTAAACAAAAAAAAAATCTAAAACAAACATGCACTCAAAAATTAATGCAATGATGTTGAAAAATGAAAACAAACGAAATACAAATTTTAATTTTTCTCTTCTTCTTCGCCCTCTCAAACGCGTATTTGGTACAACGAAGTTGGGAAGAGAAGATGAAAAGAAAAATTAAATCGTCACTTGAAACTTATGTATGTACGTGCCCACTCCTGATCCTGTACTTCGTACCACTCCCCTGCATGCTACGGGAACTAACTCATGTAGAAGTCCGCTGTAAAGTACTTTTTCTTAACTCCAGCTCCGGTATTGTCGGGTTTTTGGGAACAAAACCGCACATTCCTCGACCTTGCAGCAAGGTTGAAGCTAGTTTTTCGATGTGAGCCTAACTGCTTTGGGTTGTAGATCGGTGTTGCTTGTGATAAACTTTCTCGTAACTCTATGCTCATAATGGAAGTGGTTTCAATCCGTCTAATTGGCATTTTCCCTCTTTTAGTTAGTTGGCTTCCAGCTTTTTTGTATGAGGCGGTTTGGAATGGGGTCTTACTTCTTCAGCAGGCGTCTGCGAGCACCTTTCGGTTTCGGTTACAAATGAAATATTGTCAGCTTTCCTGTAGACTTTCAACAGTAACATTCTTCCTCGTTCTTCCTCGTACATTTCTTAATTTCGGGAAATAAAAACTAACCTTCGGAAGAGCGTATCTCCCAGACGAATTTCATAAAATTTATACGCCTCAATGTGGTCACCGTGGCGTTGTGGGTTGGTGCATCGACCCCTACGCACTTGAGTCTACATTGCCTAGAATCGATTCTTGACCGGCCCCACCTATATTCTCTGATTGGTGACACTGCTCAGACAATGCTCAATGTAGCTGTCTAGAAAGAGCTTTTCAAATTGGCCCCATGAAACGACTTAATGTCCCGCCCAAAAGGTCCAAAGATGTATTTTACATCCACATTTAATTTATGGAGTTTATTCTCATATTTTTTTTACTGTCGTCTATCTACTGCATCTCAAAAATGCAGAAGAGAAAGTTGGAAATGCGTTTTTAGGTATTTGTCCCGTACAGAAATTCTTAAAGTCTGGCATCCCTACACGCGTCTGGCATCCCTACGCAATTGACCGATTGCAAAATGCTTGCTACAGCTGATTTGGTCCGTCGACCAGTGCACGACTTCTTTCTTTTTACTTCAAGTCCCTTTAGAGCTTATTCCCTTCAATATATGGGGTCCTGTTTTTTTTTTAATTCACTGCGGATTGTGCCACTAAATTCCTACATTCCAATAGTTCACTTGGTGGCTAAGATGAAGTATTCAAATCTTTGTAGTGACGTGTACCAATGACCAATGGCATTCGAGTGAAATTTCATTTCAATTGAAATGGTTTGATTTATAGGAACTAGGTTAGGTAATTACTTATCAGGACAATGTCCCTTGGAGAGTCAAAGCCGTAGCAACAGTTGCCTTCCATCCCTGACGGTCCTATACACGCAACTTTCAGTCAGCAAAACCGTGCTGTCTTGAGTCTGCTGGCCTTAGTCCGCTTATCCCTTATACCGGGGATTCGGTCTTCATCTCTTCCTCAAACCAGGAAGAGCTCAAATTCGATGAAATAGGAACTTCTTTTTTATATAAAATAAAAAGAGGAAATGGAAGGTATCCACCCTTTTTGGAATTTGAATGCCATTTCGCCAACTTGCAGACTACTTCATGGTCTTCCCACCGAGATTTTTCTCTTACAACTTCTATTTCATCTTCCAGGACTCACACTCCTTTATTTGGTCCACAATCAACATTAGATTAAGTAGACCAACACTCAAGACAGTATGTCATCGGGCACAATTGGCACGCATGGTTTTAGGATGAGCCTGCTTTTGGTGATTGTCATACATCACAGCTTCTGCTCGTGCAGAGTGCTCGCCATCCTTAGAGACTTTCACTTAAGGGTCTATTTCACTGCAAATTTGAGTGAGCGGGATCTGTTTCGAGGAATAGACGTGATATCCCAATGGAACAAGTTTCCTTAAATCAGTCTTCTCTCTGCCGCAACACCCAAGACAGTATGTCATGTCGGCCGGGCACAATTGGCACGCATGGTCGTAGGAAGAGCCTGCTTTTGGTGATTATCATACATCACAGCTTCTGCTGGTGCAGAGTCGTCGCCATCCGAACGGATTTGCACTTAAGGGTCCATTTCACTAAAAATTTGGTCATCTAAGTGTAACAAGTTCCCTTAATTGAGTCTTCTCCCTACGTACAGTCACTGGAACCTAACGTAAGCTTGGTCTCTGAAAGGCTGGAGACTTATTGACTTCGAAAACCATTAACTTCCATTTCAGTGTTGCCAATAATTCTGGAATTTTACACGAAGAATTAGTTTGTTCGTTCGGCAAGTTTTCCAGCCTCAGCAATGCAATTAATGTTCACGATGTTTGCTTTCCTTTAACGACGGCCACTCCTTAATACAGGGAAATGTTCTTGAACGTGTTTACTGTGAGGACCTCTTTAGCTCTGTCGCACAACTCCCCAAATTTTAAGCTCGATTTTCTATTCCATTCTTTAAGGGACTTTAGTAGAGGCCAAGCCCACGTTCACCCCAGACAGTAGAGCCAACAAGATTATTTTTAACGCAGTGCATGTTGTAGGCATCTCCCTCTCTCTCCCTGTGCTGCTTATTAGGTTTCATAAAAATCGATGAGTTTCAATTTCAACAGGATAAGGAGGCCCTGTCCCATTGAATCTCATGCCAATTATTATCCCCATAAGCAAACTCAATTTGGCCAGCATAAGGCAAGCCAGAATCAATCCGTTGCCTAACAACACACACACACAGACCCCCTACACCCAAATCTCGTTTGAACTCGCTTTCTGGATTGAGCAATGCAAGATTCACTTGTTAAACTACGCATCCCCAAAACATCACTCCGTTTGAATGCAACAAAAAGAAAAAGAAAACAACTCAAAACAACTCCCTTTAACCATTGACTAATTGATGAAACAAAATTATGTATTTTTTTGTTAAAGAATAATCGCATGTTTTACTTACTATTGTATGTATATCTCAACCTATTTCTGAAAGTAAACTATATATTTGTGAGTACTACTAACAATCATTGCATCATCGCTTCCAGCGCTAACAACTAAGAAATGTGGTAATGTTTTGTCTAAAGAACTAACAACAATGTTGTAACTCATTTGAATCTGAAGTGAGAAAAAAAAAATAATCTGAATCTGAATTAACAACAAAAAAAAATTATCAAAATTGATGCTTCTGGGGCAATGGCATTAATCACATCTCTCATTTTAAAAAACATCATTGTTTTTCGTTAAACCAAACATTAAACTAGATTACATTAATGAAGTCCTAAATGAATCAGCAGAAGAATATCCTTCGAAACTAAACGATGCCAATTCGGGCGGAGCCAACGACGACTGGGACGATGGGCTGACATTCACTGCAAAGTCATCACGTAAGTAAATCCGTTTACGTATGCTCTGGAATTCATTTTGATTTATTTTTTTAATTTTCTTTCATATCTAGTACATAAGTACATCCTTTATCGGTTTCCTTTCTCCTTGTTTTACAATGTATCCCTGATTTTTGAAAACAACGATTTAAATTGACTATTGGATTGAAGAACATTTTTGTTTGGTTTTGGTTAAGCAAAATTGTGATAAATATGAAATCAATTGCTTTCTAGAATAACAAAATGGAATTGAGTATAAAATTTTGATGAACATTTTTGTGTTATTGGGATGATGAGGTGGAAATGATGTTATTCTATTTGGCAAAATTATTTTCCTTCTTCTTTTTTTATAAACATGTTTTGTAAAATTTCTTCACAATCATCTGTGTGTATAAAATCTGATGTCGTGTAATCTGAGGATTTCTATTCGTCTATTCGTGTACACACTGATTTTTATATTGTTTATTATTATTGATTGATCGTGTGTTTTTTATGGTTTCTTTTTTATGATTTCACAAATGAAACATTACAAGACACAACACATGGACTTTTTGAAGCAACCAATTGGAAAATGAAAAACGTAGTTTTAGCGAAACTGAATAGAGTTATTGGCTTGTGAATGTTTACATACTCGCTCGTTCATCTGTCTACCAACTGCGATAGGAGACATGGAAACAAAGGACTAAGGGTTGGGGAGATTGTCCGTTTTTTAAAATACTGCCTTGATTTTTTTGGAAGAAGAATTAGACATGAAATGTTGCTCACTCACTTCTATTCTATAAAACGTATTTTCTTGTACGCTTCTCCAATGTTCATGAGTCACAAGTCATCCGAACAGATTCGATTCCTTAATTGCAGAGGTGTCATGTGTCCTATTTTTGGAGGATATGTCCTCTTTTCAACCATGGCGGAGGATGTCCGAGAACGCTTTAAAGCCCGTTTCATAATGCAGCGTTATAACGCATAAATATGTCGCGATTATCTGTTTTCATTTTTCAGTTCAGACATTGTCAATTTCCGTTAAACTTTCTCGGCCAATGAAAATATGGAGTAACGCAGGGAAATGTCAAAAACCACCAAAATGTTTCGGCATCTTGAAACAGTTGAGAGATTACTTCGCTTACGTGAGATTACGTTGCTCTCGCCGCTCTATTTTTCGAATAAAAGTCAAAACCAGAAATGACTTATCATAGACATGGTCAACTTCACAGCTGATTGACCCCTAGTCCATCGACGAATTTGAGAGGCTTTCTGACAGTTATTCATGAGTTTTTTGCAGTTATTGAGGAACGACCAATTTGCGATCCTTTTTGACAGTTATTCATGAGTTTTTTGCAGTTATTGAGGAACGAACTTGAATGCCATTCTCTGGTTGGTCAATTTGAAGCCTCTGGGAATTGACCAACCGATATAAAGGGTGATTTTTTAAAAGCTATAGGAAAGTTTTTCAGAAAAAAAAAACACATTAAATTCAGAAAAATGCATGAAATCTTTATTTAAATCGATAGTACGGTCCATATAATTTAATGTTTGAAGATTATTTCATGAAAATGTTGACCTTGACTGCGCCTCAAATGGTCCATCCGCTTAGTCCAATTTTGGCATACTCCTTCCAACATTTCGGCCGGTATCTCACGAATAAATTCTTCAATGTTGTCTTCCAATGCATCAATTGAAGCGGGCTTGTCTGTATAGACATGAGCTTTAACATAGCCCCGCAAAAAATAGTCTAAAGGCGTTAAATCGCACGATCTAGGCGGCCAATTGACCGGTCCCGAACGTGAAATAAAATGTTCACCGAACTCGCCTCTCAATAAGTCCATTGTTGCGCGTGCTGTATGGCATGTGGCACCGTCTTGTTGAAATGCAAGTCAAGCTCTTGCATTTTGGGCAAAAAAAAAGTTGGATATCATCTCACGGTAGCGCTCACCATTCACAATTACGTTACGATTCGCATCATCTTTGAAGAAGTGCGGTCCAATGATGCCATCAGCCCATAAACCGCAACAAACTGTGACTTTTTCTGGATGCATTGGTAGCTCTTGCAATGCCTTTGACTGATATTCACTCCAAAATCGACAATTCTGCTTATTTACGTACCCATTGAGCCAAAAATGAGCTTCGTCGCTGAACACAATTGTTGAATTTTGAACAAATTTGAACTTTCTTAACAGAGCACGCATTTTGATAATAAAATTCAATAATTTGCAAGCGTTGTTCGTTTGTAAGACGATTCGTGGTTAAATTATAGACCAAACTGAAGATGTTTGACAGCGAAACAAAACACGAAACGTGCGTCAGCTGTTTAAACCAGTGTTGCCAAAAAGATAATAGCTAAAAAATCACCCTTTACAAAATGGTTGTCAAAAATGTGTGGCTATCTCTGTACATAATATTTCATTTATGGTCAAAATGTAGCCATTGTATTGTGTAGGGTGACAAACGAGGCGACGCGTCGCACCAAGAAACTGTCCTCCTTTTCCCCCTATAAAGTACAGTAGAATTCGGTTATGAAGACCACTCATGGGAGACGAATTTCCCGTCGTTAAAGGCGGATGTCGCTATAAAGGAATGAAAAAGACATTATTATTGAACTTTCGCTGTTAACTTCGTCGTCAGAACCGAAATGTGGTTACAACCGTGGTCGCTATAAGCGTATTCTACTGTAATTGTAATTTTGAAAATAAAAAATCATCGAACTCTGAATTTGAAGGAAAAACCGGCAACTGGCAACTGTTAAGAATGTTCACCCAACTGAGGAACAGAGTCCTCGATGTTTTGTTTTATTAAATGGGCATCAGCCATGAATGTTAAACCCTATTGAGGGTAAAAATTCACGAATGAGCCGCCATTTTCGTGGGTTACTGAACAAATTTGTGAGCAACTGTCAAAAATTTCAGGATTATCGGTCAAATTGGTCGATGGACTTTGGGATAAAGGACATGGAAAGGACATGCTCTGTATGCCGATTTCAACAATATCAAATTAAGAGCATACCAACATTTCCTAGTAGCGGTAGCCACTTTCACCGTTATGGCCAGCAAATGACAATTAAAAATAGCGATCATATGCCATTCGTAAAATAAGCATTCCACTTGTGGAAAAACTATCAAATAAAAAAAAAATAAAAATAAATACATCAGATGCGTACGTGGAACATTCTGCATAGAACTCGGTTATCATCATTTATGTCCAAGCGACCTGGTAATTTCAACTGGACTTCTTTGAAAACAAATTGAATGAAAATAATGTTGTTCATACCATGTACTGCAGAGAGCACAAAATTGCGCAACCAAATTAACTGGCACGCATTCAAGAACTTTCCCTCGGGAATGCAATGTAAAACTCTCTAGACATTGGTAAAAATATTTTTGCTTGTGTGTTGAAAAGGGGTTCAGGAAATGGAGGCTACCTCGGAATGGCAAAAAGCCTTCAGTCATTGGTACAAATCTACTTTGACTTGCCGTCTTTGTCTGTTAAGCACCCTTGAGCTATGAGTAAGAAAAAAACTGTACTACAGATGTCTCGCATGCAGACATCTATTGTCTATTGGAGTGAGTTAGACCGATAGAATAGGCCAGGATTCGTCTGGTGGTGGATAGCAACAGCAGAATTTGGTAGATGGACGAACATACAACAACAAAAAAAAAAAATAATCAATAAGAAAATTAACTACTCCGACACAAGGACACAAACAAAACCAAATTTCATTTATACCCATGTCACATCATTGTTTTCTCTCTCGCGATATCGCAGAGCATCACATGCATAGTATCCATTAGGCTTCATATTCGCAAATAGATTCTAAGCGTATGAGATAGCCATAAAGGTAGGTAGGCGATAACTCCTCATTCTAGAGCAGATATGTACATCCGAACCGAAGTAGCGGTGAACTATCTCTTGCAAATGCATAGCAGGAGTGACACTACCAATAAACGTAGTGTAACGCTTCATTTTGTTACATGCGCTTTCATAAGAAACCCAACGAAATTTTGAATTGTCACAATATTTGTACATAAAATATATTAATCCTCTAGCTCGCATCTAGTTTCATTGTTTCGATTCTATGATTTACTGATTTCAACTCGTTTTTCCTTTTATTTTCGTAGATACAACAATTATGAATATGCAATTAAACGATTTTGTTCAATTCACTTCTCAAACAGAAAGTTCTTATTGTTTTTTTTTTTTTTTTCTTTGCGTATTCTTCTCTCATCATTTTTTCTTACAAAAATAAAATAAATCTTCTACTTCGTATCCAACAACATAAATCGAACACATTCAAAAATGAAAAAAAAAATATTGTACATTTTTTAAATCAATCATCGCCATAACGAAATGTCGAAGAAAAATTAATGCTTGTTGTTAAAAAAATTTAAAAATTAAAACAAAAACCGAACGAAAAAACAAACCGAATACAAACTATTTTTGTTAATATACACTCAACAGCGGACTCGGATCTTGCGAATAACAATTCACTGATAGCGCATATCACAAGCCTACCAGGCTTTGATGCATCCAAAGCAAGAATTGTTAAGCATTATGCATCGAAAACCGATGATAGTCCGGAGAAAGTCCTCTCACCAGACATTGGGCCAACTGCGGCCGAACTAATCCTCCCGTGGCGTAGGGACCGATCCTACCACAGTTTTGGTAAACAATGCAACCTAAAAAAAAACAAAAGAATGCAATTAATTTAAAGCAAATAAAAATTATTTCGTTTATTTTTGTTTGTTTTTTTTTTTTCCTTCAAATTGAAGTTTTCATTTTTATTTATCATTTGTTTATCTAGAATGTGCTATTAGAGTTCGTTTTTAAATAATACTTAGTACGCTGAAGCAAGAATCTAGAGAATTTCCTTACTAGCTGGTTTTTGGTTTAAAAAGTAATTTGTTTTAGTTTATTATATATTTATTTTTTTTTTCCGAATTTGTTCACCATTGGCTGACCCGTTTCGTTTGTTAAAATATCCTGTAACGTATTAAACGACACATAGGCACACACAATAACACACAGAGTATGTTTCTTTGGTTTTTATTTTTTGTTCTGAATTTCTTCCTTATTTTTTGGTGGATTTTCAAACGGCACTAGTATTAGCTGTGGTTAGTAGGAGACACATCGTGAATTTATTTCGTTTATTGTTTAACTTCACTTTCGTTTATTCTAACTCTTCACTTTGTGTTTATTTCTTTCTTCTTTGCTTAGTGTCTGTGCATTGGTTCGAAGAAAATTCACGACAAAAAAAAAAACCCTTTAAACTCAATTCGAAACCGCTCTGAAATGATGTTATATTTGTTAGCTTAAAGTTTACTGTTCGAAAAGATGTGCTTATTTTTTCTGTCGCTTTCCCTCCGTTACAAATCACAAATTATGACTCTGTTAAGCATGCTGCATGACTTATTCGTGAAAATGTGAAACTGCCAAATTGGCAATGCTGAACGATGGCTGATGACAAGACACACCAGCACCAGTGTGTACACACTCACACTCTCCACCCACACAAATTCTTCATTTCAGGAATATTTTCTCGAGAAATGTTTCTTTCTGCAACCGATGGCCATAAGACCACCGCGACTTTTTGGAACTTGTGATCTCGTTTTTTCGCTTCCTTCAACATCGACTGATTACCGAAGCGACTGTTCAAGTGGAACTCACGGCTTTGTACTCAACAATTCTGTTGGAACTTTGCACTGCACAAAAGCCTTGCAGTGTCTTTGACAGTAGGATGCGATCAATTTGATTCTTCTTTTTCAGTCAATTCATTGACAACCACGGTGACCCACTAGATCCACAAATCCATCCATTGACAGGAGCCCTAACTTTTAGCTCACAACAACACCAGCAGCAAAACGAGTAAGTCGACGACGAGGAAGGTTCATCCCATGGGCATCACAACAGATCCAAGAGGACCTCAGTGTGGCGTGGCCCCACCGCGTCAACCCGCATACCTAACCCAACCTAGCTCACAACCAGACAGAGCAATGTCTGACCAACGTCTGCCTCGTCAAATGAAAGGGCAGTCGCTGCCTCTTTGCTTAATTAAATTCAATAGACTAAAGCGACTGCCAATAAGCCTCTACACGCAGTTTCTCATGGCCAGGATTCCATAGCCAAAACCCTTGCGATTGCGAAATGAGTGTTTACCGACTCGGTGTTCGTCGGCTTCTTCGAAGACTTGTGAGTCTCGTTTGGTACCTAGGCCCTTTGAAAATTCAATTCCTCTGGACATTGGCTTCTTGCGCCCATTTGGTTCACTTGACTTTGCTCGTAGGCCCTCTGGCTTGGGAACTCGTACTAGGTCTTATAGATCCTACACTCTGGCACAAATACTTGGTACTTGGTGATCACAGCGTGACACACAAAAATAGATTTTATTTTTGCATACCGTTCAACATCTGTTAGAGCTCAAACGGCCGCTTCGGCTTCGCTGGCTGTGCTTCCAGCGGTCTGTCTAATTTTGTGACACGGCGTTATTCCGGCAATAGTGTCCGAATCTTGGTCTCGAGCTCGTCTACCGTAGTTGGCTTGTCAGGCTTGACGTTGAAGCCCCTGAGACTCGGTTTTCTGGCCCAGTCGCCAAATTTTGCCCTCACAACTTCGAGCATTGCGGCGCTTGTACAGCATGCAGTACCGTCTTGTTGGAACCGCAGCTGAAAAGTCGGTTAACACAGCTCTGTAATGAAACCATTGACAGGAACTGTGCCTTCCTTCCTCCTCCATGCCATAAACCGCACCAAACAGTCAATCTCAGTCGATGCATGGTAGCTTAGTGGAACACCTATGGATTGTGTTTGCTCCAATAACGGTCATTGTGCTTGTTGGCATAGCCGCTGAAATCCAAAATTAAAAAGAGCCTCGTCCGAGATGATTTTGTTGGCCAAATCTGGACCTCCGTCGAACATTTCCACAACTTACTTACTTATCAAGCCAACGACCCTTGGAGGGTCTGAACCTGAGCTATACCTGTCTTCCATCGGTGACGTCCATCGATGTCCTGCGCACGCTACTGAACCTCGGCTACATATGTCTTCCATCGATGTCCTGCGCACGCAGCTCCCAACCATCAAGATCAAGCTGTCTTAAGTCCGCGAAAACTTTATTTATACCAGAGGTTCGGTCTTCATTTACTTCTCCAGCCAAGAGGCTCGGATTCGAAGACCCTCTGGAACCGGAGGATTGCCTTCCGGACTACGTCCACACCTTTTATCTTTAAAATATGTAACTAACGATAGAAACAAAAAAAGAAAGTAAATTTCTCGCGGAAATATCCACCAAGCCAATTAGAATGACAATCATGTACACTAATCATCAATTATTGACTACTCTGTGTACGAGAAGCAATCGTTCAGCAGCCGCCCACCAGCAATGCCGCCTCTTTGTGTTGCATGCTGAATTACACAAAATTTTCAAATTGATTTGTTTGTTTTTTCCTCAATTGAGTTTCGTTTTTTTTTTCCCTTTCAAACTTAATTTATAACACTGCACAGCATTTGAAATGACTTGCAATAAAACAAATTTACTTATTCCTTTCTATCAGTTGCAGAGAATGTGATACTGGAGGAGGAGCGCAACACAACTCGCGATTCAGATTGCGAGCGACGTGTAGCCACACCAACCGCTACAGAATCCCAACTGCCATGGAAGCGCGAGGAGGACGAGGCATCCGATGCAATTCAGCAGAACGAGTTCCCAGCCTGGGCATCGAACAAGGAGTATCTAGCGTACAACTCGCCCAGTGCTACATTCCTAGGTAATTGATCAATCCAATGTGACATGTGAAAAAAACGTCTCTGTCTCCCGATCCCTCTCTCTCGCTCTCTTCTGCTGGCAGTTAGGCCACGGAATGAAGGTTGATTTAGATTCTGAGGAAATAGCACATGTTATCGTTTTGATTTATTTTTTTTGTTCTTTATACAAGTTGCATCTATAAACATACGTGATGTGTGTACATATAAAACAAACAAAAAATCCGTTTTAGTTTTCCAGTGTCCGTATACTTTTTTGAAATTATTTTAATTCTTCTTATAATTTCCTTATTTCAAACTGGATTGGCCTTTAATAGTCGTAAGCTTTTTTTTCTCGTAATTAAATGGAAACGTTTGATTGGTATATTTAATCACATGTCGTGAGCATGTTTCCTCTGTAATGTTTACAATACTTTTATTTTATATTTATTTCCGACCAGACTTAGAGCGTAATCAATTTTAATCTGAAAACAAATATTTTTTATTTTTTATAAATGCAACTTTGAGGTTAATTAAGTTTGTGCACCCAAATAACGAAGAAATAATTTTAAAAAATCCATTTTTCTGAAACTCCCTGTAACGCAATTCTCATAGAGGACAGTGACGACGACAAGGCACAATTTGTAGGTCCACAGTAGTAGGACAAGACAAGAAGTCTTTCAAATGAATTCGATGTTGTTCGGTAAAGATTTTTGGGTCATTTGATTTGAGGTCATTCCTGGCCACATTTAATTTCGTACCTTTGAAATATAGCACGCAAATCAAAACCCTAAAAGCATGTGAAAACTATGTGTTGAATCTTTCAACAGGTGGTGTCATTTTAAATGAACGCATCGCTGTCTGATTCGCGCACTGTGCGTCACGTGACTGTTAGCTTTATTGAAAATAACAACAGGGAAGACCTGAAAACAGGGAACCTCAAAATCGTTTATTGGCCAGCACTGGTACTTCCCCCCAGTTGTGGTAGACCTACTGTAATTAGGCGGTGGTAGCTGTGCGTCGAATCTTCGAACCTGGGTTCGATTAGTGGCCGGTACGACCAAAAATAATTTCCACGGCCCACCTCTGTCGATGGCACAGACAATGCTCAAAGAGTAATAACTGACTAGAAAGAGTTATTTGAATTTGGCCTTTCGGAATCGGCATAAAACTATAGGGCCCTTGCACGCACAATGCGAGTTAGCCCTACAATTTTTTGCCCTACAGCCCGTAGAAGGCCAGGGGCTGTAGGGCATGAAAAAGTAAAGCCCTTGCATGTACAACGCGAGAAGTTGCTGAAGAAGCTAGCTCATACCCTCATACCAAAAGCTATTTAAATTTGGCGGTTCGGAATCGGCATAAAACCCCTTGCACACACAACGCGAGTGATTGCTGTAGAAGCCAGCCCCTGGTCCTCTACGGGCTGTAGCGCAAAAAATTGTAGGGCCCTTGCACGCACAACGCGAGTGATTGCTGTAGAAGGTAGCCCCTGGTCATCTACGGGCTGTAGCGCGTACAAATGTAGGCCCTTGCACGCACAACGCGAGTGATTGCTGTAGAAGCCAGCCCCTGGTCCTCTACGGGCTGTAGCGCATAAAACTGTAGGGCCCTTGCACGTTTAACGCGAGTTATTGCTGTAGAGGCCAGCCCCTGGTCCTCTACGGGCTGCAGCGCATACAAATGTAGGGCCTTGCACGCACAACGTGAGTGATTGCTGTAGAAGCCAGCCCCTGGTCCTCGTAGGGCCTTGCACGCAGAACGTAAGTGATTGCTGTAGAAGCCAGGCCCTGGTCCTCTACGGGCAGTAGCGCATAAAACTGTAGGGCCCTTGCACGTATAACGCGAGAGGTTTCTGTAGAAGCTACCTCATAGCTCTCTAAGGGCTGTAGCGCCAACCATATTGTAAATGTTGATTTTTCGTTTGGTTTTAACTCTCAAAATTTCATGTAAATATTGACCACGACTGTGTTTTAAGTCGAGAGTCCTATTTTTAAGTCACTTTTGGGACCTATAGGCTGGTCCTTCGCTTGTCTTTCTACAGCCGCATTCAACACTAGTGGCTTGTCGGCATTGGCGCCAGGTTGCCTTATTGGCCTACCCATTGAGCCAGTGTTGCTCTACCTCCAGCTCACTCACCGAAGATTAGACGCTTTGAAAAGTTGATCGACTTACGTTTTTCATGAAATTGTAATCCCAACAGTGGATGTGAAATTTTGTATGTACATTGACTCTGGCGAGTCATTTTATGGTCTCTGGGTGGAAAAAAGGGTCAAATTACATTCGTATAGCGGCAACCCTGGTTGGTCATTTCAATGTACATACCCAATTTGTGTGAGAGCCGGGATTCTACTCCACACCGGGCAATTGCGATGAACTCGCTAGGCCCGCCACAACCTCTTTTCTCTTTCCCCAAGATACGATCCACCCTGTCGCTAACGTCCATCATCATCTAAACATAAATTCAATGAAAATAACAAAATGACTAGAAACAAAGATGTCCAACACCTAATCTCTGAGCAGTGACCTCCGTCTGCCCAGACTTAGTTGGCCAGCACTAAAGACTCTCATCCGCGTCATAACAGGATGAGACCAAAAATCACCTACTCCGCAAGGTCTCTGGGATTGTGCCTTCATATTCCTTGTGTTTAAAGTGAAAATCGGTGTTAACGGTAGCACCAGCATTTTGTATCAGACATCATTCACACTTCAGCAATGCCGCTATATTTTTACCAGAAATTCCAAGTGGAGCATGAGTTGGAGTCTCCACTGTTAGAAACCTTCATATTAACCCGATTTAAAATACAGGGTGGACCAAAGTGTCGTTTTTGAAAATACAATAAAATGAAAAAAAAAAAAAAAACAAATTATATCCATGCAAGCAGTGTGCATGTTTTTCTTACTTATGGCTTTAGTAAGATAAACAATCTCATTTTTTACGAAATACGTCGCTCAAGTGGCTGCCTCTGCTGACTCCGCTGTTGATAGTTTCGGGCTGTAGCGCACAGACTGCTTGCTTGATATTGGCCTTAAGTGCTTAAATCGGCTGGCTCCCCAATAGCGCATTCTGTCACTCCAATTTTCCAAGACCTAGAAATGTCAGTCCTTCACTGTTCCCTGCAAAAAAAAGTCCAAAAGGGTCAAATCACAGCTCCGAGCATGCCAATTGACATCGCCAAGATGGCTGATAACACGGTTTGGGAATTTGTTGCGGAAAAGATCGACTGTGACATGAGCTGTCTGGCATGACGCGCCATCCTGCAGAGGTCGTCCAAATTCATGTCTTCAATATTCCAGCCTAATTTTTGAAGAAAACTGGTCCCATGACGCTCTCGGCCAATGTAATCACATTCTCACCGATGACGGGGATCATGAGTGTTGTCCACTACTTTTTGCACAAAAATGCTTCATTTCGGCCAAACCTTCTTTTCAAAAAACACAAGTTTTTCGATTCACAAAGCTCACCCTGAAAAGAATTTTTCAATATTTCCCAACGTTGTTCAAGCGTAGAGCTACTCACTTCGTTCCTAGGTGTGATACTGACTTTCTGTCAAGATTCCAAGCGGCAAACAGCTGTCAGTTTGAAAATAACCTTTGATTTAAGAAAAACCACTAGATGGCCCACCCTGTACATCCAAAAATGTTCCCTAGCTCCACCAGCAATCCGACGTACGTAATTAGAAATCAAAGATAGAGAAAATAATTAAATTATGTTTTATGGATTAATCAACTGAAGTCACCAATTTACGTTCCCTTGACTCGTAAAGTTGTTTACGACGCGCACTCACACTTGTGCGCTCCATACTTAACACATTTAAAACCATGGTTGTAAAAATAACTTGATTCGTTGTTAAACTACTTTTAGAAAACCATATCATAGCTAAGAGCTAAGGTTGAGTGGATGCTTTTTTGTACCCAGGCGAAGTACCTCCATGCTTTGACTCCATGACGACTTATCACTCAGTCGTCGCAGTGAGGGATTAATGCTGACAGACAATGATGCCAAATTTAAAATGACACCCCTTGTTGTATGACCAAACTTATGAGAAGACTTACCTGAGAAGACAAATCTTGCTGAATTATTTATGTATTCTCTCCAACTACGTCGACAAGTGTGGCATGTAACACCTCCCCTTCATTCCTTTTTCGATTGCTTCAAGCACAATGTTTATGATCTAGCATGCAAGTGATAACACCACTTACTTACATCTGGGGCTGAGATTGAGTTAAAGCTGGCTCCCATCCCAGGCACACTGCTTGCAGCTATACCCACCATGTCCATGGTCCATGCTCAGTTAGACTTTTCAACCAAGGGTAGGTATTCGTGCTCCCTCTCTCGAGCTTGAGGCTCGGATTCGAACGCCCTTTCAGCTGGAGAATAGGCGTTTTGTTCGCTCGACGTTGCCGAGCCATTGAAGCTTTCGGGGTTGTATATTCACCTTCATCTCTTGCCATATGCCCGCCAGGACATTTATCTTGTCAGTCTTGCTGTGTACGAGTTCAACATTAGTTATTCCGAAATATTAAAGTCTTCGCCGCTGGACTGAGGAACATGATAAGATCCATGTTTCCAGAACTAAACCAGAATCCTCCTTCATTCTTAGGTCGTTGGTCGTTAAAATATCATCAGCCATGTGCTGCTACACTCGTTGTTCGTATGTTCTGAGTTGATGTTGTTTTGCTTCCATTCAAGGAGTATATGGGATCAGATTTACGGTAGAATGGACTAGTCCAATGATAGAACGTCTGTCCAAGGAAGAAAACACCCGAACGATAGATCAATTTAAACCAATAAAACCACTAAACCCCTTGTATATACACGTCTGTTTACGCAAAGAATACAAATATTTGATACTTAATGTTGTGATCGTTTTTTCTAAGTGGACTTGAATGTTATGTTTGAATGCCGACGTGCACCATAGATGTGAAAACGAGGAAAATGGATTCGAAAGTGTCTGGCTGGACAAGGGCTTTCAGATCTGTTTTCATCAACAACTTAAAACAGATATTAATTAAATATTTATACTATACATAATATATATATATATTAACAGTCTGCTTGCACCATATTTGTATTGCTCAAGTTTTATTTCTTTCGGTTTTTGTTGATTTATTTTCGTTTTTCTTTTTCTCTTTTTTCTTCTCTCTATGTATGTATAATGCAATGTTTGGTACCACTTCCTACAACAATAAATTTTATGTAAATCCAAATCAAAAACAACAACAAAAAACACTGCCAACCCCGATCATTCATAAATTCAAAAAAAAAAAAATTTAATCATCAAAAATCCTCATTGGGCCAACAAACATAAACAAACAAACAACAAAACATGAAACAAAACAAAACAAAATTAGGTGGACTATCAAAACCTAAACAGGCCAAGTCCGTAATAGGTTTGTTCCGCCGCGAAAGTTCCGGTTCAGGATCTGGAATAATGCCAAAGACTGGCAGCGCAATTGTTGTCGATCTCAATGATGTTCCACTTGGATCGGATCCATCGTTAGCTGCTGCCTTAACAAGTGGTTTGGTGCCTTTAAGTAATTCCCAGCAGCAACAGCAGCATATTGCGCTAATCGGTCCGGCTGGTAGTGTGACTGGATCGGCTCGTACGGACAAGCGATCTGCATCGATATCGGGTACTGGTTTGGCTGATGGTGGCCATTCAGGGCCGTTTCCGGTAACAGCTAGCCATCGGCGAAATATTAGACGAGGGTCAATGCTTGAGTTGAGCGGGTAAGTTTGATTAAATGCAATTAACCTTGTCCCAAGAAACCTCTATTTCTTCTGTTTTTTTTATTTTTATTTCCATTTCTTATTTTTTGATTTTGTACATTTTTTATTTCAAAATTTATTCGGTTTTATGAATTTTTGAAATACTGTGTAACTGCATGTGCTGCTTTTCTGTGCATATTTTATTTTATCTAATCGCTTTTGTCGAATAATTCTAAGTTTGCTATTTTCATTTGTTTCTCTTTTTCGTTTGTTGAAGCCTGCATTCAGTTTCGATTTTCATACGTTTCACCAGTTGAAGTCTTGCTGTGGACATGGTCTGTTTAGATATTGGAATGCTTTCGTTGCCGAATGTTTACGTTTTTGCAAGGAAATCTGCTGCAGGAGCCCGTTGGTTTCTCTATTTGCATGCCAGGGCGCGCATTTTAGGAGAAGTTTTATCCTTTGTTGATATTTGTCGATTTTGATGTTTGATTTGTTTAAGTCTCAAAACATGTGTCATCAGCTAATCATGAACTTAGGTAGGGCGCCCTTGCGGCTCACTTCAAACCAGCGATGTGTGTCGCTGATGGGTGGCAGGTGAGCACTTTCCTTGCTTTTGCTTAATTTCTGAAGAAGAGCCTCTTGCATACCCTATTAACTTGCCAACGACCCGTGCTGGGTGAGAGTCTGATAAATTGCTGCCTCCCTTCGCTGGCGTCACGCCGCTTCCAGTCATCAATACCAAACTGTCTCACGTCCGCCATACTAGAGAGCGTTTTATTTTCTTTACACTAAAGAGCTGCAGTCCTGTCCTTTTCGAACCAGCAGGCTCTTAGCTGGACCCTTGGTGTCGATGCGCTCGATGAGGCCAGTCCAGTGCTGTCGACGTAGTTATGCCTCCCTGACTACGTCCTCATCTTGGTAACAGGTCGTAGAGTTCGCGGTTGTGACTTCTCTTCTATTCACCCTCCTCGCAGACGGGACCATATATCCGACATAGCATTTGTTTTGTCAAAGGCAGCAAGATTCAGCTCTGCGTTGTCACATAGACAGAAACCTAAGCTTTACCTTCTCTCGCCCTATATAAACGATTTCAAATGAACCTCGTCGCTGAGAATACAAAATGTATGTTTTAGTTCATTCACTGACAGACAGCACAATTTGCTGGCTACGACTCTTGTGCAAATGATCCAAGATCTAAAATTCTGAACAAAGCCATGCAAAGACGCTGGGGATAAGCCCGATTCCTACAACTGCCTCCATTTTCTACAACTCGCTCAACTAGAGAGCCGGTATTTTTACCTGATCTCTATTGTTTTTCAATTTCCTGCAGCCATGTATCGAGTCAAGGACGGAATGTTGGACGCATGATATCTTGTCTGATAAGGAACAGAACTTGCTTTGTTTGTTAGGCTTTTTGGCAGAAGCAATAAAAACTTAACCAACAATTCCGGTGACAGACTCTTCGTTTTCAAAGTGAACTTTCAATATTTCATCTCGTTTTTCGAACGTGCTTGTGACATACACCCGCCATTAGCCATCACAATAATAGCTGAAGCTGATCAACAGCAAAGAAGAAGCAAGCGTCTCTACACCTCTTGACTCTTATCGTCAGGCGATTTCGTCTCAAAGTAGTACTGTGCCGTTTTAAAACATTTTTAATCCACAGCTATCCTCCGTAATTTGTTTTGAAAATCCTCGAATAAGAGACCTGTTTTCGGTCTTGTGGAGCTGAGGCAGCGACGACCGGAAGGTCTCTACTTCTGGAACGACTTCTTGCAGCTGGCTCCAATTTCTAAGGTCGCGAGTACTCTTAGGCTTTAGCGCTGCCAATTAGTGGTAAATTTTTATTTTCGAAGTAAAAGAGAAGAAGTCTGATTGGATTAGGAATCACATTCAATATGTTTCGTTGGTGGCAACTGTCTTGTGTGAATTATATTACAGTACAGCCTCGGTAGTCCGGACACTTCAGAAGTCCGTACACCTCTATATTTCGGACACCTTAAGAATGTTACCTCTACAGTCCGGACAGAGTATTAAAATGTGTTCATATTTTGACTCATGAACATACGTACATATGTTCATACAATTATGGGAATTCCCCTGCTAGTAGAGTCGCTTGTTTTCGACCTTATCAGCGTCAGCCGGAAGGTCTCATATGTCGACGTACATATGTCGGCTCTTGCGTCTGGACATCATGCCGTTGACATTTGTAAGGTACTTAGATATGTGTCTGCTGATTTTTCATGCTCTGTTGTAATTCATGGCCCTCTCAGTTGCGTTAAGCTTTCAGTATTTTCCAGGGAACTGGGAAGTAAACCATAAAAAATGATTGGACTTTTATGGCATTAATGATTGAATAGGCCGGGCGCCCGGTGCAGGGGTTGCATGCAGGTCCACTTTTCATATACTCTTTAGGCTGTATCAGGCAAGTCCAAGTGTTGCACGATAATCCTGTCGCTGTATACCTCACTTTTACGTTTTGACCATCACCATTCTTGAAGACAGATTCCACAGCATACCAAACGGTGACTTTTTCTGTGCCTTCGTTTGGGTTTCTCGCATTGAAACATGTTCAAATGATCAGTTCGTAAACGTTGCTCCGGCTTGGATCCTCATTCATGATGAATTGCCGCACTAAACTAACCCCAAAACAACACAGAACTGTCAAATCAGTTGTCACAGAAAACAATGCTGCCAAGTTAACCCTCTGACACCTGAATTATTTCTGGTTGTTTAAAAAATATTAGAGAACAAAAAAACTGAGTACAAAATAAGAAACACGGAAACACACTGTGCTTGCACGCAACATCGGGCATGAAAGGGTTCCCGGCCTAAAACAAAAACTGCATAGGATTAGTGTATGAAATATAAAATCTTGACATCACTTGAGGCCTAGGTCCACCCCGACTCAGAGAGGAAGAAAGGGCCTTGTCAGTGGGGTCTTGGTTCTGCAAATGTTTGCTGGCTCATCATTCTCAGCTTTCGCAATCCTCACCAACTCAAATAAGAGCACTTATTAAGCTTTTTTTGACATTTTGTTTGCCTCTACTGCAGAGCGCGACTCAGCAACATTTGTCAAGATAACTGAAATTCGTAAAAAGAAAAAAAATTGCGGTTTGCCCATTTGGATTCCGCGTGGTAGCACAACGAGTGCTAACAAACAAAAAGTGACACTTCTAGGTTGCAAAAAGATGTGGACTGAATGAGTGAGTTTCTTTATCGCCTAAAATCTCAGCAATAATTAGCTTAAAGTTTAAAAAACAATTTTAAATTCATTGAATCCACCAATCAATCATTCTTTTAGCGAACTGTCAATCTGAAATCGCAATCCACAAGATGGGCAAACGCGATCCACAAATTCAAGACCAAACAATTCACGATTCACGCGTCTGTTTGCACCCATTGCTCTCTGCGAATGAGAAAACTCCATAGGAATGCATTGTTCGTAGTGAGCTCATATGAGTGGCCCTTTAGGGAACCGTCTGCGCTGTTCGCCACCGTTTCGCTTTATGCACCCGCACACTCCGACCATCAGTTAAGTCTGAAGAAGTCAGTCCTTTTCCAGTCATTTGATGTTGATTAGCTTTAAAGACACAAAAGGGAAGCAAGAGACAATGGTCATGGGCACAGACAAGGCAACTTCTTAAATTTAAAAAAAAAAAACTCATTTTCCTTCCAGTTGGGGCCTTGCCAGAGTGTCTGCTTGAATGCATGTTCCACTTCAAGTTCAGTTTGTCGAGATTGTCCTCTTTTATTGGAAGTTTACGATTCGTATCAAGTGATTCATTTCCGGATCTTTAATGTCATCTCCGCCCACTGCCATGTCTTGCTTGACTGTGTACTGATGTCGATTGACTAAAGTCAATTCCTCTTTCACCAATAGGAATGAGCTCGCCGACACCACGCACTGTATGCCGCCGTCATCGTGCACCCCTTTCATGTCATATCACGAAGTCCTCCTTTCTGTTTTTTCTTTTCTTTTGGGTGTCATTACTTTTATTTGTATCTTCCAATTAACTAAAACAGTTTTCTTTTTCTATTTTTACCAAATCCCCGTCCGACCGGCCAACAGGATGTGCCTTGTTTCAAGTAAAAGCCACAAGTACGGATAACTAGTAAAACTAACCGATCGTTGCTTATAATTTTTTTTTCTCTCTCTCGAAACAAACTAAAAACGAAACAAACTTAGAATCATTCGATAAACTGCACAAGGATACTTTGCTTTCTCTCTCTTTCTGTCTGTCTCGTGCGCAATAAAGCGCACGAGACTTCTCTATTTTCTTTAAAACAAAAACAAAACACTAAATCGAATGTGAATACGAATTTTGATACACCCACACACACACGCATACTACACATATTAATACAGTTGCTCAAACAAAAAGGCATTTAAATATATGAATAGTTAACTAAAACCTGTCCTGTGCCTGCCTTATTGTATTTAAATAAGAAATAATAATAAATATCGTGTGCTATGTATATTCTGTGTAAGTTAAGGAATGATTTAAGCGCAATTATGTTTGTGTTGTTGTTAACATCTGCTTATACTCGTTGAACAATTAAATCTGCTGTATTCTGTGCTCTCTAATTACATGTATATACGTAATTGTGTATTTTATTTGTTGTATGCCGCATTAAAACTCTGAACAATGGTTAGCGGTTTTGTGTTGCTTTGCCTTATACATTTGTATTGTATTAAGTCTATCTCAAAGAGTAATAACAATAAATAATAATTCATTAAGTTGTATTGTATAGAAATAAAACCAATGTAAACGTGTCTTTTGACGTAAGGAGGTGGTATGTGTACAAATTGTTTTCATTTTGTTCGTTTAACAGTGCCATAGTCCAGATCATTTACTCATGGGAATCCTTTCGAACGTAGTGCTTACCTTCCACTTTTAGGCCAACAGGAACTCTGCCATTAAATAATTGATACGTTTTTAGTTCCATGAACATTTCATGTCAACACCCACACACCCGGGTATGTTTTTCACTTTCAACGTGAATTCAATTTTGAGTTCTAGGTGCCGTCCGACTTGTGATTGTCAACAGCCTTCACAAGAACCACAACCGACTTGTTCTTTTTTGGAGCACATGAGCACGTGCATATGTTGCTGCTGAATCCAAAGATTAGTGATCTTGATCGGCTGGTAAAAAGATCCGTCTTTTGTTTCCAGTTTCCAATGACATCAAAGTAGACGCCAAATTATAGCTGGTAAAAATGCCGTCACGTACTATGTTTCGAGCACATCCACGGAACAGATTGCAACACAAATCTGTGATCACACGTTCACCATGATTTTGTTCGCTTTCTCCAGAAGGCGCCATAAAAAATTATAATATATAAATTTGTCCGTTACTGGAGAAACTAAAGCACAATAGATTCAACATTCAAAGATTCACATTCAAAAGCGTATGACACATCCGGCTGTGTTGGGTGCGTGTTAATGTACAATATTTACGAGGGTTAAAATAGCATTAACCTCCTTAAACCCTGATGTCGTCTTGACAAGAAGAAGAATAGAACTTGTGGACTTCGAATAGTACACTGATCTCTTTGTTTCTCTAACGACTGTGATTGCCTGTCGAAGACCGACTCGCTGTCCGCCGACCCGCGGCCAGATATTATTGGGTCTATAACTCAATTCGTTTTTCAAAATTTTAACCTTTATTTAAGAAAAACATGTACAATAGTACTATTCAAAGTATTGCCGATCTGAAGCTATGACTTTTTCCCATCTTTCTGGCAATTTGTGGATCCCAATGGCAGCCAAGAATGAATCAAGCCAATTTTTGATATTCTGCTCTGATATGAACCGTATTTCTGTAAGGGTGCTCTGCATCGACCGGAACAAATGGTAGTCAGATGGGGCAAGGACTGGGCTATAAGGCGGGTGGAGTAAAACTTCCCATCCACTGTTTTCCAAATAGTTCTTAACAGGAATAGCAACGTGGGGCCGAGCGTTGTGATGATGGTAAATTATTGCCTCGTGTCTGGTCGCATATTCCGGGCGTTTTTCGGCTACTGCTCTCTTCAAATGGATTAAATTGTTTCACCCGGTCCCACCAAATACAGAGCATTACATTTGCGCCATGGATATTCAGCTTCGCCGTTGATTTGGCTGATTGGCCAAACCAAAATCACCACTTTTGGCACGTTCAGCTAGTGCATAGACTTCCACAAAATACGATGACTTTCGGCAGCAGTTTTCTTCATATTAAAGTAATGAAGAAGAACTGCCCGCAAAAACACTTTCGCCATATTTGAGTGAAAAAAGATGATTGTTGTTTTCGCTTCAAATTAATGACATATACTGAAATGACGTCCAATGACAATAGCTTTCCAACGCATGTTCCAATGGAATAATACAAGTTACGCCATCTCTTAGCAAACCGCAAAGTTATAGACCCAATACATTTTGTTCATCAGAGCCCTGGTAAATAGCGTACTCGTTCTCCCTGGCTGTACCATTCGAAAACTCTAAATTGCCTGCATCTCGTTATGTCCATGTTGCAACCGAAAGCAAAGGGATTATCCAAGTGGCTACGAGAGCCTTCAGCAGTTGCAGTTCGATGCCAGCCAGAAATCATCACAATAATGAACTGCTTTCAAGTTCACTACATTTTCCAAGTATGATTAGACGTTTGTTTGTCTCATAGTCTCCTGGACTTTAGGTTTCCAACACTTCAGATAATTGCAAAAGATGGCCAAGAGAGCGTCTCTATCGAGAAAACCTATCTTAGATTGGACGACATTCTGAGAATAATCAGTGACACGAGTGGTTGTGTAGGGATTTATGAAACGACTTCGAACGACAGTCCATCAGCAAAAAACTGTTTGCGTTTTCATTCTTGACAGAACGTACAAAGTCTGTGCGCAACAGAAGTTGCTGGAGTCGTTAAGCAATGGATTCTCTGATTGAATGATTTTTTCATATGTGGTTCGTAAACATTGAAACATTTACGCCCGATTTCACAGTGCGAGCTTAAGTGTCGATCCATCGCTAAACTCAGAATCCATAGAAAATTCGTTCTCACAGTGGAAGTTAAGTGATCGATTTCACTTAAACAGTGGTTCAACTTAAGCCATGATCGAAGGCAAAGAGCATCAGCACCAGTCTGCCTGTCATTACACACAATACTGCCACGTTGAAAACGTTCACAAGAACGAGTTTAATTCACCGCATTGTTTATGTTTTCATAGAACCCAGGGTACACATATAAACACCTTGGACTTTATTTAATATATTCAAAACTATTCGAGGTTAACTATTCGCAGCTATAAAATCAGTAAACACTCACAAAGATTTGGGAAATTTAAAACAAGAATTGTGCATCACGCTCTTTTTAGACCGGGATCTCTAGGATCGTACCTCTTTGGGTTGGTGTTAGCTGGGAGCATTTGCGACCATCAATCTCCATCGCGGATATCGACATTTCCCTTCCAAGAACCATTTTTGGTCCCCGGTCAACTCGTCACTGGGCTTTATCCCAGCAAACATTGACATTTCAAATGGCGATCGCTGTTGAATAACCGAATTGACACCATTTGAGTGTAACGCTGTTCAGTTTATTCATGGAATTGACAGTACACGCTGTTATTCCAATGGCTGGGGCCGAAGGTAAAATATTAAACCCAACTGCATGGAAAATCTACACTGACGGGATCAGGCATTTATGCCAGTTTGCCAGAGACGTCTGGGGCAATCCGGCTACCCAACCACTGCTGCTCAAAAAGCAGCCATCCGACTATCAGTGAGCCCAATAGACGAAAAATCTATTGTTTTGTGAGTAGACAGTCAGGCGGCCAAAAAACCTCTCGACACACCATCAATAATCTCCAAGATGGTAAAACTCCATGACCCTATGCTGGGTCCCCGGCACAAGGTTATTTCGGGCAATGTAGAGCTGGTGAACTAGGGGTATGCCAATGGCACGAGATCAGGAAACACCTCACCGCGATTGAAGACGATTGCGAAAAACGATGCAAACCACTAAAGGGTCAGAACTTGACACTTGCAGTATATCGAAAGCGATCTGGCCTCTGCTAAATCGAGGAAGGATTGACTACCTCCTAAAGTTAGACAGGAAGGTTATCAGTAAAGTTATAGAGGTGCTAACTGGCCACGATCTCATAGGCATCCATGCCGGAACACTTGGGGCACCATATAATGACTTCTGCAGAAGCTGCATGGATGAAGAAGAAGAGGAAACAATATTACAACACCTCGGAATACATATGCCCGCCCCTTTCAGAAACCAGAAGAAAACTACTAGGCCAATATTATTTTAGCCACCTTGGGGATCTATGTATGTATAGGATGTCCTACCATTTCTAAATGGCAGTAAAAGGGGTCAGAAGATATCACATATGACCAACAAATCCCAAGAGGGAACAGCAAAATGGTCCGGATGGTCTACGCGAGCTTAATTGTTTTTCTCTACCTACCTACCTACCTACCCTCTAGAACGGACACGCCTACACAGTGAACAATTATGATTTTCGCGCAGGTGTCCGCTATAGAGATGTTTCACTCTGGTATTTTTTTTTTGTGTAAATAAGCTTGAAATTGTCGCAGTCGCAGATCTTGTTTCGTGTGAATAACACTTTATCCAGAGATGTAGAGAAAACAGCATGAACTGATCTGTCTCACCGTCACTTCCTCCTTGTCGAAACATATCCTTAGGTAAGCATATTCCCCTCAACAGTATCTGCAATCGATGTAAATTTGCTCAGTCCTCTTTGCATTGTGCACAAATCACAATATCGAGAACCCTCCACTTTGCCTAGTCACTCCACAGTAGGTCACACATCGCTTGCTTTCCTGTGCCAGCGTGTCTAGTGTTCGTGCTTCATAGTTTTCCCCCCGAAAAACCCGCGGAAGACATAACCTCACCCACATTTATTTTTGTCAAGTCATTGTTTCAGTTTATTGTCAGCCCTCAATTTGGGTTCGTTGATGTCCTTTGTCCAACTTTCATTTCAAATCTCCACACACACACACACCCAAACAAAAACCCTCATAAAAAGGTAACAACAACCCATCTGAAATGTCACAAGAACAATGCACAGAGTACAAAGGACGATGACGATAACTGCGACAACGACGAACGACCAACTCTTGACCTCACAACAATCTCCATTTGTATATGCGCATTTTATTAAATTTTTCTATGTGTGTATATTTTACAGACTAATTCTTACAGGACGGAGGCCTAGTAAAGTTTTACCCTTTAATCCAAGGTTAACCGATACTGATACTGAAACTATCGATATTGATCAAAATAATTTGCCATCACCCAAATAACTCATAACACTCCATCTGTATGATTTTATCCGTACAATCGCCGATTCGTTACTTATTTCCTTTCGCCTCAAATGCATGCATGTTCTTCGCTGAATGTAGTTTAAGTCAATGTTGTTACTTTTAAGATGTTTATAGATACGTTTTTTTTTTCTCAACTATTATTTGTTCGTAATCTTTGTTTTGAGACTAACAAGCTGTAAGAAAAATTCTAACAAGATAGAGAAGGTTGGTCCACGGGAGAGGTTATCTCCTTGCGGACGACCTGTGCAGCTGTGATGCTTTGTTTATCTGTCGTATTTGTTTCTGCGTGTAAGCGATTTTATTATTCCATCGGAGGAATTTAGCAAATACGTAGATGTGGTTGAATATTTTAAACTCGTCGTGGACTACAATGCATTAAACACATCGTTATGAACTCGACCTCATTAATAGCCATTTTAATAGTCTCGCAGCAAGGTCGATGAGTTCACCAAACAACTCTGGCTCGACCCTTAGTGATCGCTCAGTCTGATTAGATAACAGGGCATTGTGGCATCGGAACTAACGCCTCCAGACTAGGCCTCCCCTACAAGGACTCCTGCAGAAGCTGCAGAGACTAGGATGAGGAGTTTGACAGCTCTCTCATGCTGGAGAGTTGGACTTCCGAGAGCCTATTACAGTAGAAGCTCGAAAACAGGGACTGTTCTAAAAGTTGAAAAAGTCTACCACAGAGCAGTTTCTTAAGAAGAACGCCTAAATAAGTCTGTTTTTACGCCTTTTAAATGCAGTTCTTCTTTTTTGTTTGTTTGTTTGAGTTATTAATTCGATGGTAAATATACAGTAGAATCCAATAATAGGCACCTCGGCTGTAACGATGAAGTTAAAATCTGAAGTTTGGTTTCCCAATTGATAATGAATAATGTATTTTTGTTGTAGCGACCTCGGCTGTAACGACCATTTCGATTGTAATCTCCTTTTCGTCGCGGTTTTTCTCAAGAAATTTTGATATAACGACCAAAAGTAGAGCAAAACGGGAGAATTGTAGCATTTTTTTCCCATATGCTTGTGTTTACTGTCTAGACAGGACACTTATGTTTGAATGCATCAGGATTTTATTTTCTTTGATTTTTGTGTCAGCTGTTCTAATTTGTCATTCAGCTTAGTCTTCGTTCAGACTTCTGTGTTTATATAAAGTAGGAAACTATTTATTCTTTAAATTTCAGAAAAAAAAAATTCCTGTCGTAGAATGGAATCTAACATTACAAAAAATAGAAGATTTGTTTGTACATTCCGATATATCAACACCCGCTTGTAACGACGGAAAATTCGTCTTCCATGAGTGGTCGTTATAACCGCATTTTACTGTACATACGATTTTGTTTACCTAGATTTGATTCTCCAAAGGATGAACACTTTGAAAAAATTAACGCAGCATGTTATATATCTGTTCATCTTTCTATGATTCTACTGTATTTTGATAGCCTGGTTGAACTGATCAGCATAAGAGTCAGCCATCTTCTTCGCTTTTTTAAAAGGACTAACGGAAGTCTACTCTAACGGAAAAGCTACTCATAAATCCGCGTTTTAGCACAATTTGTCTAAGGGTGGCTTCTGTCTTTCCGTATAACAGTCAGCCTCTTCAAACTAACCTAACCAATGTAGTAACCCATAAAGCAACAATCATTGCGTTTTCACGTACAAACATTGGCACAGGATCGTTCCAACTGAAGCAAGAAACCAGCATAGTAGGCTATCAACACGTGTGTCTTAAGTTCCTCACGCAGCACAAAAAGACACATAACCTCCCCAAAGAGACGCATCGCCTCTGGTCTGCAGAACAGCCAAGAGATTTATGCGTCGAGTACGTATTTTAAATTTTTTGGTAAACAAGGATTTGGAATTTTCTTTCCTCCTGGCTGCTAGCGTGACCTTGTGGATGAGTACGTTGACTCATGTTCTAGGTTAAATACCCGAATTCAACCACTTTCATAATCCACGGCTCCACTTCTTAGACTCACTGATAACTCTAAAAGAGTACACATATCTAGAAAAGCCTTCTCAGACTTGGAATCGGCAGAAAACTGTAGCTCCACTCCCCTCATGAGAGAACAATAGAACGCACAACAAAAGGTGTAGCTGTAGAAGCCTGTCCCAGGGGCTGTCGCGTCACCCATTCTCTGAGTCGTGTGCGCAAAAATATGTGTTACTCTGACAAATTTGTATTCTCTTATTTACTGTATATGACTTTTGTGACCCTTACGACGATCACATTTCACGAAGTGTCGCTAAGGGAATACAAAGAATCGCCGTGAGGGTGACAAAAGTCACATGAGAATACAAATTTGTCAAAGTGACACATCGTTTTGGGTGACACATCGAATTTGCTTGTGAAATGCTCCCGCACTTATTTTGTAGGTGCGTGTGTTGGCTCAATTCGAACAAGTTCCATAATTCACGGCTCCACCTCCCTCGAGTCACTGGTAAGGATTAAAGTGGATACATTTTGTATAGTCAGTAGCAGAAGTGAGTATACAGCTAAAACCAAAAAAATGTAGCAAAAATCACATCGCAGAAGTAAGCATACCACATGTAAATCACGAAGATAGATCTGACAGAATATGGGGATTTATGGTAGCATTTAGCATGCTAATTAAAGAATGGATGGGTTTGATTATTTGAACAATCTCAAGAGCAACCTCCGTTCAAAGCATTTACAAGCAAAGCTCTTCTTCTTTATTTGGCGCTACAGTCAGGGGTGGACCTGGACCTCAGCCAACAAGCACGATCTCTGGCAAGTTGATTGGGGTCCTCTCCTCCTCCTGCGCCACCTTAAAAGCGGGCGTCCTCTTCTCCATTGCCCCACAGGTTCAGAGTGGAAAACTCTTCGGGACGGAGCTGAGTTGTCCGTACGCTCTACATGGCCCAGCCTTAGACTTTGGATTCGTATTTCAGCAGAAGGCCACCCTGTCGGGTCCCCAAAATGTTCGACGCTTTTATTTCTATTTTATTCGCGTGAGTAGGCGAACTCAAGATATGAGTTTGACTGCAATGAATTGCGTGCAAAATTGATTCTGAATAATTAAAAGAATAATACGAAGTCAGACACATTTCCTTGTGGTTTTTGCAGTTTCAACATTTGTGTCAATTGCCTTCCCTCAAATTCACCATTTGCTGGCATTCTATAGAATTGAAAGATTGTCGTTAAGATTGGAGGCCCTGGCGGTATGGGTATGTGCGTCAACTCCTTCGTCAATGCCAGGGTTCGATTCCCGGCCGGTAGGACAAAAAATAATTTCATTTTCACGACTCCACCTCTTTCGAGTCACTGACAATGCGCAAAGAGTAACAAAGCTTATCAAACTTGGACCTTTGGGGTATGGTCATAGCAAATATGTATGATCTTAAGGGATACACTATAGTCACTAATCAATACGAATGGCGCTTCTATATGATATCTCGGCAACACACGGTTTCAATAAGATCATATAATTAAAGTAAATTCGTGTATTTTGATGAGTAGACTCGCTTGCACCGGAACCACTCTGTTCGCGAATGTAAGCGGAACAAGTTAACATTCGCCTAGTTCGAGTGAAATTCGCTTGCACCAGAACCGCAGCCTGACTGCCGCTTTGCTTTTATGAACGCAGTTACCGCCTTCTGGCATGCATAGGCATCGTCAATGCATTTTATTTACATGTGTGAACCCAGATATTGCACGGCTGCCGCAGTTTGAAATTTACGAACTCGGTCCCTTTATGATTGACGACTGTATCTACTTGTCCAGAAGAATCTCCTCAAACGTCGCCCAAGAGTCGGCAGTCGTGGTTTACCAATCACTCGAAACTCACAGCGTTAGGATTATTAGCGGCTGACTGATTTAAAGGTAACCACTCGAAATTCACAGCGTTGCTTTAGCAAACATCGTCTGTTTTTATTGGTTTGTCGCCTGGTTCATTTGTGTAGATTGATTTATAACGACCAGACTGCCATGTCATGTTTGCAAAATTTGATGATGGTGCTTAAAGTGTCTTGTCTCGAAAGCTCTTGTTGAGTAGTGTTTGAGGTTTACCTTGTGCTCTCCATTTGCAAATCGCATTTGTACCAGATTCAACATAAGAGCACATCCTGGCAATACGTCTCGTTCGGAATTGAATATAATCTCATTGGGTTGCATAATTTAAGAAAATCAGCTATGGATCCCCGCCCTCTGCAAAGACTGTCTCCCCCGAGATATTGCAAGTCGCTGCTAGCCCACACCACAATTTGTTGGGTTGCATTTTTCTTAAATTCTGCAACAAACCCAATCAAATTATGTCTCGTTTTTTTTATCAGATAATTTGAATTTGAATAAAATAAGTCTCAATGGAGACTTGAGAAGACTCGAAACTAAAAGAAAACGTAGACCTTTTCTCTCAAATCGCATCAACACAGCTTTTTTTTTAAACTGATGCCATCCATTTGATTATACGCAGCATTTATAGATTAGCCTCAAATTCACAAGGAACATGTTTACTCACTCCTACTTCGCCAACGAGCTTCCCACTCATACAGTATTTGTTAGTTTTTGATATTAACCAATTTATGAATCCTAATGCCACCAACATCAATGATTTCCTCGAAAAAAAAACCTCGATAAGAATTTAAAATATTCAACTACTGCTCGTTAATACCTTAATTTACCGCCACTAAATTTGAAATAGTTTTACTATAAGATATCGGTACTAAAAAATATAAATTCTGTAAGTATAAATATGTAAGTGTTCTTACTCTCCGCTTAACTTTGTTTCTTTTTTTTTTTTGTAAAAACAATGGTTGTAGTAATATAATAGAATAGAAATGTAAAAACAAAAATAATCGTTTAAATCGGTAGATAAGTAATGGCGGCTTTAATTGTCATATATCTAACAAGGGATTACAAGACGTCCTCCTGTCTGTCACGTAAACCGGTGCAGACATTGATTAAATATGTTTTGATGCTTGGATGGATTTATGCATGCATGCAATAGTTGTAGTTTTCTTCTTTTTTAACATTTTTATTTTTATTTGTTTTATAATCTTAATCGTCATCCCTAATGCATGTTGACTTTATTTTATTTTTTTTTTTTCTTTGCGCTAATTTAATAATTATGTGAATAAAAGTTAATACAAACAAAACTGTTATATTATTTGTTTTATTTTTTATATTTTGTTTTTATTTTTTATTTTGTATCATTATTATTTTACGTGTCTAATGTTTTGTTATTTTCTTTGTATTTTACTTTACATTCGCAAAAGGTTCAAACGAATTTTTCATTAAAATGCAATTGTGTGATATATACTTATTTTTTTAATTTTTGCAACAAATTGGCGTCGCATTGGTTTGGAAATTTGTGCAATCACTCAACTCGAAAACGAGGCTTTTTTCCATCGCTGACTTATTTATTCACAGAGACGAACAGAGTTTTCATTAAAACTTAAAAGTGGGACAAATCATAATTAGAGATTTTTTGGCTGCTCAAAACGTAAAGAAAAACACTTGATCTTTTTTTTTCATTTGGCTTTTTACTAAATGCCCAAACGAGTCACAAGTCGTTGTCTAAACACTCAACATTTGAGCAATCGACTACGCAAGAACAACAGGCTCTGTCCAGCCGTCTGAATTTGTTCAAAGCATTCCAGCCGTCTGAATTCCTGAATGCAGCCTGCATATCATTCTCTGCTTATCGTCTCCTGATTGTGTCTTTAAAGCTTGAAGTAGACAACGTTGAAAGTTATGTCTTGATGCATGAAGCATTGCTCTTGATTCAACTCAAAGATGTTACATGTTCAAAAATAAAAAAAAAAACGTTCAGCTGCTTCTTTATAGAGTACGTGCTTCGGACAACTAACTCCTAACTGACTCTACCAAGCCCGACCAAGAAGCTACAACACCAAGATTTGGTATCTATATCCCAGTCGTGGAGATCTAGTTTTCTTGTTCTTCATACTAGACCTTCGATCTTCCCCTCTTCGTGCCTCGGATTTAAAGAACTACATAGCTGTAGCTAGTTGTGGCCGAGCCAGTGTGGTCGACAAATCGTTGTCCACTCCACACGTTTGTGCAGCTCATAGAGCCGAGACTAAGTTCCCCATCTGATCTCCACAACCGCAACATTCCGTCACTCACCATCATGGTCTTCTGATCCGCATGATCCACTAAAGGGGCCGCAGGCGTTAAGTACGTATGAGAGATCTCCAGTCCATGCGATCCTCCGCCATCGACTCTAATTCAGCAGGAGAACCACCAATCGGATAGCATTCAAGGCACGCGACAGAAGTCATGATTATGGGGACATTCGTGCAACATGAGCAAACCATAGAAGCAGAGCCCTTTCCGGCCAGAGATAAGCACCTGCTTAACATTGAGTTCCGCTACGTTTCTCAAACTATTCCGGCGGGTAATTCCCATAACAGCACGAAGTAGTCTCATCACGTGAGCTTGTATTCACGATTAACCATATATCTCTGTCCAGAGGTTAGAGTTCGAAGAACAGCGTCGTCCCCAGAAAGCGGTCCAATGGCATTAAATCCAGCGATCCCGGCTTGCATTGAAGTCTTAGTTTCGAGAGATACGACGTCCAAGAAATGTATAATGTGATGGAGACAGTGGTCCGGCATGTGCCGTCTCGCACTCATTCAGTAACACATTCCATTCACTGACACCAGTGTGCTATAAAATGCGATTGAAATGCTTTCCATGTCCCTAATGTCCTTCTCCGTAGTAGACTTCGAAGTTTTAAGCCATTTGCCGTCGAACTGCTTACAAGTTTCTACTAACCCTGCACGGGCGACACTTTCTAATGTGACTCCAGCTACGTTCAAAAATAAGTTACTCCTCATTCTGAAGGCTCCAACAAAGATCGGATGTTTTTTGACGATTTTGGATTAAGCCAGGTGCATGTAAATATTGGCCCATTTTGCCCGAAAGCCAGTGTTAAGTTAAATCCACATTTATTTGCGGAAAAACGATGGAAGCCATTTTAAATAAGGAGAGGGAGCTGAGTGCTTCTACCGTCTAGCGGGGACTTAACTAACAAGTTCTTGGCTAGTATACGCCTTCTGTTGCGATGAAAACGAAAGCCAAATAAAGACAGGGGCTGTGTGGCGAAACAAACTAACAAGCTCCTCCAGCTTAAGTCATATCTTCCTAGCTACCGTCAGTTACGTGCATCGAGTTCTTGGAACACCGTGTTCCCTAAACAAAAACCGCTTCAGATAGAGCAGGAGCCGTGAACCTATTTCTCAACTTCAGCTTTCACATGGAATACTGTCTCCCACCTTCAGACCAAGGCTAAATTCCCAAGAAGAAGAAGACCTATTTTTTCATAACTGTCTCGTTTATTTTGCCTCATAGTCACCTCAATTTAATTTCCTTACATTTTTGCCGCTCAACGTAACACTCCGACAAGATTTGCTTGAGATTTTTACCATAGTCACCCTCGCGTCTCATTTCTCAGGCACCCTTTGGTCACCGCTAACCCACTGAATATTACACAATTGCATTTGTTTCAAAAACTGTTATAATTGTTCTATTCTTCACCACAAAATCAAAATAATTCACAAACATTAAACAAAATCGTAAAAAGTTGTTTTTTTTATTGAGAAAAAAAATTTCAAAATCATACTCATTATCATCAAAATCTAGAGACACTATCCCCGAGGAGACTCATCACTACTCAAAGTCGCTTTGTGAACCGACCGGAGACGATTGGACCACCGCTCTGGCTGGAACTGCAAAACATTTAACAGGAAGCAGCAACAGTGAGAAGCTCCTCACGTCGTCGTCGGCGGCAAGCAGTGGCCGCGAACCGCTGCTGCCTAAACTAACACCACGTGCGCAAATCCGTCGGATGGGAAGTAAAAATCAAGTCACCACAGCCTTGCTCTCGACTTCCACATCCGACTACGATGACGATGAAGACGACGACGAAGAGGAGGACTTCGATCTGTACGACGACGAGAATATTGTTGTGACAAACTATGCAACCGGAGCGACCAACAAGCGGCTGGGCGGTGGTGCTTCATCAAGCGGACACGGTTCGGCGACATCATCAACTGGACAAAGGAACAACGACGAGAGCATTATTTGAGGGCGAAGGGAACAATTGCTAAGTATGCGGCTAGGGAATTGCTTTAGATATAAATTATTATTTTAGTTGAATTTAAACAAAAACAAATAGTGTGTGTGAATGACTATGATGCATTGTGACTTAAAAATAGCGAGAATGTTTTCCGGCGCAGCTAAAACTAACGAAGCACCAATCCGCTTCAAGCTGAAGATACTTAAGCCACCACAAGCCGCTGGTGGTCTCTGAAATACATTTATACTCCTACCGAGACATTGTAATGCAACCATGACTCGCAGCGAGCAAATTAAAAGCAAGTACGTTTGTATATTTAAGAAAAAAAATCATCAAAATCTACCCTAACGAATAAGACACAAAAAGCAAAAGCAACAGTGCGACAAAACAAGCAGACAGAATTGTTGTATTGTTTTTCTAAAGCAAAAAATGTAATAAACCTAAAAAGTGAAAATGAATAATTGATTTTGTAGGCTAACGAGAATTAAACAAACAAAAATTACTATATGACAAGAGGAATATAAATCACACACATTACACAGTAGGACTAGCATATTTGAACAAAATGAATGCGTATTGAGAGTGTACAGAGAATGAGCTAACGAAACAATTATAAACAAAATTGTACAACCCTAAAATAGCAAACAAGAAAAAAGAATTCATTTATTTTTATATCAATTTAATATGGGGAAATAAAGTCCGCATAGGAAATAACGAAAACAAAACTTAAGAGAACAAATCCAAATCAGAGATCAGAAATAGTAATGTTGACAATTCAGACACAAATAACCAAAGCTTCTTAAGAAAAAAAAAAAAAAACAGAAAATAAGATAAACCCAAGACACATGAGTCTTGGTCGGTACTTAAAAGGATGCTACTAGCCGCAATCAGTCGCGGATTACACTCACTGGCTGTATATTTGTTGCAAATCGAACAAGATTATTTCGATTTTCCTAAACTATTTTTTCTTTTCCTTTTTGTTTTATTTAATTTTGCATTTTACTCCATTGCTATATCAATATAAATTGTTTTATATTGTCAATTGCCTCTGCTAAGGAGATGTGTAAATATAAAGGATGTATCTTTTTTGTCCACTTTCATTTTGTCATCTGTAGAGATTTTTTTATATTTGTATTGTATAATTTTTTTCTATAAAACTCCATGAAAGTATTATTTTAATATTTTCTGTGAAACATTTCTTTTTGACCAAATACATTTTTATTTCCAAAAAAAATATATTCGACTTCAAATTTGTTTTCTTTGATTTTATGTGTGCTGCTTGAAGGACGGTTTTATTGAGAATCAGAAAGCGAGTCAATTAGTATCGGATGATGGGGGGTGTGTAAACTCACGTTGTCCTAGAGTTCAGTGAATAAAACACTTGTTCTATGTGCACTGCACCTACGCACTCTCAGTGTGTGTTGTCTGGGCTTTCTGCACTTGTCGCTGCAGGTCTCAACAGAGGGGATTTATGAAAAGGTGTCGGAAGGAAACTACAAGCTACAGAATGCGGCTGCATATCTACACTACCCCGCCGGCAAGCACTACTTTTTCGAGTGATCACTGCTTCATGGGATCGATTTGTTCCAACGTTGTGGACCTGCTTTAGAATAAATATCACAAACCGCAAAGGGAACTTTTTGGGTGTCCACATTCACTGTGTTAAAAAAAATGTGTATAAATAGCTCGTGGACACAGCATGTCGTCAACACGCCTCGTCTTCTTCCTCAGTGCGGCGGTGCATTCCGGTTGGGTACTGATCCTCAAATCACAAGCCTCTTCAGCCAACGTCATCTCTGGCTAGCTATACATCAAGTTGTCCCCTTGTGTACGTCGCCTTAAATGCGGGCGTCCTTCTCGGAGGCGAAGGCCCTTCAGGTGGAAGTGAAGTGTCCATGCGCTCTTCTTGTTCCGTCCTGTCATCCTTATAGGCCCAACCATCTCTTACCCCTGATCGACATTATCATGCGAGTAATATTCAATATTGCACGAACAGTCAGATTTTCAAACTGCCTTCACTTTACGATCTTCCAAACAGTGGCCCATTGTGGACGCATTTGCTTCTACAAATTCCAAGTTTGACACTTAACAAAGCCACAATCAAGAGGAAGCCCATCTTTGGCTTTGATTTTTCATAAAAATTCATCACTCACTTGGTTTGTTTCACTCTTGACGTCTAATCGAAGTGCACGTCTAATAGGCTCCAACCCTTGTGCTCTGTCATTGAGAAACTTCGGGAATCGTTCAACTCTTGGCCATGGAGTCGTGCCATGGTTCAGCACGATTTTAAATGTTGTGCCTTGACTCACTGAATAACAAGATCAGTATTTGGTCGAGTCCCAGTGAATTTCTGACTGAATCATTTCACAGTTTATAAATCTCATTTTGATTCCGACTACATTTCATACGAAAATCACAAGCCGCATTCCATTTTTGACGGTTTTCGGCGCAGAGGTTTTCTGGTTCGGTTCGAACAAACACGGAAACTTGGAACTGAATGCAGAATGAATAAATGGCAGCCAATTCGACAGCTGTAGCTTCAATACTATGGCTGCTTTAAACTGTCAAAGTTCGAAAGTCCATATATAAATATGCAGCATCAAAGAACGTGAGAATGAAAGATGAGGCTTCTGCCGTTGAATTTTAAGGTGATTCCCTTTTGCACTGGTAGCCAATCAGAACATGTAATCGGCGGAGTCGGCACTCGCACCGTTTGAGACTGGCCAGCGGGAGGTGTTTTATGAGCTTAAGCATACGTGGTGGCCTCTGTGTGGGGTTCGGTCAGGATGTGTTGGCCTCAGCCTGTCATAGACCACCCTTGGTCCATAGTGATGTCAGTGCTCACGTTGATTCCAACCAACAACCGTGACACTTTGCTCCCTCGTTCCCAAGGTTATCACAGACACAGGATATCAACGGGCCTGTTGAACAGCTGAGTAATGTTTTTGATCCTCAGTGATTCCTACGCCTTGTGTGAGGCATTGCAGACACTCAAACTGTCCCACAGAGGGTCTCTTTACGTTGTAGACCCCACGTTGATCCAAACATTCGTGTGTTAAGCCTTGGTTCCTACCAGCGTTGATTTTGGCAGTAGCTTTTCTATCCACTAATAAACACAGCCCACACAGCGCTTGTCAGTGCTTGTTAAATGCACCTTCGATGTGGAGAAAGGCAACCATGTGCACGTTCTTTCATGTTTAGCGATGTTTGGACTAAGATATCTCATGTAACCCAATTCATGTGGTTTCTCCTATTAGAGTGGATGCGTGCGTCCGAAAAGCGGTTCCCAGGAATCTACTCTCTGAAGTGGACTACACGGAGCATGTTTTGTAAATATTTAAATGAGTGTGATATCGATCTTCAGTATGAGAGATGGTAGACAGATAGTGCTGCAGCCGTTAGCTTACAGGGGACTTGTTTGCCAATTCCAGGGATGAGGATAGCTTGTGAAATTTCCAAATGTTTGGAGACATTTATCCATTATTGAGTGAATTGATCTTTGTACTTTTTTGTAGCATTACCGGCATGATTCCATCGTGTCCAGGTTATTCATGGGGTTAGTGTAATCGATTTTAAGTCGTTTTTTGTTTGTGAATTCGAACAGGTCTGATGCGTCTTAATTTGCGGTTTCCAAATGAACAACAAAAAGTAGAGGATATAGTTGACTCTTGAATATTTAAGACTTCATTTGCCTATTGTTTGATCCAGTTGATCCAAGCTCGGAGGTTTTCATTAACTGTCGCAGATCGTGCTTCATTGAATGAGAATAAAATTACCAGGCAACTAGTCCTGGGTGTTATGGCAGGCCTACGACCCATAGAGGTTGCGAGACTGAGGAATTGCTGCCTTCCATCGTTGCCGGTCCTGGGCACCCTGCTTCCAGTCATCAAGACCAAGCTGTCTTGCATCCGCGTTGGCTTGGTCTTTACACCGAAATTCGGAATGTTGTATGGTCTCGAAGGCCTTAGATGGAGCAGCGCCAATGCAAGCCTTCTCCTGCATTCACACCTGGTATCTCACTGGTAACCGTTTGGTTGCAAATGCACCACTGGGGACCAGATCCTCTTTAAACTCGACAGCGGTTCGAACCTAGATGGAATGTTTTTATGGTTTAACCTCAAAGTCGCAAGAAGAAGTGGGGAATATGACTTGGAGTTTATGACGGTTGCAGCGACCCAAAGAGCAGCAATAGGTTCAAGATCAAGAACTGAATTTGTACTTGCGAACCCACTCAGGGCGTTGGTTCACCAATTCTGGACTAGAAGGTGAATGGACCTCGTGGTATAATCCAAAAGGCAGGAGATCACGTAAATCCAAACATTTCCTTTTAAAGCGCACCTCTTTATCACGCTTTGCGATGGAAGCATAATTCTACGTTCCCACCGAAACCAAACCGCGAGGACCAATTGTACGGAAACCTCAATAGGCCGTTTCCACCGAGTTTGAAGCGGTTTCGATCTCAATTTTCAAGTCACTCGCTCTCAATTTATAAGTGCCCACCAAAACAAATGTCACTCGCTCCCAGAACTGCTGTCTGTTGACAGGAAATAATCCCCCTTATTCTCTAGACGATGTAACAAATTCTCGCCTCACATTTTTCGGTCACCTCATATCAAAATCAGAATTCAAGTGAGGTGGCAAAAAACCAATCAAATTCTCAATCAATGCAGATTTGTGTCTTCAAGTGGGATCAATTTCCATTCGGTGGTTACATTTGCTAATTCTTGTAATTTCGGGATGCCTTTCGTGCAGAACTCGTCCATATTGGATCGCGCCTTTGCTATACTTCCCAGATGGACTCAATTTAATGACAGCCCAAGAAAAAGAATAATGCAAACGTTTCGTTTTCTTAAACAAAATGGATTTCTAGGTGTGATTGGAATTATTCTCCATTAAAGAGACCAGGCACTCAAATGCTTGATTTATGGCCATTTTAAAACTAAACGTGAACATATTAATCAACTTTTATTCCTACAAAATTTGGGTTGAAACTTACAAAAATGCAAGCGACAAAATCTCTCTCATTCTATCTCACTTTCTCATGGGCTGTGACTAAGGGAATAGACAAGATCGTCGTACGAGTGACAAATGTAACGTGAAGTGACTAAGAGGATACAAATTTGTCAAAGTGACACATATTTTGGGGGGGAAGACACGACTAAGGGGGAATAGTGTGAGAACACTAGAAAATTGAAAGAGATACATCCAGGCAATGAACTGAAATTCACGCTGTAGGCTTGTTCGGTTTAACAACCTCTCACTCACGGTTGAATTCATGTGGGCTGCAACTAGGTTTATCTGAAACAGCGATGTTTCCATGATGTGTGGCGGAACCCGGTAGGCTCCGAGAAAATTGACGAAACCTTGCGGTTTCGTTAGGTGGTAACGTAACATAACATCATGCCTAGTTTGAATTCACTTTTTTTTTAACGATAGAGGCGATGAGACCAACAAAACTTAACGAAATTTTGAGAATACTGAGTTAACGGTGTGAATTGAGAGATGTTCTTCATGCCCTCTAATTTTAGTAAGCTCAACTAATTGCTAAACAAGACATTTTCCAGTAATTAATGGATCAGAAACACGTATAACGCCTTTGCAATTCCTTTCAATCCAAAGTCGCTGTATGAAATATAAGAATTTTATATCGACGTAGGTTAAAATTCGTATTTAATCAGACAATCATTGCAAACGCTTGAATCGATGTCCAAACTACGAACGCTTTAATTTGTACTCAAATGACAAATTTGTGTCATTTCGAAAATGTAATTCAGTGAAACTTCTCTTACGGAACCACCTCATGGTCCCGTGTCCTCTTCAGAATGGACAAACTTTAGAAAAGTTTCACTGCACACTTTTTGTGTTGAATACTTGCTGAATATGTATTAATTTAGGAACAGTTTACAAAGTGACTTTTCCACCAGATCGAGCCTCAAAGTGAACGCACGATGTACACTTCACCGTCAAGTCCTCCGGATTCAGAGGGAATGACAAAACTTAACGAAGTGTCGTTCACTTTAAGGCTGACCGCACATTCATGCTGGGTTTACATTCCACCTGAATGTATTCAAATACTCTGCAGCTCGTCTACTACCTCCAACCCATCGTGCAAAACACGGGTCTTAAGCCTGACGCGGCTTTTCGATTCGAACCACCATTGGTATTTGATAACAATTCAATTTCGTCATACAGAGAGCATGTTGTTAGCTATAAGTTTATTGATGCGCCTGCCGTCTTACTTCTCCTCCGCTCAAAATCAATCAACTTGGTTTCTAAACTACCTTCAGCATGAAGAACCAACTGTTTCTATGGCAAACATATCTATCTGTTGAGTTCCGTGTGAATATGATGTTTCATAGGCTAGGCAACATGAAAATGATTAAATTAAGAGGCACACTTTGAATTCATTTAATCTGTAGCGTGTGCATGTAGAACACTTTCATTTACACTTCGCACCAATTTGTAAAAAAGTGTACATATAAATATATTTACACTTTAAGGTTTATGTTTATAAGGAATCTAGCAATTTACACTGTAAACTGAGCCCACGTTTATTCAGAAAGGAAACAAAAAAATATATGAAACGAACAATGGTTAGCCGAAAAGGAATAAGGCGCAAGTATAGTATTAATAAATTACATTCTAAGAAAACTAATATTAATAATTGAATTATTATAAGAGCTAAATAAAATTAGGTCATGGCAAAAATCCTCATAGTTTCCGATCTTCTCATTTTAATACAAGTGCGAGTATCTCTGATTTAGTTGTTGTCCAAAGCAAGCAGATGAACCGAAATGTGAACAGAACGGAGAGCAATGTATGATTGTATAATTTTTATTACTGAAGACAATAAAGCAACTTTCGACGAATGATTGAACAAATGCAATTGAAACCATCAACACAACCAACTACACGATCGCAAAAATATACATAGAGAAAAAAAAAACAAATAACAAACTGTGTTACAATTAACGCCTGTATTTAATGCAAAATAGAAAATTAATGAAATAAATTATATACAAAAAAATATGCTAATAGAATTTGTTAACAAATAGAACTGAGAAAACCAAAAAACCAAAAAAAAAAAACAAAAACGTTAAGCACAAAATTTGTGGTATTCACTTGATTTGAGAATTATTCAACAATAAAATCCATTTCTCATTTCATGCTTTAGACTTAACAAATTATCCCTTAAGTGAACTGGTTATGATTTGAATGTTAATTGAAAAAAACGGAAAGAAATCAATTTTTATTAGGTAAGCAACAAAAGATTAGAATATGAATAAATAAAAACAAAAAGCTTTACGACAAAAATATTTACCAAACTCTTTCTTTTGTTCAACACACTGATGCCATTGGGTCGGGTAGGTATGTGAAAGATGTAAGAGTTCACAGGTAATCATAATCACAAGGCTATTACTAGCCGTTACTGAAAACAAAGGGTAAAGGACCAACTATAAAAGACATGAGCCCGCATGGGAGAGTGAACGGTTACACACACTCCCATGAGGCTGACTATATTGGAGTCCATGACATTTAGTTAAGCATTTGGTTCGAACCGTACGGGAAAATATGCGAAAATATGTAAAATGGACAAGAGCAAACACGGGAAGAATTTCCGTCTGATGGCTGTGCGCGCATAAGTTTGTGGTGTAAACCATCTAAAATAGAGAACAGTTGTAAACCCTTTAAAATAGAGAACGAGTGTAAACCACGTAAAGTCTTAAACAACTTCAATAACATCTCTGTTTCAAAAACTGTTATTTTTGCCAGACATGCAAATTTTCTACCTTTTTCTACTTCAACTCTCATAAGCACCGGTCGTTTGGTTATTAATAAAATAGCAATAAATAATTTAATAGTGTGTTTATTAAACTGTGTGTTTTCATTAAACGCCAAATGTTCATTGTGGTTATTCATGCGTTTTGTGCAAACATGGCGAAGCATTTCGACACCCGCCCCTGCGAATGCTCATGTCTTTTATAAAGGGGCGATATTGATTTTGAATAAAACACAAATTATTTAGGAAATTATTGTCATTTCTTTTCATTATGATAATATTGGTATGGTTCAATTATGTATGAAAAAAAATATAGTCCAAATGGCCGCCGCCACCTCGGCGGCCCGCCTCCATCCGATGGTCCAAATTTTCGATGACGCTGAAGCTTAATTGAGGTTCTATGCCGTTGATGTGCCGAATCATCTCATCCTTTAGCTCTTGAATTGTTGCTGGCTTATCGACGTACACCTTTCCTTTCAAATAACCGCAAAGAAAAAATCCAACGGTGTCAAATCACATGATCTTGGCGGCCAGTTGACATCGCCACCACGTGAGATAACACGGCCATTGAATTTGACGCGCAAAAGAGCCATTGTTTCGTTAGCTGTGTGGCAAGTGGCACCGTCCTGTTGAAACCACATATCGTCCACATTCATATCTTCCAATTCGGGCCATAAAAAGTTCGTTATCATTTCACGATGGCGAACACCATTCACAGTAACTGCCTGACCGGCCTCATTTTGGCGATGATGCCGCCAGCCCATAAACCGCACCAAACAGTCACTCTTTGTGGGTGCATTGGTTTTTCGACAATCACTCTTGGATTATCATTCGCCCAAATGCGGCAATTCTGGTTATTGACGAAACCACTGAGGTGAAAATGTGCCTCATCACTGAAGATGATTTCCTTCGAAAATTTATCACCCACTGTTGCCATTTCTTGCCACCATTCTGACCATTGACGACGCTTGAAATGCTCAAGAGGCTTTAGTTCTTGAATCAATTGCACCTTGTAAGCGTGTAAATGCAAGTCTTTATGCATGATGTTCATCAACGGCGAGCGTGAGAGGTGCAATTGTTGGTCACGACGACAAGTTGAGGTGGACGGCTCTTCAGCCACACTATCGCGAACAGCAGCAATATTTTCTGCAGTACGAGCTGTACGAGCTCGTACACCAGAGCATGCACGTGTACACCATAGCATGCACTGGTGTTTTCACATCTCCTACAGACCCGGTTTGCTCAAATTTTTGCATGATTTTTCCGATTGTACTCACATTTGGACGATTAAATTGACCGAAAAAATCACGAAGTGCACGATATGCATTATAAGGACTTGCATTATATGGACTTAAGCCCCTAATCCACACCGGAGATGTAGTGGTGTTCCCTTGCATTTCCCACATCCTTTTACACAAACCATGGATCCACCACGGAATGGCGGTCGATTCGTGGATTTTAGTAGGAATGTCGCAGATTCGTAGATTTTAGTGGGAAAAATGGCGACAGATTGCCGAATTCGCCTATGTTCAAAAGTTGCCTCGTATTCTTAAGAGCATATATTTATTTGTATTGTTATATGGACGTTCGTGAATAAAAATTGAATTGAATTGAAACTATTCGATTTTTAAAGCCTATGCATCCTACCTGACAAATTGTCTCGAAAAATTAATTCCACAATTCCACTCCATACCCTCAAACATGCAAACGTTTCAATAATATTGTTATTATTAGTTATCTGTACGCATGATTCGTGTGAATGCATAATTCATATACAAAAATAGACGCACTAGTAGTGCATTCATTTTGTCCTAGTATCTCAGATTATAACTTGCTCAAATGGGATCTTAATTAATCGACTTCATGAACATAAGCTTCGTTCGTTCGTTTACCCCTCCATACTGTGTTGAAATTTAACACCAACATTTGAAATAACGTCCAACTAACGAGCGAATTTTCAAATAAGAACTCTAATTCACCCTTCTCCTTGGTTGGGGATGGGTGTCAGCTGTTCGCCAGCTGATCTCAAGAGCTCACACGTATTCACGGACATGGGACAAAAAGCGTATAAAAACGCTGTCAGATGAAATCAAGGGGCAAGAGAAGTAGAAGATGGATATCTCTATCCCTTCATTATCTATGGTCAGTATTCAAATGGGGTCCATTCAGCCAAAGTGGAAAAGATTTTGATATTAAATAATTGAGCAAGGGTATGTTCGCATCGCACATGGATTTTTTTAGTGAAGATAAGAAAAAATTGACTTAAGGAATAAATCTAATGTAACAAGAAATAAAAATTGTACTGAAAATAGCAAAGATGTACTTGCGTACTCAGACTGAATATTAAGACTTTTTCTATCACTGGTTGGCCCTTAACCGGGTAGAAATCACAGTTTTTCCAATTATTACGTTGCAGCAGATGTAAAAGTTACCAATTACATGCAGCTGTCAATGGACTCAGTTTTGTCATTTCATCACCCATCGATACATTACAAAACATATCGCAACTCCGGCTCCACTTCACACTCTCTTGGATCGCGAAATTGAAAAGCATAGTCGAAGAAGGACACAGAATTGTGAATTCGGCGCCGATGAGCTCCTCTCTCCAGCTCTGAGGCACAAAGAAGTAAGCATATCCAATGGCAAGGAGAAGGATGACAGCGGACAAAATAAACACTGTCAACCCATTTGTGGCTTTGTATATATAGCTGCTGGCAACCGAACCAGTCGTAAGACCAGCTAAAATTGACGCCTCATTAAGTACCATTCAAGAAAATTGTTTACTCAGTCTTCATTCAAATGCAAACACATCACTCACCGCAAGGCTCTTGCCTTTGAGACTGCCACATCTGATATGTAACAATATATTCCAGTGATTAAGGCACAAGTTCCTCCGAAGTCCACGGATTCAGCGGGACGTGTTGTGCGATGAATGCTGTGAGTCAACCTGGCTTATTTTGCGATTGATAGTAGGTCTACATCCGAAAAGACTGTAGAAGAAACAAGAATTGAAGCCGGTAGACCATAGACAACGTCGGACTATCGTATTTGCCCTTATAGCGACGTTTTATTCGGAACAAGGAAGCAGACATCGTTACTGCCAATGGTTTCAGGTAAAAAGCGATGTCAACGGACTTATTGTGGCCAAAGCATGACAACATCGATCTATCCAAGCTGCAGTTCCAACAAGATGTCGCTACATGCCGTACAAGCGACGCAATGCTCGAAGTTGAGAACGGGATCATGGGACACCACTCAATTATTTTCTCTGGGCTACATCAAGTCCTTGGTCTACGCTACGCTGCCAACCACTAGCTTGAAGTAGAGATGCTCATACGAAAAATAAATCGATGTTTTAGGCGTTTTCAATCGCACGACTATTCAGTCGCAGAAAGTAGAACACATAAGTTTCAATGTGAATTGAGTGAGCACTCGACAGGAAAGAATACGCGTTGTGCATTTTCATCGATATAGAGTGCGCTTTTGATGGCATGTGTAACGGCCAGAGAACACGGTGTTGATGAATATTAGTGTTGCGGATCAAAGCTAATGAATAGCACTATAATTGCAGACGCGGTAAGTAGAGGCTGCCCGCGAGGCCGTGTCCTGTCTCCTCTGCTATGGTGCATGCTGGTTGAGTCTCTGCTTGATGCTCTCAATGGCTCCAACATCTACGCCCAGGCCAATGCGTATGACGTAGGCGTACTGTCTGTCGAATCGTGCCTAGCGGACGTGTGCTCAAGAGGCAGACAGCTCTAGACATGATCGACGACTGGTGTATCAGCTTTCAGTTAACCCTCTTAAAACAGTAGTTCTTCTCTTCACAAGGAGGAGCAAATTGACTGGTCTGACTCAACTGAAACTAAAAGGCGTTACCATCTCTTTCTCCAATGAAGCCAATGTGTGTTACTCTAGATAGAAAACTTCTCTGGAAAAAACACATCGAGTCGAGAATCGCCAAGGCACTGTCAGTTTTCTGGCAGTGTAAGGGGATTCTCGGTAAGTCTTGGGGCCCATCTGGATCTATACGGCCCTTCTCTCCTATGCATCGGTCGTTTGGTGAAATAAGCTGGAATAAGAAAATATGTGACCCCCTTTAAACATGCTATGGATGATCATAAACTCCAATGAAACACAAAGGGTGCAGGCGATCACTTTTTACCATCACAAATTGTGCCTATAATCCGGCTGGCAAGAAGCAGAAAACTGTTTATCGTCAAACAACTTAAGGCAATCGACGTCTATGACATCCAGGAAGTCTCGTAAAACTGACGAATGATAAACGTAAGAAAAGACAATAAAACAGGCAGTTCAATCGGCCAGAAGGTAAAGAAGTGAGAGTAAAAGAAGACTGTCCTGGAAGGATAGAACTTAAAACATCTCACAACAGCTAGTCTTATAGGTCGATATCACTGCAAAGAACGTCTGAGAAATCGTTTCGCAAGGATTTACAAAATTTAAACCAAAAACCGCTTAAAGTTCCCATAGAACCTAATAAAATGTGTTTCGAGAAAGAGACTTTTTTTTAGTATCAATTATTGGCCTTAAGTGGTTCTTCGACATTCCGAAGCAAGAAAAACAGCCGTAAGTGATAACTTTTGACTTTCCAGAGCGATCAAATCACGTTTGAAAAGAGGACACATAAAACGAGATAAGATACCAGTTCTAAACTATTTTAAAAACAATGAAAATATTTGGTCAGTAAAAAACCCCAAATGGTCAATATACTGTAACAAAAGGAAACCAATATTTTTTCCTTTTGCTCTCCTCAAAAATTGGTAAAAATCACTTACGCCCATTTGTGTTTCAACCTTTTGGTTGACATATGTGTGCTCTGGCATAAAATTTTGTATTGTTTACGACTGGAACCACATGTGCGTGCGGTGCAGTTTGTTTACGACCACGATTTTCATATCGTCATCATCTTCTGACCCGCATTCTCCACTAACGATCTCTCGTCTCCAGGCAACTCGATCCTCCGCCATCGACCTAACTCATCAGGTGTTATGCCCAAGCGTAACCAGGCGAGTTTTTGGACTTGGTCCAACCGTCTCGTCCTGGGTCTGCCAAGCGATCGCCTACCTGATGATATCGCATTCATCGCCCGCCTCGGAAGTCGTGATGGAGGGGACATTTGTGCCACGTGCCCAAACTACCGAAGCATAGCCCTCTCCGTTCGAAGAAGAAGCCGCTTAACGTTGAATTCGTCGAGCATGGCCGTGTTTCTTACCCTATCCCGGCAAGTAATTCCCACAACAGCACGAAGAAATCTCGGTTGGTCATTTTCATATCGTTGCGATGAAAAAACGCATGTGTGCTCCTACCCTTACTGGACCGATTCATCAAAATTGGACCGACCACAGGAAGCTCCGCCATCGAACCAGAGGCGGTCATTCGAACGATGGGCTCTTTCATACATAATGGCATGAAATAAAGCATGGGTCACTTTTATATCTCAAACTGACTTATCGAGTAGTCTCACTATAAAGAACCACCCTCGTGACCCGTCCTCCACATTTATCTCTTTCGCTGAGAAAACCCGAAATAAGCACACCCCAGCAAATATTGGCAAATAGTGTCGGTTCAATGAAACTGCCAACATTTTGAACAATTTGCGATGTGCCCACTATAACGAACGGAATGTGCAAAGTTGGAGATGTCGAAGGGTGGTTAGATTACAATCATTTAACCGATGCTCACGTGTACCTGGTCTGATCCATTGTACAGATCCTAACAATCTGTGTATAATGGGTGTCAGAAAATGTGTCACTTTATTCTCCGGATATCTTCATTGATAACAATTCCGCAGAAGATCTTCGTGTATTATCTTCGTATTAACATTAACCCTGATTAGAAATAGCAACTTCTTGGAGGTTCTAGGATTCAGCTTAGGCCAGATTATTTATATTTTTTATGATATATATTATATATATGATATTTTCCTCCGAACCTGCCAAGTTTCGCTCTGCAATCTAGGGGTCTGGTCGCGGTTTCTGATAAACGCAGCTGCAGCCCCTCTGAATTCATCCGTCCATGAGTGGTTGTCTAACCGAACAAGCCTACAATGTGTATTTCAGTTAATTTTCCGATTTTATCTCTTTCTATTTTCTGGTACTCTCACACTATTATATCCTGACAGAAGTAAATTGACAGAAATTGAGAACGAGTGACTTGAAAATTGTGAGCGAAACCACTTCAAACTCGGTGGGAAACAGAAATGAAGTGTTATAGAAACAGCCAAATTCTGTCTCTCTTGAACCTTAATATTTTTGACGACCTTTTTTTATATCGCCAAGTGTCAAAAATTCTTGGAAAACTGTCAAAAAGCCTCACAAATTCGTCGATGGGCTAAGGGTCAATCAGCTGGGAACTTGGACATCTCTATAGTACTTCAATTCTGGTGGGACCGGCCTATTGAGGTTTCAGTAAAAGATCATCCGGAAGTCGCGGTTTCGGTTCAGTGGGAACTAAGCATTACACATTTCTACATGGCGCGCCCACGCTATCAAACCACTTTCAATTTGTTGGTAGAATTTCTCAGACTAAGGCCCGTATGACACTACCTTTTTTCCGTAGTCTTAATGCGGCTTGGAAGAAAAGAGATAGCAATTATTTTGCAAAGGATCATGCATTTTCTGCAGACAAGGTACACATGATATACACATGAACATATTCAACGACTGGATGGCGCAGTTGGTTAAGTGCCTGCCCTCGGTTAGTGAGGTCCCCGGTTCGAATCGCAGTGAAAGCTAAGTTAATACGCTTTTCCAAATCTGGTCCAGTCACCATTTGTCGTTGGGATCAATAGTGGAGTGGGCGATCGGTGGTAGTAGTCTGACTGTGGTTAACAACGGTCTAAGTGGGCTGGTGAATTCACTAGCAGCCCCCTTCCCTACCCTACCTACAATCATGTGTATTAACTGCAACGAGAACAATGCAGAAATGTGAAATACGGATGGAAAATGTAGACGGATTACAATTTGAATTCACCGTTTTTGAGATTTTTCGCATTTACTAGGCGCCCACACTTAATGACAATTTCAATAGTGATTTTTTCGTCCTGCTCCAATTTCAATTTCAATTCAGAGAAAATGCGGAAAGAAGGAAGTGTCATACGGGCTTAAGCAGTCCTTATCTAAAATTTGCCTGAAAATGTATTCTGATCAACACCAACACCATCAACTCACCTGCCCAAGGAAAAATGTTGCTCACTCTTAGTGGCCATTCCAAGCCAAGGATGTCCAAAGATTAAGCCAAACACACACGCATTAAATTTGTTACATTTATTGCATCGGATCTTTTAAGTATTAATTTGCATTATTGTTTTTGTTCTGTTGGGTCTGTTTGTTTTATGCTTCAATACATGTATTTATATATATTTATGTTTAATGATATAATTTTAATTCTAGCAAGAAGATAACGAAGACTATGTATTGCAAGTTATGTTTTTCTTTTTCATTTATTTGAACAGTTTATTATTTAACATTACACTGAACGAAACACAAACGAAAAGGTATTTAACAAATATCCAAAGCGTCTTAGATACAATAAAGGAGAGACACGCTAAATGGGTTTCTTATTTCTCAAAAAAAAACAAAACAAAAAAACGAAACCTATAGCCGAACGAGAATCAAATCAGAGCGGGGCTATGCGTAGGAGAGCTTCTGTGAGTTGGTTTTGATTTGAAATTTAACAGATAAATTAGCGCCACATACATACATATGCAATTGTCGAAGAAGGCATTCTTGTATAAAGACAAAATGGTGGTGTCTTAGTTAATGTACACATATACATACACTATATATCAAATAATCTTTTTTTGTTTTGGTTTACTTTTTATATTACAATTAGAAGCGATTCGTATTCACATTTATTATTATTAAGATTAATTTGAATATAAGGCGGCGCCATTTAACACACACATAGATAACCTGTGAACGACCAAATCTCATATATACGAGTATGCGAGTATATGTTTATGTACATACAAATCAAAATGAATGGAAACTATAGATCCACCGAGAAATGCTTTGATTTGTTGTCTGTTTTCTGTTTTTTGCTAATATTTTTTTTTTATGATTTTCGTTTGTGTTTTTGATTTCACATAAAATTCAATATTAATTTACATCAATGAAAGGAAACGAATGCAATTCTTAAACATACTCAATTTTAAACACGATTCAATAAAAATGTGAACTTTGATTCTATTTACAAAACAATTTCTTCTCAATGCGCTTTGCATGCGCATTGAATGTAATTCACCGGTCTGGAGGTTATTACATAGTTATTATTTATTTTTAATTTATTTTTGTTAAAAGATTTCGGAGTTTGATTTAATGTTGCTGTTTGTTTACTGCGTAAATAATATACTTTTAATGATAACATATATATATTTATTTATTTATATATTATATATATTAGTAACACATTTAATACGTCAAGTTATTTTGTATAAGTTTTTATCTTAGTTTGGTTTTTGTATTTTGTTTTTTTTTTTTTGTTTTTTCTTCAAGCCTTTATACAGTTGAAGAGTGCGATGTAAGATGACGATTAAGGACTAACAACAGAGTGATGTATTTGTCTAAGTTTATGTTTATTCATTTCCATTTGGACCACTTTTATTAACAGAGAGAGAGCACTTGTGTAACTACTGGTTAGAATTCTCTGTCAGAATTTTCTGTAATGCATGTGGACCTCATCAGTTAAGACGGTGTTCACATGGATCTTTCTTTCAATGTGGGCGCACTGAGTGACCACCACCAGCATGTCAACATTCCCACATGTGTACAAACATGTCTACAAAAATGCAGGTCTTTGCGTGGATGCATCATATGGAGAAACATGTTGTTTGTGACTCTTAGTTCGTAAAAATTGTACGTACAAGCTGGACAAACTAAAGACGCCGCAACATGTACGTTGTTTACGAACTACTGTGTTTCTTTGCTTGATACTCTGTGTTTGTTTACTCATTTAAGTCTGTATTAACTGTTGGTTTATGTAAGGAAGCCAAACAATTGTTTTTAAGCGAAACTTGATGTTTTAATTATTTATCTTTCTTTTTTGTAACATAACTACTGGAGTGTCGGAGCAAGACCTTATGATTTACCATTGATTGAAAAGAAATGTAAGTTTGGCGGGTTTTCGGTGCGTCGGAACCATCTAAGGCGTAATCAGATGATCTTGCTTCGATGTTCTGGATTGGACACAAATGATTGATTAAGGACATCACTATTGCTTGGGCAAACAGTGGAACAAAACGAAAGCGTGGACTCTGAATTTGGAGTTAATGAAGGAGGAATACCTGAATGAAGGTTATATCTGTGAATGAAAAGCTGGGCCAGATAGAAATAACATTTCCGTTGTAAATGCCCAAACAAATTCGAATTCAACTGTGTATAAATAGAAGCTGGGATCTAGGGCAATTTTTGGCGAATTTTGACGACAGCATGTTAATGTAACTTGGTAGAGGTATAGTTGCTAGACGTTCGCGCTTTCCCGGAACATCACCATTCCACTGTACTGCTGGGACACCTTGCGTCCCGGGTAAGCTCAGTGTAAACACCTCCTCAATATTTGGCTTCCCATTGTGGCTTAACTTTAACCAATTTTCTTTGAATTTTAGTCGAACGAACCTTATTTTGGGCCTGACAGTTGACACAAAAAAATTATCGCATTTTTGTTAATGAAAGAATTTATTTATCTTTTAGATCCCAGTATTTTTTCCAAACTCTTGTGATTCATACCACTGAGCTTTGAACAAAATTTGCCAACCGTACTTGGTTGAGAACAGAAGAAAGGACTGACCTAGACTCTACGTGAACACTTTTTGAAGACGAAAGTGTTACAAAGAACGGTGTAAATTCACGTGGCATCCAGTTTAAGTCCAACAGCCAGCTGTGTGCGGTGAAATGACTACAGAAACAAAATCGTGTCCCAATTTGGAAAGACAATGTTTAGAGATGACGCCGCTACCAAACCTCCTCTATTTAGGATACATTCCCGCAGACAAGTAGCACGAGTTCCTGAAGGTGGTGGAGCTTCTCTTTTATTTTTATAAAGTTTCTACCTTAACAGATGACCGCTTCGGCAGGAATTCAAAAATATATTCGACAAGAAGGACCACCAGCTACCGGGTCCACATCTTTTCAACTTTTCACCTTTATACCGTAATCGGATGGAAATTACGGGCATACTCGTCTTGCCACTTAGTTTATGTACAATTTTTAGACGTTCAACGTCGAAAATCTCTCCTGAACACTGTAGCAGTATGGCAAGTTGCGCATAGCACCAATGTACAGTGGACCACTGTTGGCGGAAGATCTTCTCACGTTTAATGGACACATTCATGACCAAACGATTACCTCGTTATCTCTGATGAAGTTCTCAACATTTCTGTCCTTACGACACCATTATTGACAAGCAATAAACTGACTTAAGAAGTGTGGCAACAATGGACCAAAATCGTATGATTAAGTGAGCCAGCCGCGGCTGTAAAGAATATCACTATTCGAACATACCGCTATATTCTGGAGAATTGTAGGGAATCATTCAAGACGTCTGATTAATCCTGCATCTTTGCCAGACTTTTCCGTTGTCCATTACACGTTAATGGGAAGTGGAGGATAGGGTTTGCTGTGCAGGCGGGGCATTGTACACACAATGCTTTTAAATAGAACCCAGACACAGACCGAGAGAAGCGTAATTTAATAGATCCAAATGCCACCACATTTAGTTTGAAACTCTAGCACTGCTGAAGCACACACACACTGAGTTGAACGCCCTTTCGTCAATTCCTCTGTTAGCTGTGAAACCATACTCGTATTTCAATGGCTTTGTTTTCCCGGAAAGCGATTGTAAGAGGCATAGAACTAACAGCAGACAGACTTGGGCGAAATCTGGTCGCTTTCGGCCTTTAATATCGACTTTGAAATCCAACACCAGTTACGATGCAAGGTATGAGGTTAGAGGCCCATACAGCACTTCATTCTAATTCACGTTCTCATACAAATAAAGGGACGTTTAGCTATCTGTTGACCTTCAATAAACTCCTTGCGACTGAGTGAACATTGATAGACATGAGAAATGATGTAGTGCTAGCTTAAGGTTGCTTACAATGTGACCATAAGAATGCAATGGGGTCTCCATAGTTATACAATTCAACCAAGTTCACAAGGACTATTAGAGTAGACTGATCTGGCTTAATATTTGGAGGTGTCCTATCGAAAGTATGTCACGTGGCAAATGTGCAAAAAATGTCCAACAATTGTCTTTTCTTAGATTTTTAGAAGTACTGTTCTTGTATTCTCTGAATATCCATAAATGGAATTAAGTCTCACAATAAAAGAGTAACGTTGGAAGTTCTTTGTGCAAGTTAGTCTAGTTATCCTCTACCCTTTATGTTCCTTTTATGTTCAAAGGACGTTCGAATACTGACGACATACAGGTGGTGCGACAGTCCGAGGCGGACCTTGTGACTTGCTTCTACAGCAATTACTAGTGTTGTGGATGCTATTTTTCTCTCACGACTGGATGGACCCTACAGTTTTACAAAGCTTGAGAAGCCCTTTCTAGACAGGAATAATCTTTGAGCATTGACAATGACTCGAAGGAGAAGCAGCCGGGAATTTTAAATGTTTGTAAATTCGGGGACTAACCCTAGAACCGCCGGCGTTAATGACGGAGCACCTATCCACCTCGACTGTCACATAATGCCACCCATGAATACCAACTGTTCAAAAACCGGAACCGATGCCAAAAGAGGACGTCTATCTACGTCGCAAAATGTCAGTTAACATTGAAATTCTATATAAGGTCCCAGAGGCAGCTGTGGGCACTTCGAAACTTAACGGCGATTCTGGAACTTGCATATTCGACAGTCTGGCCATTGTATATTCGACACACACGACAGACGAATGTACGCACCCCACAACGACTTCTGCAGGAGCTGTTCACCACCGCTGCACTTGCCTGCACTTGCCCAGCATCTATTTATTCAGACAAAAACATTCTGGACATGGTGAAATTCCGTAGGAAAACAAATTGCCCGTAACCCTGCAAACGAGTGGATCGTCTAGGAAAGGCCACGAGTAGGTATTTTTCTAGTTTTAGGTAGTACCCTTGGCAAAGGGCCAACCGCACAATGGATCCAATCACTTTAACCTAACCTAACCTAGGCTTAAGTCAACGAGTGGTTATTGTGACTGCTCCGTAAAGACTCGACTGGCGATCTCCCGATACAGCATCAATCATCAACAATAATTTTCATTTAGTTAAGTAATTTTTAAATCCATTTAAATTCAAATAAAATTTAAGTTTCCTCCCTAAATTCAATAACTGCTCTATAATCTGTATAATAAATCGAATTCGATAAGGAATCCACGCACAATTTGTTAGTCCTCATTCGCCTAAGCGCACGATAATGTAAAATATATTTTAAATTCCAACTATTAGGTTTGTTTTTTATTAAGTTTCATCAATTTCATTGAATAATACATTCCATATGATATAATACTTGTTTTATATATTTGTTTCCTTTTTTTTAATTTTAGGCAAAATCATGATATACATACATGCGGGTAGTAGATATATTGTACATATTTAATTTCCTTCAAGTACACATAAATAAATACAAAATTGCTTATTTATTGTTTTAGTTTAATGCTTTTAATGGATTTTATTCTTTTATTTTCGTCTTTGATATAGTATGTGTATGTAGATTTTTTTTTGTTTTTCTTTATCGTAACATTTAACTGCAATTAAATTATGTATAGAACGCGAATCTTTTTTAGGTTACGTTTTTATTTTGAGATTTCAACATTTGTCTCTGGATACGAAACGAAGTCACCGTCTTAAGGAACAAGGAGACTAGTTTAAATAAATGTTGGTCCTTGACTAGGGGCGCTAATAGCTCATATGTGTGCCTACACAAATAAAACGTATTTCAAATTGGAAGTTTGTAAAGTAAATTCGATTGGATTTGGATTCAAAACAGGCTCTTCTGCTTAATCAGGGGTTGTTAACAGGTAAACAATTGTGCATTTTTATATCGTTTGAGTACACTGCTTGGTTGCTCGCTGAAGTGGCTGTCACAGCAATTGACCGACATCTCATTTTCATAAAGATCGAGATTAAGGTTGGTCCAAGTCAATGAGGAAATTATTCCATTCCTGCTTTTGGAACTACACTCGAAACTAAGGGGCACGCTCAACAGCTTCTCATTGAATGACCGTGGGAATGAGCAAGTCGATTTATGCGCCGCTGAATCTTCTTGGACTCCGTCGACTGCGACGGACAATGGACATCCACTTCGCCATTATCGTTTCTGTGTTCCTCTTCGTAATCTAGTCAACAGCGTCACGTATCTAACTCTGGTGACGGCCCCCTCTTTTTTTGCGACCTGGTGCGTAAAATTGCAAACCGGGGCGAACAATGCGCTTTGAGAGATATTCGCAGTCGCCTTGGGCCTAAACTAGGAGAGAAACAAGAGAGACAAAAGGCCAGAGAAGCCAATTTGAAGGAGGGGCTCGCGGAGGAGTTCATGCAGCCAGACGGCCAGGGCATGCTCGAGTAGCCCCGCGAAAATGCTCACGACTTCTATTCCAACAAAGCAAGCACTAAATCGAATCCCATCTGTTGGATGGTGTTAGCGGAAGCCAGTGACATCGTTGGCCATAGGCGAAATATTGTCGAGCGTCTGCTCCTGCCGCTGGATGCAGAGGATGAAAAGCGACTAACTTCAATCGGCGTGACCAAGTGCTGAGCGAAAAGTTCGGGTTTTAGGATCGGTGTCAAGAAACCGCGCACAGCTGGTGCGGGAAACGAACGAACAATGGCTTCATTTTGTGTGATGGGACTCATAACTTTGGTTACGTACGAAAACGCAAAGCTGTCGCTGAAAATCCAAGACATATAGTTTAACGATCTCCCCGCTGACAACGAGTTATACTTTGATCCGGGTTTTGGAGCTGTCACTGGTTGTACATCGTTCAGTGAATAAATTGCGTTACAGAATGGTGTTGACTGAAATTGATGCGTTGAAGTACACGACGTTCACTTTTGAGCAGACCAGGGCCAAGTGTAACACATTCGGTGGAACAGTGGATCAATTGCTGATCTATTTAATTGGATTGGTCGAAACGCTGGTATTTAACCTCAATGGACGTCTGAATCTTTGTTTGAACCAAGGTCATGGTCCCGTCCGCCAGGAAGGTGAAGACAGCAGCGATCTCTTCGAGCTGTGCCAAGATGTGGACGTAGTCCGGAAGGCAAAAATTAGTCGACTGCACTGGCTTGGCGAACGCATGGGCACCAATGTTCTAACTTTGAAGGTACTCGACTCCAAGCCTGGTACAGGAAGGAGAGGAAAACCGATTCTCCGGCATAAAGACCAAGGAATCCCCGATGCAAGACTGCTTGGTCTTGATGACTGGAAGACAGCGTGCGCAGTACCGTCTGCGATGGAAGGCAGCGATTGCTAAGGCTCAGATCCTCCATTGGTCCCCGAACTGATAAGTATTTAAAGACATCCTATAACAATGAAATGAGTGGTATTTTAACCAAGCTCTTACTGCAGTCATTCGTGTTTCATCCTCTACCTAGTGAAGGAGGCCCTGGTCTTACATAGACACCGATCAGTGAAGATTTTTTCTAAGCACATACTCCGCCTGAGTGTCGTCAGTAACTCCAAAAAGGTAGAGCAATGAACAATAAACCTTGTTCTTGCCGGAAAATAAACCTAGACACTCTGTGCAGGAGTCGATCCAGGTATTGACTACGCCAACGACGCCACTTGGCCCTTCAAAGATAAATTCTATAAGGTAACCACTAATGTATAAACAGACATAAGAGCTGTAATTTATAAAATACAGACACGATGAAAACGTGTTCCCTATGTGGGACAGATTCGACAGGCCACTATTCAGCAGAAATAGCATTCCGTTCCTAACCTCAGAGTATGTTCACCATGACCACATGCAACTCTTAAAGGCTAATGTTACTCAAAAACGCAAATCCCTCTAACAACCCCCCATCTATTCATTTTCAAGAGATATAAATACATAAATACAATCATAACCATTAACATTAGAGCAACGAGGGAAGAAGTTCAGGCAAAGAAAGCAAGAAAATGGAGACACTATTTTTCACATTTTTTGTTTGAATAATCGACTCTTAAGTGACTTATTGATTAAATTGTATTCCAAATATTATTGTTTCCATTTTCAGCGAATAATAATTCAAAACTTGAATAACCCTTGTCACGTTATTGACTAAATTCAGAATCGGTCGGTTACTTGTCACGTTATTGACTAAATTCAGAATCGGTCGGTTACTTGAACGACCGTGCAGCCGGTTGTCAATGTGGGCCTGGTCTTCCAATTGAAACCAAACAAAATACAAAACAACACGATTTGTATAGGTTTATATCTACGCAAATTTCGTAAACTATGATCTAAGGTTTTCTTCTTTTTTTTGTATGTTTTCTTCTTGAGTTTACTACATTCATAACATTGCTAATTTAATTTGTAATACGCTTTTGTCGATTAAATCTTACGCTCCAGTCACTCGTTATACGTTTCCTGTAAGAAAAGAAATGTGTTGCAAATTAAATGTCTCTTGTAAATTTGGAAAATTAAATATACATAAATGTTGATGATTTCGTAAGAACTGTTCGAAAAGGAGAATTGGAATGGCATCATCAGAATTCATCAGAATTCATCAGAATCCCCGATTGGTGCGAGCAGTGCTTTAGAAAGCGGAGGTCCTGGCAGTCGAAGAGGCGGCCAAACGGATTTCAATGTTGGAATACCGTCTGCTGATTTTACCATCCTGATTGACAGGCAAGCATTTTCTTGGCATTGAGATGAAAGCGGCTAAAATTGGTCCAGCGGTGAATAAGGGCAAAACGAAGTATATGCTCAACCCAAGAAAGAACATACAACATCGATGCCTTGGACAGACCGTACCAATGGGCAGCCATAACTTCGAGGTAGTTAAGGACTTCATCTACGTCGGCAAACAATACGAATACTACCAGTACCGAGATCAACCGCAGAGTAACTCATGCCAATCAACCCACAACTACACACTATCATACAAGCTACAAAACAAGCCTTAACCTTACAGAGATCCCCATCACCATCTTCATCATCATCTGACCCGCATGCTCCACTAAAGGTGTCGCGGGGGTAAACCACGCACGAGAGATCTCCAGGCAACTCGATCCTTCGCCATCGACTCTAACTCATAAGGAGGTATGCCCGAGTTTGGGTCTTCCCAGCGGTTGCCTACCTGATGGAATCGCATTCAAAGCCCGCCTCGGATGTCGTGATGATGGGGACATTCGTGCCACGTGACCAAACCACCGAAGCATAACCCTTTCCGTTCGAAGAAGCAGCTGCTCAATTTTGAGTTCCTCTCGCACTGCCGTGTTTCTCACCCTATCCCGTCGGGTAATTCCCACAACAGCGATTTTATTCTTTCGGTCATTACTCAAATTGCATGACCATAGGTGAGAGTTGGAACAAATACTGAGTTCAGTATTTGGCTTTGACACCAAGCTCGGCCTTCCTGATTACAGATCTACCAAGCTGGCTAAAAAATTGACCCAGCTTGACCAATCCTACAGGAAAGCTCACTACTCCTTCCATCACTCGTGAAAAAGACCCCGAGATACTTAAACTTCTCCACCTGCTTCAATGGGACTCCAATAATCTGTAGAGTGCATTGAACTGGCGTTCTGGAGGCGACCTTCATTCCAGCATCAGCACACCTGTTGAGTGCGCGTTGGAGTTCCGTCTGGGAAGATGTGTGGGTAAATATTGGATCGATAACTTAATTCGTGCGGGTGGAGTAAAACTTCCCATCCACTGTTATCCAAATTGTTCTTAACTAGAAAAGCAACATGAGGCCGAGCGTTGTCATGATAGAAAATTATTGCCTCGTGTCTGGTCGCATTTTACGGGCGTTTTTCGGCTACTGGTCTCTTCAAAAAGATTAATTGTGTTCGGTAGCGTTGTCCAGTGATGGTTTCATCCGGTTTTAGCAGTTGATAATACAGCACACCCTTCTGATCCCACCAAATACAGAGCATTACCTTCGCGCCATGGATATTCGACTTTTCTGTTGATTTGGCCGGTTGGCCATGCCAAAATCGTACAAACCACTTTTGGCACGTTCGCTCAGCTAGCGCATGTTCACCATAAACTTCCACCAAAATGCGATGACTTTCGGCAGCAGTTTTCTTCATATTAAAGTAATGTAGAAGAACTCCCCGCAAAAGCACTTTTGCAGGCACAAAGGTTCGACATATTTGAACGAAAAAAAAATCTCGTTGTTTACGCTTCAAATTAATGACAAATACCGAAATGACGTACAGTGACAGTAGCTTTCCAACGCATGTTCCAAAGGAATAATACCAGTTACGCCATCTCTTAGCAAACCGCACGAATCTAAAGTTATAAACCCAATACTTCGAGGGATTCGGTCATATAAAACAACTGTACATGGGTTTCGCATACTCCCAAGTCTTCTCAAGCACCATTCTTGGAGTGAAGTCGGTTGTACTTCTACCGGGACGAAAGCCACACTGTTCATGCCCCATCCTGGGCTCAGCAATAGCTCTAGAACGTGCTTCCAACACCTTAGCGTAGACTTCCCCTGGGAGACTTGAAAAAGATATGCTCCTATAGTCGGATCAATCTCTTGTGTTCATCACCCCAGTTTGCCAGTTTGCGAGATGTCTCACCACGTCACAGGTCAATTGTATGACACGATAGAGCCATAAAACTCCCTCTTTGCCCATTGCCTTAAGCATTTCTGGCCGGATTTCATCCACACCGGCGGATTTGCCAACTTCGTACAGAGATCCAATAACTCAAAACAGAAGGAAACCTTGTTGGACATTCAGAAAATCTTAACAGTTAAAAGCTGACCCGAGTAGATAGATCTGATACACATTTTACCTAGTGCCTGCTGTCTGGACACTGCTCTGAAACCGCAAGAAGTGTGTTTGTCAAAGTGTTCCTCCGTTGCATCGTTACAGATGCGTGGGTACACCCTGTGGAGGATGAGTAAGCTTGTTAATCACTGTCTAGCACACTTGACTGCGTCACAAGCTCTTATTATAAATTGACCATTTCGTTCTAGATGTAACACAGTTTGTTAACCAACTCTATCCGACACTGGCCTCTTTGTGATTAAATTCACTTAAGCACTGAAAGTGCGAATCCTTGCCCGGCTAATTCGTCGGCTTTCTCATACCCGCATGCAATGCCGTGCCCTCCAACCTAGATTATGGTTACCTTACCCAGTTCCGCTAATTATGCATGTTTTTAACGGCATCCCTTGACTCGATGTGAACTAGTTCACCTGGCTGTCAACCTAAATGATATAACCTGCACAGGCACAGAAATGAAGTATGATAGAGACACCCAACTTCACAGCTGATTCACCCCTAGTCCATCGACGAATTTGACGGATAATCATGAAAATTTTGACGGTTATTCATGAATTTTTGACAGTTACTCACGAAATAACGTAAATGCCGTTCTCTTATTGGTCAATTTGTCTTTAGAAAACAATATAAAAAATGGTTGTCATAAATCTTAAGGGGCATAAACATTAGCTTCAGACAGGGCCGCCCGGAGTCAAATGAGGGCCCTGTGCAGGGCCTATGTTTGGCGCTCCCTTTTTAATGTAGCGGAAGCGTTTCGCTCAAATGATTCCATATGGACTGCGAACTGAGTTACAGCCTTGGGGTAATTGGCTTTTTTTGAACTATTCTCTTGTGCGAATTGTTTTTTTGTGTGAACACATGAAATGATTAGAGTTTTTGTTTTAGGCTACAGAATGCGCTCGTAAGAGCTTCGGGCCCTGTGCGTTCGGCCCTGCCTACAGATTTAAGGAGACGCCAGTCTTCTTTAACAACGAAGGTTTATTCCTGGAAAACAATGCCGTTATCTGCGAGTTCTGGCAGACCCGCCTCGGCTTCACAGGACGTGTTTGAGTCGTCTGGGAAAATACTCACAATAAACTACCGGTTTCCTATTAGGCTCTTCTTGAGAATATGTGGAGCTCCTGTCCTTGGGTGCCCGCATCGTGTATCTATAATTGATTAGACGATTGTTCACGACAAGGAATTCAAAAAGTAATTAGACACTCATTTAGAGACGATAGTTCCTTCAAAGGGCATATCCACTGGATGAGTGTTCAAAAAGTGAGGCTAGCCCACAAAAATGCAGTTTTGTTTGGAGGACATTTTACAGTAGCAATTATATCCGGAGTGGACCTGGAGATCATGTGAAGAATTTTGAATGGAATGGAGCAGCTAAAGCCGGGACGCGTTGAGCAAGTCGGAACAGCAGTTGCTGATTTGTTCACAATTTAACTTGAAAATTGTCAGAACTGTATTACGAACTTCAACGACAGTTTGAAGCTAAAGCTGACAACATCTTCAGGTTGGGTTAGAGCGGATGACTCCCGGTTGGTATCAGCCACACATAAGCCAGGGTAGGCCCGTTGTGTTACCACGCGGATCTGATTGATCCCTTTCCGCAAACCAGTCAGATTTTGATATTTTCTGATAAAGCCGCGGATATGCGTCTAAGTGACTACTTCCACGCGAGGGGAGATAACTGTAAATGGACAGAACTTAATGGCTTCTTCCTGCTCTTCGTTTCTGCTACAATGCAGAAGTCATTGGCGAGGAGGCCTTATCCGGAAAGAGTACGAAACCAGTACCATTTCTGGGGAGTTCTTCCGCTTCACAATTCTCTGCATTTTATTCTAAGGCACTTGGCCACAACGTTGAGAGGTGGCCATTCAAAGAAGTCTTAGAGTTAAAGCCTGGCCGTCGCGCAGATGACGATATCTGTTCTTGATATACATTGTTTATTTTTTTAACAGAGCTTCCGTTATCGCTATAGTGTCTGCCAGAAAGACACGGAAAGACAGTTGAATATTTAGAACCTTGCAATAGACACCCGCCCAACGCTTCTGCCCATCTTCGATTCATCTGTGAGAATTCGCAGAGGACCGTCCAGCGTCTGTTGCTCAAACTTCCAGTGTATGCTGGGTGAGAAATTCTCGTCCGAGAGGAACTTAGGTCGGTGTCTTCGGGTACAGATCTATATCAGCTAAGGAAAGTAGTGTCCGGAGCGGAGTTCTGTTCGCATAAGCAGCCATTTGTCTGCCAGTACGGCGCCGCCTGTCTGCCCCAAAGTCTATCGGTGGAAGATTGAGGAGTGTGCTGTTCTTAGTGCTCCGCTGACACATACATGTCCTTAATGATACCAGTGCTCAGAAGGTTTTGTAAAGCGAGTGCTATTTGCTATTAGTATATGTTTCACTGGTTTCCTAAACTCAATTGTGTACACTGTTCCAATCGATGCAGCAACACTTTTGGACCAGAGTATGGGCGACTTAATGAAAATGGGAGTTCGAGGAGTGGGCTAACATACGAGGGGCGTTCAATATATTCTTCGGTGTCGGGGTGAAGCTGTAGTTGTATATTAAAATTGACTTATTTATCAAGTAATACTATTATTTTAGTGCATCCATGTAAAATTTCATATAAATGTGATTCTTAATTCGCGTTTTATCTCTGGTTAAACAGAATCATTGCAACTGAGACGATGATGGTGAAAATTGAGCATCGCGCTGTAATTAAATTTCTCACTAAGCAAGGAAAAAGTCAAACAACTATGAAGAGATGGTGGCTGTTTACCAGGGTTCCGCACCTTCATTATCAACTGTGCAAACGTGGTCAAGTGAGTTCAAGAGAGGCAGAGAGAGCATTGGAGACGACCCCCGCTCCGGCGCCCCGGCTACTGCTTGTACGGGAAAAAGCATCAAAGACGTCGAAAAACTTGTTCTTGAGGATGAGGATGAAATGATGGCAGAGATCACCAAGCTTTCAGTTGGTACCATTCACACCATTCTTCATGACCATCTTAACCTTTCGAAGGTCAGTGCAAGGTGGGTGCCACGAATGCTCACAGCGCCTCAGAAAAAAGTGAGAATCGCATGCTGTAGAGAGCTTTTGGAGATGTGTGTGAGAACGCGGACGGTGTTATGGATCGAATTGTTACTGGTGATCAATGGGTTCACCACTATGACCCCGAAAGCAAACAAGAGTCCATGCAGTGGCATAAAAAAGGAACAGACCTTCCGAAGAAGAAGCACATGGCCACAGTTTTTTAGGGACTCAAAGGGAATCTTGCTCATTGAGTACAAAAAAAAGGTGAACCATCAACGCCACATCCTACGCTTCCACTTTGCATAATTTGCGGGAGGAAATTAAAAAGAAAAGACGGGGTAAACTCGCAGCGGGTGTGTTGCTTCTTCATGACAACGCCAAGGCTGCTGCGCGAGATTGTGGCTTCGAAGAAATCCAACACCCACCCCATAGTCCAGACCTTGCCCCTAGTGATTATTTCCTGTTTCCCGGTTTTAAAAAATATCTTCGTGGAAAAAGATTTTCGGATGATGAAGACTCAAGTCGGCAATAAATGGGTATTTGGCAGAGAAAGAGGAAATTTATTTTTTTGAGTGTTTAAAAAAGCTTATCTCAAGATGTTACAAATGCATTGATGTTAGAGGAGATTATATTGAACAATTTAAATTGAATTCGCATTTTCCTTCAGATCGATACCGAGAATATATTGAACGCCCTCGTACAGGGTAACGACTAATTAAACGAGACAGCGGCAGGGGAAGTTCGTGAAATGATGAATACCAAATTAAAACAAGAAATAAAAACAAAACAAAACAATTCACTTAAACTTCAAAAATATATTTTTTGTGTATATGTTTACAACTTAAACAATAGAAAAAAATGAAAAAAAATAACAATTCTTAGCAATTTAAAAATAAAAATAAAAAACATACTATTAGAAAAATATAATTACTTTCTGAGTGTTTAACATAATTCAATTATGATTACGTATCGGAAATTCCATGTGCATGTGTATAACATTTATATACATTCGTTATGAGTTTCATCGGCTCGGTTCGTTGCAATTTCGATTTAGGAATGATCAGGACTAACCGATGCAATGTAATGACTTAATTTTCGTAAGCTTCAGGGAAAAAACTTATGTTTAAAAATATACAACACAGTTCAGAATAGAACGTGAGAGAACGGGAGAGACACAAATCCGAACGTGGGATTGATGAGAAGCGGCGAAGGCATAAGAGTTAAGAGTGCGCTTAAAACAATGTCAAGAAAAGAATATACAATATCACGCATAATAGTTTTTAGTTTTTAGTTTTTAGAAAAGGGTGAATACTCTGCAAACGACGCCCGTTCGCAAACACTATTTGGCATCATTCTTACCCGATGAAACAAATGGTCCAACATAGTTACTGGGGAACAGCCCAGACAGTCCATTCAATTCCCCGCGCCACCAATCGGGCTCGTCACGGCCCAGCACTGAGATGATATCGTCCTTTTCAAATGAGAGCTCATCGTCGTTTTGCGCTTTGTAAGCATACAGCGCAATCACTTTGTCTGAAAGTGCAAATCAAGTGTCACACGATGTGCTTATGCATGGTGGATGGAAACTCACCTAGAATTGTTTCAGCCATTTCGACTCGACTTCCAGAGACGGGAGTGTTGCGTCCACTGTTGCGTCCGCCTTGCAGAATTTTCACATACGACGCTGGGAACCAACCGATTTGACGTCGCCGTCCCTTGGCCTGGAGCTCGCCCTCCCACCAGCCGGAGTCGGTCTTCTTACGAACCATTATTAGCTGGCCACGTTGCAGAGACAGTTGCTCACTGCTGGTCGCCTCATAAGGAGCAATTACTTGTGCAATCTCGGATCTCTTAGCCCGCATACCCTATTGATTTAAGTAGATACGTTTTTATTTATTTATGTTCTTTTTTAGTTCAACCTCTATTGTAATTCAAGTGCAAGCGTACACACAGAAGAGAGAAGGAGGAGAGACTAAAGAAGAGGCTCAAACAATTCAAAAGGGGGAAATGCATATAAAACAAAAACACAATTAGTCAAAAGCACAAACTCGGCATATGGCTTCAAGTATATGTAAAGAATGGAAGGAAAAGTGAACGTATGAAACAAAAGCAAAAGAGAAAAAACTTTGAAAATTACAGGTGTCATGGATGATGTTCTGGACATGGGCCGACTGAACGAATCCGAATGCTCAATACTCTTTTGTTGTGTATTTATCTGAGACACTTCCGTATCGAGTTCCTCTTGTGTTCTGGATTCATCGTTGGTAGCAACATCAGCAGCTACGGCGATTGGTGTTGCAGTCATTTTCTGCTGTGCTGCAACATCATTTTCAATTATTGTTTCTGCTTGTTCTTTTTCTTGTTTTTGTTCTTGTTCTTGTTCTTGTTCTTGTTCGTGCTGTTGATGTTGCGGTTCCTGTTCCTCAACGGTTGTCGTTAGTATCTGATGTGCGGGGGGCTCGTGTTCAATTTCATTCACGGTTTCGACCTGAGTTTGAGCGTTACCATTTACGTTATTATCCTAAATGATAGAGTGATAGGAAAATGGGGGTTCGCTTAGAATTGTTAGTTTAGTAGTTGTATAAATGCAGAGGCTTTAGTAGGCACACGCATATAAAAATTGGTTTGCTTCAAAAGAAAGACAAAATATATACATGTGTGTATATATATTGTATGTGTATATAACCAACAACGATGAAATTAAAAACAAAACAAAAATCATGTTAAACTCAACTCAATGTCTTATTTCGCGCTGTGTTCCACACTTGCTTACCCTTTCTTGTGCTTCAATGTAGGATTCTTCGATGGCCGCTGCTGGTGCTGGTTCTACTGCTGCCGTTCCAACGTCAGCCTTTTGTACATAGTTCGATGGGAACATTCCCGTCCGGGTGCCTATTGTCCCTGTCCACCAATCGCCTTCCTTTTTCGTCACAATTATCATCTCCCCGGCTGTGAAGCTTAAGTCACCGACTTCTGCAGATTCATAAGGATACGCTGCAATGTAATACTCTACATCGCCGTTGTAGGTTTCTACTGGCTCTGCCGCCGGAGTTTCACTCTCTATTGTCGTTGAGGCAGGTTCAATATAATTGCTAAATCAAGTCAAACGGCACAAATGAAATTGTTGGTCTCTCTCTGTTGATCTCAGACTCACCTAAACTGTTGATTATTGTCATTGAATGTGTCCTGAGCATTATAACTAGAGATGGGCGCAGATGTTGTGTCGATATCAACCTTTTCCACATAAGTCTCTGGGAACCAGCCGGTGTGGCCGTTGATCTCGCCAGCCAACCAGCCCGGTTCGGCGTTTTGTTCCAGTGGCACCAAAACAATGTCGCCTGGTACAAAGGATATCTCATCGTTATTTCGTGCGCTGAACTCGTAGATTGCACGATATTTCACAAATCCTTCGGGTGCTGGTGCTGATGTATCAACTGCAGAATTTACAACCGGTTGCTCTGTTATGGTCTCCGCGGCACCCCATGCAGAGGTGGGTGCCGTATCCCATGCGGATGTGGTGGAATAGGTCTCATTGCGTTTATTGTGTTTCATTTCGAGCACCTGGTTTCGTTGACTATCGTAGTTAGAGTACAATTCCTCGCATTTGTTTATTAATTCTTGGAGCTCAGCCTTGATTTCTGTTAGTTGGATATCATTTGAGTTGATATCTTCCTTTTTGGATTCAATTTCCTTGCGTATGTTTTCCAATTTGCTCTTCAACGACTTGATGATTAGCTGCGGGAGGGAATGAAGTCATTTTGCATTTGTATCTCGTTCGGGCTGCAGCAAGTGCTTACCTGTTTGTTTGCGAAAGCAGCATTCATCTGCTCCTGATGAGCGGCTTCGGTGAAATGTCCAGACTTAGATTTAGAGTCCCATTTGGCTCTCTCTTGTGTGAGTTGAAGCAGCTTTTGATTTTGCTCCTTTATCCTGGCTTTCAGTTGACCCATCTCAGACATTTGCGTGTCTCTGGTCGATCGCATTCCGTCGATGATGGATTTTACGTTTGTAACGCCAGCACGAGTATCACATATCTTCTGTGAGAGATCCTTTATCTATTCAAAACGCAGTGGAGACAATTAAATCGCTTTCGCATTCGCGATGTTCAAGTCAGGGATGTATACCTTTTCATTTAAAGTGCTTAGTTCCACATTGAGAGTCTGATTGTGAGCTTTCTGCTTCAAGACCTTCTCCTGCTCACGTTCTTTTTGTGCTTGCATTTCCGCGATTCGTTGCTGTTCCCATTCTTTCTGACGCTGCTTCTCCAGCTCTCTGAAAGCAAAGTAATTCAGTTAAGGTTCAATAATTTTTTTTAGTATTCAATATACTCACTTTCTTGCAGCCTCTTTTGCTTCTAGGGCGCGCTTACGTTGCTCTTCTTTTTCCATTTCAATTTCGCGTTGCTGTTGCAACTGACGCTCCAGTTCTTCTTGTTGCTTCTTCTCAGCCTCGAGGCGGGCCTTCTCCTTCTTCTCGGCCTCTTCGCGTTCTTTCCGCTCGCGTTCCTCGTGCTCTTTCCTCTGCTGCTCCATCAGCAGTTTCCTTCGTCTCTCCAATTCCGCTTGACCTTTGTCGAAGTTCTCCTTGCGCTTATCTTCAAACGATGCTACAGTGCAAAAAAAAAAAATTATCATAAATTCATGAGACTGATTAAAGTAAGATTTCATTACTTTGTGGTAAGCCAGCAAGTGGATCCGCTTCAACAGCTCCCTGGGATGATATCGACGCATGACGAGAGCCCGGCAATGAGCCCTGTCTCGAGCCCGACACCGAACCGTGCCGCGACGAAACTTTCCTGAAACTAGGCGGGATCAAATCCGGAGGCAAGGTCACCGGAATCTTCTCTCCGGACATAGCCTTGTCGCATAAATACATGGCTAAGATGAATTCCTCGCAACTTAAGCGCCCATCGCAGTCCAAGTCGGACAGTGTCCATATTTGAGCGAGAACCGCTTGAGATAATTTGCTTTGCACCAGAATGCCTCGTGCTTGCACGCCAGTGAGAAAGCCAGTGCGTGTACGATCTGTGGAATTGAAGACTTGGGTGTATTTCAGTTTCGCTGGCCCCTTGATTGCCCACTCGACTTGTCTGAAAAGCCAAACAAAAAACATAGAATCAACAAGAAACCAACAGCAATCCAAGCTGAAGTGAACTCACGGTGATTCAATCGATGGCGCCCTCTCAGATATCGACATATTGCGACTTGGTGGATTGCTCTGTGGAGGTGTTGGAGGTCCTGGCAATATGCTGGCGTCAGCGGTGGGTGGCGACGTTACTTTACCGGGAACTATCATTCCCGGCTGTTGTGGAGCAACCATAGGCACTATTCCACGCACACCAATGGGTGCAGTGGCTATGAGTGGTTGCATGGATGCAATTGGTGGCTGTGCTATCGGCATTCCTGGAATTAATGGCTGACCTGGCATCATCGGCGCTACGACTCCAGGGATCGCAGCGTTTGGTATGATTGGAACTGCTCCCGGCATTCCTTGCTGTGGCAAACCTGGCGGTACTGTTGGGACAGCAGCTGCCGGAGCAACATGCGTTGGAATGATTGGCATTCCTGCTGCAGCCGCTGCCATAGGTAGTTGTGGAGTTTGCGATGCAATCGCCTTCAATGGATCTATAGGACTTAAACTACCGGTTGGTGTTAGTGTTGGTGTACCAAGAGCTGAAGAGAGCGATGCCAGCAATGTTGGTGGAAGTGTCTTTGGGATCTCCAGTCCACGCAGTTTTAAATAAATCAGCTTGCAGGCTATGCTGAATTCATTTATGTTCATCTTTCCATCGGAGTCCGTATCCGCAAGAGCCCTAAATCGAAGACACGCGATTGATTAGTTTTCAGTGACAAGCTCCCTGATAGCAATTAGAAACAAGCGTTCACATCCACTTCCTTGTGAGATTGAGTTACAAGCATGGACATGTTAATGTCTCTTTAAGCACACGTGATAAGCTTTTCGGGAAAAAGTGCATGACACATTGTTTAGGGGAGCAAAACGATGCGATAAGACCGGCGAACGATAGATTTGCGTGAATATGAGTCATTTGTTGTTTTATGTGACCCCAGCCAAGTGTGTTATGGTTCATCGGATTACTGCAAAACGCGATAAGATATGCTCGCCCAATGACAAGAATTTTTATCACGTTTTGATTGGAAATTGCTTTGAGGGACGAACAAGTGGGAATTTCTTTGCGAGATTGTTGGTCATGAGCCAGCACTCTTCACAATTTGTATCGGAAAGGGGCAGCGGAATGCTTGGAGCACCCTTCATACATTCATGAAGAGGATAAACAGATATGAGAGCAGTTTCTTGTTTAAATTTGTATGTGCTGGTGTCAGGACACACGAGGAGAGGCAAAATCCTCTGCTCCTGTCCAGCTTCGAAGTCTCGCGAGGACACCTATCGCAAACTTACTTCGATTCATGTTCAGTTCGGAATGACAACCTTCACCAGTGGCTAATGGATCGTACCCAAATGATGCGAGTGGCAGTATATTCCATCAACCGCCGCCTCAACCTACCTCCCTTCTGCCTCCCTTGGGAAGTATATGAGCGATCTGATGCTTGTTACACAAACATAGAATAAAGTCTCTTGTTGTACAAATACATCCCCTAATTGGACAAGGTTCGCTGAAAGAACATTGTTTTCACATTTAATAGAAGAGATGGGGAAACTTTCTTTCCTGAAAAGTTGTTGGTTAAACACGATTGAACTTCAAATCGATAAGAATGAGGAGACGAAGCAAAGTACTTGCCTGCTTTTAAAACTGTCTTTCCACTCAACGTCGGTACTCGCCAATACCCCTGAATGAAACTGGAGCAGCAAGTACACCAGCACACAGGTTCAGTTCGCAGAATTCTCGGTCCGAAGTCCTTAACAAAGTAAACTTCAATATAAATGAAGCCGGATTTCATCCGGCAAACCAACAGGAATCTCACAAGCATTCTTTGACTTGAACAATGGAATCAGAGAGGCTGTCGGACAAGTGGTTGAATTAATTCAAAAACATTGTTTCGTGATTTATGGCTTGTTTATTTTTAGACAATACGATTTGACATGAGGGGAAGGAATGCATTGATTTTGGACAAGAACTTACATCGAGCCATGCACATGCATGGGAACACTGTCTAACCCTATCTGGCCGGAACATGCAGTATGAACGCAGTCGTGGGAGGAAGGGCACATCAAAAGACATATGCATTGCTGCAGGCACTTAGTGAGAAGTAATTGCAGTACGAGCTTTTTGTAGCAAATAACAACTGTACGCAAAAAGATCTCTAAACATTCTGTATGTCAAACTTCGGTGAAGAACCATCTTTTGAAAACCAGCGTGTGAGGAACAGAGTACATTTCCCACCCCCGTCTGTAACTTCTGTGCTGCAAACAAATTCATTGGATTCGCTTGCAAGGGGAAGTACCATCAAGCCATGCCAAAGAAAAGTAGCACATCGGCCAAAGATGAGCAACAACAGAGTGTGTGTTTGGCGGAGAGGCGAAAAAAGCTTACCCTGCACTGAATAAACATCATACTCTGGCAACTCACACAAACCCCACTCCCTGCTGCAGGATGGTTGGGTAATGACTTCCAGCAAACTGACATTTTCAAGATGCGTGAGAACACAATGACATTAATTTTTCACATAAGTGTCTTTCGTTTTCTCCATTGGGCACGTAACGAGAAACTACACGTCTGTCATAAAGGAGTGGAAGTAGTCTAATTGTCACTTGCGTTTTACTAGGTCAGTAATTTTCATCCGTTAGACATATTAGCAGCCGGGTTTCAGGGCCCGTTCTCGATAAACTGAAAAGTTTTATCCTTAACTGTCGCTGAACAGTTTAAACTCCCCCTGGCTACCCAGCCTTCACTACTTGCTGGAAACTGTGAAGTGGACGAACAGGCAGACGACTCAGGCAGATGAATACCTCCAGGTGCACATGGATCACGAATTAGGGAACTTTCAACCTCACTGTCACTGTCTTATAAGAGATCAATGACTGTCATTACGAGAAATCAACTGAAAACACCCCAAACCCCCCGATCCATCCACCTCGGAGCTCCCTTATTTGATGACACGCATATCGATTGTCTTCTTCGCTACGTCAATAGCTCCTGACTGTGTTGCTGGATTAACAGACGAATCAGTCAGTCCGGCAGCACAGTGGTACTGGTGCACTTCGTGCATTTTGCAGTTTTCTTAAATCACAACCAAAAAGAGAACAAATAAGGACGCTATCCTTACAGTCATAAAGCTCCATCTCACCAGCCTTCAAAACAATGAAATGCCATAACCTAAGAAACGTGAAGAAAAAAATCGATGACTACCCACCAGATTAGATTCGGAGAAGCAAACGCAGACAACCGCGTACAAAACGACATCAACTGTATACGTCAATGGCGGTACAACCAAAATATGGATTATAATCCACATTCATGGCCAAAGAAATTGCTGTGCTGTCAGGTTAAAGTTTAGGATTCTTTCCTGCAATATTCATCAGACAATCACGACTGGAATGATTTTCCCGTAATGACATCCCAAGTTATGGTCAGTCTTTGATCATGAAGTGAAGCTGATGAAGAGGCGGGGTAAGATTCACAGCCATTAATTCAATGACGTGGATGGCAAAGGAAGACAGTTTTTCCATAAAATTCGTTGGATTAGGATGAAGTCATTTGATGATTTCAAAGGAAGACAGTTTTCCATAAAATTCGTTGGATTAGGATGAAGTCATTTGATGATTTTTTGTTCATATTGACTACGGAGACTTAGGTCATACGGACATTATAGCAAATCCGTCAGCACCTTTTTGAGAAATTTCAACAAACGGGAGAAAATTAAGTAAGAGAAGAAGAGTCGTTGCAAGGAAAGATTTTAGACAGCCGGGGTCCAGCTTCTTAGCAACCACTCGTGTCTCGCTAGTGTGAGTGACCTACTTGCCGACTCCGAACAGCCAATTTGAGGAGCTTGTTCTAGACAGTTGTACTCTTTGAGAATCGTCAGTGACTCGAAAGAGGTGGGCCCCTAAAAATTACTTTGCTCGTATCGGACAAAGTAAGCTCAAGTGCGTAGCATCGACGCACCAAACCACCACGCCACGGCGTCCACTGACTACATAATAGAGACGGTTAAAAGCAACGCAAAAAAGCGAATTTCTTGCACACGAGAATTCTGTACAGAACATCCTGTTTATACAGACAGCACGCAAAAACTTGTTTCATAAAATGTCATGTGGGCGACTTCCACGATGAAATAAATGTTTACACAAACCAACATGCCCAAGCAGGAAGTTAAGTTTCATTAAAATGAAATGACTGAGAACAAAAGATGAAGAATCTGATGAGCCTCCTGTTGCAAGTAATCCCCCCTCATTAGATAATGCCTGCATACATTTTCCACAATTGCAACAAGTACACTATGAGCTCTGTTGAATGGGGCCACTCATGCAGAAAGTAAAGAAAATCGTTGAATGACTGCCGGACTACTGACATGACACGCTCATTGATACGAATACATATGTAAGCACAAGATTATTGGCAGAAAACCGAATAAAAGTAGGTCTCATAGTAAAACATAATTCAAGCATTCCTTAGGCTGTCATACCCTCCCCCAAAAAACCCATTTCTTTACAAAATCATTCATAAATGTCACTGAGCAACTTGCTCTGCCGTTCATTCTATATCCAGAGAAAGACAAATTCGCTTGTAAGAAGGTCGCCTCCGAACGTTCGTTTCGCGTGTGTACATGCATCCAGTGTGTACCCCCAATTCTAAGTTATTGCACTCACATCACTCTCAACATTCCGACACCCCTTGAATCTTGAAAGTAGGCGATAAGAAAAGCCACTGACTAAATGGGCGTATGAGTTCATTCATATCACAAACAAAAAAAGCGTAAAAAATACGAAACCAAGCACATTAGGGTCGTAAATCAAGAAACAAATAATAGAGGAAAAAAAAATATGTATGTCAAACTTACCATATCTGACCCAATATGAGTGGGGGCAATTGTGATTGCAAAAAGAAACCCTTAGCCTGCGCACCGGTAACATATCCATTCTGTGGTTGCAGCGCTTTGAATTGTTCCTGATACTTGATTTTTTCCCGTTGGGTTATAACCCACGGGTCAACAGCAGCACTCATCCTAAACACCCTCTAATCCTCTTCCTCGCTACCACACAAATTTAGAAAGTTTAAGTCGTGGTCGCTTCCTGTCGTCAACGACTTACTTCCGTTCCGTAGGGTCTGTGTGCTGCTGTTTTATGCCGCTCCTTCAGATTGAACTGTATATTCCAATAATGAAGTAATTGAGCTGTGGTGGCACTCGAAGTGTACTTCGGAATCCCCACCCTCCAATGTAATATTACCGTCGATGCCGTTGTCGTCGTCTTCTGCAATTTTCGGTTTTCAGTTTTCGTTTCAAACTCAATCTATAACTGAGAAAAGTGGTCGTTTTCTGAATTAAATACGCATTCAAATGCACAAATGCAATCACTACAATGCCTAAGGTACTCTCAGGAATTTGTAATATATTTAGATTTACTATAAATTCAATGAATCAGAGTTAAATTAAACGAAAATCTCGTTCTTCACACACAACCACTTTACAGGGAACTTGGAAAAGTCGATAAAATTTTTATCATTCATTGAAGTAACACGGACAAGTAAGAAAATATTTTGTTACACCAAAAATTCCATATAATACTCTATGCACTAGGTTGCAAATGATTTCATTGCATTCACTCACATTTTAGGCGACGATTTACAATGATATTGTAATGCAATTTGGAAAAGATAATTTAATACGGAATATATTAAAAAACTTCTCCTGGGAAGAAGGAAAAAATTTTGTCGAATCGCCTCAGAAACGTCACTTTTTTGATCAATACAAATCGAAGAATGTCGCGTTGCCAACGTGCTATAGTTGTGGTAGATGTCGTTGGTGTCCTAGCGGTTGATGGATGAAGGTGAAGAAATGTCATTTGCTTATATCACAGGGATGATTTCAAGTCTAATTAAGAACACTTTGAATGGAAGGGTGCAGGATTTAGACTTACGGGCTTTATACATCCCAACTACAGAATGCCCTTAACTGCCCCATGCATGTTCTTTCTTCAGGAATTTCTTGAAGGAAGTTTTGCAATTGTTCAGGAGTATTTACATTAAATCATAAAGGTCTTAAGCATTTTTCTGTGATTTTGAACAGCTAAGCAAGATCTTGCAAGAAATGCTTAACTTAATCGACATAGTCACTCACAGACGCAATATTAAACCTCATTGAGTCTTGGACCGAGTAATGCTAAAAATTACCCTCTCCAAAGCTTAAAATATTTCCAGTATTTCTTATCTATGAAATGAAACGCTATTGTTTGCGCTATTCGTCCATTCAAAGCCACAAACGCCAGCACACCCACTTGAACCCTCCCTCGAAGGACTTGTAGATAAGACTCTATACAAAGCAAAGACATCAACGAACTTGGTATGCACAACTGGAAGCAGACAGACAAATAGCAAGAGCTTTGTTGGTTAAAACCCAGGTTCACTCTGAACTGTGTTCTTGTGGGTTTGTTCTTTCCTTGCTCGACTGAATGCCGCATCTGCGACTTCGAGCATGAGAGACTAACAAATAACAGACATCCAGATTTAAGTCAACATGCTAATAAAACCCGGTCTCAACCGACATCTTGTGCACAACTGGATTCTCATGTAGCATATACAAGTCCACAGGACGTCCTAAAGGATCTCTATGAAGAGGAAATTATATACAACTGGCATGAGATTGAGGTGACTAGAGCAATTTGTGGGTTCACTGCAACAAAAAATTAAATGTGATAAAAATGCAAAGACTATCTATTAAGAGTCATGCTCAAGCAAAGCAACCTCGCAGTAATTTCTAAATACCCCATATGCTTGCTTGGCCTTGTAAAATTTGCTTGGTAATGATGTAGACACACCATAGAACTTGTAATGTCCGACGTGATTATAGAACTGTCAAATTTTTGTAGGTTATGTGCATGGTTCCCGCGATGGTGTAGCGTGGTTCTTTCATTTCATTTCGATTCAGTCGACGAACAACTTCGTGTTGCAAAAAATTATTGTAGTTTAACAATGTCTGACTCTTCTGAAAATTCAGAAAATGAGAATCAATCTGAGGAAGAGAACGAATTGAGTGTCGATGAGGAAGAAGATGCAGAGGAAGAGATTGCATCTGAAGAAGATATCAATGACGAAGATGATGAGAAACCCGAAGAAAAAGTCACATGGAAAAGTCTGGTAAGTTCCATAAAGAAATTGCGAAGAGAGAATTGAATTTCGCTAGATTGCTGATGGCAAATCTATTTAAATGATAGTTTTAAACTCATTTTCAGGGTCTTGTGGATACTTTGTGTGAGGCATGCGAAGAGCTAAAATGGAAAGCGCCCTCAAAAATTCAAAAAGAAGCAATACCTGTAGGTCTGCAAGGCAAAGACATCATTGGTTTGGCCGAAACTGGTTCTGGAAAAACTGGCGCGTTCGCATTGCCGATTTTACAGTCGCTGTTGGAGAATCCGCAAAGATACTTTGCTCTGGTCCTGACACCCACGAGGGAGTTGGCATTTCAAATCTCCGAACAGTTTGAAGCTCTTGGTAAGTGAAACTGGATCGTTAATTTATCATGCACATATCCACAATGATGTTAACACTGTTTTTGATATAAATAATGAAAATAAAATATTTTAATTTTCGTCACTACCTCTGAGGACGCCAGTTAAAATGTTGCTTGCCAAGTCTCCATGCCGCAGAAACTGATGATTTATTTTCTTTTGCAGGGAGCGCCATTGGCCTGAAATGTTGTGTAGTCGTCGGAGGAGTGGATATGGTATCGCAAGCACTGCAGCTAGCGAAAAAGCCACACATAATCATCGCGACGCCCGGTCGATTGTTGGATCACTTGGAGAACACGAAGGGATTTAACCTGAAAGCCATAAAGTATTTGGTCATGGACGAAGCTGATCGAATTCTCAACATGGACTTCGAAGTGGAGCTCGATAAGATCTTAAAGGTACTGCCGAGAGATCGAAGGACATACCTGTTCAGTGCCACCATGACAAAGAAAGTCAAGAAGCTGCAGCGTGCATCGCTCAAGGACCCCGTCAAGGTTGAGGTTTCCAATAAGTACCAGACAGTGGAGCAACTGCAGCAGTATTACGTCTTTATTCCGGTGAAATTTAAGGACGTGTACCTCGTGCACATCATAAACGAACTGGCGGGAAACTGTTTCATGATCTTCTGCAGCACCTGCAACAACACAGTCCGGACGGCGTTGATGCTTCGAGCGTTAGGCTTGGCGGCAATACCACTGCATGGGCAAATGTCACAGAATAAGCGTCTGGCGGCGCTTAACAAGTTCAAAGCGAAGAACCGGTCGATTTTGATATCCACAGATGTTGCTTCGAGAGGTTTGGATATTCCCCACGTGGATGTCGTGCTGAACTTTGACATTCCAACGCACAGTAAGGATTACATTCACAGAGTTGGTAGAACAGCACGTGCCGGGCGTTCTGGTCGAGCGATCACCTTCGTAACACAGTACGACGTAGAGTTGTATCAGCGAATCGAACATTTGTTGGGTAAGCAGTTGCCTCAGTATAAGTGCGAAGAGGATGAGGTCATGGCACTGCAGGAGCGTGTGGGTGAAGCTCAGCGGACGGCCAAGTTGGAGTTGAAAGACTTGGAAGACAGTAAAGGCTCGAAAGGCAAGTTCAAGAACAATGACTTCGACGACTCCGAACAGTTTACCGGAGCGAGGAAACGCATGAAACCATCCGGAGGTGGTGGTGGAAAGGGCAAGAAGAACTGGAAGAAGACGAAGACATAAGTTGAGGTCTTGAATGATATTTTAGTAGAAATAAATGTAGTTTAAGATAAAGAACTTTTCGAGTCTTTTATTCTTTTGCGCTTGGGTGTAATGGGATGTTTGACAGGCTGGGCTGTTGCTGACGCAGAGTTTCCTTAAAGACATGTAGCGATGGTTAGGCAAATGCCTTGAAGCGGCACGACGCGGGAAATCGATTCTCCGATCCCAAGCCTGTGTGACAACGCACGAGAAGTCGCACTCGTCTTGTGTGTTAGAAATCGAAAAAGCCTTCAACCAAGTTCTGTACGCAACTGGAGGCAGCTAACAAGAGACGACTAGATGGAGAGGCTTGGACACTCAAAGACAACGGTGCACCACTCACTGCGTACCTAAAAACGCAACGTTACTAAAAGGTCACACGTTCCTTAATCAATTCATGAAAGAAAGAAGTAACCAAAGCATTATCAACCACGTTTGTACTGCAAGAAAGAGCAAATCAAATAAACTCGCCTAGCTTGTGCATGTCTTCGGCCAAGTGTTTTCATATTGCAAGCTCCCAGAGCTAGTGACAAATCCACAATCCCTTAGGCACGTTACGTGCAATTGGTTTTATTCAATTGTGATGACTGCTACAAAATAATTTAATTAATTTGAACACGTTTTAAAATAAACAGACGGACTTCATATTCATATTCGACTTCATATATGTTCACATTTGCACTTGGTACTTTTCCCTAGCTCAGCCTACTTTCACAACGATTGAATATCAAAGAGATCACACAGCCCCTCATCGCACCCGAGCACGAAATTGTAGTCTACCTTCGGTGGATTAAGTTGCAGGAGTGGAGGATCCGCTGAAATTGGAACAGGAACCAATTATGTCCAGCATGATGCACTCATTTGTATGCCAACTTACGAATGTTAGGATCATCGGGGTAGAATCTTTTCAAAGAGTATTTTCCATTCGAGTTCCTATAAAATATTTGTGCTTTTATGGCGTCCTTGTCAGTTGATTGAAACACTTCATGTCTAACTGCCACTTTCGGAAGGTCATCTTCCTGTACAGAACAACGGCCGCGATCAGTCACAAGTCGGACGTCAATCGTACTACCAGTCTCCAGTTGTATATGAAGAGTATCCTTAGAAATGAACAACCTCCCATTGGCCATCGGATTTTTCGGAAAGAGAACGAGTGTGTTCACTTACTTTTGTTCTAGTCAATTCGGCTTCTTCAATGTTCCTAACAGTGAATATCGCCTTGTCACCGAAGGCCTTTAAGAGATCATCTCGTGTCACATACGCGAACGATTGATTTACTTCATCGCTTGTGATCAGTCGTAAGTTTTTCTTGGCCACCTCTATATCCTCGTCCAGATTTTGTTCCAGTGCCTTTAACCTCATTTTCATTTTGAGATTTGTATTAGTTAGCAGCTCATTGCAGGTTCTAATGTTGCCCCTGCAAGTGATGTTTTGTTAGCTTTTGTTTTTGGTAGTGCACATACAACACAAGCTCACTTCCAATGAACTATCCGACAGTGACCAGTTTTCTCAATTAACCCGATGCCCTCGAGGACATTTGTTATGTCATAGATTCGCCTTTTTTGAACGTCCAACAGTTTGGCCGCCTAGAAAATATAAGCTCAGTCATAAATTATATTTTGTTTGATGACAAGTGTCTTTTTTTCAAAGAGTTGAAATGACGCGCCATAGACAGGTCTAAATCTGGCGCTACATTTAAAAATTTGTTTACGTCCAGAGTTTTGTTCAAAATCAATGCATTTTTCTCTGCCGAGGTGATTTAATGAAATTCACTGCACTTACTTGCTTTAAATCTAATCTTCCATCGTGTTTTTTCAGCAAATTAACAAACATTTTGGTCAATCTGACTAGAGAACCCTCGGAACGTCCCCAATTTTTCGCAGGCGAACGTAATGACTTTTCCATTTTAATTCGGCTTGCGTTTGCACATCACCGAAATCAATTTGTTTTTTGACTGCTAATGAACTTTAATTGGATAATAATTCAATGAATAATATTAGAAAAATATTTTTAACAGTGCCGCCATTTGTGACACTTTTCTCAGATAAATTTTTCTTCAGTGGCATACAAAGGTACTGGCAGTAAGTTCATGCCGAAATCACAGATGTCGCTAGGAAGTCTCGGTTTGCGTACGTGATGGGTGCAGCCTGAAAGTAGGTCAGTGCATGGGAGACAATTCAGAAAATCCCATTCAGTTGGAAGGGACATTTTCTAATTTGAATGTGCATGGTTCTAATATTTGAAAAATTACTGTTTGTGAATGTTAGCATTGAATATGAAACCTAGTGTACTAAAACCGTCTGTCACCACGCAGGCCAAAAAAGAGCAGGCGCTATTTAAAAGCGATTTAAAAATTTTGTTGAACAGAATTATTTTTTACAATTGAGTTTACAACTAGACTTACAAACCAAAGGTTGGGATGTTGACTCAACAATAGGGGCCCAACTGATGTACTTTGTTTAATTTCATATTTCTGTCGGTTGATTGTTTATTTTGTATGTCCACCAATGACTGGTGCTTACATCGTTTTGGTCAAGTCCGTGTGTCCATGGTGGTCCTTTTGGGATGGGGTGGTGATGTGTTAGCCGACTTAGCCTCGATGGTGATTGCTATCTCTGCTCTGGTAGAATCCATGCAGCTCGTTGTTCGACGTCGTTGGAAAGTTCTGCTCATTAAGCAGATTTAACGCGTTGAGGTAGCATTGTCCGCGGATTGTGTGCCTCAGGATCCTGATTTCCTCGTTAGGATGGTTGTTGATAGTAAGTAGCTGCTTTCTGAACAGTGTCACCATGTACTGTTGCAGGGGGATGGTGCGTGCTTGGTCGTAAAGCCTATTGTTGTTGTGGTGCCTTTGACGGTCCCTGCCGAGGGTGTGTCCGGTACATATTCGCAGTATTTCTCTTTCGAAAATTGCGAGCTTCGTCATGTTGGTCTTAGAGATGGTGTGCCATATTGGAGCCGTACGTTAAGATCGGCCGTATAAGCTGGTTGTACAACAGCAGTTTTGTCCGTTGTCTTAATCCTAGCCTAGGTTGACTGTCGAATGACTGTTGAACTTCAACCTTTGTTATGTACCGTTTGGGAGAACTACCTTTATGCTTTGACACTTGACTGCCGATCTGCATCCACCTCTGGATGGCCTCCTTAAGCACATACTCGTAAGTACTGATTAGTATTACTCGATTACTGATAGACAAATTTGTTCGCTGTTTGGATTTCGACCCTTTGCGCGGCTGTCTGTGGTGACGTCGAGCTGGCATATGTCAGCGAGTCATCTGCAAATAGACAGCATTTTGCTGTGTCAGTTGGATGTGGTTGATCTGCCGTGTAGATGTTGAAAAGCCACGGTCCCAGCTTTGATCCTTGTGCAACTCCAGCTTTGGTGCTCCGCTCTGTTGACTTGCTGTCTTCAATTGAGACGTAGTATCTTCTGCAATGCAGAAAGCTATAAATTGTTCTGATGAGGTTGAAGGGGAATCCCATCTGGTTCAACTTGCAGATGAGTCCCAAAAAGAGCAGGTCTTGCATAAGCACGTTGTTCTGCCACAGGCATTCTGAAAACCATTTAGTGATAGAAACAAAGTTGATCCCAGTACTGGCTCGGCTAAGTTTTCGAACAAGTAAACTCCTAGGTGGCTCTTCGAGTCACTGTAAGCGATACTCGTCCGGAGGACGTATGTTGCCGGCCTGCTACGTTAGAGAAGGGTATGTGAGGGTTAATATTCGTTTCATAATAAAGCACGAGGGCTCCTTAGGCCAATTACGATTAGTGGAACTCAATGTGCTAAGCATTCCAAGAGGCTTTGGTGTATGGGTGGTATTCCTGATTCCTTAAAGGAAGTAATGATCCGGGGCCAAGTCATGAGTAGATAGTCCAAAGATTTTATCACAGCTTCGCATAGAGCAATTGACTATATCCCTTTTAGATATCAAGCTGTTCTTGAGTCAACATATAGCTTCTTTTATGGCTATTGTTGCCGCAATGATTCGGTAGTAGAAGAATCCTGTTCAGAGCATTGAAGTAGACGCGTAATCGTAACCCATCGCCTCGCCCAAAAGAAAGTCCAAATTTACCATTAAGCGCAGAACCAAAAAGGATTGACGCAATGAATCCATAGCTCACTGACAGATCACCATACATTACTGAGGTATTGGAATCTAAGACACGAATACTTCAAACGCATGGCAAGCGGAAATCTGCCATAGACAAGTGCGTTGAAACCAATTTTGACATGAAGTATACCAACTGCGACATAGCAGCAATGCTGGACAGTCCAGCCGCTATTACGGCACTAAACTCCAACATCATCAAATCCAAGCTTGTGTGGGAATGTCGACAGAATAGTTGAGTAGGAGGAACAGAGGAAACCTGGCCACACGGGTTTAGGAGGAAATGATATGGACGACTCCCTAGCAAGGAAAGCATCATCGGAACTCTTCACGAACTAATCTGCGCTGTAGGAGACCATCAGAGGAGAATTTAGTGGACTAGAAATAATGAATCGGACAGAAACCTGGAACAACACCCATGGCATAAAGCCGACCAAGAAACTCTTGGGTCAATATAAGTGAAAAAGGTTCGAGGCAAGTGTCAAAATGAGCAAGAACAAACACCGTCTCATAACAGGCATTGCAGATTCGGGGAGCACCTAAGGAAACTAGGGGCATCACAAAATGGTCTCTGGAGACAATCTCATGAAATTCCAGAACATGTACAGGGATTCTGTGAGGCACTAGCCCACAAGGGACAACGCAATCTGGGCAAGCACCTACTATCAGAGGAAGACTTGAAGTCACTAGAACCATCTCTCATTCTTAGATTGGTCTCTATCCAAAAGCTCTTTCACCTATGCGCAACAGGAGTCGATATCCCACAATACAACTCTGAACAGAACAGTATGTAAAGGAAATTGGAAACATAGAAATGCATCTAAAGGGGCACAATAGATCTAAAGGTCGTGGTGCAATATAAACTCAACAACAGTAATAATCCCCCGTCGTCTGTCTTCTACCCAGAGGACGATATAGTGACAGATGATTAGACTCCCAGTACACATTGGTGGTCATGAAGTTTTGCTTACACAGAGATTGAGGAGATTGGGAGGTCGGTGCTCCGAGGAATGAATTTTCTCCACCATCGACAATGGCGGAGTGCCCCGAGCGGAACCCTAGCCACTTTTGAAGGGTTTTAAGGGTCTTTCTCTTTTTAAATTTCCCCTGGAACATTTTTGACGATTCACACAGGCAATGCCATTTTCTACGTTAAATTTACGGTGTGTGCTGTTCGTTGTATAAGGAGCATCGTGTTCGTGCACGCATCGTCGTGTTTGTATAAGGAGCATTGAGAGCGAGCGTTTTCAGCAGAGATAAAGGTTGCATATCTCTATCCTCCATTATGTCTGTTGTTCAGTTCAAAAAATTACCTGTTCCGCTGCTGCAGAGACCAGCACAAGCGATTATGCACATTTTGTAATGCTTACACTAGTAAAGTCTGCATTCGCCTATTGAATTGATCCGAGCGAATAATATTGACGATTGGTCAGTGTTTAATTGCCCGTAATTCACGAGGCCTGTTAAGAAATGAAAAAGAATCTATCAAAGATTTCATTATTTCACATGAAATGGCCAGAATCTTCTCTCGCTCCACGCCAATGAATCCTGTATTAGTTCGAGCACCATTACTTTTGTCCGCTTTGAGAGACGAAAACGATAAATGACAAACACAATCATTCCATCTTGTAGACAGAGAGAGCAAAATCCCCAATTTGATCCCTTAACTTCTGCCATTTCCTTTCCATTTCTTTTTCTCACAAAAATGACACCTAAAAAGCCAACAGAGAAGTCCGCTAAATCGGGTGACAAGAAGCCCGAAAAGAAGCCAACGGCAGCCGCTGCAAGTGGAGCAACCACCTCCGCCAAAGCAGCAGCTCTCAAGCCTGCCGCTGCGAAACCAGCTGCTCCCAAGAAGGCTGCCGAGAAGAAACTCGCACCAGCAGCCGGTGCCACAAGCAAGAAGGTCCCAGACAAGAAGCCAACAACTGCTGCCACGAAACCAGCTGCTGCTAAGAAGGCTGCACCAACCAAGAAGGTTGGAGTTAAGGCCGCCGCTAAGCCAAAGGCCACTGATGGCAAGACCAAGAACATTGCCGGAAGACCACAATCGATGGTTGCGAAATTGGCTGACAAGGCTAGAGCAAGGCCTTGAAGTCCAAGAAGGCAAAGCCAGGTCTAAAGATAAGCAGAAGGGTGCAGCCAAGGCTAAGGCTGTTGCTTTGTTGAAGGCCAAGAAGGTTCAAACTGAGGTGATCAAGGGAGCTTTTGTAACCCGCACCAGGAGATACGCACTAGCGTTATTTTTCGCAGGCCCAAGACCCTAAAATTGCCCCGCAATCCAAAATACCCAAGGAAGTCGGTCACCACCAGGAATCGCATGGATGCCTACAACATCATTAAGTATCCACTGACAACTGAAGATCCGAGGACACACTGGTGTTCTTGACCCATCTGAGGGCGAACCAGATTCTGGTTCGCGCTGCTGTCCGTAAGTTGTACGACACCAAGGTCTCCAAGGTTAACATCCTTGTCAGACCCGATGGACAGAAGAAGGCTTACGTGCGATTGGCTAGGAACTACGCTTGACATCGCCAACAAGATCGGCATCATATAAACAGTTTTTATCCCCAGAACTGTATTTTTTTTATATAGAGAGATAGCGATAACGTATTTGGGCTCACTGCAGCCTGAGTGTTTTCGTTTTATAACCAGAACTTGAAAAAGAACTTCAGCTATTTCCCTAAGTTGAGAAAATAAGGAGTTAGTAAACTCATGGGTTGTAATTCGAAAGTTGAACCCATTAAATATGTGTGAACGAAAGCAAATCCAGAAGTTGAAGAGAAAAATCCCCAAGCTGTGTTTAACTTTTAGTAAATAAAACGGCCCTAAACATAGTCTCACTCATGTTTCATTGCGATAAAGCAGGAGTGACAGACAACAATCTTGTTGCTTTTATTTTTCCATTATTTTTATGTGACGTAGGCCGAGACTGAGAGATTTGACAGCTGACTGCATTTGATATTTATTTACATACAATTTGCGGAAAGGAAGACTCAAGTTTTCAGTTTTTTGTTAAATAAATTAAGTTAAGATTGACAAACTAATCCAGACAAGAAGACGACATGGTAGCAACAAGAATAATGTGTTCTTATAGAACTTCAAGTGGTGTGTGATATGAGACTCGTCTTATATCATTAACTATTACTATTTATGACTTTATTATTATTAATTCTGCCAGTTATCTGTACCTATTGAGGTGAATGCAAAAATGTCGAATAAAAGATGCCTTTGCTTTTAGTGAATTGTTTTATTCAACTTCCTTTTTCTTTTGCGTTGATGCTCAACTATTTCTTCATTTAATTTCCTCATTCTGAAATACATTTGTGCTCTAAACAACATGTTGTTCTTTCCTATGACCCTCATTTTCAGCATGAGCTCAGTCATGCCATTTAAAATTGGATCTTGGACATCCAAAGCTAGACCGTATCCATGAGTTCTCTCTCTGCTCTGATGTTCATAACATAGAACCAGTCATTGGTCTGAAGAGTAGTAAAAAGCTTAGTGTTTCAACTTTATAATAAATATTACAGTTTTAAATTATTTGGAGCATTCTTCCCAATTGCGGTCACATAGATGGGCTAAAGTTGCAGCCCTTTTTAGAGCCGGTGCAATAGTGTGGGAGAACATTTTGTTGCCATCTTAACCTTTTGTCTTTTGGTTCCAACAACATTAGGGACAACCTGGAGAAATTTTATGTGTTATTGAGAGTTCTCCCGAAGTTAAGGAAATGAGAAACCCATGTTCAACAATGTGGTTTCTCATGAGCTCTAAAAGGTGGTTAAGGGCCGATGTTGAATGTGAACCACACCTAAACGTCAAGTTTTTGTCTGCATTTCATTTGACATTTCTCAATTTCAGACTATTTCAATTTGAACCATGGAACGATACACAATCGAGCAACGCGTTAAGGTTATTCAGGCTTATTATGAAAATGGGCGTCAAAGTGCATATCGTGCACTTCGAAGAAAATCATCTTCAGTGATGAGGCACATTTTCACCTCAGTGGATTCGTCAATAAGCAGAATTGCCGCATTTGGGCGAATGATAATCCAAGAGTGATTGTCGAAAAACCAATGCACCCACAAAGAGTGACTGTTTGGTGCGGTTTATGGGCTGGCGGCATTATCGCCAAAATGAGGCCGGTCAGGCAGTTACTGTGAATGGTGTTCGCCATCGTGAAATGATAACGAACATTTTATGGCCCGAATTGGAAGATATGAATATGGACGATATGTGGTTTCAACAGGACGGTGCCACTTGCCACACAGCTAACGAAACAATGGCTCTTTTACGCGACAATTTCAATGGCCGTGTTATCTCACGTCGTGGCGATGTCAATTGGCCGCCAAGATCATGTGATTTGACACCGTTGGATTTTTTTCTTTGGCGTTATTTGAAAGAAAAGGTGCACGTCGATAAGCCAGCAACAATTTAAGAGCTAAATGATGAGATGATTCGGCACATCAACGACATAGAACCTCAATTATGCTTCAGCGTCATCGAAAATTTGGACCATCGGATGGAGGTGTGCAGCCGAGGTGGCGGCGGCCATTTGGCCGATATCTTGTTTCATACATAATTGAACCATACCAATATTATCATAATGAAAAGAAATGACAATAATTTCTAAATAATTTGTGTTTTATTCAAAATCAAGATAGGCCCTTAAAATTTATTAATCACAAAACACAAACATTTTCTTTCGTTTTGATGAACTTAGAATGTAGAGCAATTGTTAAATGATTTGCAATTCAGATTTTCATGAGTGCTTACCAAGGTTTCTTCTGGTTTCTTCTAGATCCTTGTATAGTCCTCTGTTTCCTCCTCCCAGATCACTGACTATAGCAACAAAAAATCACCCAGATTCGTTGACTTTGCCAAGAATATGGTGTAAAATGTTCGCTGTCATTTGACAATCAAAGTCATAGAAAACATGCTGCTTCCATTTGGCTATGAGATTTAACATAAAAATAAAGTTGACTGCGGTTGTATCGTTGGAACAATTTTTAAATTTCAATAATCACAACCAATTTTCCCAAGTGAGTATCATCTCCTCTCGACCTACGTCACCAAAACATTGACAGATAGGTGGCAAACATGGCCGATTTTCATCCTTCATTTCATCCAACATCATTCTTGGCTATAAAGCAACACACGCACACACCACATTGAGTGGGCGCATAGTTGAACGCAGACACACACTTACGAATAGATTTGTTATGCCATATGCCTGCGAACTCAATTCAATTTTCGTCCAATTCCATATTCATAGCCCATGCAATTATCTTAACCACCACCATTTACCAAGCAAATCGGCAATTGTGCAATCGAATAAATCCCCAGCAAGTCCTGCCAGAGTCAGTTCAGTTAAGCTTCAGTTAACCGCACACCTGCACTACTGCCTACTCGAGTGGAACAAATTAAACAGCATGAAGATCATCAAGGACATTGGGCGGATAGCTTTTCCAGCGCACTTGCTTGCGATTCTGCCGCATTTCGAGGTGAAACGAGGAGAGATTGATATTACGAAATTCGGGAAAAACTACGCCTACGCCCTTACAGCTCTAGTCGCAGTCTCCTCGTGCATCATCTGCATTGAGGTCCTCTCCGAGTCGCATAGTTTCAAGATCATCTCGATGTCTGGGGACACCGAGGAGATCAATCAAACCATCGAAACGCTGTTCTGCATCATCAGCTACTCGATCGTGGTCATCACTGGGAGTCAAAACGCCGAGAAGCACTATCTCACCCTCAACGAGATCGCAAAAATCGACGAGTTCTTGGAGTCCACCGGATATGAGGGCGCCTACTCGTGTCCTGTCCTCGTTGGAAGCCTGTACAGCATGTCTGCATCCGTCATCGGCGTGGCCTATTACTACATTAGGCGCAGCCAGATGGATCAGAAATACCAGTTTGTCTTGCTCGCCGTCTACATCATGCAGTTGTGCGTGTCCTCAACGTTCGCAGTGTACTTTCGGGTGATTCTAATGAACGTGACCCGACGCATAGAATTCGTCAACGACAAACTGAAGCAATTCACTAGAGATGGCTCCCGGAACAACGAGGAGAACTGGCGGGAACTGAGCAATCTCATTGAGGTTTTCTGCAAATTTCGTTACATTACTGAGAACTTGAATGCGGTCACTGGAGTGGGGCTGCTTTTCTACATGGGCTACGCCTTCTATACCGTGACCAATCAGAGTTACCTGGCGTTTTCCACGTTAACAAATCACGTGGCGTTCGCGGAAAAATTTCAGCTGATGGGGCTGTCTGCCTGTTGGGTGATTGCCGAGATTGTAATCATGTCGGTCTTGTGTAGTTCCTGCGAGGCTATTTCCTCTGAGGTGAGTAATGGATGTAGGCTATTTTTTGATACACGAAAACAAGAAAACAGTCGCATGCACTGAGCTGTTCAACTTGTGAACAGAGACTAACGATGTAACTTCTAACGTCAGATCGAAGGAACTTAAACGAATTTAAGCGAAAATTAACGAAACGAATTTAACGAAGCGTCAGTTTGATTTAATGTTGACCTCCCACATAACAGTTTTCTTTAAACATTTTTATCTAAAATGATTTGGCGTAATATTCTCTGGGTTTCCTCTGAGTTTATTCCTGGCATTGAGTGAAAGGTTTCCTCTTGTTGGAAGAATGTACTTTTAGGGAACTTCGTATCGGCCACACAACTATTCTGAACGAATTCAATTTCCTTCTCAACGACACCGTTCGCCATTTACCTCAATTTCTTCTTGGAGAAAATTTCTCAACCAGCATTCCTTCCCAATTGGACTGAAAGTCAAACAATCAAATGCTGAAGGGACCTCTGTGAATTTTCACGAACGGGTCGAAGACGGATGATTGAATATGTGTAAGTGCCCACTCCAAAGATCCGAATCGAGCTATATGCGTAGATATGAACGATGTAATTATTTCTTTGGAGAGCTAGGCAGTTAACTGAAACTGTCCAGTGACATAGGACAAGTTCAGTTTGCACACAAAGGCTTCTATGAACTGCTGCATATCTCTTGACGAGATGGTCATCAAGTTTAGTGGGCGCCGGAAAATTGTGTCGTACGTAATATTATTTTATATGAAACTTTTCAATTGCGATGAAGATTTTGATGGCGAAGCTAATGGGTCAGAAATAATTATATCCAAAGGATGTTCAGAGAATCTACCGGTGATTTGCAGCTTTTAAATTACTTTTAAGAAACTTAATTGTAGAAGTTGCACTTTATGATAGCTGAAACAGACAAATTCAAAGATCAAAAATCTCCTAATAAAATTACGGGCCTATAATACCTGCAAGACATTTTCTGAATTTGGAATGTTAACTATTCCTTCTGTAGAATTTGAGGGTTATGTAAAAAGTGTGCAAGCACTTTTTGAAAGCCAATTTACAGAAGTACGACATAAAGAACACTTGGTTGGGACTTTACTAACGCAAACATTAAATATGACATTTTTAAAGAAATTTAAATGTGACAATGATGAACACGGGCTCTCCATCTGTAAATTAATTTTAATTGGGTTTCAATTAAAACATTTAAACCAATAAAGTTAGAAATTTAAGCAACAGTTACCTCCACTCACTTTGTTTTGTTCGAGAATTCTCCCATTTGTTCGATAAGTTTTAACAATGAATTTTTGTTATATTTATTTTTTTTTTTTTAATGTTTCTTCTTTCTGTTACTTGTTACTTTATACTTATTCAACAACGAGGGCTATGCCTACAGGGTGTACCTCAGAAAAAAATACGCCTTTAATATTTTATCTCTTTACCCCAGGCTATGCTAATGATCTTGTAATAAACTTTAGGAGCAGCCGTTAAGTCATTAATCAAAACCTTCCATACTATATTCTCTAAAACAAATCTTCAATTCAAACCAAACACACTTCAGGCACTTTCATTCATAATTAGAATATTCCATTTCTGTATTCTGTGGTTAAACACTTTTTCATTCCTCTTCGCCTTGATCAACAACAAATTTGAACAAAAATGTCTACCAATACAATACTTCGCCAGGTTCTTCACTCCGTTCCATGCAAATCGTATGAATGGGAACAAGACGGCAAAATCGTTTTTTTTTTGTGTGTTTTCACTCAATACCTCATTTCTCCCCCATTCTCAGAGAGTAATAAAATTGTTTTGCTTTCGCGAGAAATGAATGTTGGCCCTCTAGGCGACGAGAGGAAAAACTAAAAAAATGTGTCAGGTGATAGTAGTATAGGTTTCATGTACAATGGTAATATCAGAAATGAAGTACTAAGGTCAAGGTCCACCTGGGCTGTTTTAAAAGAAGAAGAAGAAGAATACCCGATAGGCGTTGTATCAGTAACAAAAAAAAAACAAAATATTAAGTTTTATGATATGATTAAATTACTAATTACGTGGTTTATAATTACAGTGGAGTCTCACTTATATGATCTCTCAGTTATATGAATTATTCCAAAACATGAACTAGTGGTGTGCCAACCCCAGTTTTACAAACCAAGTTAACCCGGGTTAGAATAGAAGCAGACCGAGTTGATGAATCTCCGTATTTTTTTTTTTTTTTTGTTCGATCTCTCTAAGTATTTTCTTCTACTCGCAAGTCGCAACGCATACGCAACTTACTTGTTTTGATACATTACACAAAAAAGAGAGAGATGCGTACACTTGCTGGTGGAATACTACAGGTCAAGTGCCCGAACCAATATGGAATGGGGCCAATCGAGTTATAGTGTCAAATTCCATTCTGTTTCGGGTTGGTTTCGGTTCGGCACTATGCTCGCACCGAGTGGAACCGTCTATAGTTTTTTTTATGTTCGGTTTGTTTCATCGGTTTTGCCAATTCGGTTTGATATAAATGTAACTTCGACTCGGTTTAGGTGAAACCGGGGCTAACTCGGCTTAGGTGTAACCCGGGTTAACTCAGTTTAGGTGTAGGTTTAGGTATTATGAGAGAGATTTATGAGTAAGCTTAAGGTCTTTTTGACTTTTGTGCACATCAGTGATACAATACAAATACCCTCTACCAGAGATAATGGAGGAAGAGATAATAGTCTTTCCAGTGGAAAACCCCCAGTCCACCTCAGATTTTGACGGCTGTGCTCTTAAGTCACTCATACTACTTTATTTTCACTAGCACTTGTTAGGAGTATAGAGCAACACAATGGTGTTAGTCGGGAGTAATCGGCTAAGCGAAGCTCACACGTATTCACAGACGCCTGTCTGTGAAAAGATTACAAAAAACGCTGTCGGATGAATCTGAGGGGCAAGAAATGTAGAAGTGGTACATCTCTTCCTTCATTATCTCTGCCCTCAACTCAACCAGTGATGTGGAAAGTAAGTAAACTATTATGTTATGGGACGTGATACCTAAATATAAATTTGTCTTCTGCTAACGTTCCCATATTTTTTCGCTGAAATACAGGATAAATTGGAAAATGATTTGGCTACGAAATGCCCAATGCTCAAATCCCCAAACCAAAATCTCCAAACATAAAACCTACACAACTCCGTAGTTCGAGTCTATAAAGGAAAATTTGGTTTGGCATTGGTTTTCAATTCGAAATAAGGTCAAGAAGAAAGTATTGTAAAGAATGGGGCGGGTGGCTCGCTTCGCTTGCTATAGGATTTTACCCCTTTTTCCGCAGGGTTTAACCCGCTCACGCAACTTCGTCGCTCCGCTAAAGGTATGTCAACAACTGTCAGGCAGGCGGTTGGAGCTAAAGTTTAATTATATTTACTCAGTCGTATTTAATTGTGGACTTATAACCCAAGTCCGTTGTGGACTCTTGACTTATGGCCAGAGATAATGGAGGATAGAGATATCCAACTTCTACTTCTCTTGTCCCTTGATCTCAGATGACAGCGTTTTTTATACGGTGTTACCATGAGTGGTGAAGCCGGGAATTTTTTAAGAGGATGTGTGAAATGCAAAGGGAATTCCACTAAACCCTTATTCTTTACGACTCAATGCCGACATGGACAAAGGATAAAAATGGCCGAAGTGTGATATCTCTGTCCTCCATTATCTCTGCTTATGACCCTACACCGGAAATTTTGTGTTTGGATATGCATATGTGGCAACACTGTTTCAGGAGAGAGAACAAGTAATGTAAAAAAAGGGTTTCTCAGTGGATAGGTAGTCATCCAACAAAGAGGTTAAAATGAATATTTTTAATGAATTAATTCATTAATCGTCAAAATCTTCCGAATACTTTAAGCTTAATTGCATTTGCAAGAACTGCTGGTTGTGGTTTTATCCGGTTCCAAGCAACTCATTTTTAAATTTATTTTGGCAGTGAGATTGGCTTTCAATTCTAGGATTTGTTTTCTACTCTGTCGACGTTTTTTTCATAGCTGAAAAAAAAACCACTTTCAACTCGAGCAGTCGAACCCGGAAGGCATACGACTTTCTTCCTCCCGGAAAAAATCAGATGAGTTCACATGTCCAAATGTTTTCTAAAACGCGTAAAAAACTGGTTGTTTTCTCAAGATTATTCCCTTTTAATACAACACATTATTATATAAATGTATACATAAACAAATATGTTATAATTTATAAATAAATTTTGCATCCTTTATGAAGTAATAACAAACTGATATCATGTTAAATAAACTAAATTGCTGAAAATTGTTTCTTTTCTCAATTGTTTGTTCAACGCCCCACCCTATCTTCTTGTATTGTTCCTCTTGAAGTGGCTTCAATACTATTTGAAGCATAAAATATTGAACGCAGCGAGATTTTTTATCTTTTTTTCTTAAATTTACTTTGTTAAGCTTAACGTAGATACTGTATATTATATGGATATACTTTTAAAACTGTGAGTATGAGGAAATGCTGACTATTACCATTTCCTCATATTCACACTTGTCAGTGAAGTCCAAATGGTTGGAAACTTCAACCCATCGGCTTGTTATTGTACTGTCTGTACATTTTCTTAAATTTAAGTTGCTGAGCTATAATTTCTGATGTAACAAAATCACCTGTTCAACTGAGGCGGAACCTTTGTTCGTTCGTGTGTCAGAATTGAATCAACAGTGAGTTTTAAGGTAATGTTAAGGAGATGAACATAAAGGAATTTCAAACTCTGTGAACCTGGAATAGGGAGTTGTGAGTTGAAATTATGCCTGCACTCAATTCCAGGATTTCCTAGACAATTAAAGGATTCATATTTTGGCATGAGAAAACAGGATAAGCCCGCGGGATAGATGGGGGCGTTAAGTATACCTAATACAAATAACTTAATATAATATTTGTGGTGCGAGGCGGACCTGTGCCAAGCTTCTACAGCAACCACTCATGCTGTGCGTGCTTCTGTTCTTTCGCGAGTGGATGGGACAGTTATATGTCGACTGTCTTTTTCTAGACAGACGAAGTATTTGAGCATTGTCAGTGACTCGACAGAGGTGGACCCGTGAATCCGGGGATCGAATCTGGCACCCTCTACGTAGGCACCCAACCCACCACGGCTAGGCCCCTAATCGGAATCACCACCCGGGTTATCAGTGATCTTTGTTGTGTTTTACATTTTCACAATGACTTATGAATAGATCCTGCTCCAAGACATTGATTTGAAATGGATTAAATTTACCGAAAGTAAAGTGAATTTACTGCTAATTGAGAATCCCTTTTTGTTGTCAGAATTAGCGACGAAACACATTTCGACATGGGTGAGCAAATTTACGTATTATTCGAGCACCTAAAAGCCAAAGACTATCCCATATTCACATTTCCGACGTGTACGTGTAACTGTACCCCACGTATGTAGGATCCGAAAACAACTCAATCAAAAGAAACGAATCCTAACTAGAAAACTTAAGTACGTTTTCATTTGGGGTGAGGTACAAGACCTTTGCACACGTCGTACGCTGGTCCTACATGTATTGATGGCCCGGATTAGATCTGTTCATCAGGTCACCACCCAAAACTGAAGAGAAGCAGCTTGCGATCTCCAGACTCGATTCCGTCTCATCCATCTTTTGGGAGTACTTAAAGTAATACTAAGCACAACATTCATTTCATTAAATAACACCAAAGGTAACTTAATCCATGGGTGCGGCAATTTAAGAAGCGCCTGAACTTACCGCCTTTGATGTCCTGCGACAACTAAGCACTATCTCTTGCAACGCAATGTTATCCTTGCACAAACAGGAAAAGTCAACACCGCCGTGCATTAATTTCCCTAATGGACATCGATTTCAACGACGAGATTCACTTGTGCGATATAATTTTAATTAACTTACACGCCTCACAGTCTGCTCCCCACAATCCAATTGACCAGTATCTCGTTAGTCATACTTCCAAGATGTGTATTAAAGTTCAGCTGGCGGAGAGAAAATTTGTGGTGGCCCGGCCAAATGATCCTCCGCCAAGTATCCTGCGCGACTTAAGGTTACTCATGGTGATTGCCAAGGCGGCAGGGATCTTCCCCATCTTCAAGGAGATGTCCGAAGACGAAGTGGAACCGCCGTCCAAGCAAAACCAGGTCTACTCCTTCACCATCAGAACCATAATCCACGCCATCACGGCCTACAACTTTTACACCATGTTCGATGAGAGCAACAAGCACACGATGAACACAAATCGCGAGACGGATAACGTGAATCAGTACATGGAAGTCCTGATCAGCATCACCACGTACACCGGGTCGCTGATACTCTGCGCAAAGCACTCGAAGAAATTCCTCAAGGTCCTCATGGAACTACTCAAGCTGGACGTGGCCATTCGCCAGCACTACGGAGCGAGGGTGCGGAATCACTGCGAGGCTTCTGACAAGATTGTTTTCGCGATTGTAGCGAGTCAGATTATCATCTTTGCCATCAGAGCCAACATGCAGAGCCTGTCGACTACACAGTACCTGATCCTGGGATTCCAGGCGTTGCAGAACTTTATGTGCTCCGCGTCCATAGTGCTGCTGGCTGCATTTTTGCGGGTGATTTCAATGCGTTTTCAGTTCGTGAATATGGTCCTGAACACTCACTCCTACGACATGGGCGCCCTGAGGCGGCAAATAGCTCGGCCTATCAGCTTTGAAGAGGATGCTGCCTTCACTTTCGGACTGCACAATAAACTGCTGAAGATGTACAAGTTAACGAATGATGCCTGCAGCTTGATGGTGGCTTTCTTCATGGGATATGGATTCTATATGATTACTACGAATACGTATAACATCTTCGTGGAGTTCACAACCCGTCGGCACACATCCACCAGCTTTCTCTTGCATTGCTTCACTTGGCTGGTCATCAATTCGATTCTGCTCATCTTACTGACGAGCAGTTGTGATCGAGTTACAGAGAAGGTAAAGACAACAATTTTGTTTAACTTTTAATAACCTGTGAGGCGACAGTTCCGTCGATAGTGGGCGTGGTGAATAATTAGTGCTGAAGGGACCTGATTCGATCTCGGAGACCTCGAGTCATTGGCAATATTCAGAGAGCACAATTTTCAATTAATTTTGTGATTCCAGAAGTGAATTTTAAAATAATGGAAATTGTGGTTTAGGCTTTGATCTGAAGCTACGCAAACTCGTCCTGGGAAGGTTTCTCGGCGTAAAGCCAAATCGGGTTGTGTTGCGTGGTGGTACGTAGGTGGCACGTATTCCATCCATACTTCTCAGGCAGACGATCTAGGGCCTGGGACGAACTATAGTTGCCTCCCATCATTGAGAGTCCCGGGCTTGCTGCTTTTAGTTGTCAAGAGCGAGTTTTCTTACGTCCACGACTACTTGGTCTTGATAACGCGGGTTCGGTCTTTCTCTTCTTAGCGTGCCAGGAGGACCCTGATTCGTTCTCGGAGACCTCGAGCCATTGACAATGCTCAGCGGGTACAATTTTCAATTAATTTTGTGATCTCTGAAGTGAATTTTAAAATAATGGAAATTGTGGTTTAGGCTTTGATCTGAAGCTACGCAAACTCGTCCTGGGAAGGTTTCTCGGCGTTAAGCCAAATCGGGTTGTGTTGCGTGGTGGTACGTAGGTGGCACGTATTCTATCCATACTTCTCAGACAGACGATCTAGGGCCTGGGACGAACTATAGTTGCCTCCCATCATTGAGAGTCCCGGGCTTGCTGCTTTTAGTTGTCAAGAGCGAGTTTTCTTACGTCCACGACTACTTGGTCTTGATAACGCGGGTTCGGTCTTTCTCTTCTTAGCGTGCCAGGAGGACCCTGATTCGTTCTCGGAGACCTCGAGCCATTGACAATGCTCAGCGGGTACAATTTTCAATTAATTTTGTGATCTCTGAAGTGAATTTTAAAATAATGGAAATTGTGGTTTAGGCTTTGATCTGAAGCTACGCAAACTCGTCCTGGGAAGGTTTCTCGGCGTTAAGCCAAATCGGGTTGTGTTGCGTGGTGGTACGTAGGTGGCACGTATTCTATCCATACTTCTCAGACAGACGATCTAGGGCCTGGGACGAACTATAGTTGCCTCCCATCATTGAGAGTCCCGGGCTTGCTGCTTTTAGTTGTCAATAGCGAGTTTTCTTACGTCCACGGCTACTTGGTCGAGGCTCGGATTAGAAGAAACCCCACCCAGCAAGGATTTTTGCCTTCAGCACAACATTCAACATTCGTAAAGATCGTTGAGTTCACATCCACACTTAAGGTGGCTTTACAGTCCGGGTCGACCTGCATCTCAACCAACATGCGTCTCCAGCTAGCTTGATCTTTAGCTAGCAGCCTCCAGATTCGCACGCATAGTTGGTTGAGGTCCCTTTTCACTTCCGTGCGCCACCTGAGCCGCGGTCTCCCTCTTCTGCGCGTTATTCTTAGTTTGATTTCAGCGCTGGTGCTGTGTCGTTATCTGAATTGATAGCGGCTCCTAACTCCTAGACAAAGTCTTTGACTACCTTAAAGCTATATCTGTCTACTGTGACGATCTGTATGAGACGTCGGTGATGGTTGTCCCTTCTCGTTGACAGCATATACATGGCCAAGCCCTTATTTACCGTTAAGCTCATCTTCGTCGGCCTCTCTCGCAATACTCAGACAAGTGTGATTGACACCACCCCGCCAATATCGTCGGCACATGCGAGCAGTTGAACGGACTTCTTGGGGAGAAAGATTGTGCCTCTGGAGTTGTGCGAGTTTTCAACAACGTTGATGGGGCAGCTCCACACAATCTAACGAGCTTAGCAAGAATATCCGAACCAGACATGGTGTTGTACAGCTCATCGGTATGCACGCTGGTATATGCAGCCTTGAATAGATGGTGGGTGTCGACCTCCATTTGGGTCGATGGTGCACCTCCTCGGGCTGACACCACACCGATAAGGACCTATCAGATTATGTACGAATGGTTTTAGGCACTCACACCAAACGGAAGAGAAGATCATAAGGCGATGTAGAGAAGACTTATCCGTCGGCATTGAAGGGGTTGATTCAACTCGTCGGACATGCTTTCGTTTGGTGCTCATACCTTAGGGTAAGGTAGTCAATTCACGGACTGCTAGTGCACACTTGGACAATCTTAGCCCATTGTGATACCCACTGTCAGACAACTATCACTGAGGGACCACTTCAGTGATAGTGCCGTTAATTTTATCCCAACGGCAAATGGCGACGGGACCAGCTTTGAAAGCCAGATGAAAGCGTATTAACTTAGCTTTCACTGGGATTCAAACCGGGGACCCTACTAACCAGGGGCAGGCACATACACAACTGCACCATCCAGTCGTTTGTGGTCGCACCTTACCAGCTCATATCCGGCAGCCTTGAAGAGTTTTGCCGACAGTCCGTCTGCAACAGCAGCTTTATTCTGTCGCTATCGTGACTTCGTCTAGGTTCTGTGAACACAGTTCAATGAAAAATCAGCCTCATCACTGAAGCAAATATTGTGTAAAATCTGTTCACTAATTGTCGTTTTACTACACGTCTACACATTCCGTGGCCTGTGTCTAGATGCAAACTCAAATGCGGAATACTAAGAGGCCTATCTGCCGAAGGACCAAGCAGTCCTGCTCCTCGTCCTGCTCTCTATGACACAGGGACATGGACGACACTTCTTCGACTCGGCGGCAATGGGTAAACGCAATAAAGGACACCCACGAAACAAAGAGAGGAGGCCAACTTGGCGTGCATAATTAGAGGTAGCTGGCTAAAGGTCGAGTCAGCTGGAATGGCTAATTGGCTGACGCCGAGATACATCAGATACAATGATTTGCAAAACACAAAAATCAACATTAATATCCTTATTTTCCTTTCAGGCCAACACCACATCACAAATCCTAGCAAGAGTTTATGGAAAAAGCAAGGACTACCAAAATATAGTAAATTTACGAAACAAAACCCTGGCGTACCTCCGAACATGATTCGATTTCATTTCAGATTGATAAGTTCCTCACTAAAAGCATCAGGCAAGAAGTACAGTTCACGGCTTATGGATTCTTCGTGGTTGACAATTCAACTTTGTTCAAGGTATACCACAAACTTTGGTCCCCGTTTTCACCTTCTTGCGAATGATTGCTTGTGTCGTTGCAGATTTTCTCAGCTGTCACCACGTACCTTGTGATCCTCATTCAATTCAAACAACTCGAAGACACTAAGCTTGATGAGGGCTATTAACCATGCACCACCAACTGGGGTTACTTATGTCATTCGACTTTTTAGCACAAGAATTATTCACAATAAAATATTCAGCTTCATTTATTTCCATTTCGACATGTGTTATATCTTGTTTATGATGCACAATATACACAAGTCATACAGCATAAGCATTCAGCGTGTCGTTACTTATTTATTTTTCTTTGGCGGTGCAGGTTAGGGTGGTCTCGCTCTCAATTGCATTCGAACCCAGAACAACTCTTGCCAACCGTTGTTTCTTTATGTTACTCCAAACTTTCCTAGTCTACGGCGCAGATCCAGACAGAATTTCATATGTGATTGAACTCCTGCGATGCTTAGTCCTGTCTGTTGAAAGCTGTTGGAAAAGATTCAACAACGAAAGAGTGCGAACTTTACAGCTAACTGTTTAGCCAGGTTTCTGGGAATTCAACGCCTAAGGTAACTAGACTAGAGCGCATGGTCATCGATTATGTAGTCGCTTTGGTCTGAAGGTTATTCTAAAGAAAGCGGGGACAACACAACAGAGGGCACCCGCTCAAGGTGGCGCCCTCAATCGAAGAAGAACCATAACTTTCTTGATGTTCACATCTGGTGGCGGCTAGCCAGCGCTGATAACAGCGGAGGCATGTTCTTTACGACCCAGCTCCACCCTGGAATCTAGCCTCACGCAGAGAAGTAGGATGGACCTGGGCTTCAGACAGCATTCCTATTCGACGACATCATTCTAATTGCAGAAAAACGCACCCCCGGAAGCTAGGACTCTCCCCAATCCATTACCTCTCAGAGTTAAAGTCAAAGATCATTCCTGTTGATGCCTTAACTCTCCAAGTGTCTACAAAGAAATCAATGTCTTATCATTTCAGTGAGGTGTCATCGGCCAATCGGATTTAAGATTTCGAGTTTTTATCCTTAATGCTTCTCTTATTTCTAAGACCAAGTCGACGTAATTCCACTTTTAGGCTACCCTTAACGGAGCGATGGAGATAGGTTTGCTAAATCGTCCTGGAAAGGGGAGGTGAAATAGACTTGCAGACATCCACCACCAGAATTCCTAGCTAGAGTTTTGGAAACAAATTTAAAGTCTAACAACTACCACCACCTTCAATTACAACGACGACTGGATGGCGTTAGTAGTTGGTTAAGTGCCTGCCCCTGGATAGTGGGATCAAATTAACGACACTATCACTGAAGTGGTCGATAAATGGTAGTAGTCTGACTGTGAGTCACAATGGAATAACATGGTCTAAGGGTGATGGCTCAACCAACAAAAAAAATAAAGGCTAGAGTGTACTTGTACAACTGGTGCACAGAACATCCCACAACTCCACACTGCCATACAGACTGAGGCTGCAAAACAGGCTTTAACTTTACAGAGTACCTACACTTCCAAAGAAGGAAAACAAACTAGGAGCTTGTGTGGATCAAGATGCTGCCTATACATTCATCTCCGCAAGGAAAGATCACATCATTTGCCAAACAGTATTATTTGCAATCAACATCGTATTAGTAAGAGCAACCCCCCTTATACCAAAGTAAACATATTCGGAGGTAGCCAAGCATTAAGGGTGGCTGCGAATGTCACAAAACACTAAATACACTAGAAAATAGCAGACAAGAGATGATCTGGGTGACAGGAATGCAATGAAAAGGCTGACATACAATTCATTCGGCCCTCCCCTCTTTAGGGATTCAATAACGCGGACACAAACCTTCCCCTACACAAATGGATCATCAAACTAATGAACCAGTTTTGGAACAGTCAGGAGGGCACTCAAGACTACTACAATCCCAAGCGAATCACACATTACTTCCAGTAGTACATCCATAAATTGGGCCTTATCAGTAGGCACTGTGGTCAGGTGAAAGAAACTATGAAACACCTCCAGAAAGAATCAAAATGATTAACAGAAAGAGTTCGTTCATCCACATCGTTGAGTTCACATCCACACTTAAGGTGGCTTTACAGTCCGGGTCGACCTGCATCTCAACCAACATGCGTCTCCAGCTAGCTTGATCTTTAGCTAGCAGCCTCCAGATTCGCACGCATAGTTGGTTGAGGTCCCTTTTCACTTCCGTGCGCCACCTGAGCCGCGGTCTCCCTCTTCTGCGCGTTATTCTTAGTTTGATTTCAGCGCTGGTGCTGTGTCGTTATCTGAATTGATAGCGGCTCCTAACTCCTAGACAAAGTCTTTGACTACCTTAAAGCTATATCTGTCTACTGTGACGATCTGTATGAGACGTCGGTGATGGTTGTCCCTTCTCGTTGACAGCATATACATGGCCAAGCCCTTATTTACCGTTAAGCTCATCTTCGTCGGCCTCTCTCGCAATACTCAGACAAGTGTGATTGACACCACCCCGCCAATATCGTCGGCACATGCGAGCAGTTGAACGGACTTCTTGGGGAGAAAGATTGTGCCTCTGGAGTTGTGCGAGTTTTCAACAACGTTGATGGGGCAGCTCCACACAATCTAACGAGCTTAGCAAGAATATCCGAACCAGACATGGTGTTGTACAGCTCATCGGTATGCACGCTGGTATATGCAGCCTTGAATAGATGGTGGGTGTCGACCTCCATTTGGGTCGATGGTGCACCTCCTCGGGCTGACACCACACCGATAAGGACCTATCAGATTATGTACGAATGGTTTTAGGCACTCACACCAAACGGAAGAGAAGATCATAAGGCGATGTAGAGAAGACTTATCCGTCGGCATTGAAGGGGTTGATTCAACTCGTCGGACATGCTTTCGTTTGGTGCTCATACCTTAGGGTAAGGTAGTCAATTCACGGACTGCTAGTGCACACTTGGACAATCTTAGCCCATTGTGATACCCACTGTCAGACAACTATCACTGAGGGACCACTTCAGTGATAGTGCCGTTAATTTTATCCCAACGGCAAATGGCGACGGGACCAGCTTTGAAAGCCAGATGAAAGCGTATTAACTTAGCTTTCACTGGGATTCAAACCGGGGACCCTACTAACCAGGGGCAGGCACATACACAACTGCACCATCCAGTCGTTTGTGGTCGCACCTTACCAGCTCATATCCGGCAGCCTTGAAGAGTTTTGCCGACAGTCCGTCTGCAACAGCAGCTTTATTCTGTCGCTATCGTGACTTCGTCTAGGTTCTGTGAACACAGTTCAATGAAAAATCAGCCTCATCACTGAAGCAAATATTGTGTAAAATCTGTTCACTAATTGTCGTTTTACTACACGTCTACACATTCCGTGGCCTGTGTCTAGATGCAAACTCAAATGCGGAATACTAAGAGGCCTATCTGCCGAAGGACCAAGCAGTCCTGCTCCTCGTCCTGCTCTCTATGACACAGGGACATGGACGACACTTCTTCGACTCGGCGGCAATGGGTAAACGCAATAAAGGACACCCACGAAACAAAGAGAGGAGGCCAACTTGGCGTGCATAATTAGAGGTAGCTGGCTAAAGGTCGAGTCAGCTGGAATGGCTAATTGGCTGACGCCGAGATACATCAGATACAATGATTTGCAAAACACAAAAATCAACATTAATATCCTTATTTTCCTTTCAGGCCAACACCACATCACAAATCCTAGCAAGAGTTTATGGAAAAAGCAAGGACTACCAAAATATAGTAAATTTACGAAACAAAACCCTGGCGTACCTCCGAACATGATTCGATTTCATTTCAGATTGATAAGTTCCTCACTAAAAGCATCAGGCAAGAAGTACAGTTCACGGCTTATGGATTCTTCGTGGTTGACAATTCAACTTTGTTCAAGGTATACCACAAACTTTGGTCCCCGTTTTCACCTTCTTGCGAATGATTGCTTGTGTCGTTGCAGATTTTCTCAGCTGTCACCACGTACCTTGTGATCCTCATTCAATTCAAACAACTCGAAGACACTAAGCTTGATGAGGGCTATTAACCATGCACCACCAACTGGGGTTACTTATGTCATTCGACTTTTTAGCACAAGAATTATTCACAATAAAATATTCAGCTTCATTTATTTCCATTTCGACATGTGTTATATCTTGTTTATGATGCACAATATACACAAGTCATACAGCATAAGCATTCAGCGTGTCGTTACTTATTTATTTTTCTTTGGCGGTGCAGGTTAGGGTGGTCTCGCTCTCAATTGCATTCGAACCCAGAACAACTCTTGCCAACCGTTGTTTCTTTATGTTACTCCAAACTTTCCTAGTCTACGGCGCAGATCCAGACAGAATTTCATATGTGATTGAACTCCTGCGATGCTTAGTCCTGTCTGTTGAAAGCTGTTGGAAAAGATTCAACAACGAAAGAGTGCGAACTTTACAGCTAACTGTTTAGCCAGGTTTCTGGGAATTCAACGCCTAAGGTAACTAGACTAGAGCGCATGGTCATCGATTATGTAGTCGCTTTGGTCTGAAGGTTATTCTAAAGAAAGCGGGGACAACACAACAGAGGGCACCCGCTCAAGGTGGCGCCCTCAATCGAAGAAGAACCATAACTTTCTTGATGTTCACATCTGGTGGCGGCTAGCCAGCGCTGATAACAGCGGAGGCATGTTCTTTACGACCCAGCTCCACCCTGGAATCTAGCCTCACGCAGAGAAGTAGGATGGACCTGGGCTTCAGACAGCATTCCTATTCGACGACATCATTCTAATTGCAGAAAAACGCACCCCCGGAAGCTAGGACTCTCCCCAATCCATTACCTCTCAGAGTTAAAGTCAAAGATCATTCCTGTTGATGCCTTAACTCTCCAAGTGTCTACAAAGAAATCAATGTCTTATCATTTCAGTGAGGTGTCATCGGCCAATCGGATTTAAGATTTCGAGTTTTTATCCTTAATGCTTCTCTTATTTCTAAGACCAAGTCGACGTAATTCCACTTTTAGGCTACCCTTAACGGAGCGATGGAGATAGGTTTGCTAAATCGTCCTGGAAAGGGGAGGTGAAATAGACTTGCAGACATCCACCACCAGAATTCCTAGCTAGAGTTTTGGAAACAAATTTAAAGTCTAACAACTACCACCACCTTCAATTACAACGACGACTGGATGGCGTTAGTAGTTGGTTAAGTGCCTGCCCCTGGATAGTGGGATCAAATTAACGACACTATCACTGAAGTGGTCGATAAATGGTAGTAGTCTGACTGTGAGTCACAATGGAATAACATGGTCTAAGGGTGATGGCTCAACCAACAAAAAAAATAAAGGCTAGAGTGTACTTGTACAACTGGTGCACAGAACATCCCACAACTCCACACTGCCATACAGACTGAGGCTGCAAAACAGGCTTTAACTTTACAGAGTACCTACACTTCCAAAGAAGGAAAACAAACTAGGAGCTTGTGTGGATCAAGATGCTGCCTATACATTCATCTCCGCAAGGAAAGATCACATCATTTGCCAAACAGTATTATTTGCAATCAACATCGTATTAGTAAGAGCAACCCCCCTTATACCAAAGTAAACATATTCGGAGGTAGCCAAGCATTAAGGGTGGCTGCGAATGTCACAAAACACTAAATACACTAGAAAATAGCAGACAAGAGATGATCTGGGTGACAGGAATGCAATGAAAAGGCTGACATACAATTCATTCGGCCCTCCCCTCTTTAGGGATTCAATAACGCGGACACAAACCTTCCCCTACACAAATGGATCATCAAACTAATGAACCAGTTTTGGAACAGTCAGGAGGGCACTCAAGACTACTACAATCCCAAGCGAATCACACATTACTTCCAGTAGTACATCCATAAATTGGGCCTTATCAGTAGGCACTGTGGTCAGGTGAAAGAAACTATGAAACACCTCCAGAAAGAATCAAAATGATTAACAGAACATCCGTAACCGAGAGAGACTTCCAAGAAATCCCTTTTAGGGATGTTGTCAAATTTCAAGATTAGACCAAAGAACGGGGTACAATAGATCTTTCTGGTCGCAGAACTAGGGTATGTTAAGGACACACCTCTAGTCCTTCTGCGTGAAGGGTTAGTGGAGGACCATGCCGAAAGGGAGGGCATGTGTCATCATTTCCCCATTTGCAGAACTGAGTAATTAGCATCAGTCAACATATTAAGCTGTATTAAAATCGTTGGTCGTAACATAACTTCTGGCCTAAGTCTATCAAGTACCTTTATGATAGTCAGCCACTCTTACCAGCCATGCCAAAAGAAAAAGGTTCAGCAAGACCTACGTCATCGAAACCATCTGTATCTCTGTAGAAGTAAGGGTTTCCTCCATGTGTTACGTTTTAGGCAACGTCATCATCGCTTACCCGCCAATTAGACCTGTCTGATTGATGGGCTTTTGTTTGCTTGTCGCTGAAATAACAAAGGATATCCATGTCGGCGAAATTTAAAAAAACGACAACACCTTCACTAATTTGCTACATATAGTACAAATCAAGTTTATTTGACCCTGACACATCCTGACATCCGAAGAAAGTTCATTTGTTTCCAACAAACATATAATTCAATCCGAAAATTCAATTCATTGTAGAATATATAAAAAAATTATAAATAACTTAGAAACGTACAACAGAGAAGATGGTATAAGAATTCTTGCTATGTATCTCACTAGTAGTTCATGAGTTTGGATTTTCGTCGTGTTTCGCCGAAGAGGAACGAACATATTCGGTCCACTAAATAGGCCGACACTGTATCCGCGATGAGCACGTAAATCAATATCTGCCGGAACTGTGAAGCGAACGTGAAAAGAACTCAGTTAAAAAATGTTGAATTAATCAAGTTAATTAGACAAGCATACATCGTCCGGGAATTCAATTATCTCAAATGTGTTGGTGAGATCTGCTGAGAGACCAAGGGCCAGCATGACAACGAGACCAGCCGATACTAGAATGGATGTACTCAGGAGGCGATTCTCCCGCAGACTCTCCATGAATGGATGACCCTGTAATGGGGAACGGAAAACTATCACATGGCACACGTGGTTGAATCACACAGGAGGTTACCTTGTAGTTAACTGCAAATGTTGACACTTGGAGGGCCAAGCAAATTATGTACACAGTGCTGTTGATGATGTTCGGAACGAACTCCTTTTTCTCGTCTGGGCTCAGATCTATGTCCAACTTAATTTTCTCCTCTCTGTCAAGGAAATTCGAGATTAACTGCTTCAAGCGAAATTTACCTCACTTCACTTACCTCGGCGGAGCTCGTGCAGTGGCTTCTTGAGTTAGATAATACAAAGCGGAGAAATGTACAGCGAACTGCATCAGAATGGTTGACACTGTATAGAAATTAAAAATATTCGGGAGCGGTGCAGTTTTCGACAGAGTTTTAAGCGGCTTCGACCGGGTTATGAACAAAAAGCAGGCCGCAATGAAGAGTCCCTGGAGCGTAGCTTGTGTATCGCTGAACTTAACGCCATCGATGTACAGGACTGACTGACAGTACGCCGAGATGAGAGCATTAAGGGCGAGGATTTTAAACATCTGAAGTGTTGTGACTAGTGTGCATCGGCCCTGCTTAATGATATGATTGACGCAGACAATTGAACTCGATTTGCTCGTGAATGGAGCTGCAATACTTGCGTCACCCAGTTTCACAATTTGCACTGATTCCTCGTCGACTTCTTTAAGTACTCGCTGCAGATTTTGTTGGGTCGCAGCCATGTTCTCGCGATGCCGTTGGATGGCTAGCTCTCTTGGTGTCATTGCTTGCCTTTCTTGAGTAACTGCATTATGTCGTCTTGGTCTTATGTTATTGATCCCCGCTTGCGGTCCAACAGTTTCAACGGCTGTTGCGTCCTTGTTTTTCTTGATCTTGGTTGGTACATTACTGAGCAAGGAAACGCCAACATTGGCGTGCTTCAAAGCACCAACGTCATTCGTTCCGTCACCGCACATAAGAGTGCAGTAGCCCAGGTGCTTCAAGGTGGTGATGACAAACTCCTTTTGTTTGGGGGCAAATCGGGCGCAAACAGTAATGTAAGGAAGAATCTTCAGCATATACTGATGTTCGTTTTCATTCAGGAACTGTAGGCCTTCTCCGGTAATACACAAGTCATATTCTGCGAGAATTCCTTTGTGGTCATCTCCAACGGAGCGCGTTGTTTCCTCGTCGATAGACAACCAATGCCAGGACTGCTTATCTTTTTGGGTCAAAACTAAAATCGGTTTTTTCGTAAAACGTAACTCTTTTGCAACGTGGCAGGCTGTTAGTGGATTGTCTCCGGTGATCATCACAACTTTGTGCGAGGCTTGAGTAAGCTCTTTGATGACAAGTTTGGAGTCGGGTTTCATTGGGCAAGAGACTATAATGAAGCCGGCAAAAGTTAGGTCGCACTCAACGTCCTCGCGCTTAATGTCGCGAACAGCGTTTGCATCCAATTGTCCGAACTCCTTGATGCCCAAGGCCAAGACACGGGCTCCACGGCGAGAGTACTCGACGAATATCTGAAACAAGCAAAATTGCGCATTAGCTGATGCAAGGAGTAGGGCAAGGAAGTGCACAAACTTTTTTGTAATTAGCGGGGACTTCCTTCAGCATGCCCATGATAACTTCCGGGGCTCCTTTAACAGTTCCTATGTAGCAGACCTCATTTGTGAACGGCGTCAGATATCCAGCCAGAACCGACATCCTCTTCAAAGCTGAGGAGAAGTAGAACTTGTGGTAGATCTTCAGCGGCTTCAACTTTCCTCTCTTTGGTACCACACTGTCGTTTTTAGTTAGCGTCCAATCGACAGCTGTCAACATTGCCTTCTCCAAAGGATCTCCCACCATTCCGTCTTCCAGTTGAGCCAGGGAATGGCATGTGGCCAGCACATGGACTGTACGATCATTTGCTTTCGAGATTGGTACGATTGCCGAGTCATCATCGACTCCAGCAACTCCCTCCACCATGAGATTGTCGCTGGTTAGAGTTCCTGTCTTATCGAAACAGCATATTTGTACTTTGCCGGCAAATGGAATCCTGAAAGGTTCGGTGCAGAACACAAACAATTTCGATAACTGCACGAGGGATGTATTCACAGCGAGTGTAAGTTCGATTGGAAGATCAGGAGGAATGATTGAAGTTAGAATCAGTGTACATTCGAGGAACAGCTTGTAGCGACTACGTTCGGGATCTTCTGTTCCTTTGATCCACACATACGTGGCGGCCGCAACAGCGAATACCATCAAGAAAATGATAAATGCAAATGTTTCCCAATTGTTCTCAGTTACACGCTTGACGCCGAAAAGAATTGTGCGCAACAGCTTGCCTTGAGACGTATTAAATCCGTTTCGGATAACGTACCCAATGCAGCCACCATCTGGAGCACGAATGCCATCCTTGGTGGGCGAGGTATGCTGAACAAGCTTGGTTCCGCCGAAGAGTGTGAACAACTTCCCTTCTCCCTCGGGGTCGAACTCCTTGTTCAGATCGTCAATGGACTCGAGAGATTCCTTCATTTGTGGAACAGACTCGCCTTGGGAATAAAAAGTAAAGCACATGAAAAACTTGAATGATTGCACTTGAGTAAATAACTCACCTGTAAGCATACTCTCGTCAACAATGCACGAGCCCCGTAACATGACCAAATCACACGGAACAAGGTTATCATTCTGGGACCTTGTAATCGACACCAAATCCCCAGGTACCAACTGATCGGAGACAACTTGGCGCCACTTGTTATTGCGCAAGACGTGTACCAAGTACGGTTTGTTTCCCATTTTTCTAATTTCAGACATGTTTCTCAACTGCTGCTGCACCAATGTGCATTCAAAGATAACCAGCATGCAGAGAGTGAAAAGGGAATAGTACCAGTACTCGTCAAGACACCACAAACCAACTGAGAATATTTGAAAGACAAAAAATGGTGCAGTTGCGCGTTCAATGAACAATTGGTAGAACTCTGGCACAACCATTTCCATCTGGTTGGCACCGTAAGTTTTCTCAGCCAGTCTAACTGCAGCGTCATTCTCAAGCCCCCTTGAGTTGGCATATTCTTTGAGGAGTTTGTTCACTGGAAATTCGATTCCTCTGAATAGGGCCTTCTCCGAATCCCAAACGTATTTCGTTTTTTGAAAGGAAAACCAAAAAATAACCTCATTCGTGGTCTCGTCCATGACTGTCCTTTGAATTCGGACCATTTCTGAGGATCCATTGTTGACGGTGGGTACTACCTTAGCCAATACACCCAGTCGGGGTACTTTCACCTGTGTTAACACAATGCAATAAGACAAACATTATAAATTTATGATGAAATACACACCTTTCGGCAATTGAGGAACGTCAACACATGTACGCTCCAAAAGCAGCAGAGGAACATTAGAATATGAACGAATACGATAGCCGCCAAAGTGGCAAGACCACCTTCATAGTGCTCCTCGACACCGTATACATTTATCCAGAGGTAAAAGAATGTAACATAAAGTGCTAAGAATGGAAAAACAACACCGCTCAAGTATATTGGGTTGATTACGTGCAATGTTACATATTGCACCAGGTCATCCAGTCTGGCTTCTTTTGCGGTGACTCTATTGGTCATAGCTGAAGTTTTAATTTATTCCTTGTTAATTGAACTAGTTAGTATTCGCTTCAGATCCGATTTATTTCTAAAACATTTTTATACACCCTCAGTAGTTCCCCGAAGCAATCGTGAATTGTCAGAAAGAAAGATTTTTTTTCTTTTCATTTTGACATGTGACGTGTACTTTTTGTTGTGTGTTTATTTTCAGGGATGGCAAATGAGGTTCGGAAGGTTTAAAATAGCTGATTAGACTTTTTTTAATTATAAACTTTATTTATTAATCGTATACGCATGTTTCATGTACAGTAAGACATAGATGCATCGAGGATTGTCAGTGTGTACCGATTATGTAAAAACATTCACATAATGGCTGAATCGCAATGACGCGTTCGGTCTTCGATAGACCACGCGTTTTATCGAGCTTACGAAATTTTATGTCAAAAAGCGGCATTGCCCTGTTCAACTGTTGTGAAATACAATTTCCAAGAAAAAATATGAGCTTACTGTAAATAAATTTCTTGAACAAATTAATTACTTGAGCAAATAATCGTCTCAATTTGCCATAATTCTCAAACTGAGCAATAAATTCAAAAATACTGTTTCCCAATTGTCAAAAAGACCAAGTGACTGGGTAGTAGATCTACCTAGAAATTTGTAAACGGTCTATATGGCACTACGTTTTGTTCGCACAGCAATTATATTTCTAAATTATATTTTATTTGTGTCAATCATTAGAACAAATTGATTCCTCATACACTCATTTAATTGACATGTGAAACCCTAACATTGGTAATATTTAATTTTTTTCGGCAGAGTTCTAACGTCTACACATATTTATCATATATGCTCCATTTATTTAACAAATTGTCTTCACAGTATGACGTCACGATTCAAAATTCTCCTCCTCATAGAACGCACCACTTATAAGACTCGATATGGCTACTGTTATAAAATGGCGTTCCTTTTAGTACAAGCGTCGCTCCTCGTGGCTCCACTATAAATTTCTCTAACTTAAATTTCATTCTTTTCGTGGAGTTCGGGTTGTTAAGATGTGAAATTAAATTTCACCTTTTTCTTTTTGAGTAAAATAGGTAAGGATCAAGGTTTTTTTTTTATGTTTGTTTAAATTCATAGTTATGATGATATTTACGATAGGGACAACTGATCCAGATGATTGATTTATCAAATTTTTCTGACACCATTTTAAAACAAATATTTTATTTCCGTTGTATTTGGTAGATTTAGTATTAACCTTTATAAACTTCTTCTTTTTCGAGGTAATCGTGCGTTGAAAGCCTTTGTTAAAGAAGCGAATGTCCAGAGCATGTGCATGTAAGTTTAAACCTCGGTTTTCCTTCATAACTAGTGCTTTATTCCATATTTTCTTTTTTACTTTCAGGACAACTGGACAGTTGCGATGGAAATGATTCCAATAAAAAAGTCGGGCTGTGTATTTTGCAGTTAACTTTTTATGAAAGTAGAGACGCCATGTTTTAGGCAAGAATTTACACCCTTGTGCAGTATGTTTGCTCTATCAATTGAGGGTTAATTTGTATCTGTGTTGCACACGTGTGTACAATTCGTTGCCTTGCTGGCGACCTACTTTCGAATGAAAAGATGACTGCAATCGGTAGTGTAGATTTGATTTTTATTTGCTTGTAGATTTTGTAAATTGGCATTTTTTCATAATAAATTTCATCGAAAACTATTTGTGGTACGTTTATATGTTTTGGATTATATGGCGTGGTGGCATCTATCTAGTTCACTTCAACTTCGTGGCAAAAGGTTTTGGTATAGCAAACGAGTGTATGAAGTCGTTGGTGTTGCCTTCCAAAATGGGGTATACATACATGCTTTTTAACGTTGTTGTTTCACGTGACTTGTTTTTGACATAGTTGAGCAAAAACCGGAGAGATGGTATGGTCTTTCAAGGTTGGGTTGATGACAGTTCATAAAGTAACATCAGCATCTTTTGATTCTGAATTTCCGAAAATTGCTGGGGTTTAGAACATGGAAGATCATAACCATATCTATGAATTTCCACGTGGCACTGACAATGTGAAACCGCTTCTGAATAATACAGCAGTTACTGTAATGGTATGGCAGGGAGGTATAGCGTCCAATCCCTGGCACAGTTCTCACTTGCCATCATATGTCCCTACAGTGATGCACTGTCCAGAAGCATGGATGCTCTTGATGTTGCTTCTTCAGGAAATCTAGAGATTTCTGATTAAGTGGAGACGTTCCAGCAATCCATGCCAGAGATAATGGAGATATCCCTCCATGCTAAAGGTACGGCAGCTTGCACACAAAATTTGTCGGCGACTTTTCCAACTTGTTGGCTAGGTATCTGTGACGAGGTAGGGGTAGACCATGTCTCGTACGCTAGAGGCTTGGGTTTTTTTTCTATTTTACTTTCTTGCACACACGCTTTCGCACAACACATGACATTTGATGAGGAATGGGATTTTTGGGAAGGAGTTTAATTTTTTCGGATATTTATTGCATGGATGTGATGGCTGTTTATTTAGAATGAATTTACAGGATTTTAATATTTAGGCATATAGAATGGAATAAAACCCTTTTAAATGTACATACGATGCACAAAAAAATTATATTATTTGTTGGTGCCTGCTGGTATAACATTTTATTGGGCTTTTTTTGGACAGTTTTGATCAATTTTATGATTGAGGATCAAAAGATTCAAAAGCTCTCTACTCTCTGAACCAATTCGGGTAGAAACGAATAGAGAATAAGAAACAATTACGGACAAATCTCCATCGGCAACGATCACAAGAGGGAATTTGAAAAAATCTTGCTCAAAAAGTTGCCAGTGTGAAAGCAGCCTTATTGTGAATTAATGCAATTGACACACGGCCTTACTTTTGTAACTTATTGTGATTTGGCATCACTTTTTGTTGGTAATTGTTGGAGTGCTCGTTGTTTGAAAATATCGAGTCCCTGGCTCACGCGCCATTTTCATTTTCACTTTCCACGAGAATATACATATTTCTTTCGGCAGTTGGTTCGGCGGCATATTTAGTGTGATAAGTGAATTACTTTTTTTTGCAATTAATTATTAAACTTCAGGGTGAGTTCAGTAAAATATTGTAAATATATTGAATAATTGTGGGAGTGAAACCAAAGTTAAAATAGTCGGCAGCAAAAGTTATATTCGCATAAAATCCTATGTGCGGAATAGTGTGGAGAAAATGGCGTCATGCACCGGCGTTATTTTCTTCGCTCGATTTATGGCATCTGCATATGGAAATGTTTAAACTCTCACGAGATTAATTAACGATTCATCAGCATGTGGTCCGTATTTCATAAGGTTGTGATTTCAATATTTTTTTAAGGTTACAAACTAATCTACAATGGCCGACAATGACGATCTTTTGGATTACGAAGATGAGGAGCAGTCCGAGACCCCAGTTGTGGAAGCGCAGGAAACACAAAAGAAGGACGTAAAGGGTACCTATGTGTCCATTCACAGCTCGGGATTCCGAGATTTCCTATTAAAACCCGAGATCCTACGGGCTATTGTTGACTGCGGTTTTGAACATCCATCGGAGGGTAAGCAAAACGTTTGAGTTTATTCAGAGAAATTTCTGCATATCAATAGTTTATTTTCTTTGTATACACACCTGAGTTGAGAAAGTGATAGGGGATACCTTAACTGATTTACATTTTCGGTTAGATTAATTCAATTCAGCTGAGAAATTATTGCAAGTACTTATGCGTCATCGTACAAATACGCGCTTTTTATGTTTTGCATTGTAAATATGGCGATAAGAAGCACGAAAGGCACACGGCGCGTTTTTTTTTTCTGCCACATCTTTAGAAGTTGAAAGATCTTGGCAGCTGCCGGCATTATTTTCATCCTCTTGGTGGGACGTGGCGTTAGGGTGTTTACTTGCCTACATAAGCCGGCAAATTGTTTGGTTAATGCCTCAGGGTTTATTTTTTCAAACTGATTTTTCGACTCATTGCTCGACCTTTCGTATTCACGAAATAAAACCTTGACAAAATAAAAAATGTGGCAGTTTGAATAAAATATGTTTGAGTGACGCTTCTGTCGCAGTATTGTGGCTCATGTGAAGCATTTTGTTTTCACTCTGTACTGTAACTGATGATAATCTTTCAAGCTTTATTTCGAGACCATACTTCGCCGGGTCAAGCTTTATTTGCTGACTATTGTTTATGAGGAATTGTTTCTAATCCACTAACACTTTGGAGAGTTAACAGCCTTGCCTCACAATCACGTCGCTGGAACAATCACTTTTCTGTTCTCATGCGTTTTTAAACACGCTGTAGAATGTCTGTAGGCCTGCTTTAGTAAAATTGTAATTAATATTCAAGGATGTTCGTTACAGAGTGTAATTGTAAAAAAAAAATAAAGTGTATCCTCAGTGATCGCAACTAATAGAAACTGGGGTGCAAATATCGAGTTTCTGTCTATTTCAAAAGTTGCCATGACTGCCTCCAAAATGGCGAATTAACTTTAGGAGGAGGTGGTGGCTGTATTAATCGAGGGTACGTCCACGTACCAAAATATTTGCAAATAAAAGTGTTTTCTTCTAAATTGCTACTTTTTACAGTATTTCTGCACAAACAGAAACATCTCCCAGACATCAAGTGCAGTTTGCCTAATTTTTTTTTTCATCACAGAGCATTGTGACTAAGGATCATCGCCCGATTTTGAAGCCATTAATGGGTTCTATTGTCTGAGCGCATAGTGTACATGATAGGGACCCCAAAGAAATATAAGAAGATACTGTCATGCTAAGATCGGTTAACTTTCACGGGTCTTACTTTGGACGAGAGAGTGCAGTGTATGCTGTAATCTTGAGACTAATCACTTCTAGCTGTTTTAGAGGGTTCAACATGGCGATTATCTGTTGAAGGTTCTCTTTCGGTGTAAATTGTTCAAACGACGAAAAATACTTAAGCACCAAAATGCCCCTCTACAGCATGGCCCACCATAGTTTTGTTATGACGTGGTTTAGGGGAAAGTGTATCCACACAAATATGTGTTTAATACATACAAACACGCGCGTATATGCATGAGACATACCAACATTGGGGACTGAATTGCCACTTAGTGAGGGCGAAAGTGAGAATATTTATTTTTGAGAAAATGGCAGATCTCTGATAATGCTTACAAGTCTCAGCTTGCGTTTAGCTCGTTTGAAACAAATTGGTTACGCTACAGCCCGGAGGCGGCCCTAGCTTCTCAGCCACCAGACTTACTGTGGAAGGGACTTACTGTTTTATGCCGACTCCGAAGGGTCAATTTGAGAAGATTTTTAAGACAGTTTTACACTCGCATTGCCAGCGATCCGAAGCAGAGTAGTGAAAAGAATTGCGCCGAGTTCATAAACGTCACCCTGCAGCAGCCCTGCGAGATTTGCATTCATAAATGTAAATAAACTGCAGTGACTAGGATTGCAGGGAAACCGAAAATGGTTCCTAAAAACATCATACCGAAATTCCCTTATTATTTTAAAGAAATTTCTGTTATTTGGAACATGCTTCGACTGTCAATTCCTTTTATTTAAAAGCATGGCCCTTTTGCTGCGTATTTTGCTACTGTTTCTTTGTTTAATATTTTTAAAGTTGGTCAGTATTATTATACTCTTCTTAGACATGATGTAGACATTCTTTTTATCAATACAAATGTCAACCAAACACTTTTTGTGTTGCATTTGGGAATACTTTTTTGACAATGCTTACCTGCTGCAAACTTGCGGCAGTATTCTTGTTCTTAAACGTATTGAGAGAATATTTTGTGCAGTGCAGGGGCAACAATGTTGCAATTATGAACTCGGCCTTGTTTTGCTCAAACCTCTCGTACCTGTGTAAACGTAGGCTCAAGTGCGCAGACCGCCGTTTAGCGGTCCAAGTTATAACCAGAAGCAGAAACTAACCAGCTTCATGGGCAAAGTAACTTCCGCACATTCTTCAACTTATGATTTCGTTTAGTTATGATGAGCAAAGATTAGCAGTCTAGACAGCTATATGTTCTGACCCATCGAGTCGCTCTCACCTCTCAACCTAGATGTTAGGACGTCGTTTCTTGTTCTTCGCATCATCACTCAAGACCATGTCATACATGCAACCAATGATTGTTTACGTACTTGCTTTAGCTGGACTTCTGCTTCGTTATCTGTCCCTCGTCGGTTTTCCATATATACAAAGATGTGCTCCTCAAAGAATTGATTTTGCTTCTCATCTCTGAACTAAGCAAATTTCAGCCCTAAATGAGAGACACTCTAATTGATATTTTCTTCGACTTTTCATTCCAGTTCAACACGAATGCATTCCTCAAGCAGTTCTAGGTATGGACATATTGTGTCAAGCCAAATCTGGTATGGGAAAGACAGCTGTTTTCGTTTTGGCCACCCTCCAGCAATTGGAACCAACCGAAAACGTTGTCTACGTTTTGGTCATGTGTCACACGAGAGAACTTGCATTCCAAATCAGTAAAGAATATGAACGTTTCTCCAAGTACATGCCGTCCGTCAAGGTAAGTAATGCGTTAGCGAGTCAAATGACGGACAATGATTGTGATCAAATGCATATTTGTGTGTGTCCCTCTGTAGGTTGGTGTATTCTTTGGCGGTTTGTCCATTCAAAAAGACGAAGATAACTTAAAGAACGTTACACCGCACATTGTTGTGGGCACACCTGGCAGAATCCTCGCTCTTATTCGCAACAAAAAGCTTAACCTAAAGCATCTCAAGCACTTCATTCTTGATGAATGTGACAAAATGTTGGAACAGCTTGGTAAGTACACCAACCAATCAAATCCGTTGACCTCCCGTCGCTAACACACATCTCCTCGAATTTGCAGATATGCGACGCGACGTACAGGAAATATTCCGCAACACACCACACGGAAAACAAGTCATGATGTTTTCTGCAACGCTAAGCAAAGAAATTCGCCCTGTCTGCAAGAAATTTATGCAAGATGTAAATATCACCGTGCTAATTATACTACTACCTCTACTACTAAGATTATCTCAATTCCTGCTCCTACCACTTCAACTACTACTCACTAGTCGCGTTCAACAAATGATATTTGCAAACCATAGTTCATCGGGGTGTGTGGAACTTCAAAATAACTCGATTCCAAGCTAAACATACAAAAAATAATAACAACCGTATATGAGGTCGCGTGTTAATTTTTCCAATCAAATGGTAGACATTTGAGAGGGAGTTTGCGAGAACGAACAAAGCGAAGAAGTTCTAGTATTCCTGCGATGTCACGACTACGGGCTGTGTTCGATGGGGCTCCAACCAATCGTATACTTCCATAACTAACTGTCCCGTCGCAAGCGATCGTAACAAATATCTTTCGACAAAAAAAAAAAAAAAAGAAATAATACTTTAATTGCTGTGCAGAACGTTGCTTCAGAAGCCTTAGAACTCTATCTGTGTGTGTGTATGAGCAGAATGCTTGGTAAGGGTTGCTGTGCGCCTGTGCCGCCTTCTCCATTATTCCACAATCGATACACTGCCCCCACACGCAACGCTTGCGCCAAGTGGCGGAGGTATGGAGGATTAAAGGGTCACAAACACTGCCTGCTTCTTGGTTGTTGGTGGATGTTGCAGGTCCCTTTGTAGCCGTATGTATTGTTAAACAGAAAAACCAAAGTAATCACAAAAAAGCTAGATTTAAGAAAGGAATTTAACGCAAAACGAAACGAAGAAAACCCAAGAACGAAAGATTGGATATACCATTCCCTCTATTGATCATCAACTTTTGCACTTGAACGGAGAATCTAGTTGTACGTTGTTGTGGATACATATGCAGTCGGTGAAATATGTAAATGAGACCACCCGCATTGGAGCTGAGATTAGCTTCAATAGATAGACTATTCTGATGTTAATTCTAAGTGTATAATCCTAGGTTTTAAGTTCATTTTCCCTTTCGTTTCTTTCTCGTTACCCTTTTCTAGCCGATGGAGGTGTATGTTGACGATGAGGCAAAATTAACATTGCACGGTTTGCAGCAGCACTATGTCAAACTGAAGGAGAACGAGAAGAACAAGAAGCTCTTTGAGTTGCTCGACGTTCTTGAATTCAATCAGGTAAATTTCAAGAAGCTCTTAGTGAGTTCCGCCTCCTGCCTGCTTAATGCATTAACCATTGTGATCTGCTTCAGGTGGTAATTTTCGTTAAGTCCGTTCAAAGATGCATGGCATTGGCACAACTACTTACTGAGCAGAATTTCCCTGCCATCGGAATTCATCGTGGAATGAATCAGGAGGAGCGTCTATCGCGCTATCAACAGTTTAAGGACTTCCAGAAGGTAAGCAGTATAAACAGCAAATAAACAGACTTCCTTGCATATTGATCATAACCTCGCTTTGGCATGCTAAATATTTCCAACTAATGTCAAAAATCAAACACCTTTCTCTCTTCCCTCTTCAATCACTCAGAGAATTTTGGTGGCAACAAATCTATTCGGCCGAGGCATGGACATTGAGCGTGTGAATATTGTCTTCAACTATGACATGCCAGAGGATTCCGACACCTACCTTCATCGTGTTGCACGTGCCGGACGTTTTGGTACCAAGGGTCTGGCCATAACATTTGTTTCGGACGAGGCCGACGCAAAGATCTTGAATGAGGTCCAAGATCGATTTGATGTTAACATTACAGAATTACCAGACGAAATTGATTTATCATCTTACAGTAAGTGCCACGACCATCTCATCTGAGGCAAGCATTTTTCTAACCCCTCTTCCTTTTCAGTCGAAGGCCGATAAGTATGCTGTACCATAAGTCACATTATAACAATCCCTGTACCGATAGAACACATGTTCTATCTAAAACAGGGAATAACAAAAATATAAAAAAGAAATGAAAGAAGATAACAACAAATAAAGTTAATTAAAATATAAATAGTTTGTAATTATTTTTATAAATTAAATGCATTTTTTTAGAAAACAAGATTAAACAACACCACTTCTAGTCTCAAGTTTTTTTTTGTGGCAAAAGTGGAAAAAGCTAGATGTTTGTATTTTTATTTTGACTTTCTCTGGATTTTTGTTACCTTTTTTTATTTGGCTGACTACAGGCGGGGAATCGAAAATTCCGTGCCACGCTGATGGCACGGTCTTCGATGACACGAAACCCCCAGCGATTGCAAAGTCAAACCAAGGGTTAATCTAAAGGAGCTTTACATATATAACCGTTTTGTCGCTGGGATGACACAATGGTTGTGAAAATCAGAATTCCAAAAAAGCTGGCTAAAACTGATGTGAGATCAATGCTGCTCTCCGATCAACAGCTGTGGGAAAAGTGAAGTTCTAGTGTGCAAGTCTAGTTAAGTCTAACTTTCGATGAAAGCGCACAACCCCCAGACTGCTCACGAGCATGTGCAACTGCGAAACCGCTCAATTCAATTCAATTCAAATTTATTTGGACGGAAAATATACAATTGATCTTACATGATAAAATCGGAAAAGGCTCAGCAATAGTGGCCCCACGAATGTATAGTGATTACAACCATGTTAATTTTGTGATTACAATTGTTGTTTTATTTTGTTAAATGATAATTCATGATCCTTGCCATCGGGGTGTTCAGGCCCGTGTGTTCTTCGTTGGTCCTCTCGGGATGGGGTGGCAGCCTATTTAGACGCGGTGTTTGAACGTCCATTGATTGGTGTTCGTGGCACTGTCTGCTCGTTTACCATATTCAATGCGTTGAGAAACAGTTCTCGTGCTTTTCAACTCTCTGATGGCCACGTTTGGATGGTTGACATCCAAACAAAGCGTCTCCATGGAGGTCTTGGAGTTGGTATGCAATACGGGGCACCTCCACACGCGATAATTGGCCGAATGAGTTATGGGTTAAATTAATATATTTTAAGCTAAATCAAGCAGGAAAATGAATGAAGCACAAGTGACCGTTTGGAAGTGGTTCTTCACATGAGAGTGGATTACGTTTACCTTCAAAGACATCGTGATGGTCACTTGGCGGACGGATAGGCTTGGGTCCTTGCTCTGTATCAAATTCCACGCATTCGCAATCTGTAATTATTCTACGAGTAAAGTCAGATTAGGTCAGTTGGTGGGGTCACGTCTCACTTAGGTCCAGAGCAAAGTGTTCCATAAACGTGCTGCGTTTTGGTGGGGTTGTTTGTGAACAACAAGATTGACAGTGGCTTGTATGCCAGTAAATAGCAGTTCGACTAAGAAAACTTTCTTCAATACACATATCACATCTCGTTACAACATTCTCAAAGGTGGACAAGAGAGAGAGAGAGAGAGAGAGAGAGAGAGAGAGAGAAGGAGAGTTATGAATTGAGTTACTACAACTGTGCGTACATTAACAGAAGTCAAGGAAGACAAGTTGGTTTAAAGATATTTCTCAGAAGGTAGCGCACGCACAAGGGATTGTTAATACCCTTAAGTGACCGGGTTCAAGACACCGCACGGGCCAAAGAAATACAAAAAGACCAAGGCTAGGCCACAATGATATCGGGTGGTTTCGGGATGATCTAACACGGTGGACAATTTATAGAAATATGTCTCAAAACTATGGTTAAGGCCGAGACCACACTGCTCCAAAAGTTTTATCTCACAAAATACATTAATGTATTAAAAATTGATGTCAATTTCAGGGTATTGTGTCCTAGAAACTTATGTCAGAAAACTGAGAAAAGGAGAATTTTCGTGACATCTCTCATGACATCTCTTGCGTCACTTGGACACATTTCTGGTGCATAGTTTTTTCCGCCATTCTGGTTATTGTCAAATTTTAGTTCTAGTTAGCTGGATGACATCGTTTTGCTCAGTATCTGGTATTCCTGGTAAGAACAACCAGATGCCTGACATACTCTTCATCTGATGTCAAACTGTTCGAACAATATTTTATTATAGAATCTTTACTTTTCCCAAGGCTCCTAACCCATTCCGTAAGAGTAGGATCAAACATTAATTAAACCAAAGCTCTTAGGGTGGTATTTTTTGTATTTCACCTAGAATTTCTCCAATCGCACGGTCAGCTGTCAGAAGTAAAACATGCTTATTGCCAGAAATGAGGCGTTGTAGAGATATCCAACATCTACCTCTCTTACCCCTTTACATTTCTTACAGCCATTTTTTATATCGTTTTCGCAAACGATCACATTTTTTCGTAAATAACCGTCAGAAATTCATGAATAACTAACCTATCAACCGATCAAATTCGTCTATAGGCTGTGTAGTTGGCCATCTCTATATGCTTACTATAAGTGTGAGTCAATATAACCGAAAGAGATGTTAGGCATGTTTCAAGATGAGCAGGAACAACCTCCGTACCAGAGATAATGGACCAGAGATAATCCTGCTCCGTACCCTAACAGCGTTCCTAATAGGGCACTGCAGACTCGGGGAGAACTCAAGAAACTGGGGGCATCAGAAGAAAGTCTCTGTCGATTCTGTGCAGCATCTTATCAAATTCCAGAGCATGTACTGGACATTTGTGAGGCACCAGTCCTCAAAAGGAAAAGTTATCTGGACAAGCACCTACTATCAGAGGATGAAATGAAGTCATTTTCAAACCATCTCTTTCTCAGATTCCTAAGGGAAACTGGCCTAGAGGGAATGCTCGCTCTTGAATAAGTCTCTTCCGCTTACAACAGGAGTTCATCAACCTTAATACAACTCTGAAAAGAACTGCATGTGAGGGGAACTTGTAAGAGAGCAAATGTGTGAGTAGGGGACACAGGTGGTGGTGTGGTGCACGATACCATCAGCAAAAATAGTTTTATAATACTATAAGAGTCAAACGTCAAACAGTTTATCAGAAAACAATCCAACCAATCTCTTAATGCATCCGTCGATTTGCCGATTTCCGATTTTAATGCTCGTTTTCTCAGTGCGAGCTTAAATCCAAGGATAAATTCAAAATCGATACGAATTTCGTTTTCACAGTGGTGGTTTAACGATAAATTCCACTTGAGTGTCAGTCCAGAGAGTACAGCCCGTAGAGGGCCAGGCCCAGGGCCTAGCTTATCAGCAACCACTCGTGTTAATGTTCTCTCACGACTGCAAGTGACCTGCAGTTTTATGCCGACTCCGAAAGGCCGATTTGAGAAGCTTTTAACTTGTACTTGTAAGAGAGCAAATGTGTGAGTAGGGGACACAGGTGGTGGTGTGGTGCACGATACCATCAGCAAAAATAGTTTTATAATACTATAAGAGTCAAACGTCAAACAGTTTATCAGAAAACAATCCAACCAATCTCTTAATGCATCCGTCGATTTGCCGATTTCCGATTTTAATGCTCGTTTTCTCAGTGCGAGCTTAAATCCAAGGATAAATTCAAAATCGATACGAATTTCGTTTTCACAGTGGTGGTTTAACGATAAATTCCACTTGAGTGTCAGTCCAGAGAGTACAGCCCGTAGAGGGCCAGGCCCAGGGCCTAGCTTATCAGCAACCACTCGTGTTAATGTTCTCTCACGACTGCAAGTGACCTGCAGTTTTATGCCGACTCCGAAAGGCCGATTTGAGAAGCTTTTTCTAGACAGTTATACTCTCTGAGCATTGTCAGTGACGAAAGGAGTGTTTTTTGCTCCTACCGGCATCGCAGGCTCAGTAGACAAAACCTACAAGAGCAACCAAATATTTTGCAACCATATGTGTACTTTGAGTGTGGAAATGAAATGTGGGTAGTTTATGTTTTGCGTGCACTGTGCAAACGGACTTAGGCGACTTAATTCGCTCATTTTCAAGAACGACAAGAGAGCGATTCTAATTATCAATTAAAAAAGGTTCGATATGAGGTTGAACTCAGTTAAGAATTGCAGCCAGCTAATTACAGAATGGATGGAACATACGCCGGTTCAAACCATCCGCGTTTGGGTGACAAATTTCCACAAAACATCCAAATTTTCGAAGTCACTTGACTCTTTGAAAACGACTGTTCGTCAAGTTATAGCCCGATATTTGTCGGTGAAATGCTATCTCATCAGAACCGAGTCTTGCAAGAACTCGTTGCGTCGTAACGTCGAGATTACATCAAACAACATACATAAAGAAACAAATTTGGTAGTAATCTAGGTCATTAATGTGTTTTATTTACATTTACCACAAAATGGATAACCCCGTATTAGTGGCAATAGAGAAAAAGAGGATTTTGGGTAAAAGCTTCCAAAAAGCTATTTGGAACACCTCGCCACCTCAGGTGAATAGAATGTGATGCATGTCGGCGTTGGAGAATGAGAGAGACGTGCCAAAGATATTTGTCCTATCGATACGCAAACTGCATCTAAACTCGGTGAGTCTTATCTGAAAAAGGCCGGATTAATTTGGAACTGTCTTTAGGTGAACTTAGAAAAAAGAAATTTGCTATATGCACCTCTAACCATGAAAGCCTTGAAAACAACGAACCGACAAATGCCCTGTAAAAAGGCATGTCAGCAGTCAAGTTGTAAAAGTGTTTACCTCTCTCCCGACAACAGGGAGATGTCCGTTATCGACAAACTTGTTTGGCAGTCTCGCATTAAAAACAGTCCTGTCTAAACTTGCAATGTGAACTTTTCAATCGCTTATTTGGCTGCCAAGGGATATGTTTTTTCCTTCTCTGCCGTTTCACGTTTAGTATAACAAACTTCTCTCAAAAGAATGTCGATTAATTTACTTACCTGCGTTCGCCAAACAGTTTCGGTAGAACTTTCGCTCTGAAGTTTGATTAACGCCGAGTCGTTACTGTCAAATTCCAAAAACCTCACAATCCCAATTGAAGCACATTCTAAATTAACGTTAAACTATCCAAAAACGATGTTAAGCTCACAGCTGGGCCTTTGTTTTTAATTAAAAAAATGAGAAATTGTGTGCTAAAACTCATTACATGGTACTAACATTCATTCACCACGTGCATTTGCCTTCGTGGATGAACTCCTCACAACATTAACAACCAATTCGACGTCAGAATTTGCCAGGTGGCATCCTAAAATGCAGACTTGAGTTACTCCGGTCCACCATCAGATATCGTCACCAATGATCTAGACTGTGATTTATGAAGACTCACCAAAAAACCGGACAAACTTGCTTGATCAGTCGAAGTGTGTCAAAACAGCCAGCTCTCTACGTGCAGGAAAGTTATGTGCCATGGCAACCTCGCTCTCGCATGTACCTGTCCTCTCAAAGCTTACGCGATAAGAGACGGAATTCTCACATAGAATTCTTTCAAATGCTAATTTTGAAAAGACGAACAACAAAATCAACATTCAAATTCAGACCCCCTCTAAATGCTTGCGTCCACTCCATGTCCCATGACGCATGACCGTCCGTTAATTGATTGGAGTACGAATGACAGCGGCACTGCTGTTGCTGTTGACAGCACAAATGCGATGCAAGAGCTTTTCACTCGTATACCACTGTCACATCACATTCTGCTAGAATGTACGAATGTGCGCTGCGCTACAGGGCATGAGAACCAGAAATTAATGATGAGAACTTTCATTTCTCTAGCACTACCGGTTCGCTTAGCTTGGCGCTCGTGAGTCGTGGGTTTTCGACTTAAATACAGTTACTCTCTAGTCAAAGTGCTCAGTGTTCGATTGTGGCTTTTATGGTCGTCGTGTGCTGGAGAGTCGCCCCCTAATCGCGTCGAATCTGGTACTCGCTGTGGTCTCCCTCTCTCGCTCTCGCCCGGCTGTCAAAACACTTGAACGCGTGGTATCTTTTATCTGGTCTCCAGGCTTGTGTTTAGCAGTGTATTAGTGGAAATTTTGCAATCTCCTTTATTTCTCGTGAAAAGTGCCTTCTTTCTACGGTTTTCCGTCGCACCGTTTGACATTTGCTTGCTCACTTTTTCGATTGTCGTTTTTTCGTCGTCCCTTCTCCACTCAGGCGGTCAGGCGTGTTTGCCGGCAGGAATACTACCCATCAGAGTGCTCCCCCTCTCCGCAACCATGAATCAAAGCAACTTGAGGTAAATAATGCAAAAATCGGAACTTCAATCGGAATAATATTTCTTTTGACATTTATGTAACTTTCACATTGTTTTGCTATTTTGTTTTGCGTTCGTCTCGTGTGGTGGCATATTATTAGAGCGCCGCAGTAAGTAAGACGGGGCAGAAATTGATCTTTGGTGCTTTATTTTGGTCTCCATATGTGAAAGTCTGCGAGTGTATCGCCCGCGGAGTTTATTTAATCAGGAAAAAGTGCTTGTTGCATCTGTTTGTAAATTTCATGCGAAGGAAAGGAGAAGAGCGAACAGAAAAAAGCGAAAACGTGCTGGCGCAGCTTTCGTGCAAGGTTTTGCGAGTTCACGCTATCACTTGGCACGAATTGGGGAATTGGGGGTTCGGAGGAGCTACAACAAGAACCAGATTATCAATGATTGCGCAAACATAAAATGCTCGACGATCGCCACCTGTATGTTAACAAATTATATGTTCTTGTTGTTGTCGTTGCCGTTGCCGTAGCTGTTGATATTGTTTTGCATTTGCTTCGTTTTGTGGTGTTTTTATTAATTGAACAGTTTAATTTCTACTCACTTGATTGCTTTGTAGACACACAATTGGATTGTGGTTGACCCTATTCACTTGATTGGGGCATATGCAAAATATTTTGGCAGTTAAATGACAGTGCGCGGGCCAAAGTCCGCTTTCTGTGAGTATGATGGATGATGGTGGACATTGTGTTGATTAGTTATTTCGCTGCTGTTGAATGATATCTTAGAGCTGCTCGACTTGATGTGTCATTGACTTCGCGGGCACATGTTTGTCGGCCCATTGAGTGGGCTTGATCGACGGTGAGTGTGTTCAATTGTGATCGATCTGTCATTACTTGCATGAATTTGAAAGCGAGGAGTTGTTGAGAAAAAATAGTGAGTTGCTGACATTAATCGAAGTCTGAAATTTTAGGCCAGATTCCTCTCTTTTTTGAAATTAACAAACGTTTACAGATAAGGGCAGCGTACACTGAAGCAACGATGTGTTCATGTTGGAACTCAGATCTTGATACATTCGGGTTCACCCAATAAATTGTGTTGTTTTATATGGACAGTTTGTGGTACGAGGAATTCAGGCGGCTTACATAAGTCGGTATAAGTGCGCACCGACGTCGATTAAATACATCTACCTTTAAGTCTCATTAGTCTCTCTCACTCTCGAGTGATTTGAACCCCTTTTAAGTTTTCCAGCGTTTCAACAGAATCGTCATATTTTCATTTCGAACATGGCATTCGAACACTTAACCGAAATCGCGTGATTAGAATGAATTCTTACTGAAACCTCAATAGGCCGTTTCCACCGAGGTGGAGGGATTTCAAATGACATTCTCTCTCAATTTTCAAGTCATTAGCTTTCAATTTATAACTGCCCGGCAAAACAAATACCCCTCGCTCTCAGTTTTGCAATGGCCGCCAAAACAGCTGTCCTGTAACAGAGAAAATAGCGTGAGAACGCCAAAATGTAGTGAGATTTAAAACGAGAAAATTAATACCAAAATATTCATAAGTTCACGCTTTTGGCTTGCGCGGTTTGACAACCGGACAATGACCCATGAACTCGAAGAAGCTTTAACTAGATTTCAATGAAATTGATTGATTTCGAAACCCCGATAATGTATGGAGGAACCCAATAGATTTGAAGGAGTTTGATGAAATCTTGCGATTTTTTTTCGGTGAAAACATGCGTTCAAGGAGGAGATGTCGTAGAGATTCTGTTTCTTCTTCAACACAGCGCCCGTCCAAGACCAACCGAATATTGATCGACCCACAGCGTCCATAGGGCTATGACCCTCGTCGTTGATCCGATGGGTCCTGTTTAGGAAAAATGTCAAAGGTATGTATACTTCAGTCGTCATGAAGATTCGTTTTTGATTCTCCAAAACATTGGTCAATATTTTTCGAGTGATTCGAGCCTCTGGTCCTGTTTGTGTTTTGGGGCAATTGAATAAATAGAAGTACGGGGTGTACCGCGACATGAGTCTAGACAGGAGTAAAGTCTAGTGATTCAACGTCTAAGTTGGCTAGGCATTGTAGAGCCATTGGTAAAACTGATCCAGTCCGAAGAGTTTTTGACTCCGCAATAAGTCCCGTGCAATAAGGACGCCCACGAAATCGACGACGCGCACAAGTGGGGAAGGACCCCAGCCAACTGGACGTTCACCGGCTAAAGATCGTGCCAACTGGAGAGGCTTGTTGGGTGAGGCCCAGGTTCACACCGAAATGTGGCGCCAGCCAACATTTCGTGAAACGGCAGATACTGACAGATGACATTTCCTGATTTGACAAGTGATGGATCTTGTGATATAATTTGTATTGGATTGGACAGGAATTTCCTATACATACGTCGTTTATCGAAGATTATGACAGACACTGGCGATTTTTTGACAACTAATCGTGGATTAGGACATGCTATAGCGTAGGTGGCGGGTGGCGCGACAGTTCGAGGTGAATCTGGGCCTAGAATCTACAGCAACCTCTGTGTTCTATTGTTCTCTCCCAGTTGTATACCGACTCTTTTTCTAGGCAGATATCACGATCAGTAACTCGAAAGAAGTGGAGCTGTGAATTATGAGGTTAGGCGTAGGCACCAACCCGTAACTCCACAGCGACCCACAAACGGAAATTGTGTAAACAACTTTGTCAAACAATTTGAGAGGTTACCGCGGTAGAAGTTGGATAGTATCTCTATAATACCTGATGTCTGATTTGAAGATAGAAAAAAGATAGATAATACCGATATATTTTTAGCAAACCCACTGTCTATCATCAGTCAATAATATCGGCAGCAGAAATCGACTGCCGATAAATATTCGACTTCGAACTCGTGCGCGAAAGCTGTTTTACACGATTATGTATAAGTTGAAACCTTGGTGAATACTCCCGTGCGTCAACTGTCAGAGTGACGTTTAAGAAAATCGTTAGATTAGGTACTTTGTTATCGTGCAAAGGACCTGGACAATGTAATGTAATCAATGTGTGTAATGTTTATCAATGACAGTTTGTTTGACAGATCTGAAAGAAGTTCATTACTTAAGGCTCTGGCAGATACAATGCTTTACCTGCGAAGTTTCAGAGCATGCGTTGACGGTGAAGTACTACACGCAAGGGATGACGCAATGAATACAATGAATAGTCTCAAGTTTCAAGTAAAAATGCATGTTTTCGTGATAAATGTAATTATTATGAATATGCATATTTTTTTATGTACTGTGTTTTAAAATTTGTTTTGAAGATAACCAAATCTCAGACATTTACCTAAGATCCAAATTCCATTGAAATGTCAAAACGCGACGCCTGTCAACGCTGAAGTGTTTAACAAATATAACGCTGTTTTATACCAGTCTTCCTCGCACACTTCGGTGTACTAGACAGAGACGGCTATTGCCGCGACTGTCAATTGTTATACACTAGGTTAAGTTTTCCTCTCTCTCTATCCACCTATCCGTTGTTATCTAGGTTAAGTTCTATAATACAGATATCGTCTTGTTGAGTGGACGTATAAAATATTGTAACCGCAATTCAATTCTTATAAATTTAGCTCTTGCGATTAATAAATGTACGCAAAAACAAAAAGTCGGCAGTAAAATTAGAACCAAAAGTTATACACATGTAAAAACAAAACACCCTGTACTGAAGTAAAAACAAAAAATCTCAATAAAAACTACTACTACTACTACTCAACGCTGAAGGAGAAATAAATGCTAAAAGTTGAGCCACTACATCCGTCAGCGTTGGGTTAAGTGTCACATCCCGTAAGAACTTTACTTGTACGTTACTTGCCATTGAATGCTTTTATGGAAACAGGTCCACTGGTGATCTGATAGCTTATCTCACCGAAAAGTGGAACCAATCTTTGCACAATGCAGGCGAAAGCAAGATCGTTGCGCTTGATATTTCTAAGGCATTTGACAGAGTTTGGCATCAAGCTCTCTTGTCGAAAATGCGTGCCCATGGTGTCGATGAATCTCTTCTTCAATAGATTAGAAATTACCTTTCGAACCGTTCAATTCAAGTATGGGTTCAAGTCTGATATCCACCAAATAAATGCTGGTGTTCCCCAAGGTTCTGTTCTGTCTCCGACACTCTTTCTCATTTTTATAAATGGTCTCTTGTCTGGTACTTCTAATCCTTCGCTGATGACAGCACCCTCAGCTTTTCAGTTTCGTTCCAAGACTCACGACCCCGCCCTTCGGCCGTAGAACTGGAACGGCAGCTTAGGTTAAGCACATTCAAATCCGATTTTGACAGCATAAATAACTGGGGAAAAAACAATCGAGTGGAATTCAGTGCTGCCTGCTGTCACTCAAGCGAACCCTTGTTAATCAGCCATTATCCATGAATGACATCTGTGTCGATGAAACCGGAAAGCTTTCCATCCTTGGAAAGCTGTGTATCAACACAACACTCAGTTGGAACGATCACATATTTGAGGTCGCCAAAAATGCTGCGAAATGTTTAGGTTTCCTCAATCGATGCAAGAAATACTTCACCCCTTCTGATTAGGCTTTAATTTATAAGGCGTATATACGCCCCAAGCTTGAGTACAAGGCTCATATCTGGTCTGATGCCCCAAAAACCACCCTGCACCGACTAGATGGAATCCAAAAGCGAGCGATAAAACTTATAGGAGACAACAATATTGCAGTCATTAGACTCGCTCGAACGTCGACATACCGTCTCGTCTCTATTAGTATTTTATTTTATTTTAACAACCGATGCTCAAGTGAGCCCGCCAACTGCATTAGCCAGGAATGCTCATTCGTTTACCCTTAAGCCTACTTTCGGACGCACAGTTAAATTTAGAGTATCGTTCATCAGCCCAGCCAAATATTTCCCCCAGAATACAATCCGCAGATATTTAAAGCCAATGTGCACAGGTACCTCTTCTCCCTTTCTCCCTCTACACCTTCGGCCCGTGCTGGGTTTTGAACCCGGACACTTAAGGGTGTTAACAATCCCTTGTGCGCGCGCAAATTATAAAAAAAAATGGATCTGATTTAACATCAATGTCAAGTGTCGCTGACTCTGGCATACGTAAAGTATTCTATGTGCTGGAGCTTTCGGGATGTCAATCTTTCCGAAATAAGGTCCAATAATATCGCAATAGACGCATTATATGATTGGTTTATGAATTAGTTTAATTCATTGAAAGTGAAATAACATGATTCTGCAAAGGAAAAAGGCACTAACCCTTACAACGAGGATCAAAGGTCACTAGGTTCTCGACAAGACTTTATTGTTATCTGCAAGTGAATTAACTTTGAACCCAGTGTTCTTGCGTCATTGTATCAGAAGATGATTATCTGTCGTGTTAATCAAGTAAATCTCCTGCTGGAAAATTATGAACTATGGAAGACAAATAGACATGTGTATGCATTCAGTGAATCTGTACAGATTTACTGAATCCCATTCGTCACTAGGACGATGAGTTCAGATGTGTCAAGTGTAACAGTGTTGGAGCGCAGTTCACGACCAAGTGCACTTCTCAGAAGATTTGCCAAGCAAAGTAATCCACTCAGTGAAAGAAGCATTAAATAAATACTAAAAATTTGCGGTAGAAACGATGGAAGAAACATTTTATGGGTGTATTCGGAGCAACCATGACGTCATAAATATTTTGTGGGGATTTTCGAAAGTCACTCATCGGGATAACATTTGGAAATGATGTTTTGTATTTCTGAGAGAACTCATGCGTTTGTTTGAAGGTTTCTTGGAATGTCGGAGACTTGTTTTCGACGACAATTAACATCAATGTCTGGCCAGACCAACAAACAGCGAAACATTTCTGAAAAATTGATTGCTTACAGTGCTCATTTCGATTCGTTTTGAGCATGCTGGAGCTATTTTTACAACGGAGTGTAATGATTGAAATATGCAAGATAAACACAAGTTGAGCGTATGAGCTTTCGTGGGTGTATACAGACCTATGTACACACTGCAGCCTAAATTACTACTCATACCAAGCTGAAGGCACTATTGCTTGTTCAATTTCATTCAATTAATTTTTATTAGACAAACTTATTTTATGGTCAGTGGCGTAGAGTGGGTTGGGGCAGGCCCAATTTATGGTGTCCACACACTGAAAAAAATTTGTATGCGGTTTCAACAAGCCACCATAGGTCCATTGTGCTACCACCCAGTCTAGGAATATATATTCCGCACACCCGTGAGTTTAATGAAGCGAGGAAGATGGCTGAGTGTATGCTGCTTACTTCAACAAGGCTATCAAAATAATAAGCTCGCAGTTTAAAGTTTAAATCTACGGGATGAGAGCGCATTGTAGTTGCATAGCTAATGTACAATGGTTTCTTCCTCACCCTCGTCTCTGCAGCTTCCCCAGAAGTCGTTGTTGGGGACGCCTGGTCTAGAGGCGTTAGTTCCTATGCCTTCTTAGTTCTAGGATTCGACATTCTCAATCCCTCGCGTGTCAGAATATGATGATTTTGTAGGCCAGAGTTGTTTGGTAATAAGCCAGTTGACCACCTACGATTCAGTTGAGGAATATACTTGTGTAGTCTTTAAAGGTACAGCGGCATTTTCAATAGAAGGTATTTCCAATAGCAGGACTCGAAGCTGAAGTTGACATATTTGGAGTACTATAGTATGTTCCTCCTAGATGACAACTTCCCTCGAAATTAGGATCGAAATTGCGCAACCTCCCATACAACGAACCAATTTCAAAATTACCTCAATAAGATCAATTTCAATGAAATTGTGTATCATCACGACTTGAAAGCGATCACATCAGGTATTCGAACGCTTGGCAGACCCAGGACGAGGTCTTTGGACCAAGTCCAAAAACTCGCCTGGTTACGCTTGCTCATAACTCCTGGTAAGTTAGAGTCGATGGCGGAGGATCGAGATGCCTCGAGATCTCTCGTGCGAGGTTACTCACCCCTTTAGTGGAGCCTGCGTGTCAGAATATGATGATTTTGTATTATAGCAGATTATCCCAGTTTCCGTACAGTAATAACAAACAAAACTAGCAGATTTTCCACCATTATGCCAGTTAACTAGAAGATTTCTGACAGATTGTGTTAAAATTTTCAACACGATGTCAAAAAACCGACCTTTGCCTCCAAATACTGGCAGCTCAAGTGTGGCAACAGACCAGACGACAGAAATTCACCAAGAACGTAAGGATTTTTGCATCATCAAGTGAGTTGAACTTTTAAGCTAGACTGAGATTCATTCCGTGGTGAAAAATGAAACGATTATCATTTTGGTGTGCACGTCCGTCCGGCACTACTCCAGAAAATTGATACCACTTGTCTATTTAGATTCAAGATTCCCTTAATCACAATAAACATCAGCACCAAAGTCAGACTAGTCATTGCCACTCCACTCCATCCAATCACTACAGAATCCAGCTCTTAAACCACAGTTTCCAAAGACATCAAAGCAATTATGAACCAATTACCCGCTCAGTCGGCCACAGATTGATGCTGTGCACCGTAACCGGAGTAAACTGCTTGTCACTTCGAGACTTAATTTTGAGAACGGGTCAAGGTCTTGCCTGGCTTTTTGTTTTATTATCAATCATCTGAGAACAAACCGAAAAAAATAGCAGATTTCGAAACAAGCAACTGATTGCCGTTCCACTCTCGTTCCATTAAATTCATTTAATTGCCTCTGTAATTCTTTTATTTTAGTAGAAACAGAAAGAATGTAAATTATTTGCACTGATAACTATCCGAAGCGACGGCGCAACCAACTTGGAGAGAGCGATTGAACACAAAGGAAATCAAAGCTTTTTTCCATACTCTCTTATTTTTTAGGGCACACAGTCAAAAATCTCGCCATGGAGTAAGGGTACCTCTGGCCTAAGATGAATTACTCATTTATTTCCGCTTTCAATCGCGCTGGTTTGAAGTTTGGCTTATTGAAACCAGAAATGAAGGATGATAGAGACGCCCAACTTCTCCCTCTCTTGTCCCTTAAGATGTTTGACAACCATTTTTCTTATCATTATCTAAGCCAAATTGACCAATCAGAGAACGGCATTTAAGTTAGTTCGTGAATACCTGTCAAAAATTCATGAATAAATGTCAAAATGTCTCTGAAATTCCTCGATGGACTAGGGGTCGAACAGCTGTGAAGTTGGGCAACTCTATAACACTCCAGTTCTGATTGAAACTATTCCTCTTTAAAACTTGACAACTCTCCGTCATTTATATACATAATTATGTGCTTAGGATCTTTGCAAGTAAGTAACTTGGGAAACTAAGAACAAATCCCTTAATGCAACCGCTCAATTCGTAAGGCCCCCCGGTCAACTTAACAGAATAAACTTAATTGATTTACTATGACCACGTAAACACTTCGTTCAGTTTCGTTGAGTCTTGTTTGTTCTTCGATCGTTCCCCACTACCGACGTAGATGACAGTTGGTGTTACTAATCTCGCGTAAGTTGCTAGGAGCTGTCATTGGAAGATTGAAATTTGACGAGGCTTTCAGCTAATTTTCGTTCTGTTCCATCTCATGGAAATCTTACAGTCAGACATGTCAGAATGTCAGTATTGTGATAAGCTGTCAAAAATTACTCATAATCAGCTGGACTACAGTCGGATATCTGTAGAACTCTTGGTTCCTGGTTCGGTTCTGACACAAGCTATTTTCCTACCAGAAATTAAGAACTATAGAGATTGCCCCCATTTGACAGTTATTCATTATTCACGAAATAATGTGAATGCCGTTCTCTGATTGGTCAATTTGGCTTTAGAAAACCGTACAAAAATGGTTGTCAACAATGTCAAAGTGCAAGAGAGGTAGAAGTTGGCTATCTCTAGGTAAGGTTACAGTGGCTGACTACCGTAAGGGTAGCCACACTCAGGCCAAAAAAAGGCCCGTTGTGTTGCCACATGATCTAATAGGCCCAATCCGCTAACCATTTGGAGCTCTTAATAAAGCGATGGAGCTGACTGATGCTAATATGGCTTTGATCTGTCAAGTCGTAAAAATATGATGAGAGAGCATTGCAATTGCAAAGAAGGCGTGAAATAGTTTCTTCTTCCTCTTCATCCCTACAACTTCTGCAGAAGTCGTTATAGGGGCGCCTTGAGGTGTGAAGTACAAAGGCACAATGCCCGGTTATAACGCAGATGAGAGTTCTGAGATTCGGTCTGCTCATTCTGATCAGGTCGCGTCAGCGTTTCGGATCGATGGAAGGACTTAATTGCTTTGTTATGAGGCAACCAGTGCCGGAAGACCATCTATGCTTGGTGTGAGTAAACGTTTCAAGCTTTAGGAGATATTTTGTAGTAGCGATAGACATAGACGGCAGTTCCCCGTCCTGAAAGAGTGTTGAGGTGGTGCCCTTTCGCAATTCTCTGGGATATCACCGTGTCCCGTCACCCACATAATTTGGATGCTGAAATACTTGGCCATCTCGTTAAGAGACAGTCCCGCCTGTCTTGGAGTTAAAAGTGACTGAACTCAGAGATTTGATCGCTGCCTGGCTGTCTGAACAGATGACAATATCATTTGATTTTTAGGCATGACAGAGCTTCCTTGATCGCTATAGTCTCTGTCTGATAGACGCTGCAGTGAGAGGGTAGTCGGAATGACAGTTCAAAATTTAGATCCTTAAAGTAGACTCCCACACCCACTCCTTCGCAAATCGTCGATCCATCTGTGAAATTTCGCAGAGGACCGTCCAGTGTCTGGTGTTCAGACGTCCAGTCAAATCTGGGGGGTATGCTGGTTGAGAAGTTTTTCTCGAAGATAAGCTTAGGTATCGTTAGGTCGGTGTTTCCTGGTAGGTAGCCAAATTTATCAAGGATTTCAATTTAATCGCCGTGCTGGATCTATCGGCGGGAGGTTAAGGAGTGTACTTAAAGCTTGGGAAGGGGTAGTTCGAGTCACTCCGCTAATACAAGTGCTTGCCATCCGCTGAACCCTGGCTATCTTTATAACAGTTCAGTCTGTTTCCGACTGTTGTCTATTTATTCAAGGGGTTCCCACAAATTTAAGGGGAATTGAACAACTTAACGAAGTGTCCGTTCACTTTGAGGTTTACCTCACACTCATTTTAACTGCTTATGGGTTGTCACATTTCTCACTCGATCTCACTTAGAAAAGAAAGTCTTTACGCTCTCAGCTCTCGACTCGATTTCAAAACAAAGTAGAAAATCAATGAAGTTGTTGAAATTGACGGGACAGAATTCATGACTCCGAACGCTTTTTATTGCAATTTAACGCTTTTTGTGGCTTGTTGTCATCGGTGTCTTCTGCAGCTGAAATTATTGTCGAGCTTGGAATGTTCCATTTGATGCCGGGCTCACTTCTAGTGAGCGAAATATTTGCGGTTAAACATGCATTGGCATTGCATGCCATTTGCCCTCTTTGTGTGCATAAACCGCAATTGTATTGATTGGTATCGACGTTTGCAGCGATGGGCGAGGAATGGAAGAAAATCATTGAGGACACCGATTAAGGGTGGGATAAGTGGGTATTTATAGATGTTGTGCTGCGATAGTCTTCACACTGAAAACAGTTAACCTAGACAGAGATTATTTACATGTTATGTATTGCTTTACATGGAGGCAGTAGTACACAGTAGCACGAGACGAATAAGTTGGATCAATTGTCGCAAACGAGGTGGAGAAGTCCTCACTGGACTTGGAATGCGACGCTAGAGACAGCTGGCGAAAGTTGCAGACGGTTTATAGTTTTGTTGAAGAAGAGGTTGAGTGCGAATGACTGTTGTTGAATTGGAACTGTTTGCAATTGGGCATTTGTTTCCTTGGATGAACCCTGAATTGACATGTACATTCACTCGATGTGATGATGGTTTCTTCCAGCGAAGGAATATGTAACTAGCCAAGTCACGGACGGTTCAAAAACGAATGCAGAAGATGATTGGGGTGTTTTCACTGAATAACTATCCAAAATCAATTCGACAAGTTGCGAAACACTGTTGTGGCTAGAATTGAACGCAATCTGAGACCGCTATATAGGCATTTCGGTCAGCCATCTCCAGCTCCAAAATAAATCGCGCTAAACATAAAACTGCAGCCTAGGTCTAAATGAGATAGCTAAGCAGTACAATATTCGCCTCTGCTTGGTGCCAGGACATAGAGATATTGCAGCAAGTTGTGAAACGCACGAGTTGGCCAGGCACGCACTAACTCTCTCCATTCAACTGAATACAACACAATAGAGGTACGATTTGCGAGCTGTCATCTCTAGTTGATGGCTGGCAGTCGCCTGTCAACACTCTAAACTGGATCCCAGTCGCTCTAAACAACTGCTCTCTCTTAACAAATCATGCTCTAGTAATGCTGTTGCTGCCATTACTGCGTCGTGGGAGAACACGTCCCCCGTCGTTAGGAGTCAAAACTGCTTTCGTTGAAGAACGAAGGAACAGGAGACAGAAAATCTGTAACAAATACTCTGCTTCTTTGACCACTCTTCTTCTGCTTAACACAACTCAACGGCCAGCAGATACCAGTCCGTGCTCACTTCGTCAAGGATTCCAGCTATCTAAGAAGTCGCTAGCTTCATCCTCAGCTCTGAATGGTTCCCCAACAGAAGTTCACACCAACACGATGCAAGTGGCGGCACTATTGAGGTCCAACTTTCACCACTCTTCTTCAGCTTAACTCAACTCAACGGCCAGCAGATACCAGTCCCTGCTCACTTCGTCAACGATTCCAGCGATCTAAGAAGTCACTATCTTCATCCTCAGCTCTGAATGGTTCCCCAACAGAAGTTCACACCAACACGATGCAAGTGGCGGCACTATTGAGGTCTGAGTGCACTCTAACAGCTACCCTAACTTACCTATTTACCCTACCCAGGCAAGAAATTGTATAATAAATCTTAGGAGCGGGGATCTCCAAGGATCTGATGAAGAAGTTGAACTAGAAGACAGCAGTTGGACAAGTCCTGAGCAGGGTACCCTCAGACTCGCCGTAACTTAGTCCTGTCAACTCCTGCAGAAGTCACTAGAAAGAGCCTACTCTTAAGGCAAGTACCAGCCATTCTGGTCATCATTGAGAGGGAGTGTATTTCTGGAGTGACGTGGGTTCAGATTTGCCCAGATCACTCTGACAACTCAGGAGTTTTGAGGAATAAAGGCTTTCTCTGCATGTGTCTATGTCGCTGTGCCCCTTAGGGACTCCTATTAGCGTTTGGACTTCCATGCGACTAAAGCTGATCAGTGATGCTGATCAGTGATGCTGATCTCCTTTTGTTCGGCCTGGGCTACAAGGCCCTTGATTTTGCTCCAATTTCCAAACTTAACCTCGGACTTCTGGCTCTATCCAGTTTTCTTTTTATGGAGCCCGAGATTCTCCCAGCTCGGATCCATTTTTCGTAAGACCGTCCTATTTTTCGTTTCCTTGGATGCTAGGTTTCCCCGGAATGCGCGTTACCCGTTGACATCTCACTGACGCTTTATCTGCATAACCTGACCAGCTTCAACGTGTGTCCGATGCTGTCTCTTATTGCCGCTTGGCTGTCCGAAGAATGGATGTCGATTTGTTGGATATGTTGTGTTCTCTCTTGCACTTCAGATTGGAAAACGAATTTTTCGAATCGATTCAGAAGACCCTGGGCCTGCACTTGAACTCATTTCCAAGCCGTCAGTGCACAGTGAGCAGTCGGCGTCGGTTAGAGCTTCCTCAGAAATCTCTTCCTTGTTCAGTGTGTAGGAAGCGCTTCTAGTGGTTGTTGACAGGTGGCGACTGACAAACCCACGCCAATGGCAAATGCCAACTAGAAGCTGTCAATTCAACTACATTTCTAGTTCCATACAAGTTCTTTTCATCCATACACGCCAGTTTCTGCACGCATTCATTTATCACTCGCATCTCTCTTAGAAACCCCCGCAATCTTATCTCACTCAAATGCCCTACAGAAGCTACAGGAGGCATTGTGTTCAGTAAACGGACAATCAGATAACAGCTTAAATTAACTGTTACCCACGTGTTATGACATAATAACACGACAAATCCGAATTCAATCAGTTAACACACATTTATTGAATTCTATTTTCGTACGACCGTCTTAATCACCGGGGCAGTTATCGAAATTATCACGTTTTACGTCGCTACACAAAGTTATCACATAACCGTCAACCTGGGCCAAAGGTGGCCTTTGAAACGTCAGCACGGCCGGAACAGCAACAAATGGGAATGTGCTTGTTTTACAAATGAGTGCGAAAATTAACACAGCCTTTTCGGTCGTTTAATTTTAAGACGCGTTGTTGACAAAAACGCTGTCAGTACCGTATTTATGGTTCAGATAAACGGATAATCGCATAAACGAAAGTAACACTGCAAATTATCCCTTTGGACGAGATCCATTTTAAAAATCTCCATGTGCTCCACTAAGCTTCAATGCATCCACAAATGTTGCCTGTATGGTGGGGCTTATGGGCTGACGGCATCATCGGACCTTATTTTTTTCAAAATGGGAAATGATACACCGTTGTCGTTAATAGTTTCAGCTATAGAGCGATGCCAACCAACCTTCTGTGATCAGAGGTCGCCAACATCGATTTATTCGAGTTGTGGTCCAACAAGATAACCCGTACTGAAAGTCTGCGAGCAAGGGTGTAGTGTGGTGTAGTGTGGCTGAAAACTAAACGTTCCAAATTGGAGAAGTGCAGCCCTAGAATGGAGACACGTCGGGCAAAAGAATAAATCCAGCCTAAGGATGTAACGTGGCAAGAAGTTCTAACAAGATGGTGCTAACTGCCATACAAGTAACTCAAAGCTTTCTCACGGCGAGTGTTCATCAATACCTTATGATAGTAATAATATGGGCCGTCCGTGGTGGACCTTGGGCTAGCTTCTTCAGCATTCTCTCGTGGTCTGCCTGCAATTGTTCGATCAAGAGAGGATGGGAATGGAATCTACAGTTTTATGCCGACTCCGAAAGGGAGAGGTTTGAAAACGGTCTTTTAGACAGGAATACTCTTTGAGTAAAGGCGAAGTCGTCTGTGATTGAACTTGGCATCCCCGGCATAGGAATCGACGAAGTCCACTATACCACGGCGACTGCGTCCACGTTCATCAAATCCGAAGTCTATATCGCACATCAATATGAGTCCGAGTCATCAACAACTGAACCGCCCTTTTGAGGCATTGCCCGCGAAGCCGACTGTTTGAATGACGAGCTATTCCATGGTTAATGGCATGAATGTGCCGACAGCGTTGTTGTTTTATTTGAATTTCTGCTTTTGCCTGGTCTCGTTGACTCTACAGTGATTGCTGCAATTGAACTAAAATTTAGCAAATCTGGTGCAATTAACAGCTAATGTTTGCATGTTACTTTATCTGAAGTGGAATCAAATTACGACGCGGTTTATGAATGCGATGCCATAAAGATACCCGAGGTTGTGTGCCCGAGGGGTCTTCAATTGCTTGATTCCCACGTGAGATTATCATCAAAGTTATCATTTCAAATTTAAATCATTCTCTTTGCAATAAACTGCTGACACGTTGCATGTTAGTCTTTTTTGGATTCCATATAAAGTTGCAGTTAGTGTTGACGCTATCCGACTTTAGTCGCAATTTTAACCTTTCTGGCGCGCCGAGAGACAAGGAAAAGGCTTCACGTCTTCACACGTCGTTCAGATTCTCATAAGCAATAACTAAAACACTAATAAAAGAAAATGCAACTGCACCCCTCCTTAGCATGATCATAAAGGGTGATTTTTTAAAAGCTATAGGAAAGTTTTTCAAAAAAAAAAAAAAAACACATAAAATTCAGAAAAATGCATGAAAAAATTTGAGTCGATAGTACGGTCCATATAATTTACTGTTGGAAGATTAGTTCATGCAAATGTTGACCTTGACTGCGCCTCAAATGGTCCATCCGCTTAGTCCAATTTTGACATACTCTTTCCAACATTTCCGCCGGTATCTCACGAATAAAAGCTTCAATTTGGTCTTCCAATGCGTCAATTGAAGCGGGCTTGTCTGTATAGACATGAGCTTTAACATAGCCCCACAAAACATAGTCTAAAGGCGTTAAATCGCACGATCTAGGCGGCCAATTGACCGGTCCCGAACGTGAAATGAAATGTTCACCGAACTCGCCTCTCAATAAGTCCATTGCTGCGCGTGCTGTGTGGCATGTGGCACCGTCTTGTTGAAACCACATGTTATGCCAGTCAAACTCTTGCATTTTGGGCAAAAAAAAAGTTGGATATCATCTCACGGTAGCGCTGACTATTCACAGTTACGTTACGATTCGCATCATGTTTGAAGAAGTACGGTCCAATGATGCCACCAGCCCATAAACCGCACCAAACTGTGACTTTTTCTGGATGCATTGGTAGCTCTTGCAATGCTTCTGGCTGATATTCACCCCAAAATCGACAATTCTGCTTATTTACGTACCCATTGAGCCGCTTCAGTGGGTCGATTAAACTGACCATAAAATGGAAGAAGCGCGTGATGAACTTTCTTAACAGAGCACGCATTTTGATAATAAAATTCAATAATTTGCAAGCGTTGTTTGGGCCACGGCATAGATTCGCAGCAACCACTCGTGTTGTGCGTGCTATTGTTCTCTCACGAGTGGAAGGGACCTGCAGTTTTATGCCGACTCCGAACGGACTCCGAAAGACAGTCATTACTCTTTGAGCATTGTCAGGGACTCGAAAGAGGTGGATCAGTGAAAATTATTTGGGAATTGAACTCAGGCCAGGAAGTTTCAGTTGCTTAGGGGTCGACGCACATACCCACACCGCTACGCGTGGTAAAACTTTAGAAGTAGTAGCAAGTTCGGACTTTCTCAAAGTTTATGTTTTCCTTATCAGACCAGAATGGCCGTGTTTCGGTAGATTCTTATCTGTCAGAGCATCGTAAGCACGTACCGCCATAATTACAGTGGACTAAATGCCGAATTACTCACGAATTACCTTGCTCATAATTTAATCTATTTCAGATTAGATGCGTAGGTCAGGTTAGGTTAAAGTGGCTGGCTGCAGATAGGAGGCACACTTAGTCCAATACAGGCGCGTGTAACAAAGCGGTTTAGCGGGCATAAGCTGATGTCGTTCACTTCGCTGAGGTTGTTGAAAACGTAGACCCTTCGATGGCGACGATTAGCCGGAGACCTACACGAGCAGCGGAGGCGATTTAGTAGATGTATAGGAACAACAAATCTTTAAATTGTTCTTGAAGTAAAATTAATTTGGATCCTCATCCAACCTTTGGTCCGTGTAACTGGAACTGTGATTTTAAATATTTTTTTTCCCAAAATTTGTTCCACCAGCTTGACTGACCAAACTAGAATTTGATTTCTCAAACTCAGCAAATGATTACCCCCGTTTTGGGGGACGTTCACATGCAGAACTCTATTTGTTATGTGCAGTGGTGTATGCAGGATTGGCTGTTACCAAATTCACTTGAATTGCGAATTACTTACTTGTCAGGCCTGCGAGCCATAGCTGCCGTCATCACGCCACGCTGCCTTGCGTCCGCGATGACTTGGTCTTTATGCTGAAGCTTCAGGCGGCCGTTCCTCCTCGATCAAGGAGGATCGAATCATTCGAAGACTCTCTTAGCTGGAACTTTGGTGTTTATGCGCTCGATTTGGCCAAGCCAGTAATGTCAGACGGGTGTCAGACGGGACCCTACGTGCGCATAGCAGACGTTGAATTTTTTCCTTCGAAGGCACCAAGACTCAGCTCTGCTGTTCTGCCTCTCGCCCAGCTATCGGTTCCATACAGCATGACTGGCAAAATAAGAGCTTTGTTGAGGATGATTTAGGCCCTTCAGGCGTCTTGAGCTCCGTTGTCTGCACAAACCGAACGAGAAGCTGTTGCCAAGGGCGATTAAGCCTCGGCTCTCTATTATGAAGTCCTTTACAGAGTTCCCATTTATTATGCTTGAAGTTTTCTCGTGTCCAAATGTGGATTCGAATGTCAGTTGGATTTGGAATGTCCACCATCTTAGGTATCTCACGAACGCAGACTCGGCGATTGCCAGCAAAACGTGTGTATTTTTGGTCAAGCATATCTTCTGTCGTGTGCGTTATTTAGACTTCCAGCATCTTGCCTGGTTTGTACGACCGGAACGAAATTGAGTGCACCATTCCATGCAAGGGACACAGTCTGTCTTCAGTCTATTCAATGGCTTCATCATCCTTATTCATTTCCAAAAACAAATCTTAAGAACAGAGCTTCTATGTTTAAATTCAAACTGAACGATATCTTGTGTCAAAGTCAGTGACTTATCGATCAGCCCGCAGAATATGTGCTTGGCCGATGTCCAGTACCAGAAAAGAAGCGGCTATGCACGACAAATTTCAATCAGCAATGTCATTGGTTACTTGGTGGCAGACTGGTTGCTTTTGAACGGAAATACCAATTTCCAAAGTAACTACATTTTCGTAATGTCTACAAGCGAGTATTCTTGAAAATATGGCTATGTACATAAAAACCGGACGAAAAACGGTTCCAGTGAAGTTTTAGAGATAAGGCAGGAAGGAACGCCAAATATTCTCTTGTTAGACCTTCTATTCGATCGTTAGGTCCTCAATGTGAGCTCGTTGCCTTTGTCTACCGAACAAATGAACAGACACTTTACACCACTCATGCTCCAAATCTAAGGTCGACTTTGGAGAGTGCAGGAAAACGAGGCTAAACCCAACCATCAAAGAAGGTTGTGCTGTGTGGGATCATAAGGGAATGGTGTAAAATAAACTTCTGGTTTACTGGTGGGAGATCTCTAGAGTAGACTGATAAAATTGATCAAATTTGATGCCATGAATCAAATCCATTTCTAGCAAACGCTTAAAATAAAACACTCAGCTTAGGTCACTATTCCACGATCAGATCTAGTCGCATCACATTGCCGGCATTTTTGGGAAGTTATCGTAACCTGCTTTCGTACAGCCGAATTATCAAGTTTCGATAGCAGATGAATTTTCTGTTTCTCTTTCTACCGCTTTCCGATAGCTTCCTCTTCCGATCAACCATACACAAAGAGAGGGGAAAGGTGCAAAAGCTCACTCGAAAGCAGATACGATTTCTGCAACCCAAGCGACACTGGAGCCTCCCGTACTTTTCGCTTCCCTTGTCTACAAGGCTCGCAGTCGATGCGATGGAATCTGACGAAATTCGACCGCTTGAAAACGACCTGATAGTACATTTACACCGCACCTAAATCCAACATTTCCCAAACGTTCAGTTCTTTACAATCATTTCAAGTGATATTTACAATATAAACACATCATCGAGAGATCTCCACGAACGAGAGATCTCCAGGCAACTCGATCCACCTCATCAACTCATCAGGAGTCGATGGCGCAACCATGCGAGTTTTTGGACTTGGTTCAACCACCTCGTCCTGCGTTTGCCAAGCAATCGCCTACCAGATGGAATCGCATTCAACGCCCTCCTCGGAAGATGGGGACATTCGTGCCTCGTGACTAAACCGAAGCCGTTCGAAGAAGCAACTGCTCAATGATGAGCGTTTCTCACACTATCTCGGTAATTCCCACAACAGCTCGAAGAAATCTCAGCTCAGCAGCTTGTATTCGCGATCTTATGCATTTCTTCGGTCATTACCGAAATTTCACGACCATGGGTGAGAGTTGGAAGAAAAACTGAGTTGAAAACCGCTAACTTGGCTTTGACACCAAGCTCGGTCTTTCTGATTTCTCTATGCACAAACTGTAGCGGCTGTGTTCGGGTTAATGGAGGTAAAACAACACCTTTCACCGTTGGACATTGCCAAGGGTGCGTCTTACCACTTCTCCTTTGCATTGTATATATGGACTGGATGTTGCAGCGCAGTCGAAGCGTGGATGTATCACATTGTATAACATCTTATTTTTTCAGATGACTTAGTTATCCATCTTCCCAGACGGAACTCCAGCGCGCACTCGATAGGTTTGTGGCCGTATGTGCGTGCTGATGCTGGGATGAAGGTTAACGTGGACAAATCAGAGTTTATGGTATTGGTCTATAGTGCGGTTTGCTAAGAGATGGCGTAACTTGTATTATTCCATTGGAACATGCGTTGGAAAGCTATTGTCATTGCACGCCATTTCAGTCAGTTCAGTGTCATTCTTTGAAGCGTAAACAACAATAATTTTTGTTCACTCAAATATGTCAAACTTTGTGCCTGAAAAGGTGCTTTTGCGGGGAGTTCTTCTTCATTACTTTAATATGAAGAAACCTGCTGCCGAAAGTCATCGTATTTTGGTGAAAGTTTATTGTGAACATGCGCTAGCTGAGCGATGTGCTAAAAGTGGTGATTTTGGTTTGGCCAACCAGTCAATTCAACGGCAAAGCCGAATATCCATGGCGCGAAGGTAATGCCCTGTATTTGGTGCGATCAGAAGGGTGTGCTGTGTGATAAGCTGCTACCATCAATAGACAACGCTTCCGAACACAATTAATCTGTTTGAAGAGAGCAGTAGCCGAAAAACGGCCGGAATATGCGACCAGACACGAGGCAATAATTTCCCATCATGACAACGCTCGGCCCCACGTTGCTATTCCGGTTAAGAACTATTTGGAAGACAGTGGATGGAAAGTTTTAACCCACCCGCCTTATAGCCCAGACCTTGCCCCTTCTGACTACCATTTGCTCCGGTCCATGCAGAACGCCCTCTCTGAAATACGCGAACCAGAGCAGAATACCAAAAATTGGCTTGATTCATTCTCGGCGCAGTTCTTTTGGGATGGGATCCACAGATTGCCAGAAAGATGGAAAAAGTCATAGCTTCAGATGGGCAATACTTTGAATAATACCATTGTACACGTTGCTCTTAAATAAATGTTCAAATTTTGAAAAAAAAAATCATGTTTTTCCCTTTTATTGGACGCATAACTCTGGGTGACATTTCTCTCGACTTTCAATACAATGGCTAGGGGCTACTGGCAGCGTTTGTGCAGGACTAAGTGAAATTAAAGTTGCGCGGCAAATGCGAATTCACCGTCTCTCGCCGCATTATAACTTGTTTCGATCGATTGAGCACAGAATTTCGGAACAGCACTTTTCAATTTAACGAACAAGTGACTTGATCAAATATGTTAACCGCGAAAATTGTTACCAAACGACTGCAAATAACCCAATTATTGAATTTACTCATTTCGTGTTTATTCACATATCTGTTTACTTCATTGCGTCAGAGCGAGAAAAATCCCAAATGTATGAAACGATAACACAATGTCCCCCAGGAATTGGATAACCTGTGTCTGGTCTGGTCTCACGGTCTTATCTAAGCAGATATCGCCTCAATAAAACGCTATTAGCGCTGGTGGGGGGCTGTTTGCAATGATTAGTTTTATCAAAGACCTTGAGTAAGTGCAAAGAGCATCGTAAAATTCAAATTTCGATGATAAGGAGAGGTCGCCGCTTAAGCCAAAAACAAACTATTATCTTTTAATATCCTCTATCTTTGAGTGTTTGCTTAAGTCTGTAACTGAGATTTAGTTGCTTAAGTAATTCGAAGTTCGTTAGGTTTAGCTTTGGATTTTGGGCTCAGATGGGAGCTGAGTAATCGAGATCTATCTTGGAGTGTGAAGCTGAATTTTTAAAGGACACTGATCATCACAATCCCTTCGCAGGAAAGTATATACTCGTAATGTCGGCAGGATATGGGGCAGTCCTTGGTGTCTTCCATAGCCGTGCGATCTTAAGTCCTGATTGCCTTGAGGGCTCTTATTTTGAAAATAAATACAATAAAATAAAATGAAACTGTAAGGGCTGATGGCGGTCGATTGGTTCCTAACCAACGCCTAAGGTCTAAGCTTGGTTATGCAGAGTGCAATTGACTCCAGCCCGAAGAGTCTTCCACTTGAGCCTGTGTGACAAAAAAATTGAGAGCCCTCGCGTTTAATGCAGCGCATATAAGAGGACAAGGATCCCAAGCAATTTGAGGGCTGGTGTGTTCTGGTGTGGAGAGCGCACTGACTGGAGAAACTCGGGCCCATGTCCACCTCAGGCTGTAGCGCTACACAATGAAGAAGCTCGTGCGATTTAAGTTAGACTTCGTTGGCTACTACGGAACACAGAAAGCTCTGCTCCACTCCTTTGACATACAAAGGAGATATGTTTGCACAGTCATCAAACTGCACATGCCTTCTGTCATGCCAGTCTAAATTGCCACCAATCCCATGCTAGACTACAGTGTTCAACGATCATTTCTGATGGAATTACCCCTCGCAACCGTGACGATTCTGGGGAACTTTTGCTCATTGGAACACCAGCCGATCGCAACGATCGAAGTTTATTTCGGGGTAAACGATCTTGCTTGTGGGTTAGTCATTATACTTAGAACACAGACATCCCCGCAGCTCGAGTGTGTTTACTGTGTACACCGAGAATTGATAATTTTTTTTTATTTGAAGGTTGAACGAGGTCTGCGTTTCGTGCGAAGCAGACAGCTCACATTCTGGGAAGTGCACACGTTCGCAAGCCATTATCTATTCGCACTAAAAAGCGACTTCATTTCGATTTCATTTCATTGGACTTTGATTTCTGACTTCGATCAAACTGCCAACGTAATCGTCATCGCTGATATTCCGACGAAGCTTGTCTTATAAGTGTGCACTCGGGTAGATATGGGTGCGTTTGGCAAACGGTGCTTCTGGCCTCTTATCTGGTGATGATTCAATCGATCGTAGAGCTGACAAGTGGCCTGCCTGTGCTTCGGCGTTAAGAGCTTGACCCATTTTTACAGGCCCCACTTGGACTTTTGTTACGATAAGAGGAACGGTCTGGACATCACACTCTGACAGATCCACGACAATGCCATGACATTGCATAAATATGACATGACGGGAGTAGGAAGCAATAAATTGCAAGCTCGTTAGGAATTTAATATCACCCATGTCGAAGGTTGGATTTCTTTTTTTAAACATTTTTTCTATGTTAACCTATTTAAATTTTCCTTGGGCTTCCAGCAACTGAGTTATTAGCAAGTGCTTGTCGTGTAGACAATAGTATGAGTGGCAAAGGTGTAAAAACAGCATGTCATGCTGTTGTTGGTGTGACAGAGAGAGAGAGAGAGAGAGAGAGACGTTAGTGTAGAAGACTACGCGGGAGCTTTTAGTAATGTGCAAACTAAATGCATTCCGCGTCGCCTTCGGTGTTTTGTTTTTTGTTTGGTTTCCTACTCTGGGAGCGGTGGGTTCAATTTCCAATACGAATCATTTTCTTTATGCATATCTTCAGCTCTCTCGGAGTGTCAGTGAGTAGAGTAAGCTGGAGTGTATTCCCGTCTAAGGCCAAGTGCACACCTGAGTCATTTTGACACGCGATCTCGCAGCGTCACTGCATTTGCGTCTCAAATTAATTTAGTGGTGCACACACATTTGCGATGAAGCTGCGGGATCGCGCGTCATTCCTGCGGGCAAAAAGACTTGCAGGTCTCCGCAAGACCGGCGAGTCACCGCAGACACAGTTTCGACTTGTTGTACTCTGTTATTGAGCAGTGCCCATATGCGTCATTTTGCCTCTAATTAGAATTCGAAAGAAAGATGTCAAACATGGAAGAATTTTAATTAGAATTATAGATCAATAAGATAAGAAGGTTTCCAGAAATATGGAGTGTGGCTTCTGAGGCACACCATGACCGGATGTATTGGCTCTATAACTTAATTCGTGCGGGTTTTTTTTTTTCAAATAAGAAAAACGTGTACAATAATGTTATTCAAAGTATTGCCCATCTGAAGCTATGACATCTTTCATCTTTCTGGCAATTTGTGGATCCCATCCCAAAAGAACTGCGCCGAGAATGAATCAAGCCAATTTTTGGTATTCTGCTCTGATGTGAACCGTATTTCAGAGAGGGCGTTCTGCATGGACCGGAACAAATGGTAGTCAGAAGGGGCAAGGTCTGGGCTATAAGGCGGGTGGGGTAAAACTTTCCATCCACTGTCTTCCAAATATTTCTTAACCGGAATAGCAACGAGGGGCCGAGCGTTGTCATGATGGTCTGGTCACATACATTCCGGGCGTTTTTCTGCTCTCTTCAAACGGATTAATTGTGTTCGGTAGCGTTGTCCATTGATGGTTTCACCCGGTTTTAGAAGCTCACAATACAGCACACCCTTCTGATCGCACCAAATACAGGGCATTACCTTCGCGCCGTGCATATTAGGCTTTGCCGTTGATTTGGCTGGTTGGCCAAGCCAAAATCGTGCAAAACCACTTTTGTCACGTTCGCTCAGCTAGCGCATGTTCACCATAAACTTCCACCAAAATGCGATGACTTTCGGCAGCAGGTTTCTTCATATTAAAGTAATGTAGAAGAACTCCCCGCAAAAACACCTTTCCAGGCACAAAGTTCGACATATATGAGCGAACAGAAATGATTGTTGTTTACGCTTCAAATGAATGACACTGAACTGACTGAAATGGCGTACAATGGCAGTAGCTTTCCAACGCATGTTCCAATGGAAAAATACAAGTTACGCCATCTCTTAGCAAACCGCACGAATTAAGTTATAGACCCAATATAAACTATTAATTTTGTTAGCCGATGATCAATAAAAGACAATAATGTCGTTTCTTTTTAAGAACATCTTCTAATGCACTAGGTACGCATGTTTCTTTTTACATTGCAGCAAGTCAAACACGAACTGCAGATTGGCCGCTGCGGGACAGGGCATCGAAACCACGCATGTGCGGACCGAGTCTAAACAGTAACTTCCCTCGACTCGTGATGGGGCAATTACTGAAGATGCTACGACCAGCTCCACCTCACACTGTAGCGCCACCCATAATATTATTAGCCAATTCAACATGTGCTTAACAATCATTCACACGAACTGTTGTGAACTGGAGCAGTAGACGAGTGACCAATGCAACGTTGGGTGGTGGTTCCATGAACACCACATCTTGGAAAAGAGCACTCCACAAGACGGTTTTGATGCGCCCCTACTCTAGTCATCAACGGAAGTTCAGGGGCAGCTAAAATAATCGGAAACTTTATGTTTAACACTGGTAAACAAAAATAAAGTCTTCAGTCGACAAAAGGTTGCTACCAGTCGTCTGAAGCATCATTGTCCGCCGGGGGCCCTTGGCGATGAAGAGCAACGATAGGATTTTCTTCACTAGCTTTGGTATTGCCGCCATTTGAGAAATAGAACACTGGCAATGTACTTCTTCCGTGATCTTCAAGACATTTTATGCACCACCAATTAAGGCTTAGCCCGTAAAACATTCTTTGTGAGAATCAACACAATTTTCTTAGAAATGCTACCACACACCTAAAGATTATTCGGTGAGGACAGTAAGTTGAGTTTGACTGGGCCTAGCTTCTAGAGCTACCGCTGATACTTGTGTGCTACTGTTCCCTCATGAGTGGGATACGGACTCCCTACATATAATACGGACTCCCACTGGCAAACTTTGAGAAGCTTTTTTAGAGTGGTCAGTCACTCAAAAGAAGCACTGTGAATGTTGGTCTTGCCTCTAGAGTACTGACCAACCAAAGATAGCCGCAACTCGTGTGTGCAAAATCTTTGTTCTGTTTGTTCTTGTTGTTGTTCATCGCCTTAGGACGCCACAGTCCGGAGGGGACCTGGGCCTCACTCAACATGCCTCTTCACACGGCAAGCTATCTCCAGTTTCGAACTCCAAGCCGGCTGAGATCCCCCTCGACTTGTATGCGCCACATTGCACGTAGTCTGTTGCGTTGTCCCACAGGCTCAGGTTTGAAGATTCTTCGGGCAGGAGCTAAGTTGCCCATACGTTCAACATAGCCTAAGCTGTTTAGGCGTTGGATCGGTAGGCGCCTGGCTGGACTCATTTCGCTGTACAGTTGGTGGTTGAACCTTCTTCTCCAAGTGCCATCAACGTAAATGGACCAATGATGGCGAGCAGAACTTTTATCTCGAAAGACCGAGATCCTCTTCATCTACTATGGGTATAGTCCATCCATCTGCACCATAGGAAGGTACACAGTCAACTCAGTCTTCCGAGAGAGGGCTCTACTACTTAATTGCCTCTTGAACCCAAAGGAAAAAGCGGTTGGCAAGAGTCACCCTGCGTTTAATCTCGGTACTGATGTTGTTTGTACTGCTTACCGCGTATCCAATGTACATTACTCATAGCTGGCTATGACGAGGTTCTGGCCGAGCCGTCGCTGTTGTGCGTCCTTTATCGTTGACAGAAAATATTTAGACTTGCCCTCGTTCACTGGTAGACGTATTTTAGCTGCTTCCGTCTCAATGTCTTAATGCAAATGCTTTATTGACGGCTCGTTGTGTTTGCGTCAATGTCGTCCCCAAATGCTAGCAATTGCACGGACTGGAAGATCGTGCCTCTTGTGTTGGCGACTGAGTTCTGCACGACCTTCTCAAGAATGATGTTTAAAAAGTCACATGACAGCTCGTCGCCTTGTCGAAAACCTGTTATGGCATTGAAGGACGGGGTGAGTTCGTCAACGACCTTGATGGAGCAGCGAGAATTCTCCATGTCATCCTGCACAACCTGACGCAGGCAAGAATGTCAAAAGTAGACCTGGCGGTGTATAGCACTCTGCACGTTGTCATAAGTGGCATTGAAATCGACGAATAGGTGGTGTGAGTCGATCTGGTTTTTTCCCGGATTTGCCCAAGTGTGGAGATGGCACTCAGACATAACGACTGTGTCCATTGTGCTGCCAGGTAGCAACCCCCTGTCAGACTACTGTCACTGATCGACCTCTCCAGTGATCGTGCTGTTAATTTGATCCCAACGGCAAATGGTAACTGGACCACATTTAAAAACCTTTATAAAAGCATTTTGACTTTGCTTTTGGACTGAGATTCCGGGGACCCCTCTAGGCAGCACTTAACCAACTGCGCCAGCCTGTCCTCTCCCTATCAGGTTATAGACGAATGGTTTCAGGTGCTCGCACAAAAAGGCAAAGAAGATCTTAAAAGCGATGTCAGGGAGACTTATTCCTCGGTAGTTGGCACAGTTGAAGGTGTCTCCATTCTTGTAGATCTGGCAAGCGATACTGAGATTCCACTCGTCGGGCATGGTTTCCTCCGGCCATGTCTTACAGATGAGCTGGTGCATGTACCCTACCAGTTTTCTTTGTTCGTTCTATTTCCAAACGATCCGGTCTACTGTATTCCTTACTCTTTTTCCACCGTAGCCTGGTAAGGTAAATGTCTATAACTAAACACTTTTACAGTACACCGCCTACCTGCCGCCACATCTAACTCGACGTCATTGTTTTCATTTCAGGAGGCAACAATACACGGATTTCCAGGACTTCCACTTCCACATAGTCGATTATTTTATATTCATCGGCATGCTGGTTGTATCAGCGGCCACCGGAATTTACTTCGGTTACTTCAGGTTTGTTTCAGAGCAAGAGAGAGTTGAAGCTGTTTATCATTTGAGGAGGTTTCTTTTTTTTTATAGGAAAACGGTTATAAAAGAGCAGAAAGAGCCAAAAGATTTACGCAATAGAAAGAGAACCATAAATTTCGGATCGAAGAAACTGAGTGAATACCTACTGGGCTCGAGGAGTCTTGCAACGTTTCCCGTGGCAATGAGTCTCATTGGCAGGTAAGTCGAAGTCAAGCATTGGCTGGAATTGCTAAAACCGTCAATCTAAAGAATGGGCTTATTTGTCAAACTTTGGCGAGATGAACAATTTGAGGTTAGGTTGTACAAATTCGAATGAACGTCAAAGTTCCTCGTGATTGAGGCTGTCAGTGCAAATGTGGCGTACTCACAAAAATCGAAATTATTCTGATCGTCACTAGAGAGATCTGAGCGTCTCAAAAATGTAATGATGTGGGTTACGCCACTTTTGCACTGATAGCCTCAATAGGAGGTGTATTTGGTTTCAAGGAATGGACTGTCCAGATTCTGTGTGCAGATTTTTCATGTCTCATAGTCATGTGGGTGTGTTCAGTGTTCACAAACGAAACTTCCCAAATGGTACTATCCCCATCCACCAACGAGTTTGGCAGATTATCGCTAGATTTTTTGACAGTTTTCACTACACAGCGAATTGCTGAACTTCCCAATTGGCACTACCCCCAATACACCGGCGAATTTGGCAGATTATGGTGAATTTTTTGACAGTGACGATGATGCATTCTCTGCTTGACAGTTGCAGACTCCTTTCGTTCCAGTCTGTCAGCCAAAGGGGTATGTTCATTTCTTGGACTTGCTTCATTTGATTCAATTTTCTATGCAACCTGTAGACCGAATTTTGTGTCACGCAAGAACTGCATTTCTCGTCATTAATTTGATAAAGTTTCGGCTTAGAAAATTGGCTGCATAATGACACCTGTCAATTCTGGGTTCATTGTTACAGCATCACGACGAAGTAACTAACTCGTTCCTCAGATGGTGCTGCAAAGACGCAGTTCCAAACAAAATCATTGAAAAAAGCCAATGATTTGACAAACCATGTTTCTCTCGTACAAAAATGATGACAGCTGTCAGTGAAGATGAAGGGAGTGTTCGTTGATACGGTATCAAAAAATACTGAAGCATTTGCTGAATTTTAAGATCGTACTTTCTGCAGACTTGTAAGAAGCACAATCTTTCAAAAGAAAGCTGGCTTTACAAGACAGCAGTCTAAGGATGCAACTTAACTAAATTCCGGTCTGCAGAGTCTTTGACTCCGCGCCAGTTGAACAACGCAAACTATAAAAAAAGGAACAGCGCCGAGTCTTAGGTAGCACGCACTAGTGGACAAGGACCCCAAACAACTGAAGGAAGCTAGCTAGAGATCGTGGAGAGAGGTGATGTGCATCCCGGAATGTAGTGCCACAGAAAAAAGAAGGAGATGAAGATTAGATGAATCTCTTCCGACATACACAAGTCAAATATCAAACCTACGTTAGAGGTCACGACGTTTGTCGTCGAATGAAAATTAAAAATGACCTGAAGCTGGACGACAAGCGTTCACAACAGTCCACAGAACAAGGCAAAATGCCCGACAATTTAATCGTCTACACTACAAAACTGATCGTGACTTGTTGCATGCGCGTCTAACGATTTGGTCAATTAAGCAGATTCATCAAGTAAATGGAAAGGCGTTGATGCGAATTCCACTTAAAAGATTCTGACTTATCTACAATCGGCGGCAAACTAGTCTGTAGTCAGAAATGCCCTCTGAGCCCATGAAAATTCCCCGTTTTTCCTGCACTTTATGCCCCAAATGACAAAGATTGACGGTTTTAGAGAAACCATAGCCAATGCAACTAGATTATATTTCAAAGATTCATTATTGATCATCATATTATTTACTCAGTTACGTATCAGGTGTAACGGTTCTAGGAACACCAGCGGAAATCTACAATTTTGGCACAGAATATTGGCTAACGGTGATACCAGTCATCCTAATGGCAATAACTGTTTCAACAGTCTATCTACCTGTCTTTACCACTTTACGAATCAGTTCGTCATATGAAGTACGTATACATGTTCCTTAATCCATTAAATACACTTCACCCCTCGTACAACATTTACACATTCAAAAAATCTGTATCGTCACATGCATTTACTCATCATCATTTGTGCCAATCAGAATAACACTGAACTGCGGCGAATAGATTATTATTTTCGTGGACTTTGGATCGCTGAATTGATGTACCATACATATCGGTTATTTATCGAGCGACAAGCTTGTCATAGAACAGACGGAATAGATTGCCTGCAGTTGCTTCCCTTGGAATTGAATGAGTTTAATTAAAAGTTGCGCGATTTTTCTTGTTTGTTTGTTTGTTTTATGAATCAAATTAATTGTGACTGACAGGGCGAGAGCGACAATTGGGATGAGTTTGTAAATTGATGTCTCTGTTAATAGCCAGCGAACGCGAACGTTTGCGCTGATGATGTGCTTTGCGTTAATTACTGGTGTTTATTGTTTATCTATGTTTTTTTTTTATGATTATTCCCCACGTCCTGACAGAATTTGAACTCTTCCGTGGAAATAAAGGAGCTTCCTAGAAAAGTTCACGATTCTTAAGAAAAGGCGCGCCATGGCGTGAATAAAAATTGAGTGTGCACTCCATATGGTGTGAGCAAAAAACAGATTTCGTTAAGTTTCGTTAAGCTCCACTCACTGACAGTTAAGGGCACCCTCTCTTTTGGTGTGAATGAAGATGGAACATTTGATGCAGTTGAGTGTGCATAGGAGGTAACAAGAGAGAGAGAGAAAAAAAGGAAATCCCGTTTCGGAAGAGGAATACTTTGACTTTGACATAGTAAATGTGGTGTTCACACGTTCGAAAAGACAGACGACAACCTTTCGGGCATAGATAATGGAGGGATAGAGATATCCATCTTCGGCCATTTTTCTCCCCTAGTCCACACCGGAGATGTAGTGGTGTTCTCTTGTATTTCACACATACTTTTACACAAACCATGGATCCACCACGCAATGGCGGCCGATTCGTGGACATTTAGTGGGGAAATATCACAGATTCGTGGATTTTAGTGGGAAAAAATTGCGACAGATTGCCGAATTTGCCCACGATCCATGTATTGTTGTGACGGGGGTGTTCAAAAGTTACTCGTAACTCGTATTTTTAAGAGCATATACTATATGTATTGTTATATGGAATTTCGTGAATAAAAATGTAATGCAATGCCCACTGAACTGGGACTATTTGACCTCAATTCAATTCTTAGATTATACACCTACAGCCTCAAATCTGACAAACTGTCCCAGAAGTTAGGAATATAAGCAATGCATACCAAAGTTTGTCAAAATTTTAAGTTATTATTCTATCAATATAGAGAGAAGTAGAAGATGGATATCTCTATCCCTTCATTATCTGTGCTTTCGGGATGACTTCAGTTTATTGACTGCCTGTCATACAGAAATATTACAATCAGAAATGAAGTGTTATAGAGATGCCCAACTTCACAGCTGATTGACCCCTAGTCCATCGACGAATTTCAGAGGCTTTTTGACAGTTTTTCATACATTTTTGACAGTTATTCACGAAATAACGTAAATGCCGTTCTCTGATTGGTCAATTTCGGGGCCCTATTACGTGTCCTTACATAAGCATTTCAGTTTACATTTATAGCAGAATGAATCGCTCTAATCGATCAAACATCACATGTCACGCCACAAACTCTTCAAGTTAAAAACTCATTAAGTACTGTATCAGCAGACTGAGTCCATCTAGATTGATCACAATTGCGCTAATGTCCCAGCACTGTTCTCTAATTTGTTTCAAAGACATTTTGAATTGCACATTTGAGTTAGTAGTATACAAGCAACATTTTGACAGTATCATCTCTCTTTAAGCTTGGCCATCTCATCAGTAATACAAATAAAATGCTGCGTGACTCTTTATTCGTCATGATCATCGAATGAACCGGGTCTGACCTCATTCAATTAGTCTCTTTATTGGTTTCGATAGCGTGCTCGTACCATCCAGCTTACCATCCGAATGGCCGCCGACTCTACGCCCCGTCTTTCAGAACAAGCGGATGGCTATCATTGGCCGTTTATTAAAAATTCGCCAAATTTTGCTTGAATTTAATTTTCAGGTACAGTCAAACTTCTCTAGAGCGGACAGCAGCGGGGCTATCACGTTAGTCCTTGATGTAGATATGTCCGTTCAGAAGGGGTTGAAGTACACGAATATCTTCATGCCGGGACAATAGCGAACTGTCCGTAATGAGGGGTGTCCCTTATAGAGGGGTGTCCGTAAAGAGAAGTTTAACTGTACTTCATTCTCCTGGGACTTTAATTTCATTACAGACAAAATTTATGTAGAGATGTCCGTTCAGAAGGAGTTGAAGTACACGAATATCTTCATGCCGGGACAATAGCGAACTGTCCGTAATGAGAGCTGTCCCCTATAGAGGGGTGTCCGTAAAGAGAAGTTTAACTGTATTTCATTTCCAGGAGTTTACAGACTTTAACTTTTGCCACAACGTCTGCTTCTGGGCTTCTCTCCGGATATGGCAATTTGTTTCGACGGCGTTGCCGGTAGGACTTTCCTCTCTACAACGTCAAAAAGGTGTGCGTTCTGAGTCCTGGATCCATACACGTGTCCTGGTTGAACCCTAAAGCCCATCCATATTGGACGTAAATCTACATAAGTCAACTAAAACAGTAGACCGAACATAGAAATGTGTCCCTATGAAGCACTTCGTTCAGTTTCGTTAAGTTTCGTTAGCTTTTTTTTTTGCATACGTGTGATCTGTCGCTCCGACAGACAGTATTTGGAATCTTAAGTAAGTTCCTATAAGCCTACCTTTATGTAACATACGCGTAAATTTGCTTAAGTCAATTATGGCTGGATGTTTATTCGGGTCTTATACAGAATAAGCTTCGCCGTGATGGTCAGGTTCCTGGATCGGATAGCCTTTTTGCGCGCATTCTTCCAGGATCGGTGATCACATTTCCCGCTTCATCACACAACTTGACGTACATATGCAGTTTCATATTTCAGGCCTGCCCCTTTTTTCGATTCGGGATCGTTTCAGTTCGGTCATCAAGTTCGATGTGACTTGTATTTCTTTCCATCTTTTAGCTTAGCTGCAAGCATCGCATTTCACGACCTTTCGCTTCAACTGCATTACTGTGACTAGAGTTTTTGTAGAGTGTGGTTTCTGAATCGCAGTTCAGAAAGGTAGGGCCCCGCAGATACCAACGCCATAAAAAACATCCAATACATCACCAATTTATGCCTGCTCAATAGTATTTTTATTTGAATCTTATTTCAGTATCTGGAGTTACGTTACAGTTCGCAGATACGTAGCTTCGCGTCCTTTCTCTTCATCCTTGACGAGGTAACACTGTTTTTCGCCCACTTTCCTTTACCCAGTTCAAAGTCCTTGTCTCTTTGCAGATATTCTTCCTGCCAATCATCCTGTACGTGCCAGCGATTGCATTTAACCAAGGTAAGCCTTCGAATCGCCCGCCAAAAAGCATGCCTCATCCTCGCCCTTCATCTTCTTTCAGTGACTGGAGTGAATATACACGTGATCAGTGTGATTGTATGCGTGGTGTGTGTCTTCTACACTTTGGTGGTAAGTTCTCCATCCCCCAGGACCGTCAAGCGCTGAGAAATGACATGCCTTTCATTTAGGGCGGCATCAAGGCAGTCGTGAGTACGGATGCGTGGCAGATCCTCGTTATGTTCCTGTCCGTGACGGTGGTCGTCGGGCTGGGGACCTACTACATGGGCGGCGTTGGGGAAGTGATACGGAAGTCGCAGGAAGGCGGACGAATGAAATTTTTCGAGTAAGCCGCGCCGTCACACCCGTTTCATGAGACAGCTCTTGACTGCGCCTTTCGTTTCAGCTTCAACCCGTCGCTGTACGAGAGACACACGGTGTGGAGTGTGGTGGTCGGCGGATACTTCTACTGGGTCTCGTTCAACTCGGTCAACCAGACCATGGTTCAGCGGTACATGTCGCTGCCGAACAAGAAGAGCGCCCAGACATCGATTTTCCTGTTCTCGATTGGCATCTGCCTGTTCGTGTCGATGTGCTGTTTCGCCGGACTCCTCATCTTCGCCTACTACAGCAAGTGTGACCCCTCGACGGCTGGCTTGATACAGGTAAGTGTGTCTTGTTCGAAAGGCCACTTCAGATGCTGATCCTCGAATTCTTTCAGACGGACGATCAGCTGTTTCCTCTGTACGTGATGCAGGTGGCCGGCGATGTGATCGGCGTCCCCGGCTTGTTCATTGCCGGCATCTTTGGTGCGTGCCTCAGCTCCTTGTCGGTGGTGCTGAACTGTTCGTCGGCGGTGCTGCTGGAGGACATCGTCAAGGGATGCTTCAAGATCAAGCTCGGCGAACGTGGATCAACGATTCTGGTGAAGACCAGTGTGGTCATCTTTGGGATCATCGCAGTCATGCTGGTTGTGGTGCTGGAGAAGCTGGGAGGCATCCTGAGCGTGGCCACATCTCTCTCGGGCATTGCGTCAGGCACCACCTCTGGGATCTTCACGCTGGGCATGCTGATCCCGTGGAGCAACAACAAGGGCGCGACGGCGGGGGCCATTGCAGGCGCTCTCGTGTCCGGGACAGTATCCCTGGGATCGCAGTTCTCCTTCGCCCAAGGCTTCGTCCCAGAGAAGCTGCCGATCAGAATAGACGACTGCCCAGCGTACCTGAACGTCACCATCCCACCGCCAGGCCCCGATCAGTCGGACGTGTTCCCGCTCTTCCGGATCTCATTCCTTTGGATTGGCCCCATAGGCATGTTCACAGTGCTGATCGTCGGCACCATCGTATCATTCCTGACTGGGCCCACGAAGGTCAACAAGTTGGACGCCGAACTTCTGTCACCAGTGATTCACAGGTTTGTTCCACTTTCTGTCCATGTCTTGCCCTTCATTCACAAGCCTTGTTGCTTGCAGATTTCTTCCGAAGGACTGCTTCATCCCGCAGGCAGGGTCAAGCATAGGCCTAACGTAAGAGCCCTCCACCGACCAAGGCCACACGTCCGTGTTGCCACACCAAACAGCCGCCGCCAATCGCGCGACCTGGGATCAAACACAGCAGTTATAGGTTAAATTCGAATTATTGTTGCATTATACAAGTAGTCACCATCCCTTCCTAGAAATACCAATGGCATTGTTCTTAAGAGTGTACTTGTAGTGTTATATCGTCTTTCCGTAGGCTCTTCGACTCTTCGAGTTCGAACGGCGGAGGGGAATATTTGTAAGTCGGTCACGAGAAATGGGGGCCTTGGACAGGTCCCTCGGGCATCAGTAGGTTACTTAAACTTAACTTAACTCTTTTTCTAAGTATTTGTCTTTCGTTCGTATGAATCGAATCAAGGGTCTTCGTAGTAGATGTAATGACAAAAAAATCACTGTGATATTTTTTTGGTATTTGGCGTAAAATAAAAGACGGAACATAACGTATTTATTACGTGTGTGTATGGGCATTATTTTTTTTTTCAAAACTGTTGCACTCTTAGGGATAAGTTTTCCCAGTTGTAATTTTTCAGCAGCTGTCAAAGTTACAACTACCATCCAGCAGGGGTCAGCAGAACCTTCCCAGCCATTGTGACGTGTTTTTATAAAAGTCATTGTGAACTGAAGAGTGTTGGAGGTTGGAGGCTGTTCAACTTTGAGATAGGAATTTGGGAAATATGACAATTTTTGAATCGGAATGTGAGACAACGTTTAACGAGAGTTAAAAGCAATGCGTAAGGGACACTAGCAGCTCCTTCGAAAGGAGTGCAAAACTCGTAAGTATTGCGTTGTGTTACTTGTTGGTTCGGAGTCGAAGACTCAACGTGTTGGAGCGGTGTTGGCCATACGCTCTGGGCCATTAGCGTAGGCCATTCGTAGTTCAATCTTCTTCTCAAAAAACCATCTCAGATCAAATCCTACTTCATCTGTTTTTGAGATTGTCCAGGTTTCCGCGCCATAGAGCAGGACAGGGATGATCAAGGTGTTACATCATTTTAGCGTGGTCCTTCGAGAGTGGGTTCTACTACTCAATTGCCTCTTGAGCCCAAAGAAGCAGCGGTGGCAAGAGTTATTCTGCGTTTGATATCGGTGTTGATGTTGTTTGTACAGTTTACCGCCGAGTCAGGGTAAACGAGTCCCATTGTCGTTCGTCCCGAGTCGTCGCTGTTTTGCGTCCCTTATCGATGACAGCATATACTTCGCTTTGAACTCATTCATCGCTAGAACCAATCCGGCCGCCTCCATTTCAATGCCAGCAAACGCTTCATTGACGGCTCGTTGTGTTCGGAAAATCGCGTCAATGTCGCCCCCAAATGCTAGCAACTGTACGGACTTTTGGAAGATCGTGCCTCTTGTGTTGGCGGGTGAGTTCTGCACGACCTTCTGAAGAGTGATGTCACATGACAAGGCTTCGCCTTGTCGAAAACCTTTTTTGAAATTGAAGGTCGCGGAGAGTTCGTTACCGACCTTGGTGGAGCAGCGAGAATTCTTCAGCGTCATCCTACATAACCTGACGCAGGCAGGAATGTCAAAAGTAAACGTGGCGGTGTATAGCACGTTGTCATATGTGACTGAGTCGATCTGCATCTATTGGTTTTTCTCTCGGATCAGGTAAATTGGTGACTGGCCCAGATTTGAAAACCTCAATAAAATCATGTTCACTTTGCTTTCACTGAGATTCGAACCAGTCTAATGAAGAGCAGGGACTTAACCAATTGCGTCATCCAGTCGTTTGCCTATCAAGTTACTGGGGAATGGTATAGGGGTTCACACAAAAAGGCAAAGAAGGTCTTATAAGCGATGTCAAGGAGACTTATTCCTCGGTAGTTGTCGCAGTTGAAGGGGTCTCCTTTTTTGTGGACCGGACAAACGACGCTGAGATTCCACTCGTCCGGGATGCTTTCCTTCGACTATATCTAGCAGATGGTGCATATACCCTGCCAGCTCATCTCCTGCTGCACAGACCGTCTTTACCAGCAACTTTATCCGACTTCAGTCTCGATATCGCTATCTTGACATTGTCTACGTCGGGGGGAACGGAATTTTCTTCTATATTCGTCCATTGTACGAAGTGAAACATTCTGTCTGGCAGAAGGGATCTTTCCAGATTCCCAGTGTCGACTGCGACTCTACTACTTCCTTCGTCGACATGTTTCGACAAAGAACAACCCCGCTGATCTATAAGAGACTCGTTTTCTGGAATGCCTAGTGTCGTAGGCTGGGTTTCTATTGGTTCATGGTTTTGATATCCACTCGATGTCAGTTTCCGTTTAAGAGACTGACCAGCGATCACATTGCAAATGTCTGCTCTGAGCTCTAGCATGTGTCCTTGCGAATTCATGTAAAACTGGAAAACATTCAAAAACGTATTTTTTTATAGCTGCCAGTTTATCTCTAGCAGTGACTACTTCTATGGATTTTCCCCGCAAAGCAGTAGCAGTTTCCTTCACAGATGAACACATTTTGTTGTCAGTCAGTTGATATTCTTCTTGAATAAATGTGTTGAATTGCAAACAAATCACAAGCATTCAATCTGCGAACGAGTTATTTTGTGAATCCGATCAGACGCAGTGCTGTTTGAACATTGAACTTCTGCCACTTTTTTTTGCTGAGGCTTTCCACGCAATGCATTGTTTAAAGACTCTGCAATTGTGTGTGGCCTTCCAGCTCGAGCTAGTCTTTAGTTTAGGAGGTAAGATGTTTCAGATGCATTTTCGTTGTCAGCAAATGTATTCAAACGGGAAACAGTGGACTCGTGCACGCCTTTGTCTAAATTAAGCTTAATCCAAGAAGCTCTTCCTCGGAACCCCAGAGTTTTAGCACCGATGGTCCACACTTTTGCGACTGAATCTGAGCGTTTTTGAAATGGCTCAAGTTTTGCATAAAGTCAAGTATAAACATACAGTCGACGAAGAAGACGAGAAGGATCCTCTGAGTTGGTAGCACCGAACAACTGAAGGAAGTTCGAGAAGAGGGTAAATGTCGTCAGTAATGGATAGGCGCCATCCTTGAAGCGAACGTAGTTTTCTTTGTTCGGTAGAGAAATAAAGAAGTTTTGTGCTTTGAATTAAACGTTGTTGTGTTTTTTTTATCTTATTTCAAACTGTTCTGCCGTTTGAAACAAGTTTGCAGTCAGCTCATTGAAGTAGTCCAACCAACCAACCAATTCCATTCTTAGGAAAAACTATAGATTACCGCAAACAAAAATGTCCATTGTTCTTGAAACGTCGGTTTCTCCGTATTCAACGAGTGGTTATTTATTTAAAATCAAACTTGTGACTGCGCAAGCTTTTATGAACAGCATTTGGGCACTGAGCAAAAAGCTTGATTAACATTATTTTATAGCACAACTTTTAAGCTTTCCAGCATGAGTACATACAACAGAGCTTTTGAGCACTCAACAAAAAGCTTGATTAACATTATTTTATAGCACGACATGTAAGCTTTTCCGCATGAGTACACTTCGAACAAATAACATGGAATTTTAGAGAGTTTGTAGATAATGCTAAAGTTCATTGGTACAGTCGAACTTGCCTATAGTGAACTCCTATATAATGAAGTCCTATATAATGAAGTTCTCCGTATTATGAACAAATTTCAAACACACAGCTTTCTGGTTCTGTTTTAAGTGTATTTTTCTGAATTTCTATACAGTGAATTTTTCTCTACAGTGAATAAATGTTCTAGTTGGAAATGTTATTTTCATACGTTTTGTGTCTCCTTATAATGCATTTTTTTCATACTACTTTCTCATGTCCAAATGTTTTAACATCTGCACAAATATCGACCGTAACGGTAATTTTACCCGTTAGGTTTTTGTTTGTTCGATGTCTGCTTGTCTGTTTCATTCATTTTGAATGCACACAAATATCTTGAACTTCGACGGTGAGTGATTAAAGTAAAAATGTCGCAGCGAATAGTATTTCTCTTGAAAAAAAGGTGTTGATAATTAATAAAGTTGAGGAGGGAGTAACAAGAAAGAAAGATATTGCCAAGGAGTTTGGAATTCTTGCCAGTTCATTGTCAAACATTCTAAACAGCAAGTCAGTGATTCTAAAAAGCGCAGAAGACGGATAATTAAGTGCTAAACGCAAAACACTTCGAACATGTCTTTTTGAGGACATTGATGAAGCTGATGTGATGTGGATAACCGCTGCACGTGGAAGGAATCTTCCTGTATCTGGAACAATAATAAAGGATGCTTTGGGACACAAAGAATTTGAAGCGAGTACTGGTTGAATGGATAAGTTCAAAAAACGGCACGGAATTGTTCAGAAAACCTTATGTGGAGAAAGTGCTGACGCCAACTTACAAGATCGGGATGATTGGGTACTGATGCAAAAATATAAACAAGACGACATTTTTAACGCTGATGAGACTGGCTTGTTTTTTAAATGCTTGCCAAATAAAACACTGGCATTTAAAAATGAGAAGTGCTTTGGCGGAAAACATAGCAAAGAGCGAATAACCGTTCTGATAGCAAAAGAAAATGGAAAAGTGAAATCCAAACTAAAATACAAGCTTCCTTCCTCCTTTCCCCAACTTTTTTCAAACATTTTCTCGGCCCAAAAGGAGTAATCAGAGAAGGGCATTTAAATGATTTCAGAATAAACCTTACAAACATTCGTGATACCAATTGATCGCTGAAATTCATCGGTCACTGAAAGGAGGTGTGAAGTGGAAAATATCTGTAGTAGTAGTTTAGAGACGCTTGCAAAAAAATGTAATAACTTTTAAGGATGGAAGTACAGCGTGTAAGTGTTTGCAGTTGCGTTAAAAACCACCCAATGTCATGCATGTTAAGATATTGCAGTCACTGCCAATGCTTCACTTCACCTGTTCCATAGGCTGCCTCTTCATTACAGCTTTCGCTTGGCTACGTAAGCTGCTGAATGAACTGCTGTTGTAAGCGTCGCCCCTATCGCAGTTGCTTTTAACGAAAAATTTGCTATGAACCTCGGGATTCCAGAAATAGACGCTCAAGAAGTTCACCATCGTTGTTCAATCATCACTGTTGCTGGACGCTTGTACTGTTGATCCAGCGAATTGAATCAATGGTCACATTCTGGCTCCCGTAGCTTATGGCGCCACTGCAATTATCAGAAACGTGTACAGCCTCTTGCCTATGCACGCACTCAAATTGTTGCAGTTTACCAGACTTGTGAGTCAAGACTTACGTACCAATGAGCCTAGTTCAAGCTGCCCCAGCAATGTTCCACTAAAGGATAAGGTAATGCCCCAATATGTTAAGTTCTGCTCGCTACATTTTGCTTATAAATTATTGAAAAATGGAAAAAGTGGTCTGTGATTTATTCGAGGAATTTTTTAACGCAAACAAATAGCATTTCCAAGCGTTCCTTTCAGAAATGGATAAAAGTCCATAACACTAAATGAATACGTTGGGCAGAAGGTCAAATGTAGTATGATCCAATGCAAGCACACAGCACAAGCACACAGATCCTATGCAAGTACACAGTACACAAAACCATTATGTAATATTCAGCCTTAGCATGAATCTCGTCCGAAATGTCTCCCTTTTTTCTGTTGAAAAAAGTGCCAAGTTCGAAAAAATTCCGCGAACATTGCCATTATCGCGAACAGCAAATCCGGGCAAATCCGAGCTGAAAAAATCCAGTTCCGCAGTTCAAGCAGAGCGGGATGCCTAGCATCTATGAAAGTAATCCTTAGCTGATTGCCACAAACATGAAAGAATGAGGTTACACATAACTATTTCAATGTTATTAACACACTTTACTAACAAGTAAAACATCCATGCTGCATTTTTATTTTCTGTAATAGAAAAGGTGTATATTTGAAGATGGAGATATTGTGACGTGAATGGTATAACGCGTATAAGATGAGATAATCAGGACACCAACGCCATCTATACGCAATTAGAGGAACGATCAACTTCGTAGCGTTTTCCCGTATTTCTTGTACATACGAGTACTTCAAGAAGGGATGTCGCCACCTGGTAGATTACAAAGAATCGTGTATATAAGATTTAAAAGCGATTTAAAAATTTATTTGAACATAATTATTTTTACAATTGAGTTTACAACTAGAAATGTTAGGGTGTTGGCTCGACAATGTACTTTGTTTAATTTAATGTTTATTATTACTGTCGGTTTATTGCTTATTATGTATGTCCACCAATGACTGGTGCTTACGTCGGGTTGTTCAAGTCCTTGTGTCCATGGTGGTCCTTTTGGGATGGGGTGTTGATGTGTTAGCCGTCTTAGCCTCGATGGTAATTGCTATCGCTGCTCTGGTAGAATCCATGCAGCTCGGTGTTCGACGTCGTTGGGAATCTCTGCTCGTTTAGCAGATTTAACGCGTTGCGGTAGCGTCGTCCGGGAAGTGTGTTTCTCAAGATGCAGATTTCCTCGTAAGGATGGTTGTTGATGTTTAGTAGATGCTTTCTGAGGAGTGTCACCATACACTGTTGCAGGGGGATGATCGTAAAGCCTATTGTTTCTGTGATACCTTTGACGGTCCCTGTCGAAGGTGAGTCCGGTACATATTCGCAGTATTTTTCTTTTGAAAATTTGGGAGTCAATAGTGGTGGAGTTGGTGGCGGTGCGCGTTCGTGCTTGCGGAATCTTTGCATGTCGGGATCGGCGGGGACCGAGTTCAAATGGTATGCAAATTTGGTGTCCCGCTTTTGAAACCAAATATTACTGTCCATGTGCTAGGGCAAACAGAATTTTTTTTAAGACAACAATTACCCACGATAATAAGTATGATTGAGGAGTTCTTCTATCTTTTCAAAGAATAACCTTTTCGCTGAAGCTTTAATAGTTCAAAAATAAGAAGAAGTCAAAGTTAAGATTTGTGCTGTCCGGCTACTAGGGCCTTTTGAATAAATCAAATATCTCTTAACTGCGTATCCGAGGATTGTAAAAAAATGCTTTAAAACAAAGTAAATACCTGCATCTGAACCCTCCATTAGCAACTACTTAGCAGATAATGTAAAAAAATAACGAAATTATTTACCTTGAGATTTTTCGCAAGAATGAACTAGAACTCAACACACGCTTTTTATGGTTGACTTTCAACTGGTTCTGTGTCGAAATGTGTGCATGGAAATTAAAAGCTTCAACGGTACATTATTCCATGGGTATTTAACTAGAACTATGAAAAATATGAACATGGATTTTTGCGCACGTTTTGGATTCAAATAGCCTTTCCAGTCGTGAGGGAAGAAGGATACACACACAACACGAGTGGCTTCTGAGAAGCCAGGCTCTGGCCCTCTATGTAGAGCAAGCAGATATTACAATTACAGTTGACTCTCGATAGTTCGAAACTCGAAGCTTGGAAAAACCTTGATAAATCGACAAATCCTGTGTGCTTTGGTAGACTCGTTAATTCGAAGCAATCAGCTCAGTCGGGCTGTGAGCAAACACGCTGTAATTCGAAATCAGTAGCCGGTTTCCTCTCAACGGACCAACATTTTTTGTCGTTTTTGTTTTTGTTTCCAATGCTTTGAACCCGTTCGATTGTGACAAAAGCAATCTCACAGAATGGATGGAGCCTTCTTCCTAACCAGAGATAATGGAGGATAGAGGTATCCAACTTCTGCCCTCCCTTGCCCCTTGATGACAGCGTTTTTGTTTTTGGGGCTGCGATGAGTGGTGGAGCCGGCTAATTTGTAAGAGTATGTGTGAAATCTTATTCTTTACCGCTCAATGCCTACATGGACAAGGGATGAAAATGGGCTAAGTTGGATATCTCTATCCTCCATTATCTCTGCTCCTAACATTGGTGAATCTGTAAATTTCGATGAATTCGTACATTTTGACGTTGATGTAGAAATGTTGGCAACTTCAATGACGGATCCAATAACGTCCCTCACATCAGAGTGGCCGTCTTCGTATTGTCGGCACTGGCTGGGCTGTCATAGACATTGTTTTTGACCAAGCATGCTGGAAGTTATAAAAATATGAGTATCACTGATTTCGATTTCGTCCTTCACTCAACAATGTTTTGACTATTCGAACTCTCGTTAACTCGAATTTTTGTTAGGTCCCTTGAGTTTCGAATTATCGAGAGTCGACTGTATCACGGTATATTCGTAAATACTTTCTTTTTAAAAATTTTTAAAATCCTGCATTTTTCTGCGATTGTTAACCTTCCTTGCAGTCACATCCGAATGCAATCGTCGACCTACATTTTATATACAATTGGTCATACCGACGTATTTGAAAGGACTTCATAAGGTATATGCCGTTAATATAAGGGAAATGCCGTTTGCATTTCTGTTTCATAATTTTCTTTTGCTCCACATTCGTACAACACTGTATAATAAAGAGTTGAGACAGAGTTGAGACAGAACTCAACTTTTTGGAGCCACCCATAGAGGCTGAAACCTGCTTAACTTTTCCGCATATTGAACTATTGCGCGTTTTAACTTTTTCGAGCCTTTACTGTATACCATTTATTTATTTATTTATTTATTATAATATTAATGTACAATTAAAATTGTAATCAATATGAACTATAGGGGCCAAATAGTAGCGATGACTTACGGCCCTCGAAATACTTATGTCTGTCTATATTGTAAGTTTTCCTACGATACTTTTTAAATTATTAATATTGGATTGGTTTGGCTTCTTGAGGAGATGTAGTAGGTCTACGTTGTGGTTGAGGTTGTTTTGCAGTGCTGGTTGCGATGATAAAAAGCATTGACTTAAGAGATGGGTGAAGGTTACTGGTCTGCGGCAGGTGAGGCAGTTTGGAGGGGACTCCCTTTTGAGCAGGTGCTGGTGAGTGAATTCTGTGTGTCCAAGGCTTAATTATTTGATAGTGATGTTTATAATTCTCTTATCTCTTTAGATCGCAATGAGAGAAGGTGTTTTAAGAGAGGATGGGTGCCTTGAGAACTGCATTTGCAGCAGCATCTGCATATTCAGCCGAGCAGATTCAGAACGAGCGCCTCACGACAATTCGCATCCAGGCTAAATTTGCCAACATAAGCCTTATATGCGCACATGCCCCCACAGAGGAGAAAGATGACGACACCAAAGACAAGTTCTATGAGCTCCTGGACAAAACTTATGAGCAATGCCCTAGCTACGACATTAAAATTGTCCTTGGCGATTTTAACGCAAAGCTTGGAAAAGAGAACATCTTTGGTAGTACGGTCGGAAAGCACAGTCTACACGACACCACATCCGATAACGGATTTAGGCTGATCGACTTTGCTGCGGGGCGAAATGTTGTAGTAGCCAGTACAAGATTCCCACATCTCGATATCCACAAAGGAACATGGCGATCTCCTGATCAATCAACCGTCAATCAGATTGATCATATTGCGATCGACGCAAGGCACTCCTCCAGTATTATAGATGTTCGAACGTTCCGAGGCGCCAACATTGACTCGGACCACCACCTTGTTGTAGCCAAGATAAGGTTGCGGATATCCCGAACACCGCCAAGACAAAGAAATACTGTGAGGAAGTTTAACGTCAGCCGGCTACAATCGCAAGAGATTGCCAAATCCTTTTCCGATCGTGTCTCCCTTAACCTCTTAAGAAATCCTACGCCGCCAACATCAAGTATTGAAGATCAGTGGCAGCATTGCCAAAAAGCCATCAGAGATGCCGCCTCTGATGTGTTGGGTTTCAATCCGCCACCACAACGAAACCCCTGGTTTGACAACGAGTGTCGGCAGGCGAATGCAGCCAAGCAAGAAGCATACAAAGCGGCACTGCAAAGAAGGACAAGAGCTGCTCGGGAGCTCTACGAGCAGAAGAGGAGAGACGAACACCGGCTTCTCAGGAGAAAAAAGAAGGAGCATGAGAAGCGCGCGATCGGCAAACTAGAGGGATATTACTGCAGGAATGAGGTAAGGAAATTTTACCAAAGGGTAAAGTTAACCAGTCAAGGTTATAAAGTCCGAACCGAAGCCTGTAAGGATGATCAAGGGAACATCGTAGTAGAGTCACAGTCGATGCTGAGTGTATGGAGAAACCATTTCTGCAGACTGTATAACGGCGACGAAGAACCAAATTCCGCTGTCAGGCAGAACGAACCATTCAACCCCAATGAAAGGGACGATGAAGATCAACAATTCCGTCCACCCGACCCAGATGAAGTGAGGATTGCCATATCCAAACTAAAATCCAACAAGGCTGCGGAAGCTGACGGCCTACCCGCCGAGCTTTTTAAGGCCGCAGGCGATGATTTGGTAAGGAGCATGCACCAACTCATCTGTAAAATATGGTCGGAGGAAAACATGCCCGATGAATGGAACCTCAGCATAGTCTGCCCGATCCATAAAAAAGGAGACCCTCTGAACTGCGCCAACTACAGAGGCATCAGTCTCCTAAGTATTGCATATAAAATCTTATCTGCCGTACTGTGTGAACGCCTAAAGCCATTCGTCAACAACCTGGTCGGTCCATACCAGTGTGGCTTTAGGCCAGGAAAATCCACCATCGACCAAATATTCACACTGCGGCAGATTTTGGAGAAAACCCAGGAGCAACAAATCGATACCCACCACCTTTTTATCGATTTTAAGGCCGCGTATGATAGCATTTATAGAGACGAGCTATACAGAGCAATGTCTAGTTTTGGCATCCCTACCAAACTCGTCCGTTTGTGTAGGATGACGATGGAGAATGCACGCTGCTCCATCAAGGTCGGTAAAGACCTAACCGAGACCTTTGATGTCAAAAAAGGATTCAGACAAGGCGACGCGCTGTCATGCGACTTTTTCAACATCGTTCTTGAAAGAATTGTTCAAAACTCGAACGCCAACACCAGAGGAACAATCTTTCAGAAGTCCGTCCAACTACTCGCATATGCCGACGATATTGACATTATCGGAAGAACGCAGCGTGATATCAATGGCGCTTTTGTGGGTATTGCAACGGAGGCCGCGAAGATGGGTTTAGCGGTAAACGAGGGTAAGACCAAGTATATGCTGTCAACGAGAAAGGACACCCAACACCGACGTCTCGGTCAGAACGTCACAGCAGACAGATATAACTTTGAGGTAGTCAAAAACTTTGTCTACCTAGGCACCGCTATCAATTCAGACAACGACACCAGCGCTGAAATCAAACGAAGAATAACTCTTGCCAATCGCTGCTTCTTTGGGCTAAGAAAGCAATTGGTAAACAAAGCCCTCTCTCGAACAACTAAACTAACGCTTTACAAGACCTTAATCGTCCCAGTCCTGCTATATGGCGCGGAGGCATGGACATTATCAAAAGCGGATGAAGCTGCTCTTGGTTGCTTCGAGAGGAAAATTCTTCGTGTGATTTTCGGTCCCGTCTGCATAGATGGTGAGTGGAGGAGGAGATTTAATGACGAACTATACGGGCTGTTTAGCGACATCGACTTAGCCAGAAGAGTGAAGATCCAACGATTGAGGTGGCTAGGTCATGTAGAGCGGATGGAAACCAATGCTCCGGCCCGAAAAGTCTTCGAATCCACCCCCGAGGGACGGCGCAGTAGAGGAAGACCGCGACTCAGGTGGCGCACGCAAGTGGAAAGGGACCTCAACCAACTATGCGTGCGAAACTGGAGACAGCTAGCTAAAGATCGAGCTGGCTGGAGACGCTTGTTGGTTGAGGCCCAGGTCCACCCCGGACTGTAGCGCCACCTTAAGTAAGTAAGTATCTGCATATTCATTGCCCGCAATTCCAACCTGGCCTGGTGTCCATAGCAGCTTTATCTTCGTTTGTGATTTGATGAGGATATCACGAATTTTGGATGGGGTTATAGAGTCGTTTTGTGGATTTGCGACGGCTTTTATAACAGACAGGCTGTCGAAGCAAATAACCCACTTACCTCTTGTTTGGGAATATTTTTTAGCGGCGTGGAGTATAGCTACTGCTTCTGCGGTGTATATGGAGGCGATGTTCGGTAGGATGCCTTGCGAAATGATCGAGCCTTCTTGATTAACAACTGCATAGGCTGTGTTGTCGTCTGTTTTGGAGCCGTCTGTGTATATAAAGTTCCATAAAAGTTTCATGGATCTCATTGAATCGAGCTGTGTATACAGTATTGCTAGTTGTGTCTTTACGTAGTACGTGCAGGTCCAGAAGTATGGAGTCCCCATGGAGTGACCATGGTGGATATGTAGGCGTAAACTTAGGTAGAGGTAGATCTATTTGTTGTCCCCAACGTAGGATGCAGTGGATTGCGGAGGGGAACCTTCGATTATGACTGTGGGTAATGGCCTTAGCTGTATCTTGGTCAATTATCGATCCAGTTTGGAAGTGGAGTTTCGCACAATCAGGTCCATGTCCATCAGCATCCATGAATGTCAAAGCCGAGAACAAACACGTCAAAGAATTATAGCGGCCGAATTTAAGGAAATCGGTGTCAAACAACTACGAGTAGCACGAGCTGTCTGCACTCTCATCCACTCTGGACACAATTTCCAAGTGTATCCAAATGACACTCGTAGATACGTCTGTGACGGGATTACAGCAGCCGCCTTGACAGTCATTCTTTCTCGGTACATACCAAACTAATCAACTTAACAAGCGCCACTCGAGGGTCAAGGGGAATGGTGGGAAGTTAGCGACTAGAAACGCTTATGTGTGCACTTGCTCTGTCTAAGTCCATTGGTTCATATGCGAGGCATCACATTTGTACAGGGACATCTTGAACGATTCGATAACATCGGATCGTTGTGACAGAGGATGTTCGCAGTCCCCGACTGGGACGGAGAACGGGAAGTCCGCAGAAGGGAAGTAGCAAGAGGCGATTCTATGAGTTAACTAAACCAGATCATTTAACTTTCGGTTTATTTTTGAAAAACTTCTTGTCATTACAAGAGAACTAGAAAACAAACTCAGATTCCCCCGCAAACAACGACCACCGTCAGAGCTGTCCCAAGAACTCCACCCAGAGACACACCCTCAGTCACATTAAATTCTGGCAAGTCATTGTGAGCTAGGCGAACCAGCGCGGCGAACTCCCTCCGAACGTGTTTAAGACTGATGAACTCCTCACCGTCTTCTCAGACCACTCCAACTCATGTATTCCCTCTAACCTCAAAGACACTCACTCAACCGAATGGTTTGCAAATAAATTTAAAACATCCCCCCGCTTCCGCCACATCATCATCAGTCCAGCTCCGGATTAGACATGCATGTCCTTCTAGAGCTCACCGAAACCGAGCTCTGAAGATAACTGAATTCATAAATTATTGAGCGGAATTGTGTACAACATGCAACATGAGCGTAAACACGTCTCCTTCCAGCACCGCAGCGGGCGACAGAGACCGAGCATTTCCCATGTCGGAAGTAATCAACTGACAAGGAGTAATTTCTTTCCCAAGGAAGGAAATCCGTCTCCTGCCTATCATCTGTGCCAGCCCCACTCCTCCCCGGCCAAGCCGCACGGACTCCGTGACGGAATCGTATAAATATAAATTAGAAAATATTTTCACCTGGCAGAGGGCGGATGAGAGGAGCAGGATAACGCCGCCGTTTGAATGGAAGCTGTAAAGTGTTTTTTTATTCTCCGTCTTAGGTGTACACTCAAGCGGTTCAAATCGTGCGAGGAGTGGGGCCTGTCTAAAGTTGTGCAACGTTTACGGCTTTCGAATGACGGCCACGGGAGCGAGTTGCGGCTTGCTGTGGATTTAGGAAGACACGTCAACTACCTGTTTGCTCTTGGCCAAGGAACTTAAGACTGCTTGGGGAGTATGAGGATGCGAGAGCGTCATAAGCCTGACGTTTGTCAGTCGCTTGGTCTCTGCATTTTTAACACTCTCTTGATGGGATGATGTGGGGGTATGTTCTCTGAAAGGCGAACCCCTTTCCTCGGCCAAGTGGAGAGAGGTATGAGCCTTCTTAAGGGCTGCCTGAAGTGTGGCGTGTCATTTTATGTTAGACGGTGGTTCTTGAGGAGAATCTCTCGAGAGTTTGACACACTGACTGATTATTTGTCGGATAAAATTGAGGTTTGGTGTCATCAGGATGCAAAATATTCAGTCGGCAGCGGGAATTCGGAACGAAAGCGGTGGCAAAAGGGGGTGGCGAAATCGGGGAGACATTAGAAGATCGAACATACTCCGTCCAAGGAGATTGAAAACGAATATCCTGTGGAGTCCGAATGGATCATTTGTCAATTCCACGGAAACCACACGGTCTAAGATCGGAAAGCAAGTGAATCACTCGTGAAATCCCGTGTGAGTAAAACTAGTTTTGGACCGGATTGAATGCCAATTCTTTGGGCGGTGCAGCTCACGCTAAGCAGGTTGTGCTTGAAAAGATAGGAGCTGTCCGAAATCCCAACTAGCATGCCTTGAAGGCCCCAACACGTACAGCTCAAGATCCACAGAAACGGCTGTCCATGATGTAGTGCTTTGAAAAAGCGATAAGCTACGAGGAATACGCGATGAGCTAGCTAGCTTTATAGACTTAGACGAGGCCTTGTTAGCCAAGCTAGCTATAGAACACTTTCTATGCCAATGGATCGTCACTCTACTCCACATTTGGCGCACGCAAGCAACGAGAAGTTACACAACCAAATTCGTGAGTAGAGTAACAGCCTGGCTGTTCCCTGGCTTAAGACTAGATAGGGGAGCAGTCGAAGATTTAGGATACGCGGATGATGTGGTGATTCTTTCATCAGGTCAGCTGCCGGCTGTGATCAGTGAGATCATGGGGGGCGCAGCACGCCCCAAAGACAGGTGGCGGAGTCGTTGTGGGTGTCAGGCAGACCGGTCAAATTCCAGTGTGTCCCAGGCGGAACTATTTGCAATCTGGGAAGTCTGTCGCCGAGTTATACTACACACAGAGATCTTGATGATGGTAATAAACTAATGACCCACTCATCATGACATCGCTAGATTGGTGGCGGTCTGCACTGTACGATAGGAGATCATGTCGACGAACACAACAGTTGCAATAACACAGACTTCAAATAACATAAAAAGATGCCCTGGGTGCTCAACCACACGAGGGTTTACCGAATCGAGAAAGCACACGACCAGGAAATGTCTCATGCTGTAATTGAATTGATTCACGGACTGTATGGCATGCGTCACAGTCTTGTTGAAAGCACATGTTGGCCACAATAGTCTCAACCGATTTGTGATGTCAATCGTTTCTGTGTGGGTCCCAGCCCAAATTCCGCACGAAACAGTGACACATTGTGGATGCATTTGTTTTTTGATAAGCGCGGGTGGGTCCTCCGAGCCTGAATTTTTCAAATAATCTCTGCACAGTTGAGGTGAGTTAGAACACCATATCGTGACCAAGTTTTGCATACAATTTTCGAACTGCTTCTATTATTTTTGAGATATAGAGGACACGTTGTTGTGTGACACTCCATTTTTACTAACCCTAAGCCAGGTGTCAAATTGTGTTTTCAGGTGTTTTAGACTTGCCAACCATTAAATGCACAAATGGCGGCAAATTCAAATATTGCGTTCATTTTTGGAACACCTTTTATATGCGAGTATAAAGCAAGGGTCCGAGAATGTATCCCTGCGGTATTCCTCTTGCTACATTCAAATAATTCAAACATCGTTCTTCAGAGGAACTGCACACATAACTTAAAGTGAGGACAGTGTACTTCACTTTCACCTAGTGGAGAGCTAGTCAGAGATAATGGAGGAAGAGATGTGAAACTTCTACGTTTCTTGTCCCTCAGATTTATCTGACAGGCGTCTGTGAATACGTGTGAGCTAAGCGAAACTGATTACTCCCGCCTAACACCATTGCCTTGCTCTATACCCCTAACAGCCTAAGAGTACAATCGTCAAAATCTGATGTGGACTGGGGGTTTTCCACTGGAAGCCGATTATCTCCATTATCTCTGGAGCTAGTGTTCATTGCTCTAGATATTATGTCTAAGGACTCTAGCTGCATCAGCCATTAAGGGCATTATTTGTACCAATAGTAGACGGTTAGTTAGGCAGCAAGAGCTCCGTGTGTCTAAGCGGAGTGCCTCAGCTGGTCCGGTTGAGGCTGCAATATGTGCCCTACCACTCGTGCCTAAGGCCTCGACGATGGCTTAACGAAGCATCTTTCCAAGCACCTGTTCCGGCTCTCTTCGATTCACAAAGCAGGCTGGTGTTGAGTATGGATCTCCAAATCCTGTACAAATACCTTTAAAATATCCTTTCAAGAATTTTACCGGACAGCAAGTCACATCAAAGTCCCCCTACGCACTTCACGATTTTGGACATTCAAACTGCCTTTTTTCGCATAATTCACCGCTCACATTGTTCCACGACACTTAACCACTTAACCAACCACCAAACGAAGTCCGCCCAAATCCTCACGACATCCCCATCGTCTGTCCCCGTGACTGCATCTGGTTTTGCTCCCGCTAACTGTGATCGCTATACGGTCTCCATTACCAACCACATAACCTCAAACGAAAGTACCTATGCAACCGGCCTCCCCTCGGATTTATCAGTTTGCCGAATATTTTTTGCCGGTTTCTACTTAAAGGATAACAGATTCCCAGTGGCCCTTCTAAAAAAAACAACGAAAACGAATGAATCCTGTTTTTGGGACTTTAGACAATACCGCCGCCGTGGCAAGACACCAGTCTCGTGGACATGTGTACAAATTTTGGAATTTTCGGTTAAGCCGATTTTCAGATAAAAACCACAAGAACGGGAACACATTTTTTGGCAGAAGTATTTGTCCTGCCGTTTAATTTTTTTGCCGGGTTTTTGGCGATGTTTATGCATGCGGTGTGGCCGTCCGATTGGTGGAATGGCATAGGTGGGTGGGTGAAGGCTGGCACATGCTCTAGGCGAGGACAAGCGAATCCGCTTTCGTTGTGGTCTCTTTTTTTTTTTTTTTTTTGTTTGTGCCATCCACGAGGCAGCATACTTGATACGCGGCGACCACGCAAACAGATCTTTGGGAGGCTATAATGAACAAGTTAGCGGATTGTGGCTGCGGCGGACTGCATTAAATACTCAAAAAGGGAATTCAAAGGGGGCTTAGGACAACGGCGATGTATGGAAAAAATTGGTACTTAACTGGATCTGATAAAGGGAATGTGTGAATTCGGATTCTCTGGAAGAAGTGCATGGTCTGCTGGAGAGGAAAATTCTGCAAGCGAGCCAGGAGGAGGAGTGAATAGTGCTGACCCGCTAAACGCGTTCATCAGTGACAACCCTCGTCAGAGAGACTGACGAGGATAAGCTTACTCCTCAAACTATCCGTGAAACTCGTTTCGAATTTCCCAATGCTGCCGGAGAACAACGTCGACGATTTCATAAACACAAATCTGGTCTTATTTCCCATAACCCGACATTGAATGTGAAACAACAAAGCAATCCAACTCCTTTTCGCCGTTAGTGTTGGACTCCGCCAAGGGTGCGTCTTGACACCTCTCCCTTTCGTAATACGTATGCACTGGGTCTTGCAGCGTGTCGAGGCGATGAATGTTTCACATTGGGAGAGTTGCGGCTATGTCATCTTCTGTTTGTAGACGACTAAGTTATCCTCACATCCTCTTGGAACTCCAGTGCGCTCTCAATCGATTTGTGGCCATAGTGCTGATGCTGGGATGAAACTTAGCGTGAGATTATGCTATTTTCAGAACGTGGTCCTTGCACATGTTCGTGAAGTCCCATTGAATCCGGTGGAGAGGCTTGAGTATCTCTGAGTCTTTTTCACGAGTGATGGCAGGAGCAATGCTGAGCTTTCCTGAAGAATTGGCCAAGCAGGATCAGATTTGAAACAGCTTGCCTGGGAAATAAACGAAAGAATAAGATCGTGAATACCAGCTGCCGTGATCAGGTTTCTCGGGATGCTGCACGCAGTGATGGGGCGGGAATCACAACGGTGACCGATGAACTCGAACACCTGCCTCTTCGACGGTCTGGTCAGGTGGCACAAGTCTCTAGGTAGACAATCCCTTGGCAGACCAGGACGAGGTGGTTGGACCAAGTCCATGAACTTGCCAGATTGTGCTCAGAGTCGATGACCGAGGACCGAGTGGCCTGGAGACATCTCGCCCGTGCTTTCCTCCCGCAACCCCTTTAATGGAACAACCAATCCATCTCCTGGCACGAACTTGCTCTCGATAGACCAAGGATCAAGAGCCAAGCAACTGTTCGAAGGGGCTCTCTATTCCGCCTCCACTTGTGGCGGTGTTCACGCGACCTCAACAGCGATCAGACACGCCTCCATGTCCAAGGCGTCATTTCGCATGTTCCATATTCTCTCCATTTTTCAGGGACAGTGAGTGTGTTATTGAATTTGGGTCCACGGGGATAAGAAAATAGTGTTATAGCTAGCTTCTACTCGAAGATTAACCACTCTGCCACCGAAAGCTTCCAATTGGAAAAATATAATTCGGACCAGCAGAGCACGCTAATGCCACTCCATACAAACCGGTGATCTCGGCCTAAGGCCCTTTTGGATTCCAAAGGGAGGCCGAATCCATTTTCTAGAATCAAGCTCCTCACCTCTGGCCACCAACCGAGCTCACAGGGCGTTGAATTTCAAATTGAGTTTCGGACGTACCGAGCAGAGTGCCCGCTCCCCAGGCAAGCGAATGAGAGCATCGCATACACCGAGCTCCTGTGAGCGGTGCAAATTATGGATTATTATTACTTTTATCCTCGTGCATTTGAGTAAAACTTTTCCCACCACGAGCATACTTCCCAACCACAATAGCTGCAGGTAATGAAGCTGTAGCAAAGTTGCCCCTGTTCCCGTTTCAGCCATGAAACCACGAGTGGAAGGGGGCGCAGGAAAAAATAAACGAACGCAAACCCCGAGCAGTGGCAGAGTATTAAACTAAACAAAATCGTATTTCCATGGGATTAGTTGCTCGAATTCGGAAGATACTTAGGAGCGGTCCCGGCGGCGGCAGCACCTCCATCAAGAGTAGTCACAGTCAAGGGGTGCATCCATCCATCCGTCCGTGCGTCCACATCCATCACATCTGTACGTTCACGGACAACCGACGATTGTTGTATATCGAATTAAATACCCGGTGGAGACTGGAGAGCTGCTGCTGGCACACGATACCCACAATATGCCGAAACTGGAAACATTTTGTCCACCACCGACCACCGACCGTCAAGCGATGCCGGGGTACGGCACTCGAACGGATGTCCGGTGCGGGCGGGAGTGGGAAGAAAAATTCATTTCACATCGAAATCATAAATCCGCACTTAACAATCAACAATTCACTGTAACATGCACTCGGTCGGGGTGAGGGAGCGGCATGCAACGCCAAGGCTCCTGGTCAAGTGCGCCACACGCTGGGGGTGAGTGGGAAGTGACAGAAGTGCAGGAGCGAGCAAAGTTTTTAAACGACAATGCATACCCGTTGCTGATCTTTATTATCGACGAGAAACTTACCCGAATGCCGACACCCCTCGACATGGCCGCCAGAGTTTTTGGCCGTGCACCGTATCCACTTGGCCGCAGTGAGTGGGCATGTGTGCAGTCCACGGCAGCGGCGTATTGTACAATAGCCCGCTCTTGACAGACCGAGCAGTTTGTCCAAATCGACATGGCCACGACCAGGTTTTCGGCCAACAACACCACCACCAGCTCGGTTGCCATACAACCAGGCAACGTATTTCACAATCATAGCTCCATCATGTCGGGTATTCACAATCGAAGGACCGAAAACGAACGTCGGTTGTGCGGGGCAATGCAGGACGACCAATCATCCAGCCAACGACGACGACCAGGACGACAGAGGCACTCGTCAATTCGAAATCCCTTCGTAATCGGGAACGATTTTTGTTCCAACAATCAAAAAGCTCTTAGCAAGGATTTATTTTCGGTAATACAGCGGCGACGGCGTCAGCGTCGACTGAACTGCACACACCCATGCACGCACACATCGTCCTTCCCACCAGCGGACCGACACTGAACTCCACAAGGACTCGCCCACACACAAGCGGACACTTGGGTGGGTGGGGTGTGCTGCCGGCGCATGCAGAGTCCGTCATAACTTTGTGTTTGGGCAATTGTCGAGAAGGATCATAATGTTAATGCCGTAACACCCCTAATTAGAGAGTTTATTTGGCCAGAGTCCTGGCACGGTCGAGATGGTCCGCTCGGTTGGGTGTAATTTTTGGCTTTATTTTAGTCCGAGCCGAAGTGAAGGATATGGATGCGGATAGATAATTGGAGGTAATCGTTTTCGAGTTGACTTACGGGCTGTGCGCAGCAGTTTGTGGTCGGCGTTGCCTGAGTCGTGGATGAAATCGAGCGATATGCTGATGCGGAGCGTGTGCCTGTTCGCTGGCAGTTGTGAAGTGCCTGCTAACATCTGAGCGGGTTCAATACGTGGGCATGTGGCTTAATTGAATCGTCGAAACACACGATCGAACATCTTAAGTTTCAAATTTACTCTGGAGGACTTTCCAATTGATTGAGTCTTTCCGCTTGTCATGGAAACTTGTCAGTGATTGGTTCTCCTATCCTCCTCCGAGTGGCACATTTGAATTTGCTTACAGTGTAAAGGCGATGGTTTGTTCATCTTTTTTGCATGTACTGCCTCAAGACAGGAATGCGAAGACTTCAGGCCCATTTGCATGTTGCCCTTCTTGTCTAAGGTCTGCGATTGATGATAATGGGTCTAACCTAGATAGAGATGAAATGTTTTCCAAAACTGCAAATATCACAATTTAGAAATATTTCGAAGTTATAAAATGTGGTGGTTAAATTGGTTAAAAAAGGGCCGATGTTGAATGTGAACCACACCTAAACGTCAAGTTTTTTTCTGCATTTCATTTGACATTTCTTAATTTCAGACATACTCAATTTGAGCCATGCAAAGATACACAATCGAGCAACGCGTTAAAGTTATTCAGGCTTATTATGAAAATGGCCGTTCAAATCAAAATGCATATCGTGCACAATCGGAAAAATCGTGCAAAAATTTGAGCAAACCGAGTCTGTAGGAGATGTGAAAACACCAGTGCATGCTCGTACAGCTCGTACTGCAGAAAATATTGCTGCTGTTCGCGATAGTGTGGCTGAAGAGCCGTCCACCTCAACTCGTCGTCGTGCCCAACAATTGCACCTCTCACGCTCGTCGTTGATGAACATTATGAATAAAGACTTGCATTTAAACGCTTACAAGGTGCAATTGACTCAAGAACTAAATCCTCTTTACCATTTGAAGCGTCGTCAATGGTCAGAATGGTGGCAGGAAATGGCAACAGTGGGTGATCAATTTTCGAAGAAAATCATCTTCAGTGATGAGGCACATTTTCACCTCAGTGGATTCGTCAATAAGCAGAATTGCCGCATTTGGGCGAATGAAAAAAAAAAATCCATGAGTGATTGTCGAAAAACCAATGCACCCACGAAGAGTGACTGTTTGGTGCGGTTCATGGGCTGGCGGCATCATCGGGTCGTATTTATTCCAAAATGAGGCCGGTCAGGCAGTTACGTACCAGTTGTACGTCTAGCCACAGTCGCGTTTATGTACCAGCAAAGCCGTGCAGGCCATTTGTCCTATGAACTGTTTGAATCCAAAAAAGTATATCAATCTAAAGACTAAATACAGTGTTTTCCATTTAAGACAAATCTTGGCTTGATTTTGGAACACTCTTTGTAAATGAAATCTCAAATGCTCGCTGATGATGATTAAGGACAATCGTGTCTAGTAAATCAATCTGCGTCTGAACTCTGATAAAGGTGAAAACTGCGATTTATGGAACCTCTCGGTGTAGCACGCGGTTCGCAAGCCTCAACAGGTCGTAAAAGGACCTGATGGTTCCCTGTTGCAGTTCGATCACATTGCAATCGATGTCAGACTCTCAGATTGGAGGATAATGTCTGCAGCTTCCGAGGAGCCAGCATAGAAACAAATCAGGTGCCTGTGGACAACACCCGCAGAGGCCCCCGAAATCTTACTTGATCTCCTTCTCGTGGACATCTACGAGAAGCTTATTGCCGCGCATGCAGCAACACGACTGAGGGCATATAGACGCGCTTTGAGGACTTCGAAATTAAGCACAAAACAATAATTTCCACGAGAAAATACTGGGATGAAGGAAAGGTGTACAACTCCACTGTCACGGAAATCGACACTGTCGGAGGAAGGCACAGGCTACGGTGTACACGTCAGCTCGCCGGGGCTATCAATAGCCATGCGGCTCCCGAGCGACTGCAGTGTTTTCCAAGCTGAAGTAGCAGCTATCAATGATCGCGATAGACGGAAGATCTATTGTTGTCAGGCGGCCATAAAGGCTCTGGAAACACCATCGATTTATTTCAAGGTGGTAAAACTCAGCAGTCTGTCTCTGAGTGAGATAGCGGACAGATGCAATATTAGCCTGTGCTGGGTCACTGGGCACAAGGGCATTCCGGGCAAGAAGGGGGCGAGTCTACCACTGGCATAGGATCAGGAGACGGTGAGGCCTTAAAGCCTGCTAATGACAGATGCCATACACAAACCCAATCATAAATGGGCGGAATTGCAGGCCTCTAGCTCATCGAAAAAGATGTGGCCTATACCTTAGATCCATCGAGAGCTAAAACTCTCCTAGAATGGCAGGAGGAATATTAGCACAACAGTAATCGTAATTGCTGGCCATTGTCTAGATGGCAACCAGGCCAGAAGGCTTGGAGCGCCCTACAATGACGTCTGCAGAAGCTGCAGGGATGAGGAGGAGGAAGAAGCCGTGTTACACTATCTCTGAACTTGTCCGACCCCTGCAGAGGTAAGAAGAAAACGTATGGGCCTCAACAGCCTTAAGGGCATAGCGAGCATAAACATAGGGGACACCCTTAAATTTCTAAAGACCACCAACTGGTTATAAGTGTCACTACATACACTAATAGAGGGAAGTGCGAGTAAAGTTGTTAAGAAGGTCAATGAAGTGTTGGCGAAAAAAGGCGATGTAAGTGACAGCACAATAAACCTTAAAGGTCTAGGTAAGGCAATTCCCCGGATGAACTTCCCAGTCACATCCACCTTAGTCAGGTCTTCTTACCTGTGGAGAAATGAGAACAATGCAGTCGGGGAAGAACAAGGCGATTTGACTTCGGAATGCTCCAGTCGCAACGGACTACTGAGATCTTTACCGACCGAGTCGAGAAGAAACTCGCTTTAGTCAAATGAGATTGGAATCGGAGTTGTCATGAAGCCGACAACGAAACTTCTACTGGTGAGCTGGATTCTACGACACCACCTAAGAAAATCCATTGGTTTGACAGTGCGTGCAGGAACCCTACAAGGACCTACAGCTGTTCTAGGCTCTGCTCAGACAAGGGGAACAGAGCTCAACTACACGAGAACTAAGGCAATCTCCTACGCCAACGACGCAGTGGTAATTGGACGTGGTGACTTGATTCCTTTGTCTGATGGATGGTGCTTCTCTGGATATCTTTGTCTCTTATACGTTTTCTGGAATTCCGTAAGATTATCCACAGAATCTGCACCCACAGGGCATAGTCTCCTACAGCTCAGAGCTGTTCAGGGCCTGTAAAGCGTTCCAATATTCCTTTCCTAGCAAGGGAGCATTGGCGTGGCGTGGTAGGTCGGAACAAATATGCACCTGCAGACGCTCTCTGAAATTCACACTTATTTTAAGTTCACTGACTTGAAGTGTACACAATTGGATTGAATTACTTTACTTGCTTACTAAAGTAACTCTAGCTAGATTTGAACTCAGACCCAAGGAGCATGAGTAACGCGCCAACCCACTCCGCCAACGGGGCTGATAGTATTCAAGCTGAGAGTTTTCGTTCACATTCGGTATAGAAGTTCCATTAAATAGAAACACATAAAATAAGTCGAAGAAAAGCGGGTTATTTTTTGCATAAGAGTGCGTGTTTGAGACAGAGAGGAGCCAAGCACAGTGTAAGAGAAATCAAGGCGAGAAAACCAATTTGTTCTCAACAGCCAGTTATTTTACTACTCGACATTTCTCGGGTTACTATACTTTGTTTTGCTATCGTCTTGCGGTCGTTTTTCTTATGGGCTACGGAAATGGAGCACGTGATGTTGGAGAATAGGCAATACATTTTGCCTACAGGCATGCTGTGATGTGTGCATGTGACATTTGAGTGCGACGTGTGTAGAGTCGACATCAGAAATGTGTTATTATAGAGATGCCCAACTTCACAGCTGATTGACCCCTAGCCCACCGACGAATTTCAGAGACTTTTCGACGGTTATTCATGAACTTTTGACGGTTATTCCATGGCTCGGCAGGAGAAATAAAGTGCATGAGAAATGGACAATTTGCGATATGGAGAGGTGGGTTTTTTTTATCTACATGAAAATCTTGTTGGGACGATAATGGAACAACTGGTGAGTCGCAGTCAATCCATTAAAGTGTCCGTTAAACGGCGATGCAGCAGTCAGGTGGAATGCTTCTCGTAATCTGACGAAGTCAATTTAGCAAAATGCAAGCCGATGGTCTTAAAAAGCTGTTGGCACGGATGGGCAGTTCGCTGAAACGCAGATATTTGGGTGTACGCTGCTAGTATACTTGCACATGTAGTATGCATCGCAGGAACGTATATCTGACGAGTGGAATATCAGTGCCTACAAGAAATGATATATTTTTGATTGCAACAAGTCTCTAGACGATTAGTGAATGTTCGGCTTGTGATCTTTGGTCAATTGCTGTCGTTTGCAACGAACTGTTTTGGCACATGACTTTAGGCAGACTCCAGAAGGTAGACTACTTCTATTGGGTCTATAACTTAATTCGTGCGGTTTTCTAAGAGATGGCGTAACTTGTATTATTCCATTGGAACATGCGTTAGAAGGCTACTGTCATGTAGAGTGCAAGAACAACTAGAATTCGTTCCGAAGAGTAGTAGACTTCCAGTAAGTCTAAGTGGAGTGCATCCTCAACCGACTCGGTGTGCGAAACTGGACGCAGCTTGTCAGAGATCGCCCGAGCTAGAGAGGATGCTTGGTTGAGGCCCAGATCAACCCTGGACTGTAGAGGCACACAAAGAAAGGAAGAAGAAGAAGGTGTTGTCAGGTTGCTTCTGCCATTTCTTGAACCCTTGTCCTTATGTCTGCCAACGCATAATTTTAAAGCCGATGATTCTTTGCAGAGCACGGAGTATCGTGAGATCTTGCATTACTGAAAGCAGAGTAGGAGGAAGGGCTCAATTCCGCCTACTCTGAGCTAAAGTAGACATAAAATAGACCCTTGTTCACTTGATGACTGACCTTATCGCCGCTACCATACGTCGGGTTGACGACGCCTGTTAGAGGACAACAATTCGAGTACCTTTAATGCATCGACATCCAAGTCCGACGTCCAAGTCCATCCCTGACCGTAGACAGCCTGTCAAAGGAACCCTCAACTAATCACTTGTCAGCAGCTAGGTAAATTAATGCCAGCCACACATGTCCGAACACACGTGTCCCCACTGCTTCCGTCCACAATGGTGTCACCCCATCGCATTCATTCACACTTCATCGGAACCGAACACAAGATGTCCTGTTTGGAAAAACACAAAATTCCACAACCTTTTGGGGAACATTCGCAAATAATTCATTCCCAAGATGTGTTGCGGCTTACAGCTGGCGGAATAGGATCTTAATTTCAAATGACAACCCCAACCGAACCGCAGAGCATTACGAATCCATCAGTTCCCCGCCGGATGGTGTGTTTGATTTTTTGCTTCAGTGTTCTCATTCAATGTCCTGTTGCAGCAGACGCTGCTCGCATGCATGTCCTCGTTGCGAATGGGGACCCTTATAAATTCATTAGGATTCGTCTTTGTGTGCCGGAGACACTAAGCTCCTCTCTGCCACCGGCTGTGGGGATCGCAGTCTTCTCCCGTAGCCGCAGGGCCTCTCAAAGGACCTAAAAATAATATAATTTCAATATTTATTCAAGTGTAAAATTAAAGTAAATAGAAAATTAAGAAAAAAGACGAATACAACAGCGGACCGAAGGAATTGCCACTCCCGGGGACGTGTGTGTGCGTGTGGAGCTCGAACGGATAAATCCTTTGCCTCAATTGAAGTGGGCGGCAACCCGAACATCCTCACGCCACTGAGCACTGAATCAACGAAATCAAAAACGCATTTGAATGTTGGCACACGTTTTTCGGGTGGCGGTCGGTGTGTGCTCGTGTGTGATGGGGGTGTTGGCGGTGTTGGGGTGCTGAGGTGCTGGGGTGGTCCGACGATACCCACGAGAGGAAATGCAGATTTTCTAATGAGGACCTGCTCCATTCGAAAGAAGATAGTGTACACTGAAATGGTATAAAGAAGAGAAATTAAATGATGTACACACAAACGGTGATGCGTGGGGGCTTTGAAGTGTTTTGGATAGAATTCCGCAGGAGTTGCGGCAGCAGTGGCGTTGCCCGTCCAAGGATCGAGTTCAAAAGGAGAACAAGTGCGCTCCAAATGAGTGCGCGGTTCAAACTGATGATTAGATTTAGCTCTCGTTTGACGATTTTTAGGTCTGTTTGGTTGGTGGTTGAGAGGTGCTTAGAAATGAAGGCATTGTCAGATCAGACGGGTGGATGCAGGTGTGCGGGAACGCGAATCGGGAATTTCACTTCATCTTTCTAGTGTATGTCTTTGAATGCAGTTCGTCTGGTAGTGCCTGACATCGACAGATACGGAAGGATTTGAGGTAGTGGATCGATTGGGAAACTGATTCTAGACAAATAATGAATCACAATGGTCAGACTGTGTGTGGGTCCTAGAAAGAGGGCAACGATCATTTGAATTCCATACGACGACGTGCGTTGAACTGCATATGCACGCACTTCAGGGAGCATGACAAAAATTCGAATTTGCAGCTTGTGAAGATAATCAAGACTGTCTTTATTAACGGGCGCAAACTATGCACGATGACTCGCTCTAGCTTAACAGATCTTATTCAAATTAGAGCGAACTACGAAATGAAGCAGGCCCCTGAACATAGGCGTTATGAACTCTAATTGTGGTGTCATGTTTTTCGCAATCGGACTATCATGTCAGACAAACGAGTTTTTTTATGGTTTGCGCCAATGGATGTGGAATCTTCGTCAAGATACTGGTAACCCGTGCTACCAGCATGAACGGGGTATTTTTCTCCAGTTTCCTCGCGCCTACGTCTTAGATTACACCCGGCACTCTTCTACCACTCTTCCCGTGGAACTGCAATTAGTATTACTTCGCGGGGCTGGTTAACAATTTACGCTATATTCCGGATTGCGGCCTCTTGAGCTTTTCTTTCTGCTTAGGCCTGCCGCAATTTTAGACCAACTTCCACTATGTACGAGCAAAGCTCATTCCAACTATTCCCTGATCTTGTCATGAACGCAATCAGGTTATCGGGGCTTGGTAGATTTATCATCTGCCTCTCTTGGGCAAATCGACCGCAGTTGAAAACTACGTGCTCTGCGTCCTCTTCAACGTTTGGACATTTTGGGCACAGCGGGGGGTCCAATCACCTTTTGCCGTAGGGATCAAATTAACGGCACTGGAGTGGTTGATCCGTTGTAGTAATCAGACCACGGGTTGCTGCCTGGCAGTACAATGGCCACGAATCGTTGTCTGAGTGCTCCAGTATAGTGTTCAATAATCTCTGACAAGAAAAAATACTTCATCTCGATAAATGTGCATTTGAGGACATTAAAAATCGGTTAAGCGTGAATTTTGCCTTGAAGTCTTTCCGCTGAAATGCTCTCTGAACCGTCTGTACTCCTTATTGCTGGCTTCTTGGACCTCTTCGGACAGCTGCCCCAGTAGTAACATGGCTTACTATCGGCATTCGGCGCAGACTGTACTTGGCAGTTATCCAAACATGCGCCCAACCCACTCGCGTGCTAATGGAGAGCGGCAAAACCAAGCAAATCCTAAACTCTCGCGTGCTGTTGCTATGCATTGGATGAAAAGTGGTATAACCAAGCCAAGCCGATGGTCCAAGCACGCGCCAAGCCAAAGAACTCACGTGATGCTGCTGTGCACTAAATGATGGACGCCACAGCCAAGTTACAACCGAAGCCTAATTTCTTAAGAGCTCCCCTCCCATGCAGCTCTTTTCAGAGTTGTATTGAGGGTTCTCTCTGTTGCGCGAAGGTGGTAGAGATCTGTCCTGGGGTATTCTCTCTAAGGGAGTTTCCTTTAGGTATCTGAGAATGAGTGCTGGTTCAAGTGACTTCAATTCATTCTCTGGTATTAGGCGCCTGCCTAAATATCTTTGCCTTTTGTGGACAAGTGCCTCACAAAATCCCAGTATATGCTCTGGAATTTCATTACATTCTCCGCGGAATCTGCGGAGACCTTCTTCTGATGCTACTAGTTTCCTTAGGTGCTCCCTAAGTCTACAGTGCCCTTTTAGGAAGCCTGTTAGGATACGGAGGTTGTTTTAGCTCATCCAGATGCATACATCAAACCGCTTGACCCAACAGTTCCTTGGCCTGCTTCAAGCCATGAGCTGATTCCAGCCATCTGACCGGTTCCTTCTTTCTAGTTCTCTCTCTTTCCTTCTAATGCCACTTCTGTTTTGTTCTCTTTTTGTTGTATTGTTTTAAGTTAAATCCTGTTAGTTTTCTGTGTTAAATGTTAGAGTATCAGATGAAGACTCACTCTTGTCTTAGATTTCAAGCACATGATGCAAAGAAGTTTTAATAAATTGTGTTAAAAAAAATATAAGAGTTTAAATGGAAGACAGAATATAAAACAAAGAAAGAAAATAAATTAATTAAAAACGAAAAAAACAATAAAGGTGTTTTTTTTTTGCCATAAATACTGGCTATCTAACACAACTCAGTGGTGATATGCAAGCTTGGACTATATTTTGTGTGTAAGTCAAAAGTTTGTGTATGCTTGCAGGAGTTACGTGTTGCGACACGTTAAAGCTCTGCAACATCAGCAACAATTTAACTTGTATGCACTTGTCTTTATCTTGTCCATCATTCCCCATATTTGTTTACGTTTCAGTTGAGAAGCGTTCTTTTCATTTCTTTATCTCCACCCGTTTGTTTTTTTCAAGTCTATTGTTAACCGTTAGAGTGTATAGTCCATCTATACTAGAGTGTACAGATGCTAGGCAGTAAACTGTAGACCACCGACGAACTTACTTTTCTTTAAGAAATACATATTTTTTTCTATTCGTTAATATTCGTTTTCGCTGCCGAACGTAACTCAGGCATATAATACCAGGTATAATCCCGAGGATGAATAGTCTTCGTTTCCGTGGGATAGCTCCCAAACTTGTCCGCATCAATTTCATATTCACTCGATATTACTAAGAGTAAAATTCGGAAATGTCTGATGAGGTCGATGTTAATACCTGTTATCTCAGAGCTTATATCAGAGTTTCAAAAGAATCTTTCGAGCTGTGTTGCCATCCTTGCCATTTCCCAGCTTTTTGTTTTTGGATGTCAACAACTCCATTCGCTCCCAGCCAAAACCCTGTCAAAAAAAAGTTCGACAGATGTGGAAATGGCCTAATTGTTTTAAGCACCACTGTATGCCTGTTAAAAAACAATCACCCTTACAAAATGTTGCAATAACGGGGTCAAATAATCCCCGTAAAGGATCAAACTTGACGTGGACTTGATGACTTGATGTGGAAATAAACGGAAAACTTTGTTAAACAAAATTATGGGCTGGGCAGCTGATGGCAAAAAAGGGAAAACGGATTCTGAAAGGCAACATCCAGGGACCACTTCAAACCTTATTTCCCGGTTTGGGAATATTTTTAAAAGTCTATGCAAAGTCACTATGTACAAACAAAAACGGATAAGCCTTGGTCCTTCAAGCCAAACTATAATCACTACCACTTGCTGAGGTGGTACGAGGTTCAAACTTACCTAAAATATTTCTTAAATTACAAGCAAGAAATTAGAACAGCGTTGCTACTTACCACATACGAACATAAATACATACAATTTGACTGATGTCATTTAAGTGATGTTTTACATTTTCTTGGTGAAAAATGTTTGCTGTTTGAGATGTCACCCAACGGAAAATACAGTTTCCAACGTTAAGACCTTAGGTTTTGCCAGTCGGTTGATACCAAACGTTTGTCATTCGGACGACTTTGATTTTCGATTCAAGTTCAAAATAAAGCACTGTGCGGTGGTACAATTTTTTAGTTAAGGAAATGCAGTCAATAGAGATCGCTACTGAGACACACTGCAACGTTATTTCTTTTTTCAATTGCATGGAGTAGACATTTTTAATAGGTGGGTCCAATAAAACGGTGCCACCAGCGGCTGTGCAGAACTTCAGAGCCAATATTGAGCCAGACAGAGAGAGCTGCCGTTTTCGTCACACTATGTTCAAGCGTACGACGTCGAATTTCATACATTAATGCCTTGATTGCAAAGTGTGCCCCAGCCGTTAAATACGATTGTATGCGTTTAATTCATTCGAAGAACATTATTTTATTCTTGGCCGGCGTGAAGTAGTTAGCGTGTGATCTGTTAGCGTGACAGTCACACCATGCAGTCTACAACGTTTGATTCAATCTAGAAAGACGACGGATCACACATCAGTGTTATTCAATGGAGGTGTCCAAAGAACTCAGGTATCGTTTAGGTGTGTAGACTTAACTCCCATCCAAGCCGAGCTCTCAAAACACAAAACACTTCGGCCCCTTCTCAATTTCACAAATGGCACCGTCACTGCGATCGAGAGCAAGTCGCTATAAATGCTAATTTATTCGTTTTTCTAATAAAGATACCGGTAGTGCAAACACTTCATGGATTACTTTCGAAAAACCACCGAAAATGGCTCAAAACACACGGCAGTCGCTGTGAAAGGGTTTTTCCAGCAACTTTTCACCGGAAAATCTATACCAAGAGTGAGTTGAACCCTCGCATGTGTATCAACACCATTACCACTGGCAGTGGCAGTGCCAGCTCCAGCTCCTTCCTTGCATCGCTAACAGCATTTGCAGAGCTGATGATGTGGTTAGAGCTTTGAAATTCATTAGCACAGAACCTAAATGATTTAAATGTGCCCTGTTCTGCATTTATAATCATACACAGAGGTTTCGTTTTTAAATAATTATATCCTTCCTCCCCGGGGAACGAAGGGAGCTGCAGATGCGGTGGATGAAGCAGAGTGCTTTTTTTGCCTTTGCTTGTGTTTTTCTGGGTTTTTTTTTTGCCTGCCCTCTCCAGCGTATCCCTCATTCAACAGTGAGCAGTGAAAGAGTTCTCCTAATTTTATCTCATTTTATTTGATTTTTAATTGAAAGCATTTGGGAATGCACACACAATGTATGGCGGCCGGAGCACGAGAGGAACGAGTACCTGTGGCCGAAACCGAGCCGTGCCACGGACGGGACGATGGAGGATGGAGGATGGAGCATTAGCGGACGACCTTTCTTTTCCCCCATTTGACTGGCAAATCATCAACTACGATGGGGTCGTGGTCGTGTCTTAAAAAGGCACCCGATGCAGACTTTTCTGCAGAAGTATCATAAAAAAAGAAGAAAGACAGAAAATGAAGTCGAGGTAGAAGCTCACTGACCACTGGGTGGTGGGTGGTGGATGGTGTTCCGGAGCACATACGAAAATCAACATTAGACCCACGGGGTCAGGCACGCGGACTGCGGTCATGCCGCACAAAGTCAGACGGAACATGGCCGAAATTAATTTCGTATTAATTATACAAAATCAAATAAGGAACTTTTTGGCTGAGAAGAAGTTTAAATATTTGCCTGAATGGGTTTGCAGCTCGAATGAAGCGCAGCGCGGAGGCGGTGGACGACTGTGGACGTACATATTTAATTAGGGATACAGCGATACAGGAGGAACAAAGAAATATTTTTAAGCCTGTAAGCATGAATTCAAGTGATGATGGAAAACTCAAATTACTCTGATTAGTAAGTGAGATTCTAAGCCACCAACTTTTAAGGACTTAACTAAATCTTGCAACTGAACAATGAATGTTGTCGTTGACGGACTACGAAAGTGAGGGCACCATAATGGAAGTGCCTGAGGAGCTCTTAAAATATTCAGAGACAGACCTTACTTACGAGTACTTACTTACTTATCAGGCGAGCTATAGCTTGACGGTCCTAGGCATGCCGCCTCCAGTCATCAAGGCGGGAAGTTGTCTTGTGACATCGATGCCGGAGATTCGGTCTTTCTCTCGTTCTCTAACAAAAACTTCGGATTCGAAGACACTCTTAGCTGGAGCCTTGGTGTCCATGCGCTGAATGTGCCCAGGGCAGTGCATTCGACAGAGCCTTCCGGACTACATCCACATCTTGATACAGCTTGTAGTCTTCTCCTCCAACTTCTTCGCAGACGGGGCCACATATGGGACGTAGAATTATTCTGCCGAAGGCACGAAGAATCAGATCTGCTGTTTTGCATCTGCAGCTCCCTTCGCTGGCAAAATAAGAGCTTTTTTTTAGCATGAATTTGGTCCATCGAGTCTCGCTTCAAGCACAGCGTTGGTGGAGTTTACGTTTCCCCCGAGGTAGACAAGCTCCTCCACTACCTGTCGATCGTGATGTTCCTTATTAGAGGGTGGCGATCGCCGTAAAAGCCTCACTTGCTATGGGGGCGTGCACCGATGTGGGGTTCAACTAAGCTGAGAACAGTTGAACTGGCTTGCAGAAGATAGTGCCATTCGTGTTTACAGGTGCCCGCCGCAGTACCAGATTGATTATCTCCTTGTCGAAATTCTGTGCTGGTTTTCACGCGGCTCAGTGGTCCTTGAGCCGAGCTGCATGGTGCGTCGCGTGTGTGGTAATTTGTTGCGACACAACCGGATCGCGTGTGGTTCGGTCGTGTGTGGTTTTGGAGTCGATGAAATTGACTTAAAGTTCGCTAGTCTTCTCCAGGATCTGTCTTAAGCCACGTTACCACCGAACGAAATCGCGAGATTTCATTAAATTTCTCCAAATCTAGTAGGTTTCGCCAGACATTGTCGGGGTTTCCAAACCACTCGATTTCGTATTCAACGAAGAGGACATTCATGCCACGTGACCAAACCACCGAAGTATAGCCCTCCCCGTTCGAAGAAGGAGCTCCTTAATGTTGAGTTCCTCTCGCACTGCCGTGTTTCTCACCCTATCCCGGGTAGTAATTCCCACAACAGCACGGAGAAATCTCATCTCAGCAGCTTGTGTTCGTTTTTATGACCATAGGTGAGTGTTGGAATAAATACAGAGTTGAAAACCGCTGACTCGGCTTTGACACCAAGCACAGCCTTCCTGATTACAGATCTACCAAGCTGTTTCAAAATTGACCCAGCTTGACCAATCCTACAGGAATGCTCAGCATTACTCCTTCCACCAAACGTGAAAAAGACCTCGAGATGCTGACACTTCTCCACCTGCTGCAATGGGACTCCACTAATAAGTAGAGTGCATTGAACGGGCGTTCTGGGGATGGCATAACCTCCTCCCACATCCGGCCACACACCTATGGAGTGCGCGCTGGAGTTCCGTCGGGGAAGATGTGAGGATCACATTTAATTAATTAAAGAAAGATAATAGAGTCCCAGCTTTCTTTCCAGCCATTATTAGTCAAGAAATTATAACATGACCAAAGACAAAACCAATTTTTAACAACCGATTTAGCGAAACAAACATGTTGTCTGGGCGAATCGGGGCGGATGCAATTCTTTATATTTAGAAAGACAGTCCGAAACAGATGTAATTTGTCTTGAATTACCAAATGTATTACACCGCATGACTGGATGTCAAGCTCAAGGTGTTAGTCGGCGTTTCCCCCCGTCACAAGCACACAACTCTCATGTATACAAAGGCCATGATGTAGGACCAGGCTTCACATAAACTTGCGAATATTTGTATCCTTCTGATGGAGTTTACTCTGCTCTGTGCAGGGCACTGTGCCTAAGAAGAGAAGCCACCAACTTAAGCATAGACCCAGAAACCAGAACCGACTCACTCACCTACTCACCAACCAACCCGGAACCAACTCACTCACGAAGAAGAGGCCCAATATTTTTGAAACAGATTAAGCGGTGACTTTCACACCAGATGGCGTTGTGCCATCACAACGGTTAGCTGATTACTCCAGCTTTCTAAAACTGGTAACCACTTTTTGGAGATTTGTGGAGATTGCCACCGCGATCACGAACGTCGTTTAATGCCTTGTCTCGAAACGCCTCTATGATGTCGGTTATGCTATTGTCGTCACTAAGTCTTAAAATGACATCTAGCGTTAAGCTTATGTGGGACGTATTGTTTGTGTGACACTTGTCGTAAATCGGTCAGAAATGAATTATGATAGAGATGCTCAATTTCTACCTCTCTTACCCCTTATATATTTTTGACAATCATTTTTTATCACTGTCAAAAATCCATAAATAACTGTTGAAAAGCCTCTGAAATTCGTAAATGGTCTAGGGGTCAATCAGCTGTGAAGTTGGGCGTCTCTATAATACTTCATTTCTGGAATCGCTATTCGGAGAGTCGGCTTACTATACTAAAACGCCAAGTAAAACGACCAAAGCAGGCGATCTGAATTTTGTGAACGCCTCAAGTAGAAACATGAGTTTTCTTTGTGTTTTAACTGGAATGGTTTAAAAATGTTTTTCGTATTAAAATCGAGTCCAAAACAAATAAACCGGCTGGTCGAACTGGAGGTAAACATGAATTTAGCACGGATTTCCTCAAACATATGCCACCAAGAAAGGTTGGAAGGTGGTAGGACTAATTCTGAATAATTTAGAGGAACCTGTAAGTGTTGAAAAAAAATGCTAATTAAATTCTATAACATAATTTTGTTTAAAAAAAAACTTAACATAGGAAATGTGGAAAAAGGAAACTAAACTAAAAACGACTTGCTCGTCGTGCTGCTGCCGATCGACTGGATTGCCGTGCTGAAATTTGAAATTTGAGAAACTTGAATTTATTCGAACAAAGAACTATACAATTGATCTTATATGCTCAAAGACTAAACTATGAGAGGATGTTGGCTCAACAATAGGGGCGCAACGGATGTACAGTGTTTACAGAGCTTACAGTGTGGACAAGGTATTCGTTACATTTATTGTCATATTTAAAAAAAATTTAATGTTGACCCATGAATTAGACATCGGGCTGTTCAGGTGCGTGTGTTCGTTGTTGGTCCTCTCGGGATGGGGTGGCGGTGTTGCAGCCTATTTAGCCGCGATGCTTGAATTCGTTGAGGAATCGTTGTCTGGGAGTCGTGCTTCTCAACTCTCTGATGTCCATGTGCGGATGGTTTCCGATGTCGCGCAGTTGCCTCTGGAACAGTGTCACCAAGTATTGGTGTAGGGGAACGATGAGAGCTTCTTCGTAAAGTCTCCTGTTGCTGGGATACTTCTGACGGTCTCTGTTATAGGATTGCTGTGCTGATTGACCGGGGTGTTTATATGTTCTTCTGTGGTATATTCTTCTGTGGTTGATGATGGGTGCACATGTATCGTATTACATTCCGATACTCGAGTTTCAGGTGATCAAACTATGATTTTACTGCCTCCAGATGTTGCGGGTGTTTCCTGAATAAGTTTGAAGTCATCACGGGCAAGAGGATTGAGGATTCAGTGTGTTAACTTGCACGTCTTTTTTATATGTACTTAGCACCTGATAAATCAAATGAATCGTCAATGTCACTAAAAGAATTGTTATTCCTACAGAATTTATGAGAACTAACCCAGTTTACAATTTGAGCTTTCAAATTGAGTCAGCTTTGGAATGTGCTTGAAACATAAGCTCGAGTCGATTTAGGTTCGTGTTTCCACCTAAAAAGTGACTCGACTCTCAAAACGCCTTGTGTCGTTTTACGACTTTCGTAATGGGGGTGTGTAGCGCAAGGGAAAAAAAAAGACAATACTAATTAAATAAATAAATCTAGTCCACTCGGTCTAACGCAAAAGCACGTCAAGTGACAAGCTTTTGCGTGGTCCGCTCGATGGTCAAGTTTGCGACTGTGTTCAATGGGAGATTATTCTTAAAAAATATCTGATTTCAGAGACTGTGGATCGAGGGTTCATTTTGGCAATTGAAGATTTTCCGGATCTCTTCTGCAGTGCAGAGTGTTCGACTTTCTGAGGGAAATGTATCTTGACACTTGTCAGAACAAACTGTCAAACTTGTGCTTATGCCGAAACATGGTGTTTTTGACACTTGACAAAATAAGAGTGTTCTACCAAAGCACCGACTCTTACGTTTGTTTGAAAAGTATTTCATAATGAATTCATGTGACCAAACAAAACATATTTTAGCAAATTTCTATTTTTATTATTTCCTCCCAGGATTCTGATTTGCTTACTCTTCGACACTTTCACAAATAGTAGCCGTATTTTATAGGCCTTAAGACATCTGCAACAGAGCCAGTCTATCCGACTTTGTCTTACAGTTTTGTCGAACATAATCTAGTCCTGAAACGCGCCTACTAAATAATCACTATTTTTCTGGTGGGTGAGGTTAAGTTTAGGTTGGTTACTGACTGCCAGCGTGTCGAAGTCAGACTTAGGCCGTAGTTCCATTGTGTTACCACGCTGATCTGGTTGATCATAGTTCGCAAACCAATTAGCTAACATTAATGCTGCTTAATTCGGCCAGGATATCGAAGAAGGGTCACTTTTCCTTCGGGTGAAGAGGGCACTGTTAGGACAGAGAAGGTGCACAATGATTTCCTATACTTCCTCGTCTTTAGCGGATTAGGGCAGACCCAAACTAATGCCGTGAGTTCCAATGGCGCAATGCCCAAAGATGATGTCGACGAGTTGGTCTGCTACTTCTGATTAGGCCGTGGTACTGCATCGAATCTAAAGAAGGGCATCATTGCTTCGTAGGAGGTAGACTGGGCCATCGGACCATCTACGATTTATGTGATCTACCATTTCAGGCATTAGAAGATGTTGGACAGAGCACTGAACTTTCTACCGAGCTCGTGATATTTTTTCACAATGTTAGCAAGTTCATTGCTAGCTAAGCGTTCAATATTGTGAAGTGTGCAAACCTTAAACTTAATGTATGCAGCCGTCGATGACAGTTCAGTTTGCCGAAACAGGGTTATTGAAACCGGATCACAAATTGGACGACCTGTGGCTTACGTCAATCACTCGTTTTACATCGCATTACTAGGTTAACCTACAGTTTGCCAAGACTATTCGCTACTTCAGGCAACCAATGTCGATAGGGGATAGAATAAACAAGGTTTTAACTAGACCCGGGTAGCCGGGTGCTCGCATTTTCGAGTACTACTCGGGTACCTAATTACAAGGTACACAGATGGTTGTGGGTACCCGCAATCATCAAACTACACTGTTACTTACAATTAAATGCAATTTGTACTGAATGCATGCTAAAAAGTCAATGTAGTCCTTTTACTTTTGTTGGGCACTCCAACAATGACTTCTGTCTTCATCCGTGTTTTCCCTTTCTTTGCTGTGGTATAATATTCACAAATGAAAGTGTACTTTACTAATTTTTACGGTATTTGTTGCCCGGGTACCCGTTACCCTATAATGGCAGGTCCCCGTACCCGAACAACGACGGGTACATGTCAAGTTGGGTATTAACCGGACCCGGGTGCGCGGGTAATTCTCGAAACGGGTATTACGCGGGCACGATCAATAGCACTAGTTTTAACTTAGGGCCGAAGGTCCATTGGGGTACCACTAGATGCGACTTAGCTCCTGAGACTAGATTCATAATTAGCTGCACGTCAAATTTCAATCTCTTCCAATGCCCTGAAAAAGGAGACTAGAGGCAGAACAGAGAGATAGAGAAGAAGGTGGGGATGAATTCCGTCCAGAAATGCTTAAGGCAGTGGCTAAAGAAGGAGTTTTATGGCTCTCTCGTGTCATTAAAGTTGCCTGATGAGACACCTGGCGATTGGCAAACAGGGGTGATTGTCCCACTTTTCAAGAGGGGGACAAAAGAGATTGCTCCAACTATAGGCGCATATCTCTCCCAAGTCTCCCCGGGAAAGTCTACCCTAAGGTGCTGGAAGCCAGTTCTAGAGCAGTGAGGCTTTCGTCCCTGTAGAAATACAACCGACCAGCTTTTCACTCTATGAATGGTACTTGAGAAGGCTTGGGAGTATGCCGAACCCATCTACAGTTGTTTTGTAGATTAGAGTCCCTCGAGGTAAACTCTGGAGTGTTTTGCAGGAGTATGGGATTGATGGCCCTCTTCTGAGGGCAATTCAGTCTCTATGCACAAACTGCAGCAGCTGCGTTCGGGTAATGCTGCTAAATCAACACCTTGCACCGCGGTCGTTGGACTTCACCAAGGGTGCGTCTTGTCACCTCTCCTTCTTATTGTATATATGGACTGGATGTTGCAGCGCAGCCGAGGCGTGGAATGTTTCACATTAGGAGGGTTGACGGCAAGTCATAATTCTTTTTGCAGATGACTTAGTGATCCTCAAATCTTGCGGACGTATGTGCTGATGCTGGAATGAAGGTTAACGTGGATAAATCGGAGGTTATGGTCATTTCCAGAACGACTGTTTAGTGCACTCTACTGGTTAGTGGAGTCCCATTGAAGCACGTGGAGAAGTTTAAGTTTCTCGGGGTCTTTTTCACGAGTGATGGAAGGAGTAATGCTGAGCTTTCCTGTAGGATTGGTCAAGCTGGGTCACTTTTGAAACAGCTTGGTAGATCTGTAAACAGGAAGGCCGTGCCTGGTGTCAAAGCCGAATCAGCGGTTTTCAACTCAGTATTTGTTTCAATTCTCACCTGGTCCTGAAATTTGGGTAATGACCGAAAGAATAGCGAATACAAGCTGCTGAGATGAGATTGCTTCGTGCTGTTGTGGGAATAACTCACCGGGACAGGATGAGAAACAAGGCAGTGCGCGAGGAACTCAACATTGAGGAGCTGCTTCTTCGAACGGAGAGGGATATACTTCGGTGGTTTGGTCACGTGGCACGAATGTCCCCTACCACACGACTTCCGAGGCAGGCGTTGAATGTGAGTCCATCAGGAAGGCGACCGCTTGACAGACCCTGGACGAGGTGGTTGGACCAAGTCCAAAAACTCGACTGGTTACGCTTGGGCATAACTCCTGTTAGAGAGTTAGAGTCGATGGCGAAGGATCGAGTTACCTGGCGACCTCTCGTGCGTGATTTACCCCCGCCACCCCTTTAGTGGTGCATGTGGGTCAGAAGATGCTGATGATGATGATGAAGGAGACTAGTGCAGGCCAGCTACAGGGACGATGGGATGGATTTCCCTCAGGCGGCTAGTCACTCATAGTTGCAGATACCCATATACCCCATCTTTCGTTCAAGGAAGAAGGCTCACATATGTTGGCAGTCTTGTAGTCGTCGAGTCTCTGGAAGCGATATATGTGTGATTTTTCGGATTTTCCTACATTATGCAGAGGACGCCATAATCATTGCGTTCTAACATGGCTGGAACTGCAATGAGGTTTTTCAACGGTTTCTGGAATCAAATAAGATCGTTTAGCCTCTCTCCCACGTAGTCTACACTTACGGTGTAAAATGCACTCCTGTTCAAAACGTTATGCTTCTGGGCCCATTCCTGCTAGTGAATCTGGGGCTGTATTCAGCCGATTCCAAGACGCGTCGCTGCTGAAGACTAAAGAGACAAAGACCGGACGTTAAAATTTCCGGTTAACTGGTGGAAGCCTGACACGTATTTCTCTTTAGAATAGTCGAGTTTCTTGTTTTTCATTTTAAGACGGTCCCTTCTCTTGAGAAGAAGACTTGTAATGATGTGGGTATTGTTGGATATTTGGGGCGACTGCGTTTGCCACAAGAACACCTCCTCAGCGAAACCATGGGGAACTTCAAGTCGCAGCCTCATGAACCTCAGCTTCAGAGTCTCCTGAGACGTGAGCTACTGCTCTCGGCTTCACAGAGCTACCCACTGCAGTGCTGTTAGTTCCAGAAAACAACAGATGCCTTGTCCGAAGCTTCAACTGGACCCACTGCCAAAGAAGAAAACTATCAAAACTTCCGAAGAATCCATTCACATTCCCCGAAAATGCCGCCAGTTCGGAAGCCAGCGCAGCCAAAGTCACCATGGCAATGCTGGCGAACGAATAAGACACCTGCATTCGGCTCCCACTAGGATCTCCGCCTTTTTTCCAGCATGAGCATTATTTTTATTTTCTTTGCATTATAATTCCAGGACACAGGGGATTATATGGGAAAGGCTTGATCCTGCGCTGTGCGCTAACTCCTCCTCCTCTCAATCACGTGGCATTGTGCCACACACAGGAACAGCTGACTTTGTTTTGGTTCCAGTGACAACAAACCATGTGCTTTGGTCGCTTTTTTCCTGTTCGCCTTATATGCTGGAAGGACATGCGCACGCCGAATTCGAGAGCGGTGTACATAGGCGGCAGAGCGCAGCGACGCGAAGATGGCAACGCCGTTAACGAAGATGTGAAGCAAAACAAATCAACCACGTGGCAAGCGACGATGTTGGTCCTGTTGTTGTCATCAGGTGCTGCTGAAAGTAATTACAGGGGGCGGGTGGATTCTGTGTGGATACTCTGCTCAGTGACAGTCGTGAGATAGGTCAGGGATGACGTGCATGTGTGGAGCAACTCCGAAGAGCGGCGCATAGGTCTGACTGAACCCGATGTCCTGCTTGCTCGTGTTCATTAGGGGATCTCGGCCATCCCCCACTCATCCGCTCGGGCAGAGGCAAATCGAGAGGAGATACAAATTTCGTCGGACTCTTCCGTTTCAATCAACTGAGATGCCCCGACTGGCGAGCGCGTACCTGTTATGCTTCGCATCCTCACCTTGGCGCATGCTCCCGAGTGCAGAACATTGAGCGATGCCCTTGCAAGAGATGTTTCGATGGTGTTGTGTTCTGCCCGAGCCACTGCATCGGCATCGGCATCAGCATCTTCAACTCAACACATGCCACGTTGTCGTGGCCGATGTGTCCCGTTCTGGTGCTGCCGCTCTGCACACTCCATTCCGATCGGCATCTCATGTGGTTATGAGAGATGATTTCCATTCTGGGCAACATAATATATACATCCCTTCTCTCCAGGACCAACGAAAAACTACCAGCCCCAAAATAGTGGCACCAACCAGCCACAGCATCACTCTCTCTCTCCTGCATAGGTAGGTACCATCGTACCCGCCGTCGCCGCTGCCGTGTGGAAGTCGGTCAAAACAGAAAAAAAAACAACAACACGAAAACACACATAAAACAAGGATATATCGCTCCTCGTCGTCGCATAGAGTCGAGGAGTGTAGTGTGCCGGCCTTACCGTGTGTACCCTACTCTACTCTACGTACACACATTTATCCTTTGGCAACTGTATTTAAAAGACCATCTTATTCGAGGAAAACGGGGGAGCAGCGTTCGGTTCGGTTTGGTTCGGTTCAGCCAGCCGTATTCAACCCTCCCGTCGTCGTACTATTATATAAAAGGCATGTGCCTTTCCTAAATGTTTTCAGTTTTCGGTGGAATTTGCATGCAAAATTTTCGATATTTTGCAGTGTGCTGCTGCTGCCGTTTTCGAAGTGTATTTTTTGTGGACTTTGTGTGTGCGAAAGGTGACTGCTTCACGGACTCCTTTCTGTGCTCTGTGCTCGGATTTTGGTCTTTGGCTCTGGCGGTATTTTGTGTTGCGATTTGAGAAGTCTTTTTTGTTTGTACCTCGAGACTTTTAATTGAGCGCGTTCGATTTCCATTTGTGCGTAGAATCCCTTCAAAAACATGTTTTGAGACACAAGAGAAAAACAAATTCTTTTTTCGACTTCGCTTGACGCGGCATTTCACAAGGGAAAGCAGGAAAATGGCGGGAAAGTAATTAAGAAAATCTAAGTGGCATTAGAGAGAAACAGAGAAACCGAGTACTGATTACCCCTTATCCGCTTATAGTCGGTTGGGTGTTCATTTTTGCGCAGTCTTTTAGTTCTTGGTGAATTTGTGTGTTGGGCGGATTTTTTTTTTGTTCGTGCTCTGTCTTGTATTTCTTGCGTGTGCTTGTGTCGGTGTTAATGGGGGGGCGGGAGTTGATGAAAGAAGAAAGAGCACTTGCACTTGTTTTCGAAAGAAAGTGATTTGATTCTTTTGCTTTGTTGTTTGTGATATTCCTGGTGAGAGATACTTTTATTCTGTGGGACATACCCACGTGCGGATTGGCAACGAACTGCTGTTTCGAAAATATTCGGTGAGTAGATAAAGAGTTTTTATTTACTGGAAAAATATCATTTTTGCGATGTGCTCCAAAATCGAGTTGACAGTGTCTTAAGTTGATATTACGAATCAATTTGATTTTCGACGTTGTGTGTCGAAGGGGTATGTCGGAAACGGTGTTTTCGAAATGCCTGTATTTCCAAAAAATCTCTGCATTTATTGAAGGCTTTATTGGTGTAAGTAGCCGATATTTGGTGTGCAATCGGAGGAGGTTTGGTCGATCAATTGATGGATAAACCATGTCCTTGACAGCCATTTAATTAGAAAAAAAAAAAAATCGCATGAAACCCAGATGTATTAGGACAGCTTATTGATCACATTACTCTACAATAGAAACAAATCATAAAACTTATGTACATAATGTTTCGATTTAAGATTATTCTGATTTTTGGAGTACATTTACTAGGGTACCTGTATATGCTTAAAGATGCATCTACTTTCCGCGAAATTTTTGAAAACAGTTGATGTATTTGTTCCAGCATCTTAAACATGGTTTCAAAGTCTCCTTTGACGATCAGTAGATCCCCAAATAAATAAGCTTTTAATGCTCCCATGGAATGTACCTGATTTGACACGTCAGGAAATTGTAAGGACATAATTTATCCAAGCTCAAATATTAAAATATTTATTGTTTGAACTATTTTTATTTGAATTATGCAGAAATACACTCAAAATTGAACCAGAAAGCTGTGTCTTTCCAATTAGTTCACTATTCTTTTTTTTTATTTTATTTATTCACCAAGGCTTTTTTTCCTTGAGCTTCCTTTGACATTCATTATATAGAAGTTCACTATAAGGAAGTTCAAGTGCATGATGATAAATAAAATTAGCCAAATGATAATGTGTCTTTTTTTCGCTGGCACGTTTTTTTAAATACAAATTTGGAAGAAAAGAAATCGTTAGTTTATTTATATATTGTGTCGAATCCAGTGTCAACTAAATGGAACTAGAAATGTTCCCACATTTTTCTGTTTGCCAGTCTCCTCTTAAAATGCATTAATTTGTTCCATTATATGGGTGGCGCTACAGCCCGTAGATGGCCAAGGTCTAGCTCTTCAGCAACCACTCGTGTTGTGCGTGCTATTGTTCTTTCACGAGTGGCAGGGACCTACAGTTCTATGCCGACTCCGAACGGCCAATTTTTGCTTGCCAGTCTCCTCTTAAAATACATTAATTTGTTCCATAATATAATAAAATAGGTGGCGCTACAGCCGACTCCGAACGGCCAATTTGAGAAGCATTTGTTTTAAAAATTTTCTCTTTGAGTGATTTTCAGTGACTCGAAAGAGGTGGGAAGCGAAAATTATTTGTGGTCGTACCGGGAATCGAGCCTAGGCACGTACATAGGTCCATGTGTCCTACAAAGGCCACCACCGCCGCCATATATCTGCTTTAATTAGTTAAAATGTCGGTACTAGTGAGTTTCCAGTGAACAAATTATTTTTATATTGAAATACAAAATTCATTTTCAAAAGTAGTTTTCCGAAAACATATTACAATTAATTATATTATAAATTATTAAATAATATATATATATATATATATAATTATAATATATAATTTCATTACAATACAATATAAAAATAAACAAACAATTAGAATTGAATAATTTTCGAACACCAAATTTTGTCCGTTATATATTATTATGTAACTTTTTCTGATTTCAGATTTTATTTTTAATTACGTATTTAATTATCGTTTGTTTCTTTGACCGACATCTTTCTTTGAATAAATTTAATTATTTTACTGTTAAAAGTTTCACCAAATTTAACCAAATTTGCTCGCTAAATATTGTCTGTGAGAATGGGTATCCTCCGTCAAATCGAGGAAGTCTATCCTTAAACTCATTTCTTCTCATTTCTCTGTTCACTGTGTAATCTGACAAACTCCGTGCTTCGAACTAGGCTAGGTTTCTATTAGTTCGAATGACCCAGGCTGCACTGTAATGCAATTCTATTAAACATAAAATGCCATTCCTAAATGGTTTAATTTTTCGTCCTGAAAATCTAGGCTCATGGTTAGGACAGTGTAAAGAGAAGATGAGTTCAAAGGTGAACCTACCTTTAGTGTGTGCAAAATATGTGCAGCCATCTAGGGTTGAGTATTGCATACACACGTACAGCTCAGATATCGCGCTGAATCTTCCACAAATCATTCTCTCTCGAAACTCAAAGACTCATTAAAACACAAAGTCGGCTAACTTCCTGCTGGCAACGGAGAGGCATGAGGGCATGGAGTGATCTCGTTGATTGTTCATTGTACATGGATTAGCCCATGAAGCTTTTTAAGATCTTCCACAGTTTGAAGTAGACTCCAAACAGTCGCAGTATAATTCCCAAAGCCAACCATAGGCCACGAAAATTGTCAGTGACTCGAGAGGTCACTTCTATATAATTGCCTGCAAGGAGTTAAACTGACACACCCTCCAATAAACCATTACACATGTGAATAGTAAATTAATTGCTAAAATAGGCGTATTTCAGACAGCAGAGAGACAGCAGAGATTTCAAAATCTGCACGACTCCAAAATTGTATCCTTAGCCAGTGCTGGGGCATGCAAATTTTCACACAAGAGTGAATGATTTAAAAATCAGCGTGGAAGATGTTTTCATGTACTCGTGACACAGCTGTCAGTTTGCCATATTCACCCTTCTTGCGGATGGCGCCTAAGTTGATCGACTCGTGTCGTATTTTGAGTCGTGGCGGAGTGTCGTTTTTCCCATGTTCCACATACATTCCACAACACAAATGTGCACTGAAAGACTTGCATTTTGTTTCCATTTGAGTGCGTAAGTAAGTCGTCGGCAATGAAAAATAATTTTGCGAAGCACTTGGACAGCATTTTGCTGTTTATGTCGGATGATGATGAGGCACTAAGAAAAGAGGATCTAATGCGTGATCGAAGTCTAAACCATTGGATTTACCAGATGCGTACATAGAAGAGTCGGTTTTAAAAATTAAAAGTAAACCCTTATTAATTTCAGATTCAAAATGTATTTTCGGTTGAACAAGAAGGCATTTGTTTACGTACCTAATGCAGTTCAGGAAAAACTGTCTCAAACAACAATGGCTTCTTCTGTGCCAGCAATACTTAAACGCCAAGTAAAATGCTGATTTCGCATAGTCCTTGATGACTTGACTTGATGACAAAGCGTTCAACGCCAGTCACAACAAGGGTGATTAAGGACACATTTGCCTTTGAAATTGTGTAGGGAGAAGACGTTACCAAATAAGACACAGCAATAAAAGGAATAAAGGGGAAGAATTACAATACGTGGTCGATTTTACATTGGCTAGTAGATACGGTCGAATTGGCCCCATCACGAAATGGATGTAGATCTACCACAGCTCACTGGGCAGTCCCAGCACAGCAGGCACCAAAAAATCACAACACAAATATACTTAGTTACTTACAGGCACAGAGAGGGTCTGAGCCTGAGCTATAGCTGCCTTCCATAGCTGACGGTGGGGTCATCAAGACCAAGCTCTCATGCGATCGTGAAGATTTGGTCTTTATACCGGAGGCTCGGATTCGAGGACCTTCTTAGCGGGAGCATTCATGGTCGTGTACCCGATGTGATTAAGCCAGGATTTCTGCCTTTCAGACTACATCCACATCTCGGTACAGCTCCCAGAGTTCGCGATTGTGTCTTCTCCACTATTCACCTTCATCGCATACGACAGATACTAAATTAATTGATACAATTCGGAGATATTTTAAATGACGTTGCGATAAATTTTGGCAAGTTCTAAAATTTCGCTTGGCAATCCTTGTCGACGCCAGCCTAGACAAAAGAGTCTGTTGCATTTGTAGACTGGAAATTTGTCAGGTTGTCTCGTCTAAACAAATGTTTGATTGTTTCACGTCCGCTTCGGTCAACAGAATCTGTTATTCACTTGATTTGAGTTCGGCCACTAGATTCTAGGTTCTACCTGGGATTCAAAAGTCCCTGGATGGTAACTTTGATTCATAATTTGGGGCCCATAATGTAGTGGGCTAGGGTCTGGGTTCTAAGTAAGCACTCGAGTGGGAGGACCCTACAGTTTTATGTCAACTTCATACGGCCAATTTAAGAATATTTTACTCTTTGAGCATTGTCCGTGACTTGAAAGAGGTGGGTCCATGAAACGAACACTGGTCCGGTAGGGTTAAGTGCGTTGACTAATGAAAAAAATTTAAAAAGGACAGTTTTCAAATTTTTCTCATTCCCCAACAGCAGCAGCTACTTTTACTTCTTCTGCCTGATCTCTCGACTCAGAGGTGGACATCTGCCTCAGTCATCAACAACTGAGGGCTAATTTTTAAGCAATTGGAGCTACGTTGCCAAGAAAAAAAGAAACACAGGAAAATCGCTAAAGCCTTTCCACAACACTCGCAACAGACCGTACGCACGCGCAACGCTGTCGGTTGGTGTGGAAGGGCCTCTCCAAAAAAGTGATAATATATATGTCTTCCGCAGTCTGATTTTTAAGCAAGAGTCAATGGGCCAGGACCTAGGTTCTCAGCAGCCACTCGTGATGTGCGTGCTGTTGTTCTCTCACGAGTGAGAAGGACCTACAATTTTATGCCGACTTCGACCAAGTTGACTCAGGCCAGTTTGAGAAGCTTTTTTTTGTACAGTTCAGCATTATCAGTGACTCGAAAGAGGTGGAGCTGTGAAAATTATTTTTTGCCAGGAATCAAACCCAAGCAGCGAGTTTTAGTTGCCTAGCACCTACCAACAACCCCACGGTCGCTACACTTTTCAAAGATTATTTCATATAAATGTTGACCACGACTTGGTGTGTCTGGTGTCTCGATAATAAACTGCGTAACGTTGTCCTCCAACTCTGCAATTGAAGCTGGCTTGTTTATTTATCTTCAGCACGCACAAGTTGTCTACGCAAACGCACAGCTCTTGATATGTTGGTTCTTTATGCAGATGCGTAACCAATTCATGGGTACACCGCTTTCCAATTTGTTCATCCAAATGTACCGCCTCGAAAACAAGCTTGTGGTTGGCTCCGGGACTTCAGTTCTAAAAGTGACCTCAGCGAGCAACATCCTCATAGAGTGTGTTGATAAAATTAAACCTGAAATTTGATGACAGAATGGTGAACTAAATTGTAAAATAAAATTGTTAATTAATAGAGTAGTAAAATTGTTAAATTGAAAATAAATAAATAAAAAAGTTAAAAGAACAATTAAAATTAAATCAATACAAAATGTGTGCGTAATTAATTTATATACGAGTGGTTTGAGTTAAAAGAAACGTAACGAGGTTAAATCGACCATCTTGGTGGTCAATTCACCGATCCAAAGCCAGAGATAAATTACTCGCCGATCTCATTTCTCAATTGCTGCCTGCATTCTCGTGCTGTGTGGTATTAACGTCTCGCTGCGACCACATGTCGGCCATGATCAACTCTCGCATCAAAGTCCCTCTCACCGCAAAACCAGAAGCTGCGGCAGATCGTTCGGCTTCCCTTCTTGCACGTGTGGTTTGTTCAAATGTGCCACAGAATACTACAGGTAGTACAAACTACGACAAAGCTAAGTACGATGTCAACGGATTTGACAATGATTTCTCATAAAAAGTGAACCGGTTTTATTAGTATTAGAGGCGATTTAAATTTAAAAAATTCATGCATTCAGCTTGGCAACCCCCAGGACATGTTGATGTTAATGCGAAGCCACAGAAACCTTGAACCACTATCCCCTCCTTTTCAAGAGAGAACCAATTGTGATAAGAGAGGCGCTGTCCTGGCTCCAGAACAATGTAATATCCAAAAATCAGTCATACGCAACCATGGAAAACACCCCCTTATATGCTAGCTTCGAATTATTGCCGTGGTGTGAGCGAGAATGTACGTCGACTTGAGCACTGTCGACTGGCTTGAGTTCCCGACAAGTCAACTTTCGCAATTCACGGCTCCATCTCTCCCAATTCACTGGTAATGATCCGGGTTCCAGATATCAACCACAACCCATAAGCCATCAGCAGCTAATCAGCCGGTAGCCAACCATTAGCCAGTCGTGGTTTACTGTATGGTTATCTCTTCTCTTTAGTCCAGTCGTTTTCAGAGGATACACTCAGGATAAATAATGAGAAGGTTCAGCCTCTCCTCCCCCGCTGAGAGGGCTCAGAAATACGCAAAGACAAAGCAAGGTTCAACAATCGCTGTATAACCATAGTTGCCGTAATTTCCACGAGTAGAGCGTTGCAAATTCGCGCACTAGAGGGTGCTATTTAAAGAATTTCGACATCCTTGCTTTTATGAACCATTCAAAACGTAGTCATGGTCAACATTTACATGACCTGCAAGCATTGATGATAAATGGCAAGCATTGTTTTGTAAACTCAAGTCACAATTTTGTACAATTTTTTGGGTTTACTGTGTTCTTTTTTTGACAATTAAAAACAAACGCTTTAAAAATCCTTGTTTTTGTACAGTGAAACTTCTCCATAGCGGGCATCAGCGGGACCACTGTCCGTTATGTTGGGATGTCCATTCTGAAGGGGTTGAAATACACGAATACAGTGAAACTTCCCTATAGCGGACAGCAACTCCATAAACCTTAGTGTCTTTGTCCACAAAAGAGTCTATCTGGGAGTTTGCAGAAATCTATTGACCTCATCCTACCGGAATTGACTGCATTATTTAGAGCCATACAATTGGGGATACATACCAACTCCCTGAAGGCAGGGGCAGGGACTGGTTCTATTTATTACTGTTTCTATAGATAAAGTGAGATGAGTTGATAGAAAAGTGAGTAAAACTGATTGATGTCCTTATTAGAGACCGGATAGAATTGTCCAATTCTTTAAATTCAAACCAGTTTGCATATAGGTGACCTTCACGATCTCGTTAAAAAGATAGAAAGTACACATGACTCCAAAGATATTGCCCTATGTGCTATATCGAGGGATCTTCCGATAATACCGGTTATGACTCGATCGCAATGATGATCAGCAGTCGAGATATCTACCAACGAAGTCGTTCAATCACTTTCTCTTCTGAAGGTGTGTCAGTTTCTGTAACAGTGACAAAGGGGTGTCAAGGGGCGTTTTTATCTCCTTTGTTATTATTTTATTTATTGACAAACTATTAGCAGATCTTGACAATATCGCCTTCAAGCCAGATGGTTATGCCAGGATTATTTGATCCTAAGTATTTTCTAAGCACTGTTGGCTCTTAAGGTAATGGCCAGTGGCTGGCTGCTGCTGGGTGATGACTAGTGGCTGGTGGCTAATGGCTTCTGCTGTGTGGAGACTGGTGGCTAGCTGTTGCTATCTAATGGCTGCTGGTTAATGGTTGGTGGTTAGCTGCTGCTGGGTGATGACTGGTAGCTGCTGGCTAGTTGCTGTTGGTTAATGGCTGGTGGCTAGCTGCTGCCTAATGGCTGGTGACTAGCTGCTGCTGGTTAATGGCTGGTCGCTAGCTGCTGGGTGATGACTAGTGGCTGCTGGCTAATGGCTTGTGGGTAGCTGCTGCTGGCTTATGACTAGTGGCTGCTGGCTAATGGCTTGTGGCTAGCTGCTGCTGGGTGATGACTAGTGGCTGGTGGCTAGCTGCTGCTGGGTGATGCCTAGTGGCTGTTGGCTAGCTGCTTCTGGCTCATGCTTGGTGGCTAGCTGCTGCTGGGTGATGACTAGTGGCTGGTGGCTAGCTGCTGCTGGGTGATGCCTAGTGGCTGTTGGCTAGCTGCTTCTGGCTCATGCTTGGTGGCTAGCTGCTGCTGGCTTATGACTAGTGGCTGCTGGCTAATGGCTTGTGGCTAGCTGCTGCTGGGTGATGACTAGTTGCTGTTGGTTAATGGCTGGTGGCTAGCTGCTGCCTAATGGCTGGTGACTAGCTGCTGCTGGTTAATGGCTGGTCGCTAGCTGCTGGGTGATGACTAGTGGCTGCTGGCTAATGGCTTGTGGGTAGCTGCTGCTGGCTTATGACTAGTGGCTGGTGGCTAGCTGCTGCTGGGTGATGCCTAGTGGCTGTTGGCTAGCTGCTTCTGGCTCATGCTTGGTGGCTAGCTGCTGCTGGGTGATGACTAGTGGCTGGTGGCTAATGGCTTGTGACTAGCTGCTGCTGGGTGATGACAAGTAGCTGGTGGCTAATGGCTTGTGGGCAGCTGCTGCTGGGTGATGACTAGTGGCTGGTGGTTAGCTGCTGCTGGGTGATGACTAGTGGCTGACGGCTGTGGCTTCCTGCTGCCGGCTAATTGCTAGTGACTAGTTTCTGCTGGCTAATTGCTGGTGCCTGACGATTGGTGGCTGTAGCTCGTGTCTTGTAATGTCCCATGGTCGTTGTTGGCTGGCGTTTGTCTTATTTTGGCTAATGTATTAATAGAAACTCGAGCAAGTTAGATTAGCAAGCGACCGCCAAAAAGGTTTCACGATTTGCTCTGCTTCCAAGAGGCTCCCTTGACCGAACAAACCCCTTAATGAATCATTGTACTCAAGGAGTCACCACGGAGTTAAAAGCGCTACCCCTTGAATTGCATTTTAGAGAAGATGTAAAATGACAAGCAGTCTCTGAAAATACCAACGCTCTCTGCAGTCTCATGCGACACGAACCCGTCCACCACAAGCGGCAATTGCCAAAGAACTGTGAAAAAATAAAAAATAAATAACCTCTTACAAGACCATAAATGCTTTCTTAATTGATCTACAAGTGAGAAAAAGACCGCCGTCCCCTGGCGAGTCACTCTACAAGGTCCCCAGTGTAATGATGGCAGCCAAGCACACAGAGCGAGTCAACCAGCACCGGCACCAGCCCCTGTCGTCCTCTAACAGGACCACAACCAGCGGAGCAGCAAAGCACCAGACCCAACACGGCAATTCAATTTCAAATTGTAATTCCCTCAAGGCCATAAATTATCATTTCGAAGCGAAAAGGAATCTCATAGTCCCATTCATGGATATGCCGTTCCGGGATGTGAAGTAAGGTACTAGTTGCCGATCTAAATGAATTGACTACAAATCATGCCCGGCATTGGGTTCGAAGTCCACCCCACCGCCCGAAAAGTTGGCGCAGCCCACTTTTTGCATGCACACGACCCGAACCGAATCGAACCGACTGCTGGTGCGAGTGCCAGTGCGAGTGTGTGTGCCTTTAAATTGCTGTTGCTACACCTGAGACATGGGGCTTATTTTTTGATATAGAGGCATCCATCCTGGTGTGCCCTGCGCCGGGGCCAAAAATGCTAAATGAGACCTAGGCGAGAGGTGGGGATTGGGTGCCTCGCCCGCTTCTGTACGGCCTTCCTGAGGAAGCCTGTGTATGGAAATTAAATTATTGGTTATGAGCTGGTGGGTCGTCTGATTGTGGGTACACTTCAGTTTGTTGCTGCCGCAGTGAGTCGGTGGGTGGGCGGGGGGGCTGGTTGATGAAGAGAAGCGCAGCAGTTGTAATGATCTGCTAGCAGTCGGGCCTCCTCGGCTGCGGCTTCGACTTCGGGGTTAGATGGGAAAAAGAATAACCTTCGGAAGCATATTGCATGGCACTGGGTACTTAGTTTTAATTTATACTCGGTAATGGTGATTTGTGTGTGGGATGGATTCTCCGAGTGTGTGTGTGGCCACAATTTGCGGAGATTTCCGAAGTGAAAGTATCTGATTGCGGAGCAGAGTACGTGTTGTATGTAAATTGGATTTTTATTGCGGCCGACGATGGGCTGGGTGGTGTGAGTGAATTATGAGGCAATCGATGCAGCTACCGTGCTGTGCAGTGGTCGGTTTGCGGTGGGAGGGGTTGCGAAACGACGAGCTGGTCACTGTGCAGGAGAGTGCTGATTGTCTATTGTGCTGTGTATTGGACAATGATAAGATTGAGGAATGCACTTGTTGACTTTGGTTGCATGTGGGCGTGTGTGAACTGCAACTAGAGGACCAATGGTGGCTTCCAGAACGCTTAGAAGACGAGGCCACTCGTTAGGCATGGGGAAGTGATCATTTTGAATTTGATGTCCTAAATCCGCTGATGTTGTAAGGATCCTTAGAACACAATTTCGCACAAATCTCGATAACACCTTAAATAAGGCTGACAACAAGAACGATTCAGAGTTCGATTTCGATTCAGCTACAGGGTTTGTTCGCACGGTCAATGGCCCATGGATCTGTTATTTTCCAGGAGGTAAGCATCACGGGCACTGTCAGAGTTGAACTGACTAAAAGCACTCTTCCCATTTTTGGTTTGTCCACAACGAAGCTTCGAGTAGTTTCCTTTTCAAGATGTTTTCGCGTGTTGCATCTAGATTGTTGGAAAAGTCACCTGTCATAGCCATCCGGGCGGTCGTGGCGTTGTGAGTGGGGGCTTCGACCCCTTCGCACTTGAGCCTACGTTACCTAGGTTACCCCAGTACGTGCAACAATAATTCTCACGGCTCCACCTCTTTCGTCAATGACAATGCTGAAAGAGTCTAATAGTCTAGAAAAGGCTTCTCAAATTAGCCGTTTGGTGTCGGCATAAGACTGTAGGTCCCTTCCACTCGTGAGAGGACAATATCGTCTTGGTCCATAGACATAGGCCCTCTTGAGAGGGCCTTCCACATCAACCAACAGTGTTACGCGTGCGTACGGTCTGTTGCGAGTGTTGTGGAAAGGCTTTAGCGATTTTCCTGTGTTTCTTTTTTCTTGACAACTAAACACTAAATGCTTAAAAAGTAGCCCTCAGTTGTTAATGACTGAGGCAGATGTCCACCTCTGAGTCGAGAGAGCAGGCAGAAGAAGTTGCTCAGTTGGCTTACTATTATTGCGCTAGATCGAATGGTTTTGTACACTGGTATCGGCGCACAAAACGTCTCATATCCAAAGCTTGGCGAATGACATGGTTACAATGACCATGATGCCGGATACTTAGCTTTGATTACTTCAATCTCTGGAGTCTCAGATTGGGTGCAAAGACTGGCCTGCGTGTGTATCACCGGGGCACTGAAGAGCACTCCGGGGGATGCACTCAATATACTCCTCCATCTTCCACTACTGGAAACATTCAGTAAACAGGTGGCAGCCAACACAACCCTGAGACTCAATTCGCTCCGACTGTGGTGCAAATTCTCCTTCGGCCACTCAACCATTCTAAACGAATTGAACTTTCCCCCCAATGATACCGACCACCAAGCTAGCTTCGAGAAGAAATTCTCCACAAGGATCAACTGCAGACTGGACTGGATATCTGATAATCACACGCTGGCTGGCGCATCTTCACTGATGGGTCGAAGACGGACGAGGGTTTAGGTGCTGGTGTCTATTCTCAAGACCTTAACATAGTTATCTCCCAGAAGCTCCCTGACCACCGTAGAGTTGCGATAAAGGAGGTGTTGTCTTGGCTCAAGAACGACGTAATATCCAAAAGAGATCTGGTCCTTGGATCTCTCAGTCCCCGGACAATGTCAGGTTTAATTCGAAAACATCCCTTAATTCTTGCTGTCTCTTAACTGGCTGAGCATTTTGACATACACCTCATGTGGGTGCCGGGACACTGTGACATACCGGGCAAACGCAAAGCCGATGAACTCGCCAGGAGTGGCACATCCTCCACCCAATCAATGGGAGGCGTTCCATCTTCCATGCCAATCGCTACAGCTCACCAACTATTACAAATACACACAACCAACATCACTAATCGCTAGAATGCCTAGACGGCACCACTTGTTTTAAAACAAAGGAAATATGGCCATCTGCTTAGACTCAGCAGATCTTCACTCAGGACGCTCACCGGCGTCATAACAGGGCACTGCACAATTGGCACTCATGCCCGTAGGTTGGGGGTCCCATATAATGACTTCTGTAAAAGCTGCATGGATGAAGAGGAGGTTGAACCCACAGATCACCTGCTCTGCTTGTGTAGCGCGCTGGCAGGTCGTAGATACTTACACCTAGGGGCCCATTACTTCAACAACCTCAATGAGCTAAAAAGCAACTGGTTTTAATTGTTAGGGGGAATCAATCCGCGTGGTATCACAATGGGCCTTTGGCCGAATTGTGACTGCCTTCTGCAGTCAGCCACTATAACCTAACCTAACCTAGAGAGTGGGGTTAGGGAAACCATAACATTTTGCAGCATTCTTGGCGACCTCAAATATGTGATGCACATAACAATTCAGCACACCCGTCTGATCCCACCAAATACACAGCATTACCTTCGCGCAAACCACTTTTGGCACGTTCGCTCAGCTAGCGCATGTTCACCATAAACTTCCACCAAAATACGATGACTTTCGGCAGCAGCTTTCTTTATATTAAAGTAAGGAAGAAGAACTCCCCGCAAAAACACTTTTTCAGGCACAAAGTTCGACATGTTCGACGTACAGTGACAATAGCTTTCCAACGCATGTTCCAATGGAATAATACAAGTAACGCCATCTCTTAGCCAACGAATTAAGTTATAGTCCCAATATAAAGTGTGTTTTTGTTAATATGGAATGAAACGAGATGAAATGTGTTTTTTGCGTTCATTAGACGAAAAGTATAGTTGTTCCGTGTTGTTCAAGTTGAGAGCACATTTGTTGGAGAGCTGTGTTGGTAAAGAAATAACGAAAACGCAAAGTAAGGGCTCAACTATAATGCGTGTACATGAGTTAGTGTCAAACAAAATACACGTGGTTAGCCATAATGAACCTCCCAACCTCCGTATCCTTACGGGCTTGCTAACAGGGCGCTGTAGACTCAGGAGCACCTAAGGAAACTAGGAGCATCATAAGAAGGCCTCTGCAGAATCTGCGGGGAATCTAATGAAATTCCAGAACATGTACTGGGATTTTGTGAGGCACTTGCCCAGAAAAGGCAAAGATATTAAGGTACGCACCTAATATCAGACGAAGAATTGAAGTCACTAGAACCAGCTCTCATTCCTAAAGGAAACTGGCTTAGAGAGAATACTCATAGGACAAATCCCTTCCACCTCTACCGCACAACAGGAGCAGGTAACCCTCACTACAACATGAGAGGGAAGCTCTTAAGAAAGCAAAGGTAGTAGGTTTATAGGTCGCGGTGCAATACCTGCAAATACCTCTAACAATAATAAACAAGAAATTGGACAATTCTCGCACATATATGTGTACTAACTCATAGAACCCATTGCCCCGAAAGTGATTCATTATCAAACCAACTTTGGAAAATGCGCAGAATTTGTGAATTCCCCTTTATAATTCGACTTATCGAAGGTGACGCCAAATAATCTGCTCGAGTTATCAAGAGAGGCGAAACGTCGCCTTATTCGAGTTCTCGTAGTTCGACTGTTATTCATTGTTTTCTATTCTGTGCACAACAAACTTGTACAAAAACATTTATTATGTGCTGTCATTCAGGCCCTAATTCGTGGCCACTGCCCAAACTTTAATTCCTTGACCAGTTTCAACTATATTCTCACTGGTCTCACGTCTGAGCACCAGACGCAGATGGACCGAAAATGGGCGAAGGAGTGGGCCTGTCTTTCCGACTACCTTCCCACTGTAGCGTCTTTCAGGCGGAGACTATACCTCTGTCATCGCTAAAAAACAATGTAACATCAGGTACAGATATTGTCATTTGTTCAGACAGCCAGGCAGCGATCAAATCTCTGAGTGAAGTCACATTTAACTCCAAGACGTCCCTTAATTTGCCGCCTGTCTCGTAACGAGATGGCCAAGTATTTCCGCATTTAACTTACATGGATGCCCGGACATAGTGATATCCCCGAGAATTGCGAAGCGGACGAACTCGCTAGAAAGGGCAACACCTCGGCACTATTTCCGGACGGGGAACTGCCGTCCATGCCTATCGCTACCACAAAACATCTACAAAAGCTTGTAAGGCTTACTCACACCAAACGTGGATGGCCCTCCGGCAGTGGATGCCTCATAACACAGCAATTATGGCCTGCCATCGATCCAAAACGCTCCGCTGTCTGGTCAGAATGAGAAGACCGAATCTCAGAACTCTCATCGGCGTTAGAACTGGGCATTGACCCCTATAACGACTTCTGCAGAAGTTGTAGGTATGAAGAGGAAGAGGAAACTATTTCACACCTTCTTTACAGCCAATGCCCTCTAACCTTGCAGGCTCCGTCACTTGGGCGCCCCATATTTCTACGACTTGACAGATCTAAGCCATATTAGCATCAGTCAGCTCCATCGCTACATTAAGAGCTCCTAATGGTTCGCGGATTAGGATCTATTAGATCTTGTGGTGACACAATGGGCCTATTAATGGCTTAAGTGAAGCAACTCTTAAGGTAGTCAGCTACTCTAACCTAACCTCACCTAAATTAGAGGTGAGAAAAGAATTTTGAAATCTGATTTAAATCTTAGACCAGACTACACTACAATTGCGGGCGCTATTAATTTAACCCCGCCTAAATCACCGATTCGTCACACGTACTCCCAAATACTCGAAAAAGTGAGCTAAAATTGGACTCACCGTAGTAGACGATGGAATTTTCTTTCATTCTAAAACCGCACGCTGTTCAAGCAACCAAATTGTCATCGACATTGACAGGCAGCTGGTTCGTATTGACAACGGCGCCCACATGAACTTAGTGGGAAGGGCGTATTAATCATGGTCCGGGGACGCTCGAAAAATCGTTCTCATTCAATAGCCTGAACCGCCCTACTTGCACCATCTAACAACACAGCTTAAGCTTCTCATTAGCAAATCCCGTCAAACCGCCCAGCAGATGTCATCGATTCAGCCTCAGCTACCAGATGGGCAATTAATACCGATGCAACGAGTGCCAATAACATTCACAGGATAAGTCGTATCCCGCCACCGCTGCTGCACGCTTAATTGATCAGATAATACTGTGAAACCTTTAAATTCAAGCTAATTATCCAAATTGGCTGTAAAGGGGCGCCCCTGCTGCCGCCTCCGCCGCGGAGGAAGCACGATGTTGCAGCCACCAACGAGCCAAACGGCCACCACAAACTATAGAACCATAAACCAACGCCAATGCCGCTGCTGCCACCACTACAATTTCGAGCACTATCAGTGTGTGGCCAAAAATTGCGCTCGTCGTGTCGATAAATAAAGCACCACCATCATCCCGCTCCGATCGAATGCGGCGCGGCGGGGAATCGCATAAATTCGGCATTAACAAGCTCAAAAGAATGCAATTTATGCGGGCGACAGGATGCGCCCGGAATGGGGCCGCTTCCGGTATGCCACTGTGTCCCGGCCGGGAAGTGTTAACGCGCCGATTCTGCTCCGAGGGGCACGAGTGCAGATGAGATTGTGGGATGGCGAGGCAAAACCTCATTACAGGCGTGAAAGAGCCTTCGGAACGTGGAGGTAATTTGAATTACCAGCGCATTCTCCTCCAGGAATTCGCTCATCACTCAGGCGGCTACACACCGGCGAGTGCGGGAGTGGGGGTCGTCGGCATCGTTGTCCTGGGGATCTTCATATTTCCCCCTCCATCTCCGTCAATACCTCAGGCACACACGTTTGACTGCTAATTAGTGAAAGTTTTTCACCACAACTCCCCACACTGACGAGGCATCGTTGTCATCTTGTGCGTCTGCGATGCGCTGCGGAGGAACACAACAACAATAAGACGAAAAAGGAGCCAAAGACGAGATGGAAAGACACAACATTTTCCAAATTACTAACTCCCGGTGCGGTTTAACACGAATTGTGGTGGCATGAGCGAGAGTGGTTGGAAGTTTCCTCGAGCAAATGGAGTAATTGCAAGGAGTGCTGTGCTGTGCCCTTGCGCTCGTGCAGATGTGAGTAGAGAGAGAGCTCCCTCCCCCTTTCCAGAGCAATCCTTCGCGTGGTCGTGACTCCGAGGAGCACCAAGGAAAAACAGAGAGAGCCACACGAACGATGGGAAAAAACGCTTCCGTTCGCTTGCGATTGAAACTGAAAGATCATTACTGCCGAGAGTTAATTACACTTTCATTATTCGAGTTAAATAAGGTGGAATCGCCTGGCTTTCTGTTTGGCTGGGGAGCACCACTCGTGGTGGGATAAGCTGTGAAGCTCAATTGAAACGAGCGGCGCGGTGGTGGTTGTGGTGGCGTTCGCGAGAAGGTGCTTGGAGTCAATCTCTTAATGGATTAGGTGGAGCAGGTCGAGGGAGTCTTCTTGAAGTTTTTTTTTCTTGTTTTTGCTGTGTGGCAGGGTTTGATGGGCGAGAAGTTTAGCGGAAATATATTTGGCGCAATTAGGAACGTGATTTGATTGGTGGTCGTTTAAACTTAACGGCGCGCCATTGAGTGGGGAAGGATGCGGATTGTGGAGTACGAGTGTCACGAGTAGGAAACTCTTTGCTTTTTTTTCGTTTTGAGGTTCGCTAAATAGTCACTCTGGCGACGAGGTGGATGGTGGGCTTTGTAAACGAAACGCAATTTCAAAATGATGCGAAATGTTTCCAACTATCCTCTCTTTTTGGAAACATGTAGTCGATAAACTTCTTTGGTCCCTGGGAAATCAGGGATGGGTGGTGATATCCTGCGTGGGTGTCACTGATTAAGCAGTCTCTGGGAAGCACTCTTCTGTTCTAATCCAAAATGCACTCGCCACTCAGACAAATTGGGCGAAGTAATGCGAGTGAACGCATGAAGACCTAGCCTCATAAACTGCAAAAGAGAAACACAGTCGATTAAAAATTGTAAGCTATTCATATTATTCCGCCGCAGACAGCTTGTGTTTAGACAATTCATCCGTTTTCTCCTGCATTTGGAAACCCTCAGTACATCCAGACCACAGTTCAGATAAGGATAAAGGCAGTGTATAATCCTTCGCAATATAATTGCTGCCAAAAAGAGACTTGTTCCAAAAAGGACTTGTTGTCGCTTCTACAAATATTTACAATTATCACATTAAGGTTAACAACGTACTTTTTCAAATATTGCAAATTTCTTATGTCTGCTCTTGGATGTGAGGCCATGCTGGGAACCTAATCCAAGCAGACTGAAGGCCAAAGGAAAAAGCAGGGGATTTTCAACCGCACATTGCCATGGTCACTACTGTTGTGATAGAAGCGAATTTCTGACGACCGTGGATCTTGAATTGAAGTTCTATATACGATCAATATATTCTCGGTATCGGGGTGAAGCTGGGGTTATATATATAAATTGACTTATTTAATTATAATTTCATATAAATGTGATTATTAATTCGCGTTTTATCTCTAGTTAAAAAGAATCTAATGGCAACTGAGACGATGATGGTGAAAACTGAGCGTCGCGCTGTAATTAAATTTCTCACTAAGCAAGGAAAAAGTAAAAAAACTATTCACGAAGAGATGGTGGCTGTTTACCAGGGTTCCGCACCTCCATTGTCAACTGTGCAAAAGTGGTCAAGTGAGTTCAAGACAGGCAGAGAGAGCATTGAAGACGAGCCCCGCTCCGGCGCCCCGGCTACTGCTTGTACGGGAGAATGCATCAAACTTGTTCTTGAGGATGCCCGAATAAAGATGAAAATGATGGCAGAGATCACCAAGCTTTCAATTGGTATCATTCACACCATTCTTCATGACCATCTTAACCTTTCAAAGGTCAATGCAAGGTGGGTGCCACGAATGCTCACAGCGCCTCAGAAAAAAGTGATGTGTAGTGAGAACGCGGACGCTGTTATGGATCGAATTGTTACTGGTGACGAACCATGGGTCCACCACTATGACCCTGAAAGCAAACAAGAGTCCATGCAGCGGCATAAAAAAGGAACAGACCCCCCGAAGAAGTTCAAAGTCACTCCGTCTGCCGGGAAGCTTATGGCCACAGTTTTTTGGGACTCAAAGGGAATCTTGCTCATTGAGTACAAAAAAAAAGGTGAAACCATCAACGCTTCCACTTTGCATAATTTGCGGGAGGAAATTAAAAAGAAAAGACGGGGTAAACTCGCAGCGGGTGTGTTGCTTCTTCATGACAACGCTCCTGTTCACACGGCGCGAGTTTCCAAGGCTGCTGCGCGAGATTGTGGTTTCGGAGAAATCCAACACCCACCCTATAGTCCAGACCTTGCCCCTAGAGATTATTTCCTGTTTCCGGATTTGAAAAAAATGCCTTCGTGGAAAAAGATTTTCGGATGATGAAGAACTCAAGTCGGCAATAAATGGGTATTTTGCAGAGAAAGAGGAAATGTATCTTATCTCAAGATGTAACAAATGCATAGATGTTAGGGGAGATTATATTGAAAAATAAAAACAATTTAAATTGAATTCGCATTTTCCTTCATATCGATAGCGAATATATTGAACGCCCCTCGTATCCCATCTTCCCTTTAGCGGACACTCTCTAACTCGGACGCAGAAATTCTCTTAAGCGGACAAGCAGTTTTTCAGCAAAACGCGATTCAGAATGCCCTCACGTTCACATCAGAGCAGAATATCAATAATTGGCTTGATTCGTTCTTGGCTGCCAAGCCGGCGCAGTTCTTTTGGGATGGGATCAACAATTTGCCAGAAAGATGGGGAAAAGTCATAGCTTCAGAGGGGCTATACTTTGAATAATACTAGCGTACATGTTTTTCTAAAAAAAAACGTACGAATTAACTTAAAGACCCAATACAATTTTGCAATGCCTTTCAAGTGGTTTCAAGCTCAACAACGTAAACTTTAAAAGTGATGTGAAGATACTCATAGTTTTCATTTTTATTAAATTTATCGTATACTTATTGTTAACAACATATTTGTCTTTGAAAAGGCTACATTATAGATGATGAACACCAAAAGCTGAAAAACAACGATTTTTTTAAGTTTCAAGTTTCACGTACGTTTATGTTGAAACCATCATCCAAATCTGTCTTTTCTTAGTAGAAGTTAAATTTGAATTTCTTTTCACTGTTATACGAGGCTTTAAAACACAAAAAGTCACTTTAGACTTTTCAAAATAATTCATCGCACAAAACCACTACGTTTGCCCCACTGTTCGTCGCTGTCAGCGGCTCTCTCCCATCATCGCCCAATCTGATGCACCAAACACATTTTTCAATTTGACTCCTCTTGATCTTGTCAGCCAGCAACAAGCAGCTAACACCGCTAATGTCCTCTTTCCACTGTAATGCTCCACTAATAGCGGATGGTTGGTGTGATAGCTGGAATTCAAAATAATCTCTGATGCTGGTCCTTAGCTGTAGCTCATCTCTTGAGGTGGTTTACTGTTGGGTACGGGCCATTGAACCATAGAGCGGCGGAGTGTTTGACGGCTTCAATAGCCGGTTAAACACTCCGCCCCCTTCCACTACAGAAGAGCAAATAGGAATTCGTGTCACCACCATAGCGGTGTGTCAACTCGGGTTAGCAAACCGAGTTAACCCGGATTACACCTAAACCTAGTTAAACCGAGTTACATTTATATCAAACCGAATTAGCAAAACCGATGAAACGAACCCAATACATCTCTCGGCTCAGCTCAGTGTGAGCCAGAATAGAATTGGGCAAATCAACTCGATTAGCCAGATTCAGTAATCCATATTGCTTGCTTTCGGTTCATCACCAAACCCGGCTTACAACTCGGTCAGCTTCTATTCCAACCTGGAACTGTTTGGCCAAAGCGCAACCCACAGCAGGTAGCAACACTTGATTTTTCTGTGGTTTGAGATCGAGACTTTCTTGGCAGTGAATGTGTGGACTCTGATCGACACTTTGTGGACCGCGCTTACAAGTTTGACAAGTTGCCGGTCAAATGACTGGATCGCGGAAAGCGCTCGGCATACCGCGAAGTGATTGCTGAAAATTGCTTATTTCTAATAATTCCTCGTGGTAGGCCACAACAAGATATGTGCCGTTGAATTCAGACACACTTTCAAGCATTGCGTCCGCCATAGGCGATGAATTCTAGTCTTAATCTCCTTCATTCTCCCCGCACAGACATTTCAATTTCATCGCCGGACCTAGACACAAAGGAAACTCCTCATGGGATAATTTGCCCCCGCCTCGCCAATCTTCCAGCACAACTTTCACACATTTCTCAGTCGAAGGTGAAAATAAAATAATAAAAAAAACAAGTTCAACAAACAAGGACATAGTTCACTGTGTTCTCAAACAACACTACCGCCAGACATTCAGTGAGGTCTCTGCAACGACCGGAGCAGGGTTTACGCTTCAATTACCTAAAAACTCAACTTTTGCCCTAATAAACATTTACAGACTATTAGTCAGCGGCAAAGGCTATAATCGCCGCCGCAGTCTGTAAAAACTAACCGAACTTTTCTGGAGCCGAATTAGCGCCAACCACCCCCAGCTCACTCTCGCCGTTTATAATATGCGCGAGTACACATGTGAATGTATTACTTTGCATACACGCCCGACTTTTGATTCGTCCGCGAACGTTCGGCTTGCGGCAGTGTGCACCGCATAAAGGATACGCGCACCAACTCCACTTGTTGTAACTTGAGTTAGCCCAAGCAGACGCAACGACATGACCGACTTCGCGGTCCGCCAGCAGAACGGAGCGGAGGAGACGCGACGGCACACCACGGCTGACGAGCATTTTTCCCACGGACTCGAATAAAATATTTCGTCCACACAGAGACCCGCGCAAGGAGTCCGATTCGCGCTGTGATTAAGGAACAAAGGCTGACGAAACCCGAAGCGCTCGCTATTCGGGGATAACTTTCAAAGGGATGCGCGCCAGGTTGTCATTCTTTGTTATGCATCCGTGAGTACGAGTGAAATCAAATTAATTAAACCCATAAAACTTGTTGCCAGCGAAGGCGCGGGGCCGGGCGCACGCAGGGGAGTGAGAAAGTTCCTCGTTGCTGTGCTTCTAATTAAGTGCATCCCGTTCCGTTCCCATGGTCGTTGGCTGTTGCCACCGCGCCGCCGGCGAGCCGGAGCGTCTCTGGCAACGACTGAAGTGCCGCCATTTAAATTAATTCATTTTCGAGAATTTTTCTTGATAATTCGGCGAACTGAGGGACTCTAGGAATTTTTCCTGGACATGGACGTTCGGTGGATGGCCACGAGGTGACATGGACTCACTAGAGCTGGGAACCGTGGCTGAATTCCGATTGTCGGCGGTTGGGCGTGTCTGCGAGGATTTATGACCGAATCACTTGTTTCGGTGAACGAGGTTCGTGCATTCTGTCAGAGCCACGTCACGAGGACTTTGGGGAATCCGCAATACAGCTGAAGGTGTGGTGATGATGAAGAGCAAATGTGCTTGCACGCGTGTATGTGGTTTTTTTTTTTGGGGAATTTCACAGTTGAATCGAGGGTGCGAGTGCAGTTTGCTATTGGAGAAGACGTGCACGGTATGGCACAAGAGTCATGTACTCTGACTCTGTTTGGGCCAATGCACTGTTCAGTAATACCTCTGTACATCCTTAAGACGAATTTGTCTGTAAGCCGAACAAAATTTGTTAAATGTTTCAGAGCTTATTGTAGAATTGAATTTTTCATATTTTACACGTCATAACTGGAGCACTTAATAAATCCAACAAAATATTTGTTCTCGTGACTAGCGACGTGGCGGCGTCGCTGAGCTATGTCCAATAGCTGGGGTTGTATGGTCAATCCCTGAGCAACTTGCATATATCTGGTCGTCTAGAAAAAGTTACTCAAAATTAGCCGTTCGTAGTCGGCACAAATTGTACGTACCCTCCACTTTGAGAGAACAAAATGCACGAACAACATGCGATGTTCGGCCAAGATCAACATCGGACTGCAGCGCCGCCTCATGGCTCCAATAGTTATCGTCTCTCGCAGTCTTCTAGAAGTCTCTGTAATAAGCACAGATTCGCTGTAAATAACTCGCGTTGCGCAGCCAGATTTTTAACATATATGTAACTCCATTTCTTCCATTTGTTTGCTGCATGGTTGCCTGGAGGTTGGACGACGTGGGTTGTCATTAATGATGGGCGCATTCGAATGATCACTCGAGAGATAATCGATTTTTACATCTCGATTCACAATCAATAATTCGAATGACTACTAATCACTCGGTTCGTGTTTTCTTTTGCGTTTTTCCTTCTATCTCTTTATGGTCCTGAATCAGTAGCTCTCGACTAGAATTTGAAATGGTGAATTGGTCGAAATCCCTTGTATTAGTAGTCATTCGAAGGATTAGTAATCATTCGAATGATTAGTAGTCATTCGAGTGATTAGTAGTCATTCGAATGATTAGTAGTGATTCGAATGATGAGTAGTCATTCGAATGATTAGTAGTCATTCGAGTGATGAGTAGTCCTTCGAATGATTAGTAATCATTCGGTTGATTAGTAGTCATTCGAATGATTAGTAGTCATTGGATGATTAGGAGTCAATCGATTGTTAGTTAGTCATTCGAATGGTTAGTAAACATTTGTATGGTTGGTAGTCATTCGTATAATTAGTAGTCATTCGAATGATAAGTAGTCATTCGGATGATTAGTAATCATTCGAGTGATTAGTAGTCATTCGAATGATAAGCAGTCATGCAGGATGATTAGTAGTCATTCGAATGGTTGGTAAACATTCGTATGATTAGTAGTCATTCATATAATTAGTAGTCATACGAATGATAAGTAGTCATTCGAATGATAAGTTAGTATTCATTCAAATGATTAGTAGTCATTCATATAATTAGTAGTCATTCGAATGATAAGTAGCCATTCGAATGATTAGTAGGCATTCGAAAGATTAGTAATCATTCGAATGATAAGTTGTCTAATTCAAAGGAATCGATGGGTAAAATTGAACAAAAAAATGTGCTGCAATCTTTTGACATAGAATATTAGATACGCAACCACTCGAAGTTACATAGGCACCATGGCGGTGTCAGTGTGTTCGATTTGTCCGTAGACAGTCCACTTAAAGCTGTCCTCTACGGAACTTGATGATGGTCTGAAGTTTGGTACATTTACGGCCGCGTCCAAAATTCAGAGCAGTCAGTACAGGGGATGCTCTCTAGTCGACTTCCTCGTATTTCCATTGATCTACAAAAATTCCATCGAATGGAAATATCAAGTCCGTTCTTCAGTGCCGCCTCTCCTTTAGTTCCTGTATACCCTTGCGGCTGTAGGCATAGGGCCGCAACTCCACCTGCGAACCATCGTGTTATTTTTCTGGCAAGCTTTTCCCGGACTACCGTGCTTCGCTCTCTACCGCTCTGCGCTATGCGTTGGGGTTATGTTTTTTCGGTTAAGGGCTGCCGTCATAGCTTGGTTAGCTATATAGTTGTCAATGTCAAATGCCTTCTCAAAATAAATCTGGTCAACACAAGAGCATCCAGTTCGGTCCATAATTATTTTTGCTCTTATCTTGCAGGAAATACGCAAATATCCGTCTAGTCTTCGTACAACCATAAACCCCCTTCTAAGCAAGCTCGACGATCATTCCCTTCGTCCACTCAGTAAGAAAGCTAGCTTCCCAATTGTTGGCTCTCCTCGTGCTCAGCTGGGGTGCCGTCACGTTGTTGCCTTGCAATGCTTTGATGGCGGATATTATTTGTTTAGATCCGCACTTCACGTCACTACCTCGAGTGCGAAACGACTGCGCTGGTTTCAACGCGTTCACGTTTCATTTGTCCCCAGTCGATGGCGATTACGACTCTCGTTCGTCTGTGTGAGTGTAGCGCACTGGGAAGGATTATTCACTTGTTGGGGTTGATACCCGTCCTTAAGTGATCCGGTTGTGTAGAAGTCCGCTCTCCTGGGACGACAAATGTGTGCCGGTCTCTGAGAACCCTTCAACTTTTCCTCGAATCGAGCGCTACAGTTAGTGTAAGTCTCTTCGCACGAAATCATCATCCGACCGAAACCACTTACCCTCCAGTATTACAATATTGATTCTCCATTTCATGTGAAATGTGTCATCAGCACCCACTGGCTCCCACATTCATCGCAGGTCGTGTTAAAATCAACAACTCCACCGCGGCTCTCACGGCGAGAAAAAAATCAAAAGGCCTTGTTGCATTTGCACGCTCCACTCAATGCACGAACGCGCGCGCGCGCTTGTGTATGCTTGTGGCTGGAGCAGCTTTTTGATTTTTGTAATTAATTACTTGTGCCCCAGACCCCAACCAATAAGCCAGCTCCATGCGCCCCTCCCCTCGCTCGCGAGCCGAAATTAGTATGCTTTGCCCAATAACCCCGGCGTTCACTCAAAAATAATAATTGGTTACGAGAACGGGGAAGTTTCCTAATTGAATTCCACGATAATTGGAGAGGATTTCGGCTGAATTCTGAATCCTCTGACGCAGTTAAGTGTTTATTTTTTTCTCCCTCTCTCTCGCTCTGGTTGTTGTTGTGTTTTTCTGCCTTTCTTGTTGTTTGGGGTTGAATTTTGTTTATGAAAATATTTAACGGGGGGTCGTATGGTGCCATGGCATCAATGATTGGAGCTGAGTGTGGCGGGGTGGGATGAGCATCAAGGCATCAATGTTTAATTTGTGGAATGCTAGTCGTTTAATTCCATCTCACTAAGCCTTAAAGTGCTGAATGGCGCCGAAACCGGAAAAGTTTCTCCCTTGATTTCGTATTCGTCGGGGGTGGCTGTGGGGGTGTGTAGGCGTGCGTACATACACACAAAGGAGAGGAGGGTAATTCGTTTGTTTTTATTTTCATTCGCAAAAGCGTACAGATTTTCCGATTTGCAGACATATGTACGGCTTCCAATTGCGAGCGCACAGCACATTCTAACGAAGTGGTGTGTATGTTTGAAGGGATGCAATGAAATCGGTAACAATTTAACACTGTGCTTCAAAAGGATAAAGATGCACTCGTCACCAAGATGTGGTATCTGGTTATGCCTTGAATGAATCCTCGAATCAGTGGCTTTCGGTTGTTTGATATTTTATAGTGATGCGGGTGATACGGACTGGAAACGATTCCTTGGGCCCCGACAAAAAGGAAATTGTGTCCCGAATTGACAAAATTCCAGCCAGCAACTTATCATGTGTGTACGATGTCCAAATGCACAGCCCTTCGAAGGGACCTACCGTATTATGCCGACACCGAACGGTCAATTTGAGAAGACTTTTCCAGTTATACTCCTTGAGCATCGTCAGTGACTCTAAGGAGGTGGGGCCGGGGATATTATTTGCTCGTACCGGGAATCGAACCTGGACAACGTATGCTCAAGCGGGTCGACGCACCAACCCACAACCCGTGTTGGAGCTTTACCACAATTGTGGTAGATCTACCACCATCCGGAGACATTTTCCAATCTACTGCCCAAAGTGCAAGATCTACCACCAATTGTAATTCTTCGTTTTCACGGTTTCTGAAACCAGTTCTCAAAAAACAATTCCAAAAGAAATTGTGTGCAAAAAATTGCGTGAAATTTAGGTAATGGCCGAAAGACTAAGATCGCGAATACAAGCTGATTCTTCGGCTGTTGTGGGAATTACTAGCCGGGATAGGGTGAGAAACACGGCAGTGCGCGCTGCTTCTTCGAAAGGAAAGTGCTATGCTGCGTTGGTTTGGTCCGGTGGCACGAATGTCGCCTTCATCATGACTTCCGAGGTGGGCGTTGAATGCGAGGTCATCAGGTAGGCATCCGCTTGGCAGACCCAGGACGAGGTGGTTGAACCAAGTCAAAAAACTCGCCTGGTTACGCTTGGCCATGATGATGAGTTGGAGGAGGATCGAGTTGCCTGGAGATCTCTCGTGCGTTGTTTAAACCCGCCACCCTTTTAGTGGAGCATGCGGGTCAGAAGATGATGATGAGGAAAATAACAAAGAAGTGCCATGTTAGTAACGACGGTGTTTCGAAAATCTGAACACCTGGCAAAGTGAGGAGCTATTTCATTTCAGCTATTTCATTCATGTTGGAGGATAAACATGGTAACGCTCTTAAGAAGCAGCCCTGTTCAAAGTCCATGTTTATGCCACGTTTAACTGTGCGCCAGCAGAATGTCGAGCAAACATTTTCTCTTGTTTATAGCTTGCAAGCAGGGCACGGTCGTTTTGAAGATTGCTTGCGTCTAGTCGTGTCGCGGGAAATGACATTGTGAACGTTGCTGTAAAATAATCGCCTCGAAATTAAGGTAAAACATTAACATTGGCATTATTCACGAAACTGCCATCATGAGCCTGCAAAAGTATGTGTGAAATACAAAGGAATGCCACTACATACCCAGCATGGACTAGGGGTAAAAAAGGCCGAAGCTGGATATTCTCTTCACGACGTATTGCCCCTTATGTTCGGAAAAGTCATCGAAAATCGCATTTTTGCTCCATAATTCAGTCCTGAAATCCAGCCTTACTACCTACTTTCCGGGGTGGACCTGGATCTCAACTCTCCAGCCTCCAGCCATCGCGATCAGTGGCTAGCCTTTTTTTAATAATTGATAGTTTGTACCCTTTAGTGTCCGGGTTCAAGACACAGCACGGGCCGAAGGAGTAGAGGGAGAAAAGGAGAGGAGGTACCTGTGCACATTGGTTTTGAATATCTGCGGGCTGGAAAGAGCATCCATATTCGTGTCGTGCGGCTGATGAACGAGTCCCTAAATTTAACTGTGCGTCCGAAAGTAGGCTTACGGGTAAACTGAGCATTCCTGGCGAGGCGGGTATTGCGGCTGAAGCTCACTTGAGCATCGTTTGTTAAAATAGCGATTAAAAACGGATAGAGACGAGACGGTACGTCGATGTTCGAGCGAGTCTAATGACTCTGCAATATTGTTGAGTTTTATCGCTCGCTTTTGGGGTCTATCCTGAAGGTGTAGGGTGGTTTTGGGGGCACCAGACCAGATATGAGCTTTGTACTTAAGTTTGGGGCGTATATACGCCTTATAAATTAAAGCCAAATCAAAAGGGGTGAATTATTTCTTGCATCGATTGAGGAAACCTAAACATTTCGCAGCATTTTTGGCGACCTCAGATATTTGGACGCTCCAACTAAGTGTTCTGTTGATACACATACCAAGGATGGAAAGGTTTCCGGTTTCATCGACACAGGTGCCATTCATGGATAATGGCTGATTAACAAGGGTTCGCTTGAGTGACAGCAGACAGTGAATTCCACTCGATTGTTCTTTCCCCAGTTAATTATGCTGTCAAGATCGGAATTCAATGTGCTTAACTTAAGCTGCCGTTCCAATTCTGCGGCCGAAGGGCGGGGTCGTGAGGCTTGAAAAGCTGAGGGTGCTGTCATCAGCGAAGGAATGGATTGGATTAGAAGTAGCAGACAAGAGATCACTTACAAAAATGAGAAAGAGTGTCGGAGATAGAACAGCGCCTTGAGGTACACCAGCATTTATTTGGTGGATATCAGACTTGAACCCATTGAGCGGTTCGAAAGGTAATTTCTAATCCATTGAAGAAGAGATTCATCGACACCTTAGGCACGCATTTTCGACAAGAGAGCTTGATGCCAAACTCTGTCAAATTCGCCTGCATTGTCCAAAGATTGGTTCCACTTTTCGGTGAGCTAGCTATCAGACCACCAGTGGACCTGTTGCTGCGGAAACCATACGGCCGGTCATTAAGAAGCTTCCTCGATTCCAGTTTCCAGTTTCTCGCAGCAGGTTGATTGAGATCATTTTTTTTTTAGATGTGGCCGTCCTCGGTTGTCCCACAGGTTCAGAGTCGAAGACTCTTCGAGCCGGAGCTCGAAACGGTGCAGCCACTTTAAGCTTTGGAGTCGCAAACCCCTGGCAAGGCTCATGTCGCCGTACAGTCTGTGCACTTTGTGGTTGAATCTTCTCCTCGAAAAACCGTCAACACAACCAGGACCAAAGATCGCACGCAGGACTTTTCTCGCGCAGAGACGAATGATCTCTTCACGGCTTTTGGGATTGTCAATGCTTTCGAGCGGCGTTATATAATGTTAGATCGTGACGTCGATAGAGGTCTTTACTATTCCCTTGTCTCCTGAGCCCAAAAGAAAGAGCGCGTGACAAGAGTTATTCTGCGTTGAGTCTCTTTACTGATGTTGTTGGTACTCGTTATTTGGGAGCTGACATGGGTGAAGTCCTTGGTAACCACACACATATATCTGCCTACGGTAACGTTGTGTCCCAGGGTGTCCTTCCTCGAAAACAGCATGTACTTCGATTTGCCCTCATTCAACGCTAGACCCAATACAGCTGCTTCCGTCTCAAAGCCAGCAAACGCCTCATTGACGGCTCGCTGTGTTCCACCAATCGCGGCAATACCATCGGCGTATGCTAACATGATCTTCTCCGGGATGATGTCAAAGAAGTCACAGGACAGCTCGTCGCCAATGAAGGTCTGGCTGAGTTCGTTACCGGCTTTTATGAACCAGACGCGCTTTGAAGGAACGCCAAAAGTATACATGGCGTTGTACAGTTGGGCTCTATGCACGCACATGAGTGTCACATGCGGCCTTGAAATCGAGGAATAGGTGGTGGGCGTAGATACGTAGGTGGGTGGAAGGAGCTGCTAGTGGATTCACCAGCACAGACTACTACCGCTCCCAGTGACCTGTGTTTGATACCCACGGCAAATGGTGACTGGACCATGAGTGGATTTGAAACCCACACAAAAGCTTATCAACTTTGCTTTCAATGGGATTTGAATAGGGGACCCGACTGACTAAGGGCACTGCCTGCCAACCCGAGTGGTGGTGGGCGCCGAATCATAGGCACTTCTTGGGTCACTTTTTGAAATCTAAGTCGTCGATGTGTTTCGGATAGTGGAGGGATAGGGGGATAGTGGAACTAACCGTCAGATGAAGCCCATTTGCTTGCCGGTGGTCCTGTGCCATATCCACGACTATCGACCCTCCTTAGGCATCAAAACTCAATTAAGCCCAGTGCCAAAGTCTCCAGTTCATGCCCCGCAACAGGAAATGATCTCGTAAACGATTTGACTACAATTGCACCGCACGACAGCCATAATTAAACTATCGCCGGTTTAAGCCGCCCGCTCTTTGAACAGGTTCCAGCCAACCCTCACCAACCCCAGCCAGCGCAACAACTAAATGAATCCAATCCAAAGCCCAGTGAACCAAAATTGGTCATTACTGGGAATGGCTGTGAAAATGAGCCTCTATAGCGCATTATTGGCCAAATTTCATTCAATTAAATAAAATTGTTTTAATTAATTGTTATTACCGTATGGACGCATGCACGCCCTCATACCCCCAGCCCCGCCCTCACGCACACACCAACACTTCCGCACTCAGATTGGATGGGATTTCACAACGATTGCATTGGCAGCGGGCCCCGTGTCCCCTTGTTTGTCGCTACCGGCGACTCGGGTTCCCTGCGTGTGGCATGATGCAACAGACGCCTCGCACAGTCCGGCCGGCGGAAGTGTAATGTTACGTTTGCTTTTTGTGTCTGAGTTGAATCATTAATTAATGCGAAATCATAATAAAATGTTAAATTAATTAATGCGATTTAATTTTGTATCTCCCATCTGCATCCCCTGCTACATGATCTCGTTTGAACGTTTCATACAACGCGCCGAACTGGACCCAGCGGTTGGCGATGGGGGTTGGGGAGAAGTGGATCGGTTACAGTGCCATTTACTGTGGGCGCTGTTCAAGCGGTAGATGGATTGAGTTGGAGCACGCCTTGCAGTGGATTTCATTTGCAGAGACTGCTGCTGCTGTTTTCTGACAAGAGAGACAAGATATCAGAAGAGTTGCATCATTTGCCGGCGGTTATTCCGAGGCTGAGGGTGGTGTTTGTGGAGTGAACGACTCGACTCGAGGGAGATTCACTTGTCCACAGCCTCTAAAATATAAATGTGGCCTTTCTTGCTCACCAGGCGTGCGATTTGGATACACTGACTCTCGAGAGAGACTGACTTAAGGGAGAGAAGGGAGGAGGAAGTCACAAATGCAAATGTAGCAGCAGAAGAACGGACATTTTGAATAAACCAACTGCTTTATTTTGAATCTGCATTCATGCCACATTTGGCATGGACTTTCACATCACTCAAACGATCGCCTCGGCTTTGGCAGTGACACTGGTCAATCCAACTTGTTATGACTCGGAGCATTATGTTAGACTCTTTTCCGCCGCAAAAGTTGACCACGAGCGTTAGCGGAGTGGCGTCCGCATGATCGCAGCGACCACTTGATGAACACTCTCCGTGAGATGACGCAGTCGCTAAATTTTCTTCATAATTTCGAGCGTTGCGTTGGTCGTGTCGATGGCATGAATCGCCGTCTTGTTGGAAATATCGACGGTGTCATGCTCTGGCCATAGAAAGTCAGTTAACTTCTCTCTATACCTGAGGCCGCTGAAGGTAGCTGTGTCTCCTTTCTCATTCGAAAGAATAAGGTCCGATGTTGCTGCCAATAATCAGTTTGTGTGGACACATTAATGCTCGATCGAACACTTGTGTCAATAACGAATATTTTTAAATCAAGCGCTGCGCCTAAGCAGTCCGAAAAGATAATTCGCTGGCAAAAATCCGCATCTCCGCGCAAAGTTAGCGAACTCCCGGCGATGTCTATGGTCACCCAGATTCAAATCTTAGCCAGGTTGACTCTCAGATGATGCTCAGTTCGTCTGATAGAATCGACATTTCTGGGTCTTTATCAATGCTGTCGGTTTCGGCGGCTATGTCTCCTCATTTCGCACCAATGTTGGTGGCCTATGGTCCAGCGCACTCGCGCTAGTTACCTACATGATGGCAACCCTACCCGTAGATATGTCCCCTAGTCACCTGATGTTTGTTTGTGTTATTTGTTTACATTTCACGTGCCACGTGATCCTATGTCTTATCGTCCACATGTGAGAAATGAAGTATTATAGAGATGCCCAACTTCACAGCTGATTGATCCCTAGTCCGTCGATGAATTCCAGAGGCTTTTTGACAGTTATTCACGAAATACCACAAGCGCCGTTCTCTGATTGGTCGATTTGGCTTTAGAAGACGCTATTAAAAATGGCTGTCGAACATTTTAAGTGGCAAGAGGGGTAGACGTTGGGCATTTGTTGCCACATGCCTGATTTGGTATCCACCTACCAAACCACCCGAACCCTCCTTTGTCTTGTGCCGTCACCAACCTCTCGCCTGGTCCTTTGTTTGCCATACATGTCAAATTGCACTTGATCCTTTGTTTGTTCTATTTGTGTGTAAAAGGAGGACAGTTGGTGGAGAGTAGTTAGCTCAGTGTAAAGCTTGACCTTGTGCAACTAAACCTAAGTCAAAAAAAGTGTATAACTCGCTCAAACATTTCCACTGTGTGACGAACTGCCTGCACACTGAAGCCATGATGACGACCGACAAAAATTAAGTCGCAACTTAGCTGGCATTTGTGATTTTAAAAATGTCCACAAGTTCTCACTGAATATTTCGACAGTCCCATATCACTGGTAACTTTGACAGCTGCTGACACATAACACCCCTGCCAGTGCTCCGCTTCCAACACTCTTCAAGACCATGTCCAGGCAAGTGGACAATCGTTTCGAGGCTTTTCTTAAATTTTACGTCAAAATATTCGCCTTTTTCCCTTAAATCCTAGTCAAAGTGAACTTTTTCTCTTTCCCTGTCTTCCAAAAAAATAAAACCGTTATTCATGCCAAAATGATACATGACTCCGGCATTCAACAGTGCCTTCAGGTAAAAATTATTATCTCCATCGAAAGGAAGTTAAATCAGATACCAGCGTGTAGCTGCCCCACTCCACCAGTGTCCACTGCACTGTGAGATACTTTAGCTCGCAATTTGCGAACAATAACGCTGAAGTAACATCCGGCAAGACAACCGTGGGTTCAACGTACATCCAAAAAATACCAAAAAAACGAGACATTCACATTTCTTTGGCAGGACGCGGAGAATCATTTTCAAAGAATCGGTACTCGTATCCGAGTGCGCACTTGAACAAACGAACTGCCGCCACAGTGCAAGCGGCATCGGAATGGACCGGTGACACAGGGGGAGAGAATAGAGAAGAGGACATAAGTCAAAAGGCCGCAACGCACGAACTGGCCCGCTCTGCATTGTTTTCGGGCAACATACACCCGCTCGTCGGGCGCCCGGGGAATTCGTACCGAAGCGTCCCATAAGGAACAATGTAATTTGCATTTATGAATGGGGACGTACAGATAATTCGTGGGATAAGGACTTTTGGATCCGCAGGTCGTGATGGGTGTTCTTTTTCATTTTTTTTGGTTTTCTTTTCCTCCGGAGACGTTTCCAAAGCACATTTAATGGCTTGACGAGAGTGGGGAATGTGCTTGCAAGCCGATTGCAATTGAATGCCTCAAGGTGGTTTCCTTGGACGGCAAGTGTACATTTTCCAGATCTATTCGCATGTGCAAGGTCCCTCAAGCGAAAGATTCACTCAAGTGGTTGCTTCTCCAGAGTGACCAGCATCCAACGGAGCGTCGTTGCCTTGATTGATTCATGGTTGTCAAGGCCACTCGATTCTACAGCGGAATGGAGACACATCGGCTTTCAGACGAGAAAAAAAAAACAATGCTTAGAATAAATTATCCAAACACACTTCATGTACATTTGGACCACCTTTTCGTAGTCTGTCCACCCAGAGTGCCTTTGAAATGTGCCTCACCCACTGCGCCTAATGCGAAAAATATGAATGCAAACCAAACAATGAATTCCTGTGACCGGGTGTGTGTGTGTTCGTGTTCTGGACTGCGTCTGGAGACGATGACTGCAGCATCTCGCAACGTCCGACTCCGTGACGTATTGACAATTTGTTCGCTATTGCACCCGAGGCAGATAAATCAATTCGTGAGGTAAGCCCGAGCAAAAGAAAAGAAAAATCGAGACCAAAAGGAATTCCGATATCCTCTGCACCTGATGTTCGGTCTTTGATTCAAGGATGTCACGACATTGTCTCTGAGCACGGGGCGGGCGAGGATGAGGGCTACGCCATTTGATGTGTGCACTTGGATATCAAAAATGTCCTTCTTTTTCCGCTTGGATTGATGGACTGTGAAAGAGGTGGCTTGACTTGAGGGAACTGTGGGAACGACTCGAGGATGTTCATAAAGGGAAGTGGACAATAATTCGTTCAGAAAGAAGAAGAACACCGACGTGCATTGTGATGCAGGGAATCAACAAGGAGCTTATGCTTCGGACGAAGGGACGTTTCCGGTCCTGTTTCCAGATCACACAGCTCTTTGGAATCTCTCTTTAGAAGCAATAAAGTCGATTTTGGAACTCAGATTTGAGCCTGGTCTAAGCTGTTACCATTTCTCTTTCAAAGTTTGACATCCATTTGTCCTAGTAATGGAACTGAATGAATTCGTTGCCTATAATCGGGTAGGCTTTCATTTAGTTGTGAGAGCACTTTGATGTCATTGCTTTTAGCAGGCAGGAGGTGCTGGTGTCCGCACACTCTGCTCCCAGGCTACCATCGAACACGCTGATTAATCAAGCCCCTCTATGCAACATCTGAACGACACCTGGAATGATTGAATGATGTGACGGAGTGTCATGGGGTTGGTCTATAAGACATGTTCAGAAGCTAGTCCGTAACAAAAACACTGCATTAAGTGTGATTTTTTAGGCGTTTGGTTTTTAGTTGTCAAACGAAACGCAGGAAAATTGCGAAAGTGCAGTCTTTTTCTTGATTTGATAAGTCAATGCTTGCCATTTAGCTTTCAAAAATCTTCTCGGGTAGATGTTGACTGCGACTATGTTTTTGGCGGTCCATATAGAGGATCCGACTTTGAGTCACTTTGAATGGTATCTTGCTAAAAGCATGTGTGATGTTGACTTTCAGAACTCTTGCAGCCCCAACACCGATTTGGACAATTTATTTGAAGCAATCGCTAAGATACTAGTTAAGAGACAAATCGGGGATGTCTTCGAGTAGACTCCTGTTCCCACCCTACGCCCATCTTCGGTCTATCTGCGGGAATACGCAAAGGATCATCCAGAGTCTGACATTCAGGAGGGGATGCTGTTTCAGAAGTTATTCTCGAAGAGCGGCTCAGAACCGGTGTCTATGTATGGATCTCAGATCTGTCTAGAACGGAGTTCCATGCAGTGACCTAAATCCAACCGTTGTGCTGACTGCTAACTGGTCGCCTGAAGTATGTCTGAGATTGAGGACTACGTGTGGGGCATCTCAGAGGGATGTCTTTAACGCTCTGCTGACCAATCAGTCTCGTTTCTACCAAAATCCTTGGGAAGACTCCTTGGCGGCCTTTATGAGAGGACTTATCAATTCGCACAATTTATGCAATTCTCAACACACCCACCTCAAAGGCAGATAAGTGGTGGGCGGGCGTTCTCTCCCCCTAGTGTGGCTTCTTACATTTAACAAGATCCTTAAGATCTTCATGGGAAAAGGCACAAAGACCAGAGCATATGCAGATGACTTAGTTATCTTGATAAATGGTAAATTCCTAGCAACTAATGGAATCTGCATTTTAGGGAAGTCTCTTCTTGGGCAAGAATACAAAACCACCAGAAAGTTAGACAATGTGACAAGTTAGATGTGTGGCAAGTGTGGCTGCTGTCTCTTCGTCCAGCAGTCAGCCACTTCAACCTAACCTAGTTAGATGGAACTCCACTCGAACTCACAGCAGAGGCATCATTCTTGACTTCAAACTTTCCTGGAAGAGGAACGTGAACGAAAGAAAATATGGGACTTGCAACCGTACAACATTCATTGGATGTACACGGTAATCATCAGACCCATTACAACTGTGGGGCTCTATGATGCATGCTCAACACAGTACAAAGGTCAGCCTCTATTTGTACATCGGGAGCTATAGAGCCGCAAGCAGGTTTAAACATGATACTTCGTCTCCTTCCTCTGGACTTAGTCATAAAAGGCTGCGCCGCAACAGTGCTCTCAGACTAAGGGAGTCTTCTTCGTGGCAAGAAGCCGACTATGGGCATGAGGTCATAAAATAATAGATGCTCAGGGAAAGTGACATGGTTCCAGTAGGCTCGCCGCTACAACCGAGTGTATATGTGTCTCCCCACAATGTCTTCACCCTCAAAGTACCCGTGCTGTTCCACGGCAGGGACATTTGGCTTCGAACGCCGTCATCCACGAGGTTGCTTATTCTCCGATGGATCAAAAATGGACACAGGACTGGACTACTGGGTCAACCTGCACAAACAGGAATCATTTGGACCCCCTGATGTGTGCAGAGTCTTCCAAGCAATTGAGAAAGCAGCCAAGCACATACAAGCAACCGATATCCCGCCATCAGGTGTGACCATCTTGGTTGACGGCAAGTCTGCACTGAAGTCAATAGCATCCCATACGATGAGACCAAGGGCTGTTATGAACTGCAGTGAATCACTAAGGTCGATCCGTGAACACAAGGTTAAACTCTGCTGGGCCTCGGGCCTCAGCTCAATAGCAGAAAATCTGAGAGCGGACTGAAATGGACATCAGCCAAGCGGACAAATCACAGCAACCACCGATCAGTGCACTATACCAAGGGCCGGCCCTAGCATATGTGGAGTTTGTATAAATGCTCAGGGCGCCAAGCACCTAAGGGCGCATTCTGAAGCCAGAAAAAAACCATAAAAAAACCATCCACACACAAGAAAAGAAAATACTTCGCAAAAAGCTAAAATAAAAAAAATCACCCTTGCACAAGCACTCACAAATTTCCACAGGAAAGGTCTCAAAATAATGCACTCAATTAAGAGTAGAAATTGAATAGAAATTGAGTAACACGTGCAGAATTTATTTCTGCTTACGTATGAAATTTAATCAATTGACAGATTTGACTGAAAATGGAATAAGTGAAGATGGGCACAGTTCTACCCGTTCCCACAAACCAGGCAATACAAGCCTTCACGCACAAGCAACTAGTTCCAAAAGAGGCACGATAAGAAAGAAGTTGAGCGAAATGTGCAGCCTAGAAAGATCTAGCCCAGCGCTCAAAATTGTAAGCAAGCTACCAGTCACCGTCTTCAGGAGAACGTAGTTTTTCTAAGCTCAAGATGATAAAAAATCACCTTAGGACAACCATGACTTAGGAAAGATTGGTAGGTTTGCCAGTTATGTCAACAGAAAGGGAGTTCTTGAAGTCCTTAGACTTTGATGAACTTATAACAGAATTTGATAAGCAAAGCCCGGAACAGTTAGTTTCCTGCTTTTTTTTGATAGTTTTTATTTAAATTTAATATAATTCTTAAGTTTACTATCGGTTTTTAGTTTATTCACTAAAAAAAAAAATGACTGGATTTCCGTGAAGTTTCCTTTATTTTCAAGATTTTTTTATGATTATATACGAGTACTTATTTTTTATTTCAACGAATATTTACATAAATTTATGTTTATATTATTTTATATTACAAATGTGTGTAGTTGAGGGTTAGGCCTAAAATAATGTACCTGAAACTATGATATAAAAAATTACGAAGGGGGCGCCAGACGTAGGACTTGCACAGGGCCCTCATTTGACTCGGGCCGGCCCTGACTATACCGGATAGTTAGCGACATTAAACTAACTCGTCTTGGCTCGCGAGAGTTGACTGTCACACGACAAGATCAACGTGAGAAGAGCTTAATAACGGGAAAACGAAGAAGCTTCTGCTGTTGGACTGTAACTCGATCGATGTGCTCGTCAGTGTGATCACAGGACACTGTCCCATTTTAGCAGCGCTCCGGAAATGGAATGCGAAATCCAGCGATCTCTGCGGCGACTATCCATCCAACATCTGCCTTGCCACTGTCCATCTCTCCAGTATCGGCGTCTAACATCGCTGGGGCGTAGGTTCTTCACAGAGACTGCGCACTTAGCGAATGCAGATATATCGGATCTTCTGAGATTCGTAAAGACCACGGGGTGGTTAAAGCCCTGACGTGACAGGATAGGTTAACAGAAATAAACGGATTCACAATAGACCCTAAGGCCTTCGAGTGGAAGTGACGTTCAACCATCTCATTCTCCTTCCTAAGCCTAACCTAACTTAACGTTTCGCTGACACAGACGCGGGCCCTCCGTTCCACTTATAATTGATGACATTTTCATGCGCTTGACCGAATCAACTTCCCCCGAAGTCCATGAAAATTTACAAGGGCTCCAGCAATGAACCTCTTGATTACAGAATGTGACATGATCTGCTTTATCTCCTAGTCCATTATCTATCCGCTTCAACAGGACCACAAAAAGTACTTCGCAATCCCAGGAAGGCACGCTACGGTACTCTTGGCGAGTGCACTCCGTGGTTCAGCTCCGAACGCACTAACCATCATCTCCATGACATCACCTCTCTCGAGTCTCTTTCATCATCTCCCTCGAGTCGATATTGAGATGAACTTCGGAAGCAGTTTTTGCAAACATTTGGTCAACATTCGCAATTGCGCACCCGTCTCCTCCAACCACCCCTCCCTTCCCATCGATTCCTTGCACATAGTAATCACAGAAAAAAATGACCGTGAAAGGGTCATTCCCGAGAGCACAGCTCCTCTTAAAAAATCTGAGAAAAAAGCAATCCCATTAACCTCGTCAAACACAGCAGTCCACAGATCCCATCAACTCCACTTAGGCCTCCGCCAGCCAAGCACATCATAATTATTCCCAATCAACGCAGACCACCACTCGAAGCCCAAACATGTCGAAGACATCCTTCGTGGGCATGTCATCATTACAGCAATTGCCGCGTTCATCTTTCATCAGTGGATCATCACATCGCCTAATAGGGACGGGCAGGTAGTATACACAAACTAGGAAACCACAACCATGAAGTGGATCATCATCAGCGTCCAGCCCATCGCCCAAGATGGACATCAATATGCGAGTATGCGACTGTGGTTTGTCTGCCAAGCAGTAAGCACACGATCTCCGGCCACGGATGTCTCATTAAAGGTGTAACCGAAAAGATAAACTAATTGATTGCGATTTCTGAGACGCACGGAGCCGTGAAGGCAGGTACATCGCCTGCCCGGCAACGACGCGACGACAGCCGGTTGGGGGATAATGATCGGGTCTCCTGTGGCAAAACGGTTTTCGATTTAATTTCCGATACCCGCGGGTGGCGGCGCGGTGCGGCATGCCTGGTGCTCACTGTCATGACTTTATTTAGCCTTAGAGCTCCAAATCGGTCGGATGCCGAGACCGGTGTAAAAAGTCCACACAAATGGCGAGGCTGGGAATTCTGCACGCGTCGGGAGCTGTGCGGCAGCGCTTCACTGGCAACGCAGCGCGTATTCCCACTGGCATGCCGAGGTGTTGGGTCTTTCGTGCCACAACGACCTTATGCGGGGTTACCGAACCCGAGTTGATTTATTGGGCGACACGACACTGGTTAAGTTGTAATGACACATGACTGTGTGTCGGCTGCCTTGGGGACCGGTGCAATTTTTCGCCTCCATCCTTGTGGGGCGTGTCAAATGGGCGGCAACAATGGCAGAGCGGGAGTCGAATGGTGGTGTGTTTGATTGGCTCCTTTCAGGACTTTCAGCACAACGACGACAAATTGCGGTGGCAATTCCTTGATCCGCACTGAATCCGGAATCAATTCGCACTGATTGGGTGTGCGCCCCGAAGGGGTGCTCCCTGAATGGAATAGGCTCACACAGCAGGCACGAAATATATCGCCAATTGTCCTCATTACAGTCCTATTCAGAGGCAATCCTTCGTTTTGAGTCGCACACATGCATCGCCGGTGGTGGTGGAATATGATATTTTTGAATGCATCCTGCATGCTCCGCCGGCACATGACGTATGAAACCGTTCATTTAACAGTTCTCCTGAAGTATGATTTTGACAGCAACCGGGTTGGGCGCTAGTCGCTGTCAGTGGATGTCAGGGTTGCTATTGTGAATGCGGAGCGAATTCAGCGGGTATTTTATTTCGCACTGTCGTGGCCGCAGTCGAGCGTTTGGCTTGAGCCAATGGTGACAGCTTGACAGGTTAAAGGCTTCACGATTTTGGGAACTTAACACATTTTTTCTAGGTTCCGCAACGAGGTTCGTGGAATGCCGGTGTTATAAATAAATGAGAGGTATTTGGGGCAGTTTGCGATCACGGTCATCTGGGGATTGAAGCAACGTAGTCGCCATCAAATCGATTGCCGCCGTGTGTGAAGAAAGGTGTGCCATTTTAGCAACTCCTGCAAATCCATCGTTAAGTCACAACTGAACTAAAGATGGAGGGGACCAATGGGACCAACTTAACCGCGTTTCACGAATTCCCGCTGCAACCCTGGATGAAGGGTCTGATGATCAAATTGTAGATATTGAGTTCAAACTAAAAATGTGCTTGGGATGTACTAGGGGAAAGAGTGTGAACATTTCGAGCACTGGCCTGACGATGGGAAGGAGTGTGAACATTTCAAGCACTGGCCTGACGAGGGCAAACAGTGTGAACATTTCGAGCACTGGCTTGATGACTTTTTAAACAAGCCTCTATTCTGGCAACTGTCTCCAGTTGCGCACACCAAGAACCCCAGCAGTGCGCCACATCAAATCTTTGTTAGCGATGTCCCAGAGGTGATGATCCTTCGCCCCGGAGTCAGGTCTCAATGCGCGCTACACGTTCGTAGTCACCATTGGCGTTGGATTCTTGAATGCTGGGGGCATTAACTCTCGATGCCTCTGTGGAACCTATTCGTGGTTCAATCTTAAATAACCGAGACGGACGAAATTTCACAAACAGAACTTAATCGAAGCAACCAAGGACCACTTTCTATGTATACACGTGTCCCTACGACTTGGGATTAACCCGCAAAAAAAATAGCAAAAAACAAGAACAAAGCAGAGTTGGTCCTCTTTTTCGAAAAAGGCGACATTCCGCACCGTACCTGAGCTCCAGGATATTCTTTCTAAAAGGTGGGGACTAACCCGCAAAACATTCCTGTGGATTTAGACAGAAGTCGGCAGACCTATCCTGACTAAGGGCAACATACCTCACGGAAAATCACTGAACTGAAGATATTTACCAAAATCCAGGGACTTGCTGCCTAGATGTCACAGGAGCAGGTGGATGACACGATCATAGAGAAAGGCGCAAATCCCTGACCACATGAGAGACAGCTCAGATGCTATGGCTCAAGTGAGTAGCGGAAACAGCTACGAACTCCTCCAATGCATTAGTTGGAGCGCCAGCTGGCTATAATCATCTGACGTATTTTCAAATGAAAAAGAGACTAACAAACGACTTTGTATGCAGATGCTCCGGCGAGTTGTAGGAAAAAGATAACACTGCTCACTGCCTCTGTCCTTGTCTCAGTCTCTGGCAGTTGGCACAATGAACATTGGAAGAATATGTCTTTCGTGTTTATAAATAGATTTCAATGGCAGAACAATCAATATGACAAGCAGAAATTAGGTGCTAAGTGGTCATGGGCATCACAATGCGTACAGCATGGCCTAAGTGAGACGTGGCTTCCGTGGCGTCCACCTAACCTAACATAAAATCAGTTCATTAGATAACTCTAGGCTTGCCACATTGCAACGACAAGAAGGCGGCCATACAACACATTGACCCGATTGGTTTTTTTGGTGTCGCTTAGTCAGTCGATCACTGCGTCTCAGGCAGAGGCTATAGCGATGAAGGAGGATCTCCCGTGGCTTAAAAACAATGTGATATTGGCATGTGGTCTGACAGTCAGGCAGATATCAAAGCTCTGAGTGCAGCCACATTCAACTCAACGCAATGGGCAAGATTGAAGCATCCAACTGACGTGGGTGCCGCTCACTAGAAAAGCGACTAGTTTCGTACTGTTTGCGAATAGAGACTCGCCTTCCATGCCTCGGGCTCTTGGTCTACCAGCACTGGAGCCCTATCAAAAACCTCACGTAACCTGACCTTTGCGAGTGGAGACCCGCCTTCCGTGCCTCCGCCTCTTGGTCTACCAGCACTGGTGGCCTACACTCGACCAAAAAACCTCACGTAGCCTGATGAGAATGAGCAGAAGGAATCTTGGGACCATTATGGCATCATATCCTGGCCATTTAAATACACGCCTCCAGATAAGACCTTCCCTACAATGACTTCTGCAGAAGCTGCGGAGAGGAAGAGGATGAAAAAATTAATGTGTACCTTTTAGGCAAATGCAGAGCTCTCTCCTCCCTTAAAATGAGAGCATTTGGACACGTTTGGATACACTCTACTCTAACTCTAAGCCCGACGGAACTGAACCATGAGCGCTCGAGGAGGAGTTCGCGTGGAAACATGACGGGCTTACTTTGATCTAACTGCGACCTAACTGTAAACCAGCAGTCAGCCACTCCAACCTCACCTAACATTAGTCAGTAGTCGTTCCATCAATTTTGATAAGCTTAGCTTAAGCTCTCTCCACTTCACTCTATGTGGGTCAACCACATTTTTAACGAAGTTAACACACTGCATACGCTGCCATTTAAATCTAGGAACGTAAAGCAAGGTAGTGAGTCTTGGAACGGGAGTCCGAGACAAAAGGTAACCTGAGTTTACAACTATGTCTGGCTATGACCACGCAAACAAAGGAGCTTATCGCCTAAAAGCCCATCCGTACCTGTCTTAAGAAAATGTAAGCTCACAGCAGAACTTAACGAAAGGTACCCAGCTTCTGGGAACGTATGCAAAAATGCAAACATCCACTGTCCTTTTTATACGCGCTTGAAATCGCTCCCATTGAAGTAAGCTAAATTTAACGAAACTTAACGAAACTGATTGAAGTGATTATTATGGTCACAGCGCATTACCTGTAAGCGGGTATTGCTTTTGTGTACTTTGTGCAAAGCTCACAGCAGAACTTAACGAAAGGTACCCAGCTTCTGGGAACGTATGCAAAAATGCAAACATCCACTGTCCTTTTTATACGCGCTTGAAATCGCTCCCATTGAAGTAAGCTAAATTTAACGAAACTTAACGAAACTGACTGAAGTGATTATTATGGTCACAGCGCATTACCTGTAAGCGGGTATTGCTTTTGTGTACTTTGCACAAAGTAGAACTTAACGAAAGGTACCCAGCTTCTGGGAACGTATGCAAAAATGCCAACATCAACTGCCCTTTTTATAAGCGCTTCACATCGCTCCCATTGAAGTAAGCTAAATTTAACGAAACTTAACGAAACTCACTGAAGTGGTAATTATGGTCACAGCGCATTACCTATAAGCGGGTATTGCTTTTGTGTACTTTGCACAAAGTAGAACTTAACGAAAGGTACCCACCTTCTGGGAACGTATGCAAAAATGCCAACATCAACTGTCCTTTTTATAAGCGCTTCACATCGTTCCTATTGAAGTAAGCTAAATTTAACGAAACTTAACGAAACTGAGGGATGTGGTTATTATGGTCACAGCGCATTACCTGTAAGCGGATATTGCTTGTGTGTGCTTTGTGCAAAGATTGGTTAAGTGTTGCTGTGATATGTGCAATTCGCTAGTCGCTAGTGAACCCCGCACTGCCGGTCATAATGGCACTCATTAGGCATTTCATAAGCTGATCAGGGCTTCCGACTGACTGACGAATTTGCACATGGGCCCTCCATCCTCTCTCGGTACGAATTCGCATCCAACCTCTGAAGTCTGATGTCCATCCAATTCAGAACTCCTCCATCCAACGTTCTGACATCAGCAACAAATCCTTTCTCCAAGAAAAAAAAAAACTCCACCCTCAGCTCCATAGCCATACCCAACCACAGTCAGTGACTCAATCTTCTTCAGAATTTAATTTTCTTTTTTAATTGATTCAAGAGATTATCCCCAGAAGCTAATAATCTTTCTCAGCATATTTTTTTTTTCATTAACCCTTTTACATTCAGCATTTCAACCCCCTCCAGCTGAGGGGTGGGGTTTGATTCTATTGCTCACCCACTGCCTGAGCCCCATCGGACGGCCAAACAAGAGGTAAAAGGGAAATTACGCTCCAAAATCCGAATAAATGACCTCCACTTTTCTCCCGTTATAATTAGTTTTCTTCCTCCCCACCCACCCCTCCAAACGCCATCGTCAGTGCCTTGCAAAATAAATGAATCGCAATCATAGACAAAACATTTTACGGTGCCAGTTACAAATTTATATGGCTGCGGCCAAGCGGGCCTGGTGTGGTTGTTGATGGCGTTGTGGGTGGCGGTCATGGTGGGGGGTGTGAGCGCTGTCCCTGAGGCGAGCACTTGAGTGCGGTTGATTTGTTGAAGGACTCTCGCACACACACACATACAATTACCACTGCCACTTAAGAATTCCACTTAATTTAAATTAAAACAAAAAGAAGCGAAAATGAACCAAATGAATGACAAAACAAAACAATACCGACGAACAGAGTCAAAGAAAAAGACAGGAAAAAAAAGTTGACCAAACGAAGATGCCAAGGGGGTCGGACGGAAACCGAGAAAAGAATGAAAGCGAACAACAAAACGAATTCGAATGCGAAAGAAGAAAAAGAAGACGAAACAACAATCGCACATAATAAGAACTAAATCAAGAAGCTTGAGCCAAAAAAAGAGGAAAAGGTTACCAGCCCTCAAGGGGCCGATACACAGATCCATCCCGCGCGCTCACTCCACTTCCAGTCCTTACAATCCGCCGTGCCCCCGCGCCGTCATCCATCCGCTCATTTCCATCACCAACCACTGAGGTTTTGTCAGGGGCTAATGGGCGAAATTAATTAAAACTTTCCCAACTAATTAATCGGAGATGAGCGTAGGAACTCACAACAGCTTCGCTTCATCCGACACACCTCCCTGCTCGTTTCGGAAGCTGCCCGACCCCAGCCAACAGACCGACGACATCGCCCCTCCACCCCCTCAACTTTGCCCAGTGCCTAGGCTTGGGCCACCAACGACCGCCGCCGCCGCCACCGCCGCTGCCGCTGCCACCGCCACTACCAGCATCGCTGAGGCCGCTGCTGTCGGTGCTGCCACCAACGCCGCATCCTTCACTTTGTCAGGCTCTATCATCGTTGCCCACATTTAATTGCATTCGTACATGGGTTTTGGGGCCTGTGTATGTGGCCGAACACAAACACAACCGTAATTTGTATGTTTACTCCATGACTACTAACTTCTATGATCCAGATGATGCCTCCCGTTCCCCGGCCAGCACTCCACACACCCCACTCAATGTGTGTGCCGGTTTTGTTCTTCCGACTGCGAGATGTGAGATGTGAATGTTTGATGCTCCAGCTCCCGCCCAGTGCCTCTGGATGAGATATGCATGCTCTCGAGGACGAACAAGTGTTCGGTATGGCGGTGGGGCTGTGGTGGGAGGACTGTCAGCAGGAGGCGCACCACGATGATGAGAAAGTTTGAGGAGCTTAAACTTTTGCTTGTTTTTCGGTTTAAAAATGGAAACAGAAGCGCAAAAGTAAAGCACACACTGAATTCGTTTAATTGTGTGGATAATTGTATAAAGGATATCCTGCATATGAAGTTTTTCCTGCAAATTCATTTTGGAATGGGGCGTGCTGTGTGCGGGCGGAAGGGCGTGTTGGATGCTGCATTACCTGGGTCACTGGGACTGAGTGCAATGTTCCCAAATTCGACGTGGCAGTCGACGTGGAACGGGACGACTATTCGGAGGCAGTACAGCTTGTGGAATGGATCACTTTTTGAATTTATTCCCTTGACTGCTGATGCTTGCGGGATTCTTGTAGAACTGAGGAAGGGCAGCGGGTGCGGCGTTGAATCTTTATGCAGCTCAGGGTTGGGCGCTCTCTAAGGAAGAGAAATGTCACAAGGACCGTGGCTTGATCTTGTCAAACTTGTTTTTCTGTCGCAAGAAAGTTTACCAAGCTGAAGTGTCGTTTGAGGAAACGTGCACTTCGAACATGCGATCATGCCAACTAAGGGCTGCGTTGCTCCACATGCCAAGGTTGGGAAGTCCTTTTGTACCATCAACAGAATCTACATTCAGGGGCTAATGAATGGCTGATGGTCAGGGGATTGCTGAAGTGACAGTTGATGCATTGCAATAATTTCCATGACAGAATGACCCCTTTGAGTAGACGACTGCCATAAATCGGTCCACTTTCCTTCAGATTCGGTGGAGTCTTAAATTGAAATACAGTACAACCTCGGTAACTGGAACTAATAGAAACTAGAGGAAGCTATTTACGGAAATGGTTCTATTTTGAATTCATATTCTAGAGTACATTTTACATCTAAAAAAAGTTTTAATAATTTGCGGGCTTAGAGTGGAATTTGAACATAATTTAACATTTTTATATAATTTGTACCCGGGGTTAGTACATAACCATTGCCATTGCATTCATTAAATACCTTATCTAAGTTCTCTAACTCTGTCATAAACTTTTTACTCGGCTTATGAAGACCTCCTTCTGTTCTCACGTTCGTCCAGGTCAGATCAGTGGCTTATTTGGCTATCCCTTCCGCGTATGTGTCCAAAAGATTGCCTTGGCTTCGGATTTTGGACTTTGGACTAACGATTTAAGAGGTACCCAGCTAGATACTCCAGCTAGTGTAACATCTGTGCTATCATCTGCAGCTGGTATGTGGTCCTCATCAGCAACTAAATCTGAGGCTGACAATCAATTTTCGAAGCAAATTTCTGTAGCGTTACGACGGCGGGAAATGGATAGCTTTCGGACCACTTGCAAGTATGGCTGTACCTTTGGACATATCATCCCATGTCATCCATTTGAACTTAGTTTCCTCTTTTGTGTGTCGGAAAATATGCTGTTCGTTCTACTGCACTCTTGCTGGACTTTATAGTTCTCGTGAGTCAATTTAAGCACTTTTGGGTGCAGTACGTCATTCTCATTTTTAAGAGAGTCAATTTGTTGTTGCATTTTCAAAATAGCTTCTTGCAACTCTAACTCCTTAGGCTTAAAAATGTGGAATTAGTTACTGTAGTAAAATGTTGAAACTTAAGTGGTTCGTTCGGGAGAGCTTTCCTGTGTCTCAAGCTCGTCCACGTTATCAATCAATCTGCCTTCCTGGCTAATAGATTGTTTGAAAAAGGGTGCTGACACAACCTGATAGCTTCTTTCTTGTGCCCTTTCACCTGTTTTTTTCTTTTTTTCTCTTGATTCGGGCTCGTAGAAGCACTGGTAGAGAGATTTTCTGTTGGCACCGCATCATCCCTCAAAGTCCATTTTTAGGGTAATAACTGAACAATTCGTATTGCAAATTGCGCGCATATTGGTCCTTATTGAAATGCTTAGAGCAAATGAAGGCTGTTTTAATGCTCGTTTTGTCTTTTCGTCCACATTTGTGCATCCAAATATCTGCCGCTCTTGGATCTTTTGGGAGACGAAAAAGGCTCTCTTCAACGTCTGTATTTCTGTCTAATACTTTACAATGCGCAACCAAATATTGCGCAAATAATAATATTATATATCAATTTTTATATATATTATTTTTTATTTAATTTATATATTTTTATATAAATTTTAAATAATATAAAAATTATATAAATATAAATAATAATATATAAATTTATATATATATATATTATAATATTATTATTATAATATTCCACACAAGATTGTTCACAACACTGCTAAAAGGCGCGGAACTGAATCTGCATATTTGTGAGATACACGTGAGGTCAAAAATAAAAAAAAATTAAAAAAAAGGCTTGGGAATATTTCTGTGTATCATGCAGAGTACACCCGCCCAAAACAAAAAACAAGTCGGTTGCATAGTCTCTCTATTACTTTAGATTCGTTTGAAAGTACACAGAAATGGTTCAAATACAACGATTGAAAATTTAGCACTTCAAATTTGGTCAAGCATACCTTCTCGCCACTCCCACTACAGTCTGGGGTGGACCTGACCCTCGATCAACAAACCACTACAGCTGGTACGATCTTTTCTAGGCCAAAGGCTGCAGATCTTACCTCCCGCAGACAGTGATGATCGAGGTGTTATATAATGTACCAAGCTAATATTTCGAGAGCGGCCTGTTCTACTCAATTACCTCTTGAGCACGAAGAAACAGCAATTGGCAAGAGTTATTCGGCGTTAAGTCCCGGTACTGATCGTGTTCGTCGATCGAATTCCAGCATGCTATGTGTTAAAAAAAAAATCAAAAAAGTGATTGAAAAAGTCGATGGTAAAGAAATATTTGCAGACTTTATCCCACATGTGGAAATTTTCAATTTTATGAACAAAGTAAACAGAGAAACTTCCCGACTTTGAAAGCACAATTGTGACCTTCTATTATAAGTTTATGGCCCTATTCTGGTTGTGAGGTGGTCACAACTAACAAATGTCTGTGATGTGAAAAATGTGAGGTTTGACCAATTTGGCATTCTAGCAAAAAGTTCACAAGAACACACCACGGTGTGGTGAATTTGTTTTCATGTCAAAAAATTGTTTTTGCGCTCTTTTTCCACATTGTCCTCTCAATGTGGGAGACGGAAAATATGGAGCAAAATAAATAACAATCGGAATTTTTATTTTCTCCTTTTTTCCCATCTTATGTGCTAAATCACACATCACAACTTTGACAGTTCTGTGATGCTCAATAGAAATGAAGTATGATAGAGATGCCAAACTTCTACCTCTCTTGCCCCTTAACATTTTTGACAACCATTTTTTGTATTGTTTTCTAAAGCCAGATTGACCAATAAGAGAACGGCATTCACGTTATTTCGTGAATAACTGTCAAAAATTCATGAATAAACGTCAACATTTTCATGAGTATCCGTCAAATTCATCGATGGACTAGGGGTCAATCAGCTGTGAAGTTGGGTATCTCTATCACACTTCATTTCTGATGCTCACAAGCTGTGAGGTTTTGCTCAGAATATGAAAACCTCTCAATTTGTGACTCAGGCAGTTGTCACTTATGACACATCACAGAGGTGTGCCATTAAGGTGGTGCCATTAATGTTCTGCAGTGGTGGCACCAAATTGACTTTTATGCGCCTTGCTGCATAAAAATCAAGTTTTGCATGAAAAAAAGGAGCGAGCAGGGGACTTCGTAGTCTATGTGTAAACATCAATATCACCACAGTGTCCCCCCAATCGATGATATCCGAACGGACAAGGAACCTTCACGGGATACAGAGTATTTTATTTAAAAAATGATTCGTGAATGATTTGGTGACGAATATTTAATCAGGTTCAATTTATGGTAGCGTTGATACAATGGGCTTATGATAGCTATTAAACCCATTGCAGTTAGGTTTTCGTAAAGGACATAGCTATGCCACAGCATTGTTAAAGGTAACGGGCGACATAAGAAGAGCTATTGACGAAGACCATGTTAACCTTACTTGACTGCGTTGACCCAAGGATACTCTGTCATAAACTGTCCACCCAATTCAACTTCTGTAATCCCATTTATAAATTAATTCTTTCTTATCTTACTAACCGAGTCCAAGCTGTTTTCCATAATTCCATTCAAAACTGTCATCTTTTTGTGACGTAAGCTGTGGTGTTCCTCAAGGTTCAATTCTCGGTCCGTTATTATTTTAAATTTTTATCAATGACCTCCCAATGGTTTTGTCTTGTTGTAAATTCCATATCCATGCAGACGATGTTCAAATCTACTTTTTCCCTCTTGGTATGGTTGAAGACTCAGTTGCTAAAATAAACAAGGATTTAGGCTCTACCGCCTAGGCTACAAAAAATGACCTAATTCTCAATCCAGACAAAACCAAATCTATTCCGTTCTCGAAACAAACGCTTTCTAATTGAACTCAACTCGACAGCATTTGAATGTGTTGCATGTGTAAAAAAACCTTGGAATAATGTGCAATAGTGAACTGACATGGACTGACCACATTGACAGCGTAGTGTCCAAGGTTTATACATCCCTAAGAGGCTTGTCAATCAGCAAATACATTCTCCCTATCAACGTTAAAATAAAACTTGCCAAAGCACTCATGGTGCCAATCTTGACATATGGATCAGACTTGTTCGCCGATTGTGATTATTCTTCTTCGCAAAAGTTGACAAAGGCAATCAACGCGGCTGCAGATTTGACCATGTCTCGGAACAACGTCGGAATCTCCTAGGATGCGAATTGGAAGCATTCCTAGGTTACAGATCGTGCATAGTACTGTTCAAAATTATTCACAAGAAACAGCCAAAATATATAGATGAAAAGATCACCTTCTGTCGAACGAGTAGGACCCTCAATTCATACCTGTTTACTGTCACGCAGGCACTTCTTCATTCAGGCTGTTCATCTCTGGAATCACCTACCTTCACAGGTACGGTCCAAGACCGAGTACAGACAATTTTGAACCGCCTGTTTCTCCCTTTTCTAACCACTCCACTCTACGTAAACCACAATTTTGTTTGTCCAGTTCTACTTTGTCGAGTGATTTATAACCCCAAATATCAGAATTGAAACTTTTACAGTTTATTCAACACTTCACTTAATTATAATCATGCAAATATTAAAATAATACTAATTACTACTCTTACATAATTAAAATGTTTTATTATAATCAGTAAAACGTCACAGTACACTTCCACCATCGGGCTATTCTCACTCATGACACACGGTCGGCGTGCGCAGCAATATTTTGATTTCATTTCCGGTAACGACTTCCGTCCCATTTGGTTTCAAATCCCTCCGTATTCGTGTGTCAGGGGCGAGCGATAAGATGTTTACACATCAAAAAATTGCACCAAAACCTTTTCCACAGAATTCCGAACAAAGTTGCCAACGACTTCAGTGCTCTTCCTCTTACCACTTAAAAGCCTATAAAGGACAAACAAACAAAAAAAATTATAAATACATAGATTAGCTGCAAGACATTAGTTAAACCAGCAGGTAGGTAGTGCTGCTTCTTAGCGAATCATTTTTGTAGTCCGAATTTTAACGTTCTCTTATTGGATCGGACCCAGTGATTACTCAGATAATGTTTTTACAGTCTACGATTAAATGCAAAGGCTTATAGTAATGAGAAGTCGAGTAAGACTCGAATAAACGATCGATTAACTTCAACAAATGCTTAGTTGTGGTCGAGTCGCATTTAAGTCGAATTTAGAAGTGACAGATCTTTTTTTTTTCAATCTCCATCTGAAAGCTGATCAACTTCATTTGTTTCAAATCAATTTGCTTTTGCATTTCGAACACCTCCTTTTCCTGCGCTTTTTCCATTTCGATTTTGCAATGGACAGTTTGTGTTACAATTTTCTTCGCTGCTGTTGAAGTCTGTTTCGCCTTCGGAGACAAATCAAAACATGATGTTGATGTCTGTCAAATCAGCTACTGGACTTGGCTTTTCTTTTAAATTGAGTATCGTTGTCGAAAATTGTAATGTCGTCCTCAAAATCTTGTGGCAACTATTCTTTGACGGCATAGTCAAGGCAATGTGTTTTCTCAGGCTCGACTCCGCCACCAGTTGCATGCGCTTCCCATCGATAACCAGCTGTATTGGAGAGTGAGTTACGAAATTTTCCCAAGGACGGGTAAAGGACTGTACACACCACAAATACTTTACAAAAATCATTATTTTATAAAAGAAATAAAAAACGCACAAGAATTATGTAACGACAAAAGTTGGTCTGCCGTAGACTAACTTCAACTAGCATCCATGCAAAGTGCATCAATCACAGCCAAATACAACAGCTAACAATATGATTGGCAATAACAAACACGTGGAGGGAAAATAGGAAAGGACAAATGTGAGAACAAAAGAATTTCTAAAAGCCGCTCTCACGTAAAAATGAAATACGCGCATAAACAGACGTTTAATTGTGGTGCATCCCCACCGACCGCGCCTTTAATTTTAAAATTGGCAAAATGACACCAATGTTGGACACTTCTTCGGCAACTATTGCCCACGAAAAGCTGCGTCTTTCAGTACATTGTTTGTTATTGCGTTGTGTCCACATGTGTCGTTTTGACGTTAATTAAAATTCGAAAGAAAGATGTCAAAGATGCTGGAATTTGAAATAGAAATATCAATCAACGAGATAAGAAGGCTGCCAGAAATATGGAGTTTGGCTTCCGAGGCATATCTTGACCGGATGTATAAAATATTCATTTTGTTAGCCGATGATGTGCTCAATAACGTCGTTTCTTTTTAAGAACACAGTTTTAATGCACCAGGTACGCGCAAATTACTCGTTTCTTTTTACGAAGTCACCGCTGCGGGACCGCGCATCGTAACGACGCGTGTGGCACCGAGTCTTATACGAGCACCCGTTTCATATGAGTACACAACACTGAATGTTGCGTTGAAAGTTGTACTATCACTCTATAGTAAAGACTTTTGTATGTAAGTATAACAAATTAACGAACAAAATCTTGGGTCTTATCGGGTCCCTTGGTGGAGTGAGTTCGTGGATTGCTCAGCGCTCAATCTTTCGTGTCGGTTCTGTGCTCAAATCGTTTGTTTGCTCCACAGATAACACGTTTAACTAGATATCGCATGCGAAGCAAAAATAAATGATCCCTTTTTAATCGACAACAAAATTCTCAAACAAAGGGTTGTTGCATCAAACCGGTATCAAACCATTTCAAATTGTGTCGTCATGCGTATCAAACATCTTCAGTGTGTTGTAACATGTTTGATATTCAAACATTTCTTCCTACTTCATTTTGTTGCAAACCTTTATTTCGGTTTACGTCTCAATCGATCTTGCAAACGAACATATACGAACGACTGACTGGGTCACCAGACGAATGGATGTGCACACAAAAACACAGCTACGGATTTTGGCACACACTTGCCGTCGAACCTATAACAAATGTGATAGGAATAAATCCTCCGTAGTTATCGGATTATTTGGGTTGGTGTATTGCTGGAGCAATACGGTGCGGTGGCTGGAGGCATTGTTTTTATTTTGTTTTGTATGAATAAACATTTCTTATCCTGTTTTCTGAAGTATTCTATTTACAAGAAACATTTCGTCACAGAAACAAAATAAACATTGTCGCATGAGTTCGGCATGAGTGTGCCAGATTTTAAGGGAGCTGGACAAATCCTCGAAACTTCGTCGTTGGGAGTCGGTGCAGCTCCCCTCTCCTCGTGAGGGGACATTGGATGCACAAGTGTTCAAAGACTGCAGCGCGACCCGCTGGCTGACTACAAATCTTTGCAACAGTGACTGCCTGAACTATCGCGGCGTCGCTTCAGATTTCCGTCCTGTTCATCGCCTTTCTGAAAAAATGGCTTGCGACCTCTCGTAGTTGCCAGTCAACAATTAGTTTTCGGGGTAAAACATCCCATATTAAGGGCACAATGGACCCAACACGATGACCTAAATGAGCCATGGCTAAACGTTCGTCAGGGCTGATACTTCCCCCTCATCAGGGCTCATCCTACACCTCATTCTACGGGGTCGGCCATTGAATGCAAATGGGGACTACAGCCACGCATCGCTCACTGCATTTTAACCTCGAATGTCAGAACGACTCTGATGGGGTCTCATTCTGTTTTCAGTTTTGTGAGCAGCATTCAACAAAGCTGTCAACTATAAGGCACTCAAAAGGTTGCAAAGATCAGCCTGTCCGTGCACCGGCTGAGCGCTGAGAAGTACTCCGCCTGACACACTTTACATAATCCTCCAACTTTCTCCAGAGGAACTATTTGGAAAACAAGTAGCAGCCAGTACAGCCCTCGGACTTAAAACACTCCGACTGTGGTGCGACCACATCATCGATCACACACATCAACCATTCGTACCTACTACCCCCAGCTATCTTCGAGAAGAACTCCTCCAATAGCATGCGCTTCAGATCCGAGTGGATGTCTGATCCTCTGCGAATGTACACAGATGGATCGAAGACGAGCGAATGGAGTGGGCGTAAGTGTCTGTTTCAAAGACCTCACTAGTGCTCTCTCCTCGAAGGTCGCAGCCACCCTCTCCTTAGCCTTAGCCTTAGCCTTAGCCAGTCATCTGAGTACCGCATTGCGTGAGGAACCGGACTCGTGGATTCGCTTCTGTAAATGTTGAACAGCATCATCCTGTTGGATGTCTTACTTCGTATATATCAGTAGAGATCACGTTGCCCTTCATGGGAGTCCATTGAAGAGGAGGTGCAGTTACACAGGAGGTGCAGTAGTGCTTGCTGTTGAGCTCGTAGGAGGGTCGTTCTCAATGCCTTCGACCCTAGGCCTGCAGACCATTGTAGGCCCATAGAACATCTCAGTCACAAGTACTCCAGCTCATGATTCGCCAGCACTTCGCGACAGCGTTCCATTAGCAGGACTTTCCCAATCAGAGCATCCGGCCAAGGATGACTCCGCACAGCCGGTCAGCTACGGCACCGGAGGAGAATCATATTCTCAATTTGGAATTCGATGATTAATTTCACATCCGCCCACAGCCCACACACACGTGGGCAGAGCAATCAGTTCAGTCTGTAGGTGATTGTTAATACGTCTTCGTTCGGATCTCCCCTTACATGCGGGCCAGGGGAGCGGAAGTGAGGGAAAACAATTTGACGCTATTCATATCATCAAAACTTCACCATTTATTAAAATAATTACACTGCACTAATTGGAATCGAGTATCTGTTCTCGGTTGTCCTCGTCCGATACGGGTTCCACACACACAGTCGTACATGGCATTGGCCACACGTTTATCGTAAAACCCAACCAACCCAATCCAACTCAACCCAAACCAAGCATAGAGCCCAGCGCTTGATGGAGGTCGTCTCATAGAGCGGAGAAGGTGGATGATACTACCACTTCCACTTCCACTTCCATTTTCACTGCTACTGCCACTGCCACTCCAGCTTCGGCCTCGGCTTCTTCTTCTGTTACTGTTGCTGCTGCTGGGCCTCGGGCTGGAGCAGGGGTTGAGGCTGAGGGGATGGGACCGAGGCTACTGCCAGACCAGCCATTAAACCGAATTGTGCTAATGAAATTAAAATAGTATGAAATTTCATGTCTATTTATTTAGTTTAACAATCCCGTTAACAGGACGCTTATTCTATCCATAATTCATAATAATTACGGAATTCATGTCATTCATTAAAATTCCCTGTTCCCTTTTCTTATTTCGAGTCATCCCTGGGTTGGGTGTCTCCGCCACAGCCGCACCCTACACCTCAACCGGCGGCAACAACGACAAGGATGTGCTGGTTGAGCGGGTGGTGGGTGGGCAGGAGGATTTCCATTTCGATTTTCTTTTTGAGTTTGAAACCACAACCGCCCCCGCACAAGGTCCATTCCACAGGACCACCTCCTCCGGCAGTCGTCGCTGAGGCGATGAAGGTGGAACAATTAATCCCTGTTCATGTTCATATTTACACAACCACTTACACCTCCGTCTTTTAGGAAACCAATTTGGGAAGCTTCCATCACATTCGAGAGACTGACACGCACTCACACACCCTTACACGGAGTGGGGGTGAAGATGATCGGATGGCTTCTCGGGCACACTCGAATCCGAAAGACATCAGCACAACGACCGACGCACAAGGACGTGTCCAGGGTATCAGTTTTGGCATGGTATCGAGTATGCCTGCAAACACACACCCACACACCAACACACCCACACACACTGACACGCCCGCAAAATAACGTATTATGATAAATTTCTCGACAATAAATTACTTACTGCACACAAACTCCAAACCACCTTTTAATTAGAGTGAAATCTTGTTGGAGATAATGAACTTAAATCCTTGCTCCGGTTCCTCGCACCCGCCCCGCACGAGACGACCCATCCGAGCTGGATGTCTATCCCTCTGTGGACTGGGCTGGGTTCCATTCCCATTCATCCCGAGTCACCCCGAGAGCAGAAGCAGAGAGCACACGAAAGTGTTACTCGGCACTGGGTTGGGTGTTCATTGTCATTTTGGGAGGTAAGTGCTTCTTCGAAGCAAGGATTTCGATGTTTATTGCTGAACGAGAGCTGCTGCGCCGATGTCTGATGGCACAAGGGTGTATGGGCGGGGAGTGGGCTACGGGGGTTGAGAGATTTCTAAGAAAATTGCTTTTGATGTGATCGGTAGCAAGGTTTGAAGACTCAACATTTCAAGGAGTACTCCATTGAAATGGTGCGATGCTAGAGACCGGAGGCATGTCGGCTCTTTTGCTTGTTAAGTGATTGGATTCGACAAAAAAGTGCTGTGAAATCTAAGGACTTCTACCATAATTTTGAGTCCATATTTCCGTCAGCTGTCGTGGCAACAAATTTGTCTTCATCCCCGATTCGATTACGTCTGCAAAAGTAGGACTACAAGTTTCGCGGGCGAGTTCTTCTGTTTCTTTCTCAAGTGCTGGTCAGCTGCTGCCCGTTGTTCGGACAAGGTTGGTTGTGGTCCTTGTTCTGGCCCGGATGTTCTGCACGATCCTTGCAAGAATGATGTCGAAGAAATCATTGTTTCGCCGTCGCTTCCGTTTCTCTGAAGGTGAAGCTGTATCTGGGAAATTGAAGCTGTATGTCCGAAAATTGTCCAACGTTTGCTCAACCGTGTCGGTTTACGGCTTTTTATTGAGAAATGTGATAGTGTGAGAATAAAAATATGGAGGCAATTTGGTAAATCAGTGACGTCTTTATGTTTACATGGTATGAGGCAATAGCCATCTGTCCCGATGTACGCTTAGATCTTGCAAACTACGCAGCGGAGTTTAATGCGGGTTTCATTAAAAGATAAGGCGATTGAAGAGGAAGGTTTATAGGTATGGTTTAACCGTTGAGGCAACACCCACATACCCGGGTGTATTTAATGACTTATATTTTTAATTAGGCGAACTTCAAAGGAAACGAGGTTCAGAATATAGTAAATAGGAAAAATTAAGCAAATTATATGAAAAAATAAAAATAATACAGTTAAAGCTCGTTAACTCCGAATTGGTTTGGGGGAAGTTCAGTCCGAATAAATGAATTTTCCGAATTAATGAGGATTTTCTTTTAAAACTTATCTGACTAGTACCGACAGTACAGCCTCCTTAGTCCGGACACATAAAGTTTCGGGTGTGTCCGGAAAAGCGAAAAGTCCGGACTATAGAGAGAAAATAAAATGATGTGGACAACCGATAACTTTTCAAACACAGTTTATTAAAGATAGATCCTTTCCTTTGCAGACGCCATAATTTCCATCGCCATAATCCTTTGCAGACGGATCTATCGTATTGTCTACATTGAGCAGAGTCAAAATTTGGACACGTTGTAATACTCTGTCAAGACTGCAGACTGTAGAGGTAACATTTTTAAAGTATCCGAAACGTTGAGGTGTCCGGACTACTGTGGCGAGTGTCCGGTCTGCTGTGAAGATTTTTCCTTGTCAAGGTTATCGATGTGCATGTTCAAAAACTGTGGCCATAACCGTGTTAACCGACAGATCGGTCTAAGACAAACTTTCACCTAGAGACATGTCAGGTCCTTGGTGAGTTGTCATGAATCTTTCCGTCCAGCGTCACGAAACGGAGAAAAACTCGTTAGAATTGCGGCTGGAGATCGGCAAGCTCTGCTTTGACATGGCCACATGGTTGTGTTTGATAGTCTCTTCATGTAAGAATGTCAATGTTAAATGTGAAGTATTAAATATGCTCAGTTGAGATGAATACAGCCACATCAGGCACTTGGAGTTTCCGATCGTTCACTTCATCATTCCCTCAGTAAGGCACTTCTTAACCATTGAAATTGCCGCTGCATCGTTCCCTTAGTTTTTATCAGAGATGATGGAGGAAGAGATGGGCCACTTCTACGTTTCTTGCCCCTCAGATTCATCTGACAGCTTTTCACAGACAGGAGTCTGTGAATACGTGTGCGCTAAGGGAAGCCGATTACTCCCGCCTAACAGCATTGCGTTGCTCTATACTTCTAACAAGTGTGAGTGAAAATAAAGTAGTATGCGTGACTTGAGAGCACAACTGCCATGGACTGGGGGTTTTCCACTGGAAAGAGGAATATCTCTTCCTCCATCCTCTCTGGTTTTTATCAAGCTCTCCTTTCGTTTGGAGTGCATATTCAGGATTTACTTGTTTTAATAAGGAAGGCGCGACAGTCCGAGCTGGACTTGGGCCTAGCTACTATCTCGTGCTGTGCGTGTTATTGTTTTCTCACGAGTGGAAGAGTCTTACAGGTTTATCCCTACTTCGACCGGACTACCTTTTCCAGACAGGAGTACTCCTTAAGCATTGTCAGTGACTCGAATGAGATGTTCCCAGGGATGGAACCTAGTACCCTCTGCGTACCCCACACTTGTTTTCCACTTCCTTTAAGATTCACGAGGTTGTCAGCTTTCAACGTTTGTCAAATACGAACTAAATCACTTAGCGTGCCGAATAGTTCACAAAAGTCAGTGGCAGTAGACTAAAGCAGTACTGCATTTGAAGTCCCTGCACGGGAAATTCAGAAAGCCGCCGGATTGTCAGACGATCCTCGTAGTTTAAGCTGTTTGAAGTTCAATCGTCGAAAATGCAATTTTTGTCGGTGTCGGACAATGAAAAGACCACACCTTTAAGCAACAAGACCACACCTAACGCAGGACATAAGTATTGTCGTTAGTCACACATCAAACTCCCCCGCGTTTCATTTGACATCTCAGTGATGTCAATTTTTACTAATCGAAGAGTGCTGTCACAGATCCCTCGGACCATGTCTTGCACATGATCTGGTGCATGCGCTTATCTGATGCAGATCTTGATGATGATCACAGCTGATTTCAAGGCTCTCGAGGATCATCCATAGCAGTAGCTTTGTTCGACTCCAGTGTCTATGTTTGACTAAGTCTATGGTCGTCCATTATGGTCTAGCTTTACTGAAACATTATGTCTGACAACAGTATTTGGGTCCTCATCGCTGTGTCACATTACGCAGAAATGAATTTTCTATTTTCGTCGCTGCATTCTTCTGTCCCAATTTTATGTAAAATGTATTCGCCAATTGTTACTCTTTCCGGCAGGACTTGTCCACTTTTTCGTTGTCTCTGCCATTCATCTATGGAACGGCTTGTGCTTAATTTGGGGCACACTGGTCGCTTACGGCTTATGGATGACCTGTCCGTCTCCTCTGCGTCAGATAAACATTGTGGCGTCTGTCGTGTGGTCGTTTGAAGAAAATGGCATTCTCGACGACACGCGGACCTTTAAACAGTGATATAACTCCACTTAGTGAACCTCGTGTGAATTGCCATTTTTACCACTGTCATCATCAACCCACGGGATGGTATTGGGCTTAAACATTCGATTGGGAAGTAGAGCCCTTAAAACCTCCATACCCGGGTATATACCCGGATACCCGTGCTTTCGGGTATTATTCTTGTACTCCTGTGGTTGTGGATACCAGTAAATTTAGACAAGATTAATCTACTGATTGCAATGAATTCAAATGCAAATCGTACTCAAAGGGTGTAAAGTTTAATAATTTTTGTATTTGATCCGAGTATTTCTTGCCCCCTTAGCTGATAACGACGGGTACCCGGCAGCCGACAACCCCGGTTAGCCACCAACTTGTAATACCCGTGTACTCGGGTCATTGTCGAAACGAATATTACCCGGCTAAGATCACTAATGGGACGACCATTTAAAACGCCATAAAATGTGTAAATCTCAATCATCGATGCACCTTTGCGATCAGCTTTTTCTCCTCAAGTGACAGGCGGCTTTAAGCATGCTTCTGAAAATCATTTTTTCAGAGAACTCCAGAGTCACCCGCTTAACACGTCAAAGGAACCTCAAGCACCCACCCACTCACCGCCGCCCACCATGCGCCACAAGAAAACTGACCCCGTTTGAGAAAATTGACACCAATTGGTTGCCGTTGCAAATAACTAACACTTTCTCCCCGACTAATCGCCGTCATTACTCAGCGCAGGTAGAATGTGCGGCCGGGGCAAAAACAGGACCCAACCAATAATTAATTAACGTCCCGAGTGTCATTACGTAGAATTTTACTCTGGGGCTTCGGCATCTTTTCCCAGATCGCCTCGCCTCCGCCGTCGTCGTTCACATGGCTGGGCGATGAAGAAAACGTGAACATCCAGCAAAATCTCATTAACCCGACCGGCAGCGGATAGTGTACGAGACTACACTGGCCGCAGTGCTGGCACGGTTCATAAGGAACCGACGATGTACACTCTGTGCATCCGAGACAAGCTCTTGCCGAGCTATCCGCTCACAGATCTCGTCCGATTCGTGAAGCGAAGCGTATGCTGCTTCCAACGATAATCGATGGAGTTGAAGTCGACGGCTAGGACGACGGCGACTACGACGACGATGATGATGATGATGACGGTGATGGTGATGGGCAAGGCGATTGGGATGAGTGCAGATGACTATTACGTCGGAACGTGGTGGTGTTAAACAGCACTCGCCCGAGGAAAAGAGGCGATGAAAGTCTGCAGATAATGAGACTGCACAAACCAATATTGAAATTCCTCAGCAATGTTCGACTCGAACAGCATTCGTGGTCTTCGTGGGGTTCTCCTCCAATTCCATGGGAATTCCAGAGTGTGGCACGGTTTGCATCTGCTGGTCACACTCCAGTCGTTCGGGGCAAAGTGGATACCTTAACCAGCAAATCATTCGTTTGAGAGAAGAGATCTTCTGGTGACGGGGAGGGGGTTGTTTCAAGTGTCATTCGAAGAGAGAAGGTCGGGGGTGTTCGACGGGTTGGGCTGGATGCCTCTGATCAGTGAACTAGCCGAGGAACTTCCCTTTGAATGAAATTGGTATTGGCGACTTCCTTCAGACGTATAGCCCTCAGACATAACTCTCCGACTATCGCGTATCGAGGAACATACGCCTTTGTGGCAGAGCTTAATAAAACTGCTCACAGTGCCCTTCCTCCTCGTTGTCCGGCTTGAACCCCGGCCATCCCCCAAAAATGGCAGCTGTCGTGAATGTTGAATGCCGGCAATCAGACAAGTCATTTTTTTACTTTGTACAGCAGCTGGTTCATTTGCGGTTTCAGTCGCTTCAGAGCGCCCAATTGGAACGTCCCTCTTCTCGACCCACTTCGCTGCTTCGAATACAAAACGAGATCTTTGGCACTTTTCGCACCCCCTCCATCAGCAGGTATTCATTTAAATTGGCACTCCCACCCACAAAGTCGACGTGATGCGACGCACCCTCTGCCAAATCAGAGTCCACCCCACTGGCTGAGTGGCAGCCACTCCCGTCCTGGCAATAATTGTCATCCATTCACATTCAAATCAGGCACCTCGGTGTCAGGGAACCTAAAACAACACAATTAAGGCGCACCTTCTCGATCCAATCAGTCGTTCAGTTGACAAATCTGATTGAGTGCCTGCGAAATCCCTGATTCCCTGCGAAACGGAAGTGCAGACAAAAAGAAAACAAGCACAGCACGGTGAAACCGACAAGAAGTGAGAAAGAAAAACAAGAACACGAACTAAGCATCCTAAGTGCCGACGCGACACACACCTAGGCACTATCCGAGGCGGCGGCACTGCTGCTCAGTGCTCACTGCCAGCAGCACTCAAGGAGCAAACCAGCCATACGGCTCGTTAACCATCTTCTGTGTGGCTAATCATTTGTCGCAAATGCGATTAGAACAGCGTTTGTTGGCTTCCCACAGCCACCGCCACACTTAATGCGGCACCCAGTCACAGTCATTTATTAGAGGATGCCTCCTCCGCCCCCGTTCTCGGCGCGACAATCAGTTATTTCACCACCCCCCAGGCAATGTCTTCATTTTCCTCTGCGACACAACACATCAATCCCATTGCCAACCCCAAGCCGTCAGGATTTTCTCACGACCCCTCAACCTCAGAGTCCCCCACCTCAAGGACGATTGCTGTTTTCTTAGTTCTTGTGAGGATTTTTTTGTGTGTTCCTTCCTTTTTCCCTTTTCTGAAACGTGTGCTGGTGGGCTGATTGGGACCGAGGGGGCGCTGCTACGAGCATTTTTTTCTTCATTCTTTTCGCTTCTCTTTCCGTCGACGCGGTGACAAGGAAAAAAGGAGCAACCGACGACGTCGACAACTGCGGCTGCCTTTCGAAGTCACCGCAAATTTTTAACGTTCTCCGATTAAGTCGCAGACATCTTCCCTCGATCTGGCATTTTGTGGCGTTGAGCCGAGCACTATGTTTGCATTATTTCGCGAGGAAAGGTGGAGCACTGCTCGACTGGGGGGTGGATCAGGGTGAGCGGAAAATTTGTGATGATTGATTGATTTGTCTTTTTTTTCGATTTGGTCTAAACGTGTGGTCTGATTTAAGTAAACCTGAGTTTATGTCAGAACGAACGAAAAGAGGTTAGCAGCTGACTTTCTGTGGCTTCTTCCTGGGAAAGAATTTGCTTCCAGGAGTCTTCATCGCACAGCCACGTCGTTAATTTAATTCCGTCCGTATTTGGATCGACGACTTATTCGGGTCTTGTGTCGACAGTCTGTCTATCGTCGTCTTGCGCTAGGCTCCTTTCTCTGCCAGGCTATTCTCGACAGTTCAACAATGGGGCGGCACTTAAAATGACACCTCTTGTTTCCCATGACCTTCAAGTCAGAATACCCCGCAGACAAACACCGTCGTTATCGGCAGCGTCGTTAAGCAGCACTAGGACCACATCTTGCTAAAATCATAAACTGCTGCTGTCGCTCGCAACAGCCCTCTGCGACCCCCTTGTCGATCGTCCTCATTTCTAATCACACTCAGGTACCATCGTTACACCCTTGATTATGTGCACATCGCGTCTGTGTACCAGGCGTGTCAGAATGTTCCCCTGACTGAGTTCATCAAGACCAAAAGTGTCACGGAATAATTCCTGCGAAATATGATTCGTTTTTTTTCGCAGCCCTGCCCGCCGCCGATTGTTCTGTATTCAAAGCCATGTCTCCGACGTTGAGTGTTTTTGCAGCGGATGGCTGGCACTTTGAGGAGCGGCAGCAAATCAGGACTTTGTTGTCATTCGTACGGCGCTCCCCGGCTACATTCGGTCCTGCCACACACAAGTGGCACAAATGTTTACAACGAAAAGGACGGCTGTGTAGCGTGTCCTTTTGCCTTTGTCTTCAAGTAGCACGCCGCGGCGTGAAATCGGCCACAGGAAGCCGAAACGTGACACGTACTCAAGCGCTCCCCACTTTGGCCCTTCCACTGCCAAAGTGCCAACCGCCAACCGCCAACCGCCATTGACTCCATTACAACAATGCGAAGCTCTGTGTCACTTTGCAGTTTATCACCGGAGCAGTACGGCGCGTCGCGAAGCAACTGAGTGTACGCCCGATTCAGGGGCTCTTATTAATTTTTGATTCCGTTTAAGTGATTAGGTGATTTGTACCACGGGAAATGAGCCTAATTCGTGTGTGCACGCCGTTCTCTGGGCACGCACGTGCTTCGTTCCGCAAATGGAATTTTTGCTTGCTCTTATTTCCCGAGATGGTCCCATTGTTCTTGCGGAGCACACGTGTGGGGCCACTGTTCGAGGGGGTGGACATTAACAAGTGGGATTGGATGCTGTAGGGGCGTTTCTGTTTCGGTGTACGTTGCCTGAACGTGGTCAGTGACCTACGAATTTGTGATTGAATGTCGCATGAGCGTGTGACTGCGTCCAGAAATGATATGTTAAAGGGGAGACATTAGTTGCATGTATTTATTGGAAACGCACGCATTTACTTGAGCTGGCGAAGGGGGCAGGTTTCAGAAAGGATACTCGTTTCGACAAAGCCTGAGAGGAAGTTCCCACTCGATGGTGTTTGGGATTCGACTGTGATAGGTGGCGAAAGCTGCAAAGACCAAGGACTTCTTCGTCTGTCCTGTGATGCAGATGTCTGTGCTTCTGCGCAATAGAGCCGGGCGAGGGTAATCGAGGTGCTTGGTGCTTCGAGAGAGGGCCCTTCTTCTCAATGGTCTGTTGAGCCCAGCGATGGTCAAGAGTTATTCAGTGTTTAACCTCGAACTGGTGGTATTCTACAATCGTACTGGGAGCCGATGTAGACGAAGACCTTAACTAGCTCAGAAGTATGCTGATGTTGTGGCCAATATCCTTTCATGTCGACCGCATACACTTCCAGTCATGAACTTCCATGTATTTTAGGTTGGATTGACCGACTTTTAGATATTTGTTATGGTTACCGAGAGTACTGCACAAGCAGTGGCCGGCCTCGTCATGCATGCAATTTCTGCAGATCGACGTTCTATTTACAACTTGTCGTAGCACGGCCTTTGCTTTAGCCAGTGCCCTTCCGATTTTTGCCAGCTGCAGCTTCTGAGCCTTCATCGTTTTGTAATGAAATTGTTTGTGTTGACATCGTGTGATTTGATTCCATTGCAGCTCCTAGGACATCAACAAAAGTTGGTGTAAAATTGAGCAATCCCACATTGATCGCATCCAACGTTGACATCGTGTAAGCTAAGCACCCACAACAGTATTTGAACGCAGAAACCCCCCACTTGACCCCGAATAATCCGCCAGAAGTACTTCATGTTCCATGACGCATTATCGCACTCAATCCCAACCGAAAACCAGAGAAGTTCAATTTGAATAATTCTCCCCCCACCCCTGTTAGTCACTCCATTAGCATTAACTTGCTTCAAACACCCCATAATCGCACTCGCCCTTCATCCCACTCCCATCGTGCGTCGCGTCGTCGTCGATGCCAATCCAGCACTTTGCTCACGCAGAAAACAAGGAAAAAAAAAACAGAAAATAATTAATTAACGTTAATAATAATTATTCACAAAACCGTAAACCATGACCTTATCGGCGGCGGATGGAGATGTACACCCGCTTGCCAAACAACAAGGCTTTCGCCATCACTTTGCACTTCCCCGCCGAGCGCGAGGAATTAATTCCACTTCTCGGGCCGTCGTCACAAGTGTGGGAGCTCCTCCCTCCCACCAGCCATACAGCCGCCCATCGGGCGAATGTAATTCATTTTCGTTTCATTTCAATTAGCTTAATTCCAAAGTATTATTTCGAGCAATTTGTTTAGCGGAGGTCGCTTCATTTCGGGATAAACTTCCATTCGTACGCCTCCTTGCTCGTCCTTCGCCATCCGCCTTTCGCCCGACACTCGCGCTGGCTCACACTGCTTCCGCTTTGGTCGTGGCAGCATCCCTTCGGATGTGCCCAAAGCCGTGTTCATCTCTAGCAGTAAATAAATACCGACAACTACGGATACACAAACACCGGGCACCGCTCTCCTCCTCTACGCACGGAGACGGACACATACAGCCGGGCTGGAGCCTGTGGACGAGAGGCGAGAGAGGAGCTCAATACTATTTCTATGCTTTAATTACAAACTACAGTGGGGAAGCGGGGGAGCCGCGTGCCGGGATGATTTAGACGCACCGCCCACCAGCGAGGCCGGGTCTGTAATCAGGGATCTCTTATCACGTCGAATGCGCACCGAATTGTACACACGGGGAGGGTGGCTGGGTGGCTGGGTGGCTGTGTGAATGGTGTGGCAGAGCGCGGGTTAATGGCGGAATATTACAATTATTTTAAATGGTGGTCTTAATTGGTTTTATGTCCTTCATTTCGGTAGTTATTCTCGACATTTCCGCGAATAATCAAGAGCACACGGTGTGTGTTTGATAATTTTCGATGTTTGTTTGCTTGCTTCGTCCTTGCGCCGACTCCCTCCGTGCCAGCGCCGAACGGCCAGGCGGTGGATAGTGGCGGTGGTTTGTCGTGACTTGGCTGTTAGAATTATTGCTTTCAAAAGTAAGTCGCTGCGTGGCCCGCGAACACGGAAGGGAAGGGCATCTAGAGGAAATTAAAATTTCACTTGGATTTAATAAGAGGAGCTTCACGCGACGACGGTTGGATGGATGGATGGATGGATGGACGGGAGAGCGTCGAAGCGAGCGGAGCGGGCATGAAAGACGAATGGCAGTTACACAGTGCACGGCGATGAGAAATTTCGGTGTTACTGCTGTTGCCTCTGCCTGCTGGTGGGGTGGCCCGACTGGGATGACGATGTCGGCACGAGGGATGCTTGCCCGAGATGTGAAGAATTTTAATTAAAATTTAATTGCAGTTATTTTGTTATTTTGCCGAACATTTTATTTCTCGACAATTAAATTAAAACGAAACAAAAACGAGCCCCGACGAGGCTTGATGAATTCAGATGGCATGCGGGGTGGCTGATGCACACACTTTCTTTGTGCGTTCCACGACTGTGTGGACAGGACTGTGTGGCAGTGTCAATCGGAATTGTGAGAGAATTCAATGCCTGGGAAAAATGTGAGATGAACGAGGTGTGACAAAGAAGCACTTCATACTGAATCCACTGACTTTGGGACCACTCTCCTTTAAGCTAGATTACCGAGTGGTCACCAGATGATTATGAGCAGGGAGTTAAATGACAGTGAAAGTTTGTTCACATCAAGTCCTTTTGGGCAGACCTCTGGCGATTCCACAAAAAAAGGAGAACCCAACTGGTCCCAAACCGACTTGGAGGACTGATTTAACGAGCATTCTCTGGGAACACCCGCATTTCATGCATACCTTTGACGGAAACAGCTGGTCTTTTAAAAGTATTCGGACGGACACCTTTGAACTACCAGAGGTAGGTGGAACTGGAAAGTGTCACTTCTTTTTTTCCAATGAAGCCAGACATCTGGGTGTAGTGTACTAGAGTGCCGAGATGTGACAACTGTACTAGACTTTTCTGGAAAAAAAAAAATCGCAAGACAAGTTTTTGGTATGCCTTGGGGCTTGTGACCAAAAAACCCGTCTGAATGACTATGACAAGGGTTCCTTCTCTCCTAAGCATCGGTTGTTTGGTGGAATAAGCTTACGGGAAAAAACGTAGGTAACTGATGCTAAGCTTCAGAGGACGGCCTGTCTCGACTGCACAGGGGCCTTACCGACTATGCCTGGTTCTGCTCTTGATGCATTGCTGAACTCTCTCCCCACTTAATATTCACATCATGAGGTGTACACTTGAGGCCATTTTCGGCTTAGATGGAAGTGATATTTGCGCACCGCATTTCTCGTGACCCCAGGCGTGTGGATATGCTGCCTGAAGCACGGACAAGGTCCGGACTTGTACATACAAGGTCCATTTTCTCTGCACTCAGGACTGGCTCTGGCCGGAATTCGAGCCAGAGAAGGACTGTAGTAGTAGACTGGCTAGCGCCTTAGTGGAGGGCGACACCATTAAACTCCATACCTTGCGTCGGTTTGCCAAGCTGAACCTTTTCGATCCTAATGGAAACGGGTGGAAAGTGCTAACCATTTGTGTCTGTAGCGACAACCAAGCTGTGCTTGATGTCTTCCTCAACCCTTTGACCAGGTTTGTGCAGGAATGCAAGTCTTCTTCTGAATTTGTACTTAATGCCTCCCCCAACCATTTGACCACTTCCAGGATAGTGCAGGAATGCAAGTCTTCTTCTGAATTTGAACGGTATGATAAGACTTGTTTGGGTCCCGAATCAGCACGTGATCACGGGAAATGAGGTCGCCATTGTAGCAAGTTCACCAGACAAGGATCAAAGGAGATATTCTTCGACTTGAATCTGCGAAGGGACTACCTGCATTCTTGGTCAGGGCATGGTTGGACCTCTCCAGAGCACACCCGGAGGTGGCATGAGCAACATTTTCGAACTGGTCCAGAGATGCATTTTCAGGGCTTTGTTGTAAAGGCAGGAACTGCTACGTAAAGGGAGTCCCATAGTTTCATGAAATGACTGCACTCATTCTCTCTATTAAGGAACTGGATCACACCTCTGGATCACATTGTGTAGTCCACACAGGAAACGTATGCCTGGAGATTTCGACCACTGATGGCGGTCAAATTCTCGTGTGGCCAGCAACATCTCATCAGGTTCCCATTATTTTTTCGGCCTGATTGTAATTTTTGTGGGTTACTCCACTTTTGCACTGAGAGCCTCATATATGAAAATATCAGGAGGAAGGATGAACGTTTTTGTAACACGGACGATCAATTGAGAAGGGGTAGGTATACGGCCTTGGTACGTTCTTTTCCCCTAGCATCGTACCGCAGTGTCTCATAAACACAGCGGTTCGAGTTTTTGTAGCTCATGTAAGGTGAAGAGGAGCTGGAAGCCGTCTTGTAGAAGGAACATCCCACGTCGTAACCAACGCAACATGCAGGTTCTGTGGTGTCGTGACTACGTATGACCTAGCCAAGCGTAGGCTGTTAATAGGGTTGACGAATACAACGAATCGTGCAGACCTAATTCAGCGGTCCAGTTCGTGTTAACGACCAAGGACATAAGGCCAGCGTGACCGAGTGGGCGGTGTTCGTTGACGCAAGGTCGAACTTCCAAAAGGTGGCGTACGAGGTTCGGAATGGAATCCGGCAACAACCGATGTGTGGTACGTTCATACATTCCGGAAAGATACATACGAAGGTACATACCGGAACCGACTTCCTTTTTGTTCTCTTATTCGTGGAGCGTGGGGTTTAAATCCAGCGCTTTAGATTTAAGTAAAAGCAGCTCTTAAGCTGGCTTTGTAATAGTATTGAGAAACAAGGATAAGAGCTCGTTGAATGGGTAAACATAACTAAACGGCAAACCGTGTGTTCTTTCGTGGTCCCGAAATGCCTGGTTTTAATCAGCGGATAAATGCATTAGGCGGGGTAATCGAGCGGCGCACATTTCGCCACCATTACCTGCTGCCAGTCTCCACTGTCGGCCGTCCTTTGATGTCGCGGGGGCCAGTAGAATTCGACGGGAGTAAGTCTTGCGTCAGAAATTGACTTAACACTGCCTCCATTAAAATGCATAGCTTTTCCCAGATGGTCTTTTAGAAATCAGGCGAGTGAATTTGGCAACAGTCCGATTCCTAATTTTAATTGAAAGCGATTCAAAGGTCGTTGAAATAAGGACCAAGTAGACGATCTACAATCTTGTGCCGATTCCAAAGTTTTAAAGAAACTCTTCTTGATAGTACAGCACTGCCAGTTATTCGTGAGAGTGTTACGTAAAGCTTGCTCAATGCGAGGTCGAAGCATAACCGTTTCCGTGAACAATGGTAATGGCTCCTGTCACCCTCCAAAGGCCTTGATCAGCTTTGACCGATAGTTGGAGCAACACTCACAGTACGAGGGGCTTGACTTATTTATCAAGTAATACTATTATTTTAGCGCATTCATGTTAAATTTCATATAAATGTGATTATTAATTCGCGTTTTATCTCTAGTTCAGAATAATAATGGCAACTGAGACGATGATGGTGGAAATTGAGCGTCGCGCTGGAATTAAATTTCTCACTAAGCAAGGAAAAAGTCAAAAAACTATACACGAGAGATGGTGGCTGTTTACCAGGGTTCCGCACCTTCATTGTCAACTGTGCAAAAGTAGTCAAGTGAGTTCAGAAGAGGCAGAGAGAGCATTGAAGACGACCCCCGCTCCGGCGCCCCGGCTACTGCTTGTACAAGAGAATGCATCAAACTTGTTCTTGAGGATGCGCGAATAAAGGTAAAAATGATGGCAGAGATCACCAAGCTTTCAATTGGTACCATTCACACCATTCTTCATGACCATCATAACCTTTCAAAGGTCAGTGCAAGGTGGGTGCCACGAATGCTCACAGCGCCTCAGAAAAAAGTGAGAATCGCATGCTGTAGAGAGCCTTTGGAGATGTGTAGTGAGAACGCGGACGGTGTTATGGATCGACTGGTGACGAACCATGGGTCCACCACTATGACCCTGAAAGCAACCAAGAGTCCATGCAGCGGCATAAAAAAGGAACAGACCCCCGAAGAAGTTCAAAGTCACTCCGTCTGCCGGGAAGCTCATGGCCACAGTTTTTTGGGACTTAAAGGGAATCTTGCTCATTGAGTACAAAAAAAAAAGGTGAAACCATCAACGCTTCCACTTTGCATAATTTGCGGGAGGAAATTCAAAAGAAAGGACGGGGTAAACTCGCAGCGGGTGTGTTGCTTCTTCATGACAACGCTCCTGTTCACACGGCGCGAGTTTCCAAGGCTGCTGCCCGAGATTGTGGTTTCGGAGAAATCCAACACCCACCCTATAGTCCAGTCCTTGCCCCTAGTGGTTATTTCCTGTTTCCGGATTTGAAAAAATGTCCTCGTGGAAAAAGATTTTCGGATGATGAAGAACTCAAGTCGGCAATAAATGGGTATTTTGCAGAGAAAGAGGAAATTTATTTTTTTGAGGGCTTAAAAAAGCTTATCTCAAGATGTAACAAATGCATTGATGTTAGGGGATAATAAAAACAATTTAAATTGAATTCGCATTTTCCTTCATATCGATACCGAGAATATATTGAACGCGTGAGATGTGGTTCTTAATTATCTCCATTTCATAGAAGAGCTGCTTGTAGAAATGATAAACAGTAGAGGACCAATGACAGAACCCTGTGGTATAGCATTCATCTTCTCCTACTCCACACAAAAGACACACACGCACCAGACTGACGGCATCCCCGTTTAGTAGCGCCTCCTCCCTAAATGTGTCCTCTGCACAGAGTAATCGAAAAGTGACCCTACACCACCCGTCACCACCATCATCCGACATAGACGCGCTGGCAATTTCCATTCGGAAATTTTTTCCACGTCCATTCGGTCTGAGCACACCCACTCGCACACATGAAATCCCACAGAAAGCAGCCACCTCATCACGATTAAACGTCAACTGATTGACAAACACAATCCTGACAGCTAAACTGACCATAATATTTTAATTCCGAGGTTTTTATCGCCCGCAAATCAGTGCGCTCGGAAAATATCAACAAAACACACGCCAATTCCGATTCACGACACCCCCGACGACGGGGAACACAAACACGAGCACAATACGGCCACCTGTCAAGCCATCCCTTGAATAAACACCAACAGCAACTTTTCGACTAAGTAATAATTATTGTCATTACCGTGAATGTAAACAGCAGCAGCTTTCGCCGTTTCCGCCAGTGCTGCTGCTGCAATCGATTGCACACACAATGCGATTGGGTGGGCGGGCGGTCGGCGGCGCAGCGTGGTGACGGCTAGGTGGGCAATTGTCGTCTGCCTTGGTTATGGTTATGATTCATTTCCTAATTTTGTTGGCCAACTTATGCGGGAGCAAACATCAGGCCGACAGGGACTGGCCCACCCGTCCACCGAGTAACCTGTGTCCCGCGCGTAAATGTTTAATCAACATTACAATTAGTTACCCAACTTACCGAGTATTGTTTAATTACTATTATCATTAATTGCCAGGGCCCTCAACCGGGCCAGTTGCGCCCACTGGGTGGTCGTGCGTCGTCGGCGTCGCTGTCGTCGTCGTCGTCGATCGGTCGGCCATCCGGTGGGGGTGGTGGCCACCGGGTGAGCAGATTGAATGCGATTGGGCTTGTTTGCTAATATAATTATTGTCATAGTTGTGTAAACATCGGCAGAGGGCGCTGTGCGTCATAATGTGTACGTTTCGGGCCAAATCTTGAGCCGTGTGATTGTTTAATGTGATTTTGTGTGTGTACGTCCATTCCCGTTGGCTTCCGCTTATGCAGGGGCATACGCGCGTGAGTGTGGGTTTGGATACACATGAGAGTAGGTCCTAGCAAGAATTAGGCAAACATCCTTCGTCGATTGCCAGCGGGCCAGTTGTCGTTGGACTTGTTATGTTTGCTCAAAGTTTAGTGTTGACTAGTTGACTTTGTGTCTGCTTAAACAACACCACCGCTGTGTCATGATAACAGGACACACATTTACAAACACTCGCACACACACACACCCACACACACAGCGTTAGAGGCACTCAAGCGACCAGTACGGCAAGCATCAGCAGAAACTAGAGCCGGAGCAACGTTGGATGCAAGTGTTTCTGACCGTTCTAGGCACGGGTCACATTTGTGGCCGTTGGCTGTTGATTTTTGGCCAAGGATAGGCGGCGAATTATCAACGAAGCCACCGACCCTTCCCCATGTCCGTTGATTGGCGCACTTGCGGCCAGGATTGGTGGGCGGTGGAAGGTGACAACATCGAAATCACATTAACATAATTAATTAATAAGCATAACATTCAAACTAATTAAGTCGGCCATTGTGCGAGTGCAGTTTCGAATCGATTGCTGCCGAACGGCGTTCGATGTTTGCGGACACGACGAACGTCGACCGTCGTCGTTGGTCCTGCTGGACGGCGCGGCGTCACGCTCTTGTGTGTTCGGGTGGTCAGCGTGTGTTGCGATTGCGATGGAAAGCCTTTAATGCTGATGTGTGGAGGAGCAGAAAAATGAATGGTTACGGCGGCGGCGCTTGGCGGTGGGACTGCAGCAACAGTGCCGCTTATTAGCAATCTCCATTAATTAAACGGTAAATTATTAATTTAAACTGTTAACGGTATTAAGTGATCAACTGAATCCATAATGTAAATGCAAGGGAGAGGGAGAGAGAGAGAGGGAGACGACAGAACACTGGTTGAAAGGAGTGCTCCTCTGGCTGAAGTTGGAAGCAGCAGTCCTCTGTTGGGCGCCAGATTTAAAAATCATATTCGCGGAAAGAGAAGTTGCTATGAAATATGCACTATCACACGTCCCTCTTCCAGGCGACGGGTCTAAAGAGATAATGAGTTGGATACCCTCTTTCTAAAGTCCTCTTCCTTTCCTGGTGGCTTAAGGTTAGTCTGACTTCGGGAAGACATTTGGCAGCACGGACTCAAATTTCGTGATGATTTTCGTCGAAGAGGTCTTCAAGGGATACTAAGAATGGTGAAAGGGTGGTAGGGTTGTTTACGGTGAAAATCTGTGAAACGTAATGTCTGATTTTGAGGAAAGCTAAGACTTTGTTGTGGTGACGAAGAGGAAAGAGAAGACACCCCGTGGCCTCTGACACTGTCCTAGACATTTATTCCATGAACTTTGGGAATAGCTAACGTTATGTCCTTGCAGATCCCTCAAAGCATCGGGATGGTTGAACAACGCTCAAACCAAGCTCAACCAAGATGACATCTTTCCCCGGTGGGCATCGCAATGGGTGTAATTGAACTGAAGAGAGTTGCGCTCAACTACCCAACAACCTGACTTAACCCAAGCTAAAAGTAGGCTTCTATTTCAAGACTCCTCGACATTGCTGACAGGTCGAGAGAATGTTGGAGACATTGTGGTCATTGTCTCTTTCGAAGGCTGCACCGGACCCATGACTGAAGGAATCAGTATTGTTGTCCAATTCTGGAAAAGTCAGACTTAATAGCTGTCCTGGACCTCTGCCTTGCGTCAAACCTTTGCACTTACTTCCTTCCACGAGTGGATATGATTTAAATTTCGACTCAGAACGGAGACGTATGAGAACTTGTTTCTAGAGAGTTATACACTCTGAGACCTGTTGGGAATTTAACCAAGCAAATTACTCCAAATTCCATTGGTTGGACAAAGTCAGAGAAACTCGCATAGTTGTGCTTGGGCGTAGCCGCTGATGAGGTAGAGTCGATGGCGGAAGATCGAGTGACCTGGAGATCTCAAGGACGTGCTTTACCCCGCAACCCTTTAGTGGATCCTTTGTTAGTTATCCTTTGCAACAAAAATGTGCATTTTCCGGGTCCAGAGGCTTGAGACCATGTGTAGGTCCATTCTGAAACCCCTTCTTGACGACAAACCATTTAGTGCTTGTTTTGAAGTGAGTGTAGACCGATCTGTTTTCGAAGAAGTAGAGCCCTGTATGGAGTTCCCTGCGAGAAGTGAGGCCACTACACGAGCAGACGAGGTGCTGGATGATCTGTTCATCTCCTGAAGAAGTCGTTGTATGGGGAGCCCGTCCCGTCTGAGTCTGGCTGTGTACTGGCTCGGTAATGTTTCCGCAAAAATAAATGTCTAGTGCGGCACGTATTGGCTTCTGACCTGTGTTAGTCTTGAGAATTTAGCTTGGCTTGCTTTCGCTAGAGTCATGTCTAGGAGCTTACCAGGGGGAGCAGATGGAATTCAGTGTTTTGATGGAGTACCACTCTGGAGGGAATACTGCTAGATAATTTCTTCTCGAAGCTGGACTGACGTGTTAGGCGGTGTTGCTGGAAAGGAAACCGCACTTGTGGAGAATTGTCGAGTGAGCGGAGCAAAATTTCATTCCCTAGTCTTAGTGTATTGATTCTGAGCGATGCTGGCCGTGACTTGTTCTTCAAATGTGTCCGACGGAGGTAGGTAGACCCTTGCTGTACTCGACTTGACCATGGTTACTCCATACATGGCGAGGTGAACAACCAACACGCTTCTGTAAGCCCCATTTACACCTGCTTGACATTTTGCAGCAGTGAAGCGCCGTGAAGACTTTTCCGACTCGTCCCTGGTTACTGCATTCTCAGCTTAGTCCGGTCGTGGACATTGGTCCAAGATCCGGACAGCAACAGCTTGTGTTGTGGTGCACAGAATTGTTCTCTAATGAAGTCTCAGTAATTCGTAGTTAGCTCATATGAAGGGCCCTTTGGTGATTCTTCGCTCATATCAAACGAAGGTACTGGTTTATTGCACAGAAAATGGTCTCTATGCGATTCTGGTGGACTTTTACGAAAGAATGCAATGGATTGGCATTTACTGGACTTTTTTTTTGTTTTTGACTCCAAACAGGGAAATCTATTTGTGAGGAGATGAACTGACAAACTTTCATGCCATGATTATAGGAACAAGGGACCTAGGTGGTAGCCCTGAGGTACGCCCAATGTTTGATAGGTTTCGCGACAGATGATCTGAACGTTACTTCGTATTCTCCGCTTTCTCAGTAGGATTCGCTCCATTCGACGAAGCGGGGTTGGATGCCTAGGGCTGTGACATGCGAAGTGATCTTTCACGAGCTCTGTGGAACAATCCAAGTGCGACTGATTGAAAAAGTCCGCGAATAAATCGAAGATGATTTGGGAATCAGAACATGCTCATTCCTAGTTGGGTCCTCACCTCACCTCACCCAAATGTCGGACGTCCATAACCCTATCGATGCTCGAGTTTCGAATGGTCCCTCTTCGATGGCTCCGAAGTTCGTTTCGTCATCTGGCAAGACTAGAAGTGCGACTGCCCCTCGTTAGTAGCTCGATGGAGTCATCACTAAACAAGCATAGAATCTTGTACTGAAGCAAGGCACACGCGTCCACACAATTCCCAATCGTTGCTAGTGCAAATGCTTGTAAGTCAAGACGGCAGCAAAATCCTTCATCCACTCGAGTTTCAATTACAAGTCAAATTACCCACAAGCACTGCTCCCACGTTCACGCCCACTTGCCGGCCCACTTCTCTTCCGACTAATTACGTACGAGCACCCACTGCCGCACACGCATGAGTGTGCATGTCAATTACGAGGCCAGGCGTCCCTGTCACTCTCAATCAAGATCGAACGTCGGAGAAAAGCATCCTCAAATTCTAATTAAGATTAGGCTCTTGACAATATCCGTCGTCGAAGCCTCTGATTCGTGTCAGACTTTGAATGATGAAACACACACGGCCGAGGGTGGGTGTGGGTGTGCGGAGCTTGTGAAGGAATTTCAAGTGGATACCACTCTCCCCAGGCTGCACATGCACAAGCGACTCTTTCTCGTTTAATTAAATTGAAATTCCCCCCAAAATCCATTACCAACCCAGCACACAGTGCATTGCAGCATCCACAACAAAGATGACACACCTCCCTGCCCGCATACATTCCAAGGGCCAATCAACGTCCCGTCAAAGGGCCATTGATCGACTGCAAGTACCACTATCAAAATACCGTCAAGTATTGACTGGGAGATATCAGTTGGCCCCCACAAGGAACGGCAAATCAATCATGTAGCCTGCTTAATTAATTAAGACATTTATGACGAGCATAATCATTCCTCTGTCGACGTCATGTTGGCTGCTCCCTGCCAGGCAGGCTACGACGGAGACGACGACGACGACACGCCGACAACCACAATGAGTACGACGACGACGATGTGAGCAGACGACTCACGAGCCAGATGCGTAGGTGGTATTAGCACACGGGGGGCCGCAACCCCTTACCGACACACTCTCACACACGCGCACACCCATGTCAACTGTGAAAATCTGGTGATCGGTGAGAAGGAGGCGGAGGAGCACGAGCCGAAGCAACAATGTTGTTTTAATTATCCGAACACGAAAGCCTTCCGGAAGGATATTTGCGCCTCCTTGGCTCTTGGTGGGGTGAGGAGCCTGAGGTGGGGGTGGCTGGGCCGCTAGCAGCTTGTTTAATGCATGATGTGCGTGCGTGTGTGTGTGTTAACTTTTGTCTTTCATTAGGCTGATGGATTAGTTGGCGTTGTTAATGACTTGACATATCAAATGAAATAAATAATTCGATTTTGATGATGTCAGGAATGTGTGGATGGGTGATGGGCGTGGCAGCGTGTGTGCGGCGGGCGGGGATGTTGGCATTCAGTTGTTACGGACAACTGTCGAACCTATGTTAGTAATTAGTGTCAATTTTCGAGAAATAGTTGCCTCATTAGGCGATGGTTGTGAAATGGATTGAGCTACGAGTGGGTGTGTGTCAAGGAGTGTGCGAGGGGGTGCCGATAACGAGGAGATTCGTCGGATTCATTTGTCGAACAAATCAACATTGCCTTGGAGACTGAGAGTGAATAGGCTTTGCTTGTCAAATCTGATTGAAGTAAATTGGGTCATGCCAGGGGGAAGGGTTAATTGGTGATGAGTGATGTGCGGCGTGAAGTGGCTTGTTGCTTGTTGAAATAATTTTGACGGATTTTTTAGAGATGTTCCCGAGAGGATTTGATTGGTCCGCAGAGTGGCTGCTCAAACGAGATGCACGGAGTCTGGGGTGTATTATCTCGGTCCCGCTCTGAGACGTTGAGGTGTGGACAACAATACGCTCCTTATTCGAGAGGGGAGCGGGTGGGCGATCTTTGGCCCTGGTTGCTTTGCTGGAGTTGCGACATGATTCTACGAATCCAACGCTTAATCTAGGTCGGCCATGTGAGGTCCATCGACAACTTGACTTCGTCCGCAGCGTCTTCAACAGAGGTCCTTGCGGACGGTGCAACAGAGGACGCTCGCATCTAATATGGCGCACACAAGTGAAGGAAGAACTTATACCAATTTGGTGTGCGTAGCTAGTGGCATCTAGCCAGAGATCGCGCCACCTTGGGGGATTTCCAGTTCCACCTCAGTCTGTCAAGCCACCTACAATTTAGAAGAAAACTGTTCAAAAAGCCTAAAAACAACCCCGCCTTTATGTGATGTATCATGACTAGCGATGATTCGTCGTGCTTCCAGTGTGAGTCATGACATATTGCTCAAGAGTGGAATTAAGTGGGTGCTCATCGAATTGTGATAAATTTTGAAGGACTTGCTTGATCATCATCTGATTTTAGAATCAGACAAAAAGCTCTGAAGCTCCCGCGAATATCGTCCTGGGATTCCCCTACTGTCCGCGACGTCCCTACTTAAGGGGGCCTGCCCGAATGTGCAGACTGGCGGTGTCCGCTTCGAATGACATTATCGTCTGATCAAAACCGCGAATAACCAGGGTTATCGCGAAGATTATATTCCCTCCATCTTAACACCTAAACAAATGTAAGCTTAAGTGCTGCCTCAACTTAAACGTGATTCGTAGCTACTATGCTCCACGGTGACACCAAAAACCCAACCCGTCATCCAGAGAGGACAGCAACAAAAAGGAGGGTGGGGTATAGTGTACTGGCAACAATGCGGTAGAGCGTGGGAGGTGCTCTCATTACACTCATATCCTTGTTGTCACATGTGCATGTTCAATCTTGTCTCAGAGCAGTTGTGATCTGACCACCGGCGAGTGCGGTGGTAGTGGTGCCAATAAACTACAGGGGAAAACAGATGACTTGACACTACGGCACGCAGAACTAAATTGGCCTCGGATAATGCCTACCCTCTTGTGGCTGGTCTCCATTTGGAGCCAGGTCTAAATGGTGGCAGTATGCCAGCAGCTGGTCAGACTTTGGCCAAAGAAACTACCAGCAACCCGTCAGTGCCCTCGTGACCGACTACATGGGTGTGGGCGATGTCACGCCATGCGCTAACCAGTGCGTGCGGAGAGCAAAAGGCAACGGACAACGGCATCGACTCAGGATAGGCCCATCAGGTAGGCGACCGCTTGGCAGACCCAGGACGAGGTGGTTGGACCAAGTCCAAAAGCTCGCCTGGTTCCGCTGGGGCATAACTCCTGCTGAGTTAGGGTCGATGGCGGATGATCGAGTTGCCTGGAGATCTCTCGTGCGTGGTTTATCCCAGCGACCCCTTTAGTGGAGCATGCGGGTAAAGGCGAATCAAGCCTTAAGACAAGCCCTCTCGAACAACCGAATCTTTTCCATCAAGCGTGCACTCACGTTGAACCACACGGGGCAGCCACAGGTGAGCATCGACCGGATGAGGGCCATGTACCAGATTACCTTCACCCTCGCATCGAGTTGGCTGTTGTAAAACAGTCTCCTTGTAAGAGCGAAAGCGCCTTGTGGTCAGAGCAGCATCTACATGTTTGTTAAAATTTAGTTATTGATCTAGCCAGATCGCCAGGTACCTGACTACAGGCGCCACACAGTGGTCCCGTTGCATGGGAGAGTAGGAATTAAATCTGTAACTTTTGAATCCGTGGACCGATCTTGACATACCAACCAACCATAGTACAAGTGCCACGAGATCTTATCATGGTTCAAAAATGGTAACTGTAGCTCAACGGGCAACGGAGTAATAATAAGGCTTGCGCTTCAGTACTAAGTGTAAGCGAATCTTTTGCTTTTGGTTCAGGCCTTAAATATGAATTGTGTGCTACGTGGAACAGAATTGTATGCACTGTTGCTGGCATATAGTACCAGGGATATAAATTTGTAGCGGTTCCTGGGCATACGCTCCAAATTTGTCGGGGTTAGTCCAAAAGTTGCTACATATGGTTTCCAGGACAACACTGAATCTTTTTATTAGTTGTTGTGCCAAATCCTTGCTTTATTAAATCTACCTTAATACCCATTTCTTGTATAAGCCTCTGCTGAATTTGACTCTTTCTTGCTTGAAGTATGGGCGGTGTCGTTTTTATTGTTCTCCAAGCTTTAAACTCCAAATTGTAGGCCGTGTGCAGCAAGTATTCCATAAAACGGATGCGAGCGTTCAAGGGTGAAATTCCTAATTTTAGAGCTCCCTGATTTCTGGGCTTTGCTCAAGATAAAAGCGGTTAGTTTATAACAATTTTATGACCTAAAGTATTCCAATTCACAAAAATAAACACTTCCCCGGCCTCTCGCATAGCATTTGCACAATGCATGCATTTCAGGGGAAATCGTTTGAAAATGCCGAAAAGGACGACATTGCTCCATATAAACGCCTCGTTCTCCCAAAGTGGCTAAAAATGTGGCTAGTTTCTGTAGCATCGATAGATAATACTTATAGCTTTCTCTTGGAGCATTTTTGTTCTAGTCCATCAAACATTGGAATGCCTCCCCCAAAAGGAAGCTTTACTTAAAAGCCTAGTTTTAAAAAATTGGTAATCAATATGAAAAAACTGAAGGTGCAGTTTGAAGGCCCAATGTATGCACTTTACAAAAGTATTACTTTAGATTCCAAAGTAGATAGTTCTAGGAAATATGCCACATCAAATTAGCTTTAAAAAATACGTCTATTTTTGCAAATTACAAAGTCCCAAGTCAACAAAAATTTGGCTTTCTAGGTTGTCATATTTGTGGAATCGAAAAACATATATCATTTGTCGAAGAAAAATATGGCAGTGCGCGCTTGTGGCCCGTGCCGTCCAACAATTGGAGATTTTCGCCAATTCTTTTTCTTATCAGCCGAGGCATTAGACAACGGCGCCCTGAACGGGTTGGTTTCCGTCTTCTGAAAGTTTATGAATGAATCGAGGTCAGAGTAGTGATGTGCTCCATCTTTTTGCCTGCTCTGTATACGATCAAGTCGTCGGCATACGCAATTACGTGAGGAAGGAAACTTATCAGGCGAATTAAGGGCACCCTGTTGGAGACCATTTATTACATCAAAAATACCTTGTGGAGGTCACATTGCCATTCTTTTCGTCGTTAGCATGTTACACAGTAGATGCACAAATGGTTTGCTATTGCCAAGCCGATTGAGCTTGACTTGTGTTCATCACCCGTCCATTGGTTCTGGCTCTTGTTCCATTAGATATGCGACACCAGTTTCGACGCGGCATGACTAGTGTTGTGCCCCGCTTTGAAACCGAATTCGTTATCCGGAATTATATTTTTGTCCTTAATCCAGCTGATCAGAGCTCTATTTGTCACCTTCTCGAATACCTTGCTGATGTTCGGAAGGAGACTATTTGACCGGAGGTTGCAAGGATCTTTGCCTCCCGGCTTCTTGGGCTTCTTCACTAAACATGCCGATGGGCAGTAAAGTGGATCCATGAATGAGAAACATGTGAAGAGTTGGTGTCAGGATACAACTGAACACACAAGGAAGCCGTCTCGAAGCAGTGCTGTACTTATTTTATGTCCGCTTGACATGGCTTGAAGTACGATGTAAGTTCTTCTAAAGAGTTCTGCATCGACTCCTGTTATGCAGGAAGAAACCGTGTAGTTTTGTATAACCTTTCGAGCTACTTGACGTCATTAGAGATTCGTTGTTTGAGCTAAGTTTAGGGTTTTGCCACAAAATTGTTGTTAGACGCAACGGAACAAGACAAGTCGAACCATATACTTTTCATCGGCCACTTCCGACAAGAAGTTCTGTTTGACTCGAACTGCCATCAAATCCCCTTTAAGGATATAAGACCATCTGATTAGCCGCGTCGGCCTATTTTTAAGCGAAAGCCTTTCCCAGAATGGGATCTTTATTACACTCCACCCGGTTGGCGCTCTCTGGACCTGAACTGCGGCATGTTCTTGGGAGTTCAGGTCTGGGCGGTTGAGTACGTTGAGTACCCTCAGGGTGCCCTGAGGGTCTTACAGGAACGACTCGCTTGGAGCGACGTGTTGGGTCAAGTGCGCCCTTAATAGGCGACGTTTGACATCGTGCCCGTAACTATTTAAGTCCTCCAGCTCTACGAAGAAGTGATTTCCCAGCAACTGCCTTCTGAGCATTCGCGGAGCAAATGTTGGACGGATTATATTCCTCCTCGTCTCTGCAGCTTCCGCAAAAACCGATGTGCAACGCAGTGTGTGAGTAAGGACTCCTATTCGCATGCGCACCTTGCACCAACTGATTGATCGATGGCGAACTCCTGTTGCTCATCGTCGCCCATAGAGGCACTGGTGTGGATCCAGTGTACAGTCCAAGCCATCAATTTCTGGATCTATCCAGAGCTTCGCCTTCAGTTTTTTTTTGGACTAAGCGTTGTTTATGCACACGAGAGATTTCCCCAGCACAGATCTATCCTTCGCAAGACTTCTATTGGAAGCCAGTATGTCGCGGTCACCGTGCTCCCTAGAAAATCTCTCTTGGACGGTTAATGCTCTCTAGGAGAAGCAACAGAGCCCCATTGTCCTTCTGCCGTGGACGCCTACCGTAACTCCCCCATTTTTCTCGAAGATTCCCATGCTCCCTCGGTCAACTTCTTTTCACAAAAAAATCCTACACACCCCAGTACTCTCCTACATGCCGATCGTTATGAACTGCGACTGTCTTGGCAGATGTCCGGCAACGTCTCCGACCACCGCCTAATTACGCATCTGGCATCACTGTAATTTGTTACCGACGACTTCCTTGCCTTCGGCCATTTTGTCGTCCGCGCCGAAAACACAGAAATTGCAGAGGCGTGTCCACTCACACAGTCACAGTCGGTCCGCTGTGGGGAAGGTGTCCAGCGCCATTGGCTTCCTGCCCCGCGCGGCTAACACCTAACTCTCGCCAAATACGAACTCGCCCAACCAGCGGAGCACATCATTAACATTCCCCCGAGGGGCTGTCCGACTCCCAAAAGAATCATGGATTGCCCACAAGACAAAGGTGAAGACCGTAATTAACAATCGCAATGATGGATCGTCTCTGCTTCTTTTGGCTGCGCCCGGCCGGGCCACAGCGAACACAATGCGCATTGCTAATTGCCATATGCTCCGCGAGTGGCATTCATACGCCTTGTAGTAGGTACCCAACATCGATGCCTCCGTGCCGTGGTGATGGAATACGTGCGCTGATGCACCGTCTCCCTGGTAATGGTCGTCATCATCACCTGTTCGTGGATTCACTTCAGGCTCTCTGCGTGGACATGCAGCCGCTGCAGCCCTCGTCACTGCCGCCTCGTTCGGCACTTGAAATCGATTAAAGAGAAAAGATTTCCGAGTGCCAATTAACTGACTTGTGTCATCTGCCATCCAATTTTGTGAAGATTCGAAGATCGAATTGAACTCTGATTGCAGACAATGGAATGACATGGAACTGTCTCTTCGAGGACAGTCCACTTGAAGTTGAACGGCAGGCGTTTGTATTTACTTCGCGCTGTTGGCCGCCGAAGCCGGCCGCAGGATTGATGAGGGACTGCAGTTGGTCGGGTGCATTCTACTCAATTCCAGGGTCGGGGCATTCAATGCGTGTCAAGGCAGAGAGCTGGGGCAGGTTGAAGTGGTTTGAAAAATGCACAAGCTCCACTGTGTGACTACCTTATTTTGTATGAAACGGGAGGGATGGCAGAATTAGATAACAGAGGACCTACACGCGATGGAGACGGTATCAGAAGGCTGCAGGTTTCTGCAATATGTGCAGGATATGTGGACGAAGGCCGAGTCACTTGGCGACCTTCTTGATTGACTGGTTCTAGAGAGTGACGACAGACTGGAATTGCCACACATCGGTTTCTAGCTTGACTTAATAATAGATAGGCGCCACATCTCGCAGTGGGCCAGGCCCCAGCAACCACTAGTGCAGTGCTACAGTTTTATGGCGACTCCGAAGGGCCAATTTGAGAAGTTTTTTCAATTCATTTATGTTCATGGTGAATTAGAAGGAATTATAAGAATTTCGGCCACAACCCATATCCTGAGAAGAGGAGGAAGTGCACCCCCTGAACCCACCTTCTGGTGTGATGAGTTAATTCGGAGACCTTTGACGTTAGATCCGTAGACGTCTGGCTGGGTTTATGTCGCCAGCCCGTACAGTACCAAGGACCGCATGCGGAACTTCTCTCTCTCTCTAAGATACCCAGGATAGCAGGCGACTGTGGCGCTCTGTCGAAGATGCTGTGTGTTCTTTCTTGAGGACACCATCTTCTCCCTTTTCTCTTTTTCGGCTTTTTTGACTTGCACCGTCAGAAGAGCGCGTCAATTTTTCTGAGAGTTCTTTCCTTGACATTGAACGTAACGTCGGCCAGGTCTCTTGATGGAGCAGCTACATTCTCCATCGTGCATGGTGAGTGGGACAGAAATGTCCAGTTCGTCTCAAAATCCAGGAAAAGATGGTGAGAGTTGATCTGAGAACATTCGGCAGTGTGAAGATTAACGCCTACTGCCTCCAGCCCACAGCCCGCATCAAGATGGTGTCATGGGCCGTCTATCCCAGCTTCCCATAGACGTCCGAGGGTGGAAGTTGTAGCATTTTTTCCATGGCGGCTGAGGGGGTGGAAGTGCACCCGTGATACTTTTCTAGATGGAGAGGACGGAATTCTTGTCAATCATCATACAGATTGAGTGAATATCAAACCACTGGAATCAACTAAGGCAGATAAAGCCGCGTCTGTTCCAGGCGCCTAACGATGGATGGAGTAAAGTCGCCATTTGGAATGCAATCACATGGCGGAAGTAGCCTGCACCAAAGATGAGCATCTAGGAGACACACAACACTTGTACTTGCCTCATCATGGTGTCATCAAAGAAGCGAGTTCCACCGCTGAACTAAGGATTGCCTTCGATGACGTGTCCACATGTTCTGACGAGTCATCATTAAACCAACATACGAGGGGCGTTCAATATATTCTCGGTATCGGGGTGAAGCTGTGGTTGTATATATAAATTGACTTATTTTCAAGTAACACTATTATTTTAGTGCATTCATGTAAAATTTCATATAAACAGAATCATAATGGCAACTGAGACGATGATGGTGAAAATTGAGCATCGCGCTGTAATTAAATTTCTCACTAAGCAAGGAAAAAGTAAAAAAGAACTATTCACGAAGAGATGGTGGCTGTTTACCAGGGTTCCGCACCTTCATTGTCAACTGTGCAAAAGTGGTCAAGTGAGTTCAGGAGAGGCAGAGAGAGCATTGAAGACGACCCCCGCTCCGGCGCCCGTCGAAAAACTTGTTCTTGACAATGCCCGAATAAAGGTGAAAATGATGGCAGAGATCACCAAGCATTCAATTGGTACCATTCACACCATTCTTCATGACCATCATAACCTTTCAAAGGTCAGTGCAAGGTGGGTGCCACGAATGCTCACAGCGCCTCAGAAAAAAGTGAGAATCGCATGCTGTAGAGAGCCTTTGGAGATGTGTAGTGAGAACGCGGACGGTGTTATGGATCGACTGGTGACGAACCATGGGTCCACCACTATGACCCTGAAAGCAAACAAGAGTCCATGCAGTGGCGTAAAAAAGGAACAGACCCCCCGAAGAAGTTCAAAGTCACTCCGTCTGCCGGGAAGCTCATGGCCACAGTTTTTTGGGACTCAAAGGGAATCTTGCTCATTGAGTACAAAAAAAAGGTGAAACCATCAACGCCACATCCTACGCTTCCACTTTGCATAATTTGCGGGAGGAAATTCAAAAGAAAGGACGGGGTAAACTCACAGCGGGTGTGTTGCTTCTTCATGACAACGCTCCTGTTCACACGGCGCGAGTTTCCAAGGCTGCTGCCCGAGATTGTGGTTTCGAAGAAATCCAACAGCAGTGATTATTTCCTGTTTCCGGATTTGAAAAAATGTCTTCGTGGAAAAAGATTTTCGGATGATGAAGAACTCAAGTCGGCAATAAATGGGTATTTTGCAGAGAAAGAGGAAATTTATTTTTTTGAGGGCTTAAAAAAGCTTATCTCAAGATGTAACAAATGCATTGATGTTAGGGGAAAATAAAAACAAATTTAAATTGGATCCTCATTTTCCTTCATATCGATACCGAGAATATATTGAAAGCCCCTCGTAGGTGGGTCCAAAGACACAAACGGACCTCACAGACATCGTCATGCGGTGGAAAATGTACAAATTCACGTTCATTGCAAGCGTGCAAGTATCTGCCGTCACATTCTGATGATGCCTTTTACCAACATACGTACAACCTCATTTCGAGGGTCCAAACGCAGGCCTACTCTCTGCTTTGAAAGGTAAGGATGCCTGATACCTTCCAAGAGATAAGGTGCTGAAGGACACCACTTGCCTTTTTTTTTTTGTTGCTCTCATTGACATCATAGGCATTGTACACTCCAGCTGTAGTTGCTAAGTTTATATTGTTGCTGCCATCTTACAGCTTACTGTCCATGTCACCTTCGACACCTTCGTCCCCCATCGAGTCCAGTGACAATTTACTAAAATCTTGTAAAAAATATGTTTTTTTTTCTTTGAACTTGAAAGCATGCAGTAAGTCCGCGTTCAATGCGAATCAGATTTAAAGGGTTACTCAACGAACTCAGTCACAGCATAATCGTGCACTTTATCCATTTCTTGGAAACACCTAAATTTTGAAGAAATGTGTCCAATCAAGATCTCCGTGACTCCAAGTTCCCACGAAAATCTGCATTCTCTCGCCACCTTCACTGCCAATACGAGATTCCTGCGAACATTACTTGGTCACCTGAATCAATGAAGAACCCCCCACATTCACAGCAAATCACAACATCGGCACACACTCCACATTGCCTACGACGCATATACTCGGAAGTCATCAAGTCAATTATTTGCATGACTTAGCAAACTGCCTCCAATTATCGAAGAACAATAGCCTCTCAACCGAGCCCGTCTAGCGAATGCATGTCGGCACTCGTCGGGGTCCTCCGCAACATGCCCCCGGGCCAACACCGCCGCAAGACATACGGGCGCCCAACAGCCGCACATATATTTCGGCCAGACAAATGTCAGGACTCAAAGGTTAGCCATAAATGGTTCGGCCATGGAAATGGCTGGATGCCATAGAAGCCATCGACTAACACCGAACACCCTGGGCGGCTCGGCATTATGTCGCAGCGCATTACACACACTCTCGGGTCAAAGTTTTAATACATACCTCATCCCCGGCATGGGCATGGACATGAACTGGAAAATCGGCCTGCCGGGTTAACTTGTAACGCTACGGCAGGTCGAGTCATGCCCCTGCATACGTCACCGTGTTCGGGGTGGGCAGCAATTTGTGTACGATTCAATTGTAGCGTTGTAAACAGAATTCCAGCGCAGACACACCAGGTGACACACGCACACACCACCCACCCATCCACCCGTGCACACGCACACTCGTTCGCACAAGGGTGTCGACGGTCACGTAGATTAGGTGAGCAGGAACTTATGATCCCTCAAGAATGGTCTTGTAACTCAATTAAAGTTGCTTCCTTGGCCATCAGATAAGCCGAGGCGCACACACGCCGAGGTCGTATTGACGCCGCATGAGCGGCAGATAGGATCTGTAATCGCTTGATGGAACAAATTGTTCGGTGAACTGCGATAAATTAGTCGATAGTCGGAGACAGCTTGCACTGGAAGTTGGAAGTTGTCAAGTTGTCATTAAAGTTCTTATCGGCGGCGGCGCTGCGATGGTCATTATTCATGGCGGGCAAGCGAACTGGCCCAGTGAACGACACGACGAATGTGTGTGGCGTTTGGGGGATTATGTGTCATTTTAAATGGATGAGGTTTGGTGATGCTGAACAGGGGGTGTGGTGCTCTTCGATATGTCAGAATACTCATGGCAGCTCCCATCTTTGTTGTCTTGTGTGCAAGTTAACACCGCAAATATTCACACTCCAAAATTCGAACTTGAACGAACAACACCTCATCCGTTCCCAGCACGCGCAATCGCCGAGACAACGTCTGGACCACAGGACACCCCTGCATTCCATCACGTCCAGCGCAGCAATTCTAAGGCACCTGTGGGAACCATTGCACGCATCTTCGATGCAAAATAGTAGTTAAGTAAATTTTTTCTGCTTAAGTTTGAGTTTGATCGTGTAAGGGGAATCTAGGAAAGAAAACATTTTTTTTAAATAATAATTTAATTTGCACTTTCTGTCTTGTCTTAGGACTGGTGTAACCTGACCACCGGCAACTGCGGTCGTAGCGGTGTGTCGCCACTACAGGGTGTCTGCTTGCTAGGCGATTGGGGAGAAGCAGGGACTCAGCTGAAATTTTTTGAACACTTCACAACAGCCAGTGAAACAGAGAGAGAGAGAGAGAGAGAGAGAGGCGACACAATTCCTTCTGATAACTTCAGATTTCTTTGATATTACGGTTGACTGCAAATTTCCAACATTTAAGAAAACAAATAATTTGGACGTCAATCTAATCGTCTTCATTAACGTAAACATCATCATCATCTTCTGACCCGCACGCTCCACTAAAGAGGTCGCGGGGGTAAGCCTCCAGGCAACTCGATCCTCCGCCATCGACTCTAACTCATCACTCAGCGTCGGTTTCCAATATGCGGACGACACTGCCATAATTGTGAGCAACAAAGGCGTTGAGGTTGACACTCAGACAATGCAAACCGAGTTTGACAATATTCTACGATGGGGCCACGACAATGGTTTAGTTATAAATTCGAGAAAAATCAAAGTAATGCATACCCAACCCAACCATTTAGTAAAAAATCGTATAAAAAGAAAGTTTCATAGTTTTGAGTGCCTGCACAAGTCTCATCAAACACCTGAGACAGATAGCTGCGCAGAGTATATCGATGCAGTTGACGTGTATCGATATCTCGGCGTGGAAGTAGACTGCAACTTTAAGTGGGACTACCAAGTACCTAAACAGGCGACTCCGGCAGTGGACATATGCTCTTTACCACCTGAGCAACCACACATCGTTTGGAGTATACGAGTACTTCTCTCTAGTGGAGTCGGTACTTCAGTACGGAATAACAGCGTGGGGTAAAGCAGCGCGTTGCAGTATTATGCAACTCCAAAGGGCTCAAAACTGATCCTCTCGAGAGCTATGTATGGTAGTAGCTAGGTACAAAATTTGCATAGTCCTAGTGAAGATTTAAATGTACTAACCGCCGAAAGACTTTTTCTTTTCAATTTCGAAAGAAAGTAATCGCGTTCACAAAAAATGTTGTGAAATTATTCAGTCCCTTTACTACAATAGTTAATAAAATACCGAGATATTTGTACTCTTTGACAACTTCTATATTCACTCTATTATAACGCCATTTCCGGTTACTCGCTTTTCTACCGCCACCTCTTTGGAATATTATTGTCTTTGATTCTTGTAAGTTCACTACTAGACTCCATACTTTGCAGTAATCACATAGTTTATTAATCATTAATTGAAGGGACTCTGGAGAGTTTGCGAACAGCACAATGCCGTCTGCGAACAGAAGCGCTTTGAAGAGAATTCCTGCATATTCCAAGCCACCAGGAAGCAGGTCCACAAAAGAGGGCAAACATGCTAGGGCTAAGCGAACCTCCTAGTCTTAATCCCGAATTTGTATGCTGATAGTTCCTCCCAATTCCACACAGCTGCCTTTGTGCTTCCGTAGAGCTTTTGCAAGACTTTCCCGAATCTTGATGACATCCCCAATCCATACAGTTTATCTGTCTCTTACTGTCCACACTAAATCATTAAATGATAGCTAAACAATCAGGTAGGAGAAAACCGATTCGAGAATGGAAATGGTCTAGGCAGACCTAATCTGACTACTGACAGAAGTGACACCTTTTTTGCGACTTTCTCAAATGTTTCAGCGGCAACACTGGTTGTGAGAGAATACACAACGAAAGGGTTTGCTGCAGAAGTCTGGGTTCACCTCGTCTCGGAGCTTGGCTAGTGACTCAGCAAAATGATGTGAAGTAAAAGCTACTCGATAGCTCTAAAGTGTTTGAAAAATGTTAAGAACCATCTGTATTCGTTTAATAACTTCTTTGCTCCATCCGCCTCCCTCCTTCTCTCTCACTCTCCCTCTGACTCTCCAATAATGATGACAACATTGACAATGTCAATTTCTTGCCAAGACATCACGTTCAAATGATGGTGTCTGCTCCGAGCAGATGGTTTGACAAATCCTTGAGATGTGACCGCCCACTCCCCGGCAGCAAATAAACCGAACGATAGGGTGCAAGGATATTTATTGACGATATCAATTAAGTTATCACCCTCAAAACGGGCAAAACTCAATAAACATCGAATCAATTGACAAAATTAAAATCACCATTCACAGACATCGAGAGATAATCCAAGAGCGGACGATGCCGCACACGCCCCCCGCCTCCACGTGCCGGTTACTCGGATACTCGGATACTCGGATACAGAGATACACACCCATCGCCAGAACGGCAGAATGAATTAGTTAATGAAATAATGTCAAGCGATAGCGACTACTAATTCATTAAATTGGGTGGCTACGTCCCAGTCTCTCGGCCGCCGGCGCCGCTCCGCCCGCACAGCGACATGTTGTCCTTGCCCTTGTTCGGGTCCTGGCGCTGGTCTTGGTTCACCTTGCAAGCAGCCATTATGTCCATTTTGTTAATTTCATTAGCATCTGATTCCGGACAAAGCGGGACACTCAGTCAGAATTTCATTTGCTCACAGACGACACTGTCAGTGGATGGCCATTGGGCGGGAGGTTGCGAGTTGGGAGAACGTTGCGGACCTCATATTGGGATGTTCCTAACATCCTTGTAACTGCAGATGTTTCAACCCATGCTCGCTCGAGTCCCCGGAGTGGGACGCCTGGTCGGGGCGATGGTGCTGATGTCAAGGTGCAAATCTTGTCCGTCGGGGGGACGTGGCATGAGACGATCCGCATCCGTCCCGCTGGCAGACGGAGACCTGGTCTTGGGAAGTATATTCAATTTGCCAATAAATTGGGAATATTGATTTAAGCATTAGAGCAGTATCTGGCATCGTCGTTGTCGTTGATCTCTGATAAGTAGTCAATTTCATTTGGCAACGCCACCCACCCGCTCACACACCTGGCAGCGCCACCTTGCCTGTGGTTGTGCACGTCTTCGGCGGCAGGGTGGGCGTCCCCGGTGGTGTTAGTCGCCTGTGAACGATAAGACGGTTGACTATTTGCTTAATTAACTTCGCCATCATGGTCATGTTATATTTTTATTCGATGGATATCCTTTGGGGTGCTTTTCGGAGGGATGCCACTGCCGGTGGTGTGGCATCGCATCGATTAAGGGCGCGGTGGTGCTGGTGATGCCGGGATGGATATTAAAAATGGAAATTCATCAGTTAATCAAGTTAATTGATCCTTTCCCGGGAGAGTGAGATCCGCCTCCCGGGCGGGGGTTAAGCCCCTTTGTTCTCGAGTGTGCGATGCAGCGTTGTGCTGCTGCTGGTTGCGGACGGGGGGTTGTTGCAGTGACACTCCGATGGAGTCATTTAGCTAATTAATTCGGGGGCTGGCAATCTGGCGGACTGGGTAGAGTGATGTTTTTTTTTAATTTGATCTCTACTTAACAGCAGAGCTGAGTGATTTGTGTTTAATTAAAGTTCGCGTTGAATGATTGTTGACTTTTTGTTTCAATCGAGTGATGCAATCTGCTTCCCCGCGAGCTAATGGAATTGTTTTTCTTTTGAATCTGTGCAGCCTTTGGGCGTCAATCCATTTTGATGGTGTGGTGATTGCTTCAAAGTGAAGTGTGAGTGTTGGGAATTTAAATAACGGACAACAATATCTAATGGCATCTGACGATTTTGTCGTTAGTTCGGTCGTTATCGGGGCTTCAGTGTGCAGGCAATTTCTCGCATACCGGAAATGTTTGACGGTTTGACGGCGAATCGAACAGAACATAGCCTACATGGCGGTCAGAAGAGCCGGAAAGGGCGATTTATCGCTAGAGTGTCGCTTTTCGCTGACCTACATCCGAGCTGACGCAGGACTTGAAGCCGGTCGCCTGCAGCCGACGTCAGGACTTCGCTAAATGGGCGCTGAAATACTAGCCGGAGATCCGGCCCATTCTTTGCTTAGTTATATCAGCTAACACAACCCACAAACGTTCGACCGCATGAATGCATCTACAAAGCTTGACTTTTGTGTGGTTTATGGCCGGACGGCATTTTCTGACAGAGATGAAGAAGGAGACCCCATTACCGTCAATGGTGTCAGGTATAGAGCGATGCGAGCCGACTTTCTGTGTCCAGAGCTAGACAACGTCGGTATATCCGAGCTGTGGTTCCAAGAACATGACGATACATGCCATAAAAGGGACGAAGCGCTTAAAACTGTGAAGCAGCAATTTGGCGACTGGATTATCTCACGGCAAACGTTCATCAATTGGTCGCCGCGTTCCTGCGAGTTGGCACTGTGGCCTTAATGTACGCTAACAGGCCAACCACTCTGGACGAGCTCAGGACCAACTTTCGAGACGCTGTTGCCGTGCAACGTCGCAGGGTGGGTTGGTTTGTACGGGAGAGTGAAGAAAGTCAGTTTAATCTGATTTGATGAAATTTTGCACACATATTAAGATCAGTCTTAAGTTGTCTGTAGATGGATATGATTTTTACATGATGAATAGAGCACGCCTCCAGTTTTCAGATAAACTAGGTTAAAGCCCTTTGGAGCCTTTTTCCACTGTCCACTGTAAGGTTAAGGAATTTAATATCTCCAAGGTCCGTCCATGGATTCATTTAATTAATTTTTTTTCAAAAAGAAAGATTTAAATATCGTCTAAAAAGAAAATCCTAGTTGTTTTCCTTCCAGCCATTATCGAAGGAAATTAGCCACGAAATTATGTCCCATCGTTTAGATGACACCGATTAAATGAGCACAATTTGTATGTGCTGCGTATAGAGTAACAATTTTTTCTCTTCCAGATTTTGATTTAAAAAAACTTTCAAAAATATTAAATAATGAAACCGTAGCAAAATACGCAGCAAAAGGGCCATGCTTTTAACTAAAAAGAATTGGAAGTCACGACATGTTCCAAATAACAGAAATTTCTTTAAAAAAATAAGAGAATTTCCGTATGATGTTCTTAGGAACCATTTTCGCACGAAAAAGTCCACTTTTCGGTTTCCCTGCAGTCCTGCAACAAATTTTAAAATCGCTGCAAATCACAAATTGATCGCAGTTTGACTGTCACATTGTTTTTTTTTTTGAACGCATTTGCCGACTGCTCTCATGCACAGTCACCGTAGTTTATTTACATTTATGAACGCATATCTTGCAGGGCTGCCGACTCGGCCTATGTCGATACAATTCCATGGCGTGCCAAATCAGGCACATCATGCAAGCATTAAAAGTTTATTTGCTTTTATTAACTGATCGTCAAAGGAGGAGGTTTTGAGACCATTTCTGAAATGCCGCAAATGTACGAGTACACTATGCTGGAACAAATACAACAACTGTCTTGAGAAATTTCGCAAAGAGAAGATGCACCCATCTATTAATGTACATAAGTAAACATATCATAATAAATGTTCTGCAAGCATCAGGATCAAAGCATTGTGCATATGAGGGTCAAGTTTTTTATAAGCTTACATGTATAAGTATAATTAAAAAAAAAAAACGTTTGAAATAGACTACTTAAGTCAGGTGAAAAAAGCCTTAATGCATCTATTTCAAAAGTTTTTTTTTTAATTAAAAAGCTGCCATAGTTTTTTTTTTCTTATTTATTTTTCTACAATCACACGTTACAACAGTTCTCATATCAAAAACAAACAACAACAAAATAATGCCATTCCAACAACAACAAGTTAAATTAAGACAAGCAAATATTACAAAAATCATCTTGCTGTAAAAATGGCTCACTTGTCAAAACCTTCCTAAAAAACTATTTTTTTATCCAACTTGGTGCACTGTTATTATTTGGTTTTTTGTCATTCGTTTTTCTTTACATATAATTGAATTGAAGAACTTTGGGTGCACCATAGCAGGACACCAGTACTGCGACCAGAGATAATGGAGGATGGAAATATCCATATTCTGCTATTTTTGCTCCTAGTCCACCTCGGAGATGTAGTCGGAGATGTAGTCCCTTATGTTTTACGCATGCTTTTACACAAACCATGGATCCACCACGCAATGGCGGCCGATTCGTCGATTTCAGTGGAAATGTCACAGATTCATGGATTTTAGTGAGCAAATATGGCGGCAGATTGCCGAATTTACCCACGATCAATGTATTGTTGAGCGGAGCGTGTTCAAAAATTTACTCCTACTTTGAAGAGCATAAACTTATATGTATTGTTATGTGGACTCTCGTGAATACAAATGTAATGCAGTGTCCATTGAACTGGAACTATTTGACCTCATTTTAATTCCATATGGCCAGACTAATTAAAGCCGCGGTAAAAAATTAATTCCACTCCATAACCTTAATTAATGAATTCTCAAAACTCATAAATTCAAATAACATAACTTGATAAATGAAATGACAAGCTATTGCAGTTATAGACGTGTTTTATTGAGAACTCAGTACTCAGCTCAGCATTGATTCTCAATAAAACGCACTTCTTCTCATTTTATTTTTTGTGTGAAAAGTTGGTACATGTCTTTACTTTCATGGCATTCGATGTCAAAATAGAAATAGAGCGCTTCTGTATTCCATTTCTTGTCAAACGTGTTTTATAATGTTGCTGATTTTTTCACTAGAAGCCTGTGTATATTAAGTAAAGCATTAATTACAATTTGGTATACGTTATCCTATGTCGAGAATTATAACACCAATGCTGACAATTCTGCTGACAAAAAGTGTTGTCAGCGGCGTCTATGATTCCGTGGTATTAAGGCACCACTGGTGATTGCTATTCTTCAACACGATCTAGTCAGTGTTGCCTGTCAAATATGACTGTGAATGGTTTCTGCTCAGTAATTTGTTTTGTTGTTGCTTCACTCTTAAAAGCAATGCATAGCTGAGCTGAGTACAAATTCTCAAAAAAACACACTTTATAACTAATGCCTAAAAACGGTTATCAAAATTTGAACATAACTTCCACAATATCATTGGAAAAGTCAAATGAACTTTTTTTATGTGGTTCATGCACATAAGCTTTATTTATTCGTTTACTCCTCCATTCTGTGTTGAAAATTTAGCAACAAAATTTAAAATATCGTCCAAGTAACGAGCGGATTTTCAAATAAGAACTCTAATTAACCCCTCCACAAGGTTGGGGAAGGGGATCAGCTATTCGACAGCCAGTTCAAGAGCTCGCACGTATTCAAAGGCAGGGAAAAATCGAGGGTCAAAAGAGGTACAAGTTGGATATCTCTTGGATATCTCTACAACAAATATGCCTCGCACTATTCCCGATTGTGCTTGGGGAAGCACCACATTCGATCCATTTGTTCAATTTAGCTTCTGAAGTCTATTTAGTGGGTTAAGCATGTTTGACTTCACATGCTGATTGCAGGTCTGGGGGTCTATGTTACCTCCTGTGCGCTGCGTTTTCGTCTTCTCGGCCTGTCGTCTCACAAGCGACACTCAAGTCACAGCGAGCGTGGTCGACTGACATCGCGCTCAGGCCGTACTTAGAAACTTCGCCTACATCACCCCATGATCTGTCGGCCAATTACTCTGAAGTAATAAATTGGTGATGTTTTCACGGCTGAGTGTAACGCTTCACGAAGTGAAATCAGTTGAAGTCATCTCCCTCAGCGTATGGCTTTGAATTTAAAATCTTTATGCCCCTCACTCATCTATCACGACACAACAACACATTCCTCAGATTCCGCTGTCCACGGCCACGAAGCCTGAATTCTCGCGTTTTGTCTGACAGGACTGCACTCTGTGCACACAGCGCTTCACTCTGGGTCACGGCTAATGATCCTGTGTCTTGTCGGGGGGCACTTAAATTCTCCACACGCCGCCACCGACTGTCTTCTAGTCACCTCGGGCCAGACATACGAAGACATGACCAGATTTGCTGCATATGAAGGAGACCACATGACTTCGCGTCACTCGGCGATGTCCAGCTAGCATAGGTGCGCGAGCGCACACGCCCACTGCCCCATAAAGAGATCGCGCATGAAGATAATCGAAAGTATCACTTAGAGGAGCTTAATTAAAATTAATGACGTCATAATACAAGCGGGATGCATGTTGAATTTAATTAAACACAAGGCGGTGGTGGTGCCGGTGCCGCCTTCACATTACCACATCTCCGCATGAGTGCACGAAGCGACATGAGGCCGCCATCGTCCGCTGGAAGATGAATGAAATTATTCACGGAAGAAAGCCACCCCACCGACACCCACACTCGCACCCCACGGTACCCACTCCACAGCGCAGCACAGCTCGAGCATCTTGGTTTGTTTTTGTTAACTGTTAACGGCCGGGAGAGAGATAGAAGGGAAAACGTGGATGCCGATGGCGGGGGTGGCGGTGAGAGTCTTCAACGGTAAGTCCTTGGATAATTTGCGTCCTCCTGTGTGGAGAGTACGTGGAAGTACAGCAAAAAGCACGCAAATTAATTCCACACGATTCCCTGCTCGTCCAGCTGGGTACGTTCGCAAGTTCACCCGCAGGCACATCCGCACACACTCACACACCCTGCAACCACCCACCCATCCTCTCGTCCACACACAGCCACCGCGCCGACTGGTACAAGTGGGGCGCTGCAGAAATAAATAACCCGCACATTCTCTGGGCCACAGCACCACCGAATGAGGGCTCTGCTGCTGGCCCTGGTACTGTTGCTGTTGCCAATGGTGATCCAGGGGTGGGGCAGAGGAGCTGAAATGGGTGTTTGCTGTCTCCTACATGCATTTGGCTTAACACAAATCCACCACCTTCAATCGATAGCAGCAATTATAGGCGATATTTTATTGAACGCTTGATGAATTTTTAATAGTGGATACCTCGAATGCATCACCGTTATGGTGGCTTCTTCTTCGGCCATCCACCACCCATCCATTCAGGGATACTGAAACGGGTGCTCTTAGTCCTCGCCGCTTGCGATCCCGATGATGGCTGCTGCGGCGATGGCTCCGGATGGTCTCCGGTCGGGCAACGGAGCGACGGCGCCTTCGCTCCTCGAATCGAAATGCTGCTGCTGCTGCTGGGGAATTTCTGTTAATTGAATACCAAAGTGATTCCTTGTTCAATTGGAAACCCATTGTTATTGGGAATGATGTATTGTGGGTTGTGTCCCGTCGGTATGCGATGTGATATTTCTCAATTTATTAACGGCTCATGATGATGTCACTGTGTGAATGTGATTATTTGCGGAATGAGTGGCAAGTATGCTGCCTGACTGAACCTGGTGGATTCAGCTGGAGCTGTGGGGACATATTGTTCTGTCCCCATTGACTGTGGGAACAGTCGCTTAGGATCTACGGTGGAAGTGGACGAAGTAATGAGTGTGAGGTGTTAACTTGCGATCTAAATTCAAGTCCACAATGGATTGCAGAATGGTTGAGCAATTGCAGGTGGGTTCCATTCCATTCTACGCTTCCACTCTTGAGAGAGTGGCTCAGCGTACACAACCCGAACGGTTGCCGTGGAGGCTGGGCCGATGTCCGTCATGGACTACACCGCGAAGTTGTCCCTTCTTTTGCAAGGTATTTGAATAGCGTGACAACATGTGAAATGCGAACATTTGCTTCTAGTTAACTTATAAAGGGTGACTTTTTAGCTATTATCTCTTTGGCAACACTGGCTTAAACAGCTGACGCACGTTTCGTGTTTTGTTTCACGTCAAACATCTTCAGTTTGGTCTGTAATTTAACCATGAATCGTCTTACAAACGAACAACGCTTGCAAATTATTGAATTTTATTATCAAAATGCGTGCTCTGTTAAGAAAGTTCATCGCTACATCACATGTGTTCAGCGACGAAGCTCATTTTTGGCTCAATGGGTACGTAAATAAGCAGAATTGTCGATTTTGGACTGAATATCAGCCAGAAGCTACCAATGCATCCAGAAAAGGTCACAGTTTGGTGCGGTTTATGGGCTGGTGGCTCATTGGACCGTACTTCTTCAAAGCCCAAAATACAAGAGCTTGACTTGCATGACATGTGGTTTCAACAAGACGGTGCCACATGCCATACAGCACGCGCAATAATGGACTTATTGAGAGGCGAGTTCGGTGAACATTTTATTTCACATTCGGAACCGGTCAACCGAACCACAGGCTATGTTAAAGCTCCTGTCTATACAGACAAGCCCACTTCAATTGACGCATTGGAAGACAACATTGAAGCATTTATTCATGAGATACTGGCCGAAATGTTGGAAAGAGTATGCCAAAATTGGACTAAACGGGCGCAGTCAAGGTCAACATTTGCATGAAATAATCTTCAAACATTAAATTATATGGACCGTACTATCGATTCAAATAAAGTTTTCATGCAGTTTTCTGAATTTTATGTGTTTTTTTTTTTTTTTTTTTGAAAAGCTTTCCTATAGCTTTTAAAAAATCACCCTTTACAAGGAGACAGATTGCTTTGGTTCTTACTTCCAAAAGGTTCTTCCCTTTTAGTCTGGGTATTCCGCCGGAGAGGAGGTCATCCACATTCCAGGCCACGGCGGTGTCGTCCTTTCGCTCTGCATGAGCATGACCTCTGAGACGAGAGACTCGAATTTGTTTGACAAAGTAGGTGTGACCGTATAAGAATGAAAGCTGCTGCTGTCGTCTTCTTGTGTTCATCATCTGCTGTGTCTGAATCCTCTTAGTGCTCTCGCCAAGGTAGTTGGCCAAGATTTCTGAATTGTACATTTGGGAGATGTTGAACATTCGTGTTGGTTGACTTCTGTGGTACTGGTCTGTGCACTTTTAGCAGTGCTTGCATTTGAGCGGCTCTTACCATACCTTGATGTGATTCTACCAAGCCCATGTAGCACTGCCTGCGTACTCTTGGACATGGGCGTACACAGGTTAATTGTCCAAAAGGCCTTGGGGGCAGTGCTTTTAGTAGTCGCTCGACTTTTTGATGACTCATTGCGGTGCGGCAATAGGTTGGTTAGCTAGTGTGGACTTAGTATTCGACGAAGCCCCAGAGTGTCAACACGCAGGAACGCGGCGCCCAATTGGCGAACGCTCTCCGTGAGATGGCCCAGTCGCCGAATTCCTCCTTCACAATTTCGAGTTTTGCGTCGACGCCATGCAGCGCCGCTTTATTGGAACCGTAGCTCAGACATATCGACGTTGCCGACATTATCGACTCGCTCTTGCCACAGACAATCGGTTGTCGCTCCATATCTGAGACTGTTGATGGTGTCTCCTTTCTCATTTCGGTTCCATGATGCCGCCATTCGATAAACCGCACCAAAAAGTCAATCTTCGTAGATGCATTGATGCTTGGTCGAACGTTTGTGGATTGCGTCGGCTCCAGTAACGACAATATTAATTGTGGACATGATTTACTTGACAGCCATTGACCCAAAAATGGACCTCGTCCGTGAAGATGATTTGCTGCCCATAATCCGGATCTTCGGACTACATTTCAGCGCCCAATTAGCGAGAACTCTGTGGTCCTCCGGCTTCAATTTCTGCTTGAGCACGGATGTAAACCCAAATCTCACCGATGAATCGCTGGCGATGACCCAGCAAGTAAATCGGCGACGAATCGTCAAATCTTGGTCTTTTTCAAAACTGCGGCGGTAATGTTCCCTCGGTGGATGGTCGGCGACGCTCCCTGACATGCTCGGCTTAAAACGCGGAGCTAGCGTCTGACTGTTCACACACTTTGCAACTTTGAGAGCGTGTTAACTTGTACTTAAAATCAGACTTTTCTGTTTCCGACATAATGACGCCGGAGCTCAAAACGAAATCCACGAGCCAGAATTTCGATCGTATTTTTTAATAAAATCCACACGTTCGGCAAACGTGGAAAACGACGCAAAATAAAATGCCAAAGCACGCCGAATATTTTGACGGCCCGATGTCCTTGAAAACTTCGACAGTTGGTGCAGCATTACACATGGAAAACCTGTCATTCATCGTCTGGTCAGCCTTTACTATGCACTGGTGAATACTCGATTAGAATATGACGTTGTTTGCTTTGGTCTTGCATGAACTTCACACACTTCGTGTGTACACACCTCCCGACGTTGTACGATACATGAACACCAGGCGACGATTTTTGTAGCCTCGGCGGCAAACCACTCATCAGAAGTGAGATCTGAAAGCAGCACCCGCTCACACCACTTGACAGACTACGCACCTTCTGTCTCCACGCAAAAGTCGTTAGATTGAGTACAAAACGAGACTAGCTTCATATTCAATTCAGTCCAAGTGGATTCAGCCATCTCCGCATCACAAGCCCATAGATCGTGATGCAGCCAGCGATGCACAAACGAGGCTATCTCCATCGAAGCTGAGGATTGATTGCAGGCAACACCTGCAACCACCAGGATTCGCACCTTATCTCTGCACCCTGAGGCGCGATTCCACGAACGAAGCATCCGTCTTCCAGGAAAAGGGCAGCGCAGACCAGACCACACCATCGATTGTACTCGCATTCCTGCCGTCAACACATCCTTATCGCAGCACATCCTCGTTATATTAATTAGCCGCGTAATTATTTTAATTGCATTAAGCCTTCCCCGAAGCACCTCATAATTCGAGCCCATTACAGGAGTTCCTCTTGCTAATGATATCGTCGAGGCCGCTGTTGTTGTGTCGTCGTCGCATTCAGAGCGGATGACATTCGGAGCAGCATTCCTCAGGTGCCCCGTTCCATGGAACCTAATTACGCTGCGCATTCATTAAGCGTCCCAGCCTTTCCGGGAAAGGAGCACTTGACACACACGCGTGTGCCTATGTGTGAGTGCGGCCATTGTGCGTGGTTCGCTGGAGGAGGTGGGCACCATTTCTCGTCGTTTGACGTGCAACCATCACGATGGTCATTGCGGACCAACTGCATCAACAACGCGCACACAAGGTGCTCGCAACTCAGCGCGCCCCGAGCCCAGCGCTTTGGCCAACCGTCGCGTCGTCGGAGTGTAGCCAACCGTTCGCGTAGACAGAAAGGCATCACACCGGGGCAACCAGATGCCGTTGCATTCGCGAGAATCGCATCCTTTATCTGGCGGAGATCTCGGACGATGATGGACGCTAGTGGGACGGGGCAACCGCGAAGAATACGACGCGCCCGAGGAAATTACACACAAGAGAGCGCTCGCCCGTCCCGGTTGTCCGTGCGGACCTCGGAGTGGCCGACATGGGAGGCAGTGTGTGCCGCAATTATTGTCATTTCATGGACGCTGCGGAGGCTTTAAATGGACAAAAGGCGAGCAGTATCAATGCGGAATGTTAATGAAGACGTTAGTGATGCCAAATGCGTTCGCTGCGTCAAGTTTGATTTCCAATTAATCGAATGGAACATGATATGTGGTGGCATTGGCTGCGCTTTGACATTCGGCCGAGATGACGTCGGTCGCGGCAGATGACAGCCGAGCGACGTTTATTCAAATCGAGTCGAGCAATAAATCGTCCTGTTCGCTGCCAACGACAGACCAGACCCGACATTCTAGAGCGCCCCACTGGTGTGACAAACAATGACAGACTGAAGGGTTATTTGCATTTGATCGGCGGTTAAGCGTCACACTTGTCTGTTGGACAGACTGATTGACTTGACTGCGCGATAGCTTGCTGTGCTATGATGACTGGGGGTTAAGTGCTCTAAAGCGGCAAGGGACTGTTATGGGGTCCTGTGGTCCGTTAAATCGAGGATAATGGCGCAATGTGGATACCTTTTTGAACTTTAGCCATCATTTGTCGTCTAGGCTCTTAATCGCGTGTACATGAGCTTTCTTTAACGGCCATGTTTTTAACGACGTCCAATGGACAGCCGAGTTTTTCCCTTGGTGCTCACAGTTCAGCAGTCGGTAACTTTGGACAATGTGATCGGCGCCAACCTGTGCCAGTTGGTCGAACGGAGCCAAGCTGACTGAAATTGCAAGCTTTGTTAGTCACAGTGCACGTTGGTCACATGACCACGTTTCATTGCGAGAGTTGTCATTGAGGAGCTGTTGCAACCACACAAATTTACTTCAAATACTTCTGGCTCGAACATTTAGGTCGAAGGAGGGCAGACGATTTCCATGATCAGTGACCTTTCATCGTCGACCGTCAATACCAAGCTGTCTACCTTCCTCGAGTACTTGGTCTTTGTACGGGACATTGAGTCATGTTCACATTGAGACAGGCTGGCATTCTTAGATCCTCTTAGCTGAAGTGGGCATGTGTGTGTGGTTCCTTCTTTATGAAGTGAGCGACTGGCGAATTGAACAATCCCGAAAAAATAAAACTGGGGATGATGGCGCATAACCAGTCGTACCATAGGCTAAATTATTTATGAGTTCCAGTAGCTTCAACAACGAGTCACTTTGAAAATAAATGAGTTCCAACAAACGCTAAGAGATGGCGTAACTTGTATTATTCCATTGGAACATGCGTTGGAAAGATGCTGCCATTGTACGTCATTTCAGTCAGTTCAGTGTCATTCATTTGAAGCGTAGACAACGATAATTTTTTTTGACTCAAATATGTCGAACTTTGTGCCTGAAAAAGTTTTTTTGCGGGGAGTTCTTCTCCATTACTTTAATAAGAAAAAAACTGCTGCCGAAAGTCATCGTATTTTGGTGGAAGTTTATGGTGAACATGCGCTAGCTGAGCACGATTCAAAAGTGGTGATTTTGGCTTGGCCAAGCAGCCAAATCAACGGCAAAGCCGAATATCCACGGCGGGAAGTTGATGTTCTGTATTTGGTGGGATCGGAAGGGTGTGCTGTATTACGAGCTGCTAAAACTGGGTGAAACCACCAATGGACAACGCTACCGAACACAATTAATCCGTTTGAAGAGAGCAGGAGCCGAAAAACGGCCAGAATATGCAACCAGACAAGAGGCAATCATTTTCCATCTTGACAACGCTCGGTCCCACGATGTTATTCCGGTTAAGAACTATTTTGAAAACAGAGGATGGGAAGTTTTACCCCACCCGCCTTATAGCCCGGACCTTGCCCCTTCTGACTACCATTTGTTCCGGTCGATGCAGAACGCCCTCACTGAAATACGGTTCACATCAGAGCAGATTATTCAAAATTGGCTTGATTCATTTTTGGCTGCCAAGCCGGCGCAGTTCTTTTGGGATGGGATCAACAAATCGTCAGAAAGGTGGGAAAAAGTCATAGCTTCAGATGGGCAATACCTTGAATAATGCTATTATACATGTTTGTCTTAAATAAACGTTCAAATTTTGAAAAGAAAACATTGACAACATTTTGATTAATTTAAATCTTAGTAAATATTGTTTACAATGTGTTGAGCATACGCATACACTTCGTTACACACAAAAATATATTCTTAATAAATATTTTAAAATAAAGCGGAGTTCAGACTTTGCAAATATTTTCTGAAAAATGTAAAATAAAATTGCATTTATTTGTATTCTCGAACAAAATTGTCAAATTTAAGAAATATGAGTCCCAGTCAAGAGCTTAGTCCCTTTTGCCTCAATTGTGTCCCTGAGTAACATGGCTTCCTATCGGCATTCGGTGCAGACTGTACTTGGCAGTGTTTCTACTTATCTACCAACATGCGAGCAAGCCACTCGCGTGATAATGCTGTGCATCGATGGAGAGCGGTAAAACCAAGCCAAGCCTAAGCTCTCGCGTGCTGTTGCTATGCATTGGATGAAAAGCAATCAAGCCAAGCCGAAGCCATGTGCTTGCGATTGTCCAAGCGCGATTGTCCACGCATCAAGCCAAAGAACTCGCGTGATGCTGCTGTGCACTAAGTGAAGGACGCCACAGCCATGTTACAACCGAAGCCATCGATACGTACAACCTACCACTTCTGTTTTGTTCTCTTTTTGTTATATTGCCTTAAGTTAAATCCTGTTAGTTTTCTGTGTTTAATGTTAGAATAATAGATGAAGATTCACTCTTGTCTTAGATTTCGAGCGAAGTAGTTTTAATAAATTGTGTAAAAAAATAGGAGCTTAAATGGAAGAAAGAAAATAAATAAATTAAAAACGAAAAAAAAACAATAAGTGTCTTTTTTGCCATAAATACTGGCTATCTAACATAACTCCTGGGTTAACACTGAGCACAATGAACCCGCGTACACTCAACTCGACAGATCGGCCAAATGATCGTCGTCGGTTGCTTAGAGCGTGGAATAGACAAAGTTCTGTTTAACAGAACAGTACACACACGAGCTGTTCGCACACTCGCAAATACACATCTAGGTGGAGGTGGAAATCTTTGACAGGACTCTGTGGCGACACATAGATCATATTACTTAAACCACCTTCCCTTATATCTTCTGATTGACGGGTAAATCCCCAACGAAAGTCCAAGGTTTGGGTGGTTGGACCAAGTCGAAAAGCTCTGGTTCCACTTGGCCAAGGGTTAGAGTCGATGGCGACGGCTCGAGTGCCTTGGGGAGGGCGTAGGTCGTGCGACCCCTTCAGTGGATCATCCGGGTCATTAGATGAAACAATTCATATTCACTTTTCTTACTTGTATGGATAAAAAAATATGGCAGAAAATATTAATTTAATCCACAATCACCGTCAGTGAGAACTTCTTCCTCGTTAGGTGGATACCAAAGTCTGACTTAGAAACATCCGCCTATGACAACCTGCTACGCTACGTTGAAAGGGCAGTCTGTGTGATGAAACCTTCACTTAAAACGTCGCGTAGAACAACTTACCCAACAAGTCGCTCGATGTAGCGAAGCCTAGCATGCAGGCTGACGTGACATACAAATTCTTCAGATTTTACTCTGAATTTTCTCGAGGGGAAAAATGGAGAAGCGGCAAATTAGTCATGGACTACGGCACAACACACACAACTGGAAGCTCAGTCACTGCAATACCTAACCACGATGACATAAGCATCCACTTTACCGGTTCTACGATGGACAGTGAAGTTGACAGAGGCTCGTTTTCAAAATCGCCGCATGTGACTTCAACTGCTTGTGAGCCGGAACACGTCAACGTTTACTGTGATACAAGAAGCATCCTCTCATCAGTCAAGTGTCAATGAGAGCAGTCGAGTTGAAATGCCATACTCCACTCTTGGCCTTTCAGTCTTGGCCCATTTTTAATTCCAGAAAGGTGATTGAATAGCCTGGACACCAGAGAGAGTGCGCTTATGGGTAAGGAGAGATCGCGGCTTTGTGAATTTCAGGTGAATCATGCACTCACCAACGTATTCTGAAATGTTCCTTGTGTGTTCTCTTGTACCTCTTGTAGGCCTCGCTGGAGAAGACCAGGCAATGTGTGAATTTCCCTGATGGGTGAATCTAATCGTGACTGGACATCTACTCGACCCAGCCGAGGTCAGCTCAGCAGAGGATTTTCGCAACTTGCTCTCCACATTTGACGTCTTTATCTCCTCACCAGACGTCGCAGTAACTGGATGGGCTTGCTGCCTGAGTCCTTGGTCAGGGCTACTGCGCCGTGCAACGAATGACAAGACGAGGCTATTGGCAGCACACCAATGTTTATCAAATCAGAGCTCAAGCTCAGCGACGTCTACCGCCTGCACAGCCTCATGTCTCCGTCTTCCTAGCAAGAACAAGTTGTTATAGTTTGCTCCCATTACGCATCTCATTCCCCTCATTCCAACCATAAATCCATCGAGAAAATGTAGAGCTCAGCACCCTGACAAAGCTTGACTCAGTTGCTCGTTGACGCACCTTCTTGCAGGAGGCTTGGAAACACCAGCCCCCCACTCTAACCTCATTTGGATTGATTTCGATCATTTTGTTCTAGTCGCACAGTCAAACGAAGAAATCTGGAGCCTCGTACGTGGCTAAGTGGGCAATAATTCGACTCTCGCGTAAACGCGATCGTCTGCTTAAGACAAACCGTGATTACGACACCTCATTCCTGGGCGTCCCCTTATCGACTCGACATTTCCCAGACTCGCCAGTGGCAGAATCTCATGCCGACCACTTGGAGGCTTTGCACTTTTGTGAAATTTCTCCCAAGCCAGCTCTGCCGTACTTCCGTTTGTGTCAAGGGTTTCCACGATTCAGTTAAATTCCACTGCCATCCTCACCCAGCCGTCCATTAGTGTAATTGCCGCAATTAACTCGCCCTAAGTGCACCAATGAGTGCTATTACCACATCGCAAGGCAACGCATCTAGTTGGCGATTTCACACCTGCGAAGCAGACGATGCGGCCAGCCCCCGACCTCCATCGACAAGGATCACTTTCAATCCGAGCGTCCAGTGTCCAGCGCACGGTGTTATCCTCCACTTACGTGAAACCATCGGTATTTTGAAACTCCGCGGATCGTGCAACATCATTACGGCCAACAAGTGTTGCCGACCAGCGCCGAGGTGCATCATTACAGTGATCAGCAGCGATCCCAGCGCTCCAAGATTAATGTAGTTCTATCCGAGGATAAATATCTGTTCGATGTGAGTTGATTAGGCCTCCATCAAGTGGATGCATATCTACGTCGTCAACGGACATGTGTGTGCCGCGGCCACACCGCCACCGCCGATGTCGTCGTCGCTGCCAGCAGCCACGGTCAAGACAACGACAACGACGACGACGACGATTCAATTTGTCTCCGCTTCGGATTGCGCACAAGGATCGATTGTCATGGCAAGTTGACTGGCGGTTCATTTGTCCATTTGTCCTCGGTGCTCGCGCGAGCGGGTGAGCGGGGACGAGCAGTAAATTTGTGTGTTCTGGTCTCGTCAAATGATACGCTGCGACTCGGATGCATGCCAATGCATCGGGGAGCCTCTGTGCAGTGCGCTGGTCGACAGGCACTTCTAATGCCTGGCATTCGCTTAATGAAGTACGTGCGGACTAGGCGTTCGCGTCCGGTGGCTGGCATTCCAGACCACCGCAAGACGATTGCTCTGACAGAGGGTATGGCCGTGCGTGCGAGTATGTGTGCGTCGGTCGGCCGCTGACAAAGTGGCAGTTGATGAGGCCGTGATCGTTGCGCGGCGGAATGCAGGCCTATTGATGATTTGGAGCAATTACCGGTAATGTTTGGTTTCAATTTAGAAATTCTTGTGACCTGGGGAATTAGTGAGCGGGATTCTTCTTTAATTGGACGGCAGACGGACTCTGCGCGGATGCATGAGGAAATGCTGTGGTTTCACGCTGAAGTACAGAGCATTGCGACAAGGATGGGTGAAAGTTGAGACAAGTGTTCGCAGCAGTGATTGGAAGCTGTTGCCATCTGGGGGTCAGCAGGATTCCGCGTTGACACTTAAGCGGTCTGAAGGGCGCGGTGTGCGGGCTTCTACCCGAGGTGGGGATCTTTTGGGGACCGTAAGGAGCCGTGATGGAAAAGTGATGGGAATTGTGACAAAAAGGTTAGATATTCAGCGCCGAAGCACGCATTTTAGATGACAGACGTCAGATGCAGAAGGCAAATAACAGAATTCGGTTGGCAGAAGTCAGTTGACAGAAGTCGACTTGATGGAAGGCAAATGACAGAAATCGGTTGACAGAAGTCGGCTTGACGGAAGGCAAATGACAAATATCGGTTGAAAGATGTCACTTGACTCAAGACAGATGAGAGAAGTCGGTTGACCGAAAGCAGGTGATAGAAGGGCGATGACAGAAGTCGGTTGATAGAAGTCAGTTGACAGAAGTCAGTTGACGAATGACAGAAGGAAGATGACAGAAGTCCGTTGACAGAACTAAGTGACTGAAGTCAGGTGACAGAAGGCAAATGACAGAAGTCGATTGACAGAACTCAAATAACAGAATTCTGTTGACAGAATTCAGTTGACTGAAGGCGAATGACAGAAATCGCTTGACAGACTGAAGGCAGATGATAGAAGTCAGTTTGACGGCTGATTGACTGCAGGCAAATGACGGAAGGCAGGTTACAAAATGCAAATGACAGAAGTCGGTTCACAGACTGATGTCAGATGACGAGACGCGTGTAGTACCTTGACTTAAATAAGGCAACCCAACTTGCTTAACTTTGCAGATGCTTCTACAACAGCATTGCCGCCCCAAAGTCGTTTCTTAATATTCTTCAAAAACTTTTTAGAAAACGCTAAATTGCATCACCGGGCACAGAACTCACCCGACCACGCTCCTTAAGAGGGAATCGGAAAGAAATGTCTTCACAACATGTTCGACAGCGACTCAATCACCTGCAAACATCTTCAAACTGCACAGCATCTCCCCTCGCCACGGCAAGCAAAATGCTTTGAATTCGTATCAAGGCGCGAAATGCCATTCCATGCCATATCTTGTCGTCCACACACAAGCACAAATTTGCAAAAGTAAATTTTCCAGCGAAACCCGCATTCCCACTGCTCAACTCTGAGGCCCGCATACCTGTGACCACGTCGTCGTCGCCCATCGTTCGCGTCGCTTGTAAAAGGAAAACTTAATCACCACCCGACAGGCAGTGGCTGGTTAACCCAGTTGCCGGCCACCGACCACCGACCACCGACCAGCAGCGTATCCGTGAATGCCATTTGCGTAAGATTAACACTCGACTTAATTAAGACGGGCGTGCACCTCGCTCGGCTCGCATTAGATTCCATCTCGAACCCGTCGTGACCGTAAGCACGCTCGTCGCCGCCAAGCGAATACCCAGAATCATCCATCAGCAAAGATGGCTGCGTGCTGCCCGTCAAGGAATATGTGTCAAGCCACTCTCCGCCGTCCCCGCTGTCAATTAATATTTGATTACAAAAGCAGGTGGACCAGCCCCCATCTACGGACACCTGGCCGTTCGTTCTGCGTTCTGCACCAGCCATGTGTCAGTTACTCTGCGTGCGTGTGACCATGGCTTGGCGTGTGTGTGTGTGTGTGTGGATTGAATTTATTAATATAACTGTCTCTTAATTGTGATGCCGTGATAGCGGCGCGCTGGAGGCTACGCTGATTGTCAAACGCGAAACAACGGCGGCGTATCGGTTGCCAGCACCCTATCCGCAATCCTGTCCGTGTGTGTGCGCTCGTCAAATGAACCGCACCTCTGCACCGTCCTCGTGTATCGCCTGAAAGTCTAAGCCCACAGCCAGTCAGTGGAGTGCAAGCTGAGTTGGCTATTAAACAATTTTTCATTTTAATTAAAACCGATGGCAACGAAAAATTCCGGGACAATTATACCATATCCGATGGCTATCTCTGTATGGAGTCAACTCTGCGTCCTGATATGGCTCAGATGGCTCAGACGTCGGCGGAGCGGAGTTGTGTGGTGTGGACAGTGACGCTCCGGTGGCAGCGGCATCCATCGACCCCGATTGGCGACACGTATGCACTTGTCGATTTCGATCGCAGGCGGGGTGGAGCGGGGCGAGTGATGATCTCGCGTTGGAATGCTGTGCAGGAGCTTAGGGGCACCCTTGTCTAGGCCGGAATGAAAGCGCAAATTGAGTTGTGAATGAGATGTGGGCTGTGGCTCGCTTTGGGAAATTGCCTTTCCGAGGAGATGTGAAAGCTTGACTTGGAGTGTAACATCCACGAGGAGAAATGGATCTTGTTTCGAGATCATTTCAGTCGAAAGCAGGGAGTGCTGCGTCCTCAGATTGGGGCACAAACTTGATGAACGTGTAGGGGACTGGAATACCCTTACTCGACTTCTCTAAAGCATTTGACTGTGTTGACCCATCGATACTTTGTCATAAACTATCCACCCAATTTATTAATCCTCTCGTATCTTATAACCGAGTCCAAACTGTTTTCCATAGTTCAAGACTGTCGTCTTTTTGTGAAGTACGCTGTGGTGGTCCTCAAGGTTCCATTCTCGGTCCGTTATTATTTTCAATGCCTACAAATGACCCTCTAAGGGTTGTGTCCTATTGTAAATTTCATATCTATGCAGACGATGTCCTTATATACTTAAGCTTTCCTCTTGGCATGATGGAAGACTCAGATGCTAAAATAAACGAGGATTTGGGCTCTATTGTCAATTGGACTAATGCTCAATGTTGACAAGATCAAAGCAATCCCTTTCTCGAAACAAGCGCCTTATCCAATTTCCCTCCAATAGAACTTAACTCAACCGCAAAGTCACCTGTGTGGAAAAAAAAACCTTGGAATAATCTGCAATAGTGAGTTGACGTGGACTGACCACATTGATCCCGTAGTGTCCAAGTTATATACATAACTGAGAGGCTTGTCAATCAGCAAATATATGATCCCTCTCAGCGTGTAAATAAGACTTGCTAGAGCACCCATAGTACTAATCTCGGATCTGAATTGGTCGCTGACGTCCATTCTTCTTCCCAAAAATTGACAAAAGCAGTCAACGCGGCTGTACGGAATGTGTTTTTAACCATCGCAGATCTGATCATGTCTCGCAACAAAATTATTCACAAAGAACAGCCAAATTTTTTAATCCAAAGTATTGTCCATCTGAAGCTATGACTTTTTCCCATCTTTCTGGCAATTTGTGGATCCCATCCCTAAAGAACTGCGCCGGCTTGGCAGCCAAAAATGAATCAAGCCAATTTTTGATACTCTGCTCTGATGTGAACCGTATTTCAGTGATGGCGTTCTGCATCAACCGGAACAAATGGTATTCAGAAGGGGCAAGGTCTGGGCTATACGGCGGGTGGGGTAAAACTTTCCATCCACTGTTTTCCAAATAGTTCTTAACCGGAATAGCGACGTGGGGCCGAGTGTTGTCATGATGGAAAATTATTGCCTCGTGTCTGGTCGCATATTCCGGGCGTTCTTCGGCTCCTGCTCTCTTCAAACGGATTAATTGTGTTCGGTTCGGTTTAAGCAGCTCATAATACAGTACAACCTTCTGATCCCACCAAATACAGAGCATTACCTTCGCGCAATGGATATTCGGCTTTGCCGTTGGTTTGGCTGATTGGCCAAGCCAAAATTACCACTCTTAAATCGTGCTCAGCTAGCGCATGTTCACCATAGACTTTCACCAAAATACAATGACTTTTGGCAGCGGTTTTCTTCATATTAAAGTAATGAAGAAGAACTCCCCGCAAAAAAACTTTTTCAGGCACAAAGTTCGACATATTTGGGTGAAAAAAAAATTATTGTTGTCTACGCTTCAAATGAATGACACTGAACTGACTGAAATGACGTACAATGACAGTAGCTTTCCAACGCATGTTCCAATGGAATAATACAAGCTACGCCATCTCTTAGCAAACCGCATGAATTAAGTTAAATATCTTTATGAAAAGATCACCTTCTGTCGATCGAGTAGTAGCTGCCTTAAGACCCTCCATTCATACATGCTTAGTGTCGCGCAGACACTTCTTCATTCGTGCTGTTCATCTCTGGAGTCACCTACTCTCACAGGTACGGTCTAAGACCGAGTACAGACAATTTTGTAAGGCTTGTTTGTCCTACTTCACCAGCTCGAACAGAAATAATTCCCAGAAATTTTGCATTTTTCTTAATAGAATCGAAATTTAAAACGACAAATTAGCACTATTCTAAATAATTACGTAATAAACTTGATATCACTTAACTTGAAGCATGCCACTCAAAATATCATCTCATCGTCATAACATTAACAGTGTTAAATATCAAATTGAAATGAAAATAAAGTATCACAAAGGCAATGCACAGCTCGCTAAGAGGACATGGGTTAAGGATCTGACTGAGCTGCTGTAAAAGGTGTTGCATACAGCTAAGCTGTCGATATAGTGCACTAATAAAGGCCGGACTGTTCACTGGTCTGTTCACTAATCTGATTGCTTTTAACCAAAACAACTCGTCCGTGAAAAATAGAATAAATAATCCATCCCGTGTGCTTATAAAAACAAAATGACAAGCAAATTAAGCTGGGCTAAAGCACTCACCTTCATTTGCTTCAATATCTGAAGGCACGCGATCTTCGTTTCAATTTTTTAAATCGACTGCTGTTTTTGCTAGCTCTTTTTTTTTTGCTCAGAAGATTAATAACCTCTTCTCTGCCCAGTGCCCTAGCATTCGACGCTAAATTTCTGCAAAGACTACTAAGAGGTCTTTTCCAAACGAAAGGACGCGTGCTCAGAGTTCCGCAAGCTCCTAATTTGTCCCATGGTGCTAAATCGGGCTAGATTCTCGCATAACACGATGAGTAGAACAAGCGGTAAACTTGGACGATTGATGGGGTTTAGACGTGTTCTTGTATCAAAGCAATAAATAAGACATATGTTCAATGCAGCAACCTTTTTTTCTTATACAGCCTCTATAAAATATTGTGTGTTCTCTGACTTGGACTCATTCCGCATTTAATGTTTAAAAGCCATAACACTAGAGGCGACCATGCAGCCTCATGTGTGTCACAAAGCCTATCGCCGCTTAACCACCTGTGTGAGCTGTTGAAGACAAAAAGTGGGACATTTAAGATTATTGTGATAGCAACCCAAACCCAGGGCGCCTGTCCGGCACAAAATGGGATCCATTACTCGTTCTACAGTTAAGTGTTTGAGACCGGAACCGGAAGCACATGCTGCGGAAGTGAGGAACAATCAATCAGTCAATATCATTGCAGCGAGAAAAAAAAGTATTTTTGAGCTCATGGAAATTATTAATTTTTTGGAAGCAATTGAATTCCTCTTTTGAGGTCAAATCACATCCAGGTGGAGGGAAGTGGTATCAAGGCAAAAACCAGTGAGTTTCGAAAAAAAGTCAGGGAACGGTAAATGTTGTGTATTTTGCTGCATGACAATGCTCGATCGCCTGCAACAGAACCAACCGAGGCACTCGTCTAGTCCCTGCGCCCAGAGATTTGGTTCTTCAGATTTTTTTTCTTTCTGAAGAGCATTAATTCCGGCTTCCTCATATGAAAGAAAAAGACCAGTAGCTCTTTCTCTGTCCCTCTCTATCCATCTCTTTCTTTCTCTCTCTCCCTCTCCGTCTCTATCTCCTTCTGTTTTTCTCTCTCTTTACTCTCTCTTTCTCTTTTTCTCCCCCTCTCTATCTCATTCCATCGCTCTCTCTCTCTCCCTCCCACCCCTCAGAACTAGTGGTCAACGAACTCTATGTCATCGTAGAGATAAAACGTACACATCGACGTTTTGTACAGAGCGTCACACAGGACAGCTTAAAGTCCGAGCCAGTTTAGGACTTCGTCCACATCGGCTTATTACTGAGATCAAACGCAAAATGGTTCTTTCCAGCCGCTGTTTCTTTGGGCTTAAAAGGCTGACTAATGGAGCATGATGCTGATTTCAAACGTTGGCAACCCTAGTCCTGCTCAAATGGTCTCAAATGGATGAAGGATCCTTGGGCATGAAAAGTTCTGTACAACGAACTGTATGGGATGGTCATTGGCACGCGCCTAGACGCATGACAAGATGTCCAACAGATAAGGTGTAGTCACCATCTACAGCGCATGGTCTTAGGTGGCGCACGTAGGTTGAGAAGGACCTCCACCAATTTGGTGCGCGTAGCTGGTGGCAGCTATGTGGAGAGCTTTGCTAGAAAAATAAGAAGCACTTCTAGATAATTGAAGACGTCGAAGTGCGAGGGAATGGTCCCAGGCTGGCGCAATCAAAATAATACCTGCCGCCGTAGACTGCTTGGGGATTAATAGATTACAACCAACACCAGACGAATTTTTCAAGAATCGAATGAAAATTGATGCCTCTTCATCTGGCATAGGCCCAAGAACGCTGAACAGAAAACTCCCCTCCGGTTCTGCGCAACATATTGGTTGAGATTGTCATTGTGTCTGCCATCTTCAACGCAGACAACATTTATACTTCAGATTCAAAGATTCTGAAAGTCGGACCCAAGTTGTTCATGCGCTCAATATGGTCTACTGACGTTAGCCGTTGCGGCCGTTAGCGCCTGGCTAGACTCATGTACGTAGACCTGTACGCCCGTTGAGTCTTCTCCGGCAGATGCCAGCGACACAACCATAAGCAAGAAGCATGTCTCTCGAAATGGCGTCCTCATTCGCTTTTCATTATCAATGTCGTCGCAGAGAGAGCTGGAATGATCAGTGGCTTGTATTGTACCTCATGCTCCAATTTTCAAGAGTGCCATGCGCACAAGACTGTACAAGATCCGCGGAAAAGGCGCGTCCTGGCGTCCCGTTATACCGACCTGATTACGTCGTGAATGGTCTTTCTGTTTGCCCATGTTTCCCGCCAGTCTCATTCTAGTCGCCACGTCTCAACGCCAGCAATCCCCTCATTGATTGCTCCGCTAATAATCTTCCACGTATGCTGGCAATTGTGCCGATAGGGCCTCCAGTAATTGTCAGTGAGCCTTGCCAGCGTCCAAAACCATTTTTCTTAAATCTATGGTCAATGATAGTCGTCCACTCAACGCACTATGCTGGAGTCTCGACAATTAGCCATCGTCATCGATAAAATAAGATTTTCAACTGTGTTTAAAAATAAGTTGTAATGCCCCCTCGCCTCTTCCAGCTCCGCAACAGTTCCTCACCGAACGATAAGGACGAAGGGATTTTCACCAGCTGACCCGTTTGCCATCCCTGGCAGATACCGACTCTCGTCGGGCAACTTTCCCCCGTGAGTGAGTCATAATCTTTGCACTGCAATCAAGTTCTGAAAGTTTCAGTCACTCCCGCAGCGACTCCTACCGGCCCCGAGGTGCCGACGCCTAATGAGTGGTGTCCCTTTGCTCTTTGGTCAAAATAATTGCGCTGCCATGGGAAAGGTTCGCACCAATTAAGGTGCACTCCGTGCAGCCAAGTGCTGTTGCTGCACGACGACGGGGACATGTTAACCTGCCGTTCTCAGCCATTCATCATCATCCCATGAGGACACATCGGCACTCAAGAGGCCACCAATCCGCCAAAACGATGCAGAAACGCGACCGAAATTTGAATATTCCACTCCACTCCCCTAATTAGACGTTATCAGCCGGGGATCAGCCCAACTGACTGCGGCGACGATGGCGGTGCATGCCGGTGGCAGCGGCAACGACGACGCTGGCCCGCAAGGTGCGCAGCACACCAAATGTCCCCGTTCGCAGCGCAGTACTTAACCTGACGTGCCACATCCAGATACGATCTGTAAAAGTAATGTTTTTCGCACTATTAAAGTCACCCAACGAGTTGACTCGCAATGTATTACAAGTCCGGCCCCAGAGTCCAGGCTGCACTTTGATATACGGAAGAGCGGACTAGGAGAGAGATCGCTTTGCATACAGCGACACGAGCAGTCCGCATCCGCTCGATGTGTCTCTGGGGTTCATTTAATTGACTTCCCGGACAAAGTTTAGATCACTGGCAGCGTGCACCGACGCTCACCGCGGCTCACACAGGCTCTACGCTTACCCACGAGGAAGTCATTTTCATATGTCAGCCGTTTTCTAGCCGTTTCCACGGCAACTGGCAGGCATGCGCGTGCGTGCAGCCTCTGGACCAGCAACCGGGCTGGTGGTTCTCCTGCGGCTCGCTGATTTATTTGCGCTACACGGCGGTGATAATTTTCACTCATTAGCGATTTTCGAGGCTTAATTAACGGCAGCTGGGCGAAATGTCACATTCGGGAACGGCAACGGCAGCGGTGGCGCACGACGCCGGCAGTGACAGCCGCGAGCTGTGTTCTTGTTTTTAATGAGGAAATGCATCGGCGATTAAGATCGATTGAATCAGTGTGCACCCAAAGGGGGGAGAGAGTGGAGTGGTGCCAACCGCCATGGGGAAATGTGCTGAGGATGGCGCGCCGGCCTAGAACTATGGGAGCGAGCTGCACACGAATTGGAATCGTGCGTTTTGCATTTGGGCACCATCGTACCCGTCTGGTTTGAGAGGTTCGCCGAAGTGATGTACGATTCGAGCGGCGAAAGGTGAACCCGAGTCCATTAATCAGTGGCTTCATGCGTGCTGTTCAGCACTCGCAGGAGGCGTTGAGATGAACATCAGTATCGACTGCTATGTCAGCTTGCAATTGAGCGAGCATTACTTTGTTTTTGATGAAACGTCAAAGATCCTGCGGTTGGTGCTGGTGAAACTCCCAACACACGGATAAAGGAGCAACCCTTGAGAGGAATGCATTTCAGTCATTGGCTTCAAATTGTCCCCTGGCATATGATGTGAAGTTGTGAGGTATGTAGATTACTTCTTGCAGTGGAGGTCCTCCTCCGTTTGTTGAGGAAGTGACGTGGGCGATGTCCGGCAGTTTTGTCAATGGATATTTATGACGTTAAGGCACAAGCCTGCCTGCGGTAGCAATGTTCTTGCTGATACTGAGAATTTGGAAAAATCACTAACACAGGCTTGCAAAAGGGGGTGAGGATTCAAATATCAATGTTAGGCAGCATCTGGACGGTGGACCTTCCTAGACGAAGTCAAGATTGCAGTCAACAGCCGGAAGTCAAACCAAAACGTTTGCGCGGGCTGTCTGCAAACACCTTAAAAGGCGGGATGTTCGTATTCGAAGCGTACACCAATAAATGCAGTAGGAGGTATAAGAGCAAAATAAAACGCAAGTTAGTTCAGGAATTTGACTACCTGCACGTGGCAGGACCAGTTGATATCCTCGTTACAGCAAAAGTGTTCCAAAAACATCATGGCAAATCATCAAAATAAACAATTCCATTGAACTGCAAACATTTGTCCTCAAATAAATTCTTAAGTATATAGACAGTCTTATAATAAACCATATTTATCTTACAAATTGTCGCAGAAAATAGATTCCACTCCAGAACTTTAATTAATGAATTTTGAAAAATCATAAATTCAGATTACATAATTTGAGAAGAACAATGACAAGATATTGCAATGATAGGCGTGTTTTATTGAGAACTCAGTACTCAGCTCAGCATTGATTCTCAATAAAACGCACTGCTTCTCATTTTATTTTTTGTGTCAAAAGTTGGTACATGTCTTTACTTTCATGGCATTAGATGTCAAAATACAAATAGAGCGCTTCTGTATTCCATTTCTTGTCAAACGTGTTTTATAATGTTGTTGATTTTTGTTCACTAGAAGCGTGTGTATATTAAGTAAAACATTAATTACAATTTGGTATACGTTATCCTATGCCGAGAATTAGAACACCAATGCAGATAATTCTACCGACAAAAAGTGTTGTCAGCGGCGTCTATGATTCCGTGGTGTTAAGGCACCACTTGTGATTGCGATTCTTCGACGCGATCTAGTCAGTGTTGACTGTCAAATATGACTGTGAATGGTTTCTGCTCAGTAATTTGTTTTGTTGTTGCTTCTCGTGTAAAAGCAATGCTGAGCTAAGCTGAGTATAAATTCTCAATAAAACACGCCACATTATTAATGCCTAATATATTTTTGGTAAAAAGCAAAATTAGCAAATTAACTTTTTTGAAGAGATTCAAGCACATAAGCTTTTACATTCATTTACCCGTCCATTATGTGTTGAAAATTTAAATGTTTAAAAATTTTAAATAACGTCCAAGTAACGAGCGGATTTTCAAATAAGAACTCTAATAAGCCCATCTACAAGGTTGGGGAAGGGTATCAGCTCTTCGCCAGCAATTTCAAGAGCTCACAAGTATTCACAGACAGGGGACAAAAAGTCGTATGAACAACGTTGTCAGATGGGTGCACTATCCCGGGTCAAGAGAAGTAGGGAAGGTAGGGTAGGGAAAGTGGCTGCTAGTGAGTTCACCAGCACACTTAGAACATGTTGGTCCATTCTGATACCCGCAGTCGGACAACTAAGACTGATCGACCACTACAGTGATAGTGCCGTTCATTTGATCACAACGGCAAATGGTGGCTGGACCAGGTTTGGGATTCGACCCCACTAACCAGGGGCAGGCACTTAACCAACTGCGCCATCCAGTCGTTGGCATGAGAGGTAGAAGTTGGATATCTCTACCCTCCACTATCTACGAACGCATCATCTTCCTTACCGCACTACAGGTGACTTCTTTGATTGTGACAACTGTCCAGGGATAAGCCCAATAAACATCGCGTAAGAGATTTTTCTGCCGGTCAATTATAATTGATATTATTATTGTTATTGTTAAGGGTAGATTGCACGGCGACCTATAGATCTGTTGTGCCCCCTATTCACACCTTTACTTTCTTAAGAGCTCCCCTCTCATGCAGCTCTTTTCAGAGTTGTATTGAGGGGTGTCTGCTCCTGTTACGCGAAGGTGGAAGATATTTGTCCTAGAGTACTCTCTCTTAGTCAGTTTCCTTTAGGAATCTGAGAATGAGAACTGGTTCTAGTGACTTCAATTCATCCTCTGCTATTAGGTGCTTGCCTGAATATCTTTGCCTCTTGTGGATAAGTGCCTTACAAAATCCCAGTTCTGGAATTTCATTAAACTCTCCGCAGAGAGACCTTCTTCTGATGCATGAACATGTTGGTCCATTCTGATACCCGCAGTCGGACAACTAAGACTGATCGACCACTACAGTGATAGTGCCGTTCATTTGATCACAACGGCAAATGGTGGCTGGACCAGGTTTGGGATTCGACCCCACTAACCAGGGGCAGGCACTTAACCAACTGCGCCATCCAGTCGTTGGCATGAGAGGTAGAAGTTGGATATCTCTACCCTCCACTATCTACGAACGCATCATCTTCCTTACCGCACTACAGGTGACTTCTTTGATTGTGACAACTGTCCAGGGATAAGCCCAATAAACATCGCGTAAGAGATTTTTCTGCCGGTCAATTATAATTGATATTATTATTGTTATTGTTAAGGGTAGATTGCACGGCGACCTATAGATCTGTTGTGCCCCCTATTCACACCTTTACTTTCTTAAGAGCTCCCCTCTCATGCAGCTCTTTTCAGAGTTGTATTGAGGGGTGTCTGCTCCTGTTACGCGAAGGTGGAAGATATTTGTCCTAGAGTACTCTCTCTTAGTCAGTTTCCTTTAGGAATCTGAGAATGAGAACTGGTTCTAGTGACTTCAATTCATCCTCTGCTATTAGGTGCTTGCCTGAATATCTTTGCCTCTTGTGGATAAGTGCCTTACAAAATCCCAGTTCTGGAATTTCATTAAACTCTCCGCAGAGAGACCTTCTTCTGATGCATGAACATGTTGGTCCATTCTGATACCCGCAGTCGGACAACTAAGACTGATCGACCACTACAGTGATAGTGCCGTTCATTTGATCACAACGGCAAATGGTGGCTGGACCAGGTTTGGGATTCGACCCCACTAACCAGGGGCAGGCACTTAACCAACTGCGCCATCCAGTCGTTGGCATGAGAGGTAGAAGTTGGATATCTCTACCCTCCACTATCTACGAACGCATCATCTTCCTTACCGCACTACAGGTGACTTCTTTGATTGTGACAACTGTCCAGGGATAAGCCCAATAAACATCGCGTAAGAGATTTTTCTGCCGGTCAATTATAATTGATATTATTATTGTTATTGTTAAGGGTAGATTGCACGGCGACCTATAGATCTGTTGTGCCCCCTATTCACACCTTTACTTTCTTAAGAGCTCCCCTCTCATGCAGCTCTTTTCAGAGTTGTATTGAGGGGTGTCTGCTCCTGTTACGCGAAGGTGGAAGATATTTGTCCTAGAGTACTCTCTCTTAGTCAGTTTCCTTTAGGAATCTGAGAATGAGAACTGGTTCTAGTGACTTCAATTCATCCTCTGCTATTAGGTGCTTGCCTGAATATCTTTGCCTCTTGTGGATAAGTGCCTTACAAAATCCCAGTTCTGGAATTTCATTAAACTCTCCGCAGAGAGACCTTCTTCTGATGCCCCTAGTTTCCTTAGGTGCTCCCTGCGTCTATAGTGCCCTGTTGGAATACGGATTCTTGCTCGTTCTGATACATTCCTCAAACCTCTTCCGGTTATGTTGACTCAAGAGCTTCTTGGTCTGCTTTATGCCATCTGCCCGGTTCCTTCCTTCCAATTCCCTGAACTCTTGCCTGAGGACGTGATCTCCTACAGCGCAGAATGTTTCGGGGCCTATGAAAGCTTCCGATTCTCCTTTCGTAGTGAGGAGATTTCATTGCCTTCTATCCCTGCATGGCCAGGTATCCAGCAGCGTTTTACTCGGTTACTCCTGCTCAGTTTCTTAAGCTTCTGTAGACGTTCCCACACGAGCTCCTTCATCATCAAGAAGGAGTCTGGATAGCGGCACGACTGTCCGACATTATTGCTACGTCGCAGGTGGTGTAATTCCTGTCAAGATTGATCTGAGCGCATCTGTCTATGGCATAGACTTCTGCTTGAAAGATGCTGGTGCGTTTGTCCATGGGTTCGTAGTACTTTCATGATTGCTTCATTTGCCCATTCTGCGACCACCGATGCAACGGAGTCAGCTCCAAAAACACCTCCATGGCGGCAGTTGGGCAAGTTCTCATGATCTTGCAATACAGAGGCATGCTATCCTTTGAACTTTGTTGAGTGTCTCTGTTGCACTGATCACGTTGGTTCTTCTCGACGATTCTACTGTTTACAATTGTGGGTCTAACAAAGCAATGCAAATCCATCTTAGGATGCTTGGACTGCAACCCCAGGATTTGACCGCTAAGCTTCTACAAATCATCAAAGCAGGCATCGTCTTCCTGGTGTTCTCTTCTGCGTGTCTTTTCCAGATGAGTTTGATATGATGAGATGAGCGGATAAACAACTGCCGGTCAATAACCTGAGTGGCTTCTATCAATAAGGCATAAGTCCAGGGAGGTCCACTATGGGCAAGATCTTCGCAACGCGACAGATCCTTGCAAAGGCATTCAGCCTCAAAATCTGTGCATGAGTGCATGTGTGTAGCAGAGCTTGGGCTGAAGAATCTAAAAGAAAACAGAAGATGCCGTCGACTAAGCTGGCGAGGAGAAGGACCTCAAGCAACAACGTGCTGAACTTGGGGTGTGTCTGTCATAGCAGGACACTAGTACTGCGACCATAAAGATCTTCTCTTGGTCTATGCTCTAAGAACTGCCTTCAGAAATGTGGCAACTCCCCTAGATGGGATTTCTTGGAAGTCTTGTCCTGTTATGGACCTTCTGTTCATCACTTCGAATCTTTCTGTGGCAAGTCGTGGACAGTCGCTTATTATGTGCTCGATAGTTTCTTTCGCCTGGCCCAGTGCCTTCTGTACTGCTAAGTCCCCTTTTACGAAGGTGGTATTCACATGCTCCGAGTAGGGCTCGATAAAGGGTATTTCAGCACCCGCCTTGGCTGGTATATCAACCTTTTAATTACCTTCATGTTTTTCATGTCCTGGCACCCAATGGTCCAATTGCTCAACACTAGAGAGACTTGTTGTTTTACTAGTTGCCCATAAGACAGTGTCCAGTAATTAAAGATAGGCAGGTCCTGGGGAAGATCGACCGTCGTCGTTATCTATTCAAAAAAAACCCAACAGCATTCATCGCAGGGATTCCGGGAAAATTGATCCGGCACCACACTAACACACACGCAATGCACAGTGCAGTCCGGCGTAAGGACTTCCGAGTCGTTTGAAACCCGGAACGGATTTCGCCAAGGAGATGCTCTGTCGCGTGACTTCTTCAATCTTGTACTGAAGAAAATAGTGTGAATAGTGTAGTGGAAATATGGAAGGCACTACCTTCCACAGGTTAGTCCAGCTGTTGGGATACGCCGAGCCTATGCCATTGACGTTGTGCTGCGCCCAACGTTCCGCAGTGGACGCTTTCACGCGAGTTAAGAACAGGCGAAATGTGGTTAAGATCAAAGAGGGAACACCTGGAACACCAACTGGACAAAACATCACAATCGACAGCCACACCGTTGAACTAGCACTGGAGTTTGATTAGCTCCGGTTAAACGTAGGCCCTACGAATGTCGCCTTAGTGAAGATCCCGGGGAGAAACGGCCTGGGCAACCGCAACCTACATCGGTTTGTCGAAACAACTCGACTTGAAGTACCAAAATCATGCTCCACAAAACCGCCATTTTGCCAGTTCTGCATATGGAGGCGAAAGCTGGATGTTGAGCAAAACAGCAGAGCTGGTTCTAGGTGCTTTCGAAAGAAAAAATTCTAAGTAGGATATATGATCCCGGGATAACCGCGAACGCTGTCTACCATCTGTACCAAATTGCTGTACTCCGTAGTAATCTCCCTCAGTCCACTCCATTGACTCGACAACACCGAGCACACGGGCACTAATGCTCCAACTTTGGGGACTTCGAATCCTAGCCTCCTGGTACAAAGACGAAGACAACAATGGACAGGCGATATTAGACCGAGCAACACCCTCCTTGTTCTTCGGGATGAGAAGTAAGGGAGACCGAAGAGTGGGGGCTCAACGCTGTCCGTCACTCCAGGGCCTTTTTAAGTGGATCACTGCCCTAAAGCCCGCTCGTGGATGTTGGCGATCGAGTTGCTTGGCTCTACGCTACCCGTCACTCCATGTAGGGACTTCTTAAGTGGATCACTGCCCAAAAGCCCGCTCGTGGATGTTGGAAATCGAGTTGCTTGGCGCTTCCCTTGAACTCGAGTTGGTGTGTCAATGCACATGTTTACCTGCTGCTAAGACTGTGTTTTAGAATCATCATTAAGAGTGACACACGCACACCCTTGTGGTCCTTTGGTCAGATGAGCTTAGTGACGCACACCCGTCAGTACTCCCCACGCAGAGCTTAAGAGAACAAATTTCCCTCGAATTAATTCTACCGCTTTAATTTGAAGATGATGCTAGCCAACCGCACACAACGACCATCACGTACCGCACTTAACCATCAGCTAATAGGTCCCTGGTCGCACTCATCAAACTGACGCCCATTGCACCTGTCTCGCCCCTTCGCATCACACTCCCGCCCACCTCAAGTAGCTGAGCAGAGCGTGTGTGTGCGCTGCAGTACACACATCCTGCATTCCATCCTCTGCTTCGACTGCAACGCCATCGACATCCCCTTAGCCGTCGCAGTCGTCGTCGTAGTCGTCGTGAGCGTCGTCCTTCAGCCTACAACGATTCCACCTTATTACCTTAATGGTGCTTGAAAAGGGAGATTTATTAATTAGTTCGTTAAAACGACAACTTATAATTCTGCTCCTAATTAAGATCATTAATTATAATTGGATGCGGTTTCCTTCGTCCTGTTTGTCGCGCATAATGAGCCACATTCATACACATAACCGCACATACAACACACACACACACACACACCCGTCCGCAGGGGCAAAAGCGTGTGCTTCTTGTTTTCCATACAAGTGCAGGTACTTGACAATGCGAGGAGCACCATCATTGGCGGCAGCAGCGTTGCCTGTGTTCAGTGGTAGTACATCAGAGTCGCTCCTTGATGGCTCCACTTCAGTGGTGATGTTGGAACAATTTAAGTTTATTGCTGCCGTTCACTGCTGCTGTTGTTGTTGAACATTTTTTTCTTTCTCTCTCTCTCTCTCTCTCTCTCTCTCTCTTCTGTATTTTTCTGTGTTTTTGTTGTTGTTGGAAATGGCGAGACTCCTTCTTTTATTTGCCATCCTCGACTCGCATTCTGAATGTGCTCTGCTGCTGCTGTTGCTGGTGCCCCTGTTGCTCGGCTGATGCCATGCGAAGGGGGACTCGCTTTATTTTTCCCTGTATCTCCATCTGTAGGACGAGGGGATGGGGATGGGAAATGCGGATGAGTGGTTGGTTACCTCTTGCAGGTATGGGAACTCTATTAATTGTTCAGAGTTGATGATGGATGATCCGATGATACCTAATAGTGGCCAATTAAGAGAACGACTTTATTAAGTGCGAGTGCAGTCGATGAAGGGGGATATAGGGGAGTAGTCGGTATAGGCGGTCATGGCTGTGAGGATGTCATATTTTATGGATCGGGATGTGCTTAGTCGGATGTAATTTGAATGGACTCTGCTGCGGGTGCTTCCGTGAATCTTGTTACGGGCTGTGTAAGAATGGGTGGCGCTACAGTCGAATGTGAAACAGGGCCTAGCTTCCACAGCAACCACTCATTCTCCCACGTGTGGGGGTTCCACAGTATTGAGCTGGCAAAGTTTAAGAAACTGTACTCTACACAGCTGTTCCTCCTACTGTCGATTTAATTTAATGCATAGTTCGAGCCAGAGTTAAGGTTTGGCATAACATTTGATCAGAAATTTGACTAGAATGCTCACATAAACGAAGCTATAAAAGCTGTGGGGACATAGCGACCAAACTAGGGGCTGCCCATTGCACGTAGATGTATCGAACCAATCCGATGCATCGGGTCCATTCGATGTTTAACGATGAATCGATGTATTTTATTCGATGCATCGAATGGAAGCACGCACTTTACACAGATGCGCTGCAGTACACACATCCTGCATTCCATCCTCTGTTTCGACTGCAACGCCATCGACATCCCCTTAGAATGGAAGCACGCACTTTACACAAATGAATTCGCACTTAAATACTGTGACCAGGCGAAAGAATCTAGGGAGCACATACTAATCGCCTGCCCAAGCCGTCAGACAGTCAGAACATCCGTAACAGGGAAAGAAGCCTTTCCCGCTCTAGAGCAGTTGACAAATTTCTGAAGGCAGCACTTAAATCCTAGATCAAAAGAAGGGGTGCTAGAAAATCAGTCTTCAAGTGGTGCTAGTCTTCAGCGCGCCCTCACTCCTAGCGTCTGGTCTCTACCGTACGACAACTTCGACTGACTCTAGAAACCAAAGCCCCATAGCCAATCGACGAATTTTGACAAGCTTTTTGACAGTTCTTCGCGAGTTTTAAAGCCGTTCTCTGATTGGTCAGTTTGTTTTTAGAACACGATATAAAAACAATCTTAAGTTGTCTCCATCTCGGTAGCACTACATTTCTGCTTGAAACACTAGCACATCTGATGACAGTCGACTTAGATTCAAACAAGCTCATACTCGAGAGTGCTTCGAAACACTCAAGTATGTTTGCTCTCTCTTAGGGTCGCAGTGCTAGTGTCTTTTTTGACAGACCCCGAGTTGTTTAATTCCATTCTCAAGGGACCAACATTCGAGGAGCATTTGCCAGCATAACACAGCACATATTGGACACAGTTGGGTTTCGTCTAAATGTGCTTTCCTGTCGTTCTTATCTGGCCACCCTATTTCAACTATTCCCCTCCCCCCTTCGAAATCCTGATCAACCGGGCTGTTGCAGCATAAAGCAGCGACATTGTACGAGAACGTTCTTTGAACACACTCCCGTCGCACTTTCCCATGATTCTGCCATGAATATATGAATATTCCGTGAAGCTAAGTCTGGCTCAGCCGTTGATTTGATCTTCACGGCACTATGACCCACTCTCCGAGTCACAGAATGTTGCCAACCATCGGACCTTTCTCACTTGACTGACTTGCACTCCCTCCGGTGGATCGTCGCAATTCCCAACACGCTCCCGGGTGGCGTATGTTCCCATTACAAGCTCGACATCCATCTCAGCCATGTGAACGCGTACGAATGTCGATGACCATAAAAATTAATGAAACCCCTCAGCAGAGGCCGTGCACCGTCCGGCAGTCAAGTCCCGTCGTTACTCTCCATTAATTAATTAACACCGCAAGCCGGAGTGAAATAAATTGCGCGCACATCCCCGACTCCTATTAGGGGCATCGTTCATTTGGTCGTAAGAAATCATTAAAGCCGGGCTACCGTGTTACTAATAAATTGACTTTGTGGCCTTCTCCTTGAGCGCTTCGCGCGTGTCTGCATGCTGCGAAGTTTGCGTGCAACGGACGATCGGTCCACCTTGTCCGGCGACCGCCTGGGATCCTCCGCTGCGCGGCATAAATTGATCTTAATGAAATTAATAAGTACCAGCGGCCAAGTGGGCAGCACACACTCCTTGCGCCAAGTATCTGGCTAACGACTTCAGCCGCGGATGGATATAAATGTCAAATGGGAATTTATACGCCGCCTCAGAGGGGTACAGGGTACGCTTACATGCAGCAGCACAGATGCGAGGATGCAGATGTGAGGCTGATGGGGGAAATGCACGCATCTTTGTGGTCCGCGGTGGCATGGACGCCATCCAGTGGCGTGGAAAGGACGCAGCAGCAAAGACCTTGTGGGTGAGCGCGGTGGTCCACTTGGAGTGAGATGTCATGGGTGCGGCGGGAGTGTTGACATTTTGAAAAATTCTTCGTCGAATCAGGGAGGAGTTGCCAGTGTTATCAGGAACACCTACAGACCCCATTTGGGTTGGAGATTTGTGGCCACAGGGGGGAAACTCATGCATTCCAGATCCTATATTCGGATTTGCCGCGGTCACACTAACCCCCAAACGAAACAGAGTATACACGTGTTGTCGCCAGCGGAACATGCGCAAGCCGAGGAAGGAAAAAAGCCGCGGACTAGTAATAAACTGTTCAGGGCTTGTTGTCAAATGTCAGACATCGTATGATTGACCTAATAAGCCCCAAGTGCGCCGCTCCCACCTCGAAGACAGCCATTACTAGCACCGTGGGCATGTGGGCCTCCCCAATCGGAGCCAAGGATTTTCAATACCTTCGCGCGCAGTTCACACGGCGGCGAAGTTTCATTCGCATTTCTTGCCATTCACCTCATTATCCGCCTATCACAAGTCAAATAAATGCCCTCACCTCAGCAGCTCCAATCCTCCTAATCCTTGAATTCCGAGCTGCAGCGATGAAGTCAATAAATCTTCACTTCAGGACGAAGGATTCATGGAACAAAGCAGCACAAAAATTACTCCCTTCCCCCAGGCGTCACGAGGGGACACATTTATCCTGCACGAGAGAGCACTGCTCTATGAATTGACTTTCCGACCACCATTTTGCGGGCGGCAATAATTTTCCTAAACCGGAAGTTACTGTTAAAAACATTCGTTTCACAGTCCTGCAGCGTGTGCTTTCTTTCGGCTGCCACCAACACACTGGCCACTTGTAGTTTCAAAATGTTCCGCACCGAGCAGGGCATGGGGCATTGTTTGGGCCCCAAGCGCGCACTTGCACAAGCTCGTATGCAAATCTGAAAACAGTTAAATGTGCAGCGACCGATTGTAAATCCAAGCCGGCTTCCAAACGCCACAAAGATCAGGAAATTTTTTTTCTGCAGGAAAAAGAGAGGGAAACCATGATTAATGGTGGGAGCCACAAGCGGCGGCGAGGAACTGGGTCTTGCATTTGCATTCCAGGCAGGAAGAGTTAAATGTTTGTGACTTTTAGTGCGAATGCATCATTGTGTGGAATTGCTTGCGGCCGGCGGGGGAATATCTGCACAAGGACGGACGTTGAGGTGACAAGATGCACAATGGGAGCGGGGAAAAGGGATTCAAGGAGGCATGGAATGGTTACTGCCTGCCTCCTTTTGCCTGATGGTTTGAAGGTGTCTGGGTTGAAGTTGCCTTAATCCAAACTTTGCCTGCCGCCAATAGACTTATAGTGCCGCGGTCAGGTTTGTGCTGAAAGTTATACACTGGCATATGGTGTAGCAGCACTTCCGACATCTATATCATTTTTGGGATATCGAGTAGAAGCGGCAACGAAAAGATATGCTTCCCAAGTTCGAGTTTGATCTTTTTTTACCTCGATCACCACTGGTGTTCCACAAGGTTGTGTCTTAGGGCCGGGGGATTTTCCTCGAATTTGACTGTTCCGTAGAAGGCAGTGGAAGATCTTGCCGCAACATGATCTTTCTTCGCAACAGATTCCAATCCAAGAACGCCAGACTTGCAATTACTTGGCTTACACTGAGATGAGTGATGGATTCACGTGAACATGGGTTCAAATCGTCTGGCTGGCGGCAATCTTCGGACGTGGCCAGCGGGGGATAGTATAGCTTCATGTGTAAGCGATATCGTTTTCCATTCTACACGTAAACTAAAAACTGTCAGTGTCAGTCAATGTCCCGACGGATCACTTGGGTGATCGGTTAACCACTTGAGGGAACGATCTGGAGCTGAGGATGAAGTTTGCTCCGGAGTCTAGAGTGAGCATCTAGGAATTTCGATCTGGAAGAGCCGGACTGGAGCAGAGGGGTTGTTGCGCCCTTTCTATCTCTTCTTCACACATGACCCTTAGACATTGACAATTCTGGCAAGATCTCCCAAGAGGAGAGAGTTACCTGTTCAAGGAGTGTAGCTATTTAGGAGTTAGGGTTAGGAGTCCAATCAAAGACACATCAAGTTTGGCATATAATCCCGGCTAGTCTTCTTGTGTTACTAAGTTATGTCTGTCGAGTTTGCAGAATTCCTGTTGTTTAAGACTCACTGGGCTCAGTGCAGTGACTACTCTATATCACTACTCTATATCATCGATGCTGAAGATTTGATATCGTAGCTAAATGTGGCTTCTAGGCATTTGCTCAGGCTAAAATTCCACGTCTTCTGAGGGATTCAAGAGGTGATACATCATATATACCGCGATTTTGGTTCTCGTACCGTCTGCGTATACAAAACTCATGCAGAACCATGAACACAATAAAAAGCATTGGTCCCAGACTTGAACCTTGTGGCACACCAATTTACTTTGTTACTACTATGACTGCGCTTCTCGAATAGCCATGATTTTCATCTGCTTCAATTCTGTAAATCTTTTCAAAAAACAAAGACTGATTCGCTAAGAGCAGACGCTATTGCCAGCTCTTGTCCTTTTCTTATGATTTTTCGTGAATGTGATGCCGTTGTTGGTGAAACGTGGTCTCATGTCATCAAGGACTCTCGTACATACGCTTGAAAACTTACCACTACTAGCATCTGTGATACCCAAGGGCTGCTCTAGTTCAATATGATCAAGTGAAGTGAGGAAAGAAGTAGATCTGAATGCGACACCAGCTATTGTAGTGAGTAGTCTGTGGTATGTAGCGGCCGTGACCTAATGGGCACCCTATGCAACCTACTCGGGTTCGATTCCCGGTCCTACCTCTTTCGAGTCACTGACACTGCTTAAAGAGTCTAGACTCTCCAGGAAAAAAGCTTCTCAAACTTGGCCGTTCGGAGTCGGCATAAGACTGTAGGTCCCAAGAGCACACACAACACGAGTGGTTGCTGCAAAGCTAGTCCCTGGCCTGATACAGGCTGTACCCCACCCTTTTCATTATTATTAGCGTGGTCTATTGTGGGCCGTCTGCGAAGTACAACCCAAGAGTCCCGTGTGGTTGAAAGCCCCATTTAGCAGCTCATTTCTTATGTTCCAAGCAAAGCTTCCTGACTCGAAATCGATCGGAAAAATCAGGTTTCCTGCTTCAAAGAAAAACTGATTGAACATTCCAATGGCGACCATACAAGCGGATTAAATTCCATCTCGTTCCCCTGCTCCCTTCGCAGACATCACGCTGCAGCGACTTAATTAAAAAGAAGCGCTTGTGCTTCAAACCTGTCGACATACCCAGTACTTCGCAGGCACTGGCACAATTGGAACTTCGCTAATAAGCCGTGTCCCTCCCTTCTCCCAGCTACAGATTTTCCAACACCAGACTTCATTGTCATCGGCCAATCAATTGTGCTCCACAATGAGACCCCGCTGAGCACCGCCCCGATGCGACATCCACCGTCCGGGTCTCGCAGGGATATTATCAAATTTCAATTAAACCGAAAACTCACTCTTTTTGCAAAAATGAACTGCTGACGCAATTAAATCCACCTCAGTACGTTTCCGCTCGACAGCCGCTGGCTAAAAGGGCTGCGCATACACACAAGCACACGCGCTCACCTCCTGCTCGCCGCACCACACGGTATCACCTACATCGGGCATCGTCTCATGTTCCTCAGCGGAGCGGAGCAGCGCAGCGTGCGTGTGTGCTCATCTGCAGCGCGGACGCGACGACCGCCATAAGTGGGTGAAGCATTTGACGTTATATGTATTTACACGCCAACAATAATATTAAAAGCAGCGTTTCCTAATTAAATGCCATGGCACACAAACAATGGCGAAATTTTAATTAAACACACATTCCTTTGCCATTGTGAACGGAATTACAGGCAACTTGAAACGAACTAATTACAGTGTCGCCCAACCCGGCGTGCTCTGGCGACTCCTGCCCCTGCCTTCTGTCTCCTGCCACATTCACTTCACACGTACACGAACGCGAACACCCTCGCCCACCAGTTCTGTTGATGGCTTCAGGCCGGGAGCCCTTATGTGTGGACTCGTACACATGCTCGGGCCGGTGCTCTGCAACAACTGATGTGGGTGGAGGTGTTTGGTGGAAGGTCTGTTCTGAGAAGTTGGGGTGCATTCTTTGTGTGCAGCAGTGTGGGTGTCCCAATGACAGCTAGCAGGGTGCATTGCTAAAACCTTCGACATTCTCGAGTCTTGAGTCGAAATGGCAAGGGATCACCTGAATGTCAAGGGTCAATCATCAAATCCTCTGCAGACGGTAAATGGAGCTAGTGGCTCTGTCTCGGTATGTGACTCTGGCTCTGGCTCTGGCTCTGGCCATGGCTCTGGCTCTGGCTCTGGCTCTGGCTCTGGTTCTGGCTCTGGCTCTGGCTCTGGCTCTGGCTCTGGCTCTGGCTCTGGCTCTGGCTCTGGCTCTGGCTCTGGCTCTGGCTCTGGCTCTGGCTCTGGCTCTGGCCATGGCTCTGGCTCTGGCTCTGGCTATGGCTCTGGCTATGGCTATGGATCTGCTTCTAGTTCTGACTCTGGCTCTGGCTCTGGCTCTGGCTCTGGCTCTGGCTCTGGCTCTGGCTCTGGCTCTGGCTCTGGCTCTGTATCTGCTTCTAGTTCTGACTCTGGCTCTGGCTCTGGCTCTGGCTCTGGCTCTGGCTCTGGCTCTGGCTCTGGCTCTGACTCTCGTTGTGGCTCTGGTTCTGGCTCTGGCTCTGGCTCTGGCTCTGGCTATGGCTCTGGATCTGCTTCTAGTTCTGGCTCAGGCTCTGGCTCTGGCTCTGACTGGCTTGGGCTCTTGCTCTGGCTTTGTCTCTGGCTCTTACTCTGACTCTCGTTGTGGCTCTGGTTCTGGCTCTGACTCTGGCTCTTGCTCTGGCTCAGGCGCTGGCTCTGGCTCTGGATCTGGCTCTGGCTCTGGCTCTGGCTCTGGCTCTGGCTCTGGCTCTGGCTCTGGCTCTGGCTCTGGCTCTGGCTCTGGCTCTGGCTCTGGCTCTGGCTCTGGCTCTGGCTCTGGCTCTGGCTCTGGCTCTGGCAGTTCTCTAGTAGTTCTTGAAACGTAAAGACGTGTTCTTTAAGTGTCCTAGTAAAGTGATAAGTAATATAGTTCAAGTTAAAGTAAAACAACAAAGGTGGTAATCAAGTGTATTTTGTAAGAAGCAATATAATAACACACATATATGCTTATATAACTAACATTTGTATAATACTACACATTTATTTATTTAAATTTACATATTGCATCTATAAATTGATTGCCCAATAAAAACGAAAATGGTGAGGTGCGGAAACTGCGAGGAAGAAATCGCCAGCGAAAGCGAATGTGTTAGGTGCTCCTCTTGTGCCAGAAAACTGCATTTCGGCTGTACCACCATCACAGCTAGAACTTACAGGGGGATGTCCACCGAGCAGAAAAAGTCCTGGAAATGTCAATACTGTCGCACTCGTTCCGTAGCTGATCAAATTCCTCGAGAAGATAGATCTGAAGATAGAAACGAAACAAGTAGTTCTGCGGAGGTACTCAGCGCAGATGTTAAAAAAGACATCACAGAAATAAAGGAAACGCTGAAGGAATACCTGAGATCTGTGGAGTTTCTATCCAGGGGCTACGATGATATGAAGGAGACAATCAACAAAAACAATGAACTCTTGCATGCACTGACAGGACAGATAAACGATCTAAAAGAACAATGTAAACACAAAGACACAATAATATCAACAATGCAAAAACAAATTAACAGAATGGAACAAGAGATAATCAAAAACAATGTGGAAATAACGAATGTACCATACACAAGAGGTGAAAATTTAACTGAGATGGTAACCGAAGTTGCAAAAGCAGTTGGTACCGAAATCAATATCACCGATATTAATAATATCTACCGTATAAACACCAAACAGAACACAAAAGCACCGAAAATAGTGGTATCTTTCACAAATACGTTGTGCAAAGAAAAAATCTTGCATTTCGCCAAAGTAAAGGGGCCGCTATTGGTAAGAAACGCTAATTTAAAACTGAACTTCAACGAAATTAGCGAAAGTAAAAAAGCCGAAATTTTAAACAGCAAGGTTTACCTTAACGGCCAGCTTACGGCAGCGAACAAAGAACTATTATGGCAAGCGAAAACAAAAGCCAGAACCGCTGCTTGGAAATTTGTGTGGATTCGCGATGGAAAAATTTTGGCACGCAAAGACGAAGGCACAACTGTATTGCGAATCGCTGATGTCGACGATGTAAACAGAATAGTTTAAAATCGATCGCTGTCACACGTCAAAACATCATAATAAAGACATATCGCTATCATGGCTGACATCAGTGATACCAATGCAATTGAGTGTGTTCAAATGTCAACTATCGATTATAGGGTGCATAATACGTTTATTGACATAAATAATAATGAAATGGAAAACTTAGACTTCTTATGTGTATACTTAAATATTAGATCATTGAGGAAGAATTGGGATTTGTTTCTATGTAATATTAATAAAATAATTCGCTTCGTGAAAATAATTATTTTGGTTGAAACAAATATTTGTGATGATGAAAACCGGCTTTATCAGCTGGACGGATTCAACACAGAATTCATAAATCGACAAAATAGAAATGGTGGTGGGATTGCAATGTATGTAAGAAAAGAAATATCATATGAAAGAATAGATTACGAAACAACGTATTATGAGAACATACAGATTCAAATTAAAGGAAAAAAAGAATGGACCATATTAGCAATTTATCGACCACCAAAGTTGAGTGAAGCCAATTTCATAGAAGAAATGGAAAATCAAATGAACTCCATAAACAGAAGACAAAACATCATAGTAATGGGAGACATAAACATAAACATAGATGTGCAAAGAGAAGAAGAATTATTTGCAACGAGATATTTAGATATGATCAATTCTAAAGGCCTACAAAATATAGCTCTAACCAATACAAGAGTTGATCTCAACAGAGGTTCAAGTACTACTATCGATCACTGTTTAGTAAGAAGTGCGTATAATGAATTCTATGCAGCTACTGTGGAAACAAACATATCGGATCACTACACATTAATGTGTGGTGTACCAAAAAACACTAAAGACCAGAGCAAAACATTGCAAAAAACTATTCTTAGTGATAATAGAGTACACGAACAACTATCGAGGATTGACTGGAGTATTTTGGAAAATGCAACAAATGTGGATGATTACTATGAAAAGATTGTCAACATTTTCAATGGAGTTTATGAAAAATCTCGTATAAATATCAAAATAAGAAAAAGAGAAAAGCAAAATCCGTGGATGACAGTGGAAATAATGAGGCTCTGCAAGGAAAGAGATAAGCTCTACAATAAATGGAAGAACAATAGAAGGTGCATGAGTTATGAAACCCAATACAAATCTTACCGTAACTTCGTCAATAAAAGAATACAACACGTAAAATCGGAGTACTATAAAAACAGATTTGCGGAATACAGAAAAGATCCAAAGAATACCTGGAGGTTAATAAATAACATCTTAGGAAAAACGAATAGCAACATTGATGAAATAATCACTCGAAACTTCCAGTCAGAAGCAAATGCTGATAGTATAGCTAATAAATTTGCTACAAGATTCACAGAGGAAATTAAATCCATTATCCACAGTTGTGATTTGAAAACATATCATGGTAGCGAAACAAGCGTAGCACAATCTATGTACCTAGAATACGTATCGGATGGTGAAATTGGGAATATTATAAGTAAAATGAGTTTGAATAAGTCTCCTGGGATAGACAATATCAGGGCCAAGGACTTCAAGTACAATGCCAGTGCTTTAGTACCCGTAACTACCCAGCTTGTAAATAAGTCGTTGGAAGAAAGACAATTCCCAAAGAAGCTCAAAATCGCATTTGTTCGACCCATCTATAAATCGGGAAAAAAAGATGATCCAGCGAACTACCGTCCGATCTCTATTCTACCAGTACTTGATAAGATAATGGAAGAAGTAATGGCTAACAGATTGCAAGACTACATTGCCAAATATAAAATAGTGAATAAGAACCAGTATGGGTTCTTGAAGAACAGAAATGTTAACCAACTTCTTAGAGAGTTTGCAAACACAATTAATACCAATCTGAATAAGAACCATCATTCGCTGGTAATCTTTATTGATTTTAAAAAGGCGTTTGACACACTTTGTCATAAAAGGATCATCAGAAAATTGGAAAAAATTGGCATTCGAGGTGGATTATTGGATTGGTTTGCTAGCTACCTTTGTGAAAGAAGTTTTAAGGTCAAAGTTTCAAACTGCTTCAGTAACCTGCAAAATGTTGAATTGGGAGTACCACAAGGATCTATCCTAGGACCACTCCTATTTATATTATACGCTAATGATATGCTATCAGTACTGAGAAAAAGCATTGGATTCCAATATGCTGATGATACTGCAATTGTGGTGAGCAATAATAATATTGACTGTGCAACTGAGACTATGCAAGCAGAGTTTGATAACATCTTAAGTTGGTGTCACGATAACGGACTGATTGTAAACGTAAAGAAAACCAAATTAATACATATCCGTCCTCCGCATATAGTTCGTACCCCAATTAAGATACGGTTTCACAGCTTTGACTGCTTGCACAAAAATCAAACTCCCCTTAGCCTTACGGATAACTGCACAGAATATATTGACGCAGTAAACGTATACCGATACCTTGGAGTTGAAGTGGACTACAACTTCAAGTGGGATCACCATATAAAATATTTATGCAAGCGGCTTCGACAAGCGGCTTATGCTCTTTATCATCTGAGCAACTATACCCCATTTAATGTCCTAATGCAAGCTTACTACTCATTGGTGGAGTCTGTATTGCAGTACGGAATTATTGCATGGGGAAACGCAGCGCAATATCGGATAATGGAGGTTCAGCGGGCCCAAAATAGAATATTTAGAATCCTATTGCGGGCTAAATATGGCAACAGGTATTTTGAAAATTCTATTGATGATTTGAATTTGCTAACAGTTAAAAAACTTTTTCTCTTTAATTTAATAAATGAAACTTACTCCGATCAACGTTTCAAACACCCAATTGATCACGAGGTCAACACGAGGCAAAGGGCGGAAGGTCTACTTAAAATCCCCAGGATAAATAACGCATATGGGAAACAACAACTATCCTATGCAGTTCCTTCCATCTTCAATCAACTTCCTCGTTCACTACGGAATATTCAGGCGGTGCACATCAGAAAGAAAAAAATAAAGAAATACTTATTAATGCACAACATAAATCTATGATCACATATAAACAATGATGTCTAGTTATTATACGTACCAATTCAAAACAAGAACTACTAAATAATTTTTTGTTAAATCTTAATGTTCAATCTTCTGCAGAAAAGCCTTTAGGCTTCGCAGATTCATTTTGTCCTCATTACGTTATACTTGTAATTGTCTTTAAATTCATATTGGAATCCGACTTGCATTTTACATGGACTCTCTTCTACCGCTTCAAGGTTTACTCCAGCATTGAAGGGATAACTCCATGGAAATGTAACAAGGATCATATAAATGCTTTTATACTTATATTTAAATGTTACTTTATTGGGACAATAAACTAAACTAAACTAAACTAAACTAACTCTGGCTCTGGCCCTGGCCCTGGCTCTGGCTCTGGCTCTGGCTCTGGCTCTGGCTCTGGCTCTGGCTCTGGCTCTGGCTCTGGCTCTGGCTCTGGCTCTGGCCCTGGCCCTGGCTCTGGCTCTGGCTCTGGCTCAGGCTCTGGCTCTGGCTCTGTCTCTGGCTCTAACTCTGACTCTAGTTGTGGCTCTGGCTATGGCTCTGGCTCTGGCTCTGTCTCTGGCTCTGGCTCTGGCTCTGGCTCTGGCTCTGGCTCTGGCTCTGGCTCTGGCTCTGACTCTGGCTCTTGCTCTGGCTCAGGCGCTGCTTCAGGCTCTGGCTCTGGCTCTGGCTCTGGCTCTGGCTCTGGCTCTGGCTCTGGCTCTGGCTCTGGCTCTGGCCTGAAATATGACTAAAAATGCCTTTCGCCTTGTTTTTCGGCAGGGTTACTTGAAGACCCCACATTCCCTCTTTTTTCAATTGTCATCCAATTTTTACCGTTAATGTCTACAATCAAATTTCCTCTCTTCAAATTCAAGTTTTAATGGATTTTGCTTTCCTCTCTCTTTGCAGGCGCACACAGCACAACTTGACAGGGCGTTCGCAAAGCAAGCCATTATAGCCCCTCAATACAAAGCAAAAAACAACAAATAAACCGTCAAGCTGGCCGCTGCAATAGCAATGAATTCCCACTTCCAGTCGTACTCCGAACTCTCGACATCACACTCGCCGAGCCCCGAAAGCGGCGTCTGCTACACGAACCTGTCGGACGCGAGTGGCGGTGGCGGTGGCGGGTCCGCGCCAACAGTCGTCAACACCGGTGGCAACAGCGTGGCCGGTGGTGTTGGTGGCAATAATGGTGGCAGTGGCAGCATTGGCGACAACATTAGCGGCAATAACAGTAATATCGGTTGTAATGGAAATAACATGGTGGTCCACCACCAGAACGGACACAATCAGCACAGCCTCTCGTTGGGCGCCACGGGGCCTGGTTCGGGCAACGGAACCGGTGGTGGTGGCGGCGGCAGCGGCGGTGGAGGTGGTGGCAATGGCAGTGCCAGCGCTGGAATCATGGCTGGCGCCCAGCCCACGTTTCATCAGTTAAATAATAACAATAATTGCGCAATTAAGCACTGCGCTGGCTGTGGCGGTATGTAGCTGCGACCGCTTCGTGTGTCCGCACGCACACCGACGACGACAACGACAATGACAGCGCGACACGGCAGCTAATTGGAAATGACGGAGGAGCGATTGGTCAAATTGCGGCCGAGGCGACAGACAATGATTGCGCGCTCCGCGCACCAATCGCACGTCCGGCATTGACAAATTAATTGTCACGCGAACTGACCCTTTGATTGTGCACATCCGCTAGATGCATCCGCACATGCACGTCGACGTTGTTGTCGTCGTCGGTGTTGTTGGGGTTTTCTTATTCAATGCACTTCATAAAGAGCACCTTTCTGTTGTGTCGTTGCAGGGAAAATCGTCGAAAGGTACTTTTTGCACGCGCTGGACAGGTACTGGCACAACTCCTGCCTGAAGTGCTACTGCTGCGGGGCGATGCTGGCTGACATCGGCTCCAGTTGCTACACAAGAGGTGGCATGATCCTCTGCAAGCCCGACTATTCAAGGTAAGTGCTGCGAAGGGGTGGCGGTTGCAGGCGATTGATTTGTTGCGTCCTGAGGGTGTCAAGCAGTAAAGGGTAACGTTCATTAGGTAAATTATTTTACACCGTCCGACCTCAGTCGCTCGGGGTTGGGCGTTGCCATGATAGGGGTGCGGGGACAAGGGTATTTTGGAAGAAATTCGAAACTTTTCAACATTATAACGAGTCTCTGGACGGCGGTGACACTTGTGAGCTTAAGTGTCACGGGATATTCTGTTTGATTGAAGGAGCGGATTGAATTACGTCATTAATCGCGGAGCGCTGTCCCTCCGGCGCCTCGCCGTGACACGGTTACGAGGTTGGGTTCGCTGGGCATGGGTCTGTTCTTGGATTTCGGGGTCGACGTGTGCCTGATTGATTGACATTTTAACGACTTTTGGCAGTTGATGCCATCCACGACCCGGTGTCGGTTGAAGCGGGCGGTCACCTGGAATGCGGCTGTTACTGTAGCTACTGGCTATTCAAACAGCTTAAAGATTTCAGGTGGCATTGAATTGCTTTATGGTTGTCATGGTTTCTTCGTTGCAGACATTTGCGCGTCCTTTTTGATTTAGTTTTGTTTGTGAGGGTCGTCATCTCGAGACAGTGTTGCGTTGCTCTTATCGCCGTCATCTCTGGACGCCATAGTCTCTGAACGCCATGGTCTCTGGACGCCATGTTCTCTGGACTCCATCGTCTGTGGACGTCATCGCCTCTGGATGCCATCGTTTCTGGATGCCATCGTTTCTGGATGCCATTGCCTCTAGACGCCATCGTCTCTGGACGCCATCATCTCTGGACGCCATCATCTCTGGGCCCCATAGTCTATGAACTCCATCGCCTCTGGACGCCATCGTCTGTGCACTCTATCGTCTCTGGACGCCATGGTCTCTAGAAGCCATCGTCTCTGAACGCTATCGTCTGTGGACTCCATCGTCTCTAAAAGCCATCGTCTCTGGACGCCATGGTCTCTGCACACCATGGTCTCTGCATGCCACCATCTCTGGACGCCATCTTCTCTGGGCGCCATCGCCTCTGGACGCCATCGTTTCTGGATGCCATTGCCTCTAGACGCCATCGTCCCTGGACGCCAGCATCTCTGGGCCCCATAGTCTATGAACTCCATCGCCTCTGGACGCCATCGTCTGTGCACTCTATTGTCTCTGGACGCCATCGTCTCTAGAAGCCATGGTCTCTAGAAGCCATCGTCTCTGAACGCTATCGTTTGTGGACTCCATCGTCTCTAAAAGCCATCGTCTCTGGACGCCATGGTCTCTGCACACCATGGTCTCTGCATGCCACCATCTCTGGACGCCATCTTCTCTGGGCGCCATCGCCTCTGGACGCCATCGTTTCTGGATGCCATTGCCTCTAGACGCCATCGTCCCTGGACGCCAGCATCTCTGGGCCCCATAGTCTATGAACTCCATCGCCTCTGGACGCCATCGTCTGTGCACTCTATTGTCTCTGGACGCCATCGTCTCTAGAAGCCATGGTCTCTAGAAGCCATCGTCTCTGAACGCTATCGTTTGTGGACTCCATCGTCTCTGAACGCCATGGTCTCTGCACACCATCGTCTGTGCTCTCCTTCGTCTCTGGACGCCGTGGTCTCTGGATACTATCGTCTCAAGACGCCATCGTCTCTAGAAGCCATCGTCTCTGAACGCCATCGTCTGTGCGCTCCTTCGTCTCTGGACGCCATGGTATCTGGACGCCATCGTCGGATTCAATCGTTTCTGGACGCCATCGTGTCTGGATGCCATTGTGTCTGGACGCCATACCTGAATGCAGTCGTCGCTGGACGCTATCGTCTCTGGCAATGAACGTCTGCAATACCCGCCGTCAACAGCAGCCTCCTCTTTCACGAATACACCCAAAAAAGAGACGACAAAGAATGTCCTATCTGAATGCATTCTGTGTCCTCAACTCCATCCGTTAACCGCATTTACAGCACTCTCTCTCTCTCTCTCCGAATCGCACTCAAAGCGAACAAACCTACCCGGGAGCCTGGTCCATCCCCAGCAGGGAAAATGTTTCAAAAATTCCACCAGAGAGTGATAAATCAGTTGACATTCCCATGCAATCCGCAAACTGACGGAATGGGGTGACGAACTCAAAGACTACACCGCGCCTCTCCCCGCAGGGTCTGGATAAACCGAGAACTCCATCCCCCAAGCCAGGGCTCCGCGCCCTGTCCCACCGACACAACCAGCGGCGTTGACTGTCAGCGTCCTCGCAAGGCGCTGCCATAAACCATTTCTGTTTGATTTTCAATAAGCAAATTGCATAAATTCTGTTCATCAAATTAATGTCAAGGAGCATAAAGGAGGACGTGACAGAAATCCAAATGCCCCATAAATATGCTCCGGATAGCTTGGCAACCGTTCCAGGCAATTGGTTGGCTCCGGCTCGTAACACGAGTTACTTGTGTGTACGTACGATGGTGGTTTACTAGCAGCACGAGCAACAAAAAAGGGAAACAGCGAGCACCCTCCGGCGGCGGGTGACTGACGCGACGTGGGGTGTGGATCGGTGCAGGCCCAGACGGACTGACGTGTGTCTGCGTGACGTGCACTTCGACGGCGGTAGACTACTGAAATTGTTCATCACACTTCGACCGTTAAATTTGTGTGGGCGCTCTTGGCGGGGATGGTCGGCAGAGGGTGGGGACGTGGGTTGCTTGTCGATGGGATTTCGGGTTCATTTGAGTTGGCCACCATTGTGGGTTTAAGATAAAGTCAGTTGAGAAGTGACTTGGGGAGCGTCTTTGTTGCGTTTGAGTGGTGATTCATTTGATGCCCGCTCGGTGGGTCGAGATCAGTTGACGGCTCGAAGGTGAATGAAGGTGAATGGAAGCTGCACGATAAGCAAGATAGGGAGGCTCTCGAAAATGTATGCAAGCTTCATTGGATCAAGAGAATGAGTATCCATCTAACTTCAGGTTTCCTTATCTAAAGGAAGATTCGCGTGTGGCTTCGAACGAAAGCCGACTGCCACTACAGTAAGGAGAATGGCGAAGGAGCCAGCGAACGCGTGACAACGACAGAAAACAGTCTCGTGGATGGATTAACCTTAGCTGACGCTAGCAGTACTCATGATGACGATAAGAATTCCCTTTCTAACAGCAGCTGCTTCAAGAAAAGGGCTGTGTATGTCTTCGAATCATTTCAGATGAGTTGAACTTAAACAACTACGCACTTGGACTCAATACATCGTGACAGTCTTTTGCTTCTGTTCAACAGGCAAGTCCTGGAGCGATCATGGGAAAGCAATACATTCCGCAAATCAAGGCAACAACCGACAACGGAAAAAAATGGTTCACATACGCCCCAGTTCCGATAGGTAGGCTAGACAGCAGTATGACTGCTGTCTACAGTTTGAGCTACAAGCCTTATCCGTTGAAGAAGTAGACTCCAAGAGAAGTGCTTGCCTCGTCATCAAGGAAACTTCTGAAGAAGTTCGCATGTGATGAAGTCGAGATCAGGTCAAAGATCTCGTTTTAAATAAACGTTCAAGCAGTTCTGAAGCAACAGCAACAAGCCCGCATCGGAACTGGTAAGGGACATGCACCAGCTCATCTGTGAGATATGAGGAAAGCATGCTCGACGATTGGAGTCTCAGTATAGTTTGCCCGCTGCACAGGAAAGGAGCCCCTTCAACTGCGACAAATACCGAGGGATAAGTCTCCTTAACATAGCCCTCTTTGCCGTTTTTTGTGAGCGCCCGAAACCATTCGTCAATAACCTGATAGGGTCCCTATCAGTGCGGTTTCAGGATGGCTAAGTCCACCACGACAAAATCTTCACATTACCGCAGATCCTGGAAATGACCCAAGAGATGCAGATCGATACCCACCACCTATTCGTCGATTTCAAGGCCGCATGTGACAGCGTGCATAGAGAGGAGCTATACAGCGCCATGTCTAGTTCTGACATTCCTGGCAAACTCGTCAGCCTGTGCAGGATGACGATGGAGAATTCTCGATGCTCCTTCAACGTCGGAAAGAATCTCACCGAGACCTTCCATGTCAAAAAAGGTCTTAGACACGGCGACACGCCGTCAGGTGACTTTTGTAACATCGTTCTTGAGAAGGCCGTGCAAAGCCCAGTGGCCAGCACAAGAGGCTCGATCTTCCAAATGTCCCTACAATTGCTGGCATACGGGGGCGACATTGACATGATAAGTCGAACTGCAGTCGAATGGGCTGAGCGATGAACGATGCTATCATCGAGGAAGGACGCACAACTTCATCACGTCACCATAGGCAGCTATAACTTCGAGGTAGTGAAGGACTTGGTCTACCTCGGTTCCCAAGTAAACAGTACGAACAACACCAGTGTCGAGATTAAATGCAGAACAACTCTTGCCAATCGCTATTTCTTTGGGCTCAAGACTCAATTGAGTAGTATCGCCATCACTGTCCGGGAGGCTGGACAATCTCAAAAGGAGATGAAGAAGATCTTGGTCTTTTGGTTCAGCGTTCAATCTTTGGTCCTGTTTCCGTTGACGAAAATGTGTACAGCGACATGTGTCTAGGCAGGAGTCTACGGATCCAACGGCTTAGGGTGGACAACATTGCTCCGGCCGGAAGAGTCTTCGACTCCGAACCAGTGGGACAACGCAATAGAGGACACACGCGGAACCGATTGCGCACACAAGTTGACAAGTTCCACAAGCAACTTGTCGTGCGAAATTGGAGGCAGCTGGCTATAGAGGCCTGATGAGCCAAGCCCATGTCCACCGCGGACTGTAGCGCCATCAGATGAGGGAGAAGATTGCAACGATAATGGAACGATATCCTGTCAATAGTTTGAGTTTGGGCTTGTGGACACTCTTCTGAATCTTATGTCATCGACTAGACAGATATTGGTGCGAAATGAAGAAAAGTTAGGCTCCGTAGCTGACCAAAGTAGACCCAGAAATGTCAATTCGGCTCCGATCAGCTTATTCCGCGGTTGGACTTGGGTCTACATCTGTGCACAACGTCGTGAACTCGCTAGATGGGCGCAGGAAATATTGGCCGGAAATCAGGATCTATGCCAAAAAATAATGTCGGACAAGCCTCGTATTTGACTTGCCGAGAACAAGCAAAGTTGCAATCCACAAGTTCTCTACCTAGCATCAAGGCATCCACAAAGAGTGACAGTTTCGAACAGTTTACGGCGGTTTACGGCATTATCCGACAGAAGTGCGGAAAGAGCCACCGGTATCGTCACTGGTCTTGTGTAAAGAGCCGTCTTTCTGCAGGTAGAGCTGGACAACAGCGATATAGCCGGGGTGTTAATCCAACAAGACAAGCGGTGCAACGCATAAAGCTGTGTAGGGGAAATTAGACTAAGTACAATGTCGAAAACATTGAAAGCCTCAGTCTATAGTGCAGAAATTAAGTACGGTACAGATGCCCAACTTCTTCCTCTCTTGTCCCTTGAAATTTTTTAAAACCATTTTTAATTTTAAAGCCAAATTGACCAATCAGAGAACAGCATTTACGTTATTTCGAGAATAACTGTCAAAGAGCCTCTGAGTTTGGTTGATGGACTAGGGGTCAATCAGCTTTGAAGTTGGCCATCTCTATAAGACTTCATTTCTGCTTTAGAGTCCGGTGTGTTCTGTCAAAATACTAAGCCTTAATGAGAAGGAGGGAGACAGCAAATGCAGCCCACACGCAACGGATTCTATGAGCTCGGGTCCGTGTTGCCGCTGTAAACTTGACTAAAGTCGCATAGCGGCAAGCCTGGCAGGTGCCTTGGGTTTGACATCAAATTAAACGTGAAAGCTTGTAATATGTAGACTGTCAATGAGAAGACAACTGATCACAGCCAGAATATTGCTGTTTCCCGCCTGAGTTTTGTCACTGAGGCAATTGCTCGGGAACATGATTGGTTTTCAAAATCTTTCAAAGGTGCATGTTATTCTTTTTGTGCGTTTTTTTCGGGCTTTAACCACGCCTGCGCTCCATCTCTTTAGAAGTTTTGCAAAGCGTTTGAGCTTTCTTGAAGATCTCGATTCCTCTTCAACTGTTCTGCGCCACGCTTGTCTAGGGCGTTGCTCTGCGTTTGCCTGCATGGGTAAGCGGATTCCACTGCATGTAGCCGTAGGGTGTGTCCAATCAACTGCCACTTTGTCCTTCGTATTGTGATGCTCATAGGTTTCTGGCCCGTTCTCATTTCCAATAGCTTGTTGGAGCTACAGTTCGGCCAAAAAATTCCACGGATGTTTCTCAAACATCTTTTTACGAAAGATTGCATTTTTCGTGTGGTAATGGTGTCCATTTTCCAGGTACTGCATCTGCAGTCGCAGCTTGGTTCTCAAGCTGATAACATTGCTTCCGAAAGCAGCCTTAGCCTTCCCGATATTGCTGCTCACATCTAGTTCGGTGCCACCGAGACCACGCTTAACACATAGAAAGCTGTTAACTTTCCCGACTTCCTGGCCGGCACTGTTCAGTTGGGGGCGCAGTTGTCAGAATTTGCGGACAGAATCTTTTGCGCGCCTCCAATATCGCCCGACAAGTCGTGGCACACGGATTGTCAAAATCACCTCCGCCACACTTTAGGAATAACTTCAGACGGCAGAAACATCCCAAAACATTGATGGCTCACACCTCTTCTCCATCACCGCTGAAAGTCAGCCACTTTTTATAAGACAAGAGCATACACCACGATATCATCCCATCAAGGCACTGTTAAAAATGCAGAATCCAAGCGACTTGCAAGCGCCAGCTCTAGCGTCCTTATATTCCCCAAGCAGACTCATGTCCTTCCCCAAGCAGACCAAGTCGCTTCCCTCAGGGCCGTCCTTCGAAAGCCGTTAACATTGCATTTCAACAGCTTGTCATGCCGCAGCAGTTGACACCTAACTTTACAGCTTCCACTCCGACGTAGGCGTTATTCCTACGCCTGTCATACGCCCTCTAGCAAATATTTTCTAATTTACACGTCACGGAGTCGATGTGTGGGAGGAGTGGGCAGAGATGCGGCTGAGATAAATGGACCTAGATCGCAAATCCTTCTCTGCTGGCTCCTATCAAAGTCAGTCCCAATTGCATCACAGTCACAGGTGTAGCAGGTTCGTCTGCCCCACAAAGCTCTGTGACAGCTGCAACTAAAATTCTCGCTCATCTGTCCACTTCTTGAAACTTGAAGTCGAACTGGAGCGATATCGACTTTCATTTGAGGCGCCCATTAGCTGGGCCCTTATCCTTGAAAATGTCAGCAACTAGGAACGAGTTGCAAACAAAATTACCCACCATCGCCACTCGCACGAGTACACACCTCCTGCTATCGCTTCACAGCAAATGTATTGAACGACGAGCCATCTTCCCTCAGACACCAGAGCAAGAGGAGCGGTGCTCATCAGTCAGACGGAATTAACCCCGAGCCCCCATCAGCAACCTAATCAAATCAAGTATCCTTACCAACTAGGGTCTGACTTGTTCAGCAGCATCCGTTCAACAGCAGCAGCAGCAGTCATTAGCACCCACCCTTGTTGCCGCAAAATTGACGTGCCATATCACATGCACAACAGTGCCACCCTCCCGGCCCCAATCCGAATCATGCGGGCGCATCCCGTGTCTCCCATTAGCTGGCGTCTATCTCACTGGCGGCCCACACGCCCACTGTTTACCGTAAATTACATGCAAACCACATGCAAGAATTGTTTGGTGGTATCTGTGTTTTGTTTTTAATAAAACTTCGAATTATTACCGTCTGGGGTGCGAGGTGTTATTGGTTGGGAAAGAGGATAGCGCCTGCCGAGCGCCACCGAAGGGTTGTAGGTGCTCCATTGGTCTTAAAGTCGTTGCATAAAGCTTCTGTGTGTTTGTGTGGGTAGACGACTACGACGACGACGACGACGCCGTCGTCGATGTCTTCTCTGCCCCCTCTGCCCCGCCGGGGGGTGACGGGCGTGGAGGTGGTGAGCATGTCGAGTGCACCTATTAAAAGCATTCCTCCCATGCATCGTAATTTGAGTTGAAAATTAGTTTAAGTATGGAATGTGTAATGAAGTTTATTAATTAAAACTGTTCGGAACCACATGCCGCCATGAATTGAAGCCCCAGCGGGTTTTTTGAGTCCCTGTCAGGACGACGGATTGAGTGATGTATGCTCGGTGCCTTGTTGTTTCATCAACACACACACGCATCTATATCCCCCCACCGACGACGACGGTGAACGACGGCATCGGAGCCTTGGATACAAGGTATGAGCTTTTTGCTTGTTTGCTGAATCACTTTGGCATCTATGAAGGGATGCACACGGTTTGAGGTGCGGGTGACTGGCGCTAGGCAGCGCTATAGATTGCTTGTTGTTCCAATGCTGTGAATATTGATGCAATACGGTTCGGAGATGCATGCAAATTGATGCAAGGAACGCACCAACACACCCACGCCCAGGTGCATGGGCTTGTTGGAAAAGTTTTCGTAATGAGTTATTTTCGTAGTTCATGGTGAGTGCACTGGTTTCAGCGCACAGCCCTCCTTTGGCCAATCGATGGAGTGGCAGAGGTTGTATTTCAGTTTCATTAAGTTGAACAACGAGTTCATTTGGGTCATAACTGAGAAAATTGAAGTTGAGCTCCAGCTGAGTTGTACTGAGGGCGAAATTTGTTGAGAATTCATTTAAGGGATCCAGGTCGAGATCACGGCTGAGGCAGACGTCATTCGAGGCTGTTTGTTTGTCAGGTTCATACGGGGGCGTCAGTATGCGCACAGCACAGTTCTGACATAGAGTCTGACAGAATGAGTGCCTCCTTCGAATGGGTTAGTATGCTTACGAGTTTCCTCACGCTAACAGTGCCTAAGAGTTGCAGAGTGAAGGCGGAGGCGGAAGCTGGCAGAAATCTGTTTTGTGATAGACTGCACTCCAAGTTCTTAGCAACCCTGCGTAGGCAGATGCCCTCTGCTTGGTTGTATGTTTTAATTCAACTTTCCAGTTCGTAAAATGAGTTTCAACAGGGGTTCCACTGATCACGCTATACTACAAAATGGGAGGCTAATTACAGTACTTAAGCGACTATACAGATATGATGCACCTTGGTTAAGGCAATTGTGGCTGAGCCTTTAATCCTTGGACGTCGGAGTTTTTCAGCGGACAGGCATTGAAAATAATCGTTGACCTTATTTGAAATCTAAAATCTTTGTCTACCACATTTTGTGAGCCTTTTTTAACCGAACCTCAACTTGAGACAACGAGTGATCAGAAACTTATGTAAAGGGTGATGTTTTAGCCATTATCTTTTTGCCAACACTGGTTTAAACAGCTGACGAACGTTTTGTGTTTTGTTTCACTGCCAAACATCTTCAGTTTGGTTTATAATTTAACCATGAATCGTCTTACAAACGAACAACGCTTGCAAATTATTGAATTTTATTATCAAACTGCGTGTTCTGTTAAGAAAGTTCATCACGCGCTTCTTCCATTTTACGGTCAGTTTAATCGAAGCTCATTCTTGGCTCTATGGGTACGTAAATAAGCAGAATTGTCAAGCATTGCAAGAGCTACCAATGCACCCAGAACAAATCACAGTTTGGTGCGGTTTATGGGCTGGTGGCTCATTGGACCGTACTTCTTCAAAGATGATGGGAATCGTAACGTAACTGTGAATGGTGAGCGCTACCGTGAGATGATATCCAACTTTTTTTTGCCCAAAATGCAAGAGCTTGACTTGCATGACATGTGGTTTCAACAAGACGGTGCCACATGCCAAACAGCGCGCGCAACAATGGACTTATTGAGAGGCGAGTTCGGTGAACATCTTATTTCACGTTCGGGACCGGTCAATTGGCCGCCCATATCGTGCGATTTAACGCCTTTAGACTATGTTTTGTGGGGCTATGTTAAAGCTCATATCTAGCCGACCCAACGACCACGACGAAACAAACGCCTGTGCAAATTGTCTGCACCGTTTGTGGCGGCGAGGTGTTTGCACAGGCAGTATGTTTTCGCTGCTGTCAGCGGAAATTCTGCCCATCTGTTGCGAGCATAAGCATCCTATAATGTCTGCAGTTACAAAGCCATACGCTGCCAGCCGCTTTGACGCAACCTAATTGAATCGTGTTTACGAATGAACATCAGTCCTTCACTGACGACTTAGTGCTTTCGTGTGGACCTCTGGAAGATGCTGCCTCTAAGTGCCATACATCTTTTGCCATATCGTCTAGAGAGAAGCTCACTGAAAAGCTCTTTGAACTAGAGATAACAGGAACGGCTTTGTCAAGATCACCGTTGAACAAACTACAATTCGCATAGTCAAAGTGGTCGCTATAGGCACCTTCATGGATATAGAAGAGGCATTTGAGAAGGCTGTCCTCAAGTGGGTGCTTTAGAGATGATCCTTAATCACGCAGCAAAAATTTGCTGTTTGAAGCGATACTGAGAGATAATACTTAGAGAACCTAGTGCTTTGTGTGCTCTGTGATGGAAAAAAATTGGGACGATCTTCTCCAGTACAATATTGAAGAAATCAGTTCATGATCTTTTTAAAGGTCTCCATGAGTCGGAGAATTTGGGGTCGTCTCCTGCAACCTGACGACATTGGGAGAAATGGAAAAACTAAACTTGGCATATCTCTCGCCCGAGCTGTCGCAAGCGGTCTGTTATCGATCGTCCTGATATCGTGGTCAATTTGCAGCGAGAAGTTTTCACGTTCCGCCTCGCATGTCGCACTAATTCATATGCATTAGTTCTTTATTGAATAGGGAGCAGTGAGAGTGGTGATTAACTGTGAGCGCAACATGCATCCAATAATGAGCTGTCACATGCATCACAATTCCTTATTTCCACTATACACTTGTTTTGTCCTCTACAACCATTGGAACGTGGCTGGTATTTGCCTGGAAAGTCAAAGTGCGATTTAGAAGTGATGTATGATAGAGATGCCCAACTTCACAGCTAATTAAACCCTAGTTCATCAGAGGCTTTTTGACAGTTATTTATGAATTTTTGACGGTTGGTCACGAAATAACATAAATGCCGTTCTGTGACTGGTCAATTAGGCTTTAGAAAACGATGTAAAAAATGGTTGTCAAAAAATGTAAGGGGCAAGAGAGGTAGAAGTTGGGCATCTCTATCATACTTCATGTCTGATTACAGTGGAAGAAACATTAATAGATTTTGTACGCACAAATAAATTTCGTGAGCGTGTGTTTCGAGTTCAGATTTGTATGCACTGCTGCCAGCAGAAATTCTGCACATCTGTTTACAGCATAAATCGAATGTAGTCTAATCGTTCAGTCTCCATTCCGCTACACATTGATGAAACAATCTGCGACACAATGAGATGTGATGGACAACATTTTGTCGAAGCATGCATAATAGTTCATCGCACTTTTTATTCATCTCCACACCTGCAATAAAAATTAAGAATTGATAGTTCAAAAACAACTCTCAGTCAAAAAATAACAAACAAGAGCATGCCAGCACTGGGATTCACCATTTCCAAACCAAAATGATATCCCATGAAATAATTGGATATTGCAAGTCATGGTCACGCTTTGAAGTTGCCGATTTCGACGATGAAGCACAATATCACGCCTACTCAATTATAGCCCGACGATTACTTATCTAGAGTCGAAGCATCAAATCTTCCTGAATGCATTTCAGCTAGTATTTTCTTTTAGTAACTATATGACTGTCCGACATAACCGACCGAAAGAATAAGATCGCGAATATAAGCTGCTGAGATGAGATTTCTGCGTGCTGTTGTGGGAATTACTCGCCGAGATAGGGTGACAAACAGGAACTCAACATGGAGCAGCTACTTCTTCGAATGGTGAGGGCTATGCTTCGGTGGTTTGGTCACTTGGCACGAATGTCGCCTTCATCACGACTTCCGAGGCGGACGTTGAATGCGATTCCATCAGGTAGACGACCCGCTGGCAGACCAAGAAGGAGGTGGGTGGTCAAGTCCAAGAATTCTCCTGGCTACGCGAGTTTGTGAGAATGACAAGCACACCACATACTGTTTGTGCTTTTCATTCCCCCTCTCTCTCGCCTTGTGTTAATTTTCAACAATGTATTGACAAGACAACGTAAGCTATTGGTTACACCATGAGATTGGTTAAAATAGAGTGAACATGTGTTATCACTCTGAGCGCTCCCGAAACGAAGGGACCTTGAACCCGAAAGGAAACAGATGACTAGCAGATATTGGCATGTCTAGAGTTGTGCGTCTTAATGAAAGGATTGCCATGACCCCCACTGCCTGTTTCAGCCAAACACCTTCGGTTTTACCAACAAATCACATTCATGCCGGAAATTCAAACCTTATAAGCACATAATCTTAAGCTTATGTCGGAACCTGGTGTCCATAATTGCTTCTGAGCACTTAAGCCAAGATCCATTACCAACTATCATTTACGGACGCAGATGGCTATCGATAGAGTAAACTTAACGAAACTTAACGAAACTTAATAGAACTCAACGAGACTTAACGAAACTGAACAAAGTGATTATTACAGTCACAGTGTATCAATTATGTACTTCCCTACAACCACAACACTTACTCTTCCTGTTTCTTAAATTTCAACGAACTCCCTTACAAAATCTAGTTCTCGGCCAAGAAGTTCCATTTGCCCTCATTCTCGATCTCAACCTTCACTCCGCGGACTACACCTCCGCCCCCTCCACTTTCCTACGAATCACAAAATGCAAAGCGAAAAATTACAACAATTACCACTTGATGCGGTTATTTTTCTGAGTGAAAAATTTCAACCGACGCACGAATACCCTTAACGTTTGCACGGATGGCATTTAAAATCCACAAAATAGAAAAACTGCGACACCAACAACAAAAAAGAAGTTGAAGAACGGAACTCGTAAAGCTCTGTGAAAAAATGAAAAAGAATATGAAACTCACAGAGAGAAGGAAAGGCAGAGGAAAAGAAAAAAAACAAAAAAACACGAATAACGAGGGGAAAACGTCATCCTTTCTGACGGCTGGCGCTTTTTTGTTTGTTTGTTCCTAGGATCCCCTAACGCTTCGCACAACGACTGCATATTTCTACGAGACTCAAGCGACTTGCACTTATCGGGTGAGTGTCACTTCTATCGATGGCGTATTGTGATTTGTTCCACCTGCTCATTAATTGTTTAAGCAGCGGGAGTGAGGCCAATTGTTCCAACTGAAGCGACACGACGAACACTTTTGAAGAGAACCAAGGTAAAATCCCGGAAGGGCCAAGTGCGCAAGAGTTTGCTTGTGGTATTGATTGTTGTTGAGATCTGAAGAAGGTATTGTTGACAGGATGAAGTTCTATCAAGTTTGCGAGTGGGCGCGGGTTGTGACTCGATATGGAATCGATAGAAGACTTGTGGCTGAGGTAGCGTGGGCGGTTCACGTCACTAGTGCAAATGTGATTCTAAGGTGATCAATGAGTCAATGGTCAGATGGTGGTCTTCACTTGCGCACACCAAGTTTGTATAAGGCAATCTTGGCTTGGGGGCTTCACCCCAAACTTTTGTTGCGTTGTCCTACTAACTCGGATTCGAAGACTATCCGCATGTTCCAACCACCTGTTTCTAAGACACAGGGACAATACGCTATCATCTGGGGGATATGGGGCAGCTTCAGACGTCAACTACGTGGGCTCAACAGCTACGCAGGCATAGCATAGCATGTACGGATCCAACTGCTAATCCAGCCTTAATCCAGACCTCTATTGTGCACAAGAAGGGCAAGGCACAAGTGGGCACACAAGTGCTGAAGGACCTCACCCAACCACAGCAAGACTACTCAGACTACAGCTTCTTGGTGGGACTTGGACAATTCGACATGACTGGGATTACTTAGGATGACTGGGGCTCCTCGGTGCGACTGGGCCGACCTAGGATTACTCGGTGAGACTTGGACAAATATGTCTGGTATGGTCTGGCATGACGCGAAGTACTCTGTGTGACCTGGGCAACGAAGCACGACTCAGACTACGACTCGGAAAATCTCGAACTCAGCATGGCCGGACTACTCGGATCGAATTGGCCAACTGGACTTTATTCGCACTACTCCCCATGACTCGTACTGCTCTGCCAAACTACGACTGCTCGTCGCGATTAGGATAACACACATGTCTTCTTTAAATACTCGAGCCTCGACACGACATGCCACGACTGAGACTACTCGGTGCGTCTACAACCATCCAGCATATTTCGCACAACTCGACACTATTCGGGGGTCTCGCTACAACTTACTACTCAGTCGGAAAGGTCGGAGTGTTTGGTAGGACTAAAATCGCTTTGGACCAACTCGACACGACTATGACTCCTCGACTACTCGGCGGAAGTCTTACCACTCTTGGCAAAACATGCCACGACACGCAATATTAGACGCGCCTAAAACAACTCACCATATCTCGCACAACTCGCCACTACTCGGGGAGCTCAGTTTAAGTCGAACGAGTAGGTATGGCTTGGAACGAATATGGTTGGAGCATCCTTTGGCGCTACTCGGACGGCTCAGTACGACTTCGAGTACGCGGCCATCTTGGCATGATTTGGTGTTCTCTCACTGCGAACAACAACTCATCCTGATCCCGTAATGTACCATCGTACCATCATTTATCCAACGTCAACCACTGCCTGTCCGTCCACTCAAAGCAAAATCTTGATGCCGCGGCTTAGTGCCTGTCCGTCAACCAGAAACATTCAAACCATCTAAATGTAAGCTGCTTCCGTTAATCTGACGAAACTCAAAAATGCCGTCATCAGAAATCAAATATAGTAGGCCTCTAACTACACTTCATCGGCCGCTGCCCACGTCCAGGCGCCCATTTAGCAAATTCCCTCTAGGAAATTTGAGTCCCCAACAGCTCAGCTTCAACCTGTACTCCTGCATTATAAAAGTGGCCATTACCGACACTCTCCCCCCACCTACTTGAGAGTCAACACCCTCAGCTGCCGCAGTGAAACGCAGATCGGGCAAATGTGAAATGTGCCGACTACGGGTGTGAGTGGTAAAGTGCACACAAGGACACTGGAAAAAAAATGCAAAAAATATACCTAATAACCTGGCAAAAAAGACGAACAAAAAAACGCTTTTTTTAAATTATTCAACACTTTTCAAATGCATTGTGACATAAAAATGAGTGCAGAGATACAAAAGTGTACCGCGGCCCTACGCCCACCCCGGCACATGGTAACCCTCTTCACATGTCATCGCCAACGTGAAAGGAAATCTATTCGTCGCTCGGCGTCGGGCACAAGGTTGAGTCGGGCACGGTCCCCTAGTGTCATATTTAAGTATCAACCATAATTTATTGGCGGATTTTTATGAATTTCTCGTTCATTTATCTGCCACTCAATGAACACGTTTGTTTTTTCTGTTCTGCCAAAGCGTGTGTGTGTGTGTTTGTGTGCCTCTATTTGACGGAAACGTCTATAGAAAGTGATGACATAATAGTTTTAGCCGATGAATGCACCAAAGGAGCGGGGAAAAAATGGGCTTTCACGTATGACAGCAGCGGTCCCTAAGCGTTGGCATATAGCGGTGCTGTTACACTCGTTGGAGGCGCAAAGTGATGCATAAATAATGCGACATGGGTGCATGCATTTTTTGTCCTCCCTCTCTCCAACGGCTGACTGCGTGCTTAACTCGATTCGCAGAGCATGCAGTTTTTCAAAATCAAAAAAAGCGACACTGAAACCGATGAAATATTGTGATGCGATGACACTCTGCGAGATTACCCCTAATCTGAAATCACTCCACTAGATGAATAGGGCGTTGCTGAGGGGGATCGATCTGAGACAAGGATGCAGCCGGTGCTGAGGGAGTTCATCAAAGGCGATGTCAAAACCTCGGGACATGGGTCGGGCTGAAGCAGAGAATCGTTGCTTAGTGAGGTCTTAGTGCCCAACGATACATGATAAAGTGAGAAGGACGCTAGGAGGAGGGATTAAAATAACACAACATAAATGTCATTAGGTGTGGAATGGCGCATCATTCAAATGACAGCCTTCGCTGGCTGCGCTGAAAGCGGGCGGTTTAATTCCTGATAGATCGGGTCCAATATGCTCGACGTTAATCCGGCAGTAGCGTCTCGGATGCTGACCTCGAGGTCGTCTCAAATGTTCGACTTTTTAGAGCAGACTAAGGACTTGGCGTAGACCCAGAGAAAAGATTTCAGTGGCGTGCTCCCCGCAACCAATTGATTATTTCCAAGATGACAAGGTGACTGTAAGCAACGTTGCACTCAATGCCACCGGCTGGCTTAATGCGTACGAATTTTGTTTGCCGAAAATGCACGAACATAGCAGCAATGCGTTGCATGCCACGCAGCACGTGAATCGATGGACCAATTAAAAAAATGAGACTGCTGATAGGCCAGAGTCAACGGCATTCTTTGGCTATACACAGCCATCACCACACCAGTGCTCACTTACGGCGCACCCATGTGGTGGCGTTAAGTAGAACTAACAACTGCAGAAGCCGAGCTCAAGAAACTGCAAAGACTAGCTTGTGTCAGCTTCGCACGGGCAATGAGGACAACAAACATTCCACCTCTTCATCTAAAGATAAAGAAAGAAGCTATGGCCAGAGCCTTCAAGCTCAGCAGAGAGGATGGCATCAACTCCCGGCTCATTCACTTTGACATTCTTAACGACACATCTAAATAGGGAAGGAACCCTGAAAATATCCCGTCTTACCAGATACAACATAAGCCAGAATTATAAGATCACTTCCCCTCACGACACACTTGGGAACAAAATAGATCCACCTTGATCCCCGAGTCACACATCTGGTACACAGATGGCTCCAAAAGAGATAAAGGCGTCGGGGCTGAAGTATATGGAGTCAACACTAACACCCATATATAGCATTGTCATTCGCAGCTCCGTATTTCAACTCGCAGTTGATCTCTGCCTCAGAGAAAATATAGACAGAGCTATTACCAATCAACACATCTATATCCTCCCTGACAGCAAAGCTGCTCTTCTAGCCCTCAAAAGCTTTGAAGTCACTTCAAAGCTAGTATGGGACTGCCTACAACTGCTACACCAGCTGTCCACCCCATTGCGGTACCACGTCATAGCGGTCATACAGGAAACGAAAGAGCAGACCTACTAGCCAGAAAAGGAACCGTATCACCGTAGGGCAGGGATATGGCCAATCATCACTGGACGCACACGAACGGCAACAGGCGAGCCAAAAGTTCTTTTCAACTATTTCTCTTAAAAGAACGAAGCAACTCCTCAGACTACAAGCTTTCCTACTGGACACTGTCCAGTCCTCAAAACCATGGGCTTGCCGCAGGATGACTCCTACAGAAAGTGTAACTGGGACCAAGAAACTGCAGAACACAAACTGTGCCACTGTAACTGCCTAGTCTGGACAAGTCATCGCCACCTAGGCGCATACTATCTTGAAGCGGACAAAATGACCGCTAGTTCAGTCGAAAACATGCTAAGTTTCATTCTGAATTCAGGTTTCATGCGTCGGAGGCCGCAGTAATCAGGCTATCTTTTCTCACCCCCTCAACCATTCTGCAAAACAAAATGCTGCAAACATTGACTCAAAACTGGACTTTCTGCACCGATCTTGGCCAACACTGGTGCAGGGAAATAGTCCCCGTGAACTAAGTCCACTGAGGGTCTTCGTGCCCATTAAGTGGGGACTAAGTCGACTTTTGTGAAGTGAACCGCGCTCCCATGGCAGGTGGGAAGGAACTCCTCTTTCTCAGAAAACACCTAAAAAGTCTGAAGAGTGGACGAACTTTCAAGAATAACTTTATTGAACAAAGAAAAATTTTGTATTTGGCCAAATTGCATGATGCAATGCGAAATTAGACCAATACTGTTTTTCTATTGGGGCCATGATGCCATGCTCCACAATAGGATTTGCGGTAGGTGTGAGTTAATGAATTGGGTCTTTTTTTTTCAAAATTTGAACGTTTATTTAAGAAAAACCTGTACAATAGCATTATTCAAGGTATTGCCCATCTGAAGCTATGACTTTTTCCCATCTTTCTAGCAATTTGTGGATCCCATCCCAAAAGAACTGAGCCAGCTTGGCAGTCTAGAATGAATCAAGCCAATGTTTGATATTCTGCTCTCATGTGAACCGTATTTCAGTGAAGGCGTTCTTCATCGACCGGAACAAATGGTAACCAGAAGGGACAAGGTCTGGGCTATAAGGCGGGTGGGGTAAAACTTCCCATCCACTGTTTTCCAAATAGTTCTTAACCGGAATGGTAACGTGGGGTCGAGCGTTGTCATGATGGAAAATTAATGCCTCGTGTATGGACGCATATTCCGGGCGTTTTTCGGCTACTGATCTCTTCAAACGGATTAATTGTGTTCGGTAGCGTTGTCCATTCATGGTTTCACCCGGTTTTAGCAGCTCATAACACAGAACCCCCTTCCGCCATGGATATTCAGCTTTGCCGTTGATTTGGCTAGTTGCCTAAGCCAAAATCACCACTTTTAAATCCTGCAAACCACTTGTGCCACGTTCGCTGAGCTAGCGCATGTTCACCATACACTTCCATCAAAATACGATGACTTTCGGCAGCAGTTTTTTTCATATTAAAGTAAAGAAGAAAAACTCCCCGCAAAAACACAAGCACAAAGTTCGACATATTTGAGTGAACAAAATTATTGTTGTTTACGCTTCAAATGAATGAAACTGAACTGACTGAAATGACGTACAATGACAGTAGCTTTCCAACGCATGTTCCAATGGAATAATACAAGTTACGCCATCTCTTAGCAAACCGCACGAATTAAGTCACATACCCAATATATACATTAAATATTATTAAATTAATTATAATTAAATTTATGTGTTTTATTTATATTTAATGTACTTTACATTTTGAAAATAAATGTTTTCACCTCAAATTCGAGCAATTCACTACAAGTTGGAAAAAATTAAGTTTGAACGCTGACCTCCAGCAATGCTCTCCAATCATTCGATTCCTACACTTGACTTGGAATTGTAACAGCAAACTTCCGCGGGTATGTTAACCCGCATATTGATCGCGGTCAGCACCCTCTCGACAAAGGGGTCATTGAACGAAATCGAATTCGTGTCTACTTTATTTCCTTCACACAATTGACATATTTATGAACTGCAGTTTTTCTGCACCTTTTTTGGCAGTGGAAAGGTTAAAAAATGACTCTTTAGAATTCGAGATGCCTGGTCACGCAACTGAGCCGCCTTCAGCGTATTCTTGTTGTTAAACGGTTTGAAATTAAAATTCTCTTCATTCAGACGTTTCACATCAGTTCACAGTCACCCTGCCGAACGCAAACCGCACTTGATGATGCTTATTGTCTTACTCCCCGAGCAGCGAGTCCGCTTAATCTCGTTGAGACCCCAGGCGCCTTGACACTTGCCCACCGCACATCCTGGCTTAAAGTTACAAATCCCATCTATTCTTGACTGACTTGCGTATGTTCCCAATACGCCACGTACAAAAGGGATCCTGTGTCGCCTCGCTCGCTCCACGAGCACCACGGCCTCCACCGAGGGCGACAAATCAGAAATCCTTTGTCGATGCTTAACCGTGGCTGGCACAAGTCAAACTGACGTCCTTTCTTGTCAGAGGACATAATGATCACCACACAACTGTAATGTGCTCTCATTAGACGAGGAACGAGAGTATTCACACTTCCTTCCTCCGGAGTCGTCCTTCGCCGTCAACCGTTTACACTGCCGCGCCTTAGATTTGAGAGAAAATCGTTCATTAAAAGCGCGTCGTTCAACGGTCGTCTTCCCTTGAAGAGGTGAAATTATAAATTCACGGCGAACGGATAAATTCAATGGAGAGCCGAGTGCAAACCTCGCGCAGGGCGAACACGAAAAAATAACAGAATCAACAGAATGAACAGAGAATGCAGTCATTAGAACCTTAATAGTCGCCATTATTTTTCGCACCTCCTCAACTCCAGTGGGAGTGGGGCGCGGAGATGTGGTCCTTGCTCTGAGGATGTCATGCGGACGGATGGTGTGTGTGAGGTTTTTTTTGTTGTTTTGTGCTGCAACAGTGTGTGCTTCGAACATAGGTGCATTAGCTCTGGGGGTTTTAAGTTGAATTTTGGGTTCTTGCAGAGAAGCGAGTTTGGACGGTGATTGTATACGAGCTCAGATTGATGCGAGCGATTGATGGCCTAATGATACCGGAGTGCTTGTGTTGGCTCTAGATGTCGTGTCCCATTATTTACCCTAAGCCGTAAATTCGTGGTCAGATCAAGGGCCTTCAAGGAAATTCTTGAGTTTCCACTCAACTGACTTCAAATCTAACGCCTGGCTCAGCCACCTTAGCCATGTACACATCGCGAATAATCTGGCTGCCGCCCTAAAAGTTTTCGACCATGGCCCTGTGGCAGAAGATGCCTAAGCAGTGAAGGACCTTAACCAACTTGAAGGGCGGTATTGGAAGCAGCTAAGTCGCGCTAGGTAGAGAGGCTTGTTGGTTGAAGTCCAGGCCTACCACAGACTGTGGAGCTACACAAAGAAGAAAGAGTCGAAGGTGTCCACCTACAACCCCAAGGTGTCTACCTACAACGCAAACTTCGGACGGTTTTGCGACGGAAGGCTCCCGCGTCGTGCAGAAATCGAATCAGCTTTCGAGTGAGCTTTCGCACGCTCTCAACGTTGGGTATCGGAAGCAAAAAGAGAGAGAGAGAGAGAGAAACACAAAACATCGTAGGCTACCGGAACTACCTTGAGGATAAGATCAGGACGTTCTCTAGACTGAATTCCATGTTAATCCAGTCCTGTTAAGGCAGTTCAGTTCTTCATATCTGTAGTGAAGTAAAAGGAAATATATTACTTTGAATTTATGGTAAAAATGGTTACATTTAGGGATCATTTGCTGCCATTTTGATGGTATTGCCATTATCCGCCTCTCGCCAATATTAGCGAAATTGAGCCCAGTAAAATCGATCGCCATGGACAGAAACAGGTGACAAGCCCTTCTTGCTTGGTCTGGACTATATGGTGAGCGCATACGGCCCTCCCAACCAAGCTCCCGTAGCTTCGCTGGATCGCTTTCGTAGTGTATGGCCGAGCGTTGTCCTGATGTCACACAATTCCTCTCCTATGGTCCAACTGCTGATCAGCTCATAGCAGATGATGAAATGCCAACCACCAAACACACAGTAAGACCTTCCTAGGCGTCAATTTTGGCTTTGCCACCCGGAATGTAACTGTCCATACGCTCTACACAGCTCAGTTACCTTGGGCGTTTCTTGGCCAGCGCTCTTGTCTCCCATAGAATGACCGCAGAGTTCGTAGTTCAACCTTATCCTCCAACTGCCAAACAGGACCAGAGATCGCAAAGGTCTTTTGAAGCAAGCAAGGACTTCTTTTGCCGCCTGAATTCACATTCATCACACTTATTCTGTTAAAAGAGGTGAAAAATTCTCGCCTCGCATTTTTCTGTAACCTCACATCAGAATTTGTATTCTTAAATTTGAGTGAGGTGAAAAAAAAAATCAAACAGACTCTCTTTCCAAAAAAAAATCTACTGGTTGGCAACATATGCTGGAAATTTGTGTCTTCAGGTGGGATCATTTTCAATTCGGTGGTTGCATGAGATAATTTGTATAATTCTTGGATACCTTTGGTTCAAAACACGGATATGTCGGTGCGCGTATGTGATTGATTACATGCAAATGACAGCGTTTCGTTTCCTTAACAAAATGGATTTCGTGGTGTGATTGGAATTATTATTCATTAAAGAGACAAGGCGCTCAAATTGTTGATTGATTGATTCAACAATAATTCCTATCAATAATAAAATTAAAATATAACAAAAAATTGCTGTCAAAAACTTACAAATTTATCAACAAAATCTCTCTCATTCTATCTCACTCTCTCATGGGAATACACAATCGTCTTGCAAGTGACAAATGTCACATAAAGTGACTAAGACAAAAAACATTTTTTAAAGTGGATGACTAAGAGAATAAGGGGGAATGTTTACGCTCCTGACACCGTAACAGTAACTCGTGAGCATTTTTTGGTTTCGTAGATTCCATTCCGGCACCACGCTCTCTAAGGCCATCTTCCGAAATTTGCTTTTAAGATTGTCTTTGCATCTGCTCCATACAGCAGGACAAACGTCATGCTTTTTATAAAGTCCTTTTGATGCTACGAGAGACGGCTCAGTTACACAACTGCCTCTTGAACCCAACGAAACAGCGGCTGGCAAGAGTCATTCCGCGTTTAGTCTCGGTAATGAGGTTGCCCAGTTGATTGCTGAGTTAACCCTGGCTCAGTTCAAGACGTCGTTGTCGTGCCCTTTCTCCAGAACAGCATAAACTTCGTTCTCGCCTCGCCATTATCCCTCTTTAGTCGCTTCCTCGACATAAAAAGTTGATAGAGAGATTACATCTAGGTCGCGCAATGCGTTCTCCTAGTCCACATTCTGATTTCGACCCACCCGCATACCATCGTTCGACGTCGTCATTCATGTTGGTCCAATCTCGTTGTTGCATTCTTGTTGAGATCACACGTCCTAGTAGCAGGTGGACTAGGTTTAAGGGTTACCTTCCTTAAATTTATAAGTTCTTTGCAGGGCTACAGCTTGCCTTGTAACTTCTGCCAGGACAGCAATATGAAGCTGAGGTAGGTGATTTTTTTCACCGCCTCCCAGACCAGTGTCTCCAATGTCTTCCGTGCTCAAATGCTAGCAATTAGAGAAGCTTATAAACTTCTAAGTACTACCTGCCCTTATGTTGGAGCCACAGTTATCTGCAGCCACAGCCAATCAGCCATATGGGCCACCTCTTCAGTAATCACTTCCTCCAAATTGGCGCGACAGTGCAAGGAAAAACTTAAACAGGCTAGTAGCAGGTGCATCCGCAGTCGCCTCTGGATTCCAGGTCACAGCACCATAGAGAGAAATGAGATTGCCGACGAACTGGCCAAGCAAGGAGCTTCCGGCAACACCCCAATTGAAATGGCGGGCTCCGAAGTTAACCACCCCAAATATAAATCATCTACCTACACTTGCTGTCCTTAGGTAGTAGCTGGACTAGGACATCCACATTTAAATTCTCTAGGAAAACCTGGCTGAAAAGCAGGTCTGGCGACCTCCTCAACATAAAACCGCTCAGAAATAGCTAAGCACAGGCACTGGCTCATAGGCATCTACGCTGCTAGACTCGGAGTACCGTTCCACCCACACTGTCGCAGTTGCCTCGACACGCACTCAGAGGAAAGTCTGCCTCACTCTCGTCTTGCTTTAGCCACTTAAGGCCATGTCGCGCTCGGCAAACCTTTCCCTCTCCGAGATCGCTAATCAAATTCCCAGCCCAGGCCTACAATGCACCCTGATTGACCCCAACCGTGGAGCCACTTAAAGCAACCTACCAGTAGTGATTCCATACCTGCCGTTGGAGTAGTCCCGTGGAATACGAACAAGAGTCATATCTTTTAAGCCGAGCGGTGCTATTTCTTACAGTCTTTTCAATGGTCAACTGAAATGCCCCTTCCATCTCGGATCAGTCAGATTCTCCACTTATTCCTCATCAATTTCCTTTAATTTTCCCCCGCACATAATTCCCACCCTCAATCTCAGTGTATCCTGTCCTTGCCTGTGAGCCTGTGATTACCCTCCTCGAACCGACTGCTGTTGGCACCCTTCCGTCAGGCACCACCACGTTTTACCTCGTCTTTGTCACAGCCCTGGCGCATGGCTAGCGCCAACATTGTCACCTTCTGTTCAGCAACGGCGGCGCGCCGACACCCTGTGCCCGTCCGAATGCAGGAAAAAAATGTATTTTTGCCCGTCATCCCCTGCATTGATTTGATTCGAGTTTTTCGAGCGTACAACGCGGCTGTCGTCACCGTCCTGGCTTTGTCAAGATTTACTCAGTGTTGTCCTTATTTTTTCACCATCCCTGCTTCAGGCCGGGGGTGGGGTGGATTTTCTAATTTTTTTCGTTTTCCTTTGAATCTCCTTTCATGGTCTATTCTCTTTTTTTCCTCTCTTTTAGAATGTTTGGCACGGCACCGTGCTCGGCATGTGGACAGACAATTGCGCCAAATGAATTTGTTATGAGGACTACATCGCCGATAAGTAGTCAGCAGAAACAGCAACAACAACAGCAGCAGCAGCAGCAGCAACAACAGAATCAGCATCCGATTCAAACGGGACACAACCAAGCGCCACCTGGTGTCGGTGGGGTCGAGAATCAAAGGCATTTTCAAACACATCAAAATCTACTCACTCATCCGCAGCAGCAACAGCACATACCGTTAGAGCATCACGTTTTCCATTTGAAGTGCTTCGCTTGTTCGAAGTGTGCATCGCAGCTCCGGCCCGGCGATAGGTGGGTATTTGTAAAGCGGTGATAGTTCAATTTGTTGTGTGTTGTGCTTGGCGATGATTGATGGGGGCATGGGTATGGTGATGATGGTGTGCTGGCAGCGGCACAGAAGGGGATTGTCATGCAAATGGACCCCCCCTTGGTCTATGCATTTGGGAGACGTAATGGGTGACCATTGGTATCACCGTTGCCAGTGCACTGCTTTTGACGAGGGCGTCATAATCGTGCTAGAGGTCAAACTGGGGGGTTGAGTTTTGCGCGAAATGGTTTTTTAAGCCATTGGCCTGTGTACCTCTACATCAAGTGGGCTCAATTCTGGTCGCTTCGAGGCTGTTTCTTCGTGCTCGGGGGGTAAATTCGAATTTCCCCGAGGAGACTCCAATTTCGCTCTGGAAGTTGGTGAGGGTTCATCCAGTCCCCGACGTCCCTTAAATTCTTTGCGTGTTTGGCGTCCAAGACTCTTAGGGCCGGTGGCGGAGCTACATGGTTCAACCACCTTCGGCGCTTGATCCATCGACAAGCGCTTGGTTTTAAAAATAAATACCCAACGCAACCTCAACCAAAAGAAAGCAACGCCGATTTCGCCCCTAAAAAGCAACAAGCGTCTTTACTAAATCATGTTCCATTGAGACCGCTTTTTGCGTTCATTGTCCTTACTTTTATATCCTACCTCCTGGTTGACCTGACTGTCTCTTGTCTAAATGTTGCGCGCCCCATTTCGAACCTCGTCCTGCACTCGTTTTCCACTGGAGTCACTTTAGTATCTTTTCTTTGAACGCCAGCTAATGCCGGATTGATGGCACGCTCTATTCGACCAATCACATAACAGCATCAACAGTTGTTCTTCATTTTTGAAGAGCGCATTGCACACAATGGAACTGTGACTGAGCAGTGGACGATCTATCGGAACGGAGCGGCCCATCCTTCACAACCTGACCTGTCTTTGGGTGGAGTGTCAAGACTAGGCATGGTATTGTGCACCTTGTCTCTTTGAACGCGGCCCCCGACGTATAGGCCGTGGTTGTCGTTCTGCATTTCTCGGGGTTTCTCCAGGATCTGCCGCAGAGTGAAGATTTGGGCGATGGTGCAGTTTCCCGGCCTGAAACCGAAGCGATAAGGACCCATTGGTAGGGAAGATCTTATAAGCGATTTTGAGGAGAGTTAGGGATTTAAGCGATGTTGAAGTGGTGGAGCATTGTGCCTGACAGCGGTATTGGTGTATTGGCGACTCTACTACGAGTTGTCTCTCTTCCTCCCAACGGGTTTCTGTTCGTTGTTTATAGCATCCTTCAGTAGGGCTTTCGGATATCACTCCTGCCGTAACATGTCTCAATTTCCTCGGTCTCTCGCCTCTCGTATTCTTTCTTCTTGCTTCGAGAAGCCGGAGCTATTCCCTTCTTTGAAGTTCGTAGACCTCACGAACTGCTCTCTTCCTTCTGTCCAGCGTCGCCTGATATGCGAAAAGATACGCTAGAAAAGAGGTCTTCTTCGTGGCGCCAATCGTGTCCTTTTTAGGAGACCATGAGTCATACTTGCATCGTCGTTCTCCGTTGAGCACAGATTAGGATGGCGTTGTCGAAGGTAGCATTGATGTCAATTATTATGAGGCGCTCGCTTATTTTTGTAAAGCTAATGACTTGTCTAAGTCTATCTCGAACATCGAACCCGCATCTGAACAAGTGCTACCTTAGCTCTATGTAGCAATTGCTGTAGTACGAGTATCTATCGTAGTTTTTCATTCCCTTTTTGCCCAGCCCATGCCATCGCATCTCCTGGACGACGGTAATGTCAGTCTTGTTGGCTTGTAAGGTCTCATACTCAGCCCATACTCAACGTCGACACACACTAGACATCCTTAAAAACCTACAAAGCCTGCATCTCTATAAGTGGAGCCCGGAGAACGACTCCCCACAATGCACTTGAAACAATACTAAACCTTCGTCCCCCAGATATTCTTGGTAAGCTATTAGCAACCAACTGTGCAATTGGACTAAGAGCATGCTCTCAATGGCAAGACTGTTTCTGACTCGGACATGCCAAGGTCTTAATAGAACAAGGACTTAGTTGCAGGGAAAAACTTCGAAACCCTTTTTTCCAGAAAGAGACCTGTGGTATGGCGGTAGTATACCATGCGGTAACGCCATACATTTCTACACAGATGGATCCAAAACGGAAGACGGAGTAGGAAAAGGATATCCTCTGAGCATCTTAACATCAACAAATCAATCCATCTACCTAATCACTGCAGTGTTTTCCAAGCGGAAATAATGGTGATCAGCGAAGCCTGTCCTGGCTGAGGTGGAACGTGATATCTGCTTTGCTGATAGCCAGGCAGCAATTAAATCCCCCACATCGTTCTCTACAAACTCAAAAATAGTCATAAACTGTCGCACATCTCTTGCTGAGATATCCGAACAGTTCCGAATTCCCATTTGTTGGGTACCAGGGCATAGAGACCACCAATGGCCACCACACTGCCAGATGACGGCACCTTCTGTAACATAGGTACTCTCTTAGCTTCCTTTATGTTACAACTAAATAATCCAAGCAAAAAGTCAATGCCAGAGGGAATACAGGCAACACCTGCCAAATTACCAAGCAAATCTGGCCCAGTTTGATCTCATCATCACCGGACACTGCCTTTTAGGACTTCATGCGGAAAGACTAAGACTATTTTCTTACGATTTCTGCAGAAGCTGTGGAGACGAGGAAGAGGATTAAAGTGTACAACACCTTCTCTACAGTTGCTCTCCAGGACAGTTGACCAGGAAAGCCACTCTAGGCTCCTACTTCTTCGATAACCTAAGCGATCTGAGAGAAACATCAATCAAATCGCTTTAAGACTTCACTGATATATCTGGCTAGCTGTCGTAAACATGACGTCGGCCTAACCCCTCATTGGCACCCAAGCCACTTACTACCTACTTACCTACGAAAGGTCTCCTCAAGTTCCGGTCACAAGGCCTGTTAAGGGACCTCACACTCCACTTGAAGAAGCGAAAAACGTTGCTTTATTTCACTGCCCATGTCAGCAGTTTCCGAGGCTTTAAGTTGTCTCTGAAATATTCATACATGGGGGGAAAGATACGCTTGCTCGCCCTCTCAAACTGGAGGGCCGTGTCTGGTCTATACCCCTGGACAGAGGATCTGCATTAGTTCACCTCTTGGTGGTTGCCGTAGATGCTATACAGAGGCCGCCACGAGGAGGCTGTATGTCAACTTGGCATGTGTGTTTACTGTCATCTCGCCAATTTCAGACTCATCAACAACTTTGCCCTTGCTCTCAGTTTCACACACCAAGCCGGCAGAGCTCAAAAAAGGTTCCTTCTTAGTTATCTTAAATTCCTCGTCTGCTAGTCAGGCTGAGAGGGGACCTTTTTGCCTTCTTCGACGTTTAGACTATTAAACAACGTTTAATTGCCCATCATCGTCCGGTAAGGCTTTAAAAAGATCTCGACTAGTCAGACACTTACAAAACCCATTTTCCAAACTCCACTTTAAAGACCATGCTGAGCATTCTACATTTACTACGATTACGCCAGTTCGGACTGTGCTAAAAGCCAGTGGTGCTGGTACGGATTTGGACTCCAGCCTGATTGCTAGTAAGCTTCCCTTGGACCGTCAGGCAGCTACTAAGCCATGCTTCCCTTGGGGAACACTGTCTAAGCGAATATCGCTTTGCGTTCTTTAAAAAAGCAAAAGAGAATCGTAGCACACATTGACATTGACTCCGCCGGCTATACCTACCCATGAGCAATCACGAAGTATAAACCAGCTGCATACTAGGGGTATCATCTGTACATATGAAGGGAATAGTTTACACAGAGTCACACTTAATTCTGGCGAGCGACAGCCTTTGATAACTTGTCTTTACGGACACCCCTCTTTAAGGGACACATCAGTTTGCAGACACTTCGTCTTGGTGCCAACATGGAGATACGGTTTTTCTCGCATTTCAACCTTTTTAAAAGAGAACCCCTCTATACCGGACACGGACATGCATTTTTACTCATATTGAGGTACTGTACTAGTACTACCTCACATTCGAAGCAAAACGACATGGTAATGTATGGTATGGTAATGTAAATGTATGTGATTACTCCTACCCTGATATGCACACAATGTAAGGACACCCAGAGTTGAAGATTACACAAACTTTTAGCGTTCCTGTTCTAAGTCTCAAAAGTGAGTCATTTGAACATGTTTCGCAACTGAATTGATAATAATTGAACGCAACGATGTTCACTTTATTCGTGAAATTGAGGAACGGACACCCCTACATAACGGACAGTCATCACGGTTCCGAGGGTGTCCGCTGTAGAGAAGTTTCACTGTACTACACTGCGCTCCTTTACGCTGACCGTGCATACGACTTAAGATCAAACGCGATGTTTTTCATGGCGACGTAACCAAAGTCTGACAGAAACACATCTGTACATCAGAATGTTCTCGTCTCACCATACAGCACATAACACACTTCCCAATTCATTTCCCGACGCATTTTCTTCAAATTTCCATCGCAACTAATCAATTATCGTTCATTTCAGATACTACATGCTCGGTGGCAGCTTGGTTTGCGAGCAGGACTGGCACAAGCTGCTGAAGACAACCACCACAAATCCACCAGTACGCAAGGGCAAAGTGGGCAGACCGCGCCGATCTAAAGACTGAGAAGTTGCCACGCGTTTGGGTAGACCACCGAAAATCAAAAAGGGCTCCCCGCTACCAGATGTCGAATCCACGTCGCAGCCCACACTCCAGCACCATCACCATCCGTTCGTGGGTCCGGCTGCGAACCTCATACCCATCGATCGGGCTGTACAGGGTTTCCCAGTTCCCCCGAGCAAGGATCACTTCCTGTACAACAGCCTTTACAGCCGCGACGTGGAATTCATGAAGAATCTGATTCGGACCAGCACCGCTGACTTGGAGCGCAGTCCCAACCCCCTGACGCACTGCAGAGAGTACGATCCACGGCAGGTGCACGATCATCAGCACGGCCACAGTCCCCAGTCGTTTTGCTTCGCACCAAAATCGGAGCATCCGGCTCCGCTGGACCACCAGCATCGCCTGTTCCCCTGCGGCGGCGGGCCACACATGCTCCCCATGGCTTCGCGATCATTCTCCTGCTCCCAACTGACCGGTCTGGTGGACTATCCAAGCGACGCAATGAAGCAGCCGCAACCGCACCACCAATGCAAGAGCGAAAAGCACGACGAAGACGGCCCACACTTGAGCGGCAAGTGTCAAACGCATTCCAGCAGCGCTCCTGACACCACCGCCGGCATCCTAGTGAAAACCGAATTCAATGAGATGCAGCCGAGTAAATCATCACCTGTCCACGAAGTCTTCGAGATGACTTCACGCGCATTCGAGTCGCCAGTTGCCGGCGGCGGCGGCGGTGGAGGCAGCAGCACAAGTCAGTTCCTCCACGACAACAGCAGCCCGCCCCTGCCACTGGCGGACACGGCAAATCCGTCATCGGCTGCTGCAGCCCACCACCTTCAGCACCACCACCACCATCCGCAGCAGTGCTCGGCCAGCGCATATGAATCATACGTGTACGCCAGTAGCAGCCGTGTCGGCATGTCCTCACGACAAACACCAGCACCGATGAATGCCACCGCCGCCAGTAGCTCGGAAATATCCGCAGGACTCTACCATTGTAAATCATTCTTCTCTGACAGTGGCAGTGCCAGCGGAGGCTCCGGGCTTGCAGCCTTCTACCCAAACAGCCAGTCATCGAATAGTGAATCCTGCCGCGATGACCCTTCCTCCGGCTTCCCCGGCAGAGATGGCCTCGATGCTGACGACAAGGTGGCCATTTCAATTAAATCAAGAAAAATCTCCGATTAACTGACGCAAAGGAACCCACACACACACCGACACGGACACAATGCGGACAGCCCAAGGCGTCCACAAACACGGAAAACAATCAAAACGCGAAGGGCGTCCACCCACGCCCCTCGGAAGAGCTTATGTTAAATGTTAATCCTGTTAAATAATGAAACAAAAAAAATGTCCTTCTGTCGAGGATGCCATTGTAAAATCATTCTGTAATGTAATTAACTGTATTTTCGATGGACTCAAAGGTTATGTACTAGGTAAAGCTAATAAAATTAGAAAATCTGAAAAGTGAATTGCAGCCCCTTCCGGGGGGCGGTGCTTATGTTTTATTTGATTGCTGCGGATGGCTGTGGAAGGACTAAGCTGGTGTCCGCGTTCGGACTCAAGATTCTAGGAGGTGATCCGATGAGCCTTGTGTGCCTACTGCTTAGCAAGGTCAAGGATACACAGAGTTGTGCGACGATGTTGGTTCGGAAACGGGCAAAAAATTGGGAAGGTATAACGCTGTAGAAGCCTGAGTGTACAATTTCACGTGCTCACGTGAAATTAGCATGTGCGTGAAAGCAAGATACACGTACTTCGTGGTATTATTTCACGTGATTATTTCACGGTATCCAAGTGTTGTGAAAGACACGCTTAAAATGTATGGATCTAGTATAAGGCAGAGTTTAAAGAGGCGCTGGGTTGGACCAACGCTCATGGGCGTGACATAATCTGTTTTGTCCACGAAATGCTGATCTGCTTGCTTGGAAGTTAGTGAAAGAGTGTTCAAGCTTGTACCAATGTCGCTGACACGGTGTAGGGCTGCGGTAGGTATTTTTAAGTTAGATTAGGTGTAGGCTAGCTATAGCTGTAAGGTTAGGTAGGTTAGTGGTTAGGTGACTTAGATCCGGGAGCTCTTTAGGGACGGGAACACACTTTCTATCTTCATATTTCCTTCTTCACAGTCCTATCTTTATTAGTCTGTCCGTTTTTCTGTCCAATTTTTCTATCCAAATAATTGCTGTGCGGGCCATGCGAAGGTGTCCGACGAGCTGAGCCGTGCGACGCTGAAGCTTCCCTCTCACTCTGCTGTAAAGAGTCGTAATTAGAGGCACAAATGTATGTTTAGGCAAAATCAAAAGACGCTGCTCGAACAAAAATAGGCCTAAAGTTATCCTTTAAGTACGAACCACCAGCACACATCGTACTCGTACGCGCATATTGAAATTCAACAAAAAGCAATAAAGATGTACGTGCAGTACGAACGACGAGCTCAAAGCAATTAAAGTGTTTTGTATTTGCTCCTGACTATTCCCAACGTGGCAAGGGAGTAATCGTTCGAATCCAGAAATATGGCCCTTTAAGCCGGATATGAAACGCTGTCCTGCCACCAACTGTTGTGGACGCGGAGTTGCGTTCAATAATTTTCTGCGAGCAGAAAACTTTCAATGGAAACCAATTCCTGACAAATTGACATGCGTTCTTGATAGTCACATTCCCACCATTTCACATTTGACGACAAAGTGCAGGTCACTGCATTACGAAAGGAACAAATTCTAGCAAACTTCAGATGAAAACTGTTCATTAACTAAACAGATTTGATTTTGATTAAGGCGTTGGGGCTAAATGGGGATTAAGACTAAGAGAGTCAAACAATTTTAAAATTTACAACTTTTGGGCACTGCAACTGCTGGTCCAGTATAAAGAATGGCCCCAATTGCGATCGTCGATTGTCGGCCATGAATCGATACCATGTCGATTGATTTTGGCATTCCGGTTGTCGATTGTGATCGATATTAGTCGATTTTCTCCTTTAATTTTCACTGACGAACTTTGCGTGGCAGAAAATTATGAAATAAACATTGTTTTGTTTTTGTTGTTGTTAATTTATAATGTTTTATCCTTAAAACGAATAAAACATATCTAGAGTTGCTTTATTTCTTTCAAGGATTTCTACTCAAAGATGGCCCCGATTGCGAGTATGGATCAATCGATTATTCGATTTTCGATTCGATTTTTCTTCTTTCAAATTTTCTCGTTCACAATTTTCTAATCGCCATTTTTCGTGCGGCAGATAATCATAAAATAAACGCGGCTTTCATGAAGCTAGGGCCCCTATTTGCGAGTGTCGACAATCGACTGATAATCGCTCGTTGTCGACTGTCGATTGTGAAATCTTAAGTTTGGCACCGCGAGCGTCGACCGCAGTCGATATTGGTCGACTTGACAGCAATTTTTTGGGGTTTGCGAATTTGAGGTCGCTGCTTATTAACCGAGGATTCTGGGCTGAAAATAAAAGTATATTTCAGGAAATTATTTGGGTTTGTGATTTTAGGGCACCGCAAGTAAAACAAGAAGCAAATGGAGATTTTAGTGGAAAATTCAGACATCTCTAAGGACGTACATTATGTGTCTTCTAGAATCAAAATCAACGCATATCACTTCTCCTAGTTCGAAGATATTGAAGAAAATGTTTTAGAGACTTGGGATTGGAACAAAAACAAAAAAATGGATTAAGATAGGAACCTACATGATTGTAAACATGAAATGATGTATTAACTTTTAATGGGATAACTTAATACGTGTGTTTTGCTAACTTGTATTATTCCATTGGAACATGCGTTGGAAAGTTACTGTCGTTGTACGTCATTCAGTATATGTCATTCATTTGAAGCGTAAACAACAATAATTTTTTTTTTCACTCAAATATGTCGAACTTTGTGCCTGAAAAAGTGTTTTTGCGGGGATTTCTTCTTCATTACTTTAATATGAAGAAAACTGCTGCCGAAAGTCAGCGTATTTTGGTAGAAGTGTATGGTAACATGCGCTAGCTCAGCGAACGTGCCAAAAGTGGTAATTTTGGCTTGGCCAACCAGCTAAATAAACGGCAAGGCCGAATATCATGGCGCAAAGGTAATGCTCTGTATTTGGTGGGATCAGAAGGGTGTGCTGTATTATGAGCTGCTAAAAGTGGGTGAAACTATCAATGGACAACGCTACCGAACACAAATAATCCGTTTGAAGAGAGCAGGAGCCGAAGAACGCCCGGAATATGCGACCAGACAAGAGGCAATAATTTTCCATCTTGACAACGCTCGGCCCCACGTTGCTATTCCGGTTAAGAACTATTTGGAAAACAGTGGATGAGAAGTCTTACCCCACCCGCCTTATAGTCCAGACCTTGCCCCTTTTGACTACCATTTGTTCCGGTCGATGCAGAACGCCCTCACTGATATACGGTTCACATCAGAGCAGAGTATCAAAAATTGGCTTGGTTCATTCTTAGCTGCAAAGACGGCACAATTCTTTTGAATGGGATTCACAAATTGCCAGAAAGATGGGAAAAAGTCATAGCTTCAGAAGGCCAATACTTTGAACGCAGTTGATTGCTTTTAACCAAAATTCATTGCTGACATCGAATTGGTAGGAAACTTGATCACAAAATTGTAGCAAGTTCAATGTACTGAAGATTTTCCTCTCCTCATGTTTTTGTGCCAGTTTCTATTAGACTACCGAGAGTAAAACTGTAACGAGTATAGAAAGCATCACGAAGTAAATTATAGAAGAGCAAAGCAAACGTTTTTTTTTTACATATTTCCATTTTCTCATGGTTTCAAGGAAATCACCTGAATTTCTGTCTCACAATGTCTGTCTGTCTAATAATAAAACCCTGTACTATTTTATTTAAACTAAATAATCACAATTTTTTCGGGTAGGATATCTCTTGAAAAATGTAATAACATTAGGCGTTTAAGCAGTCAAATTGTAAAATATTCACAATATGAACATTTTCGTTCACAGTGATAGAACTATTACTGCGTTCGACTTCAATGTTACGGAGGGGTGCGATGACTCACTGCGATAATCAGCTGTTCACTCTCTCTCTCTCAAATACCATATGAAAAATTGTGTCAGCTGTTTTCGTTTGTGAAATGTCAAATCAAAAAATATTCTGCTCAAACAATTGTACTTTTTTTCCTCTTTAATCCGAATTCAAATTGATTTTGTCGTAAAAATGTAGTCAGCTGTGTATCATCGCACCAATCTGTCAAACATTTTCCAACATGTTCGATAATGACATGCGATGGTCTTACGTTTTACGATCCTCTAATCTCTCTCATTTTGTACTTACCTAGGTCGCCGCAGTATTCTGTGCATGGCCATGGAATTGTGTGCGTTGAAAGACGACGCAACGCAGCAACGCACTATTGTGTTTCAGGCATTACACAATACAAAAAGTGATATCAGTCGATAGATTTTACGACTATCGATTCGGTCGATAGTGGACACTAGCAATAAGGACCTAGGTAATTTAAATTAAACTGTTGTATCCTTAAGACATTTATATTGTTACTTCAATTTCAACCTAAGAGAGTTGCAAATAAAAAATCAGAAGAATCAACGAACAAAAAACCTGATATGTATTATGTCATTCAAGTATTTGCACACACAATTTGTTTAGATATGAACACAAGTGCTTGTTCGCACTGTACCGGCGAAGCCCACATATCTCCGTCGAACTCATGGGACCTCAGAAGCCCTCTCTAACTAATACTCCTGTGCTTCCCAAGTCCACGTGAACACGAATTAAGAGAGTGGATATCCTCAACTGTCTGCCTTAAACAAATTTGACATATACACGTTTTTAATTCACAATAACGGTTCTCACTCGATTGAGTTACACAATCTCAAAATAGATTTCAATCGATACATTAGTCGACCATCGATTCAATCGATAATCAACACTCCCGATCGGGGCCATTATCTCTATATACCGGACGTAGAATTAATTCGCGATATAACGAACAAATCTGGGCAATAAACCGTTCGTTGTACTGGACCACCGCCGTATGAAGCCGGATGAAGACCCATTTCTACCTTAAATGTGCTAATTCCGACAAGAGGGTGCTAGTCAGAATCCTCGGCTGAGTCGGAAACTCCATTAATAACGTTTCAAAGCGGCATGAAGTTGTCGGTGGTGGTGTATTCAACGCACCGCAGGACATCAAAATCTGCAACAAACTGAACGAAAGCATCTTTCAGGCGGAGCCAGTAGACATCCAGTAAGCAGCTCCAACCGCACTCACATAAATATCTGTGCAGACAGTCAGTCAGAGCTCGAAGCACTTAAAGGTAATATAATAAAGTCCAGAACGGTACTCAATTGCCTCGATGCGCTACAGGACCTCTGTAGTAATAACCCTCCATTGAGTCCCTGGACACATGGGAATCTAAGGAAACGGGCTATCCTCTGGAGTCACAATGTCATCTGACAAATTAAGCATCGCAGCTTCGTCAATGAACTGGACAATGAACTACTAATGACAGCACACAATGCTTGGAAGATCCTCTAGCCCGAATACAAAGCAAACTAAAAATCTCGATACCAAGAGTTAACTGCGGTATACTTGTGGGGTAGGCTTGCCAGATGGGCCATCATGCTCAAAGACTCAAATACCGGATTCCCACTGACAGATGCAGAAACTGCAAAGAAACAGTCGTTGTCGAAACTCTGGAGCAGTGTTGTCGCTGAAAAACATCAAATAAGTCGCAATCTTCCGAGATCGATATCAATTTTGAGGCTGCTTAGGAGTGGGGCAGTGCTGTTTCTGATATTAGTGTTGCCTAGCTTCTGAGAAACTTAAAGACGTATTTCGTGGATGAAATAGTTTACGGATTCGTCTATTAAACTCTCGGCGGCGGGACTCCAAAAATGGTCAAATTGCAACAAAAGTCGAATAGCGACCTTAGCCAAAAGTCGATACAAGACTCTAGGTCAACCAGCTTTTAAGCCCGTGAAACCCCTACTTCTCATAAGCTTCGCAACAACCACTGGACCATTCTACTTAAATAAAGCTACAGCGGACCAAAACTAGGTTCACCCTGTTTAGAGGTACATTGCACTATAGACGAATAGGTCTATGTGACAAGCTCAAGGCACTTGCTGCCCTCGCTTTCTAGGCTGAATATATATTTTTAAAGAATTGCATCAGCTTGTAAATAAATAAATACATGAGTAGGTTTATGTGAGGCTGGACCTAACCTACCCTAAACAGATTTTTTACTAAGTCATTAAATTGTCTTTCCTTTTTCCCGGAACCTATCACGATCTCACCATTTCGAAAACCAGCCAAATAGAAGTATATTTCAGCCCTAAGGTTATAGGGCTATGCGCAGTTCCTAGGTTAATCCTCCACTACCCAATGGTACTCCGCAGTGTTTGAGCCACAACACCAACCATGCACAACCCCCCTTCAAGGCATTCGCAATGACAACTTTTGAATACAATTCCCCCCAGGAAGTCCCAACTTATCCGTCGAATCCCCGCCAAAACCTCCACTTCAACAATAAGACAAAAAACGGTTTTATTTTTTCAATTTCAGTCTAAGGCCTCGATTGCGAGTATTGGCTGTCGACTGAATCGATAGTCGACAAATCTATCGATTGAAATCTAAAAAAATTCATGGAAATCTGTATTTAGTCCACTGCGCATGGGTGTACCATGGAAGTCGACCATAGTTGGCGTTCGTCGTTCTGGGGAAGGGTGCACTGGCGATCTGCTTGCCACTCTCGGACACGGTCATCTTTTCGGCGAAGATGGTCCTCGACAGTGGAATGTTGCTGAAAGGGGATTTCGGATCCAAGAGCACGTCCTTGTATTGCCTGTAAACATTTCTTGTTGCCTCGGCAATCTTGTCTATTTCGGGCTGTATCCAGGAGCCATTTCGTTCCCACCTCCGTCTGGCCTTGCCGACTATTTCGATGATGTAACGTCCCTCGAAGAGTTCCCGATTTGGATTTGAATTCGCCGGCATGAGAGTTTGAATTAGGGTGAGCAAAAAATAAAAACTATAAAATAAAAGTCACTTGACATAGTTCAAGCTGTGTTTGCTTAGATAAATTGTTTTATGGGGTTTTTTTTTTTTATTCAGTCTTACCCACCGTGTCAAGTGCGCAGCAACAAGTTGCAAAATCTTAGAGCGAGTACAGCCTACGGCCTAACACTGAAGTCAACGATGGACTCGCGGAAAATCAGGACGCCTCTGGAAAGTGCCGATTGAGTCGTAATAGACAAAGCCCAAACGGCCATAGAAGGTAGACGATGGAAAGGAGACAGTAAAGAGTTTTGCGCCGTGGGTACTGTTGACTCGGCGACCTGGTCGCTGTTTTATACTTGCTCGAAAGATTGAATCTACTGAAGTACCGATCTACCTACATTACCGACATGTTGCTCCTGTACAACACCGACGACGACGGGACGAAGTTGTCTAAAATTAAGGGGCGCGTGCCCCAAGGATCAGTGTTGGGTCCCTTACTGCGGGACGTGATGTATGACGACATTCTACTACTCCCAGTCCCCAGGGAAGCCTCCACTATATGTAGATTTAGCGAGTAGTGGAGAAACGGCTTAAGTCGTTTAGTAATGAAAAAAAAAACTGGCTGCGCGATATGAGTTTAGATCTCGCGGGAGTGACCAACCATGGCTCTCAGTGACACGCGCGAGAAGAAGTTGTCCGACACTTAACCCTTGAGTGAACACCCATAAAATTATACATCAACATACACCCAACACACCCGGGTGTGTCATACGATTTTGTATGTTCACGGCCGTCGGAAGACGTCGGTTGTTTCTCCCAATTTAGTCTTGGAATTGTCTTAAGCTTATAGCCGGTCATGGACAAATCTATATTGGTATGGCATCTTCTAGAGAAAGAGAAACAAATCATGGTGAAGGAGAGGTCGATGATTTGTGTTGCAATCTGTTCAGTTGAAATGGCCGAAACATCGTTTGTGATCCAATCTATATTTTGGCTTCTACTTAGATGTTAGACCATTTTATTTTTGAATATTGGGAACTGTAAACAAAGGACGTACAATTGTAATATCTATTTACATTTCAATCCTAAAGGAAGTGCAGTAGAATCCACCAATCAGCAACAAATCGGTTGTGGTTCTCTACACTTCTCATTGTAATTGAAGGTCCCAAAAGAAATCCGAAAAATATTGCAAATATTGCAACATCAAGAAAGCAGCTTTTGAACAACAAAACATTGCGCTCATAAACACCTAAAAATCTTCGACTCAGGTCGGGAAAACTGTCGAATACCTAAACGGATACACGTCTAACATCTTGTAATCTCTTAAAGGCACTGGAGTGGTCGATCAGTGGTAGTAGTCTGACCGTGGGTATCGCAATGGATCAATATGGTCTAAGTGTGTTGGTGAATTTATAAGCAGCCCCCAGCCCCACCCTACCTACCTACCTTTTAATTTGATTGAGTTAATAATTCTTGAAGGCTCGCGATTAGCTCCAATCTATGTTCTTCAATTTCCATTTCTCTCTCTAAAAGCTCTTGGTGCTTTAAGTCAGCCTTTTCTGCTTCCTTTTTTCAAAATTCAAGGAGTTCGACGTCTTTGTACGTTTTCTTTTGGTTGGTGTTTCGAAAACGCTTTCGTCCTCAGCAGATTCATATTGTTCATTATTTTGAAATTACGAGCTTGAACAAAGGATGTTTTGTCGAGGAGATATTGTAGACCGTGTGATACTCTTCCAGCGCAGGCTTCATCAAATATCCCATAAGAATCCCAAGTCGTCTTAATTCGTTTATAGGCCGTCGTATTTTTTCTTAATGTCAAAAAGATCTAGCTCCAAATCCAGAAGATCTAGCTCCAAAAATGGATCTGTTGTCTTCTTTTTGGACAGAACTGTCCTCCACAATGGAATTTTTTTTTCTTCTTGCCGTAGTTAAACACGGACTTTATAGCAATTGTATTTTATTTTAATAGAATTTAAAAATATTTATGTGGCTATTTTTCCACACGGAACCTTCGTTTCCCCCCCTTATGCAAAGGTAATAACAAAATATATTCGCAAGAAATACTTAAATTTTTTGCGAGTAAAAATATTTCTAAAATAATGCCTACTCTAAAGATTTTTCCCTCCAATCGCGTCCTTTTTGTAGCCCAAAAATAATGACTGCACAATCTGCCCGACATCGATGACAGTATGTAGTGCAGTTCGCCTAATTTAGTACCTAATTTAGCCTGTGTCTGACGCAGGCCTTTATTAAACTGATGACCTTGACCCTCCAGTCAAGTCCTCTGAGTCAAGACCCTCAAAGTCAGAAATCTATTTTTCCGGCAACAACACCCTAATTGCCAAATTTAACGCCAATCGCGACATTTGAACCGGACTTACATCTTATGACAACGCAAGTAAAATAAGGTAAATATTTGACCAAATAATTGTATGACCTAAAGTAGTCCCATTCACAAAAATAAACATTTCTTCGGCGTCATGCATTGCAAGGATAATCGTTTGAGAATGCCGAAATATGCAGGACATAGCAAAAAAGCGCAGTTCAGCTTTGGCACCATCGATAGAGAATACTTTAAGCTTTCAGAAAAAGTTAGTTTCCCGTTCAAGCCTCTTGGAACATTTTTGCTGCAGCCCGTCAAAAATTAAAATGGCCCCCGAAATGTGGCTTTACTCAAAAAGCCTGGTCTACAAAATTTGTTAAGCAGGACGAAAAATCGTTGGACAAAGTTTGAAGGCCAAATGTATGCCCTGTATAATGCCACATAATGCAAATTTTTGTAAATTTCAAAGTCCCAACCTTGAGCTGACGGTACAGCCAAACGGATCATCAAGAGTCAACAAAATGTTGGCTTTCTAGATTCTCATTTCTGTGGAATCGAAAAACATATTCCATTTTGGCCGAGAAGAAAATCACTCACTTCGGGTATTTACCCCCACTGCGGGACCACTATGCAGCGGCAGCTCGAAGCAAGGCCTTACGTCCTGGATAAAAGGTGTTGTACATGAAGGGAAGGAAGTCTGTGTGTAGATCACGTGCACTGCGAGTCAACGCTTTTATCCGGTTTTCAATTCTGGTCCAGTCACCATTTGCCGTCGGGATCAAATTAACGGCACTATCACTGGAGTGGTCCATCGTAGCCGTCTGGCTGTGGGTATCAAGTGGTCTAATGGGCCTGCTCTCTACCCTCCCTACCTGTTGACATTTCGTTGTTTTTTACTGCACAAAAGATTGAGTCCATGGAATATACTGAGGTAGGCAAGGAGGTAGGCCTTCAGTAGTCCCGCAGGCCCTGCCATCGAAACGTAACCTCCAAATGAGTCACCCTCGAAGTCGAATGAAGAAATGAGCTTTTGACTGCTTAGTTCAACAATGTTTCTGAGAACTGACCGAAATCTGTGATGGAGCAGGGTCCACTAAATCGCAGCGATTGATTAATAGACACACATTCTTGTCGACAAAAAAATTGTCCCTTCCAAGCTCCAGTCGAACCCACACACACATCCCTCAACCGACCATACCGTCCAAAGGAATTTTATCGCATACAAAACGCAAACACGGTGATTCTGTCGAGGAAAAAAATCGAGTGTCCTTTGATCCTCAATCACTCTTTGAACTTGACAACAGTTTTAGAAAACAACGTCAGCCTGCCCAGCCCCGCAACCACCGTTCACTGGTGGCCCGGTGGATATGCCTTTATGCACATTAAACGACAAGAAAAAACCCCTTTACGGGGTCGCGTTCGTTTATTTATTCGCAGTTAATGGTATTTTTGAGAGATCTGCCGGATAAATAGCTTAGCATCCAAAATTCAATTACTAATCTCTCCCGCCGCCCCTTTCCCGGGCCAAAATGAATGAATGAAGGAAAAAAGCGAAAGCAGCAACAGCAGCTAACAGACGTGAGCCAGGAACAGGGACAATTACCAACGGCAACACTTTGGCGAGTTTAATTAAAAAATTCTCCACCCAAACTCATCCGACGGCGGGGCACGGAACGGGTGCAGAATCCTTTCATTACACTGAGGGGGAGAGGATGAATGATTTTAGAACACCTTAGGAGTGAACACACCCCACACAGCTCCAAAATCAACAACAACAACGATGACGGCAACAATGAACAGCAGAGAAAAAAGCACACAATCCCGAAACAAAAAAAGGACGCCCATCTCCGAAATGAACCCTTGCACACAAACCTCCGACAGAGTATGAAATTAATTTTCTCATACCACGGACATATCCTTTTCACCTTGTCATTCGAGATTTTCCTCGTCCTTTGTTCGGAGCCGGTTGGGGGACGGGGCGCTGGGCTATGCCATGCACCCGGGCAGCGGCGTAGTTATGTCAAAATTGTTCTTCATCGATGCCTCTTTTTGTCTGTTTATGTTGAGGACTTCTGTTGACGTATTAAATCACAGGGCCGCAACAAATATTCCGCACTACACCGTGCCTAAGCGCACACAGTCCCCAGTCCCCAGCCCCCGGATGGCAACGACGGGTGGTGACGCAAAATGCACTTAACGCGAGTCACACCTCGGCTGAGACTGTCATGAAACAGAAAGCGGATTGAGTCCTCCGCTCAATTGGGGAATGCCAATAATGCGGGACATCGGATGGCATGCAGCAGGCCGTGTGCAGTGGCCGTCGTCCTTGCCGCGAAGGAATGGCCGAGGGACGCTGCGCTGATGAAAAATACCAAACAGCTTCGGATCCCTTTCGCTCCTCGTTCCCCGCCGCAGTCAGGATATTTTTAATTAATTTTGCTGTTTCCACCTTCTTTCAAGTCCAGCCGGAGTTATTCTCCTCGCCAGTTGCCCATGGTGGTTGAGTGGGGGAGGAGAGTGAAAAAAAAATGAACTTCTGTCCTGATGACCGTGTGGCGGCAATGTGGTGGCGAAGGCGATTGCTTTCGTCCGTGGAATGGTGGAAAAGGATAATTAATTGTGTTGTTGTGCCTCACTTGGTGCGCGCTGGGCAGGGGTGGGATATTGAAAGCTGGCCTTTGCCAGGATCCAAACTGGCGACTCATCATAATGAATGACTATTTGAGACCATGGCGGCGCGGTGGCATCACAAAGTTGGCGACAGTCAGGTCAGATTTAATTAAAATAATTAATCTTATTCAAGGATATTTCCACTTTGCCAGTGTCGTTTGATGGTTCGTCCTTCGAATGATCTCTGAGTCTCGGAAGGTGTCTGCCCTGGATGACAGGATGATGCCAATGAGTCCCCGCCGAGGTACATGATGAGCGTCACTTCGGCGAGTGGCCAATCCTCAAGAGCTTCATGACCCGAAATGATGCCACTTACTTGCATAAAGTGCGCTGCCACTCACTTTGTCTTCAGTTCTCAGGGGCGATGCAATGGGGAGTCCTTGGTGAGATTTGAGTCAAAGCAAAGCACTTAGTCGGGGGGTTGCTTGTGCACGGCAAGATGGGTGCTCGTCTGAGAGATGCGGACTGTGAACTGTCTAAAGACTGCGAAAGTGTCACAAATACTTGGCGGGCTCTTTCTCAACGAATCTTGATTTCCGTCTCCTTCAAGCGGTGGGATTGGTGATGATCACGTCTGTTTCTAGTTCCTCCTTGTAGGCAGCGCTGAAGAGGGCGTTCAGAACGGGGTCACTAAGCGAACGATTTCAGTCGCAGGCCAAAAATGCTGAAATACAAAGTGAGTTAGAAATGACTTCGGTCAAGGCATGGTCTCAATGACGGATGATGGTTGAAAACCTTAACACGGGCGCGATATTTAAAATGACACCTCTTGCAGGCGGAGTAAGAGTAAGAAGACGCTCAGATTGTTGGCAATGTGGGCGCAGCCGCTTGACTTTAGCAATGATGTGGTCTACCACAAGTAACCTACAGAAACCTGTCCAGATTGAAGCATGGTAGTTGAAGTGTTTGCTGCTACCACAGACCTCAGCAAAGCCTTTGTCGAAATCAATCATCCGATAATCCTCTGCAAACTAAAGGCACTTGGTTTCATGGCTTAAACCTGTAGAAGCTGAAGACTATTCTTCAGACACTCAACATCCGACCCCATTGCTGCCTCAGCCGTTGTGCCGCAAGGCAGTCACATTGGTCCTGCCTTCGTATCTACGGAAAGAAATGCAAATTAGAAAGCTAATATCCGACCGACGCTCCGAAAGGACCTTGGTTCCATCGGCATTTGCGATAAGGACCTGATAGGGACCTTAACTTCCAATACCATATCAACCAAATGCCTTAATGAAACGCCTGGCTAAGCAATTCGCGAACTCCTCTGCATCACTTACGTCTCACCTCTCCAGAACAATTCGGTCTTCATCCTGCCTTCCAAGCCATCCAGTGATGATTCTTACGTTTTCCATTGGTCTCCGATGGCCTGAGAGCCTTGCTTATTACGCTCGACTACAGTTGATGATGGAATCGCATTCAAAGCCCGCCTCGGAAGTCGTGATGTTGGAGACCTTCGAGCCACGTGACAAACCGCCGAAGCATAGCCATTTCAGCTGCTCAATGTTGAGTTCCTAGCGCACTGCCGTGTTTCTCACCCTGGCAGTGTGTGATTCGACATATGACTGGAGATCACAGGTGTTGTAACCCTGTTCACGGCGCAAAATCACAAATGAAGCAGTCGCAGCTCGGTCATCGGTGAGTGCTGGCATTCCCAATTGCTCTCAACAGCTAAGCACTGGCCTACGATGATTATCAAAGTTTCGTTGAAAATTCTTCGAATTCCATGGTTCTTTAAGTCCTCCTCCATATGCGACCGATCTTTCCCTCTGAGACTCTGTGGAAGATTAAGAGAAGCAAGCGATCAATAAAATATAAGAATTCATGGGCTAATTTAGCTTGGATGTACACGACACTGTTGGTCAGCTTGACAAGCACTGCGGAAAGTGGCAATCAATCAATCTCAGGACCAGGCACATGTTGTGCAACAGCATGCGAAGGATGCAACATTGATCTTGAGTACGAGCACTGTATAAGATCTAGTCGACCCCTTGAATACATCAGAGATCTGGCGAAAGCGTCTTTCCTTCCCTACCAGGTGGATTGAGGACTCTTTGTTGCACACTTGCAACTGTGAACCAAATTGCCCATTTTCTAAATGGACGGCTTCAGGAAACGTAAAAAAATTCCAGTCCGCTGCTCATGTATCTCCTAGCCTGGTGTTCTGCAATTTCGTCGATGATTCTGGTGCTGGTGCCTTTATTCACGTATTTTCAGAGGTATTTCATCGATTTGATGAGATTGCAATATTCTACGCGCTTTGTACAGTCTTGACAACAGAGGTGAATATGCAAGCACCCAACGTTTGTCCATTTCACATGTGTATAGTTTCTGAATTCCAGCCACCTTCAGTTGATCGTCTCCTAAAGACATCCATCGTCGCCTGTTACTGTTGGCTGCAAATACTGGAGGACATCGCTTAGAGCAGCCATTCCCAATCTGTGGTCAGCGGACCCCTGGTAGCACTTTTTACTTTCTGAAAAGTTTTAAAGTTAGTTAAATTCAAGATGACAGTCGGCAATCGGCTCATTCTCCTATATTTCGTTTGTATTCTGTTGATATGAAGAGTTTTTGTTGTAATGCTTGCTTACGAGCTTGCTGGGGGTATTTGGTTTTGTATCCGGAATTTGCTGTAAGCGATATTTGAACCGTTATGAATATATTCGTCCTCATCATCATCATCATCTTCTGAGTAGCAAGGGTCACGGGGGTAAGCCACTCATGAGAGATCTCCAGGCAACTCGATCCACCGTCATCAACTCTAACTTATCAGGAGGTATGCCAAAGCGTAACCAGGCGAGTTGACTCGGTCCAACAATCTCGTCCTGGCGGTCGCCTATCTGATGGAATCGCATTCAACTCCCGCCTCGGAAGTCGTTATGAAGGGTACATACATATGTACCACGTGACCGAAGCATAGCCATCTCCATTCGAAGAAGCAGCTCCTCAATGTTGAGTTTCTCGCGCACTGTCGTGTTTCTCACCCTATCCCGGCGAGTAATTCCCACAACAGCACGGAGAAATCTCATCTCAGCAGCTTGTATTAGCGATCTTATTCTTTCGTTGATTACCCAAATTTCATGACCATAGGTGAGAGTTCGAACAAGTACTTAGGTGAAAGCCGCTTACTTGGCTCTGCCTTCCTGAACCCCTGCTAAAATTGACCCAGTTTGACCAAACAGAGAAGCTCAGCATTACTCCTCCCATCACTCGTGGAAAAACCCCGAGATGCCTAAACTTCTCCACCTTCTTCAAAATACCATAACCTCCGATTTGACGTTAACCTTCATTCCAGCATCAGCTCATAGGGCCTCAAACCTATGCCCTGGAGTTCCTCTCTGGGAAGATGTGAGGATAACTAATGACTTACCCCCAACTCTGCCAATGTGGAACTTTTTTCGCCTCGGCTGCGCTGCAACATCCAGTCCATGTATGCATTCCAAAAGGAGAGGTGACAAGACGCGCCCTTGGCGAAGTCCAACGCCCACGGTGAATGGTGCTGATTTAGCACCGTTAACCCGAACACAGCTGCTACAGTTTGTGCATAGAGACTGAATAGCCCTCAGAGGTGTACCATCAATCTCGTACTCCTGCAGAACACTCCAGAGTTTACCTCGAGAAACTCGGGTTTATGCCTTTTCCAAATCCACAAAACAACTGTAAATGGACATGTCATACTCCCAAGCTTTCTCACCATTCTTAGAGTGAAAAGCTGGTCGGTTGTACTTCTACCAGAACGAAGCTGGTCACCCTCCATTCTGTGCTCGACCATAGCTCTAGAACGCGCTTCCAACATCTTAGCGTAGACTTTCCCGAGGAGACTTAGAAGAGTGCTACCAATTCAACTACCAACCAGTGGAACAGCATGTTTATAGATCTGTACTTCATTGATCAGTTTGATCACGAACAGCTCTCGTAGTTCGATGCAGTGTTGCCTGGTAGGCTTCTTGCTTTGCTGCCTGTGCCTGCCTGCACTTGTTGTCAAACCATGGGTTTTTCCTTCTGAAACCCAGCACATTAGTGGCAGCTTTGACGGCCTTTTCTTTGATTGCTTGCGCAGGCGGCGACTAACTTAGGGCGAAAGGTGGACGGACGACTCGATCGGCAAAAGGTCCTAGCAGTTCGTTGCGATTGTCCTTCTCGACTGGGCTGTCTCTTCGAGTTCTTACCTTGCCTACGACAAGGAAATGATCCGAGTCGATGTTGGCTTCTCGGAACGTTCGGACATGAATGATGTTGAGGAGTGGACACCGCGAGCTGGGTAAAGAGAGGTTCCGCTCCGTAATAATGTCCACTAGCCTCAGTCCGTTTTCGAACGTGGTGTCATGCAGGCTGTGCTTACCTGTGCCTCTAGCAAAGATGTTCTCTTTACCCAACTTAGCGTTAACATCTCCTAGAACGATTTTGGTAGCTGGGGCATTGATCGTAAATCATTTTTGCTATGCTCATCTTTGTCCTCCGTGGGGGCGCAGATTAGGCTTATGTTCCCGAATTTAGCCTTGATGCGGATTGTTATGAGGCGCTCGCTCATGTATTTAAAACTTCAGACTTTTTGCCTAAATCTGCCTCGAGCAACAAATCCACATCCAAATAACCGCTGCCTTAGCTGTCTGTAGCAATCGCCGTTGTAGAAGTCGCGGTGTTTTATCATCTTTTTGCCCGGCCCATCCCACCGCACCTCCTGGATGGCGGAGATTTCTGCCTTATAGGGCCTCCGCGAGTTCATCGACCTTACATTCCACGTGCAGAATCGAAAGTCATTGTTATTCTTCCGTTTGATGGGGTGGTCGTCAACAATAAATTCTTCCCTATCCGAGGCAGGCTACGTTTGGAGTCCTCTTCTTAATTTTTTGTTCAAGAGGGTCTACCTCTTTCAATGCGTTTTACTTTATTGAAACGACAAATCCCACCAAATCCTACCAAGGATGTACACGATCATGTCACATTGTCATTTTTGAGTGCTTGTGCCAGAAATTATCCTGCACAAGCTTGGTGGGATTTTTTATTTTAGTTTTTTTTCCGAACAATGTCCTTGTGAACGGTTTTTGTGTGAACAGATGAAATGTTGTGGCGGCCGTGGCGTTGTGGGTGTGTGCGTCGACCACTACGCAACTGAATCTCGCTGCATGGGTTCGATTCACGGCCAAAAATAATTTTCACAGCGCCACCTCTTTTGATGGAGCTGGCAATGGTGGAAAAGGAATAACTGTCTAGAAAAAAGCTTCTCAAAACTTGGCCATTTGGAGTCGGCATAAAACTGTAGGACCCTTCCACTCGTGAGAGAACAATAGCACGCACAACACGAGTGGTTACTGAGAAGCTAGGTCCTGGCCCTCTACGGCCTGCAGAGGCACCCATATTATTATAATTGTAGATGAAATGATGAAGACGTTTAAAAATGCAATAGAAGCTGTTTGGGCGAACTAAAATTCTAAGAATTATGCTTTAGAATGCGCCCTTAAGACCTTGGCGCCCTGTACATTTGCACATATGGTGGGTGCGGCCCTGGTTACCTGTGTAGACCTGCACATATAGGCTTCCACAATGTTCCAAATGTCTGGTTACGAATGTGGCCGACATTGTTGCTAGGTAATCCTGGAGTCTGTCCAATCGTTTTTCTTCACCTCTCGTAGTCTTGGAAGACCGGCTGTGTAGTCCAAGAGTTTCGCCTGCATCACGGTCCACACGCATCCACAAAGCTCCAGTCTTGACAGTGGAGCTACTCTGAATCTAGGACCAGCAAATAAACCTTAGCCCCATATGCTTTCACAGAAGCATCACTACGTCCCTCCCTCCTTCTGTGTTTTACTTCCATGTCGTGTCCATCGAGGCACTTGGAGATTTTCCAAGTTCTTCAGCTCATCACGGATGGCTGTCCTAGAAAGGATTCATCGCATCCCAATTGACTTCGCCACATTCGGTGCATCATTATCTTGCAGCTATCCATCCGGCTCGAAGGACGAACCAGCAAGCCACAGTTCGCTTGTGCAGTCCGTAAGTGGGCAATCAATTGCATTGTTTACGGAATAATAAAACGCACCCTGTTATAAACATTATTGCAATTGTCGACGAAAAGAGTAATCGGAACACTAATCCGAAAGGACTCCTGGAGTAGAACCGCGACTGTCAGTTACAGCAGGATGCAACCAGCGGACCCGCTCGAGCTACCGTTTGTGGATTACATGCAAGACGTGCATCGGATGTTAGACCTCCAACCGATCACGCCTAACAACAGAAAGTACCATTTCCACCTTTGGGAAGTGCTTCAGTGTCTCATCCTTAAAGCTTCTTTACCACACGCATACGACAAACCACATATTCGGCCATGTCTCTGATACACCGACCTCAAGTGGATTGAGTCGAATTCTTTGACTCCGTCTTCAGTGCAAGCATTCCAATAAGTCACCACTTCAACCCGTCGACTCACCCTGGGTTGTGCTTCAATCATAATTTCATTTCGAGATTGCTTGAACATCTCCCATTGAGTTTGGCAATATACAGCGGCCTTGACTGATATCCCAGTCCACCCACTCCAGGCACCTTCACCCACTATTCATTTTTAATTAAATACCTCGCCGTTGGTGTCTGGAGCAGCAGCATCAGACGAGGGCACCGGATACACCATCATCTCACGTGGGCAGTGGGTGGGAACCGGTAAAGAGATACCTTTCAAAGCGCCAAGCACTAGGTAGCCAGGTAATAAATTTCAACACGAAATTTAATTAAAATTTTCATTTCTAAGATAATACTCATTCCCGACACGAGGTGGGAGGTGTCAGAGTCAGAATCAGCGCTCCCCTGGCTGGCTTCCTCTGCGTCACACCTAGCGGCGGCGGCGAGTGACAAGGAATTCCGCTGGAACTACTTCAATACTCGATTATTACAGCAGAGAGGGCGGGCGGCGCAGCGGGGACGTGTCCCTCCGCCCATGTGCACATGTACCGTCATTATTGTTTCCTTCGTTTCATATTTCTTTACAGGATTCTTCCTGTCACCCACCACGGTGTGACGGCAGTGACGGGAGTCGGGGTGTCGGGTGAGAGTCCTAGTTTGTGGCGAGAACAAAATCTCTACCCCGCCGCACCCGCTCTGAGCCGGAATGCGATACACCGGCACTGAGCGAGACGAGCAAAATGAACCTTAAGACGAGCTGATGGGTGCCCGCCCTCGTCACTACGCTGGAAATATCAAATTAATAACTTTCCTTGTTTTCGGGACAATAGGACACCGTGAGCCTGCGGTCACCCACCGCCCATATGGCAAACACGGGGGATCGTTAATTTATGAAAATTAATTAAAGTGTGTCCTGCAGCAGTGTGAGGAGCTGAGCTCTTCTCCGTCACCTCGCCCGAAGACATATCCGTTGCCTATGCGAGGCATTTTGTTGACAAAAACACCCCCTTTCGGGATTGTTCATCCTCCGCTGCGCCTGGAGGGATGGTTGGTAGGCTCAGGAATCATGTTTTCACGGTGTTTTTTGTCTTTATCAAGGCGAGGTGACATGATGACACGCAGCTTGTCTTCGCCCAAGTGTCTTGTGAACGGACGCCAGGACGCTAGCACTTAAGACTGCGTTCAATGTCCCACTAATGCATCTTGAGTCTTCACGTGAGAAGCTCCTATGGCGGGCTCACAAAGATTTTTGCTCGTTGAAGCAGCCATCTTGTCGGATGTAAGTGGGACTGCCGGCTACAGGTCCAATTGCGAGGCGATACCTAATTGACACGACCATGTTACGAACGTAAACAAGTATTGGAACTGATTTGGACATAGTACAGTGGGTGTGAAAAGTTCCTTTTCATTTCATTATTTATTTTTTAAATTGTTAATGTGGGTGGCACTACAGCCCGTAGAGTGCCAGCACCCAGCTTCTCAGCAACCACTCGTGGTGCTCGTGTGCTTCTAATAAGTCTTGCATTTGATATGGTAATAAACTAGGCACAAGGAATTAACTTTAAACAAGCATGCTTCTCCCACGGACAACTATCGGTCATATTCACGTGTAGTTAAGTTATTGGTTAGGCATTTAGGCACAGGGTCAATTAGTAGGCACAGTAGGTCCGCTAGTAATATATTACTATCCAGAGCTGCAGTGTATATCGTTCGCTTCGCATGTGTTCACTTTAAGCACATTAAAGAACATGCCATATTAAAATAGCGACCACCTCAAGTGCAGAGCTGATACTTCGGCTGGGTTGCTGTTATAAGTAATATCCCTCCAGTAGTTGGTAGATGTTAGTTACTGAATTTCTATGATCCAATTGGCAGTCTCCTGCTATAACTTAATTCGAGCGGTTTGCTAAGAGATGGCGTAACTTGTATTATTCCATTGGAACATGCGTTGGAAAGCTACTGTTATTGTACGTCATTTCAGTCAGTTCAGTGTCACTCATTGGAAGCGTAAGCAACAATACTTTTTTCACTCAAATATGTCGAACTTTGTGCCTGTGCCTGTGTGTTTTTGCGGGGAGTTCTTCTTCATTACTTTAATATGAAGAAAACTGCTGCCGAAAGTCATCGTATTTTGGTGGAAGCTTATGGTGAACATGCGCTAGTTGAGCAAACATGCCAAAAGGTGATGAAAGGTGGTGATTTTGGCTTGGCCAACCAGGCAATTCAAGGGCAAGCCGAATATCAAATAAAATATCAAAAAAATAATGCTCTGTATTCGCAGTGGAATCAGAATGGAGTGCTGTTTTAACCGGGAGAAACCATCAATGGACAACGCTAACTAACACAATTAATCCGTTAACGTAATAACGTTCCATCATGACAACGCTCGGCCCCACGTTCCCATTATTCCAGTTAAGAACTAATAAGTGATTTTTTAAAAGCTATAGGAAAGTTTTTCAAAAAAAAGCACAGAAAAATGCATGAAATCTTTATTTGAATCGATAGTACGGTCCATATAATTTAATGTTTGAAGATTATTTCATGCAAATGTTGAACTTGACTGCCCCTCAAATGGTCCATCCGCTTAGTCCAATTTTGGCATACTCCTTCCAACATTTCGGCCGGTATCTCACGAATAAATGCTTCAATGTTGTCTTTCAATGCGTCAATTGAAGCGGGCTTGTCTGTATAGACATGAGCTTTAACATAGCCCCACAAAAAATAGTCTAAAGGCACGATCTAGGCGGCCAATTGACCGGTCCCCAACGTGAAATAAAATGTTCACCGAACTCGCCTCTCAATAAGTCCATTGTTGCGCGTGCTGTGTGGCATGCAAGTCAAGCTCTTGCATTTTGGGCAAAAAAAAGTTGGATATCATCTCACGGTAGCGCTCACCATTCACAGTTACGTTACGATTCGCATCATCTTTGAAGAAGGACAGTCCAATGATGCCACCAGCCCATAAACCGCACCAAACTGTGACTTGTTCTGGGTGCATTGGTAGCTCTTGCAATGCTCGACAATTCTGCTTATTTACGTACCCATTGAGCCAAGAATGAGCTTCGATTAAACTGACCGTAAAATGGAAGAAGCGCGCGATGAACTTTCTTAACAGAGCACGCATTTTGATAGCAAAATTCAATAATTTGCAAGCGTTGTTCGTTTGTAAGACGATTCATGGTTAAATTATAGACCAAACTGAAGATGTTTGACAGTGAAACAGAACACGAAACGTGCGTCAGCTGTTTAAACCAGTGTTGCCAAAAAGATAATAGCTAAAAAAACCACCCTTTATTTGGACAACTGTGGATGGGAAGTTTTACCCCACCCGCCTTATAGCCCAGACCGGTCGATGCAGAACGCTTTCACTGAAATACGGTTCACATCAGAGCAGAATATCAAAGATTGGCGCAGTTCTTTTGCAGTGGAATCCACAAATTGCCAAAAAGATGGGAAAAAGTCATAGCTTCAGATGGACAATACTTTGAACAATACTATTGTAATTTCTTAAATAAACATTCTAATTTTGAAAAAAAAAAACCGCACGAATTAAAATATTTGCCCAATAATATGTGCAGCGCTACAATCTGTAGAGAGCCAGGACCTAGCTCTACTTGTACCATGCCGAGGTGGGGCCGTGAACATTATGTCCTTGGTTCTATGGTATTTGAGTGTAGTCTTTGAGTCCGCCCAACATTACGTTGGTATAGACAGCAACCACAAATTGTAACGTTGCCCTCCATTGAGATCCAAAGAGCTGTTAGCTTTTTGAATATGACTTTTGACCTTTAATCGTAGGTACGTGATGGAGGCATGTGAAGTGGTAGATGCATATGAAAAAAACTGAAGCCAGTCTGCACACTCTAATGGAAGCCAACGCGCCCCCGGCAGCAGCAACAGCTAATCCGTTGGCAGGACTCCAGGGAAGATTGGTAAGGACCCATGCATGATCTACTGAACAACTTTGATCTACTCGATTCGATCATACGAAAATTAACCCCAATTTTGTGATACGGATTCGCTTTCGAGACTAAGAGATACCAGCCAACCAAGGCTACTGTGTAAATATTTACCTGTGATCACGAGGTGTACAGGATTGGTGGATCATACATTTTACAGTCATCAAATCACCGTTGGCGCTTAGTAGCTCTCGTTACATAGTCAAGTCAGTCAGTTTGACAAGACTAACTCAACCATCCAATTTAAGATCAAAACAGCTGTTTTTCAGGTTAACTATATCCAATTTTGTGATTTCATGCAAATCAGTCGACGCAGTTCTTTCACGAGTGGAAGGGTCCTACAGTCTTATGTCGACTCTCAACGCCAAGTTTGAGAAGCTTTTTTCTAGACAGTTACTACTAGACACTGGATTAAATGCATTGACACATTCTGCTCAGTCTCGCCATCTAGTGATGATGCACATTTTCGCCATTAACTGCAGGGACCTCAAGGAAAATTCAGACAATGGGCGCCGTTTTGTGTCATATTCGCCTATTTCGACACTGTTTCGAGTTCGATTATTTTTTGTATTCACTTGTGCAAAGTTCCGTCTATCTATCATGTCTCTCGCTGCAAATTAAGACATTTAAGTCTTAGTTTATTTTCCGAGGCGTTCCTCTTTATTCGGACACAAACTTAAAACTGAACTACAAAAATGGTAATCCATCACAGTGGAGCATCACAGTCTAACCCCGTGAATGTTGCAGCTGATGCTCCCGCGGCGGATGTTCCCACAGGTGGTGTTGTCTTAGGTCTAGCAAAATCCTATGCTACTTCTAGCTGCTACGTGATGGAATGCAGTCGATGGAATGCAGCATGTGGCTGTTTGTTCGATGCCAGACGCAGCGTCAGCAAAAGTTGGTGTGGAATTGGTTTGGGAATGATAATAAATCACTCTCCACAATGATTGTATAATTATTCCGTAACTTGCATAGCTGACAATCCTGGAAGAACGTACGACGGAAACGTGTTATATTGTCGAACACGCGATAAAAGAAAACATTTTAAATAGACCAAACGTGTCAAGACGAGTCTTCATATTGCAGGCTTGCGAAAGAAAGGCCCACGCCAACACCTTCTATCAGCGGCAAGTATTGGTTGCTTCCAAATACAAACATGGATTTACTTCAAGCTTGTTGTTGGTTATTTTGGCACTTTCTAGCATCTTTGCACGCATAGTTTAAGGTTTTTATGTTGCTATCCGGTCTCTAGTTATTACTCTTTGAATATTGCCAGTGACTCGAAAGAGATGGAGCCGTGATCGATACTTGTGCTTGTACCGGCCGGGGATCGAACCCCGGCAGCGAGTTTCAGTGGCGTAGGGGTCGACGCACATAACCACTGTGCCACAAATTGTTGCCAAGTGATATATTTTTAATCATTTCTCGATCCCAGCCTGGGATGATGTCAGAGATGAGAGAAAGTCAGATGAGTCTGGCATATCCAAATCTCCCAAGGCACGCTCGAAGGTTCACAGAAAGACTGGTCTAATCCATGCTCACCCACATTTCACACTATCGTCGAAATCTTCACATTCAGTCAGTATTCAACCGAATTCGGACACAAATTTGCAACCAAACCAGCACCCCGTCGAGTCACACCAGAGCCACCGTCGCCGCAACAGCCGCATAACGTCATAATCAATTTTGCAGATTGACTCTCAATTCAATCACACCCTCTGCACTGCAACGCTGTCGCCGCCGCGCCGCTCGTTCCACGCCCACACGATGATGGTACGCAATTATTTCGAGTAGCTCTCGTCTGCTCCGGCCACCCCCGGCATCAATATTTGAACGCAATAAAACAATTACATATCCATGGCAACTGAGTTGAAGCCGCAAATTGCATATCTAATTTTGGAAAGACTGCCAGTGCAGCTGCAGCATGGGGTGGGGAGGTTGCAAGTTGCAACTTAAGGTTGTGGTCGATTGGCGGCGCAGCAAGGACGACACAGCGCTCCCCTCACCGGTAACCTAACTCAACCTAATTGTTTTAATAATTAACCCTAATACTCGGGTACAACAATTTGCAATTACCGAAAATGATGTTCATTGTCTCTTTGAGAATATTCCGTTATGGTTAATTAATTATTGCCGGAGAGGAGAGCACTTGTGTGCGGCTGTTGTACGCCGGGGAGGGAGAGGGAGAGGGCGACAGAGAGCGCTACAGGAGGACGGAAGCATGCACTCGAGGATGGGTAATTCGCATTAGAGCCTACCGAATTCCGGTTGAGGGTTTCCAACGCCAGGCGGAATGCACTACAGCGCTCGAGTTGATGATCATGTGAACGAGACAGAGCCAACAAGGATGACAACGCACAGAATGGTTGCGGCACAGCCACCGATGATAATGATGATGATGACACTATTCAATGAAATTGCCGCCAAGACACCTATGCGACGACGAACAATCTACATTCTGCCGCTGCCGCCGTAGCCCCGCTGACGAGTTCGGACGGACGAGCCCATGCGGATGCGAGGCCTAGTGAGCGCCGAGGTCATGTCTCCATCATCAGCAACTGATGCTGCTGCTGCTGGTGTTTTGATGTCGACGTCGTAGTCGTCGTAGTTGCCGTCACCCCGTCTCCTCGCTGCTGATACCAGTAAAAGCCATTTAATTAAGTCTGAATCATGTAGCCCTGCACAGCGGCTGTGTAGTCGGGTAGATGGCCAGAGGAGTCGAGGGGGAGAGCGAGAGCGAGATAGAGAGACGCACGGGATCTGGAAGCAGTCATCCAATTTGATGTATCAAAGTTGGATGTGCACGATGCTCTCTAACCTGATGAAACCGAATTGAGCTCCTTATGTTTTCGGGAGGCACTAACCACCGCCGCGCCGCGCTTGCTGCAGCCTATCTGCCTCCCGGTGCACAGCCGAGCCCCAGAACCGGGACTGGGATCGGTACCGGTGACGGTACCAGGACCGGGGCCATATCCATCAATAATGCAATGCAATCCACATTTGTGCTCGCGCGCTCATAACATGCCTCCACTGCTGCAGCTGGAGGCTGGAAGGACTACTGCTGCTGGTGGAGCAGCACTCGACTCGACTCCGCTCTCTCTCCCTCTCCCCGCCGCTCACAGACAGGGGGCAATATTAATACCTAATGGCATCCAGCCAGGTGAGGAGCTGCTGCAGACGGATAGGCAGGTATACCGTGCATGAATGGCTGCGAAGGATGCATGCGTGCGTGCGTGCTTCCTGTGAGATAATTACGTAAAATATTCCATGCACCTAATAACTTTGGTTTTAATTCACTAATAATGCAATAACTAAGGCCTGGGTCCTTGCCAATCTTCTCTGGAGCTCTTCGAACGGATTTGCTGTTGCTGCTGCTGGGTGCGCGTTGGCTTCCATTAGAGTGTGCAGACTGGCTGATTGGTTTGAGCGTGTGTGCGTGCGTTATATACAGAATGCAGAAGCTCCATCAATCCAAGCATCATCAACGTCATCATCGTCATCAACTGATGCTGGTGCTGGTGGTGGTTGAGCTGCAGCTGCAGCCGAGCTGTAGTCGAGGATGCGAAGGATATGCGAGTCCCGGGGAGTGTAGCATGCCCGACGAGAGAGTGGGAATTTGTGCGTGTAGATGATTCGCATAAGTTTAGGGAAATGTGTACAACGATAATTACATTATTGTGATGTGCATACACCCTGTGCTGATGCACCGGCAACAAGGGGGGAGGGGCTGGTGGCAAAGACTGCCAGCCGCACAACGAAAATCCATCTCCAGAAGCAGGTGGATCGGCTGTATGCGGTAATTGGCAGTGCGGGTTAATTGGGAATTTTGGTTATAGATGCTTTGAATTGCAGATGCTAGATGAGGGCAAATGAGGTAGAATCCATCCACTCACACGCACACACGGGGAGTCCTGCGGATGCGGACATACGCAACTTCCCCCAGGAAAATTGGAAATTCTTTTTGTGCTCGACTAATGATGGCACAGGATGATGACGGCGACGACGACGACGACGACGACGAGGAGGAGGAGGAGGAGGAGGAGGAGGTGGAGGAGTAGCAAAGCCTCTAGCTGCCTCCGGAACAAGTCCGATGCTTGCGTGTGGTGGGCAACTGAACGGATTTGAGTGAGCACACAGTTCTGGAGGATTAACTCTCGGTAGGTCCGCAATGAAAATCCGAGATTACAACGCCAGGCCGAAGTCAAGGTATTTATGATAATGGCTGCTTGCTGTGAGGATGGCCATGAATGTTTAATTGGTTCGCCCCGGCTTAGAGCTGTGAGGGGGATGCGGTACTTCTGAATGGCAGGCACAGCTCTGAGCGCGATAAAGTGCATCATGTTGGATTTTGCGGTGGGGGAGGGTGTGGGGTCTCATAGCAAATTGGTTGAAATTTTGGTTAATTTAGATTTTTTTTTACCGGCACTCGAACTTCCGGCTTGTGGTCTACAGCGCAGGGGGTAGAGTCTCGAGCGGATGATGATAGGCCGTGCTTTTTGTGTGCGCACTGAGTTCCTGAAGCCTGACATTTGACAAAGCAATCCCTCCCGGAGGACATGGGTGGTGGTACAGAACTGGATAGTCTCAAGCCTCGATGGGATGACCAGTCAGCCAGCGTTACCAGCGCCACCCCATAAGTGATGTTTATTGTGTCCGCCAGCTAATGTCATCCGAGTTAACAAGCCTCAACGTGTCGGCTTGCAGTGGGCAGTTGATGAGGGGACTTTTAATACTGAACCGAATGAACAGACTGAACTGACTGAACTGACTGAACTGACTGAAATGACTGAACTGACTGAACTGCCTGAATTGACTGAATTGACTGAAATGACTGAACTGACTGAACTGCCTGAATTGACTGAATTGACTGAATAGACTGAACTGACTGAACTGACTGAACTGACTGAACTGACTGAACTGACTGAACTGACTGAACTGACTGAACTGACTGAACTGACTGAACTGACTGAACTGACTGAACTGACTGAACTGACTGAACTGACTGAACTGACTGAACTGACTGAACTGACTGAACTGACTGAACTGACTGAACTGACTGAACTGACTGAACTGACTGACCTGACTGACCTGACTGAAATGACAAAACTGACTGAACTGACTGAACTGATTGAACTGACTGAACTGACTGAACTGACTGAACTGACTGAACAAACAAAAAACAGTAGCTTGCAGTAGCAGTGATTTAATGAAAAAACGGTTGCTTTCCCCCATTTGTCATCATAACAGGTCACAGCCTGTTGTGAAGGAAATATTCAGGTTTCCTCAAGTTTCTTACATGCTCTCTCCCCAGCCAACTATTGAAAAGCTCACTACGGGTCAGTAAAATGCTCCCAGATTCGGATAATTTTTCTTTTGTTTCCACGACACTCGACCAGCTGTTGGTCATTCCGGATGTCCTCCCATCCTCGCTGAACTCGGAAAACATTTAGTTTCACATTTTGTCCTTAAGAGATGCGAATTCGATTATCATAACTTTCTGACTCAAAACACACTCACGTGGTCAAGCGTATGTGGCCATGTGTCACCATCTTCGGCGCCGCAGGAGTGGCAAGCGGTCACGGCCCCGTCCGACTTACTTCCTGTGTCCTGTGAAAAATTCAAACAAACAAGTTTTTTGTTTTCTTAATTTTATTTGAATTTGAATCTGTCTCGCATCGCTTAACATATTTTTAATAAAAGACACAACAACCGCCGAGGGAGACTGACCATACGGTGTGAAAACCGTAAAGGACTCGACCGTAAAGGGAATCCCTTTTTTTTGCGGACAAACCTGACAGCTGACTGGCGACAAGTTGAAAACGATTCTCCGAGTGTCCTCGGTGGCAGGAGAAAGTTGCGTCCAATCGGGAATTCGCGTGGAAAAGGATGCACATTTTTTTTAGAATTCTCGCAGAGTCGGAAGTGGTCAGTGGACACTGGGGTGAGTGCGTTAGGTCGATCCGTAGACATCACTGGATTACCTACTCAGTGCCTCGATGTGGAAGCTGATTGGCACTGCCACTCGATCTGTTATCAGATCGTACTTGTCACGCTCGCCATTGTCTCGCGCTTCCTGTGACACTTGTTCTCCTAAGGCTTCATTTCAATCTCGTTATCAGCTTAGCCACTCACCCAGGACCCCAAGCCAAGCCAACACCACCACGGCGCCTGTCCATGGTGTCCTGGTCCCTGGTTCATTTCCAAAAATCCATTGTCGCTATTAATATTTGATCACCACCCGTAGACGTAATTCTCCCAAACTAATCACTTAGTTCCACTGTCTTGGGATGGGCGTCAGTGCATGGGGATGAGCCAGAAACGCCAAGGAGGAACAGCAACGCGTTGAATCAGCAGCAACTGTAGCATCATCACGAGCAGGACCGGGAACAAGAACACCAGCAGCAGCGAGAGTACACACAGCACACGGGTGAATTGTGGACGAATCTAATCTCTACACATTCGTTACGAATGTCAGACAACGAGTTCGCATTAGCATTCATCTGCTGTGCGGTTGGGTGCGATGAATGCGGGCGTTTGCCTGAAGGGGTGGTTGCCTTATTTGCTCTCTCTCGCTCTCTCGCTCGGTCTCTGTTCCAGTGCCTTCCAGAGCGACGGAACTGCCTTGAACACTTAGGCTTATTATGAGAATCAGCATCAGAGAGGGGATTGGTACTCTTCACCAGCCACTGACAAGAACGATGACAATGATGCCACTGATGATGGTACCACCAACACGAATCGCAGTCTCGTCTGCATGCTCTAGCCCCGCACCCACCGCCCACCCGGTCTGCCCCCGCTGACGAATTCTGAAATTCTATGATGCCATCAAAAAGCACAACACAAAACATGACATCACATCCCAACCCCGGGTTAAGTGTTTCATCTTGGAATGTACACCGACTGCCGAGTGTTCCGTGTGCCATTATCATATTCCGGCAGCGGGTGTCGGCGGGATAGTGGAAGCGAACAATAAAACGGATTTTTTCCCATCGTTCCGTGATGCTGCGACTCTGGGCTGCTGTGCTTGGGGGTGGTTGGGTTGTCGGCAGTGGCAGTCTGTTCTTCATCGGATATGAATAACGGTGTCTGTTATGTGGCTGTTACAACAGCACATTTCTAATTCCCGTAATACGAGAATTCAATGTATTCGCAATATATCTATTCAGGAGCCTGGGGTGGGTGACTGGTGGAACGATGTGCAGCGCATCCAAAGACAACCTCATCCGCCCACCACTCGTTGTTGCCACGGCCAACGTTCGCTCTCATAATCATGACGGGGAACGAGATTGCCACTTATGATGATTGACATTCGTAATCCTGTTAATGGGCTATAAAATACGGCAAATTATGCTGGTCGTCGATTCCAGGCAACCCTCCTCTTGGTGGCGCTGAGTTGAACGGCTGTCTCTCTGTCTGCCTGTCTGTCTGTCGGTGTGTGGGTCTGTCAGGGTCTTGTGTTCGCTTGGTTTTTGTGCGACGCCACTTGTCGCACTGAACTTTGCCGTTGAGACTCTGGCATCACGCCTGCCTGACACTCACAATAGAATTTTATTAACCTAATGGACGGGTAAATGGCGTTACAGTTACCCCAGTACGTGTGTACTCTGTGCAGTTAATTCATTTTTGTTTCGCTTCCCGGCGAGGGGGTGGCACTCGAAGCGAACTATTGAAGAGGCCTGCGAGTGTGTACACGGGAACGCGCCGACATTGACGAGCCCCATCGGGTCGGTGGTGTGCTGTGCGGCGTGCCCAGTTGATTAGGGGAATTTTGGTTGTTTTCGAATCTAAGTGACAGTTGGTCAGCTGTCATAGATTTTCCAACGATGTGTCGCTTGGGTTTTAGCAGCGTTCAACTGGAAACGGCTGGAGTTTTGAAAGGAGACTCTTTTAGACGCGGCTTGTTGGTGTTTCTTGACAAACGTCCAAAATTGGTGGTACACTCGTATGTGAGTGCAATCATACCCTGGGTCTGGGTCCCACCAATACATTGTACAGTGCCATCTCGATAATGTGAACTAATTAAAACATGACCAGTTCACAATGAAGGGAGATTCACATGATCGAATAGAACACAAAAACAACACTTCTCTTTGTAAAAAAAAATTCATTAAACAAAAAGGTTTTAATTTGTGAGTCCCACTCGCATTGATGGTCGTAAAATAAACGCCTTTGGACAACGCAAGAGTTTTCCCCGGAAGAAGTTTCCAATAAGAACCGTCTTATCGGCATTATAAACATGTTCGGGAGCAAGAGAATTTTCCCTGAAGTACGCTTGCAATTCTTCCATGAAGAGCTTTACATCTTTACAGCTTTACCCCTCTTATTTTTAATATTCGTACTCCATGACGTTCTCGTCTCTAAATTTTTGAAGCCAGCCGTTACCGGTTCCTTAAACTGACTGCAAAAATGGTTGGTTAAACTTCTGAGTAAGTTAGTCGAAATTGACACAATAGACATTTAAAGAGGACAGTTTCGATTGGATGCATCTCTGAGGATCTTAAGATTACTGTAGTTTTTGGCAACACACTCCTGCCAGTTTAAAATGTTCTCCTAATTTCAGTTGTTCCTTGATTGTAAGTAACCAGTTGTTGCTTTTGCTTCGAAGGAGCTACAGCTTTATAATTTTGCGGAAGCGATACGTGACCTCCTCACAAACAAGGCACAAAAGAAGGAAACAACATCAAACCGTAAGACCAGAAAAACCGAATGTAAATGAAGGCGCGAGTAACGTACACTGATCTGATCTGGGATAGCGTCATATTAGCTTCTTGCTGTCACCTGTTCCATTTTGAAACCATTAGACCTTGCAAGCAAACGAAAACGAGATAACAACTATTCACATTTTCGAAATGGTCACGAGTTCACATTTTAGAGAAGGTTATGTATTATTTCTTCAAGGGGTTCACATTATCGAGATTCTACTGTACTAATTTTTTACAATAACGGAATATTTAAAAAAAAGTCAAACAAAATGTCTCACACATGTGGTGAATGCCTTTGTCCATCCACTGATGGAGTGGAATATTTGTAATTTTTCTCATTTTTTGGAGGTTTTAACGACGATATCTTCCGCCTGGAGGAAATGTTGGCCTTCAAGCGTGTGTTACGCAAACAGCCAGTGACGGAGTAATTTTGGGGTAACTTCTTACATGAAGAACTGCATTTGGCACAATCCTGTGGCGAGGAAATAGAGAAATCTCTGAACATGGGCCTGCATCGGGCGCCATTGGCAAATCGACGTTCTTGAATTTTATGCGATCTATGAGCTCTGCAGTGTAAGAATTTTGAAGGTTAGGCTAGGTTCGGTTGAGGTGATTACCACGACTGTAGCAGTTGTGGCCCACTTGGGTCCCTTGTGATATCACTACCCGGTGCTTTACACCGGCTCTTCCTTAGTTCAAAGTTACTTAACTAACACCCGGAAACTGCCGAATGGTATCCTAATGGCCTATTTCAATGATGAATCCACTCCTGTGCCGATTTACAGCCAATTTGATTTCCTGATAAACTTAGCCCGTGTCTTGTATCTTCAAGTGTGACATTTCCCTAGGTTGCTGGAAAAGTAGTTGCCTAGTATATCAATTCTAGTTTTTGCAAGGTCTGGACAAGTGCCGAGGAGGTGAAGCGTAGTTTCTTCTTCCTCTTCGCCTCTACGGCGTCTGCAGAAGTCGTTGTGGGGGGCACCCATTCTCCTGGCGGGCATACCGAGACGGCAGTGGCCGGTAATATTGCCTACAACAGTTCTTATTTCACTACTGTTTAGTTTTAGGAGTGTATTGGCTTTGTTTGGATTTATTGAAGGCCAAATAAGCCTCGAAGTCCTACAAGTGTCTAGTTCCATCCATCTCCGATTAGCTATGTGTTTAGTATTTGAAATGGGGGATATGGGGTGTCCTGATTAATTGCCAGTGGCAGACGCACCTCCATTCTTGCTAACTCGTCGGCCCCTTCGCTGCCTGGACAACCAATATTTCCAGGGACCCATGATAGGGTTAGCTAGCATCTATCCGCTACTTCCCTAACCGCAGAGTTTTACCATCTTCGATTTCTTGATGGAGTATCCAGAGCCTTCATCGCCGCGTGACTATCTATGTAGATGGCGATAGATAGCCTGTTCATCGGTTTCATTGACAGTAAGCGGACAGCCTCTTGGATAGCTTTTACTTCTGCCTGGAATGCCCTGCAATGGTTGGGCAGTCCAAGAGACAGGGTGATGGTAATGCCCGGTGATGACGTGAATACCCCTAGTCCGGTGCCCTCGTCTGTTTTTGGGCCATCTGTGTAGATTTGCAGGTAGCCAGATTTCTTTACTAAATCGTTTGCCCAGTGTTCTCCCTCTGGGATGAGTGTTTTGAACACAAACTCGAATTCTAAAGCTGGCGCTGTATAAGCTGTATGCGTTGGTATTCTCGCATTTCTGATTATCTCTGTGTGACCTGAACTGTATGTTCTGTTCCAGCGATTGCAGTCCAGCTCCCCATAGATGTCCATTGGAAGAAGCTGTAGCATCACCTTAAGAGCATCTGAATTGCTGGAGTTGACCGTAGAGCGCCTGTGGTGCATATGCATGCAACTTCCTGTACCCTGTTAAGTTTTGTGATTTTTTTATTTTTTCCTAATGGCCGGCCACCATACTAATGATCTTTATGTTAGAATCGGATCATCTTAGGCTGGAGACCCCATTTTTTACCAAAGGTTCTGCTGCAGGCGTAGAAAGCTATGTGTGCTTTCTTAACTGGCTGGTTTATGTTTAGCTTACAGCTGAGTTTGGGGAAGTGAAAGTGAAATTGCTGCCACTTGGAGTACCAGACCGTATGTTGAGCTAGTTGCCAGGACTCCGTTTTTGTGGAAGCTATGTACTTGTCAATATTTTGAACAACTCTCGTACTTTATTCAGCAATTTGCAGTAATGGAAGTCCGATGGCTAACTCCGCATCGTTACAGAAGTCAGAAGACATGACCTTTTGAGACACGTCCTGCACGGCTTCTCTGAAGACCGTGAAATCACCTTCTGGTCGATAATTTCCTTAAAATCAGTTTGATTGGCGGAGGAAGCAGCAACCTTCTATCGCCATCAATTCAAACCTGAGCAGACTTAAATCGGCATACACAGCACACTTGCTATGTGCAGTATGGCATTTCCGCCATCAATCTCAATTCATGAAGCAGCAGCAAGAATTGCAAGGCAACTTCAAAAGTCCACAGCTCGTCGCCCTCTGACAACCAGAATGCGACTGATATTTTTCATGAGAGTGCGCGGATTAGCCCACACACAACCCACTTCTAGGAACACTGACACAATTAATGACAACATTTTTATATTCCCACCGAAAAACGGCATGAGAACTGATCCACACTTCAGGACATCGACACAAGTGTGCTGTGTTTGGGCCGCTTAAGGTGCACTTTGGATAAGATCAATCTAATTCTATAATCAACATTGAGTCCTTCAGAAGGGTCCAGTCATGACCAGAAGTAGACTTTTCCATTTGAGCAGAGCACATTCTTCGTCTATTTTTATGCTTGAAAGTATGCCAATAGTTTGAGAAAACGCCGGCGCAGACTGTGGCATAAAGACTCTTAAGAGTCAGCCCCGCTCCTACACCCCTTCTATGCTCCGCCTTACATTTTCGCGTTTATTCGGGGATCACCCTCAAGGCTATGAAATGCACGGACGCCTGTATAAAAACTCTTCAAGACAAGCATCAACGGGCATCGTCACACTCCTTGATTCCCGCATTAATTATGGCTGAGGACTCCATTCTGTTCAACCCCAAGGCGAAACAACCATCTAGTCATTGCGAGTAGACATCTCAAATGCCATGCACCAAGTCGAATCAGGCGAAGTTCCATTTGTGTCGTGGTCGACCCTTGTCGTCGTCGCCGTCTGCTACATGTGTTAAACTTGTGCAACATAAGGTACCACAGGACTAATCAAACAACGTAAACGCACTTAAGTCGAATAGCAAAGCCCTTTGAACGGCGTGCCCCCCACCCCACCCATCAATCACTTCACCGATGATGGGGCTCAACTGAAATAGGCAAAGATTAGCCCGTCATTGGCTGCTCGGATAAAAGCAAATGAAGGACGACGGCAGCGCCAGCGAAACAACAAAAGCACAAAAAAAGAAAAAAAGAAACACTCACAAACGGCCGCCTTTAGGAATTTTAAATCACACCCCTAATGGTGGCTGAGAGCGGTGGCAGCGGATCCGGATGTGCGTGTGTGTGTGTGGGAGTGCATGTGTCGGTTGGCCATTTCATTTTTGCGTGGATACCATTTTACCGTTGTGAATAATTTATATCTTAAAAGGATTTTTTGTGAGTAAGTCCTCAGTAAATGCATATTGAGTGGTGGCATTGTTCTTCGGTGGGGGTAATGTCTTTTTATCTTTATCTCTTCCCCCCGCTTCACTCTGTTCATCTCACACCATTCCGACGAGGCCAGTGGGCCTCATGTTGGTCATGTCCTGCCTGCTATCGGTGGGTGTGTGTGTTCTCCTCAGTGATACGTTTAGAGGGGCACACAACAAGCCGAGGATTACTTAACGTAAGGCGGTCATTAGCGCAAAATTGATAAATCAAGTGGGGTACAAATGTTCGGGGGAACGATGAGACTCTGTATGGGGCATTAGCAGAGAAAGTGCTGCCCTGCTCCCTTTTGAAACGAGAGAGGGTTGGGATGGGATTTTCGAGGGTGGGCAAGGGTTAAACAGCAACGTCTGGGTTTGTTGAGTGAGGTTGTGGGAAGCGTGATACGGCTTCTAATGCGTCCTAGAGTCCTGTAGGCCAAAGACCTCACGAGGACTTGGTATTCGCTCGCTTACAGCTTAAAGATGAGCAGCTTTCAGAAGCTTAGAGGAAGACGACGATATATGCCATGACTAAGTGGCAAGAGTGTCTCCAGTCTTGGACCGTGAGTCCGTCCTAATGTGGGTTTCAGAGGTAGGTTAGGTTAGGTTGAGGTGGCTGACTTCTGCTTGAAAGGGCAGCAGGCACACTTAGACCAAAATTGGCCCATTGTGCTACCACGCGGATCTGTGTATACCTTTAATAAAGCGAAGCAGATGGCTGACACTAATGCTGTCCAGTTCAGGCAGATTATCGAAGTAGTAGGCCTCCAGAATCTGCGAAACCGGGTGTACACAGGTGTACAATGGTTTCTTCCTCATCCTCGTCCCTGCAACTTCTGCAGAAGTCTAGAAAGAGCTAGTCTAGAGGCGTGGATACGAATGGCACAATGCCCTGTTACGACGCCAATGAGGGTTCTAAGATTCGGCCTACTTAAACTTATCAGTTTGAGGGATCGCTTAGGGTCGATCGTAGGCCAGAGTTGCTTGGTTGTGAGGCATCCTGTGCCATTTGTCCATCTGATATTCATTTGAGCTACAGCTTCCAGCCATAGCTGATCGTTTATAGTAGCGATAGGCATGGGGGGTGGGTTTCCACCTGGAGGGAGTACAGAAATTGTGCCTTTGCTAGCGAGTGCGTCCGCTTCGCAATTTTCTGGAATGTTACACTGTCCCGGCACCCACATAAGTTGGATGTTAAAATACTTGACCATCTTGAAGAGATAGGCGGCAAAGGGAATCTTAGACTTACAAGTAACTGAGTTCAGAGATTTGATAGGTGAATGGCTGTCGGAACGGATGATGATATCTGTGTTTGACATCACACAGCACAGAGCTTCCTTAATCGCTATAGTTTCAGCCTGAAAGACGCTACAGTTAATCGGTAATTATAAAAAAAATTTTAGATCCTTGGAATGGACACCAGCACCCACACCTGTATCCATCTTCGACCCATCTGTGCGGATTCACAGAGGTCCATCCACCGTCTGGTGTTAGATGCTGGGTGAGAAGTTTTTCTCGAAGAGGAGTTTAGGTGACATGGGAACCGAAGTTCTTTCCAGTTGTGCAGCGATCTCAGTCTGATCGCCGTATTAGCTGCTGCCTGCCTACCAACTACTTCAATTGGTGGCAGGTTAAAGAGTATGTTTAGAGCTTCGGAGGAGGTAGTCCTTAACGCTCCGCTGATACTTACGCACGCCATCATCACCACTCTGGCGAGTGGTACGAGGTTGATTTTCTTTTCGAGCGCAGTCCATAACATTGCGACACAGCAGTATGGGCAGAACAGGGCTTGTAGTCCTCATTTGCATCCTATGGCCCTATTACAGCAGTAGAGAGCTGTGGAGGTCGGAGACACGTTCGTGGATATTAAGCTTCCACTTCAGTTTCGTGTCTAATGCAAGACCTAAGACTTTGGCGCTATCATTAAACTTTAAGGGGGTCCCGCATAATGAGGGAGGATCAAAGTTAGGCGTTTTGTACTTCCTAGTAAAGAGGACTAGGTCGGTTTTTTCTTGGTTTTGGCGTCAACCGCATTATCTTAGAGAGAGCAGATTGCATATCTCCCGCTATCTTGGCACTTTACTCCTACATCATCAAATTGAAGCTTGTTTGGGAGTGCCCACAGAAGCTTAAAGAGCTGCGCAAGAGTATGTCCTGCTCGATACATGGTTTCACGGGGATAGAAGGCAAAGAGGTGGCCGATTCGCTGGCTGGGAAAGCAGCATCGGGACCTATCATAGGCTCCGAAGCAATCCGCGCTGTAAGAGACGAAAATGACTACAGAAGAAACTGGAAGGTAGGACGAAAATATAAGACCAAGAGATATAACCGAAAGAGGTTTGAGGCATGTATCACGATGAGCACGATCAACCTCCGTCACATAACAGGGCTCGGCAACCTCAGGGAGCACCTAAGGAAGCTAGAGGTGTCAACCGTGTATTTTATTATGTGCAATAGCCGCATTTAAAAGGCAGTGATGGCAGAGTGCGTCAAGTGCACTTTGGGGAGACAGGAATTGGTTGTGAGGGAGTATGTGATAATGGTTTCCACTCCGCAGCAAAATGCCCGGGCTTGGGTCAGCACCCCAGCGGGATTTTGGGAAAACATAATTGGATTCGCATTGTGAGTGATGACGGGATGACATACGTGCAGAACCTGGAGTGTAAACAAAACCCCGATTTCCTAAAATTATTCAAGGAGGAATGCGAGAATTCTCTGTCGAGAAGCGAAAACGAAATAAAGGACCTGCTACAAGCGACTGAAGCGCGGTACGAAAAACGACGAAAATTGCGACGAAAATTTGGATTTGAGAGAATAGACAGAACATTCGGGGAATTCCGCATGGAATTAAAAAAATCGACAAGGTGCTTCATAATGGCCAGGGATAGGTTTTTGCTAACTTTTTTTTTTGGTTAATCGGACGATAGCATCGACTTTATACAAACACGTTTCATGCCCCCTTTTTGTACCGTTTTTGCATTTTTGCCTATATAAACAAAAAAAATGAGGACTGGTAATTTCGGGGCTCGAACATGGCACCCTCTGCGCAGGAGTCGACTAAACAAAATATTATTTCTTGGAAATGCCTCATGTAGTCATTCAATTCGTTTCTCTGGCTGTATGGCATGTGGCATCGTCTTGTTGAAACCACATGTTGGTCACATCCATGTCATGTAATTAAAGCAATAAAAAATGGGTTATCATGTCACTATAGCGAACACCATTAATTGCTACAGCCTGAATAGCCGCATTTTTGAAGGTGTTTCGATAATGCCTCCAGTCCAAGTTCCCACAAGATGTACTTGTTCTTAACAATTACTCGTGGGTTTTCTGAACCCCAAATGTGACAATTTTGGCGATTCACGAAGCCATCAAGGGACCAGAAGCATTGGGCAACAAGCAAAGTCACCCTCGATGTAGTCACCCAGATGTAGTGTTGGCCAGAAAGGAGTTAAGAATCTAGTTTGGAGTTGTCCGTCGTCGACTTAATATCTCGGAGTGTTTTTTTATTTGAAAATTACAAAAAAATCAATTAAACTGCTAAAATGCTTAAAACGGCTTGCAAAATTGAAACACTTTGCATTGACATTTGGACCATTGACATTGTGAACATAGCCTATTAAGTAACCTTAGTAAGGTTTGTAAAAAAATTCTAAAGGAAAAGATTATGAAAATCATTGATACCATAACTTTCCGAATGAACAGTTTGGTTTTAGACACAAGGACAACACTGCCTATCAAGTACAAGGAATCTATAATCATGTTAAAAGTAACCGGTCGATAGGAAAATCGACCGGCATGATTTTACTTGATATTGAAAATGCATTTGACTGTGTTTGCATAATGGATTGATACATAAAATGATGAATCAAAACTTTCCTCCTTATCTGTGCAATGTTATCCTAAATTTTCTGTCTGATCGTCGTTTCCAAGTGCATGTCAATAGTGGTGTATTTAATGTAGTCTACTTGAAGTCTGGAGTACCTCAGGGTTCTGTACTGGGCGCCATTCTCTATAATTTATAATTTATATACCTCAGACCTTCCAGATCTGCCTGAGTGTGGATTAGCTGCTTTTGCTGATGACACAGAAATACTAGAAATGTATTTTAATAAATGGAAGATCCAATTAAACAAGGACAAGCTGCAAGCTATCTTTTTCGCTAGAAAAAGAGAAGCTTGTTGTTTGTCCTCTTCTAATTTTCAGATTAATGGAATAAACGTAAAGTTTCAGAATTCTATTAAACATTTAGGTATCCATCTTGATTCCAAATTAAAATGTCTGGTGTTCAGAGAGAATATCCAAAGTCACTGGAAAATGTATGGATTCTTCAGCCTTTGCTGAAAATCTCCTAGTTAATGATCTGTTTGCAACTACTAGTAAAATGAATGATTAAATATATAAAAAAAATATATAAATAATATAAAAATATATAAAAAATTGATTAACTTGTTTGCTTGTTTATTTATTTATTTTTGTATTTTCATTTTAATTATTTGTTTACTTGTTTATTTATGTGATTATTAATTTATTAATTTATTTATTCGATTGTATTAATTTATTTATTTATTTGTTTATTTATTTATTTATTTTAATTATTACTATTATTATTATTATTATATTTTTTTTAACTTATATTGAAGGTTTTGTCGCATTTCCTTCAAAAGCCATCGTACATTTATAACGAAATAACGCTATCCATCTAAATTCTATTGAACAGCATATCAAGAGATCAAGGAACGAGTAAGCAATGGCTTTAAGGAAAGAGAAAACAAAAATCAAACAATTACATCCTTCGTTACTGGAACGGAAAAAAATTGGATAAAATCAATAAACCCGAGTTCCAGACTTTCATAGGGAAGTCTGGCAAATGACGTTGGAGATTGCGGCCTTGAAGTGCTCCACAAGATCCGAGCTGAAGTTGGTGACGAAAATATTTTTGTTTCCATCGATGAAACGACAGACTCTGCCGTGCTGTGTAACAAATGCAATTGTTGGGCCTTTGCGTGCAAATAGTCGAGGGTTCCTGTTAACGTTCGAAGTTCTGGAGAGATTAAGCACAACAATTATTGCTCAGCTGTTTCAGTGCGGTTGCTGTGTGTTTGTTGTTCGACAAGAGAGCTTGATGCCAAACTCTGTCAGATGCCTTAGAAATATCAAGCGCAACGAGTTTGCTTTCGCCTGCATTGTGCAAGGATTGATTCCACTTTTCGGTGAGAGAGCTATCAGATCACCAGTGGACCTGTTGTTGCCCAAACCATACTGCCGGTCATTAAGAAGCTTCCGCGATTCAAGATATTTCATAGGCCGATGATTTATCTGCGTTTCCATGAGCTTAGAAAGAAGGGACGTAAGTGCTATGGGTCGGTACGAGGTGGGTGATGAAGGTTCGCCCTTTTTAGGGACGGGCTGGACAAATGCGGTTTTCCATCCGCTCGGAAAAAGACCTAAAGAGTAGGATAGATAAAAAAGCTTACGCAGTGGTTTTGCCAGCGCAGAAAAACACCTCTTAAGAAGAATAGGGGGAATGACATGTATGCAAGACAATTGGAACTAAAATATGACTTTTCCATAGAATTCGGAATTAAATGGACTTCATTACCGCTGTGACTATACATAATTTCTGTCTTATATGTGTGCTGCAATCAAAGACAAATGGGTGAACGACAGAAACTGCAAAACATAAAAAAAAAATCGCTGCAGATTCTGTGGAGGGAGTTTTGGTAGGCTTCTTCTACAAATGCAACCACTGTAACCATATCTCATCCTCAGACTCCTAAAGGAAACTGGCTTGGAGTTGATACTTTTGGAATAGATTTGTTCACCCATGAGCAACAAGAGTCCATAACCCTAAGTCCAAATTGGAAGAGAACATATATATGGGTGGCGCCACAGCCCATAGAAGGCCATGCCTAGCTTCTCAGCATCCGCCCGTCTTGTGCGAAATAAATAACTCGTTTGCATAGAATTTGTATAAGCTTATCTTTGTTGTTATTGAGATGAGATGTCACTAAGTGTTAGGTGGGATGTGATATGTTTAGACATAGGACTTAACTCCAATATCTAACTTGCGTGCTTTCACGAGTGGCAGTGCCCTACTTACTGCTTGTGTCCTTTTATGCCGACTCCAAACGGCAGTAATTTGAGAATATTTTTCTAGACAGTTATACTCTTTGAGCATTGTCAGTGGCCCGAAAGAGGTGGTACGGTGAAAAGTGCTCTGCTCGAACCAGGAATCGAACATGGGTTGAGTAGTCTCAAGTGCGTATGGGTCGACGCACCAACCCACAACGCCACGGCCGCCACGAAAAGCACATATGTGTGAGATGAACTCGTAGGAGAGCAAAACTATGAAAAGTGGTCACAATAGATCTAGACAATAATAATAAAAAATACCCGCCGATATGAAATGCTCTGAGAAGTAAGCATAAAATTTGGGTTCTCTGTATGGATCGTTAGGAACTTTGCCGACCGAGTCTCCCTGAAACTCTCCGAAAGTTCGACCCTGCCTACAACCACAATAGACCAGGAATGGAAACGTTGTCAAGAAGCCATCAAAGAAGCTGCCACTGATGTGCTGGGTTTTACGACACCACCAAAGAAGAACCCATGGTTTGACGACGAGTGCAGGCAGGCACATGCAGCCAAACAGGAGGCCTACACGGCAACTCTGCATCGAACAACGAGAGCTGTTCGTGAGCTCTACGAGCAGAAGAGAAGGGAAGAGAACCGGCTTCTCAGAAGGAAAAAGAAAGAGCACGAGAAACGCGCGGTCAAAGAGATGGAGAGATGTTAGAGATGAGATAGAGATGTTAGATGGTACAGACCTCGGACAGAATCCTGCAGGGATGAAAATGGACAACTAGTAGAAGAGTCGCAGTCGATGCTGAGGCTGTTAAACGGCGATGACGACACAAATTCCGCTGTCAGGCAGAATGTTCCACTTAATTTGGACGAGGATGACCAAGAATTCCGTCCCCCCGATTTAGGCGAGGTCAAGATAGCGATATCTAGACTAAAGACTGTCCGCGAAACTGTTTAAAGCAGCTGGAGAAGATCTGGTTGGGCGCATGCACCAGCTCATCTGTAAGATATTGTCGGAGGAAAGCATGCCCTATGAGTGGAATCTCAGCGTCGTTTGTCCCGTCCACAAGAAAGCAGACCCTTTTGACTGCGAGAATTATCTAGGGATCAGTCTCCTTAACATAGTGTACAAGATCCTCTCTGCCGTCTTGTGCAAACGCCTGAAACCATTCGTCAATAACCTGATAGGTCCTTATCAGTGCGGTTTCAGGCCGAGAAAGTCCACCATCGACCAAATTTTCACACTGCGGCAGATCCTGAAAAAAAACCACCAAATGCAGATCGACACCCACCACCTATTCGTCGATTTCAAGGCCGCATATGACAACGTGCATAGAGACGAGCTATACAATGCCATGTCTAGTTTGGACATTCCAGCCAAACTCGTCAGATTGTGCAGGATGACGATGGAGAACTCTCGCTGCTCCATCAAGGTCGGTAACGAACTCACCATCAATGTCAAAAAAGGTTTTAGACAAGGCGACACGATGTCATGTGATTTCTTCAATATCATACTTGAGAAGATCGTGCGAAACTCAAATGTCAACACCAGAGGCACGATCTTCCAAAAGTCCGTTCAACTGCTTGCCTACGCGGACGACATTGACGTGATTGGACGAACACAGCGATGCTGTCATCACGAAAGGACGCACAACATCGACGCCTCGGACAGAGCGTCATAATGGGCAGCAGAAACTTTGAGGTAGTAAAGGACTTCGTCTACCTTGGCTCTGCAGTAAACAGGGACAATAACACCAGTACCGAGATCAAGCGCAGAATTACTCTTGCCAATCGCTGTTTCTTTGGGCTCAAGAGGCAATTGAGTAACAGAGCCATCTCTCGAAACACCAAGTTGACTTTATATAACACCCTTATCATCCCCGTCCTGCTCTGTGGCGCAGAGACATGGACGCTATTGAAAGCAGATGAAGAAGCTCTTGGTCGTTTTGAGAGAAAAGTTCTGCGTGCGATCTTTGGTCCTGTTTGTATTGATGGCGTCTGGAGAAGGAGATTCAACCACGACCTGTACGGGCTGTACAGCGGCATGCACCTAGTTAAGCGTCTTCGGATCCAACGCTTAAGATGGCTAGGTCACGTAGAGCGGATTGACACCACAGCTCCGGCCCGAAGAGTCTTCGATTCCGAGCCTTTGGGACAACGCATAAGAGGGCGTCCTAGAACGAGATGGCGCACACAAGTGGAGAAGGACCTCAACCAACTTGGTGTGCACAACTGGAGGCAGCTGGGGAAAGATCGTGCTGGCTGGAGAGGCTTGTTTGTTGAGGCCCAGATCCACCCCGGACTGTAGCGCCAAACAAAGAAGAAGAAGTATGGACAACATAAACGCAGTTGTGACCAACGTTTACGTTTTAAGAACTATTTAAAAAAAAATTGCAGGGAATGGCTTATCAATTGACGCTCAAATTGTAGACCTTTTGTTGACCTTTTTTTAGTTTCCCCGAGCATTTTTTTGACAATTACAAACCAAACGCTTAGCAACTCACCATTTATTGTTCATCGAGCGACATCGTGGTAGAATCACACCGGCCGAGGAGCGAGATTGATCTTGATGCTATTTGTGACGGGGGCAATATCCTGCCTCCGCTTCAATCAATATTTAGTTCATATGCTGTCGGGTAAGCCACGAATTTCACGTTGTTGAGGACTTTGCCCGCCTCAGGTCAAGCGTGCACTCCACAACTGTCAGTAAGTCAATTCAACCGAGATCACAAGATTTGGCTCGAAGGACCAAAAATAAATCATGTGTGCTCGTCGCCGAAAGCGATGGATGACGATAAGCAGAATGGTAGAGCTGGCTCTTGACTCCTTCAAAAGCAACATTTTTCGTCGCATACGTGAGGAGGAGAACACAGCCACGAACTGGCTGTGTTCTGGGTGGATGAAGTCTCGGGACTTCGAGCATTAAGAGTTCATTCGCTTGCGAGCCTCTGCACAAACCAAGCGATCGCAAGCGACCTTGGCACATATCTTGATGACTGGATGCAATGTTGGACCCTCCATCGATTGCTGCCCTCGCATGAACAGGAAAAGCTCTTTGATCTTATTCAGTTTCAAGATTTCAATGAGTCAAAAATTCCTCACAATTGATTGCATTCTTCTACAAGGCTGCCACTGTGCTCCCAAGCCGTGCAAATGTGTACCAATTTCGAAGTCCCCGGTCTCCATTATTCGCGCTTCAATTCAATTCAGTGCACAATAATTCTCTACCACCACAGAATGTCAATCTAATTTCAAAGCTCCAATCACTCGTGTCGCTGTGCATCCTGCGGCAGCCTTGTCTCCCACGGCGAACGCTTTGAGGTCTTACACGCACCATTGGCATTGTTCGCAAACGCAGCCAAGTATCTGCAACACTCTGTGGGTGCAATCTATTCCCGTGTCAAACGAAAAACTAGAACCCTTCCATTTGACGTGCAGAAAGCCGAACGCTGAATAGCTCCCCGTTCGGCTCTAACTGCTGCTTATTTGTATGCAATTCCCCATACGCCAACCTCCCACATCCAATCCGTCGCACGTCACGCCAACCCAACCCAACCCCACACTGCCTTGTCGTGTGCTTATAAATTTACGTACGCCAACGTTTCCGGTGTAATGTGTATCCACATTAGCGTAATTGGACTTCATTTAAAATGAAAATGCTGCCTAATTAGCGAAAGTGGCAGGGTATCCTGCATCCTCGACATAAAACACTAATGCGCTCGTCACTATGTGACTGGCAACAGAGTGCCCGCCCGGCCCACCGGCGGGAGTGTGAGACGTCTCTTGGCAGATTAGGAGGAAGCGCACAGCGATATCACCGTACACCGTGCACCGTACACGGTGCATCGCAGCACCTGCCGGGGTGTCGTTATAAACTCATATACATATCAGCAAAATGGAATGCATTCGACATGTACCCATCCCGAAATGGAAGGAATTAAAAAGTCCTTTCCGTCGTCGTCGTTCCTTCTGACTTTTGAGTGGCTCTGGTGCTGTGTCGTGTGTCTCGGTGGGTTTTGCTCCCCGATCCCCACGCTCTTCGCTTTCTGCCGTGATTCGCTGTGATGTCCTATTTACTTTTAATTTCCACTTTTGCTAATTTTTTGCAATTTCATGTGGTACAGCCGCCGTGCTGGCTAATGGCAGTTGGCATTTGGGAGTTGTGACGGCGCGGCGGCGGTGGTGGCGCTGGTGGGGGCATCCGTCTTGAGAGACTTGATTGAGGTTATCTTAATTAAAAATCCACTGCCGGTGGTCCTTGTTTCTGTTTTTTCTCTGCTTTCTGTGGCAGGAGTACACCCACATGGAGTGGGAAGGGGCTTTTGGGGAAGGAAGTGCTGGCGAGGGCTGTGGGGTCCTTCAAGTTGAGGAGACTTTATTAAGTCGAGGTGAGGATAAGCAACTCGTCCGAAACACCGAAACTTCTCCCAAGTCAGTGGCGAAGGACTTTCGCAGGAGCTGCTCCGCCTCGAGTTGGAAATCGGGCCAAGTGCAAAGAACTGGATTGGCTCTTAGCCTGCCGCTGTTCTGACTTTCTCTGGTGCTCGTCATTGATGTTCAATCTGGTGCCGGGAGTTTCTGGTACTCAAGTCAGGTCTGAGACAGAATCCACGTCAGTTCCTCTTGGCTAAGGGACAGTTTCGGAAACGGATTGCCGTGCTTTCACAGAGAGCTCTAGTTGAGATGAGAAGGTAAACACTTTGTCGGTGCCGTCGCTTTGAAGGACCGGCTTCAGTTGCAGAATTTCATGAACTTGAATTGAATTATCGTTGAAGCTGTCAATCCTGTGATGCGCGGCTTTTGAATATATCCAAGCCTGGCAACGACTGACGATTTCTCATCCAGTCTTAGCGGTGAAATGTCGTTTATCACATGAATGCGATTGTTGTATCCAAGAGGATGTGACTGGCAAAGGCTAGAGTCAGATCTGCTCACAAGTATTCTCGGACTGCAGCAGATTAAGTGGTGGTGACGTCATATAAGCACTCTCTCCAGACGAACAAGTTCACATTGCACACCATCCCAATCCTGCTCTGCGACACAAAGGCTTTTATAACTTTAAAATCATATGTGGAGGTCCTTTGTGTCATTCGAGTGAAAAGTTTACCGGGCACTTTTGTTGCTCGAGAAGATGAGGGGAGGTCATGACTAGGCGTTTACGGGCCTGATGGCCAAGCGAGGACCACTCGACTCTAGCTCTAAGTTGTTTCGATGAGCCTTTGGGACAACAACCCCCCCCCCAAATGACAAGAAGTAGACGATTGGTCTCGGATATTGCATACCGTGGTGTGCCAAGGCGCCATTTAGAGTCATGCCTGAATGGGCAGCATTCGAGCGTCTGGTGGACTGTCTGTCCCGCTCGGCAGCCGGTCGGGCTTAGTCCGAAGGAACTAGGAGCAATCCAGCAGTTGGCTCGAGAGCTGCTGTGGGGGTGGGGGGATGTCACGCCACGTACAAACCAGTGCGTACGGGGAGAACGAAATCGAATTAGGACATGCACATGGAACGGCTCATCGCTCGCCGGAAAGGATCTCTAGCTAGTTGAGGAGGCTGCCAGCTATCGTTTGGATATCATGGGTAGCTCCTCGATGAAGCAAAAGGGGATCGAGAACTGTGGACCTTTTGGACGGGTGGAAACTCTTCCTGTCGGGAGTTGCAGCTCAAATCTCTGCACAGGCGGGAGTGGGGATACTCACAAGTCCCAGGTTGGCAGGCAGGGTATTGGAGTGGATACCATTAGGAGGGAGAGTCGGGATCTTAAAGCTCAAGCTTGAAAGATCAACTTTGGCTCTAGTGCAGGTGCATGCACCAAATCTAGAGTCAGAGTACGCGGCAGAGATGCAGCCCTGGAAAGAGTTGCGGAAGTGGATATCCTGACGGGGGATTTCAATGCCCACGTGGGTGTGGATGTAACGACATGGGGGAGTGTGATTGGGAGGAACTGTGATCCTCACCAGAACGCGACCGGAGAGAAGTTGTTGGTCTTCTTTCTACACAAAAGCATCCGTACATACACATGGTACCGTCAGAGCCTTCAACAGAAGTCGTTGGAAGATCTCTTTGTGGTACCATCGTGTGTGAAACGTATGGTTTGCGATGTTCGTGTAATGAAGGGCTGAAGGGGATTGGTGTTGGGTACGCTGTACCTCACTGATGAGAGAAACCAAAAGTGGTTACACGCATACAGAACAGTGAGTTGCGACTTAATTTTGCGCGGCACATATCTGAAAGGTTTTCTTTTTGTTTGTTCCATCGCGTGTAGAGGAAGAACGGCGACTATTTTCAGCATCTGTTATTGCCTCTGCACTGGATGTTTGTGGAGTGAAGCGGCTTGGAATGGCGTCTGGTGGTGAAAAAAGAACTGCGTGGTTTAAGAGGCCCGGAGTTCAAAAAGTCATCAGAGAGAAGATCTACAGAGACTGGATTCTCTTGGCGGGCTCTGCTTCTCGTGACCGGTAGACTCAGGCGCGAAGAACTTGCGAAATTGGCTGTGCGAGCAGCTAAAGAGCAGTCTTGGAAGGAATTCGGCGAGAAGTTGGAAAGCAACCATAGATCTGCGAAAAAGGTGATCTGGCAAACCATTCGCCGACTCAGATGAAGGAAACTGAACATCATCGAAGCAGCCAAATCCAAAGATGGTGTGTTACCTTCCAATGACGTGGACATCTTACGCAGATGGAGAGAGCACTTTTCGTGGCACGAATGTCCCTTTTATCACGACTTCCGAGGCGGGCGTTGAATGCGATTCCATCAGGTAGGCGACTGCTTGGCAGACGCTGGACGCCTGGTCCGCCCTGGCCTGGTCACATTCAATGTTAAATGATACCTGTTTTTTTTAACAGTTACATGCTCTCAAGATGTGAATTGAAAATATGAATATCTTCATTTAACCATACGACTGCATTAAACCATATGTTGAACATTAAATTACATCATAATTGTATCTCTTTAAAAAAAAATTTTAACTTGTATTATTCCATTGGAACATGCATTGGAAAGCTACTGTCATTGTACGTCATTTTAGTATATGTCATTCATTTGTAGCGTAAACAGCAATAATTTTTTTTCACTCAAAAATGTCGAACTTTGTGCCTGAAAAAGTGTTTTTGCGGGGAGTTCTTCTTCATTACTTTAATATGAAGAAAACTGCTGCCGGAAGTCATCGTATATTGGTGGAAGTTTATGGTGAACATGCGCTAGCTGAGCGAACGTACCAAAAGTTGTGATTTTGGCTTGGCCAACCAGCCAAATCAACGGCAAAGCCGAATATCCATGCCTCGAAGGTAATGCTCTGTATTTGGTGGGATCAGAAGGTGAGCTGTTAAACCGGGTAAAACCATCAAAGGGCAACGCTTCCGAACACAATTAATCCGTTTGAAGAGAGCAGTAGCCAAAAAACGCCCGGAATACGCGACCAGACACGAGGCGATAATTTTCCATCATGACAACGCTCGACCGCACGTTGCTATTCCGGTTAAGAGCTATTTGGAAAACAGTGGATGGGAAGATTTACCCCACCCGCCTTATAGCCCAGACCTTGCCCCTCCTGACTACTATTTGTTCCGGTCGATGCAGAACGCCCTCACTGAATATGGACGGTTCACATAGCAGAATATCAAAAATTGGCTTGATTCAGTCTTGGCAGCCAAGCCGAAGCAGTTATATTGGGATGGGATCCACAAATTGCCAGAAAGATGAGAAAAGGTCATAGCTTTCCTTAAATAAACGTTCAAATTTTGAAAAAAAAAAAAAAACCCACTAATTAAGATTTTATAGACCCAATACCTTCGACAACAAAAAGAATCGAATCCGTGAACGTTGGTGGAAACCGGTGCAAACAATGCATATTTTGAGGTTTGGTTTATTTTTTGAAGATGTGGAGGCTGCTGGGCAAAAGTGTCACGTCAACACAACGTCAACTTGTCCGCTAACAGCTAACAGCCCGAGGTTTCGTGTTTGACAGGTAAATCTGTTGTTTTTTTTTCCATTTCGCCGTTCGCCAACTCGTAAGCTGCCGCTGCAGTAGGTTTGGAGAAGAACTTTCAATAATCAGTTCATGCAGAAATTATTTTCGGACCTTTCATTCCAAATGTCTACAAGGACTTAAAATGGCATTTCATTGGACAAAGTGTGTCGTGTTAATTAATAATTCCTCTTAAAAAAAACTTAAAAAAAAAAACGACACCGTCTCTTACCGCATCGCATTAAACAACATTCAACGACAGGATTGGGAACTTGATTAAGATGCGGCAAGTCTCTACCTTTCATTAGGTGCCTCATCAAACTTGAGAATTGAGTTGAAGAGCAGCGTTTATGGGAATTTCATTTCGAAATGTTCTCTCAAATCCACTCCAGCACAATCCTGCCCACATCCACTCTGTAATTAAGACATTTTCGCATTGTTGTCAGATCTTTGGTTACAGCCAGAGCCACGCACACGCACAATAGCTTCATTCATCAGGACCACCACCTGAAGAGGCAGTAGAAACGAACAAATGAACGAACGAACGATCGACGTACGCCCTGAAATTTGAAATGATTCGAATTTATATTTAACTAACAAATTCACATTTGCATTCCGGTCTGGTATTGCCAAGTCCACACTTGAGAAACACCGCCCCGCAACCTCCCTCTCGCACAATGAGACCATCTTCATTTTCAATAATCTGCCCCAGTCCCCCTGGCATCTCAGATCCACCGCATCGATTGTAAGAAGTAGCAGCTCGCCTGCCTGTCGAGCACTCCCAGCCACCTGGCCGATTTGGATTTTCAATTCATCCAAGGAGCCGGCTTCTGGCCAAGACTGGATTTCCTGGCTCGCATTGTTGGTTCAATTCTGAAGTGGAAAGTAAGCAATAACGCAATTACGACCGGGACCATCTTCCCAACAGACATATGCATTGAGGGTATCAATCTGCCGGCTGCTGCCACGCCGAAGACATTCGAAAGCTCGCTTCTAAGACAGACTCCTCGAGTGCCCACACCCAGGCGGTGCCCACACCCAGGCGGTACCCAGCGCCCAATGGAACTGTGTGCACTTCCAGAACATTAACACTTACGGGAAAAGAGCAAAAGTGTACCCACACACACAGCAGGATATGCACGATCCTGATGCATGCGGAGGATGAACTCGAGAACTGCACACGTCAATCACCTACACCTCACTCTCACCCACGGCCGACATTCAATCAGTCAGTCAGTCAGTCAGGAGGAGAGATTGCAGGTCGGTCGGTGGAGAATGGAGGTCCTTCCCCGAGGGGGCGGTAGCGGGGACGGGACGAGAGAGCACACAAATCCTCAACCGAGCAAATTTAATTTGGAGAAACTTTTAAATGAGAAACTTAATCCAGACAAGAACACATTTTGGGGAAACGTCCGAATAAACTGTGTAATTAATTTTCCATTTCAAGAACCATTAATTGTTTTTGATAATGGCCTCCAGGATGAAATGAAGGAGGTCCTGACGGAGCATTAAAACCGGAGCAAGATACTCTCATCTACGTGCAGCATGCCCCTGCCCGAAGCTCCCGGCGGAAGCGAGAGAGATACGAGTACGATGACGAGGACTACTCAGAGCTGGTCCATTCCGTCTTTTGTGTGGATGCGTGTGTGCCTGTGTGTGTGTGTAGGGTGCCTTCGTGAAATGAGATGGATTGTTGTGGAAATGGATTTGACCGCCCACCCACCCACTCACTCAACTTCGAGACAGAGGAACACGCACTATAGCCACTTCAACATGGTCGCACACACACACACACACTCACATGATTAAGGGGAGCAGGAGAAGGATACACAATTTTACTTTAATTCCGTTTGTAATTGCTTCATGCTGCTGGCGGAGATTACACAATAGCGTAATGACCTACCAAGACAAAGAGGCGCCACTCGTACGATCCCAAAACAAACAGACACGAGGGTGTTTCTGCCCCCGTCCACAAAAACCCATGAGAACGTGTGTGTGCCTCCCCTGCTCGAGGAAGGGAAGCAGAAAAAAAATCGATTTCTTAATTATTCCCTTCTCAAGGCCTGAGAGCATAGTCGAGGTTCAGCTCAGCCGACTGCCAAGGGGGAGCTCTGTATCAATTAAACGAAAAAACGGGCGTTCCTCAGCGCACGGGTGGGGGAGGGCGAGGGGGGCGAATGGGGTGAATAAAGTAATTGAAACCATGGATCGAGCGCAGAGATATGGAGTGCCAAAATTCGGACAGTCACAGGGGCTAGAAAGTGGAAGAAGGGGGATGGATTGCAAATGCATTGCGTGACTGATGGGAAAAGGGGGGTTGGTAAGGGGCATCTGACACTCCAGACAATGTAAAGCGCCTTGCCTGCGTAATTTCGTTCGCCAGTAATTGGTGTCCGTGCAGATGGAAGAAAGGCCAGGGATTCGCCATTGTGTCGTGGCTAAAGGTGGAAGGACATAATGGCAGGACTTTCACGATAGTTTTTGAACTGTTAATCAGGGTTGGCGCTGATTTAGCATGCCTTGAGAGATCCAGCTCAGCCGCCTACTCACGCACGCTTGACGTGAGGTTAGTTAAAAGTGCAGGGCCCACAGGACTCCAGCACACGTCACTCTCCCTGCTGGATCACACTCAATGGCAGCACAGATTTGAGTCGGCAATGGAGTCTCTCTGACATTCGGCCTATTTTGCAAACCATCCTCGCCAATGGAGAGTAGCAGCCCGTTGTGCTACTTCGTCGGTGGAACTCCGCCAGTTCCCACTTTGAAGTCCAACGGATGCGAATTGTGGTCCAGGAGTGTATCAATCCCATCTCAAGGACTTCCCAGCCCTGACTTTTCAGTTCAGAGTTGAGATGTCGAAGGTTGAGCTCGATCCTTCCTTCGGGAAGTATGGTCGCTGAAGTTGTATGTGGCCTCAGGGAGTGTAGAAGTGTAGAACTTACCCCGTATCTACTACTCGTAGGTCGGCAGTAGGCCAAGGGGCTCCCGTTCTGGGTCTGCTTGTTCTCACATGGGGAACTATTTTGTCCCGTCGCCAGGGCGGCCAGTGCCTCCTCACGTCGAGGATTGTCAGCTCAGTGAGGCGCCGTTGGTCCACCATGAGGTTATGCTCAGGATTCCTAAGGACTACTGTAGCTTGCAGACGCACTTTGTCTACTGCCGAGTACTTAGGTCTTTATGCTGGGAGAGCGACTCGTCGGCCTCTTTGTGAGGATCCTGGACCCGCTTCAGGTTGGGGCTTGCCCTTCCCTGAGCTAGTCGAGTGTCTTACGGTTGCAGCCTTGAGTAAGATGAGAGGATAATGTCCGCCTCTGCTGGAAGAGGCCATGCCTTTCCCACCGTTTAACCTACTTTTGCGCCGATGCCAAACCAGAAAATCTTGGAGTCGGCACCGGACCAGCGGGAGATGAGCCAGTCTCCACTTTTGGCCCTCCAGCATTAGCCGCTCTCGAAGTGGTGGAGCAGTGGCCTTCCTTCCTCGTAGCGTTTATTTTTCTTTCCGGATTGGCGTATTTGACACAAAACGGCCATTTCGGCAAAAGATGGGCGATAGCCAAGAGTTCAGAGAACTTGTCCAGAGCCTTGATGGCGGTTTCGCTATCTATGACAATTCAAGTCAGTGTACTGTCAGATTTCTCAGGCCTACGACCCTTAGCTACTTGGTCTAAGGTACTGATGCTTGGACGGACCTGTGCTCATTCCCGCAAACGGCAAACCAAGATATCTCGAGTCTTCGCATAAATATGAAACGCCGATTTCTCCCGTCAGCGAATGAAAATGAAATGTCGATCGCAGGTAAAGAGAAAACAAGATGAATTGCAATGGGCAATGTTTTGACTTGGTCCGTTTTTGTTTTGACTTGGTCCAACCACCTCGCCCTAGGTCTGTCAAGCGGTTGCCTTCCCGATGGAGTCGCATTCATAGCCCGCCCCGGAAGTCTTGATGACAGGGGTATTAGTGCCACGTGAATGCCCTTTTCTGTTCGAAGAAGCAGCTGCTGAACACTGCACACCTGGCAAATATCTTGACCATTGATGAATCGAAAATCTCCAAGTTGACTTCTGACCACAAGACCTGTAATATTTAAAGCACAAGGTCGGCTTTCCAGATTACAGATCTTCCAAGTTGTTCCGAAATTGATTCAGCTAGGCCTTCCTACAAAAAAGCTGTTCCCATTAGACTTGAAGAGACCCCGAGATAATTAATTTGCTTCAATGGGACTCCACTGCGTTGAGCAGGCTTTCTGGAAATAACCATAACCTTTGCTTTGTCCACGTTTACCTTCATCCCCGCATAAGGACATACGGCCCCAGATCTACAGAGTGGCGGAAAGTGTGGTCCTTCAATTAACTTAAAGAGAAGGCTCATTGAACACTGATATCCCTTCATCTTCTTAGCTGCGACTGTCCAGCCTGGACCTGGGCCTCCCACAACATGCCTCACCAGGCGGCCCGATCTCTCGCCAGCTCTCTCCAGTTCCACACTCCCAGTCGGCTGCGGCCCCCCTCGACTTGTGTGTACCACCTTGTACGTGGGCATCATCTGTTGCCTTCTCCCACAGGCTCAGAGTCCAAGATTATTCGTGCCTGAGCAAAAGTGTCCATACGCTCTACGTGGCCTAACCACCTTAGGCGTTGGATCCATAGACGCCGGGCTGGACTCAAGTCGCTGTACAGCCCAAACAGTTCCTGGACCTTCTTCTCCAAATGCTATCAACGCAGACAGGACCAAAGATCACATTAACATCGTCTTTCGAATCTGAGTCCACTTTCTTCCAACGACTAAGGGCTTATATTTTATCTGTTCCCCAGAAAACCATAGGACACCGGTGTTCATCCTTCTCATCCAGTTCTCTTGCTTCCCAGAGGGGCCCCTCTCGTGCGACCAAGCGCCCCGGCGTGCCAGTAGACGGCCTTGGCTGCATGCAGAGCACCAGTTACATAAGGGCTCCTTCTCTCGGCTAGGATACAAGAATAAGCAGCGAACAAGAAAAAGTGAATGAAAACCAAAACCACGCTGAAAAAAATAATTCCGCTAGCGAAGGTGGTGGACGAGACGAGGCGGGGGAGAAGGGCTACAAATCTTAAGTACTTTCTCTTTCGCACAAAAGTTTTAATTAAAATATTTTCACCAATATGCACCTAACAGGGCGAATCACGAGCCAGCCGGGCCCCACCCTCGTTGCGAATAGTGTGGCCACTTCTAATGGGGGGAGGGGGTATTGTGAAAGGAAATTGAATAAAGCGAAGAGAAGGGATGAAGTTGAATGGCTTAGTGTAGCAAGGGGGATAATATCAAGGACATAATGCGCTATTAATAGCGACGGAGTCTAAGGATGGAACGGAAAAAAATATATGTGTGTGCACCCTTTCCCCCACATTCCACCGCCCGCCAAGGCTCGCTCACCCAAGGGAGAAATTAATTAATAAATTTTTAACATGAAACTATTTTAGCCAAAGTGACCGGTGGGCGGTGAGCATAAAGGCGAGCGGAAAAAAATTACGAAAAAGTTTCGCTATTATCGAAATGAATACAGCCACGGATACACCGTGAAAGGGGGTGGTATGGGGGTGGAGACAAGAAGAAAAGATAAATGACGGTGAGCTGCAAGGGTGGGGGGACTTGATTAATTAGAATTGCTGATGAAGCTCACGTCTGGACATCGCCTGGCAGAGTTTGACGTTTTTGCGGTGACTTACTGGCACAAGCTTGCAGTGACCTTCTGGGCCACTGTCAATTGTACGTATGGCAGGGATGGTAAGTTGATGCTGAGTTGGTGGCCTGAGGTTGAGGTTCAGCCTTTTTGTTTTGGCACTCTCTCATCCTCAATCAGGCATACATTCAATTGCTATTTCGTCATCCTCTTTGGCTGGCGCTACAGTCAGCGGTGGACCTGGGACCTCAGCTGAAATGATCCTACAGTTAGCAGGGGCCTCCGTTCAAGTACCACTCCAAGTGAGTACGTCACCGTTGGTGTATTTTCCTTCCACATTATTACTCCCTCCTCCATGACCCAGTATTCTAAGACGAGAGCTTCGAATTCGATTGATAGGGTCTATGTTGCTGCCGATGGACTGTACAGTCTATAAAGTCGTCATTCACTCTTCTCCACCAAGCAGCTGCAGTGGATTGAAGAAAGTACGAAGGACTTTCATCTTGAAGCGAGAAAAAATCTCTTCGTCCCCTTCCGGTAATGTCCACAGTAGGACTGGTCCAACCAACGTCTTAAACAGAGTCAACGTGGTCTTTCGAGAGAGGTGTTTATTCTCCGTGTCAAATTTTTTGTTGAGCAGTAGGTATTTGAAAGGTCTAGTGGGGAGTATTTAGCTCTCGAAGGGGGTACTTATACACAAAACAGCAAAACTAGACCTCCGATGAGGCTAGACCAAATCAGCTTTGAAAGTTGCATACTTTCTTTTTGTATTTCTGAGTAGCAGCAGTCCACTTGGGTGTGAGTCAGAGCTGTAAAGTACTTCAGTATTATCAGACTTCAGTACATTATAAGTAGAAGTACCAAGAACTGATACTTGTACTTCAGTAGGGAGGTACTTGTACTTGAAAATAATGAAGTCCAGTAGTACTTGTTTGTTGTTATCTGTCACAAGTATTAATTTTTACTTACTTAAGTAAATAAATAAGGACTTAAGTACTTGACCTGTACTTATCTCAGTACTTTCAAGTCCTCACAAGTACGTTCAAGTACTTTAAGTTACATCGAATATTGACAAGTTTTTAGCAATTAGTCGTAAATACTACCAAAATAAGCTTGCCTTATCAATTTAGAACTCTACGCAGTTAAGTTGATTGATTTTCATTGCCTTTGCGAGCGAAAAATAACAAAAATTGATCCACCGAATACTTGAAATCAAATAATCAAAGGGACTTCTCGTCAGGTGATTCGATTGCAGATCCGTCTTACGCAATCCAGAACCCAAGAGCACAAGAACGAAGTCAGATCGTTAATTTAGACCAAAATACAAACGCTCAAACTTCAACAAAACGGATACAATTAGATGGATGAGGATGAGATTAAATGAAAAAAGAAATGTTCTTTTTGATGAAACCTTTTTCAAATTAGTGGAGGTATTTATATTCGTGTGAATACATAGGTGTATGTTTGGATGTTGTCTTTGGCTGTACCAGAGTTGGGTGCAATCGACTACATACTTTTGTAATCAGACTAGTAATCTGATTGATTGTAGTCGTGATTAGTTGCAATCAGATTAAACTAATCATGACTACTTTTAATCATGATCACAAATTTAATGTGTAATTGGCTAAGAGATGGCGTAACTTGTATTATTCCATTGGAACATGCGTTGGAAAGCTACTGTCATTGTACGTCATTTCAGTATATGTCATTCATTTGAAGATTAGACAGTAATAATTTTTTTCCACTCAAATATGTCGAACTTTGTGCCTGAAAAAATGTTTTTGCGGGGAGTTTTTCTTCATTACTTTAATATGAAGAAAACTGCTGCCGGAAGTCATCGTATTTTGGTGGAAGTTTATGGTGAACATGCGCTAGCTGAGCGAACGTGCCAAAAGTGGTTTGCACGAAAAAAATGTTGGATTGGCCAACCAGCCAAATCAACAGCAAAGCCGAATATCGATCTCGCGAAGGTAATGCTCTGTATTTCGTGGGATCAGAAGGTGAGCTGCTAAAACCGGGTAAAACCATCAATGGGCAACGCTACCGAACACAATTAATCCGTTTGAAGAGGGCAGTACCCGAAAAATGCCCGGAATATGCGACCAGACACGAGGCAATAATTTTCCATCACGACAATGCTCGGCCCCTCGTTGATATTCCGGTTAAGAACAATTTGGAAAACAGTGGATGGGAAGTTTTACCCCACCCGCCTTATAGCCCAGACCTTGCCCCTCCTGACTACCATTTGTTGCGGTCGATGCAGAACGCCCTCACTGAAATACGGTTCACATCTGAGCACAATATCAAAAGTTGGCTTGATTCATTCTTGGCAGCCAAGCCGGAGCAGTTCTTTTGGGATGGGATCCACAAATTGCCAGAAAGATGGGAACAGTCATAGCTTCAGAAAAACCGTAGTTGTAGACCCAATAATTTCGGTCCTAATTTCGTCTATCTTAACTCCAGATGTGACCATCAATCAACACATCCACGGAAGCCAGCGTCCTCCAGCTTTCTCAGCTAAATATTGTGGCTTTCCATATCGACAGCCTTGGTTATATCAATAAATAAACCAGGGATGTCTTGCTGTTTTAGGCAAAAAGCTCGTTTAACACGGTTCAGCACGTTTACCTGTGCTCTGTCGTATGCGACCAATCGATGGACAGACGTTGCATATGGATTTCAAACTCCTGGATATTTTCCAAGTTCTGGTACACAGTAGCTTACACAAAACCGCAGAGAATGCTCTACATTCCATGTTAAGTCAACTTATTAATCTCTACTTGACACAGTTAAGAAAAAAGACGATGCCCGGTACAGATATCCAAGGCGCCACCTCATTTTTGGATCGGTTGTTGATGAGTTTCCATCCATCGGGCATCCTCTCTCTTCACCAAATCCTTACCAATCCTCAAACGGCAGCCAACAGCACCTGCAGCCTTGTTGAGCTTTCGTTCGGCGATTGCTGATCTTGTGATCTTTTCATGTTCTCAGCTGGATGTGATCAATATTCCCATCCTTATTCTTTGCTGGTGTCTGTTCTGATGGAACGTTTTTCCTACGATTTTCATGAGATTTCGAACATCATGCCTGCAGCAAGGCCTTCCGATGATCCTGCCTTCATTTCTGCTTGTAGAGCTCGCGAGCAGTGTTTGTCCTACTCTGCGGCTCCGCTTTCTATGCCTCCTGCTTGGCAGCATATGCTCGCCGACATTCGTCATCGCACATTGGGTGGCAAAATAAAGCCTAGCTCATCACTTGGTGCTTCTTTGATTGGTTGGTCTTCGACACCTGACGTTTGTGAGACTTTGGGAGAGGTTAAGGGGGACTCGATCGAAAAACAGATAACAGATCCGCGCCACCGATCAAAGCATTTCGGGTACTTAGACCATTGCGCGAGTTATGTGCGGCAACGCTTCCCACACTTCTGTCACACACCTAGCAACACCCTATTCGTTGCATGTTGCAATTGCTTATGACGCTGTGATCAGTAGGGTCCTCCCAATTTCTTCCCTCCCTATCTCTTCTTCTTTCCCTTTTGTCTTCTACAAGTTGCGATCGTTTTTAGAACTGTCATCGATGCTCTGCAGGTTGCCGTGGGAAAACAGGGCAGTTGCGCCTTGTCAACTAGGGTTGAACTCAAATTGGTTTTTGCTTATAAAATTATAAAGCATGAAATGAATATTAACTAAGTGTGTGTGTGTGTTTAATTAGCTGTCGCTAGGTCCCGGAAAGTAACTCGCGCATATTTGTCCGTGTTCAAGAACTGGTGTTTGACTGCCCTCCATGCGGACGGTATGAAGCCTTTTGTTAAACAGAGAATTTAAAGATTTTCCTTACACTTCTGGATCTCGACAGTCGTCAAAATGGAGAGCATATCCCGAGGAGTGCTGCTGACAAGTGCTCTGGCGACCATTACTGTCAAATGGAAGGTTCCTTCGTCGATCTGTTTCCATGATCAGAAACAGTCTTCTTGGGATCTCAAAACTTAGGCTTCCATCTCCCAAGCGCCTTGCCTAAGTTTGATCCTCCACGTTGGCGACGGATAAAGTCCCTCGTGGTTGACTCTATCAGATAGGGGCAGATAGAATCAACCAACACTTCGCCGTCGTTGAACCTCAATTTTAATCGCCTCCCATTCTCATCGCCTTCGCATTCCATCTGACTTCCACGGGGCCTTGTAACCAAAACTCAGTTAGTCTCTAATTAGCCATGTAACCTCCAACTGAGACACTCTTCCACGAAGCAGTCAACAATCGGTGATTAGCCGCATCTAATTTGTAGCCGTAAGTTCCCGCCGTAACTGCGCCGCCATCTCCGCAACCCACACAGTCGTCTTCGCGCCAAACAGATGCCCCATCTAAGGGCCCCATGCTGAAGCCCATTTTCAGCACGAGTCTATTTTAACGATTTCCAATTAGGCATTCAGCCCACAAACCGATGCGATTCCAAATTTAATAACTACCCCCTCCTGGCTGAAGGTAAAATTATTTACGTCAAACCTGGAGATCATAAATCTCGCCGGTCGGTGGTTCCTCCTCGTCGGATCGGATCAGTCGTCCCCTGCGCACCACTCGTCCCCGAGCCACGTCGTCGCCGCCACGATCGCACACACACGACCGCCAGAGAGACAGAAAAACGCCAATCTAACCAACTAATGAGGACGGAATGGAGGCCAGAAAGGAATGAGATAAAAATCCAAGATTTAATGCCACACTTCTGCAGGACTTATTAAATCACATTCCTTAACGATACGGCCGGCATAGTGGCGAGAGGTGTGCTTCCTCCTCTGAGTCGTCGTCGTCGGTGTCGACGCCGCGCCGCCGTCCCCATCGGCGATGTACCTCGCCGGCAGCTCTGTGTCTACGGTGGCCCCTTCGAGAGCTGCGCCGGGCATCGTAACGATTATTGGCCGATCGCTGACGAGCCCAACGGATCGGCGAATTAACAAACGCTTTGGTCCGACAAGTGATACTACGAATCGGATGTGTATCTGTGTGGAGGCGAGCATATCCGTGCGTGATGATGCGCCGTCCAGCGCTGCGGCAATGAGTGGAAATTGGCGGCCTTAGAGACTGCGGGCCGCAGATCACCGTCGCTGTCGCGCCGGCCGTAAGTCATTTGAGTGCGCTGAGGGTATTCCCTGGCGATGAAATGTGAACATCGATGATGACGACGATGACGGTGACGGTGATGCTGGAACGGTGCGGTGCCCTGCCCGCAGCTATTTACAAACGAAAGTAAAAGGCCTCGGTGGCGGTGGTGACAGGGTTGAAATTGGATCTCGACCAGAGAGATGTCATCCAATTATTTATGTGTGTGCCGGCGTTTTAACGGGAGCCGTCACTCGTGCGAGGGTGTTCCTCTGGTCAGAGTGTGAACACACTCACTTCTCAGATGTTCCAGACGAAGGCAGGGAAGCTTTTTCTATGCAAGAACACTCTCTGAGCATTGACACATGACTTTGAGCATGACACGGAAGAGGTGGAGCCGCGTGTAGTGTAGTGACCGTGGGAGGTGCTCATCGATATGATGTGCACCTTAGCTCTTATCTGTGTTGCTTTGTGTGCACGTGCGGTCTTGTCTCAGGGCAGTTGTGATCTGGCCACCGGCGAGTGCGGTCGTAGTGGTCAGCCGTGAATTATGGAGCAGCCAGCACAGCTCTAAGACTCAAGAGCCTTCGACCGTGGTCCCAACTCAGCTTCGGTCCCTCAACAAGTACACCGATCGCCGACTGCCCCAAGCCATCTTCGAGAAGAAATTCTGGACCAGCATTTCTGCCAGATCGGATTGGATGGCTGACAACCAGACGCTGGACAATCCCCTGCACACGAATCGATGAAGGACAAAGGGAGGTCTACTCCAAGGACCTCAATTTGTAAGCAGCTCCCGTTGCTTGCAGCTCTCCTAATACTTTATCGTCTATCAGGCAGAAACCATTTCATTCAAAGAGGCACTGTCCTGGCTTAAGACATATCGGACAGCCAGGTCGCACTTAGGTCTCTAGAGAATGTCGTTTTGAAGTCAAAAAAATTCATAATAACCGGCTGCCTCTTAACAAGGCTGAGCATTTCAACTGTTCAACCTACAATTACACGAGCGGTGTCGGAACACTGCGATATACCGAGCCAGGCATTTGCAGCAGCCAACGTCAGCGACCTGAACGCTTTGCCAAAAGCACCAACTGGTTCCATGTTTAGGAGTAGGTCTGTGGAACATTTTCCATCGCTTCCAACACTATGCCTGCACAGACGTGAATGCCACCAAAGTCGCAAAGGTGGTGAGTGTTGATCCGCACTTCTTCAGCCTTTCACAGGATCTGTTGCAGTGGGTCTTCCCGAAGAACTCACGGTGCTCAGGTGCTTCTCTATTGTGATGACCACAGTCAGACTACTTCCACTGACCGACCAATGGCAGATGGTGACCGGATCAGCTTTGAAATCCGTGTTAACTTTGCTTTCACTGGGATTCGAACCGGGGACCTCTCTAACCAAGGGCAGATACATAACCGGCTGCTCCATGCCGTCGTTTGGTGATGTGTGAAGATCTGGTCTATTGTGTGTTTAGGAAGATGTCCTCGGGAGAGCTCAGAAAAGACCTCGTTCCAAGAAGGGATTTTCGTTCTTCGAGATTACTCTTCTTCGCACAGATCCGGGGTCAAAGAAATGTCCATCAATTCTCCATCAATTCCCACCGTGGGACCCCACCTTCCTTTGATCCAGCTCATCTTAGCCGACATCTGGTCAGCCCCCATGAAACCCTTCCCAAGTAGACTCTAAAGAATCCCGACTAAAGTGCAGCTACCATTTGAAACTGGCTTCCCCACCGCACGCGCAAGGGCCCTCAATCAACGAAAAAACGTCTGCACTCCATCTGTTTTATTTTCTTGTGTATACGTGTGTTCATCTTCAGGATGCGTTATTTCTGCGTGCAATTGCATCAGCACCAGCAGCAGCACCAGCACCAGTGGTCATTAAAATGGGTCCCATAACACTTGTTATCCAGAGCAGGCGAGTTTTAATAACATTCCCCACTCAGGAAGGTCACGGTTAACAAGCGCTGTCCCTCGGCTCATCCCTCGCCCCACCCTCCGTCCAATAATTCATCGGACTACACACGCAAATCCCAGTCACATACACGACCGTCCATCGGCACACACACTCGCCGGGAATGGACATGGCCGTGGCGGCGGCGGCGGCAACGGACGAGACTAACTAACATTCGTCCTGCGAGTCTAATTGACGTTCCTGAATTGATGATATGTTTTGTTCCAATTAAAATCTGCGTGTGCCCTGCTGGTGATGTGTGTTCAGTGTTGTGCTCCTCCAGTTATTGTTCGGTGCTCCTCATGGCAGACGCAGGGGCCGGCTACGACCGACGGGAGGCGGGAAGGAGCGAGTTGGTGGGTTTTTTGTTCTCAGCCTCAGTGATGGTTGTTCATATCTGGCATGTTCAGGATTAACAGGACTTACCGAGGCACGGCCGAGAGATGAGATGGAAGTGCACGCCAATCCGAGGGGGCAACGTCGCCGACGGCGCCCAGTGCTGACCATCGGCCACAAGCACTAGCACTAGCACCAGCACCAGCACTGGCACCGGTCGGAACGGAGCTTTTACGCTTAATTTGCTCCGGTTCTTCCTCCTTTCGATGGATTGCAAATTATTGGATTTTAATTAGCGTCCATTCAGGATGTACTGCGTACGGAACGTATCCTTCCTTGGCGGATTACATCATGGTCCGGATTTTTGCTCCTCGGGGCTGTACTTCAGAGTTGTTCGGCTGTGCTGGCGCTGTGCATCCCGGTGCTCGGCTCGGCTCTGGTCGGTGGTTGTGTTGTGGGTCGAGTTGAGTTGTGCTGCGAGTTCAGAGAAACAAACAAAAACGTCTGCAAAGAGATGGCCACGGCACTTGCTGGCCGACTGGCCGCCCGGTTGACTGCCTGGATTAGGCGAACAATTGTTTATTGACCAGTGTGCGGACTGGCGGAGATTAGTTATCTGATTTCCCGTCCTTTGTTAATCAACGTCCTGTTTGGCTAATGAACAACCGGGCCCGAGGAATCCCGGGCATGTGTAGTTGATTGGAAATATTCCCCTTTTCGATCGCTGATTGATTGAATCATTTGCGTAGTCAGCTCTTGCGGATCGTCCTTGGGTTCGTTTAATTTTTTTCCTTTTTTTTGTTGTTTTGTTTTGCTTATGCTGTGCTGATGGTGTTGGTTTGAGGTGGCATGGGGAGGAGTGGATTTGTGTAACACTTAGTGGAGTCAGTCTGTGGTGGTTGGTCGTGTGGTCTTGTTGGGAGAGGAAATCTGGATTGGGGCCCAAGGCAATACAATGTGAACAACAACGGGCAGTTTTTCATTCAACAACCAGCTGGCATCGGAAACAGATGCTCGCTGGGTCTGCTCGCAGATTCAACGAAATTTGTGGTTCTCGCTCTTAATGATCGAGGCACTTGTGCCTGTTTCAAGTGTCTTGTGTCACTTTAGTCGGACAGCGCCAGTCGGAGCGCGAAGATAGAGTGGACCGACGAGCACTCGTCGGTGTTCGAGTTCGAGTGGCTGAAGGAGCGGGACTTAAGTCCGAAGAGCAGGGAGCGGTACCTGCAGGCGTGGTACCGGCCGAAGAGGATCCACTGGGGCAAGGGGGACTTCGAGAAAATCTTGGTTGGCAGACGGCCTTTGGGATGGGTTAAAATGATTCGTCAATATATTTATTCAAGGCAGCATATGACCTTCAACAAGGTCGGAAACGAGCTCACCGAGACTAAGAAAATGACTCGCTGTCGTGTGACTTCTCCAGCATCATCCTGGAGAACATCTTGCGATCCTCCGTGCAATTGTTGACACATGCGGATGGCATGGCAGCGAGCCGTCAATAAGGCGGTTTCTGGCATTTAGACGGAAGCTGCTAAAATTTTTGTCAGCAGTGAATGAGGGCGAAACTAAGAATATCCTGTCCTCGAGAAGGGACATACATCGACGCCATGGGCAGAGCCTCACAAAGGGCATCTACCACTGTGAACAAAATCAGTACCGGGATCAAACAGAAGCCGTCTCTCGAAGGAACCAAGCTCTGTTTTTTAAATTAGCGCGTGCACAAGGGGTTGCTGATACCTTTAAGTGTCCGTTTTCAGGAGACAGCGCTGCCGAAGGTATGAAGGGAGAAAGAGAGAGAAGGTAAATATCTGCGCATTGTAGGCTGTGGGACGTAGCAGGCTGGGAAGAGCATTCCATACTCGTGTGGTGCGGCTGATGAACGAGTCTCTAAATTATACTGTGCGTCCGAAAGGCTTAAGGGTAAGCTGATGAGCATTCTTGACTAGACGGGTATTGCGGATGTATTCATGGCAATGCAGTGGGCAAGCGATGTTCGAAGGAGTCTAATCGAATGAGTTTTATCCCTCGCTTTTGGATTCTATCTTGTAGGTGCAGGGTGGTCTTCGGGTCAACAGACCAGATATGAGCGTTGGACTCAACCAAGGATGGAAAGCTTTCCGGTTTCATCGACACAAGCGCCATTCATGGACATTGGCTGATTAACAAGGGTTCGCTTAAGTGACAGCAGACAGCATTGAATTCCACTCGGTTCTTCTTTCCCCAGTTAATTAAGCTGCCAATATCGAAATTCAATGTTCGCTGCCATTCCAATTCTACGGGCGGGGCCGTGAGTTAAGCTGAGAATGCTGTCATCAGCGTGGGAATGGATTAGAAGCAGCAGACAAGAGATCATTTATAAAAATGAGAAACAGTGTCGGAGACGGAGCAGTTATTTGGTGGACATCAGACTGCAGCCGACTTTGTATAAGACACTGATCATCCCAGTCTTGCCGTACTAACTTAAGTCACTGACAATAGCGGATGACAAAGTCCTTAGTCTCTTCGAGAGAAAAGCTCAACGCGCGATGGCTGGTCCTGTTTGAGTTGACCGCAGTCGAAGGAAAAGATTCAACCACGAAATGTGCGCGGGCTGTACAGCCACATGGGTCCAACCAGGCGGCTACGGATCCAACGTCTGGGGCATGCAGAGCGTATGCACAACACCGCTTCTTCGACTCCCAACCAGTGGGACAAGGCAATGGAGGACGCCCATGAAACCGATGCTGCACACATGTGGAAACTGACACCAACCAACTTGGCGTGCACAGTTGCAGGCAGCTGAAAATCGTGCCAGCTAGAGAGGCTTGTTTGTTGAGGCCCAGGTCATGGGGTCTCCCCGGACTGTAGATCCGCCTTAAGTCCTATCGAATCCTATCCTATCGAATTGGAGCTAGTCGGGAGTAAATGTCAAGCGGAAGCATCCCGGACTCAGTGAACAATTTAAAGATACAGAGGTTGCTGTATCGCTTTGGCGTAAGCGAACCGACAGAAAAAGAGAAATTGAGCGCTGCAGGGTGGCTGTCGTGGCGTTGTGGATATGTGCGTTCACCATTACGTACTTGAAACTCGCTACCTGGGTTCGTTTTCCGGACAACCAACAATTATTTTCACGGCTCCACCTCTTTCAGTAATAACGGTCTAGAAAAAAGCTTCCCAACTTGACCGTTCGGAGTCGGTATACAACTATTGGTTCCCTGCACGAATGGTTGTTGAGAAGCTAGGCCTATATGGGCTGCATCGCAACCATTTTTTTTTCTGAAATTTCTGTTGGATGAATAGCTGCCTAGCGCGCCTTGTCCGCGCAAGTGTTGGCTGGAGGTAGTGAAGCGTAGTTTAGTCTTGCTCTTAAAAAAGGGAGCATGCCCAACTGGACCACTTTTATGCGAAAAAGCATTGGATTTTAATCAAAAGCTTGAAGGTGATACTTCATAGTTTGAATTTAAAATCGATTATCCGGAATATCCCTGGTTTTATTTGGTCCGGATAATAGGGGTTCTACTGTACTCCACAAAAATCATGATGGTCGATCCCAGGAGAACCAAACAGACGCCACATCTGAACAAGCCTGACCCAAGGATCGCACTTACTGGTCACTTTTCATGATTCACAAAATGGAACACAGTACCAGACATTTAGCGGAAACCGTGGAACACCTACTTGCCGAGTGACCAAATTTGACGTCAAGCAGATATAAAACAACGAATCGAATCACCAACAGGAACAGACTATCCGGACATTCCATCTAGGGAGATTGTCAAATTGCTGAAGGTAGTTCTAAAGAAAGGGGACACGACAGAACTGCTGCTTTAAGCTTCAATGGACGGCTCCCCCTTGGTAACCACATCTTGGGGTGCATTCTATTGCGCTAAAAAAGATGTGGTCTTTGATACAACTCGCACTGCAGCTTCGATGACCTTGCGCACAGCGTTTCCTTTCGCCCCCAGCCTTATGTATATGCCGTCCGACTCAGGGACACCAGTTGCGACGTTAATACATAGTCGACTTTCCCTGCAAGCCATAGAAGAACTGAGCCTGAGAAGAATAGTAGTCGCATCTTCACGGACAGCTCCAAGACCAATGAAGTACCTGCCGATAATGCATGCCGCCGACAGCAATAGCCTGCTCACCCCGTTCGGTGAACTTGCGTCAGTTTTCCAAGCGGAAACATATGAGTTTCTAATGGCCACGCATTATATTGTGAAGAACTAGTGGAGGTGGCGAAGTATCTCTGTCTGAAGCAACAACAAAGCTGTGCTTTAACATCTCAACATCCATGAAAGCCTGATCGATTCATAGTCATCGAACTGATCACGTTGCTTGCGATGACAGACCCTTGACTTCCTTGAAAGAACCCTGGCTCAAGGAGACGACTCTAGTGGTGTTCAGGCTGTTGTGGCAGAGGTTAAAAAAGACGCACTAGACCCACAAGTCGCTAATGTAAGTGTCCAATTGATTGCTGAATATCTACGAATGCACACTGGCCGTAGACGGTTGATGTGAGTAAGCTTGGTATCGACAGATACAGCAGGCGTCGAGTGATCGGAAGTACCAGAGGTTCCACGACGATCGTGCCATTCTGCTGACGACGACGACAATTCGAGCAAGTGAATGGCAAGGGGTCGATGTCGGTGCATATGACATCCGAGATATTCATTAATTTAAACGTGAAGGTCGAAATAAAACAATAAAAAGGGTGTCATCGTGTTTTGATTTTCGTTTTTGATGGTCGCAAGTCATCGTAAGCTAATTTAACTCGCGTATCATGTCGGAGTACCTGCGACGAGCTTCAGATGGCCAGGAGGCAACCAGAGGCGTCATCAAGACAGAAGGGTGGCACATTGTGTTAAACGAGTTTTATTGGCATTCACTGCTCCACTTCGTTGTTCGTACCTAGGATCAACGGAGGTGTTGTGCGAAATGAGAGAAATCCGTCTCTGTGGCAAGGTCTTTTTCTACTTTGACTAAATAAAGGACTCAGGGGTAGCGAGCTACTGTGGACTGTCGTGTGACCGGGGACTCTCGTTCGAACTATTCACAAACACGGTCCCAGTGCAGAGTTTACCCAACGTGATGACTTTAAGGCGACAATTTATTTGTTAGTTTAAAAACCAACTTGCTCTGCTCTACTAACGATTTGATCATTTGCCCATAGCTTCATTTCTTCTCACAAAATCCTGCTCAATTTTGATTTTCAGACTCGGTGAATGCAGAGGATCTTAAATTTCTGTGACTAACTGTACTCCAGACACACTCTAGTCAACGCTTTAAAAAAATCCACGGAAACCATCAAACGGGCATGAACAGCCACAACCGCCTGCGTTCTGACACCTTTAAAGGCACTCTGTCACACTGTCCACACACTCGGTTGACAACTGTGCCCGCCAACCCCAAGTCAGACCATAAATTCAAATCCAAAAATGGACACAACCGAAGCCGAAGTCCACCGCTCACGGTCGCCGTGTATCTTAATGGCTTCTCAGAATGATAATAATTAATAACGAAAAATAAAGCAAAATGCAAACACCGACAAGACAACAGCAACAACGTCATAAAGCAATAAGCGACCGAGAAGTGTTCAATTACAGTTGCAAGGGACCCATGTCCATCTGGGCATCTGTAGCACCTCATAAAGTCGCTCCACAATTGCACCACGACGGTCGGCAAAACAGAACGCGACACACACACACACACACACACACATGAAGAGAGAGAGAGGCAGAATCACAACCAGAACAGAAGAACCATGAAAGCGGCTGCTGTTGCAGACTATAATGAACACAAAGACGAACCCCACCAGAAAAGGAAGACAAAAAAAAACACGTCCAAACTCCAACCATGATCAGTGCCTGTCGATATCCGAGCAGTTCCCCGACCGCGACCGCTCTCCAGAGCTCCAGTGCTCCGTCAGCTCGCCTAACGAAGAGAACAAACCGCATCCAATTAAAAATAATGAACTTAATTAAAACTATGTTATAGCCCATCGATTTAGTGAACTAATTAATGAAATATTTCTAGCCACAGTGATCCCCGCCAGCGGCCACGAGGAGGCGACCGTGCCGAGATGGGGCTGGAGCAGGAGCTGGGATTGGCGCTGTAGCTGGTGCTGGAGCTGGAGGATGAAAGCAATGTGCATCTATTGGCAATTGTATCTTTTTCATTCTGTCTCTGGTGTGTACACTGGTCGGGTGATTACTGCAACTGCCAGGCAATCCAGTAATCCGTGAACGCAGATCTCTCCGGTCCGAGGCGAAACCCCCGCCTCTCGGGCCGAGGAGCCGTGCTCCAGATGGATGCTGCTGCTTCCTTCTCGGTCTTCCTCAACATATCTCGGCGATTTATTAAAATATATCACTGCAGCTCCATAAGGGGGCACCCTGTGCACATGCATGCACGAGACCGCAGTCACCGCGCCGCGCTCCACCGCCAGTCCAGTCATCGTGGCGGTGTGGTGGCAGGTGGGAGGTGTGGAAATTGGAGGAAAAACGGCGACTAATTGTGTATCCCATTAAAGCGCTCGATGCAGCCGATGGATATTCGGATGGAAAATTGATTCCAGCTCCGTGTTGATGTTGTTCGTTCCGTTGGCCGGATGGTGCTCTGCCATCGAGATAAGGTCGCCCTGATGGTGGGGCACCAGGAGCATGCTGAAAAAGTATCAGTTGAGATTGGCATGTGGCAAGTGGGGGACGGACATGGGAGATGTGATAAGACGAGCGCTGATTGCAATTAGAGGCGAAAAAAATGTCAGAGATCGACCAATTGGTTGCATTTCTTTTCATTTCATTTGTCATCTGCGGCCGCACGGATGTGGGCTTGCTATGGAGTGCTGGGAGGCGATGTTGAACGAAAGCGGATTGATCGCGTGATGGTGCTGAGTTTGATTTCAAGTTGAGAGTAGGCTATGGGATCTCCTATGGGTCTGTTGAATGCTGAACGTAGTCAGCGGGGAGGGGGTGTTTGTTTGCAAACTGATAGCCTCTGCTATCAGCATGCACGATTCGTAAGCCCGAGCACACTCCTACCACCCTCCCCGTGGAAGTTCCGTCGGGTACTACTCCGACTCATGCTGTGCTCTGGATGGCGGCCTTCAAATTTCATTTGCACTTCAAGGCAGATCTAGAGAAGCTAATCTTGTTGCTTGTGACCTCGTCATGTGGGGGATTAGGTTGTCTGCAATTGGCAGATTAAATGATTGCTTTTCGGCAGAAAAGCAACAGTCTTCTTCCACATTTGGACATTCTGGACAGACGGACGAACTATCCGTGTACAGGCAGGAACTCCATAAGGTGGTCCTTACAGTTTCCTATTGGCCCCAGTTCCACATCTCTCTCCATCTTCTTTTTGTGGCGATGTCCCACTTAGCTTGCTACTACTAGTAGCTGCTGTCTTTTATTTTTTTTTTTTCATTTGTTTAGTATGTTGCCTAGTGAATTGTTTAGTCAGCTCATCTGCTATACGATATGGTCTTAAAATCGCCTTGATCGCAGATGCAGCCTGTAGACCGAGGTAAGCTAGTTCGACTGGATGGCGCAGTTGGTTAAGTACCTGCCCCTGGTTGGTGGGATCCCGGTTCGAATTTAATACACTTTTATCTGGTTTTCAAACCTTGTCCAGTCACCACTTCCGGTTGCGATCAAAAATTTACAGGGTCTACTGTGTGACTACCTCCTTTTGTATGAAGAGGCAGGGATGTCAGAATTAAATAACAAAAGACCTACACGCAATACGGATGGTATCAAAAGGCTGATGTATTAGCTTGGCGCCTTCAGGTTTCTGCAATATGTGCAGGATATGTGGACGAAGGTCGATTAATTTGGTGGCATTTTCCAGCGAACCGACCTTCTTGATTGACCGGTTCTAGAAAGTGACGACAGACAAAATTGAGCTAAACACTTGAATTGTGTTCTAGTGGAACTCATTCTGGCCCCAATATCGGAGTGAACAAAGGATGTCTACTAAATCCAGCAGAATGACATGATGGGTCAACCCTGTCATCACGAATTGGGATGACAGTGGGGTGTGACCATCGACGGTCCACAATCTGCAATTGATCCCATTAGAAATGTGTCATCCAAGAGTTGTACAGCCAAGCGAACGTTATCCGGATGGCGCAGTTTTTTAAGTGCCTGCCCTTGGTTAGTTGGGTCCCCGGTTCGAAACCGAGTGAAAGCAAAGGTAGTACGCTTTTATCTGGTCTTCAAATCTGGTCCAGTCACTTAACGGCACCATCACTGGAGTGATATAACAACCGGCTCGGCAAATCGACTATAGACTAAATATTCACACCAAGGCAAATCCTGGAGAAGACCAGCGAGTTTCAAATCGATGCGCACCATCTTTCATCGATTTTAAAGCCGCATACGACAGCATTCATAGCAAGGAGCTATTCGATACGATGGTCTAATTCCGGATCCCGGGGAAAATAATCCGGTTGTGTAGCACCACGTTAACTTACGCGCGAAGCACCGTGAAGTTTGGCTGAAAGATTTCCGAGCCGTTTGAAACCTGCACCGGATTTCTGCAAGGAGATGCGCTGTCGTGTGATTTCTTCAATCTGGTACTGGAGAAGAGGGGTAGCTCTAAACACGGAAGGTACTATCTTCTACAAGTCGATCGAAATGTTGGGGTACGCAGAAGTGAGTTCCCAACGTGCCGGCGAATGAAGATCAGGCGAAACGAACTGGTCTCAAGGTCAATGGAGACAAAACCAAATATATGCTGTCGACCAAAAAACGTTCCGCAGCACACCACCTTGGACAAAACATCACGATCGACAGGTAGTAACGTGTTTCGGGGCAAACGTGAACTCCACAAACTTCGTCACAGTCGAGATCCGAATCGTCCTTGGCACCCGTTGCTACTTCGGTTTGTCGAAACAACTGGGCTCAAAACTCCTGACTCGAAGGACCTGCTCTCATTTTGCCAGTCCTGCTCAATGGAGCCGAAAGATGGACGCTAAATAAAACGGCAGAGCTGATTCTTGGTAACTTCGAAAAAAAAAATCTGCGTCGGATATATGGTCCCGTGTGCGAGGAAGGTGAGTGGAGGAGAAGACACAACCGCAAACTCTAAGAGGTGTACCATGATGTGGGTGTAGTCCGGAAAGCAAAAATCGAGCTAGGCTCGGCCACATCGAGCGAATGGACACCAACGCTCCAGCTAAGAGGGTCTTCGAATCCGAGCCTCCTGGTTCGAGAAGGATAGGAAGACCGAATCTCCTGTGTAAAGTCGAAGTAATCGCGGATGCAAGTCAGCTTGGTCTTGATGACTGGCAGCAGCGAGCTCAGGAGCATCAACGATGGAAGGCAGCAGTCAACGATGTTTACTTGGTCCCATACAATCGTTCACTGTGCGTGAAATAAGTCAGCAACTTTTGAACCCGTGTACCGGTCTTAACGAAATTTCAAACGTACAAGTACCAACAATTTTTTTTCTTTGTGTCCGAAACACAGAGACTTCTAAACAAGGTCCAGAGATGAGAATTAGCAGCGTACTTATAGGAAAGGCTTCTACGTAGTTTGTACAGACCGGGAGAGCAGAAGATCAGTGTTCAAGAGTTGCACCATGGCTTTAAGGTCTGAAGTTGGTCGCACTTGGTGTGACATTAGAAATACTACGCCATCTTTTAATTTTTTTTCTTTGTCCACGGGCTGAAAAGATGCATATTTCCGCGCTCCCATACAAAACGAACCACTGTGGGTCGGTGTGATGAGTCAACTTCCTGTTGCGGTGTATGCATGCTGATGAGGGATCTCCGTATGTGCGTCCATCGACTAGAATTTAAGGCGTCTTTAACGGTTTTCTTTCCCCGTCTCCATTCATCTTCTTGATTCGCTTAGTGGACTGGCTGCAAAGTTAGTGTTGAATTGTGTAGTCCAGTTCGAGGATTCCGGAATCTGTTTGGTTATACAATTCTGGGCATACAAGAGGGTGCCCAATTTCGAGACTACTAGTACAAAGAGGAAGGTCCACAGACAGCCAACTCGGGATATCAAGGATGGTAACTGGCTTTAGTTCGGCCACACACAGTTCACAGGTTGCAGCCATGAAAAATAAGTAAATCCAAATGCCATTTCCCGATTTAGACATAACAAACTTCCAAGCTCTGTCGCAATGTCTCGTCATGATCTTCGCTGTCACCAAGCCTTAAACTACTATCACTCATCCGCACACCATAACTTGCACCCGTTACCAAAACACAACACACTTCTCTTTGCTTCTCGAATTTAACCATTTATTGAGCCACAATTGGGTCTAAGTTTTAATATCTGGGATATCTGCCAAGATCTCTGTAAAAATACCCAAGATCTGGTTGACCTCTGCCGATGGGACGGAAGCCGTAATTGGCATCACCAAATTGCCCTGGGGGACCTCCAAAGCTGTCTGCGAAGCCGCCGTAGTCTCCCTTCGCACGCTCCTGGACTGGTGAAAAATCGTCTGCTCCTCCAACTGCTCCCTGGGCGATGATCACGATCACGGCCATCACAACGAACTTGTACAAGTAACGCATCTCGCTAGACACAGTCGAACTTCAAACACTGACTGAGCAGCTGCTGAGACGGCTGATTTTATAGTTCTCCCCAAAGGGATGAAGCCGTGAATTGATTGAAAAATGTGGTTACGCCCACACGGGACATCATCTGCTCCCCTTGAGCAAGTGGCTTTCATCAGTTGATTGCGATGATAAAAGTGTCGATAAAAGAGTTGTTCTCGAAATTGGTGTTTTTTACAACCGCGAAAATAAGCAGGCGCACGTAATCGAAAAAGTGTTCTGTGACCTTGTGCGACAAAGTTTCAAGGGATTACACGTCTGGAGTTGTTCCAACTCCAGGCAGACGGCGAGAATCATTAACTAGACGGGTCTCCGAAACACAGAGACTTTTAAACAAGGTCCAGAGACGAGAAGTAGCAGCGTACTTATGGAAAAGTTTTTACGGTTTGTACAGACAAAGAGAGCAGAAGCTCAGTGTTCAAGAGTTGCACAATGCCTTTAAGGTCTGAAGTTGGTCGCACTTGGTGCAACATTAGAAATACTACGCCATCTTGATTTTTGTCAGCCGTATTTAATGTTAATTTTTTTGAGCACAAATGTGCTTCTAGTGAATTAAATTTTGTTCCTCAGTTTCGGCTGTACTATTCTTTCTTTAAGACTCAGAGGTACCCATATGGACGACAAATAAACGATGAACCGGGTGTCTCTAAGTTTCTGCTGAGCCAACATTTCTGCTTCGCTTGTCACATCGTGTGAGACTCTTAGTCGTTGTCCTTTCTTTCCAATGACACCCGCTTGTAGATTTATTATTTACTTACTTAGACGGCGCTACAGTTCGGGGTGAACCTGGGCCTCGACAAGCCCCTGCAGCTAGCACAGTCCTTAGCTTGCTGCCTTCGGTTGGGTACTCCAAGTTCTCCCTCAACTTGTGCGTTTCACCTAAGGCGAGACCTTCCTCTACTGCGTTTGTCCTCGGGGTTGGATTCAAAGACTATACGGGCCGGAGCATCGAGGTCCATTTGCTATACGTGTCCTTGCCATCTTAAGCGACTACCTACTACTACTCAGTTTTTTTTACTTGGTCCAACTACGTTCATGCTGTACAGCTCGAGAGTTCGTCGTTAAATTTTATCGCTTATATTACGATTAATTTTTCTCTCGAACCGTAAGAAGAAAGGTTCATCCGCTTTTGACAAAGTGTGTAGTGGTCGACACTAGATGTCACCACTTAACTCAGAAAGAAAACGCTATCTGACCACAGAGGTCGTAAGACACGCGAGAGAGAGAAGAAAAAGGAATAAGTAGACGGTCATTATTTTGTCATTTAATTTTAAACGAGATCCCGTTGAAGACGGTGCAGTTTTAAATCAAACCAACGTTGTGCTTAATTACATATGGATTCTCTTCTAAGGACACGCAACTAAAATTGAAGACAACGAAGTAAAATTTTTGTTAAAAACGAGAAAATCTTCTATTTCCGGTGCAAAACGAACCTCCGGCCCCAATTCAAAACCATTGGAACGCATCTATGACCGCCGCGATTACGGCTAACGAAAATAACTGCCCCCATCTAAAATCAACATAAATGAAATTAAACCTGCAGTCAAACTATACGAAGAATCCATCATCGCCACCACATCTTTTAATCTCACCGGGAAACTACAATAGCCAACAGAAATGGAACCATAACTTCAGCTTGGTTCTATAAATCAATTCGTGTTCACATCAGAGCAGAATATCAAAAATAGGTTTGATTCATTCTTGACTACCAAGTACGCGCAGTTCGTTTAGGATGGGGTCCACAAATTACCAGAAAGATGGGAAAAAGTCATAGCCTCAGATGGGCAATACTTTGAATAATACAATTGTACATGTTTTTCTTAAACAAACGTTCAAATTAAAAAAAAAACCGCACGAATTAAGATATATACCATATAAATATTTCCATTCTCTTTTTGTGACTTCAAAAATTTAAGAATCGGCTACACTTTTTCTTTAAAAGGCACACATTAACAGTCTCTTCGGCACACACAGCTTGTCATTGTGTAAGCTATTCCGTGTGCTTGTTACTTTCTCGAGGTTGATAATTTTATTTTAAGCAATAACAGTTTCTGTTACTCATGGCGCTTGAACAATTGTCGGAGGCACGAAACCCGCCACTCCGCACTGGAGTCGCTCACGATTTGGAGATCATAGGGCCAGAGCGTACAGGTATCCAATTACGCGGTTGCGATTAAACTGCCTGAGTTTTGGACAAAGATGCCTGCAATTTGGCTTCTTCAAGTCGAATCCCAGTTCGTGCTGACAAACATAACGGTTGAACGTTCAAAGTTCGTACAGTCGCTTCCCCAGGATGTTGCCGCAAGTGTATGCGACATCTTAGGTGGACATCTAGTTAACCGAGATATGACATTGTCTGTGTCCTCTCCTAACATCAGAGGTCTCGGTGAGGTCGTTACCATCTTTGAGGGAACAGTTATTTATTTCGTCATTTGGCGGGGATGCCAAAACTACATATGTCTCAACATAGGCCGTTTCTAAAACCGCTGTGGCGGCCTGGTTCAATTCCCGGTGCGAGCAAAATACTTTTCACTGCCCCAAAACATTCGAGTCACTGAAAACATTCGAAGTTCAACTGTCTAAAAAAAAAGCTTCTCAAACTTGGCCGTTCGGCGTCAGTATAAAACTGTAGATCCCTTCTACTCGTGAGACAACACACGCATAACGCGAGTGGTTCCTGAGAAGCAGGACCCTGGCCCTCTATGGGCTGTTATTATAAGCATTGTCACCTTCGGCTATACAGTCAATAAAGAGGCGGGGATATCAATTTGGCCTTCTTGGGATTTCTGTCGAGGTGCCAAACATTCTTTTGGTAAGACTTCCGCACATTGATCTCTCAATCAGGCTCTTATCGTGTTCTTTTTTCTTCTTTTGGAAAAGATGATGTCCTTTGGGTCGCGTCTCTTTTGCTCGCAGAGCACACGGGCAGCACTTGTCCTCCTTTGCTGCGTCGCTTTATATGCTTTCGTTTAGCTGCATGCGCGTCAAGCCAGGGGTTTCTTGTTGGTGGTCGGGCAGTACATCAGTTGCGGCGTTTCTGGCGGCATATTGGCAACGTTACCACTGGCCTTCGGCACTTAGTGCTGGCGACAGAGGAGTCGTAGGCATTCGGTGAAGGTTCTGTAGACTTATTGCTGCTATACCTGCTTTCACCCATTCTCAGCCCTCTTTATCAAGTTCTCTTCTTGCATTTTCAGGAAGTACTCTGGGAGCCAGTGACTAAACTGTGAAATTTCTCATCATGGCGAAGGCGTACTCTTCTAGAGAAGAGAGCCATTGTTCAAGCAGGACACGACAGCATTCAATTTTAATCAGACACAGAATAAGTGAGATCGTCATCATCATCATCTTCTGACCCGCATGATCCGCTAAAGGCGTCGCGAGGGTAAACCACGTGCGACACATCTCCAGGCAACTCTATCCTCCGCCATCGACTCTAACTCATCAGGAGGTATGCCCAAGGTAACCAGGCGAGTTTTTGGACTTGGTCCAACCACCTCGCCCTGGGTCTGCAAAGCCTGATGGAATCGCATGCAACGCCCGCCTCGGATGTCGTGATGGTGTGGACATTCGTGCCACGTGACCAAACCAGCGGACCATAGTCCTTTCCGTTCGAAGGAGCAGCTCCTAAAGGTTGAGTTACTCGCGTACTGCCCTGTCTCTCACCCTATCCCGAGGGGTAATTGAGATATTGATCTAACATGTAGGGTGCGGTAAAAAATGATGACAGAGGTCGACGTTGGTTGCCCAACAGTTCTTGATGCTAATTCAACAAGAATGCAGCTACTGATGTGATTAGTTTTAGGACACTAAACTAAGGAAAGGGGAAAGTGACACAGAAGAAAAGGAAGAGCATGAGAAAGGCAGGATATGACTGCTATGACGGAGTCTCATCAGGAAGACGTGACCGCCATCAAATAGTCAGGAATCTCCCCGAAAATTTCGAGTCTCTTTCCCTCGATCTCACGAATAGATCCAGTTGTTTGTTGCAGCATTGTCCTTTGACTGGTACTGGCTGCCCTGGAAGCCTCTTCCGTTGAAGCTAAGTATTGGATGAAAGACCACTCCATTCGTGGCTGACGGATTGAATCAATGAAAGTGCTATGACTCCTACTGCCGCCCATGCCTCTCCACGGCATCATCTCTCTTGAGTCCCAGACAATGCCCAGAGAGGACAAGGCTGAAGAAATGTTTCTCCTATGTGGCTTTAAAAGCTAAATGCCAGTCCACCGCGGCCTGTGAATGTCACCCAGGAGATGTGAAGGTCCTTTGTGGTGTCCTCATTCGCTTGACCTCACATTTCGCGGCCTCTTGGCCTGTGAATTGTGGTAATTTCAACTGCCACTTGTTTGACTAAGGGGATTATGGACCTTAGGAGTGAAGATACTTCGACCTTCTCTCGCTCCGTTCTGAAGCGGCCCATACACAGCACACTTGTGTCGGTGTCCTGAAGTGTGTCTTCTGTAGTTCATTCCACGGGCCAACGTAAGAATGTTTTCATTTTTGTGTCGGAGGTCTGCCACGAATGCGAATTTGTTTGGCAGAGAAGTGACACCTATGTACACACTGAAGTACCACGTTTTAGAGAAAAACCCTCCGTCTCCCCCATCATACACATGGCATCTTCGGAACTGAAGGAAGATCTCAAGTGACCCCTCGTGGAAACTTAAGGAAATCAAAAGCAACAACACCAGAAATAGTGTATCCCCACATCAGACGTCGTTATTTTATTGCATTCAACCGAACACAGTTCACAGACACACCCATCAGCGGAATGGACGCCAATTTGTTGTCCTTATTTCAAAAATCAGCGGCCAGTTAGTCTGCAAGAAATAAAAGCACGAGAAAACCCGCTTCAGAAGTTGGTCCGGGTACACATACGACGGGAACCATTCCTTCGCTGCCGCTGCTTTGCATCCCGGATTCGAGTCCTCGACCCCCACCTCCCACTACGACGGATATGCATACACACATTGGATGCGTCGCCGACGTCGTCGTCGTCGTTCTTGTTCACTGTTCCGTGGATACTGCTCGACGGGCGCGTGTGTGTGTGAATCCAAACGGATGGACAACGACGAATAGTTGAACAAAAAGGACTTGTCCTTCGTTTACAATCAATTATATTGGGTCCTTCTGCGGAGGAAGCTCTCGTAAAAAAGCACAATAAATGACGCACTTCAGGCAACAATGGGAACAAGTGGATTGTGTTTTTTTTTCCTTTCTTTCTTCCACCTCCCACCTTCATGGGGCATCCCTCATCCATCGGCGGCATTGCATCATTTTTGTTGTTTTTTTTTTTTGTGTACTTCAGGACCTACTCTTGTTGTTGGCTGTTCACCTGCATTCAATGGTTGGATGATGACTTAGTCGTCGTCGTCGTCGTCGTCGTCGTCATCGTTGTCGTCGTCGCATCCACATCGTTGTTGCCCCGTTGCCAGTTGCCGGTAGGTCCTTGGGTCCTTTTGGCATTCCATTTCAGGGATCTCTTCATCTAATTGTGTCCAGGGTTTTACCTTACCGATTGGCTGGACCGTATAATGGAGAGACTCACTCCATCCGGGATGGCTGGACAGTGGCTAATTTGCGAACGGTGTACTCGTATTTGTCCCCCCTTCGGTTTGTTGTTGTTGTCCTCTGTGAGATGTTGTCCTTCTCGCTACACACACACACACACTCGTACACATGTGTGTATCCTGTTGGCCATTAAAAGCATTCATTGGTTTGAAGACAAGACATTTTCCCAGGATAACATTTGCATACACGACCGTGGGGCATGGTAATGTCCATTTGCGAGCGAGCGGTACACATCCGTATTAGGAGTTTCAGTTTCTGTCATTTTTCGTGCACACAGCGCAATGGCGCAAAAAAGGACGACTATTGAATGGACAAGGACGAGACGAAAAAGGATATTTCCAGGATCTTATTATTTCTAGTCAAGTACTGGACTACGCTCGTTATCCTTATTATTATAATGTTTGTGTCGAATTTTTTTCCAGTCTGTTGTTGCTCCTTGTTCAGGCATCACATTAGAAGCGGGTGGTTAGAGCTTCGGCGAGGGGGGTGCAGTTACTGCTTGTCATTACCTAGTATCGAATTATTTCGGACTTGAAGCAGAGCAGATGGGAGATTCGCGCTTCGGGGCAGATGTTCGAACTCGTTTTCCCGGACAGTTCACATGGGTGACAGGACCCAGGACACGGGACGATGTGTTGTGTGTGTGTGTTGAGATAATTGTTGAGTGGGCACCTATTTGTCGACAGACTAATTAGCTGAGGAAGGAGGAGAAGGCGGATTTGCTGGATCTTGATTGTGATTCTGATTCTGTGTCCAGTTGGCTACACATTTCTTTGGCTAGTAGGGACTCGTTGAGGAGGATTGTGCTAATCCTGGGCCACCATGGACTTTACCTCGATCCACAGGGATGTTACTGTGGCTTGGATTTTCAGTCGCCGCTCTACGTGATGGTACAATATGCCCCCAAACGCCTGAATTTTAGACAGCATCCCGCTCTTGACCATCAATTTTGGCAGAATTCGCATACTTTTCGCTCCAATTGGCGCTTTCATTTAAACAAAACTGGTCACCGCTCCTGAATCCGATGCGTCTTTTCTTCCGACCGGCAGTCATGGCAACAGACTTGTGTTGAAACAAAGAGGGTGACCAGCTCTTTCATGTGAGCTCAATTTCTGGGACTGATTCAAAAAGCCTCTTGTTCACCTGCTGCGAGCGTCTTCAAGGTTTCAGCATCAAATTGGGGACTTTATGGACTACACACTTACGCAGCGTAGCAGATGCTAAATGCAACATTCGGCTTGCTCAGCACCCCCCGACTCTTCATCAACCTCATCCACTCCGACCAAAGCTTACACTCTGCAGCCGCTGCTGTTGCCATTGAGAAGACCCACATCCAGCGGCATTCATCTGCAACATGCGTTCCATTCAGTGGCGGCGCAGACACGCTCCAATTCCCCCATCTCTGTCGTGTCGCTTGAAATGACAAAAACAAAAGCAACAACTCCTAGCGATGTACTTCTGATACAACAAAAACAAAATAGAAGAGTCGAATAACTAAAAAAAAACCCTCAATCTCCGTCAAATGCATTGACACACATTCGAGTTGCATTCGTCGCGGCCCCTCCCCGAGGCGATTGATGCGATAAAAGAAAAGAAACTCTTAATGATTTCACCATCCAGCTTCCAGCAAGCACCCGCGCGCCCTCTCCGCCCGGCAGAGGGAGAACCTTTAACCCGCATTACGATTGAATGCAGTACCCTTTCACAATCATTTATCCACAAAAACCCTTAGCATCATCACTGAACCACATATCATGCCCGTCATCCGTGCACATGCAGCGAGGATTCCTTCGGCATCGTCCTCTTACCACTCACCCCCCCTCCCCCACTCGCAGAGTATCGCAGCATTGTCGACGTCAAAATCATTACCGCGCCATAATCATCCTCCATAGCCGTGAGCCAAAAATGGGCTCAATTATTTCGAAATCATTAAAATCGTTTTTTGTTAAGAGATTGAACGGCGGCGGTGCGGGGCGGTGCGGCGCGGCGCGGCTGCACGGAGGACCATCGTCATCAGCGTCGTTGTCGTCGTCGTCATCAGCGTCGTCATCCTCATCATCACGGTCGCCATGGTCGTTGCGGAGGATGTGCGCTGGAAACGCGCACATTACAGTGGTCTCGAGAGTCCTGTCGCCACCTCACCGCTCTGCAGCGCTGGGTCCGCCACAACAAGCGATGAATAGACGAACACGAGCGAGCGACGATGGTAAATCCACCGTGTCGGCGTCCACAAGTGCATCTCCGCATGCCCCGGGCTGTGCGGCGGCGGTGGCGGTGCAAAACGGGATGCTTAGCGACAATAACCATAATTATTCTCATCCATGGAACCGTTTTGTTTGGCAAATCTGTCAAGGATAACGCGCGCTTCAAAGGACTGCCAACACTGCCCGCTGCGGCGGTGGCCCCACTTACTTTCACCGAACCTCGCATGTCGCCTGCGAACCGCCAAAAAGGAATCGCAGATCATTAAGGCAAAAATCCATTTCGTCAAAATGTCTGTCCACCGAAAGGGCGGGGGGAGGCTAGCGCGTTGTCCACCGTCTCAACTGCAGTGCATACGCTTTAATCCCGCCACGCAGTGCTGATGAGAGACGGACGACAACGGGTACGACTGCCACCGTGCCTGACCATGGGAAGCCGCAGGCGCGCAACTGAACGGACCTGGAAGGGCGAGTGGCGGTGCTGGAAAAAATACAAAAAAAAGAAGAAAATAAACTCCCATCCGTCCCGTTCGGCTCTCTCTTTTTTTGTTTGTTTTGCGAACATTTAGTGAGCGCTCGCAGAGTGTTTGGATATATGGCTTTGTTATTCCTAATTGACATTTTGCATTAATAGCGCGACGAGTACGCGAACGCGTCCGCAAACGAGGACGAGGACGAGGACATTGCCAATTAAGAGCAGCAAGCCCGGCAAGGCGGAGAAGCGCGACCGCGCTCTCTCACTCTCTGGTCGCGCTGTGGTCGTCCTTGATGGCCGCTGCTGGCACTGGCAGTGGAGTTGCCATCATTATCGTCGTCGGTCGTCTTGGCATAGTTTCGGTGCTTCGCTGCCCCGTTGGGATGTGTTCGAAATTTTAATGAGCCGCTGGCTACTCTCTTTGTCCCACACGGCGGCTCAGGAGGGACGGGACGACTGGAGCCGGAATTGCCGCCGCCAAAGAGAGAGGGTGATTCTGTGACGCGTTTTAATGAACATGGGGCATCATTAGAATTTTGACGATCTTGTCTCGTCGTCTTCCGTCCGCGCTCGGATTTGAGATGACATTCACCGAATACCACCGAATCTCCGAGTCCGCGTCAGAGTCGCAGTCGGCAGCGACGGTGATCTCCACGCAATACTAATTTCTAGAGTGATGGGGGTAAATCACATAAAAATGCCTTCGCTGGTCCGGGGCGGGCGTATCCAGCGTCAGGCGGAGCGGCGCGATGCTGCGAAGTCTTTTAATGAGGCTGTCGGTTGGTCGTGCTGCTTGCGGTGTGGACTGAATCTGATATTGCGGTGTGATCTTATCTGGTACCTGAACTCGAATGGAATGCCGACAAGAGAGACAGTCACACGGCGAGCGGGATATGGTTGAGTCAAATCGAAGTTTACGAGACTTGAATGTTAAGTGAGCGATTTTGGGGCACTCCGGTGTGATGGCTTGGATTTGGGGACGATGCGATGGGGACAGCTCATTAGTGTAAATTAACCTCGAATCGAATCGGGATCGGATGCGACGGAGCTTTTCCAGCGGCCATGGGAGCCATGGGAGCGAATACTTCTCTGGAGATGTGAATGATCGGCTTAGAATGAGATCGCTTCGAGGTTGAATCTCCAGCGAGCAACTGCATGTTGAGATGGTGCTCTCGACGTTGAAGCCAATTAAGTTTGTGTAGCGGTGGATGCTGTCGCGCTTTAATGGCGGCGAATGGTTTTTGAGATGTCGATCGAATGATCGTTTCGATTGTTTTCACACTATTGACGCAAATCTGAGGTGGGTAAGGTCCAAAGGACACAGCCTCCTCGTGTATAGCCAATTAAAAGCCTCTTTGGGCACGCAAGGGGGTTGTAATGGAGCCAATTCAATCCTCAATCCAAACTTTTAATGGAGCACGAGGTTAGGTTTGCTGACTTGTGTCTTTGTGACTATCCGACGATCTTATGATGATTGACGGTCGGTAAACGTCAGTGTCTGGCTCACTCGTAGTATCTGCATGATCTACAGATACGTCCCTGAGTGCGTGACATTATTTGTATGATTGACGCTCTGCGACTGACTGCAGGCCTTAACTGCCCAAAATTTCTGTGTGTGGCAATATTCCCCGCTGACCCTCTCTAAGCATATAAGAGTCCTTGACTATTTGGTTGACTGTGTATGCTTAGCAATCCACCATCTGCTCTGCTCCTCTAAAGGTCTCTGGCTGCCCTATAAGGCTGAGTGAAGCAGAACAAGCGTTGAAAGACCACAAACTAATCAACCGACTGATTTTTCTATATTCTGATATTCTCGGCGCACTATTGGACTAAGAGTCATCGGCGAGCTCTCCTGTGGAATAATTCAATATTCAAACGATTGACAATCAGTAAGTGATTGACAGCGTCCGACTGGCTTGTAGTTTCTGAAAGACTGACGGGTCTATACAAAAATTTGAATGATTGACAAGTTTTTCATGACTGATCTCTCTCACCGACTCAGACAGTTATTGATTGATGGATTTTTTTTTGTAATTTACTAGCGCACAAGGGATTGTTAATACCCTTAAATGTCCGGGTTCAAGACACAGCACGGGCCAGGGAGGGAGAAAGGGAGAGGAGGTACCTGTGCACATTGGTTTTAAATATCTGCGGATTGTATTTCGGGGGGAAATTAGGCTGGGAAGAGCATTCCATATTTGTGTCATGAACGAGTCTCTAAATTTAACTGTGCGTCCGAAAGTAGGCTTAAGGGTAAACTGATGAGCGTTCATGGCGAAACGGATATTGCGGGTGAATTCATTGAGAGGAGGAATGCAGTTAGCAAGCTGACTTGAGCTTCGTTTGTTAAAATAGCGATAAAATGCGAATAGAGACGAGACAATGACTCTGCAATATTGTTGTCTCCTATACGTTTTATCGCTCGCTTATGGATTCTATCTTGTAGGTGCAGCGTGGTTTTGGGGGCAGCAGACCAGATATTAGCGTTGTACTCAAGTTTGGGGCGTATATACGCCTTATAAATTTAAGCCAAAGCGGAGGCTGTGAAGTATTTCTTGCATTGAACAAGAAAACCTAAACATTTCGCAGCATTTGTGTCGACCTCAAATATGTGATCGTTCCAACTAAGTGTTGTGTTGATGCACATACCAAGGATGGAAAGCTTTCCGGTTTCATCGACACAGGTGCCATTCATGGCTGATTAACAGGGGTTCGCTTGAGTGACAGCAGGCAACAGTGAGCTTTTGAAGCATTGACTTCCACTCGATTGTCCTTTCCCCAGTTAATTATACTGCCAAGAGCGGAATTCAATGTGCTTAAGAAGGGCTGGGTCGTGACTCTTGGAACGAATATGAAAAGCTGAGCGTGCTGTCATCAGCGAAGGCATGGATTGGATTAGAAGTAGCAGACAGGAGATCACTTATAAAAATGAGAAAGAGTGTCGGAGACAGAACAGCGCCTTGGGGTACACCAGCATTTATTTGGTGGACATCAGACTTGAACCCAAAACAACTTGAATTGGACGGTTTGAGAGGTAATTTCTAATCCATTGAAGAAGAGATTCATCGATGCCATATGCACGCATTTTCGACAAGCGAGCTTGATGATAAACTCTGTCAAATGCCTTAGAAATATCAAGCGCAACGATTTTGCTTTCGCCTGCATTGTGCAAAGATTGGTTCGACTTTTCGGTGAGATAAGCTATCAGATCACCAGTGGACCTGTTGCTGGGGAAACCATACTGCCGGTCATTAAGAAGCTTCCGCGATTCAAGATATTTCATAAGCTGACGATTTATCATCGTTTCCATGACCTTAGAAAGAAGAGACGTAAGTGCTATGGGTCGGTACGAGGTGGGTGACGAAGATTCGCCCTTTTAAGGGACGGGCTGGGCAAATGGTATTTTCCATCTGCTCGGAAAGAGACCTAAAGAGTAGAATAGATGCTTACGCAGTGGTTTTGCCAGGGCAGAAGAACACCTCTTAAGAAGAATAGAGGGAATACCAGCCGGGCCAGCGGATTTGTGCACGTCGAGATCTTTAAGTACTCTTGCAACTGTCGAGTGCGGAAGTGGATTTGTCCCATGGTGAAATCAACGCTCTGATTTTTTTAAGTCTCTAACGGACTGCAATCCATAGCTGCCGAGGAATCTGAGTGCTTCCCTGCTTTCGACGGTGAGAAATCCCAGAAAATCCCTCAATCTCAAGTTATTGCCCTTAGGTGGCTGACAGTAGTTTGCAAAAATACCATTCCTTGGCTGATTGAAAAGCTCAAATGACTGACAGTCTGCAACTGAGTGTCTGGCGGTGTCCAACTGTTCCACAGTCTATGCATGACTGACGAATAGTATCCGTATAGTTGACAAACTCCTAATGATAGGCGTAAGATCTATGCTACCTTTCCACCGACTTAAAAATGCTTCTGCTTTCTCCGTCGGCGTGTTTGCGTCTCCTTCGCTTGTTGGCAGTGTTTGTATCAGCTTCTTCCTCTTACCGATGATTTGGTGGATTTGTCGGAATGTGTCGGGTCCTGGCTGTATCCTGCGGAGCCTGTTCTACAGCTGTGTGTTGTTGTGCGTTTGTACCGCGTTCCGTTCAACTCACTGAGAACAGCTTGGTAGTCTCTGCCTCGTGTGTTCAGCTGCCGGTGGTGTTTTCGCTGGAGTCTTTTCCTCAACCTATGCCTGTGGTGATAAAGGTTTTGGATATGTACGGGTAAGTGGCTATACGTGTCTCTGCTTGTCCTGGGCCTTTTCTGCTAGTCTAAAGCGTTGTTGATTGAGTTCTCGAGTCCGTCAATCACTGTAACTCCGTATTGGTGAGGTTCCTCTTTCCTGGCGGTATGTGGATGTTCTCCAGTATATCTTCTTGTAGCTTAGCTACTTCCAGCTGATATAGGTTGAGCTTCTTCAACCCCTTCTGGTCTGCTGTTGGTAAGTATCGGATTTTCCAAGTTGATTCCAGTTTGACTGCCTCGTCATCGGAATCACTCGTTAGCGTCTCGCAGGAATAGTTCCGGATCTCTGGTAGGATGTTTACCAGGTTTGAGGTAGACAGAAAGAAATCCAGTATCGATGGTGTCCTTGGGTAGGTGCGCTTGGGCTGGGAAATCACGATCAGGGAGTGACTGTCCGCATTTTCCTCTAGCCATTTGACGATGGCTTCTCCCTGTCGATCTGACTCTGTGTCCTGCCACACAGGGTGTCTTGCATTGAAGTCACCACCCATGAACCCATAAGTATGTCTTGATAAGAGCGCATTAAGCACGTCAAGATCATGACATGTGTTGGCACCATTTCTTTTATGACGGTGGCAGATGCTGAGGACCATTAGTGTCTCCGTGGGTGTCACATGGATTACTACCCCGGTGGAACCACGATCTTGGTGCAGGTGATGGTCTTCCTGATGAGAGCCGTTTCCCATTTGTACCGTTGGATCTGAAAGAAGATAAGCCCTTAAAAGAGATACTTTACTGTCAGACGGGTTTCGCTACTTAAGACGATGTCGGGTTGGTGAGCTTTTAGGAACAGACTAAACGCTGTCCGTCTGACTGTAGTGTACAATGAGTTAACATTGTATCCGATTATACCCAGTCCCGATTATACCTAGTTAAATCCTCCTCGAGTTCGTCCGTCCGTGAGAGGTTGTGAACCCGGATAAGCCTGCAGCGTCAATTTCACATTTTGTCTTTCTATTTTCTAGTGTTCTCACACTATTATGTCCTATCAACAAACAACTGTTGAAAATGAGTCATGAAAATTGAAAGCGAAACCACTGCAAGCTCGGTGGAAAAGGTCTATTGAGGTTTTAGTCGGACTTCGCGGTATCGGTTCAGTGGAAAGGTAGCATAAACGATCTTACGCCTATCATTAGAGATGAGATCATGAGATGTGATGATGATCATATGAGATCTAAGCAACTTTGAAGGGAATAGTCTATGACAGCTTCAATCTGACAGACTGTCTCTGAATCAATGAATGTAGCGGTACCAGATTATTTTCTTCGAACCTGCTAGGGCTAGGACGAAAAACTGCTAAGCCTGCTAGATAAAAACTGCGAGTTATTTCTCCTTGAGAAATGCGTTTTTTTTTTTAATTTCGTGGATTCGTATTGTGCATTGTATACACTGAACTCTCTCACAAGCGGACGGTACCAAGAAATTTGCCAGCTTAAGAGATGTGTCCGGTTATGAGAAAAAAATGCGCCATTGATAACCTTGAAGAAAGAAACACAATAGAGTTATTTCACAAGTTTTTGTTTGTTGCATAAGATTAACTTTTTCTTGCAATGTTAACAAATTCTTACTTTTCTTATAAGCATGCTTTTGGACCAAATTACGAAAAAATCATAATTTTCAGCGTCCGGTTGTAAGAGAGTCCGTTTGTGAGAGAATTGTTTACATTAAAAATCGTGTCAATAAGTTTTCCTTCAAATTTGTCCGGTCATGAGAGCTGTCCGTTGGGAGAGAGTAGACTATATTGAATAAACATTTGTGATGTGTGATCAATATTTATTGTCATCGAATATGATAACTCATAAAGGGAGGTAATTTCTAAATTTAGTGCAAGAACAAAGTTAATATTGGGTCTATAAATAAAACTTAATTCGTGCGCTTTTTTTTTTCAAAATTTTAACATTTATTCAAGAAAACATGTACAATTGTATTATTCAAAGTATTGCGCATCTGAAGCTATGACTTTTTCAATGATGTTAATGTCTGGCAATTTGTGGACCCCATCCCAAAACAACTGCGCCGGCTTGGCAACTAAGAATGAATGAAGCCAATTTTTGATATCCTGCTCTGATGTGAACTGTATTTCAGTGAGGGTGTTCGGCATCGACCGGAGCACGTGGTATTCAGAAGGGTCAAGGTCTGGGCTATAAGGCGGGTGGGGTAAAACTTCCCATCCACTGTTTTCCAAATAGTTCTTAACCGGAATAGCAACATGGGGCCGCGCGATGTCATAATGGAAAATTATGGCATATTCCGGTCGTTTTTCGGGTACTGCCCTCTTCAAACGGATTAATTGTGTTCGGTAGCAGGGTCATAGTACAGCACACCCTTCTGATCCCACCAAATACAGAGCATTGCCTTCGCCCCATGGATATTCGGTTTTTCCGTTGATTTGGCTGGTTGGCCGAGTTTCGAAACCACTTTTGGCACGTTCGCTCAGCTAGAGCAGGTTCACCATAACCTTCCACCAAAATACGATGACTATCGGCAGCAGTTTCCTTCATATTAAAGTAATGAAGAAGAACTCCCCGCAAAAACACTTTTTCAGGCACAAAGTTCGACATATTTGAGTGAAAAAAAATTGTTGTTGCTCACGCTTCAAAATAATGACACTGAACTGATTGAAATGACTTACAATGACAGTAGCTTTCCAACGCATGTTCCAATGGAATAATACAAGTTACGCCATCTCTTAGCAAACCGCACGAATTAAGTTATAGACCCAATATTTTTTCATTTGTGCGAGTACCAACCTCGGAATTCCTTCTTGCCTCATTGCATTGACGTTATAAACATAATCAAAATGCATTTTAAGAGTATTCAGTAACAGGGGTGAAACTCCAGTCCCTAAATTTGCATATAATTAGAAGAACTAAAGGGTGATTTTTTAAAAGCTCTAGGAAAGTTTAAAAAAAAAAAACACAAAATTTAGAAAAATGCATGAAATCTTTGATAGTACGGTCCATATAATTTAATGTTTGAAGATTATTTCATGCAAATGTTGACCTCGACTGCGCCTCAAATGGTCCCTCCGCTTAGTCCAGTTTTGGCATACTCTTTCCAACATTTCGGCCGGTATCTCATGAATAAATGCTTCAATGCTGTATTTCCAATGCGTCAATTGAAGCGGGCCCACAGCCCCACAAAAAATAGTCTAAAGGCGTTAAATCGCACGATCTAGGCGGCCAATTGACCGGTCCCGAACGTAAAGTAAAATGTTCACCGAACTCGCCTCTCAATAAGTCCATTGTTGCGCGTGCTGTGTGGCATGTGGCACCGTCTTGTTGAAACCACATGTGATGCAAGTCAAGCTCTTGCATTTTGGGCAAAAAAAAGTTGGATATCATCTCACGGTAGCGCTCACCATTCACAGTTACGTTACGATTCGCATCATCTTTGAAGAAGTACGGTTCAATGATGCCACCGGCCCATAAACCGCACCAAACTGTGACTTTTTCTGGATGCATTGGTAGCTTCTGGCTGATATTCACTGCAAAATCGACAATTCTGCTTATTTACGTACCCATTGAGCCAAAAATGAGCTTCGTCGCTGAACACAATTTTTCGGTAAAAAAGTGGAAGAAGCGCGCGATGAACTTTCTTAACAGAGCACGCATTTTGATAATAAAATTCAATAATTTGCAAGCGTTGTTCGTTTGTAAGACGATTCATGGTTAAATTATAGACCAAACTGAAGATGTTTGACAGTGAAACAAAACACGAAACGTGCGTCAGCTGTTTAGACCAGTGTTGCCAAAAGATAATAAAAGATAATAAAAATTCAACCTTTACTAGGAAGTTTAAAAATCCACCTGAGAAAGTATTTCAGGAACTTTTCGACAGTTTCAAAAGCGGCATTACCCCAAACTTGCGCTGCATGCAATAGAATAAAAGAGGCTGTGGCACGGAATATTTTAACCTTTGAGTCATGTGGCATATAGCTTCGGACAGTTTAACTTTAAAGTGCTCGTTCATATTTAGGTTCGCCGTGATCATAACTCCAAGATACTCGAAATCTCCATTTTTAACCCCGAGCATACCTTCCTCCATCCATTTAGATCTTCAATTTTTCTAAATTAGCATCTAAATTACAAGTTTTGCAGTTGGTATCTAGTCTATTGGTCCTTAACAGCGTGGTATCTATTGTGTCAGCTAGAAAGACTATGTCATCTGCAACATAAGTGCCAGAATTTTGGTTCCACAAAGATTTATTCCACCTCTAACCTCATCCGTTGAGGTTTGCACCAACGTCATTTAATTGCAGTATAAACAGCAATGTACTAAGTACGCAACCTTGTTTGACGCCCATTGAGACTTCGAAGTCCTCTGACAAATGGCTACCATCCCAGATTCATTATTACTGTACAAAGCTCTTAAGAAATTAACGACTTCCGACGAGCATTTCTTGCGGCATATGTGTCAAAAGCCGCACGAAAATCCACGAAGAAAGCGTATAATTTCCATTATTTACCAGCGAGAATGTCTGGTCTATGGTGGAATAGCTCCTTCGAAAAACAGCTTGGAATGCCCTTAAAATTGTTTTATCCTCCACCCATTCCGTGATTCTGCTGAAGAGCACACTGGTAAACTACTTACCAGATGTGCTTTAGAAGGATATTCCCCTGTAGTTTGCTGGATCACCATAGTCACTCTTCTTGTGTAGAGGAAAAATGATCGCTTTCTGGAAATATCCGGGCACATCAGCGGTAGCAAATATTCTACCGAATTCTTGAACAGGAGTTGACAAGAATTCCGGTGAACAATTTTTGCAGTTTTCAAAAGGAACACGGTCGATCCCCGGCGCTTAATTTTTCTACGAGTTCTCGACGGCAACTTCTAGTTCTGCGATGGTAAATGGTAAGTCTAGGCATTCATCCACGATCATAGGTGCACTGTGCATCATAACTGGGGACTGTTGTCATTCTTCTCGCCTAACTCGAATTGGCGTGGGATGACCAGCTCCTTCTCTGGACAGGATTCCGCTGAAAACCGCCATGAGGATAATTCTCAGAAGCATGTGTATCAAATCAATCCTTTTACATCCTTGTGGTCACTTCAACCACCGTTCCAGCATTAAATCCGTTCGATTTTTTTTTTGTTCAGAGACGCAGCACAACAGGCTCCAATTTACACCCAGGAAAACTCCCCTCTTTCGCCCAAAGCTCTCAAACTAAACGGTCCGCATTTCCCTCATTGGACACAGCCCACATCTGAAGTCGATTTCCCAGAAACACATTCAAACTGAACTCGGCCTAATTAGGATCCCCAGCAGCACAGTATCGTTTGCTGCCCACGCAGGGTGCCGACGGGTTCGTGCAGTGCGGAAGCAAAATGTGAGGCAACAGGAGGCGAGCAGAGAGCGTCTGCGTCGAACTCAGTTGTAACATCAAATAGAAAATGGCTCGTTAATTGTCATCCAACGACCGCACGTACTAATTAGTCCCATTAGATTGAACTCTCCGCACCATGGTCGGGCCCTGACCATTAGTGGTGGCACGCAATTGATCCCATTCGTGCGCTTCCTAGAAGTTATGTTCCAGCAAATTAATTAAAGCGTTGCCGGGACTCCACAGAGATTCCACAGACAACCTGCTGCCTACAGACCACTGTCTACATACGTACCGGCCTGCTGCCGGCTGATGTACCAGCCGATGAACGTCCCATTTTGACTATTCATCCCGCAATTAAAACGCTCGCGTACATCAACCGAATAAACAAATTTTAATTACGCTCATTGCAGCAGCAGATACGAGTACGCACACAGGTGTGGAGATACACGGATACCCGAGTGCATACCACATCCCATATCCGTTGGATGACTGCAGAGAGAGAGAGCGAGAGAGAGATGCGGAGATCGAGAACGGGTATGCCCTCGCAGCGCGCACACCGTGCAGCCGCACAATAGTTTCAGGCTCCGTGGATCTTAGCGAGTACGAGTATTAATTAAAGTTTATCCGCAGATACACGCACACTCCGCCACCGGCTACTGTCTAATTGCATGATTTGGATTTCTTCTTAATTAAATTACACACGTCCTCCCCGCTCACTCAGCCTGCTGCTGATCCATTCATCCACCGGTGGGCTTGTGGGGATCCGAGGCGCATACCTATACACCTCGCCACTCGACGGTGTGCAGCTGGTGTACGGCCAGCCGGCCTTACCGACGACCGTAGAGATTTATCGCTGCTGGGTGTAATGGCCGGTGGGTGGTGGGCGGCAGACGGTTGCCTCGCATTTGAGTCCATCGCCACGGCAACCCCCCTCCATTTAGAATGCAATCAAAATGCACTGCAATTAATTAAAAAAATATTTTCGCTGCAATTACATTCATTAATGGATATTAAATTCTATGCTTAATGAGATGCTGCTGCTTTGTTGCGGGATTTGTTTTCGTTTTCCTTTTCATTCGCAACTCCCCGGTGAGTCGGGGTGAATGGCGGTGGTTGGCGGCGGTGGTGGAGGCTGCTGGCTGGATGGATGGGTTTTGTTGGATTACGGTTCGTTGCAGTCAAAATGATTAACTGGAACGAAGCTAATTTGTCAAAACTGCGATGACCGGCTGTTGGCTGAGTGTGTCCTTTTTTTCCATTTCATTGCTTTGGATGGACAGATTTATGCACAACTGATTGGAGGGCGTTGCTGGGATATGAGTCGGCTTTGGAGAAGGGATGTGTGAGTTTCTTAGCAGGTGTATTGTTGTCTGGATCTCTGACTGCCCAGGTGCGAATCTGAATGATGCAAGGGTGTTGACTGACGACAAGTCTTGAAGCAACTTGATTCTGATTAAGTGAAGCAATTCTTCCTTCTTTCCATTTAAAGCCTTCAGTTCAGGTGCTTTTTAAGGACATTCTGGCTGTGCACGATGAACGTTTCGCTCTCTTTGGACGTGAGCAGTTTTCAGCATTCAGCATTTTGCAGCATTCAGACACCGGTTTCACATAACCATCCGTGTACATAAAGAAACGTTGCTTGAGTGTCAGCATCGGGCGCCATTTCCGGTGGTACTCAACGGACTAACAGGCCTGGTTAGCTGTGACTGGTATTGCTCAACAAGCATTTAAATTCAATCCTAATTTTACAAAAAAATATACACTGAAACCTCTCTTTAGCGGACATCGGTGGGACCATCATTATTGTCCGCAGAGCAGGACGGGGATGATCGAGGTCTTATACAGTGTCCACTGTATCTGCGTTAATTCTTGGTACAGGTGTACTGTTTACTGCGGAAGTAGACGAAGTCCTTCACCAACTCGAAGTTATAGCTGCCTACTGTGACGTTTTGGTGTCCAAGTCGTCAATGGCAAGTGAAGGAGACAGCACATACTTCGTTTCACTGTTAAACCCATTATCGCTGCCCTGCTTTCTTTTGCCGCTGATCCCAGTCGACCATTTGCTGTCCGGACGAACTCACTCGCCAACACAAGAAGCACTGTCTTCCAAAAGTGTGTACAAATTCTACACAGCGAGCCGTCAAAAGAGCATTTGCTGGTCGGCTGTGTTCGACCGATCACATCAATGTCGCCGGCGTACGCTAGCAATTGTACTATTTTTGGAAGGCAGTGCTTCTTGTGTTGGCGAGTGGGTTCTTCCGGACAATTCTGTGGAAAAAGTCACCTGACAGCCAGTGGCCTGGTGTCAAACCTTTTTTGACATTGAAGGTCTCGGTGAGTTCGATTCCGACCTTGAGCAACGAATTCTCCATCGTCATCTTGCCACATCCTGTCTGCTTAGGTGTAAACGTAGCTTAACATAGGTTTGATTTTTAAAAAGTCATTGCATTCCACGTTCAGTAAGTAGAGGTCTCTTTCGTCACTGAATTTCTAAGGACGGAACCCACTCAGCCACAAAACATGTCTTCTGGTGGAAAAATGCTTCAACGAGGTAAAACGAGAAATAAGGAATTGTGCTAATAAGGAAAACGTGTTTTCTTTTCTCTTGTCCGCATCAGCACCTGGGGTCACCCATACCCTATCAATCAGTCAAAACTAGACATGCTGTTATATAGCTCGTCTCTATGCTGTCATATGCGGCCTTGAAACCAACGAATAGGTCGTGGATGTCGATGGGCATTTCTTGGGATTTCCGTAGATTTTGTGTAAAGATTGGATCCCCGGCAAACTCATAAGGACCATAACCTGATCACATACGAATTGTTTCAGGCGATAACACAGAACGGCAGAGGAGATCTTGTAGGCGATGCTTAGGAGACTTATCCCTCTGTAATTGGCGCTGTTGAGGGGGCCTCCTTTTATGTGGGGCATTGCAGTTGCTCTAAGCAATTCTTTAGTCCGTACTGCAAGTAAGGACTCCAATTCCACTGAGCCTCGTAGACAAATAATACGTCATTCGCCTTTATGTGAAGTTCTAGCCCGAGTGCGGCTGCAGTTCAGGGACTCATGTCCTCACCCCGTTAAAATTAGACGCACTTCAGTGGAATAACGTTGGCTTCACGAACTTCCTTGAACAAAAAATTGCCTGTTGGCAGGACAAAATTCAGAAGTATAGTTTTGCAATGTTCCCCAACCTTGTTCCAGCGTAAATTCATCTATTTTTTCGCTTCGAAAATGCAGCACTTTTGAGCGTCTATGCATATGAATGAACTTATGACTTAAGACACAACAAAAACCCACAGATAGCCACCATCCAATTTGTGATTGTACACAATTTCCTCCTGAAAATTGGAACAAACTTTCAATAGCAAGCAGCTCTATCGATTCCCAGTCTGTATCCAAGAATTGTACCTCAGAGATTGTAGGTCATCGTCAACAAACCATTGCCAACTGGTGAGGCAAACAGCACCACCACCATATCCCATTCACCCCTATCATCGTTCGGCTACTAATTAGTGCCTTCAGTCGCCATCGCGTCGACGGCGAAACTTCAATAATTACATATAAATACGCCATCAAATATTATAATTCGCCAGCTCGGCGAAAACTGAATATCTTATCACAGATTTGAAGTTTTAATTCGACGCACACCCGTGCCGAGAGTCAGAGCTCGTACAGAACAAGAACTAGGCACTAGGACTACAAGATGCGAATACATCTTTCAAAATAGTACACCACACCATGCCATCACTGGCCGACAGCCCCGACAGCCCACCCATTCGTTCATTCCTCATAAACGGGAGCAGCAGCAGCAGACTCTTCTTCTCAATCCTCAGCTTTCACTTGCGCGTTGACTACTATCGTTGAATAGGGGTATTATGCAGCAGAGGAGGAACTTTCCCATTACACTCTTCAATATTTAATTAAATTTCTAGAGCGCTGGGCTTCACAAACTTTTTAATTGCACACCAGGCTACACAACCCATTCCCTCGCCACCCTCGCACCACTGGCACCACCACCCCACCCCTAGTAGAGTATAACTTTTCGCGAAAATTAATTTTAACTACCATGCTTGAACCTACTCGAATACAAAGCAACATCCCTATAAATTTTAAAACTTGAACACCAATGCTGCCAGTGCTACGCAAAAAAAAGAGGAAGAAAATTAACTGAGATGGTGATCTGCCGGGGGACGGGAGAGCAGAGCCCACTCACTGGTGTGCACGTTGGCTGGTGTGGCATGTCGGTTAAGTTGGATGGTCTTTGAGTCCGTCCTTCATTATGTCCATAACGCGCGTCTTAAATTTCAGCTGCACCCCCTAAGGCCCTAACACACACTCAGACGCAAGTCGGCGAGTGGGGGTAATGCGATAAAAGTTTAGTGCAGCCAAAAGCACTCGCATCATCCGTCATACCCATTAGCCAAATCGAATCGCATTACCATATCAGTCAGACCCGCCGGCAACAGAGTGAAGTCCTTCTCGCCAAAACGTCCTCCTCGCACTAACACTCCCACTCGCGCTCCCATTCACACACTCCGTTGCATTCAGCAATGCTGCGAATTGTGCTAATGCTAAATATTAATCCTCACTTACTCACTCTCAGACGGTCTGTCTCTCTGCAGGAAGTGGTTAGGTGTAAATGCAAAATTTCAGGATGTGCTGTTGGACGCAGCTGAACCTGGACGGGTGGTGGTTGGGCAGGGAAAAAATAAATAAGTCTGCCCTGTGGGGTGGGCGCATCCATCTCGAGGCCGAACTTCTTGGTGGGACCGAATGCCTTTTTTCCGAAACTGTTTCCCCCCCTCTCTCATTTGGGGATGAAGGTGAGGCGAGGATAACAGACTCATCTCGTCAGCGTCGGAGCAGCTCCATCAGCCTCTCTTGGGTGGTTTACCCTGACAAAAAAACACACACACACAAATACACAAAAAGTCAGATGGCACTCATCGTCATCCTCATCAGCAGCAGCAGGATCGCCCTCCTCGTCGCCACCGTCCGTCACAGCGACTCAAGCTCTTAAGGGCGAGCAATTAAAAAATGAGATACAATTCGTTCGGCGGTGGGTGGCACGATGCTGCCACTGCTGCTACTGATGATGATGATAACATTTCGTGAAATAATTAGGAGTCCTTAAGTGCTACTACTGCTGCTGCTGTTGCAGCTACACTCCGTCTCTTCATCTTGTCTCCGCCCACTCTCCCCCAGCAAGCCTTGCACTGGTATTGCGGATGTGGTGCATCTGGCTTGACGTGTTGGCTTATCCTTGCATTGTAACTTGATTCCCTCATCGCAATGCCACCTCAAAATGAGTGTTGAAGAGAAAAAAGAAACTCACTCTCGCTCACCCACCCATCCAATCCGAGGGAGGTAAGGGTTGCAAAAGCACCGTCGCGCAGGCTGGGGTGCTCCTCTCCTCGGGTTCGCGAAGAAGAAATATACTAATTGCAGTGGCAGTAATTAAGATTTTTACCTTGGTGGCCTGTTAATAAGCTCCTCTGGTTAATTTATTAATGGATTATGTGCAGGGGCAGTGGGGTGGGCAGGGGAGGGACAAGGATTGCACAGATACACATACAGGGTTCGCTCCTGTGAAACCCTCAAGGATGTTGCTGCAGTGGATGGTGGCGCTGTGGGTGCAACGCTGGTACATCATTAGTAATTAAATGCTTTCGGTTATAGTGGCTTTCCACGGTTTTCCGCTTTTGTTGGCGTCTTATTTTGTTAATGAAGCACTGACACATCATCTGGAGAAACTGGGGCGAGGAGACTTCGATCTTAATTATGTCGATTTTTGTGATGGGATACGGTGGGTGGGGATGGATGACAGAACTACGGCGGAAGAGGAAGTCTCCAATCATGTTCGTGTTTCATGTCTGTCCGAACTGAGCTTCTGCGTAATTGCCAAGACTAGGAGCATGGACGATTTGATCACCAATGTGAGTGGTAGGTGTCAAAGGAGGGTCTTGAGTTTCCATGCATGTGCTATTTTTCGCTAAACCTCTGCGGACGTCTTAGTTTAAGCTACACACTGGCGCCACTGGACATATTGCTGTCCAATATCACATCCACAGCTCAACAGCCTTCCGCGCTCCTTTCTTGAGTGGGCTGGCATATCTTGTCGCGTCCCTTCAATGTTGGATGCGAGAGACTCGGCATCAGAAGTTGGTTGCCCAACTACCCAACTCACTAAAAAATTACATTCACTGACACTCCTACTTTTCAACAAAATCGTGCATATATAGGAAAACGTCAAGTCGCATGTCCAACTTTTCAACAGAGCTCTCGGTAGCGTTGTCCATTGATGGTTTCACGCGGTTTTTGCCCATCTGCTCATAATACTGCACACCTTTCTGATCCCACTAAATACAGAGCATTATCTTCGCGCCATGGATATTCGGCTTTGCTGTTGATTTGGCTGGTTGGCCAAGCCAAAATCACCACTTTTGGCACCTTGGCACCTTCTCTCAGCTAGCGCATGTTCATCATAAACTTCCACCAAAATACGATGACTTTCGGCAGCAGTTTTCTTCATATTAAAGTAATGAAGAAGAACTCCCCGCAAAAACACACTGGCACAGGCACAAAGTTCGACATATGAATGACACTGAACTGACTGAAATGACGTACAATGACAGTAGCTTTCCAGCGCATGTCCCAATGGAATAATACACGTTACGCCATCTCTTAGCAAACCGCACGAATTAAGTGATAATATTTCATTATTTCACATTAAAGTGAACGTTTTTGCAACCAGATATTTGGGAACACCATCTCGATGAGTTCGGTCTTTTATTCTGTAGTCATCTAGACAATGCGTGAACGGTAAATGTGTCATTCTAGTTTCGAGCAATTGTTTGGAAAAAACTTTTCCAGATCGGTCATTCTGCAAATTCGACCCTCATGCTCATACTCAATATAAGTAGTTGTCGTCAGATTGTCGTCAGATTGTGCAGGATGACGAGGGAGAACTCTCGCTGCTCCATCAAGGTCGGTAACGAACTCACCGAGACCTTCAATGAGAACTCTCGCTGCTCCATCAAGGTCGGTAACGAACTCACCGAGACCTTCAATGTCAAAAAAGGTTTTAGACAAGGCGACACGCTGTCATGTGATTTCTTCAATATCATACTTGAGAAGATCGTGCGAAACTCAAATGTCAACATCAGAGGCACGATCTTCCAAAAGTCCGTTCAACTGCTTGGCTACGCGGACGACATTGACGTGATTGGACGAACACAGCTAGCTGTCAATGAGGCTTTTGCTAGCATTGAAGAGGAAGCGGCTAAAATGGGTTTGGCAGTTAATCAGGGCAAAACAAAGTACATGCTGTCATCACGAAAGGATGCACAACATCGACGCCTCAGACAGAGCGTCATAATGGGCAGCAGAAACTTCGAGGTAGTCAAGGACTTCGTCTACCTTGGCTCTGCAGTAAACAGGGACAATAACACCAGTACCGAGATCAAGCGCAGAATTACTCTTGCCAATCGCTGTTTCTTTGGGCTCAAGAGGCAATTGAGTAACAGAGCCATCTCTCGAAACACCAAGTTGACTTTATATAACACCCTAATCATCCCCGTCCTGCTCTATGGCGCAGAGACATGGACGCTATTGAAAGCGGATGAAGAAGCTCTTGGTCGTTTTGAGAGAAAAGTTCTGCGTGCGATCTTTGGTCCTGTTTGTATTGATCCAACGCTTAAGATGGCTAGGTCACGTAGAACGGATTGACACCACAGCTCCGGCCCGAGGAGTCTTCGATTCCGAGCCTTTGGGACAACCCATAAGAGGGCGTCCTAGAACGAGATGGCGCACACAAGTGGAGAAGGACCTCAACCAACTTGGTGTGCACAACTGGAGGCAGCTGGCGAAAGATCGTGCTGGCTGGAGAGGCTTGTTGGTTGAGGCCCAGGTCCACCCCGGACTGTAGCGCCAAACAAAGAAGAAGAAGAAGTTGCATTACTAGTTCTTCGGCTGTTGCTGTTCGAGAAATCACTGACAACGTGTTTCGATAATCATCTGCCAAGAGAATCACTGTTCTTTACCCACCTTCTAATGAATTCAAAGACTTTTTTTGTACCATCGTGCATTCATCCTAAACGCTCAATTGGCAACACCTTGTCCATTGAAGGTTGCAAGTTGGAGTTTCGTTAGTTTCCACGCTCAACGTCGTCCAACAATGTAGTGTTTTTCAAGCTCCAACGTTACATATGTAAGAAAAGAGTTCTGCCAGTTCTATCTTACATGCTTTCATGAGAATATTGTAGGCATATTTTTGATCCTGATTTAAAAGCCGAGCGTTTCTTTGAGCGGCTTCTCCCAATACCTTGAAATCTTAAAGTACTTCGCGTCTCAACTTTTGAATTAATGTGTTGTACATTAGGCGGCTTTGCGTTGCCATTCCTAATTGTTTTAATCCTTTGTCGCCAGCAAGCACATGTCCTCAATTGTAATTAATGCTCAATTTGAATTTCCCCGTTTATTCGCAAGTCTGCATTTGATGCGATATATCTTCGGCCAAGTGGTCATTACATTCGTTCCATAAATCAACCATAGGAAGCATGTAGACACAATTATGGAAAACAATGTTCGAGTTTGTGTAGCATGGTCGCATTGTAAATTCGTCTCATTTTTTGCCATTTTTGAATTTGATATATTAAACCGGTCATTGTATTGAATTATTGATAATCTAAATAATTTGAATTTGCCGGAAGTACATATTAGATTTCCATAAACCTGTGTGAAAAAAATAAGTCTTTCAGGAATTCCGAAAAAAAAATAAAAGCAAAAATGTGGTACGAAGTTGACTGGGTCAGCTAGTATTAAATAAATATAATTTCATGGAATTACATACAGTTGCTAAAACCGTCGTTACTGTCAATAGTTTTTCTCCAAAACCATCGATACTATTGAAAATAGAAACTATCGATGTTTAAGCAACACTATGCGTGGAGTCGGCATTGAATAGGTCATTAAATCCAGGGTGTGCGATTGCTGTGGTGTGTAAATATCGGTGACTGCGCTCGAGTAGAAGTCGTTGCAATTATTGTATGCCTTGATTTGGATGACAGTTAATGGTACTTAACAGCTTGGATACTTGGATTGTTGCAGGATGTCTTTGTCTATCGGCAAGCCCTTGCCGTCTTCTTAGATCCGTCTTGTCGGGATGAACTTCAGTGTCGAATGGTCTCTGTGGAGATCGCTGCACATTCTTAAGATTTTCTGTTCGAACAGACAGATTCCCTCCATTGATGCGGGGCTTATTGTGTACCATATCGGTCTGATGAGTTGCTTATAGATAAGCACTTTAGTCTTCTGGCTACGATCAGTCCTTCTCCGGAGCAGTAGATTTACCAAATATAGGGCAAAAGCTTAGAAAAAAAACCCAGGAACAACAAATCGATACCCACCCCCTCTTTATCGATTTTAAAGCCGCGTATGACAGAACTTATAGAGACGAGCTATACAGAGCAATGTCTAGTTTTGGCATCCCTAAAAAACTCATCCATTTGTGTAGAATGACGATGGAGAATGCACGCTGCTCCATCAAGGTCGGTAGAGACCTAACCGAGATCTTTGATGTCAAAAAAGGATTCAGACAAGGCGATGCGCTGTCATGCGACTTCTTCAACGTCATCCTTGAAGGAATCGTTCAAAACTCGTACGCCAACACCAGAGGAACAATCTTTCAGAAGTCCTTTCAACTACTCGCATATGCCGATGATATTATTACTATCGGAAGAACTCAGCGTGATGTCAATGGCAACTTAGTGAGTATTGCGATGGAAGCCGCGAAAAGAGCTTTAACAGTAAATGAGGGCAAGTCTAAGTATATGCTGTCAACGAGAAAGGACTCCCAACACCGACGTCTCGGACAGAACGTCACAGTAGACGGGTATAACTTTAGCTACAAATTCAGAAAACGACACCAGCGCTGAATAACTTTTGCAAATCGCTGCTTCTTTGAGCTAAGAAAGCAACTGATAAACAAAGCCCTCACTCGAACAACCAAAGTGACCCTCTATAAGACCTTAATCATCCCAGTATGGCGCAGAGGCATGGACTTTGTCAAAAGCGGACGAAGGTGCTGTTGGTTGCTTTGCGAGGAAAATTCTTCGGGTGATTTTCTGTCCCGTCTGCGTCCGTGGAGGAGGAAATACAACGAACGGCGAACTGAACAGGCTGTTCAGCGACATCGACTTAGCCAGAAGAGTGAAGATCCAACGATTGAGATGGCAAGGCCATGTAGAGCGGATGGAAGCCAATGCTCCAGTCCGCGACTCGGTTGGCACACCCAGGTGGAGAAGGACCTAAACCAACGGGGCGTGCGGCACTGGAGGCAGCTAGCCAGAGATCGTGCTATATGGAGAGGCCCAGGTCCAGCGCGGACTATAGTGCCAAGTAGGGAAGAAGAAGGGTGGCACTACAGCCCGTAGAGGGCCAAAGCCTAGCTCCTCAGAAAGCACTCTAGGGACTTATAATCTTTGAGCATTGTCAGTGACTCGAAAGAGGCGGTGACGTGCAAAGTATTTTGCTCGAACCGGGAATCTAGCCTGGACTGCCTAGGCTCACTGGATGCCACGCACATCACAGGTGATGAAGTCCTATCAAGAAACTAAAGGAAGGAGCTTCAAATTTAGCACTGAATTTTCCTAAATTGCAATGACTTTCAGTTAAAAGCACCCCAGAGCCACTCATGCACGTCCCTGATATTCCCAATAAAAATTTTGCTGAAGACAGAAACACAAAACTTTTGCCTGAATCAGACTGATTGGCGAAAATGTCGGGGCTGTGTTAAAAATACCCCTTGAAGTTGAAATCCCTTTCTAAAGACCAATCAGCAGACATTTAGAACTTCTCCAGATCACCAGGCCACAGCCCCGTTCTTTCCACATCGCTCGTGGAGGAAGTCTTGTTGTTGTTGAGTTGAGCAGCAATGAACTGAACGGCGGTGATTTTGCTTTCATTTTGTCCAACCCCCGTGACTGAAAATTGATGAGTCTTCACCCGATGGACAGGGCTTTCATCGAGGGACCCTTAAACATGAACCTCATCTCACGCCGACTCTCCTCCATGGATTGTCCTTCAGAAACATTCAAATTACTTCACATTCGCCAGCAGAACTATGAAATCCATTTCATCTCGCATAACGAAGCACGTTCATAATTGCGCACAGTTGTTCCCGCGGACCTAGGCGTTCCTTTGTGTGGTATTCAATCACATTTGACGGTCGCTTGAGCACCACATTGACAGCCAAATTATGTCGAATTCACATCGAAATCTGATTCGAAACGTATTCCCAGTGTTCGAATCTTCGGACTAACTTTAAATGGATTCCACAAACACACACACGCGAGCACACAGTCGAAACGTAGCAAATATCAAGCAGCGGCAGGAACAAAGTGCGATGCAAGAAGAAATTGAATACCACGCCGTCCACCCAATTAGGTCCATTGTTTAGTTTGGCTCTAATGAGACGCAATCCACACATATTCAAGCAAACACCAAATTGGTTCAACTAGCAGCTCAATTAGCAGTCTATTCAGCAGACGCCTGCGATCTACCGCCACCACCAGTGCCGACACCGGCACAACCGCACACAGGCCACTGCCACATATTCGGTCCTCTATCCAGGCCAACACACGCACACCAGGACGTGTGTCGTTTCCTTGGCTACAATAGCATCACAATCCACCATCAGCCACCACGGCACCTAGTTGACACCTACACACCCGCCCAGCCAGCCCACATCTGCGAACGTAGACACAGCTGAGAGTCACTGCCTGCCAATTATCGACAAAGGAGTAAATTGGGTACCAACCGACCCGGCTGAAGGGAGGCAAACAGCCTGTGTAATCCTGTCGCTGCCACCCCGTGCGTATTACCAGGCGGCACCTCGTTACGGGGCCGCGCTCCCACGTGAGCCCGGGTGACGAAGTGGCACAAAGAAAACATTTAAATACCAAAAATGTCGCATCCATTGGATGTCATAACATTAGCGCGACCGGCAAACTGGCGATGGCGGTGGCGGCGGCGGTGAGTGCAATTATCATCGAGACGCCCGCCGACGTATCTGCCACAGATGCTGGCAGAGATGACCTTTTCGTGTTTTCCACGTTAACACCTCCCCATTCACGGGCATCGTCAAAGCCGTCGTCCGCGTCGTCGTCGGCGACTCACTCGTCCCTAGTCCCTGGCTCAGGGCGTGTTTATGTACACGATTATTACACATCATTATTCTAATTGCGAGAGTCCACGGTCCCGATCCCTACATTGCGCAGTGCCCCTCCCCGCGCCCACCAGCTTGCGCCCCGCACGGCTGTGTGTTGAAAAACCGAGCGGAAAATAATTACCTGTCCGTATTCATTACCATAAAGATGACGTATCGGCGGTACGTATCGCGTATCTCATCCATCATTTAGCGCTAATTGACACCTGGGCATGGGCCTGGGCCTGGGTCTGGGCTTGTTCAGCGAATGCACTCGCATTCGTGTGAGGCGGCGGCGGCGGCGGCGGCGGCAGTGGTGGCCGACAGCTCTGGGCATCTGTGGTATGTGCTGGCACATTGCGTTGCCACATCGTCGGTTCGGTGCGCTCGATTCCAGCATGTGGGGACTCGTTTGCTTTTTTGTTTTGCCTTATTTGTGTTTTTGGAGCTTTGAGCTTGGCATGTTTGTGTTGTGACAAGTGCGAGGCGACGTTGGACACTTTGAACGTAATGCTTTGAGTTCGCCTCGTTTTTTTGGCCGCTGTGACGGGTGTGGTGATGATGCCATGAGTTTTGGGAATTTTGCGGAAACCTAGCAAAATGACGAGACTCGGGAGCAATGTGATGAGGGATTTGCCTCTGCGATGGGCAATCGAGTTCGGGTGCTCCCCTCAGCGGTGCGTCTCTAGGAATGATGGGGCATTGGATGGAATTGATGAAATTTGGCCTTCAGTTTGAAGTAATTTTTGATCAGGAAACAGTAAGGGGCAGTTGGTCGAATTTGCCTCCGTCCACTGCGACTGTTGCGTTGGTATTCCCAACTGTCATGGCATTTTCAATCAAGCTCAGTCGCACACACGTCATTCGTTGCTTCTTCGTCTGCTTATCCTTATTAGGAGTCGCTTCACGTATCTGATAATTTTCCTTGGCTGTCTAATCCGACCACCAACCAACTGCAGCGATGTCCCAAAGCCTCATTTACCCATCAATCGCATTATATTCAGCTTGAGGCAGCTTGGTCTTGATGACTGGAAGCAGGATTCAGAGGGCCGATGGAAGGCAGCTACGCTCAGGCACTCCGTGAGTAGCAGTTCTGCAAATGCTTGACACCCTTCTATTCACATCATTGAGTATCCTCAATCTAAACATCCTGTACACTGTGCAGAACATTTCGGACGAAGAACCAACGCGCTCGCGCTGATGGTGTCTTTATCCGACAAACATCTTTATCTAGTATAGCCCTCTTCAATGACTTCCAGACTACCCATGAGCTCTATTCCAAGCTTAACTTTAAACAGTAAGTTTCTGTAATAAGCTTTCCCCAGTCATACGCCTTCCATGATGCTCTCAACTTCATCTTCTTCTTTGTGTGGCGCTACTATCCAGCGGGAATCTGGGCCTAAAGTAGCAAGGCTGTACAGCTCGCGATCTCAGGCTAGCTATCAAAAGTTAACTTAACGAAACTCAACGAAACATGATAAATGCAAACCCACGTGAAATGAAAGTGGGACAAGGATGGTAGGTAGGTAGAAAAGTAAGTGGCTTGGATGAACTTAAGCCAAAGTAAGCCCGTTGTACTGCCACGTGGGCTTACACAAAAGAGGGGTTAGGCAGGCGTCATATTTACGACTGCCATCCAGATTTATCAGTGAAGTCTAAAAGCGATTTGATTGGTATTTCATCAAAATATATTATCGAAGAAGTACGAGCCTAGAGTGGCTCTATTAGTCGCGGCGAGTGGAGAGCAACTGCAGAGGAGATGTTGTACACCTTCCTCCTTTTCCTCGTCACGAGGAGTACACGTCTTTTCGCGTGTACTCCTAAAAGGCAGTTTCCGGTGATAATTCCTACTGCGGTGCTGATTTTGGATCTGTTTAAGGAGACCAAACTATCAGCTCTTTTAGGGGCGAGACTGGGCCAGATCTGTTTGGTAATTTGCAAGTGTTGTTTTAGTTTTGCTTTGATTATGGAGTTGTAACTTTAAGGAAGCTGAGGGAGTACCTAGTATCCTCCTGGACCTTAAACGATATTACTCACGATCGCAGGAAACCTTCACAATCAGAGTCGTCTTTGCACGCAGTCTCCCCTGGACACGAATCATGCCCGGTTCATGAACATGGTGTGAAAAAACCTAGTGGAGGCACAAAATCCATGTCCAAACATACATCGTGTCGCAGAACCTCGGTTTTACGACTTAGCATGAGCTCTGTTCAAAAGTTGGCCATGCGACTTGACGTTTTCCTATATGTGCACGATTTTGTTTGAATAGCGTGGTAAATAATGAGAGTAAAAGTAGAAGTGTCAGTGAATGTAATATTTTGGGACTCTTTTTAGGGAGTCTACTTCGTTGATTGTTGGTTGGTTGACCGCTTCTTGATGTGGACTCTCTCGCAATCAATGCTGAAGTGCAACGACATGGCATATCTTGCCCAAGGAAGAAAAGTGCGCGGATGGCTGTTCAGATTGTGCTTGTGATGTACAGAAGGAATATCTCCTGTAGAGTTGTGCTAAACAGTTCCGAAGACGAACCGGTCATGGAACGATTCTTTGAGCAGTCGGAACTGGTTGCCGGAGATATGTCCGCGGAACTGTGTAGTTTCAGGGATTTGCCGACATTGAACATGGCCGCAGAACTATGTAGTTCCGACCGACCCTAGTTCGAGGATGTATGTCCATTGACATGTTAAAAACATGTACTTTAGAATGATTTGTGTGGCTGTGGAGTATAGACAATTGTGCTCACATCAAAATATGTTATATTTAGTGGACTACATGACCATGTCCAATAGATGCGTGGACGTATGAAGGCGCTGACAACCATGTGTAGTTCCATGGGTGTGCTTGTGTGTGCTGTGCGTTTGCTTGCCATGTATGGCTTGCGTCTCTTGCTTTTTTTCTTCATAACTCTGTGAATTCAGGACTCTATATGAACATGGACATGTTTAGGTTGAGTTTACGGAACGATAGGAAATGCTTCCGACAGAGGACATAGGAACGATACAACTCTAATGTCCTGTGGAAACGGTGTGTTAATGAGACTTACTTTTGGTTCTCTGACATCCCAGGGCCATCCCTAGCTTCTAAGCAACCACTCTTATTGAGCGTGCTACTGTCCCAGCACGAGTGGATCGGACCTACAGTTTTATGTCGACTCCAAGCTGCCAATTAGAGAAGCTTTTCCTAGACAGTTATTACACTTTGAGCATTGTCAGAGACTCGAAATAGGTGGGGCCGTGAGAAGTGAAGTTTGCTCGTACCGGGCCACCACACGGACGCCACTGATGCTATAAATACTTGTCCATACTTCCGATTTCATTGATCGAGCAATGATTGTGGAAATTCATCCCAGTTCCAATAGTTTCGTGCGCTTAGCTTAGCTTGTCACAAATTCAACCTGCCTTGTGCTAGAACAGTATCTTACTTAAGTTCGTCCCAAAGTCGAACGCAATTTTTTCCGGTAAAACACGTGAGTGATCGTTGCACTTTGCCCGTACATCAAACATTATAACCAATCAGCACTGTGAAAGGTTTGCCGGATCAATTGGCTACATCAGTATGACTCATTCATGGAAAGAAACAGACAGGCATGATATGGAATGCTAGGATAGCTGCTATGAAGCCAGGCCCTGCAGTTTTATGCGTTTAACATAAAATGTCAGGACTCGTCATCGAGATTGCGAAGAAGTATCAAAAAAGGTCTTGATGGCTTAGGTACAGTGTCAGGGGAAAGTTTCGAGTGAGCATGGGGGATTCAGCGAACATTGAAGTGATAAATGCGTCCTTTTGGACCTGTCAGGCAGGCCCAGCATTGGGGGAGCTAAAAACCACCTTGAAGCGTTTGGCTGCATGTGGTGAGCTCTAAATTTTGATGAAATCCCATATTTCCCCTGGGGCTTCCTGGTCCATACACAGGGTTGAGTTTGTTTCGTTTTACAGTCACTCACAAAAGTAAGTAGACTGCAAAAGTTGTTCTCAGCAAAAACTCAATTCAAGCTGGACTACAAGAAAAAAAACCTTGAGTGCGGTGTGGCCATTCTGCCACATAACACGGAATTCCAACAGCACTCACCACCTCTCTGTGCATGACATCTGCGTACACCACATGGCTGTACATGTCATTCCTGTGTTTGCCATCCCTGTACAAGCTAGGCAAGCTGACTGCCGTGAGAGGACTCTCCCTTCTTTCCTTCATTTTGGACTGTGGCCTAGGCAGGATCATCATCATCATCATTAAACGCAGGATCACCACGCAAGAAAATTCAAGAAACCATATTTATACGACTTCGTTTTTATAAATTAACTTTAATAAACATTAAAGAAAAAAAAAATTTATAAATAGCTTCTTTTTCATCAAAAAGCCTTTTCATCGTTGTACTTTTTAAGTACTTTAAAAAGATCCCAAAAGCTATAACAACTTCATCCTGTCTACATACTTTTGTGTGTGACTGTACATGTATGCATTTTCTTTCATGTTGTTTTTATGTTTTTTGTTTATAAAGACTGAATGCAGAATATTTGCTTTAAGAATTAAAAAAAAACAACGTGAATTAATGCAACACTGGCTGCTTTATTTACAAACATGTTGATGGCGTAGATGGGCGGGCTGCTAGTGGATTCATCAACAAACTTAGACCATGTTGATCCATTGTGATACGCGCAGTCAGACTACCACCACTGATTGACCAGTCCAGTAATAGCGGCCAACGGCAAATGGTGACTGAACCAGATTTGAAAACCAGATGAAAGCGTATTCATTTTGATTTCACTGGGATTCGAACCGGGCACCCCACTAACCAAGGGCAGGCATTTAACCAACTACACCTTTCAGTCGTCTCTCAACATTTACCCCTTATCGTGGTTATTTACTTTCTTATTTGAATCGTAAAAATGTCTTGTCTTATCAATCATCCCGAGGGCTGCAAGGTGGAACAAGCAAGCGCCAACTGTGATTGCTGACTTACCTTCTTGACATGCCTACAACCCATGGCGAGTCTGAACGTGACGGATGCCTGGCTTCCATCATTGCAGGTCGTGTGCATGCTGAGTCATCAAGACCAAGTCGGTGGCATGGTTAAAGAGGTAGCCTAAGCTCATGAAGACTAGCGTACATTTTGAGCCTACAAGCTTCCGCCACTGGACCATGTTTAGTTCTAGAGTGCTCGTTGGGCAATGGTAACCCCACTGATTCCCACAATCCCCACCAAACATTCCATTGAATGTCGCTGACTTACACATCGGCAGATGACGTTCATCTCATCACAAGTGTTGCCCACAACTTTTCTAAAAATTAAAAAAAAAACAGCTTCCACTGCACCACGCCCGGCTAAGCTTGTGTACCTTCGGAGGCACCCCCATTTCTGGCGTCCTGTCACACACCAAGCATCACTGCCATCAGCATCACTCATGTGCACTCAGCCTGACACGCAAGCAACTTCCAACCGCTTTGTCTTGATGCATGCATGCGCCGACGGCCCGAGAAACTAAACCAACTCCGTCACAGCAACTCGCCCGGCAGCGCCATCAAGCCACCGCCGCCGACCAGCTCCGCTAACAAACCCAATTTAAACTATAAAACCATCTCCGCCCCCGCCCGGCCACTTCCACCACCCAGTCCCTGTGCCTGTGACGGCTAATGAATGAGGACAGAGAACAAAAATTAATGCAATTACCTTAGACTGTTCATGCAAACGAAGTTCAGTCTGCCACCTAATTGCCTAAGGAGCCTTCGGGCCAGGCGGAGAGCACCCACATGGACCCAGGTAACCCAAGATGATGTGTGCTTATATGTTTTCCACAAGCACCCTCTCACGTGGGTTGGCCAGACGGGGAGGCGGCGGTAGGAAGAACCCCCGAAAAAAGTCCCCACAGACGACCGACGAGTGCAACGGAAGGAAGGAGCGGAGCGCCCAAGAGCAACTGACAGCCTCATTTCAGACGGTTCGTTGGGTTATAGCGTACCTTAGGTTTTAATTATAAAGGCGCACAAAGGACCTAATTACCGTTTTTTTGAAGAGGCTGCACCGGACCAGTTGTCGGCGGTTTCTGCACCACGTGCGGCATATGATTTTTTTTGTTGCTGCTCCCCAACCGCTCCCCCCTACCCGCTGGTTGACTTGTGTTTTCCTTTTAATTTCAACTGCTCTCCCTCTTGGAGATTTTCTCGTTAAACAACAACTTCTGAGGGCGGTGGGGGCATGTGTGGCTGGTGAGGCCCAGCACTTGCGTGTTTGTGTCATGGCTGCCGTTAGACTAATTTAAGGATTCTCACATCCAAGTGTGCACGGAGATGACGGATATGTGCTGCCGCTGCTGCTTCTCGTGCAGCTTCTGGTCCGCCGGTGATGGTGGCAGGCGATGGTGGCTTGTTGACGACGGCTGCACTGTTGGCTGGGACGTGCGACGGTGTCGACGGCGGCGGCGGTAATGGTCAAAAGGGATCTCACTTTTATAGAGGTTTTCAGAAACACGCCAGTCCTCGACATCAAAGCCCGTGCGCTGCATGTACTTGTGCGCCGAGTCCATGTACCGTGTTCCCGGGTGTTGAGACGGTCGGTTAGCTGTCAAATGAGAGGACGGGGACTGCGGTGAGTGCGGCGTCTGTGTCCCCTCTGTCCTTTGATTTCGAAACAAAACACGCTGTCAGTTTAGATATTTTAATTGCATCACACACACACAAGATAATCAAACAGCCTTCGGCTGATAGTTGTTGTGTCGCCCATGCATCGGTCTGTCGTTGAACCGTTTATTCCGTCATCCCTTCTGGGATGGAGGACACAATGCAGTTCCTTTGTGAAGCTTTTGCGAGTTGCTGGATATGGCATGCGCATGTGGGTAGACGGATGGGAACATGGGCTGAGCGCTCAACTACTGTTGGCTGTGAACTATTCCACTAGAAGGACAGTGAGTGGGGGAGAAGATCAATGGTCTCTAATGACCCAGTACGTGCTTTCGGGGTTGAACTGCAGTGGAGTTTACACTTTTTGAATGCCCCTGAGGTTTAATCTCCATTTCAAAGCTTGAAGATGGAGAATTGTCAACGCAAAGAGGAATACTGCAGCCATTGCACACTTGTGGCTGATCAAGGACCGCAATTGGGGAGTTCAGCCAAGCTCAGGTCAGTTTCTAAAATCCGAAAGAGTGGAAGCAGTTCCTTTTAGTTGACGGAGTAAGCAGTGGAAGCAGTTCCTCTCAGTGGACATTTAAGACGTGGTCCATCGGAGTAAGCACTGGAAGCAGTTCCTCTCAGTGGACATTTAAGACGTGGCCCATCAGAGCAAGCGGTGAAAGCAGTTCCCCTCAGCGGACATTTAAGACGTGGTCCATCGGAGTAAGCACTGGAAGCAGTTCCTCTCAGTGGACATTTAAGACGTGGTCCATCGGAGTAAGCACTGGAAGCAGTTCCTCTCAGTGGACATTTAAGACGTGGCCCATCAGAGCAAGCGGTGAAAGCAGTTCCCCTCAGCGGACATTTAAGACGTGGTCCATCGGAGTAAGCACTGGAAGCAGTTCCTCTCAGTGAACATTTAAGAAATCGGAGCAAGCAGTGGAAGCAGTTTCCCTCGACATTTAGGACGTGGTCCATCGGAGCAAGCAGTGCAAGCAGTTCCCCTCAGCGGACATTTAAGACGTGGTCCATCGGAGTAAGCAGTGGAAGCAGTTGCTCTCAGTTGACCCATCGGAGAGCTTTTACTGAATGATCTTCACTCGTGGACCAGCCTTCGGCTTGAATATACCACAAATCTTAAGGCTCTCGGCATCACAAACGGCTATAAATTAACAAAAGGTGACGTAGCCACCACCGATTAAGCCAAAAACTTAGATACTACACATTACACATTCAGTGTACTATCAGGACAGGCATTGCCAGACTCTCACTCTATTTCTTGGCATATTCAACAGACGAGAACGCTGTCTGACCCATCCATGATCGACGCGACTGTCAAAAAAGGAATTAAGCTGTGTGAAGTAGGCTACACACTATCAGTTTGAAAATGGAATTCCTAGAATGTCATTTCTTATCAGTTCACTTCAGGCCAAATACTATCATTCCAAGAATGTCATTTTTTCGAAAGTATACTCGCACCTTTTCACACATTGTCAGTTTTTGTGCATCATTCTAGAGAAATTCGCAAGGACTGTCTACTCTCATCAGTTCTATCGCATTTCTCATTCCAAGCTACACACTGTCATTCTCCATCATCCCAGCAAGAATGTCATTCGAAGACTGAGTGTGTAGCCTAATTAAGGAAGGTGGTGGTATGACTAGCGCCGTCCAAAACAGATTCTTAATTATTGAAAACATTTTAAACAGAAGCCATCCTCTATTGGACGATCAACTGGTGCAAGTAGAAGTTAGAGCCTGATTGGTTAGCAATATAAAACAGGATCTGGCTTCCTTCCCATATTTTTCGCACTGAAATACAGAATAAAATGGAAAATATAAGTTATCACACTGGTTTCCCTGGGAACATCATCTTATCGGACATAGTCCAAAACAAACAAAGGATTTTTCGCAGAACCCAACCTCGTTATAAAACAGAAGAAATGTGCATGGAAATATTCTATAAAAGAGGAAGCCACCAAATTAATTCGCCCTTCGCGTCTGTGCGAGCAAAACTATTGTACAACAACAAGGACATGCATAAGCATATTAGACCATTTTTTCTGATACAAGTGTTTGAGTCTCTCGTTAGCCAAGACATCAAAGATTACATTGGGTGACACAATCTATTAAGCCCATTGCAGTCAGGTTTTCGTAAAGGACATAGCTGTGCCACAGCCTTGTTAAAGGTAACGGACGACATAAGAAGAGCTAATGACGAAGACAAAACGACCATATTAACCTTACTTGACTTTTCGTAAGCATTTGACTGCGTTGACCCAAGGATACTCTATCATAAACTGTCCACCCAATTCAACTTCTGTAATCCCACTAATAAATTAATCCTTTCTTATCCAAGCTGTTTTCCATACCTCAAAACTGTTACCTCTTTGTGACGTAAGCTGTGGTGTTCCTCAAGGCTAAATACTCGGTCCGTTATTATTTTCAATGTTTATCAATGACCTTCCAAAGGTTTTGTCCTACTGTAAGTCTATCCAATCCCTCTTGGTATGGTTGAAGACTCAGATTTGGAATCTTGACATAATCTTCGCAAAAGCTGACAAAAGCAATCAACGCGGCTGCACGGTACGTTTTCAATCTTCGCAGATTTGACCATGCCTCGGAACAACGTCGGAATCTCCCAGGATGCGAATTGGAAGCATTCCTAGGTCACAGATGGTGCATCTTAAGAGACATGAAACAGCCAAATTATTTATATGAAAAGATCTCATTTATTACCTTTAGACCCTCAATTAATAACTGTTTAATGTCACGCAGGCACTTCTTCATTCATGCTGTTCATCTATAGAATCACCTACCTTCACAGGTACGGTCTGAGACCGAGTACAGACAATTTCGCACCGCTTGTTTCTCCTTTTTCTCGTCGAAGTGAAATAACTCCTCCAATATTCTTATTTTTACCCTTTTCCTATGCATTTGTTTAAACAGCTGACGCACGTTTCGTGTTTTGTTTCACTGTCAAACATCTTCAGTTTGGTCTTTAATTTAACCATGAATCGTCTTACAAACGAACAACGTGCTCTGTTAAGAAAGTTCATCGCGACATCACATGTGTTCAGCGACGAAGCTCATTTTTGGCTCAACGGGTACGTAAATAAGCAGAATTGTCGATTTTGGGGTGAATATCAGCCAGAAGCTACCAATCATTGGACCGTACTTCTTCAAAGATGATGCGAATCGAAACGTAACTGTGAATGGTGAGCGCTACCGTGAGATGATATCCAACTTTTTGTTGCCCAAAATGCAAGAGCTTGACTTGCATGACATGTGGTTTCAACAAGACGGTGCCACATGCCACACAGCACGCGCAACAATGGACTTATTGAGAGGCGAGTTCGGTGAACATTTTATTTCACGTTCGGGACCGGTCAATTGGCCGCCTAGATCGTGCGATTTAACGCCCTTAGACTATTTTTTGTGGGGCTATGTTAAAGCTCATGTCTATACAGACAATCCTGCTTCAGTTGACGCATTGGAAGACAACATTGAAGCATTTATTCGAGAGAATCCTGGTCGAAATGTTGAAAAGAGTATGTCAAAATTGGACTAAGCGGATGGACCATTTGAGGGGCAGTGAAGGTTAAATCAAATAACATAATCAACGTGGAATCTGAATAGGATGTAAGAAAAAATATAATCAAGTGGCACTTAGTACACCCAGGGTAGAAGGACGTGTATAAAAATCGCAAAGGAACTTACAGTTAATAGGAAAACAGTTGCTACCCCTATTAGGAGTTACAAAGAGAACCTGCCAGAAAGGAGTCTGGTCGAAAAGTCGGTCTTATGAACACAAAAAAGGTCACCAAGATGGAAGGCTCAAACTTCTTGAAAAAAATCCGAAAATTTCTGAACGTTGTCTTGAAAACATTTGGATGCGAAGCAAGTTCCAATACTTTTGCACTCAAATTTCGGTGACTAAATTTTTTCGATAAAATAATTTTAAACTCCTTGCACCTTAAACAGGGAGTTGTGAGTTGAAATGATGCCTGAGGATTTTCGTAGGCAAATACAGGATTTATATTGTGGCTTGAGAAAACAGGGCAATCATGCGAAATACGATATAGATGCTCCCATCTAGCATTGCTCTATGCAAAGAAGCCGAACAATCAAGCGAGCATGCTGCTGTAACTAAAGCAGTGTCGGCACTATTGGCAGTGGCGATCTCCTCCCGAACTAGTAAAGGACAAACAGTTTTCTATCTAAACTGGATTAAGACTTAACAAAACCGCCACACGTCATCCCCGCCAGTGCACTTCTCCCTCTATTCGATAGCGTCCCATGTTATTTCCTTCGTTCCTAGCCGCGTTTCCTTCCCTTTCATAGAACTCACAAGCAGCTGTCGTAATTCGATGCAGCTTCGTCGGCATCGCTTCATGTGGCTGCCTGCACTCGTCGTTGACTTGACCACTGATTTTGACACACCACCACAAAGTGTCCATCCGTCATCGCCAGCTTCAAAGAAATTAATTAGTTCCTCCCCGAATCACGTGCACGTCACCCCATCCCAACCCCAACCAACCATCACCGCACCCAAAGCAATTGGAAATCAGAAAGGAAACCAGCCCACAAGCACCCGGATATTCCCACTTGCCCTCATCCCGCCGACCCACCCCGACATCAGTTGATATCAAATAAAGCACGAGCCAGCAACAGCAATTACCTGAATTGTAATTTATGGACAAGCCAACAAAAAGAAGCAACAGAGGAAGAAGCAAAAAAAAAACACCGTATAATGGCAGCCAATTTGCTTTGGCTCAATCCGATTTCCCAGTCAGCCCCCATCTGTTTCCACGTCCCAATCGCGGCCGAGTTCTCGAACTGAATTCCTCTCTCTTTAAGCGACGACCAATGAGGAGGGAGATGCCCCATCAACCACCGGGACCTTAGACTGAACGAACTTGTGTTTCTTTTTTTCCACCCCCCACTGCCACACATACTGCGCCTCTCTCACCCCTCCCTTTCCCGTCGCTTATAATTGACTCAATGAGGAGACGGGCAAAAGTTTCTTTCACTTTTCACTCTCCTGGTTCCGTTGTTATCTTGACTCTCGTCCTCGGCATCCTCGGCGTCCTCGGTGTCGTCGGTGTTCTCGTCGGCTATGTTGTTATTGTAGCGTTTTCATTCTGTCTAAAAGGCTTAGAATTTAATAGACCTGTCCCAGACTGGATGCGAGGATACCGATGTCGCTGTGCCGCTGTCGATGCCGGTGTCATTCTGGCTGATGATGTCGGTAGTGGTGAAGGAGCCGAGGAGCGAAGGCGCGGGGGCAGCGGGGGGCCGTGGTGGAGCAGGATCCCATGACAGCATGTATGTCCTCTCCATCAATGGAACCCATTTTGTCCATCAAATTAATGATAGTATTATAATAAATTCGCAGGCGACGGGGGATGCAACAGGACGGGCACGTTTGTGACTCTCGGCGGAAGGGATGGAGGTACACTTTACAATTCCCAGACCTATTAGCCTGATGTGGAACGGGACTGGTCCCGGTTTTTTTGCCAGCCAGCCTGCAGCGACACAAAGGTGCTTTATGTTCTCAGGGTTCGAGTATGGTTCAATTAAATTTATTACTCTGCCTCCCCGCCCCCACCAGCGGACAGTGCATTGCATCCCATCAATCAATTGTTAATTCTACCTGATGGGGGGTTGTTAAAGTGAATATAACAAAAAAAAAGAAAAAACAGAAAAAAGCATGCAGAGGGAGACGAGAAGCTGTTGCATAAATGTGTTCCGGAGAAGTGCAATTAGTTTAGGGAACTGAGTGGTTACTCGCTGAGTGGGTGGGAGTGTGGGCCCACGGTGCGGCTGATGGTCCGGCGGCGAAGGCGGCAGCAGCAGTGGAGGGCGAAGACTTTTCGAAACAATTGGAAAGTTAAGTAATGGAATTCGCTTCATTGTGTTCTGCTCTCGAAAGGGTATTCATCCCCGGGGGTTGGTTGTGGTTGTGTTCCGTGAAAGTTGCGGTGGTCGTCATACCCTCTTCGACATGGTGATGTGGGTGTTATTGAAGCTGAGTGTGTCACAGGAGGAGGCGAGGCTGTTTCCAGTGACGAGTCGATGAGAAGGTCAGTGGGAGGTACAACTTACGTTAAAGATTTAGCTTGAGGGCACTTTGTTGCATTGCTTCCGACTGCGTTAATGAAGACAGACGCCTGCAAGTCTAGGGAATCCCTGTCGGAGAAAGGATGACATGATCTTGTGAATATGGACCAGTGACAGAGGCATGGGACCGGTACCTTGTGGGATCTGAACTGCGTGTGAAACTGCCTAATAGCGTCGGCGTGTCTTCAAAATTCATACTGTTCTGTCGGGATGTTGATGTAAAATAAAGGGACTTCACTGAAACTGACTTCATACCACTTCCTTATCAACCAGTCCTGCTCTGACGCCAACCAATCCTGCAAAGACATGGATTATTTCAAACGTGTAGGACGACGACTGTGATTCTTGACCCTCTACCTCTTAGAGGCATCTTGTGAGGAGGTCCAGCCACCGAGTGACATGAGACGTGAGCATCTAACGCTTCAATTGCCGCTTCGCTTCGTATTTTTCACCAGAGGACGCCCGCTCTCTTAATAGACACACGACTGCCGAAGGACCTCAACTTACGTGGAGTTTGAAATTCGAGACACCTAGCGGTTGCTTAATGACGGGCGAGCAAACGTCGACTCTGCGCCAGAGGAGTACCGGGCTAGATGACGTGGGGAGAGGAAGTTTCTAAGTGTGAAGGGAAGGTCTCTCACAACCTCCCAGCTCAAGTACAACGAAGAGTCAGGGGACAAACAAAAAATACGGACTTTTTATAAAAAAGTCCAAAGCCTGCTTACGCCGTCTCCACTGGGCACATGTCTGCCCAACATCACACCCACAATCTGAACAGCCACCCGCGCTCTTTTCTTTAGTGGACAAGGTACGTCATGCCGCAACATCGCGCACTTTTCTTCCGTGGGCAAGATATACCATCTCGCTTCACTTCAACATTGAGTCAACATCAAGAAGCGGGCAACCAACCACCAGGAAGTAGATCTCACTTAAAATAGTGCCAAAAATAACATTCACTGACGCTTCTACTTTTACTCCCCCTATTACCACTCCACTCAAACAAAATCCTGCACACATAGGAAATCGTCAAATCGCATGTCCAACTTTTGAACAGAGCTCATGCCATGTGGTAAAATCGAGCTTCTGCGACACTATGCTGTTTGAACGTGGATTTGTGTGCCTCCACTAGATTTTTGCACACCATGTTCATGAACCGGGCATGGTTCATGTCCAGGGGAGACTGCGTGAAAAGTAGATGATATGATTGTGAAGGTTTGTGAGGCCCGACAACGGCCGAAGAAATTGCGGGAATTATTCAACGTAGCCCAACGAGGACAGCAGCCGGGGCTGACAATATTTCGAATTTCGTCCTGAAGCGAATGCCACAAACGGTGATGATAATGCTACTTTCCCAACAACCAAAAATTGTAGCAATACCAAAAAAGGAGAACGCCGCCAGAGTTTTAGGATACAGGCCTATATCGCTCTTGAGCAATACAAGCAAGATCCTGGAGAACCTGGTAGTGTCTGAATTGAGAGACTCATGTACAAGCTGAACCATTTGGGATTCCCCTCCAACCTCATCAGAATAATTTATAGCTTCCTGCATTCCAGAAGATTCTACGTCTCAGTTGAAGGCAGCAAGTCAAAAGAGTCGGAAGTTGCACAAGGATCACAGCTGGCACCGTGGCTTTTCAACATCCACACGGCAGATCAACCACATTCAACCGACACAGTGAACTGCTGTCTGTTTGCAGATGATTCGACTGACTTATGCCAGCTCGACATCTCCACAGATAGCCGCGCGAAGGGTTGAGATCCAAACAGCGAACCAATTTGACTACGATACCAAATGGGGTAGGCTTCCAACGCATCTATCCCTTGATGCGCAAGCAAAATGGATTCAGCCAGAGGACAAAACTACAGCTATACAAGCAGCTTATACGGGCGATCTTAACGTGCGACTTCCCAATACGGCACACCATCTCTAAGACTACATGACGAAGCTCGCAATTTTCGAGAGAAAAATACTGCGAATATGTACAGAACTCACCTTCGATAGGGATCGTCAAATGCACCAAGACTTTACGACCAAGCACGCATCATCCCCCTGCAAAAGTACATGGTGACACTGTTCAGAAAGCAGCTACTAAACATCAACAACCATCCTAACGAGGAAATCAGGAACCTGAGAAACACAGTCCCCGGACAACGCTACCTCAACGCGTTAAATCTGCTCACCGAGCAGAACTTGCATGGAGCTGCATGGATTCTGCCAGAGCAGCGATATCAATCACCATCTAGACTAACTTGGTTACCACACCACCACCCCAACGCGGAAGAGGTTCTGTGGCGTGGAATCTTTGGCACTGCCTGCTTTGATGGCATCCCGAGATAAGAATTCGACCAGAAACTGTACAGAAAAATGAACATAGCCGTTCATATATAAGGATCCAGTGGCAAATTAGCTTCTGGTTTGAATAGCCTTCAACTCCGCGTCAGTGGGACAACGCAACAGACTACGCCGACGTTTAAGCTGACACAAAGCTGATGCACAAAGGTTGGCATTTACCTGGAACAACGCAGTGTGGGAAGTTGCCTTATCTGTCAAAAGGATCGTGTTGGATGGACGGTTGAGGGCCAAATGCTGAAAAAGTTGATAAGCGACTTACAACAGCGCATGGAATTAGACAGTCGTTAATTCACCCCCACAGTAAGCAGGTCTCCTCGGATGCATACTTTTAGGCGCTCTATATTCTCCAAGTCCGGCTTCTGTGTCTCTTGAGTTTCAAATCGACATGTGAGTAGTTCTCGAAGACCCGAAAGTCTAGTTGTGATGTCAAAATGTTGCGATTCGACCCATGAACTGCTGCTTAACACTACCGATGGCGACCATCATTTAATTGAGCTAACAACAGAGTGGAGACTATGACGTTTTGGACACGCTTTAGTCTTAAATCACCCGTTGCACTCTAGGTCTCCCTTGCAAAAGATGGACTCTTTAAGCACCTCATGCATTTTTATGACGAGCTTCAAGTTCTCAAATGTCATCTCATAGTAAGGCAGCCTTCACATCTCTCATCGACCAGAGCACACATCTTCCTCTGGAACCGCTTCATCCGGTCTGCCTTTCAACTTTAACCACTCCCAGGCACGCAGTACTCGCTTTCGAGCACAATGAGATAATCGCTCCGGAGGTTGCCCACAACCCCAATCCTCTGTGCATCTCCCATTTGATGGACTTGATTTGCGCCGTCGCCAATGGGGACCACGATGAGAGGACGTCAACGCTTCCGACGGGCACTCAGTGCATTAGTGAACTGTCAAAAATGGAATGGGAACGTCGTTGATGTCAGCACGGCGTTGCTTAGAGGAAATTAGCAAAACTTTACGCAATTTAATGAATTTTCGGCGAGAGTTATAATTGCTTCCTCTGCGCTGACTGGCTGAGCGCTGGCGCTGGCGCTGGGTGTCCCTGTCCCGTGCTGTTCGAGTGCATGTTGTGGCATCACTCAACTCTCCGGTAATTACCAAACTTTCCCCTTTCAGATGTGTTTATGCGCTATACGCGAGGCGAATAGTTTTCGAGCTCACCCACCAGACATGACCGCCCTGCGTTATCCTGCTGCCACTACTGCACCCAGCACCCCGCCCATCTCGGCTGTCATTTACGGTTTGCTGCTGTCGGAGTGCTTTTATTGTTCTCTGCTTCGTAATTTCAGCTTACTCCTGTTGACTGCCGCTTGTTACTGCTTTCGAGTTGGCCTTTTTTCCATTTTGGTGACATGTCCGCTTGGAGGGGGTTGCTGACCACCGGACATGCAAAGCCATTAACCCTGCAAAGTCTGAGAGGGTGGGTGGCGATGAGTCTAAGATGCTGCCGTGCCGCCAACCGTCCAACCGGCTGCAGCAGCAGGGCGGACCTGACGGGACCTGATCAATTATTAATGAGAACTTTCGAACATTTTATGCAACTTTCTTAAGACGTATTCATGCATGGAGGAGGTGAACATTCCCATGCGGAGAGATGGACTCGACTGCTGCACGAAGGACATCATCTCATCTCATCTCAGACGAGTGGATATTTATTATTTATCCGGCATCGACGAGCGAAAAGTGCAAATGGACATTTTGCTGGGGCTCTCCTCGAGACTAAAACTGGACGATATGCTGGTGCCGTGGGTGTGGGTAGCCGGTGGGGTGATGGGGTTGCATTAAAATTTCGGCTCCTTGAGTGCATGGAAAGTTTGATGCCTTGAGTTGAATTCAATTTGGAGTTTTCATGTTGATAGAGCAGCGTCCAGTAAACATAATCCTTGAAGAAATTGATTACTCTCGACAGTCACTGACCAGAGCAGTCAGACTGTGTCGTGTGCTGGGTCAGTGCAGAGAGCGAACGGGGACGAGTCTGTTATGAGGCACAGAGATGACAAGGAGAATTGAGAATTGAGTGTCTCTTGGATGGTCTTATTTGTGGCGGGACTAGCTGTGGAAAAACAAGCAACATGATCTGCATTGACGTTCAAACAGTGGACTTTTACTAAATTCTTAGAGCATTCGTAGCTGCACAGCAGGATTTGCTATAGCCCTCGGACTGCATTGTCCAGGCTCTTTGCGCATTTGAGTTGGTCGGCAGCTTACACGAAGTTTACCATATTTCAATATTGGCAGCCGCGAGGGTGTAAAAATGTTCGCTTCCACGGCCCTACCTCTCGCCTGTCACTGACTAGGCTCGAACTTCGGTGGTCAGAGTCTGGGTGGAGTCGTCAGGGCCTAGTTTTTACAGCAACCACTAGTGTTGCGGGTGACTTCTCTCACGACTGGAAGGGACCTTCACTTTTATGTAGACTCCGAACGGCCAATTTAAGAAGTCTTAGCCTAGACAGATACTCTTTGAGCATAGTCAGTGATCCCAATCGAATCTGGGTAACGCAGGGGTCAACGCACCAACTCACAAGGCCACGGCCTTACATGGAGATTAAGGCTTACATGGAGTAGTGTCTGACCACGGTCCAAAACTATTGAATTAAACACACTTTTCATAAGAATCTCGCAGTCTCCTGGCAATTCAAAAATTGTATCAAATGCTCCATAATTTCATATGGTTCCGGTTAGTTTGTTGATTTTGAGTTTTAAGAATCCTTAAGCCCGTAGTAGTATTTGAGGGAGTCAAGGACCTTGGAGGCCATTCGACTAACAGGAGCTGAAATTCCAGATTCAATCTAAATATTCGACGAAAAAGAAAAATGCGCATTGTGAAGCGCCAAACAGGCAAAACAATGCAAGGCCGCAAATCCTAGGACGTCTGAGTATATTTTTACAGCCGATTTACAAGGAAGACCTTGTTGTAACGAAACTGAGCTGTTATCGCTGGCAATGGACGACTGCAAGCAAGCATTAACTACAAAACGACTGGATGGTGCAGTTGGTTAAGTGCCTGCCCCTGGTTGGTGCGGTCCCCGGTTCGAATTCCAGTGAAAGCTAAGTCATCTGGTCTTCAAATCCGGTCCAGTCACCAGGTCACTGGAGTAGTCGATCAGTGGTAGTAGGCTGACCGTGGGTATCACAATAGACCAACATGGTCTAAGTGCGCTTGAATTCACTAGCAGCCGCCTTCCCTACCTATCCTACCTACTTCTTGATCAAACAACCACATACTTCGCAGCAGGCGCTTGAGAATCAGTACACTACCCAGCCTGTGGGACAAAATGATGGCTAATCAAATCCAGTTTCTCCTTGACGAGATCGTGCCCAATGCAGTCTGGTTGCCGAGAACCCCGTAATCGCAGGGTCAAAGGTTCTCATTGCCATTACGGCGCAATATAACATCAACCATGTCTCTACGTTGGGGCACTTCTTTGTATCTTTACACACTGAAACAGATGTTCCCATGGATCATCTTCTCATCGGTAAGAACAACCCTTCTACTCCTCTCGATGTCATCTCGTTCTGCACACGTCCACAATCGAACACTTCGGAAAACAGCCTCGCTTCTTGATTCACGCCCACAAAATTAGCCCCGTTGTTAGAATGAACTCTCGCTGGAACCCCTCGTTTATTAACAAAATTTCGGATGGCCCGGATACAGACGTCCATTGGTTGATGACGGACTACTTCCAGATGACTGACACGTGCTGTCCAGCAGGTGATCCTCTTTTTTGGGGAATGTGTTAATAAACTTTGCTATGAGCAACATCAGCCAATGCACTCGAAATTCGGTGCGGTTTATTGTCCCGCAGGCTGACGAAATTTACCGTCAACGGAGCCGGCTATCAGACAATGAATTCGAGGCTGCCCAAAATGCATGAGCTGAAGCTAGCCACACAACGATGGATCAACTGAGTTTACAGGAGAAACCACCGCAAAACTTGAATCCCACTTGCAGTTTTAGTGGAACTCGACCGCACAAGCTGCCTCATTGAAGTCCAATGAACACCAATTATGGCAAGAAACATCCCCTTTGAATGATGCAATGCCTGACAACACCTCACACAAGAATGCAAAGAGCAGGGCTTGGAAAAAAACATCGTTGAACATTGCCGCTGTTTGAGTAACAAATCTAAGAAATCTATTTCCGTCCAGGCCAATTCCACGGAGGCGTCCGCAAGCATCATCCAGAAATTTTCCATTCCGTCTGCCGGTCGCGAATGATTGAATCTCCAGTCCCACCCAAGATGCCGCTAATGAAACACATCAATTGCACGTCCGTCTCGGCACATGCCTCGGTCTTGGCCAAATATTGTGAAATTCTCTTATCACCTCACGACCACGTCGCGCCGCAGCCTCAGCCGCAGCCGCTGGCACGCACCACTTGTTACGCGCGACCCAGAAACAAAACAAAAAACTTGCCAAATCCGTCAATGCAAATCTGTCACATCAAGTCACGTCAGAACGAGGAAATATTTGACAAGCGACAGGTCACATGACCAAGCCTTCGTCGTGACGCAACGACAGCGGCACGGTTTCTCCAGCGCGGCTCACACCACTTAAAAAACATGAATTCGTGAGGGTCACACCATCCACCAGCACCAGCCATCCTCCTGCGGCGGCATCGGTGGCAGCGCGGCACATCTCCACTTCGCGCATCTCGAGCATTTGAATTTCAAATGAAGACGAGAGATTCGCTTTTTCCCTCTCGAGCTGCGGCGTCCTCACTCGAGAAGTTCGGGTAAATATTAGTTATTACGCGAAGCTCGATGGCTTTTGAATTGGTAATTCGACGGCTGACGCTGCTGAGAGGGCCATCGGTGGAGACGGTGTTGACGGTGGAGACGGTGTTGACGGTGGAGACGGTGAAGCCGGTGGTGGGCTAGGCGTGAAGCGTAATGTTTGCTCAGCGCCGCTGTGGGTGGGTGTGCTGCAAGTGGCTGTGGCACATTTTCTGTGTTACGTGTTGCCACTGCCGATGGAGTGTTTCGCGATCGACTCGCTGAAGTGACTGTCTGGTTGGGATGACGGGAAACGCAGTCTTCCCGTCATGCGGCGGCCTTCAAGGTCGACGGTCAGTCTTGAGGGGCCTCGTGCGGAGACGCACTTGGACAAGATATCTAAATTTTCTCACTGCTATGGCGAAAGGCGGACGGGACGCGATGTGAAACATGCTGCCACTGCAAGTCGTGCGGTCATTAGGTGACCGCCGCCTCTGGGCTTGTGTGGCGTATTGGATTGGATGTGAGCCAGCGTGCGGATTTTGCCACGCTTGAGACAGGCGGACTATGTGCGATGCGAGTGACAATAGAATTCAATGGCTCGCCCCTCAACTTGGATGACTCCTGGTAGGGTTCCGTTTATGTGGTAGATCGATCAACTGGGTGTTCTTGTGTCCCCTGCCGCATGTCTGTCTCGGCACGTGTCTAGTCGATAGTGTGGCACCAACTGCACCTTGACCGTGCAGCTACGAAAACCAACTAGCCGCGTCGGTTCCTGTGACTTGACGGGGCATGGGACATGGCGCAGCTGTGGATAAGGTGAACTTGTAGCATGTCGCCGGAATGCTTGTATGCATCAGGGCCGCACATGCTATGTTAGTTCTTTTGGCTGCTATCAGTAGATTGAGTACTTTCGAACTTAATAGGGAAGGTAACAGAAGATTGAGTTAGGCCTGCTTTTTCAAAGGTTTCTTCTCGACAGATCACGCGTACCTGGCCTTATGGTGTCGTCCCATTCTTATTCGAAGTTATAGCTGCCCATTGTGGAGCTCTCTCAAAGAGGTCGATGTTGGATTCCTTTCTTGAGAACTCCGTTCTGCCCTCATTCACCCCAGAGTCATATTAGCCGCTTCAGTCTCAATGCCAGCAAATGGCTCATTGACGGCTCTCTTTGTACGACCCTTTCCAGGACAATGTTAACGAAGTCAGTGCGTGGCCTTGTCTTAACCTTTTTTGACATTTAAAGTCTCACATCGAATGAAACATTCTGCCTGAGAGCGCTATTTTGGGTCCCCATCGCCGTTAAACAGAAAAGATCCCTCCATATGCTCAGTTTCGACATATCTGTTTTACAAATTGATAGAGCCTTCGAACATCATTCCTGCCGTAGTACCTGTCCACTTCATCGTGCTCTTTCTTCTTCCTCTTGAGAAGCCGAGTCTCTTACCATCGCCTCCGCACGTGGAGCTGCGTTGCTACGTTCCACTGCAGGCTTTCATCTTCGCTGCTTGTGCCTGCCTGCACTCGTTGTCAAACCACGTTTCCTTGGCGGTGTCGTAAGACCCGGCACATCAGTGCCAGCTTCTTTCGTGGCTTCTTGACAACTCCACCAATCTTCTTCGATTCTTCGAGCAAGCGGCATCCAATTTAGAGAGAAATTCCGGGAGACTCGATGGGCAAAGTTCCTAGCAGTCCGTTGCGATTGTAGCCTTCTGACGTCAAACCGTGGTGTCCTTTCTCGACTCTGCTGTTCTCCTGATATCCCAGTTCTTACCTTGGTTGCCCCAAGGAAATGGCCCGAGTGGATGTTGACTCATCGGAAAGTCCGGAAATCAAGTATCCTGGAGGTCGTCGATCACAAAGTGATCCATCTGGTTTACGTTTGACTGATCAGGGGACTGCCAACTGGATGTTGAGGTGTGGGAACCGCGTGTTAGCTGCAAAGATGTTCCGCCCCGTGACAAAGTCCACCAGCCTGACTCCTTTATCGGACGTGGTGTTGTGCAGGTTGTGTTTCCCGATGACTCTAGCAAAGATGTCTTCCTTACCTAGCTCTGATCTATCAATCTTGTCGAAGCTTGGTCATTGATCGTATGTCATTTCTAGAAGAGCATAGAAGTCATCTTTGCTGTTGTCATCTGTGTAAATCCTTGAAAACTCCGAGAACGATCTTGAAGTCCAGCTGGGGCATTGATCGTATGTCCTTTCTAGGGGAGCATACAAGTCATCCTTCCTGTCATCTTTGTCCTCTATCGGAGCGTAGGCGCAAATCGGGTTGAGGTTCCCGAATTTGGCCATAATGCGGATTGTTATAAGGCCTTCGTCTGTACAGCCAAAGCTGAAGACGTTTGCCTAAGTCTGCCCCGAACGACAAATCCATCGCCTCTCTCTGTTGCAATCATCGCAGTAGATGTAGCCGTCTCCCGTTCTCATGCTCTTTTTGCCGTGCCCATTCCACCGCACTTCGTGGATGGCGGTGATGTCTGTAGCAGTCCAGGGCCTCCGCGAGTTCCTTGCTTACCTTGTTACGGTGCCTGATATTCCATGTGTAAAATCGAAAAGACTCGATCGTTGTTACATCTTAATACATTTGCTGGGGTCGTCCACATGAAATCCGTCCGTACCCAGGCATGTGGTTGTCTCTGAACATACATTTTTTACGTGGTGGGAGTTAACCTCACACACAACTCTCAACCGAGTGGCCATGCTCTATTCCTTAACCCTGGGGTAAGGGTGTATCCGGTATCGGTAACCTCGATCAGGAGGCTGTGACCGCCGCGATTGTTGGCCATTGGTTATAGAGCTCTTCCACCGCCAAGGCCTTGGGCGAGCCGTCTGGACCTGAGCTCCAAATATGTCGGAGTAGCTGTAGAAGTAGAGCGCAGCAGGTAGCTCCTTTTGACTGGAGTTACGATGCCGCCGTTGGCCAAACTGTTTTCCAGCTTCTAAGCCGACATCCATAAAGAGAGGTGAGCCCTGGTACAGACTCACTCTCCCTTCCAACTCGTCTGCGGCTGCCAGCAACGTCCCACGGGGCGGGGTCGGGTATCCCATTTTCTATTGGAGGTGCTCGTAGGGGTGTAGGATGGAGTTCGAGTGAGAGCAGGAGTTCGTTGATAGAGGCTAAATGCAAACGCCTGCGCCTGCATGAACGCTTTGAAGGCCCATTGAATAAACCATTACAACTAACAATCGTGGTGTTAGCGACCAGTTTTGTAGTCTCTTTTTCTTTTTTGCACCTCACTGCCTGAGAGGCAGTCCAACGTAGACTGGGATGAGCATCAAACAACGTTGAAGAGGGAAAATGATTGGGGACGACCTACCATTTCTGAGCCCACTCCGAAAGACGTGGTTTGAAGAACCGTTCTGGACGGTTTTATTCTCCGAGCTCCTCGAGGGAAGCTGTAAGCGTAAAATGAAAGTGTAGCTGCCCGGTTCGTGTCCACATAATCTTGCTTCAGTCCAAGGTAGGAAGAAAACCCTTTTAATTAACGCCGTTGGAGAACACAAAGCAATGACATCCCATACAAGACAGCGAAGAAATCATCACGAAACCCTCGGGCTAGATAACACCAACTAAAGACTCCTCCAACGAGCTCCATCAGAACTCCGCTGCCATTAACGACTGAACGGGTTAACGAGGACAAACTACGACCCACTCTCGCACTCGCCAAATCCATTTCCACAGCCTCAGACCACATCAATCCAATTACATTCTAACGATGCATCTCGACTGAACCCTCGAACCCCTCTCGCACAGGCACACACAGGAATTAACACACAACGCTCACTCACGAGCAACAACAAGAAAAACAAAAAAGAAAAACACTCACACACACACACACCCACAGCACAACCCAACTCGGAGAAACGGAAAGGAACAAGCGATGCTTTTATGTCCAATATGCCATTAGCCTAATCACTCGTCGAAATATTAAGAGCACATTCATCCATCTATTCTCCGAGGAACTTTGCTAGCAGCCAGCCCACCCCACCCATTCCACTGGTCGGCAGCCAGCCCTTGCCATTCAGCTCGACACTTCTCCGTATGCACAACCGATAAGGACCTACACTCTCTTTAGGAAGCGAAGTCATTCGCCATATCTGCCGTTCTGTATTTTTGTTGTTGCGCCGTTCCGCTGCTCCCTTTCCATCCACTTCTTTTTGTCTTTTTTTTTTCAATTCACTCCGCCTGCCTTGATGCGTTGTTGTTGTTGCTGCCTTCGTTGATCCTCCATTTCTGTACCCCATCCACTAAATGCATTAAAAGATTCATGATACCGGCAAAACGCTTTTATCATATCAAATTGGCTTTGTTTGCTGCCGAGGGTTGATGTGGGTGCAGGACGATATGGGGAGCGGTGCAGAGAGCAGAGCAAACGAGCCGCCGAGAGAGAAAGAGATAAAGATAGCAAGAGAGAGAGAGAGACAGTGCCAGCAGCTGAGCGAATTGAATACGTGAGGGGGTTGTGTTATGGAACGAGCATGATTGACGGCCAAGTGTGGATGAAGGAGAGTAGGACGAGCGACTAAGTGAATTCGCAAATAATAATAACAACTAACAACGAAATATAATTGCACACCACTACATGCAGTCGTGCTGTGCGCGCTCACTCTCGCTATCTGTCCTTCTCTCTGGTCGCCGTCGGAGGAATTGATGCTTCTCTTTGGCAATGGCTGCACATGATGGAGCTCTCTTCGAGTTCTCTTCGGTAGCTGTGGCGACATTTTGATCCAGCTCTATTTCGTTTGTGTTCTTGTGTGGATTGGAGGGCAAAAGAGTGAGATATGCCGAAGCCATGAAGAGGACTCAGTTTGGCAAAGCTTTGCGCGCGCGAATCACAAAAATTTGTCGAGAAATGGACTGAGTCATGATGCCCTTATCGGTGAGAGGAACATCCCTATAGGCTCACAGCACTTTCTTATTCAACGTTGCCATTTTGATGATGACTTGTGACGTGGAAGCTTACGAACTTAAGGCTTTACATGTTCTACATCTAGGCCTCATCTAAAATCGAGATCAATTCTGTTTCCATTTGCTACTAGTCCAGAGCCAATCTATGTTCGAACTAAGATTGAAGCCCGATCTGTGAACACCGTTGTCTTCGGTGACTTGTTCCGAGTTAACCACACCAAGCACCAGTATAATCGTGCGACTCCAGCTTTTAAAGCGTTCAAGAAATTCGACTGAAGCTCGGTCATAGACTCACCAAGAGTTACAATCTTTTGAGCACTAAATTCGTGGTCTTAATGTCCCCGTACACTGTTAAGACTGCTCAATCAATTGGGCACTTTCATTCATGCCGAGATCCAGGAATAAACCGAATCTCCGAATAATCTCGTACGTAACTCGACCTGCTTCAACAATTAAGTGGAATATCACGATTCACTCTGGACTCAGGATGTTTGCAGAAACTCGGCTTTGATCTATAAGAGACTTCACCAAGTAAGCCACGGCATCAGGAAGGGAGTTGAGAACGCTTGGTCTCTTTCAATGCCATAAACCTTGCCAAACAGTCAATATTAGTCGAGGAATGAAAAAGAGCTAAAACGTCATTTATAACGGAATTTGCAGTTTATTTTTAAATAAATGTACGTCAACAAATTTTCGCAACAACAAACGATCTGTTAAGCTATTGCCTCACCCCAGTGCCGCCCGATCCAGCTGCCGTTGGTGTCAAGCTGATGAGCTGACATCGGCAATTCATGTCTGGGCCACAGCACCACCCTCCCGCCGCCGCCCACTAGGGCCGACAACATCAACGTCAAGAGAAAAAAGAAGGAAAAAACGAAAAAACCGAGAAGGCAACGAAACATAAACACAACAACCGTGATCTCATTAGGGCGGCCGACGTGAAGCAGTTCTTGTCGACATAACAGCTGAGCCAAAAATGTGCCTCGACTTGTTTCTCAAAATCCGAATCTCCAGTAAACATTTTCAGTGCTCAGTTGGCGAACGCACGGCGCTGTCTATGGTCGTCCGACTTCAATTCTTGCGACCAAATCTTGACTCTCTGGCGATACTCAAATCAACTGAAACGACATTCTGCTCCCTACTGCCGCCCGCATTAATCTCTGTCTCGTTGGTGGCTTAAGAGTGTGCTCACAATGAAACTGCTCACTGCTGCAACCAACTGGGTGCACACTCAGGCCATAATGACGACCCTCCTCACGACGGACCCCATGTTTCTCAATTACAACCGAGCCTGATTTGATGCATGATTAAATGGCGAAACTTGCTAGATATTTTGACAGGTGGATGTCATTGACAACTTTGACAGTTGTTGAAATACAGCAACTTGTAGGCAGAAATGAAGTATGATAGAGATACCCAACTCCACAGCTGATTGACCCCTAGTCCATCGACGAATTTGACGGATAATCATGAATTTTTGACAGTTATTCACGAAATAACGTAAATGCCGTTCTCTTATTGGTCAATTTGGCTTTAGAAAACAATATAAAAAATGGTTGTCAAAAATCTTAAGGGGCAAGAGAGGTAGAAGTTGGGCATCTCTATCATACTTCATTTCTGCTTGTAGGGTGGTTGCCTTCATTGCCCATGAGACATTCTTCATCCAATTCCACAAATTTGACTCCGTTAGCGTCTGACATTTGAGCGAACTGTATGACATCAGTATGAACCGGCTGAACCACTTTCTCGTAACCGCTGTATGAGTTCGTCAATCCGTCTGGTACCTATTACAATGGGCATAGGTATACTGGCATAAGCGTGACTGCCATCTGCAGCCAACCACGTCAACCTAAGACAGTGTCTGTTGGTAACACTGATTTGATTTGATTGCTTTAATGCGTGGTAGATGTGTCTTGTTCGATTGTTACCCGCATCGAACAAGACACATCTATGCCCTCTCTTGATTCCTCTCCACTTCCATTGCGCGGAAAAGTCCGTGGCGAACCTTCCCTAATTCGCCTTTATTCTGCTTGTGTTCACTAGACCGTCAAAATCGAAATCACTAAACATTCCGTTTGTGCCCCACTGCTGGACGTTTGTGAGATGCAAGGACCGAGTCTTCTTCCAGCAAATGGTGAACTCAAGTGATTCAGACAAGTATTCGAAACCAGATTCAGTTTAATTCAGTTTCCAGTCTCAGATAGAAATGCCTGAAAATATGTGAATCCATTGTGATTCGAACATATCGTCACTCCACACCAAGACAGAACCCCCCCGCACTCATACTCTTCACTTATCATCAAAAATTCGTTCACAAAATTCAGCTGAATTGCAATTTGTCCACATCCTTGTTTCTCTGCATCGGCAAAGTGCCCCTCTACAGCTACATGGGCCAACAAATGACTCCCTGACAGAGTACCCTTTGCCCGTGTTAACATTTCAAAATTTCAACCGATCTCTATCGAGCCTAATAGCATTCCAATTATCGGTCCACCGACAATATTTATCCACATTTCCTGTCGAAAACGCACACACTCCCAGCCACTCAGGTGGGCCTGCAGTGCCAAATCTCCAGGTCCATCCTCATACCTGGGAGGGGGGCCTTTAAAAACGGACCACCCTTTGGCACTCTGCACCTTGACTCAATTACAGCCATCCTGTCTCTTTCACTTCATTAGAGTGCTACCAGAATTCGAACAAAAATCCGATAAACCTACCCCACTCGGCAGTCGTCGAGCCAAGTCGAGTCGAGAATAAGGGCCACATTGCAAGCAAAACACGGGTCGTGGTTGCGGCAGAGGCGGGGGCTGGGTATTTCGTATATTCGACTTAATTGGCATTCATTACCACAAAAGAGTGCACGAGGAGTCAGCATCACACACACACTGGAGATCCAGCCGCCCTCCCCGACAAACATCGAACTGAAAGAGAAGAGAAAATACGGAAAATTAAATCAAACAGAACATTTGTATTTATTACGGAATTCCAGGACACACTGCGAACGCTGAACTGAGACTGAGAGAGAATATGGGACGACGACGACGGCACACCAATCCAATCCGCACTGCTAATGCCTGACAACGATTACCAGAGCTGTCAACTCATGTCAATCCATTCCCGTCCCCGGCCCGGGGTGGTGCTGTTGTACTGTGTGTTATCCTTGCCGCATGCAACCATAGCACCATCGACCGGCAGAATTGTTCATTATTTTCCTGTGCTTTGTCCCCGGGATGAGATGGCCTGCAACTGCCTGTGTGCGTGGTGAATTTTACCGATTTTTTGGCCGAAAACCTCTTCATTTTTACTTGTCTCACCAATATTCGGCTTTCTTCTCGTGCATGTGTGTTTGTAGGATTCCTCCACAGCCCTCTTGGCACATTGTTCCAGACCGACCGCACCAGCAGCAGGAGCGGCAGCAACCGCCCAGACAATGTGCGTTCACATGGATGCATGAATTGCTGTTCGGATCCACACACGGAGAGCAGCGTACCGCCTTATATCTTCCGTTAATTGGACCCAATTAAGATAGCAAAGAATGCTTTTATATCACGCTGCTTTCTTTCAATTCCTCTTCAGCCGTTCGCCAACCAACGCCGCCGTCATCATTTGTGTCCCCACCCTCGTTGCGGCTGTATTTTATTCATTATTTTCTTGTTTTTGTTTCGTTTTGGCTTGCCATTTTAATAACGTCAAAAATGCAGCAGCACACTGTCACGACTGACGACACACACAAGAACACACGACGCTTCGTCGACGGACGCGGGCACCTTTTCGCGCTGTGTTCCCCGGTGCCAGTGCCTTGTTCCTCCTCACACCAAGTGTCACACTTACCGCTGAGTATGATTCGCGAAAGGGACAGAATGCGAAACGAAAATCAAAACAAAAACACGGGGAGCATAACAATGGAAAATTAGCGCGCGCGAATGCCCGAGTGCTCCCCTCTTCAGAAGCTAAGAGAGCTGAAGCACTCTTAGCGACGCCAAAGAGAGGATGTTGCCCGGCGTCTCTGTCTGACTTGTGCGTTGCCCTGCAGCCATCTCCCTCAGAATCAATTAAACTAATTGATATTTTCACACAGCCACAGCCCCGCAACCGTCTGACCCAAGGTGGCTGGACTCTCTCTCCGCCCGTGTGCCAGTGTGAGTGAGTCTTCGGATGGCTTGAATGTGTGCGGATCCACATCGGAGCGGCTTCGGCGTACACCAGTCAAGTTGGCTGAAGACGAGAAGAAAAAGCAAAAAAAAAATGCAAAAACAACCAGGGAGCAGCGAGTAGCAACAACAATGCAAGGAATCTGACAGGCCCTCTTACGGCATCAGGTCTGCAACCCGAGACTTAGTCTAGTACTGTCCGATGATTCACTTGGACGAAGGCTGCTTCACAGGAACTCGAACCTCTCGGCTCTACGCAAGGACGCGAGTGTGTGCGTGACGGGCTGTCAAACAGGACCAACTAATCCTTCTCGACCTTAGACAAATTGTCTCAGCTGTCAAGTGTCAACACTGCACGGGTGACTGTCAAGGGAAATCAGAAAAAAAAACCATATCCCGAAGATCCGTTATCGGCGTGTCGCCGCGGTCGTATTGAGTCAGTGTGTCGGTGCGTCGTTCCGTGTTCGGCGGCGAGACAGAAGTCCTGTCTCTGAGTTCACCCCGCGGAGAGGAGAAGAGCAAAAATTAATTATTGAATGTACATCCATCCCCATCCCCACCCCCACCTGCAGTAAGCACAACAGACGCAGAAGTGTGAAAAGTGAGCGACGAAAAAAAGTGTGCATGTGTGTGTGTGCATTTAGAGAAGTGCTGTCAAAGTCAGTGAACGAAACGACGAGAGAGCGAGGGGTATGTCCAACTACTTAGCCGCTGTCAAAAAATAAAAGAAAATTTATAACAAAAAATTGTTTTCCTTTTTTCCTGTCAAACACGTATACACACACACACACACACGCGGGCGCGAGAGTGCGAGCGGAACGCAACAAAAACAAAGTGTGCTGCCAGTGTGCCGGAAAAAGAAAGCGACGTGAGCGAGTGCGAGCAGGAGGCGCATAGGCCAACGAATGAGATAGACAATTTACCGGTTAAGTGATTTGTGTTGTTATTTGTATCTTTTAGTTTTGTTCGCGGATTTCGTATGCAGATGCAGTGAACTGCATCGCCGATAGACCGTGTCCTCCCGACTGGATTGAAGCCGCCGCACTGCATGCATGAGGTAAGTCAATGGTTTTTCCTTTCCAATTCGAGAAATGTCAACGTTCGAACTGTCAAAGTGAAGTTCGTTGAAAAATCGAAACTTCAAATGAGAACGAAATGAAGACGGCAAATAATGCGGAAGAGTGCGTGGCGACCAGTGGTGGCAGACGAAAGACCACGAGCACGATGGTCGGCGTTAAGAGCGCCGATGGAAGAGATTCAATTCAACAGCGTTTGTGGAGTTATTGCATTGCCATGCATGCGAGCACAGTGGAGCTAGAAATTTTGGACACGTTTGGACGATGTTTTTTGTTATTTTAAGAAGGTTTATCGTGTGTATGATATAAGGGCCAACTAAAATGAACGTGCGTGGCCTTATGTCAACTGTTGAAACTGAGCGAATACAGAGAAATGATACACTGCGACTAGGGTGGCCAACTTCGATAACTTTCGTTGGCTTCGTTCAGTTTTGCGTACTTAAGTGGGGGGAATTTGAATCACCGGTCTCTACGTACGTAGATGTCAGTTTGTATTGGGATTTTGCTTAAGTTCTTGTACTCAATTGTGGCCATTCCGGATGTTTCCCGATCCTCTTCCTACATTTTGTTCGGATTTGGCTCAAACTTAAATTTACGTAAGTCCATTATGGTTGGAGAAAGGATGATAATTAAAAAGAAAACCATAACGGGTGGGCAGGCATCATTCTTGAGTCAGCATCACGCACCTGCAAGTTCACTTGGTCGCGTTGACCATGTTTCAACAGTTTAAACAGAACACTCACTAGTCACAATCAGCTAAAGTATCAAGCACTGAAAATTAAACTCGATAATGACTACATTCACCGGGGCTATAGCCATGAAGCGTGACAAGAGCATACTTCTCTCTACATTTCAAATCAGTTGTAGCCCAACATCGGCGAGGATAATTTCCTTCTTGTAGCCAAGGTAAGAGGTGGATATCGAGAGGGCAAACGAGTCGATAAAGTCGACTTGGGAAAGCTACAGTCGCCGCGGACTGCTGGGATCTTTGCGATCGCTCAAACAATCGAACCAAGTTCCAGGCGATCTCAAGAAGTCATCAAATAAGATGTCCGCCGAACTTTTTAAAGCAGCTGAGGATGGTCTCTTCGGGTGCATGCACCAGCTAATCTGTAAGATATGGTCGGAGGAAAGTATGGTCCATGTGTGGAATGTTAGTATCGTTTTAGACTCCGTTTCAGACCAGCCTTCGATGTATCCGTCGTCTTAACATCGCTTGCGAAATCTTCCCTGTCAACAATGTGGCTTCACACCAAAGACGTCCACAAATAGGTCAGATCTTCAATCTGCGGCAGAGCTTGGGAAGATACCAATCGAAACACACTACCTAGTGGTCGATTGCAAGAGCTATACAATGCCATCTCCAGTTTTCAAATAAATGTGCAGGAGAACTCTTGCTGCTTCATCAAGGTTCGGTAACCAACTCAACCAGATCCTCACTGTCCAAAGGTTATAGACAAGGCAACGATCTGTCATGTTATTTCTTCCACATCTTTCATCAAAATGCACGATCTTCCAGTACAACTGTTCGGATGACATTGTCCCGTGACTGGCACGACAAAGCGAGTTGCGCCAATGAGGCATGTTGGCATTGAAACGGAGGCGGTTTAAACGGGTTTTTTGAGAAAAGTCCGTAAATCTAGATCGTATCTAGATCATCTAAATGGGCTGCTATTGTATTGTACACGTATTTCTTAAATAAACGTTCAAATTTGCACGAATTAAGTTATAGCCCCGATATATGACCTTGACTGAGTCCTCTCTTGACGTCAGAGGTTTCGGTGAGGTCGTTACCAACTTCGACGGAACAGCTATTCATTTCGTCATATGGCAGGGATGCCAAAACTAAATACGCTTCAATATAGGTCGTTTCTACAACCGCTGTGTTTTTGTGCGTCTACGCAGCCCAGGTTCGGTTCCCGGAACGAGCAAAATACTTTTCACGGCCCCACAACTTTCGAGTCAGTGACTCGATGGAGTTTAACTGTCTCAAATAAGCTTATCAAACTTGGCTCCCTACCACTCGTGAGAGAACAATAGCACGCACAACACGAGTGGTTGCTGAGAAACTGGACCCTGGCCCTCTATGGGCTGTTATTATAAACGCTGTCACATGCGGCTTTAAAGTCGATAAAGAGGCGGGGATATCGATTTGGGCTTCTTGGGATTTTTTCTAGGATCTGTGGACGCGCCAGTATAAATCGAGTAGTCAGGCCGTAAGAATGAGCGGTTAGCAAGAGTTATTCTGTGTTCGATCCGGGTTGGTCAACTTTGGCTCCCCATCAGCAAGATCAGTACCGAGATCAAATACAGCATAACTCTTGCTAAACCATCTTTCTTTGGGCTCAAGAGAGAACGGAATGTAAGCTGACGAAATGTAACACATCGATCGTCCTAGTTAGAATCTACGGAGAAGATGTACAGACAATCTCAAAAGCGAATGAGCAACGTCTGATCTTTGTTCCTGCTTTCATTGATGGCATTTAGAGGAGCAGATTCAACAAAGGCAGCAAACAAAAAACAGGCAGCGACATGCGCCAACCCTCTTACGGATCCAACGCGCAAGTTGGTTGGCCATGTAGAACGCAGGGAAAAGTCCTCGTTTGAGAACCTCTTGGACCGAACAACAAATGTCCTCCGCGTCTAAAGCGACGCACACAAGTGGAGAATTATCTCAACTTTGTGCGCCAACAAATTGGAGGCATCGTGCCAGACATGGTGCTGGCTGGAGATGCTTTTTAATTGAGGCCCAGTTCCAGCCCGGTTTGTAGCGCCGCATGAAGAAGACTAAGAAGGCCGAACACTGAAAGTATTGTAATTTAATGAACTCAAAGGCTTAATTGCAGGTAAGGACTACAAAACGATTTAGTTGCGGCTAGTGTAGGGCACGATGGAATGCCAAATACACAGCTTTGTGGTCAAATTAGACATGCAGGTAAAAGGGTATTGTGGCCTGTCTTACTCAGGTCTAGCTGGACCCATTAAGGTTCGGGCTAAATAAGGCCTTGTTTTTGAACTTCATCAAGACTAGGTCAACACCAAAGTCAAGCCAAGCACTATTTCCAACTTTTCAGAAGGACGATGGCCTTCACTCGTGATATCATGCCGACTTTGCCCATGACTCTGGCCACACATGCTCCTAATGACGAGTTGTGCTCTGAAAAGAGTTCAGAGAGCACCATCCTACTTCACGAATAGTCCCGCAGTTAATCTGGTGTCTGTTACCCACGACTTCAGTATTTCTACTGACTTCACAGTCAAATCAAGTCACAAGTCTTGATGAATGCCCAAGGGGACTCAAATATGAATCCTTTAAGGCACTGTCAATTCCGCTTTAACACCACTGATGCGATAAGGTAATCAAATACCGATGCCAGAACTCATTCAAACCGGTTAGACTCACTCTATTTGCGGGTCTAGATAAAGAACTGATCAGTCATTGTCACGAGTAAGTATTCCATGGGGAGTGCATGTATGTAGACGCCTGCAGAGATACGAGGCGCCCTGCGTAGACAGTTTTACAACTCCCGCCAGGGGCACACAGCCGTCATATAAAATCATAAAACCTGATAAACCAGTAGAAGCTGCTGTTCGACAAGTGAACAATGTTAATTTGACGCTTATGCCATAAAGATCAACGTTCCGATCAGTCTTTGGAAAATACATTTTTTCTAATCAAACTTTAACACTGACTTTGGTCGAATGGTGTCTGCGTGAGAGAGGGAAAGTGAAGCAGGTTGGCTTGAAGTGGCTGACTGCTGCTAGGGAAAGACAGCAGTTGAACTTAGGTCAGTATAGGTCCATTGTGTTACCACGCGGATCTATAGATACCAAACCGGCAAACCAGTGTTGGTAAGGCGAAGGAGGAGACTGACTCTTTAGCTATTACGATCGGTCAGGCTGTTCCGGATGGCTTTTTCTGTGGAGGGAGAGAGCACTGCAATTGCAATAGTTTCTTCCTCCTAATCGTCCTGTCCAAGGAACATCGACGGGGCGGCAAATCCTGGCCGGAAGTGACTAGACAGAGTCGCGTGGAGATCCTTTACGGAATCCCTGTTTCTGCCATATGCTCCATAGCAACCTTTCACTGCATTCAAATAGAAATGTGTCTTGTTGAATTTGTAAATTTTGAAGGTTAAATTAAATAATAGTAATAATCGTCCTAAGCAACTTGAATGCTAAAACGTCCTTTTCGTTGGGAGAGTGACGGTTTATAAAGGGATGATTTGGTGGGATCAGAAGGGGAGCTGCTAAAACCGTGTGAAACCATCAATGGACACCGCTACCGAACACAATTAATCCGTCTGAAGAGAGCTGTAGCCGAAAACGCTCGGAATATGCGACCAGACACGAGGCAATAATTTTCCATCATGACAAGCCCACGTTGCTATTCCGGTTAAGACCTATTTGGAAAACAGTGGATAGAAAGTTTTACCCCACCCGCCTTTAAGCCCAGACCTTGCCCCTCCTGACTACCATTTGTTCCGGTCGATGCAGAACGCCCTCACTGACATACGGTTCATATCTGAGCAGAATATCAAAAAAAAAAAGCCGGTGCAGTTCTTCTGGGATGGGATACATAAATTGCTAGAAAGATGGAAAAGAGTCATAGCTTCAGATGGGCAACACTATTGTACATGTTTTTCTTAAATAAACGTTCAAATTTTGAAAAAAAAAACCAAACGAATTTAGTTTTTCGAATTTAGAATTTTTACGTTCCATTACGTAAAATTAGGTAAAGAGCTCGTTTATCAGAGGATTGTCAGGGATGCCGCACCTGAGTTTGAAAGATTCAGAGAGCTTATGTATTTTGTTAGAGATCAGTTCAACATTAGCCTTATGATGTAAGTTCATAGTAGATTGATGCCAAGGAAGATTCCCAGACAATTTCCCCAGACTTTCCAGCTTTGAATATGTGCATCTTGTTTTCATCTGAAAGTGAAGACCTTCTGTTAATAAGAGAGTATAATGTTTTTAAAGCAGTGTTATACTTTTTAAGAACTTGTGGTGGTGTTCGTTAAAAGTCAGTTTTTTTTTATCAAGATACGAGGGCCGTTCAATATATTCTCGGCATCGATGTGAAGGAATATGCGAATTCAATTTAAATTTTTATTTTTCAATATAATCTCCCCTAACATCAATGCATTTGTTACATCTTGAGATAAGCTTTTTTGAACGCTCAAAAAAATAAATTTCCTCTTTCTCTGCAAAATACCCATTTATTGCCGACTTGAGTTCTTCATCATCCGAAAATCTTTTTCCACGAAGACATTTCTTCAAATCCGGAAACAGGAAATAATCACTAGGGGCAAGGTCTGGACTATAGGGTGGGTGTTGGATTTCTTCGAAACCACAATCTCGCGCAGCAGCCTTGGAAACTCGCGCCGTGTGAACAGGAGCGTTGTCATGAAGAAGCAGCACACCCGCTGCTAGTTTACCCCGTCTTTTCTTTTTAATTTCCTCCCGCAAATTATGCAAAGTGGAAGCGTTGATGGTTTCACCTTTTTTTTGTACTCAATGAGCAAGATTCCCTTTGAGTCCCAAAAAACTGTGGCCATGAGCTTCCCGGCAGACGGAGTGACTTTGAACTTCTTCGGGGGGTCTGTTCCTTTTTTACGCCACTGCATGGACTCTTGTTTGCTTTCAGGGTCATAGTGGTGGACCCATGTTTCGTCACCAGTAACAATTCGATCCATAACACCGTCGGCGTTCTCACTACACATCTCCAAAGGCCCTCTACAGCATGCGATTCTCACTTTTTTCTGAGGCGCTGTGAGCATTCGTGGCACCCACCTTGCACTGACCTTTGAAAGGTTAAGATGGTCATGTGAATGGTACCAATTGAAAGCTTGGTGATCTCTGCCACCATTTTCACCTTTATTCGGGCATCCTCAAGAACAAGTTTTTCGACTTCTTTGATGCTTTCTCCCGCACAAGCAGTAGCCGGGGTGCCGGAGCGGGGGTCGTCTTCAATGCTCTCTCCGCCTCTCTTGAGCTCACTTGACCACTTTTGCACAGTTGATAATGAAGGTGCGGAACCCTGGTAAACAGCCACCATCTCTTCATGAATAGTTTTCTGACTTTTTCCTTGCTTAGTGAGAAATTTAATTACAGCGCGATGCTCAATTTTCACCATCATCGTCTCAGTTGCCATTATGATTCTGTTTAACTAGAGATAAACCGCAAATTAATAATCACATTTATATGAAATTGTACATGAATGCACTAAAATAATAGTATTACTTGATAAATAAGTCAACCACAGCTTCACCCCGATACCGAGAATATATTGAACGCTCCTCGTATATGCCTAGATATTTTACCGAATTTTTCCATTATACTAAGTTCCCTAAGATATTTAGGTTATTTGAAGCAAGACTTGAATCTCATCGCCATTGACTTTTATTTTCGATTTTGAAAAATATTCGAGTAACCATTTACCGGCATTTATTAAGTTTGTCTCAGTATTGAGACTGAACTCATGCGAAGACAAAATTGCTGTATTATCGGCATCTATGCCTGTATCACAGTAAGGTAGAGTGGGAAAGTCAGACGTAAACAAATTATACAGAACTGGACTAAGGACTGAGCCTTGTGGAACACCAGCAATGACGCCAACGAGATTAGAAACACCACTCTCTACATAGACTTTAAAGTATCGATCTGTGACAAAACTTTAAACGATTTTACATAGAAACAGAGGAAAATTAAACTGTAACATTTTGCATATGAGTCCGTCGTGCCATACAGAATCGAACGCTTTTTCGATATCGAGCACGATCATGCCTGCAGATTTCTTTTATGATTTTGCATATCCTTACAACTTGGTGTGAAGTACCATGATGTCGCCTTAAGCCAAATTGTTGATAGATTTTGAAGGATAGTAGCTTTTCTATGTTTTATTTCTATGTTTTCGCAAATTTCACTTAAGGTACTTAGTAGGCTAATTGGTCTAAAACTCTCAATTCTGTCGGAGGGTTTGCCTACTTTTCCATGCAATGGGAAAGTACTGAACTTTAACCCATTTAACCCACTTTTACCCATTTTGGGGAGATTTTTAGGGAAACGTTTCTAATGTTGCCTACTCCACCTGTTTTCCTTACCTTCAACCTATTTAGAAAAGAAAAGTGTATCTTCTTCTGAAATAAGTTCGTGAAAGGGAGTTTCATGATTACATGAATTGCAAGTTTGAAGAACATCGTCGACAGTGGAAGTTGTGCTGGTGTTACCTAGTTGTTGAGACACAAGCTGATTTTTTGCAAAATTTTCAGCTAGTGCATTTGCTTTTTCTCTGTATGTAATAAATGTATTTACACCGCACTTTAAACATGGGATATCCTTGTGTTTATTTTTTACAATTCTCACTATGTTCCAGAAAGGCTTGGATCCTTTGTCGAGTGTACAGAGCTTGAAGTTCCACTCCTTATTGCGATGCTCTTGTATCTTGTAGCGAATTATCTTGGTAGGCTGCGTAGCTGTATGACGACATCTTTGCTATGGGTTTTAAAAACTCGATAGCATTACTTTCTTTTTTCCGTAGTTTAGCTACACCAAGCGGAACAGAAACAACACACTGTGCGTCGGTTATCAGTTGCTGTGACCATTTGCTGGCCTATCTGCGTCATCAGTAGCCTTGTTCAGTTTCAATATTGCCGCTTGAATTGACAGCACCAGCAGATGAACAGAAACATTCACATGACACACTTTTCACGACCGCTTGACATTGAAAATCTCTCAAGAGGTTTTCCAGAGCACAGCGTCACTTCTGACGTGAGAGGTTCATTGTAAAAAAAAAAAAACAGAAGAAACCATAAATCATCTGTCTATTGACTGTCGACATGCATGTCGACACGATCAGCAATGAGAACGACACTCCTCCTCCTCCTACACAGGCTGATTATGCTCTAACGATGTTGTATTTACTAATTCTCAGCACAGACACGATGAGCACACACAAGACCCCGACTCGGCACACAATTGGAAGATCTAGCCAAAGGGAAACGTCAAATCGGAAAGGCCCCCCCAATAAATACGTCAAGACACTGATTCTAGTCAGCTGTAGACATTTGCAAAGCCAAGCCATTACATAGCCGCGCCGCGCCGAGTGCCTGTGTAAGTTGTTCGTTCTTTCGTCGCACAAAATATGTATCTGAACGTTGCACTGCATCACTGAGCGAAAGAGACCAAGCGACTGCTGTCAAGAATACAAGAAAATATGACAAGAAACCAGCTAAATTGGATTAAGTACTTGTTTTAGTGAATCTTTCTAGTTCGAGTACACATCTCGCTCGTGCACAAGTGCGGAACGGAACGTCTGTGCGATACAGTATTTTATTTTTTTCCTTCGCTGCTCTGTTTCCCCCATCAGGCGCAGGGAAACAAAGAAAACGACAAACAATTTACATGAACTGTGCGTGAATAAATTTCGGTGTCCCTCATCACCCGCGTCGCAGTGAAAGTTTCACACTGAATTGTCATCCGAGGTGTTTCTGTGCGACGAGTGTGAGTGCGCCGCGCCGTGCGAAGTGTGCTGTGCACACGCGTGTTGGATGTACCGAAACGCTTAACAAGATCAACGTGACTTCCTTCGTATTGTGCCTGAGATGGTCCATTCAAAAATCCAACCATCCGCTCGCTTGTAAGAAACAAAAACGAAACGAACCGAAAGACAAAACGGATCAAAAGATGACGCTAATCAAGAGTAATCATTTCGTTAATCGACAGTGAATTGATATTAATTTTTCGTTTTGCTTAATTGCGCAATCATTTGCCCACAAGCCCACCAGCCCACAGCCCCCCGCCCCCCATTTAACCACCTTCTTCCACTTGCCTCGTGTTCTCGAGCAAACTGACCACCAACCCCCATCCGGCCGGGGGGAGCGCATCCACGGGGAGGGGACACACGAGACACACACAAAGAGAGAGGGAATTCAATAAAATCTGCCGTCATCCAGATGTAAGATCGCTTTAGTATGTTTTTTTGTGTTAATCCGAGACTAAATCAAGGTTGCTTCTAGGTCTTGAGTTGAGTGAGAATCTCCTCCTCTCTTTGTGCACTGCTGAGTCGACCTTATCAACCGGCTCAGCTGTTGTGTACGTAATCATTCAGGGGGTTGAGGTGAATCAACAAACCGCCCCTCCGCCTGCCGAAGCCAGCCCCACACCGACAAGTCATAAAGAACACCCCTGAGCAGGAGCCACACGATTCTCAAATCTCAAGCAGAAAAACACAGTCAGAGTCAATTCGTGGCTGCTGCTACTGAAACTGTCATTCCACTCACCACTGTCGTGTGTCGTCTGTGTGCTGTCAGTGTGCCGTCAGTTGAAACGCTGCCTGCCAGCCAGCCGGTCGATCGGTCGGTCGGTCGGTGGGGGGACGCTGCTTTGTTGTGTGGTTGCTGTAGGCTTTAGCACTTAAGTATCGATAAATACACTACTCAGTTGCGGTAACAACACACACACACACACTCGCTACACTTCACTCGACGATCTCTCTTGTCAACACACAAACACTCGCGCATCCACTTATTTGCTGTGTCGTGCCGAGGCGACACGTCAGGGAAGGTGCATGTGTGTGCGCTTGTGATTAGCATTTCTCACTCAAATGTGATATCAAAACCAAAAGCAACAGAGTTCGCACTCAGTAAGCAGGCACACATCAATCTGGAATCACGACAAACCGCGACAAATCGACACGGCAATAAACTGCGAACTGAAACTGGAAGAGCACCGTGAAACTGGAGACGTTGGCGACTGGCGAGTTCTCGTTCTCGTTCTCGTTCTCGAACTGATCGCTGAACGCTGAAGGCAGGTCTTATCGTATCTTCGAGAAATACTGTAAATACACCTAGTACCTTGTTGTTTTGAATCATATCTCTACTCCCGCCGTCCACCCCTCAGTGTGCACACAACCAGCACTGAGCACGAATGTCAAACAATTTGTGAGTGCGGCCACGGCATTGTGTGTGCGCTTTTGGGTGACTTTCTCTGTGGCATTGATTAACGTTATTTATTTTTATTAGAGCCAATCATCATGAATGGGAGGCAGATCTCGAGCCCTCAGCGGCTGATGAAGAAGGAATCCTTGCTGGCGGTGCCAAGTGCCCGCGTGGGACCGGCGAACAACGGCGGCGGCAACAAACTGAACGTCAGTAGCAATGGCACAGCCGATGCCGAGGAAGAGCTGGGCTACACCCACACTCTCATGTATGGACGATACACCAGGGATCTGGGAGAGTTCGCCAGGGATGAGGCTCGAAAGTTGAAGATGCTGGAGAAGCGACGGAAGGAGGAGGACAAGCTGCGCGATAAGGAACGTCTGGGCGAGCGACAGGGAAGAGCCTGGAAGGTGTCATCGTGGATTTGGCGGCACACTTTGGCGCGTTTCGGAGAGGATTGGGTGTTCTTGGCGATGCTGGGAGTGATTATGGCGCTGCTGTCCTACGTCATGGACAAGGGCATCAACATGTGTACAAACGCGCGCATTTGGCTGTATCGAGATCTGTCGACGTCCCAGCCGGTCATACAGTACTTCGCGTGGGTGTCGCTGGCCGTGTGCCTGATCCTGTTCTCGGCCGGATTTGTTCATCTGGTTGCTCCGCAGAGTATTGGCTCTGGAATTCCCGAAATGAAGACTATCCTCCGAGGAGTTGCACTCAAGGAATACCTCACTTTCAAGACACTAATTGCTAAAGTGGTGGGACTGATGGCAACTTTGGGCAGCGGCATGCCTCTGGGGAAGGAGGGTCCATTTGTGCATATAGCAAGTATTGTGGCGAGGTTACTCTCTAAATTGATTACGTCATTCCAGGGGATTTACGAGAATGAATCGCGTAACACTGAGATGTTAGCAGCGGCGTGTGCCGTCGGAGTGGGTGCGTGTTTTGCGGCGCCAATTGGTGGAGTGCTGTTCAGCATTGAGGTAACCACCACGTATTTTGCTGTGCGCAACTATTGGCGGGGATTTTTCGCTGCTGTCTGCGGAGCAACTGTATTCCGACTGATGGCTGTGTGGTTCCAGAACGCCGACACTGTCCGGGCGATGTTTCTGACGAATTTCACATCGGAATTTCCATTCGATCCGCAGGAACTGTTTGTGTTCGCCCTCATGGGGGTGGTGTGCGGATTTCTCGGAGCGGGCTATGTCTGGCTGCACCGGTGGTACGTGACATTTATGCGATCCAACAAGAGGATGAGTCGGTTCCTGCAAAAGAATCGCTTCTTGTACCCCGGTCTCATTGCGCTGCTAGTGTCGACTGTGTCGTTCCCGTTGGGCACTGGCCAGTTCGTGGCTGGGGAGTTGAGTACACACGAGCAAGTGACGGAGCTGTTCAGCAACTTCACGTGGTCGCGAGATGATTTAACCGTGGAGCAGGCGGCGATCGTGCAGCACTGGATAACGCCGTACACGAACGTGTTCATCAACCTGATCTGTTACGTGCTCTTTTTGTTCGTCTTCTCGATCGTGGCCTCGACGATTCCTGTGCCGTCCGGCTCCTTCATTCCTGTGTTCAAGATCGGCGCTGGCCTGGGGAGGATAGTAGGTGAGTTGATGCACGTGTTCTTTCCGACGGGAGTGCGCTACGGCGGCCGGCTCTCGCCGATTATTCCCGGTGGATACGCCGTTGTCGGTGCGGCTGCTTTCTCTGGTGCTGTGACGCACACCGTCTCAGTGGGAGTGATTGTGTTCGAGATGACGGGACAAGTGACCCACGTGGTGCCGGTGATGATCGCTGCCCTCATAGCCAACGCCATTGCGGCGCTTCTGCAGCCGTCGATGTACGACAGCATCATCCTCATCAAGAGACTACCCTACCTGCCTGATCTGCTGCCGTCCAGCTCCAGGATGTACAGCATCTACGTGGAGGACTTCATGGTGCGCAGTGTGCAGTTCATTTGGCCGGGAGTTACCTATCATCAGCTGAAGGAGGTGCTGTACCAGAATCGCGGGCTCCGCAGTCTCCCGCTCGTCGACAGTCCCGAGAACATGATCCTGCTGGGTTCAGTTCAGCGATCGGAATTGATTAAAATGATCGAGCGCAACATCGGCCGCGAGAAGCGAATGGAGATCGCCCAGAAGTGGCACAAGGAGGCGGAGCAACGTGCTCGCGAGGAGAAGCAGAAGGAACTGTCCGAACGCATGCGCAGAGCATCTAGGTTCGAGGTCCTCCCAGCACCGGACATCCTGTCTCTTGAACAGATCGCCAACGATGAGATGTCCCACATGGAGGCGAAGAAGCGCCAAGACCTCTTCAACAACTCGTTCTTCGGCCAGCCACGCAAGTCAATCCTGAAGAAGACGAACTCATTCAACCTCAAGCAGTGCGCCCCAACATCACACAGTCCAACGATCACCCCCTACACGACCATCACCGGCTCCGAGTATCGCATCCGATCCGCCTTCGAAGCGATCTTCAAGAAATCCGCAACACTCCAAGACGTGGCACCCCATCCCGCCGAAAGCGGGACCATCTCTCCCGGAGTGAGTTCCAGCGAGGTTCATCACCCGCCCAGCACCCCCGGCATCATGAAGAAAGTCCAGCTACCCCGAGAACGTGTCATCGACATGTCGCCCGAAGATCAAAAGCAGTGGGAGTACGAGGAGATGTCGAAGCCCATAAATCTCGAGGAGAGCAACGTTCCAATTGATCCGTCACCCTTCCAACTGGTCGAGCGCACGTCCATCATCAAGGTGCATTCGCTCTTCTCGATGGTCGGCATCAATCATGCTTACGTAACCAAGATCGGGCGGCTTGTCGGGGTTGTCGGCCTTGCCGAGCTCCGTAAAGCCATCGAGGACATCAACAACAACAGTTTCGTGGTGCAGACCAGTCCGCCGGACGAGGAGGCCGCACAGACTAAGCCGCTCATCGAAAATAAAAGTGATAAGAATGTCAACGTGACCATAACGTCCATGGACTCGGCACTTTCGAACTCCGAGGCCGGCTCTGACATCGATGTGGACAACAAGAAACCAAAGCTTCCAGATTAATGATTGATTATCACTAATCTTTCTATTTTCCTTAATTACCACTCCATTCCCCCCACCCTCATCCTCTATACACACACACACATACACACACAGGCACTGTAGACATGTAGTTAGCCTCTAAGGTGTAGACTTAAGACAGTTGAGCTATTTTTGATATAACGTTTAGAATTCCATTAATTTTAGTTTTTATCTCTTCGACTTGAATGTTATTTACACGAATATACTGTAACCGTTACTCTGTATGTACTCGTAGTCTGTATTGTATGTATAGGTAGCGAATAAAGGATGCGAGTATTTGTTGTTCTTTTTTAAGCTGAGAAAACAAAACAAAACAAAAATGAGTGTGTTTGGTTTGTTTTATGGCGTCTCGGAGGATGTCTGGTCACGTGAAAGGGTCAAGTGGGGTGGTTGTTTGGGGGATTTCAGATCTTCAACAGGTTTTCGGTTTGGTTGAGCACAGATGGAGAGAGGGAGAGCTAACGGCTATGAGTGCAGAAGCGCTGATGCTCGCTTACAGGAAATTTGATGTTATTTTTGGTTTTGCGATAATTTCTCTTTTTACGGCTAACGTGATGGTCGAATCGTTCAGTCGCGCCGGGGGCAAGCATTCTGGTTTGATTTCGGTCGTGCTGGTTTGGCTCAGAGAGGGGGCCTTACGATCGCTCTTCTCATGGAAAAGGTGGTTGTTCTTGACTGGATAACACAACAAGTCCGATTGCTGTTAGTTGGTTTGGATTAATGCGTCGAGGAGGAAGTGCAGTATTGTGATGCAACGAGCACAAGGTCCCTGTGACAGGAATTGTGTCAAGCCAAGCGATGAGGTGACAAACCGACTGGAAAACTGGGAAGTCAGCAAAGGACCGCGTGGTTGACATTGATGCATGCCACCGATCGAACAAGGGAACCGTGCAATTGAGGCACTGGCAGTAAAACAGGTCTGGCGGTAGACAATTATGAAGGCATGTACCAGTTAACCCGAACAATAAATCACATTCCAGTCGGTGATAACGAGCGCTGATAACACAAACAAATTCCACTTGGGAACGCATCATCCGCATACACTGCGAGTAGCAGTGACAAACAAAATTCAAGACATGCTTGCTTTGGAAGTTCGTTTGCAATTTAACAATGTGCTAGGTGTGGAACCCTAGCTGCTGTAGAAACTCGATACGCTCGGCATACGTTCGGACTTCCCTACACATCATTCATCTCATTCTAGACGTTCACAGCGGGGTGATGAGGCAATTCTGGAGATAGACAATTTGTCAAGTGCCCATTCGATAAAGGGTCTCAATTCTATGAGTGCAAGTTGGTCGCGTAGACGAGTGAAGGCCACAATCTTTATAATGCTAAACAGTCCTTCTATCTCCGACGTAACAGAGTTCAATCTTGCGTGATTTTGCCCCCTAAGTGTGGTGAATTTCAAATCAAGAGCCCGTTCACTCGCACCTATTCCGCCAGCCAAACTTTCGCCGGTTCTCTTGTGTGGTCTTGGTCTGCCTTCACACGTTTGCTCTATTTGCTGTTGAGGGTATATCGCACCGCGACCTTTAGATCTATTGTGCCACTCACACACGGTGTTTTCAGAGTTATGCACCCCGGTTGCTAAATGGTGGAAGAAATTTATTCTAGAGCGTAGGGTTTAGAGAAAGCCAGGTTTCTTGAGGAATCTAAGACAAGCTTGTCCGTAGGTATGGTCGCACCATCGGGAGCAAGCCTTTAGGCGAACTGCGGAGTTGGTTGCTATTTGCTTACCAAAGATCTCTAAGAAGGCACGGTTTAGGTGAGTTTCCAATGCATCAGTAGGGGTAGTTTTTAGAGCTCCGCTGATGCAGATGTAGACTTGTCGCTGTACCTTTCTCAATTTATTAAGGTGGGTACCGACGTTGAGTATGGGCCACCATACTATTACGCCGTATAGGAGGATAGCTCTGATGACGGCTGTGTAGAGCCAGTGTGTCATGCGTTGTTGGAGACCCCATTAGTTGCCTATGGCTTTCTGACTCGCATATAGGACTGTAATAGACTTCTTCACTCTCCCTTCTGTGTTGAGCTTCCAGTTTAGTCTGTCGTCGAAAATAAGGCCGAGATATTTAGCCTTTTTTTGAGAACGGAATTATGCTGCTATTTAGATCAATGGGGTCGATGTGTGGAATTGTGTATTTCCTAGTGAAAAGGACGATTTCGGTCTTCTGAGCATTAACGCCCAGACCATTGTTTGTCGCCCAGTTATTGAAAATATTGAGAACATGTTGCATGAAATCCCTTAGGACTTGGAGATATTTTCCCGATAAGGCGATCGTTGCGCATCCCGCCTTCTCCAGTAGTAGTTGTAGTTCATTCACTGCTAGGTTCCTGAGAAGGGTGGTAGGGTAGGGGGGGGGGGGGGGGGGGGGCATTGCCAAGGTTAGCATTGATTACTTTGCTTGGAGTAATTGGCCGATTAGTGCCACAAGTCCTGCATCTATGTTTAGTTCTGCCAGTGCTTGCGTGATGGTCTGCAGAAACATTTTGTTGAAAGCTCCTTCTATGTCCAGGAAGGCAACCTTGGTGTACTCTTTAAAGTTGAGTGATTTCTCAGTACTGCGTAGCAGAGTGTGGAGGGATTCTACGCATGTTGAGATAAAAAATGTAGATCAATGAGTCTTTCTAGTGTTTTTAAAGAAAAAGTGATAAGCGTATGGGTCTTACTCGTAGATCTCTAGGATCAACGTGTGACCTTTCCCCGCCTTTGATATGAAAACGACCTTGACCTGTTTGGGGGGGGGGCATAAGGAGAGACATCCTCTGAAGATAGTTACAAGCCAGGGAATAGTCATGGCTGACGTTTGTTGGAGTTCAGCTGGTATTATGCCGTTCTGTCCTGGTGACTTATATGGGCTCAAAGTTTTCACTGCCCACAAGATCCTGCGACTCGTTATCATTTAATAGAATAGATGACGAGAATCGCTCTTACTGGATCTGGGAAAGAGCAGTCCGCTGAGTGTCCTGGGAAATGGGTGTCCATCAGCAGCTTGAGTGACTCCTCGTTTGAAGACGTCCAAGTATCATCGGCTTTTTTGAAAAGGCTTTTACGTTGGGACTGGTAGAGAGAACTTTGCGAAGCCTGGATTCTACTTTTCACAGAATTTCGTCCATGTACTTCTTTTCGTTTTTCTGACTTCGGTCTTAAATGAATTTAGACATTCCTTGTATAATGGGTCTCCCTTGTTCTCTGTGCCTTTTCGAATTTTCTTCTACAAACGTGTCGAGGTGCAAAGTCAGGTGTACGGTATGGGATATAAGCATGAGTCCTCAGTGTCCTGTTAGGAAGCCTGTTTGGATCCCGAGCTTGTTCTTGCTCAATTCAGTTACATTGACTCAAGTGCTTCTTGGCCTGTTTCTGCCATCAGTGTTGTTTCAGGTTTCGGTCTGGTTCCTTCATTCTAGTTTCCTGAATTCTTCTCCGCGGGCCTGATCTCTGAATGGTTCGGAGCCTGTGCACGGTTCTGATGCCCGTTTCCTTGCCAGGGAGTCGGCCATTTCAGAGCATTTCACAGAGTTTCGCATTGTTCCTCCTTCTCAACTCAGCTTTATGGTAGATTTGATAATGTAGGAGTCTAGTGTCCGTCTAGGAGTAAACTGTCCGACATTATTTCGATGTTGCAGTTGGTACAGTTCATGTCCAGATTGACTTGATTGGCGTAGATTTCCGCTAGTACGTTTGACCATTGGTTGGAAGTACTTTGTCCTCGGTCCAATACCCCTGTCCCGGTTTCTTCATCGGTTCTTGATCCGTCTGTATACCATTTTACTGCATTGCTGCTCAGTCTGGGGACTTTGGATTCATTGCTCCAGTCCCTTATTTTGCTGAGCTTAATGGTTGGAGTGGAGTGGTGGCAAGGAGTGGTAACTTTTCTACTAATGCGCCTTCTTTTGCCATTCTGATGATTGTTTAGTTTGCACATTCTGCAGCCACGAGATGCAAGGGAGTCATTCCATGGCAGCAGTTTGGGCTGCTCTCATGGCCCAGTAGTACAGAGGCATGCCAGTTTTTGAACTTTGATGAGGGTTTCCCTGGCACCGATAGCAAGTTGGAAACACTTTATTGCACAGTATCTTATTGTTTGTCTGTTTGAATTGCAATCCCAGGATTTGCCCGCCAAGCTTCGACAAATCATTAGAGCACGCGTCGTTTTCCTGGATATCTCTTGTGAGCTTTGCAGATGAGCTGGCTGCCCAAGATCACTCCTTGATAATGAACTTCGTTTACTGGGCCAGTGTTGGGCCCGACAGTCTTGTTGGTTTTGAGTCGTTCATACCAAAGTACCTCCGGCTTGCGCCGGATCTCTTTTCCGTATCTCTCTCTCTGTGGTTCGTTGGCAAAGTGATATCGTTTCCTGGATTGATCTCGGATCTCTACAGTTCCATTCCAGTTCGTTTGGATGTTCAGATGGACTCTGGCATCCTTGGAGCTGCTTGTTGTGATGGCGTCATGAATAATGGCGCCCGTCCGAAGACTTGGAGAGTTTAGTCCTGCTTTGTGGCTAACGATTGAAGAGATTCAGTTCATAGCGAAATCCCAAGAAAGTGCCAAGCCCATGATATACCCATTTCCCCACGGACCACGGATCTACAGGAATTTTCTCCCTACTTCTAAATTATTGCTGAGCGAAACTAATCAACACAAGATTGATCAGGGACATGGCGTGGATTACGTCCAAAACGATCTAGCTCTCAATGATGCTTCTATTCCTAAGAACAGTATTGTTGAGCGATGTTGCAGGAGGAATAAAAATGATCCCTTTCCTCAATCGACTCAACCAGCAAAATATACCCTCTTGAGTGAAAAAGAGTGTGGTCAACGATCGGGTGAATCAGAGAGGACATGCATTGGCAATCGTCTTTGGATTGATCGAAAGGGTACGGTCGTTGGTTTGCTTTGTGGGAGAAATTCGCTTCTAGTGTTACAGTCTCTAGTGTCTTTCGACCGAACGTCTGGTCGGGAGACAAGGCTCCTCCGCAATATTGCTGTGTGGACATGGGGAAGTGATTAGACCTCCTCTAACCGCTTTGTACTTGATCACCTCTAGCATCTCTGAAGACTCAACCATAATTGTCGGAGTTTTAGTTTATCTGATGCCTGAACGAAAAGAAGCATTTCAAGTGCACATAATTGCTACTGTAGAAGTGTGAACTTACAGATAATTGAAACGTCCCCCAAAGCCATCCAAAGAAAACCGAACTCAGCTGTAAAACTCTCCACCGAACGCCAAATTAGCACTACCACCCTGTGGCTACCCTCCCATCCACTTACCCCATGTATCCTGTCACCCAACCGATCTCACCGATCTATTCCAAATTCCACCCAATCACATATTCAAACCATAAGCCCCCAAAAGCCCACCCAATTCCTCAACCCCATCGAATGCCTCGTCGAAGTTCAATCTTCGAAGACCCAATTCATTCGGGTATGACATCACGCCAATAACGGTATTCCTCTCCACCTGAAGCGCTTCCATTGCCACAACTCTCAGCGTGTGAAGTTTGACGACACCAATCAGAGCAAAGATCAATTAACTCTCAGCTCGGAGTCGAATATTCGAAGTTGCGTGGGACCCAAGAACCCCCTTCCACTGGCTAGAACTGTGTGTGAGTGCAAAGCTCTGACTCGGACTGCCCGGCCAGGGATGAACTCTCAGATCTGCGACGGCACTAATTAACGCGAATCAAGGCTCAGAGTCAAGTGTTAGCAGAGCAGCACCGACACCAGAGTCAGGGCTGTGTGTGCGTGTATGCGTGTTAAGCGTGTACGTTTGAATCGGAAAAGTGTCACGTGCCGCCGATTCGCTGAGCCTCAGTCCGGATAATTAAAGCTAAAGTCGAAGTCGAAACTAATAAACTTCAGGTCGGCAGTTCGCTGGTCAGTTGTTAACGTGACTGCGTATCAGTTGGATCGGAGGATGGAGAAGGATCTTCTACAGAGCAGAGCAGGTCGTCGGCCGGTGGTCCAGCCCAAGAAGGTGGCGCCTTCAAATGGCGAGGACGGCGATGGGGATCAGAATATCGACTCTGCGGACACGCTGCGCTACATGCACACGCTGATGCATGGTCGTTTCTCGACGGAATTGAGTGACTTCGCCAAGGACGAGGCGAAGAAGTTGAAGATGCTGGAGAAGCAGCGCAAGGCCGAGGACAAGCGTCGGCAGAGCGAGCAGTTAAACGAACGCAAGGGCCTGGTGTGGAGGTCCTGCTACTGGGTGTGGCGGAACACGCTGGCGCGGTTCGGCGAGGAGTGGATTTTCCTGGCTCTCTTGGGCATCTTTATGGCCCTGATATCGTACGTGGTGGATGTGGGTGTCTACGTGTGCACCACGGCCCGTATGTGGCTGTACCGCGATATTTTTAACTCGTCGCCGCTGGAGCAGTATTTCGCCTGGATTCTGCCCGCCCTCAGCTTGGTGCTCTTTTCCGCCGCGTTCACCTACCTGGTTGCGCCGCAGGCCGCCGGCTCAGGCATCCCGGAGATGAAGACCATCCTGCGAGGAGTTGTGCTTAAGGAGTACTTGACCTTCAAGACGCTGGTGGCTAAGGCCGTCGGCCTGATAGCCGGCCTCGGCAGCGGCATCCCCATCGGCAAGGAAGGACCTTTCGTGCACATGGCTAGCATCGTCGCAACCCTGCTGTCCAAGCTGAGATTCCACAATATCTACGAAAACAAGTCGCACCACATCGAGATGCTGGCCGTCGCCTGCGCCGTCGGCATCGGAGCGTGTTTCGCCGCTCCCATCGGTGGGGTCCTCTTCAGCATTGAGGCCACGGCCACGTATTTCGCCGTGCGGAACTGCTGGCGCGGATTCTTCTCAGCAGTGATCGGGTCGTGTTTTTTCCTCCTAATGGCCGTGTGGTTCCAGGACGCTGTGACAGTGAAGGCGCTCTTCCTGACCAACTTCACATCGGAGTTTCCGTTCGGCCCGCAGGAGCTGTTCGCCTTCGCATTGCTCGGCGTGCTGTCGGGCTTCCTCGGGGCGGGCTACGTCTGGCTGCATCGGAAGTATGTGACGTTCATCAGGTCCAACAAGGTGATCAACAAGTTCCTGCAAAAGAATCACTTCATCTACCCGACGATCATCGCCTTGGTTGTGGCGACCATTTCGTTTCCGCTGGGAGCTGGCCAGTTCATGGCGTCGGAGATCAGCACCCACGAGCAGCTGACCGATCTGTTCAGCAACTTCACGTGGTCCCGGGAGAACGTCACCGTCGAGCAGGCGGCTGTCATCTCCCACTGGAGGACGCCCTACACGAACATCTTCATCCACCTCGCCAGCTTCACGCTATACACTTACGTGTTCTCGCTGATAAGCTATACGTTGCCCATTCCCTCGGGTTCGTTTGTACCAGTCTTCAAGATCGGCGCAGGATTTGGGCGGATCTTCGGCGAGCTGATGCACGTTCTCTTTCCCCAGGGCGTGTGGTACGGAGGCATCTTAGCGTCGATCGTTCCCGGCGGCTACGCAGTGGCAGGAGCTGCTGCCCTCTCCAGTGCCGTCACACACACAGTCTCGGAGGCAGTGATCATCTTCGAGATCACCGGCCAAGTGACTCATGTGGTGCCGGTGATGATCACGTCGCTCATAGCGGTGGCGGTGGCCGAATTGCTGCAGCCCTCCATGTACGACAGCATGATCCTCATCAAGAAGCTGCCCTACCTTCCCGACCTCCTGCCGAACAGCTCAAGGATGTACAGCGTGCTGGTGGATCACTTCATGACGTACGACGTCAAGTACATTTGGCACGGAATCACCTACCAGAAGCTGAAGGAGCTCCTGCGTCACAATAAATCTCTCCGCAGCTTCCCGCTGGTCGACAGCCCTGAGAGCATGATCCTCCTGGGATCTATCCAGCGATCGGAGCTCCTCAACGCGGTCGAGAAGCAGATCAGTCGCGACCGCCGCATGGAGATCGCCACCAAGTGGTTCGAGGCAGCGGAGGAGAAGGTCCTTCTGGATCAGCAACTGGATCGTCGTCGATCGTCGCGATTTGAGGTGTTCCCCGCGCCAGACCACTTCACCAAGAACGAGATCATCGGACCAGAGGAGCCAATTGAAAAAGACGAATCCCCGAAGTCGATCCTCAAGCAGAGGAACTCGGTCAGCCCCAGTTCCACAGCGTGGGCAGTGAGTGAGGTCGAGACTCGCTTGCGATCTGCCTTCGAGGAAATTCTAAAGAAAACCGCTGGCAACCAAAATGGGGACACCTTGGCGCCGCCAAGCGGCAGGAAGGTCGTCCAGCTTTCCCGTGACCGTGTCATCGACATGCTGCCGGAGGACAAGAAGCAGTGGGAGTACGAGGAGATGGCGAAGCCAGTGGACCTGGGAGAGGACAGCATCGTGATCGACCCGTCACCCTTCCAGTTGGTCGAGGGCACAACAATCGTCGAGGTGCACCCCCTCTTCAACATGGTCGGCATCAACCACGCGTACGTGACCAAGATCGGGCGCCTTGTCGGCGTGGTCGGCCTTAAGGAGCTGCGCAAGGCCATCGAGGACATCAACAGCAACCACACAGTGAAGCCCAGCAACGGGGCGACCGACGAGGCCAAGCCCTTGATCGTCCGCGTGGACAACAGCCACAAGGACGTCAACACAACTATAACGTCCACGGACTCCGCCGTTTCCGTGGGCTACTAACTCGCTATCACCGCCATTTTAGAATTAAGCTTGTGTAAGGGAGGGTTAAGGATTCAAATAAACTAGTTAAGACGCCACCTGTTGCGTTTTGGTTTCTAATCAGCTTAGCTCCCGCCACGGGTCTGGAGTGGCACATGATTCCCGCATCGCTGGCAATTAACGTCTGTCAGCGTGGACACCTCACCGAGGTGTCAATTGAATGTTTTGTGTCCATTTGGTGTGAAACGGTGAAGTGTGATTTCTGTCGCGAATTATTGAATTATCTGTTAGTTTCGTTCGTCTGAGTGGAAAGAGTTGAATTAAGTTCTTATAATTATTAACTCGTGACCGGCCTGATGCTGCGACTGTTTGTTCAGTGTCAACCAGTAGTGGCGGTGGTGGTTAATGAGTCGATTTATTAGCACAGGTGCGAGGTTTAGGGGCCATGAACAAAGTAAATGGAGAGTACCTGCTGAACGTGAAGTCTAATTTTTTGATTGCTTCGTTTGAGTCATCTGACAGCTGGCTGATGTTGTGTCATCGGGATTTGCTAAGAGTTTGCACTGCCTTGCCCCCTTGGCGCTACTATGAGCCATCTGACCACAAGCTGACAAGGTGGCAAAGATCGTTGAGGCAATTTTGTAGGTAAATCGGTGATCTGACAGCATTCTATTCGACGCAGGCCTTTTCTCTCTAAAAAAACAAATAATTGCAGCAGCAGTTCTATGGACAGAGAGTTCCACAGGCAGATAGGTAATGGTGCACTTACGGCCTTGACGAAAGAGTTGAGTCCATTCTTCTTAAACTGCCGTCAGTCCTACTGTAGTCCAAGGTCACATACGGATCTTTGGGGGTTTTTCAGTTCTACCCCGCTAGTGACATCCAGCTCTACGAAGAATTGCTTTCCCAGGAACTGCTTTCGTTTGCTTGCTAGGACTGGGCATTCGCAGAGCAGATGTTGGATAGATTATATTTCTTCCTCATCTCTGCAGCTCCTGCTAATGTCGTTCTATATTCAGTCGCAGTTCATGCGTACTTATAGCTCCCGGTAAGGACTCCTATTAGCGTGCGGCAAAAGCTGATCAGTGATGTTGATCTCAATTCTCTCTCTCTCGTCACAGGGCCCTTGCTGTTGGTCCAAGCTAGGGGAAGGGGGCTGCTAGCGAAAACCAGCACTCTTAGACCATGTTGGTCCTTGGTGATACTACTACCACCAATCGACAATTTCAGTGCAAGTGCCGTGAATTGGATCCCAACTGACCAGATGGACCAAATTTGAAAACCAGATAAAACCGTATTAACTTGTGATCTCAAAAGCACACTTAGACCATGTTTCTCTAAGGACCACTCCAGTAATAGTGCCTACAACTTGATGCCAACGGCAAATGGTATCTGGACCAGATTTAAAAACTAAAAACAAGATAAAATCGTATTAACCTTGCTTTCACTGGGACTCGAACCGGTTACCCCACTAACCACGGACAGGCACTTAACCAACTGTGCCATTCAGTCGTTATTTTTTCCAGACCTAGGCATCGACTTCTCTTTATCTGCAGGACTTCTTCTTCCAGTTTTTTCTTGTCGAGCTATATAGGTGAGCCTAAGATTCTCCAAGCTCGGATTCAGTCTTCTTCAAAGCTGACCGCCTTTGTGTTTCCTTGGATGAAAGTGTGCCCCATGCTCAGCATAGAGTCACAGTGTTCGTCTGCATAACCTGACCAGTTTCGATGCCAAAATTTTCGATGTGATGGCCATTTCTATAGCTCGGCTATCGGACAAGAATTGCGAGCGATTTGTTGGTATGTTGTGGTGTCTCTTCAGAGAGCAGTGCAGTCGCCCCATAGTGCCAGGAATTTCTCAGTCACAGAAGATCCCTGGGCATGTACGCGCACTCGTTGTTAGAACCGTCAGATTAGAGGGAGATTTCCTCATCTCCTACTAGACGGGTGCCATGAACGAAGAGGTATGACATGCATTTGTTGGATGAAATAGAGCGAACGATCTAGGAGATCTGGAGAAGTGTAGTCTGGAATAGAGACAGTCAGGCTTCTGTATTTGAAGGCGGACAGCTGAGATAAAGTCGTATGTCGACGGTATACACGTGACAAGATTTCTCGGATCTGATTTGCATACAGCGAAAAAAATATGGGGCCGACAATGGATCCTTGTGGTACTCCAGTTACATTATGTACCGATTTAGAGACTCGGGCCTTTGTGTGTTTATGTGGCAAATGATGACGATCTTAAAGACTTGAACAGTCCCCTACAGACTACTACTGCTTTTTCACAGGCTTTTGAAACTAAATTTTCGGAAATATAATTTTATTCTTGTCTAAAGTTATTCGAATGTCATCAGTAAAAGACCGAGTTGTGTCTTTCAACACGTCCCAGCTTCGGCAACATTTTCGTTATGTTTCACCTCTCATTTGTTTACGTCCCTTATTTTAGCGTCTTCTCCAAATTTGTTATACCCTTCATTTGCTTTCTTGTTTGTAATAGCGTCCGTTTACCTATTTTATCTCCTCTTATTTGTTATCGTCGATCATAACGTTTTATTGTTGTCCAATGGATATAGAAGGGCAATTGATCTCAGACCACCGAAGAACTCGGGCGATTTTTGTTTGACTAAGGTTTGTTAAGTTTTGTTATTTTGTCGAATAAAATAGTAATTTAAAAATTATTCAATAAATTGTTTACACTTTTATTGAAGAATTTAGCTAGCCTAGTTGCTTCTTATCGGAAGGTTGCCACCAACAGTGGCAGATGTGATAGATGTGACTCGTGATCAGAGGATCGTCAACTTCCGCCTTTCATATTGTAAAGTTCGGTTCGCCACTGTCAGGTGGCGCTGTCGTGTGTCGCTCCCAGGGTATTTTACAAGGAATATTACAATTTTAATTTATACTACAAAATATTAAGTATTAATAAACTCGTAACTCGCGGTTGTACACCTCGAAACCCTTATTGAGAGCAACAACGGAGATGCCTATCAATTGTCTTCAATGCTACGTCGAGAGTGATCCCGGTGTATTTTGCTTCGTTTCCGAAGTGTGTTTGAATACAAGTTAAGTTTTGTGTAAGCCTGTCCTTTCATTTAATCTCTGAACACTGCGCTGCTGGTAGGGGTTTGACTTCAGACAACACATCGAAGATAACCATTCGTCGATATATTCCTGTCGTGGTATCAGAATGCCGAATCAGTGGTTTTACTGGAACGACGAAATCTGTTTACATTGACGTACAGTCACTGATGTGAAATCGAACCATCGGCATAGTCATCAAATACCAAGCCCCAAGGGGATGTTTATGTAAGCAAGCAGACTGGAAGCGATTCTAAATATTGCTAGTGGCGGAAGTATCGTTTGCCTCACGGAATGTACAGTAAACATCTTCAGCTCTATTCCTTGTGTAGGCATTAACAATATCACGATCTTCTAGCGGGCTGTAACAAAAATGAGTGCCTTAGTGGCAACAACAAGTGAACTTTTGCTGTTCATTCGAAAAAGCGCTGCTCACCAGATTTGTGTGCATTCATGCAACCGATCTAATGCACGTTGTAAACGTATAATAGACTCTTTGCTGTCACCAGAGTGTCGTCAGCAAATGTGTATGTGCTTCGTTTGGCGATCGTATCACAAGCACAATGCGAGTAAAGAAGAGGACCAAGCATACTTTCTTGCGGTACTCCAGCTTTTATGGCTTGGATATCAGAGTATGAGATTTAGTAAGGTTCGACATACTGTCGACACTCTAAAGTCGCGACAATAGGAGATTTGGCAACCGTTGCGGCCGTGGATTCCACTGTCACCGGAAACCCAGATCAGCGATATTTTAAGCGGCTCCACGAATCGACGCAAACTCAGCCCGGATATGAACCATTATTTTTGAATGTGAACTAGCACAGGTAACCGCTTTGATGGCAGAGGCACCCGCTTAAAGATATGTGGGTGTTTTTTAACTTGACGATACGCTTCCACCTGGTTACAGGAAGACACTGAAATTGACAGCCAGTCTCTAAGGAAATGTTCAGGCCATTGCTCATCTGCTCGCTATGTCTCTTTGATATCAATGTTGAAAATGCCACCGACTTCATATTACCAATCTAATTGACAGCCAACCAGTCATTTTTCTGGCTTGCAGGGTCAAACTGACCCCTATTTGTTTGGGCTTGTTAAAAAGCAGAGGCATTTAAGGAAGCGGCCGGGCTAGGGTGAGAAACACGTCAGTGATCGAAGAACTCAGCATTGAGCAGCTGCTTCTTCGAACAGGTAAGGTCTGCGCTTCGGTGGTTTGGTCACGTGGCACGAATGTCCCCTTCATCACGACTTCCAAGGCGGGCGTTGAATGCGATACCATCAGGTAGGCGACCTCTTGGCAGACCCAGAATGAGGTGGTTGGACCAAGTCCAAAAACTCGCATGGTTACGTTTGGGCATAACGCCTGATGCGTTAGAGTCGATGGCGGAGGATCGAGTTGACTGTGACCATGCACGAGAGACGTGGCTTACTCACTCGACCCCTTAGAGGAGCATGCGGGTCTCAAGGTCATGGTGATGATGATGAATTCTTCGCCAGTGAAAGCAAAGTTAAATTATCTGGTTTTCAAATCTGGTCCAGTCATCAAGTCACTGGATTAGTCGATCAGTGGTAGAAGTCTGATTGTGGGTATCACAATGGACCAACATGGTCTAAGTGCGCTGGTGAATTCATTAGCAGCCCTCATCCCTACCCTACCTACTTACTCTGCCACCGTCCAGTCTCTGCAAATTGAGAGATAGAACACTGGGGGAATACTTCTTCCAAGACCTACACAAAAATCCACTAAAACTGAGATGGGTACGAGAAGTGAGTACAAAAGGACATTCCCCTCAATGTGTCCAGCAGGACCTAAGTGAGACGTGACTTACGCCCATCTACCCAGCCTAACCTAACTTCGATCCCTGTGATGTGTGCTCCTGCTCTCGGAATCTCCTTATCTCGCTCGTCTCGATTCATTGTGTCTTTTCTGCGATCATCTTTGCTGTGCTTGTTCATTCAATGCCGTTGTGATGTTGTGTATGACAACTCAGGATTTTGTGGAGCATTGGTCTGGTGGCTCTGATAAGAGGAAGGCATCGACAGATAACTCTCCAAAGTGTGAAAGACCACGAGCAGTCATCTGTCAGTAAAAAAAAAAAAAAAAAAAAAACTGACTCCGAACCCAATGAACTCAGGGAAAGCACACCATCACGAGGATGCTTACTTTTTGTCACATTTCGAGCTGCATTCAACCATTTCCGCATGACCAAAGTCAAAGTCCGTCAATAAATCACACCAATTTTGTGTCACCGCTAATTACTTGAGTTCATGTGGTCTGGCGTGGATTCCGCTCAAAATCGTTTCATCCTTGTAGACACTCATTACCACGAGTGACTGTGAACCTTGTCAGACGCTAGTACGGGGTGATTAACATAACCGTGCTAAGTTTGGTTATCCAGTCAGCCTTAAAGCCTCTAAGAATCGTTTCAACAACCGAATGTCTAATTAAACTATGAAAAAATATGAACTTCATTATGGAACAATCTCGCTTAATCTAGATACGATCACATCTCACCGATTCGTCGCCAGGGGGTGGGAGGAGAAGGTTTTTTTGAGAAAATAACACGTTAAGCATGTGCGTGTGCCGGCTTCCATTCGCCATTCAAAGGTCGTTTCTATGCGCAGAGTGTGTTTGGTTTGTTTTGCCGTTCTTATTAACTGTCGTTGTTCAGCTGACAAGCGATGTCATGTGACACCCTGATTGCGAGGATTGTTCAAATAGAGCACCACGACTGCGTCTCGTGTGCCGTCTCTGGCTGGCTATCGCGAGTATTTTTGGATCCAAAATTAAGGCGTCTTTTGGAAATGGCTCGTCTGCGGCCAACAATGGCAGGTACTCAGTGTCGTGGGCGTTTTGACAGATCAGGCATATGCTGCCTTTGTTCATGGAATTCGAGTCATCCACCAGATTAGGGTTGTCATGCGGCGGTTGGTGGTATTCGTCGACCTTCAAGCATGAATCTTGACATTTTAGTGACAGTGTCAAGTTTGGTACGATACTAGGTCAATATTTGTTTTGTTAGTCGCATTCGCTGCCTGTGGGCGTATCCATTACTGGCATGGCCCTGGCATGTGTTTTCGCGTCTGGTGAGGGTCTGTGTGTGGGAGTGAGAGTCTTCTGAGGATTCGCTGGATATAGAATGCCTAGAATATGCTGCTCTTAGAAACCCTTGGGGGATGAAAGGCTGTGGACGCTTGTGGACCAGCTGGTTGACGATTGGCAGTTGCAGTTGTGGCGTCCTGTAGTTGCCAAGTGTCTGGCTGTGTTGATGTCACCGCACTTCTGTCTTCAAATTTATTCACCACCTTACATTCCTCGTTAAGTATTTCCATTGACTATGCTCAATCATCTCGTGAATGGTGGTTGATTGAATGAAATGTTGTGCCACCTAACCTCAGCATGGCACCACTGGCGACCGGAAGCTCGTGAAACTAGCAGCGATTTCAGCCTGGCTCTGGAGCCTGTAGTTGCACTACAACCGGGTGTTATCATCCAAAGAGCAGCACGAGGTTTTACATCGGTCTTCACGAAGATGCTCAACTGAAACATAACCTGCATGAGTGTCTAACTCGAGGCATTGGTTAGATGTCTCTGGAACCCATGAGAGAATGAATACGTCAAGCACTCAGTGTCTTAATTTATTCAACTTTCTTTAACTTTCGTTAAGACAACTTACGTTATCTTTCGTTGACTTTCGTTAAGACAACTTTCGTTAACTTTCGTTGACTTTGGTTAAGACAACTTTCGCTAACTTTCATTGACTTTCGTTAACTTTCGTTGACTTTCGTTAACTTTCGTTAAACGTGAAGGAACACTAGATTTACTTTTGTTTCTGACATGCAACACCTTAAAGTTACAAAGCTAAGTCGCCCTAAGTTTGAGGTCCAGAGCTCGTGGACTAGGACCTAATCCACCCTATATTACAGGGAGATTTGCAAAGACAACATTCGAGTGGTGGAGGTTAATCTGGACCTGAAGATAAGCAGCATGGCGACTTGATCCAAATGCCTCCACCAGCGAGGGATTGGCAAAAACGATTCATCATTCTTCTTGTTGTCTCATGAACTCAGAATGGCAAGACCCAGAGTCCGAATCCAGAGTAGCGAGAGGCGATAAGATGACGTCGAAAACTGCCGCAGAGCCGATCGAGTGGCCTAGAGGGGTTTTTCGCCATTTTCAGACCTCCCGCCATTTTTAAATCAATAGTCCTTCTCGATTCTGTCACCAGGACTCCGTCTGTCAATTTCTCAGCTCGGTTCGGAAGCTATTTTAGACTAGTTACTGCCGTCTGTCCATTTCTCAGCTCCCCCCCTCGAAACTTCAGTCATGATCCATATCTCGTCAAGGACATTCAACGTATATTCATCCACATCTTCACTACGTGCCACGTCCATGGTTAACAAAAAAAAAAAAAAAAACCCCCGCACACCGCTTGTAAACAATCGCCGCTTGCTGTTGAATAATTGTGTACACATTTTGATCGAATCATTGCCTCATACATAAATTCAAAAGAAGATGCCAAAAGCATGTGGCGCATGACTAAATAATGACGCACCTGGCTGCTGCCAATAAACACCGCATGTGTTCTACGCCGAACAGAACAAAGCCGGTCATTAAATGTCACATTAAGGGGACCTAACAGAACGTAGATAATTTTCGTAAAGTGATATTCATTAACTTAATTGTAAATTGGACCAATTTTTATTTCATTAGGTTCGCAATCCACTTATGCTCTGTTCTGTTTGCGTGCGAAGGGAGATGGTCATTGGAAGTGCTGGTCTGGACGTGGGCGTGTCAAATCATCAGCAAACAAGGTGGATTTTCTGGAGAACATTCGATCAATTAAGTGCGTACCGAAGGATGCAGAGGGACTTGTGAAATTCCGCAGCGAAAGCAGATTCTTTCGGATTCTCAAGATGGTGCGCATTAAATTCACACCCTCCGGTGGCGCTTAAATGGTTCATCGGCTGCGTAAAATGTGCCATGGCGGATGTAATTAGCAGACTTAACAGCGTGTTGACTTAGAGTATTTTTTCATTTATTCGGATTTATTCGGCTGTCGCGTTCATGTTTGTTACAAACGAATAGAGGCACGTTGCACAGGAATTCCAACGCGGAAGTTTGTAAATACGAAACGTGAACAATGTCTTTTGTGAACTGTCCGACATTCTCTAGATTTTTGTGGTTTCACGGTTTCGAATCGAAAGCCTGCTAATTGAGGAGAACATGGCCAGTTCCGGTTACCAAAATCGGACGATCGTGAGATGTGAATGGATTTGGACTATAGGACGGGCGATCGACGAAAGGTCGCAGTCTTCGGTTAACACATGGAGTGCGAAGATTACTTCATTTCCAAACCATTTTTTGACATTTTCTTAGTCTTGTGCGTAAAGTTGTGGTTTATTTTGTCGCCTTTTTGTCATTCTAGCTGACAGGTTCGTTTAGCTTTGGCTCACGATCGAGATCAGTAATTCCTGCGTCCTGCTTGGTAGAAGCTTTCACGGCGACTGAGGAACGGTCGAAATGATCACCAGCACGCACTGTGTTACCAACAAAAGCTACAAATTTGAAGTCCTCGGAGAAGTGTGAAATCCATAAACGAAGTCCTAGTGGGGATCCCGCTTCTCCCAACCGAAATTGGCATTCAACACAACAAAACTTTACAGCGTTACCTGTCAGACGTTTCGATTTGGAAGGACCAACATCAGATCTGCTTTTACAATGGCTTTGTTTTGTTGGTTCTCGGTGCGTTCAACGTCAATGTCGGTCAATGTCTCAAGAAGGCACAACCTATAACTTTAGAAGATGTTCAAAGATGCAGGATCAGAGTCGATGATAACTACAGATCTGCGTAAGTCCTCGGCGTGAACAGCAATGTCCCGGCTAAGGGGAACTTAGAATTCAAGAGAAATGGAAGATCGGGTCCGGTGACCAAGTGAACGAGGTCAAGTGATCGAGAAAGGAGATCCTCAATGGGTCGACACACGATTATACATAGACTCTACTCTAGGTAGCACCCGGCGTTGTTCTTCCCATATTTATTTCCCAGCTCTATTTGGCAGAGCTTCCCCTTACACGATCAAGCTTAAACTTAAACTACCTTAAGTACTATCTTGCATCGTAGAGGCGTGCAATGGTTCCCGCAGGTGCTTCGAATTACCGCGCTGGACATGATGGAATGCACCGGTGTCATGTGGTCCTGTGGTTGTGTCAACGATTGCGTGTGCTGGGAACGGATGAGATGTTATTTGAGGCCATTGTTTGTTCATGTTCAAATTTTGGAGGGTGACATTTGCGGTGTTAACTTCTGTAACAATAACATGGGTTCTCAGCAAACACTAGTGTTGTGCGTGCTAGTGGAAGGGACTTTCTTACTTAAGGTGGCGCTACAGTCCGAGGTGGACCTGGGCCTCAACCAACAAGCGTCTCCAGCCAGCTCGATATTTAGCGTGCGCCACCTGAGTAGCGGTCTTCCTCTACTGCGCCGTCCCTCGGGGGTGGATTCGAAGACTTTTCGGGCCGGAGCATTGGTTTCCATCCGCTCTACATGACCTAGCCACCTCAATCGTTGGATCTTCACTCTTCTGGCTAAGTCGATGTCGCTAAACAGCCCGTATAGTTCGTCATTATATCTCCTCCTCCACTCACCATCTATGCAGACGGGACCGAGAATCACACGAAGAATTTTCCTCTCGAAGCAACCAAGAGCAGCTTCATCCGCTTTTGATAAAGTCCATGCCTCCGCGCCATATAGCAGGACTGGGACGATTAAGGAGTTGTAAAGCGCTAGCTTGGTTGTTCGAGAGAGGGCTTTGTTTAAAAATTGCTTTCTTAGCCCAAAGAAGCAGCGATTGGCAAGAGTTATTCTTCGTTTGATTTCAACGCTGGTGTCGTTGTCTGATAGCGGTGCCTAGGTAGACACATTTTTTGACTACCTCAAAGTTATATCTGTCTGCTGTGACGTTCTGACCGAGACGTCGGTGTTGGGTGTCCTTTCTCGTTGACAGCATATACTTGGTCTTACCCTCGTTTACCGCTAAACCCATCTTCGCGGCCTCCCTTGCAATACCCACAAAAGCGCCATTGACATCACGCTGTGTTCGGACTTCGGACTTCTGAAAGATTGTTCCTCTGGTGTTGGCGTTCGAGTTTTGAACAATTCTTTCAAGAACGATGTTGAAAAAGTCGCATGACAGCGCGTCGCCTTGTCTGAATCCTTTTTTGACATCAAAGGTCCCGGTTAGGTCTTTACCGACCTTGATGGAGCAGCGTGCATTCTCCATCGTCATCCTACACAAACGGACGAGTTTGGTAGGGATGCCAAAACTAGACATTGCTCTGTATAGCTCGTCTCTATAAATGCTATCATATGCGGCCTTAAAATCGATAAAAAGGTGGTGGGTATCGATTTGTTGCTCCTGGGTTTTCTCCAAAATCTGCAGCAGTGTGAATATTTGGTCGATGGTGGATTTTCCTGGCCTAAAGCCACACTGGTATGGACCGACCAGGTTGTTGACGAATGGCTTTAGGCGTTCACACAGTACGGCAAATAAGATTTTATATGCGATACTTAGGGCACTGATGCCTCTGTAGTTGGCGCAGTTCAAAGGGTCTCCTTTTTTATGGATCGGGCAGACTATGCTGAGGTTCCATTCATCGGGCATGTTTTCCTCCGACCATATTTTACAGATGAGTTGGTGCATGCTCCTTACCAAATCATCGCCTGCGGCCTTAAAAGGCTCGGCGGGTAGGCCGTCCTTGTTGGATTTTAGTTTGGATTTAGTTTGGAATTGTTGATCTTCATCGTCCCTTTCATTGGGGTTGAAAGGTTCATTCTGCCTGACAGCGGGATTTGGTTCTTCGTCGCCGTTATACAGTCTGGAGAAATGGTTTCTCCATATCCTCAGCATCGACTGTGACTCTACTACGATGTTCCCTTGATCATCCTTACAGGCTTCGGTTCGGACTTTATAACCTTGACTGGTTATTTTTACCCTTTGGTAAAACTTCCTTACCTCATTCCTGCAGTAATATCCCTCTAGTTTGTGGAGAGGGATCTAAAGTTTTATGTCGACGGCCAATTTGAGCAGCTTTTCTACTCTTTGATCCTTGACTCGAAAGAGGTGCCGGCAGTCGAAAGTAGGCTCAAAGGCGTAGGAGTCGACGCAACAGATTTATTAGCGGATTGATCGCGCTAATAAATCTGGATCGATCAGAAGGTACCGCACGTGCCACACTTCGCAACAATGATCCAGTGGCATGGAGATCTCTCGTGCGTGCTTTGCCCACTTAGTGGATCATGCGTTTCCGAGAATTCGAGAGAGGCAAAGACATCGTGTGAGCCCCGAAAGTAAGTGTGCGGATGCTTTATGTGGTATCATGTTCAGGGACTCATAAAATGGGTTCAGGAAGTCCGATTTTGGTGCTTGAACTGTAACGAAAAATACGTCATCGCATGAAATTAGTGTACACAAAGCGTACGTTTTTCAAGCGGAAACCGACGCGACCACGAGGTTTGTATGAGGAACAGGTGGAAGGGGCGAAGTATCTGTGTCTGACAGCCAAGCTGTGCGTAAGGCCTTTAACGAGTTCCTGGATAGTGCAGGAATGCAAGTCAATTGCAAACTTGCGGCAGTATTCATGTTCATAAATGTATGGAGAGAATATTTTGTGCAGTGCAGGGGCAACAATGTTACAATTATGAACTCAACCTTTGTCTGGGCCACCACGGGATCTTGGGATTGAGATAGGCGATGCACTTCCTAGGCAAGGATCAGAGGAGGCGCTCTCAGGACCTGAAGCTGCGGTGGGACTGCCTTCGTCATTTATTAGGGCTTCCATCGATGGTTGTACCTCTCGAGGAGGTGGCATGACTCTTCAGGGTGTGGACAGACCCAGCGCGTGCTTCCTAACGTCTTACAGGCGGCATTCTTGTTATCTCTTGACAGAAAAGACTATAGACGACATATTGGCCTACAGACGGACCACTACACCTTCGCCAAACACCTAAATGTGCTGAGTCTAAGAGATGAAATGACGATACGACAAAGCAGTTCCTCTGCAAATGTCCAGCCTTCGCTCGGATCAGATGGGAGTTACTCGATGCTGATGAGGAGAGAGTAGGTAGTTGTAATGGCGCGGCAGAAACATAATCCTTCACTCACTTCCTCTGCTCATGTCGAGTGCTGGCCGGAGCAAGACAAGTGGCTCTGGGCAAACCCTTCCTTGAATCTCTCGCCAAGATATCGAAGAATTGATGTCGTTTCTGAACGTGGTTCTCCAAGAACGTCAACAGTCCCTACATCTCCGTAAGACGAAGCAAAAGCAAAAGTGCAACAGCAAAAGTGGTTGCTGCTTGGGAGTACAATGGACTAGTTTTTTTTAAGACTGAATGCTCCAGTGCGGTGTAAAAATACAGCTTCAAATTGGTCAATTAATTGGAAATCCCTCTTGCAGACCCTGCCCGCGACCCCTTTAGTGGATCATGCAGATGATGATGATGATGTTTCCCTTTCGACTTTAAAAAAGCTTCTGAACGCGTTTGATAGGCATTCGAAATCTTTTCCAAGACTCCGTGTGATTAGTTAGTTTTTCGGATCTACGTTTTCAGGTAATAGCGATAAGTCCTTGAAATTAAGGTCTGGGGATTGACTTGTTAAGGAACAACGCATTCAAGTTTTCCCGATTACCAAATCTTGTACAGCGGGCAGGTTGTCACGTTGATGCGAAGCTGTAGCATTTCCTTCCTTTTTATCGTGCAGTAAATAGCCTAGTCATGAATTTCCAGTCACAACTTAATGAGCCCACGTGCCCTCAAAGAACACACACCATCCTACACCAAGCCAACTGGCATCTAACCCCCTTGGCGACATTCCTCGCAAGGCCGTTTCATTCCTCCAATTCTCCACAAGTCCATTCCACTCTTCGTTAACCACCATTGACTCCAGGACGCAACTTTTTTCACGACTCGCTCGTCCTCTGCTTCCACCGCGCCTTCACATGTCGACCGTGGAACACCCGCTCGTCTACAAAATTCAATTCATTGTGCTAAAGTTTAACTACCTTTTGTTGGGCCGCGATATCGATATCTGTGAAATTAATAAATGAGCTCATCGATGGCAGTCGTACCGGTGGTGTTCGCCAAACACACGCTGGGTGATAATTGCTGAAATTGATTGCGGCGACACAACGCTCCTAATCGTCGTTGAATTGATTGTTGTTTGTCAGCTGTCACTTGTGAAGCATGGAGTCGTGCACTGGCAGCCAGGTCGTCAGTTCGTCGATGGCCTATCGGTGGAGTGGTCGTCGAGAAGAGTGCGAAGAGTGTTGAGTTGACTGTTGACTTTGACTTGTTGACACCGGATCGAACTGGACGCACTGAATGGGACCAATCGCGGAGCTGTGTGTGAATTTAATAGAGCCACTTGCTACGGGTAAGGTGTCAAATTTTTAAATTCAATGATAACTAGTTGGAATTTGTTTTAGACTTTGGACGCATTTATGAGTGGTACCTGTGACGGGGGGGTGAATAGCAAGTGCTGAGCGGTTGAAGGGCGAACAAGGAAATGTGTTATCTCCCTGAAGGATGTGACGGAAGCAAGTGTTGTCAAATGATTAAAGCTCTCGGTAGTGCATAGCAGACAGAATGTGAAACAGTGTTGCGACGTTAGGGCTCCGAATCTAACAGAGTTGTACCAAGATTCAGATGACATTGGGCTGAAGATATATACAGAAGGACAGGACGGTGGTGAGGGTCTTTGTGAACGGATGTAGGTAGTCAGTGGTTTCGACAGAGATGAGCGTCTAGAAGTAACTCCTTCTGCTCCCTAATTGTGGCAAACGGCCTACTTTCTGATTCATTTCCAAGTAAGACTGGTATCGGATGACACGAAGAAGAAAAACATCACTACACGCCTTTAGCTCACTGAAGTATTTCTCAGACCACCGATGCTTTGGCGGAGCGTGGTATGAAGTTTCGACCGGACATTAGTTGTTCCTCTGCTTCTTGAACCTTCCCCGGTCTTTCTCTCCTTTTTCTGAAACACTGTTAGAGCCTATCGGTGAATCATTGCTTTCGAAATCCACCCAGATCTTTGTTCAGCTCAGAGTTCGCAAAAGTTCGTCTCTATGAACTGCAGTTGCGGCTGTTGATGGAGGATGAACTGTTTGCTCTGGAATGTGAGCTGAAACATTGGTGTGAGTGGCTATTATCCGTCAAATATCACCATTCCTCCAACATTAGCGATGGCGCAGTGAATAATTGCACCTACTTACGAACGGACTACGAGATTGGTTTCCTGAAGCCCAAATGATTTCACTGGTCTCTCAGTCAATGGGGATGATACCAAAAATCATGACCACTGCCTTCGTATACACACCATATCCGTCCTTGATCTTCAGAAGTAAGCGCGGGTTAACTCAGTCGGAGTCAGTTGTTCACAATGATTTACTCATATCTTCTTCAATCGATAATTACTTCGAATGTAACGGAACCCTCTTGATTTGGCGTTGTCCACTCAAAAGCGAATTTGTTCTTTTTCTGAGCCCATTTTACATAAATGTCTCTCGGGTCAGATTGGTCGAAAATTTCCAACCTCCATCACTGAGCTGATGTTTCCTTTGATTTAAGATGCACCCGTCCATAGACAGGACATGATAAGGGCATTTATGTACATGGTGTCTCCATCTTGCCCGACAATCACATCAGCTGTTTCACTTACTTCATTTCACTGACAGCTCTCCCTCCACATTTTGTTCCTATTCAACGAACAACTGTAAGCTCATTCGTCTAGCCTTTGGCAATCAGCTTACCACCACTTCAAGTCAATGGCTTAACCAGTTCGTGTTCAGTTGTGGTATCAGGCTCTTCCCAAATTTGGGATAAATCTTCGTCTGGGGGAAAGGTTTGTTTGCCGTTTTTTTAAACCAAGATTAAACTGATTTCCTGAGACAAATTAAATGAAACCAAGTACACTCAAGAGAGCAGAGAAAAATTTCAAATTACCAAGACTTCAAAATTACACTAGTTTGAATAAACAACAGGGAGGGAGGGGAAAAATTCACATAAACAAGAGCTTGACTAAACTTCGTGATTTATTATTCCAAACGTTTGAACAATTCTTCACGAATGTTCATTCTGACAAAAAGTCCGAAGTGTTGTGTTGAGTGACCGTCTTCCCTCTATCGTTGTCCAATGAATTTTCGATCATGGCGAGAGCTTAGAACCAATCGTCAACTGTGTCGGTTATGAGGGCGCAGAAGCGGGAAGTAGTGAGAGATCCCCTCTTGACGGTTGTTCTTCTTCGTTTTCATCCACAGTGGCTAAGACTAACAGTTCAACATTGGCGGACTCCGATGTCATCGTCAACATGAGGATCAACCTCAAATTGTTCCCCTTATTCTCTTCGTGTCAGTCATAGTCACTTTATGTGACATTTGTCACTTGCACGACGATCGTGTGTACTCCTTTAGTTAAAGCGAGGTTTTGTCGCTTGCATTTTTGTGGGTGACGCCAATCGACGTAGCATAAATATGCAAGTTTTAACCCAAATTTTGCTATCCAGTGGAATAAAAGTTGATTAATATGTTCGCGTTTAGTGTTAAAATTACAACAAACCAACAATTTGAGTGTCTGGTCGCTGTAAAGGAGGAAAGTTCCAATCACACCCAGAAATCCAAGCTTTTAAGAAAACGAAAGTTTGAATTGTCCTTTTTCTTGGGCGACTTAAGCGATTTCAAATTTTATTTGAATGGAAAATTGTTTTTAAAATTGAGATGACGACTAGACTCACAAAACTAAAGGTTAGAGTGTTGGCTCAACAAAAGGGGCTCAACTGATGGACATTGTTACCGTCGGTTGATGGTTTATTTTGTATGTCCTACAATGCTGGTGCTTACACCGGGCAGTTCAATTCCGTGTGTCCATGGTGGTCCTTTTGGGACGGGTTGGTGGTGTGGTAGCCGACTTAGCCTCGATTGTGACTGCTATCGCTGCTCTGGTAGAATTCATGCAGCTCCATGCAAGTTCTGCTCGTTTAGCAGATTTAACGCGTTGAGGTAGCGTTGTCCGGGGACTGTGTTTCTCAGGTTCCTGATTTCCTGGTTACGATGGTTGTTGATGTTTAGTAGCTGCTTTCCGAACAGTGTCACCATGTACTGTTGCAGGGGGATGATGCGTGCTTGGTCGTAAAGTCTTGGTGCATTTTAGAGTCCCTGTGGAAGCTGAGTTCGTAACATATTCGCAGTATTTTTCTTTCGAAAATTGGCAGATTCGTCATGTAGTCTTAGAGATGATGTGCCGTATTGGGAAGGCGTTCGTTAAGATCAGCCGTAAAAGGTGCTTGTATAGCTGCAGTTTTTGTCCTCTGGCTTAATCCATTTTGCTTGCGCATCAAGGGATATATGCGATGGAAGCCTAGGTTGGCTTTCTTAAGCATCAGTTTTGAATGACTGTTGAACTTCAACCTTTCCGTGAAGACAACGCCAAGATACTTGTCGATATTTGTGTAACTTTATGCTTCGACATTTGGCTGCTGATCTGCATCCACCTCTGGACGGTCTCCTTAAGCACATAACTACCGATTTCCCAGGATTGATACGAATACCCCATTTGGTATAGTAGTCAAATTTGTTCGCTGTTTAGATCTCAACCCTTCACGCGGCTATCTGTTGTGACGTCGAGCTGGCATAAGCCAGCGGGTCATCTGCAAATAGGCAGCAGTTCACTGTGTCGGTTGGATGTGGTTGTGTGTGAATGTTAGAAAAGCCACGGTCCCAGATTTGATCCTTGTACAACTCCAGGTTCAAAAAATTTATTTGAACAGAATTATTTTTTACAATTGAGTTTATAAGTTGCATAGTAGTTTAGTTGTGCAACTTCCGCCTTGGTGCTCCGTTCTGGTGATTTGCGTCTTCAATTTGAACGTATTCTTTTTCTTGGGCGCGCACCACTATATCCGTGCTCTGAACCAAAGGCATCCAAGAATTATACAAATTATCAAATGCAACCACCGAATTGAAATTGATCCCACTTGAAGACACAAATCTGCAGCATATGTTGTCAACCAGTGGAGTTTGATTGTTTTTTTTTTTTGTCACCTCTTTCGAATTAAAGAACACAGATTCTGATGTGAGGTGACAGAAAAATACGAGGTGAGAATTTGTCACCTCGTCTAAGGGAATGAGGGGGGTTATCTCTCTGAACTCACTCATATCTCTTTCTCTCTCTCGACAGGGTAGTACATGTGTGAAGTATTACCGAGATGACCGACTTCTACATCCCTTGCCACCAAGACTGTTTTTACATCGTTTTCTCAAACCAAAGTGAGCAGTCACAGAACTGCTTTCATTTTACTAGTTCGTGAATGACTGTCAAAAAGCCTCTCAAATTAGCTGTTGGACTAGTGGGCAATCAGCTGTGAAGTCGGCCATCTCGGTAATGCTACGTTTCTGCATGTGCGTAAACAAATGACAGCCCTGTGCATGAAAACGCTTCAAATTATTGAGAATAGGGGAAGCCCGACTTGAAGTTATCGAATGTCAGCCGACAAGATGTAATTCCTTTAACTTCAAAGTCCAAGGGGTCAATTAATACTGATTTAATTGAATTTATCAAGTGTTTTTAGGGACCGGGAATTTACCGAGGGGACCGAGATTCAATAAAGGAGTGTCAAATTATCGAGAGCCGACTGTATTTGTAAGTCCTCGTGGCACTGGTGAAGAATGGGTGTGATTTTCAATAGAAAAAGCAATAAATTAAGTGATTTTTTTTCAGACTCAGGAAACTTCCTAGGATTTTAACGAAACTGAGGGATTAGGGTTGGGGATGCTCGAAACTTTCTTTGATAAGCAGGTGCATTCTTTGATGGTTCACTTAAGGCACATATTGTCGGACGTTACTGTCACGAGCAAGATATGGCGCAATAGTTCTGCCCTTTCTTGCTTTCGTTGAAAGCAGCAATAGATTTAATTGAATAACCATATGGAAGAAGTACAAGCCAAACGATTACACTTCAGTTTGTGTGCTGGCCCAAACATTTATGCCGAGGCTTGGAAAAGATCAAGATTCATTTGTGAACATTCATCATAATTTCTCGAAGCATCCTCGTCAGTCCTCTCTCTATACATGACTCTACTTACAAGAGACCTTCGGTGGTCCTTAGTTTCAAAAAAGTAAATTGTTGACTAAACTCTTAAAGTTCAAGCATTGATTTAAGGAGCCCCTATGTCAACTTAAGTAATCGCTTGACCTTAGTCAACTTGACCGATCGATGGAATTGAAAAAAATGATACTTCTAGACCTGGGCCTCAGTCAACTGGCCTCCGCAACTAGCACGGTCTTGGGCTAGGCGCCTCCAGTTTCGTAAACCCAGCTGATTAACACTAGAAAGACGGTCAGTTATGATTGCAGTAAGACATAAAAGAAAAACTAAAACGTTAATATAATTATACTTTAGTATAAATATTTGTTAACTGATAGATTATAACTTTTAATGCGTCAAATGACCCTTTCGGTCTTTCTTGTGTTAAGGTGGCAAGGTTCTCCTTTACCACGTTGTACCTCGCGGTTTGACTCGAAGACTTTCCGCATATACTCTTTGATCATAAGAAGCACTTTGTATGGTTTCGGTAAGCTTCGTTAAGTTTCGTTAAGTTTCGATGAGTTTCGTTAAATTTTGCTAGCATAAGTGCGAGCGAAATTAATCACCATCTACGTGCTTAAATGGCAGTTGGTTCATTATTTGTTCACTGATAGACTATAACTTTTAATGGGTCAAGTGACCCTTGCTGTCTTTCTAGTGTTAAGGTGGCAAGGTTCTACTTTACCACGTTGTACGGGGTTGGCATCGAATTCTTTTCGACCATATTCTTTGATCATAAGAAGCATGTTGTATGGTTTCGGTAAGCTTCGTTAAGTTTCGTTAAGTTTCGTTGAGTTTCGTTAACTTTTGCTGGCATAAGTGCGAGCGAAATTAATCACCATCTACGTGCTTAAATGATAGTTGGTGTTGAATTTCACATAGGTAACTTCCAACCAAATTTGGACGATGTTCCTAACTTTTTATCCGGTTCTAATATAAGCTTTATTCTACTTACATCATTCATAGCCTGCCATATTTCTCATTTGCAGCCATTTTCCGGAACTAAGTTCTCAGCAAATCAGCTGTGTCGCTTAAATGTATCCACCTTTGGTGTACCCGAGCTATTTTTCCAGAAGTACTTCCCAATCTATTCGATGTCAGCATAAAACTGGGAGTCACTTGCAATCATGAGTGAACAATGAATACGATAGAATCTAGATCCAAGTTCAGTGACACCCAAAGAAGAAGTTAAAGTGTTTCCGGCGAATGCACCGTGCACGACATTGGAAGCAGACAAAAATCAGACGCTGAAGTCTGTTCAGTCATCTGAGGTGTTGGGGGCACAGTCGACCAGGCTGTGCTGCGCCCTTTTCGAGTGGCCAGCAACGTTTGTACTGTCTGTTCCGTAGATCCCGTCCAACAGCACGAACCCTGCAGACGAAGCTAGGGCAAGGTCCACATCTTATTAAAATAATTATCATTGTTAAATCTGCACCTATTTGTCAAACATACAAAGCTTTCTGCCAACATACATGAGGAAGCATGTTTAAATTCTCCGATGCCGCCCATTTATAAAGCCCTTGTGAGGACCTTCAGCCAGTCCTACCTTCCTCAGCACTCTACCCTTTCAATGTACAAAAAAGGCCCCCCAACAAGACCGCACTTCAAGCCACCGCACTCCATGACTCCTCACACGCACACCTCCCCTGCCGTTGGCCCATTACCCTTGCCAAATTTGCTTGGAATATTCATAATGCAATTTGAGGCATATAACTCAGCCAAGTTGCACGTATTCCCCCTGAACACATTGTTGTCGTGATCTGCTGGCACATGTTCCCCATCGATGGCTGTTCGGGGTCCAGCGCCGAAGGGCGGACCACCTTCATCACTAGTGCAGAGGCGCCTGTGTGTTTCTGCACACATTCTCGTTCATTCATCTCCTCTCACCTGCCTGTCTATCCACTTTCACAGTCCGTGTTTTTTTTTGTATTTCCCTCATTTTCTTGTGCCGTTCTAGTCCCGTCATAACCACCAGCATGACTCTCTCTGCCCCACTGGCCTCCCCAATGGCTCCCCTCATTGGTTGTGCAGCCAAGTCATCGTCGTCGCTCATTGTCATCGTTGTCCATGGATTGCTGGAGAAATTTGAGGTAGAAATGAGCGAAAGAGAGGAAATTGTGAATCCAGAGTTTAAGGAGCGATGAAGGTGCCTGTGCCTGTGCCTCTGCCTGCCACTGCTGCGCTCCCTGGTGGGACTGGATGAACGGGTGAGGAGGACATTCGTTCCAGTCGTACGACAATAGAATTTTAGTTCATTATCTTGGACAAGGTTTTGCTCTAATTAGAACGTGGTTCTAGGGGGTAACAATTATTTATAATGGGGATTATGTAGGCCCACTGCATGCACACGGAGAGGTTCATATGGCCGTGCTTGCGGGTTGATGAGGGGAAGAGGTTGGTGAAAAGGTGAATAGGGTGGTCGCTTTCTTAAATCTTGCATGGGTTTCTTTCTTGTGGGGGGGTTTGGAAAGTGGAACGGAGAGTGCAGTGTTGAGCATGAAGAAGTGGAGCGTTCCTGCGGCAGACTTCGGAATTTGCTCACAAGCAAGGCAGGAGATGAGATGAGATGCCAAAGGGACTGAGATGGGAAAATCTATTAAATTGGATTCGTGTTAAGGATGGATGCAAGTGGGCGGGAGAGTGGGAGAGAGCGAGGTAAGTGAGAATGGAAATTGGGCAGCCGAATCTTAGCGTCGCGTCTCTTCACGGACAATCGATTCCCGAGAGTCATTAAGTCTTCGAACCGCCTCATGGAGTACAGCCACGCTAAGAATCTCTGCTCTGTTGGTTGAATGACTGAAGCAGTGATGTCAAACCCAGACCACGAATTGGTCTCATCTTTGATCTTGCCGTCAGTCCAACGCAGCCTCATCACATCGAAACGCATCCCCCTTCGAAGCTAATCGTTAAATTGTGAATTCATTCCCCATGGACCCGGCCAGACGCTAGAAGCATTTGTTCGACATAACTCGAACACAAATAAAAATAAATCCCAAGTAAATCCGATCGATAAATCCTCAACATCCCCGGACAGCTTGGCACATCTTTCGAAACCTCCATCGCCCGCCCGCCACCAGTCACATCATCGCAGCCAGATCGCAGCGATCGTGTCGTGCGTCTTCGTCGCCCCATCGATCGCGGCGGCACTCGTTGTTTTGATTAAGAGCGAGAAATTTCGAGCGAAAAACCGAAGAAAAGATATAAAATCGTCTAAATTTAGACTCAGACACAATCGACAAACAAACTCAGGAAAATCCGAAAAATCGTCTGCGCTCGTCAATCCCCGGCGGGGTGGCATGTGCTGCGCCTAAACCCCTTAACGATCTGCTTGCGAAGCATGTACGCATCTGTGAAATAGTCTAAATACTTATGACTGTCACAAATTAGCGAGCTAGTCGGTCCCATTGTGCGCACATTAGAGTCACCTTTGTGTGCCGAATGTACCTGCAATTGGCACCTCATAGACGAACGAATGAACGAACCAGCGAGCGCACGAAACGAGACTCCGTGAGACCGGCCGGCCGGCTTCGCGTGGAGTCGTGATAATCCCATCTAGCCGCCTTAAAGGCCACTCTCGCTAACCAAGCCATAAATTAGTCGCCTTCATTGACATTCTAATACTTTAATTGCATAATTAATACCAAATACCGTTGTGTCAGTCCGCGGAGTAATTTATGGCGGCCTCTGATGGACTGACAAGGCGACGACGACGGTGTGGCGATGCGGGCGGGGGGTAAAGGCCCGTCAAGGCGACACACACTCATGTGGAGGAGATGGTATCTTCGGCAGCCCGCATATGTGTCGTGACACGATCGCGACGGTGGGCTTGATGGATGGAAGGGGTGCTCGATTTGAATATTCCAGATTTTTGGTGCGCCAGTGATTCGCTGGCATTTTGCTTTGGCTTCAACCATCTGTCAACCGGAGTGTCGGTGACGCCGTCAAAGGCGAAAGAAGGCACAACTTTTGCAGGGATCGTCTCTCCAATTGCCAACACTTTACCCCACAAATGGAGTAGATTCTGGGACACTCACTACCTCCGAAGCCAATGATAGGGTGCGCTCCACCATTCCATGAACAACATCGCAGCCTCCCTGTGCAGCTGCGTTTCGAATCACTTATCAAATCAATTAATCATCGCGAGGAAGTGAATGACATCGTTTGGGCGTGGGTGTGTTGCTTGGCGGGAAATATTTCATGTTTCTGGTTAAGTAATGCCATTACTAGCGCGTCAAGAAAATTAAGTGTCATCTTGTCCCACTAAGCCGTGCGGCTACAACTCCAGCGCCGAGGACGGTTGGCGTGTGATGCAGAAGTGCTTGCTCATGAAGTGGTGAAAGCGAAAATTAAAATGTTGTTCTCATTCAAGAGACAGCCAAACGGAGACGTACGCAATGGTGGGTGCACTTCGATCGGAGGAGCGCTTGATGCCACGGATCAATTTGAATGCTTGCATGTGGAAATCCCTTGAAATCAGTGGTTTGAGGCCCAGGCCCAGCTCGAACTTTAGCGCCCCACAAACTGGGTGGTGCTGTATGTTCCGCAGAAGTAGAGCTCTTTAGGACGTGCGAACGAAGGAAGCATCGTTTCATTAGTTCGGATTTTTTGCTCGGACACAGCAGTGTCCGTTCTGGATGTCAATTAGTCCCACCTTCTGACATTTGTAGGGCAAGCTAGTTGAATGCCGCGTGGCTGGAGCGCCTCTTCCTCAAGTTGCACGGGTTCAGCATAAGTAAACGATTGATGTTCGTGAACTGAGTGCGACGTAACGACGTAACGTTCGTTGTTCGAGGTAACGATCTGCAACTGGGGACCGATCTTATTCAGTATTGCGCACGACAGAGGAATTAGATTCCATGCTGCATTCAGAGCCTTCGCTGCATTTTGAGAATAGGTGCGGAGGGAGGTTTAGCGAATAACCGATGATTCTTATTCTTCTTTGTATAACTCTACAGAACAGTGCCACAGCCAGCAAGCCTCCAGTTACGCTCACCAAGTTTATTGCGGTCTTTCTCGACTTGCATGTGCCAGAGGCTCGGAATCGAAAACTTCCTGTAACACCACTGGACTTGTACAAAATGCACTGGATCCTATTCAGCACTCCATTGGCGTTGTGGAGCTGAAGAAGGCAGAGTGTGACATTTACCCCTAGTTGGAGGCTATGGATTGTAGCCAGAGAGAATGTAAAGTCACGCAACCTGGTCTTCGAAATTGTGAGTGCAATCTTGTCACCGACCAGCAGGCACCAGGACATCCCACCTAGGTTCGAAGAACAGCCATCAAAAAGCTGGGCGCATGTGGTTTGCAATCAGAGCTCCTAAATGCCGGTGGCGATCTTCGGGTAGTGAGCATGCAGAACTTGGGAAGACGAAAGCATGCCCGACGAGTGGAACATCAGACCCATCCACAAAGAGGGCGATCCTAACTCCTGCAAAATCTGCAGAGGTATATCCCTTTTCAACGTCGTCTATAAGTCTATAAGAGAACGCCTGAGCCTGTCGCTTGGGCTCCAGCCCGCCAGATCGACGTGTGAGTTTCGGATCAATACCCATCATCTCTTTATCCATTTTAAAGCCACCTGAGATGGCATTCATCGATGCGATGGGCGGGCTCATGTGTGGTGTATCCAGTCTGGTCCTGGAGAAGATAGTGCGGCGGGCTGCTATAAAAACGGAATGCAGCATCTTCTACAGCTCAGTTTAACGCAAATGACATCGATACCGTAGCGTCGTCCGTTCCCTACGACAGAAATTGTGCCGGAGCCGTTCACGGTGATTGACGAATGATCGAATCGAGCTGATCTGAAGGTCGATGAGGCAAAGCATATGATCTCAAGTAAGAATAAAATACTTCATCGACCGATAGCTCCAATTTTGATCCTTAATGTATTTGTCTCCGGAAGACGCGGACTCCATCTTAGTGGAAATCCGAGGCAGATTCGCCCCTGGCAACCGCTGCTACTTCGATTGCTCTAAACAACTGGGCTCAACACTCCTCACGGACTAATGCTCTAAAAAGCTGTTATTTTGTCAGTCCTGCTACATGTCCAGAGCCGAAAGCTTTACGGGCCTTTATGTCGGATCCCTCGGCGGAGAACGAGAAGACACAACGAACCGTACCGGGCAAATCCGTCGATTGCCCTGGCGTGGCCACATCAAGTGCATGAACACCAACACTGCAACTGTGAAGCTCAACACTCCTCACGGACCAATGCTCTAAGAAGCTGTTATTTTGTCAGTCCTGCTACATGTGCAGACCCGAAAGCTGGACGATAAGCAAAACAGCTGAGCCTTTGTGCCTTCGAACGAACAAGTTTGCATCGGATGCTCACTCCGCGGAGAAGGTACAACGAGCCGAACTCCACGAGCTGTACCAGGCCGGAAAAAAATCCATCCATTGCGCTGGCTTGGCCACATCGAGTGCATGGGCAAAAAGGGCGGCAAGACCGAATGTCCGTCCGGTTGGCTGTGATTTTATTCCCTCCGTCCACAGAGATCCAATGCCTCCAGATGTTTCTAGCGCCTTATCACTCACGTTGGCCTATCTTATCGTAAATCTGCTATCTCCGTCAGCAACCTGTGGCCTGACAGTGTCAACATGTCGCTTTGCAAATATTTATCTATCATCTTCAACAGTAGTCTTGTTGTCATAAACTCAATCCAGTCTGGGGTAGGTTATGAATTCCTCATTTAATGGATGTCTCGTCTTATCTTCTGAGTCTCCTCCTCTCTCCAGTCTCTTCCACACACAAACACGCACACACTCGCTTTCAGAGTGCCTCAAGATTAAGACGTAAACGGTACCAAATCAGAACCCTCTTATCGCCGTTGCCATGAATCACTAAACGCAATCGGCAATCGAATTTATATCAGAGTCTGGACACATCGATTGGGTAACGCTTGCTTACTTGGTGTTAATTGCCCCAAATTGGTGGTAAATTTAGAGTCTGGCGCTTGCGTTCATCGATCTTTGTTTCAGCTTTGCTTTGCTTGTTGGGGGAATTTATTAGATTTACTAGGTATTTAAGTGTGATTCGGAAAGATTGATTGCGTTGGCTTTGGTAGGGATTCTAGTAATCTCGGGGAGATTACAAAGGGTTTCGGTATGAGTGAGAAGAATTCGTTTTCTCGATTTTTCCGCAGACAAAAAAGTGAGGGACTGCGCCAAAAACCGGGACTTAGGTCTTGTTTATGTCACGTATCGGAGCTGCATGCACAGAAACGAGCGATACAACGCCATGTTTCAAACCAGTTCACCCATCAGGTTGTAAAGGACGGTGGATGGTAATTCCCGCTGTTGCATCAATGGACAGCAGAGGAAGAAGTTGGCTGGGGTCTTGCTCATTTATTTTTGATGTATACTACAGTCGGATGGAGATAATACGCAGCTCGAGGACAAATAATACGCAAGAGCCACCGACTCTCTTGCGGTAGACAGGGTTTGTTGGCGTGACAGCGTCATGCCATTTTCCGTCACGTCATAGAAGTCGGTTTTACCCCCAAGACACGCCAATGGATGTTTCCCATTAAAAAGGTTTAAGAAAAGACATCGTGTTCTCGTGGCACTTCGTCACCATCGTTCTGGAGAAGATCATTTCAAGCTGCCAATAAGACGGAAGCGGCTGAAGTGGATCTGGCGGTGAACTAGGTGCACGCAGAGTGCATATATAATAATATAAGCGCCGAAGCCTATCTCCTCAGCAACCACTCTTGTCGTGCGCGCTATTATTCTCTCACGAGTGGAAGGGACCTACAGCTGAATGGCGACTCCGAACGGCGAACTTGAGAAGCTTTTTCTAGACAGTTATACTCTTTGAGCATTGTAAGTGACTCCAAAGAGGTGGGGCTGTGAAAAATGATGTCGGGCGTACCGGGAATCGAACCCAGGCCGCGAATTTCATTTGAGTACGAGTCGACGCACTTACCCACTACGCCACAGCGACCCAGTACATGTATACTCTCCTCAATAACAACGTCTTGAACATATAGCCACATTAGTCAGGGATTTCGATTTTAGTTTGGGCCCGCACTGGACAGAACTAACAACACCAGTACCGAGATCGCTCGGAGAATAACTCTTGCTAACCGCTTGGCCTGAAGTGGCAATTCAGTCATAGCTCACTCTCGAAGGAACAAGCTGGCGATACGAAAGTTTGGTCATCCCAGTACAGCTGCACCGCCCACATGTATGGACAATCACAAGAGGAAGCCCTTGGTCTCTTCGAGAGTAAAATTCTGCGATAGATCGTTGGTCTTGGAGGTCTTATGACATTTGAAGGAGAAGATTCCGGGCCCTACAGCCACATGAGCTTGGTCAGGGGTCTACAGATCCAACGAACTTGGTTTACATCCCAGTACAGCTGCACAGCGCAAATGTATGGACAATCTCAAGAGGAAGCCCTTGGCCACATGAGCCTGGACAGCGGTCTACAGATCCAACGAACTTGGCTCCAGCCCTGAAGAGTCCACGATTCCGAGCCTGCGGAACAACGCAAAAGACGACGCCCGTGTCTTAGGTGGAGCACAGTGGAGAAGGACCTCAACCAAATTGGTGTGCGTAATTGTAGTTAGATAGCCGGTCTTGAGCGCTGCCTTGACGGGCTTTTAGTTTGATGCCACACAAAGAAAACAAGAACATAATTGAACTTTTGAAGGGTTAGAGTGAAGTGGCGGATTGCTGTACGGAAAGACAACAGGCCCACTTAGGCCAGCATAGATCCATTGAGTACTTATTCCGCAAACTGGCTAACTCTTATGTTACTTAGGTCAGCAGGCTATAAAAGGCTCCCAGAAGTCTATGTCTACGCGATGAGAGAGCACTTCAGTTGTACAGCAAGTGCACAATGGTTTCTTCCTCATCCTCGTCTCTGCAGCTTCTGCCATGTTATAACGCCAATGAAAGTTCCAAGACCGGCTCAATCTAATCAATCTAAGTCAGACTTGTTTGGTAATAAGGCAGTCTGACCATCTGACCATCTGCGATTCATTGCATGGAGGGTGAATCACCACATGGAAAGAGTACAGAGCTTGTATCCTTTCAAGCGTGTCCGCAATTCTCTGGGATGTCACAGTGTCCCGGCACCCACAAAAGATGGATGTTAAGATACTTGGCCATCTCGTTAGGAGATAGGCTGCATTAGGGGAGGTCTTGGAGTTGGAAGTGACTGAGTTCAGGGATTTGATAGCTGCTTGGCTATCGAAACAGATGGCGATAGAAGCCTGGTCCAACAATATCGTCACTTCACGTCAGTCAATGAATTGATGACTGTCATAATCTCAACTGCATGTATGAACAAGCATGTACCTGTGAAAACCAAAAAAACAAACAATGTTAATTTGTCGTGGTTCATGTCAGAAATAAAAAAGAAAATAAAAGAACGCGATGCTCTTCACTACAGATGGCGTCGATACAGACGTCCCGATATGCACAGAGATCTTAAGGAAATGCGTAATTCAGTAACCTCTTTGATATGTAAAAAGTAAGACAGTACTATGAAACTAAACTCATGCTAACCAGTCGAGCTCTGGATTCTGGAAAACCATCCGCGATGTCGGTGTTAGTTCTTGTAATGAGTCTGTATTAGGAAATGTTGATGTCAACGATTTGAACAGAAAATTTGTTGCATCTTGTTCCCAAGCTAATCAAATAAAGGAGTATGTTGAAGAAATGGAGCTCATGACGGATTTTCAGTGAGGGTTTAGGAGAAAGCATAACTGCATCACAGCCTTACTTAAGGTGAGTGATGATATACGCTCAGGTCTTGACAGGGGCGTGATGTCGGTTGTACAGCAGTAAAAACCCGTGGAGGCCTTCTTGACACGTTCCTGTATATTAAGCTTCCAGTTTAGCTTCACATAGTGAGGAGCGATCGAAGTTAGGGATTTTGAACTTCGTAGTGATGATGACAAGATCGGTTTTTGTGCATTACCTAGACCGCATTCATTCACTAGCTTGGAAAGAGCAGATTGCATGACACCCCATATCGTGGATACACATTTTCTGTAATCATCCGCAGATCCAAAGACCTTGCAGCCGGTCCCTTCGACTGTCACTACCAGTTCGTTCACTCCTACGCTCCACAAGGGAAGGCAGAGTACACAACCTTGTGATTTACCTTAAAAGATCTGCAGATCGTGGTCTCATCAAGTTTCGAGCTAATCGCCCTTTAATTGAGAATCTTGCGAATAAAAGCCGCTAAGGACTTTTCGACCCCGGGCCTGTTGTGAGCTGCGAACAACAGGCGAACAACTTAAGCACTACACAAAGGAAATGAGAATGCCTGACGCACGCACATGCGACAATCTCCGCTGCCGAGGCAACTGCTGAGAACTACACTATGTGTGAGCAATTGTGTGTTGTCTTGCCAGAATGGCCCATTCTTCCTCTTCAAAGGCTGTGCTTTGTGATGAGCGTCACCAAAACCAAGATGGTTCAAAAGATCTGACTCGTTCTGCTTACACTCTTACACTCTGGCATCAGGCCCAGCCCCGCCATCGGATCTACGGTCTCGAGCTCTTTGGAGTCGCTTTGGTCTAAGTGATTCCGTTTTTATGGCTAACCCTGTCTGACACTGTCCAACTGTCATACACGGGCACAACGACACACAGACCGAATGAAGGCGGGCGTCAACTTGAGCGATTCAAGGTTAGGAACGTACCATTAACATGTTCGTGTCAGATCGAGAAAATGCAAATCTCCAACAAGCTGTCAACAATGGTCACGTAGCCTTGTAGGGAAACCTATTGCGCAACTGCACTTGTGCCGCTCTCTCGCTCGTGTCGCAAGTGCCCATCAAATGCGACTGCCGCCTGCAATCGAGCGAGTGCTGCCAGAGTTTCACACCAAAAAAAAAAAACGATCTCAAACGCACACACAAACCGAGCGGAAGAGAGAGAAGGATGGAAAATAACACCTTTCCTTTGACTAAGTGAAGCCGTAAAACGTTTTATGATTCACATTCCACAGCAACTATGACCGGTCCCCGACGGGCATCACTTCGCCTCCTCCTGCGCCTCTTCCAGACGAGATGCGAGAGAAAACAAATCACAAAGAGCCCCACGAAACAACTTCATCTTCACTCCTGACAGTAGCCCCCCACGATACACAACTTCAACAGTTGAGGGGGGAAACCCATTTGACATTGACATGACAAGATGTACATTGTCGGACCATTGACCCCGTTTCTTGATTTTTTTCCGCTTTTTTTTGACAGCCTGCCTGCGGCACCCATTTTTTTCTTCGTTCCATGCTCACTGCCTCGAATGGGGACGCGGAGCACAAGGCGTTGTGTGTTAGATAATTACAACGCGAAGTCAGTAAGCTGTGTAGCTAGCGGTGATTACTGCCGTTTGATGGAAGATTTCACTTTTGCGTGTCCCATGGGAGAACCGCGGAGTGAGGAGGCAGCGACGCCGATCGCGTCAGGGAACTAATTATTCAGGAAGCAATTACCCTAATGACGGGCACACGGGAATGCTTCGGAGTTGTGTACAGATTTCGGTGTGCGTGCGCGACCACGACGACCCCGACCGCGAAGCGAATATGACTCCCCGGGCACCCGGCCACTGTGGCTGAGGCCGATCGTGACGGTCCCCCTCCTGTCAAAATGATCGTTTTGTCAGATTGTTACGAATGAAGATCTATGCGTGGGCTGGATTCTGGGGTACACGCTGCGCTGGGCAGGCCTTTAATGTCATTAACGACGCCGAGGAGCGACGGTCGTCGCTGGCAGCGGTGGTGGCGTTCGGGGACTTAACCCCTGCCTCTCTGGGGAGATCGAAGAGCGAACACATGTTGTCAGACAAAAGAACGTCGATCGTTGCTGTTGGACGTTGGTGCTGGCAAGAGGGCCGCCAGAGCTGCCATTGCGGTCATTAATCAAGTGCTCTTTCTCACAAGACGCAAGGCTCTTGATCGAGTAGATTCACGATAATTCCATTCATCCGGTCCACGGACGCTGAGCGGCCAGAGAAAGCACTAAGCACTGAGCACTCAGCGACACCGCGAGTGAGAGGGGAGGCGCTGTCTCATTTAAATTCCACTTGCATTCGGGCAGGGATGTGTGCTCGTCCCCGAGAACGGGGAACACGTCCGTTACGTGTGTTGAACATGTGTCAACAGAGCTGTCAATGTCAGCAGGCATGTGTCATGTCAACATGTGTCAAACAAAGTGCGGGAAATTCGGGTCTTCGGGGCAATCGACTTTCGACATTGATGCCATCAAATCACGACGTCGATGATGACTACGTTTCTCCTCTCTAATCACCGCGATGGACTAGATAAGACGCATCACCAGCCGGCGGGTAAGTGGTTGTTGAAGTCATTTCCGCTTGTCGTTGATGACAGATAGTCCCTGTTGGCCAGTGCGTTGCGTCGTCTTATCTTTGGGATTAGTTTTTGTTTAATTGTCGTATCGTGGCCGGGTCGGGGCTGTGGGAATGCTGAAGTGGCCAGTGATTGATAAGCACGAATGCAACGGCTTAATTGGACTTAGAATGGGAATCGTTGTGTTTAATTGAAATCCGAGAGTACACATCAACTGGTGGTGGCTTCTAAGCTGGACTTAGTTGCAGTTGCTCTGTGAAGTGTGCCACCATCGAGGGCTACTAATCCCGTGGCATTAAGGAGCTTGTGCTTCATGGCTGCAGCACATGGTTGGGGACACGTAGCAAGTGAAGGGCTTGTACGTTGGCGTCTACCGGGGATAGTGTCTGATGTTATTCTTTGTTTAATTTGGCAGCACTAGGTTTCGACCATCTGTCAGTGTCTTTCATTTGCATACCATTTGTTGGTGAGTTGATGTAGAGAAGCTTGTACTAATAAGAAGCACTATGCGGGAACGCGAACTACAGTGCATTCATACCCGTTTTGAGGTTGTTATCACTGGACACGGAGAGAACTCTTGAGTAGAGCTCACAATCAGGCGCATCCATTTATGTACTTCGACGCTATAGCGTTGGATAAGGTTAGCTGCCAGGCACAATTTTCCACTCACCCTGAACGACAGTTCGATTCCACCAATCTGGACGAGGTCTCGGTAGCAAAGCTACACTGAATGCTAACAAAGCTGAATGTTCGCTTAAACCTTTAAGAAAGCTGGAGATGATCCGGTTTGGCACATGCCCAGGTATAAATCTGCTTCAGATCACTTACAAGATCTCTCTGCTGCTGGTGGCCACCTTTAACCGCTTATCAACAATCTGATTAATCCTTATCACAGCGACTTCCGGTCAGGGAAGTCCATAAAATGCCAAATCTTCACACCTGGAAAATGCCCAAGGGGTACAGATCAACACTGTCATACACAACTCATCAGGTTTTGCAGGACGTCGGTCACGAATTCTCGTTGCTCGATGAAGGTCCGTAACGAACAGTGATGTCCAATGTCAGTAGAGGTTTTAGTTAAGACGACACTCTGTCGTGTGACTTCTTACACACTGTTGCCACTAGAAGAATGATCTTCCAGGAGCCTATCCAGCTGTTAGCGCATGTGGTATCGACGTGCTGCCAGAAGACTGCAAGCCGTCAAAGACACACAAAAAGACACTCCCGTGCTGGCAGAAGGGAGTGGTTAGATAGGTAGATGTTTAAATTGGATGCCCTACAGGCCTAACCACCGTGGTTCACTTGGACCAACGGGTTGGTGCCTTGGGAGTGGTTAAAATCGGTGAAAGAGGCCATGAAAAATCTGCAAGGAATGGAACCTCTGCGTGACGTACTATCAGCATCAGTGCCGAGGTCATATGCAGGGAACCTCTTATCAATCGCTGTTTCTGTTGGCTCAAGATGAAATTGAATAGAATAGAGGTGCCCGCGAAGTGTTCACCGGACTTTACATGAAACATTCATCATCCCTGTAACACTGTACGGAGCGGGTGTATGGACTGTCTGAAAAGTGTATGAACAAGTGCTCGGTATCTTCGAGAGAAAAGTTATGCGTTCAATCTTGGGCCTGTTTGCGTTGATGGCATCTTGTGGAAAAGCTTCAATCAGAGATTGAATACAACTCAAGTTAGCTTACCGAACCTAACGAATACACAGAGATGTTACAATCGTATCCATAATAAGCACTTTCCACAGTTTCGTTAAGTTTCGTTAAGTTTCGTTAAGTTTCGTTAAGTTTCATTCAGTTTCGTTAAGTTTCGTTCAGATTCGTTAAAAGCCAACGTCCACTTCTTTAGATTTCGTTCAATTTTGTTGAGTGGGAGCAAAGTCAATCGCTCCCTACGTACGTAAATGACAGTTGGTGTTGGAATTTTGAGAAAGTTCCGAGAGGCCTCCGCGTACTTTCCGTTCGGTTCTTCTGCATAGCTTTAGTTGACTTTACGCAATTATTATTGGACCTTTAATCGACTCTAAGCAGCTCCAAGCACACCTAGTACAGACAGTAGATCACGATAATGCTCCCAAATGATGGGTCCACAGAAAGGTGGCTAAGGACCGATATTCTACGAATTCTGAGGTTTCCTACAGTTACTAACTTATTTCCGTCCGAGTGCAACTGCCCATTAGCCCACCAAAAGCTGAAGAGTGGTTACTCGCTACAGACTCGCATTCATTCATTCATTAAGAAACTTAACTCCATCGGACAAAGCACCAGCCAAGGACTGTCCACAAAATTCGTCACAGCCAAAACGGTGCAAGACCTCGTGACGAATAACAAAGAGAGTGACACTCGTCTTACGTGTCTTGTCATGTAACTGTCAAGTGAAATCAACTTATGTCATCGTCATCGTGAGTGTCTCGACCAATTTCCGAGCGAAAGTGAACCTTATCGAATCGCACACACACACATACCCAGACTGCCTTCAACAGCCCGATGCACAATTGCACCTTACGTCTCTTAACTTATTAATTTCTCCGCCGAAAAAAAGTGCACTCGGATTTTTTAATTTCCGGTTGCAGATACGTACCGTACCCACAATCGAATTACGCCACACTGACACACACTCGCGCAGCCACACGCAGACGTCAACTCTCGCGCCAAGCGAAATGCAAGTGTAAACGCCACAAACAATTGGACACACGTCGTAATGCATTGCGCGACTTGGTGGCAGCCCAGGAGGCGACTCCGGATGGTGGCTGGCGGTGGCTGGGGCGCTGGCTGGAGGTGTCTGGTGGAAGGGCGGGCAAGGAAACCGCAAAATAACGTGTGTGGCAGGTCTTTCGCTTTTTTGCCTTTTGTTTTTAATTAAATTAAAACTCATTAGCGATAACTCATGCGAGGAGATTAAGGGGAATTTCCCCGGGTGAAGGTGGTGGTTCGCCGAGGACGCCGCATCAGCGAGTGGACTATTTGCTATAATTTTCTCTGGAATCTGGAGGCGGAGAGGTGTTGCGTCAAACAGCCGACCGCTGAAATTTGACATCCCGTTCACGTCTTGTGAACAACGACAGTCTCGGGGAGTAAGTTCTCGTACACCTAGGCTCGGCACAGGAGGCGCTACGGAGGGGCTGTCATTTATCATTTATTCAAACTCTTATCCTGCTCAATGGTGAAGCCCTGTCGTCAGGGGATTTTGGTCTTCATCTCTCACAAAGGCTTTTAATTAAAATTTCATCAATAAATTAATTAGTATTTTTTCCCCTTCGTTGTTGTCGCTACATGTGTGTGGTGGTGTGCTGCATCAAATTATTTATGAATTCCATTTAACAACGAATCGTTTTTTTGTTTTTGATTTCTGGTTTGGTTTCCTTCTCCTGGACCCAGGTGAGCGTGGGCGTGGGTGCAGAAGTGTATGTGCGTGTGTGTGTGTGTGTAAAGGCTAGTCCATGAGTATTTATGGCATTTGAATGTATTTTAATTGGATTTTCGTGTCCAATTAGTGTTTCATTGGACTATTTGTGAGGCTTAACATTTAACTAATGGCCGGGCTTACAGCGCTGAGTTAAAAATGTGCTCACGGAATAAAATATAAAATATTAAAAACGGAATCATGTGAATGGTGGTTGGGCGGTGGTTGGGTTTTTCCCATTTTTTCGCAATTTCTCCTCGCTTTTTTCATGTCAATTAATGCGAACATTTGAAAAGTTAAGCCCGTTCTCATCAAATGTAGTAGGGCTGCTTCATATTTGAGATTTGTTTGTGTTGTTGCTGTTGGTTTTTTTTTCCTGTAATAAAGCCAGTGGGACGATGGGTGATGGTGGTTGCATTAGACTGCGGATGAAAATTTGATGGATTTTCGCACAGAATTTCGTGCTTTGGCGAAGCCCGTTTGAATGAGATCCGCATTTATTCGAACTGAAAGGGGAATAAATTCCAGAACTGAAAAACGAACGCTCTCTCGAGGTTGGCCTCGGCAGATGGTTGGTTTTTGCTAAATCACACTAAAGCGGACGTACGAGATGAGGGTGGAGAACACTGCAAATATCTAGAGAATGACCAACCTGACCTTGATGTCACATGGTTCACGAGGCCAGGTTCACCCTCGACCAAAGTGCATCACACGCCTGGACGGTGTGAGTAATTCGGTCCACAATGAACCATTTTATGCCGGCTTGTTTGAGTTCCTCTTCACTTTTTGTGTGATTTTCCGATATTCGATTGGTGTCCGTTCTAAATTTTGTCTTACATCTGAAACGACTTGAGTCGGCAGAAGGGTCTGATCCTAGATTTCAGCGCAGCGACCTAATTCCTAATCGACTGTGTACGCAGTCGAGCCTCGTTCGGAAACAGCTTGACAGGTTGACACCATGAAACCCTCACTCATACAAGGCTACGAGTTTAACAGACTCAGTTGCGTAAAATAGAAAGTTATTCGGTCATCCGTCGTCTGATGGTAGGAATCAACTTGAGTCTCAACCATCAAGCCTCTCCAGGTGATCGTTAGTCAGCTGCCTCTAATTATGCCCGTCAAGTTGACTTAGCCAAATCTCCACTCGTGTGCGCAATTGGTCTGCTGACTGTCCTCTTTTGCGTTGTCCCACTGGCGTGGAGCAGAACACTCTTCGGCCTCGAGTATTGTTTTCCATGCGCGCCACACGTCCTAGCCATCTTAGGCATTAAATCCGCAGAAGCCTGTGTCCAGTCCTAGTTACGTTGATGGCATCGGGAGGAAAGATTCCCTTCAGACGCCTGCCTTAAGTCATGTGCCTAAACAGTTCGTTCCAAACCACATAAATTGACCAAAGATAGCAAGCCGAGCATTCACTAATCGACTAGAGACTTATCGCAGTCATTTCTTGTAGACACTGGTATTCCACTCGTCAGACATAAGTTCCTGCGACGCATACTACATGCGTAAGTGTACTAGCAGCGTACTACCAAAAACCTGCGTTTCAGCGAACTGCCCATCCGTGTCAACAGCTTTGTAAGGCCTTCGGCTTGCGTTTTGCTAACTTGACTTCGTCAGATTAAGAGAAGCATCCACCTTGACTGCTGCATCGCCGTTTAACGGGCAGTAGAGGTAATTCCTCCAAATGCTCAGTATTGACTGCGACTCACCAGTTGTTCCATTGTCGTCCCAACAGGCTACTGCCCGATTTTTATATAGATCAAAAACGCACCTCTCCATATCACAAATTGTGTTCTTTCTTTTTCCCACAGAGTCATGGGTCTGTTCCCCCTTCTCTGAGCAGAGCTCAGAACCGCGCTCGTATGCCCTTGTTGGCTTCCAGCTTCGCTCTATATGCCTGCACGCACTCATGGTCAACCCAGTGGCCTTTTTGAAGTGGTGTCGTAGAAACCATCAGTAAAATCCTCCGTTTCCGAGGCTTGTTGTTGCTTCGTAACTACATATTTTTTTTTATGTGGCCGGGCAGTTACCCCGACGGCACAACCCCCAACCTGGAGGGCCAGTTCCTTTTTTGTCACCCCTAGGACAAGAGGTCGCACTTATAAGTTTGGCAAGTTGAGCTCGGGTGAACTACAACCAGTACCCGATGGCTACCACTTGGAGGTAAAATAAGCACAATTGGTGTGTAGAAAAGGTTACAACACTGGGCATCGCCAGGTTGACGCCAGTCAGTGCCTACCCGATTCCCGCAACACCCAACCCGCAACTCTTGCCAATCGCTGCTTCTTTGGGCTAAGAAAGCAATTGGTAAACAAAGCCCTCTCTCGAACAACCAAGCTAACGCTTTACAAGACCTTAATCGTCCCAGTCCTGCTATATGGCGCGGAGGCATGGACTTTATCAAAAGCGGATGAAGCTGCTCATGGTTGCTTCGAGAGGAAAATTCTTCGTGTGATTTTCGGTCCCGTCTGCATAGATGGTGAGTGGAGGAGGAGATATAATGACGAACTATTCGGGCTGTTTAGCGACATCGACTTAGCCACAAGAGTGAGGATCCAACGATTGAGGTGGCTAGGTCATGTAGAGCGGATGGAAACCAATGCTCCGGCCCGAAAAGTCTTCGAATCCACACCCGAGGGACGGCGAAGGAAAGGAAGACCGCGACTCAGGTGGCGCACGCAAGTGGAAGGGACCTCAACCAACTATGCGTGCGAAACTGGAGACAGCTAGCTAAAGATCGAGCTGGCTGGAGACGCTTGTTGGTTGAGGCCCAGGTCCACCTCGGACTGTAGCGCCACCTTAAGTAAGTAAGTAAGTAAGTCGTAGAAACCAGCTCATCACTGGAAGCTTGTTGGCTGTTCATGACAACGCCCATTAGAGTCCAATTTCATTCGACTAAAGCGGGTTTCTTCGCGACTCGATCGGTAAAGATCCCAGTAGTCCGTTGCGATTGCAGCATTCCGAAGTCAAACTTCCCCGTTCTCATTTCTCCACAGGCAAGGTGAAGGGTGGTGGATGTGACTAGCAAGTTTCTCCGGGGAATTGCCTCACCTAGACCTTTAAGGTCCATTGTCGGCCTTTTTCCCCGACACTTTGTTGACGTTCTTAACACCTTTATTCGCACTTTCCCTCTGTTAATGTACGCAGTGATATCTATAACCAGTTGGTGGTTTTTAAAAATTTAAGGATGTCCTCTATGTTTATGCTCGCTACGCCCTAAAGGCTGTTGAGGCCCATATGTGCCCTTCTTATTTTGTGCCAGCGGTAGACTCGCCCCCCTTTTCACCAATTCGTCGGCTCTTTCGTTGTCCCGAATACCCTTGTGTCCAGGGACCCAACACAGGTTAAGGTTGCATATGTCCGCTATCTCACTCAGAGATAGGCGGCAGAGTTTTACCACCTTCGAATGGTGTTTCCAGAGCCTTTATAGCAGCCTGACAACAATTGGTCGTCCGTCTATCGCGATCATTGATATCTGCCTCTTGAGTAGCTGCCTGGAAAGCACTACAGTCGCTCAGGAGCCGCATGGCTATTGATAGCCCCGGCGAGCTGGCGAATGCACCGTCTAATGTACCTTCCTCCGACAGTGTCGATTCCCGTGACAGTGGAGTTGCACAACTTCCCTTCATCCCAGTCTATTCTCGTGCGGATTTTTGTTCTGTGCTTAATTTCGAAGTCCTCAAAGGGTGTCATGGAGTAACTCTATATTTCCTTTGATGTGCGCTTCTCCAAATTGCTTACGTTCTCTCTTGTTTGGTAAAGATCAAACGCAGTTCTTTTCTCTCGAAGAGACAATGGACTTCTTCACCCGCTTTGAAGATGATCCATACCTCAGGACAGGACTGGGACGATCAAAGTCTCATAGCAGCTCATCTCGATCTTTCGAGTGTTGGCTCTATGTCTGAACTTGCTCGAAGAAACAGCAGCTGGCAATCTGCGTCTGATCTGGTGGTACTGTGTTTTTGGGAACCGAGGTAGATGGACTCAAAGACTTCCTCAAAAGGACGTTGTGGCCAAGTCGTTTTGGATGGGGATCGCGGGGTCTCTCTGTGTTGATCTTGGGGTGAGGCATGTTCCTCCTGGCTACAGAGAGCTTCCGCTCCGTCACAAAATCCACCAGCTGTCTATGGAAATTTACCAGGGCAGACAGCTTCCTTATTTTATCAGCGTCTTGTTCTTCTGTACACAAGATCACTGCTCCGTAGTTTTTTTTCCAATGCTTTACCAAGGAGTCTAACTCGAGTCTGTATAGAATCTCTTGCACATGTAGGCGGACTTCTGTCGAGGTAGGACCCATGTAGCTTACACAGAGCTGATCTAGTTTCTCCTGGAGATGGCTCCATACTTGATCACAACTTCGTCCTAAAAGATCATACTGGGAATTCATGTTGGTTGAGGCCCTGTGACGCCATCAGAAGAAGAGGGCATCACTTCTGTGTTCGTCCTTGTTGACGGCCAAGGCCAAAAACAATGTCCAGTGATCGCAAATCTGGCCGACGGTAATGAATTTACACACTTTCCAAACAAGGCCTAAAACAATGGTTATTCAAGCGTATCAGGCTGACAACAAGCTCCATTTCCAAGACCTTTCGGGGTGAATAGATACTTTCCGAATTGCTGAGAACTTCAACTTATATCTTCCTGCTGAAGCGTTTACTGTCAACTACCCCATCAAAGCCCTCCACATGGGAATCCCTCAGATACTCATTCCATCACCTGACCTGCCTCTCTCAACGATAATGTTGGCAAATAAATTACCTCGCAAGTGTTAACACGGCGGTCCACTGCAGATTTCGGCGTCGCCAGCGAAAGCCGCTTCTGTACAGACGATGTCTACCTCCACAGGCACACGCCACTACCAATCGTCGCAGCGACGCATCGACGTGCTTGAAAATAGTCAGATCAGCCACCAGAGAGATATATTGAGGCCGTGAATTTTGCGATACACGATGTAACACGTAAGTCGTCTACTCGCAAGTGATCGATCTTCGACAAGATACTTAGCATTTTGCGGATCAGAGAACACAGCGCAGCACATGCGATCTATTTACAGATGCAAATGATATGAGAAAACGACGAGATGCGAGTGGCAACCAACGCTCCCAAGGATCCATCGGAAATAGACTTCAGTTTAGTTGATGATTTGGATTCTTTCATTTTTGTTCGGTTTTATCTCTCGTGAATAATGCATTGTTGCAGTTGTTCGGATGGCTTGTCAGAATTTCTGAAATACTTCTCGCGGAATGTGGCTGTGTGACACACTTTTATATTTTTACTTTTCGAATCCATTGGAAAGTTTTCTCTCTCAATTCCTCTTGAATTCCTTGGAGATGCACTGATTGAGACTCGAGGTGGGTGGGGGCTTCTGGTCTTTGGTTGGAAACTGTTTGTCATTCAAGGGAATTTGGGAATGAGCAGGCACACTCTTGTCACACTCTGTCATGCGACTAATGAAATCCATGTTACGTGATCGACTTGGAATGTATCGAGACTATCAAGTATTGTCTTCGAGGTTCAGTCCTGAGGGACGTCGCCGAGCGGGGGGTAGACATTGCACACAAACTTGTTGGGGCCTCGACCAAACTGAAGCAAAGCAACGGGTAGAGCTGGCAGAGGTCCGCGCTGCTGAAGTCCTTAAACCATTCAAGATGTGGTTACGTTGTATTTACGCTTGCACGGGGACTTAGACCAATAGGTTCCACTTAGCATGACATTTTCGTAGGTTCTCGGTCCCTTCTCATGTAAAGTTGCTCGTTGGAGATACAAAATTTCTTAAACATTCGCTTACGAATAATTGCAACATTCATGTGATAATGATGTCCGATTCCCTATTGGAACGTAACAACCGCAGATTGGTTCTGAAGCTGACGACATTGCTTTTCCAGATCGTGGATGGCATTCCTTTAGCCATTCCGATTCTCCAGTTCGGTGTCATAGCGTTTGGTTGACTTCAAAAAGCTTGTTGTCACGTTTCAAGTGAATAACCGTTGTTTTAGGCGTTGATTGAATTGGAACAATGCAAAAATGAGTAACATCCGCCTGATTTGCGAGCTGACCTTTACAGAGGACATGGACAACAAACAGAAAGGATGACTTGATCGCCTTTTGATGGTGCTACGGTCCTTGAGGGACCAAGGATTCAACCAAAGCGGATGAATAGTGCGATCTTTATTGAACTAAGTTCCAAAGAAGACCCCAATATTGACATCAAGATTGTTCAAAGCGATTTGATCCTTAAGGAGGACATCTCCGGGAGAAACTCCTGCACGACAATATCCGCCTAATGCTGGTGGACTTCCTAGCTAGCAACCGATTCCCACACTTCACATCCACCAAGGGACCTAGCGATCCTCTGATCAAGTGCAAGCCGTCAATCAGACTGATCACCGTGCGATCGACGTCAGATTCTCGGCCAGTGTATCAATGTCCGAACCGCCGCAGGAGCCAAGTTTATGCGCTTGTTCATCCCTCAAATCATGCCCTTGTTGTAGCCGAGAAGAACACCACGGCCTGACGTCGTTGGAATGATTCAATTCAAATCGATCACTCGAAACTTTGGAGACTCTCCGAAGTTCACTGTCAATTACCGAAACTCCCAAACAGCGCTTTGAGAGCTTCTCTCCGGTTTCAAGTGGGCGCCTGAGACCGTTTGTGAATAATCTGATAGGCCTTGTTTGTGCGAATTTAGGACGAGGAAGGACCATCGCCCACATCTTTTTTTATCAATATTTTTTTTTTTCTGAATTATTAGGATGATGTTGGGTCATAACTTCTTCGTGCGGTTTGCTAAGAGATGGCGTAACTTGTATTATTCCATTGGAACATGCGTTGGAAAGCTGCAGTCATTGTACGTCATTTCGGCATATGTCATTCATTTGAAGCGTAAACAACAATAATTTTTGTTCACTCAAGTATGTCGAACTTCGTGCCTGAAAAGTGTTTTTGCTTCATTACTTTAATATGAAGAAAACTGCTGCCGAAAGTCATCGTATTTTGGTAGAAGTTTATGGTGAACATGCGCTAGCTGAGCGAACGTGGCAAAAGTGGTATCAAAACCCGGCCAACCAGCCAAATCAACTGCAAAGCCGAATATTCAGGTAAGGCGAAGGTAATGCTCTGTATTTGGTGGGATCAGAAGGTGCTAAAACCGGGTGAAACCATTAATGGACAACGCTACCGAACACATTTAATCAGTTTGAAGAGAGCAGCAGCCGGAATATCCGACCAGACACAAAGCAATGATTTTCCATCATGGCAACGCTCGGCCCCACGTTGCTTTTCCGGTAAACAACTATTTAGAAAACAGTGGATGGGAAGTTTTACCCCACCCGCCTTATAGCCCAGACCTTGCCCCTTCTGACTACCATTTAATCTGACTACGCGAGTAGTAACAGGAAGGCTGTTAGGTAATTTAAAGCAGACGACGCAGTAGAAGCCTCTGAAGTGGGTGATGCGACGGGAAGGTATGTTTCCGAAGAAGTCGGAGTTACTACGTAGACTTCAAAATGTTTACACACCTAAAAAGTACCATGGAATGAGTGAGACGAGGAACACCACAAATCTTTCTAATATCACACTTCTGTAATACAAGTAGATAATGGAGTTTTGAGTGGTGAGCTCCTCCCCAGCACCCTAAGCCATATTGAAGTTTAGAGAATATGCCGAAGTATACAGCTCTCAGAGTGTTATTTGTGCAAAATCTGTGAAGTTGATAGAAGCCACGAATGAGGAACGAAGATGCTGCTTCAAGTTCGCAACGTGGTTAGACCAATTCATATGTTGATCAATAATTCAATTTTGAAACATCTAGGATCACATGCAGCACCTTCATCAAACACAGACTCAGTGGCAACAATAGAACAAGGGCAGTTTGACATTTAGTAACGAGCACAATTAGCGGCATGGAAGATGAAATCAAAGTCAGGTGAATCCTGAGATCATAGACATAAGTTTGAGAAATAAGTTTTGTTTTAACGTTAACTATCGAGTCATGCGTATCAATCGAGGACAAGGTTTAAAGTGCTAGGAGAGTCGTACGCAATACGAAGATCATCATTACAGGCCACAACTTTACCTGCAAAAGGCTGAAGAAACAAGGAATTGATGTAGAAAGGAAAAGAATCGGGCATAAAACAGAACCCTGAGGAACCCCGATATTCATTGTTCTCAAATTACTGAAACAATTCCCAACCGTGACCTTTTGCCGTCTATCCTTCAGATAGGAAGCTAGCCATCTGTGAATGAGTTACCGCAAGCCAGCTGGTACGGTTTGCTCAACAGAATACTATGATTCACCATGTCAAAGGCTTTGGTTATGTCTAAAAGCAGGTCAGCACAACAGGCAGGCGTTTATTGATTTCAGAACAGAAAGCCAGATGCTCATCTTCAGTGGAGAGTCCTTCCCTGAAGCCAAATTGAAATGGGCTGAAAGTTGAGTTGTCTTTAGGAAACGAAGGATCCTACTCTTGACAGCTTTTTCAAAAAATGTTTGACACAGAAGAGAGCAGTGAGATGGGTCTGTAATTGTTTTTTTCTCTGTTATATTCCTTTTTGCACATTTGATCCCGATGTGCCACTGGATATGCTTAAGTTAAAGAGAAAGGTCAGTATGTCGACTATATTTAAAGCGATGTGCCTCAATAAGCAATTGGATAAACTATCATCACCACAGGAATGCGATTGATTAAGCGTGTTGACTATGGCTACACTTACATTGCAGCAGACGCTGGAAACACACTCAAGCAATGCTGATCGACCTTCACCTCCTATTCGTCGATTTTAAGGCGCTAAATAGGGACGAGCTGTATAGCGCCATGTCTAGTTTTGACATTCCTGTCAAGAACAGACTCTTCAGGTTGTGCATCAAAATCGGTAACGAACTCACCGAGAGCTTCAGTGTTAAGATAAGACGACGAGTTGTCATGTGACTTCTCGAATATCGCTCTTGAGAACATCATGCCAACGTTAGCGGTACGATCTTCCAGAAGATGTATTACAAACTGTACAACAGATGAGGTGACTGGACCATATAGAGCGCATAGACAACTTAGCCTGTTGACCAACGTCCGCATCTAAGGTGGGGCCTGCAAGTGTTGAAGGCCCTCAACCATCTTGGTGGCAGTTTTTTCACCAGATGGAGACGCTTGTCGGTTGAGGGTCAGGTCTATCTCCGGCTGTGATGGCACACAAAATCGAAGAATTGTTAGCCGGGGCAGTACACGTACCCCTTCTGTGGTTTATTCGGAGCTCACCCTAGGCAACCACAGTTTTCTCACAAGTCCAATTTTTAAAATATTTGATCAAAATCAACTTAATTTGGTTATCGGATATTTTGGTCCATCTAGTCTACTAATTTCCCTCAGAAAATAGAACGAATACACTCGAGTGCTAGGTCTGGCGCCCAACGTCGGCACCAGTCACAGATCTTAGAAAAACACGAAACCACATCGTTCGGGGTAATGTAATCTTCACAAGGACGACTTGGTTGTTTTAAGTAAGCCCACAAGCAAGACACAGTGTGAGCGAAAAAACATAGAATCCAACAAGGCCAAGTGATTCATAACCGAAATGTATATCTCACAGCAACCCGATATCACGCAATCATTTCCAGTTATACTCGTCACGAAACCCAATTAAAATCCAGAACCAGTACCCGATGAGGTCCCACCTACCCCCTATCGCACCGGAAAGACAGAGATCCTTCACCTCTAGCTGACAGCCATAAACGCTCACCAGCCACCTGGCCTCACTTAATTAAACCACACGGATAATTACACAAGATTACACTGATTAATAGACAGAGGCCGGTCAGATATTGCGCGCCAACAACATTGCATTCGATACTAATTAACGCGAACAACAACAAGTTTAAAAACTTTACTGGCGCGAGACCTAATTAATAACCCTCCTGCTGAGCTCTGCTCTGTCTCCCGTCATGTGCCTCACTCTCGCGCACTGCGTGTGCGTCTGTGGGGCACACAAAACACAACGCGCTGACTAGGCGGTAAGCTGGGGCAATCTAAATTACAGAGAATTCGATATGGCCCGCCTCTTGTGGACACCTAATGATTACCTGGCCAATTGTTTGCTGCCTTTGCCGAGACTACTAACGTGACGACGATGGAGGGCACTAATTAATCGATTCGCTGTTGGCGCTTGCTGCTCTCTTTGCGTCATAAATTAGAGCAGCGCTCTCGTCAAGCTTGTGCTGTGCTCCTGTTTGCCTCAATCACCACGCGACGGCCGATGGCGGGTGTGGTGGTGTGTGGTGGGTGTGGGAGTAGGGATCACCGTGGGGGTTTCCTGTTTATCCGAGAGAATAGCGCGAAAATCTCCTATCGTCGGTGCTAATTGAATTAAAAATTCCAGTCGTCCAGTGGGTGGGTGCCGCCGAGGAGGTTGCCGCTTTTTCATAAATTTATTCTGCCCGCCGCTGCACCGGTGGGCAGTCCGGTCCGACTGTCTGTCTATCTGCCGCAACGAAAGATATCAAATATTTGCATAATTAATCTCTAATTAGGCACTGGCCTCGCCGCCGCCGGTCTGCTGCTCCTCTCCAAATCGCCGCTCATGTGGGCGGCCGATGGACGATACCGAGACGGGACACAGAAAAATGAATAACACCAGATAGCCATCAGCTGCGATCAGACAACAGATTCATTAGTTCATGCTCTGAAACCTGATCTCCGTGAGGGAGTGAGTGCCTGTTCGCTTTGTGTTCGCTTGTGATTGAGCAATGAGCGACGAATTAGTGCGGATGGAGCTTGATCGTTTCCCATCGACGCGACACTGGGTGGGCGGGTGGGGAGCACTGTCAGACTGCTTCATTAGCAAAGATTTGCTTCTTGCTAATTTATTGGTTCCACTTTCCCGAAAAAAAAAAACCGTTAAGTTATTTTTCTTTGCTCGCTCCTCCATCGAACCGCGGCGCGGCGTCTATTTCGGATCCGTCTTGTCACGTAAATTAATTGATTAATTGGATTTGCGTTTAAAAATACCGCCGCTAAGCGATGTGGAATTGAAGGAGATTTATGGCGGATGGGATGCAGAAGAGTGGCGTCGAGGGCGCGAGTGAAAGATTTTCTTGCGAAATTGAGCACTGATTGAAGAGGGAGCAGCTGGAGACATACCAATGCTCTGCGTTACTCTCGACCAGTGACAGACAAAAATGGAGGCGATATTGTGTTCACTGAGTGCTTGCAAGATGTTGTGCCATTATCCGGATTTCAACTCATTACGTCACTGTTCGGACGTGATGGGGTCTTTTTGATACTGAAAGATGTGCTTTCTCTTTCCTCGGCTGAGAACAATAATTACGTTTGTTGACAAAGCCGTTTAGCCAAAGCACATCACTGCACTAGAGCCAAACACAACAAGAGGACTGGATGGCGCAGTTGGTTAAGTGCCTGCCCTCGGTTAGTGGGTTAGAATCCCAGTGAAAGCAAAGTTAATGCGCTTTTATCTGGTTTTCAAATCTGGTCCAGATGCCATTTGCCGTTGGGATCAAATTAACGGCACTATCATTGCAGTAGTCGATCGGTGGTTGTAGTCTGACTGGGTATCACAATGCACCAACATGGTCTAGGTGTGCTGGTGAACTCACTAGCAGGCCCCTTCCATATCCTATCCTTTCCTAAAACGAGAACCTTCGTTATATCGAGTGACCTTCGTTATTGAGTATCGTAGGGTGCAAGCCAATACCGCAAAACCCGCCGTAATGAGATCTAAGCGATGTCAATTCTTGAGAATGCCCCGGAATCGGCTGCTTTGGTTTGTTTATGAAAGACACTTGAGTGGAAGCTATATTCTCATCAATACCCAGGGAGCTTTTCAACATCAACACGGCAGATCAACCACATCCAACCGACAAAGTGAACTGCCGTCTGTTTGCAGATGATTAGCTGACTTAGGCCAGCTCGACGTCACAACAGATAGCCGCGCGAAGGGTCGAAAACCAAACAGCGAACAAATGTGACTACTATACTAAATGGGGTATTCGTATGAATGCTGGGAAATCGGTAGTTATGTGCAAAAGGAGGCCATCCAGAGGTGGCTCAGGATCAGCAGCCAAATGTCGAATCATAAAGATACACAAATATCGACAAATATCTTGGCGTTGTCTTCACGGAAAGGTTGAAGTTCAACAGTCATTCAAAATGATCCTTAAGAAAGCCAACCTAAACTTCCATCGCATCTATCCCTTGATGCGCAAGCAAAATGGATTGAGTCAGAGGACAAAAACTGCTGCTATAGAAGCAGCTTTTATGGCTGATCTTAACAAACGCCTTCCCAATACGGCACACCATCTCTAAGACTACATGACAAATCTGCCAATTTTCGAAAGAAAAATGCTGCGAATATGTACCGAACTCAGCTTCCACAGGGACCGTCAAATCCACCAAGACTTTACGACCAAGCACGCATCATCCCCCTGCTACAGTACATGGTGACACTGTTCAGAAAGCAGCTACTAAACATTAACAACCATCCTAACCAGGAAATCAGGAACCTGAGAAACACAGTCCCCGGACAACGCTACCTCAACGCGATAAATCTGCTAAACGAGCAGAACTTGCATGGAGCTGCATGGATTCTACCAGAGCAGCGATAGCTATCACCATCGAGGCTAAGTCGGCTACCACACCACCAACCCGTCCCAAAAGGACCACCATGGGCACACGGATTTGAACTGCCCGGTGTAAGCACCAGCCATTGTAGGACATAATACAAAATTAACCATAAACCGACGGTAACAATGTCTATCAGTTGGGCCCCTATTGTTGAGCCAACACCCTAACCTTTAGCTTTGTGAGTCTAGTCGTCATCTCAATTTTAAATACAATTTTCCATTTCAAATAAAATTTGAAATCGCTTAAGTCGCCCAAGAAGAAGGACAATTCAAACGTTTCGTTTTCTAAAAGAGCTTGGATTTCTGGGTGTGATTGGAATTTTCCTCCTTTACAGCGACCAGCCACTCAAATTGTTGCTTTATTGTAATTTTAACACTAAACGCGAACATATTAATCAACTCTTACTTCCATCAATAACAAAATTTGGGTTGCAAATTTATCCTACGTCGTTTGGCGTCACTCACAAAAATGCGAGCGACAAAACCTAGCTTTCTCAGGAAATGTGACTAACAATTAACAAGTGCAAGTGACAAGTGTCACATGAAGTGACTAAGAAAATACAAATTTCTCAGAGTGGCACATATAAAGGGTGATTTTTTAAAAGCTATAGAGAAGTTTTTCAAAAAAAAAAAAAAAAACACATAAAATTCAGAAAAATGCATGAAATCTTTATTTGAATCGTTTGAAGATTATTTGATGCAAATGTTGACCTTGACTGCGCCTCAAATGGTCCATCCGCTTAGTCCAATTTTGGCATACTCTTTCCAACATTTCGGCCGGTATCTCACGAAAAATAGTCTAAGGGCGTTAAATCGCACGATCTAGGCGGCCAATTAACCGGTCCCGAACGTGAAATAAAATGTTCACCGAACTCGCCTCTCAATAAGTCCATTGTTGAGCGTGCTGTGTGGCATGTGGCACCGTCTTGTTGAAACCAAATGTCAGCAAGTCAAGCTCTTGCAGTTTGGGCAAAAAAAAGTAAGATATCATCTCACGGTAGCGCTCACCATTTCACAGTTACGTTACGATTCGCATCATATTTGAAGAAGTACGGTCCAAAGATGCCACCAGCCCATAAACCGCACCAAACTGTGACTTTTTCTGGATGCATTGGTAGCTTCTGGCTGATATTCACTCCAAAATCGACAATTCTGCTTATTTACGTACCCATTGAGCCAAAAATGAGCTTCGTCGCTGAACACATGTGATGTCGCGATGAACTTTCTTAACAGAGCACGCATTTTGATAATACAATTCAATAATTTGCAAGTGTTGTTCGTTTGTAAGACGATTCATGGTTGAATTATAGACCAACCTGAAGACGTTTGACAGTGAAACAAAATACGAAACGAGCGTCAGCTGTTTAAACCAGTGTTGCCAAAAAGATGATAGCTAAAAAATCACTCTTTATTTGGGTGACACGACTAAGAGAATAAGATTGACAACATCCAACACTAGCAGAATCGATCGTGGATTTTTCCGGTGTGGAGCACGACATTAATCGGTCAGACACCCAGCCACACAGATGGGATAACCAGGAAAGCGACGCGTGGTCTAATGATTTGACGGAGCTTGGCAGGCAAATCCTAGGGACGCAGTCCGAGCATCCTAAGATGGATGTACATAGCTAGATGTTAGACCCACAATTACCTACGGGGCAATAGCATGGACTGAGAGAACAATCCTGATTGATGTGACTGCACTGATGTCGCCGCCAGCCCTCAGGGCGGGTGCATTGTGTCTTGGTTGACAGTTTGTGGTTTGGCATTGTCCCAAGTCATCGGACGCTGAAAGTTGACGCAGAAATCGGGCTCCGAACCCAGAAGTTCGGAACTTTTGTGATCACGTGGGGTTGTTGAAAGGTTTCCTACATGCGGCGATTGTTGAAGTTAATGCCTACAAATGGCTGAGGTCAGTTACTCACTGACTGCCTCGGTTTCTAATGCACTGCACACAGCCCATAAAGTCCGGAACAAAGTGAGTCATCACGTGTTTCGTAGGCGCACGAGTGTTGGCTGAACCCGTCGATCCCCCGAATGTAGACACAAAATGTTGAGTCGTCAACATTTTCGTCGACTGACATGTGAACTCTAGATCACCCATTTTGGCAACAAAGGACGATCTAATCAAATCAATTTTTTTCCTGATCACGTAGTTTCCCCTGCTTGTAGCCAGAATTATCCGTCCAGATCGTGGGATTCAGCACTTAAGGACTGTTTTTCGAAGCTTAAGTCTAATTCCAACAAGCCACGCATGCTTGTTCGACAGTTTATATTGGAGAATTCGCTGAAATTCAGGACTTCTTTCAGTAGCTGCTCCCCGAATGCTCTGCGTTCCTCGATGTTGTTTCTTCTCTTTATACTGTTCTCGATTTTGTTTAACGACGTTTACCTTAGTCTCGTTGAATGTTGAATGTCAAATCAGCTTAAGCCCGCTTTGACGTGACATTCGAGTCGAAAATTGCCAAGGCGCTGTTTGGCAGTGCAAGGGAATTTTCGGCAAGTCTTGGGGTCTATCACCACCGCTAAGTTGAGACCCCTCCCTTCTCTCCTATGCATCGGTCGTTTTGGTGGAATAAGCCTTCGCGTTAGCACTTGTCGGGGCCACCGTCCATCACAGGATCACGGGAAATGAGATAGCCGACTACCATGCTAGCCAAGGACCAGAGGAGAAACTCTCAGGACCAGAAACTGGGACTGCCGGGTGCCCTGGTTATGGCTTCCATTGATGACTGGGGCTCACGACAGCACAACCGTGGCGTTACTCTCCAGAATGTATGCTCCCTAACGTCTGTAAGAAACCCGCGGCATCTGTTGGCAGAGAAGACCACAGGATAACAAGGTATTCCAGCAAAAGTCGGTTGCTGCCTGGTGGTACAATGGATCGCTTGTGCTCTGAGTTTGAGTGCTCCAGTGTCCGACAGAAAAATAGTGCCTCGGAGTTGAGTTGTGAATGAGACCAGACCCCACAGGCCATCTCTTTTAACGGCCAGCATTACCTCGGAGGCTGTGGCCTTCCACTTCCGAATATATCTCGTCCACAGCCACCAACTACCTCGCCCCCTTAACCAGCTGCAACTCCTTCGAAAGTGCCAACAAGTTCCAATTTATAAATCAAATCCTGAACACCGCTCCCCCCCTCCGCACCACGAGCCCGATACAATTCCGATCCTTCTCGCTCCAGTCAATTATCTAAATGCGGCGAGCTTCTCCGGACATAACTTCAAATTAAATCTGTTAAACCAATTCACTTAGCCCAAGAACCACTCGGCGCTGAATTTAATTTCTCTAAGTAGCCGCCCACCTCCGGGCCCCGTTTGCCCAATTCGCCGCTGGAAAGGATGAGTACTGGTGGCGAGGTGGGCCTGCTGGGAGGGGATTCATGATCGCATCAATCAAGGCATATTTTATGGATGATTCAATTCAAATTTCCGTTCCACTTCCGCTCACTACCCCGTTCGATAGCAGCGTTCACAGGTGCCGGTGCTGTCCCCCGCTCAAGGACAACGTGCCTTGAGTCTGTGAAAATCTGCGACTATCCCTCGGCACTCGACCAGTCGACAGGGAGGTGCCAGTGCCCACGAGCAAGCCCTCACGACCCAGACGTTCGGTTAATATCCTCGAGCACTCATATAGCTATTAACTGGCACACTCGCACACACACTCAGTCACACATACGCAACGTCTAGGAATATTTAAAGATTATTTTTCGATTGATCCCCTTAATGGCCTGCCAGTCATGTGGCCCCAGACCACAGTGGCCACCACCGAGAATGGACACACTGAGCCGTAGCGAGGGGCACTAAGTGCAGCCATCCCAGCAGGGGCAAGGACTCGGCGAGGAAGGACGCACAGAAGGTCAAGGTACTAACACATCACTGAGCAGAGTGTGGAGTGTGGAGTGTAGAGAGTGGAGAGTCCATTAAATAGATTACCTACCTGAATGAATTTCGGAAAATTACACTCACTCAGGTACACACCAGCACACAGGACCGAAGAAAGGAGAAAGGACTTAGACCCAGAGAGAGAATGAGAGAGGGAGAGGGGCATCTGTGTCGAAGTGACTGTATTACTGGCAAGTCGTCAATCGGAAGCAATCGGGACCGAGGGTGGGACTCGCAGGTGAACTCGGCAGGGATAATAAAACCACCCCCCACGTCTATGGCCGGTTCACCGACTTGGCTGCGGCACTTTCACACAAGCGAGACAAGGTTTTGGCAGCCGGGGTGGCCTGCTCGGCCAGGAGCGCACGTTGCGATGCGAATATTGCAAAGTCGAAAATAGATACTCAATCGAAGTTATTAAAAATTTATTAAACCTCATCTCAGGTCTTGTGCTGTCTTTCGGTTGGTCTTTCTGCTGCGCAGCTTGCCGCCTCGCCTATGGACTCGGCGAAGGGGGCTGCACTGCCATCCGCCCTTCGGGGGGTTGTACGACATTCCGATGCAAGAAAATTGCATTTTTTCAATTCCAATTGAACCCTGGGTGAGGGATTGGGAATACCTTCGTGAGTGTGTTCATGTGAAGAGGGGATGGGTTGGAACGGGGACCACGTCTAGAAAGTGTTTAGAAGGAGGCGAGGAGGAGGATGAAAAGGCACCGCTTAACTCAACGTTGCTTCCTGTCTGGTGCTTCAGTGTAAGTGTTCCATTTTCAAGTCGTAACCGCTCGGAAACTGAATTGAGCGTCTTGAGCTTTTTGTTGTCTCCCATTCAAGACAGTGTCCGTTTCATCGTGTGATTTATACTCTGTCATTCCGTCGTTCATTGGCAACGGTCCGGGGTGTAGTGAGTCAGCAGAATCAACGTCATATTCAATAAAAGACATTTTGGGTGCCCTGAGAGAATCAACGTGTCATTGACCGTAATTAATTGAAGCTGATGTCATTTAAGCTCAGACCTTTCAGGGGTCACTAGTCTAATCAGCGAGTTGGACCTTAAATGGGAACTAGCTCGGTCTATGCTGAGACCCTTCAGTGATTACTAGTCTAACCAGCGAGTTGGACCTTAAATGGGAACTAGATCGGTCTAAGGGCAGACCTTTCAGGGGTCACTAGTCTAATCAGCGAGTTGGACCTGAAATGGGACCAAGCTCGGTACAGTCGGCCAAGACAAATGTTTTCAGTCCTTCCTTTTGATCTTGTACCGCTGCAGTCTGGCGGCCCTCAAGCCTCTCCGTCGCGGTCGCTTGTTTTCTGTTCAGAATGTTACAGGGCGCCCGTTTAGAAATTCTGCCCCGAGTTCATCCCAGCCAGTCGTGTGGAAAAGTATTCTGGAACAGAGCCGGGACAATGAAATCGACATAGCAACAGCCCTACGTGGCATCTCTGAGTGGTTGCAGCTAAAACTAGGCTCAGACACACACACGGGATAGAAGCTTCATGGATCCAGAAGAGGTAGAAACTACACATCACCTCCTCTGCGTGTGCAGTGCTCTGGCTAGTCGTAGGAAGACATACATAGGCCCTACTTTATCAGCAACCTTAACGACCTTAATGGCGACATTGTAGCTGCCAGTCAAGTATGTCTTGTCAGAACTTGCTTTGTCACAAGCGCCAACTCTTTCCATGTAAAGGAGTTAGTGAATCCGCGTGGTATCATGATCGGAAGACATTGTCCTAAGTGCGACTGCTGTCCGCAGCCAGTCGCTATAACCTAACCGAACCTAGGCCCAGGATCACCGCTGAATGTCGGGACGAAATTTGTGTGTTACAACCGCGAACTCTACGATCTGTACCTAGATGTGGATGTAGTCCAAAAGGCTCGGCTATATCGAGCACATGAACTCCAACTAAGATGGTCTTCGAATCTGAACCTCCTGGTTCGAGAAGGATTCACCGAATCTCGGGTACATTGACCAAGTCACTGCGAACACAAGACAGCATGGTCTTGACAACTAAAAGCAGCGCGCTCATGACGGAAGACTACTATTGCTCAGTCTCAGACCCCGCAGATGGGAGGTCTAATAAGTAAGTAAGTGAGGGGAAAATTCTGGAATGAGCAGGTACAACTTCAAAGTCTATCTCGCCTCCGCGTGAAACAGTACAAACAGAGCGAGTCTCTGTGGATCAATTCCCTAAGGTGGCTGGCTGGGTTATCTAGTGTTCATGGACAACTTGGCAAAAAAGTATTCGAGTTCAAACCTATGGAACAACGCAACAACTGGTGCACCTACTAGATATAATCAAAAACCGAGCGATAAAACTCATAGGAGATAACTTGTCGTCTCTTTTCGCATTTTATCGCTATTTTAACAAACGATGCTCAAGTGAGCTTGCCAACTGCATTCCTCCTCTCCATGAATTCACCCGCAATACCCCTCTGGCCAGGAATGCTCATCGGTTTACCCTTAAGCCTACTTTCGGACGCACAGTTAAATTTAGAGACTCGTTCATCAGCCGCACGACAGGAATATGGAATGCTCCTCCCAGCCCAATATTTCCCCCAGGATACAATCCGCAGATATTTAAAACCAATGTGCACAGGTACCTGCTCTCCCTTTCTCCCTCGGGCCTTGCTGTTTGTGTATTGACAAGCCCTTGCGCGCGCATATTATAAAAAAAAGACAGACGACACCGGCGACTTAAGTGGCGCACCCAAGTGGAGAACGGGGAACCGGAGATCGCGCTCTTTAGAAAGGCTCGTTGGGTGAGGCCCAGATCCACTCCGCGCTGTAGCGCCACACGCAGAAGAAGAAGAAGGTGGAAATGGTGCCGCAGCCATTCTTTCTTTAGAGCGTGCATTTCGATGACAAATAGGCCATAAGACATCGTGACAGGGCCTCGGATATTCTACATTTTTGCCTAGAATGCGCTCAGATGAACCGGTATATCGACCGTAATCTGCTTATTGTGTGCAAAACCTCCAACCTCGAACAGGATCACTATTTTCGTAGTAAATTTACAATTTTAAGACCTTCAGTGATTGTTAAAGGATTAGTATTACAAAATCGCAAACCTTAAACTAAGCATATACAGTCTCGGCTCAGAGATCGTCTGTAGTCTATGTATTGCGGTCGTGATGCAGTTGTGAATTGATGCTTACTTCTCCTAGTATTCCAGGCACTGTCGGCAAATTGTCTCGCAGCCCTCTACTCACGCCATTGCTGCAACTACACATTTCTTTCCAAATGCCGGAGTCACGCAAGATTGATGGCCATTCAGTTTCTGTAGACAACCTGTTTTCGGGTTACGGCTATAGCGCCTCACGCAGAAGGAGAAGAAGGTGGAAATACAAATTATTCCATCAAGTGCTGTGAGAAAAGACCTCGGCATTCGAGTTAGAGGTGCTAGATCAACATCGTGGGCAATGGGCTTCGACAAGGTTGCGTCTTGACACCTTTGCTTTTCATTGTACATATGCATATATGGACTGAATGCGTAGTAGAGGCGACGAATGTTTCCCATTGGGAGAGTTTTCGGTAAGTCTTCTTCTGTTTCCAGATGACTTATGTAGCTGCCCTCCCAGATGGGAACCCAGTGCGCGCTCCATAGGTTTGTGGTCGTATGTGCAGAGGCTGGGATGAGGGTTAACCTTAATGTCGATGTCCAAAAGGCCTGTTCAATGCAAAATCCCATTGAAGCAGGCGGAGAAGTTTAGGTTTCGTCTGAAGGTGTAGTAATGCTAAGCTTTCCTGTATCATTGGCCAGGCTGGGACAGCTTGGTGTCAAAAGCAAAGCCAAGCGGTTTTCAACTCAGTATTTCAGGGCCTAATGAACGGAAGTAACAAAATTGCAAACACAAGTTGCCGAGATGGGATGTTTTCATACACGGCAGTACTCGAGAAACTCAATGCTGAGCAGCTGCTTCGTCTAATGGAAAGAGCGGTGGTTTGGGTCACGTGTGTCCCCATCATCACGATTTACGAGGCGTGCCTTGAATGCGATTCCATCAGGTAGGCGACCGCTTGTCAGATGGCGGACGAGGTGGTTGGAGCAAGTCGCCTGGTGCGGCTTGATCATAACCAAATGATTACGATGGCGGAGGATCGACTGGCCTGGAGATCTTTCGTGTGTGCTTTGCCCCGCGAAGCCTTCAGTGATCATGTGGATGACTGAGGATGAAATTAGATGAGATGAGATGAGGCGCAGCAGGCACGATCTAAAACCTTCGACTTGGATAGACTGTAGACACATGGCATGTTAATCATGAGCTGCATGGTGCCTGTAGAACCAGCCATAACGGCAGCATCAAATGTTAGGGCTCTTATGCTCACACGTCGTTTACTAGTAATCCTAGTACGGAATTGGGATGCTCTCCTTGTGCGCCCTTTCGTTAGTGTCTCCTTCACGTATTGAGATCTGCAGGCTAGTTGCTGGCAAACCAGACGTCTGTGGTTTCTTCCAGCAGAGAGCACTTTCTTGGGGATTCTGGGTGATAAGGAAGCCGTGCAGGAAGGACAAAGGACCGCATTTACAAGCCAGGGGATCGATCCCTTCCTCTCCAGTCTCCATTTAAAACGGCATTCAAACTCGTTTTCAGACGTTGTTCTTCCGTCAAATGGCAACATAAGCTTAACCCACATAGATTGTCATTAGTCCTTGTCACTGCCGAACACACCAATTCGAAACGAAACAACACCCAGTATCGGCTCCTTCAAACAGATGCGAACCCCATTGACTCCACAACTTTGCATGACTTGTCACCATCAAGCGCTTGCTCGCTTCCTGAACGACTCCTCTGTGCCACTTTCCGCCCAGTAACCGTCCCCATCTGAGACCGACAAGTGTTTTGTTTCTGCAACTCCTTGGCAAGCCACAGACTCGCACCGACCATCGTCGATCAATGTCAGCAAAATGATTAATCCCCGTCGCAGAACAAAGGCATCCGCCTCGACGACAATTGACCACAATCGCCCTCGCAGCGATCGGCTTCTTTCTAATTACCCGCTCACGGATGCAAGCGGAATTTCAATTAATCACTCGATCACTCGACGAAAGTGTCGCCTCCCACACACGAATCTGTGAATCACTGCACGTGTGAACCGACCACCACCATCTCCGGCCATCCTTGGGCACATTTGAATTTCAAAACACCTCTTCCGCCGCCAAATGCCCGCCTCGATTCACACGTCTCCGTCGCCCTGCGTCTTAATTAAGTGCTAAGTGGAAACAGTTTTTTCCTCCTTCCCACGTCCTTTGCCAGCCGGCGGGCATTCCTGGCGACAAACATCGAATTAGCATGCGACGGGGTGCGCAGCGAGGGACGCAAACGAAACGAGGATTCCCTTGTCGGGATGTGTGTCCTACTCCGGTCATTTGTCATGCAGCCAACCTGAGCTGCATTCGTATGTGCAACAGTGAGCTCCTTGTGCTGCCGCCGCCGCCGTCACCACACGGTTCCCAGGCCAGATGCTCGTCGCTGGCGATGGTCCCGCGTCCCGGGCTGGGGTTAAGGAAATGAAAACACCAGCGGAGCCCTCTCCGGTGCCATCGAGTGCAGTGCAACAGCTGCTCTTAACGCCTCTGCCGGTGGTTGAACCGAGCGGCTGCACTCACCGCGCCTCCGCGGCTCCGACTCGCAAGCCCAACATCATAAGTCATGCTTGATGGAAGCCCACAACCGCCGGTGGTGCTATAATTTAGCTCCTTAATCGGTCACGTCGATTTCGGTTTGATTAATTGCCACGAGTCGTTGTCGCTTTTTTGTCGCCACTCGCTCGGTCTGCCGCGCGGTGGGCCCAGCTCCCCACCCCCTCTCTCCGGGCCGGCCCATAGGTGACTGGAAGGTTACATTAGTCATAGGCACTCCGTGGTGTGTTTGTGTGCAAAACCGGTACATCCCCGCGGTCGGGTGAGCGTTCGCTGATGAATTGAATTATTTTTTAATTTGAATCCGGATTCGATTTGGGGCATGCCACCATCTCCCATCTCCCGGCGCGGCACACATGTGTGCCGTGCGCTGTGCCACCGGTGGCACCCGCTTTATGGACGATTGACTTTGATTTGTTAGAGTGGCTCGCTGCCTGGTGGGGAGAACTGCTTCACGTCGGCCGCCCTAATGAGATCACGGTTGTTGTGTTTATGTTTCGTTGCCTTCTCGGTTTTTTCGTTTTTTCCTTCTTTTTTCTCTTGACGTGGATGTTGTCGGCCCTAGTGGGTGGCGGAGGGAGGGTGGTGCTGTGGCCCAGGCATGAATTGCCGATGTCAGCTCATCAGCTTGACACCAACGGCAGCTGGATCGGGCGGCACTGGGGTGGAGAAATAGCTTAACGGATCGTTTGTTGTTGCGAAAATTTGTTGACGTACATTTATTTAAAAATAAACTGCAAATTCCGTTATAAATGACGTTTTAGCTCTTTTTCATTCCTCGACTGACTAAAAATAGACGGGTTTTTTCTTGTGTTTTCTTTGTGTCGTTTTGGGTGAGTTCCATGGGATGTTAGAGGGAGAACGACTGGAATATCGAAATGGTGAGGCACCGCAGTTGGTCTTGAGTGGACGTGGGGACATAACCTCAAAGAAGTAAGTTGATTGTGTTGATTTGATGATCAGAGGGTTGATTTAAATTTTGTCAAAGAGAAAGGCAGGGTAGCTGAACGTAACCACGCAAAATGGTTTAGCTTCGTTTTTCAACGAACAGAAGCCTTCGGTCTGACTGGCAACATGCAGCAGTCACACTTAGAGCCCGGGTTAGTCCTAAACTCGACAAATGTCCTCATTTTGTGTACCTAAGTGATCAAAGACCGCCGAAAGCTGGACAACAAGCAAAACTGCTGATCTGATTCATGGTGCCGTCTGCGAGGTAGGCGAATGGAAGAAGCCAACTCGTCACGGCTCGCAGGAAATGACTGTCACGCGACAAAACCAACGTGGCCAGAGCTCAATTACGACAAAACAAAGAAGCTTCTGGCGTTGGATTTTAATTCCATCCGCGTACTGGTCGGAGTGATCAGAGGACACTGCCCCACCGGAAAAGCAGAATCCAGCGACCTCTGCCAGAATTGCGAGGAAGAGACTGAAACAGTCGAACATCAGCTTTGCCACTGCCCAGCTTCCCTGGCCCACAGATTCGTCACAGAGACTGCGGACTTAGCGAATGCGGATATATTGGATCTTCAAAGATTGGTCGCTAAGAGCACGGGGTGGTTCAAGCCATCACGCGACACAGGGTAGATTTTAATTAGAATGTGTTCTCCACAAGTGAAGGGATTCACAATGGGCCTTAAGGCCTCCGAGGGGAAGTGATGTTCAACCATCGCGCTCACCTTCTATAACCTAATTGCGGATGAAAGGCAGCTTGGACTTGATGAGTGGAAGCAGCGTGCCCAGGACCGTTAGCCAGGGAAGGCAGTAATTACTCAGGCTCGGACCCTACATGGTAGCCGGCCTGACAAGTAAGAAAGAAAGTTGATCAAAGTTAAAAGGAAGACAATGAAGAATGAGGTACGCAATTGCATTTAACTCATCTGGCACTTTCTCTATTTCACCACATATTCACCGACACGTCAGGCAGCGTAAAATCGCCGCAATACCTCAGTTGTGAATTGTCACAATGTGTGATCATCAATTTATCAGATCTCTGATTGGCGTTTACACATGCCACGAATCGCATTTATGCTGGCAAAAAAGTAGAAAGTCACGATATCGGGGTAGACGAAGTCCCTGATTGTGACCATGTATCCAACTCGTGCGTCGGTGCAATGTCCTCTTCTTCTTTATTTGGGGCTACAATGTGTGTTGACCCCAGCCGCGATCTCTGCCTAGCTGTCTCCAGTTCCTCACGCCAAGTTGGAAGGTGTGCCACCTCTCTCATCCTCTACTAAGTTGTCCCACGGTCCCTCGCTCTACATGGCCCAGCCAACCTAGGCGTTTCACCCGTGGACAAAGTACAACCGCGAAGATTCAAGGACTAAGCCTGATTCTCCGTGTGTGGCATTAGACCTTTTTCGACTCAAGGATTCATAGGACTATCAGACGCTGCCAGAAAGACAGACAAAACAGGGCGCACGCGGTAAATCTCTCACCAAAAGCCGACATCAATTCATCCACACTCAGCAGAGTGCTCAAATTGCTAATGTAGCTAACACCCACCAAAGAGCTGCTTACCACATAGAGTCCACCTAGGGACCATTTGTTGGTTGAGAATGAATGAGTGACAGCGATTCCTTTGATAACTGTTAGCAACTAAACAGATGCCACTCTAGCTTCGGCTTGAAGTCGAAATTCAGACTTTGCACAGTTGGGTCGAAACCCTCTACACACACCCTCGGTCCAAAGGTCTTTGATAACCACAATCACTTGACCAGTCTTCTGACAAACATGACTCAACCGCAACGTCACCGGGGTGACAGCATTTTAATTTATGTCCAGTCCCAAGGACACAATCGAAAAAAAAAAATGAGAACAATCCAAAACTATTGCCAAATTATTTTAGCATCATTAACGGTGAGAGAAACTGAGGGAAGAGGAAAATTCAAATAATGGACTGCGCGAGAGCGTCGACTCTCATTCACTTTTTTTCGGCGGTTTTTTCCCCCGTTTTTCGGTTCGAAACGAGTTTCGGGCTGAAGTCACCAGCAGAAGGGAAGTACGTTAAAGAATTTGAGGTAGACGCGACTTGATTTATACCTCAACCCGAAATGTCAAGTTTATTCACTTTTATTCCTTTTTTCGGGTTTCTTTTTGTTTCCTTTTCTCCCTCACTCTGTGCGTTTGTTGCGCTTTGGTACCACGTTCTCATTTGAATTTAATTTTTTCTCCCGCTTTTGGGAGGCCATTGTGTACGCGGAACGGATTGGCAGTGCCTCGGGTGTTCTGGTGCTCTGGTGTTCGGCCGTTCAACAGACGAATGACTGGCGGTGCCTCATGCATTATGTTGAAGGCACCTCTTCATGTTGGACGTGATTAACAATATCCACCCGCTCTGCTGGTGTCAAGTAAACGCCGGTAGTGTTGGTGGTGGTGGTGGGAGGGGGTGATACTACTACTCACCCGTAGGTACACCGTGGCGCAAGGAGGGGCTGTCTCCCTCCTCTACACCAAAACGGCAATTATTCCAACTATTTGCCATTTCGATTCTTATCTGGACGACGAGGAGGCTAATTTATTTTGAAATGTTAGATTGCCCCCAGGCACAAACACACACACAGACACACACCCACGCTCACACTGCCGTCCACAACGGACGGGGACGCAGAACCAAAAGGGCAGCAAATTAAGGTTGGCGTAGCGCACAGCTCACAGGAGTGGTGTAGAACAGGCGTTGCGTAGTTTTGTGAGGACAGATACCAGCCAACAGTCGGGTACAGCCGAACCGAGCACGGAACGACGACGACGATGACGCGAACAAGCGACGGATGGAAGGTTGACGGCGGTGGTGGTGGCAGGGCCAGCGCTAGCGCACAGATGTGGATGTGTGTTAATTAACCCGTTTGCATGTACTTTAATGGAATTTTTTACCTTTTAATGGCCCCGGCGGAGTGGGTACTGGGTATCTCTGTTTTGAAGTCATTAAGTTGAAAACGCTCGAACGAGCCAATGGCTTGGGGGCAGTAGACGTCGGTCGGTCGGTCGGGGCGTACAGCCAGAGAGCGCGCACTCTGGCACGAAATGCTCTGGGTAGGCGATGACCGAGTGGTGAGGGCGACACCGGGCGATGGTAAATCATTGCAGCGGCGGTGCTCTCGGCCGACGGATGGGGAGAAAGAAAACCGACTGTCCCCCCTTGATTTGATGATTAAGATAAGATGATCCTAATGAGTTCGGTTCATATGCAGTGGAACGAAAGCCGCAGAGAGTTAATCCAGATCTGGACAAAGGAATGCGCTCTAATTGGGGTCTCAGGTGGAGTTGTGTTTGCTTGGCGAGTCGATAGTCGTGCTCTGCGGGCCTGCCAGCAATCGCAAATGGGTTTGCACGAGTGTTGACTTGTCATCAGTCAGTCCTTGATTGTTGGCGTGTTTTTTTTTCTTCTGCCTTGATGGTGGGTGCTAACATCTGGACTGGACGGCGACTTCTTCTTTCTCAGGTGGTGTTGGAATATATTAGTGCAGGAAGCGCAGGACTCTTGCGGTCGGATTTAAGAGAGTCAGATGGAGTTGATGTGGTGGACGAGGAGAGGCGCGTTTTAAGTGTCAATACCCCATCTTAGATGAGATGGTGAAGGCAATGCCTGGACTGAGTTAATCTGGTGATGAAGGAAGCTCCTCACGGAAGCTCCTCAACAATTGGGAGTTCGGTACATTTGCCGGTCACTTTGCTTAGTCAGTAGCTTTGTTGGCCGTTCCCAATTGGCGATGAACGGTAAGGTTGGGAATGACTGGATGGCGCTGTCGATTAAGTGCCTACCCTTGGTTAGTGGGTTCGAATCCCAGTGAAAGCAAAGTTAATGCGCTTTTATCTGGTTTTCAAATCTGGACCAGTCACCATTTGCACCCTCACTGAAGTAGTCGATCGGTAGACTGTCTGTAGATATCAAAATTTACCAACATGATCCATTGTCCAGTCCACCTACCTACCTACGGTCAGAGGTTGTCACCCCAGAAGCCAGAAAAATCCATGGAATTGTATTGAACCATCCGCGAACAGGGCAATTTTTCGCGCGATGTCTGCCGCCCGCTGCTCACACTCGACCACAAGAGCAAGCGTCACCGCTTCAAAGGAGCGTTATCAAGCCGCAATCCGAAGATTTTACTTGCTCTCGTTGCCATTGGCGAGCCATCATAACGCACCAAAGACCAAAGAACAATGAGGACAGCAGGGTTCTCCAGCTGAATGTTCACCAAAAAAGGCCAAGGTTGGTTCTTCGGAAAACAATGCAATTTGTTTGGTGTTCAAGGCAGTGTCATTCACATCAACTACCTTAAAGAGGGTTAAACGATCACTAGGCAAGGTTAGTTTAGTTTGGGATGGCTGACTACTGAGTATGCCAGTTGTGTTACCACGCGGGTACACTTGATCCTATTCCGTAGAGAAACCAGTTCTCGTCCCCACCACCACTATTGAGACGTTTAAGTTTAAGTAGATTTCTAGACAGGCAGCCCTTAAACCCCTAAACAGCTTCACATTAAATTGCAGGGCTGTCTGACATCGTCACAAAACACCCAAAAAAACACGAGTACTCCCTTTATTGGGCCTCTCCTTCTTCATGGACTCTCTTTAACAGCAGCACTTAAGCAACTCGTCAAATACATGACCCTTCCAATTCTGGTACACTAAAGAGGGACTTGAACACTTCGAAAAATTCACGAGTGTCGATCCGGGAAGAATCAAGGATGTGCTAAATCTGAACAAGCAATGTGGTGCACAACTGTGGACAATCATAGGAAACCATGATACACCTTCTAGTCGAGTTCCAAATCTTACTTCAAGCAGTTATAAAATAATGCATCGAGCTCTCAAACAATGGGTTAAGGAAAATAAAACAGTTCAGTTTCCTGGGCGGCGCGTGAAACCATACATGCCGCGTCCATGCTGGTGTCCGACATTCAGTGGAATAAAGGCAAAAAAACGATGCACGAGTGCCTGCCTGATTGACTTGGAGAAAGCGTTCGACACCATTTGGCTGGAGGGCCTCTTCCTCAAGCTGGTCAGGCTCGGCATATGTAAACCATTGCTATACATGATCTATGACCTGATAACGGGTAGAAAGTTTGTCGTGCCGATGTAACTTCTAACACGGTCTTTGACATCGAAAATGATCTGCAACAGGGGACGGTTGGTTCGCCGATCTTGTCCACTACGGATCTTACAGGTTCCATGCCGTATTTTAATTGCGTACGCCGTCGATCTAGTAGCATACAAATATAAATATCATAATGCATGATCAACATATAATATTGGAAAGTCACCCCAGTGTCGGCCCATACCGACCCACAGTCACCCCAGTGTTGGTGGATAAATATCATAATGCAACGTGATTTCGAACAAATTCTGCGATTTTGCGACGACGGGAAGTTGGTTTTGTGTGAAGCTATCCTTTTCTGGACCCCGCTGTTCATGTCATCATGGGATGCGCGCATAAACTGGCGCAATTTCGCCATAGTTGACCCACAGGGACGTCCGTTAGATGTGAAAATTGTGGTAAGGCACCTTGGCATTTGGTTGGACCAATATCTGTATTTTGGCAAATATACAGATATTGCTCTGACAAAAGCTAAAACACCCTTTGCTGTGGCAAGGAGTTTGTCTTACAGCAGCCAACTTGAAGGTAATCTGCTACATGGCTCTCATACACCATAATTGGTACGGCAGTCCATTATGGTTCAACGTGAGTCCTTCCCAGATGGAAAAGATGAGGTTGTTCGAGCGGCAGTGTGATCTACATCCGGTACTATCCTAGTGAGGTCCTGTACAACGAGGCAAACGTGAACAGGATAGATCATTTTCTTATTAAGCTGACCAGAGGTACATTGCACGAGCTATGACTTCTTCCAGCAGTCTGATCTTTGGGGCTTACTACCCAATAGTATGTACCATGAAACGGTGCGCCTTAACGGCTTTATTCCTCCCGAAGCATTCCTTTATTTAGACACGATTGGCCTGATACAGGATAGTCCATGTCGTACGCCGAACAGTGGACAGGCGACTACAGTTCGAATCGGATGTAGCTCGCAACCAGGAGAGTCTTCTTTGGTTCACTTAAGCCAAAGAACGGCAATTTTACTGGTGGCTACACCAAAACCACACTCCGCCACCGCTGGCTTTTATAGGGAACCAGATAGTTGACCATGGTGGCCAGCTTACAAAAAACTAAAAAAATACCATCATCATCATCCTTTTCTGACCCGCATGCACCACTAAAGGGGTCGCGGGGTAAACCACGCACGAGAGATCTCCAGACAACTCGATCCTCCGCCATCGACTCTAACTCATCAGGAGTTCTGCCTAAGCGTGACCAGGCGAGTTTTTGGACTTGGCACATTCACCTCGTCCTGGGTCTGCCAAGCGGTCGCCTACATGATGGAATCGCATTCAACGCCCGCCAGAAGGCGTGCCCCGTGACCAAGCCACCGAAGCATAGCCCTCTCAGTTCGAAGAAGCACCTACTCAATGGTGAGTTCCTCGCACACTGCCGTGTTTCTCACCCTGTCCCGGCGAGTAATTCCCACAACAAGCTCGGCCTTCCTGGTTACAGATCCACCAAGCTCTTTCAAAATTGACCCAGCTTGACCAATCCCAGAGGAAAACTCAGCATTACTCCTTCCATTACCCCGAGATACTTAAACTTCTCCGCCTGCTTCAATGGGACTCCACTAGCCTCCACTAGAGTGCATTGAACAGGCGTTCTGGAGATGACCATAAACTCTACGGAAATAGTTAACTGAAATAGTTAACTGTCCGGGTCAACACAACCGGAAGAGGTTTGAGGCATGTAATGAGCAGGCTTCCTACTAGGGCACTATAGACTCAGGGATCACCTAGGGTAGGGTAGGGATGGTGGCTAACAGCGAAAACCAGCACACTTAGACCATGTTTGTCCATGGTAATACCCACAGTCAGACTACTACCACCGGTCGACCAGTCCAGTGATAGTGCCGCGAATTCGATCCCAATGGCAAATGGTAACTGGACCAAAATTGAAACCCAGATGAAAGCGTATTAACTTTGGTTTCACTGGGATTCGAACCGGGGACCCCACTAACCAAGGCCGGGCACTTAACCAACTGCGCCATCTCCAGCGAGCATCCAATGGAACTAGGAGTACCAGGAGGAGGTCTCTGCAGAGTCCGCGGAGAATCAGATGCTATTCCCGAACATATACTGGGATTTTGCGAGCCGCTAGCCCACAAAAGAAGAAGATATCTGGGCAAGCCCGTACTATCAGAGGAAGAATTGAAGTCAACAGAACCAGCTCCCATACTTAGATTCCTAAAGGAAACTGGCTTAGAGAGAACACTCTAGAATACATCTCTTCCACATTAGCGGAACAAGAGTCGATAACCCTGCATGGGAGGGGAGCTCTTAAGAAAGCGAAGGTGGGAAAAGGGGGCACAATAATAATACGACGCAGAGGAGGTACCCTCATGACCTGAACCTGTGTTGGGACTGACTGCGTCCTTGGCTAGGGCATCCATCGATGGTTAGACCTCTCGAGATCGCAACCGGTGATGGTATGACTCTGAGCTCCCAAACGTCTGTTAGAAATCATCGCCGTTGTGGTTATGTCTTGACAGAAATCAATGCCGACGAGACTTATCGGCGTACTAACCGGCCGCTACACCTTCGCTAAACGCCAAAATGGGTGATAAAACGCTCTGCCACGCCTCACATGTCCCTCGTTTGACTGTGCTTTCATGAGTGTGCCCCATAATGTCTCTTGATTAAATGCAAATGAATAAAGCCCCAACAGAGCTTCCAGTCCCTGCTAGACACCCGCTCTCTGATCGGATGTGTCTCTTCAAGTGCATGGCGCGTCTGACAAGACAAGTCCTTTATGCGATCCACCTGATTGCAACGGAGCCTATAATTTGAGTTCTCAACCACAAACTAGACCGCCGAGCGAAAAAACAAGCAAAACCCAACGTAGACTGCCAAAGAAGCATTTATCAGCGTCACCTATTTAATGGCTTCCCGATAGTTCAAGTTCCACCCGTGAGTCCATGGCTGACTAAGCGAATAATTGCCGAAGTGGTTGTCTGCCGCTCCGCCGAGGTGGAGGGCGGAAGTGCAGAGACGAGAAAAAAAACTAAACCAAGAGCCAAGAGGCAAAAGCCTCAAATGTGCATATCGCATGAAATGTAATGATAATGGTGTCGGCTTCAATGAAATGAAAACAGAAAAAGTATCCACCAAAGCGCAATCCAAAAGCGGATACACATCAGCCAGCAGAGGGTTGGTGTTGGAACGGGTGGTGGGGGAGGGTGGGGGGAGGCAGCCAAGCCAACAGCAGAGACAAAAAGGGGAGTACCTACCGTCGCCGATGTTCCACGGCCAGACACACCGCACAGCCGCATAACGTGAGCGCAGATGGTACCCAACCTCGAGCGCAAAACAACCACGACGATGACGACGACGACGACGACAACAACAACCGGCTACACTACGGGTACGACCCAAGCAATGAACACCTATAATTAGAGGAACCTTACCTTCACGTTAATTTCGTTCGGGGAACTCTAACCTTTGGGGCGGTCATCGCATACATCCATCCGGCTATGAATTATCCCAAAATGGGGCTATTAACTGGAAACCGAGCAGAGATCCGTTGCGGGTGTGTGTGGCTGGCTGCCTGTCGGAGAGTGTCGGAGGATATGTGGAGTGCACGGCACGGCCGCGGCGTGTCGGGCTTTATCGGAACTCGGAGCTCTGGCCTCGCCGACGTCGTGGTCGAATCGCCTCTACGACTGAGGGTCGTGTGTTTGTGTGTGTTTTTTCTGTTCGTTTGAATGGGGCCAACAGCGAGTCGGCCGTTAGGTGGATTGGTACCGATGGCAGTGGAATTGCACGCAGACTGTCTTTGGGGTGTCGGTCGATCGGGGGACGCGTTCGGAGCGCAATTAAGTTGAGCTCATGTTCATAGACGGTCAGAGTTGTGTGATGGAGTGCGGGAGAGAGGAGAGTGAGACAGAGACAGGGGGCCAAGATGGATGGGCAATGGAAGGCAAGGTGAGTCCGTGGTCGGCCATCGAATGATGGAAAATGTATTTTTAATACGATCAATCTGATTGCCGTGGACGGGATCAGTGAGTGTGAACCGAGGAGACCTAGGTGCTCGAGAGGTCCTTCTTGGGCGGCATTTGTCATTGCTTTTCGGAGAGACATCTTGTTCAGGATTTGAAGTCTGCTTAGATAGTAAATGTTTTGTAGTTGGTTCCGTAAGACACTTTCCAGGGGATACCCCACATGGATCCATGGAACCCTGCTGACGGTACCAACGTTTCCATGCGATATTTGCGTGTTTTGTGCATTTCTTTCAATCTGAATTGAAGAATTGAAGATAATGCGGAGTGTAGGCTAGGTTAGGTTAGACTGGCTGACTACCATAAGGGTGGCCACACTTGGGCCAAAAATAGGCCCGTTGTGTTGCCACAAGATCTAGCAGATCCTAATCCGCGAACCATTTGGAGCTCTCAATAAAGCGATGGAGCTGACTGATGCTAACATCGCTTAGACCTGTCAAGTCGTAGAAATGTGGGGCGTCCAACTAACTGAGTCTGCGAGATGAGAGGGCCTTGCAAAGAAGGTGTGAAAAAGTTTGTTCATCCTCTGCAGAAGTCGTTATAGGGGATACCCAGTCTTGAAACGTGAATTCCAGTGGCACGCCGGTTACAACGCCGATCAGAGTTCTGAGAGTCGGTCTGCTCATTCTGATCAAGTCGCGTGAGCGGTTTGGGTTGATGGTAGGCCATAATTGCTTTGTTATGAGGCATCCAGCGCCGGAAGACAAGCGTTTCAGGCTTTAGTAGTTGTTTTGTAGAAGTGATAGGCATGAGCGGCAGTTCCCCGTCCGGTAAGAGTGTGCAGGTGGTTCCCCCTTCCAGCGAGTTGGTCCGCTTCGCAACTCTCTGGGATATAACCGTCACCCACATAAGTTGGACGCTGAAATACTCGGCCATCTCGTCAGGATGGCGGTAATTAAGGGACGTCTTGGAGTAACGAGTAAAAGTGACTGCACTCAGAGATTTGGTCGCTGCCTGGCTGTCTGAACAGATGACAATATCTACACCTTCCACTGTTTCTTAGCCATAACAGAGCTTCCTTGATGGCTTAAGTCTCTGCCTGACAGACGCTACAGGGTGGTCGAAATGACAGTTCAAAATTCAAATCCTTAGAGCAGACCCCCAGCAGACTCCCAGACTCGTTCCATCTGTGAAAACCCGCAGAGGACCGTCCAGCGTCTGGTGTTCAGACTGGGGGGTATGCTGACTGAAAATTCGCAGAACAACGTTTGGGGGATATGCTGGCTGAGAAGTTCTTCTCGAAGATGAGCTTAGGTATCGTGAGGTCGGTGTTTCCTGGTAGGAATCCAAATTCATCAAGGATGGTAGAGCGTTCGGAGCTGAGCTCCGTCCACATACGCAACGATTTCAATCTAGTCGCCGTGCTGGCAGCGACCTGCCTGCCGAAGAGATCTATCGGCGGGAGGTTAAGGGGTGTACTTAGGGCTTGGCAGGGTCTGGTTTGCTATTTGCAGTAGGTGCCTTTGTCCAACGGATGCCACCAGATCGCGACGCCGTACAGTAGTATGGGTCTGACTGCCGATACAAATAACCAGTGAAACATTCGCGGCTGCTGTACACCCCATGTGTAGACTATTGCTTTTTTTACAACCATATAGAGCCTTTCAGGCATTTTGACGCTTTCCTGGATGTTGGGTCTCCAGCTTATCGCCGCGTCTAAAATGACGCCCAGGCACATGGCACTGAAGCTTGGTTCTAAGGCCACCCTCATAGTGGGGTGGTTGAAGGCAAGAATTGCATATTCCCTGGTAAACGAGACTAAATCTGTTATCTGCAGATTAACACTTAGGACGTACGCATTTTTCCTTTTTGTGTAGGGAGTGTAGTATTGACCGCACTGCGGTAGAGCACCTCCCACGCTCACTTCGATAAGGCATAACACTCATGACGAGCATCTTAGGTCTTACTCTTGGTGTTTGATGTGCATGTTAAATCTTGTCTCAGGGCACTTGTGGTCCTGATCATTGGCAAGTGCGGCCGTACGCAGTGAGTAGCTATTGTGCCCCATTTCTTGAATTTGATGATCTCTCTAGAAGGTGCTACGTACGATATGTCACGTGAACTTTATTAATAATTAATTCACTTGAACTAATTGTACAAAATATATTTGTTTATAATAGTGATCAGAAATCCTGTTGATTGTGTATGCGAATGGGATCACGGCTCGATCCGAAAAGAGTGGACATCGGGTCACGTGAAGTCTCAACTGACACTGACTTAGACACAAGTCAGGAGTGTGGTGAATTCTTGCACCTCCACGGATATGTTCGTGAATGGAGTTGATTGTATGTCACCACAAAGAAATGTCCTGTTGCTCGGTCCCTGTTTTTCTTTTTGGGTACTCTAAGTTTTCTTATGCGGGTACTCTAAGTTAATCTGTTTAGAATATAAATTTGCCTTTCGGTGTGGACTCCATTTTTTTTTTTTTTTTTATCTAGCCTTTATTGTTTTTTCAGAAAACTGTCAAGAAACTTGGTTAAACTTAACATCATATTGGGATTATAACTTAAGAGATGGCGCAACTTGTATTATTCCATTGGAACATGCGTTGGAAAGCTACTGTCAGTGTACGTCATTTCAGTATATGTCATTCATTTGAAGCGTTTTTTTCACTAAAATATGTCGAACTTTGTGCCTGACAAAGTGTTTTTGCGGGGAGTTCTTCTTCATTATTTTAATATAAAGAAAACTGCTGCCAAAAGTCGTCGTATTTTGGTGGAAGTGTATGGTGAACATGCGCTAGCTGAGCTGCTGATTTTGGCTTGGCCAACCAGCCAAATAAACGGCACAGCCGAATATCCATGGCGCGAAGGTAATGCTCTGTATTTGGTGGGATCAGAAGGGTGTGCTGTATTATGAGCTGCTCAAACCGGGTGAAACCATCAATGGACAACGCTACCGAACACAATTAATCCGTTTGAAGAGAGCAGTAGCCTGACAACGCTCGGCCCCACGTTGCTATTCCGGTTAAGAACTTTTGGAAAACAGTGGATGGGAAGTTTTACCGCACCCGCCTTATAACCCAGATCTTGCCCCTTCTGACTACCATTTGTTCCGGTCGATGCAGAACGCCCTCACTGAAATACGGCTCACCTCAGAGCAGAATATCAACAATTGGCTTGATTCATTCTAGGCTGCCAAGCCGGCGCAGTTCTTTTGGGAAGGGATCCACAAATTGCCAGAAAGTTGGGAAAGAGTCATAGCTTCAGATGGGCAATACTTTGAATAATACTGTTGTACAATTTTTTCTTAAATAAAAGTCCAAATTTTGAAAAAAAGTTATAGTTACCCAATAATTATTCTATGGCCAGACAGATGGTTACTAAGGCACTGACTGCCTAAATCTAATACCACCTGCGTAACCTTCATGACAAAGGTAGAAGCCTTTCCAAAATTCAAAGTAGTAAGTGACGGGCTTAAAATAAGTGCTGGCAGGTATTCAGCCCTTTTTTTAGTGTCGGTGCCCCCAGATGGTGTTGTGGGCGTTGGCTGAGCCTTTTGCAGTGCTCCACCAGTTTCTCTAAAGATTTCAGTACCGCCGGCTCATCTCCCGCGGAACATACTCTGCCCCCCATCTGCCATATTTATTTTTATTTGAATGTGCCTAGGTCCCTTGTGGCATACTCCGCAAAAAGAACATAATTAAAGTTCTTAATAATGAAAATGCAGGTTGGTTCCGAAATTACCTTAGCATTCCTACATGTCCATTCTTTGGCTGTCCCCTTCAGGATGTACGGCTCCTGAACAGCATTGCTTCAACAGCAGATGCCGCAATAGCATGATGGGTGTTCACGTGGGCCGCTTTGAAGATGGTCGGCTGGAGCATTGTGCTATTGCTCGTTCGAGGCAGATGCCCAAGGAGTAAACTCTCCTCTATCTCCATTTGCAAAACCGGGTTTTCATGTTCTCCTTCGGACAGTGAGCTTTCAGACAGAGAACTGTCCAGGATGTGGTTAAAGGGTTGAGTCAGTCAGGCTGTTGCTGCAGTCACAAATACCTCGCCCCTTCCACCTGTTCTTCACAATTTAATTCGTGGCCATTAGGATTGCATAGGTTTCCGCTTAGAAGCTCGACGAAAATTTATATGACGAGGTGTGCATTCTAATGATGTCAGTCTCCAAGAAGGCGTATGCCGTGAAGATTCCATTACAGATCTCTCCTGACTCAGATTCTGGCCAGAGCTAGTCCTGAGTGCAAGACAAGTTGACTGTCCTGACAGTCCTGGCGTCCGACGGCGTACATCCATAAGTTGCGTTCAAAGGAATTGCGATGCACGACCATTTTTTTGTCTTGAACGGAAAATGGCTTCGATAATGCTTTCCATAATATGGAGAGCAAGGGGAGCGTTTAGTATTTACGAGAAAGCTTATTCCACCAACCGATCGATGCATTGCTGAGAAGGGGCTTTATCTTGGCCGTACAGATCCAAAGGGACCTTTTTGCAAGTTCCCCTACACTGCCAGAGAACTGCAGCGCCTTGGCGATTTTCGAGTCAATGTGTTTTTCCTCAGGTCCCGATCAGCTTGAAACCCACACGTCGCCTTGAGAGTGCTTGCTTCAAGTTGTGCTCATAAAAGTACACTTTTCGGCGTGTCTTTGGTTTCGAGGCATCATTAGGTTTATTCGAACTTGGGCCTAGCATGTACAGCCGGCCCACGCACACCTGTCCTCTCACACCTGCAATTGGATGCATGCCGACTCTGTGCGATGAAGTTTGAGAGGCTCTGCTTGATTATTAAAACCAGGGTTTAGTAGAGAGAAGTGCTGCAGTGCACACGAGAGTTGTTGTTTGCGGAATCGAACCTAGACCTTGAGTTTGGAAGTCGACGCTGGACCAAGGCGCCTTCTCTAGTGACTCTTGTATGTCGTTTGGATGTTAGCCACTTCAGCCTAACCTTGGTCGTCAAAATCACCACAATCCACAGATCAAAGTCTTGAGACAATTCTCACTTGTCACTCGTCAGACCTGCAAGAGTCTGAGCCTGAGCTTCCTTCCATCATTGGCGTTCCTCGGCACGCTGTCTCCAATCACCAGCGAGACTTTCTAAGCCAACTCAAATCTCTCATCAAATTCTCAACATTCTAAGTTCTCCCCAGAAGGCACTGTGTGTGCGGGAACGGAGCTGCTTTTAGATGCACCAAAGGAAAGGAAACCAAGTCAATTCGAAGTCACTTTCACTTTCTGACAGTTAAAGGCCACCGACTTGAGGCCGACCAGATACATGAAAGAATGTCCCATTCGATTACCTTCGATCAGCAGAAAGGCGACGTTCGGGCAGCCATCGCTTTCCCCTTCCAAATTCCCCAAAATCGAATTCCAATCGAAATGTGAACCAAATTAACCCTGAATTCAGTCACCGTCACTAGCCGTTGATTGACACCTAAGTGCGACATCGTTGCGCCGCGCCGATTGACAAATCACCTCACACAGATCCCCCATCGCATGTCATCATCAATCGAATCGATTCGGTACGCTGTGCAAGGCTTGGGTGGCGTACGAGTATTGAACTCCGGTCCAACTCCGTCTTGACCGTCTCCGAAAGCGGCGCGCCGGTTCTGATTGTTATTCCGCACTGCTCCGCAGAAAAGAGATCTTAATCCAGTTATCTCAGCTCGATACTCATTTACATTACAAATTGCCAGATACATTCGTGCAATCCGCCGGCGCGGCGGTGTGCTGGTGGCGGTTTCGTCATTACGTATCCGAATTCCGTTTGGTACCAATTTTGGCGAAACCAGAACACACCGCTGCTGCTGGTGGCCATCCGAGCGGAGTGCTGACCAGCTGACAGAGGCGGATGCATGTCAGTTCAGTGGCATGGCTCGACCCGGAACGCCAGCCGCGGCTGGAGCTCGAGCTGAGGACAGTGTGCCGGAGTTAGAGTCGGCATCGGCGTCGGTGTCGGTGTTGGAGTCGGGGCCGGAGCCACCTGAAAGTGATTAATCTACTTCCATCCTCAAGTGGTGGTCACTCAAGCGGCGTCGCAGTTAATTTCCATTTTCTCCTCCGACGCAAATTAGCTTCTTCTCGCCATCCTCGTGGCGCATTCACGAACGTGTGTGGATGTATGCAAATCACCGCCGCGAAGATGGCAAACGAACGAATGAAAAAACACACAACGCATGGCGACGATGGTGTCTGGGGGTTTTGTGGGAACTGGAATCGTCGCCGGACGCGGCCAGCGCAGCACCGCCGCCGACGCCGCAGCGCCGATGAGTAGGAGAGAAAGTGTGCACAGCAAAGTGGACACCAGTCACGAGCGAAGGCTTTGATTCGAGAGTTAGAATGCGCCTCGGAACACTCATGCATCCGTGTGCATAGGTATGTGGCATTGTCATGCAAAATTTCACAATAGACACACGGATTGGATGCAAATATCCAGCCGAGGCTCTGGTAAGCGCGCAGCGAGTGGTGAAAGTAGAACAACAGCGGATACAGGCTGCGCGGCGCGATGCGGTGGCGGCGGCGCGGCGGCGCTTCTCTTTCTTGCGCCGACTTGCGGTGCCGACATTGCGGTCGTGCTTCAAGTTGCAGCATCAAATTGGGTCGTTTGGCGAGTTATGCGGCAGCGTTTCGATTTAGGGTTCAACAACACTTCAGCAATCTGCGATCGGTGGCGCATTTTGTGTTGCCATCATCTCTGGGTCACGGGCTTGGTTGGGTTATTTGTTTCAGTGCAACAACGCTTGTTGCAGTGACAAGACGTGTGATGTCTGATGTGCGATGCTGATTTTAATGGCTCGGGGGTTAAGAAGGGGTTAAGAGAGTGGCGAAATGACACCACTATCGCAGAGAAAGGTCGTGCGGAATTTGTCAAAAGCGTGAGTGTCATGCCTTGACAGTTCCCCAACTTCATCCACTTCTTGCTAGTCTACACAACTGTGAGCCAGAGCCACTTCTTACAAATGTTACGGCGGGCGTTTGAAAAGTCAACGACTTGTGGGGTTACCCGTTTACCTAGTAGGTATCTTTTTTTAGACGGCGCTGAACAAAATGCATCGAGTTTTATTTGCCGGAAAAAGGTGTTTTTTATGTGCAACATTTATTAACTCCCAGGTTTACCGACTCGTATGCCGTGACGGCAGGCGGCATGATGCTGTCACGCCATCGTGCAAGGAAGCCGAGGCGCAACGCAAAATATGAGCTTCAACCTTGTTTTATCTCAGTGAGTGTACAAACGTACGCCACATGGATGTAAACAACGGAACAACTTAGTGTCATCGTCACGTCAACAAGTTGTCATTGAGCAGTCGTTACATCTAAACTAGAAGTCTGTGTGTCGAATGGGTGGTTGTCGGGACATTGTCCCAGTAAGTTAATGGACATCAATGGTTGGTGACTTTCTTCGTTTCCCAATTGAAGAGACTTAACGGCGAAACGCTGCGAATAAGTCCAGAAGACGATGCAACTGCACTTAACGGCGTCGCTAACGAAGAGACCAACGAAAATGTCTTTCAAACCCTGAAGAGAAAAACTGGCCTGAGCTGTCACCGTATCAACTTGTGCTGATATTACAAAGCGTAATTCTTTCAATAAAGGACGTAAGTGACTAGCTCTCCTGTGGACAATCGAAGCACTTCGCTCATATGTTTCTTATCAGGATGGATCATTTGAAAGATGACGTATGACTCATTGTTGGGAGGATGCAGTCTAGATAGACATATTTTGCCGATAGGCATGATCACTCGCCATGACGAGGTAGCCTCGCTCATATGTTTCTTATCAGGATGGATCATTTGAAAGATGATGTATGACTCATTGTTGGGAGGTATTTTGCCGATAGTCGTGATCACTCGCCATGACGAGGTAGCCTGTCAGAAGTTCGATCCTAGTATGCGTAGTATACAGCGGGGATGCGAAGAAGTAGCCCGATAATTGAGTCAAGGATGGGGTCGTGCTCATACACGGTCATCTTGGAATAGCACAACGGGAAAGATTCCTGTGAACAAATGCTTGGACCTAAGATTTGAAATGTGGGGGGAGGCATGATATGACAAAAAGTGGTATAAATAAACTGAACTAGTAGCTCAACTACACGTGAACATGATACACATAATTGTTCGTCGGAGAGGCATGGATATTTAAAGTCAATTCCACACAATTTCAAAAGTTGTAGCAAACGCAAGACGTATTGAAAACTACAATCTTTGGAAGTCAAACAAAACCATACCCACTTCGCTGAACTGAATTTCCAAGGAGTTGTTCCTTCTACAAAAATCCAGTTTAGTTAAGAAGGCTTCAGATAATAGAATAAAATTCGTTTTTAAAATATTTTACATTTTTATACAAACTTGACATTTTGTGCGTGGTAAGTGTTCTCGAAAACTATTAATTCCTTTTATTTTTTTTTTGTGTATGATAGCAGATGTCAATTGGATGGCTTATACATTTTATGATGTTTTTTTTTGAATGTATACATTTTACAGATGATGTGTTATATATGTACAGTGCACTCTCGCAAAGTCGAACCCTCCCTAAGTCGAATTCTTCCCGAACTCGTCATATTTTAGCATTTCCCTCAAATTTCCATACAACAACAGTCCCTCTAGTCGAAACTCCCTCTAATTCGTACGCATTCTTTCGATGCATAGCCTCCTTTTTCGTCCCTTAAGTCGATTTTTTTGATAGTTTGGAATTGAGATATTTTTCACAATTCTTCAGAAATGAAGTACTATAGAGATGGCCACCTTATACCTCTCTCGCTCTATAAAATTATTAACAAAGTCGTTTTATGAAACCAAATTGACCAATCAGAGAACGGCATTCCTGGTATTTCGTGAATAACTGTCAAAAAGCCTCTCAAATTCGTCGATGGGCTAGGTGTGAAGTTGGCCCTCTCTGTAACACTTCATTTCTGCGTGTAACTATAGTACATGGCGTATGCCATCATCGTAAGTGCGTTGAGTTATCAACCTGCTCGTATCCAATACATTCCCTAACCTAAAACTATAAAACTTGTCTGCTTTCGCGACGGGACACTTTTTAAGCGATATTGTTTCAATATATGTGTGGTTTCGTTTATTTGATTTCTCTCACCTCACCTCCCTTGCCAACAACATTGCCAATTCCGTGACGAATTTTCTGGGTTTTTGTACAAAAAGAACCGCTTTCCTTCGGCCTTGTGTGGTTCGTTAAATTTAAAACAGTTTTTATTTCAAGGCAATTGAAAGCTATCTAGAAAAAAGATCTTGTTTTAGTGAAATTCCAGTTGGAATACGAAAATCAGTTGAAAACCAATGCTAGGCAGTTCAACATAGTTGATGCAGTTTTTGCTTGTGCAAGTTATTAATAAAATCAATTAAAAAAATTGTAACTTAAACGATACAGAACTATGGCAAGGTAAACCAAAAAAAAAAAAATAGTTTCTCTCTCTAACTGGATTTTTTCAGAAGTCTCTCTCACTAGAACAAATCAAGGTATCCCGTGAAAATTCAAATTAGGGACAATGCACTGTCCTCCAAAAAAGAAGGCGACGATCAGCAAGGAGTGTAAAAAACATATTTTCATTGAACCACTAAAACTCAAAGCAACTGCGAATAGATTTTTTGAAATTGACATTGTGGCAATCTATACATACGATACCGATACAAAAAACACGGCTAATGTGTGCAAAAACCCTAAATGTAGTGAAATTCATTTGTTCCATCACGCACACACATACGTTGACCGATTTTAACCAAACTGTACACGATCCATAAATAGACAAATACCAAAGATGTGTGAAAGTCTGGTTGAAATCGGTACATGCGTTAAGGCGTAAATCGACGACAAACATTTGAGGCACCATTTTTATACATACATTGGAAGAAAAATATCCACCATCTGTAGCTGAGAAATGCTTCCAATTCGCATCCTAGGAGAATGCGACGTTGTTCCGATGCATGATCAAATCTGCGATGCTCAAAAACATACCGTGCAGCAGCGTTGATTGCTTTTGTCAATTTTTGGGAAGAAGAATAGTCACAGTTTTGGAACATTTCGGATCCATATTTTAACATTGGCACTGTGAGTGCTCTGGCAAGTCTTAATTAATTACGTTGACAGGGAGAATATATTTGCTGATTGACAAGCATCTTAGGGATGCATGTACTTTGGACACTACGGTATCGGTCAGTCAACATTTTTCCAAGGTTTTTTTTTCACAAGCGACATATCCAATTGCGGCTAATTTAAGGTCTACTGGCGTGATATTGGATAAGAGAGACGGTTGTTTTGAGAATGAGATTGCTTTGGTTTTGTCTGGATTGCGCCTTAATGGATTTGGCAATAGAGCCCAAATCGTCGTTTATTTTAGCGACTGAGTCTTCTGTCATGCCAAGAGGAAAGTTAAAGTAGACTTAAACATGGAATTTACAAGAGCACAAAACCATTGGAAGGTCATTTATAAACATTAAAAATAATAGTGGACCGAGAATGGATCCTTGTGGAACACCACAGCGCACTTCACAAAAAAATGGCAGTTTTGAATTATGGAAAACAGCTTGGGCTCGGTTGGTCAGATACGAGAGGATTCATTTATAAGTGGGATTACAGAAGATGAATTGGGTGGATAGTGTATGACAAAGTATGGTTGGGTCAAAAGTATGGAGTCGAGTAAGGTTAGTACTGTCGTTTTGCCTTCCGTACCTAAAGCTGCCCTTTTCGATCAGCACAATATCACATTCTGGGATCATGGCATATCAGGTGGCGAGTGTTCCATAAACTGCAACAGGCCTCCTGGTTATCTTCTCTGGTCTCGTACATTAGAACCCACCAAGATCGCGACGATCATGTCCCCAGACAAAAAAATACATTATTTTTTACACCAGGAGAGCCCAACTGGTTGATTTGACTGGAAAACTCCGCGCATTCAAATCACCGACTCGCTTCCCTGCCGCTCGTGATAAACCATCGCAGCGGTGTAACGGTGATTGATGATTATCCATTTTATTTTCCTCCTTAATTGGCTCGTTAAAACCCGGTCGTTAAGGAACTTTCAAGGATATAAAACACTTTGCGTGTGTCTGAAGTCGATTGCTGACCTACTCTTCCGCCGTCGGCAACGAGTGGGTTGAACAACGCAACGCTTCGATGCGAAGTCACGCGATAATGTTATCAAACCGCCTTTTTTACCGCCTAATCATTCGTCTTTCCTCTGATTTATGAGACGCTGCCAATGGCCTTCTATTCGTTGGTGTGGGCCTTCACGCGGGGCGGCCTTGTGGAAGTCGCCATCGTTTTTGAGTTTTGGGAGACATAATGTGCTGCAAATTCGTGCAAACTTTTGCTAGTGATTGCGAAAGTCAGTTACAACTGATCTGGTCCTTGGCTTCTTAAGAGGAACCACAATGGAAACAATTCTTGGAAAGGGAGTGCTTTTACAGTCGTCTCCAACATGCGCACATTCCATGCGATTCTCAGAATCGATTGGCGCGTCAAACTATTCAACCACAAGTTCCGGTCCAAGGCTGTTCTAAGAAAACGTACCAGAAGATGAGCAATCCCATTGAGTACCCACTCCAGACCCACTGAGCCACCGACGGGCACACAAGCACGTCATAAACCTGGCCCCTAAATGGGCCCACGTGTAGCTATGCAAATAACCTACACAGAAGTTCACAACGGCCAGATGTATGCGTGCTCGAGTGCTTCTGAGAACCAGATTCCAGCAGCAAAACCACCGTAGCTGTTGACCTCCATGCATTACAAGAGAAATCGCCACTCCCAGCAACCTCTTAAGCCGTCAGTCCATACCCGCCAGCGCTTGTCAACCGCGACGCGCGATTAAATCAATCAAAAAACGTTCACGGCTCCAGCTGCCGGCTGAGGCAGCCTTGAGCCCGAGTAACTATCTGCATGCCTCGCGCAGTGTTTGGTCGTGTCAAACATTATGGAACGCTTAAGTCAATTCGTTGCTCTGAGACTATGCCACCTCCCGGCTGGTGCTACCTCTGGTGTGACATAATTACACGGAAGTGCGACACCGACTTGTGTTTGGCCGTCATCGTTGCCCGTGGCAGCGCATAGTGGCACCTGTTCCCAATGCCAAGTGGAAGATGAACCCCCACCACCTCGCATCATGTCCAGCGCTGCGGTGGTTGGCCCGTCCGCACAGGTTTCCATCTTCATTCCACCAAGACAGCCAGGAACTGAGTGCAAATCGAAATTAATTTTAATGAATGAAACAAAAGGGCCAACCAAGAGCCCCCCAGCCATCCGAGGGTACATTAATAAAAGATTACACAAGTGTGGTGTGCCCGCACCCCGAGTGGGGTGAACATGCTTTCGCAGAAGAAGACGAAATCGATTAGGGACGTCACGTCATCCACGATGAATGTAGTGGCTCGGGAATATAGTGGTTCCAGCGCCACACTGAGGTTGGTGTAAAGTCGACACGCATGCACATCTGGGGCAGCTCCCCCTCCCCACACACACACATACACCGACAGAGTCTAGAGAAAATCGTTTCCCTAATCCATTTGTGTAATTATTTCAAATTCTCCTTCTATCTCCGGTTTCATTTCATAGTCATTGAATTTGAAGCCAATTAAAAGTTAAGTCCTCTCCCCGTCTTGTGGTACCTTGGCGCTGTAGCTGCCGTGGCACCCTTACCCGGCAGGAGCTCGTTCGCTCGCTTGCTCGCTTGCTCACTGCCACCACGTTGGACTCTATTTCAATCTCCTCGCGTCGCGTCGTCGTTTGGAGACGATGAATCGGCCACCGCCATCAAACAGCCCTTACCCATGCTCATCCACCTGCCTGCACACACTGGCCCCGCAGACCATCGTCCTAACCTCGAACGAATAGACGAACACAACCGGGTTTCGGTATGTCTGTCCCTTGGTTCGCCTAGTTCCCTGGCGACAATAACGATGCGACTCTGCGACGTGCTGGTGGTGTTGGTGGTGCACTTTTCATTTTATTCCGCTGCGCGTTGTGCGTCCTTTTTCCCATTGTTAAATGTGCGGATTTTGCCATGAACTTCCCCGCCGCCGGTGCCTGATGAAGTTCCGTGTATCCACACACACACAGAGAGAGGCGTACAACTAGTCAGACAGGACCGACAGCTGACACAGATATTTGTGTGCAGACTAGAAGGAGGCCGCTGAAGTGGGGTGGAACTTTCAATTTTCGCACGATACCCAACGATTTCTTAATTGTTTTCTTCAATTCCATTCGTTTGTCCTTTTTGGTCTTGCTTTCCCTTTGTCTTGTTGATGTTCCATTTCTTCATTTCTCGCCGTGTCTCTCTCGCTCTCTCTCTCTCTCCCTCCTTCGTAGCTCATCACTAGGGGTGGACATGAAAGCTGACTAACTCATTCCGTGCACATTGCCAGCGGAATACCATTAAGCACGCCAAAATGAGGGGGAGGATGTTATGGAAAAATCCTCCGCAATTAAACAACTTTATCCTTCATTAGGAGTTCATACTCAGGAGGTGCTTATGCCGGGGGTGCGCGCCATGTGTGAGTGCTCGTAAATCTTGTGGTTTGTCTAATGATGGCATTGTACTCGAGACGAAAGTGTTGCCATTGTGCTCAATGGCGATGAATTGGAGTCCTCAGTCAAACACTCGTGTTCGTCCTCAGTGCTATGAGGCGTATTTTACTTTCTGGATAACAGTGCCCTTTGCCAAGCTCCCAGGGCTGTCAGATTTAGGGTGCCCAGATAAGAACGAAGGGAAAAGAAAGCGTCATAAAACAACAACCGCGTGAGACATAGAAATGGTTCTGGATTTATTTTGTGTTGACAGTCGTGGCATTATTTACGAAATACCCCATCACTCACATGGCCGCTTTCAGTACTGTCAGCGAAGTACTCGAAGGGACTGGGAACTCGCTCCTAATTATATGTGCTTCGGTTTTTAGGCAATAGATTCTCGCCTACTGGCCTGTACCTCGTCCAAAGTCGTTGCCTAGAAATTACACGGAAATGCGACACCGACTTAGATTTGACCGTCATCGTTGCTCTTGGCAGCGTATAGAGGCCCCTGTTCCCGATGCCAAGTAGGAGGATGTTAGGACTTGATGGTCGCATGTTCTCGGCGGTTATAGACTGCTAAGATGACAGAGTCGCTAAATTTCTCCTTCATCACTTCGAGCGGTGCCTTGCTTTCATGGCATGTAGCGCCGTCTTGTTGGAATCACAGCCCTGGGTTGTCGAGCGCTCTTCACAGAAAGTCTATCTTCGCCATATTCCTAAGACCATCGATAACGGTGCCTCGTAACCGACTTCAAAAGAAGGAGACATACACTAATCCTCACGACGTGGCACATGTCCTTTCGAGTCTACAATATCTTGGATATCGCCACCACCCAAGGCCGTCAGCACAGACCACCCAACAAATATTTCTGGTGCAAGACACCGCGCAAGGCGTTTTTGGTATCCGGCCACCCACCTCTGACCACTGACTCCTCGACAAACCCTAGAACTTCCTTGTTCAAACCTCGGTGTCACTACCACGCGAGTTGTAAATAATTCATTCATTTCACCCGATTTCACAAGATCCTCTCCCATCTCACAGCGGCATCAGCAACACTGCTCGCATCCACCCACACACACGGCCAGTGGTTATATCCCCAGCCGCACACTCGCTCCCGTTCGCACTGGCCTAAGGGGAGAATTACGACAGCATGCAGGCAATTACTACACAACAGACAATCAGTCACATGCGTTGCCCCAGCCCACGAGATGCCACGATGCGGGGCGATGCTGGTGCTGGCGCAAGCGGGTGGCTCTGAACGGTCCTTCTTGGCCGGGGTGGTACACGTCGACTCTACATCCAATCAGTCGCAACAAGAGCGGGCCAACACAGCCGAGGATGCGGCGAGGAGCACGACGATAGCGGGGGCACTGCTGAATGCGAGCCTGAATGGCACAAGAAACGAAAGGACACACAATTAAAATAAATTACCACAGGATTTGTATCATCCTCCCCCGCTTAGCCTCGACGCCGCCATTCACCGACTATCCGTTCGCAATTTTCTGCTTCCATGCGTTCTTCATTTTGCGCGCAAGTGTGTGTTGCCTGCGCGCCTGGGTGTGTGTAGGGCGAGCTTGTGTGCTGCCGCCGGAAATCATATGGTCGCTATCCCTGTGTGAGTGCCAGTGTTGGGACTCTCTTCGATTAGAAAAGAGTGCTGCGACGCTGTTGAAAGAGAACCAAGAGAGCCTTGGTAGACGTCCAAAGTCTCGACAGAAGGCAGCCAACAACAGCAATGCGACCATTGCCACCCTCCAACAATGTGCCGCCACTTCCACTGATGACGAGAAGGACGACGAAAGCGACGAGAACGACGAGAATGACGAGAACAACGAGAACAACGAGAACGACGAGGACGACGAGGACGACTAGGACGAGGACGACGACGTCGACTTCGACTACGACTACCACTCGGGCAGGGTTGCGGAGAGCACAAAAGCATGTTAATCAATTCACCCCCAGGTGAAATCTAAAACGTAATAATGGAATTAAATTCGTGTCTGTAGCATAATATGGCTGCACGAAAATTGGAAAAGGTGTGGAATGGCCAGGCGTTACACTAGCGCACCCATACACACCGCGCCGGGCCAGGCGGCCACCACCAGCAGCAGCCGTACGCCCGCACCGGCGGCAACAGCAACAGCAACGTCATGTGGGCCTCGTCGTGTAGCAGTCTTCTCCTCGTCGTCGGGTCGTTGGATCGATGTGCAAGGGACTCAAACAGGGGGGGCACGAGGGCAGTTGCCGGGATGGTGGTGGTGCTGCTGTCATCGTTGGTGGGGTCACTGGGCGTTAGTGGGTGGGAGAGGGGGACCTGTGTAGTGTTGGAAAGTTTTAATGGACGTTCACCACCCGAACGTATAGTTCTTGTTCGAGGGTTGTGAAGTTTTCCTGAGTATAATGATGGTGACGAGGATAGGTCGTCAGAGTCGGCGGCGGTGGTGTTGGGGCTCGATTGGGATCGGGTGGGGGTGAGTTTTAAGTTGCGGGAAGGTGGAAACGTGAAGTGAAATTGGGGATTGGAACACGATTTGGTTGTGGGTGCAATGTGGCTTTAGTCTAGTCAGGGCGTGCGTTAGCGGCGAGGGGATAGGGGCTTGAACTCTAGGTGAAATGAGGTTTTATGACCGACACCCGCCTAATGGTGTGCCCCGCACTGTTATGTGTAGGGCTTCACTTAGAGGAGATTCATTCGCTTTCTTCTCTTCACTCCCTCTCGATAACGTTGTCTTTGAACGGATTACGTGCTTGATGGCTGTGCTAAGTCTTCAAATTGGGGGTCTGAAGAAGAAAAGAAACAGATGTCATTGAGGCTTGGAAGGGGAAAGCTCAAGCTGAAGGTGAAGATGCATCGGGTTCAGTAAATGTAGGCTGAAGGTGCCTGATGAGTATTTTTACCTGTCCTTAGACCGGAGGTAGGGGTGAGAGATAACCCAAATCTTAAGGTTTAACGGGTGGAGCATCGATGATTAATTTGTTGAACTTGAGTGGTTTTGCCGACAGGGACAACTGAGACCTACGAAAAATTTGACAGGCTCAGCGATCAGGCACAATTCAGTGACCCACAAGATCCACTAGGATCCACAAGGATCCACGAGGGATCTCCTCCCCCATCGACTCTAACTCATTTATAAGCTATGTCCAAGTGCAACCAGGCGAGTTTCGGGACTTCTTGCAACCCATAACAAGCTGACCTGATGGAGTCGCTTTAGTGATGAGGCGAGGGGACATTCGTACCTTGTGACCAAACCGTCGAAGCAAAGCCCTTTCCATTCGAAGAAGCAGCTCAACATTGCTCAACATTGAGTTCCTCTCGTACTGTCGGGTATCTCGCCCTATCCCGGCGAGTAAGTTCCACAATAACACAGAACGTCTCATTTCAGCAGATTGTGGTCGCAATCCTATTCTTTCGGTAATGGGTTGGCACATGACAGCAGTTATAGAGACGAACTTTATAGGGTCATGTCTAGTTTTGCTATCCCTGCCAAACTTATATCATGCTTGATGATGGTGGGGAACGCTCGCTGCTCTATCAAAGTCGGTAACGGCTTCACCGAGAGCTTTGATGTCAGGAGAGGACTTAGACAAGGTGACGCACTCTCTCTCATGTGATGTCTATTTGATGTCAAAATCTTTCAAAAGTCAGAATTGACAGAACATAGCGGGCTGTCACTGCGTTGGCTAGTGTCGAAATGGAAGCTGTCAAAATGGGTTTAGCAGTAAATGAGGGCTAAGCCATGTATATGCTGTTAACAAGAAGGGCTACACAACATCGACGAACTGGACAGAACGTCACAATCGACAGCTCGAGGTAGTAAGGGTTTTTTTTACAACAACACCTCGGCAGAGATAAGAAGAACTCTTGCCAATCACTGTTTTTTAGGGCTGAGAAGGCAATTGGGTAGAAAGACACAATCCCGAATAACTAAGCAGACCCTATATAAGACCTTGATTATCACAAGTCTATTTTACGGCGCTGGAGCATGGACTCTGAAACGGATGAGTATATCCTTGGTCGGTTCGAGAGAAGAATTCTTCGGAAAATGTACGCTCTGGAGGAGGCGATTCAACGAAGAACGGGTTATCCAGCGACGTCTACGTAGCCAATAAACTGCGCATCAGTCGGTGAAGATGGCTAGGACATGCAGAGCTACCAATGCTCCGGCTCGCACAGTCTTCGAATCCAACACGGAAAACAGTAGAGGAAGACCTAGACTTAGGTTGAAGGGGACCTCAACCGTCGTGGAGTGTGCAACTGGAGGCAGCTAGCTAAGGACCGTGCTAGGTGGAGAGGCTTGTTAGTTGAGGCCCAGGTTCACCTCGAACTGAGGTGCGTACCACCCAAGTGAGTACGTAAGGTGGGCGTTCAAACGAATATTGAGTTGATAACCACTAGCTCGGCTTTGACATCAAGACCAGAACTCCTGATTACAGGCCTTACCAACTGTTTGAGAACATACCCAGCTTGGCCAACAAGCTGCCGCCGCATTGAACATGTCTACAAACGACCATAACCTCAGATTTAACCCAGCATTTTATTTTAATTTTCAGTTGGTACACTTAGACTCAGTCATCATTCTGCTACAAAAATTGGGCGTTTGTAATCCCATTCTGTGGAATTTTCAAGCAATTTTCAAAGCCTTTAAAATAAGCCCTTCTTGTGTGTACCACTGTGCTACGGACGTCCTCAACTACGTTGTGCCACAGGCTCGAAGTCGAACGGAGATAAAAGAATTGCATTTTTCTTCATCTACCTACAGTATGCCCTGGTATGCCCTGGCGATATGAACGAGGGAGTATTTAGGAGGCAACACTTAAGCTTTCATTGCCCGCTCTTGACCACGCTGTTACGGATTCAATGACTCTACGTGTTGTTCCTCAAATCACGTCACACAATTCTTTTAAACAACGTCATGACCCGCAATGGTCAGCAATGGCCATGTTTGGGAATAACGAAACGATTGCCTTCGATCTGCGTCACGACCCCACAACTTGATCGAATGTCTTTCATTCTCGAGGGAGGCACGTGAGTTGCGTGCGTTGTGTGTTAAATAGAGAAGTTATGTGACGTGATACATTGCTCTGCTCATGGTTTTCAGAGTTTGTTAAGTTCTTCGAACACAGTCCGAGTTCAGTCTAGCCGCCAATCCAATCTGGTAATCACAACCGCCTTCTCGTCTAACTATCCGGAATGGCGCCCAGCATGGTTTCTTTCGCTCGACATGACTTCAACATAGTACGACTTGAGTCTGCCGCAGATGACCAACCAACATAACCTTGAGTAGAAACGCGGACAAATTTTAGTTAAGCTATTGTCCACTGGTGGCGGCCGTGGCGTTGACCCCTAAGCACTTGAGCCTACGTTGCCTAGGTTCGATTCCCAGTACGAGCAAAATAAATTCCACGGCCCCTCGTCTTTCAAGTCACTGACAATGCTCAAAGAGTATAACTGTCTGGAAGAAAAACATCTCAAATTGGCCGTTCGGAGTCAGCATAGAACTGCAGGTCCCATACACGCGTGCTAGGAGACCAGTAGCACGCACAATTCTAGTGGCTGTTGAGCAGCTAGTCTTCTACCGGCTGTAGTGTCACCCATATTATTAGAAGCTTATTAGAACCAACTGAAGCTTAGCTTGTCGGGAAGAGACGCCAGGTCCTGGAGAAGGTGATGCAAGAAAGCTGTGGGATGCGTTTTGATTCCTCCTCGTCAAGGCAACTTCTAATGGGCTCCTCCAAGTGGCAGGAACATTAAAACACACCAACGGCATAGCTCTTGTTTGATCTTTTTAGCGGCAAAGGCTGTTGGAGTGCAATGGACACAGTCGTTACGTCTGAGTGCTCCAGAGAGTTTCATAACCTCTGACAAAAGAATCAAAGAAAAAAGGCAGTTGGTTGATCATTTTGGAGGACCGGCGCGTGCTGCCTTTCTGCCTTTTGTCATTAAAAGGCAGTTGGAAGTATCTGGTGGACGTCTGGCCCAGATCATATAGGAGAATCGGCGCGTGGTGCCTTTCAGCCTTTTATTATGAGTCAACTGCGTCGCCGACCTGAGAAATAGTATGTTGCAAGTGTGGAAGCTCATTCCTATTGGAAGGGGTCATGGTTGTTGTCTGGCACTTTACAGTTGCCTGGCTGTCTCCACACCCTGTGTACCGCACTCTTCCTCAGCAAATGACTCCCACCGAAGACCAAATCCTGCTCTGATCAAGAGAGGGAGTACTGTAGAGGGAGCACTGAAGGTACGACCAACTCTGGCGCCTTCTTGTCCCTGAACATCACATTCAGGCCAGTTCCTTAGTTAGACGTGACATAAGCGCGTTTCCTCACATGCTTAACCTACCTTAAGTCTGGCTCAAATTGGACCTTGTCAAGGCAGCCACCTTTATTCCAAGTTTCAATTCAGTAAAAAACACCTCCTCGACCTGCTCATGTCCCAGTGTACTGCCCGTGACTTTGAAGAAACTTTCAATTCATTTCAGTTTTATGTCGCGCCACCCGACACTGGTGACATCATGTGACAGAAGCCAACATTCCGATTCGTCACCACTTACCCAATGACTCACAGATGGCGGTGTCTCCTTGGCGACGGTCTGAGGCGGGAATGTCACTGCCAGTGGCAGTAAAACTTGAAGAGCAATCGGATTCACGTGCCGTAGCCACGACGCTCGTTTATTAATTCCGCGATAAATATCCAGCGCGGTCAAGGCCGCATTGTTTAGGTAAATTGCTTTCGACGTTCAACTAATTACCGTGATTCATAAAGCAACCTCTCTGGAACACCTCGCATCGTGCGGAGACCCCTGTTTTTTGAGGTCTCTCTGGAGGTGGCTTGCAGTGAAAGCTCAACAATCGCCCGCTTCGCGCAAATTAATATTTCCATGTCATGTGAGGCCACCCCTCGCTGGCGTGTGGTGTGGTAATAGAATCTGGCACGATGCCCAGTTCACTTGGCAGAGCATTATAGACGCTGCATGTGAACCGAAACTAACACACACACGCCACACGTACCAGCCAAGGATGATGCAAGGACGAGCACGAGAAGTTCAAGCAAAAAAGCAAAACAATGAGCGCCAGTCGAACGTGTAATTAAGGAGAACTTGTAAAAGTTATACCTGCATTGAGGGATATCCATGCGAAGCGATGCCAGTCTCGGAGAACCTCCTTGCCGTCACCGCCAGCTCGTGGCATGTGTGGCCGAAAGTGTCGTCCAAAGTGAAACTCACACTTGGAATTAATTTGCAACTTTTTCTGTGTGTGTCTCCATCCGGGTGTGTGAGTGAAGAAAGTTTGCGAGAGAAAGGACACAGCTCAGCACAAGGGGTAGCAACTTGTGAAATGAATTCAATTTAACACCTCAATGCTGGACACAACCGACATTTTTTGTTTTATTTATCGATTGCGGTTGTTTTCCCTTCAATTTGCATTCATTCGATTGTTTCATTGTGTGGTCGATGGTGGGGGCGGGTGGCAGCGTGTCTTGGAGGCAATGAGTGTCCGTCATAAAGGGGACTCATTTCTCCCACATCCATGGGGTCTTGGCTGAGTTTTTCACATGTCACATGTGACCCACTTAATCCGTCTGTTGGCACACGTGAGGTCTTTTGACTTGGACTACACGAGGGCAGTGTGAATTGGCACCGAACAGATGAAGACCGATGGTCAAGTTCGATGATGGAGGCGCCAACTGTCTGCACTGGGGGTGATTTCTGTTTCGTGTTACAATCTGCCGGCAGGTGGGTGGACACGGTCTCTTAAGTTGATTGGCAGATCAGTGAAATTTTTGAAAGGAATACGGTTTGCACCGGCCTTCGGTTCGATTTGCCAAGGTCAAGAGTGGAATCGCCAAGCTGTTCACTTCTGAAATTAACGATGACGATGGCATGGTCAAAGATAGCATGTTCATGTGGTCAAATTGTTGTCCAACGGAAGGAGATGTTGATGATTGTGAAATCCACCAGAGAGCCTATCAGCGACAATCTTAGGAATTCGTTTCTCCTTTGCCCTCACCCACCGCCAGACCCATTTTAGCCGGTTCCGTCTCAATGCACGATCTTCTCCCGGAGTCGTTGAATGGGCCACATGACAGTTGACATCTCTAAATCCTTTTGTGAATTTAAAGGTCTCGGTGGGTTCCTTTCCAACTTTAATGGAGCTGCGATAATTCTCCATTGTCATCCAACGCCACCTGACAAGTTTGGCAGGAATGTCAAAAAGTAGCCTTAGCGTTGTACACCTTGTCTCGATGCACCTGTTTTGCAGCCTTGAACAAAAATATCTGTGGTGGGTGTTTGAACGTACGAGGGGCGTTCAATATGTTCTCGGTATCGGGGTGAAGCTGTGGTTGTATATATAAATTGACTTATTTATCAAGTAATACTCTTATTTTAGTGCATTCATGTAAAATTTCATATAAACAGAATCATAATGGCAACTGAGACGATGATGGTGAAAATTGAGCATCGCGCTGTAATTAAATTTCTCACTAAGCAAGGAAAAAGTCAAAAAACTATTCACGAAGAGATGGTGGCTGTTTACCAGGGTTCGGCACCTTCATTGTCAACTGTGCAAAAGTGGTCAAGTGAGTTCAAGAGAGGCAGAGAGAGCATTGAAGACGAACCCCGCTCCGGCGCCCCGGCTACTGCTTGTACGGGAGAAAGCATCAAACTAGTTCTTGAGGATGCCCGAATAAAGGTGAAAACGATGGCAGAGATCACCAAGCTTTCAATTGGTACCATTCACATGACCATCATAACCTTTCAAAGGTCAGTGCAAGGTGGGTGCCACGAAAGCTCACAGCGCCTCAGAAAAAGTGAGAATCGCATGCTGTAGAGAGCCCTTGGAGATGCGTAGTGAGAACGCGGACGGTGTTATGGATCGAATTGTTACTGGTGTCGAAACATGGATCCACCACTGACCCTGAAAGCAAACAAGAGTCCATGCAGTGGCATAAAAAGAGAACAGACCCCCCGAAGAAGTTCAAAGTCACTCCGTCTGCCGGGAAGCTCATGGCCACAGTTTTTTGGGACTCAAAGGAAGACTTGCTCATTGAGTACAAAAAAAAAAAAGGTGAAACCATCGACGCCACATCCTACGCTTCCACTTTGCATAATTTGCGGGAGGAAATTAAAAAGAAAAGACGGGGTAACCTCGCAGCGGGTGTGATGCTTCTTCATGACAACGCTCCCGTTCACACGGCGCGAATTTCCAAGGCTGCTGCGCGAGATTGTGGTTTCGAAGAAATCCAACACCCACCCTATAGTCCAGACCTTAACCCTAGTGATTATTTTCTGTTTCCGGATTTGAAAAAATGTTTTCGTGGAAAAAGATTTTCGGATGATGAAGAACTCAAGTCGGCAATAAATGGGTATTTTGCAGAGAAAGAGGAAATTTATTTTTGTAACAAATGCATTGATGTTAGGGGCGATTATTTTGAAAAATTAAAACAATTTAAATGTGGATTCGCATTTTCCTTCATACCGAATATATTGAACGCCCCTCGTATGGCTCTAGTATCTACAGACGAGCGATGGTCGCTGAATCTACAGACCACCATTTTCGACTTCTGGTACAAAATATTCTGATACAAATCTTCATCGCTTGACATTTTCCAAAATAAAACTGCCTCATCGATTTACTCCTGTGTGGCACGCGTATAAACGCAAGAAAAACGGCCACGAATGGTTAAAAAAAAACAGTAACGAAATTCGAAAAAGCGTGGGAGTGAAAAAAAGTGTTAGAAAATTGTAATATCCCGATTTGGGCTTATGTATTATCCGGTAACGCACTCAAAAAAGCACAAGCTACTATTGATATTATTCTCAATTCAACTTAAACCAGGTTAACATCAACTGTAACTAATAAAGAAACATTTCGTTGAAGAAATGTACACTAATAAGGCGTCACTCTGCTGCTATGAATCAGATTCATATTAAAGAGAGGCTCTTGAAAATATATCGAAAACCAAAATGAAATTGCACTGAAATTGTACTGAATATTTTTTTTTTATGTTAAATAATTTCATTTTATTGAATATTTATTTAAAAAAAAATTATTTTATAACTCAGGAACGTTTCTAAAAATACTTAAGACATGGATATGTATCCCCAATTAATTTGTCAACTGTATTTATTTGTAAATTTTGAAAATAAATTTAAATTGTGACATACACAGCCATTCACAATCAGACTGGGAACAATTGATTTTAGTTTTGATTGAACGCTGTTGTAATTCCCCATCATAACTGAGCCGTTCACTCTGCAGTGAAACGAATTAAATTTCCGAAACCAATTTCTTTTTCATTAATCACTTTCGTAATTGCATGTAAGTCAAGAAGTCCCAATAATGTGACGTCCACAGCTAGGCGTAGAAACATATCTTTACACTTTGCGTCAAATATTCGTATAAAAATAGCTTGAATCTTATGCATTATGTGGTATGTATCTTCACCTACTACCAGAGAACGGTATTGGTTTAATTCTTGTATTCTCTGGTGCAGTAAAATTTTTATGAATTTTTGCGCTTTTTGACACATTTTCACTATTTTACATTTATATTGTTTTTTATCTACAACTCGCGGACCCTGAGCCTGCTTAGCTAGGCAGATCACATTAAATTAAGAATGAAAAAGACTTGTTTTACTGTCGGTTTTCCTATATTTATTTTGTATCTTCTTCTTGTTTATCTACTATCGCTGATTCCTTTCGCATGAATAGAACTAGACAGACTAGAACTAAACGAAGAAGCATGGATATTTAAAGTAAATTCCGCACAATTCCAACGGTTGTCATTGCGCCTTGTTTATTGTCATAGCAAACGCAAGTCGTATTGGAAAACAATAAAAAACGCCGAACACATTTCCAAGGGCCTGTTGCGTCCAAAAAATTAAATTTAGATAAGAAGCTTAAAATTCTTTCAATTAGTCAGTTTTGAGCAACTGTGAGACTTAAATGATCGGTTTTCAGCATAATTTCTACTTTTGCACTGATAGTCTCATATACGAGTATAAAGGGTGGTTTTTTAGCTATTATCTTTTTGGCAACACTGGTTTAAACAGCTGACGCACGTTTCGTGTTTTGTTTCACTGTCAAACATCTTCAGTTTGGTCTATAATTTAACCATGAATCGTCTTACAAACGAACAACGCTTGCAAATAATTGAATTATCAAAATGCGTGCTCTGTTAAGAAAGTTCATCGCGACATCACATGTGTTCAGCGACGAAGCTCATTTTTGGCTCAATGGGTACTTAAATAAGCAGAATTGTCGATTTTGGAGTGAATATCAGCCAGAAGCTACCAATGCATCCAGAAAAAGTCACAGTTTGGTGCGGTTTATGGGCTGGTGGCATCATTGGACCGTACTGTGAATGGTGAGCGCTACCGTGAGATGATATCCAACTTTTTTTTTGCCCAAACTGCAAGAGCTTGACTTGCTGACATGTGGTTTCAACAAGACGGTGGCACATGCGAACAGCACGCTCAACAATGGACTTATTGAGAGGCGAGTTCGGTGAACATTTTATTTCACGTTCGGGACCAATCAATTGGCCGCCTAGATCGTGCGATTTAACGCCTTTAGACTATTTTTTCTGGAGCCATGTTAAAGCTCATGTCTATACAGACAAGCCCGCTTCAATTGACGCATTGGAAGACAACATTGAAGCATTTATTCGTGAGATACCGGCCGAAAAATTTTTTCGGTTGCTTCCAGTTTCAATAATTTTCACTTTGACAGCGAATAGTGCATATAAAAACTTAAAAAGGCCAAACTCAAAGCCACATTTTTATATAAAATTTAAAACAGCGTCAATTTTAACTGATTTTTGTGCGGCCACTATCGCTTTCTTGTGAATTTCCCTGGAAGCATGTGAAGTGATGTGGTGATGCAATAAATGCATCGTTTACTATTTTTTGAATTTATCCTCTTCCAACCATGAAAATTGTTTCTTCTTATTTTTGGGGTTCTTTTACAGAACACGATGGACCAGATTGGAAAACGCATCATTTTCCCTTTTATACCGCTGAACTGACAATAGGGCACATTCAGCGAAATTCATAGACAGTTGCTATCTACTGCCAGCTACTGTTGATTTAACATTTATTTAAACAAATATTTTCCTTGATGCTTAATTTGTGTATGAAACCCCATAATGTCAGTTGTGTGCGCTATTGTTCTCTCACGAGTGGAGGGGCCTTCAGTTTCATGCCGATTCCGAGGCTAAATTTAGATAGGAAGCTTTTTCTTGAGAGTTATACTCTTTGAGCATTGTCAGTGACTCGAAGGAAGTGGAGCCGTGAAGTTCATTCTGCACGTAGTCACGTCAAGTCCTAGTGGTCGACGCACCAACTCACAACGCACCAACTCACAACGCACCAACGCACCAACATTGTCAGAAAGAGGTGGGGCCCTGAAATTCAATCTGCACGTAGTCACGTCAAGTGCTTAGTGGTCGACGCACCAACTCACAACGCCGCCGAATGTATACTTAATGCAAATGCGTATTTCTTGAGATAATGATATGAATTCACAAAAATTAAGGAGAACTCGAAAGCAGTGTTTTGTTAGCAATTTTTGTCCAGCAGGTTTAGCAGTTTATCGTCCTAGCTTTGGCTGATTTGAACAACTAACCTGGCAACGCTGTTGTAACTGCCCTGGCAGTACATTGACAACAGACGAACTTGTAAGTCGCCGATGCCACAATTTCCAATAAAAGGTGACCCTCTGTAAAGTGTACCTTACAGAGTGTCACCCTTCAAGCGATGATCGTTACTCCAATAGGGAGTGTCAGTACTTCTATGGGCAAGAAGTTCTAGATGGTCCAATGAGGGAGTAGAACCATCGAATGTCAACTGATCGAGTCTGTGGGAGTTTCCCATTTCATATACGAGCTTTGATGTCCAACCACTCTGCCAAGAAATACTTACTCGACAAGTGTATGCACAAGATGTCCAAAACCAATTTTGAGCTCGAATACGATAATGATCTCTAACTTCAGCAAAGAATGCGTAGAAAAATGTTGTAGCTAATGGCAATTGAGGAAAGCGCTTCAGAATTCGAAAATAGTTTAGTTTGAGCTTCCAAAGAGAACACTGATCTCTTGTCTCACTTGACAAGTAGATTGATCCCTTCCTACTAACGGCCGGACAGTAGTCGGAACCACAGTACATCGACCTCGGCCTGGCCTTCAAATCTCCTCAAAACACTGACACTTGAGTACGGTCCTCAGCCTACCCAGTCAGAGCCCACTTGTATCACGTTTCTACAGCGGCCACCGCATTCCTCTGGATAATCACCGAAATCCGATTGCACACACAGGCCCCCACCGTCGTCGACCCGCAGCTGTTCACTCCACACACGCGTTGCGCAGTCAAACCCAAATGAACTCAAAACCCATGCCCTGCCCAAGCTGGCCAATGCCATGTCCATTTCCTGTCGAAGGTAAATACGAATCACATTTGCCATCGACCAGCGCACAAAGATTGATGGCTCCCACTGGTAGCACCAACGACTCCAATGAAGCAACCCAGAGTGACCTCCAAGCCTGGCATTTCCCTTCGGAGGTGCCTGCGGTCAATCGGAGAAGAACTCACGAAGAACGGATCAAATTTCAATTAGCCGCTCGCCCCGGCGGCGGCGGAGGCCGCATCGCGCACCGCCTTGGCATTTCTTGAGAAGCGAGCATTAATTTAATTCGATTTACACCCGCTCCCCGGCACGGTCACAGTCGTGACCGGTGAGGGACCGGAGCGCTCGTTGGTGACGCTTCTGGGTCTGCCCGTCAAGAGCCATCAGCCGACCGCATGCGGTGCGCAATCGTGTGTGTTCCTAGAGCCGTTTATTGCTTTTTAATAATGGTGTTAGATACAATATCGCTGGATCTGATTCCGAAGATAAAGGCGACCCGGCCGGCCGATAGATGGATTGCTCTGCGTCGGGCATGTCTCCCCAGCAGATAAATCAACGCGTTTACGACCGACCGTCGGGAGGGGGCGGGTGCGCGGGACGCAGTCTCGACACGACTCGATTCGGACTCGGGCTTGGGCTGCTGTTAATTAGCGATAACTCTGTTCGTTAATTAGCACCTCTGAAGTGGACGGGCGGGCATTGTGGGGATTCGCCATAATTGGTGGGGCCCAGGGGCGTGAGTATGACTCTCACGAACGCCCACTACACGAACCCGAGTCTCACATCGCAGACGTCGCTACGTCGTTACGTCGTTAATTAGTCGTGAGACCTGAAGAGGTGAATTTGAATTTTTGATTGCTGAAGATCGGATGCGGCTGTGACTGAGGCGGTGGCTGCGGCAGCTTCGGAGCGGCATGGAGTGGTGTGGCTTTCTAAAATGGCAAGCGGAGGTGACTCATTATTTCCTTGTGCCTCGTCGTCGTCTGGGAACACCTGGCGGACGTCAAGGCAAGGCTCTAATGAATATTTGATGGCGGCCCAGCTGCTATCGGCGCATATTGATCGAGAAGAATTTCCAAATGAGAATCTCAATGAGCCATGGGCGATGCCATCTCTGGAGGCGTCCGATCTTATCGGGCCTTCTCTACTTTCGGAGATGGGTGGGTAATATTTCACAAACTGATTTTCGTTTTGGTCTTGGGCCTGGAATGTGATTTTCTGCGGTAAGCTGCTGGTGCGTGATGAGAGGTCAGCCTCTGCTGCCATGAGTGGTGATTGACTGAAATTCCAGTGAAACCTTGTGAAACGCACTGACCAACCGGTGAGTTGGCGAATGCGAGGCGTGGTCTCGAAAGTGCCTATGGGTCGTAGGCTTGTGATGCTCGGTTGGAGATTGGCGTGAGCATTCACTTATGTTGCCCAGGGGTGCGATATTGTAGATTGTTGTAAAAGGGCTTCCTGCCCATGAATAAGAAAAGCTCCTCGAGAGCCTGTCCACCATTGATGAGCGAATATAGCCTCTTGTCTTTTGGTGGTGCTAGACTTCGGGGTGCACTTCGACCTCAACCAACAAGTCCGAGCTCTGCCTAGCTGCCTCACTTTACGCATACCAGTTGGCCATAGACCGGGCGTCCTCTGTCGCGCTATCCCGAAGGCCCGGAGTTGAAGACTCTTTTGGCGGGAGCTAGCTAGATCATGTGGCTGGGCAGCCTGTGCAGTTTGAAACCTCTTCTCTAGATGCCATCAACGTGATCAGGGCCAATTTATTTCGAACAAATGCCTCATGGACTTGAGACAGTGACTTGCCAAACGATACAGAAACTCCACACATCGGCCACGATTGCCTCCGAGCATATCTTGCAGATTAGCCGCTACAAGCGCCCAGCCTGATCATCTCCAGCTGCTTTTATGATTGTTACTGATCAGCCCGCCGAAGTGGCAGCTTTGTAAGACTGACTGCAGCCACTGCATTGTTATTTTGACCATGTCTAGATTGTGACATAGAATCCTCCTTCTCCTTCTTTTAAATTGAGTCGAACATTCAGCCACGCAGCGGCATTTGTATTTTCATCGTAGTCTGAAGCATTAAATCCTGCAAACTTTCAGCATCGACAGTTGAATACCAGCCGCTTTAAAACCGCAGCGAGCCAAAGAAGCTGTGGACTAAACAAAGCTGACCTATGTGGAGTATCAATAGGACACGGAGCATGTATTTACCACCTTTATAAAAATGGTCCATATCGGTACAGAAAGTAGTAGGCACTGTCGTCAGGCGAATGAAACAATAGGGCACATACTAATTGACTGCCCGCGACGTGACCGAGAAAGGTTCAAATTTAGACTTCCAAGCAATCCCAGCTAGAAGTGTTGTCTTATTTCCGAAGGCAGGACTTAAATCCGAGACCAAAAGAAGGGGCTACAACAGATCTTTATGGTCGCCGTACTTGTGCTTTGCTTTGACACATCCTGAGTTCTTCAATTTTAAAATGTCCTTTTTAGGAGATCATATTGTCGCCGAATGAAACAATAGGGCACATACTAATTGACTGCCCGCGACGTGACCGAGAAAGGTTCAAATTTAGACTTCCAAGCAATCCCAGCTAGAAGTGTTGTCTTATTTCCGAAGGCAGGACTTAAATCCGAGACCAAAAGAAGGGGCTACAACAGATCTTTATGGTCGCCGTACTTGTGCTTTGCTTTGACACATCCTGAGTTCTTCAATTTTAAAATGTCCTTTTTAGGAGATCATATTGTCGTCCTTGCCAACTGTAGGGGCGGGGTCGTAAGACAGTTTGATGTTCCGGACTGTACCCTTGTTGCGGAATCTTATGAGATGTTCGCTACAACAAGCTATTGTAACTGCTCTCTCTCTACCTCTATCTCTCTATTTCTCTCTCTTTCTCCATCTCGATCTCTATCTCTATCTCTATCTCTATCTCTATCTCTATCTCTATCTCTATCTCTATCTCTATCTCTATCTCTATCTCTATCTCTATCTCTATCTCTATCTCTATCTCTATCTCTATCTCTATCTCTATCTCTATCTCTATCTCTATCTCTATCTCTCTCTCTCTCTCTGTCTCTCTCTCTCTCTCTCTCTCACTCTCTGTCTCTCTGTTTTTCACCCTGTCCGGCCCATCCCGCCGCACTTCCTGGATTGCGTTGATGTCTGCTTGGTAGCAGTCCATGGCATTCGCGTATTCTTCGGCTGTAAGTTGTCAGTTTAGGGACCGCACATTCCACGTGCAGAACTAAAAATCGTCGACCTTCGTTTGCTGCTGGGTCAACACCAATCCTGATCTTATCCAAGGATGTTGGTTGTCTTTGAACGGGCCCGGATGCTTGGTGTCGGTAACCTGCCTGAGCCTATGAGCGCGGTCGTTCATCTTAAGAGTATAGGGCTCGTCCACCGCCAACTTTATTCCATTTTCCACATCTGGACTTAGTAGAAACCCCTGGAAATGTGGACAAGTTCGCTCCCCGATTTCTGATGTGCCACACTGTGTGCGTTAAATGAAAATGTTCTCATTTTTAGTGTCACTGTTAGTGGCTGCCTGTGACCAGGTTTTTTTTAGTAGGTTAAGTGCCTGCCTGTGGTAAGTGGAGTCCCTGGTTCGAATCCCAGTGAAAGGGAAGTTAATACGTTTTTTTTTTCTGCTTTTCAAATCTGGTCCAGTCACAATACACAGTTGGAATCAAATTAACGCCACCACCACTGGAGTGGTTAATCAGTGCTAGTAGTCTGACTGCGGGTACCCCAATGGAACAGCATGGCCTAAGGCTGCTGGTGAACCCCCTACATGCCTAGTGTTACTGTTCCGCGATGTGTGATGTTTGCGCAAAAGTGTGAGACGTGTGTGGCGGAAAGCGACACCGACGCGGCGTACTCACCAAAGTGCAGCCTTAGACCTGTGCTCTGAGTATGTCTGAGTAGCTCCAAACGAAGCGGGCATCAGACACCTCTACTTGAAGCTGTGGATACAGTCGTCATCGGCAGATCCGGCTTGAAGCAGACCCACTGTTCCTCTTCCCTCATGTGCATTTGCTTCTTCGATTGAAGGCTTCCTCACGTGGAATGCCGACGGTGACGATGAGATGAGATGATGAGATGATGAGATTCTTGTCAGTTGCTGTTCACCATGTGACATGTCTACATCCACAACTCCCCTTGCCACAGGTCATAGATTAAAAATGCCTAGTCCACACCAAGCTCAGCATTCCGCTTTCTCTCCACATTCAAGGTCATATCCACGCGACTGCATGCGCCATAATTTACATCCTCTTGCTTTCACAGTTCGCCTGTTTTTTTCTCGTCCGCCCTCCACCACCAGCAAGTCCCTGCACGCCATCCGTTCGTTTGAGACAATCATTCACAGCGGCAGCGAAGGCCATACCGGAAACTGGCAAGAAATTTATTGACTGCCGCCCGTGTCGTGGCCCATTTTTCGCCTCAACTAATGGAAGAATAATCCACCAGTGCGTTGGAATCCGATGCCAAAGCGCCACTCAATCTCGTGGAACAATCGACACAGTCTACATTGGCTGCCCTTCTCGCCGCCGTCGTCGGCGGTCGTTCTTTAGGCCCGGCCCGTCGAGCATGCAAAACACGGCACAATTTGCAATTAAATAATTTTCCAGTGGCATTGGCTTGAATCCGGTCGATTGTTTGCCGCATCCGCCTTTTGCTCTGTACGCCGCTATCGCAGCAATAAATTACCCGTCAGCGAATTGCAGCGAAAATCTAACAATAGATATTTAGATATTCCTCGTATCTCTCGACCAGCAATTATGTTGTGTTGCCAAACTATCCGTGCGTGTGTGTGTCTGTTTGCACTGCAAAATGGTGAGGTCGAGGGAGACGACTGTACCACCAGACCCAGCCAGTGAATCGACAACGGCAACGACTAAGGATGTCTGCTTCGGTGGTTTTCTATGTGTGGGCCTTTTTGTGCAAAAAAAAAAATGAATACACTGTCCGTTGCTGTTGTCGCTGTTGCCGCCACCGTTACGAACCCTTTTCTTCATTCGTTTTTTGTTCCTGTCTTTTTATTCGCAAAATCAACCGACCTACTGCTGCTGCCACTGCTATCGCCATCGCCATCATCGTCGTGGTCGTAATCATCAGAGGAAGAAGCAGCAGCACCAGCAGGAGCTTCATGATCACCATCAGCAGTGAATGGCATCCATTCACATCTCTCCACTTCGTGCACACATCATATAACATTTGCGGATCATAAATTTTCTCTTGTGGAAATCATTTGCACTTTTCTTTCATTTTTTTTTTTTTTTTGTTTTGTTTTCTTTTTACAGTCCCACCCTTGCTCATTGCCTCACCGCAGGGCAGCGACCACTTTTCTGTGGCTCCGTGGAGGCGTTCGGTTCGCGTCTGGGATGCTTTCTTATCGCCTGTGTGATTATTGGGACGATAATTGTCATGAATACGAATGTATTGACGTTATCGTTAGGCGAGAGAGGGCGACGATGACGCGTCAAGTGTGAATGGCTGGCCAGGGGGTGGCTGTTCTTGGGGAAGCTGGATGCTGCATGAGGAAACATGGAAAATAGTCAAATTTTGCACGCCAAATAAACTGTAACGGCGGCGAGGACGGCGATGTGACGATGTTCCTTAGACACACTTGTGCGTCGCGTCGAGAGGAATCCTTTCGTGCGTTCAGCGCGTAAAAACTTACGATTCTCTGTTCGGTGCTTTGCTCATGACTGTGATCGGATGGTTACTCATATCCTGCATGGAATGGGGTAGCTATGTTGAACGAGTTTTGCAAGTTTTCTTTTCGGTTACGATTGGAAATTGTTTGCCAGGGAGGCTCTTGTTGAGTTTGAGGCACTTTTGAACTGTGGTCGGACAATGGTCTGGCTGGAGAGCGAGGGGGGAAGGAGATGCGCCATGATGGGGTTTCCAACCGAACACATGACTCTGAACCGTGTCAAAATAAATCAATGTCACGAAAATGAGTCACAACTTATTGCGATGGTTCACCACAACCGGCGCACACTTGTTCAAGTGACTCCCAGAACACTATGAGTGGCGCTAGAATCCGACGTGGCCTTAATTTCTGTAGTAGCCGTTTGTACAGCCTCGAGTTAGTAGCGGTGTTGTTCACTCACTAGTGAACACAAGGAAGCGTGGAACTTTGGAGAAGAACAACAAACGTTTAAGTGGGACGACGCACTGGGACATACCCGGTCTACAGCTTGGAAGGGAACTAAACTTTTTCATCAGCTAACTTCTACAGTTCTAGAAAATGGCGACGAAGTTGTATCCAGCGAAAATATGAGCCCACGGGGCACACGTACATTTCCTCTGAATATTTTGAGTCTGATCTAATTTGGGACAGTTTTCGTAGAGAATGGCAACACTCTAGAATACCATTGTTTCTTCACATGCAGAAATCCATTACAAACCCATTTAAGGAAGAGATGGGCTTGATTAGAAAGATTGAATAGAACCGTACACTAAGAGAAGACCGTTCCAGAAGACTTCCTTTATACCTTTCTTAAGATCTTCTGACTCTGAACCAGCATCTACTTTAGAGAAAGCAAATAGTTCAGCTGAGACCATTGCTTCAAACCACCGCCATTCAAGTGATATCATATTTGGTCGATGACACAATCCGTAATATTAACAATCTTGCCACTCCTCAAATCAACGCCTAAGTTACCTTGGATGATGTTAAACACATTCTAGGCGCTCTTAAGACCAGAAAGACCACTGGATTTGACATGGTTAGAAACAAGCTCCTTTCGAGGTGCTTGGAAGGGCGCGTAAATGCTCCCTTTTGTCCCAAGAGCTATCCTATAAGTCCTATAAGCCTGTCACGTGCAATAAGCAAATGCTCTGAGAAAGCTGTCAACATTAAGTTAATGCACCTGTTGAAGAGCTTAACATCTTCCCAGCACAACAATTCGGGTTTCGTCCTGGTCACAGGACATCTCATCGAATCAAAAACCACTTGCTTAATTCATTCTCTTTAGGTCAAGGTGCTGGTATGGTATTTTTTGATGTGGAAAAGGCATTCGACACTGTTTGGCATAATTCATAAACATTCCCAATTTTGTTTTGTGTTGGTTTTGTACCTGACCAAAATAGTCAAATCCTTTCTAACAGACAGACGTTTGAAAGTGCTTGTAAGCGGTTCCTCTTCCTGCAGGTGTACCACAAGGTTCTGTTTTAGCACCAATCCCCCATAATCCTGATTTCCCCTCCTGTCCTGGATGTCACTCAGCAATGTTTTCGGATGATGCGTGCATCTGTTCATCGGATTCGACCGGTTTACTCATCTAACTCAACATCTTACTCGTAAATGGAAAATCAATATTAATGCTCAAACAACTCAAGCTACCTTTTTTTATCTTGGTACCTTCGAAAGAAAAATTCTGCGACGGATTTGTCGCTAATGGAGGAGAGGACACAACCACGAACTCTGAGGGCAAACATCCGTCGAGTGCAGTCGGCTCGGCCACATCAAGCGAATGGATACCAACGCTTCAGCTATGAGGGTCCCCAATCCGAGCCTCCTGGTTCGAGAAGTAAAGGAAGACCGAATCTCCGGTGTAAAGACCTTGTATTCGCGGATGCAAGACAGCTTGGTCTTGACGACTGCAAGCAGTGTGCCCAGGACCGTCAACTGATAAGTAAGAAAGTACTACTACTAAGAGGCAATTGAGTGTAATAGAGCCCTCTCTCGGAAGACTTAGTTGACTCTATACACGACCTTAATCATCCCCCGCCGGCTCTTCGGCGCTGAGGCATGGACTATATCCAAAGCGGATGAAGAGGCTCTTGGTCATTTCGGAAGAAAAGTTCTGCGTGCGATCTTTGGTCCTGTCTGCGTCGATGGCATTTGGAGAAGAAGTTTCAACCACGATTGTACTGCGACATGAGTCTAGTGAAGCGTCCACGGATCCAACGGCTAAGGTGGCTGAGGCATGTAGAGCGGGTGGACAACTCTACTCCGGCCCGAAGATTCTTCGACTCCAATCCTGTGGGACAGTGCTACAGAGGACGACCATGTGGCCCCCTTTTAAAGAGAGGGGGCCACAACCAGCAAAAGATATCCCTCTTCTCCTATTTTTTGGGGAGACGCTAGTTTAGCTCGTACAATATGCCTTCTGATGAAATTGGCATCATTGTACAGGACCTCGTTAGAATAGAACTTCTTGCACTCCGCCCCGGACTTTGGTGTGCACAGTTTCTCGAAAAGTTTCATCTTTCCATCTGAACCACAGAGGACAACCGTACGTCATGACTGGACGAGTGTATCGGTTGATCCTCACCCTGGTGTAAAGTTAGTGCTTTAAACAATTGGCACTGGAACCTGACAATTAGCCTAGAGTTGACGGACCAAAGCAGCGCTATCCTCTCAGATGTGTTTATGGACGACTCTCCGGCATGAGACCGTGGCTCGCTTCGGTTACCGTGGTGGATGCATTGTGTCATACTCTGTGATGAGAGCTTATGTCTCTTAAGACGTTTATGTGTTACCAACGAAGATAACACATCATCGCACAGTTCAATGTTATTAAGATTGGAGCGAGTAGGCATTTGTAAAATTCCCCTCGGCAAACATTGACGGTACGATAGCATAGAGTATAACTCACGCTTAGTATGGGTACTGCTGCCTGCACTGATCCTGCGTGTGGATGGATTTAACCACCAAATGTACGGGCTACGCAGTCACATCGGGCCGGGTTGGGCAGACTTGAATGTATCCAGCTCTGTGGTTAAGCCTAAAGTGACACACTCACGGGACCACAAGTTGGTTAAGAAATGACTGGAACTTTTTTATGGAAAGGATGTGAACAGGGCGCTGTGCTAGTAAATGAGCATTGCGCCACAGTTCCTCGTCTAAGAGCACAGCAGTTAGTTACAACAAGCAGTACGAATAGAGCCCATGGCTCGAATGAAGCTGGGAAAAGATCATGATCAATGAATTTTGGTTGAGACCCATGTCCACCTCGGCCAGGTTTCACATTTCAACGTACGTTCGCAGCCATTCAAGACCAAATTCACAGCAATACACCCACAACAGCCTGAAAAGAACTTTGGAAGGATCCTAGCTTCTAGCGAATGCCTGTTCGAATGGCTTTGTGGAATATTTGGAACAAAGTGGGCATAAAAGCCAGCGCTTCGGGGCTACAAAGTACCTCAAATCCAGCAATGTCCTTTCCACCGTCCGCCCTTACCCAGATTATCTCTCGTAATAATCATCTCCCTCCGTCATCTTCAAGAATGAAAAATGTGTGCAAGCTTCGTTTTTAATAACAACCTCGGTGGCGGGCCAGGGCCTAGCTTCTACAGCAACCACTCCTGCTGTGTGTGCTATTGTTCTCTGAGAAGCTTTTTCTATCATTGTCAATGACTCGACAGAGGTCTAGCCGTGAAAATTATTTTGTCGTACCAGGAATCAAGCCTAGATAGCGATGTTCCAGTGCGTAGGAGTCACCACCACAGGTCTTACCAGCTTCATTCTTCAGATTCAGAGGTCAGAGCTTGAACGACGATGGTGATTGCAATTATTTTGGAATGCCCTTCAACTTAAAGTACCTCCACAGTTCGTCACCAAGGCGATCTCAGAATGTTCGATGCAAACCAACTCACTCCCACAGTCCATGGCTCCATCGGCCATTTCTTATACACTTCCTCGACCAAACAACAAAGTGCGTTAACAAAAGCCCTTCCGTTGTCCACTCAAAGTTCACAGACTATGTGCAGCCCTTCCTGTGGCGCGGACCAGAGCTCTGCAGGCAGCCTGGGTTCTTTTAAATCACTGCTTGCTGTGTGGCGCCCCCTGCGTTCAAAGCCATTGATGTGAGTTCCCCGCTGAACTAACTGCAAGACAAACCGACAAACAGACCATCATCGTGCGGCTGTGTCATCAAAATAGTCGCCCTCCTCCCGACTAGACAGTGCTCGACGTGAACCACTTCCAAGAAGGGCGTCTTTCAAGCATTTCCCACTCACTCACTTCTGAGAGGCCCTCCACAGATTCGTAGGCGTCGTAATGAAATTATTAAAATCAAATTAAAATGCACGGCGATTAATCGACCGAAGATCGTAATCGAATCGTAATCGTCTTCGAAGAATCCCAAACGTCTTAACAGTCGTGGCTCTGTGACCGTTTGCCACCATCTCAGCTCGATGTAATCTGACCGTGTGTCGGTGTGTCGACTTGTCGGTGTTTCGTCGTGCGACCGAATCCCTCCCGCTGTGAGCAGAGTCCTTTCACACCCACACACACGCGCGGCGGACAAGCCAAGGAAGCACATTTCAAACGCTTATAATTCCTTTTTAAATGCAGGCATTATAATCTCGGGAGCGCGCAACGGAGACAACAGGTGGCAGATTTCCCACAGCGCATTAGGCAAGGTTGGAGTATCGTGTCTCTACCCCCGTCGGCGCGTTGCCGTTGCCATTCCCCTGCTTCGCCTTCTTCTGGTCTAGCGCTCCGGCAATCGTAAAAAAAATGAAAAAAAAAATGGTTATCTTCTCTGCATCGCATGGTTGCCGTAGTATCTCTGGTGTACACTCAACGACACAACAACGGCGTGGTAATTCCTTTTTCCAATAGATTCCGCCCCTACACCTCCCTCGAGGGCTTGGTCCGTAAACGGAGTAAACAGCAACTACTACTCAGTGTCGTACACCTTTACACCGTTATCGTCCTCTCGTCGCCGCCGTCGTTGTCAGAGTTGTCGGTCGAGTTGACAAAGCGCGCCAAGGAAGATCGCGATGCTTCGTTCTGCAAAAGTGAGAAAATTTTTGCATAGACACACGATACAAGATACTTCGTTTTGCGCACACAATCCGGCTTCTTGCATGGCACTGCATTCAATCCGACGAATGTTTGTCTGTGGGTGGTGGGCTGAGGATGGGCCGATGGTGGGTGGGTTTGGGTGTGTTTGTGCGGTTTTAAGGGAAAGTATCTGGCGTCTCAGAGAGTCATTGTTGTGTCTGATGCTGGGATTGCGATTCCTCTTTACACCGTCAGTTCCTTGTGGCATCTCACGGCTATTTACGCGGGCTTTTGCCGGAATGATGATGGATGTGCTGCGACAGCGTTTCATTCATGAAAGCGACGACGACAGGCGGCAGCCACTGCTCCCCGTCGCCTGAGAGTCGAGTCTCGAAGTGAGTCCTAGTGAAGGTGAAAACATTTGTATGCAACTGTAGCGGTCCTTGGCTGCGGGGGGAAAAGTGAGCGGCGAGGTGAAATGTGGGAAACATTGCATGCCGCATCGTAGTAAATCGTGGGGAAGGAATTTAGTGGTTGCCACTGAAGGGGTGGGGGCCGGGCATTTCTTACGCTAGATTTCACTGTGGTCGTGGGGAGTAAGTGCAGGCGACTGTATAATGGGTTTATGGACCTATTCGAGTGCCATGGCTTCGTGGAGGGCGGTGGATTTTCATGCAGGGTAGTTGGTTTCCGAAAGACGAGCCAGAGGAATCGATGTTCGAGCAGCCGGGAACAATTACTTTCGAAACAAAGTTTAGCTGTCGCGTCGAAAACATTGCCAAAATCTTGGCGACAACTTTGATTTCAGAAAGATAAAAGAACCAATCGAATGAACCGTTCAAGGTGTCTTACCTTGTCACCCTGAACCATTCGCTTGGCGGACAGAGACTTCCTGGACTTATACAACGACCGAAGGGGGTCTGTACCATTCCATTCATATGGACCATGATATCTTGTCCCCTGCCCTCCTCCCATGGAACGTTGCCATGTCGCCCATACAACTAAAATTTTCTGACAGATGAAAGCATGCGCTTCATTCTCGTAGCTTACTTATTTCTTGCAACAGCGACCCATGCAATGTCTGATCCAGAGTTAACGTTTCGAGACACCCCGTCCTATGCGTCAAGGTGATGTTGTCGTGCACCCGCCATCACTTCACACTTAGAACAGCCTTGCTTTCTTTCTCCATCGGCCTTTTCCCTCTATGCCTGAACTACAATGGGACAGTTTATCAACAGATTTTTGTCTTTCAGACTTCGTTCCATTGTCCAGTTCCCGGTACTGTCTTATTCTATCCGTCACACGTCCTGTCGCGGCCATTGCATAACTAATGCGGATGGCCGACTATCACAATGGGTCTGTCCGCACCTACGTGTCCCGTGGTTTCTACTGCGCCTTCCCACAAGCTTCCCTTTACAGACAATCTGGTACTTAAACACACACAGCTGCTTTCAAGAGCACTGTAGACAGTCCGGGGACTTGATGTTTTTATTTCGAAGTCCAACTTGCGGATTTCTTCTTTTTTCAAATTAAGTGGAAAATGCATTCAGTCAGTCGTGCCCTCTCCCTTCAGAAACTTCTCTTTATGGACACCCCTCTTTAAGGGACACCTCTCTCTGCGAAGAATTAGTCATGGTCCCGTCATCAAGATATTGGTGTATTTTAAGCCCTTCAGAACGGACACCCCTACATAACGGACAATACTGTCCGCTTTAGAGAAGTTTCACTGTAACAACATTGTTCGTTTCTCCTAGGAAGCATGAAATTTTCATGCATTTCTTAAAACCTAGATGCAGCCCCCTTGATTTCATCCATCCATGAGAGCGTACAGCGTGAACTTCAGATTTTGTTTTGGTAATTTTGGCGTTCAATTCTTCTTTTCTATTTTCTGGTGTACTATTATTTCCTGTTAACAGACAACTGCTCCGGCGGCCATTTAAAAATTGAGATCAAGTGCCATTTATTCTGGCGGGCACTTATATATTGAGAGCGAGTGACTTTGAGAGCGACACCACTTCGAACTCGATTCGAACGGCCTATTGAGGTTTCAGTAAAAGTTCATCCGGACGTCGCGTTTCGGTTCGGTGGGAACCAGAAATGAAGAATTAAAGAGATGGCCAACTTCATAGCTTATTGTCCCCTCGCCCATCGAAGAAGCCTTTTTGACAGTTATTCATGACTTGTTGACTGTTCTCTGATTGGTCAACTTGGCTTTAGAAAACGACATAAAAAGTGGTTGTCAAAAATGTTAAGCGGCAAGAGAGGTAGAAGTTGGATATCTCTACAATACTTTATTTCTGGTGGAAATGTAGCATTAGTCGCTTCACTTCTCCTTCTAGTAGTGGTTGCAAGAATGCTGCCTTCGGTGCCTTGTTGGTAACATGTGCTCGGCTGTACTCGTTGACTTTCTTGAATTCGATCACAACAGTATAGCCAACTACTGATGTGCTAGATCACAATCTTATTATGAGCCCGTTAATGTTGGGGGCTTCATCGGTTTCTCTAAGAAAATTGCTCATCAGTGTACTTCCTTCGCCTTCTCTTCACGTCCACCATCCACTAGGTCAACAGTGTACTTCCTTCACCTTCTCTTCACGTCCACCCTCTACTAGCATATTTCCACACATCCTGTAAAAAATTGAGTTTCAAATCAAATCGAGTCTCATCATCTCCTCTACAGAGACCATACCACGGATTACCAGCCACTTTTTGCTGATGTCGATGGGCATTGTTGCAATCTTAAAATTCTTCTTAAAATTGTATAATGTCCCCAAAGCCATAGGAACGTCAAGTAGATTGTTTCACTCAATCTGGCTGATGATCGTCGAGAATTCCGATTTTCGATCGACCTAAACTAAGTCATGATAGCAATATCAAGTCTGAAGTCTAGCAAAGCTGCCGGTGCGGACGGACAGACCGATCGACAGACCTCTCAAATCTATAAGGCATATAGAGATAGTCTGGCTAGGTCGTCCCAATTGGCATCACTTACAAGGAGTTAGGAACTTCGGCTATCGAAAGCGGAGAGAACGAACGACGAGTTCAAATCTATAAAAGCGTTTGGTTTTATGCCGTATTATCCCGTACCCGGTAGCATGGTAATCGTTCGAATCTAGAGATATGGTCCTTCGAGCCGCATATGGAACAGTGACATTCCCTCACAAGTTGTGGACGTGGAACTGATTTCAATTATTTTCTGGGAGTAGACTCTTCCTCATCTGATGACTGCATTACAAAGGAGTAACTTCTGTTGATCTTCAGTTAAAAAATGTTCCTTATTTGATCAGGTTTTCTAATGATCCAGCTATCAATTTGGAAATTCGACCGATTTCATTGCAACGTGCACAGAGGCGGACAATGCAACGCCATGTTTTGACTCTTCAGGTCGAGCAGGATGACGATAGCGAATTCTCTGCACCATCAAGGTCGGAACCGACCTCACTGGTAACTTCAATGTCAAAAATTGACTTTTTCAACACCTGTCTGGAGAAGACCGTGCATGAAACACGCCAACACTAGATTCACGATCATACATAAGTCCTTACAATTACTATCAGACGCAGGTGACCTTGACATGATTGGCCGAACACAGAGAGCGAGCCGCACTCTGGACAATGAGGACTCTGCAACAATGAGGCGTTTGCTGGCACTGAGACGGAAGCGGCTAAAATACATCTAGCGGTGAACGAGGGCAAAACCAAGTATGTACTGTCCCCTCAATAACATCGACATCTTGGCCAGAGCGTCACAATGGACAGCTATAACTTCGAGGTAGTCAAGGACTTGGTATTCCTTCAGTATGGAGATCAAACGCAGAGTAACTCTTGCCAACCGTTGTTTTATGGGCTCAAGGGGCAGTTAAGTAATAAGAGCCTCTCTCGAGGGACCAACTTGGCTTTATATAAGCCCTTGATCATCTCAGACCTGAGCGGAGGCATGTGCTGTACCCAAAAAAGCGGGGGAGGAAGTTCGAAAAACAAGCGATCTTTGGTTGTGTTTGTGTTGATCGCATTCCGAGCAGAAGATTCGACCACTAACTGTACGGATGGAGAGCGACATGAGCCTAATCAGGTGTCTAGTAGAGGGCATGGACAACACTGCTCCAGCCCGAAGATTATTCGATTCAGAACCAGTGGGACGACTCGATAGAGGACGCCCATGAAACCGATGGCGCTCACAAGTGGAGAACGACCTCAACCAACTTGGCGTGCGAGACAGCTGGCTAAAGATCGTGCCAGCTGGAAAGGCTTGTTGGTTGAGTCTCAGGTTCAGCCAGTGTCTCGTGATGGTGTGTAATAGATGTCCCTCAGAGTCTGAAGCTTGATTATGTCTAGTACACGATTTTAATGAAAACGATTAGTTTCAAAACTATTTGATTTCTTTTCCCAACGTGTCCCCCATTTTCCCCACGTGTCCTCCTTTCTAGCAAGGGCCAAGTAAGTCTGACCAGCAATTGCTGTACGCTGGAGTCCAGCGGCTGGACATGCAGTTACCCACAGGCCCCCAATACGTACCAGCATCGCCAGTATTTGTTGGCAGCATTCCATTCATTATGTTTCACCTCTTAAAGCGTGCTCTCCAAATGTGTCACACGCCTTATTTGTTTGCTTGACGGTCTAGCTCTACCCACTGGGATGAAACAACAACATGAACGGCATCGTGTAAATGAACGACAACAAATCACCAAGCTTTGGTTTGATTTGGTATGCACTTGGCAAGCTCTAGATCAGCATTTCCGCCTTTTGTCGGATGTTCGGTGCTGAGGTATGTAACTCATATTTGTTCGTTCAAAGGATTGAAGTCTGGGCTTCCAGCTGATCATTCATTCGGTGGAAACGTAGTTCGTTTTTGTTGAAGCCATGCCTGTGTCCTTTTTGCCTGAAGGGCTTGTTGTGCCTTCCCACTACGGTTTGCTTTCGAGTGGTATATATAGAAACATCCGCCGAGGTAAACTTTCGAGGTCTGAAAACCTTTTCTGCAGAAATGGAGCTTGGTAGCTGCATCGTAAGTTGCTCTCCACCAAGCCATCACACAGGCTGTGTGGTGTCCACTCTCAGACTGAGGCCAGAGGCAAGCCCGAGTATAAATCCTACCATTCTGCCTGTTGAACGACCCTTTAACTGCGAATATATTTTTAAGCGTAGAAAGGATGTTTTTGTGACCATTTTCAAGTCTTCCACAAATGCCACTTGTCAAATAGCAGGAAAGCTCATTTGGGTGAGTTTAATGATTTTTAAGAATCAGTGAGTTCATTTCGTGTCGCCACAGTTGCTAGCACATGGACCAGGAGCACATCCTTGCCAATAGTTCAGCGCTAGGCCGAGTTCTCGTGTCACCTGCAACAAAAGCCAGCACGATTAAATACCTTCAACCGTCTGGTTGAACAAGAATTCCCCCGAATCAGACGGTACCATGGACAGTGTAGCGGACAGAAATTATTAAAAATAAGCAAACAACCTATCTTCCAACGAACCAAGACGTTGAATATACCGTCGAGAGGAATGAATTCCAATTCAGTCCGAATCCATATTTATGACTTGCAACGGTTTCATCATTTCAATACAATTTCTCCTCTTGTTCACCCCCGTCGACCTCATCGCCAGTTGATTCCATCACTGGCCATTCTTTGCCGACTTTCGTCCGTGGCACTATCCCTTCGGAATTCACTGCTGCAGTCCGGCGCGGAGGCTACTCTTCAGCTCTCTCTCGAACAAGTGTCCCGATTCCCACATTAGAAATACAAGAACCATGTGGTCGGTCTCTGACAACGCCTAATTGCCCAATCAAATATTTACGAACCCCAACCCAACCGGGCGCCCTCTGATTGCGTGTGGGCTTCTGTTTTGCCAAAGCCGCCACCCCACAGTCGCATGCGGCTGAGCAAAAATTGTACACAACCACCGCCACCATCATGCCCTTGGGTGATCTGTAATTATACTTCAATTAGTTTTTAGATATATCTGCAACTCCAATCCATCCGCGGCGGGGGTGGTGGTGGCGGCGGTGACGGTTGACAGTATTAAAATCCGAAATTAACCACACACATCCCCCTCCCCCACCTCGGCAAAGTTTAGCAAGCACTCAGTGCACCCTTAATGACCATAAGCACGGCAAAGAGCAATCGCGAAACTAATCCACTTCACTCTGCTGTTTGGATGATAATTTCCCCCCTCTCTTCACTCTCTCCCGCACTCTGTCAGCCACAGCTGTTGTTGTTTGGGCAGAAGCAGCGACCCAAAAATGTTTATCTTTGGAGGCGAAATGGAGACGCGTCGATCGTATCCCGTGCGGTGTGCGCCTCTTAAACGTTTTCGATTAACCGCCGTCACAAAATAAATTGCATTTTTTCCCTCCCATCTGCCCGTTACGCCTCGCTCTCCTCATTCGCGGGGTAAAATAAGGAACAGTGGGGGGTAAGGGAAAAACCGCCATCAATTTTCCATTACCTATACCCAAAAACAATTTTAAGGATCTATCCCCGTTGTTGCTGTTTTCCACCCCACGAGGGCAATACGTGAAACTTATATGACTTGACGTCGGTTAAGGCGGGTAGCAGCAGCCAGGACATCACCACGAGGAGCCGGAGCAGGAGTGGCAGCGGCAGCGGCAGCAGAGCAGTGTTTTCAGTTTACCCCGTTTGGAAAGTGAAAAGTTTTCACCCACCTTCTTGGGGCTGATGGGGGTTGGTTTTTTTCGTTTTCTTTTTTTTTGTGTTCGTCTACTTCCCTGGTCGTCGCCGCCGCGCCGCCTCGCCGAGTCCCGGTCCCGGCACCATCGTCGTCGTCGTCGGTCCGTCGTCGTGAGGGGTTTTTCGCGCGCGTCAGAAAGAGTTCAATGTCACAGCTGGAATTGAATTATTTTCTATTGATTGCCACGTCGGAGTCGGAGTTGCCATGGACTGTGGCTTAGGTATTGAACTGCTTGTGGGTGTGTGAGTGTTTTGGGAAACGGGTGTGGGGGGGGGGGGTGACTGTGTACCCTGCACGACAGCAGAAGGAATCATGTGTTAGCCGCGTACAAATAAGCACACATTTGGTTTAGAGCATGGTCTTCGATTGACGGAGAGGGGTGAGCCATCACTTCCTCCTCCCCTCTCTCACACACACACATGCGCACACTGTTACACATATTACGACATAAATCAAATGATATCTCATTAAAATATAATTTACGACTTGGAAATGTGTAATTCTCGATGGCAAGAGCCAGAGCCAGAGCGGAGCACAGAGCAGCCAGGGGGCACCCCTTGCGCTCAGCCGCGTCACCGTGTCTTCGTGACGGTCGGGGTCGGCCAACTACAAGGGGGTTCGGTTGGCATTTGAACGTATTAATGAAATGGCTAAATCAAAAGGAATTACGTTGCTATGGGGTGTATCGAACGAACTCCCACACAGTGGCACACATCACACACACACAGGCTCACTCAGCGGCACGCATGAAGCAGCGACTGCGGGAAGCGATGGCAGGGAAGGGTGGTGCTGTATGGTATTTGGGGGTGTGTCCATAGGTAGGTTTTTAGTTGCGTACAATATTTAGGTTACGTATGGCATGGCGTTTACCCTTAATTGCGATGGGTATGGTGCAAGAGAAAAATGAGCACTCGAATACTTTTTTAATAATAACGGGAAATTATTTATGACTCCGGTAATGGGGGTGAGCACGATTGAGGGTGCGGCAGGATCGGTCGGTTTGTATTTACTGCTCGCGTGTGTGTGTGAACGATTGGGTCAGTTTTTAATTAATAAATGTCGAGGAACTTTCCGCGCTGAGCGGTGGTGGAGTGGGGCGGAAAGGGTGTAGGAAGGTTGAGCAATCAGATATAAGTGATGGCTTCATTTGGAGGGCGCGGTGCCTTAGTAGGAGACAGACCACGTTGACTGCGATGCACGAGCAGATGGTTCGTTGGGATTCAAAACACAGCAAGAGGAGGTGTCAGAGTGATCTGTTAACTGAAGACAGCTTGGGAGCAGTTTGTGAGTAGATCACAGACAGACCGTCTGTCTGTAATGTCCAAATGGTAGACAATTGCTTTTTCTAAGATTAATACGATTTTCAGAGTCGATGATCTCCAGTCTCGATCTGGGGGACAGTCAGTGTCGAGTTCTCGTGTCACCTGCGACAAAAGCAAGCACGATTAAATACCTTCAACCGTCTGGTTGAACAAGAATTCAACCGAATGGACAGTGAAGCGGACTGGTGGCTAGTCAGTGTCGGATTGGGAGGCAGGGAAGCTTAGCACGCATTCTTTTTTTCAAATTGTCTTAAGGAAAGGGCAAGTTGGCTGACTGCCTACACGCTGCACTCACACAAAGGCTAGAGTATGCCTTTTGTGTTAGCATCTGTGTCTAGTGTCTAGTCGGATCTACTGCGGAAACCAGTGAGGAGTGTTGACCCAATTATTATTCATATTTTGGCGGGTTATCGAAGGAGTACCCCTCTTAGGGACTACTCTTTCGAGAGGAGAGCCCGAGTTACGAACCCAGTAGACTCCACGAAGCACCGATGTCTTGTATCCATGGCAAGTAAGTACTGCAGACGAAGCAACACAGGTGAACAGTGCCCAGACCCAGGTCAACACAACAGGTCAACGGCGGACAACGAAATTATTGTGATTGCACAGATCACCCAATTAATTGACAAGTCAGTGTCTGGCGAATTCGGACCACTTCAAAATAGGGCCCACTTGTGCAGACGAAGTCGAAATGTAAAGAAAAATATTGTAAAGAATTAAAAATAAAGTGATTGTCGATCAGAAGACCCCACGACTAAATTTCGCGCTGTAATTGCAAAGAAAGTGCCTCTGCGACTTCAGCAGCAGTCATTGTTGTGCAGACGCCATGTGGACGCGTGCGTTCCTATGGCGCTGTTCCCCTTTACAACGCCGATGGGAGTCCTGGCTGTGCGATCGTCCCAGATTGAGGGTAGGCCATAATTATTCCGCATCAAATCACTTTGTGCCCTCAGACCAGCTAAGATTGGTGCGATCAGTCGTTTCAAGCATCCAGACATGTTTTTCAATAGCAACTAGTGTAGATGGGAGATCTCCAAGCGAAAAGAAGGAAAAGATCCAGAGTCCGACCTGCCTACGCATAACTGGTTGGCTCAGAAGCAGTCTCAGGCAGCACGCAAGGCCATCCTCTTCCTCCCTCCTCCCGATTTATTCTGTAGCAACTCATCGCCGCTGAGACCGAAGCCTTACGGTCTCGCTGTCATACTAAAAATGTGGACGAGAGCGCAGAATATAAGACAAACAGGCTACATACCACCAAACCTAGCCGGACCGAAAGCAATGACAGGAAAAAGTGACGACGCACGGTGTATTATTTTGTCAATCTGGCGGATCTTGAAAAATCAAAGTCATCCGAGTGACAAAAGTTTGCTATCAAACGACAGGTATTAACGTTCCTGTCGTTGAAACGCTATTTACCTTTGTGTAACTTCGCGAAAGCGTGTCCGGTGAATGAAGCCTCGGCATTGTTTGCCCAATTCGAAAAAAAGGAAACCCTCTGAATTGCGCCAACTATAGAAGCATCAGTCTTCTGAACATCGGATACAAGATACTATCTGCCGTGTTGTGGGAACGCCTAAGGCTGTTCGTCTGGCTTTAGGCCAGGAAAATCCACCATCGATCAAATATTCACGCTACGGCGATACCGACCACCTCTTCATCGATTTCAAGGCCGCGTATGACAGCATTTATAGAAACGAGCTATACCGAGCAATGTCTAGTTTTGGCATCCCTACCAAACTCGTCCATTTGTGTAGAATGCCGATGGAGATTGCACGCTGCTCCATCAAGGTCGGTAAAGACTTAACCGAGACCTTTGATGTCAAAAAAGGATTCAGACAAGGCGGCGCGCTGTCATGCGGCTTCTTCAACATCATCCTTGAAGGAATTGTTCAAAACTCGCACGCCAACACTAGAGGAACAATCTTTCAGAAGTCCGTCCAACTACTGGCATATGCCGACGATGTTGATATTATCGGAAGAACTCAGCGTGATGTCAACGGCACCTTTGTGAGTATAGCGACGGAAGTCATGACTGGCACTCTGACGCTCTTTTGTTGAGAAGCTGGTGAATAAATGCCACTATGGGCTTTTCGACCCCGAGTCTGTTGAGTGCTGAGGTATATGATGTTCTTAAAGGTTCCATCGATGTCAACGAAGGCAGTAAGGGCAAGTTGCTTATGTCCGATGTCCACAGATTTGCCCTTGTTGCAGCGATGCTGAGAGATCGAAAGTTTATCAGGGACTCTGTGTCGAATGAATACATCGATCAATTTTTCTGGTGTCTTCAATAGAAAGGATGATAGACTGATGGTTATGGGTCCTAAATCCTTTGGTTTGGCATGCGAGTATTTTCCAGTCTTGTCTATGAAGACCACGGCGGTCGTTCTCCAAATTCAACAAGAGAGCTGAAATAACTAGTTCACAATGTCACTTCACTCATTTAGTTCAGTAGTTCACCAAACTCATGTAAACAGTAAACCGAACTATCGAACTGCATTGAGCGCTTTGCTCTTTGTGTGTATGGGCATTGGGATTGCCCATCAGGGTTGTTTTTGACCGCATCGCAAGAACATCGAGCATCGTTCCGTTGCCGGTAATGGGATGCCGGAAGGGGATTTTAATTAATTTTTAATTAAAATGTATGCACAAATGTTGAGTGTTGGGTACATGCATAGACTGTGTTTTCAAGCAGAGGTGGCTTACAATTTCCAATGAATTGTGTTTGACTTTTTCCAGTCTGTGCGTACACACTCACACTTAATGACAGTCTCAATAGTGAATATTTCGCACTGCTCAATTTTTTCCTTAGACCCAAGAAAAATATGAAAACCACGTGGAATTATACTTCCCTGAGTAGTGAACTACATTGAACTAAATGAACTAGAATAACGAACTAGTTCAATGAACAGATTTGACCTAAACTGAGCGCTCCATGGACTGAACGACATGCACAAGCCTGAAATAAAGACCATAGCATCAGTCTTTCTGACATCGAAGATGCTTAGGTTAGGCAGACAGAGTATCAATGAGATATCCTTGGAGGAATCCAAGGCGACCAAAAAGCGGAGCTGGGAGAATCTCTATCAACTATCCAGACGAAGCTCTGGACAGAGCCAGAACTGGATGTCTTGGTCTGAGTCTTGAAGCAACAGCAAGGGCTCTATGGGCGACGCTAAGCGAAAAGAGGTAAAAGTCTTTGATCGACTTTAGTCGCAAGGAGTATGCGTGCTAACAGTGGTTCTTACCGGGCAAAGTGCCAAAGGTACACATGTAAAGTGTCTGAACGACTTTCTTAGAGGCTGCAGAGATGAGCAACATCTGTCCTGCAAGTGTCCAGCTATAGCAAGGAAGAGAGGGCAGTTCCTATTGAAAGCACTTCGATGAACTAAAAACCTCCCAAGGTTCATATGTGGTTCTGGCTAGATTTAGAATTTCAGTAGGAATACAATGGACCCAAGACGTTAGTCTAAGTGAGCCACGACCACAAGGACGTCATGGGTCAAGCCACCCAAGCTAGTTTCCCTTCTAGCCATTTCGTGAGCCCTTTTAATAAATATTGCAAAAAAAATCGATGTAGGTGACAGGGCAGGTCTGCGTATTGAATGTAACTGCATCCAGAGACCATGGACATTGCTCAAATTGTTCTTTGGCCAAGTCAAAACTTCAGCGATGACTACAAACTCTGCCTTAAAGACGTTACGTTGGCTAAGTGGACGACGAAATGTTGAAGTGGACATTGACATCCTCAGAGTGACCTCTCCCATCTTCTATCAATCTGTGAAGATTCGCAGAGGACAACCTAGCGTCTGGTTGTCTCTCACTTCCAGCAGGATCTGGAGAGGATGCTGGTTGAGAAGTTCTTCTCGAAGAGGATGCAGGAGGTGGTACCAGGAGGCGCCTCCAGCTATGGATCTAAATTCGTCAAACATGATAGAGTTTCTAGAACGGTGTTGCAGTCTAACCGCTATCGGCTGATACTTATTTTCGATCTTGGGTCGACATTATTTAAGAAATTCAAAATTTCTTGTCGTCGGATCAAGCCTAAATAAACTCCCTAGGATTCCCGTTTTTAACACGTTGGCTGCCACATGACTCACCGGTGGGTCGGCAAATATTTCTCCAGGAGACCGCATGACCTTTCTTCTAAATAAAACAGTGATCGACAACAAATACCCTTGGCGCGGAGGTAATGTGTTTTGATTTGCACTTGGGCAATCAGCTTGGATGCACACAGAAGTATAGAAGGACCTCGTTCAACTCAATACGTGTCTGAGCAAAATTTCAGACACTTGCTAGCTGGACGATCTGTTGGTTGAAGTCCAGACCCACCCCGAAATAAAGCACGAATGGGAAGATGCCTGACAAGCTGTGCAACGTATTGCCTAGTTTTTGTAGTCCTGCTTGTCAGTGTTTGCAGAACGACGATGAAGACTTCCGACCCGATAAATAAAGACCAACTCGTCGTCAACGTTCCAGTCCCAGTCATGATCAAAGGCACTTGATTATTGGTCCTTGGGACAATTTATGATTCCAACTAAAAGACGTAGCAGATGGCCGTCTATTGGGACAGTGTCGCCGTTAAAGTATCGTCGCGGGAAATTAAAAAAGTCGCTGACTTATTAAACCCGTCCTCGTAGTAACGACGGGCACAACAACAGACCATGAAGGCTGTGCAGGGACATTGATTGATAGTATTTGAGTCTCTTGTCTTCTTGGGATATTTATGCTCCGGCAAGTGTTCGACACCAACCCTTGGGGACAGGGGATATCGCCTGCATGGGAAGATCGCAAGTCAAAGTGAACTTTAGTCAGCTGGACAAGTACTGAATCTACTAAAAAAATCGAACTAGATGGAAGCACTTGTCTTCTAATAGACTTTTCTACTAGATTTCCCATTTGAGTCTAGTCACTGGGACGTTGAACAATGGCGTCTTTAAGCGGAATGGCAGATCCTCAAATGGTTGCCTTCCCTAATTGGTCGAATAGTTGCGCCTGCAGTTCGAACCTCGATACCCTCAGTCACGATTTCAGACTCCAGACACATAGACTCGAAGCATGATCTCAGGCCGAGTGTCCCTTTTCCAGGCAAAAGCACCTTTCCTCTTGCAGCGGTTAAAACTCAACTCCCACACTTGGCTATACACGGCACAATACAAGCGGATAAAGGGTTTGAAGGTGTACCTCTGAGTTCAACATATCCTCGAAGGAGGTATCTAAATGAGGAGTGTCGACCCTCCGCCTGAAGTACAACACACACACACACGCGAGAAGAACAAGTCATCAAACCCCATCGAGTCTTTCATCAACTCAATGGATAATGACTCGCCGAACGAGCTCCCTTCATGTTAACGACACTCGGTCGAACAACTTAACCCTCTGCAGTACGAATTTGATGAAACGAATTTCGCAATTATCATCAATTACCGATCAAATTAACCAGGCCCGGCCTCGACTCCAGCCACACGTACACATGTTCGGGGGGAGGCCCTGTGACAGCGCAGCCCCACCACCAGCAACATCACCTCAGTCGCCGAGGCATCGAACGGGTGTTCGGCGAGTGGTGGAGTTAGGGGAGCACACATAAATCTGGATGGCAGACAGACGAGGGAAAATCATTTTTGCGAGAACTGTGCGCCCGAGTCATTATATGGCGCTGATGGTGCTGATGGCAGGAATCAGGATCACAACCGCCACTGAGCCCACCCTTCCCCCAGTCGAGCCCATTCGAATTTGGCTATGTAAGGGGTAACGACGATGAGTTGCGTCAGTTTCAATCTTTTCAGGATGGCGACAGCCACGCGGGAGTGTGTGCATGTGTGTGGGATAAGACCACTAGATGGAACGGATACGAGGATGAGAGGACGTCGTATCCTCTTCCTGTTGTGGATGGGAATAATCAAATAGGGAAATTCCTCAATTTAATTCGTTACGTTTGTGGTGTGGTACGGCATACGCTGACGCCAACCGTCGTCGCCTCCCCCTCCTCACCCTTCGCCATCACCGAACTGCACACACGTCAAATAAGCTCCGACGGAGCAGAACCGCTGCTAGAAAGTCGATAAACTACCCCATGCCCTGCTGCTGGGATTCAATAATTTCACCAACACCACCGCCGTCACCACCAGGAGAACCGCCCCCTCCTCCTGCACCACTCCGAACTCGTCGTCCGATGAATGGCGCTTAATTGAACGTGAAAGATTAAAGAGACTGAACGAGCGGACGTGAGGGGATGCGGCTTGGCAATTCGCAAGAAGGATTAAGTGGGGGCATAGGATGATTTTCGAACAATTGATAAACTTTAATTGCTGTTTGTTGAAGCGCAGACAACCAGCATTCCGCTGACAGTTTGGACGTGCATACAAGTGGACGCTACCTGATCGAATACTTTTAATGAGGTTTTTTGTGTTTTTTTTTTCTCTGGCCCAGCGGGACTGCTCGGGACTTGGCGTCGGTGGTTTAATCACATTTATTTGGATAACTTTTTTTTTTGGCTTTAAATCTTTCGAGTATGAAAAGTCAGGCGGTTCAACGGCACTGGCGGGTAATTACCATCGAAACAGTGGAATGTCGAGGTTGAGCTGAGCTTCGTCGAGACTGGAGGCGAGAGTTGAAGAGTCGATGAATGCGTGGCGTTTCTAAGTGGCAGTGCAAGAGTGCAGCAGTGTCTCGATGTTCATGATGTGTGAAGACTGACTCTAGTGAGCCTGTTTCCGTGTCTTGAAGAAGAGTGGCACTTACCCAAGAGTGGTTCTAAATGGCATAGCGCACGAGATTCGTCGTTATGTTGAGTGCATTACAGTGTAACCAGACTCCTGTAACAACGTCAGGTGCTAACCCTTTAGGCTCCATGCCTACCACGGCTAGATCTGTGGATCTGTGGTTGGCAGGCCTGATAGAAAAGTCGACCACAAGGAGTTCACTCTTACAAACTTTGTAGACATCAAGGGAGCCTTAACAAGCCAAAAAGCCCTTCACGTGTTGCCTGGCCTGATAAAACAATCGCTCGACCACAAGGAGTTTACTCTTTCTAACTTTGTAGGCTCGATGTCTACAGAGACTTTAACAATATTAGAGCAATAACCTCAGCACTCAACAGGCTCGGGGTCGAAAAGGCGTCAGTGGCTTGAATTCAAATGCGGACTACAGACCAGCATTGTACACTCGATCTTCATATCAGTAGCCATGCGATATGAATAGTAGTCATATCAGCAGTCAGGTCAGCCCATATTGCTGTATGGAGTCGCTCGTCCGTATGGACAGCGCTCGAAAGAGCATAAATACCAAACCGCTTGATAGAGTGCAGTGGACTACTAAGGACAAACCGCCCAGCAGCTCCTAAACAAACTCCTCAAAACCCACACCGTCAACAACAGATGTGCAGACTATCGCTTCAAATGTGGAAAAAAGCACTCCGCTCTGGATACTCTACTATCATGCGCAGATATAGTTCCATACCAGAAGACACGGACGTCATTATACCTAAGCGCCTCTTCGAGTAGTATACCAGATCATACTGGGAGCCTCAACACCCTAAACACGCTGAATGGTACTCTGCGAATCTTCACAGATTGATGGACGATGGGCGAAGGGTGGGTCTGTTCTAAGAATCAATCTTTTCGATTAGCAAAGTCACTGCAGCGATTAAGGAAGCTCTGTCACAAAACAATGCAATTTCAAGTATAGACATCGTTACCTGTTCTGACAACCAGGCAGTAATAAAATCTCGAAGTGCAGTCGCCCTTAACTCCAAGACTTCCCTTAATTGCCGCCCATCTCTCAACAAGATGGGCAAGTATCCCACTTCGGTAAGTGCCGGGACACTGTACAATTTCAGAGAATTATGAAACGGACGAACTCACTAGAAAGGGGACTAGCTCCGTACTGAAGCCGGAAACACCTGCTCACGTAGATCGTAGATGGTCTACTGGCCCAGGATGGCAGGGAGTCATTACCAAAGGGCCTACACTCGATCCCAAGCACTCACTCGGCCTGATCAGAATGAGTAGTCCGAATCTTAGAACTCTCATCGGCGCTGCAACTGGACACTGCGGCAAAGTAATTCATGCCCCTAGACTAGGCCTTCCTTAACAACGACTTCTGCTTGAGAAGAAACTATTGCACATCTACTCTGTAATTGCAGTGATCTCCCCCACCGCAGAAAAAGCCTACTTCAACAACCTGACTGAACTAAGAAGCATCAGTCTCAATAATCGCCTACGTACCAAAAGCACTAGCGGAGTAGGATTATACAGAACTGCGGGTTAACACAACGGACCTATGCTGGCCTAAGTGGGTCTTTCTTTTACCAGCAGTCGGCCACCTCAACATAGTCTAACATAACATAAGGCTTTAGGATTCGGCTCTCAGGACTAAATGTCCTTGTAGAGCTTTGCTCAAGTAAGATGATATATGCCAGCAAGTAGCAGGCAGCGTCTTTTCCTTCTCCTTGTTGTTTCACTGGTTCTGCAGACTGAAGTGAATTTGGGCCTTATTTTACGGGAACCTGGCAGTGGCGTATAGAGGGGGCGGCAGGCCCCGGACGGCACATTGCAAGGGTCGGCAATTTGGAACGGTAAAAATTGTTTGTTTTAAATATACCCGATTCGGTTTCAAAGCGGGGCATGACACGATTCATGCCCCATCGAAACTGGTGTCGGATGTCCAATGGAACAAGAGCCAGAAGCAATGTGCGGGTGCCTGCCTGATTGACCTGGAGAAGGCCTTTGACACCGTATGGTTAGAAGGTCTTATTTACAAGCTCAACGCGCTAGGCTTTATCTAGCCACTGCAGTACCTACTGTTTAACATGCTTACTGGTAGACAGCTCGTCGTCAAGAATGGCAACGTGACCTAAACAGATATTTTTGATGTCAAAAATGGTCTCCAACAGGGTGCCGTTAATTCACCGATCCTGTTCAACATTTACTTGAGCCATCTGATAAGTTCCTTCCTCACGTAATTAGGTACGCCGACGACTTGATCGTGAACAGATCAGGCAGAAAGATCGAGGACATCACTACGCTCGTGCAGTGTGCCTTCGAGTCATTCATGAGAGATTGCGATGACTGGAAGTTGAAAATCAACTTTCAGAAATCGGAAACCATACTGTTCAGGACGCCGTTGTATAAGGCCTCGGCGGATACGAAAAAGAATTGGCGAAAGTTCTCAATCGTGGGTCGACATGGGCAACCACTGGCGCAAAGGACTGTAGTCAGATACTGGGGTCTGGCTAGACCAGTATCTAGTATATTTTAACAAACATGTAGATGCTGCTCTGGCCAGGGCCCGAGGCGCTTTCGCCCTTACAAAGAGACTGTTTTACAGCAGCCAACTCGATGCTAGGGTGAAGGTAATCTGCGACATGGCCCTCATCCGACCAATGCTCACCTATGGCCGCCCCGTGGAGTTCAACGTGAGTGCAAGCTTGATGGAAAAGATTCGGTTGTGCGAGAGGGCTTGTCTTAGGGCTTGACTTCGCCTTTATCAAACTCCAGAGTCCCAGTACAAAAAATTCTATTCCAATGAGATCTTATACAACAGGGCGAACATGATAAGAGTGGAAAATTTCCTAGTGAAGTTGATTCGAGATCACACAGCCAGAGCTATGAACTCGGTCAATAACTTGATCTGGGGGGCTTACCAACCCAATTCATTATACTACGAGAGGGTACGTCACAGCGGCTTCTTCCCCCCTGAAGCATTTCTCCATCTACAGTCTGATACAAGACGGATCGCCAGATCAACTGTGGATGGGCGACTCAACCACGACCGTATCGTCGCACAGCGAGCTGAGGAGGGTCTCCTCCGGTTCAGTACGGCGGTATCAAGGAGAGATGTTCGGGATGTTGCAATGCAACACCGAAAATTCTGGTGGCTGGGAAGCGAGGAAACTCCCGCTTCGAATCCTTTCGACCCCGATTAGAAAGGGTAGTTCAGACTCCCGTAACAGTCGGACAGAAGATTTTACATTTGATGACGAGGCTAGGGTTTCAGAAATAGGCAGTTGCAGATATTTAACGTGGGCAAAGTCCCACTTTATTTTATTCTTTTGAAGCAGCCCGAAGTGTTCTAAGCAATTGGGTGCAATTTGGTTTGACAGTGAAGTGTCTTTACGTCGACAAAGGGTGGACAGTTTTAGCAATCTATCAGAAAACTGCTAGTTAACTGGCATAATAGTGAATCTGCTGGTTTTGTTGGAAACTGGGATAATCTGTTATAACACACAATCATCATCTTCTGACACACAAGCTCCACTAAAGGGGTCGAGGGGGTAAGCCACACACTCGATCCTCCGCCATCAACTCTAACTCATCAGGCCCGAGTGTAACCAGGCGAGTTTTTGGACTTGGTCCGACCACCTCGTGCTGAGTCTGCCAAGCGGTCGCCTACCTGATGGGATCGCATTCAACACCTGCCTCGGAAGTCGTGATGATACACAATTTCGTACGCAATTTCATTAAAATTGATCTTATTGAAATTTTGGGAACATGCTTATATACCTCAAATATGTCAACGTCCCTCTTTTGGAAATATAAATGATGCTGTACCTGTAAAAACCAAGTTCATTGACACACAAGTGTATTGCTCAAATGAATTGTAGGTGGTCACCTGGCTTATTACCAGACAACTCTGGTCTACGCTCTGACCCAAGAGATCGCTTAGTTCGATTAGATTGGGTAGGCCGAATCCTAGAACTGTCATTTGCGTTATAACAAGGCATTGAGCCTTAGGAACTAACTCCTCTAGACCACGCTTCCCCAACAACAACTTTTGCAGAAGCTGCAGAGACGAGAATGAGGAAGAAACTATGCAACTGCAATGCTCTCTCATCCAGTAGATTAAGACTTCTGCGAGCTTATTTTTTTGATAGCCTGGCTGAACTAAGCAGCATTACAGCCACCCATGTTCTTCGCTTTCTTAAAACCACTAACGGGTTTGCGGAATAGGTATTCCTAGACCGGGCGGTTGCACAATGGACTTATGGTGGCTTGCTGTCTTACCATACAGCAGTCAGCCACAGTATAGCATATGTTGAAACCGTTTTCTATTGTATGAAAGAATTACTAAGGGCGCCATAAATTGGGTCTGCCACTGGCGGCACCAACCCACGCTACGCCACTGGAACCTGGGTCTTTTCCTTAACCCTACATTTTTTACAAAAAAAAAAATATGACAGGCATATTTTACTAATTCGCACCCATTTTGAGTGCTGACGGAAGAGATTTTTTTCGGCCTCCAACTTCAACGTCAACTTTTTGGCAGGCTCCCATTGACAAAAATTCTGCTTTCTGATGGTATTCCAACATCACACAGAGGGAGTGAGAGAAAGAGAGAGGGGAGAGAGAGAAAGAGAGAGGGAGTGAGAAGGAGAGAGGGAGGGAGAGATGGGGAGAGAGAGAGATAGAGCGACGTTAATGCACTTGCTATGGGTAAACGACGGCATTTAGTCAGAGATCGCGCTACCTGGAGAGGCTTGTTGGTTGAGGCCCAGGTCCACCTCGGACCAAATAAAGAAGAAGAAATGTGTACTAATAACTGAGGGTCGTATCTGAGTACCAAATTTTGGTAAATGGCGCCCAGAACAAGGACATTACGTACATAGGCTGGAATGCTTGCTACGACCCTCGAATCCACTGACAGCCACTGGAAGGGAGGTTGATTTGTCATCTCTGGCATTCAGTTCGATTACCAAAAAATACTGCGCCATAGTCAAACTCTGACCAAGATGTAGTGAGAAAGCATGGGTCCCTTGCAGTCTAGACATTTTAAAGTGTTCATTTCAGACTGAAGACTTTGTCTCACACGTTTGACATACACGTGCTCAGTGCGCAGAACACGCATTTCTGTTAGATCCCAGTGGATGGATGGAAATGAAGTCGATTTATACCGTATTAGGAACAATTTCACACTTCTATGCAAGGGAGCACGAAAACGTCTTTAGCCTTAAATGCAGCCTCCCTGCAGAAATCCACTTCCTGACTCTGATTTTATGTTTTTTCTTGCTCTCTTATAATGCCAGTGTCCGAGTTTCACTGAGCAGACTGCTCCAGCTCGCTGTTATCCATCTCCTTCGGCTCGCGGGTACCACCTCGCTCATAATCATTCCCATTCCCTTGTCCCACTAACTTCTCTTGCACCACCAACCAGTAACCCCGGATTTTCTCTTTTCATTGCAGATTCCAACCGAAAGGATAAAAATCTCCAAAAGCTCCGCGGTAAGTAGCTAACACTTCGACTCAGTCTCCAGAGACTCTGAATGCTCCGCCATAGGTCCCATTCAGAGACTAATTTGCCGTCACCTTTGCGTGTAATATGCGTGCGTCTGTATCTCCGAGCGGTATGGGGGTTATTGTTGGCATCGCCATGCAATTGCGACCATTCTTCACGCCGATTCAAAGCAATTAGCACGCTTTGTGTGCGATACAGCTGCTAGACTCGACCCCGCAGTTCGTCACTCACACACACACACACTCAGTCACACAGCACGGCCTAGCTGAAGGCATATGCATGCACCTCTGTCCTGTTTTTGTGCGCGCCGTGTAAGTGAATTACGTCATTTTCCGCTTCCGTCATTGTAATTAAATTATAATACCTCGGCAGGGATGTGTGAGGTGACGGGGCGATGACGACGGGACTGAACGTCGAACGCGGCACGGATGAGGGGCTACCATCGTCAATAGGTGTTTACTATGCACTGCACCGTGAAGCAAAAGAAAGTGCCTGGCCTGGTCTGGCCTGGCCGCAAACGCAAATCTGTCGTTCGGTGCGATGTTGTCCGGCCGATGGTCCTGACGCGGTGCGGTGTAATGCATGCAATGGCGACGAGCGCCAGCGCTGCACTGAAACGCCCGCAGCTTGCCAAGTTAATTAACGAGCCGAAACGAATTGAGCCCGAGCCAATAGAAGTATCCAAAGCGAACGAGAGGGGCTTTTTACCAAATTTTAATTAACAATACGTTGCTGTTGCAGATACTCAGATACTCGGTCCCTGTGAACGTGTGCAGAGTGCAGAGGGCGGACTGAGTTTTTGGGGGTGTAATGGGCAGGAATGCGGTGAACGAAAGTGAAGGGTAGCATTGCAACTAATTGTAATGCGGACGCGATGGGATTGCATTTTTTTCTTCTCGAGTTTGCAGAGAATGTGGGAAATACTTGAGGTTTGAAGGAGAGTGTACCGGGCCAGACGGCAGACGGCGACGAAGGCAAATCGAAGGGAACTTGGCAAATTTGCTGGCTCGGAGATGTCTGCCTGGCGGTGGGAGATGAAAAACTTGATTAATGGCGCCCAGTTGTGGAGCAGAGTTATGAAAAGGGATTTTTGGATTCAGGATTTCGCCGCGGGCCACCGTCAATATTCTGTTAAGTGTTGCTTTGAGGTAAATAAGTTCGTTTTCCTGGTACTGCAAGGACAGTCAGTCCTCAGAACGTATGAAGGAACATTTATTAAATGGCGCCCGGAACAAGGACTGTGATGTCCATTAGATTATGTGTCCAGTCACCATGGATACATCAAATTTGAAGTGAATTAATTCGTCGAATGAGATTCATAGCACTACGCGCTGCTAGAGCGGGATGTTGTGTCTCTTGAGATATCTTTCTGTTGCCTGATGTTCCACTCCGTTTTCCAACTCAATCGATTCCTCCTCCATGAGAGATTCTTTCGCTTCGCTTCGAGATTTGTCCATGTTCGTCCTGAGAAGGGAAGACTGAAATGATCATGGTCTTATCCGCTCATTTATCTTATCGACGTCTTCGTTTAATCCTCATTCAATCTGTTGGGGGGTGGGCACTAGCTCAAGCTCAGCGTCATAAATGCAATGTTTTTTGACGCAAACATGGGCCTATAGGGCTTCGAGTCCAGCATGTGATAAATTTCGTAAAACACCACACATTCCGTCACATTTAACGTCACATCAGACACAGTAGTCGCCCGATATAGTGAACTTATACAAACCGGTCATGTCCACTGTAACGAGCGTGGACTCCTCGAAGCTGCATCACACTGTGCATGATTTTACGCAGAATTCATCCAAATTTTCTTTGGAATTACTAAGAAACAATGCCGTATCCATAAAAAATATTACTTTATTTTCAACGAAGAAAACTCATCCATAAAAAAATAGAACACAACAAAAATAAGTCTTAAGAAACAAACTTAAGCTGTGCTAGTACCTATGTATCCTTTTCAGAAGCAGCAGCGGATAGCAACACATTTTGTCTATAAAAATGGTGGGTCAGGCGGATAGCTTATTTATCCATATGCTGATTAGTGGTGTTACATTAGGAGGCATGTACATGACATCTTCAGTTTGATGCTCACTTTCTGGAGGATGGCTGGAGCATGGTCCGAAATGAATGAGGCCATAACTAGTAACCCGTTTTGGCAAAGCAACGTTGTACTTCTGGAGCAGATAGAGTATGGAACCAGTCCTCTAAAATTACTGAGGTCATCCAGGCTGATTTGCAGTTGTTGCAATGGACAGGCAAGAAAACATTTTGCATGTGCTTTTCCTATGACAAGTTGTTTCACTTTACACACCGTCTCCACTGGACATATTTCTGACAACCACAATCTGAACAGCGATCCGTGATTTTTTCTTTCGTGGGCAAGCTAGGCCACGTCGCTTCACTTCAACTTTGGCTACGAGAGCGTCAACATCAATAAGCCGGCAACCAACCACCACTCAACGGTGTAGATCTCACAAAAAAATCATGCCCAACAATTGTATTCACTTACACTTCTGCTTTTACTCTCAATATTTACCACTCCATTCAAATAAAATCGTGCACATATAGGAAATCGTCAAATCTCATGTCCAACTTTTGAACAGAGCTCATGGCAGGCCGTAAAATCCAGCGATTTAAAGTGATTAAAAAAATTATTTGAACGGAATTCTTTTTACAATTGAGATTACAACTAGACTTACAAAACTAAAGGTTAGGCTGTTGGCTCAAAAATAGGGGCCCAACTGATGTACTTTGTTTAATTTAATTTTTTTTATTTTTGTCGGTTTATTGGTCCTACATTGGCTGGTGCTTGTATCGGGTTGTTCAAGTCCGTGTGTCCATGGTGATCCTTTTGGGATGGGGTGGTGATGTGTTAGCCGACTTAGCCTCGATAGTGATTGCTATCGCTGCTCTGGTAGAATCCATGCAGCTCGTTGTTCGACGTAAAATGAAAAAGGCTTGGACCTGAATTTTTGTGCCTCCACTAGATTTGTTCTTATCATGTTCATGAACCGGAACATGGTTCATGTCTAGTGGAGACCATGTGTCATGGTGACGTGTGGCATTAGCGGACCCTAAAAACGTGATCCTTTGTTTTTCTGTTTTTCGCCCTGGAGCAGTTTTTTCGCTGCAGACATATGTAACATGTCCTTTCCGTAAGATGCTTCCAGCATAGACCCGTTTCATCAGCGTTGTCCAGTTGTTTATTGAGGCGATGTTAATTTCTGCATACTGATGCATAGCTAACAGCAAAAATGTTGTCGTTCGAATTAGCAGGCGAACCTTTTTTTGAATTCTCAAGCGTGCACGCTTTTTCCATTCATTGGGTCCACGCTCTCTTACGTTCGAGATGACTTGATCTTTTTAACGGGTTGGGCTTGTGACCACGTTTTTCCTGGGGCGAGAAGAATGGGCACAGGAAAGTTGTCGTCACTGGAGCATTGGTATCCATGCGCTCGATGTGGTCAAGCCAAGTTTTTCCTTCCGGTCTACATCTACCTCCTGCTGCACTCGTAGACAATGCGGTTGTCTTCTACTCCATTCAAATTCCTCGCAGACAGGAACTAATGTCTGACGCCGAATTCGTAAGGGAGGACTGGTAAAATGAAGGTTTAGAAGATGAATTTCGATAAAACTTGTTTCGAAAAACTGAAGTATCACTGGTTTTCAGAGGCGACTCTGCGTCGGACTTCATATTTGCCCGAGGTAGACAAACTCCCTGACTGCCTCAAAATTGTAGCGTTTTGATTGATTTTTGCCCGCCAGAATATTATTCGTCTTTTCGTCCACCCAGAGAAAGGTCGCATATCCTTCAATCACAGTGAAACGTTCCACCTCGACACGCGCGGTCTTTTAACTAGCGATGAGGTCAATGCCAGTTGCGTTACCCAGCAGTTTGACCAAACCAGATTGAAAAAAACCACGACGAATGCCCAAATTCGGTGCGGATTTATTGAGAATGGTCTTCAAAAATTCAGTTCAGCAAACAGAAAGTGTTTCAAAGGTGTGTAGTGCTGCCCAAATTATTAACAACGAAATGATACCCTTGAGGCAGCCAAGCGTCCCGGATGACCATCAAGTCCCAACGCGTCTTAAAGAAAGTACAAGTCGTATTAGCACAAAACAATGTCAATTTTCCTTCATCTTGCCCTACGCTCAGACCTAGATGAAATTGAAAAATGAAAAGCAAATACCAAGAACATCCAAGGTTCACGCTCTATGAGTACAAACTTTATGGCACGATGGCACATTCAAATTGGTCCGCTTATGTAATGCCGCATGAACTTCGAAAAGGCAGACGCACCACATCACACACAAATCAGTGCACTCTTGGGCAAGCCATCCAAATGCAAGCCTGAAATCATAAGCCCGGCACCGCTGCAAATTAATTAAGATAAAGGTAAATTAAATCGTGTCATGAATGGAAATACCACGAGGTTTCAACTTAACAGCTTCACTTGAAGTGCTCTTCCGTTGAAATCATATTTTTGATATTGCAAAAATGTATACAAATTAAGTTTTCGTTTACTAAAACTTCTTAAAAAAATATTTTTCTGAGGCAAAGCCTCTTTATTGTTCGGGAATCTTGTGTAAGCTAAAGACATGCTAACTTAACACCTATGCGCCGAAAATAGAGGAAATGTGGAAAATAGAGGAATGTGGGAAGACATTTGAAATTGAAGTTCGCTTCAGGCGCGAAGTCAGCAACATGTCCCCGGAGCATGCTGTATTTGGATGACATGCTGTTTTGATGACTTGCTGTTGGGAGGGTGTCAGGTAGTCTCCACGAGTTGATGTTGGGAATGCGGGATGGTGTCTGCTGTTCTTAAAGCTGTTTGTTAACTTACATTCTTTCTTTATTTATAATAAATCACTATTTGCCCTTATCGACTAGATTTTAAACGGCGCATAGATTAGGTTAAGTAGCAGTGGCTGAATGCAGAGGGTAGGCACACTTAGACCAAAGCGATACCATGCTTTGTATTGGTGGTGCTTGCGACTATATGTGCTGCTAACGTTTTTGAGCTCCTTGCGATAGTTGAAGTGGTGAGCGCGTAAGTGTAAGTACGTACGACCAGGGTAGGTGATTTGTGGTTTCCACATCCTCTTCATTCGTGCAGCTTCTCCAAAAAATCGTCATAAAACACCCATCTTGGGGGCATGAATCCCAATGACGCAGTGTAGGTCTTGCCGATCAAAGTCCTGAGTAAAGGTCTTCTAAGTCTGAGCGGACTGAGCCACGACTTTAAGTGAAGGTCGTATTTGCTTTATTTTAAGGCAGGTGGTGCCTTCTGTAGCTTGGAATTCCATGCTCTTCTTAGTGTTGGAGATGTACCACACCTAGAGAGTTCATAGACATAGGTGTGTAATAATGTCCCGGCACCCACATGAGGTGTATGCTACAATGCTCAGCCATCTCGGTAAGAGACAGCCATTAAGGGATATCCTTGAATAAAATATGACATTGCCCAAGGACTTACCTGACTGTCCGAATCTCTTTTGGATATCATATTGTTCTTGAGCCAGGACATTGACTCTTTTAACGCAATGGTTTCTGCCTCGAAGACGCCACAGTGATCAGGGAGCTTTAGGGAGATAGCAAGATTAAGGGCTGTGGAATAGATACTCCCCGGTGACGAGTCCTGGGCCTCCTGTACTGGGGATGGAGTGCACAACCTCTATCTGTGCAACATCCTATACCTCCCCCAAACCGAGGACCGTTTTCTCGTAAGGGTCGGCTGACGTTTGGTCCCTCAAGGACAGAAGTCTGATATGGGCTTGACGCCATCCAGCGCCATAGGCAGCATTCTCACGGTCCCCTTTTAGAAACTCAGTATACGACCGATGTGGCTCGTTGGTGCTTGAAGCACTGCCTTCCTGCTTTATCCTGAGAGGTTGGGTGACACTGACGGCTACGTCAATCTAGCTCGCTTGGTCGAAGAGTCCGTAGAAGCTATTTCCTCTCCCAGGTCCTGAACTACCTTGATAGCCCAGGCCATGAACCGTTTTCATTTTTTCAATTCGGAGAGTTTTTCCCGAGGGATGCCCTGATCGCAGATCTTTGTGATTTTGAGCCTAGAATCGGTCTTTGCCTGAGTCGCGTTGATCAAACATGCTACCCAGGTTGCGCAATAAGACCTCATCGGAGAGTCAAGCAATCAGGTCCCTTCATGCATCTACCATGTGTGGCAGCATCACTAGCCAGTGGCTGTGTCATAAGTCCTAACCCTATGCCTACGCATGCATTCATCCAAAATGGAGAGTAACCTGCGTGTAGCAATCTTGCGTTGCGTTGTGAAGGACTACAGCCAAAGACGGAGGCAAGCCAAGAAGAAGAATGGCAAAACAAGAGGAGCACAACAAGGAGCACAACAAAATGAAAGAAATGGGAAAAAATACATACCCACGTCATCTCGTCCTCACTCACTACATCATCCTTGTTAGACATTTCTCTTCACTAATTTGTAAGGATTTCCCAAGGAGAGCAGCGTATATTTTTGATTTGCTTCCCAATTAATTTAATGAGCACCCCAGACAGGATACACCGAGGGAGAGACCTCTGCCTCTACACATACACACACACACACAGGCGCACTCAAACAAACATGTAGATCATCCCCGTCTGCCGTCGTCGTCGTCGTCCTTCGTGCTGTTATCGTTGGCGTTGCCGTCGTCGTCAGCGTCGTCCTCGTCGAAGACGTGTACCCAAACGGAAGACGCTGACGACAACAACGGCTGAGGCAATCAAATTACTATGCAACATAACTAGCGGTAATAATCTGATAATATCCTTTTTTTTTCTTTCTATTAGCGTCTACTCGCTTTTCCTCTTGTTGCGACGTACAGTGCTCTGTTCTGAGTTCCCAGTTCCCAGAGGATTCGGCTTATCCTCGTGAATGTTGCCAAACATCGCACATAAAGGTGAGAAACATCACACACCACTTTACACTCTCCGGCTGCGAGAGTGTGTGTGCGGCCGCGTGTGAATGCGAGCAGGGATGTGTGCACTCAATTCGCACGTCTGTGGTGGAATTTAATTAAATAAAGGCATTCCGGTCATTTCCTTTTGTGCTGTCCCACTCCCCGCCCCGTCTCGCACAGCAGACTGTTCGTTGAAGTCACACGCTCCAGCTCGCTGGCTTGCGGAGGACCTTAAATTGCACGGCCACACCGGAAGGACAGAACAGAGAATCCATCATTCACTGTAGCTGTGTGAGATTTTAATTTCACTTTTTTCTCCTCTCTCTACGTCTGCCACAGCCGCGCCGCACCGCGCCTTCGTGTCATCCCCTTCGCTCACGGATGAGAATCTGATCCTCGTAGCCCGTATATGAAAGAGCAAATTAAGTGAAGTTTAGTCCTCTTTTTCGGTGTATGCCTGTGTGTGTGTGCGATGGGTTTTCATTATTTGCGTGACGCTAATAGCGTCGTTGAAGTTCACATCCGTCCCCTCATTAATACTGTCATCTCTTCGATTTTGGGGTGGCAATGTACAAGGGGTTGAAGTGGGATTGAATTGGATTGGATTGGATGTGTGTTACGACAAACGGCGAGGATGACGATGCATGCGAGGACAACATGAACGGCTGGAAAGTGCCGCATTATGTGCTGTGAGTCCTTTTATGACATCATTAAATGTTTCTCATCGTTGTGTGTACACGCTGGCTGGATAATGAGTTGAAATGAAAGCGTTCTCGTTCTCGTCATCTCGTTGCTGTAAGTATATTTGATTGATTCCCCGACCATTCATTGCTGCTTAATTAATTATTTTCACTTGAATAATTTATTCCTGCGAATGTGCGTGCAGCGAGCACACACTTACACAGCGCACAGTGGGGAGTGGAAATTTTCAAACAATGTGGTTGATTCTTGTGTGGTGGCTTTGTTGGGTCTTGAAACATGATGATAAAGTTGGATAGTCTTGGAATTGAAATTGGAGGTCACATAGTTTATGAATGAGAGCGAATGCGAAACACTGCCACAAAGGGGCATGCGCGTTGTTTTCAAATCGAGAAGGGGACGATTCTTTCATTTTGGATTCTTCAAAAAATCAGACACCACTACACAGGCCTCAATTAGACTCTCTGCTTGAGGCTCACGTAACTGTCTGGCGCCCAACCAAAACCCGGCTATTGGCGGGGGCTATTCTATGAGCAACTACACAGCTTCGCGTTCGGTTGGCCAGCTATTATAACTCTTCAAGGTGGGCGGTGATTGTCTTTCTCTGGGAGTAGCTCCATCTTCAAAGAGGAGACCTCTCGCAAGGCTATCGATGTCGCCTATCACGTGCTGCACAGAGGCAGGTACATAGGTTGTCAGAGAAATTCGAAATCCGCAGTGGAGCAAGGCAGGGCTCCAGACTATTACGCGCTTCGTGGTGCCATATAAACAGTGGACTGAGAAAAAAAATGGTTTCTCACAAGTTACTGATCTAAGGCATCTAGACTACATTAACGGTGTATTCCTACTCGTACTTTCGTATTCAAATAACGACTGGCGTAGTTGGTAAAGTACATGCCCTTGGTTAGTGGGGTCTCCGGTTCAAATTCCAGTGAAAGCAAAGTTAATACGCTTTTCACTGGGTTTGAAATCTGGTCCAGTCACCATTTGCCGGGATCATATTAATGGCACTATGGGTGGTCGATCGGTGGACTATGGGTATCACAATGGACCAATATGGTCTGAGTTTGCTGGTGAATTTACTAGCAGCACCCTTCTCTACCCTACCCTACCCTTCGCATTAAATAATGGTACTCTACGAAATGGCAACAAGGCTGGAAGAAGGAACATATCGTCGATTTGGAAATAAACGCAAAAATAACCACGGCCGATTATTTGAAATAGTGTAACTTCTTTGCTGAAGTACCTTTTCAACTGATGACGAAGCTGAACTGAGCTTCAATCTTTGAGGCAGCAGGCGATTTTAGGCAGGCTTCGATTTTAAGGCTTCAAAGGCACCATTCATCGTAAATAAAAACCACAGTTTTAGATTTCTGTATCGATCTATCAATAGAAATTTAAAAACCGTAAACTACATTTACAAATATTGTCGACCTATTGTCCCCGTTCGACAGCTGAAAGTGCGTTTCCTGTCAATGCCTGAAGACATTTTCAACAATCTGTGTGGGTTCCAGATATATATCCTACGGCAAATCCTAGAAAAGCCCCAAATAACATAGGCGATTCCACAACGCTTGTGACAGCGTTTATGAAAGCGACATATATGTATGTACACTGCCAGGTTTAGTTTTGATAAAGAATGATTTTTTCTCGCGCTGCAGGAAATTTGGTAATGAACTCATCAATTTTATGCACCCGCCGTGCTGTCATGTGACTTCCTCAACATCATTCGAGATCGTGCAGAATTCACACACCATCACTAGAGGCACGCCTCTTCCAGTCCAAACAACTGTCAACACATGCGAATGACAGGTACCTGAGGTAAGCGTTAATATTTCAAGAGGTCGCACCAAAAAAAGGGGATCCCATCACCATAAGCCCTACTGCGCACGTAACATTATAGTTTGACATACAAAAATTACCGATCACAGATCATAGTGTACCTATGATGGCCATTTCGTTCACTTTCGTTGGGTTCGTTCAGTGTCACGTATTTAACTGGGAGGGATATAAATAGCTCATGTTCATAAAAGGTAGTTGGTATTGAAATTTTGCGTAAGTGTCCAGAAGCCACTGTGTGCCCATTTTGAAAGTAGTAGATGTTTCTGACTAAAATAAGCTTGAGTTTATACACGTCAATTATGGTTAAGTTTTTGAGGAAAAATTAGACTTCGGTCAACTTTAGGAAGCGACCAAATACAAAGAAATAATACTACTTCTCTCAGTTTCGTTCAATTTTGTAACAACTATTTCTCTCAGTTTCGTTCAATTTTGTAAAAAATATTTCTCTCAGTTTCGTTCAATTTTGTAACAACTATTTCTCTCAGTTTCGTTAAATTGTGTAACAGCTATTTCTCTCAGTTTCGTTAAGTCTCGTTCAATTTTGTAACAACTATTTCTCTCAGTTTCGTTGAATTTTGTAACAGCTATTTCTCTCAGTTTCGTTAAGTTTCGTTCAATTTTGTAACAACTATTTCTCTCTGTTTCGTCCAATGTTGTAACAGTTTTGTTTCGTTAAGTTTCGTTCAATTTTATTTTTTAAGTGGGTTCTCTGGCGTGGTGAACTAGTGTATCGATACCTATGCCGGGAGTGCCAGGTTCACTCCCCGATTTTCCCAAAATTCATAATTCACGACTTCACCTCTTTCGAGTCACTGACAATGCTCAAAGAGTTCTCCTGTCTAGAAAACGCTTCTGAAAAACCATCCATTCTTGATAGAACAATATTTTCTGTAGAAGCTAGGCCCTGGCTCAGCTCAAACTGCTCTAAATACAGTTGGTTTTAAGGTAGTTCCGATCTTCAGAAAAAATTTAACAGAAATGAAAGCTGAGTTTTGCTTCAGTTTCCATATGTTATTACGAACGTATTTACCTACTTTACCTTCAACTCCAAACGTACTCTTAAGTCAATTACACCCGGGCCCTAAGAATTGATGCCTGAAGTCATACGGACTGAATTATGCGAAACACTTTGATTGAATGACTTGATTTTGAAGTGCTCCCAGTCGATCTACAAGTCAAATTCAATTTAATCAAATGTGGCTTATCTTCGTGCAACAGTCAATTCCGACACAATCCTGCACACAAACCCCTCGCCATCACTGTAGACAGTCGTGTGCAGCATTCGCTCAAGTTGCGCGTACCATGAGACGGAGAGAAAATTGACATCCTTCTGCCATTGTGTTCGCCAGTCGTCCTTATTGTAATTAAAATTAATTTTTCGGCTTTTCGACTATGGGTAGAATCTCAACCCAATCACGCGAACCCCTCCCACTTCTCATTTTTTTTTTTTTTTTGTTTCATCCCTTTGTGAGTGCGCTTGTATCTCTGGCAGTGATTACCCGCGCTTTTGCCTTGATCTTCTGTCACTGGTGTGCTGAGAGAGAATCCTCCATCCCCATGTGTGGTCTGTCTCTTCAACAGCAACCGTGGCGAACGTGTGTGCTTGTGTGTGTGTGTGTGAGCAGGGTTGGCCTGGTAGGGGTGGTGGTACCTATCTGTAAATATCTTCAAATTAATTAAAACGATCCAATTAGTAATGGAATAATTGAAATTGATTTAATATTATGAATTTCATTTCGTCCTGTGGTCGCTCAGGAGTCAGGCTGCCCCCGGAAACGGGGTGACTGCAGGGTCATGATTGGCGCCTGAGGCCGTTGGGAGGGCCAATGGGGTGGTGTGAACGGACGACATCCACACACGGTAGCTCATGGCGTGCCTTATGGAGGATATTTTGCCAATAATCTTGTGTTTTTTTTCTTGTTTCAGTTGTGTCCTCCTTCTTTGGCTTGTCTTTCGTTTATTTTTGCGTCTCCTTGAAGTGAATGACTGCTTATGTGCGTATGCGTGTGTGCATGTGTGTGCGTGTTCGACTGGACCTGACACAAGGTGATGGCGATAAATTGAAGCAGGGCAGATCAACAAGCAACCCCTCGTTACCGCGTCGACGACCCAGCACAGCGTCGGCCCTCTCTGTGAGCTGTGTGCTGTGCACACAGCGTTTCTTTGGCTTATTTTGTTTACGCGCTTACGAGAGATAGAGAGAGAGGGAGTGAGAGAGACAATGTGCGAGTGTGTGTGAAGGGTGGTTGGGAGGACGTGCATGTGTATGGAGCAATTTATCCCTTCTTGCAATTTAATTAAATTACTGTAATTGCCCGGTGTACAAATGCGAATTGATGTGTGCGCACGAATGAATGAGGCTGCTCTCTCTGGCCAGCATACTCTGGCGCGGTGGGGGAGGGGTAGTGAGGGTGGGAGGGCGGACAGGATGAAGGCACAGAGTCAGTGGCACTCTCTGTGGTAAAGACAGGACTGTGGCTGGGCACAAAATGAGTTGCCGGGGGGATGCGGCGATTGGGTGGCAGCGCCGATGCCAGTTGATGGGGGCTTTTGGGCGAGAGGGGGAGGCCCTGACGATGATGACGATGATAGAGTGAATTGCTAGATGCAAAATGAAATTGCTTTTTGGCATTTCAATTATTTAATTAAAAGAATTGCACATACTTTATTGCTTGCTGATGACGATGTCGACGACGACGACGACAACAACGACGACGATGATGATGATGGCAGAACCATCCAATGGAACCACCCCCTTCGTCCACACAGCGGGCGATCGAATGAAATGAAAGTAGTCGTGCGCCTACAGGACTGGAGGTTCGTTTCATTACTGTCCAAGCCTACTCCCCCCGCCCGCTCACCATGCAGGATCTGAAGACAGGAAAAGCGAGGTGACGGGGTTGTTTTGAAGCAACCGACACGACGACATGCCATCTACCCCGGTGCGTCTCGTCCATGAATTGATTAATATTGTTCAATGGACAGCGCATAAACGACTCAGGCCGACGACTCAACGAAATTAGCCGGCGGCAGCGGTTTATTGGTAGATTGTTCTCATCTGTAGCTGACATTCTTCAATTTTGATTTATTATTCAATATGTTGCACGTGTGTGTGCGCGCGCTGTTGCTGTTGTTTACTGGATGAGTTCCTCCCTTATACTGTGCCTGCGAGAGAGGGTGGCGGGCTGTGGGTGGTGGTGGATATTTCAATTATGGAAATTTAATTAAAAACATTGAGATAAAGGAATATGAAGAAGACACAATGCTATGAGTAAATAGACGAAGAAGATATTTTGTCAGAGATTTCGAATTACTTTTGAGTTGGAATTAAGGATGGTCGCTTTATGGAAATGATGTCAGTCTGTCGGCCGCTCTTTGATTGTATGGCCTTATGGGGTTTCAAAAAAAAAAAGAAGTACTTCATTATTTCGCAGTAAGCCAGCCTAAGCTGGGTGCCATACATCTAGCGCACGCTGATTCCAGTCAAACAGGATCAAGTTGTCGTCGGTTCTCAGTCGAGGTTTGGTCGTTCTTTTTCGAACCGGGGGGTCTGGATTCGTAGACTCTTTTGGGAGGAGCGTTGGTGAGATCCCTGCGATCAATGCGGCCGCGCCATTTCAGTTAATGGAATCTTTCACCTCAGAGTGTTTACGCATCTTTGCACATCTTGCGAAGACCTCTGGAAAGCACAGCACAGCAACGCATTCGTTTCATGTTCTACTTCAAAGGTCAGCCTGTGTCCACTCTTGTCCCTTGGTGCCCTCTCCAGAAAGCGCCATCGTTTACCAGCTGTTTTTATGGCCCCAAGTTACGTACAGTCTTCGATATCTCTCAAGTGCCTCCGGTATAAAGACCAAGTTATCGTGGAAGCTCGCCAGAATGGTCTTGGTGACTGGAAGCAGCGTCCCTTGAAGCAGCGCCCCCAGTGCCAACGATAGAAGCTATAGTTCCGCATCGAACCCACCAAGGTTCTACGGAGTCGTGCTGGAAGAGAGACGGAAGCAGCGCCCCCAGTGTCAACCATGGAAGGCTGCTATACCTCCGCATCGAACCCTCCAATGTTCGACGGGGTCCTGCTGGAAGAGAGACGAGAGCCATCTTACGAGATGGGAGGCGGACCTGGGTAGCAGCTTCTACAGCAACCACTCGTGTTGGGCGTGCCATTGTTCTTTCGCAAGTGAATGGGACAGCTGACTCCTGATTGCGAAGTTTAATAAGCTTTTTCTAAACTAGAGTGCTCTTTGAGAATTGCTAGTGACTCGAAAGAGGTGGGGATCAAACCTGGGACCCCACGTAGACGCACCTATCCACTATGCCACGGCGAACCTTAAGCCCTTCTACCCATGATATCATAATTACTTGAATAGGAAATCTTACATAAATTGTGGGCTCAGTCATTACCGTAGCCAGTGTCGGCATCGGGAGTTCAAGTTTCGTTCAACATCTCAAAACCAATCTAAGAGCCGGGGGCGGTCACGTTGTTGTGCAGTGTTTCAAAAACTCACTCACTCATTATGAAGCCAAGCCTGCAATTAGATAAATCTTGCCGATTCTCTCGACTCTCCGGGTTTTTACGAGAATATTGCAGGTTGGGCTGGTTCTTCAATTGATCAAGTATGCTAATAAAGTTGCGGTCGTTTCTGAGAGCCTGGTTAATTCACCTTTTACACATCTTATGCAGAATTGACTCACTCGAATGCCAAGGCACACGATCACAAAGTACCTCGTTACCAACCCGGAGTGTGACGAGTACAATTTCACAAGGCAGTCGCGAACACTCAATACAAATTACAGGCGGTGTAACCATCTTTCAGGCTTTCCCAGGAGTGTGCATTCACAGTGGATGCCAAGCTATTCCAATTTGAAGGTCACGCTCTACCAACACTTGTCATATATGACATCCAGAGGACGCTGCGCAACGAATCACAAGAGAACAGCATTTCATATCTTCGAATGCACGGAATTCCAAACAAAACACCATTAGCCTACATCCGTCGACTCCTCCACCAGTCGTCATTTGCAAGTCGTGGATCTAGCAGTACACGTTAGTTTCGACAGTTATTCAAACGTAACCAAGAGAGAATTCAATTCGTTCACAGTCACTGCCAGTCGCAGTGGAAAATCACCGCTCGTTGACAGCCGCTTATGACATTTCCACGACCATTTGACAAAGCGATCGCTTAGACCGGCTAATTGCCTCGACGTCAACGTCAAAGCCGTAATTGAACAGTTTCCCTCAAATAAGCCGTCAAATTAAAAGAAATAAACTTCGTCTTCGTCTTCGTCTCGGTCTGCGGTGAACATTCGAAGACGTCACGGCGACGGCAAATGACAACCGAAATCCGGCAAAAATGAAATTCCTTGCATCGCTAAACAATCGAAAATAATTGCATGTCATCTCCGTTGCCATGGACTGCGCGCGAGCGTGTGTGTGTGAGCGGGTGGCACAAGAAACGTCGTGCAAACTAGTCATGCCACCACCAGCACCACCCGTCTGTCTGTTCTTAGCTTTTGGGCTCAGCCGTGGCTTGGGGAGGCAGGCAATCAATTGGCTACATATATGTGTTGAAACAGTTGGCAGAACGGGGCCTGGAGCTGCCATCGCCTGAAGCCCAATTTAACCGATGCACTGAACGCAGTTCGTTTTAATTAATTTAAATGCCATGCGCGATAGCTGCCCACCACAGAAATCATCCCCTCCTCCAGTGCCACGGCTCGGCTCTGTGCTCGCTCCGCCAGAGTTTGGACACGCCAGTAGTGTCCATATTTATCGCAACGATCCGTCTTCTCTCATTATCTCTGGGTTTACACGAGTCCCAATTGGAAAACGACACAAGACCGAGTTTTCCTTTGAGTTTCCCTTTATACTTTCGGTGCGCTGCCTTATCGACACCGACTCATTTTGTAGGCTAATTAAGAGGAAAATGCAGCAGCATTTGGCCATTACTGCCGAAAGCCGGAATGAGTCGATTCGCCACAAGACGGACGGGGGGTACAGAGGGAACGCTTACCATTCGGCCCCCACTGACGTGTCAACATACAAACACACACACAGCGGCTACGGGTGGAAAACACGTACAATCAACGAGTGTTTCGGTTTCCAGAAGGACTAGACCGCCTAACGACGACGATGGCGTTGATGGCGAACTAATGAACTCCGCCGCTAGCAGCTAATCAGGCTAATAAAGCAAAGGCTCCACCGTCAAGTGCGACACTACGGGCTGCAATTGCTTCATCCCCGTCTCCGCTGTGTAAGCCGAGGCAGCGTTGGCGGCAACGACAACGACATCGGCGGCGTCGGCAACATTCAGAGAGCTTCATGTGCCGCCGCGGCTGCGATTCTCGGTTCGACGCGCTGCTGGTCGGTTGGTTGGCTGGCTGTCTGTCTGGTTGGTTGGTTGGCTGGCTGGTTAGCCGGTTGGCTGATTGGCGCGTCGTGCCGCCGTTTGTGTCTGCGTCTCCCTCCTCCGTCCAGGCGTCGCGCGCCCTCGAAATAATTAATGCTTAATTAAAAGCGAAAATAATGAATGAATAATGAGTGGCATGCAATTTATAATAAACCTAATAATTGACAGAAAATAATTATTGTTATTCGCGTCAAAGGAACACAAACACAGCACACAAAAAGAAATCGAAACGGGAGCGGGCTACTGTTCGACGGAGAGTGTTCTGATGCTGGTGGTGGTGGCGGTGGCGGTGGTGGTTGTAGCGCACACATGGCTGCACAGATCATGGGGACGAGATAAACAAATGGCTTTCAACTGGTGGCTGTGGTGGTGCAATGTGTCGAATATTGATAATCGTTCGGCTGAAATCCGCTAATGAATGCACCAGCCACTGGCATGACTGTAGGCAATTATTTTTCGAAGCAACGTGAGCGTCCGCGCCGTCGCGGCTTGGCTCTGGTGGGGGGGTGGTGATAATTGATGGAGCTACTGGTCTCAAGTGGCGGTAGTTGTTTCCCCCCCTTGTGCACTCAGTTTTGAGAGGTGTTCGCTAATTGACATTAGAGCTTCGTATGGGAGTGTGTTTTTTTCCTACAAAGGGGCTTTTTCAGTCCCTTTTGCTGGGCAGAAGTTGTTTCTCATGAGCACACGTGCGGAGTGAACTGAATGGGTATTCGGTACCAGAGATTCGTTAGAAAACAACGATGCTCGGTTCTTTGCAGTTCAAGCGCGAACTCTGTGCTCGGAGTGGGGTGACAATGAATGGGCTGTTCTGGCAACAGCCCACAGGCGGTTGACATCATCCAAAACAGCCTTGTACGGGTTCATATAAGCAAGAGGCCCGAATTTCACAAGTAACCCAGAGACGCCAGTCAATTGAATTTAAAGCGAAGTACAAAGTTGTGTTTTGAGGAAGTAAGAAAGACTTTCGCTTCCAAGACATCTGCAAATAAAGGCCAGGGCTGAGCACCTATCAAAAATCAGCTTCATCACGGGACAAAGCTTGAATGTGATGTGAAGGGAGGCAAAGCTCAGCGACTGTGCTAATTACATTCTGGTGACAGCTCCAGCGCATGGAGAGCTGAGGGAGAGCACAGATTCTCTAATCTCCTCTAATGCACGAAGGTATTGTCTACTCAACTGGAACCATCTTGGGCGACAGAATGCTGGTCATGCTCAGACTCACATTTTGAGTGACTCTCGAGAATTGGCGCCGTGAAATGAGGCTGTCGCACAGATGTGCAAGACCTCGAGAGAGTGAGTGCGACCTCGAATGAATATAACTTTCGTTCTTAGTGTACCGCTACCTTCTGTGGTGATCTTGTGCCTCAGCAAATAATCTCTGGTAAAATACCTCTCGTTAGGCATGCCGCCCTCGACACTACGCCAAAAGGACATCGCAATAGAGGAAGCTCGCGAAAGCTATGGCGCACACAAGTGGATAAAGACCTCAGCCAACTTGGAGTACGTGCTGCAAGGGCGATGGCTAAAGATTTCTAACTGGAAACGGGAGAGGCTTGTTGGTTGACGCCCTATGTTCATGGGTGCTATGCAGACAACGGGGCCTTGATTGTGTGTTGACCCTTGTTTCATCTTCTCAAGCTCACTCCACATACCCCACTGTAGCTCATGACAGTTTCTAGGTAAAAGTACATTTGCTCGGAAGTTGTACATTTTCAGCGATATGGTAATTTTCCTTCTCCAGTGTGGTAACTTCCGTTTCAAAATACTGGCAGCACTGATTTGGAGTGAGTTTGCTCTTCGAACCAAGTCAACGGAGTAGCTGGCATTGCCTCATGGCTAGAGTGACCATAATTTTTTCATCTAAAAGCGGGATACCTGCACATTCCTGTGGGAAATTCAGGACAGCAATTTGTTTTCTGAAAAAAAAAAAAAAACAGGAGTTTTTGCTCATTCACGTTTTAAGACATCGATGTGTGGTAGATACAGACATGGTGCTGCGGCGAAACTACCTGCAGTCGTACTTCCCTATTCGCACGGGATCAGAGAAAAACTTGATTGTATAGAAATACACTTAAAATGTAACCAGAAAGCTGTGTCTTTGTAATCAATTCATTATACGGAGAAGCTCGTTATATAGACGTTGACTATAGGGAAGTTCGACCGGTACATGCATCCATATGGGGTGCTTTATGGCCAGCGGGACACAAAGCTCGAAAGGGGGACTGTTCCGCCGAATGAGGGACGAATGTGACCACCTGACTTGTGACGGACGATCCAAAGTAGATAATATGTCGTTTCCTAATCGAAAGTGCTTTCATTTTGTTTCGGCATGCAAAAAGGAGCATTTATACCTACTGTCCGTCATTTGTCACATCATTCTACATTTGATCGAGATCGAGAAGAAGTCTTTATCTTTTTCTGCATAAAAATAAATTCATGTGCACTGCAATTCGAATCAAGTGATGACATGTAAGGCCCCCCAGTAGTCAGCCGTCGCTATAAAGGCCAGCAAAATAGTAAACGCCCAAGTATATTTAAAACACATTCTTTTGTCTGGATGTACAATTCTGTGCTGATGCAACTGCTGGTTATCGTGTTGAAAATGAAAGTTTGATTCAAGTTTTCGTAATTGTCGGTTTTGGGACTTTTCAGTGAAATTAGTGGAAGTGCTTGGGAAAAAGGGCTATAATTAAAAAAATAGGCACATTGAGGCAGAGAATTATTTAACAAACAAAATAATTATAAAATACTGCTGGCCTTGGGAGACAAAGTTTTCAGGTCAGTCAACTATAGTTGTCAACTCCTTGAGTATCTCATTTAGGGGCCAGTTTTGTTGTTGTACGGCTGAGTACTGGATACTTAAGTGGCTGACAACCGGATTTTAAGGTGCTACTACTCCAGAATCTCATTTTTCTACTTTTACTGTAAATACAGTGGACGTTCAGTATAACGAATGCTCTATACAACGAATTTCCAATACAGCGAATGAAATGTTTGTCCCATAAATGGTTCGATATAACGAATTGTTCGTTATATCGAATGATTGTGCATTGTAAAGGGTGATTTTTTAGCTATTATCATTTTGGCAACACTGGTTTAAACAGCTGACGCACGTTTCGTGTTTTGTTTCACTGTCAAACACCTTTAGTTTGGTCTATAATTTAAACATGAATCGTCTTACAAACGAACAACGCTTGCAAATTATTGAATTTTATTATCAAATTGCGTGCCCTGTTAAGAAAATGCGTGCTTCTTCCATTTTATGGTCAGTTTAATCGAAGCTCATTCTTGGCTCAATGGGTACGTAAATAAGCAGAATTGTCGAGCATTGCAAGAGCTACCAATGCACCCAGAACAAGTCACAGTTTGGTGCGGTTTATGGGCTGGTGGCTCATTGGACCGTACTTCTTCAAAGATGATGCGAATCGTAACGTAACTGTGAATGGTGAGCGCTACCGTGAGATACCGGCCGAAATGTTGGAAAGAGTATGCCAAAATTGGACTAATCGGATGGACCATTTAAGGCACAGTCAAGGTCAACATTTGCATGAAATAATCTTCAAACATTAAATTATATGGACCGTACTATCGATTCAAATAAAGATTTCATGCATTTTTCTGAATTTTGTATGTTTTTTTTTCTTTGAAAAACTTTCCTTTAGCTTTTAAAAAATCACTCTTTATAATTCGTTATGCTGGACGCCCACTGTAATAACTTTTACGTAAGATCTTAACTAAACAACGCCTAAAATGTATAGTCTACATATTTCAACTAATCAGACAATCTGCATTCTCTATTCAAAAGCTTAATATTGGATTTTTAAGGACCAAGTGGACAGAAAAAGCGTTAAAGGGCTGACTGCTCTTGCCATCGCCCTATCAATAAAATAATAAACTAGTAAATTCAACTGAAATACAGTGAACTCCCTCATAATGGTCGCCTCTCTTAAGTGGACGATTCCCTTAAACACGCAAAGAGGACTGTATTGGTTGGCTGATACGATTTCTTTCATATTCCTGTTAGTTGGACGATTCTATTAAGTGGACAATGGAAATAGACAGTACAGTGAAGTCTCACTAATATGCACTCCCAGTTATATGATTTATTCTAATAAATATATGAACCGCAAAATATTTGCACTGGAATTCAGTAGATCCTCGAATAAATGTACTGCACTGTCATATAAGTGAATTGTGTGTGGACATTTTTCTGAAGTTGAAGCAGTTATTTCGTCCAGACAGACTGCGAAACTTAAAACAGTTCTATTTTGCTTTTATTGTATTTGGTCGTGTGAGTCAGTTCAGCAAATATCGGTTCAGAGAATGAACTTGCTTACCATGAACTACTGATGCTGAGAAAATGCGTGAGTGGGATCGTTCCGGACCTGTATAGTTCCTGGAACTATATCCACTGTCGGAACTATTTCCGATTGTTCCGCGTACTTCATTTAAACATGTTCATTTCATCTAAACAGTTCCCAGTTCGCAGAGATGTGCATGAATGAAAAGGAACATATGTTCGTATGGACATGTAAATTTGAAAATAAAAGCCGACCACCTGTGTGGTTTCAGAGAAACACTTCTCTAGTATAATATCGTGGTTGTAGGAGATCTTTTACTGACAAGGATTGAAAGAGGAACTGGAATCAACACGACAATTGGAACGAACATGGGACATCTCGACGCTTGCATATAGGCCGGCGCCAACATTTTAACTATTATCTATCCATTATCTCTGCTATGTACTTCCTAGGATACGTATGCGACGAAAGCTATACAATGTAAAAAGATGCTGGGTATTATCATTGAGAAATTCAAGCCTTAATCTTGAACGAACTTGAAAATAATGAAAACTGCATGAAACTACTAATGAAACTGCAATTGAGAAGACTCTCCATGAAATACATACTATGGGCATGAGAAATCAACAGGCACATTCGTAGCCTTGCAAATGGCACCGGCAATGTCTATACTCAGGAGCTGACTGTAAGCGATGTAACTGGTAGGGGAATTCCCATAATTGTATGAACATACATATACATACGCATTTTAATACTCTGTCCGGACTGTAGAGGTAACACCTTGAAAGTGCCCGAAATATGGAGGTGTCCGGACTGCTGAAGTGTCCGGACTAGCGAGGCTGTGCTGAAATTGGAAAATAACATTCCCTTAAGTGGGTGATCACGCACCATTTTGGCTCCTATACCTAAGATTTTTGTATTCAAATGCACATTTACACAATTTACACAGCCAGCGTTCGCATGAGATGATTACCGAATAAGCGAGTTTGGACGACACCCCTGCTAATTAAACACCTTCAACGTTAAAATGAAAAAAAGTGCGCAAAAATAATTACAACACAACTTCACATCCTCTCCTTGCTTTAAGTAAGCTTGCTTAAAATCACTTTCGTATTTTTCTTGGACCAGGGTATCATCAATGCGAAACTGGAAAATGGCCTCTCTTGCTTAAAAAAATCCTGGATTCTACGCTGAGGACGACGCGGATTTAACATATCATTAATTTGTTTTTCGAATTTGTCCTAGCTCCTCAGGAAACCGGAAGTTCATTAAGCGCCAAATATGCCATTTGTCACATAACCGATGTAGGATAGGATTTGAATTTGATCGAAGAAGATGATGTTGATGCTTCGAAAGTTGATACTGAAGGAATGGATTCATACTCCTACAAGAAGGCGTTGAACGCTTGTGAAATTTTGTGCTTTGAAACCTGGAGGCGAGAATGCAATGCAGCTGACATCTGTTCTCCGATCTCACTGTGAGTCAGAGATAGTAAGCGGTTGTAATTTCCGCCAGTAAATGTGCATGTGTACATAAAAGAACGAATTAGGTCAGTGAATCAAAGGTAATCATTTTGTGTTATTTTTAAAATTTATTTTTTTATCCTTTTACAAGGACACTTCTTATGTGGACAAAAAAAAACTCCCTTGGCTGTCCACTTAAGAGAGATTTCACTGTAGTTTGAATACCCTGTACAATATTCCTCGAATAAATCCCCGAATCTTATGTCGAAACTGAACGAAAAGCAACCAAAAGCAAAATCAAAAGTGTCCATTAATACACGCATCTTCAAGCAAGTGGTGTATTTTTTTTCTGACTACTGTCAAACTTCTGCCCTCAGAAATCGATCAAGATATTTTCTGCAAAAATATTTTTGCATTTCTCAGAGCAGTGTTAACTTTTCAAGTTTTTGCTGAAACTTTAGAACAAATTGAGGAGAAATTGTACTAAAATGTACTAAATTTAGAACAAGTGGTTAAGGCGTTCTGGATTTATGAAAATTACGGGGATGAGAGACAGGTCACTTTTTTACGGCATACTGATTAGCTAAGGTAGGCTGGTATTGGATTCACCAGCACACGTTTGTCCATTGTCAGACTACTACCACTGATTGGCCATCCCAGTGATAGTGCTAAATGGTGACTGGACCAGATTTGAAAACAAGATTAAGCCGTATTAACTTTGCTTTCACTGGGATTCGAACCGGGGACCCCACTAATCAAGGGCACCATCCAGTCGTTACTGATTGACGAAAGGAAAGAAAAATTAAACCAGAATTAATTTTAGTGGAAAACAAAACCGACCAGCAAAAAATATTCTGCGCCATTCAGTCTTCAACGTAAGCCACTCAAGGTTCGCGACATAAAATCTGTCACTGTGAAATATTTATTGATCTCCCGATTACTGACCAATAGAGGACCGAGATTTGCATGTTGCAAATGTGGACGTAAACTGGTTTGGTAACACTAATTTCGAAGGCTTTTCGCACTCTACTCGAATGAGTTGGCAATAGAATGAGGTGTGGACGCTAGAGAGCTTTATTAGAGTAGGAATTAATGGAAGAGATGAAGCACTACTGTTAAGAGGTAAAGTCACTTTTTGACTGCTTAAGAAACAGTCCCAAGTGTCCCTTTGATCCTTGTTCACAATCGGAATGGAGTTCAAAATGTAGTTTCCATTTCTGAATGGGCATGAACAGGTCATGACATTGGCTTATTTCATCATCGTGGTGGTGATGAGACACTGCATTCTGTTCTCCATGACTTAGTTTTCAGTGTCACGATTCGAAAGAGCACTCGCCTCTCCGTCGTCCAATCATTTCAAGCTCTCTGTACAACACGATTGTCGTGGCAAAAGTTCTGTAAAGATCCTGTCCAATTTACCACACCGAGTCCTCATCGTTGAGTGCTTCCAATTCACTTTGCTGATTCCTCTCCATGCACGCATTCCCAAAGGCCACTAGAAACGCACCCACCCCAGTGGACCTCTTCTCAACTCTATCCAAGGCTTTAGTGGAAATAAATAAAAATTCTCCGTCGATTGTGGCACATTCCATGGCAACTCGTTGTGCCATCTATCACCTTCCATCCAGCCGATGCGTTGGCCCCCCTCGCCCCGTGCGTCAGTCGGTTGTCGGCTGTTGTCTCCATGTCAGCTTACTTACTGTTTTTTTTTCGCTTTGGCTTCAGTTTTAATTGGGCCCTGCCCGATTAATTAGTGAGGCCAATCGATTTTATTGCCCGGGGAATTAAAGTTGTTAACAGTTTGCCTATTAAACGAATTAGCAGTCGAATTATTCACGTGAATGTAACCTTTCAAGACTATAAACTTCGTTTTATTATGACATAAGTCAATTAAGTATGTTAACGCCTTTTGCTTGCTCCACCCAAAGTGTACTTCAATGGCCTTTACTGTTGTTTTATTTGATCGTATTGGATGCATTTAATGGAGCAGTTAAGAGGCCGAGAGAGGCTGCTGATCAGATGCGAAGCTCACAAGACACCTCGAGGTGATCGCCTTTTCTAGAGACAAACAAGACGTCTGCCAACTGGCTAGAGGCTTCTTTTGGATGGTTAGCCGTATTTATCAAAGTTGTTCAAATGTCCTCTGAGTGGAGCGTCCGGGTGGAGCCTCTGATTTTGATTTAACGTGAAATGCGAAATGTTGGCGACATTATTTTTTTATGCTCAGCACACTTAAGGAGTTCCAGTTTTTGCCTTGATGTTCAAGAATGTATTTTAGTGCGACCAGATCTGGAGGAATGACAAGTTTAGGCCGAGAGAAGTCATTGAACTTGATGAACTCACCTATCCGTGCCGTTAACGCGGACTACATTGCCGACGGATGTTTAAGATTTGCCCATAAAATGGCTGATTCTTGTTAGGCACACTGGCAGGTGATTATATTTATTTTATTCGACTTTGGATTTGCGGTCAGTCGCTGTCTCTGTCAGTGAACCCATTTTGTGAATTATGTTCTGAAAGTCGACTCTTGATGGTTTTGTTTTCAAACACGCGGTCGGAGGTTGTCTGAATCAGGTTGGATCCTAAGGAGGACCATTCCTGGTTGAAACATGACCCAATCCAACAGCAGTGTTGAGTGACTGAAGGAGACAAGTTAATAAAGTTTGGTCTCTTGTTAGTTTTTGGATAACTAAGGTTAGGTAGCGGTCACTGTGGAAAGCACTTAGACGTACCGGCACAGAGTGATGGCAAGCAGGATCAAATTATCATTGGGACTGGTGGGAATAGATCCCGTTTTGTTGATGTAGCAATCTATTCTACTCGTAGAAGTATTATAGGGTGCGTTAACAGGACTTAGACATATCGACGCGCTGTCAAGTGCCTCCTTCAACATAATTCTGGAGAAGATCGTGTGAGTTTTTCACACACTAAAAACTTTTAGCATATGCGGATGACGGTTATGTCATTGGCAAAATGCACAGTCCTGTCATTGAGGCATTTGGTGGCATTCAGATGGTTTTGACGGTGAACATGAATTAAATCCCCTCTTTGTCCAGACGAAAGACACACAAAGTCGACGTCTTGAACATAGGGTCCCTATGTAGTCAGGAACTTCATCTACTTGGCTCCCCATCAGCACCGATATCAAGCGCAGAATAACTCTCGCATGTAGAGAAAAGTGTTCCAATCCGAACCTGTGGAACAACCCACCACAGGACGTCTGCGTCTAAGGTCAGCCAGAGACCGTGCTAGCGGTCCGTTTCTGGATCATCAAAAGAGTCACTTGATGTTTCCCTAGCCCTCACTCAATTTTACCAACGAGACTCTGGTTGTCATCCGAGCTGACCTGCAGAAAACACACCCTAACTTGACACAGGGCTTGTTGAACTCTGGGAACTAGCAGTCGCTAGTCCATCACCGAATGGATAATGCCAGCGGACCCGATGGAACGATGACTGCTCCATCAGCAATTACAAGCAACAAGTTGTATCACTGGAGGAGGGTGTTGGTCCACGGATTGTCCTACCCAAGCCCTCGAATCAAGGGCGTATCTCATCATTCAGCAGATCCAGATGATACTTTGCCTGAATACCTTAGGCGGGTGGCTCCGTATACAGATTGCTCACACTGCAGTCAAGGTCAGAGAATTAATTCCATCTCCACTAGCTTCCCATGAAAAACGCGATTGTCTTGAGCAACCCAAGCTTAATATTTCGGAGAAAAAGGTCGCGTCTGTGCCTGTTGTCATCTTCATAATTGCACGTGTGCATTGATTTACCACTCAGCCGTTGCTAGGGAGGAGCAACGTTTTTTCAAAGTCAAGAAAATGTACAGTGTGTACTTTGTAGTCACTCTATGGACGGCTTCTGCTCTTGGTACGACGAGATTGCCCGAATCTCGGGGCGCTCAATGTAGCCTGCATACCTATAGAGGGTCACTGGCAGCTTGAGCAGTTCAGCCTTCAAGTTGGCTGTTAGCAGTCACACATTTCCAATTAGAACATTTGATGGTGAACACTGATCACTAATCCTTGCAACAACTTCGTGTAAGAGCACCCTGTAGCACTTATCTCCTCTACGAACAAGCCCCCGCGGGAATCCCTTTCAAATATCAAGGAGAAGGAAAACCCCAATCCATTGCCACTGCCTATTCAAATGTGAAAACATCAAATGGTCGCGCACTTTCTAACCCCACTGTCGGCGGTGTATGCAATCTACAGCAAACAACAGAATTTGATTGATGACACACACTCCCTCTGATTACTTTGACAGCTGAACTGAAGGAGAATCAAACAGAGAAAAAAACGAACACAACGCCGCCGTCGTGAACGCGGAGGAGAACGAGAGGAAGGACGAAGAACAAAACTCCCCTCTGCCGATGCTGGCTGCAGAGTCCGTCAGTGTCAGTCGACAGACAACGTCCACAGGCCAGGAGAACACTCTGATTTCACGTCAGACAGGACAGGGCACTCCGAAAATCATTGCAAATCTTTCACGAAATTTATGTAAAATTCCGCAGAATTAATTTGGGCCGAGCCATTACTTCGCCTTCTCCTCTTCACTCCACTCCACCAACGACCGACCGATGTGTGCGAGTTTGCCAGTGTGTGTGTGAGGACGTTTTTTTTCTGCTTTCTTATGCTCACTAATTACATTTTCTCCTCCTTAATTATGCTGCATGTGCGACTTTATCCCGCACCACACATAGCCCCAGCCGAGTACGGACCAAGCAGTCAGTCAGCCGGGCAGGGAGACAGGCAGGCAGGCAGTCAGTCAGCGCACACAGAGAATGGATGTCAGTGGCGATGGGAATGGCAATGGAATCGTCCGGGTGGTTGAGGTGGTGGAAGGAAGGCAGGCCAGCAGGCTGGTAGAGAGGTAGCGCATAAACAGCATCTTGTTGTTGCGCTGTCTCGCTCTGGCACAGAAAGCAATTAATTTCTTTTTTGGTTGTGTGCTGCATTGCATGCCGGATGTGTGGCAATGTGTGCGTTGTGTGATAATTGGATTTTTGTTCTCTTCACTTTTGTTCGTTATTTTTTTCGTCTTTCCTTTCGTTCGCTCTTTCTTACTCTCTCTCTTTGGTTGCTCTTTCTCGTGGGTTTCGTTTCTCTGGGTTTCCTTTCGTTGGTTCTTTTTTGGGGTTTGAATTTTATTTTGTTTCTCTACGTCGGACCTGGTCGGTCGACTATGGCGGGTGGCTCTGAGGTGTGCGCTACGCCTTACGAGCCAGAAAGAGAGAGAGAGAGAGAATGACCATGAATGCCGGAAAATACCAAACCATGCCCATGCCAGTCTCCACAGTGACAGCAGCGACAGGGTTCGCGAAGTGTTGTGTGGGTGTTCGGTGTGACTTTAGCAGGACGGTCATGGAAGAGAGCTCAGAAGAGAGTACCCCATCGACGGAGAGACGCAATTGAAAGAGAGCAGAGAGAGGATTCTATATCTACTCTGCACACACTGCCATGAGTCACGGGTGTGTGCGTGCATGAGGATTTGTGTATCGTGTCGGGCTCGGGACTCGGGTCGGGTGACAGCCGTTCCCGTCTGGTAGTGCCGTGTCGCATACACTTTACATGGCCGTTGCGCGCAAACACACACACGCACGCGCCATCGCACACACACACAGGCAGACACCGAGGGAGAGATATAAAATTTAATTGAAATTCAAGAAGTTTGTATGTGCCAATTAGCGGTGATACTGGAGCACAGAAGTACAGTAATTAAAAAGCATCAAATGAAAAATAAATACTCATGGTCGTTGTGCCGTCCCGTTGCGCTGTTTCGTCGCCCGCGCTACACCAACGCCAGCGCCGCGTACCGTACACACTGTACAGTCCACCACTCCGCCACACTACACAGCCGACCGCATCGTTTCGTTGTATTGCAGCATTTGGTTTGGGCTGTGTGCTGTGTGCCGTGTGGTGCTCCCAGCTCAATGGTGCTGTGCCCGCTCTCTGTGTGGCTCTCTTTCGGTGTGTCTGTTCACATTCGTTCGAATGTGCGCGAGTGTGCAGTGTTTTTGAGATAGCTACCGCGTGGAAAGTCTTTGAAACGACACGACAGTCGAACTTTGCCGTAGGAGAGTGATCGTTGTGTCTTGTGGGATTTGCGCGTCGCGAAATCCTAATTCTCGTTTTATATACGAATTTTTGTGGTCGATTTTTTGTGTGTCGCGTTTCGTTGATTACATTTTAAACGCGCGACTAAATTCACAAGTGTGGGTGCTACTACTAGAGAGATACACATCTCAAATCACAAGTGAATTCTGAAAAGAAAGAATAAAAAGAAATATCTGAAAAAAGGTGAAACAAAATTCACCCAAAACCAAAATAAATAAATTCACAAAGTTTCAATTCTCATCAACCAAGTGCGAGTGCTTGTGAGGGAAATAAATTCAATTTGAATTTGAAATATTTTCGCTTCTTATTTGTGTGCTGCTGTCGGCATTCTTTCCGCAGCCACTGTGGTGATTTTTCGTTTCCCTTCATTTTACTGTGTGTGGTTAAACGTCAAAAAGTCTTTATTTTTGTGCTTTTCAATTGAATTCTGAAGTGCGTGTGGATTATCCGTGAAGCATCTGCGTTGGAGTTGAAATTAATTAAGCAGACGAAAGTGTAAGAAACATTTTTTTCTTCAAAATAAAACGAACAAGAATTTATTAATTAAAACAAACACACACAGGAGAACATCCCTGTGTGCCGTCACACTGCCTGAGAGAGAGGTTTTCCTCTATATACCATCCATCCTCCGCAGTCCGCCATATCCTGGTGTTTGTTGTTGTTGCTGCATCTTTCTTTTGTTTTGGTTGAGTTTTAATGGCTGTCGGCAGCGGGAGCGAAAATTGCGTTGCGACACGAAATTTGTTTATCGCCTTAAGCTGAAAGTGGACGCATTTGAGTCTCCTTTCGCCCCCGGATTCTGTGTTGGAGTTCACGAAAAAGAAGACCACACCAACAAGCAGAGGAAAAAGTGTTCTTGACCGCGTACGTGTGGCGCTTTGTTTGGTGTGCCTGTACAAGAGGAGAGTGACTAGACCATCTGTTGTTGAGTCGATTATCAGTTTTGAGTGGATTTTGTGAGTGAGCCATATTCGTTTTTTGTACGATAATTGTGACAGATGAATACGAGCGGATGCAGAGTGGAGTCTGAAGAGATTCGTGTTGCAACAGTGGCAAGGTTGTGAGCAATTGGAAGCGAGGAACATCCACCTGTTAGAGAGATGCGAAATCAAGCTGTTTAACCGGTGCCCATTGTCGTATTTGGAAGTGACGAAAACCTTCAGTGTGACACGCTGATGGTGAGCAAATAAAGGCAGCACTCTAGGCAACATTGCGGGTCACTTCCTCAGTAAATAAATGAAGCGTGGAGTGCCATTTCCAAAGGAGCCAACTGCAGATGAAATTCAAAGGAGTCACTGCAGCCCAACAAGTTGAATTAGAACTCATGGTGTATTCAATGGGTTTCAGAGTACAGAGGAGTGTAGAGCAAATCTTGTGCAACATGTCCCAGTTCAGATCCAGCTTATACATGTAATGTGTGAGTTTTTAGTGACAAATGGACAACTGAGAATGACAGGAGATGACTTGTCAACATATCAGGTCGTCGACTAGATTTTCTGCGTCCATGGGTTTCGAGAAGAGGTCGCTCGAATGAGTCCTTTAAAGGCAATATACTCATTTTTTGAATGACATCAAATGTGTGTCTTATTGGCGGTTGTAAATTTGTGTTGCTTATCCTTTTTGAAAGTCGTGGCAATCCTATTTTCATTTATTTAGTATGTGTAAGGCCACTTACTCATCGGCTAATTTTGAGTAGCTCCTCTCTAGCCAATTGTATTCTATGAATATTGTTAGCTAATCGCTGAGAGGTGGGTCCGTAATCGACTAAGGTTGTTCATGTTGGACTTTGATACCCATTGCAGGAGACAAAGCACCACCCTTACGACACAGCGAACGCGATTGCTTTGTTTAAAGTATGCGTTTGTTTGTTACCAGGATTGTTGCCACTCTCAGCGTGTAGCATAAACGTTACGTTGCGGCATATGATGTTACAGCATGTGTGAAGTTACAGTCGGTAACAGTTCAAAAGTTAATGTCTGTCACACATCGTCAACAACTTGTAATTTTATAACTTCATACGAGTTTCTCGTCAAAATTTAAGTTCGCTTAGTTATAGAAAAGTGAGAAATAGAAAAAGTGATTAAATAACAAAATGACAAAACGTGAAAGGATTTAATTCATTTATCAGCCGCATTGTGTATTAAAATGCAATACAATCAGCAGTGAAAGGGTGCAAAGGCTTGACAGACGAACTTCAGTTCATACACTCATTTGCTTCCCCATTTGGATTTCATATGATGTCACTGTCAATCCTGACAAGGGACCTGCCTCAAGGACCAAACTAGTCCAGAGCTTAGAGAGGCAAGCAAGTGGTTTACAAAACTCCGAAGATTTCAAACATCTATAAATCTTGTTCGATCTTGGTCAGTTTCACCGCAATGACACTATACTGGCACTGAATCTACAGTGCTTTCGAAAAAATGTATATCATGACCATCAGTTGGTCACTGTCGGTAAGACATCACTGTAGACCTCACCAGTTTCTGCACGATGATAGGTTCACTCAGTTCAGTGTCATTCGATCGGCAATCTTAACTTCTGGGAAAAGCGAAGTCCGGAGATAGTGTGTCGTTAAGCCAAGACTGCTGTATTCAGGGCAAATTCCTGTGCTTTGCCTGATATGAAGTTCCATTTACAAGGCTTTGATAACCTCACTCTTCTTCCACTTTTATTCCACAGGTGGAGAAGGTACTCAAAACAAACTCTGCCATAACTTTCGTAATCAAAGGGTCAATATGTGGTGTACATTGCCACGATCTTAACTTGTTCAAGGGCAACACGGTTTCAGCTCACACACCAGGATCACCGACAAGAGAGATATTTAATCCCACAGACGATTTTGCCCTCCGCCATCGACGAACTGGAGAGACATATGTTCAGCAAATGTCAAGTAAATTGCGTTCTCTAAAGCGGTCCCTGCCGAAAATGATGTGAAAGAGCTAGATGGGATAGAAGTCCTATAATTTCTGTTATGACCACTTTGATGCTCAAGGCTTATCGAATCTAGAAGTGTTCGTCCGACTATTCCCATAAACTGTACGTCAAAAAGCCACCTGAGACCAGCAGAGGCTGCTGGATACTGCGATACCTATTTTTGCAGGCATTTAAATCATCGAGTTTCTGAAAATTGAACCAGCTCAAAATTATTTCATTTTTTTCCTATTACCACATCTGACCCAAAAAAAATTCCACTGAGTAATGTATCCCCAAATACACAAAACCCCGAGCTGTGAATACAAGGTAACAAAGAGAATTTCAGCCTTTGCCAAATGCAATTATCATTAATCTTGAGACAGTGGGGCAGTGGTTGTATCAAAAACAGAAAAAGAGTTCTCTTACGTCTTAAATGAGACAAAAAAAAAGGGAAAAGAAAACATAAATAAATAAATTGACAGAGAGAATTCGAACTAATTAAGAAGATTAATTACCAGTCTTGGTCAATTTAAATGTTGTAATTGTTGCCCGCTCTAATGAGATACTATCTGCGTTCTTTTTTATCCGAGGGAGCTTCTGACACGTTGCTGCCCATGTGCTGGTCGGCTGGTGGGGCCTGGTGAATGTGTGTGTTTGCTTTTTGAGAAAGGGTGTGTGCCACAGGGAGCGACTTGAGAGCATTAAGTAATTGCCTTTTGATGTCAGCCGATGGCTTTTGTCAAACATGTCTGAAATCGGAATGTCGGGCAGGCAGTTTTCCATGAAATCGGTTGGATATGAGAAATGGGTGAGCAGTCGTTGAGGTATTATTGTTTCGAACTTTGTTCTGGAACATGTTCTGCAAGGAGAGTTCGTTGAAAATTATATTTGATGGACCAGAAGGAGGCTTCTACTACGAGGTGGCAATTAGTTAATATATTCCACGCCTCATTGTTCTGAAGTCTTTGGCCATGTACGACTGACTTCAGACGACGGACGTAAGGAGATTTAAGTGAATCAATTGACAAATGGCCATATAAACCACTTCGTTTAGTTTCGTTAAGTTTCGTAAAAATTGTCATGAACGATGTCCCATCAATTCTCCAGGAGTCATGATACTTGAGACTGATTCCAAACCACAAAGTTTCCATGAAACGGCAATCCATTAAGGGCCAACCATAATGGAGGTAAGGGGACTTAGGTCAATCAAACGTAAGGAAATTCTTTTAGTTTCGTTAAGTCTCGTTAAAACAAAATCAATCTAAATGCTTCCAGATTCGTGAGGCATTAACAGTTCCATCAAGTGAATAATTTGTCAAATGTGCAGCTTCTCTGCTCTTCTCCACGGAAGAGGAGTGAGTGTGGATCACGACCTGTGATCATTTACTGCAAACGACTGCAACCAACACAAAATGGGCTTTTACCACCTCTATCTATATAACTACAACTACATTAAGTTCTGAAATTTGATTGTTTACTGCTCTCCTCTGACATATAATGATGTTTACATACCGATCAGCAGGAACGAAGTATGGTAGAGATGCCCAACTTCTACCTCTCTTGCCCCTTAAATTAATTTTTGACCACCATTTTTTCGTCTTTTAAAGCCAAACTGACCAATTAGAGAACGGCATTTACGTTATTTCGTGAATAGCTTTCCAAAAGCCTCTCAAATTCGTCGATAGACTAGGAGTCAAACAGCTGTGAAGTTGGGCATTTCTATCGTACTTCATTTCTGCGATCAGCTTTCTGGATTTCAAAGTCATCGATTGGCTGCTTAGAATTGGATGAATTCGAACAGTCGACGGCGTTTCAGAGTCTCGATTTCGTATCGATCTGTATGCATACAAGAAGTAAAATATAACGTATTTGTGGACTGCGTCAAGCATTGCGTCTGCTTTGTAGAACAACTATGTCGCCTTCATTCAGTCACTTTTATTAAATTATCAATTTTCTCCAGATAAGGATTAAAATCTCATTCGACATCCAGCCTTTTCTTTTGCACACCACTGTCAAAGCTGAATTCGATTTGACAACCTGTGGATCAAAACCCTGCTCAGCACCGTTGACAATCCTTCACATTCTTACCTTCTTTGATGTTAGCAAATTTAACTAAATGCTTTCTTTTGTATTCCCCCCTCCATTGAACGTAGAACCAAATAAAAAGAGAAAAAAAGCGTGCTTTTTTTTTTACATTGAATGAGGTTTGGGGTTTGTGAGCAATTTTGTTTCGTGGAAACAGGGTTGTTTTTCAGCAAAAAGAAATCTGCTTGTCAAAAATTAATGTTACCCTCCACCCAGGTTGTCTTGTAAGTTGAAACACTGTCGTCGTTACATAAAGGAATGCATTTTTAATTAATTATGAGGAGCTCTTTTTTCCCTTGCTTTCTGAGTTTACCATTTTTGGTGGGTCCTCCTTGTTAGCATTATATCAACCAAACGTCAAATTGTATACGTCAGGGTTGTTAAACAGAAATTGTTCAAACTTTGGTCACGATCTCAAAATGTTGGATTGTTTCTCACTTCTATTGGGATCTTTCAAACATTTGACTTGAACATTTTCTTACATTAGTCTTGCGTCACTAGTATGCGTCGTCTGCCAATAATGCCCAAAACATGCCTACTCCATCATAACTAGATCTGATCAATTTTAGCACGTTCTGTGATTGTAAGACATCTAGTCTAAATTACAGACTTTCTTCTAAACATTACACAGTCTGGGATGACAGAGAAGTTTGACGTGTGTGATCGGAACAGGGATGTCAAGTGCGTACCAAGTATTGGATCACCTTCGATTTGTATAAGCCAATTGCACAACTGTATTTCGAGCAGATGCCTCCCCATTGTGATACCAGGGGGAGGCTGGTTACTGAACTGCCAATCCACTCATGTATGTCCATTCTTTTCCACCCAAAAAATGGGTTGAGCCATTTGTCATTTAGCCTACAATTCGCTGACAGTTGACTTTATCATTAGGGCTTGTGACGTTTGTTATCTTACAAGTTAAATCAAATTGTTTTTCCTGCGTATAAATTATCGAATTATTAGATGAGATGTCAGCATCAAGAACTTCATTCGAACAGTCCTTGAAAGGCGTCCTTGAAATTCAATGAATCCAAAAAAAAAAAAAAAAAATCCTATCCAAATGTCACTCAATCTAATGCCTGCAAAGCCAAACACAATACAGGGATGTCAAAAAATCGTCGAAAACTTCCTTATCGACACCGAAATCACTCGTAGAACAGGTTCAATGAATTCGATGTCACCCGGAAAGAACATCCCGTCTGCGTGAAGATCAACATGACAGCCTCACTGATCCCGTCGACTTCCTCCCCCGCCCTGTCGGTCGTCGATTCCTTCCGCCTGCGTATCCTCCACATAACAAAGTAATCAATTTCGTTTTAATTTAATCTTCATGGTTTTTTTTTTTTTTTTTTGCTGTGCGACTTAATTAAGAAATCTTGTCACCACAACGAACGCGCAACCAACGAGGCGGGCAAAAATAAGAATCATTAAAACAAATTACAACTGCAATCCATAAACGTAAAGCCGGTATGACAGAAGCGAAGAGCGAGATGAGGAGAGTGTGCTGTTTTTTTTTCCTTCCGAGATAAATGCCCACCATCGATATTAAATAATATTTGACACTTCAACAACACCGTTAACAAGCATTTCGCCCAATTAAAAATAATTTCCATTCACCCAGTGGATGGTTGGCTGAGTTGTGTACGCGTGTGAGAGGCCTTCGCACAACTTTGACAGATAAAAAAAGGACTTGGTAGGAAAAATAAGAGGAGGACGGACGGACGACCATGCATCATATTCATCGTCAACGACACACACACACACACGTCGTCGATGGTAGTGGTAATGGCAATGGCTATGGCGGCAGTGGCGGCTACATCAGCATCTCATCCTTCGTCGTCGTCATTGGACAGACGAGAGAAGAGATAAATTCGCAGTCAGTCTTTCTGGCAGCACCCGCTGCTACATCAAAAGCATTAACTTTCCTCATCAACCACTCACCAGATGCAGCAGCAGCAGCAGCGGCAGCGGCATCAGCATCAGCAGTTGCAGCACCCTGGCGGAGAAGCAGTCAACCGGGGGAAAGCCGATAATGGAAGATCTGTCATCGAAAAGAGCGCAGGGATGTGACTGTTGGTTGTTTTTTCATGTTCACCTTCAGATTTATGAAATGCTTGTGAGAGGACGACCGGGGGAGGAGAGGAGGGGAGATAATTGGTCGAGGCTCTTCTCCAGAATTAACTCACAAAAATGTACGTCACATAGCACTGGTCTGCACCTTCTGACTGGTTGGGTACACGCAACTCAACCCACTTTGGTTTGGTGTCTCTGGCCCAGTTATGGTGGCGGACACACACAAAAATGAAGCGAAGAAGAAGGTAAAAAAAGCAACGATTGTGGAAGGCCTACACCTACTCTCCGGCTGATAGTGGTGGATGGACACTCACTCTCGCGTCGTCGTTGTGTCTTCGCCATTGTCATTGCCTTACTGTCGTTGCCGTCGCCAGCATCGTTCGTTGTCGTTCATCGTTCATTGCTCACAGTTTGCCTGTAGTTGGTCCGCGCGTTGTCGTTTTAATGAAAGTCGGCGAAAGAACAAACCGCATCCAATTAAAAATAATGAACTTAATTAAAAGAGTGATATTATAGCCTGTCGTTTTAATTAATTAATAAATCTTTCAGACTTTGTCGTCGTAGTCGTTGTCGCCGTCATCATCAGCAGCGGCAGTAGCAGCGGCAGCCGCTACGGTGGTTGTGGTGGCACACTGGCAAGCATCATCATCATCGTCGTCATCATCATCTGGTGCTGGTGCTGGTGGTTGTATGGGGGCTCAGATGGGTTGTTATTATTTCAATTCTGCTTGATAGGCCTCGCATTGTACGTACACGTAGTTGATTCGCTGATTTTGCCGCACCAACCGCTCCGCAGGGTGAGGCACATCCAAACTCCACTTCTTTGGGGCGGCTTTTCTTTCTTCTTTCCCTTTATAATTTATTTTCTCCATTGCTTTGCATGCAACGGCGGTGGGATTGAAGGACTCGGAACACACAAGAGGGAGACGGGAAAAAAATGAGTGCACACCGGATAATTATCCACAATCACAGATTCATTCACTCTCTGTCTCACACTTGGGGGCTCGGTGTGTCCTCCTCTCGGTGGCGTTGGTCGTCATCATCGCCGTTGCCGTCGTCGGGCTGGTGGAGTAGATCCTCTTCATCACCTACTCCCATCATCATCTTCATCTCATCGCTGTCGCCGTCGTCGGGCGTTCGGTCGGTTGGTCGGTCGGTCGGTCGGTCGGTTGGGTATCATAAGCATCATCATTGTTCCGCTGCTGTTGGCTGTGTTAGTTGCGAGTTGAGTTGCTGGCTGTTGCTGTTGACATTGTCACCATTGTCGCATCGTGTAGGCATATATAATCAACAACAAGTAATTATTGTTATGCTCCAGCATGACACTGAGAAGTGTCATCGTAACTTAATACGAGCTGACAGTTGTGCTATTCGCCGTGCATTGCTGCGGTGTATAGGTACCCGCTCCTCCTTCGCGTGGTGGTGCCGGCGCGAGGGGCCGTATAACGCGCTTCCTTTTTTTCGTCATCTTCTCCGTCTCCTCTTTCTTCTCGTTTCAAATTTTGCTTTATTGAAATTCCTGATGCCATTATTATGCGAGGGGTGTGTCTGCCGGCGGGTGTTGGGGGGTGTGAGGGTGAGTGTGTGTAAGGGGCGGTGTGCGTGCTTTTATTGCGAAACTTGATACTAATTATGATTGACGTTTGGGGACTCATCATCCAACATCATTATAATTAACCGCAATATGCAATCGGCTCGGCATTTTGTTCTGTTTTTGTCTCGGCGCTCTTCGTCTCCCACTCATTCACTCTGGCTGCGGCTGTGGCTGCGGCTGTGACAGTGTGTGCGTGTGTGTGGGTTTCTGTTTGCTTTGTGTCTGTTAAGTGACACCGGGGAATAGTTAGCTGTCAAAGTCAATTATGATGATAAAGTGTGGATGAGAGGTGGACTTCATTTTTTTTTTTTATTTCATTCTGTTTGTTTCGTCGTCCGTTTGTTTGGTTATACATATATTTTTTTTTTTCATTTTTATTTTGGCGGGGAATGACGTTTGCCGCCAAGGGCATTGACATTTAAAGAATTTTTTATTAAGTGCCCACAGACACGCAGGCTTAAGTGCATTTCGAACAGAAAAGTCATTCGGTGCCACATGCAGACACCCATTTTGATAGCCTTTGAGTGGATTTGACAGGCCAGTCGAACTTCTAGAGTATGGCAGGAGCGCGGTATTCCCAGCAGGGTGTTAATAATTTATCACTAAGTTCTCGGTTTAGTAGTCAGCATGTGGGTAAGTGGTCTCGGAGAAGTTTTTGGGTGACATTTGACACAGTCGCGACGTCGTCAGTTGTGCGCATTCACGCTTGTGGACTATAGCGATCTAGGGCACAGCATGAACTGATCAGCTACAGCAAATCTGCGGTAGAGATTGATGATTAATTCACGGAACCTTTTAAAAGCTCCACCAGGCGTTAGATTTACTAGGCACAGTGCCCGTCCATGCCCAGGATCAATCATATTTATACAGAAATTTAAGATTTGTCAGAATTCGTTATGCTTGCATTTTCTGATGGTGTGGAACGTGGAATAGATGGAGTTTGTGTTGACACTGATTTTTGTCCTGCTGGAAGAGCAAAGACTTGACACTGACGCGTGGTCATCTGTACGCCGAGGCCCTTGTCTACCTTTGTAAGCCCAGCATATACCTTTGTTGACAGAGTTTCTTCATCGTATCTCTCTCCGCTCAATCTTCTTCATCACACCAATGCCACTGAATCTGCATTACTCCCCGGAATCACCGGTCGTTAGTGTTGCCAGTCTTCTCCAGCCTGAGTCTCTCCTCCCCACTGTCACTCGAGTATGTCAGTTCTTCTCGTTTTTTCGTGCATGGTGTCACGAAAAAACAACTCGATTAAGATTATGACGAGCGAGTGTATCCATGTTCCCTTGTTCAGCAAGTTCAGTGTGACCTTGAAAATGGCATTTTTCTCACGGTCGTTGTGCAGCTTTCGGAAGGATTCACAGTTGCTTCGATGGGAAATGTTTGCGGGTTGAATAACTGCAAGTGCAAGTGGATGTGGATCAGTTTGACAGCTAATGGTTGAAACACGTGGTTGTTCGAGCGACGAGACTGACTCTGAAACCCCATATTTTCTTCCAGATGTTGCAAAAAAAGGACGGATTGAATGAGATTGGGAGATTGTAACTGTTGAAAAAGTATCCAGTTGCGATGGCAGTTGACGGAAATCAAATTTAAGAACGATCCTTCTCATTGAACTGCGCCGGATATGGGAATTCTGAAGTTAACAGCAGGGGGAGACAGACGCACGGATGGCCATCCTCTTATCCAAGACTTGACTTCATCAACTTTACCTGAAATACATCAAAAGTGAGATCTTCCTTGGTGACATTGGCTTTTGAAACGATTGGGAAATTTCAAGTTGGACCTGTTGCTTTGGTTGCTTAGACTTGAGAGAGAACTTGTGATTTCTCGGATGAAGGCACTGGACGATGACAATGATCGAAAAACGTATTGCCTGTTGCTGACGGTAACGAACACACACACACATACATTGTGTTCTAGATTTGGCAAAATCACAGAAGGACTCCAGCAACATGATCTTGACTGCTAGTCAAGACCAGACCTTTGCATTGTTTGCATTTATTCGTAGTTTTTCATCTTCGCTTGGAAATGTAATGTTGCATGCAGTGACACATTGAACAGACATTAGCATGTTCGGTGCTCGTCCATTGCTCCAGCAGTGCTGCCAGATAACCCAGAGCCTTAGGAGATGTCAAGGTTGTTTGGTATCGTGAATTTGGTGGTAATTAAAACAAATTTATGACTCAGATTTCAATCGAATTTCCATTTCAATATACTGAGTGGGTCTTGCTTTGGACCTTGATTCTGACAAGGCAAGGTCCAAAGGCTTTTTGACACATGCCGGGCAATAAATTGACGAAGATTTATTTGCCCGTTTACCTAGTATCTGCCACAGAATCATTTTATTTAAAGAAATTTTTAAAATTTTTAGATTTAAGCCGTTAAACTAATCATGTGCAGTCTCGGATGACAGTTCGGTTTGACGTGTGCGATGGAAGCAGGGATGTTAAAACCGGACCGAGGGAGGGTGACCCTAAACTTGATGGAATGTGGAAAAATGTGATGTGATGTGGAAAGTCTTTGTATAACAGTCATTTGAAGATACTTGTGGTATTGTTGTGACTATTATCAGGTGTCTGTCATTCATGGATTAATGAGGTTCTCACTGTCCTTATCGAGCCATGGGCCAAGGGAAATCGATTGGAATAATTTGCGAAGAATAACAATTCTAAGGACAGTCTTGAGCTTAAGTGCCTCTATTGATTAAGTGCATTGAGTCAAATAAAAGAACCACAGACAGATGCTTGCTGCTGTCTAAACTTCATGGGTTCCCACTTGAGGCAAGTTTACCGTCAGACTTCTTATTCATAGCTCCGCCTTATCCAGTGGTCCGGCATGATCCACGAAATGGCGCCTCACTCTATCCTCCGTCATCGACTCTCACTTATCAGGATTAAAGCCTAAGTGCAACCAGGCGAGTCTTCGGACTTAGTCTAACCACACTGGCTCATATCTGGAAAGCGGTAGCCTACCTGATGAAGTCGCCTTCAAAGTGGGTAGGCCACCTAAGAATGGTGATAATGGAGACATTCCTACCACGTGACCAAACTATCGAGGCATTGGACTTTCCGCTCGAAGAAGCAGCTGCAAAACATTGAGCTCGTACACACCTGGCTTGGTTCTCACTCTATCACGGGCGGTAAGTCCCACAACAGCACGAAGACATCCCATCTCGCCAGCTGGTCTTCGCGCTCTTATTCTCTTGGTCATTAGCCAAATTGCGTGACCATAGATGAGCGAATCGGAACAAATACTTAGTTCCGCTTGACGTTGACATCAAGTTCGGCCTCCCTGATTACAGATCTTCCAAGCTGTTTCAAAACTGGCACAGCTTAGCCATCCCACACAACACTCGTCAAAATATCCCGAGGTACCTGAACTTCCCCACCTTTATCGACTCAAATTGACTTCAAAGTTCTCAAAAAAACCACCACCATATCGAAGATGATCACTATCACCCTGCTCAGAAACGGTCACATCGGATTGACACAACGATTAGATAGGATACATCATGTAAAATTACCACCACCACCGCTGCCGCCTCAATCAGAATATCTGGAATTAATCTTGAAAAGATTTTAAGAAATTTCCGGCGTTGCGTCGATAGCGCATGGTACTCACGCCAATCGCGCCCCGAGTCCAACATGCATGATTCACATGCCTGACTGATAAGATGACCAGTGGAGAGAAGTGGTCGCAACAACGAAGGCCATTGTGCCGATAAGGAAAAGTAGCGACTCTTGTAATAACTAGGGCAGAAGCCGCCGCGCCGTCCCGCTTCCCAGGTCACACTACACAGAGGCCGGTAGAGTGTGCTCGGTAGTGAACGCAAAATAAACAAGGCTTGTTAGTGTTCCAAGGATAAGACGGGAAAAATCTTTGAAGAAACACAAAGAAAAAAAAAAAAACATATATATGTGTGTGCAAAAAGTGTTGGTCTTAGGAATGTTGTTTGCAGATAGGAAATACCGGGCACGCTGTGTGCGCTTGTTGGAAGGTATTTCTGGAAAGCAATCTTTATCGGGAGAGGATGTTTGAAAATAGCGAGCGACACGATTGAGATTGGCAAGGCGATACTTAAAAATTGCGAGTCACGGCTATGATTAGCGGATGATAGGAATGCATCAAGTTAATGGATGATAAGTCGCATTTGGTCTCGGGTTGAGGGTGAGGTTTTGTGGGTGCTCGAGTAAGCACACCGGACGGATGAGTCAACCTTAAGATGATACTCTGATTTTACTTGAGTCATCTTTTGGAAAGCGATACGATAGACTGCAGGCAGCTGGCTTTATGGAACAAGCTTCACGCCACTAAAGCTACACGAAGTAGTCTAACATGTAACCGAACTTGTAGCTGAATAGTGTGTGGATATGATCACGCAAAGAAGCCGCTTAATGTCTTTTAAGATGAACAGTTTACTTACTTTCGTCACTGATGATCCCATTCACCCGGCGTCCAGTCATTAATGCCAAACTGTCTAACGTCCTCGAGCTCTTGGTCTTTACACCGGATATTCGGTCTTCCTCTCGTTGACAGACTCGTACAATTCGAAGAGCCTTCCTTGTTGACAGGCCTAAAGGTAGGTAACCCATCTGTAGGAGGGGCTGCGGGTGGATTCACCAGCACACTTAGACCACGTTGGTCCAATGTGATGACTTCTACCACAGATTGACGACTCCAGTGACTGGACCAGATTTGAAAACCAGTTTGGAGTATAAACTAACAAAGGACAGGCACTTAACCGATTTCGCCATGCAGTCGCTGACAGGACCATATACTCCACGTAAAATCTTTCGTTCGAATTCAACAAATTTCAAGTGTGTCTTTCTGCTTACCGTCAAGCAGATTCGGTTTTTATAGCAGAGCTGGTATAGTTTTGATCTCTCGAGTTGCGACCCGAACTGAAGAATTAACTATCGGCAAAAGCTACTCTACGTCAGGTATTCGCTACGATGACCTAGGTGGAGTTCACTTTTGCCTCGAGGTAGTCAAACTCCTTAACTATCTCAGAATTGTGACTGACGATTCCTATCTGTTGTCCTGGGTTAGAAGAGGAGCTCTACTCTTGCTTGACAACATACAGTTTTAGATCAGCCCGTCTTCTCCTGTTCAACGATCGCCATGAAAGCTTCAGGCACTGCACCTTGAGAGATGAAAGTAAGATCGCCTTTTTGATGATCTACTTTTGCTCGAAAGCGTATACTCTGCTCTGTTCTCACTTGTGCATCTCCAGACTAATCATTTTTCATTCGCAAATTGGAAAAGTGCACCGACGCCATCAGTTGGACTGATTTTTAGGAGTTCTGTTGTTGCCCCACACGCTATCTTCTTCAGTACCTGGTGAAAGAAATACCACGACAGGGCTTCTGAACAATATTATGTAAACTTGGGCCTGTTTCGATGTTCAATCTCTTCTAAATCTTCTTCAGTCCAACTGGTATGCCTCTGCATTGGTAGAAAGAAGGTGTCAGGCATTTTAAGTGACAAAAGGAAACTTCTCAAGTGCAAAACTGTCCCTCGTTTGGAAGATGTTAGTTGTCTGCGGCAATGGCTGTAAATTCTTAAATAATAAAGGCATTCGCGAAGCTTTTTGACTGATTTAGAACTGCACCCAAGAGTGTTATGATTCATTGATGAATCTTTTTGGTGTTAGTGCTAACTTTCTCTTTTTTTGAATCTTAAATTTTTTTCTGGACTGTTTGTGTCTCGATGAATGCGTTACATTAGTTTTTTCGCTTGCTCTCTCTCTGTCAACGTCCACAAATAAGATTTGCATAAGATCCCAAACGGAAATTGTGCGCTCTTAGAATTTTGACAATGTTTCGTTGGACTTGCTTGCCTGTCAATCGAAGACTTTGGGGAACTCCACCGTCACGTCAAATCAATTAAGGTGGAGCTGTTTTCTTTGTTTTACTACGGCCTCATCGAAACTACTGCCTCAAAGCATTTGTCGGCTTGTCTCGACTGTCGTTCTCACAATAGTTTCGTTTTTCGTCAATTACGTCTCTCTTCTACATATGACTGTATTACAAACAACCTTTTGAAGCGTATTTCTTTTTATGTAATGGCTGTGCTTTTTTAACTTAAGTCCATTTTGCCATCTTCTCTAAAAGATGCTGACCTATGAAAAAAGGCAAGCGAGCGTTAGCAACTCAATATAGGCCCATCTCCTTACTTCCAACATTCAGTAAAGTTTTTGAAAAACTAATCAAAATGCGAATTATATCCTTTTTAAACAAAAACAAGTTCTTCAGAAATGGCAAATCCACTGAAGATGCTATCCTGTACAGAAATAATCTAGTGCGCTTTTGGTCAATCCTGAAATTTTACTCTATAAGCTATGCAGGGTAGGTTGAAGGGGCGTAATTCACAAATGGTCCATTTCATACTTACCTGAGAGGATTCAGCGAGTTAAATAAAATGAAAAGATGACGTGTTAAGTGATCCTTTAAAAATTTAGATAGCTGCACCACCAGGTTCAGTGTTAGGTCCGTTGGTATCTTTGATATATTGATAACTTAATTCGTGCGGTTTGCTCAGAGATGGCGTAACTTGTATTATTCCATTGGAACATGCGTTGGAAAGCTACTGTCACTGTACGTCATTTCAGTATATGTCATTCGTTTGAAGCGTAAACAAAAATATTTTTTTCACTCAAATATCTCGAACTTTGTGCCTGAAGAAGTGTTTTTGCGGGGAGTTCTTCTTCATTACTTTAATATGAAGAAAACTGTTGCCGAAATTTATGGAAATCGTGGAAGTTTATCGTGAACATGCGCGCTAGCTGAGCGAACGTGCCAAAAGTGGTTTGTACGATGGTTTGCAAAATCAGCCAAATCGACCAAGCTGAATATCCATGGCGCGAATTGAATGCTCTGCATTTGGGGGGATCAGAAGGCTGTGACAACCATCAATGGACAACGGTACTGAACACAATTAATTCGTTTGAAGAGAGTAGTAGCCGAAAAACGCCCGGAATATTCGACCAGACACGAGGCAATCATTTTCCATCATGACAACGCTCGGCCCTACGTTGCTGTTCCGGTCAAGAACTATTTGGAAAACATTGGATGGGAAGTTTTACCCCAGACCTTGCCTCTTCTGACTACCATTTGTTCCGGTCGATGCAGAACGCGCTACGGTTCACATCAGAGCAGAATATCAAAAATTGGCTTGATTCATTCTTGGCTGCCAGGCTGGCGCAGTTCTTTTGGGATGGGATCTACAAATTGCCAGAAAGATGGGAAGAAGTCATAGCTTCAGATCGGCAATACTTTGAATAATACTATTGCACTTTCTTAAACGTTAAAATTTTGAAAAACAAAAACCGAATTAAGTTATGGACCCAACACGACACTCATTTATTCGGAAAAAAATATTCCGTTCTCCGAATTAAAGGGCTTTTACTGGACGTACCTTTCAAATATCCACAAAAGTAATTTTGTTGGTGCAACACTTTTATTTTTCAGCGACAGCACATTGCCTTGGAAAAATTTCCTTGAAAGCTTGACAGAGGCATCTTTAGAAATAGCATTGCAGACCATTTGAATTCTGCTGCATTTCTTGATTTTTCAATCTCGCTGTGGAACAATGTAGAACACCAACTACATGGTTCCACAAGTTCTCTATCAGCTTTAGAACGCCTTATTCGTGGCATATTTTCTCCGACCACGCCATGCCAACAAATAACTGTCCATCACATTCCCGCCACCTTTCTTAGCTCTTTTTTTTTTAATCTGTTTTTGACTTCGGGTGTGTTGTTGGTTAGCTTGCAGGCTTTAGCGTCTGCAAAACTTGGGTCCATCACTTTAGTGGACGTTTGTTTTTTATACACTGGTTCACAAAGGGAATTCCAATACTCTACTGAGTTGCAAGGCTTACAGTCTAACTTACGGTCTATGCTTACGATCTAACCAACTCTCCAACCTTTTCCTCTCAAGAGGATATTGGTGGAACGAGAAATTAGATTGGGACAAGTTCTACCGCATGCTTGGTGTTTGATGACCAAAAATCAAGCGTGCCTAAAACTCTCCTGTGTTCACTGGGTGGAGATCACATGCTCAGGGGAGCAGGTAACAGTATTTTATTATGTGACACTATTAAGGCAATACAAAAGATTTTCTTGCTCTTAAATTTGTGCTATTTATGCGTCCACCACTGTACGCTCTGAAAACCAAGGAAGAGACGTTTACGAGAGAAGATTATTAACCATGAGTTCCAGAAAATGCCTCTCGTGCAGGCAGTTCGAATAGTTTTGCAGTAGATTAGCGCCGGCGGGGAAGGACATGACCGTGGATATGTTCGGAATTGCATGGAAATATCAAATTTTGTCCTCTTGGTTGCTGTGCTCACTTTCTGTCTGTCCGGTGCCACGTGGTGCCACTTTAATGACTCCCCGGTACAATATTCCCTGCTCTTCTGTGAAGTATTCAAATGCTTCTGCTCAAGTTCACTTCGAAAATCAAAATTCGACTTGAGTGCTGTCAAATCACACCGACAACTGGACGAAGTCCTCGTTCACTTGTACACTCGCTGCCGCTGTTGCTGTATGTTCACGCAGTTTCCTAACTTGACCATTAAACGGATTCATCTGAGAGTCCCCTCGATCCCAGTCCCCGTGGGGTCAGATTTCTCAACTAATTGAATTTAAGTACCTTCCGCGAGAGGAGGGCGAGACAACCATAAATGTATTACACAGAAATGCCCCTATGTACGTCCATAAATCTTTATCTTTCCCCCATTCCCAGTTCCAAGAATAAATATCGATAAAGTGCAGCCAGTAATCGAATTATTCGAATCTCTGTTGCTCACAATATTAATTGATAATTGACAGCAACAACATCAATAAACAACAAACAGAATCGCTTAATAATCTTATAATTAAATAAGTGAACCCCATTCTCGTAATACACCCAATTAACAATATTTCTTATCTATCCTCTAGCCTCACACTTCTCTCCCCCGCCACACGATGTACCCATCACTACACATATACACACTCGCATAACGAACCCCTTCTCAATCTTTTTAATTAATTTCAGATAGTGCAACACTAATACCAATAATAATCGTCGTTCATCGTTCATCGTCATCAACAAGAACATCGTTGTATCTCTGGCCTGGCCTGGCCTGGTCTCATCGTGTAGTCGTCGTCATCGTCATCAACATAATTATCGGAAACGTAGCGACATCAACTCGACCGACGACCGTCCGACCGCAGGCATCATCGTCACCGAGAGTAGATAAATACAAAAAAATCAAAAAAAAAAAAAAAAGCAGAAAGGAACTCGAAACTCAAGCACACTGTACATCCATGAGTTTTATTAACTCACAAATCTGGTTTAGTTGGTGTTTCTCAGTCTGTGCCCCCGTTTGCGCGCTTTCCTCCTCTCGCCACACGCTCATTCACCATCGTCGACTGAGGAGGGCAAATGAAAGCGAATGAGAAGGAGGCATACAATAACAACATCTCCACACCACCACAAACAGCCATCAACAACAACAACAGCATCATCATCGTCGGCGTCAGCATCAGCACATCAGCAGAAGTAGCGACATCCTTACGGATGCATACAAGTACAGCATCACAATAACTTGAAGTACTTCGTACAGGGGGCGCTCTCTGCCGGCTTTTCAAGGAGAAATCTCCCGAATACACACAAACTCTTTCACTCACACCGATACCTCACCAACTTCTGGTGCAACCTGTTGGATCACCAGAATACCAAGAAAAACACAGAACAAAAAAAAAACCAAGAAAAAGGAAAAATATATATTTCGAGTGAAAGACAGAACCGCCCGGTGTGCCACGAAGGAGCTGCACAAAACAAATCGCCGATTACAGAAAAGAAGCTGCTGCTCCAGCCAGAAGGAGAAGGCAAACACCACCAAAAAAAAAGAAAAGAGCCAAGAAGTGGGAGAAACACATTAAGAACACTCCACAACCACTGTCCTGAACCCAAGGCGGGGAACCACAGATACACCGTGCGACAAAGCGAGAAAGAAGCAGGCGATAAAATAGCGCGACACATTTGTATCTGAAGCAAAAAAAAAAAAAAAATACACATTTGATAAAAAAAACCTCAGAAAAAGGTCAGAATTAGAATAAACGCGAGTTTACAAATCGCATGACAGACTCATACTCATCGTCAGATCTAGAATCGTCTGATTTTTTGCCTTACAACAAAAACGTCAAGCTGGCGGCTACCGTAGCAATGAACACCCCCTATCATCCGTATTCGGATATAACGCCGCCACATCATCCGCCAAGTCCGGATAATAATAATTATCCGCCAATGCCTGGTGGATATCATAATGGGCATAGTGGTGGCGGTGGCGGCGGAGGCGGTGGTGGCGGCGGCGGTGGTGGCGGTAGCGGTGGTGTACACACACCACAATTGACGCCAATGGAAGATGTATCACCGGACTTTCATCATCACCATCATCATCATCATCACCATCACCAGCAGATCACCAACAACAACAGTCCGATAAAACTGTGCGCCGGTTGTGGGGGTAAGTGCTTGTCTTTCTTTTCGTTTTTTTTTGTTGTCTATCTAGTTTGTAAGGTGTTTTGTTTCAATCAGTTGAGGGCGGTTGCGGGCGAATACATAAATATCATCCAGACAGTTGGTTGAGGGAGTCTGTCCGTGAAGCAGGTGATGATGGGGAACAGCCATCAACAAGTGATGCCCATCAAAGGAGGCGCAGTCGTTGTCTTCACTTGTTTACACGACATGGCAATAGTTCCGCTGTCGTTTGTGCTTATAAATGGATGTGAGGTGGACGTTTGTGGGAGGTAATGCCAAACATAGTGGACGTACGTTGACTTACGTCGAACAGCAATGACAATGCATTGAGACTGAGCTGTGGCTGTGAGCAATTCGATCAGTTTCGATTGGTTTCGTTCACTTCTCCTAACCTAAGTGGGGACGAAAAGTAGTACGATTAGACGAATATAGAAGTACTTGTAGGCACTTTGCAATGTGACGACACTTCCGGTTGTCATTCGTTCGATTCTGACAAGAGCTCAGGTTCTAATTGAATTGACTTACATGGCTAGGCCTTAAACGAGCAAGATCTTGATCTGTTTTGATTTGAAACGGCTAAATAGGTGAATCTGCATACACTCCAACGCTGGTGGTAACCTCGTCCCTTTTTGGTGTTTGTTTTTCTCCATGATAACCATTTCGGTCAGTTTCGTTAAGTTTCGTTCACTTTTGTCTGCTTAAGTGGGAGGGATAAATTTTGCTATATGCGTAAGCAAATGGCGTGTCTCTACCTCGACATGCTAACGCACTCGGTGCCATTTTGACCTACACCTCATGTGCACATGGTTTCTATTGAAAATGGCGAATGAAGAGCGAGACTTACGAGAGACATCCGTCGACAGTCCTTTCCGCTTCATGAAGAGCTAAAATTGGTTTTCTGCTGGCAGCCATGTCGATTGACTGACAACGGGGCGATTCAATTGGCGACACAATGGGTCCAGGGCTTATAGCACCACAACATAACACCCACCTTCAATATGTAAAAGCAGATGTTCTCGTGATCTCGATGTTCGTTGTTCTCGTTTTCGAGACCAAAGGGATATCTTTAACTGAATGCCTCCCGACCGCCAAGTAACCGACCGATGATCTTTTATTTATTTCGATAAACAAACCGGAGTCGCAGCCCCAACGTCAGATATCCAAGCTCTAAGGTCTAGACGCGATCTTAGGTCGCCTTTGCAGGCCCGAACTTCGTCACTGGGAGGTATGCAGGTGAGGGAGGCGATAAGTGCGTGACCCTCACGAGTCGCATGGGTGCAGTAATCGTATCGGCTTTCTAGTGAGCTTTCGCACTTGTTATGCCCAACGCTGGGTATCAGAAGCTTGTAGCTTGAAAAAGAGAGAGAATCACAACAAATCTCATGCTAGCGAAATTCGTTAACTTTTTTCCTGTGATTACTTCCAATAAACGGCGGTATTTGAGACGGCGAAATTGTAAAAGCGGTCTAAGCTTATTTTTTTTGTGCGTAGAGCTGGAAGCCGGATCGAACTGAAGAAGTATTTAATTGACTGGTGACATGTCACGCGTCAAACAATGAATCCAACTTGTTGGCTTAAGCGAGTCTCAAGAGCACATCATTATCAACTAAGCTGCCATATCTGTCTGTGTCCCTACGCCACACGGATCCTATGGGGTGGATCCTTGACGCCAATGAATGTCCACCTTGGCGACAAGCACCATAATCACTCCACATATTAATTTTTGGGAATCATTTGCGTGTCACTTCAAAATACTGGCAGTAATGCCCGCAGCTGTAGCGCCATACATATGATAACGAGGCTTCGGTTGGAAACCTTGATGAGCATGATTCGGGGGGGCTGCCCTATTATTATCGCATAGTAAACGAAATCAACTCATTGGCCGCGTTTATAGGCCGTAAACCTGTCTGCCACCTCGTTTGAAAGGACTTCCACGCGGAAAAGTTGGGATTTTCTTAAACTTTCGAAAGTCGATTAATTGATCCCATACGAGGAATGCGGTTTCCTGATGTCTCACAACCAGCACCGACTGCGCATGCGCTTAATGCTCAAATCTTGTTATTAATTAGCATTACTTCCCGAGATACTTAAGCGCCATGGTTAAACGCACACAACTTGATCTCACACTTGAGTGCTTCCTCAAGAGGAACTCTATTGTCTGGTCATTTCGCACATTCCTCCAAAGCCAGCCATTCAAACATATCGCAGCAGAGCGAGACCGAGCACTCTTTCACTCAAGCTGCCATCGCATGCACTTCTGCAGCTGGCCACAGGAAGTAATTACGCTCGAAAATTGAACAATTAAATCGAGCAATTACACGAGTACACGAGTATGACCTCTAGGGTAGGACCCACATCATTAGAGCGACGACTCCAGAATCGCGTGGAAATCGCAATCAATTCACCATCGCTCTTTCGCACGCACAAGGGACGGGGGACCCCATGCATTATTCGTGCGCAGGACCAATCTGAACAAAGGACCCAGAGCTCAGGACTCGTCAGGTACTCGCAAGATTCCGCAGAATCCTGAGAATCCCTTCGAGAAACTACAAAAGAAATCCTCCCCAGGAAATCCCTTTTCAATGGAAACACCTGGCTGACATGCAGAGAGGTCTGTCCTTTCTGATCCTGGCTCTGTGTTACCTGGGTGCACGCACACGAAGTATTATTTTTCTTGATTTCCATTCTTTATCTCACTCTCTCCTCCAGTTCATCTGCGTTGAGAAATACAATTTGAAATAGAAAGCGAAAGAGAGCAGAAAACGGAGGCGAACAAATTTGTTTCATTCATCTTACGATTCACAGTTGCTTCAAGCAGCCGTTTGCATAAGACGCGATCGAAGCGGGTGAATCATCAGCTTTGCGCAGAGGCGATATCGTAACCAATGAGGTCCTACCGAGGTGCGATTATTGCTAGTTGAAAACTTTAACCAATACCCCGCCATGAGGACGTGAAATACCGTCCGCTACGGCAATTTTTGAAAGCCCGAGAGGGCTAGTAATCTTACTTCACAAATACATGTATGTAGTTTCTTGTCTACTCTCACTGCACCGAAGTGGCGGCTCTAAAGCGGGTGTATGCTGCAAGCGAGGTGGATGTAGTGGCTTCGGCGACGATAGTCTTTTTCCCTCTCCTCCGCCATAGCGCGGATTTTAATTAGTTTGCGTTCCACTTTTCTGTTAATTGGGTTGTTCGGGGGGGATGATTAATTTATGGCTGCGATGCGATTTGAATGCCTCTCGGTGGAGGGTAATTTAATTAATCTCCTCTCTCTCTCTGCCTCTTCACCTTTGCCATCCCCGTTCACCCACTCACACGCTGCCATGCTGCTCGACTGTCCTGAGATTTGTGTGGAGCTGACATTTAATTAGTTTTCGTTAACTTCCTGCTGGAGGAGGAGGGGGAGGCGTAAGCACGCGCGTGCGGCTTTTAACTGGAAGTCGATGTTGCTCCAGATAACATTCGGCCAGTAAACGGTGTTGTGTGGGCGAAATTAAATTGAGTTGGAACCTCTTTGGGGAACAGCATGTTCGTTGGCTGATACCTGGGACCTCATAAAGTGCGCTCGAATCCGTTCCGAAAACTTGCGCGTCCTGAGCTCTTGTTTGCAAGGACTTCTTCTCCGAACAACCGTTCGAATTATGAAATTGTGATTGAGTCTAGTCCTAGGGTAGAGCCAGTCTGTCCATAGAAGTCAAGGTCAGGCAGTTCATCACCATAAGCAGTTGTGAGGTTAGCTCTTGGGGGGATGACTGCCTCGGACTTACCTATCAATGGTCATGTAAAGATGTGTTCACGGATGACGTCGATTTACGCCGAGAATTTTGAACCGAACCAGACTCGAATAATGGCGTCTGACTAGTCGAATAGCGATTGTCTGATATAGACCCAATTTGAGCATTCTGGCGAGCCTTATGACCTAATAACATGTTTTTTATTTCGCCGTTGTTAAATCCTGGCACAGACACTTCAGATCGCACCTCTTTCGTTGGTCAGATCGGAGTTTTCCACGACCTTCTGAGGCACTATAGACCGTCCCCTCTTCTGGGCTGATCAAATGTCTGCTCTTCACTATTGTTGCTTCTTTTGCCTGAAATCAGATGTACGTTTGTCTAATCTACATCACACCACTTCACAAGAACTCGCGCTTCTCTAAATAACTTCACGTGATTAAAGGTCGTCCGCAGGTTATACATTTTCGTTGATATGTATAAACTTGCTCGTCAATGACATCTTTTACGTCAAAGGTGTCACAGTTGTGACATGCCGTTCGGAGGACATCTCAATCAGATGCTTTGACGTAAGAGATATAAGGTTGGCGGTAGGAGGTTGACATTTAAAAGAAGTCGGACCGTCTTTATTTGGAGGGCGTTTCAAATGCTTTTTGTTATTCCGTCATTCAACAAGACTGGAGATTTTGATAACGTGTGGTATGACCTTACAGATTTTTTCCCCTGCAGTTACGAAGTGCATTGTTTTAATGATGGTTTTAATGGCTCGTCTTCTTGTTGCCTATCTCATTTTCTGAGTCCGGGGTGGTTCTTAACTTAACATGCTACTTCTAAGGCCACCCTTCTCTATATTGGAGGCACCTTTATTTTACTTTTTATAAAATTAGATGGACTGGGACCGCGATCAACAATCCCTTCTCTGGCAAGCAGGATCTCCAATTCGTTGAAGTCTTTTTTCACTTCTGTCTCAAACGCAGTTATCTTTTGTTCGTGGTGCAATTGCCTCCAACTGCGTTGGAAGTTGCGCCCTAAAAAGATGGTCACTCTTAGGTGAAAAAGCGTTAAACTCATTCAAAGTCAAGCTCAAGATTTTAACTGAGAACTCCACACCGAAGACGTGCGGCGTGTTTTGGTATAAATCCATCTCAGGTTGCGCAGGTTAATGTATTGTTGACCGCTCCTAAAAGTATGCACATATTATGAACTAAGAAATGAGAATGGTCACTGGCTTCTTGTTCGTTGGAAACGGTTTCAAGGCTAACTACGAGTGGGGATAACGTTGAGTTTATGCAGACGTGCTAACATTGCCTTTTTGACCTCTTCCATCACATGCTGGTAGGCACAACCTGCCATAAACTAATAAAGTATCCAAGATGTTCCACTCCTTTCTAAACATTAGTTATGTCGCTGATGTTATTACAAGGCGGGACCTTTTAGCAGACCACACTATAAGACCAAGCGTCATTAACGAAGTTGCGTGAAAACTAAAAAATATTCTTTTATGTTATTACCTGGTGTATGCATGCTTGATCACTGAACAAAAACTACTTGTCTTTTACTGGCGCTTGATCGATTAACTCTAAATCATCCAAACGACAGGAAAGTGACTAGGCACGTCTAAGTGCATCTCTGTGTTTGTCAATCTAAGCAACATATTGTCGATTTGGCCTTTCAGACGTCATCTCCTTCCTCGTTCACAACGAAATTTGCTTCGAGTCGCCATCAAACGCTGTAAATTCTTCTCCTTAGCTTTCTCTTCTAATTGGAAAGATATACATCTTGCTGCCGTGAAAGTAGTCTCGGGCCCACTTCAGCATCTTTTGTTGTTGTCTTTACTAACACCCCCAAATTAAAATAGAAATTCAGTACTTGAAGTTGGCGAGACCAGACACGTTTCTGCAATTTGCTGTTTTTTTCCCCATTAACCATCCATAGTCTTGGAATTAACTTACATTTCGACGCATAATCGAGGCTCAATGCCAAAATCAACTTCAAAAGATTACACTGTGATCATAATAACGACTTTACTGTTTTTCGTCAAGTTTCGTTCAGTTTCGTTTGTTTCGTTAAGTTTCGTTCACTTTTCCTTGCTAAGGTACGAGTGAAAACACTTGTTATCTGCATAGTATTTGATGATTCTTCCGACTACTTTTTGTTCAGTTATGCTTTCAAGCTCAAGTTTATTTTAGTTAGGCCCTGAAAACTAGTTGCTGGCGCAGGTATAATATGAATAATCAGTAAAGCCCTCCCCCTAGCCTTGCACTTTCCACTTACCATCCACCAATATTTAACTAATTTCATTTTTTCTTTTAAATTTCAGAAAAAATTGCCGATAGATTTCTGCTACACGCCTTAGACAGATACTGGCACAATTCGTGCCTAAAATGTCATTGCTGTGGTGCAAATCTAGCGGATATGGGCTCAAGTTGTTACACACGACGAGGTCTGATATTATGCAAAAAGGATTACACAAGGTGAGTCTAATATTTTCTTGAATACCTCTCATTCCATCAATTAGCGCCTTCGAATGCCACACCGTGGCTCGTCGTCGTCCATCTCCTCTGAGAAAACACACGTCAAATTAGTTGGCGGAGCTGGTTGTGTGTTGTGTCTTGTCTTTTTTAGGGTGTGGAGTACTTTGCCACCAACGCCACCGTCAATAGTCTGTGATGAGGAGAGAGTACAAGGTTTACCGAGACAGTCAACGGCAACGGCATATGAGGAGTTATTGGCTTTTGTCAACACACTACACAGCTTCGATTCGTCCCACTAATCAAATTACTTCACAACTTAAGGATCCAACTGACGTGAATGACATTTTGATCTTTCCTCAGCCAGCAACCACCCTTAGAACTGTGCCTGATTCGATTAATTTATCAAACAATTTCACGCATGTTGTGGCGCAATGCCATGTCATTTGGAATTAGTTTCTTGACTCGTCTCCGGATAGGCGCTCAATTCCGTTCACAGACGAGGGCTCAAAGCTTGGCAGCTAATTAAGCGTTAAACGTTTGAATTTGGAACGAAACAAGGGAGGACGGCAGAGAAAAAAAAATCAACAACTCACACGTTCCCAAGGGAGAGAGAGAGCGATCGGGAAACGAAGGACTTCGCAACAAAACTTTCATCCTTAATTAATTTTTCATCCAATCACCCGACGACGGCGACGATACGATGTATGGGGGGCGAAGCAGCGGGGCACAACACAGCACAACCCTTCAGATACAAAATTCCATGTGGCAAATGAAAATGTGATATGTGCCATGTGCGCTCTCTCGCTCTGTGCATGGGAGCGAGCGGGCGTCCGTGTGTGGGTACACCTTCGTGTGGTGGCGGTGTTCAAGCTGAGAATGCGGAGAATGAGTGCATCAAAGAAGAACTAATTTCCGCAATACATTTACCGCATTCTCTTGCCGCCTTACCGAAGCCGAAGCCAATTAAGTTAACAATATACCGTCGCTGGTTGGGTCCTCGTTCCATCGTGTTCCATACGGGTTTCGAAAGTAATTTGAGTTTTTTTTCCATTTCATCTTCATTACCAGTGTTGCCACTGTTCGATGTGCTGTGTATGCGTTTGAGGCAATGAGGAGATGAGGGGTTATAAAGTTTTACATTAGATGGACGTTAATTAGTTCGTCGTGTTATAGTTAGGCTTCAAACTCTTTTAGGCAATATTTTGAAATTTCTACACAGTCAGCTCCAGCAGGGGGTAAGTTGTGTATGACCATGGACTCTCTGTTATGGCCGGCTAAAAATCCCCTGATCGGAGATCACTTTGTGTTGAATACAATTGAATGGTCGGCATATTGAGGGTTTCGAATTGAATCGGCGGCACATTGTCCACGCTCTCTCAAGGGCTAGAGAGTAGAACGGCAGCGAGTCGGTCTGCTTCGGAAGTTTAATATCAAGAGTTTGGCAAAAGGGCATGGCAAGCAGCCTTCTGCTGTCTGAAAACATGAGTGTTTACTTAACCGACACAAATTTCACCTACGTTCGTCATCGATTTTGTTAATTTGAGGATAATCGAATGTACTAAAAACGGAGATCTTCCGAGTTTGTCTAGAGGCTTGCTTTCAGCTCTGATTCCGAAGGCTCAGTCACTTCTTCCTAGCGTTTTCTCATAAGCGTGCAGAATTTTGTACTCCTTGTTTCCTTGAAATTTAGTTCCACTTCACATTTTCATCAACTTTTTCGTTCACAAATTAATGTAGCGTGTGTAAATTGTTAGTACTAAAATTTAGTTGACCTAAAGTTGTGTACTAAAAATTAAATTTAACTTAATTCCTCCGAAGAACCACATTTATAAATTTAGTACATATTTAGTACTGACAAAATCTTTTAGTACAGACCTAAAATTTAGTGCATCAACCAAAAAAACAACAAAACAATAAAGAAATAAATAAGCGTTAACCTAGGTGACTTCTGAACGAGGCAGCTGCAAATAGAACTCAATTAGTTTTCATCTCGTCTATAAGAGATTACGGCCATGAATGTCGGGTCTCGAAATGTCCGCACACACACAGAGAAGCCTGTGGTGGCGTCACCCTTGATAAACTCACACGTCTTACATAAGCGATAAGGCAACGTGAGAAAATACATTTGTTTTTGATTTGTTTTGATTTACCAACTGTGCTTGTTAGTACAAGTGTGTTTTTTTTTTTAATTGATTTGAAAGTGTTTGTCTATTTCTTTTTACACATAGATAGGAGATTGAACTATCCGATGATGTACATATTTAAGAGCAGCACCGATAACGGAGTGTGGCACTGAACCTGCTGTGAGTTACAGAAATCTATTGATTGTGAGAAAGTAATCCTTTCAATCCATTTGCATATGTCCCAATCTGAAGCGATCAGACTATCGGTCCTTCTCAGAGAACTGCTCGTCGGTTTTCAGCAGTCTGTGAAGCCAATGGTTTACAAGAACAGTCGAATGAACTTAACTTGAACTTAACGAACCGCGTTTAAGCTGCTTCCACCCCAGATGACCGCAAATGTGTCCAACTGAAGTCAATTGTGTCACAAAACAAAGTGGCATCACTTTGATGTGTAATGACGCGACACAGTACAAACGTTCGAAACACAGCTTCTCACTGCAACAGCGCCAAAAATCTCATCGCCCTCCAATGGCATGGCATCCCATCCGGCAGCGATGCTTCCATTTTGCTTTTGAATATTTCAAAACTCATCAAGAATCGATATTAATTACCTGACTTCATTACGTATTCTTCTTTGATGCATGAGGATGGGTGCTGCTGCACACACATGTGTCTGTTTTGGTCTGGCGTTTCGTGTCTGCCGTCCCTGCCGGCTCCGCCAGTGTTTGTACATGCATGTGGTTGCCTCCTCGCCGTCTCCCACATGCGCTCTGTTTCTCATTATTATCATCCTCCTTGCACTAAGTGTGTATAGACGGTGGCAACTAGCTACAACAAGCCAGGTGCCAGGTGCTGGGTTCCCTGTTCGCTTTCAGCAGAGGGGTTGCTGTCAATTTTTGGTGTGCTGCCTGCTTATATGCTTCCCTCGTATGACTCTCATTACTATCCCATGCAAACTCTGTTTTCCTCTAATGGATTTAGTATCGCTCTACAAGCACAAGGCCCCTGTGCTCCGGACGAAGGGAAGTTTGACTATTCCAACCTCGTGGGTGTGTGTGTCAAATAGCGCGCCCCCGTGCTACTCTATTATTTCTTTCACAAAAAACAAAATGAACGAATGGGAAGGGTCTACGCTCAGCACCCTCCACCCCATTGCACACTCAATCGCCGCTCTAGCCGCCTTCCGAGGAGTCTGTTTCACCCGAAAACTAATTTCCAGATTGAAAACTTTCTCATTGAACTGATTTCGTAAAGCTTTTAAAATTTATAACTTCTCCAGCCCACCGCCGCCGCCCATGCCATCCATCCATATTTTCAGTCGGGATGAAAGATGAAGAATGTGCGGTGTGACGAGTGGGCCGACACGGGAGAGGGATACTGGCTCTAAGGCAAACGAGCAAGAGAATGAAAGGAGAATGGATGAGTTCCTTTAAGGATATATATTGCACATTCACTATAATTGAGATACTGTGTGAAAATGTGGATGAGATTGTTGAGGGCGGCCATGTGGGGTGGTGGTGGTTTGGTTGTCAGGTGGAAGAAGATTGCCGCCTGCTGCCATTTCGAAATTGCATGTCGATTGGTGGTAGATAGAGTGTGTGTGTGTGTTTGTGTGTGTGTGGAGAAGAACGTGATTATTTGGCACACACAAGCGCAGATAGAGACAGACATATGCTTTGTAATAAGTCAAGTAGTCTTTTAGCCTGACGATGTTGAGTCTGAGAGCAACGAGTTGAGAGAACAACAATTCTAATACATTATGCCTAGCAATCCACTCTATGGGATGAAATGAAAATGTAATTACACGTGTCATACTTAGTGCCAAGCCCTAGAGGTGGGGGCTGAGAGATTGATGTGGCGTGTGAGTACACTGCAGGCGTGTCTCATGAATTAGCTTAAATTTGGTCAAATTGTTGAAATGATGAAAAATTTGGAATTGAACTGAGTTTAGATACCTCTTGGCGGTTTATGTTTGCACAACGCCATCTGGTGTGAAAGTCACCGCTTAATCTGTTTCAAAAATATTGGGCTTCTTCATTTCAGGGCATTCCAACAGCTTGAAGTGACGTATGCTCTCGTGAGTGAGTTGACCTAAGCTGACTTCCGGTTTCTGGGTCTATGCTTAAGTTGGTGCCTTCTCTTCTAAGGCACAGTGCTCTGGAGCCCCATTCCGCAGGCGCAAGAGGACGTTTTATAGAACAGAGTAAACAAGCTCCATTAGAGGGGTACAAAAAATAGCAAGTTTATGTGAAGCCTGGTCCTCCATCATGGCCTTTGTGTTGTGCGCTTGTGACTGGGGGAAAACTCCGACTAATACCAGCTTGACACCCAGTTTTTCTTGTATTGGCAGTTAAACGCCACTCGACGGTAGCTCCGACGCAGCGTTGCTTCGAGACATAAAGTGTTCCTGACCGTTTGTCTTGCATTCAGCACTGATTCAGAGGGTCTCTAATCACTCATGTGCTCCCAAATATTACCACAAAGTGGGAACAAACACAAGAGGAGGTATGATTTTGAGCTGAATAGAAGACAAGACGAGATACATATGGTGTCACAAAAATGCAAGTCGTATAGTCGTTTTGGTACTTGTACCCTGGGCTAGTTAGTGAATGAGAGGAACGCCTGAAGAGATGACCATCAGGCAGAGATCTCTGGGGGAGTGCAAGGGCCGGACGTGATGGAGCAAGTTTATTGGAGAGGATTTTTAAATCAGTAGGTACTCATGAGAAGCTGTGAGCCTGTGTCCTTGAAATGCAACTAGCAGCTTAAACCCCGACCGCTTTACCAGGCTTTATAAAATTATTTCAACAACAACAGCGCCACCTTTCGGGCCCACACCTATTTTCTGGATCTGCTTTTGTACCGTAATATAAATTATTTGAAAATTACGGGCTATTCACGGTATTTTGAGTGAATTGTGAAAGTTGTTCATATTGGGAGTCGAACCTAGACATCCGCTGTAAGATTAGACGAGCATTCCCAGTAGTCCACGCTGGCAGAGCAAGATTAGTGTATGACATCTTGTCAAATGTCTACTCGTCATCAAAAATACGATGTTCTCTGACCCGAAACTGGCCGCGCCTCCACGTTAGACTGAAGACTGAGCATAGATGTCCAGTTGTCTTTCAGCCCCTAAGAAGCCTTGTTCTGGCACTGTCAGCGTGTGTCCTAGACACACTTAGCCCTGGAAGCATTGAGCAATTCTTAAGTTGTTCCCACTTCCGAGAGACGACTCCCGAAGGGTGAGCCTAAGTCATTTCCACAACATCGTGGCCAATCTCGGCTAATTCCACACAATCAATTAATATGGTCCCTCGCTCAGAACTCCAGAGCATTTGCATCTCAGACTTTCGGACCCCCCTCCCACACACAAACTTGATTAATGAATCCAATTAGAGCGATGTTAGCTGGCTTAGCCAAAAACCAACACAAGAAGTGCCGCCTCCCGCTCTCGGTGAAAATGAACAGCATTCCACAAAGTGTTTGCTTGTCGCCGTGCATGCCAGTTACACACACAGAGCCTTCGTTACGCGTTCCTTCACAGAATTCCAAACTGAATAAAGTGGCGGTGTGTGGTGGTGGTGGCGGCGGCGGTGGCGGGTGTCCTTGTCTAGTGCAAAGCCGCTAAATTGTTGTGTACCCTCAGTCGTTCCAATTTGAAAGATAAAACTATCCAAACAGCAACTCGATGCTGGTGGATGGTGATGGTCTGCCGTTGCGGCTGCTATTGATTCCAGGGACCATCTCCAGTCAAATGGACATTAAAGTTAAACGTGTTGTGGGATAATTCCATCCTTCGGGCCTACAGAAGGACAAATGGTGAAGGAAATTGGGACGCCTTTCGTCCAGGTGGTGGTGGTGGTAGTGGGTGAATGGTGGACAGCAAATTGCATCGATATTCACCGTCATTCTCCGTCCATTCTTTTTGTAGTCGTTATCCCCACACACACACAGTCGCTGGTCCTTTTGAACACCGCTGGATGATGATGCGAAAGGGTGCAAGGCGCTATCTTGTTTTCGCAGTTTGTTTGTAAGTGGGTGGGCGGCAGAATCACGCTACGAGAGCGAGAGAGAGAGGTTGCGACATTTTCGGTGATGTGTACACATTTAATTGAATCAGGGTTTTCTCAGCCTCCAGCTAGAGAGCAGCGGGCGAGCAACCATACCACCGCCCAATCGATCGACCGACCGTTACCAACGCCGACGTTGGTAGCCTTGTTAATGGCGGCGGCTGAGACGCAGAGTGTGGATGGCGAGGGTCGAATGGAAAACTCGGTGTGTGCGCTTATCTTATTGCAACCACACGGCCGATGAGAGAGCGGCCATTTGCACACCATCGCCATCCAGGCGGTGTGGAGTTCGGCAGGAATTGGGCGCAGTAACACGCCAGCCGGATACACACGGCCGCCACCCTTTGATTCGTTCGTCCTTTTATAATATGCAAACATTACGTAAATTCTATTTCGTCCTTCTACGTCCTCTGCACTCGGCGCAGAGTCTCATCGGCATCCGGCTCCAGCGCCACCGCCGCCAGCCTTTCTTAGTTGTGTGTTGACACTGGCGCGCGGTGGGGCTGGTGTGTCATTAGCCCGGCCCCCAAGGACGTCGGGCTGGTGGAAGTTTCAATGCAAGCATCTCCGAATTAATATTCATTAGGATCCTATTGATTATTGGTTGCATCTGAGAAGTGTGCCGTCCTTAATTCCACGGCCCGCCTGTGCGGGGTTGTCCGTCGCCTCCTTGGGCGGGAGGGGCTACCACTTTTTTCAATCACACCTCCCACGTCTGAGTGTCGCTTGGTCAGTGGACGTGGGTCCTGTTCGTTCTCCCGCAATCAAGGTGATTGTGTTGATTCAAGGGATTGGAAATTCTCCAGTGATTTCGGACAAGCCGCCTGCTCGCCCTCCCTTTGTGCAGCACCGCAATTGGACTATGCGGTTGCCGGCTGTGAGATGAGGGTGAGCTTGCCCACTACATGGACGGATAATAAAATTGAATTCGAATGTCCTTATGCAAGGACTGCCCGGAAACTCTCCCGTTTCATACGCACGCTCTGTCGTACCGAAGTCGGGTGGACAGTGGGTGGCCTCGGACATCGGGGATGGACTGGTCACTCTCCTCTGCTTGGCACATTTATTTAATTAATTGAGCAATTTAACTTACTTCTGTTGAGCTGTCTTGCTCCAGGAGTGACTCTGTGTGCGGGTCTGTGTGTGTCTGGCAAGAGGTGAAGTCCCCTTGTGCACTCGAGACGAGACGATGCAAAGGCGTGAAATTACTCGTAACTTTCTTGAAGTTGGTCATTGAATTTGTTTATTCGGTACACGAGCTGATGGATGTGCCGAGTTTTGGTGATGGAGTGATGCAATTTTGCAATGCGATCGATTGTATGCTGCAACCTTTAGATGGGAACCATCACCGCCCATACGCCCGCTCGTGGTTTGGGGAACTTCAATCAAATGGGGGAACAGGTGGTCGCATGGAGATGCTCATGTGTTTGCTGTGATGAGCAGCACAAATGAGGCGATGTAGAGTTGCATCTTGGGGAGGAGAATAAATAAATACAGGCCATGCTCAACGAGATGAGATTTCGAAATTGATTTTGAAGAAATGATAGAGTGGTCCTGAGGAAACATCATTATCCAGATGGACATCCGACACTTTGACAAGGGGGGAGAAAATCAATAAAAGGAGGTGCTTGCAACTTAATTACTTCTACGGGTAGAGCCCGATTCTGTCGAAGAATGACAGCAGAATGGATCGAGTGGATATGGCAGGCTTCTCAAGACGAACTAAGAATTTGCGGGTTGGGTCTTTCTTGTGTAGACCGGCGATGTGCGGCAGAGATTATGCTGCATCCCAGCTCTGAATCTCGTCATCACTTATAAACACGCTTCAAACGAAGTGATCCAAACGATGACTTGGTCTCGGTGCTAAACTGAGTTGTTCGCCTTTTTCTCGAGTTCGTCGGCTGGAGCGTTACTAAGCCAATCTCTTCGACTTTCTCTCGTACTCTAAAGCTAACCAAGCGGCTTGAAACTGAAATGTTGGGGGACTGTGAGTATCTTGAGTCTTCCCACAGTGGGCGCTGCTTTTCTTTATTCTGTCCTCAACAAGGAACCTGTGTAGTCTTCAATGTTCGAGAAACTAGGCAGTGTCTATCCTCGGGCCAAATTATGTCTGAAAACGCGAAATTCCTGCCTCCAGTTAGCTGTGGCGGTGCATACGGAAACCAATTAGGCTGCGAAACGATAATAGATGAAAGTGAGACAGAGAGAGATATCAGTGTGACGGCACAAGGACGAGCGCGCTCCGTGTAAAACGGAAAGAGGCAAAAGGGATAAGAGCTGAACGTATACGCCGCTTAACTCCATCAGGGTAAACTAGAAGACAAAGATATGGGTTGAGGCAGAAACCGATGACCCACAGCAGGAGCTCTATTACCGACGCGGAGTTCTGTTACCGACGCGGAGTTCTGTTACCGACGCTGAGCTCCATTACCGACGCGGAGCTCTATTACCGACGCTGAACAAAAAGAGATCAACAATCATCGACATTCGATCGGCTTTGGCCGCAAATCAGTTCGCATTCTAAAAGGAGTCCTTACTATACAATGTGCCATAGGTAAGGTACACATGCTATTCGTCTTAACATACCGCACAACGACTTCGGCCGATGCTGCGGAGATGAGGAAGACACAGAATCTATCCAACGATTGTCAAGACCTAGCAAAAAGAAAGGCAGGCAGTTTCTAAGTTTTCTTCGCGGAGTGGGATGACTTAAGCGTTGTTGAATGGATTCATGTGTGGATCTTGATGGTTTTAGGACTTACAGTAGGTCTCACGGTAGTGGACCATCCCCTAGCAATGGTACAGAGGCCCCAAGGCTGTCAGGGCACCCCTTAACCTACCTGGCTGCCTAGGCCACGAGATTGAATAGTCGCCTCACCCAGAAGCAATGTCTTGCAAATTCAAATTCGCCCAGGAGTCCTCCAGAGGCCGCCCAAATTCACCCAGTATTCAAGTTCACCTAATTTCGTTCGAAAGTCTGGCTTGGCCGTTGTTTGAATTTGTCTCTCAATGCTACGTGCGGTTCTCCGAACCTACCAGGTTCCGCCATACATTTTCGGAAACCTCGCGGTTCCTGATAAACCTATTTGCAGCCCCCTTGAACTCATCCGTCCAAGAGAGGTTGGCAAACCGAACAAGCGTACAGCGTGCATTTCAGTTTATTCTTATCATTTTCTCATTTCTTCTCTTTCTATTCGCGGCTGTTCTCACAACAGACGCTATGGCGGCCATTTAAAAATTGTGCGCGAGTGACATTTGTTTTGGCGGTGCACGTATAAATTGAGAGTGCCTGGCTTGAAGCCACTTCAAACACGGCTACTCGTCTAGGATTCAGTAAAAGTTCATCCGGACCTCGATGGTTCCGTAGCTCGGACAGAACACACATTCGCACCACTCTTGAGACTTTTCCGATGTGCAGAGCGAGGGAGAGCCTAGAAGTAGTCGTCGCCATTCATTGTCTTCAATTACACCTCTTCTTAAAATCAACTATTCCCATGCAACCTGCACGACAGGTGACAAGTTCCTTCCCAAATTCAATGAAAAACGACAGAAAAAAAAAATCAATTTGCCCCTTCTCCCTCCTCAAATTCACTTCTCTTCCGTGCCAAGAATTTATTTCAATTTGAATTCACGCAAGGCGTAGCGTGGCAAAATGTATCGCAAACACGCACTTGCCCCTTTTTTTTCCCGAACTGCTTCAATTCAATCCTTGCCAAGCAAACACATACGCTCAACGGAAGGAAAAAAGGCAATGTCCCCTCAAAGGCAATGTCCCTTCAACCAAACACCAACAGAGTGCGGAGGCGAGAGCGGAGAAAAGGACAGCACAGCGATCAGGAACGCCAATGTGTCTTGTAATATTTTATGACAGACCCAATGTGATTGTGTGATTGTCTTCCACCGCCTTGGCTCATCCACCCGCCCGGAGACACTGCTGCTCCACAATTGACATGCGACAATCAAGGCGCATATAAATTGACAATTGACACGAAAATTAACCAGCCACCATCCAAAATACTTTCACTTGCCACAAGAGAATGAGGAAACGAGTGATGGTGAGACGGGGAGGTAGCGCGATGGTGGTTGACGGTGTGACATGCCTCCATTGCCCGCATCGGCCGATTTGTTATTGCGTTAACGGTAATTCTATTATGACAACGTATTTTTTGATTGCCTTGTTAATAGTCAGGACAGCGACGACGACGTCGACGCGGCGTAAGCAGGTCTCGACGAACGTGCTGCGCCATATGGGCTTCAAGAAGCCGCCCTCCCCGCACTCATGTACAGGCAGTGAGCAGCAGAGTAAGGGTGGATTATTTCAATAAACTGTCAATCAGTTCGAGTCGGTCGGCAGGGGGCTGGGAGAACCTCATACACACACCACCCCCGTACGCAGGTACAGCCCAGGTTGGACGGAAAGTGGTAATGATTTGTTGGGTGCTTTGCCGACGTCGTCGGTAATGGGATGCAGTTCGATGTTTGGTGGTGGTAAACAATGTTGCGGCTGATTTGAATTTGAAATTCACAAACTGCCTGTAATCAGTGGCAACAATGAGGGTTAATTGAAGGAAGGGGATGTATGGCGGGACACTTGAGAGAAGACAGAACAGTTGGGAAGCGAAATTTGTTGCTGTTTTCGGCTGTCGTTCGTCTATCAGACGCAGACATGGGCCTGTTCTGAACTTTTGTAATTTGCCACACGGCCACACAACAGTGGATCTGAGACTTCAAGGACATCCTCCTTCAGACAGTGCGATATTTTCCCACCTGAAGACCGCTTTAACTTTTGCCCGACACCATGCAGGTGACTGTCCTTAGAGCTACACTCGATGCTAGTTGAAATCCCTTCGAAACTGTGTGCACCACCATATCTGTGGTCATCCCCTGTTGTATCCTCCCGCAAGTGAATCAAAAACAGTGCGTCTAAATGCAAGGGTTTGAGGGTCTCTTAAGGACGTTTCAAGAAGTCTTCTAGACTTGTTGCCAACCGACGACGAGTGAGGAGTTTGGACTGCCGAAGGGTTGAAGTATACGTCCGTTCCTTATACAGCGGTCACTAGTTCAACGAACGATTGATGCCGATTCCGAATCGCAAAAATAGAGATGCTGTTTTGTGGTGTCTGAGTACAGTCAGTGACGCGGAAGAGGTCGATTCTCCGATCACGACGTCGGGAGTCGAACTTAGTCATCCAGCGTAGGAGTCTACGCACAGCCCACGAGGCCTCAGTATCCTAATTCATCTCATTTAAGACAGCCGCCCCAAAGAAGGGATCTGGTTAGATAGACAAATGTTTTCAACTCGTCTGACAAAGCAATGGCACCAGGCTGCCCGACATGATCTGACGACAAACTTTTAAGTTATTCTTCACGTTTACTCGCGATGCAATGAGTTGTTCTCGAATTCTTTAAATGTATGATTGGTCGTTGCAAGGGCAAGAGGCAGAAGTCGACCATCTCTTCTTGAACATACGTCAAATGCGGCAGCAGAGCACACCACATCTATTCCAGAAAGCGCACTTAATTAGAGGTGTTCGCTTTTAAAGTCCAGTCGAGTGTTAACCATGTTTCAACTTGAAATCGTTCTTTTTTTTCAAAAGAACTGAACTTACCCACAGAAACAATTTTCCAAACAAAAAAGAAACACCACAAAAGCGAACGGGGACAGAAAGAACAAAAAACAAAAAACAAAAAAAACCCAAATCAAAGAACAAAAAATAAAGTATCTCGTGCTTAAATCACTGCCGCCAATTAGAGTTTGCCAGTCCATAAAACTCCCATTGAAGTGTAAGACAAAGTGAACGAGATTACAGCATAAATTACTGGTTCCTCAAGTTCTGTCATCCATCAAATCCGCCCCCACATTTGCCTACCGCCGCAAAATTTCTGTCTCTCTTCTCTCTCTCTCCGGGTCTAGCCTAGCGCACAATAGAAACTCGGATTATAGTTGAAACAAAGGAGAAAACGAAAAAAAAGTAGAAGCTGGTGGGGAAGGAGAAGGAAAAATAAATAAATAACAAGAGTAACAAAGTGTCGGGCCAAGCAGGCCGGGAGGCTGGAGATTCTTCTCGCACACAGCTGTGCCACGGCACAGATACAGCCGCACGAATTGAACATGAAAAGCGTGTGAGCTGAACGAGTGTGTGCGTGTGGAGGGTTTGTATACAAATGAAAAAGTCAAAGTCAAAAAGTCTTGTCACTAATTAGCCCAGTTACAGGCACTGAACCACCGCAGCAGCAGCAGTAGTAGGACCGCCGCCGCCGCCGACGTCGTCACCACCATCATCAGCACCATCACCAGCTTCAGCACCAACAAGAGCGCTCTGGCAAGCTTCGTCGTTCGTTTTTAGGTTCTTGACATTTCAGTTATTAGAGTCAGTGAGTAATGAAGGCGACAACAACAGACGAAACGGAGTGGCGGGGGAGGAGGAGAAGGCGCTACTGCTGCTGCTGTTGCTGATGGTGGTGGTGGTGGTGGTGGTTGTTGTTGTTGGGTTGATATGGGTTGAGGCACAGGGATCTCGACTGGGTGTAGGGTGGCTTTGAGGGGTGCGCAGAGGGAAGGAGCGGGTTCGTTCGTGAAACAAAACTACGTTCGTTTCATTCGTTCACTAATTGGCCAGAATATGGCAAATAGCATCGGATTTTTACGAGCTTCACTCAGCTGCTACAACTGCTACCTACCACTACCACGGCCGGAGCCCGCTCGCTCTCGTTCCCCATTATAATGGCTTTTCCTCAGGATGGATTGTGCCAGTGGACTCGTACACAAAAAAAAACAATCGCAACAGCAACATCCATCCAGCAGCACTCTAGTGATGATGGCGACATTCGTCCATATTATGGATTGTGAAGACGACATGGGGAAAAGAAAAGCACACACACACAGGCCGCCGGGATGGGGGGCTGAACACACCATGTGACGCACTGCAAAATTAACAACTTCCAATTTGGCTTTAATTAACGAAAAGAAAAACAAACTTTTCGTGTGTAGGCCAATCCTTTATTATGACTTTTTGTGTGTTGGTCGTGTGCTCTTTTGTCCTCGGTGCTGCTCGCATCTCCTCGCACCTTGTCCTCCTCCGCACTGATGACTCTGTTTTTTTTTCGATTTTCTCCCTTTTTCCGTTCTGTCCTGAACTCTCCCACTGTTGGCCGCGCACTCTCCTCGTTGACCTGTGGACGAACGAAGATGAAGGGTACCACCACCATCGTCGTCGTTCGGGTAAATTCAATTAAATAAATTAATTTAATGAATTCATTAATTAGAAATTCAATTAACACACATTTTTTTCATTTTTGCCTCCCTCGCGCTTCCTTTCTGTTTTGTTGCTGTCCCATTTTGAGGCGATGACTGTGTGTGGGCATGGCGCGTCGTGGTGGTGGTGTGGTGTGTGCAATCTGCTCCTCTTGGGCGGAGTGGTTTCTTCTCCGAACTTTACTAGTTTACCAGTCGAAAGAAACCTAATCTTATCGTAAATGAAATAATTAATTGCTTTCGCTCGCAATTCAATTAATTTAATTAGTTAAAGCTCTTGTGCGATGTTGTTGTGTAGTGGGAATGTTTGTTTTTCGTGTTGCTGTTTTTGTTTTGTTTCTGGGTTGGGTCGCGGTGTCGTTCTGTTGACGATTACTCTCACCCTGCTGTGATCTTTGAGTCATGTTCGCATGTGATGTCAACGTTGTTTTGACTGAACGGCCGCAACGGTTCGTGTGGGTGAACGCGCAAACTGCTACGAATACTTGACTTTTGTCACATGAGCCCAGCGGCTTTCACTTTGTTTTACTTCAAGGTCAGTGCGTCGAGGACAAGCGTTGATTTTCTCAATTCCTTCAGTTGCCTTAAGGCTCACCCGTATCCGTATGAACAGCTAAAAAATCACTGAAGTCAACCGGAATAAACTGAAGCTCACAAAAATTACTGAAGGGATTCATTTTCAGCAGCATCGTTACGGGATGTCAATCAAATAACCTCTTTCCTTATTTTTTTCGTATGCATTGTACCTTGGCATGTGATGGCTTAAAGCCGGAAATGAAGTCTTATAGAGATGTCCAACTTCACAGCCGATTGACCCCTAGTCCATCGACGAATTTGAGAGGCTTTTGACAGTTATTCACGGAATAACGTAAATGCCGTTCTCTGATTGGTCATATAAAAAATGGTTGTCAACATTTTTAAGGGGCAAGAGACTATGAATTCTGGTGTAAAACCTATAATATCCACAACTGAAGAAAATTGTCGCCAGAAGCATCGCCTCATTGTACATAATTGCCTCGTCGCCACTTATGCTGGTGGAGAGCATTGATCTTGTTCTAATTTAAGCAAGGGGAAATTTAACGAAACTCAACGAATCTGAGTGATACGTTGGTTATGGCCACAATGTGTAATATTTTCTTGAATGTTTGGGTTGCCCAATTATGGTTGAGCCTTAAGTCGACTTAAATAGACAACTGAAGAAATTTGTTAGAAATTGTTTCGCCACGGGCCGATCCGAATGATCCTTAAATGTCATGTGTCGGTTGTTTCCGAGCTTTTTCGACAAACCGATTAGCAACGAATGCCCAGTGCGATTCTAGGTCCCAGCTTCATTATCGTGTCATGTGTGGACATACTGCGATCAAAAACTACACATTTTCTGCAGATTTATAAGACCCTAAGGTTTACCGACCGTTCACCTTTGGTAGAAAAAAACTTAGATCAGTGGATCACATTGTTTGTTACTCGATTTGACTGATCTCAGGGTTTTAAGGTAAACCCAACTAGTTTCGCTTCAAAACTAAAGCAATTGGATAGCTTTGCACACTGGATCGCACACTGATGATCACAGATCATGTGTGTCATCAAGTCATCACGACATCAGGGCAGAAACAAGTCCTTCTGTACTTGTGTGCGTCACTTCAAACTTGAGCGTTCTCTGCTGCGTTGTCGCAGTGGCTGGAGTCGAATATTCCTCCGGCCGAAGTCAAGTTGTCCATCCGCTGTACATGTCCAGGATCTATTCACATATCATTTCGTTATTTATGCTCAGAATGGAAAACTGAGAATCTAGATCAATCTTAAACAACTTTCCGCTCCTTTCAGTCAGCAGTTCACACCAAACGTTCAGCCAGAACGGGAGACTGTTGCTGGGAGTTGTGAAAGTTCAGTTGACCACCCATCTGTAGCCGCGGCAAATTACAATTGACTTAACTGAACTAAAGTGGACTGTCTTCACACAGCGAAGCCTGAGTGGAAAATGGAGCAACAAATGAATCTTGACTTTCCAGAGCAATCGCCTCCTCGGAACAGCCTCTTTCGAGTTATGAACCGAAAACCACTCGACGAACCAAGCCGCAAGTCACAGAAGGCACTGCAGCTTCGAGAACATGGACGCGGTTGATTCTAAGCGGATTCATAGGGAAACACTTTATGAACAGCCGACAAAGCCCGAAGCAGCCAAAGCAGTCGTAGACGTTCTTCACATGGACTACTTTTTTCTGAATTCCGAAACTCCCATTCCCCAGGAAGGAGTAGCTTCACCTGGCGAAGTGAATTCTCCCACAACACAGCGTCTGTCATGTCATCTATATAGAGGCTTGCGAGCCGGTCACCAGGACACTGATTGATCTTGTTTCCCATTTGCAAGCTTTAATGGCTTCTCTTGACTGACAATAAGTGGTGATGTCCTTGTTAAGCGCAAGCCTCATCAGGAATTCATCGAACTACGCAACAAGCAGGTCCACTTGCTCAGGCTGAACTGTGCCCCGGGGTAATTAGCCGGTTTCAAGATCACTTTTGTGCGAGGCGGAGGTTGAATGATTATCTGACATCACATCCAACATTTCATGCGATGACAGAGATATGAGTGAAAATGGGATTTTTTTTTTTTGGTTCGAATCAAGGTTGTTGCTAGTTTGTAAAGAAAAAACCACTTGAATTCGATTGGTTGCTGGTAACAAGGTTTTGCTTATACTTCTGTGATTTCCCACTTTTTATGCTCAGATGCCCTATCTGTTCGAGATGTGCTAGTCTTTCAGGCGTCCTCACTGAAACTCAACCTTCGCACAATCGTCCACAAGCTTGATCAAGTCTTCAGACTTTGAATATGAAAGGAAATAGATCGTGGCAGATCAGTCCTGCTTGAAGACATAGTCCTCCCAAATGCAAATAATCTCTCTACCCAGGCGAGGATCCCTTGAAGCTTCTGTCCACAGTCACCAAACCCCGCCAATAAACGTGCGCCATCTAATCATTGGATCATGAAAAGGTCAGAGGAAATTAAAAAAAATCCCTTCCACTGGCACGGGCCAGCAGACACGTAGAAGGACAGAGCGAGTACCATTGGATGAAAAACATCAACAACAATCATTCATCCCCCTGTTGCACGGCAATGGACCCGAAAAGGATTAAGTTTGTATTCCAAGCAGTCACAATCACTCCGCGTGCGATTGCTGTGTTGTAATATTTTAATGAGAAAATTATAACACTCGAGCTGCGGGAGGACCTACAAAGGTGAATGTATTGTACAGACGAACCAGCGGCGGTGGTATCTCCTGTGGATGACACTATGCGAGGTCGGCCTCTGTTTTAGACACAAAACCCTCCTTTTTGAGTTATTGCCTCGTTTTAAATGACGGCTACCTCGGGTACGGTTCTGGCTAAATTGCCTGTGCCCTCGTGTCCGTGCTCTCATGCCTCTGGTGCGGCGTACGAATGTATGCCCGCTGGTGCTTAGAAGTGAAAGTCGAGACACTCGGTCTCTTTCCATCCCCACAGCGCTGCCATGCAATTGTGCGAGGGTTGATGGGCCACCCTTGTGTCCATTTATCAAATTAAATTCATTATGTCGTGGGGTGTCTCCTCAGTTTCGCCTCCGCTCGTTGCCGATGCTTCTCCTGCTCGTGTACGATAATTAAATGAGATAATTAAATTGAATCCTTTTGTTGTTTGGGTTGTTTGTGTGTTGTATGCGTGTACAAGTGCCCTTGTGTGTGTGTGCACGGGATAGAGCCAGGGCCAAAGTGGGCTGGGGTTGATGAAGGCAACCACTCTTTTAATTGTGCATGCGTGGGATAGTCGGGCATGGCGGTGGTGTGGTGGTGGATGCGATGTCGGTGGCGGCGTAATGTCGTCTTTCCTTTTCATGTTATTGCTTTCCTTAGTCTCTCTGTTTAATCTCGTTCGTCATCGCGCGCACTCATCCCCTTCGAACGAACCGAACCGTCCTCGTTGTCGACTGACAGACATCCCCACCACCACCAGCAAGTAAGAAGCCCGAATGAAAGGAGTGAAGCAGAAGGGACACACACCGCCACTGCCAACCAACCCACCCACCACCACGTCGCAATAATATCTTCAGCTTGTTGATGGAATTTAATCGATTTACCAAATTAAAAACTTTTAAGAAATTAATTAATTTGATTCGTTTTGTTGTTCTCTTTTCATTTACAGTATGTTTGGCTGTTCGGGAACATGCTCGGGCTGCGGACAAACAATACCACCCAGTGAATTGGTAGCTAAAGCGATGACACCAATCAATCAACAGACAACGAACTTAGATAACCAAAAAAATAGTCCAAACAATCTATTTGTGTTTCATTTGAAATGTTTCTCATGTACGAAATGTGGTGCACACCTGAGACCTGGAGATAGGTGAGCATATACTTATTCCTTTCCCATATCTTTAGTATAGATCAACGCTAGTGGGAACATGGTGAGTGAGGAAGAGTCGGGGAAGATCCCCGTGATAAGGGTTCTCCGATATGCATCTCCCTTGGGCAGACAATCTGGCAGCAATGATGTCGGAGGGGTGAAATCAAATGAAATAGATTCGCTTGATGTGTTGAATAATTCTGTGCTCTTCTAATTTTCGCAGTGAAGTCGCGGCTGTGTTGGCCACTGGCTCGAAGAATGGGCTTCTTAGAGAATACAGAAATTAGTTAGTATGTTGCATCTACGTGAGATTGCCAAAGAATAGCATCTTTTGCGAGTTTCTGTGAGTCTAACATAGGCTTTATTTAAATTCTTCATCCTTTTGTGTCCCGACACCGCCTGGAGTGAACCAAAGCGCAGCCAGCAAGTCTCTTCAGCTAGCACTGCCATTACATCCGTTACCAGCTGTCTCTTGAGCTAGTCAAATGTCTTCTTCTATACAGCCCAGCTCGGCACTGACTGTTGGTATTGCGTAAGGTATACCTCAATGTTTTGATCTCCAGTGCGAAGAGATGTGCATTTTTCTTCGTCGTACCACTCGCATTCTTGGGTGGAGTTGGGCCTTAATCAACTCTCAAGGTAACGATGTCAACTGCTGGCTGCCTCCAATTGCACACATCAACTCCATTGCGGCAGTTCTCACTTCTGTACGCCGCTTCAATCGTGCACGTCGGTCGCAGTTGCACTGTGCACAGGCTGGGAAACGTAGAACAGTGAACGGGCTGGGAAACGTAGAACAGACTGGCGGATTATGATTGTTCCATGTGCAATTTCATGTAACCTCTTTGAAGTCATTCCTTGCCAATGCGATATTTTAATTTGTGCTCATTTTCAAGCATTAGCAATCAACTCTTCATATCTTGCATTACGCAAGTCGCAGCATTCACAATCTGAAGCAGATTCCACTGACACAAGTCTCCTTCAGGGTCCGAAGAATCCCCGAAGAAGAAGCCGTTGATTTTGGACTTGGCGTTGTGCGTTGGTGCGCCAACCGCTTCACATAGGAGCCCACGTTGCCTAGGTCCGCTTACCAGTACAAGCAAACTAGTTTTCACGGCCCCAGTCAGTCAAGAGTCTCTGACAATGCTCAAAGAGTATTCCTGTCTTGAAAAATCTTCGCAAATTGCCCGTTCGGAGTCGGCATAAAAGGTCCCTTCCACTAGTGAAAGAACAATGTAAGAGTGTCCCTTGTTCTTCTCGTTGTTGTATCATTCTATTTTGGTCAGTCGATTTTAATTTTTCAGACATTCCCTGATTGGTCCTGGGTGGAAATGGGCCTCAAACCAACAAGCTTCTCCAACTAGCTCCGGCTAGCTGTCTCCAGTGTCGCATGTCAGGTTGGTCGCTGTTCACATCTACCTGGTCGCACGCGGGCGTCCTCTATTGTTCGGATATCGTTGACTCATCCGGCTGGAGCTAAGTTGTCCACACGCTCTACATACCCCAGCCACCTCAAACATTGAACCGTAGACGCCTAACTAGGCTCATGTCGCTGTACAGTCCTGGTGGTTGAATCTTCCCCAATAGCCGGCAAAGCAAACAGGACTAAAGATAGGACGCAGAACTTTTCTCTTGAAGAGACCAATTACTTACTCATGTGCCTTTGAGATTGTCCATGTCTCCACGCCGTTCATCAGGACTGGGATAAAGTCCTTCGTGAGATGGCTCTATTAATTAACTGGGGGTCCCCTTTCTTGTGGATCTGACTTCCGCACCAGCCCATACATACATCCGATTGTGTCCAAACCCCAGTGTGATTCACGCCTGTCTGTTGCCATTTTAAGTCGTTGAGTGGGCAAGCTCGTTGTGGCTGCATTTTGTTTCCCATTTGTTGTTGGACCACTCTTTTCACTCGGCCGTACGTCACGTTAGATTTTTCGATTATCGAAAGGTCGATTCATGACGATCCCTTTCGACTTAGGATGAGTCGCTAAGTACTGCCTCCGTACACTCTACATGACAGCATTTAGTTCAAGGATGCTCGACTAGACACTCATTTCACTGAACAGCTCGTACAGTTCATGTTTTGTGAGACTCAAGCTCAACCAAGGTCGATTCGTTTTAAGCAAGTCTCTTTCAGGAGAAGACATGGTTACTCAATTACCTGTTGAGTACCAGAACATGATGTATTCTACGTTTGACATATTTGTTCATAGACAAGATGTGATGCTTGCCAAACCTCCAAGCTGATCCACACGGTCGCTGGTAACAACTACTCTCCTTGAATAGGTTAAACATAATTATTGTGGTTGGTTTTATCACAGGCCACTGCCTCTCACGACGATTCAGTGTCATAACAGGCGATTTCTGTAGAAGCGGCGTGGATGAAGAAGCGATTGAGAGTGTGGAAAACACCTCCTTTGCTCGTACCCTAGTAGAGCTTCATTCTCTCGGCTAATTGCCAGTGACGCAAGTTGAAGAAAAAAAAAGCATTTAACCATGACTGACTGCACGATGGCTACGCCTATATTCACGTTCAGAACTGACAGACGGCCTTCCTTTCACCAAAACCTTGGACCTACATGTGTTAAATGTTAAATGTCATTCTCCAGGAAATGACAATCTTGAAGTTGACCTTCCAGTCGATTACATTAAACTCAGAACTGCATCACCCAATCACGATTAGTCACTCCCTATGGTGACTATTCCCCACACCCACTTGTGTGGGCAACCCCCAACACTCTCATGTTTCCACAAAGTGAATGCTTCCCCTTCAATGATGTACCTCTTTCAAAAATCACTAATCCACTTTTTTCCGATTCCTTTGCAGATATACAATGCTGGCGGGTAGTTTAGTTTGTGAACAGGATTGGCATAAAATCATTAAAAATACAACAACGACAAACGGCACAGCACCGGCCGTCCGAAAGGGTAAAGTCGGAAGACCCAGGCGTACCAAAGAGTAAACCAAACAAGATCACCCTTGAAATGAAACCAACTAAAGGAAGGAGTATCACCATCCCAACATACAAACACACACACACACATGCACATACAAATACAAACAGCAACAAATGGAAACTCTCTTTCACAAGGAAACAAAACTACAAGAATTTTATAATTTTATTTAAAAACAAAAAAAGAATATATAAAAAAACTAACTACCCCAATGGATCAGGTGCGGAATCTGTGATCTGCTAACATCGAAAATTAAGGAAAATTAAAAACAAACAAATAAAGTTATTCTAAAATCCTGATCTAAACTTAAATAGTATATCTCTAGTCGTTTTGTACATAAAGTAAAATAACAAAAGAAGAAAACAAATGAAACAAATGAAAATAAAGTAAAAGGTGTTGTGAAACAAAGCAAAACATAAGCGCTCTCTTTAGCGGTTTAGAGAAGAATGAGAGGGGGAGATATGCACGCTGTGCATAGATCACACCTCCCGATGGCCTCGCCGCAGGGTGAATGACAGAAAGGTGCATTCATCAGTTTGAGTTATTGACGATGACGACGACGAGGGGGGAGGAGCAGCCGCAGAAAGCAAGCAGATACTGTGTACCGTGGTGTACACTATGTTTACACTTTTATTACTCATTCCCGTCCTTTGATTCTCAACAAATCATACCAAGCATGTGGAACAATCGAAAAATCAAACCTGATGATGATGAAACACACAAAAAAAAAAAAAAAACAAGAAAAAAAAAAATGAAGAAATCCTCAATAATACAAAAGATTAATTATCAAATGACAAAACCTAAAAAGAAAATGATATGAAATGATGAATAATCATAACTAAGCTTAAGGACACTCTCACACACAGCCACACACGACACGAGAACTAAACGTAATGGAAACAAACATAAAACTTCTAGTAATATTGAATAAGAACATTAAATTATTGCAAGCCAACCAATCAATACCTTGAAGAAGCGAATACGTGGAACAAACAGCAACAATTCTTTGTACCTAGTTCGATTTTAAAATAGTTTTTACACACACATGACTTGTATTTAATATCGTTATTTTTTGTTTTTAGATTTTATTTTCTTTTTTGATCTTTTTTCTCGGTAACGATTTGCTTTATTTTCTCCTGTTTTGTTATGCATTTCATTTTCTTAATGGACCATTAGTCGTTTTCAAGGAGTTCGGAAGGAGTTTCTGATGTTGAATGTCCCCGTGTGAGATCGCTGGATGTGAATTGCGAACATCCCTTCAAATCGAAGACACCGAATGATGCGAGACAGCATTCCCGAGTCAAACTGGGATGTCATCGATTCACCGCAGAATTAGCAGATGCTCATCTGGCACAGCATGAGCTACGAATTGACAGAATTTAAGTCTGAAGATACTCTTCAAATCGTGAATCTATGAAAAATGCTCGTGAAGTCACAGCAGATGACGAGCAGTGGTGTGTAACCCTGTGTCTGTGGCACATCTTGAGCTTGACAACGATGATCAAGGGGTCGTAGCAGATGAAGGTTCGAGAGTTGTGATGGGCAACGCATGCAGTCCAAGTATAACCACTTTCTTACGACAAATTGTGTTGTTTCCATTCACTTGTGCGTTATGCTCTGGCTTAAGTAGCGTCCAATAATCTGGAGGTCCAATAATCTTATTCTTCTTTTGTTGGGGGTTGTAGTGCCACCCCGACACGGACCTGACCTGGTCCTCTGTCAACAACAGTCTCGATCAGTCTCTAGTTCAACGCTACTGATTGATTATGTCTCCATTCGACGAGCCTCTCCATTTATACCCGTCGCCGGATAGCTGCCTTAACTGAACGAGCCTCACGATCTACAGCGATTGGCAACTAGCTGTCTCTGTCAACAACTGTCTCGATCAGTCTCTAGTTCAACATACTGATTGATTATGCCTCCATTCGCTGAGCATCTACATTTATACCAGTCGCCAGCTAGCTGCCTGTAGTCCTTGAGCCTCGCGATCTACAGCGGTCGGCAACTAGCTGTCTCTAGTTGCAGAGGACCAGCATGTTAAAGTAGGCCTACATTCAACGAGCCTCTGCATTTATACCCATCGCCAGCTGGCTGCCTGTAGTCATTGAACGAGCCTCACGATCTACAGCGAACGGCAACTAGCTGTCTCTAGTTGCAGAGGACCAGCATGTTAAAGTAGGCCTACATTCAACGAGCCTCTGCATTTATACCTATCGCCAGCTAGCTGCCTGTAGTCATTGGACGAGCCTCACGATCTACAGCGAACGGCAACTAGCTGTCTCTAGTTGCAGAGGACCAGCATGTTAAAGTAGGCCTACATTCAACGAGCCTCTGCATTTATACCCATCGCCAGCTAGCTGCCTGTAGTCCTTGAACGAGCCTCACGATCTACAGCGATCCGCAACTAGCTGTCTCTAGTTGCAGAGGACCAGCATGTTGAAGCAGCTTTCAACCTCTCTACGTCGCACCGAACTGAGTGTCTTGACGTTCTACACAACCTAGCCACCATAGCCGATTGATCTGAAGATAATTGGATAATCGTGCTGCTTGAATCCATCCCAGACACCATCAGAGTTCGCAACTAACCGACCAAGTGTGTCATTGTTTCATTCAAGACTTAAAAGAGGAGTACGACCATTTTGATCCATTAAGTGAGAGAGTCTAACGCAAAGGTACTAAAAACCAATAAGTCTGTGTTGGTATTCTTAGTCAAGCTCACAGAAGCAATTCACTCGACCGAGGTGTGTGTGAAGTGTGTAGACTGCACGGGCAAGTGTTTAGGTTCACTAAACTTTGACTAATCGATCACACGTTGACATTATCCATTCACACCTGCTCCGGACGTCGAAAAACTGGAATTTCCCTTCTAATTTTCCTTATAAGAAAACAGTAGTCACTTCAAGATTGTACGAAAAGAATGAGAACTCTTCTCACCACCCACTCAATGACAATGTAAAATCAACGAAATTAAGCAAATAATTCGAAAAGGAAACCTATTGTAAAAAAATAAACACTGTAAAAAAGAACGTGCGTAAAAGAGAGAGAGAAAAACAACAAAACAAAAATAAGCAAAACAAAAATGAATATATATAACTAGGAATTATTATATAGTTGGTTAAGTTAAAAACGTAAAGTGATAATAAAAATAACTATTGCAAGGTAGTTATGTTAATTATTAATATTATTAATTGATTAATTATGAAATTCATAAGTGAGACACACACACACCCACAGCCGTGTTAAGAAATAAAAACCTCCTATTTTTTGTTACACCCCGCATCTTGTGCATACTCGATGTCCGATGATCCGTATGTGTCCGCAGAACTTTTATAAAACTATTCATTTTTGTTTTTCTCCACAAACAAAGAGAAATGAAATTATTTAGATTTAACGATAAAAAATAAATAAATGAAATGATTATTGTTTTTGGCCCAGATTTTTGTTCTTATATATTTTTTATTTTTTTTTGTATTTCATTCACAAATCGTGGCCAGTGTATATAAATTGTAAATAGCAATAAATAGTTATTACTTTAATTATATTATTATATTATTAATCTATTATGTAAGTTTTAAGGTTACAAAACAACAACAAAAAATGAACAACATCAGAAGAAAAAAAAAAGAGGAAAATTGAGAGAAAAAAACGTGAACAATTATTGCCGAATAAAAATTTCCTGATAATTGCAAATAAAATTAAATTGGTGTTTTTATTTTTCAATTGAACAAATGGGTGGCGGCTTGATCGTTATTTGTCTTCCCGTGGATTTCCAAGGTTTGGTAAATACAGTACCGCCTTGTTCCCTGTCCTGGTCTATGACGCGAAAGCCCGGGCAGTCTGAAAAGCAGATGAAGAAGCCCTTTGGCCTTTTTGAGAGAAAAGTTCTGCGTTCAATCTTTGCTCCTGTTTGCGTTGAGGGTTTTTGTAGAAGAAGACAACCATGAACTGTGCGGGCTGCATGGCGTCGTGATCTTTGCAAGGCGTCTGCGGATTCATCGCATAAGATGGCTAGGCCCTGTTGAGCGCTGTGACAATACCGCTCCAGCTGGAAGAGTCTTCGACTCCGAATCAGTGAGACAGCTAACGATCGTGCCAGCTGGAGAGGCAAGTTGGTTGTGGCCAGCGATAAAGGGGAAAGAGATATTCGTCTTTCCAGTGGAAAACAACCAGTCCACCTCAAATTTTGACGGTTGTGCTCTTAAGTCACAACACACTACACTTGTTAGGAGTATAGAGCAACGCAATGATGTTAGGCGAGAGTAATCAGTTATCGTTTAAGGGACAAGAAACGAAGAAGTGGCACATCTCTTCCTCCATTGTCTCTGGTTGTGGCCCATGATCACCCGGAATGTAGCGCCACAGAAGGATGCATTTTAATGTTGTTGTACTGCAACAGTCCGTGTGGGTGGCAAGGGAAGTACGTCGGTTCAAATCTCCGTCCTTCGGGTGAGATGGCTCGAATGGTGGACTAGACTTGTTCAATTGCGTGGATTAAATTGAGGTACTTCCTCTGCAGGTTAAGATAAAACGAACTGTGATGGGTGCATCCCAAAAATCGAAGTAAATAAATTAAACAATGACGCTGGTAAAATGAGAGCAGGCATCGCATTTAGGAAGTTCCCTGGGTTACAGATAATCAATGCAAGCAAAATTTTGTTTTTTGTTTTAAAAATGACAATTATCGGTTGACCACAAAGGACCACTATAATAGGCACACGAGCTAATGTCAAACGCACATGGGTGAGCGAGTGAATACAGACAATCCCACAGGAGCGATCCTAATGGAGCCCATGACCGATTCGGTAAATTTTGTTCAGCATGACAGGAACGCTCTAAAACGCACCACGCATGTGCGAATTTGATATAAAAAATTATGAAAGCAACTGAAGGCTCCTCCTCGGCCATCTCTATTCGGACCTTCGAGCTCCGAATATGTCGAAGTTTCTGACAGTTGTTCAGCTCCTCATCCATAAAGAGAGATGAGCTTGGTCTAGACACGAAAGTGACAGCATAATGGACCATAAATGTGTAAGTGCAGCATAGTTTTGTACCAGAAATGAACTATGATAGAGATGTCCAACTTCTACCTCTGCTACCCTGTTTGACAACCATTTTTTATATCGTTTCCTAAACACATTCACGTTATTTCGTGAATAACTGTCAAAAATTCATGAATAACTGTCAAGTAGCCTCTCAAATTCGTCGATGGACTAGGGGTGAATCAGCTGTGAAGTTGGGCATCTCTATAATACTTCATTTCTGACACATACTGAATTGCACTGAACTTACAGAATGCTTGGTCAAGACCATTGTCTATGAGAGCCAGTGCCGGGAATATCTCATCTGTCAGGGAAGGGGTGTTCTTTGTAAATGTTGACGCAATGTACAAACCAATGACGACAATGCAATGGCGTCCATTAATGTGGCACGCGGAGTTGGACATGAGCTTCGCCAGGCATCTGCGAGTGGAGTTGGTGCAGATTCCGATTCTTCTTCATCGTCGGCTTCATTGTTGTTGGTCCAATTGGCAGCTGCCATAATTTCGTCTTCGCATAGGGCACCGCAGTCTTCTACATCATCGTCAAAATGTACAAAATCATCGAAAGTTACAGATTAATCTCAGTTGGAAAGAGGGGTCGATCCATCATTTTTACTTACAGTCTTCACATGCCATAGGTCACAATCTAACGGAATCAAAGCATTGTAAACACTGTTTTGGCAAAGAACAGAGAACAAAAAACAAAAAAGAAGTACTGTGAGGAATCTAGGACGATGCTCTTGATTTCTAATTGCACCGATTTTGCTGGGTGCCCGACTGTGCGATCACTTCAAATTAACGAGCGTACCAAAACCCTTAGGTCTTGTTCGATTTATCAAGGTTTTTCCAAGTGTCCTAAGAATCAGTTCGTATTACCGAGAGTCGACTGTAAATGCATGAAACACTAGAAAGACGGCAAGGGCCATTTCTATCTAGTAAATCTAGTAAATCTAGTAAATCTAGTAAATCTAGTAAATCTAGTAAATCTAGTAAATCTAGTAAATCTAGTGCGTCGACCCCTACGCTACTGAACCTAGCCGTCTGGGTTCGATTCCCGGCCGGGTACGATCAGAAATAATTTTCACGGCCACACCTCTTTCGAGTCACTGACAGTGCTCCAAGAGTAATAACCGTCTAGAAAAATAATTCTCAAACTTGGCCGTTCGTTGCCGGCATAAAAGTGTAGGCCCCCTCGTTATAACCGTCTAGAAGAAAAGCTTCTCAAACTTGGCGGTTCGTCGTCGGCGTAAAACTGTAGGACCCCCCGTTCCACAAGCGATAGAACACACAATACGAGTGGTTGCTGAGAAGCTAGGCCCTGGTCCTCTACGGGCTGTAGCGCCACTCGATCAGTGAACACTTATTTAAACAAAAATATAATCACAGTAAAGTCTTAGTTTTTTATTCCCCCTCTTGCCTGATTACACACAAAACGCTAAACTTCAAAATGGGTCAAATCCCCCCGCCGTATTTCTAGAGTTAGCGACTAAAAGTCCATGCCACAGTGCATTCAATTGCATGCTACCACAGGCATTTGTCATCACAAGTTCAAGTTCAGCTTTGTAAATGTGTCGAAATGTGTTTTTGGAAGCGGCCCCTCGAGCAACAGTGACCGTTACCAGGACAAAAATAATGACATGCACATTGTTTCAAAATGCACTGGAATATTTAACAGTTCGATCCCTCCCTGCGTTCTCCAGCTCAAATCGATTTCAGATTATATAGGCCGTCTCAATACACCCCCTCCAACAACAGGCATTCCTCATTGACACAGAGTCCTTCGCATCTAAATAAAAGCAATTAGTCTTCTTCTGCGCCCTTAAGCGGCTCTCGTAATACATTATCCCCTTCGCACGGCAAAGAGAAGGAATAAAAAAAAACAATAGTACTCCTCCGATCAGATAATCCTCGAACCAAGTTACAGAGTCCCTGTGCAGCCCGCGCACTTTACATTGACGAACCTCGAAAAAACCAGCATCATCGAAGCGACCCACAAGTGCTGCTCTCGTATTGTCGAGCGCTATTCTTCTCCAATTAAAAATCAAAATTTGCATAAACATGAACGTGCAGCGAGAAACTTTGTTTAGTCCTTCAGAAGGACTACAAGGACGTGGGGGCAAAGGCAGAGTGTGTGTGAGCGAGAGGGACACACAAAAGGGTGCGCAAGAGAAAGAGAGAGGAGATACAACTATCGATCCACTTCATTCACAGGGACTTCTACGGAACGCGTTGTAGCCACTCTCGTTGGTCGGTCGGTCTGTCGGTTGGGGCTCCTTTCACGATTTCTTTACGATATTTCGCCCCCACTGTCCGCCGCTGGCGCGTCGAGTAGGGAGTCCACGAGCAAGGGGAGCCCTTCAAGGAGTCCATTTAAGTGCTTCGAGAACGTTAGTCAATCGGATAAATACTTAAAAGCTTTTTAATTGAAATAAATCTTCAATAAAGCCCCATCACCATAATTGATTGCAATGTGCACGTTGCAGCTTCCGGTAATGGTGTCGCAGTGTTATTTATGAAAGGATTCTTCTTAATGTATTTTCACTTGTATTCCCTTTTTTTGTTTTTTTTTTTTCTCCTGTCATTGTTGTTGCTGTTGATGGTGCTCACGGAGGTGGTGGCGGTTTACAGCTCATTTCACTGAAAGTAATTCAGAGATCCATGTTTGGGTGCTGTTTTTCTGATTTTGCTTTTTTTTCGCTGGAATGGCTGCCTCGTTAAGGAGACATTTAATGCAAATCGAATGATGAGCGGGTGTTGGATGGATGAAGTGTATCCTTTTCGTTCATGTGTGCATTGTCATTCGATGGCGGGGTCTTAGAGAGGTTCGAGTAATTTCGATAAACCCTATAACATTTCTAGGTCTGGGAGTTGCTCAATCAGTGGAGGACACAGATGGACCAGTGGGGTGTATGAAAAGTAAGCGCAACACCAATAGACCATGTATACATTGGAAGGGGAACAAACTCAATTCACGCAAAACAAAGACAAGAGAAGTGCTTTTTTGTATAAATCAACAAATTCCAAAAAGGGGCACACGGGCACATTTGATCTGCAGGCCACTCGAGCCACCGATATGGACTCTAACTCATCAGAAGTTATCCCTAAGTTTCTGCCAAAGGACCGGGTACTCGATGGAATTTTGAAAAAATACTTATAATACGATCTCAGTATGTGTACATTCAGATAGATAGATAGATATGATTACTTCGTATATTGGGTCTATAACTTAACTCGTGCGGTTTTTTTTTTCCAAAATTTTAACGTTTATTTTCGTATTATTCAAAGTATTGCTTATCTGAAGCTATGACTTTTTCCCATCTTTCTGACAGTTTGTGGGTCCCACGGCTTGGCAGTCAAGAATGAATCAAGTCAATTTTTGATATTCTGCTCTGATGTGAACCGTATTTCTGTGAGGGTGTTCTGCATCGACCGGAAGAAATGGTAGTCAGAAGGAGCAAGGTCTGGGCTATAAGAAGGGTGGGGTAAGACTTCCCATCCACTGTTTTCAAAATAAGTCTTAATCGGAATAGCAACGTGGGGCCGAGCGTTGTCATGATGGAAAACTATTGCCTCGTTTGATAATTTTTGATATTCTGCTCTGATGTGAACCGTATTTCTGTGAGGGTGTTCTGCATCGACCGGAAGAAATGGTAGTCAGAAGGAGCAAGGTCTGGGCTATAAGAAGGGTGGGGTAAGACTTCCCATCCACTGTTTTCAAAATAAGTCTTAATCGGAATAGCAACGTGGGGCCGAGCGTTGTCATGATGGAAAACTATTGCCTCGTGTCTGGTCGCATATTCCGGGCGTTTTTCGGCTACTGCTCTGTTCAAACGGATTAATTGTGTTCGGTAGAGTTGTCCATTGATGGTTTCACCCGGTTTGAGCAGCTCATAATACAGCACACCCTTCTGATCGCACCAAATAGTATAGAATAGAGTATTACCTTCGCGCCATGGATATTCGACTTTGCCCTTGATTTGGCCAAAATCACCACTTTTGGCATGTTCGGTCAGCTAGCGCATGTTCACCATAAACTTCCACCAAAATACGATGACTTTCGGCAGCAGTTTTCTTCGTATTAAAGTAATGAAGAAGAACTCCCCGCAAAAGCACTTTTTCAGGCAAAAAGTTCGACATATTTGAGTGAAAACAAAATCATTGTTGTTTACGCTTCAAATGAATGACACTGAACTGACTGAAATGACGTACAATGACAGTAGCTTTCCAACGCATGTTCCAATGGAATAATACAAGTAACGCCATCTCTTAGCAAACCACACGAATTAAGTCATAGCCCCAATATATTGAGGAAACTACGAAAAAGAAAAACCTCATACTAAGAGAAAAAACAAAAAATAAAAAATAAATAAATAAATAACACTATTAATGCAACAAATACAAATTTCATCATGAATATATGAATATAGAAAAAACATGTTAACAGAGAAAAACATGTTAACTAACAATACGTTTTAATTATAGTAAATTCATACATACTTTGCAAGAGTAAACGAAACATTCCATAAAGAGCTCGTTTATGAGAGGAGTATCAGGGATGCCGCACCTGATTTTGAAAGATTCAGAGAGTTTATGTATTTTGTTAGAGATCATTTCAACATTGGCTTTATAATGTAAGTTTATAGTAGATTGCTGCCAAGGAAGATTCAGCATCATTTTTAAGATCTTGTTTTGTGATATTTGCATTTTTTTTATAAAGCACTTCGCCCAGACACTTAGGGTGAGGTACCCATACAAAAGAATTGCTTGGAATACAGCTTTGAATATGAGTGTCTTGTTTTCATTTGAAAGTGAAGTCCTTCTGTTAATAAAAGCGTATAATGTTTTTAAAGCAATGTTGTACTTTTTAAGAACTTGTGAGTGATGTTCGTTGAAGGTCAGTTTTTTATCAAGATATATGTCTTGCCGAATTTTGCCACAATATTAAGTTCCCTAAGATATTTATATCATTTGAAGGTAGAAAGCAAGACTTTCTCTTTCTGCTAAAAAAGATAGCTTGAATTTTATTCCATTTTGAAAAATATTCGAGTAACCATCTAACCACATTTATTATTAGTTTGTCTCAATATTGAGACTGAACTCATGCGAAGACAAAATTGCTGTATCATCGGCATATATGGCTGTATCACAGTAAGGTAGAGTAGGAAAGTCAGACGTAAGCAAATTATACAGAACTGGACTAAGGACTGAGCCTTGTGGAACACCAGCAATGACGCTAACGAGATTTGAAACACCACTCTTAACATAGACTCTAAAGTATATCAAAGTTTAGATCATGTGTACATTCATTAAGATCCGTTAAATAGATGTTAAATAAAGGGTGATTTTTTAGCTATTATCTTTTTGGCAAAACTGGTTTAAACAGCTGACGCACGTTTCGTGTTTTGTTTCACTGTCAATCATCTTCAGCTTGGTCTATAATTTAACCATGAATCGTCTTACAAACGAACAACGCTTGCAAATTATTGAATTTTATTATCAAAATGCGTGCTCTGTTAAGAATGTCCATCGCGCGCTTCTTCCATTTTATGGTCAGTTTAATCGACCCTGATTTTTGGCTCAATGGGTTTTTGGATTTTGTCGATTGTGAATATCGCCAGAAGCATTGCAAGAGCTACCAATGCATCCAGAAAAAGTCACAGTTTGGTGCGGTTTATGGGCTGGTGGCATCATTGGACCGTACTTCTTCAAAGATGATGCGAATCGTAACGTAACTGTGAATGGTGAGCGCTACCGTGAGATGATATCCAACTTTTTTTTGCCCAAAATGCAAGAGCTTGACAAGATGGTGCCACTTGCCACACAGCACGCGCAACAATGGACTTATTGAGAGGCGAGTTCGGTGAACATTTTATTTCACGTTCGGGACCGGTCAATTGGCCGCCTAGATCGTGCGATTTAACGCCTTTAGACTATTTTTTGTTTGACTATGTTAAAGCTCATGTCTATACAGACAAGCCCGCTTCAAGTGACGCATTGGAAGACAACATTGAAGCATTTATTCGTGAGATACCGGTCGTTTAAAAACACGACTTAAAGCTTCTTATCATTCTACACTTTGTGTTCGATGTCTAGTACAAAGCAAAAAATAACACGAAGTCGAAAAAAGTGTACCTACAAAAAGCAATTATTTTGTTACTAAAAAAAATACTGCCAGTTTAGACAAAGTAGGTTGTCACTCTTAATAAAATGTAGTTTGATACTAGAGAGCAGCATTCATAAGATTTTGGTGTTACGCAACACAAGGAATGTCAGACATTCACAGTGCTGCCCGGAGCCTGTGCCCCCTTACCACCCCCGCCCCCACGATTCGCCAATGCGTTCCCAAAGTGCCGTAGTTGAAGCACGCAGAGGCATACAGTACAGAACTGACTACGCAAACCAAGCAAAAATCGATCCGTCGCCAACTACCTTAGACAAGCGTCACGATTGACAACTTCGGCGAGGCAAAATTCCGTCGGCGCTACTGGCTCGGCGCCATTGAGCGCATGTACATCAGTGCTCCGAATCCGATCCACCATGTTGAAGAAGGAGAGGAAGAAGACCGAACCGCCGATATAAAGATGAAGACATCGCAGGCACCTGATTAGAAGCAGAGTGTCCGCGACTATCAGTGATCGAAGTAAGAAAGTATTCAGAGAACCATTGGATGAGGCCTAAATGATGAGGCAATTTTCTTGATATGAAACTTTGCAATTTGTATGAGTATGAGTTGGCTGTCTTGAAGGGTTAGCAATTTGGCTGTCCTCTGCTTTCAATGGCGGAGACTATGAGTATGAGTTGGCTGTAGTGAAGGCTTTGGCTGTGCTCTGCTTTTAATGGCGGAGACTATGAGACTGCCAACTCAGTCGTGAAGGCCGACAGTAAGTCTTTGACCAACTATCCCTTTGACATCAGCGTCAAAGGAACTCATTCCCCACAGGCCCACTCAGTGGCCGTCAAAGAAATGCATCGCATTCAAAGGGCAAGCGCGCATTTCAAATTTCCAGTATCTTTAACCACTTAAATAATTAAAACACTAAAGCGCATCTACTGCACTGAGTGCCGTATCGGAGCACGTACCGGCACGGCCCGTCCCGCATCTGGTTGCCATGTAATTAAATTATTTAACTGACACACATCAATCAAATGACACGAGAGATGATACCCTGTGCCTTGCGTTCACCGGACACTGAACTGAGCCTTTGTGCATGCCACTGCGACTGCGACTGCACCCTTCCATCATGCACCGCCCAAAGCACTCTCCCCCGTATACACACACGACGCACGTGTCATCTAGTAGCTCGCCACCAGAACTCTCCAGCAGAACAACACCACCAACGTCACATCGTATGGCAGCCACCCTTCATCATCTGTCTGCATCCCTTATCGTTCCAGCGCGCCGCTCTCTGTCCATCACAGGCATCCCCCCACTACCTCCCAGGCATCCAACAACAGCTCTATCTGCCCCTGTTCAACATGATGTGATGCAAACTTTACTTATAATGGAAAAAGGTTTTTTAATTAAATTTCGCGGGTTATTTATTGCTTTATATTGTTACCCAGGATCCCGGCATCCCACCATCCTCCTGCTCTCAAGGGGGTGCGTAATGGAAGAGCGCCAGTACCTCCACCCGGAAGATGAACGGAGGTGGGCAGCAGTGCGAAACAGAAGAAAACAAAACACCAGCACAAAAAAGGCAGTGTTTGGCACAAAAGCAAAAAATAGTCTGATGGCCCGGCGAAACAATTCAACCGACATCCATCTCGCGACGTCCCGCGGACGGCTAAAACGAGCGAGCACTTGACGCCTTCTAGAGTGAATTCGTCGCTCCTGAGTGGTACCCCGGAAATGAGATCAGCGGCGACACTGCGTCGCCTACATCTCCTTTCGGTAATTGCATCCCTCCCAGTGGGACCGATCGGGAACCGAGTGAGCGACTGGGGCTTAGAGCGAGTGACCGGCCGACTGCACGATTGGACGACTGTACAAGTGGTTAACTGAAGAGCGCGCGTAATCGCATGCAAACACTGTCATCAACTTTCCAGATGCCCTTCCACATGCAAACTAACCCGCCCGTGTGCCGCAGTGACACCCACTCCCAAGCGGGTGCGTTCCCCCAAAAGCTGGAGAGGAGCGCACAGCGAGCGCAAATGGATTTCCCTTACGGCAGCAAAAATGCAATTAAAATTTTCATTAATTTATCCGCTTTTTGTGCGATAGCACTTTATTTGTTTAATTAAATTTTAATTAGCCTCCTTCTCTTCATCTTCGTCAGCTTTGGGCTTTGGGCTTTGGTCGTGGCGTGGCCGTGTTGTCGCAGCGCAGCGCATCGTCCCGGTCGCAACTCGACGCGACTCGATTCGTGGAGCATCTTGATAGTGATGTGCTGCCACTTGTGTTTTATTTTCGGGCTGAGGGTTGAGATTAGAGTGTGTGGGCGTTGCGAGGGAGAAAGTGAAAACTATCCGCGCCGTTGCGATGGAACTAATTTTGAAAGCCTCCCGACACGTGTGTAGAGTGTGTGGAGAGTTGATTTGTAGCGGCACTCCGTTGAAAGTGGATAATTTGTTGCTAGCCATGAGCCTGAAGGCGCTTAAGTGCCCCTATGCTAAGAGTGTCTTTTGATCGATCAATGACACCCGGGCCTCTCTCAGTGAACTAAGATGGTTGTTAAATGGTGTATGGTCGTGTGAGGGCTGCGCAACCACTTTACTCTGCTCGATTTATTTAACTTATCCTGGGATTAAAGTGGTGAAGAAAGAATTGAAAACATAGGCTAAAAGTATCTCAGCTCAAAGATGGTTGCTTTGGTGAGGCACCCAGCACACATTGTTTGCCGTACACCATGAGGCGCATTACGCAGTTCTTGAGCTGTCATGGGGGCTATCGTGAGTAACTTCACAAATGTGGACGTGATAGCTCGCCCCTTTGCCCGGAATGTCCAAATGTGGACGATAATGCGGAGCACGCAGTCTTTCACTGCTGCCGCTTCTCATGAAAAAGGCGGTCGATAAACCTGCCGAGTCCAGAAGACCTTATTTACTGCATGACAACAGTAAATGGTGTGAAATCTGCTCATTTGTGATAAGGAACAAGTGTAGGAATAGGACTATGTGCAGGAACAACTATGAAGAGCAGGAGCACAAAGAAGGACCCATAGTGCCGCCTTCTTGAATATTACATAATTATTGATACCCGTGAAGTAACACCTAACTTCAGTTCCGGGTGTGCAGGGTGTGGATTGGTACGCAGGCGTATCCCCAAAATCGAGTGCGCGCTATTAGTATCTTCAGAAGATTGCCATCCTTGAACGTAAAAAAAAACACCAAGAGGCAGTTGTGCCTGTTATCTGTCTCTGGCAACTGTCTCTATTCAGTATTGTCAAATGTACACGGTGTGGTGTCGACTCACCAGTACGCCCGCACTTGTAAGAGCTAAGACGCATGTCAAGACTTCATGAGTATTATGACACATCGAAGAGCACCTCCCACGCTCCACCGTAGTGTTGCCCATTCGGTTCAATAATTTTACCAACCCTTTATTTTTGATCGTTTTTTTTACAACTTTATCCTTGCATGATTCAGAGGCACCGGGACGGAAAGTAAGAGTGCATTCACGATCGAAAATTGAAACTGATAGCATCGATGTCACAAAGTAGATAATTAAGCGCGCAAGTTATTATTTTGCTTCACGGCACAACTCGATACTCGACCAGAAATTAAACACAACCGATTAGCTTGAAGTCTCATGCCCAACTTCACTCTTCTTTATTTCTTTATTCATTGTTTCTTAAAACTATTGAAGGTCAAGGCATTCAGTTTCCGCTGGGTCTCGAATAACAACACAACCGGCAAGTGACCTACATTTGCGTTACTCGAAAGCCATCGACACCTGAATGCTGTATTGACACTTAATTGTTTATTGGTTGCGAAGCAATACAAATGTTCCATCAGCAAGTTTTTTGGCTTGCATTTGTTTAACTCGCGCAACTATGCTCGTCCAAAATCAATTTTATATTTTTTCGACAAATGGTGTGGGAGAATATAATTAGGATCAATGGGTATGCCAATAAGCAAAATTGTCGCATTTGGAGAGAAGACAATCCACAAGAGCTTATCCAAAGGGTTCCGCCCAAGCTTCCACAAAGGGATCTAGGAAAACGCGCGATGATTTCGATGTCACCTGCGTTACTCAACAGTTGGGCTTGCTTGCAGAAGGTACTGACTTCATTACCAGACTGAATAAAACACTCTGATTAACATTCCTTACCCAATGTCCGACACAGCACTTCCGCTACACGCTTCACTCACCTAGAAAATTCACGCTTAGTACTCATTCACCTCAACCCAATCCCATACGATCAGCTCTTTTCAGCTATTCATCCACTGCAGCGAAGTTAGAATTAGATTGCGAATAAAATCAAGCAGTCCTGGACTGGATCGATAAGTGAAAACATCGTTTTCTTTAACTTCTACATCTCCCTGATCTGTCGGATGTCCTTATGTCGACTGCAGGGTGGATCGCGAATGTGTTAGCTGGCTGCGACAGAACTTGATCCATTGTCAGACGCTCCCGAATTCGGCCATCTTGTGAAATAGTTCCTTGCGATGAATGCTCGTAAGCAGCTCTTCCCACATTCCCTCTTCCCTCTTCCCTCTTCCCTCTTCCCTCTTCCCTCTTCCCTCTTCCCTCTTCCCTCTTCCCTCTTCCCTCTTCCCTCTTCCCTCTTCCCTCTTCCCTCTTCCCTCTTCCCTCTTCCCTCTTCCCTCTTCCCTCTTCCCTCTTCCCTCTTCCCTCTTCCCTCTTCCCTCTTCCCTCTTCCCTCTTCCCTCTTCCCTCTTCCCTCTTCCCTCTTCCCTCTTCCCTCTTCCCTCTTCCCTCTTCCCTCTTCCCTCTTCCCTCTTCCCTCTTCCCTCTTCCCTCTTCCCTCTTCCCTCTTCCCTCTTCCCTCTTCCCTCTTCCCTCTTCCCTCTTCCCTCTTCCCTCTTCCCTCTTCCCTCTTCCCTCTTCCCTCTTCCCTCTTCCCTCTTCCCCCACTTCCCTCTTCCCTCTTCCCTCTTCCCTCTTCCCTCTTCCCTCTTCCCTCATCCCTCTTCCCCCACTTCCTTCTTCCCTCTTCCCCCTCTTCCTTCTTCCCTCTTCCCAACCAACGAAACGCTACCTGTTCTCTCCCCCGCCAATACAACGCCATCACAAAACCAGGACTATCCCTCAAGCAGGTTATCGCCAGGCGCCATTGCGTTAACCTTCTTATTAGCTTGACAAACGCCTCCTGATGGCATCACATCAATCTTCGCGTGTCACACGGCGCTATCTAAACGGAATTCAATTAGCAATGTGTTTCAGTGTTTTAGCGCGCGACATACCCCCAGCTAAGTGTGCTAAAGAATTATTAACGCCCCACCCACCGGCAGCGAGGAACCGGGCGGCGGCATCGACGCGGCGGAGTCACCAGTCACTAGCCACCAGCGACATATCCAATTATTCAAAGCACCGTCTATGTAACAAAAGCGGATTCACTGACGCCGAATGAAAGTATCATAAGCTAAACGCGGCGGCAGGAGGTGCCTTCGCAGGAAGATCCTCAAACTGAGTCCTTGTTGTGCTCGTGACTCTCCGAACTCTCCGCACCACTCACAGAGCTGACAGAACTCTGACGTACATTGGCGCGCATTATGCAGGCGCACAAATAAAACACCCGAGACCCCATTCCTCGGCGCGCTACCTCCTTGTAATATAATTAGTGACACAACGAGACGCGAACAAAGGACAAAAACCCCTGGCGAAGGAACTTTGGACGAAGCGCACCGGATAGCGAGTGGGCGAGATGGGGCGAGATGGCGCGCCGTGGCGGTGGCTGGTTGTGGTGTAGTTGAGGGTTGCTCCGCTCACGAAACACCAGAAGGCGAGTTAATTAAAACTTGATACAAGATATTAATTAAAACATGGTCTCTCCTGTTGACTGAGAGTCATTGAGGGAAATTGTCGTGCTCGTCCGTAGTCCCAGTCACCGGGCCATCCAGCCACCCAGCCGCCCAGCCGCTCAGCCACTGAGGACGTCGACGGGCTTGGACGGAGCGAAAGTTGCGTCCCCTTTATTCTTGGGGCTTAACCAAAGTCGCGCGAGAAGTGTACAGCGTCTACCCTGAGCACTGATCTTCTGCGGGGCGACTTCAATGAATCTGTCCACTTGAGCTTGCTCGCTCGCCCACTTCGGTGGTGGCATATTTTTTACTTCTCCGTCGTTTTTTGATGGCGTACATGCACAGGGAATGCGTCAACCAATTCTCCGGTGTCACTCTGTTGGGGAGGCCAGCGACGCCGCCGCTGCAAGAAGTTCTTGACAAAGCTGCTGGGTGTGGGAGCTGACTTCTTATGAATTTTGAAATTAGTTAGCACTGGGGATGGTGTTGGGCACATTACTGCATCCGAGGACATTCGTCGGGTGCCTGCCGCTGTTGATCGGGGCAAACTTTCACTGCGTTTGGGGTGGACGAAGACTGCGGGTCGTCCTAATAAGCAGTTCCGGTCGAGTGGACCGACGCTGAATTAATCATGCTGAGTGATCTTGAAAGGTTTGAAAGGTGCGATTGTTTGCGTTTTTACGTCTTAATTAGCGCCAACTTGAAGTGTGTGTATTCGTTGTTTTTAATGAAGGCTGCCGCATCCTTTTGGCAAAAGGGTTGTTGAAGTGTGTGCAAGGGGGAGTGAGGAGATATTCATGAGTGAATGGAAATTGCATTGAGCCATGGTGTCCTTCTACGGGAAAGTTTGGGTGGACGGAAATTCGACAAAATTGGGGGAGCAAGAGCGTTGTGATGAACGAAAATTGTAAGAATTCCATTGAAATGTGAAATCAACCATGAAATGGTTTCGGAGTTGGATAGCCTAAGGAGCGCTCAAGGCTGGAGAGTGCATCCAGCTCAGGCTAGGACTCTCGAGTCGTAGGTATCTTGTCATAAAAACGAACGGGGAACTGCCGAGCGACGTCCCAATATTATTCATCGCTCGAGATCTGCACACGTGGCCACAACCATATCCGAACACCACCCGTTAGCGTTCTACGCCACTGCCACAGGTGCATCGCTTTATGATTTGATTTTGTTGCATCGACATGGACTTTAAAGAAGCTTGCGTTTTTACATATGTTTTAGGTTTACCGGCAGACTTTGGTTTCACCGCGTCATCCAAGATTGTAGAATAGTTTTGTGGGCCTTTGTAGGGCCCTTCGTTTTGCTAGAAGCCCAAGGTCGACCCATGGAGGTGATATTGGGCCTGCCTTCCTTGCAACTGGTGGTTGCAGAATGAGCAAACAATCATGAGGATGGGAAAAGACAAGCGCATTACATCGAGACTATTCGATGCACCAGTCGAAAAGCTAACACTCTTGGCCAGTTCGAAGGACGACGTGATTAGGAACTTCAAATTTGGAATATGAGAAATTGACCATTTAGCTCAGCCAAATAAGGACTGGATCAATGAATCGATAGTCCGCCGACTGACGCTAAAATGGAATACAGACGTATAAGCCTGACGAAGGAGCTGGGGCTGGAGAATTCGGGCCCAGGACAAATGACTTTCAAGACCAATGCGTTCAAACCAGTGTTGACAGGAACTTTACCAACTGCGAACATGACACTAATGTCGGGCAGTCGAGCGGCTAGCTTGCAACTAGTCTCATGCATCATAAAACCAAGCTCGTTTGGGAATACCTAGTGACAAACAGACCAATACTCTACTGGATGCCTGGCCATATAGGGATAGAAAGCAATGAAATGACCGACTTCCTACCTAGGACTGACTCGAGTGAGGAGACCCTTCATCTCCTAATAGGCACCCATTTGACGGGAAATGGACAAGATGAGTCCAGCGGCGTTAGACAAGAGGAATAAAGCCAGTCATGGTCGGTGCCATCGAGTCTAATAACGCCACATAAACTGCATTGAGCTGTGAGAAGCTTCGCTCCTGACAAATCACAGGATCTAGATGGTATAAGGCCGGTGGGACTACAACACGGTTTCAAGCTACTAGCACCATGGCTGACAACCATTTTAAGCAGCTGCCTTAGTTTCAGCTACACTCCACTATTATGGAGGCTAAAAAATTATGGGACAACAGCACAAGTGCTCCCAAAGATCTTAGACCCTTCACGCTCTTCTCCTTTGTTCACCACCATGGAGAGATTGATAGATCTACACATTAGATGAAGTTCTCGTCAGCACAGATACCTGTCTCCGTACCATCATGCCTACCGAAGAGGTTACTTAGCAGAGACAGCACTACACTGTCTCGTCAGCACCATTGAAAAATCCCGTGACAACTAGGATCTCGCGATGGTAGCTTTCCTGGACATAGAGGGGCTTTCAACAACATCCAATTCAAAGCCATAGGATATCCGAGAGTGGATAAATGATACCTTGGAAAATGGAAAAATGTAATCTCTGCCAGGCAACTGCTGTACAGGGGTACTCGCTCAAAGGCGAAGCCTATCACCCCTTCTCTGGATTTTAGCAGTTGATGACGTGCTTAACAGATTGATTGCTTCGGGATGCAAACCCAGGAATCAGCGCTGAAAACGTGAGCTAAATGAACGGTAGGGTAGGGTGGAGAAGGGGGCAGTTAGTGAATTCACGAGCACACTTAGAGCATGTGAGCCAGCAGTGATAGCGCCGTTAATTTGATCCAAGCGGCAAATGGTAACTGGACCAGATGTGAAAACCAGATAAAAGCGTATTAAAAATGTACGGGCAGTCACAACTGAGGTGGTCTTGTTCACAAGGAGATATAGTCGCACGCATCACTTCACCGAAGCCGAAAGGGAAATAATTAATTTCCACTTGGGTTTTAATGTCGCCAAGCAACTAGCTGGAGACTAGCATTCAAGAGCTCATCAGGAAAGCATCGATTGCACTTTGAACCCGTAGCAAAATCGTCGGACCCAGAATAACACACTGGCACTACACGGCACCGGTAAGAACAGTGCCGACTAACAGAACATTAGTGTGGTGGAAGTCTAGAAAAAGCTTCTCAAATTGGCCATTCGGAGTCGACATAAAACTAGGTAGGTCACAACACGAGTGGTTCCTCGGAAGCTAAGCACCGACCCTCTACTGGCTGTAGCGCCGCCCATATTATTAATATTATCGCCACGCATGCAGCAATAAGACTGAGGCAATGTAAGCAATGGGGAAAAGCACACATCACATCTTCCTAATTTCTTCGACTTACAATCGCATCCCTCTTCCCATATCTACTTGAATAAAAATAGTTTTCCTTGGAATTCACTAAGATTAACTGAAAACAATCATCGTTCGGCAATAATACACATCCAGGAAGCGTCAGCTAATTTTCTTTCATTCCGTGGTTGTGTTTAAACGAATGCCTAAATTGAAATCGAACGATCCCCCCTTCTTCAAATCGAAATGCCACCAAACATCAAGTGGAGATGACTAATATTTTTTTTTGTTGAGTAAAGAACCACTGTCCACATGTTTTAGTAAAGAGGGATATTCGTACATTTTCTTCTCGCGAAAATAAAGGCAGAATTATGAAAAATTTCCCAGTGCTTTCAAACGAATGCTTACCACTGTATAAAGCCCTCCTAGAATTTGCCAGGAAGAATATATTATATATTAATATATACGAGATGACGCACACAAGCGGAGAAGGACCTCAACCTGGATGTTGGTTACGGCCAGGTCCACGCCGGACTGTAGCGCCAAACAAAGAAAAAGAAGTCCAATGTAAGCAGTAACGTATCCGGCAATGATGGGGCTGATGATCTTGCCAGAACAGGATCCGAAACCGATCAGTCCCAGGCAATCCTCTAGTGGACGTCCAGAAAAAAGTGTTTGACACAATCATAGAGTTAGCAAACAGAAGGTGGATCGAAGAAGGAAAGAATGTTTAAAATTGACGACAAACTCCTTTAGCGCGCCAAAAAGTCGACAGCTATTGGCACTAACTGGTGATAAACATCTGAAGTCTTGGCCAGTTGAGATCTAGAACACTGGGAGTTTGCTTTGTCTAAGACCTCCAGGATCTAAAACAAAAACCCCACTATCAAAATATGGATGGCTTATGTTGTGTGTGGCCCACTAACATGACGGGTAATAAATAAACCTGGCTCGAAAACCGAAACCGGATGAACTATTACTGAAACCTCAATCGGTCGTTCCCCCCGAGTTTGGAGTGGTTTCGCCTCCAATTTTCAAGTCACTCGATCTCAATATTTAAACTACCGCCGGAACAGATGCCTGGAGGCAGAAAGTGATGGTGAGAAAACACCAGAAAATTTATCTATAACTTCGTGCATATAATTCGTGCGGTTTGCTAAGAGATGGCGTAACTTGTATTATTCCATTGGAACATGCGTTGGAAAGCTACTGTCATTGTACGTCATTTCAGTCACTTCAGTGTCATTCATTTGAAGCGTAAACAACAATCATTTTTTTCACTCAAGTATGTCGAATTTTGTGCCTGAAAAAGTGTTTTTGCGGGGAGTTCTTCTTCATTACTTTAATACGAAGAAAATTGCTGACGAAAGTCATCGTATTTTAGTGGAAGTTTATGGAGATTATGCGCTAGCTAAGCGAACGTGCCAAATGTGGTTTGCTCGATTTTGGCTTGGCAAACCAGCCAAATCAGCGGCAAAGCCGAATATCCATGGCGCGAAGATATGGATTAACAATGACAATGGGACCCACAAATTGGCAGAAAGATGGAAAAAAGTCATAGCTTCAGATGGGCAATACTTTGAATAGTACTCTTGTTTCATGTTTTTCTTAAATGAACGTTAAAATTTTGAAAAAAAAAAACCGCATGAATTGAGACCCAGTAATAAAATGTAATAGATCTTATGATATTGGCAGCATCCACAGTCGTTGGCTAACCCGCGGACAAATTATGGCTGATCAGGGAAAGGAAATAAAAGATCCTCTCTAACGTGGTTCAAGATAGGCGGAACTGTGCATTAGGTACCCAGTGCATTAGACGACGCAGATACGGCGACCATAGTGCTTCCAGCCAACGTTAAGCGGCTCCATGTCAAATACCGCAACCTTCTGCAGCCAATAAAGGACACTTCTGTGTCCGGTCTTATTGCTGGCGACATTCATGAAGCTGTCGTCGTCTACGTCATCCACTACCAGAGAAGTAACTCCGAGACTCCGACTGTGGAACAAAGCCTTAGACGAAGACCTAAGGTGGAAGACTTGCAATAAACAGTGCTAACAGCAGAGGCTTCTCGTTTGAGGCTCAAGGTGAACGCAGACTCAGTGCAACTCCAGTGGAAATATGTCGGCGCAAATCCAACGTCCCATAGGAACTCCATTTTGTGTATCCCATCGACAAAGACCTGCAAACACATGTCTCTTTAGGCTCCTCTTCCAACTCTGGCTAGCGTTCTTCTATCTGCCGTGATCATCAATTAAAAGTCACAAAATTGTTCGCAAATTGCAGAAAATCTTCACTCCCTACCCGACTTATGCCACTTTATCCACCGCCCCTTCGTCTGAGTGGCATAAATTCCTCGAAGCGAAGCGTGTCCTCTCCAACAAAGGACCATTGTGCGCCACATTCACTATGCAAAGCAAACACACACACTCACACACACACCTCCTGCACCCTCCAGCCGTCCTTCAGCCATCCTCCAGCCATCACCCAGATACAGACACAAATCAATTAGATTACAATTGACTCCGATCCGCAAACGAGAGCGAATCCATTGTGTAATTAAAAACTTCATCAATGCCGCCGTAGCCGTAGCCGCCGCCGTGCTAAAAATCCCCTACTTCCCAGAAACCCTTGTTGGGGTGGGCCTCGAAATACAATTCGCTCATGGTGCCGCACTCAAACACATTCCATTGGACATTCTCCATCTCATTAGCACCGGAACAGCAAATTTTCCAACTCCCCCTGTCGTCGTTGCCGCCCGTGTGTACACTCGCATGTGACTTGGTGTGTGCGCACGAGGAGGGGGCTTGATGAACTGGGACTGGGACTGGGACTGGGAGAGCACTGGGAAAGGAATTCCTAGTGAGCCATAGGTCGCATCTCAAATCCCGGATGAGCTTGATTAATCGGAATGTGCCTGACCCGTTGTTCGCTGAAAGTAAACTATGGAATTAATTAGACGCATGTTATTCACCGTTGTATTGAACACGAAGGTACAAGCTCGCCCTGCTCCCTGCCCACTCGCCCCCAGCCGGCCGCGAAAACAAACGCTCATCTAGCGACTCGCCCAGCAGGGCCGTGATGGCTGCACCCTTTTGATCGGCTTGTGGCTGTGGAGGGCGGGGCGGTGTCAGTGCAAACCCTGCCATTCGATGGCTGCGGATGATTGTATCCAGCGTGAGTAGAGCGGGCGGCGGTGTCGGTGGCGTAGGACGCGGGCGGTTGTGCATGTGTTTACCGAACTGCGTTGTATTTCGCAAATTGAATGTAAAGCAGTTGATACGGAACACAATGGCTAATTAAAGCGAATGTTATATACAATTAATTAAGCTAATTAGTGGAGAAACCGTAGTCTCGGTGAGCACAGCGTTCACCCTCGTTCGCTGAGCGGAATATACGAGGGCACTCAGCCACCTACACACAGCCAGGAACGGGAGGGCACATCTGTCCGCTTGAGTTGCTGCGGTGGCTTTTCTTTATGAATTGGTCTGGGCATGTGTGTGTTATCTGGTGCCTCCACCAGACACTAATGGGCACTGACAAGCAGCGCGGAAAAGAGTACCCTCTCCGTCGGGCAGGCGGCAGCAGATGGGCCTTTCGAAGTGAACCTTTGAAGGAAAGCCAGCCAGATTCGTGTGTAAATTAAGCAGAATTCCACGGGAACCCTAGATGCGTGCCAGGTGAGAGCTGAGTCAGGAGTCAGTTGGCATTGGAGAGCTTGCGTGTGTGACATTAGCACGCCTGACTAGACCGTGCCACCTGCCAAATATGGAACCATTCGTTGGATTTGCTAAGCCACTGGTGTGTACAAATGAGAACTGAGCCGTCTAGCGTTGTGGGCAGTACTCGACTAAGGAACTGTGACTGGTGAGGCATGTAAGTAAGTATTCTTAAATCCCGCTATGCTGCGGCCGTCTTATTGGCCCTGAGGCTTAGAGAGGGAGAAAGAAAGAACAGCACAACACAGCAGACGGACTACATAACCTGCCCGTCCTTCAACCCTGGCCCTGAAAAGACGCTCCACCCACGATTTTCGGACAGTAAACAATTGCAGGAATGAATGGCACCAGTCGACGGAGAGACAGACGGCGCACTGTGTGCTGTGACCTCTTCAATTATCCCTGCCACTTTCTTAGACGACTGCACAGAAATTGGGATGAGGGACCCCAATGTAACCGAAAAATGTATCGCCATACTTTTCAGGGGCTGGAGTTTATTGCAATCATTTCCAGAAGGCTTCCGTTTAAGACTTGGTATACAAATAGCTCCTCAACTACTTCACTGTGCTTTTTTTAGGGTATGCAAGTAGATGGCGACGCTATTAGTCCATGGGAGACAGCGTAATGCAAAAGGTAGTAGAGTCCACGTTGGACAGCTTCAATACTGTTTGAATGATTATCGTAGTGTGGAGACCAGATTTGTGTGAAGACCTATTGTAGGAGAGGTCTGACATAGGTAGGGATAGGGTTTGGGAATTCCTTGGACCCGCGTTGTTTATGTGTGATTGGAAGTTCAGCTCCCTATCACATAAAATTCCTAGGTCGCCAATAAAAGAGACTAGGGACTGACTGGCTGGTTATGCTAGAAGTAAGTTCTCCGTGGAGGGGAGAGTCTCTCTTATCACACCAAGTGAAGAAGGAGTCAAGGTTGTTTTGGAGTGCACCTGAGTCGGTGGAGTTAGATCTGCTTATTTTCATGTCATCTGCGCAAATAGATAGAATACAGTTTTTAATGACGTAGTGAACATGGTTTATGGTTAAGATTAAGTTCAGAGGGCCGGCACGCCCGATGAGGCTACTATGGGGTTCAGATGTAGAGTGCCTGAAGAGTACTCCGCAGGGGCGATTCTCAACGTGCGATTTGGGCCATGTGATGATATGGGGAAAGAAAGAGTCTTTACTCTCTTCCAATCTACTGGACTCCAAAACAGTCGTGTGCTGCTATAAGGCTAAGTGACCTGGACACAGAGGGATTGGAAGCAACGAATCCGCACATGAGCTCGCTAGAGCTGGCTCGAAATCTGCTTTCATCGGTCCAGAACCGTATTGCAATGTCAATGGGGCAGCAGCTACAACTCTGGTTAACGAATGGGAAAATTAACTTCGTCTAGACCAGTAGACACATGGGCATGGTCTTAGACAAACCAAAAGATTAATTAGGCCTCATTCATATGAGGAAATACTCCATCTTAACAAAGGCAGCTTAAGATAGCTCACAGGCTTTCTTACCGGCCACCGCTGGCTGAAATATCACCTGAACGAACTAAACCTTTGTCAAGACACGGTTTGTCGGTTTTGACTCGAAGAGGATGAGACTTCCGAGCAAAACTCATGTGAATGTCCGGCAGCAATCTGGTTAAGGAAACGTATCTTCGGGAGATACTCACTTCAGTGGAATTAAAAAATTCCACTTCATGAGGGAAGTGGTGTGTAATTGAAACAATAAATCTGGTCGCGGTGTCGTTGCCTACACGGCATTGGTTGTTCAAGAGGCAAGCAAAAATAAGGGTCTTTAGTTTGACGATTTTTTGGTGGCTGATTTTGTCAAAGGCTTTCCTGAAGTCTACGGTGACTACGTCCACGCTTTCACTATATCTGCAGGACTGTTGAGGAAATAGCTGCTGAAGTTTTGTTCTCATCTCAGCAAGGGCGGGCAGGTTCCAAGGTAATGTAACCTTCTCGCGTCATTGCCAGTAATTACGCCTACTGTCTAATATTAGTATTGCTTCGTGCTGTTTCTTTTTTTTTTTTTAATTTGAACGTTTATTTAAGAAAATCATGTACAATCGTATTATTCAAAGAATGTCCATCTGAAGCTTTGACCTTTTTCCATCTTTCTGCCAATTTGTGGATCCCATCCCAAAAGAACTGCGCCGGCTTGGCAGTCAAGAATGAATCAAGCCAATTTTTGATATTTTGCTCTGATGTGAACCGTATTTCTGTGAGGGTGTTTGCATCGACCGGAAGAAATGGTTGTCAGAAGAGGCAAGTTTTCTGTTGGGTCTGTTTTCCACTGTTTTTCAAATAGTTATTAACTGGAATAGCAACATGGGGCCGAGCGTTGTCATGTTGGAACATTATTGCCTCGTGTCTGGTCGCATATTCCGGGCGTTTTTCGGCTCCTGCTCTCTTCAAACGGATTAATTGTGTTCGGTAGCGTTGTCCATTGATGGTTTCACCCGGTTTTAGCAGCTCATACTACAGCACACCATTCTGGTCCCACCAAATGCAGAGCATTACCTTCGCGCCATGGATAGTCGGCTTTGCCGTTGTTTTGGCTGGTTGGCCAATCACCATATTTAAATCGTTCAAACCACTTTTGCCACGTTCGCTCAGCTAGCACATGTTCACCATAAACTTTCACCAAAATACGATGACTTTCGGCAGCAGTTTTCTTCGTATTAAAGTAATGAAGAAGAACTCTCCGAAAAAACACTTTTTCAGGCACAAAGTTCGACATATTTGAGTGAAAAAAATTAATGTTGTTTACGCTTCAAATGAATGACACTGAAGTGACTGAAATGACGTACAATGACAGTAGCTTTCCAATGCATGTTCCAATGGAATAACACAAGCTACGCCATCTCTTAGCAAACCGCACGAAGTTATATACGAAATACATTGTGGGTTTTCTTCACCCCTGGAATTTAACAACCGTATCCAAACGAAGGATAGTCAGAGGAATACTTTTCATCGACTTTTGAAGTCGGATTGAAAGCAAAGTTTTCTGGAAATTTTAAGAAAGAGCTCCACACTGAAGGGGATTAATTGGGAATGCGATGACTAAGTATTTTAATGAACCGACACCAAATGCGAACTAGACTTAACAAATGACGTCACGAGGACGGTGACTTTGTTGCCAAAACTTGATAACAGTATTTTGTAGATGGGAGAAAAACAAGCTTAGTATGGGAGGGAACCACATCTCGCCCTGTTTAGGATGCAAGGGAATTTTTTGACACAAATGAAAAGATATTTAAAAAACACTACGGCAACACTTACAATGCATTTGAAAGGTAGGCACCTGCATCAAAGCCAGAAATCTCTTCCAAAATTTAAACGAAAATAGTTATGTTTATAGTTTTTGAAAAATTAGCATGTTTTTGATAAAATGAAAAAAAAAAAAAATGTAGACCCATTTTTTTTCAATATTCTCTGGTGTGTGGCTTTCCAACGCGACCTTTTCAGCAGATGGTGATGTTGGTTAAGATGAAAACACGCATAACGGTTCTATGTTGCCTAAAAACAAAAAACAGGAGAATTAGCCGATTGTCATGTCTTCTTGAATTTCTTTAAAACTTTTCAGGTAGTAGAATGGCACTTTTCTCCACCAGTGGAGAATGGCTACTCTTAGGGATATCCCCTAGTATTAGCAGCCAACAGTAACATGAGACAATGGATGTCTTCTGCATAAGAGTCGGTCAACTAAACGTGGCAGGAATTCGGAAACTATACGCATGGTGATGTTGAGGTAGACAAACTTTGGGTGGTTCCATATTCACCTCTGTTGTGAAAACCGTGCAAAGCGCGTAGAGTATTGCAATCTCATCAAATCGATAAAATAACTCGTAAGTATGTGAATAAAGACACCGGCACCAGAATCATCGATGAAATTGCAAAACACCAGGCATGGAGACACATGAGCAGCAGGCTGGGAGCTACATGGCTAACATCAATCCAGCTACGTTTAATTAAGCAGTCCATTTAGAAAACGGGGAACGTGGTTGGCAGATGCAAGTGTGAAACAAAGAGTTCTTAATCCACGTGGTAAGTACAGGAAGGGAAGACGCAACACTGATGTATTCAAAAGTGTACTCTTACGCGCATCCTGGAGTGTGTGTTAAAAAGGTCGACTAGATTGTCTACCGTGCTCTGTGCAATTTGCCTGGTCCTAGATCTTTCCAGCAATTGATTGATGTGCACTTTCCGCAGAGCTTGTCAAGCTGACCAACAGTGGGGTGTATGTAGTAATGATGCGTGTAGCACAGCAGGGAAAGATAGGTGGCATATGGTGGAGGCCTAGAAAATGCTAATATGGCGACGAATTTTAAAGAAGGCATTTACAACGAAACTTTGGTAAACATCGTAGGCCAGAGCTTAGCTATTGCAAATTAAGTTCTTAGGAAAAAATTGGAAATGCCAGTACTCCCCGATGACCGAACTGCTTCATTTGTGAATTTGTGCCGTGGAGAGGGTTACAACACCTGCTGTCTCAAACATGGCCAAATTAGTGCGTCTACAGAAGGGCGTTTATAAGGATGAGGTAACTCATAAACAATCTACATGCAACCACAATGTGTCACAGCGAATCGTAAAAGCTGCAACTGACAATTTTTCCATGTCGAATCCAAACCTGGCTTATATTTTGGGATCCCCTCTGATGCTCAGAAGAAACAGAATTCGATCATTAGGGATCGACTCTGGCTTGGATTTGCTTGAGAGCAATGTGACAAGTATGAATGTGTTGTCTTATGTGGTTCTTCTTTAAGTGGCGCTGTTGTTGAGGGTGAACTTTGGTCTCGAATGTAAGTTTTCCTTTAGTAGCAAGAGGTCCCCTCCACCTGTGCTGTCTCACATATTTGAGGTCTCAACTTCTTCGGGCCTGACGACCGAAGAATTTGGAAATCTTCGACTTGACTCGGTCAAATCAGGTAAGCTCGAGAGAGTCCAGGTCCACCCCGGATTGTAGCGCCACACAGAGAAGAAGAAGATGAGGAAATGGTCTTCTGGAACTTCTACAAGGGAGGTCGTACCACTTTCGAATGCAGATGCTCATCTGGCACAGCATGAGCTACGAATTGACAGAATTCACGACTGCTTAACGGAAGATATTCTATGATTTTATGAAAAATGCTCATGAAGTCACAACAGATGACGAGCAGTGATGCGTAACCCCACTGTTGGTCGCAGAGGCTTTTGGAAACGCGAAAGTACCAGTCCTCAAAACACCCAGAAAGCCGAGGCAACATGAAACTCCTCCAGCCAATGAACCATCGGTCCACGTTGATTCTAACTTGTTACCGAGCGGAGATGAGCCCTGCATGCAGACCTATTGCTATCCAACACACTCACTTCGGTGTCGTGGAAACACCACACTACTTTAGATTATTCAAATTCAAACCATCTACTGACTGCATAATTCCTCCAGAACTATTTACAAGGGCTGCTTGTAGTTACATAGATTTAACCAACACCTCAGCTTAGGCAAAATAGATGGGTACTCAAAGACGCATCGGGACCAGGACGCTGCGCAATTAGCACAAGGACGGCTCTACCACACCATGACTCTTGCAGAAGCTGCAGGGACTAGGAATCCACACACCCGCTCCTGGAATGTATTTTCCTGGAAATGGTTAGCGAGCAGTAGGAGTGGGTTTCAGGAAATACTAGGGATCACGGAGATCCCCGTTGTACTGGAGCTACTCGATTTCAGCGAACCTCTTGTGGCACAATATTTTCTCTGAAATAGTCAATCGTCTTTACGCTTTGTGGCGCTCTGGCTTAGCTCTGGTTAAGCCTTACCACAATAAAACACAAACAGCCGCTGGGGTTCCTGGAGGAACGTGTCTTCTGCCGTTTTCCTGGAATGCGTGTGAGACAGTTCATCATTCCGGGCTTGGAAACGCTTCCTATTCCACTGCGAGTCAGCCAATTTTTGATGAGACTGGCGCTTTGCAGACGTCGCTTCCTGCGAACGTATGTGTGTGTTCTGCAAAGACCCCTCAATTATTCTTGTCATAACCTTGCCTGTCGGAAGCGACCATGTGTCCTGGCGGTTCGCATTCGAGTCCCACGTGTCGTTGCCGTTTCGTGGTAGGCCTTGTCAGCCCCCTCCGCATCCAATCACGGATTAAAATGCCATCTCTCCGTGATCCGCCCCCAATTTGTGTCAAACTGTCAACACTGGCCAATCACCACTCGCCAATCACCGTTACTAAATCAAATAGACCACGTCCCAGCGATGATTACCCCCACCGCCGGCACCGTCACACAATCACACGACGATCCCCGAAACCATGAAGACACGTTATTCAAAAGTTACATTTTAAATTCCGACCACATTCGTCGACGAGCTCCACCAGGAGACCCACACCGTTCCGGTGGCCCGCCGCCGCATGCATGCAACAATGACAGTAAAACGGTGATAAAATCAAAAATGGAAAAAAAGAAACAAGCAACACCGACGAAGAGCACAAATTTGAAGCAAATAACTGAGATTGAAACATTGTTACGCCTCGACAGGACCCTAAATTGAACACAATTACTTGAGGCAGCCACCAGCACGACCAACGGAACGAAATCAGGAGCACGTCACAACAATGAGAACGAGAATTTTCGAAGACGAACAAGCAATTTGTCACATTGAACCCGATATTCGGAGAATATCCCTTGAAATGTCACTAGTGTCAGTGTGCTAGGGTGCACGGTGTACGGCGAGGGGATGTGCTCCAGAACAGGCGAAGTTGACGACAGAATTGCCAGGACGATGATCTGTCGAGGCACTGACAGGAGTGTGTGCTGCAATGGAAAAGCGGGAGGAATGTTAAATATAAAGCGGGACGCCCCCCTCCGAGCTGCACTGCATCCGGGTGGGCTGACAGGACGGAGCAGGCCAGGCTGTGGGGTGCAGGGTCAATAGAAATTATATGCTGCAGTGTGTGCGTGCACGAACGGCGGGGAGGGGCAGCAATGGTGCACGATTGAATTTCGTGGTAACAGGGTGACATTGTTGACACTGGCCCGCATATGCAATCGAAATACTTCAATTGGACAATATTACCGGATACGTGCGAGGAATTTCGACAATTGTCAGCACACCCACGCACACACAGCCACCCTCCCCTTCGCGTCGTCGTCGGCTCAAATGAATGAATCTCAGTGTGGCGGCGCGCGGCGGAGGGCAAACTGAAGAGGAATCACCCCGAAAGCAATCAAAATTCTTGACGAATTACCGGGACATGAACGAGCGCACATCAGTAGTGGAAGCGGAGCCATCTGCGGAATGAGTACGTTCCTCTATTGAATTGGATACATCCTTGTGCTCACTGGTTGCCTTCTTTTTTTGTTAATTTGTCTCGATACGAATTGTTTCCAGAGGTATCCACGTGCGCAATTGACGGCGGCGCAGAGGTACACATTCCTGTGTGTGTCCTCTCGTCGAGTGAACGTGTGTACTCATGCGGCGTGAATAATCGACAGTGGAACGCCGCAGAATTTTGGCGGAAAACTTTTAATTGGATGTCAAACGCATTGTTATCGGCGAAGTGTAAATCATTAATAAGGACAGACGCTCAAAAAGTTAAGTGAAAGGATTTAGTGGCGGTCGCTCAGACGACAGATGAGATGGTTTCTGTGTACTCATCGCTCGGCAACGTCACGGTGATCAAAATTATCTGCCGTGATGGATGGTGTCTTAGTCGTCTTTTGCCCCAGCTGACCGAGAATGGCTGTTGGTTGCACTGTTTCCGACGACAGGGGTTGCCACCAACAGACAACCCCCGATGTTCTGGTATTGAGCAAGCATCATCACGTCTGCGGTGAGCATTTCCGACGACTTGAAGAGCAGTTCCACTTAGCACACCCACGAAAGGCGAACTTGCCTCTTTGAAGAGCTATGGTGCGGGTCCTTGTTCAACGTCGCCTTTATGACAGGGTCTTGCGTACTTTGTGAATGTCAACTGCCACTAATCAGGACAGCCTGGCAAATCGATTAAAGAAAAAATATTCACGAGACCAAGAACTAATTCACAGACCATCAGGTCCAGGGACATCGATACGCACTGTCATCTTGTCGATTTGAACTGTGGGAGCTGCACTAAGAAGTGGGCTTACTCCGACTGCGCTGGCACTGCCACAACGAGCGAATGGATAGGTACCAGTGCTCCAGCTAAGAGGGTCTTCGGATCCGAGCCTCCTCGTTCGAAAAGGGCCGAACGGAGTCATCGTGAACGGAGTCATCGCGAACACAAGACAGTTTACTATTGATAGCTGAAAGCAGCGTGCTTCACCGACGCATATGGGACACGCGACACGGGACCTAGCAAAGAGGAGTGGAGTGCTCTCCGAAACCACTCAGTGTGCATGGATGGTCGTATTACTGATGAGGTCATAAGTTTGCCGCTCTTCCCTAATTGGGATGGTGCACTTGAAAGGATTTTGGAAATCTAGAAAGAGAGGAGTAATACATTTGTCGAGAACTCGTCGATAGAGTGCAGAGTGCACGTCGAGGTAGCAGTGGATCTACTCCGATCGTGGTTTGAGTACCGTACGACAGTCAGCCGCAACTGATGATGATTGGGCGAAAGCTCAGGTGAGAGTGGTGAAAACGAACAAATGCGTAACAATCACTGGCAACCGAGATGATCGCAGGGATTGTCCGTCTCAGTTTGTGGCGTAGGTTTTTATTCCCGCGTGCTTTTGAAGTTACAACTCCGCCATCCTACATGCGATCTCCCCCTCGAGATCGAAACGCTTGCCCGGCGCTGTCGTTGTCGAGCCCTTCGTTCGTGAGCTTGCCGTTGAATGATGGGCGAGGTGTCTGAGGCTGATGGCATCTTAATTGAGCGAGTGACTTTCATTTTGTAAGCTTATCTGTCAGCTCTCAGCACTTCAGCACCGAAAACCTTCCACCTGACCCGAGCAAAGGCGGAACAGTGACAGTGGAAGTGCTCTGCAGTGTCGTCCTCTCCACCACAGGCGTCGCCGATGATTTCGGCGCTTAGGCCAAGCACACCTACGAGGGGCGGTATCGGGGTGAAGCTGTGGTTGTATATATAAATTGACTTATTTATCAAGTAATACTATTATTTTAGTGCAATCATGTAAAATTTCATATAAATGTGACAACTGAGACGATGATGGTGAAAATTGAGCATCGCGCTGTAAATAAATTTCTCACTAAGCAAGGAAAACGGTCAAAAACTATTCACGAAGAGATGGTGGCTGTTTACCAGGGCTCCGCACCTTCATTATCAACTGTGCCAAAGTGGTCAAGTGAGTTCAAGAGAGGCAGAGAGAGCATTGAAGACGACCCCCGCTCCGGCGCCCCGACTACTGCTTGTACGGGAGAAAGCATCAAAGAAGTCGAAAAAATTGTTCTTGAGGATGAGGATGAAATGATGGCCGAGATAACCAAGCTTTCAATTGGTACCATTCACACCATTCTTCATGACCATCTTAACCTTTCAAAGGTCAGTGCAAGGTGGGTGCCACGAATGCTCACAGCGCCTCAGAAAAAAGTGAGAATCGCATGCTGTAGAGAGCTTTTGGAGATGTGTAGTGAGAACGCGGACGGTGTTATGAACCGAATTGTTACTGGTGACGAAACATGGGTCCACCACTATGACCAAACAAGAGTCCAGTGCAGTGGCATAAAACCCCTGAAGACCCCCCGAAGAAGTTCAAAGTCACTCCGTCTGCCGGGAAGCTCATGGCCGCAGTTTTTTGGGACTCAAAGGGAATCTTGCTCATTGAGTGCAAAAAAAAAGGTGAAACCGTCAACGCCACATCCTACGCTTCCACTTTGCATAATTTGCGGGAGGAAATTAAAAAGAAAAGACGGGGTAAACTCGCAGCGGGTGTGTTGCTTCTTCATGACAACGCTCCCGTTCACACGGCGCGAGTTTCCAAGGCTGCTGCGCGAGATTGTGGTTTCGAAGAAATCCAACACCCATCCTATAGTCCAGACCTTGCCCCTAGTGATTATTTCCTGTTTCCGGATTTGAAAAAATGTCTTCGTGGAAAAAGATTTTCGGATGATGAAGAACTCAAGTCGGCAATAAATGGGTATTTTGCAGAGAAAGAGGAAATTTATTTTTTTGAGGGTTTGAAAAAGCTTATCTCAAGATGTTAGGGGAGATTGTATTGAAAAAAAAAACAATTCAAATTGAATTCGCATTTTCCTTCAGAACGCCCCCCGTATCTTTTCTTTGAATGCCAGCTAACGCCCGGATTGATGACACGCAGTACTCGACCAATCACATAACGTCATCAACAGTTGTTCTTCGCACACAATGGAACTGTAACTGTGCAGTGAACGACCCACGGGACGGAGCGGCCCATCCTTCTCAACCTGACCTGACTTTGGGGGGAGTGTCAAGACTAGACAAGGCATTGTGCGCCTGGTCTCTTTGAACGAGGCCTCCGAAGTATAGGCCGTGGTTGTCGTTCTGCATTTCTCGGGGTTTCCCCAGGATCTGCCGCAGAGTGAAGATTTGGTCGATGGTGCATTTTCTGGCTTGGTCATTTTCTTGCAGGTCAGAAGCTAGTCTCAACACCACCAAGGATTGTAGTCGCCCCACTCATCTTCCTTGACTCGCACTTTGGGAATCAGTCCAAGACCGTGCTGGGTCTTCGTTTCAAGTCCAGTGACGACTGACTTGATATCTTTGCCAAACGGAACCTACCCACACCACAAATCAAATAAAATACAACTGGGACTGAACTGAAGGCGATTACGGTTGGACGGGACATGGTGTGTGCGGAGAATACTGATGCAAGCAATGCCTGCGGGGTCCTAATGCTTGTGCGACAAATGCTTACACTGGCGAGGTTTGAGCGCTCATTTGAGGTGATCGTACGAGCAGAAGTGGTGAGGTAGCAATTAAATGTCAATTGGGTTGCTGCTATTGTCTATCCTGCACCATGCACAGTAAAACTAATCCGAGGTGGAACTTTCAACATTTTCTAACACCGTGCCCGTTAAGCGGGGATCAATCCCCTGATTGGCCAAAATTCGAGTGTAAACCTATCAAAATCGAGTTCAATTAAAATATTTTCCATGGAAATTCCAATGCAAGGAGCCGAGCTATTGTTGGCCCATCGGGCTTAGTCTTAAATCAAAAAAAAAAAGAAGCCGCAGCAAATATTCAACAAACAGTCAATCATACACGCATCCCAGAGCCCGCACACCGACAACGTTAGCCAAAGAGCACCGCATCCAAAAACTAAACCAGACAACCTCTGCCCAGCAGCGGCCAGCAGAGCGGTGTGGTGTGTGGCAGCAGCAACAAATTTAATTGCTGGAGTTCTCTAGTTGAAAAACGGATCCATCAGAACTCTCTAACAAGCAATTAGATGGCAGTTTATGAATGCATAACTTTTCCATTTTTATTAGACATGCCACATTTTGCACCTAATTGACCACAAGCTCGGCCCAGCCATCTCTCGTCCATGTCAATTTGCCATTTGCTGCATCTGCTCTGCTCTGCTCGGATCTGCTGTGCTGTGCTGTGCTTCGGTCGGGTCGGGTCGACGTTGGGAGTCTGCTGAGATGGTGCTTGTTTCGGTTTAGTGACGTGGGTGCGAGCTGAGGTGTGTTGGTGTTTCATGGTGTAAGGGGTGGGGTGGGCATCGTCAGCTCCAGCTCTGAGTGACATCCGGTTTTAGCAACCGAATGACATCTTGTTATTTAGTTAGTTTCCAAATGTGGGCGGTGGTGACGATGGCTGATGACGATGAGATGAAGTCCCTAATGGGATAAGGCATAAGTTGCAGTTTGAATGGGATTATGACTAGGCAGGCAGCCGCCAGGACATGGATTTGGGACGCCAACAAAAGCCCGATTGACCAGCACAACAGTTGGGAGGAGGTTAGTTCGGTTGGCAGTGCGTTAATCGGGAGGGTGCTCTCTGCTCAGACTGAATGTGTGCTTTTGTAACTCCGATTGAATTGTGCATACGTGTGGTACAACTCCATCAATATTGGGGACGAGGCATATCACACATGAGCGACGCCGAGGGAAAGTCAAAAGGACCAAATCAGGCATCATCATCATTCACAATTAGCCCCTGACAAGGAAATCCCACTTTCACCTGCTCGTGGTGAAGTCTGGGAGCGAAGCCGAAGACGAGGGACGTAGTTGGTGGCTGCAAAGGACGGAGAGGGGGGATGAGTCAGTACTAAGCCTTTGAGGATGGCCGAGGCGATAAGACGAGGGACGTAATTGCCGGCTGCAAACGAGATAGAGGGGGAGATGAGACAGTACTAAGACGATGTCTGAGGCCTAGTCAGGACCTAGTCAGGAATGTACGGATCCGCAACGTCAAAGGTGGCGCGGCCATGCACAGGGCATGGATAGCTGAGCTATCCCCGGAGGGATCTTGACTCCGCGCCTGTCAGAAAGCGCAACTAAGGATGCCAGTGTCTAAATGACCCAGAAAAGTGGAGAAGCACCTCAGCTAACTTGGGACTTGTGCCGGAGATAGTCATAACTGGGGCTTGTTGGTTAAGGCCCTAATTCGTACTGAGTCACGAAAGAAGAACAGGAATGATGTGATAGATTGCTGGGCGATAGTGGAGTCTAGGCAACTGGTGCAACAAATAGAGCTACTCCGGTGGCTGGCGGCTAAAGTCTACAGACTGCCGGGCGGGAAGCCTGTGATCAAGTCAAAATACACCCAAGCAACTTGCCAAGGCAGATGGTTGCCATATGTATTCATAGCCAAGCAGCCATCAAAGCAGCTGTAAGATAGTACAGGAATGCCGGGCTGAGCTAGTGTCCGTAGAAGGCCAGCCAAAACCTTTTTCTTTACCTTCCCTGGGTTCCGGGTCACCGTGATATCCCAGGCAATGAGAAGGCCGATGGGTGGAGCTGCACATCCCCATCCAGGCGTGGATTCAGGGATATCTCCGAAATACTCTTTACATATAAGGTACCAGAGCTGTGGCATTCAAATGACGCATATAGTGCTAATTAGGTTGTCATAGAACCACCAGTTCTACCCACCTACCCTGGGCTTCAGGTGTACAAGGATTCTTCTAAGGAATACAGACGGAGGTGGAAGATTCACATCTTCCGTCGATTTTAAGGCCGCATATGACAGCGAGCATAGAGACGAGCTATACAGCGCCATGACTAGTTTTGATATTCCTGCCAAACTCGTCAGGTTGAGCAGGATGACGGAGAACTCTCGCTGCTCCATCAAGGCCAGCAACGAACTCAGCGAGACCTTCAATGTCAAAAAGGGTTTTAGACAAGGCGACGCGCTGTCATGTGACTTTTTCAACATCATTCTTGAGGAGGGCGTGCAGAACTCACTCGCCAACACAAGGGGAACGATCTTCCAAAAGTCCGTACAACTGCTAGAATACGCGGACGACAATGACGTGATTGGCAGAACACAGCGAGCCGTCAATGAGGCGTTTGCTGCCATTGAAGCGGAGACGGCTAAAATAAGTCCGGCAGTAAATCAGGGCAAAACAAAGTACATGCTACCATCACGAAAGGAGGCACAAGATGGACGCCTCGGACAGAGCGTCATAATGGGCAGCAGAAACTTTGAGGTAGTCAAGGACTTCGTCTACCTCGTCTCTGCAGTAAACAGGGACAAGAACACCAGTACCGAGATCAAGCGCGACTCTTGTCAATCGCTGTTCCTTCAGACTCAAGAGGCAACTTGTAGTAAACCTGATATGCGTCATATTGCGTCTGGCCACAATTTCCAGACGAAATCTAAGCTGCACTGTCTGGGCGCTTGGGAACCAAGTTTGGCGATGTGCACGCGATCACCCGGTTATGGTTGGAGGAATATCAAATAGAGAACGGTGCAGTCCGCGATCAATCATCAACGTTGAATGACGTGATTTATCATTTCAAATTGAATAACAGAGCCGTCCCTCGAAACACCAAGCTGGCTTGAAAAAACACTCTGATCGCTGTCCTGCTCTATGGGGCAGAGACATGGATGCTACTGAAAGCGGATACAGAAGCTCTTGGTCGTTTTGAGAGAAAAGTTCTGCGTGCGATCTTCGGTCCTGTTTGCGTCGATGATGTCTGGAGGAGTGGATTCAACCACGTACTGTACGTACGCACCTAGTTAAGCGTCTTCGTATCTAACGCTTAAGATGTCTAGGTCATGTGGAGCGGATGGTCACCAGCGCCTGGGCCCGCAGAGTCTTTGATTCCGAGAACACAACAGATGACGTCCTCGAACGCGAGGGCCCACACAAGTGGAGAAGGACCTCAACCAACTTGGTGTGTGCAACTGGAGGCAGCTGGCGAAAGATCATGCTGGCTGGAGAGGCTTGTTGGTTGAGGCCCAGGTCCACCCCGGACTGTAGCGCCAAACAAAGAAGGTCGAAGATTTATATAAGATTTTTCGTACCGTGAGGAGACTAGCCACACAGACGCAAGTCCGAACTCATCGTCTGGGGGTCAAAGAAATATGTCTGGTTTCTCAGTCGTCGCCTGTATTTGATGTTAAATCCGTCATCACGTTTAAAGTAATCGCTTGTGAGATAGGTCCCAACTAACGTTGTCTATTCTGCGTTTGGGGTGTGAGACGCCTTGACAGTGGTCAATGCATGGTGTCTTGAATTCCTAATGTGCCTATGAATCACTTCACCAGAGCACTCACAACAACAGCGAGAGCATCAGTGCATGCAGTATATGTACGGCAGGTGTACTCACTATGCGACACTAGCCTGTCTCCTAAACTTAAAATGAAGGGTAGCAAGTAGTGCACGATTCCTATCATCCAGAAGTCTTTGGCCGTCTTCGAACGACGACGGATCGTTACAAAATTGTGATCTGAAAATATCGCACCATAGATGTGTGTTCAAAGTTCAGTAGGCGAAAGGAAGTGGAATAAACTGGATGCGAATCATCCTATTAACCGGCCTCTTAAAAAGCTCGTTTGTAAGGCAAACCTTGAACAAAAACATTCAACCCGAGGCAATAACCTCATATCTCAACAGGCTCGGGATCGACAAGCCCAGAGTGGATGTCATTCACCAACCACTCGGAGATGCCACGATCTGCAAAGCGAATAATTGGGGTACACTGCAGGATGATGTGCACTAGAGTTGCGCTAAACAGCTCCGACGATGGAAAGGACATGGAACTGATTACCGGAAATATGTCAGCGGAACTATGTAGTTCCTTGGATCTGCCGGCGTTGAACATGTCTGCGGAACCCTTCGACAGAACCACACAAGTCGACAGAACTATATATGCAGCCCATGTTCCGATCGATTGAAGAAGGATGATTCGTTGTTGCTGTTACCCTTATTTCGAGTATATATGGCTCTAGTTCTATTGGCGTTGTCAAAACTTGTTTTGTGTGGCTGTGGAGTATAGACAATTGTGCTCCCATCAAAATTTGTTGTATTTAATGGATCCAAAGACTGGAGATGTGTGGACGTATGATACACGTCTATTTGCGCACATTGTTCCAACTAAGGTACACACAGCGTGTTTTGTCATGTTTGACTTGTGTGAAATTTGTGTGTACTTCGTATACCTCTGCGAACTCGGAACTATATGGAGTGTGGACATGGACATGTTTAGGTTGAGCTTACGGAACGATAGGAAATGTTTCCGACTGAGGAGATTAGTTCCGGGAGCTATACATGTCCGGAACGACACAACTCTAATGTGCTCATTCCTCTTCTGTGGAGCGAACGAACTTTTGGGGTGCCACGAAGGCCCAATGAGAAGTCATCTACTCCGAACTCTTCGGAAAACGCAACAGAGGATACCTACGCCGAAGGTGGGGCAGACAAGTGGAGAACCCCTTAACCTCAACCAATTTGTGCCAGAGATCGCTATAGCCAGAGAGCCTTGTTGGTTGAGGACCACACACGATGAAGCGCAAGGAGATGATAAATTGATTGGCCAACAGCGGAGTCTAGATCTTTTGTCAGCCAGTGACTAAAGTGGACTTGGGCAAACAGTCTTATGATGACCATCCGCAAAAGGCAGGAATATCAGACTGACTTTATCCCACTCACTGTGGCGGAGAATGATTACAAGCTGCTTTCTATGGTCTTCTAGAAAGGATATACAGTCAATGCCCCAGCGTTGCACAACAAACCACGGTTGCGGCGATACCACAAGCTCGTGCAGGAGGAATCAACTTATGGTAGGTACCCAGTTGGTCACTTAAGGTTGCAATCCTCAATTGTACCGTTCGTTTGAATGTTTAGAGCGCGTCTGCCCAAAATAACAGAGAGAAATCTGCCATGATCAACGCACCCAATGTCCACGTTCTTGATCTTTTTCCGAACAACGGGACCTTATATCTCCTTGTGCGGCCACTGTTCCTAAAGACCCATTTAAAGAAAGCTGTAAGCCACTGAGATTGCCTTAACGCCTGCCTAGAATACACTACAATGGTCAGGCAGTCGTTTGAACGAGTCTAATGTCGTCAGCCTAAGCAGTGATATGCCGCTCTCCTCTCGGATCAAAGAGAGAATTAGCCCATGATCGTCCACTAGAATTGCTATTCAAAGGGCCTGATAATAGAGGTTAGTGGGATTCCTGACAAGTGGCGGCCGAGGCGTTGTGGGTTGGTGTGTCGACCCTTACGCACTTTAGCCTAAGCAGCCCAGGTTCGATTCCAGGTATGAGCAAAATGCCATGAAAAAAAATTTGTTCACCGTACCACCTCTTTCGAGTCACTGACAATGTGTAGAAAATGCTTCTCAAATTGGCCCTTCGGAGTCGGCTTAACACTGTAGGTCCCTTCCACTCGTGAGAGAACAATAGCACGCACAACACAAGTAGTTGTGGAGAAGCCAGGCCCTGGACCTCTACGAGCTGTAGCGCCACCCAGGTTATACGGGTTACGTGAATCCTGACAGTTCCGGAAGGTCTTGAAAGCAGTGTCCTCCCAGTGTTCTGTATCTCAATTGGCAGAGACTGGGGCAGTGACAAAGGCAGTGAGGAGTATCTTCTCTTCTTCATCACCACACCCCCAGCAAATGAAGTCAGGGGTGCGTCCCAATTTGTTTTAACGGTGAATAGGGCCAGACTACTTTTTGTCGGATTGTAGGATTTTGTTGGTTTTTGCCCGATTGAACTTGGGCTTTAGCATCCGAGTGGTCTCATAGGTGGTGAGAGAGCTCCACCTTTCGTTTGCTAGGGCTTGATTTTCGCGCGTTCAAGGGTTTAATAGTACCCTTAAGTGTCTGGAGGCATGACACAGCACGGTCCAAAGCTATATAGTGAGAAGGGGAGACGAGGTACCTGTGCACATGAGTCTTAAATATCTGCGGGTTGTAGTAGGCTGGCGAGACGAGTATTGTGGGTGAATTCATGGAGAGGAGGAATTCAATTGGCTAGCTCGCTTGGGCATCGTTTAAAATAGTCTAATTGAACTGCCAGAGATCAGCACATCACATAGCCGACACTGATCAAAGAGAAATAGCGAGACAAGAGCCGTCCACGATGCGCACAACAGCTACCGCAGAGCAACCCTCGGAAGGATAGACCCAAGGCGGTGGTTGCGTCGAGAAGATGAAATCACCATAAGAGCACATACGCAGATCACACCCCATTCCATAGCGCTCTGGGTAGCGGTGGTTGCGACCAAGAAATAAGAATCACGATCGCCAGAGCAAACGAACACAGACAGGGGGTGGTATACCAGGAAAGAGGATTTTGTTAGCTTCACTCGCCGAGCTTAATCCGTGATACACGATATTTCATTTGTGGAATTAAGTGTTCGTTTGTCATTAATTTTCTTCACTGAGATATTGAAAACTAAAGTCCCGGTGATGTTGTGGATTCTATCTAGTACAGGGCGGTGCAGGATGGTCTTGGGGGCACCAGACCCCAATTTTGTCCTCAAAGAGGTGGATCAACGCATACGATTGCCCAGTTTTTGTCTCTTCCCTGGCAAGATCACCCAGTGCCCTGCATATAACATCGATCTTCGCGACAGAATGCGACCAGTCTGTGCCTTCCTTTAGCTTGATCATAAGCATGCCAGATCACAAAGGTGAGCTACTCTCTGCTACGCGAGCGGCTAAACAGTCTGAAGTACTGAAGTGAACATGTGGTCAGTAATTAGCTCCTCTTTAAGCGTCATCATTAAGTGGCCCACCCAGTCGGCTCTCTCTCCTTCCGTCTGTCAGATGATGCTAGCTTCGTGCAGCCCCTTGTGAACAGTTTCAAACATCTGCAAACAGCTCTCGCTCAGTTCACCTTACCCCCCCAGTCCCCACGCAATACATGAGCACTGGCCTTACACACACACACGCTCTTACATATATGTAACCTGGACCCATGTCAGGGTATGTGTGTGTGTGCGCGCATTTGTGTTTAGCACACCATTTCAGTTTCCAGATATTATTATATGGAAGCATTCATTAGAGCTCACTAATTACTCCAAGCTTTAATGAATAAGCTCTAATGAACCACTTTCCGTTAATTAAAAGTAGAGTAAAGTGGTCTGAGAGCGTCTCCACCACCAGTACCCTTTAGCTTCCACCCTTGGTCTCTCGCACTCTTTTCGCTCGTCGTCGCTCAGTCCTTCAGAGTGCCTCCCCCTTGGTTCGGTGAGTATCCGAGGCTCTGAGTGTGTAGCAGCAGCAGGCAGCCAGCAGTAGCAGCAGTTGTTGCCAGCACAGCAACATTTGGTTTATGACTAGTGGTCCAACTCTGAAGGAGCCGGTGGGCGAGTTGGGCGTTGGGCGCTGAGATGAGTTCGGTGAGACGTACAGATGGATGAATGAATGCGATGGTGGCGGGATGTGAATAAGGATGCTTAAGGATTTAGTTGGGTTTTCTTGGTTAATTGGCAAAAGCAGTACGACGATGGGTACACGGGTATATACCACGTTGTTGCCGCTACCTCTGCCCCTGCTTCTGCTGCTGCTGTTGTTGATGATGATGGGGACGGTGATGATTGCGAAAGGCAGCTTCCAACCTACTTCACCTCATCCCGCTGCTGCTCTTGGTGGTGGTGCTGGTGCTGCTGGTCGACCAGCGATATCCGGTTTCATTTCATTTTCCAGGTGCTTAGGTACGTGTCTGTGTACTCGTCTGGCTGCACAGGAAACAACAGCATCGTCCTCCATGAATGATTGCCGAGAGTGAAACGGTCGAATCAATAAACGTGCATGCGTCCAGGTGTGTGTGTGTGCCGAGTATCCTTGCGTACGCACTAATTAACTAGCATTTCGTGACCCCTCTTGAATTACATCCCCTTGCATCCCCCGGCCGACTGGAAAAAAAATTGCCTAAAAAGTGGACGACTACGTTCTTGCAGATTCATCCTCATCTGGTGGATGACGCTAAAAATATCGGAGTCACCTCCCTTCCACGCGATCACCACCACCACACGACTCCCACGCCTAATGCCATCTCGGCGAGACGTCTTCACATGATTGATGAATATTTCTGTGTCCCAGATAGGAAAATGGAAAAGAATGGAAAAAATGCCCTTAAACGAGTTTCGCCGGGCGCCAGGCGGGGCTGGGGGCTGAAGTGCCACACGGAAGAGGACGACGTCCTCTGTTTTTTTAATTAAATAATTTTTGGGCGAGGTATAATTATATTTGGGAAACCGTAATTAGCTTTTGAGCGGCAGGACGGGGGTGCAGCTTGTACTCCATCGTGTCATGGAATCCGTCGTGTGTGTGGGTGTGTGTGTGCGAGGGCAGTTGATGAGTTTGAGGATACAATCCTACATCCATTTCGCTAATGAGTATGGGCTTTAATTAGTGAAATTAAACGCAACGCGGGGCATATTTGTTGAGACCAGGCGAGCGATAGACTGATGGGCGGGAGGGCTTAATGTATTGGATTGTTTAGCAGGGTTAAGATGGGTGACTGGAGGGTGGGGGTGGCGCGGTGTGCTGTGAGTGAGTTTTCGACATGGGGCTGTGGTAATTAGTATTGAATGGACAGCAATTCGACTGAGGGGAGAGCGGAGAGAATGCAGTGTATTATCGCGACAGTATCTCTTCGAATGTGTTTTGGAACAGCATATCTGGCGGATGCGAAATAGAATACCTCATCTGTTGGTCTCAAGGGCGGTGGGGAATGAATGCAATACCTTTGATGTTGGGTTTAAAAGGCAGATGTTTGGAGAGAGAGGCGGCTCAAATGTGTGGTGTTGGGTGACTTCAAAGACCTCTTTCCTATTTGTCTCAATGAGGGGTTGGTGGGGTGGATGGAGGATGATGGTGTCGTGAAAAAACGCCGAGCCATTTTGCAACTCAAATAATGTCGATCTCTAAAATTTTGAGACACGCATTTCCCTTAGCGGTAAGTTGTATATACACTAGAGCCTCATATGGTCCACGCTCGTGTGTACGTGAACGCACGCTAAATGTACACGGGTATCGTAAACAAGTTACTGCGGGACGGACTATCAAAACGACGCCATTTAGAAATTCTAGATGGAATAATGGGCTTGTGGCGCTTTTGTAAACTCGTTTTTCTGCCTTTGATTGATTACACGTGTATTTAATGAAACAAAGTATTGCCGTGTAACAAGGCCCATTGCAGCAGTACTTGTAGAAGTGTGTGACTACTTCCAGTGTAAATGGTGCCGTGTAAAAGAAAATCATAGAAACGCACGCTAAATGTAAACTTTACACACTGCAAGAAGGACCAGTCGCGTGGCAGTCTGATTCAGTGCACCAGGCGGCACTCACCAGGCAACAGGCAGCAGACACAAGGCACCAGGCAACAGGAATCAGGCACCATGAACCAAGTAATAGGCACCAGGCACCAGCCACCAGGCACCAGGCACCAGACACCAGACACCAGACACCAGACACCAGACACCAGACACCAGACACCAGACACCAGACACCAGACACCAGGCAACAGGCAACAGGCACCAGGCACCAGGCACCAGGCAACAGGCACCAGGCACAAAAACCGCTGTCAATCAGGAAAGTGGTTAGCACGCAAATAGAAGAAATGCTGTCATTTGCATGAGCAGTCAGATTCAAGGGCAAGGCTCTTTCAGATTTCATGGGATCCCTACTTTGTGGGAGGGTCCCATCTCAAAAGACAAATACGCCGCACTGCCGTTAAAATCCCTGCAGTCCCAGAGTCCTTGAGTCGAAGGCCACACATCGGTCTCCCAACATCTCCCATACGGATTACATCAAACACAATCAACCGTCATCCTGTCGCCAGGTTGTCTCCGACGGCGATTACATTCAATTGAAGTTCATAACTCTTCCGACATCTTGGAGCTTGCGATTATCGAAAATGAGACAAAAGAAGACAAAAAAAATTACGCTGACTCGTCCAATAGCCTCCCACACCCGATACAGCCTCAAGGCGCAACCTCACTGAATTCCCCGAGAATTTATCCAATTCCAACTTAATTTAGAAAATTCACTTAGTGCGCCGCAACGCCGAGGAGGATGGAGAGCGTGTTTATGGAGGACGAGGCAAAGAGGTGGCACATTCCATTTGAAGCATTTTATCTGTTTCGATTTAAACTGGCGCCGCCCAGGATTCCAAACCAAACCGTCATCCATCCAACATCAACCCTACCATCATGACCCTGATGCCCCTCTCCGCCACACCCCCAGTCCACCACGCCCCCGACCCATTCCATCCGCCAACAAAACTACTGCCACTGCCACTGATGATGCCCACGCCGATGCCGATGATGACGATGATGATGTGAAATTTTTGCTTCCACACAAAAATTTCCCATTCATGACCGCCTCAATTGCTTTCAATTCAAAAGCGAGCTACGAGTGCCGTCGCAATGGATCTCGAACGATTGTGTTTGTGTGTGTGTGTGATTGTGTGTAGCCTGGACTTCTTACCCAGCCACAGATGATGGGGTTGGGTGCGCTAGCTCTGCCGGAAATCAGGACACAAGAGTAAACACCCAGAGCAAGCGTCATTTCGAATACAGACAAATCATGGTCGTGGTTGCGGAAAATCTCCTCGACGAGACCTAAACTGCTACTTTCGAGAATAAAAAACGGATAACCATCAATTTAACATTTATTAGGGATACTTTTTGGATACAATAATAATCAAGCATCGCCCCCTCCCCGGCAGGCCCCAGTGACAGTTCGTGTGTCTTTTCAATTTTCCTAAAACATTCCCGCTGTTGTTCGTTTTGCCGCCTCCCTCCACGCTGAATGCTCCCCATTGCGGGGACTGGGAAATCCACTGACAGTCCGACTTTTTGCCTCTACCGTTGATGTTGCTCTGCTCCCTGCTGCCATTCCGCTGCTGTTATTGTTGATGGTGCCCGCTTCGCCAAGTTCATAATATGATTCAATTTCTGATCTTACCCCTTGAACGGGTGGCGTGTGACGACACGGTGGGGAGTGGATGATGGAATGCCACCGTGCCGTCGTGCCACACGACTCAGCGGCGGAGAGTGCATTATCCCGATTGGCGTACCGGGCCAATGGATGGAATCGTAACGGATAACTTTTAGCCAAGAGAACTAGAAAAAGGCGGACCACATATCCAATTTGCCCCAACTCGAGAGCGGGTAGACGCATACATCAATATCCTCCTCCCCACAAAAAAGAAACAAAACTTCACCTCTAGAGGGTGAGAGTGGTGGGGCGCTTCTGTCGTCACCGGGCGCGATTTGAAGTCGCCATCCAAAATGCAAAAAAAAAAAAAAAACCAGGGAAAATGGGAAAATCGGTCGGTTTTTTTCCTCACTGCGGTACGGGGCTCTGTCTTCCGATTGATTGATGAAAAATGCCATCGGGGATTGTTTTGCGTTACTTCGATGATGAAGCGATGGGGAGCGTTACGGGCAAACTTCGCATTCACACACACACACACGTACGGGAACCACACGCCCCGCACAACACACAAGACCGAGATGCCTTGACGTTTTGGGACTTCTTTCAATCCTTTCGTGGTGCTGCGTCGTTGTCGTCCTCGTCGTATGCTAATTTTATGAACGGAAGCGAAGATCTCGCCGAGTGAAAAGTTTCGATGCGGAAGTTTTTCCAGTGAAGTTGATAAGTTACGAGACCTTGGGGACTTCCTTTCGGTCAAGTGCGACTGCTGATGAATTCACTTAAAGCTCGGGAATTGATTAAGAACGCATGCGACTGTTGCTTTGGGGATGGAAGCAGTCACTGCTTGTGCAAATGCATTTTGCAGCGAAGGAGTGGATGATGGCGCCTTTGGTGGGGTTTTAGGGTTGATTGGGTGCTAAGATGGTGATGTGTGGTCACAATGGCATGGAATTTGGATCTGGATGGATTCGCGCATGTGGTTTACGTTGAAGTGTAGTAAGTACATTCAGGGAATCTAACTCAGGAGAGCTGAATTGGGACCATTTGCAAGACTTGAGGAAATAATCTCAAGAACTATGACACTCACATGAGCGAAGTGAAGTAAGATGAGGGATTTTCTCCTTGTTCTTTCGCTGTCCCTCCAATCCGGTGGGGATCTGGGCTTCAGACAATAAGACGTCTTTCACGGTCTTTAGCCAGCTGCCTCAAATTTAGCACACCCAGGGGGTTGAGGTCCATCTCCACTTTTGTGGGCCATCGGCTTAATGGGCGTCCTCTAGTGCATTGTCAAAGACTCTTCAAAGGTCAAATACTCTTCGAAGGTCAAAGACTCTTCGGACTGGAGCTGTGTTATCCATGCGCTGACATGTCAGACCTTGAAGCCTAATGCCATGAGAATCAATACTTGCAACACAGGAGACATGACCATCCATGGAAACAACGTCCAATATGTCAATAGCTTCTGCTACCTAGGTAGTATACACGTGTAACAACAGATGGCGGAAGCTGATCTTGATAACAGACTTCGAAAAGCATGCCAACAGCGAACTATATGGAGGAGTTCCCAGATTTCCAGAAACACGAAGCTCCGAATATTCAACTCCGTGCCGAGACCTTGTTGATTTCGAACAACATCATACGGAGATTACAGGCATTCATCAACAGATGTCGCGGTACCATCTGTCGGTTATTCTGGCCAAACGCCATCAGGAACGTGGATCTGTTTGAAATGACAAGAGAGGAACCGTTTGTGATACAGATCAAGAGACGGAAATGGAAATGGATTGAATTTACCTTCAGAAAAAAGCTGACAGCATTACCAGAGTGGAAACCTTAAGGCAAAAGTGCCAGAAGCCGCCCAAGACCACCTGGAGACGATCGGTTCTCCTGGAGCTAGGAAAATGCAACCTCACTTGGAATAGTGTAAAGACCGAGTGAGATGGCGATCCCGAGTCGAAGCGCTTTGCTCCCAAGAGGGGAAAAAAGCATAAGCATACACCACTGTAGCCACAATACGAGGTCCGCCACAAGGTGGAGTTCTTTCACCTCTTCCATTGCTTCTGACTGTGACTGCTAACCTTAGCAAAAATTATGACGCACATAATCCTTCGGCGAACTAATAGGAGGACAAAATCGTGGCTTAATTCTTACCGCACGAGGTCCATGGCAGGTCCAAAGCAGAACCAACGACTTGTGTTTCACTTGCTAGAACTAGATAATATTAAAAACTCAATTCTGCGGCGCACGCTCACTTCTGGTGTCTGGTCTCTAGGTCACGACTACTGCGACTCACTCTGGAGCCACTCGAAGATCTGACGACAGTCGACAAGAATGCTTGGATTCACTCTAGAATGTTCGCACTTCGACATACATCACGTGCCAATTGAGTTCATGTTTTATGGGAAAATCCCTTCAAATGCCTCTTCCTCGTCTTTGCATCTGACCCTCCGGTTGCTATGCCTGCCCACATTGAGCTGGCACATGATACCTTTAAAAAAAATTCCGCCAAGTCGCACGGCGACTGGTCCAAAATGAGAAATACATTGCTCACCGATCGCATGTGTCAATCAGTCTATAGCCCGTCGCGAGCTGTCTGGCGGTTAGCGCCGTCTTTCTGGAACCACATGTCTGTCATCATCTGGTTCAGCTAAGTACGCTCTTAGACCACTACTCTTGTGCAAAACTTTCCCCGTGGCCGAGTTACACAGACCAATTGATGCGAACGACGACGAACCCATGGTCTTCACTAGTAGGACTTGCAGATGCGGCAGCAACACTCACACTCTACGCATGCGATTAGGGAGCCTGAAATTAGGAAGGATTTTTTGGTCACTTTATCTAAAATTGCTTCTACAGCAAGACGACCATAACGATCGATTGTGTGATTGTCGAAGTGTGCGAACAGGATTTTTCACGGATCACGAATTTTGACAACCAAGCATTGTACGAGTGAAAATGTCTGTCAAGGTCAAAGTCTCTCCGGGAAATGGCAATGCTAACCGGGCCTATTTGACTTTCAAACAAGTCAGGAATGCACGCGTGTGTAAAGGGTCAGTGAAAAGCCAAGCAAAAATAAAGCCAACTTGATAACAGCTTGAGTAAATTTAACAAGCTTGGCCTCTAGAAGACTCCTTTCTCGTCCGACATGTGATATGATGGAGAAAAAAGGGAAACACTCTCAAGGACTACGAACCGAATTCGTTGAGCCACCCTCCAGCCCTGGTTGTGCCACCATTTTGAAGTCGGCCATGACAAATAGAAGATCTTAAAATGAACACATCATTTTTAAGCTTCTCCAGTCGACGTTGGCCTTGTTGAGTTGATGCCGACAGGATTGCGGCCATCACGGGGAGCACGAAATGACCAATTGTTCGAAGTGCAACCTCAGTGAATCCACTTGATCCGCCGCCCACTCGTCAGTCACTCTCAATCATACATATGCACAGCCCGGCCCTGGCTCCGGCCTCTGTCCCTTCACCGCTTCAAACCTAATCAATAAAAAGTGGTTTTCCCCAGGAAAATTCCCATCCGAAGGATGAACGAAAATTCCACGTGAAAACCAAACAGCAGCGCCAACGGGAGGAGAGCGAGAGGAAATCACTTAGCCTCACATCCATTCATCTCCGTCATCTAATGGTTGACATTAAAACCGAAGTAGAAACTTCAAATATTGAATCATTGGCGATGTATAAGTGCATACACACGACCAGGACGATCTGGCGCTGGATGAGAGTGGATGGCAAATGGCCACCATCGGAAGAGCCAGAGGGAAGCGCTGGCGACCAAAACCCCCGACCGAGCCCCAGCTTAACTCCGGCCACTCCGGAGGGCAGACATCAAAAACGAAGTTTATCCCGAGACTCTTTCCCTGGTCGTTTTTTGTGTCTCTCCGCTTACCCCTGTCACATCTCTTCACCTGGCGGGGAGCTGGGTGAATCAGTCAGTTAGATGGAGGAGTTCGGCACAAGCCCCAGCCCGTCCTAAGCTCGGCTAAAAATTCACGTTCATTAGTATAAATTGACGAGTTGGAGGGATATGTGAAAAAGCTTTTATGCATTAGTGTAATTGGACATTAGTTGAAATGAAAAATCACTCGTTGCGAGTGTGTTCGTCTATGGATGTGTGGACGGGTGGGTGGGTGGGTGTGTAGGACGGCGGTCTGGAGTAATCCGTCGTCAGAGTCAGAGTCATCCGTCGTCATCGGTGGCGTGGTAATACACGTTGTGTCCGTGTACTCAGCGTGCGCTCCGCATTCATACCGGGGCGGATTGACATAATGGTGGGCAACTTTATGGAGACTTCCAGGCCCCATCCAAGAGCATCCACACTTGCATGTGCGGGCTATTAGCAAGCATAGTTTGGATTGATGTTGGAGCAGTAAAATTTACAAACAACAGCAACGGAAAGGGATAAAAAACACAGAAAGGAGCAGGACGAGGCTGAGGATGAAAGGAAGCAGCAGAGAACACTAGTGCAGCGCGTACAAAGATGGAAGGAAGTCCCCCCATCGCTTAGACGAGTGGAAGAGTTAACAACTTTTCATATGAAGCTGAGTGCAATCTGAGGTTAGGTAATTAAACATTTCGTTCATTTCAGCTGCCATGTTGATCCTGCTAATGCTGTGATGGCGTTGCATTGCAGCTGCTGTTGCTGCTGCTTCTGCTTCTGCTGCCACCATCTCGTCGTCGCTGTTGATGAGCTGCTGCTACTGGTGGTGGTGACGGTTGCGAGCACAGACGATGATGATGCCACTGATGGGAAGGACGATAGAGCGATGGTGGCACTAATGATGATGCAGGAGTCGAGTTTCTAATTTTGCGAACGGTGGCATCGGCGTCGGTGTCGGCGGCGTTGGCATTGGCGGCACCTACGATATTGAGGAGAAAAAGAATAAATACAGCACGGCACCGCTCAGAGTATTCGCATGTAATCAGCAACACCCCGACTAAGTGGGGGTGTGTGCCAAGCCACCGACCGGATGCGCGATGACTAGGATACGTCTCGTTGAAGTGTTTCATTCGGTTATTGAGTGACGGATTATTAACTGCTGCTGCACATACCCAAGCACAGATGCAGACACCGACGTTGTCGTCACGGGTCCACCGTGTGTCATGTGTGTCTGTGTGCGGGAGATAATGAATTGATGATTTGGCTTGTGATGATGAAGGATGTGCTGCAGATGCAACATGCAGATGAATTGAATGGGATTCAATTATATTCTGGTCAGCGGTGGTCATCGGCTAATGGAAGAGGCTGTTGGGTACACTCATGACAGGATGGCTTGATGTTCTGTTGCTAATTGTTTGCTTAATCAGTTTGAAGGGACTGACTGGTGTGGATGATGTACTTCGATGGGGCACTTGGATGGATACTCTTGATTACTGCGGATGCACAATCGAAGGCCGGGTTGTTTATCATCCAACGTGAATGAAAAGCGCACTGCGCTGCATGCAAAAGGGTATGCACTCAATGTCAATGAACTATGCAGGGGACAAGGGGAATGAGGTACGTTATTACTTTTGCGGCTGAGTGAGCATGAGAATAGAGGGTTGCCTTCCACCCGATTGATGGGCTTTCGCGGCTAATGGAAGGCATGGGGATTAAGTCAAAATGCATTTCAACATGTTGCCAATCAATTTGAAGGATGGGCACGATGGATGAAATTTGGATGCGATGTGGGGTTATACATAACGAAGTAGCTGGCAATGGAACATGTGACACTGAGTCGGGTTTCAATAAAAATAAACCAAATTTGCACTTCCCGGCCTTTCTTTTACTTAATCCGGATGACGTTTGAAGTTGGAAGAGGGCAACTTACTCAGAAATGTGGCTGAATCACAACGAGTGGAATTAACTGAAAAAATACACTGCGAGGCAGGTTATTTCTTTAATCCGGATGATGGGGGAAAATTCTATTTCTTCAATTTATACAAACTCCTGGCAAAAATATTTGGTGAATTTGAGCAAATTCTTGGACTGTAATGGAGGCAAAGTGCTCACCATCGCACAATTTTTCCGGATCACCACCGGATTTCATTTAAACCGGATGGTATATGAAACGTCGGACTCAGCTAATGAAAGGCGGTATAATCCTAAGCACATTTTTGCAACTAGCCCATGAGTTTTTTCTTTAGTCCGGATAAAAATTATATTTCTTCAGTTCATACAAGCTCTTGATAAAAAGATGATGATGGAGTCAAAGAACTCTTCATCGGAGAAATTTAATTTAATCCGGATGGTATATGAAACGTCGGACTTGGCTAATGACACAACATTGCAAGAAAATTGTCAATTTATACGAGCACTTCATGGCATCATCACACCTCATACCTGAAACTGAACAAAATTGTAGACTACCCGTGAGGCAAGTTTCGCCAACATAAACAAATTCCCCTCACGGCGTATAATTTGCGGAGTACTGAGTGGCGATTTGGCACCACTCCCAAGGAATTTATTTAGTCCGGATGAGCAGAAAAATTGCTTTCCTCTTCTAAACTGTTAGGATACAGATTTAATATGGCTGTAGCGAATATTTTGTTTAATCCGGAAGGGATATAAAATGTGCAATATTCCAAAAATACGGTGGCAACATTATGATTGAATTCCACGAAAAACTAAGGCCGAACTCGTCTGTCCGGATGATAGGCCAAAAGTTAGACTAGCCAACTTATACGATGATTTGGTCTATGTATGTTCTATGGCTTGGGCTCATAAAAATATTAGAATGCTTAGAACCAAAAGGATCTGCGAGGGTAGGTAGGTAGGTAAGAAGAGTGCCCATACAGCCGTACGGCTGTAGCTCACTTAGACTAACATGTTGAGTTCATGGAGCACTTGAATTCGTGTTGCAGTTACTACCATGAGACCTTTTGTTCCGAAAATCAACCGGATTCCTTTAGAAACTTCTGTGGGAGGAGATTTAATTTACTCCGGATGATGTATTTACACATGCATATGCCCTTTATAATCCGCCAACTTAAGCGAAAAAGAAAATCCCACTGATGACACATTTTCTCAAGTTAGTTCACATGTTCTCAAGCAGTCCGGACGATTGGTCAAGGTTCTATCATTCCACCTTGTGCGGCTGAAGTTGAAGAAATTGGTTATAGAATGTTTGATAGAATGTCTGCTTTCTTTTAATAGCGAACAGAGCACGACTGCAGAACAAGTTGCCTTAATCCGGATGGTAAGCAAAAGTTAATGATGATGTAGTAGCAACATCGCGACAACCTCAAAACTGAAACTTCGAGACTATAGTGAAGTTTAAAATTATGCTTGTCGAGTTGTTTAGTCCGGATGATGATGACGAAGAGACCACCTCTCTCGCATATTCTAGATCAGGGATGAAAAATGCTGGAGTTATACAAATCGAAATGAAGGCAAAAACAGTGGGGATGACTTTTTCTTTAATCCGGATATTGTATATGCGAAATTCTTGTTTTTTATTTAGGCATAAATTGTATGCATTTTATAGAAGAGTCAATTCTGAACCACTTTTGTTCTACTTTTCCTATAACTCAACTCTTTATATGACATGTAATCTCGTGTCCAATTGGGCATGGGCTGGTCCTAACTCACAGCAAGCTTTCTGTTCAAATAGTGCGTGTCCAAATTGGACATGTGAGCATATGTTAGAAACATCAGAAATTAAACTCCCCGGAACACTAAAGGGCTATAATGGTCACGAGTCCACTAGAAGATATGTTTGCTTAAATAATCCGGATTTTAAGGAAAAACTCTTCCGCTCGAACTTCTAAGAGCTCATTAGCTGTGGCTGAACGCCTCTAAAACGCTGAAATGCTATTGAGGCCATTTATTGATGTGTAAAGCAAGTTAATTCATTTCATCCGGATTTTATATGAACACGATGGCAACATTGCTATCTTATTGCCTGTCTGACTTCTTTCAGAAAGTTCGGAATAATGTCTAACAATTTCCCGTAACTGCCAGTGAATACAACAGATATCATCAAACAAACGATTTCCAAGACTCTTGTGACAAAGTCAAACTGTTGCTTCGATGGACGAACTTGTCCAATGTCAATATCTGCTGCGTAGCCCGTCCCGGCCAGCTCATCCCGAACCTTTGAGATGCCGATTGATTAAACCCTCACACGACAATCACACTTTAGTTTCCCATGAGAGACAAATCTGGTTACATCTCAAAGGCGGCATGAGGATGCACTCGATTCGTTTTCTCCGAAATCCTTGGACTTAATTTGGTGCAGCTATTTACCCAGCGGGTCCTTCTAATTTTGCAATTTGCTCACAGCCCAAACGGGGTCTCTGGACTGCATTTCCGATCCAATTTGCGTCTCAAAGGCCACACCTCCCAGGGCACTACGCCACGCACACACCCAGTCACGGTAAAGGACATTCAGATGCCCTTTGTGATATTTTCTTAATTTTCTCATTCAAATTCGAATTCGTAACGTAAACAGTGTAACAATGTCGCCTGTCGCATGCGGTTTTATGCCAAAGAAGCCCCCACCCCCCCCCCCCCCCCCCCGGCCGTGCTGATGTATCCTACGAAGCCTTCGAAGCATGTTAAGCAAATGAAAAGGACTAAATTAGAAGTAAATTTCCGCATGTTAAATCAAAAAGAGGATTTTGATTTAACATGTTGTTTGAATGTTCTTCCTCACTGTTCACCGTTCGTTTGCATTGTCCTGTCACTGAACAACTGGCGTCGGACTTGGGGGCACATACACACCGAAGAAGCAGTGCAGACAGTGAGGGTCAGTTTTTGTGAGGTGCAACCAACCGAACACTGGTTAAGCAAAACTTTGGACTAAGGACAATGCCGTTTGATGATGACTGAATGTTTGCACTATGCCCCCTCGTCAAGGGATGTGGTCACAACTGAACGTTTCGGAAGTGTGTGTCCATAGTCAAGGCTCTGCTAGAGTCCCAAAATACAAAACAATTGTTGATTGTTTTGACAGACAAACCCTCACAGGTACCCCCGGAAACGAGTGCGTATCACAGATTGCCAACCGGAACCAGGTCTTTAACCTCTTCCAGAAGTGATAACTTCGATGAGGCTCATTGTTCATGAACTTCTACATTATGTGGCTAGTGTGTTAAGATAACGACGGCCTTCTGTCGGCAAATAAGATACGCCCGCCGCTTCAAGGACGAAGAGGGGATATTGAAGTCGGTTGATTCACAAAAAGTTGGTAAAACCAAACTTCTCTTCGTTAATCGGTGACAACGATTTTCTTCTTTTAATTCGGATGATGGTGGAGCTCCATTCATTTACCTTATATTACTTATACAGAAATATGGCAAGGACATCACATCATTGAACTTCAACTGTCAATGACGATCAACAATGGGCTGCCAAGCAAGTTTTTTTTTAATCCGGAGGATTGATAAATTGACTGTTTAAAGCTTTCGGCCTCTGAAAAAAAAAACACCTTTGATTAGCCCATCTTAAAAGAGGGCGTAACGTCGTCCATGACGTCGAGTGATAAGGAATATTTCTTGACGTTAGCTCTGTCTCTTGATAAGGGCCTTCTAGAAAACGCTCAAAACAGCAGCATAGCATGAGTTCTCCACTTCATTGAGACCAGAGAGAGTGGAGGGACTTGGAAGTATGCCAAACCCATCTACAGCGTAGTATCCTGATCCTGGACTGGCGGCCGAACAGTAGAGGAACTCATCAACTGCGACTCTAGAAAACAAGCTCGATGAAGCTCTTCTAAACGTGAACTTTGATGTGCTTACATGCGGTTTTTCATGGTTTATGTCAGTGCCTCTGCTAATTCTAAGTCGAGTTCGAGGACTTTATTGGGTGGCCTGCAGTTACAAGCTATGCTACATTTTTAGAGACCCCCTCTAGTTCTCTTCTCATGCTCAAAAGGTGTTTAGTTTAACTGTGACTTGTATCAGCAGCAACATTGCTTAATGAGTGGTCCAACATGATGATGGTCAAAGCGTGTGTTAATGACAAGTGGTACAGAGAGATGCTTATTAAATTTTTGACTTGAAAGACAACTGTCAACCGCGAGATACAGCCTGATTTGCTGTATGGTTATTTGAGGTAATTTTCGTTCCTTCCGAGTTGGGAAACAAAGTGTGTGGGGCAAATCGTTGTGGGAGCCAGTTTCTGACCCTCTAAACTCACTCTGTTTAGTTTAACGACGGCTTATAGCCGTCCTTCTCTCCTGTCGGGTCTAGCTGTCGTCGCTTGATGTTTCGTGCCGGTGACTGGGACCTGGAACGTTTCCGACGATCCCTACCATCGCGTGCCATGTGTCCGATTGTAGTCAAAGCAACGACCCTTGAACGTGTCTCGAGTAGATTCCGGCTCCAGATCTACTCTGCGGGTTCTAGAATAAGACACATACGCTAATTCCACTGCTTCGTAGGACAGAGCAGAAGCAATCATTTCCTGGAAGGCTTTTTTTCGTTTTTTTAATTAAATAAATAAATAAAAAACTACCCAACTTATCCGCACTTCATACATTCTGTGACATTGTCAATCCAAATCAAATCAAGTTGGTTGCGGATTCCTGGGAAGAAGGACGAGTTGGTGCATCAGAAAGTTTGATTAACAAAAGTAATAGACTTGAATTTTTAGAAAACTGTTGAAGTTCTAGGCAAAATGTAGTGCCATGAAGAAAAATCCGGATCCGGACATAGCCAAAAACTTCACCAAGAAGATTCCGAAAACTCTCTTCAACTTCAGTTATTTGTTCTCGCATTTGTAAGCCTTCATCATTCATATATGCTTGCGTCATACAGTGCAGAGCTAGAATTAATAATCTGTATACCTATGTGGCCTTCTTTAGAGAATAAGGGTGTAGACAGGATGTCTAGATTTTTCCAAACGCCGATAGTTCGTTATACGATGTTACGACCTTTGCTAGGGCTTCTATTAAACCTACTTTTTGGAGTACCTACACCAGCTTTTCTCAATAGTGCGGTAGGCCATGTCAGCACAGGATATCCAAATGGTGTGATATGGGCCGATAGGGAGGTTTTGCGGACCTATAGTGTGGTTCATCCGTCGGATTCCATAATAGGGTTGAACTTCGGATGCGGATCGGTTGAAGTCCCTCCGTGAAGACGAACAACAGCTAATTGTCATGCGTGCTATTTCATTTAATCCGGATGATTAACGAGAACTCATGTCCCTTCGAATTTAATAAGTAACAGCGAACTCCACCCGAAGACGGTGAAGAGAATCCAATTTTTCGGAAAGACATTCATCCCGGATGAAGGATTTCCATTTAACCAGCTTATATGTCATGGTTGCAAAATAATCACAGAGGCTTTGCAGAATGATCAACCAACAAGCAGTTTGTTTCACTTAATCCGGATGTAGCAAGATGGTGGGAACATAAGTGCTGCTCAGTGGAATGCTTAAGTGGCGACAAAAACTGCTAGCTAAACTCTCGTAAATGCTTTTTCATTTAATCCGGATGGTTGGGGAGTATTCCCTTTTGCCAAAACTTGCTGGAATATGTTAGTATCATGACGGCTGAACGGAGAATTGCGATTAAAACTAAGATTCAGCAGTCTATACATCAGCATTCTATACTTTCACTTAATCCGGATGGGCGATGAGAATTCCGTACAACAGACTGGAACCAGATCAATCTAAAAACTTGGCGTTCATACTAAACTCCTGCAAATGGATGAGCACAAGGATGAAGACCAGAGCCGTTATGTCAACCAAGTTGCTTCATTTAATCCGGATTTAGATGAAAAGTCATAGAAGCATTTAAGCCATCGAAAGCATTTTATTCCCTCTTGACCTCATTTGAGCTATTCCCCACCGGATTACGACTTCATTTACTTTGTCCACCTTTCTTTGCCTCCATCGCTTGCAGTGGCTTCATAGAGTCTCCAGTGTTCCTCATAGTCCCGGTCGTTGCGTCCCCCATCACATCTTCCTCCACGAAACCAATCTGCTCAGACGGATCGTGCGGCCAAAAAGTGGGCTTTCTAAGGAAATTTGGAGCCACCTCAGGATATGTATCGATGTAGTCCTCCCAGGTCATCTGGTTGAAAGGTAGAAGGTTCTCGATTCGTTCGATCTCCTTCCGATAACCCTCGATGCGGCAGTTTGACTGAATCACATAATCCTCCAGGTCGTTCTGCAAAGATTCGAGAACCCCTGAAATATGAACTAAAAGGACATTTTTCGACTTAGTACCCTAACTTGCTCCTTTAGCTTCTCAAGTTTCGGGGTGTAGTTGTCCACTGGATAGGGCACCGTGAGACTGGTGTACTTCCTCTCGAATTCTTCGACCAACGAAACAGCCTCGGAGCGAACGTTTCGCTTGTAGAAGTCCCAGTCTATGGGTGGCAGCTGACCGCGGGCACCGGATTCTTCAAGCTTTTGCAGGCGACTGCAAGTGAAAGGAAATGAGTCGCTTGGTATCGGTGGGTCACTGAACTGACGTGATGTACTCTCTTCGCTTTTGTAGGAATTGCTGGAGTTTCTTCAAAGCGGACTGCGGACATCGCTGCTTCAGTTCAAGCAGGGACACCATCTTTCCCGAGAACAACTTGCTGACAGGCATGTGAGGTAAGGTTTTAAAAATATGGTTTGTTTGAGGTAAAAATAAACTCGTTGTATATAGAAATGAAGACTGTGTGACGTTTGTCATAGACTTTACTTGGGTGTTGGAGAAAAAGCGAGCTGAGGACTGAGTGCAAGTGAGAGGGGGATTTTTTTGGGTAAGTAGGACATTTAGCTCGTGGTCGATGGTGGATGACGAATGGACATATGAAGGTTCGATTTGAGGCAAGGTGAGTCCTGAGAAAGCGCGAGTGTATAAAGCGAACTTAATTAGTGATGAACACGTCTCCAAAGCCACCTCTGTTGTAAAGGAGGTTTTTCCTTCTCCCCCATTTCCAAGATGATTCTGCAAACATTAGAGCAGATGATTCTGGGTCTCTTGACATAATACAATATTGTCGGAGCTATAGCCCGCTTCAATGAACATCTAGGGACGAGATGGCTTAGGAATGCAGTTAGACCCAGCGGCCCATTGTTTTAGCACTCGTTCCGTCTAACGAATGAAACCAAATATGGTCAGCACATACTTTTAGACGGTCACTCTGACTGCTCAGGTTAAGCAGAACTGCCCTCAGGACCCTCTAACCGGACCGGAACAAAATTAAGACAGCCGCCGCTCCGAAGTCATACTTTAATGCAAAGAAAAGGATAACAAAAGATAACGAAAGGTCCATTGCGGTTACGAAATTTAGTGTCCGTGTCAAGTCAAAATCAACCAAGACATTGGGTAGACAAGACAATCGGTGGTGCTTCGACAGCGGAGCTACTTCACACATGTGTTTTGATCAAAAATTGTTTTCCAATCTGTCAAAAAATTACATGGTATCTGTCAAAGAATCAAGGGCATGTAAAATTAGCCAACGACAACAGAATACAAATTGTGGGCATCAGTACGCTGACTAATTTTAATAAAATAGATGATGAATCTCGTTCCAGACCTAAAAGGAAATCTTATTTCGAGAAACAAAGCAACAACTTGCGGAGGTAAACGGCCATTTGAAAGCGAATTTGCAATTTGGAGCTACTGCTCTGAGTGCCAGGAAGGAAGAGGGACTTTATATTGTAAATTCGGAAGAAGGTGCAGTTTTTCAATGCAAGGAAAATAAGTCTAGAATCAACAACACCTCAATGGTTTAAATGTGCTGTCCTTCTTCACTTTTCCTCCTCTTCATAATTTCCCCACCCAATCCTGTCATTTTCTTGGTCTCTTCTTTTTCTTTTCTTCGTTTTTTAAATATTTACTTTCAAGTTGTTTAATTTCTACTCGTAAGTCTAAGATGAATATAAATTAGGCTGAGTTTGTAAAAACTTAGTACTACTGGGTCTATAACTTAATTCTTCAAAATTTGAACGTTCATTTAAGAAAAGCATGTACATTAGTAATATTCAAAGTATTGCCCTTCTGAAGCTATGACTTTTTCCCATCTTTCGGCAATTTGTGTATCCCATCCCAAATGAACTGCGACGGCTTGGCAGCCAAGAATGAATCAGGCCAATTTTTGATATTCTGCTCTGATGTGAACCGTATTTCTGTGAGGGTGTTTGCATCGACCGGAAGAAATGGTAGTCAGAAGAGGCAAGGTCTGGGCTATAAGGCGGGTGGGGCAAAACTTCTTAAAACAAAACTTAAGCGGTAATTTATTCCTGTTGCACTTGGTATAGCTAAACTATGGATTTCTACTACACGGTGACGGAAGTTGCTTTTCTTCTATCAAGTTTTCAAAACCTGTAGCCATATGTGGTCGCGTACAGGCGGCGTACAGCCCACGCCACATATCCTTCAAAAACCTCTTGGATACAAACGTCTCTAACTAAAATACCACTGGACCCATTTACATAAATACGTCCCAAGATATTTTGAAAAACACATTTTCATCGTCTGGATAAAAAATAAAAGCAATTTTTTAAAATTATTAATTTGTGAACTTAATTTAAGTTAATTTAAGAAATTCCTAGGGAGGCTTTAACAGAGCAATACTTTCTTGAGTTAGGGCGTTCCTTATTCATTTTCATTTCATTTATTATTTACTTAATAAAGGGTGGTTAAGTTTTAAGGGCCGATGTTGATTTTGAATAAAACACAAATTATTTAGGAAATTATTGTCATTTTTTTTATTATGATAATATTGGTATGGTTCAAATATGTAGGGAACAAAATATCCATCCGTTTGAATTTTCGATGACGCTGAAGCATAATTGAGGTTCTATGCCGTTGATGTGCCGAATCATCTCAACCTTTAGCTCTTGTATTGTTGCTGGCTTATCGACGTACACGTTTTCTTTCAAATAACCCCAAAGAAAAAAATCCAACGGTGGCAAATCACATGATCTTGGCGGCCAATTGACATCGCCACCACGTGCGATAACACGGCCATTGAATGTGTCGCGCAAAAGAGCCATTGTTTCGTTAGCTGTGTGGCAAGGGGCACCGTCCTGTTGAAACCACATATCGTCTACATTCATATCTTCCAATTCGGGCCATAAAAAGTCCATTCACAGTGACGGCTCGATGATGCCGCCAGTCCATAAACGGCACCAAACAGTCACTGTGGGTGCATTGGTTTTTCGACATTCACTCTTGGATTATCATTCGCCCAAATGCGGCAATTCTGCTTATTGACTAATCCACTGAGGTGAAAATGTGCCTCATCACTGAAGATGATTTTCTTCGAAAATTGATCATCCCCTTTTGCCATTTCTTGCCACCATTCTGACCATTGACGACGCTTGAAATGGTCAAGAGGCTTTAGTTCTTGAGTCAATTGCACCTTGTAAGCGTCTAAATGCATGTCTTTATGCATAATGTTCATCAACGCACGACGACGAGTTGAGGTGGACGGCTCCCCAGCCACACTTTCGCGAACAGCAGCAATATTTTCTGCAGAACGAGCTGTACGAGCATGCACTGGTGTTTTCACATCTCCTACAGACCCGGTTTGCTCAAATTTTTGCACGATTTTTCCGATTGTACTCACATTTGGACGATTAAATTGACCGAAAAAATCACAAGGTGCACGATATGCATTTTGATTTGAACGCCCATTTCCATAATAAGCCTGAATAACTTTAACGCGTTGCTCGATTGTGTATCTTTCCATGGTTCAAATTGAGTTAGTCTGAAAGTGAGAAATGTCAAATGAAATGCAGAAAAAAACTTGACGTTTAGGTGTGGTTCACATTCAACATTTAACCACCCTTTATTTCTGTACATTAAGAATACATTGTACTATCATTGTTTAAGTACAGGGCTTATAATATTATTGGGTCTATACATTAATTCGTGCGGTTTTTTTTCCAAAATTTTAACGTTTATTTAAGAAAAACGTGTACAATAGTATTATTCAAAGTATTGCCCATCTGAAGCTATGACTTTTTCCCATCTTTCTGGCAATTTGTGGATCCCATCCCAAAAGAACTTCTTGCTTGGCAGCCAAGAATGTCAATTTTTGATATTCTGTTCTGATGTAAACCGTATTTCAGTGAGGGCGTTCTGCTTCGACCGGAACAAATGGTAGTCAGAAGGGGCAAGGTCTGGGCTATAAAGCGGGTGGGGTAAAACTTCCCATCCACTGTTTCCAAATAGTTCTTAACCGGAATAGCAACGTGGGCCCGAGCGTTGTCATGATGGAAATTTATTGCCATATTCTGGGCGTTTTTCGACTACTGCTCTCTTCAAACGGATTAATTGTGTTCGGTAGCGTTGTCCATTGATGGTTTCCCCCGGTTTTAGCAGCTCATAATACAGCAAACCCTTCTGATCCCACCAAATACAGAACATTACCTTCGCGCCATGGTTATTCCAAGCCAAAATCGCGCAAACCACTTTTGGCACTTTCGCTCAGCGCATGTTCACCTTAAACTTCCACCAAAATACGATGACTTTCGGCAGCAGTTTTCTTCATATTAAAGTAATGAAGAAGACCTCCCCGCAGAAACATTTTTTCAGGCACAAAGTTCGACATATTTGAGTGAAAAAAAATTATTGCTGTTTACTCCTCAAATGGGAATGACATATGCTGAAGTGACGTACAATGATAGTAGCTTTCCAACGCATGTTCCAATGGAACAATACAAGTTACGCCATCTCTTAGCAAACCGCACGAATTAAGTTATAGACCCGTATGTACACCTACGAGTATATAATTAATAACATAACTCGTGCAGAATATCTATTGTGTAAGGCTCACGGTTCATCGAAGAATGAATCTGGAATAGTTGCGCACTTCCAAATCAGAGATCATGGAGGAAGAGATATTCCTCTTTCCAATCCATCGCAGTTGTGCTCTAAAATCACGCATAGTATTTTATTTTCACGCACACTTGTTAGAAGTATAAAGCAACGCAATGGTGTTAGGCGGGAGTAAACAGCTTCGCTTAGCTCACACGTATTCACAGACGCCTGTCTGTGAAAAGGTTATAAAAAACGCTGTTAGATGAATCTGAGGGGGAAGAAACGTAGAAGTGGCCCATCTCTTCTTCCATTATCTCTGTTCCAAATACTCCAGAAACCGGTCTCTTGGGTGAAATTCGCCAAGTTTTTGTCTACGAAAGGCAGAGTTCAGCGACGTTTTCGGTAGATGTCGCTTTTCGTTGACAATCGAATCGAAAAGCACGAAGAAGAAATTAGGAATCGTACGGATAGCCAACTTCTACCTCTCGTGGCCCATAAGCATTTTGACACCAATTTTTCGTATCTTTTTCTCAAACCAACATGAAGGGGGACTCATGGCTAGGGGTCAATCAGCTGTGAAGTTGGCCATCTCTATCATACTTCATTTCTGGTAGCGAAATTCACGCTTTCAATAATGGAAATTCACGTTTTCAAATGATACACATTGACTACCAAAATTCGGAAACGGCGACGGCAACTATAAGAGCAATTGCGGTCGTAATTCTCGTTGCAGTAGGCACCAGTTCATAGTCTAGTGAACAAAGTTGAGGCACAATTTTCGCCAATGGATGTTCCCGTGAGACAGGAGGTTGGCCGAAGTGCCGAGAGTATTGCTGCCGTTCAAATGCCCGTCACAAACGAGCCAAAACGGTCTGTTCTACGACTATTTTGATATGATGATGATGAATTAAGATATGAATTTAGTAATTTCTTTACGATTAGTGGCCAGAATATCGGTGCTCCTTAGAGCTTATTGGGTTGGTAGGTAGGTAGGTAGGTAGGTAACTTAGGCTAAAGTAGGTCCATTGTACTGCCATGTGGGCTTACACAAAGAAGGGGTTGGGGCGGCGTGATTACTACGACGGCCAGCCAGATTTGCCAGTGATATCCAGTAGCGATTTGCAGTTGATGTCGCTTCGGTAATCAAAGAAGTAGGAGCCTGGAATTTGTTTCCTAGCTCAGGCGAGTGCAGGGTAGCTGCCGAGAAGGTGTTGCACACATTCCTCCTCTTCTTCATCCAGACAGCTTCTGCAGAAATCATCAGAGAATAGACTTTTTGTACATGTAAACCCGGTGATTATTGTGCTGATTTTTGATCTTTTTAGGGAGATCATACTCTCAGATCTTGTAGGGTGGAGACTGGGCCAGATTCGCTTGGTGATTTGGCATGTGTTGCCTGTATTCCATCTGGCATTGACTTCTGGTTTACTTTGATTATTGAGTTGTGACTTCAAAGTACCTATGTCACAAAAAATTCCGTTATATGGCAGGGTGGTGGCGATTTTTGCAAGTTTGTCAGCTTCTTATAATGTTTCTGGCGAATTCAAAACTGTTCGGATGTCTCGGCAAGAGACGGCTTATTTTTGAGTTTATAGAGGACAATGTTAGGTATTTCATCGCTGCCCGTAAAGATGCAAATATAACGGACGGATATCAGGTTCCACCTCGCCAGGGCTTCGCTGATCGCCATTACTTCCGCTTGGATGAGGGTTTCCGCTGCAGTGTTTAACTAAATGAATGGATTTATTAAGGTTAAGGTGTTCAGAGAATACACCACTTCCTGCTCCGTCTTTCTTTTTGGAACCATCTGTGAAAGAGTGTATGCCGAATGGTACATTACCGCCATACCACAGGTCACTTCCGAGAGCAGGGTTTCGAAGTTTTTCTCTGAGAAGTACACGGGCGAGAGATGTAATCCAGGTTAATTGAGGCAAGTCCTTGTTCCATCAAGATTTTGGCATGACCGAATGTACAGTCCTGCATGCTTTTAGTCGAATTGCACAGTTGGTTGCTAATTGCTTACCAAGAATACCTGGGGGGAGGCTTAGTATGGTTTCATGTGCATCGGTGGGAATCGTTCTCAGGGCTCCACTTACGCAGATGCAGGCCTGCCTCGGTACCTTTCTTGGAATGTTGAGTCGACGTTGAGTATAAGTCATCATACTGCAACGAGGTGGGTCTGATTACAGCAGTGAAAGGCCATTTAAGACCAAATCTGTGATGCCAGATGGTTATTTTTGCTCATATACATATATGGCCGTATTTATTTTTTCATTTTCAGTCTAGTATAAGGCGAAGATATTTTGCCTAACTTGAGAGTTGTAAGCTGGTGTCGTTTAGAGTGGAACGGTCGATATGAGGTGTTTTATATTTCTTGGTGAAAAGGACGATCTCGGTTTCCTGTGCGTCTAAACTTAGACCATTTTCAGTCCCCCAGTTGTTGAGTAGATTAAGACCATGTTGCTTTAAGTCTTCCAATACTTGGGAGTGCTTTCCCGAGAAGGCAGGGGTATGGCAGAGAGGCAGGGGTATGGCAGAGAGGCAGGGGTATCACAGGGGCAGGGGAGAAGGCAGGAGTGTCACAGGGGTATGGAATTCCAAGCAGGGATAGTTACCAAAACTGATCAGTAGCCATGTAAGGTCTGAGTTTGACTTCCATGGCTACTATTGACTGACCTACAAGTCCGCCGTAAACTGGATTTCAATGTGAAATAGCCCAGAGTAGCCCATGGCTGATCACTCTGTTGGTCTCGTTTTCCCTCATGGCTACTATTGACTCACTTTCGCGTCTCCCTTGGCCCCTGGCCCAGGGTGCAACTGAGATTTCGAGCCGGGAGCCTTCATTGTTTCGTGCAGTTAACTGAATAATGTCAAATAAATAAGCAACAGCGGTGAACGCTAAATTGAAATGAATCAATCTCGTCCATTGTTTACCAAAAACCCACTCCCCCCCACCAAGCCATCTTTCTCCCGTCCAAAGTGGCTTCTTCATTGCGAACCTGTCTAATTAGAAAACACGATTAACGCCCATACACGCGCAAGCATGCAAAGCTTTGATGACATGTGTGGCGGGAGGTGGGAGGCGGGAGGTGGGCGATGACTTCGTAAAATGTCCAACCAATTACAAGCCCGAGGCGACTAATCATTGCAATCGACCCTAATTAAGTTTGCTCTTTGTTTAACAAAACAGCCAATTAATGGCATAATGGGAACCGCATAATCGAATTCATTATGTCAACTGAAACCTGTTATTTTTTTTTCTGTGTTTCATTTTATAAACCGTTAAACTCAACCGCAGACTACAGTAATAATGTATTGCTCATAAGCCGCGGGCTGTGGTGAGCTCTCTCATAGTGCAGGCAGTGTTTGATTTGGTCCTTGTACAGGATAATAATTATGATATTGAGATTCAATCTGTTGACCATTGGGGGATGGGCGTCTGCTGGCGGCGGCAAGCGCTGGCGAGGTGGCTAGGGAGTCACTTGTGTCATTCGGTCTGCGGCCGATCGGGTGCGTGCGACTATCAAATGAGTTGTAAATTAAAATTTCCGACAAGGTGTCGCACAAAAGATTTACCGAAAGAGGATTTTTCCATTTGTGATGCAATCTTTTTGTGCGTTTCAACTTTGAATGAGTGCAACAGGCAGAAGGGAAGCGTTCAATGAGGCCACTGTCCTCACAGTAGCCCTCACATGGCGCCCTCAAGAGCTGAACCAATCTGCAATTCGCGGAAATGTGCCCCTCCGTCAGTAGACTTCCTAACAATGGCTCTGCTCGTGGGCCATCACCATTGTTCCCAGAGTCTTGGCAGCGGTCATCCAATTAAGTTGCCACCGAATCCACATTGCCCGCCTTGAGATCAATCGTCAATCAACTCCAGGAGGCAATCCTTGTTTTGTTGTAATTAATTTGCGCCCACGCAGGCAGCCACCTTCACCATCGATTCCAGCAGATTTCTAATCCCAGCAAGAACGGCTTCCACCGCGAATATTTGCACACGGCCAACTGAATCAATTCGGTTAGAACGGGGTGAACGGGGTGAGTCTCTGGGTCTGTGTTTATGTGTGAGTGAGAGAGAAATGGTTTGTGTATCTTCAAAGGACATGTCCAGAAGCATCGCTGCGGTTGGCGCTTACACAGCCTACCTCAACCCAACACAACCCAACCCGGCATCAGCGGCAGAGTGGAGTGCGCCCGATTGGCAGCACATTGATTCCAGAACTCATAGGCGATTTGTATCTCAATTTTCTGATCCCGATTCGGCTTTTTCGAATTCTTCGTCGGATTTTTTTCTCCGCCTCACATCCTGATGCCGTCCCCGTCCAGCGAGAGCTGCGAGATACTCTTGAAATTGAAGGCCGTTGCCCAGTCCACGACCGCCAGAGCCGCCGCCGCCGCTACCGTTGCGGCTGTTGTCGTTTTTGCACACCTACGAGCCCGCATCGCAGGTGTAAATCAAACTAGCGTCATCGTGTAGCACCGGTCCTGGCCTTCCTTCAACTGGTAGTTAGTTGTTTCAGCAAATTGGATTTTAAATTAAAAATAAATGTTAGCCAGAGCCGCTACAAAGCAGTCAAAATTGCTTTCTTTGTTTCCAAGCTGACGGTCTCTGCCGAGTGGATCCAGGGAGCTGCTCTCCGTGGGCTGGGAATGGGCGGCGCGGCGGCGCGGTGGTGGGGCGATGGAAATAGTTTGATATGTCTGTTTGCAAATTGAATTTTCCTCCGAAATGGACATGTGTGTGGAGCGAGAGAGCTTAGAGTTTTCTCCGGCCCCCAGCACCAGTGGCAGCAGCAGGAGCATGTCGATGTGGATGTTGATGGGGTGGGCTGAAGGGGGATGAGGGGGATGAAGAATGGTGACTATGGGGATGAGGGTTGCAATTCCGCGATTGATTTTTCTTTCATTTACGACAACGATGGCCGAAGTGGAAAAGTCATGCGAACCACCAGAACGGATGACGACCAACAACCACCGACGACGACCGACGAGCGATGGGCGACGAACGAGACAGACGACGACGTCCAACGAAGGAGGAATGTCTGCCGACAAAGGGATGAAAGTTAAATTAAATTGAATGAAGGAGATTGACTTCGCCGATAAAAGCAATAAACTGGATTGTTGCTCGGGAGTTTTAAGATATTAAATTGGATGTGGCTGGGAGCTTCGTGTCCATTAGCTGTGCAATTAATTAGCGCACAGTCTGAAGGGAAATTAACTCGAAATTATTAAAACTTAACACGCTCCAATGGAATTGGGTAATTTAATCAAGATTTTCAATTTGCCTTCAAAAGTTTTATGACCCAAAGACCGAACAACGATGACGACGACGACGATTAGGAAAGGCGGGTGCAGAGAGAGGCGAGCTGCGGAAAGAATGCTCACAATGTGACCGATGTGTCATTTGTGCTTGCTCTGAGGTCGGGGGGATGGACTGTAATAAAATCTAACTACGTCTGTAGATTTGTGGGCCGGGCCTGTGAACACTCAGCGGATGGTCATAAAGATAATTGATAAGATGACTTATTTCCACAAGGGATCACTGTCCGTCCGAGCAGGGCTGCAGGATGTGACAGTGCAGAGGAAGGTTCACACTTTGATTTGATGAAGCTTTAGATAAGCTGGGCTGAGTAGTACAATTGAATTCTTGATGGCCACCTTTAAGAGGTAAATGAAGAGGCGATAGGTCCTCTTCATCCTCATCCTCATCCTCATCCTCATCCTCATCCTCATCCTCATCCTCATCCTCATCCTCATCCTCATCCTCATCCTCATCCTCATCCTCATCCTCATCCTCATCCTCATCCTCATCCTCATCCTCATCCTCATCCTCATCCTCATCCTCATCCTCATCCTCATCCTCATCCTCATCCTCATCCTCATCCTCATCCTCATCCTCATCCTCATCCTCATCCTCATCCTCATCCTCATCCTCATCCTCATCCTCATCCTCATCCTCATCCTCATCCTCATCCTCATCCTCATCCTCATCCTCATCCTCATCCTCATCCTCATCCTCATCCTCATCCTCATCCTCATCCTCATCCTCATCCTCATCCTCATCCTCATCCTCATCCTCATCCTCATCCTCATCCTCATCCTCATCCTCATCCTCATCCTCATCCTCATCCTCATCCTCATCCTCATCCTCATCCTCATCCTCATCCTCATCCTCATCCTCATCCTCATCCTCATCCTCATCCTCATCCTCATCCTCATCCTCATCCTCATCCTCATCCTCATCCTCATCCTCATCCTCATCCTCATCCTCATCCTCATCCTCATCCTCATCCTCATCCTCATCCTCATCCTCATCCTCATCCTCATCCTCATCCTCATCCTCATCCTCATCCTCATCCTCATCCTCATCCTCATCCTCATCCTCATCCTCATCCTCATCCTCATCCTCATCCTCATCCTCATCCTCATCCTCATCCTCATCCTCATCCTCATCCTCATCCTCATCCTCATCCTCATCCTCATCCTCATCCTCATCCTCATCCTCATCCTCATCCTCATCCTCATCCTCATCCTCATCCTCATCCTCATCCTCATCCTCATCCTCATCCTCATCCTCATCCTCATCCTCATCCTCATCCTCATCCTCATCCTCATCCTCATCCTCATCCTCATCCTCATCCTCATCCTCATCCTCATCCTCATCCTCATCCTCATCCTCATCCTCATCCTCATCCTCATCCTCATCCTCATCCTCATCCTCATCCTCATCCTCATCCTCATCCTCATCCTCATCCTCATCCTCATCCTCATCCTCATCCTCATCCTCATCCTCATCCTCATCCTCATCCTCATCCTCATCCTCATCCTCATCCTCATCCTCATCCTCATCCTCATCCTCATCCTCATCCTCATCCTCATCCTCATCCTCATCCTCATCCTCATCCTCATCCTCATCCTCATCCTCATCCTCATCCTCATCCTCATCCTCATCCTCATCCTCATCCTCATCCTCATCCTCATCCTCATCCTCATCCTCATCCTCATCCTCATCCTCATCCTCATCCTCATCCTCATCCTCATCCTCATCCTCATCCTCATCCTCATCCTCATCCTCATCCTCATCCTCATCCTCATCCTCATCCTCATCCTCATCCTCATCCTCATCCTCATCCTCATCCTCATCCTCATCCTCATCCTCATCCTCATCCTCATCCTCATCCTCATCCTCATCCTCATCCTCATCCTCATCCTCATCCTCATCCTCATCCTCATCCTCATCCTCATCCTCATCCTCATCCTCATCCTCATCCTCATCCTCATCCTCATCCTCATCCTCATCCTCATCCTCATCCTCATCCTCATCCTCATCCTCATCCTCATCCTCATCCTCATCCTCATCCTCATCCTCATCCTCATCCTCATCCTCATCCTCATCCTCATCCTCATCCTCATCCTCATCCTCATCCTCATCCTCATCCTCATCCTCATCCTCATCCTCATCCTCATCCTCATCCTCATCCTCATCCTCATCCTCATCCTCATCCTCATCCTCATCCTCATCCTCATCCTCATCCTCATCCTCATCCTCATCCGAGTCCGACTCCGACTCCGACTCCGACTCCGAGTCCGACTCCGACTCCGACTCCGAGTCCGAGTCTTGTAATAAATCGGACATGATGCAAGATCTATTCCATTCCATTATTGGTGGCAAATCGCGGACACAAAGTTCCTCCTTCCACTCTCATGTCATGTCGTTCAATCAAACTGAAAGTGGTTTCAATTAAAATTCAAAATAACGCCAACAACGTGAGAAAAAAAGGACAATGAAGGGGAAAACAAAATAAATAATAAATAAATAAGGACACTATGACATGATGTAATAAAACGATTAAATCCTCTTAAACTCAAAAAACAACGACTTAATGCAATGTTAACAAACTGAAAGGTGGGGTGGGGGCTGCGTCCCCCCCTGGCCGAGCTCCGCTCCCCACTGGCGTATATCCCCACACAAAGCTGGGAGAAAAAAAGCGAGAGGACAGCAAAAAGTGTCAACCCTGCTGCGGCACACCGCTCTCGCACGACACACACGGAGTTTTTGATCCTGCCATATGCAGCAATTGCCACAGTTGCGACCGTCGGACCAGCAGCGCGCAGTGCGGGTGTGCTGCAGTGAGCGCGCGGACGGAAATAAATCCTTCTTCCAATTAAACGCTTTGTGATAATTAATTATTAATTATATGAACTTTCATGCCGTAATTGAGTCCCTGCGGAGGATTTTAATCACTCGCTGCTGTTGGTTTTTTTTTTGTCAGCTTTTTGTTTTTTTGTGCCCACCTCCTTTGTGTCCGCATTCGTGTCGGTGTCCGCGTGTCATTCCCTGCGCTTGTCGTTGTCCTCTGTCCAACTTCATTTCACATCCATTATGATATCATTCCCAATCGGGTGGGAATCCTGTCGCGCTGCGCTGTTTTTTTTTTTTGTTTGTTGCTCCTCCCATTTATAGTGGTGATTTCGCACCCACTACTTTTGGCTCGGTCTCACCCACTCACCCCATCACCCGCACGCACTTGTAGCATGGGCGCTTTTAATTAGTTTACTAAATAACTTTGCAATATATGGCGAGCTAATTAAATTTTAAATGGCAATAGGTTCGGTAATAATAATTAACGGCGGATGTGATTAACATAAAACATGCAGGGCGCGGTGTGTGCGCGCGTGGGGTGCATTGGACGGCTAATTTTGATGTAATTAAATCCGGCGTTTATTTCACGCGCATGCAGTGGCCTCTTGTGTCACCGCTCTTGACGGTGTTCGATGTGGTGTTGGCGGCAAGCGGAGGACTCGGCCGCAGTTAAACAAATTTATGGTTTTAAATGAAAATTTAATCATTATGAAGTTTTCAATAGCCGTTTAAAAGGTTTCCCGACGGGGTGGGGGTGTGGGATGCAGTGACAATAAAGCAGAGATTTCGACACTTGGCGAGTGGGGTTAACGTCCGGTTCTGCGCTGAAGTGGTGTGCTTTAAAATGCAGCGGTGTCCCCATCTCACCATCAATAAGGCGGTTGCTAGAGTGATCGATGTGGTTGCCCCCTTTAAGACATCGCATCTTTTAGCCACGAAGTCGATACGGAAGCCGATGCCTGGTGATAGGTGTACGATATCCGATGTAGATCCCAGGAACTGCATTGTTAGTGTCGGCGTCCGTTTTCAAGAAATAATTCGTTCCGGACAGTACATTGCTTTTATTTAACAAGCAGAACAGAATGCGGAACGACTTGGGGCCCTTCTCTCTGTTGTTCTGTCGTGGGGTGCGTTCTGTCATTGTGGCGTCGTTCAGCTGACACTCCTTGGCACTTATTTGTCGAAGTTTTTTTTTCAACACTGCACTGTAGCACTCAGACTCAAAAAGTGGTATCTCGCCCACCAGGCACCAACCTGAATTTGCTGGAACTTCCTTCGTCTTGCGGAAGAAGATCAACTGGTGTCTCCGTCCTACATCATCAGCTCTCAGCTCATCAGCACCGAATAACTGCCAACTGATCAGAATGATTGGTGGATAGTGGCAGAGGAAGTGCTCTATAATGTCATCGTCTTCTTGATAGGTGACGCAGAGGGTTTCACCAAGTACATTTAGGTGTTTGGCGAACGTGTAGTGGCTGTTTAGTCATCCCCAGTCGTTTCTGTAAAAATACCACAAGAATTTCATCGAATTTCTCACAGACGTTTCCGAGCATGCTCTGGAGAGTCAATCCCACCACCGGTTGTTCTCTTGGGAGGTCCAACCATCGATGGCAGCACTAACATAAGACGCATGCAGTCCCAGCGCAGTTCAGGAGAGGTCTTCCTCTGATAATTGATTAGCAAGATTGTCAGCTACCCAGTCAAGTCTTTTCGAATGTCACAGCTTGGTTGTCGCTGCAGACTTGTCTCTTTCCACCTGTTATTCACAATACATTTTGTGGGCATGAGGAGCGGATAGGTGCTAGGCATTCGCGGAGCCGAAGTCGGAGAGAAACTATCCCGTCTCTCCTGTTCTTATTATGGTCGGTTTCGAAATTTTGTTTTTGTCTATGTCTTTGTACTAGTACTCCTTTCGACTTCTGCATTGGAGTGGATAGCAATGTGATTGACGATTCAGATAATTCTTCAAAATTATTTATACCTGGAGCCTTTGTATATATCACAACTTCACATTAACTTGTGTCCATAACTTAAGTTCTTTACTCGCTTCAATTCCAAAATTGCCTTCGCTTTGTTTGGGCATATTCTCTTCACATTAAACCGTCATTTTTACTAGAACAGAAGAATAGCTTGGAAGAAGAAATGTCCTAAATACGGTATTGGTGTTAGGTGGCCTTCAATTTATACAGTTGGTAGTGATATTCTGTAGAATGAATCAACGACATCGAAGAGTTAAATTACTCTACAAGATTAGAATTATCGTCTTCCGAAATGTTTTGCCGAATTTGCACGTAACGTAAAATACTTAGCTTAGCGGCCAATCATAGGCCCGTTGTGTTACCACGCGGATCCTTTTAATAAAGCGTAGGCGAAGGCTGATTCAAATGTTGCTCAGTTCAGTCAGATTGGCAAAGAAGTGGGCCCCAGAAGTCTGAGTCCACGGGATGAGAGAGCAAGGCAAGTGTTCATTGGTTTCTTCCTCGCCCTCGTTCATGCAGCTTCTTTTCCTAACCTTACTTTTTAGTAAGCAGAAATATTGTCGATTACGATGATTATTGTAAAGGGTAATATAGGAAAGTTAAAAAAAAAAAAAAACATAAAATTCAAAAAATGCATGAAATATTTATTTGAATCTATAGTACGGCCCATATAATTTAATGTTTGAATATTATTTCATGCAAATATTGACCTTGACAGCGCCTCAAATGGTCCATCCGCTTAGTCCAATTTTGGCATACTCTTTCCAACATTTCGGCCGGTATCTCACGAATAAATTCTTAAATGTTGTCTTCCAATGCGTCAATTCAAGCGGGCTTGTCTGTATAGACATGAGCTTTAACATAGTCAAACAAAAAATAGTCTAAAGGCGTTAAATCGCACGATCTAGGCGGCCAATTGACCGGTCCCGAACGTGAAATAAAATGTTCACCGAACTCGCCTCTCAATAAGTCCATTGTTGCGCGTGCTGTGTGGCATGTGGCACCGTCTTGTTGAAACCACATGTCATGCAAGTCAAGATTCACAGTTACGTTACGATTCGCATCATCTTTGCAGAAGTACGGTCCAATGATGCCACCAGCCCCTAAACCGCACCAAACTGTGACTTTTTCCGGATGCATTGGTAGCTCTTACAATGCTTCGGGCTGACATTCACTCCAAAATCGACAATTCTGCTTATTTACGTACCCATTGAGCCAAAAATGAGCTTCGTCTAAACTGACCATAAAATGGCGCGATGAACTTTCTTAACAGAGCACGCATTTTGATAAAAAAAAAATTCAATAATTTGCAAGCGTTGTTCGTTTGTAAGCCGATTCATGGTTAAATTATAGACCAAACTGAAGATGTTTGACAGTGAAACAAAACACGAAACGTGCGTCAGCTGTTTAAACCAGTGTTGCCAAAAAGATAATAGCGCCAAACACTGAATAAAACACAAAATATACAGGATTTTATTGCACGATGTAGCAGTTATGATACAGTCAGTTTTTTTTATAAATTAATAAAGACTGATTAACAATATCTTATTTTTCTAGTATCTGCAGTCATAAGTTACATAAGAAAATATTTTTTAGAAACAATAGAAAATCGCTCACCGTAGGGTTAAGTTAGATAAATAAAACCAAGTTTTTTACCAGTTTTCGTGACCAGACAAAACAAAACAATAAAAGATTGTCCGTTAAGACAAACAACAAAAATAAAATAGTTCAAGCCGGCACAGTTAAATTAGGATTAATCTAGCTTAGAGTACCCGTGCAGGGTCAGAAGGTCAGATGTTCCTACATCTTGTTAAGATATTTAAGTCCTTTTAGCGTGGTATAACAATGGGCCTTCTTTGGCCGAAGTGTGACTGCCTTCTGCAGCCAGCCACTATAACCTAGTCGTGTAAAGCATTTTTGTCTAAAAAGAAATAAAAATGGAAAAAAGCGAGACTAAAACAAAAATTGTTTATTTTTTTATTCAAAAAATTAAATTTTATCGATTGTATATCTTATTTGAGTTAAATGTACAATTTTTGGGCCATGAAACCCTCTTTGTACCACCTGCAAAATTTCATTAAAATCGATAAACTTATATTTTACAGATTTTTTTTCCGCGCTCCCATACAAAACCGACCACTGTGCGTCCAGCTCGTGGTCTAAAACCTGTTGGATTAAGCACATTCCTTGAGAATGCAGCTCCTTCGCCGAGTACCATTCTTAGGTCGGCTGCTCTTTTGCCGGAACGCATTGTTCATCACCCATCCTGCATTCAACCACAGCTCTAGAACGCACCTCTAACGCCGTAGCGTCGACTTTGCCGGGGAGTCGCTCTTGCGATCAGGACGTGCCAAAAATACCCCTTCATTCGTCTGGAGACACAGTAAGACTCCAAATGCTGGGCTAGGCCAGCACGCAAGTGTTCTCATGTTCCCTGTAAACAAACACGCCAGGCTGGCTTGTCGCTTTCGGCCATTCCTACCCTCGCATAGAATCCCACACGCACATACACACACACAGCCATGCACACGTATCCAACATACCAAAAGCAGGATGTTTAATTTGTGTTGGGAAACATTTTCAGATCCCCGAATTAATTATCTCTCCTCCATTTACATGGAAACTTTTATTTGCTCAAAAGATAAAGCAAATTAATTAGAGAGCCAATTAAAATTTTAACTAAATAACAAGCGAATGGAGCGAACAGCGAACAGCGAACGGCGCACAGCCACCGGCAGCGGCAGTGGCCTCGTCTCCATCTCTGTCTCAGTCGCGGCGGCTATGGCGCTGGCTAACGTTGACTACAACAATAAAAACCATCGTAGTCAGTATGTATGCGTGGGGGAGGAAAGGGTGGCAGGTGATGGAGGAATGCCCCCAACAAGGACTGCCGCCCATCCGCATCCGGATTTTTGGGCATAGAAAGGAGAAGTCTCACTTGTTTGGCCTCGTCGGCAGCGGGTGTGCAATAGATCACACTCGCCCGGGAAGCCGACGTGGGAGGAGCAGTGGTGATTCGAGCTCCCGCTGAAAACTAACCCCAAAGGGGTGGTGGCACGAACACCCCCGCCGTATTTCAGGTTTCTTTTGCTCGCTGCTCTGCGTTGTTTCGCATTTAGTGCTTAACCGGAGGTTGCTCGCCGGCAACCGGTTGGGTTTTAACTTGAACCAGTCGAAAAGAAAATGAGCGAGGGACGGCAGCATAAATTGCTTACAATGAAATGAAAACCGTATTGTAATTCGCGGGCGGTCGGCTGGCGGAGGGGGTGGTGCTCCCCTTTCGCCCGGCAACGTTGAGCAGTTCTGGTGTGAAAGGAAGGATTTCCTGTGGATGAATCGGTTTCACCGATTATCACTTCGCCGAGCCAAGACTCTTGTCGATGTAAGCGAGAGTCAGTGGAGTGGTGCAATCTAATTAGCCGTGTGACGGGGATGATTGTAATTGCTGAGGCAGCGCTGTGGCGGTGGCTGGTTGGGAAGTGGACCCATTGCATGGATAGACAACAACTTTGCGCAATCGCTGAGGCTGAGAGACAACACAAGTGTTTATTATTTGTTTGATGGAACTCACTGAAAGACTTGCGAACTGAATAAACTGCTGGAAGATATTGTCTATTATTTGAGTTCAGTTTTGGGGCCAAAGTTGGAGAATTGTTGCAAGTATCCAATGTCTCCTTTGGATACTACTGTCTTCTTGAGCCACGTCAGTGCCTGGAAGACGCTGCAGTGATCAGAGAGCTTCGAGAGATAGTAATACGAAGGTCTTGGGAATAGACACCTGCACCTTCTCCCTCGTCTGTCTGTGAAGATGCACAGGGGATCAGCCAGCGTCTGGTTATCAAATATCCAATCCGATCCGGAGGGAATGCTGGTAGAGAATTCCTTCTCGAAGACAACTTGGGGTAGTTGGCGGTCGGGCTCGTTGGGGAGAGGGTTAAATTCGTTTAGAATGGTTGAGTGGCCGAATGTGAGTTCGGAGTACTTTTGAGTCTCAGGGCTGTGCTGGCTGCTGCCTGTCTGCCGAAAATATCCACTGGTGGATGGTGGAGGATTGTGTAGCATCCGACGGAGTGCTATTCAGTGCCACGGTGATCCGCATGCACGTCAGTGTCTGCAACCGATTAAGTATCGTGCAGTTGGGAGCTGTGTTTAGTGCTGTCCACCAAACTGGAACCCCGTACAGAAGTGTAGGCTTAACAGTTGCAATCCCCATTTGCATCCTATGGCTTTTTAATAACTTTCCTGGATATTGAGAACCCTCACATAAAGAGGACCGTGATCCGACTGAAAAAATGTCGTACTTGAAACGACACTATCCTAGGCAGGTGTAGATCTGTACTCATCGCTTTCAAGCCCCTCTTGGAGAAGGATTTCTTAACTAACATCCATCCCCAGATTATACCGCCAGTCTGAACAGCAGACGTTGGATGGCCTTACTAGAATTCTTGCAGATGGATGAAGGTGTGTTTGCTAAGGACCTAAACATCCCAACATCAAGTTACCGAATCACTGTAGTGTCATTTAAGTGGAAATTGCAGCAGTTAAGGGAGCTCTGGCCTGGCTGAAAACAATGTAAAATCAAGTTCAGATATCGCCATCTGTTCTGACAGCCCGGCAGCGATCAAGTCTCTGATTCAGGCACCTTCAAGTCGAAGTGCAGTGCGAGACTCGAAACAAAGCCCTTGAGAAAACCTTTTACAGCGAAGCTTCTCTTTACGGACACCCCTCTATAAGGGACACAGCACGGACGTGCATTTAAGCAAATTTTAAGCACTTGCACTCCTAAAACCCGACACAGAAAGCCCGAAACGAACACGATTAACACAGACTAATATTGTATGGATGCATGCCTTGCTCTAAATTCCGTCTAAGGTTATTGTAGGAACACCCAGCGGTTGTAGGGAAGAACACACTCTGTTTACACAAGTGTTTCTACATTTGCCAAAAAAAAAACCAGTTTATTCAAAAACTGTGCCCTGTTATTCAGTACACGCAAATGTTATACCACTCCGCCATCTCATCCAGCTTAGAGAAATCAGTGGGCCGCCTGGCTACCCACAAACATTGCAATGTTTCCCCAAAGCCATCCGTTTGAGGATTTTTCTATCGCTCCCGGGGTACCAGTAGTAGTTGTTCGGAATTTAATTTTAAATTTGAAGGAAGTCTACGGCCCCGAAATTCTTGCCCCTGATATTCCTGCAAGTCTTTTGAGTGGCTTTGCCTCGGCCACAGATCCCTGTACTGGTTTCAGAAAGTTCCCAATAAGTAACCACCTCTGCCACACATCGGTTCCTACCCCCCCTCCCACAGCTCACATGCACAACAGTAATTAAGATCCTTCAAACTCAGATCTCGGCTTCACCCAAATTTTATACACTCCATTACGGCCGAGATGAAAGACAGATACCGCTGTAGACCGAGACATGTAGGCTTAAATAGAGAGAAAATCGACCGCTACACAACGGCCCATCGTAAGCCATGTGTTCCACTGCAGATTACTTAAAGCAAACAAAAGCCTATCCCACCCACCCCCTCCCCCATCGATCATGTGTGTTGTGCATGCACCTGCAGCATAAATCTTCCAGAAAATTTTACAATCAAATTTTGAAAGGAAATGGCCCATAAAGCTTTGTTCATTTATTGTTTGTGACAGCTCTTATATTGACGTAGTTAACTTAAAAGCACCCTTGGGGTGTTTTACCAAAAATTACGTGCATAATTCCATGACACACATGAAGGCCTCCACACACGCATACACATCCGAACGCCAGGTCTGGCTGACACGCAAATAGCCCCTGCGTGCATCGTATAGGGCCACATACCGAGGACACAAGGGCTCCCTGGATGGACAGGATTATTCAGGAATTATGAAACTTTCAAATTGTTCACTTTGCGTGTGAGTGTGTCAGAGGCTGAAAACACATCAACAACAGCCACTAAACATAGGCTTGGCACCCAATTATTATTTCAAGCCAACAAAAACACCGTAAGGACACCGGGTGGTAAAGAGCGGCATCAAACCTTCAGCTTCAATATTCAGCCACCCCACAATCCTCGCCGCACCGCAGAGCGCCATCACACCGCACCGCACAATGCCAGGACAACAATCTATTGATAAGCTGTTATTGTGTGTGCGTCTGAAATGGAGCTGAAGTAGATGGGCGGAGGAGGATGGAGGGAGACGGGGTTGGGGTTGGTAAATGGAAGTTGTGGCATCCCTTTGAGCGTTTATGTGAGGCTGTTATCAATTACCCAAGGTAATTAATTTTGAAACAAGCTCTTTTGAGCTATAATCATGTAATTTCGTGTGTATGGCGGGCGCGAGACGGTGGCGGCGCGGCTGGGCTGGTCTGCTTGCGAGTGAATTGAAACGTCCGCGCTCGGTGTGGGATGTGAAGCCGACATCTGGGGGTAGTTGTTTCACTTTGTGAATTTAATTTAAGATGAGTTTGGAATGTACGCGAACGCCTACTGATGAAGAAGGAGCCTGGCACCCCCTCTCAAGCCTCATGATATGCTGCCACCGCAGCATACCAAGTTCATCCCCTCACCGCCCCGTCACTCCTCCCGCCAACACTCTCACCAACACGAGTGAATTATGCTGCCAACAAATGTAAAAAGCGTGCGTTTGTGTGAAGTGGTGTACCTCTGGCAGGTAATTTAATTAAACTTTCCTTTGATTAATCATTTAGTTATGTCGGTTGCCATTTTGTGGGTCGGCGCGGCGGCAGCGTCAGGGTTATGCCAATGACGGCTGTGGGTGGGCCGTTCGTGGTCTCGCTGCTGGGAGATGAGATAAGTGGAGCTCTGCCGAGCAAGATGATACATCACGTTGTTGTGTTTGAGTTTCCTTCGTTCCTTTCTTCTTCTGCTGGCGCTAGGCGGAGCGGCGGGGTTCTTTGAAACTTATTTAAGATTTTATGGCCATAAGCGTGTAATTAGTGGAACTAGCTTGTGGCTATTTTTTTGAGTGTTCGAAAATTGCTTCTGTTCGCTTGGCAGTTGCGCTGAAGTGAAATTGAAAGCTCTTCTCTTGGCGTTGGTGGTGTTTGAGATCACATCTCGAAGGCATTTGCGGGTGGAGACTGAAGTGGACTCTCATTCGGGATTATCACTTTGAACGTAGGACGTGGACAGCCGGCAGCGGAGAAGTGAGAGACGATGGCCTCAGTTCACTGTCCTAGTGTGGAGCACTGTGAGAACAGGCTCCACTCGGTCGGATTTGACAAATAAAGCAGTCAGTCTCCATCAATGGATGTAATCTTGAATCTGGGAGTCCCTTTGGAAGAAGCCTTTCTTAAAATAGTGTGTCATGTCTGCGTTGGGGACATTTGGAGGGGATAAGAAAACCACGAACTGCACGCGTTGTACAGCGATAGGGGTGTAGCCGAGATAACTGGTCTAGACAACAGCCCCAGCCGTCTACTCTGAGCAACAGAGGAATCTCGAAGACAGCAAGGATATCATGATACCTAAAGACATGTCCTTCGAGCCACACTAAAAAGGGAATGAAGGATTCTGACGGGACAAAGCCCGAGGCTGCATTCTTTCGTGGTACTACTGGAATGGCCAGAAATCTCCGCACCGTGTGTGTCTACCGCACTAAGGGTCACAGTGATTCCTGTCATTTGATTTCCTGTCATAGTAAAGTCTTTACTAGACTCTGAAATCTTAGTCAAAAAAACATCACGAACGCCAAGGAGTTTGTTTTTTGTTGTTTGAAACGACATCACAGAGGAGATCCGAGGTAGAATCGCCCCTGGAAACCGGTGCTACTTCGGTTTGCCGAAACAACTGGGCTCAAAACTCCTGAGTCGAAGGACCAAAATCATGCTCTACTAACCTCTCACTTTACCAGCCCTGCTCTATGGAGCCGAGCTGATTCTTGGTACCTTCGAAAGACAAATTCTGTGTCCAAAACTATCCATTGGCATAGAAAATTGTCTTTACCAAGCTTTGCTACGGTTCCAAGCATCGTTTCCGTGTCTGAAGGTAAGTGAACGTATAACTAGAGGTCATATTGCCCAAAACTAAGGCATGGTAGTGGTTTTCGAGTGCCTTTCGGATGAGTTTATAGAAAACTTACTCCTTGCTGTATCGAAGGTTCGGCACACATTTTGTCATGGTCCGTCTTGAAACCGAGATTATTAATCAGAGTAGTCACTATGAGCAGTGACACATAATTTCCTAGAAAGAAGGCATCTCTGAAAGGGACCTATTTTCGATAACCTTTAAATCGGTGCGAAGTTGACCGGTGGTGCTAAAAAAAAATATGTTCTTGTGTCGACCAGAGCCTCTGTCAACAGTCCGCTTTCTGACTAGCTGCTTCCAATAGCACCCACCAAGGGGATGTTCTTCCACTTGTGTGCGCCAGATTCACCGCGAGTTTACTGACTGCTTTGCTATCCCTTAGGAACCAACAAAGAATTAATGCAATGTGTGGAAATGGCTTACTGAGATGTGTCACAAACCGGACTGAGCGCTGATTGATTTTTAGATTAAATAAGGATTTTATTGTTTCAAAAAATATTTGTTTTTTACAACAAGTATACAGAATCAAAACCAGCAGAGCTTTGTCGTCTATAATAATGTAATGTAAAATGGGTAATAGTTATGCACTGCTAATGTTTTATAATACAAAATTTTAAAAAGTTCCCTGTAATATTGGGCCCACATTTTAATTCGTGGGGATTTTTCTTTTTTTTTAATTTGAACGTTTATTTAAGAAAAACTTGTACAAGAGTATTATTCAAAGAATGCCCATCTGAGGCTATGACTTATTCCCATCTTTCTGAAAGTTTGTGGATCCCATCCCAAAAGAACTGCGCCGCTCTGATGTGAACCGTATTTCAGTGGTGGCATTCTGCATCGACCGGAACAAATGGTAGTCACAAGGGGCATGGTCTAGGCGGGTGGGGTAAAACTTCCCATCCACTGTTTCCCAAATAGTTCTTAACCAAGATGGAAAATGATTGCCTCGTGTCTGGTCGGATATTCCGGGCGTTTTTCGACTACTGCTCTCTTCAAACGGATTAATTGTGTTCGGTAGCGTTGTCCAGTGATGGTTTCACCCGGTTTGAGCAGCTCATAATACAGCACACCCTTCTGATCCCACCAAATAGAGAGCATTACCTTCACGCAGTGGATATTTCCTTCTTGGTCGGGTTTCACAAATGATTTCTTGCGGTTCACTTTTCATCACCAGTAACAATCCGATGCAAAAATGACTTCCTTTTGTGGCGTTCCAGCAGCATTTCGGACATGCAAAACCGCATTTCGACGTCTCTCGGCTTGAGTTCATGTGGAACCCAATTTCCTTGCTTTTGAATATATCCTTTAAAAGTTTCGAAATTAGTGACACCCAAAGACTCTGAGGGATCTTCTTGTGTTTGGCAAGAATCTTCATAGAGTAATTCTTCCAGTTCTTCATCTTCAAACTTTTTGGCTGCCCAGGGCGTTCATCGTCTTCCAAGTCAAAATCACCACTTTTAAATCGTCCAAACCACTTTCAGCACCTTTGCTCAGCTAGCGCATGTTCACCATAAACTTCCACCAAAATACGATGTCTTTCGGCAGCAGTTTTCTTCATATTGAAGTAATGAAGAAGAACTCCCCGCAAAAACACAAAGTTTGACATATTTGAGTGAAAAAAAAGATTGTTGTTTACGCTGCAAATTAATGACATGTACTGAAATGACGTACAATGACACTAGCTTTCCAACGCATGTTCCAATGGAATAATACAAGTTACGCCATCTCTTAGCAAACCGCATGAATTAAGTTACATACCCAATAAAGTATTCTCTGTATTTCAGAGCTTTTTTGCAATATTTATACAAATTAGTTACTTCCATTCGTTCAGGAGAGTTACAATTTCTTGTTTCGATAAGTAGTCCTCTCCAAAGCAGGATCTCCTAATTTCCTTTAGTATCGGACACTTGTCTATGAAATGTATGGTATCTTCCCTTTGCTCTAAATTGCACATGCTGCAGAGTGTAGGGAGATCTTCTCTGTGTGGTACAAAGTTGAGTTTGAGAAGTTCGCCTCGAAGCTTGCCTATGGATTTCCTGAAAGTAGTCTTTACTCCCCAGGTTATGGTTTAGTCGGCCATGCAAAGATCCCGTCGTTTTTTTTAGAAAATTCATTCTCGCCTGCTCATCGACTTTTTGGGATAGAGAACTTACCCAGTTTCGGTTATCTGCATTCGGGACTCGGGACTACACCACATCCTCAAGCTAATTGCAACCACTCTTTGAACCATGCAGTTTCTTCTTCTTCTTTCATCTTCAATGGTTTGATACACAAAGGAGATAAGCCTGTTTCTACCATAAGCATATAGTTTGGCGTATTTGGAGGAAGTTAAAACATTATTTTAATAAAAAAAAAAATAAAATTTCCATCACAAGGCTTATACCCCAAAACTTGGGCGGCATACAATATTACAGCCTCGAATACAGCTTCGTACAGTTTAAATTTACTACTATGCTGTATATTTTTGTATTGCTGAAACAATTCCTCCAGGCGGTCTTAGCTTTCATTGCATGTTTATATTTGAATGGCTTGTTAACACAATTCCAAGATACTTGTAGTCATTTACGAGCTCTAGGCTTTGAAGTTCCATTTTTCATTGAATGGAAGTCTCCCTCCACCTTTCTTGAAAATCATTATCTTCGATTTTTCTAGATTGACGTTCAAACTCTATGCACAGTACTCACCTAATCGATTGATCATCAATTGTAGGGATTCCGGTGATCGCACGATATCACCTTCAAACAGAAGAGCTTTTATGAGGACCCCCGCATACTCTACGCCCCCAGGCAAAAAATTCACAATATCCTCTATAAAAGCGGAGCGGTGATTGATTTTCAACGAAGTTGTCATCTCTGCCACTACCCCTGGGCCACGTGTACGCGTCACAAACCCGTTTAAGTTTCCAAAGAAATTGATGGTCTCTCAAAATAACCGCCAAAAACCGTGTACAATCACGCCCCCTCTCCAAACATATTGCAAATAAATACAAATTCTTCCACAATTGATATTCCCCCTCCCCCTTCAACAGGCACAAACCCCGCACGAAGTACGATAAGCCGCCACTCACTCACTGTGAAGTCCTGAAATCCAATCGCTTAACTCGCAGTCCAACGCTGCCACAGTGTGCCTTGTCAATAAGAAGCCCGCTGCGAGAGCTGCAGAAAAATGTAATGTAATTTATTTGGCAGCTAGTTCCCGGGCCGACAATTGTATGAGTTATCTCTTAGATACGAATTTGAGCAATATTCGTGATTAATTTCCGCTAGAGTCGAGGAATTAGCAATCAGCTAAATGGCCTCACTCCCACTCCGGCGCTCCTTGTGCCGCTCAACGCCATCAATGGCCCGGTCACACTTTCCTCTCCATTATCGATGTGCTCCATACCCTTGTAGGATCATCCATACACACACACTCGTGCATACACTTCCGTGAATTTATTTTTGCCAGCAATCTCTCTAATAGCATTCTTTATGGCACATATGCCACCGGATGTTTGGGGCACTCCGTGACTACGGCAGCAGCGTCGTCGGCGGCGGCTGTTGGATTATCATATATTGGCCGGCACGAGAGCGTTCTGCTGCGAATACCTTCAGGCGGAGTTAGGGCTGCAAGCAGTTGGGGGTGTGCGCGATACTTAGTTTCGTGGACTGTACTCCGAGATGTTCAGCTAACAATGAAGTTATTTTGGAAAATGAGACGAACGGAACTTGCTGCGATGTCTGCAGCGGGTATGATGTTGAATACATCTTGAATCAGACTTCAGTTGAGGGTGCATCCGTTCCTCGACGAAAACCAAGCCCCTTTACGCCACCTCTAGCTGGCGACATGGAGTACACGATTCTGAAAAACTCATTTGCCCTCAGACTTGCTCCTCTTGGGTTGGCTGAGGGTTCATCTGCTCCTCGACGAAAACCAAGTCTCTTTACGCCACCTCTAGCTGGCGACATGGAGTACACGATTCTCAAAAACTCCTTTGACCTCAGATTTGTTCCTCCGACCACCATCATCACACCATTATTCGATTGAGCTGATTCCATGTCTCTGCGTTGGAAGACGCAACCCCTGATGATTGTTGTGGCAAATCGCCTCTTGTGACGACGGGCGAATGACAACAAAGACAGGAAGTCTAATTTCTGTGATGATAGCTTAGCAGGACTTGTCCACATCCACAGAGCACATCGATGTTCTGGTGGAGTCCTCGCGTCGGAGATATTCTCAGTCCTCTTAGCCGCTTTGCTCCACCTTCAAGAAATAAAGGAGGTCATCCGCGAGCACTTTTTATGTTGCAGGCCGATTTATTTCAGTCAACTTTCGGCTTGGGTAGCAGCTCCTCTCTCTGGACAGCTGCGGAATAATTATTTGCTATGACTCAGGCATAAGCCACAAAAATGTATTCAAATAATGCTGCAAAGCACTGGGTGTCAAGGAATAGGACTAAGGTACGTAGTTCGAGGACAGTTCAAACCTTGGCTAGGCATCGTGTTAAGGTAGGAAGACAGACAAAGCAATTGTTCCCTCTTGTCCTTGGAATCAAAATAACGCACGACTTCTTTTCTCTCGTGTGGCGCTTCTGTCCGGCCTTGCCCTGGGCTTCAACCATACGCCTCTCCAGCGTGGGTGAGCTCTGCCTATCTGCCTCCAGTTGCGCCCATCAAGTTTGCTGAGATCCTTCTCCAGTTGGGTGCTGAACCTTAGACGCGGGCATCCTCTGCTGCATTGTTTCACAAGTTGGGAAACGCCGATCCTTCATTACGGTACCAAGTAACATAAGACCTTTGACTGGCTAGACGCATGTCGATATACAGCCTCTGCAGTTAGTGCACACCATCCAGCACAGCGATCGTAGAACGATTTTTTCTCTCGAAGAGACCAGGGACTTCTACATCCACATGAGAGCCGATGAGTCCGCGACGAATCAATGTCTTGTCAGCTTGATCCTTCAGCGAAGAGATTAATTACTCAATTGACTTTTGAGCCCAAAGAAGCCGCTGTTCGCAGGTGTTGGGGTTGATCACGGTTGTTTTCATACAGTTCGCCGACAACCCCCCTGACACCCTCCAAGTTATGGCTGCCCATTGCGACTCTCTGTCCTAGACGTTGATATTAAATGTCATTTCTGAGAGATAGCATATATTTCGACTGACCTTGGCCAAGCCACTCATAGACAGCGTCTGGAAGTGGCCAAAACGCACGGAAGCGGAAAAAGAGTCTGGCGGGTAAAAGACTAAAGCCCCTTTTTGGCCCCTTCCGTCCCGATAACAGACACTGTTTTTGTGTGGCCATTCAGGCCCAGGTCACTAGTCAATGTTGACGACTAAGCGAACTTCTGGAAGATTGTGCCTCTGGTGGCCTGTGGGTGCTGTACAATCTTCTCAAGCCGAAGAAGTCGCATAAGCGTCGGCTTATATAGGTCCTCTTTTAACATTGAAGGACTCGCTGATTTCGTTACCAACTTTGATGAAGCAGCGAAGGTAGGTAGGGGGGCTGCTAGTGAATTCATCAGCACACTTAGACCATGTTGGTCCATTGTGTTATCCACGATCGGACTGATTGACTGCACCAGATTTGAAGAAGCGTCTTAAGTTTGATTTCACTGGGATTCGCAGCGGAGTCCCCACTAATCAAGGGCACGCACTTAACCAACAGGGCCTTCCAGTCGTTTTAAGGAGCACGGGTTCTCTATCATCTTTCTGAGAAGTTTGGCATTAATGTCAAAACTAGACATGGTGTTGTGTACCCGGTCTCTATTAACGCTTTGAGAGGCAATCTGAAAATCGATTCCGGTGCGAGGGCGTCGATCTTCTGTGCTTGGGTCTTTTTCAGGATCTGCCTCGTCTAGTTGGGATGTTAAATCTTCAGTCCGAGTTGATCTCGTTCATTCATGTCGACTCATAGGACGGCAGAGATGAAACTGAATCTGAACAATCAGACGTTGATAATTCTGCCAAAAGAACCAAGAGCATTTATTATCGCCACGCACTGCAAAACGGTCAGGTATCATGCACTAATTACCACGTTCTGCTCCTGCTCCAAGGACAGTCACGTCGGGATACTCATACCCGCTGTACTTCAACCGGTCCGGCCCCAAAATAGTTCAAGTAATTTTGATGCACCCTTCTCCAACCGCCTCAACAAGGAATACGTTAGACCTATCGGCGAACTCTGGCTGGATTTGGCTTGATTGCATAAGCATTTTATTGGAGCATAAGCTCAAGTTACAAGGCATACATCTCAAGCATGGGCGATACCCTGCAAACTGCAGAGTGGCTACAACAAGTATAACCCAATTTAGGTAACTGCGGGCCTGACTACTAAATGTGGGAAATATTCACCACGAATCTATTCCATTGCCCAAAAAGCGCCGGACAGGAGCGCAAGACTACCCTTGCTCTCCTCAAGGCCCAAAATGAGGGTATAAACACGAAACTATGGAAGGTGCTGTATGGTCGTGATGAGGGAACCCGACCAGCACTGGGCCTCTGATCGACACCAAATCAATTCCCTTAGCTATATGATCAGCAAGGTGGCGGTGTCTGGACTCAAGTAGTCGGAGGGGGGGGATGTGTCAGTTGACCAATCCAATCCCAACTTCGGAGAGCACAGCAAGGGAGAAAATAGATCCTTCCAGGCTGCAGCACCCACTTCCTCTGCTGAACAAGTAGCTGGGGGAAAGATAGAATCGGAATTCATGTCTCTCTCTGAAGGCTCACTGCCCGATGGAGAGCATGTAAAGCCGGTTGTCCAGATGGAATTAGAGGAGAGTCTATTCGATGATAAAGGAAGAGAGGCATCAGCCTCGAATCAGCATTAGCTCCATGCTCCCCCCAACCAAGCTTAAAGCGGCCCTAGCCAACATCCATAGTTATAGCAAGGTTGTTCAACACAGAAAATCTGGGCAGTGTTCTGATTCAGGAGCCATACATCCTTAAAGGAACCGTCAAAGGGCTGACATGCGAGAATGCAAAGGTTATTTGGGACACCAGGGTGACCAAGACAAGAGCCTGCATTCTTATTCATAACAACATTAATTTCAATTAAAAATTAATATGACAGATGGTGGGCATAGACCATCATCCTTGCTTGGGCATACTATGCGGGAGATGAGCTGGCGGTACCAACATAGGATCATGCACAACGACAAGTGGAGCACTGCGAAAGGCTACAAATACCAATTCTAAATGGACGACGCCAAGGCCCACAACACCATCTGGGAGTCACCGACTCACCCAAGAGGTGAGTACTTGCTGCAATTCATTTTAAGCTCGTCACTTGCCATTTTCAATTTCGGGAACGATCCCACTTTTGTTACGAGGGTTAGGCGGGAAGTATTGAACCTCAGTATAGTCATTTAATGTCTTAATAACCTAGCCAGAAACTGGGAAGTATCCAATGAACCATCTGTGTTCGGCCGCAGAACAATTAGGTTCGACCTTCGCTGTTGGACACACTCACAGACAAAATCACACAAGCTCCGCCAGCCCACTTCGGAAGCCTACCTTCCATCACAGCCACCCCATGGCCCACCCCCTTCAAGGCGATGCAAATGATAATCCGGCCGTCAGGGAATAGCTGCACTTTTTGATGCCCATGTGCATGCACTTCAACGAAACGAAATTCTATCATTTTTGATACACTCCCAGCGGGCAAGTGGAGGCACGTCTCTCACGCCCAGTGCACGCTCACGTACGACCGCCGACACCGACGAGGACCGACGCCTGGAATGAAAAGCTTTTACTCCAAATCAATTCATATCACTTATGGAGTAATATATTATCCAGGCGGAATAAAAATCAATAACCAATCCTTTTTATCCACCCGAACTGTAATTCATTCATTAAATCTAATTCAATCCTCTCACTCTCTCTCTCTCTCTCTGTGTGTCTTTCGGCGTCTCTCACTCTCGATAGCCTTCTCCGCAACTCCGCTGGCTTCTCTCGAGGGATGAAACAAAGCAATTACATTATCGCATACATTTCCATTATTCCAACTCCAATCTAGTCTCGGTGTGTGCCTCCCCTGCGCCTCGCCCAATCCGAAAAAGGATGATGTGCACAGGATGTGATGGAGGACGAAGGCAACGGTGAGCGCAAGGGCGCCAGGGAGACAAGAAACTGGAAGTATTGTCGTCGACGTCGTCATTGTCATTGCCATGAGTGCTTTGGGTTAAAAGAAAACGAAAAAAGGGATCAACTGCCATCATGCAGGATGGATCCACTCTCTCTTAAGCACACACACACACAAACACACCCACGTGCACATCGACGAACAACGAAGCTGAGTACTTAGTGATGAGGAGATGAATGAAAATTCAATCTGGAGCTGAAGCTCGACACTTTGACACCATCTTGTGAGGGACGGAGTCGTGGTGGGTTGGGTTGAAGCTATTTCCCCCAAATTGATGACTGGACTTGGATTGAATCTGCGTCGTGTTTCTGGGAACACGCCCCTGAATGCGAAGTGTGATCGTGGGAAATGCAGGAATCAGAAGGAGGATGGGTTCTTGCACTAACTCAATGATCTCTAGGCGGAGTGAAGTAGTTTCTATGTTTTCGTTCTACGTTCTACGTTCGATGTGGATTCTGAGTGAAGATGACATTGTGTTGAAAATTCTATTGGGGTATTTTGTGCTTCGCCTTCGGCACTTTGTCCGCATCAATGGCCGAGTCAAAATTAGCGGAATCCTCTTCAACCTTTTGGACATCAATCGCGTGAAAAGTGACTGTGCTAGAAAATACATGGTTGCTGCGCATGAGTGCCAGTGTGGCCGGACATCGTTTTAACTCTGTGCCTTGGAAACATGGACATGTTCATTTCCCGCACGAAAGAGTGATGATCTTTTCGGGATTTTATAGATCATCCGGTTTGGAATTGAAGCGGTTCAGAAATTGCTTGAAGATTTCCTGGATCATAGATCTTGTAAAAAATGGCGCCATCGTAGCACGAACCATTTGTGATGTGGCGCTTTAGTCACAAGCAATTTTCGAACTCATCCCGCCACCGATCACTAACTGCCAAAGCTTTGCCTCTAACGTCACCATGTGGGCCCATTTCGCCGCCATCAGTACATAAGGGTTCGGTAAACTCTGGTGTATCAATTGAAGGTTTACTGTGCTCCAATAACAGAACAAAATCATTGCCTTGCGTAGATTTTTGAGACCAGCATACTGTCAATAAAATGTTTTACGTCCAACGTCGGGCGCCATCTGGACGATAAGAGAGAATTCCGTCTCCCCGTCCTAGAGAAGGCCAAGACAACAAGAACGATACTGAAGTCTAACAAGTCTGCTGGTGGAGATGAGCTTGACGAGAGTTGGTGAAGAGGTTGGTTTTGAGAGCTGATCATGCCTAGTTTCGGGGGATAACTCTCCCTAACACATCTCTGATCCTCCGCCGTTGGTGCGGTTTTAGGCCAGGGAATTTCAATCGACGGCAGATACCCCACATTGTTGTCGAGACTAGCTATACACCGTGTCTAGTTCTGAAATTCCTGCAGGATGACTATCGAGAATACTTTGCTCCATCAACGTGGGTAACGAAATCAATGATCTCAAGGATCTAGAAAAGCAGACGAGTTGTTATGCGATTTCTTCTACAATCATCTCGAGAAGATTTTGCTGCACACAGAGGGTAATAGAGGCACGATCTTCCAGAAGTTCGCTCAGCCACTAGCATACACGAATAACCATGGCCAAAAAAGACCTTTCCACCGACTTCGTTTACCTCGGTCCCGCAGTGAACACAAGGAAGGGCATCAATACCGAGATCAATATCAGATCCTCTTCCCAAGCGGGCGCTGAGTCCCTGTACAAGAGGGATCCATCAGGAATTGAGCGCTGAAGCCCTCTCCTGAAGGAGCAAGCTGACTTTGTATAAAAAATGTACCATCCAAATCCTACTTTAAGGCACAATTACGGGTAATTACATGTAATATTGTGACGTGAATAGTATAACGTGTATAAGATGAGATAATCAGGGCACCAACCACAAAAACGAAAAAGCCGTCTACACCCAATTAGAAGAACGATCAACTCGGAAGAGTTCTCCCGAAGTTGTTGTACATACTGCAAGAATGGATGTCGCCACCTATACACTGATAGATTACAAAGAACCATGTTTATAGGCGTCAGCGGGTAAATTTTACAGACTGGAGCCAATACTGGGAGTATAAATATCGACACTGTGGTTGATGCGAGTCAGTTCAGTACAGTGAGCTCAGTTAAAGAATTATTACAGTTCAGTTCAGTGTGGGATTTTATAGTGTTCAGCGTGTCAATCAGTTCAGCCTAAAAGGCAGCAAAGAGTTTTGTAGTAAAGTTATAGTGCTTTGTAAAGTGTAATAAAGTATAAGAAGTAAATCAGTGTTTGGCAAAATAAATTCCTGTAAATCGTGAATAGTGAACTTTTGTGTCACAATCCAGTGATCGAACCCGTATTTGTGGACAATTTAATCAATCTTACCTAGACTCATTTATAATATGGGGGGCGCTACAGCCCTTTAGAGGGCCTGGACCTAACTCCTTAGCAACCGCTCGTGTTGTTCGCACTATTGTTCTCTCACGAGTGAAAGGGACCTACCGTTTAATGCCGACTCCGTACGGTGAGTATGAGTCGTCAGAAAAGTGCTTGCATTGCTGTCATTTGGAGGAGAAAATTCAATAACGAACTGCTAAGGCTGTACACCGACATGGACCTAGTCAGGCGTCTACTGCTCCAACGAATAAGGTGTCTGGGCATAGATAATTGGAGATACCACTAGCCGATAGGAGATCAACCCCAAAACAGAATCTTAAGGAACATCAGTGTTCATTTGATCAAAAATACATTAGAACCCCTCCGACACTTCTCAAGAATAATGCTGAAAAGAGGACCTGACAGCGCGTCGCCTTGTCTAAAACCCTTTTTGACATTGAAGGACTCGCTGAGTTCGTTACCGGCCTTGATGGACCAGCGAGAAGTCTCCATCATTAACCTAAACAACCTCACTATTTTGGCAGGGATGTCAAAACTGGATATGGCGTTGTAACGCTCGTCTCTATGCGACCTTGAAATCGACGAACAGGTGGTGTTTGTCGATCTGCGGTGGAACTTCCAGGCCTAAAACCGCATTGATAGGGACCTATCAGATTATTCGCCAATGGTTTCAGGAGCTCACTCAAATCGGCTTGTATGCGATGTTTAGGAGACTTATCCCCCGGTAGTTGGTGCAGTTGAAGAGGTCTCCTTTCTCATGGATCAAACGAAACTGAGAAATGCTTTCCTCAGACCATATCTTACGCATGAGTTGCTGCATGTGCTTTACCGGCAGCTGCCTTAAAGAGATTCGCTGACAGTCCGTCTGCACCAGCAGCCTTATTCGACATTAGTCTCGATATCGCTATTTAAACTTCGTCTAGGCGGGGGACGGCACTCTCTTCTGTCATCGTCCATCCTGTGGATTGAAGCATTCTGCCTGAGAGCGGTATTTGTGCCCTCATCGCCGTGATGTGCTCTCTCCAGATTCGCAGTATCGACGGCTCTACTACGAGTTGTCTCTCTTTGTCCCGACAGGCTTTTGTCCGAAGTCTGTACCCATTTTAGAGTTGTTTTTTTGGTAAAACTCGGATAACTGTTTCACTCGTTCGTAAAACTTGCCGACATCATTCCTGCCGTAGCACCTCTGCATCTCCCCGATCGAGTGCTTCTGGTTCTGTTTTTTTTTTTTCCTACTGAGACTCCGGGTCTACCCCTTTGGCTCTGTTCGTAGTGCTCACGAACAGCTCTCGTAGTTCGACGCAGCTTGTCCTGGTTTGCTGCATGGGCCCGCCTGCACTCGTTTTTTTCCTAGGTCGTGTAGTACAACCCAGCACATCAGTGGCGGCTTCGTTGATGGCTTCTTGACAACGCCTCCAAACTTCTTCGATTGTTTGCGCAGGCGGCGATGGGCATAGAGAGAGATTCCGGGAGACTTGATCGGCAAAGAGCTAGCTTTCCGACGTCAAACCGTAATGTCCTTTCTCGACTCCGCTGTTCTCTTGATATCCGCGTTCTTAACTTGGCTACAACAAGGAGGTTCGAGTCGATGTTGGCTCCACGGAATGTTCGGATATCGAGTGTGCTAGAGGAGCGTCTGTCTTCGATTGACTGATCAGGGGACCGCCAGGTCCCTCTATGGATGTTGATTTGTGGGAACCGCGTGCTGGCTACAGAGAGGTCTCACCCCGCCACGAAGTCCAACAGCCTCATGCCGTTCATGGACGAGTTGTGCTTTCCGATGACTCTAGCAAAGATGTCTAATTTTATCAAATCTCCCTTGGTGTCGTAGCTGGGGCAGTGATCATATGTAGTGTCTAGAAGATCATGAAAGTCTTTCTTGTTATCGTCATCTTTATCCTCCGTTTGGGCGTGGTCGCGTATTAGGCTGATGTTGCATTTAAAGCTTAAGACTTCTTGCCTAAGCCCGCCTCAAACAAAAAACCCGCATCCAAACAAGCTCTGCCTCGCTCTTGTTGTGTTGTTAGATGTCACAGTTTTTCGTCCTTTTTTGCCCGGGCCATCCAATGACACCTGCTGAATGGCGGTGATGTCTGCCTTATAGGCGTCTAGGGCCTCGGTTAAGGGACCTCACATTCGACGTGCGCAACCGGAAATCTTTGGAAAGGGCATCACTTACCAAGAAACCAAAGTTGGCAACCGAAAGTAGGTCACAATTTGTCAGTGGCAGCCCCAGCACCCGACTTGATTAGATGCCTGTGCCTGTGAAAAAGGTCAAGGAGACGTTCCAGCAAAACAGAAAAGAATACCAACTACTGCTCGTACAGTGAACGACAGAAGTCATAAGTGGAATGGCTTTGCCCATTTGGCTAATTGCTTCCAACCCAACGGTTCAGTGTTACACACACACACTCATTCTCAAACACACTCAGGGCCATCACGTTGAGATGTGATTACCAATTGATTCTCGTCCACTCGTCCTCTCGTCCATTGCCAGCACACACGCACTGTGTACTCCTCCCGGCTCACAGGCCATGTGTCTCGCTCGTCTAATGGCAGTGATCTGGCGTAATGTGACACAACCCTGTGCACCGGGTGGGCGGGGGGTTAGCAGGGTTGAGGTTACATAACGAAATAACAATCCTGTAGCCGATTTTAGTAATTTAGTGCAATTAGCGAATTGAAAGGTTCATCTTCTGCTGGGCGGCCGTCGTCCTCTGGGACGGTCAGCCATCACGCACAGAATCAATGTAATAGGACAGACGGGCGGGCGTGCGGCGAGCGGCAACCGAATGGCTGGGTGGGGCCTGTGTGCCTTTCACCATCCGTGGCTCGCATGGAATGCGGCCAGTGTGCGCCTTGAATGGGATTTTCGTTATTAATTTGTTAATTGAATTAACGTTTACATCGGGGGATGTCGGGCGGCCTGGTGTTGGCTCTATTTGGGGGTGGAGACACGCCTGGCACATAGTGAGAGAGAGGGAGAGGGCTGAGGGGGCTTTGCGGGGTGCTGCCCTGTTCAATGTCCTTGCAAATGTCGGCGATTAGGTGTGATTGAAAGTAACTTCTGTAATTAAAATGGGTTGATGGTGGAGCTGGAGCGCGGCGCGGACCACCGGGTGCGGGCGTATTTTAATGTAATTAAAGCACACAATTTGTCATATATGAGGGGGAGCGCGGGCTCGGGCGGGGATCTGGAATGCCTTGCAAGGGTTTGGGGTGTAATAATAATTTATAGCACAGGTTGGTGCGTGAGCTGGGTGGGTTGCGTGCACGGGGCCAGGTTTGGGGTGAAAGTAATGAGAACAATCACTCAAGAAGATCTGAATTGGGTGTCCTCTGGGGGGTGGGCGTTTTATTGTTGCTTTTACGTGAACGGGGTGAGGTCTTGTTTCCCGTGGACAGATGAGTTATGCTCGAGAAAGGGGTTGCTGGGGAGTTTGATTACAGAAGGGTCTGCATACTTGTGGGCCTAATGCTACACGATAATTCATTAGAAGAGCGACGAGGAACCAGTGTGACACAAGGAACTAATCAGACTCCTGTTCGAAATTTGACTCAATGGAAACAGATCGTTGAACAGAGTCTAGTACAGAGTCAGTGAGTGCTTTTGTGGCTAAATTAGGCTGTGATACAACTTTCAACTTTAGATCTTTTAAGGACATTCATTTTGCTGAACTCACACATGCCCTTTACAACTTAAATTGGCGTGATTTATATTTTACACCCAATGTTGACGAAAAGGTTGAATTTTCGTTTGAAAAGATACTGTCTTCTCAAATGCAGAGTTTTCTGCATGAAAATGATTTACTCTCGAAATTGCAATCTGGTTTTCGGAGTCAGCATAGCTGCGAAGCTGCTGTCCTGAAAGCTTCTTCTGACGTTAGATCTGCTTTAGATAGACATGATACCTGTGCCGCAGTCCTACTGGATTTCCCAAGGCGTTTGACTGCATTGAGCATTCTCCTCTTCCTTCGAAAATTAAAAATTAGTTAAATTTTTCAAATTCTTCCCTTCATTTGTTTAGTGAATATCTGCGAAATAGGGTGCAGACGGTCGTCACAGAATTTGGTCACTCTAATCCTAAAATTATTCGAGCGGGGGTTCCCCAAGGGTCTGTGCTAGGACCTTCGTTATTCTGCCTCTTTTTAAATGATATTCCAGGGATTGTTGAAAACTGCAAAATACACATGTATGCCGATGATGTCGTTATATACCTTTCACGTCCTTTTGGCTTAATGGAAGATGGTACAGCCAGGTTGAATGAAGATCTTGTTAGCATTTCAAATTGGTCTAAAGACAATAAATTGAAGCTGAATCCCGCTAGGACTGTATCTATTGTTTTTTCACACCACGAACTTTGCCTTTATGACTTGTCACCTATAATTCCGGATGGCAGCCACAAGCTATTTTACAGAATTAATGGCATTGACATTAATTCTGTAAAATAGCTTGGGTTTCATATTAACTCCTCCCTAACATGCTGGGATGGAGTTAAGGATTCTTTACGGAAAGTTTATTGCGGACTACGCAGACTGTGATATTCAGCGTACTTTTTGAGTCCCATGGTCAAAACAAGATTGATCAAAGCACTTATAATGCCTCATCTTTTGTTTAATTGCTCTCTGCATCCGTACTTGAAGCTGTGGTTGTCTATATAAATTGACTTATTTATCAAGTAATACTATTATTTTAGTGCATTCGTGTAAAATTTCATATAAATGTGGCAACTGAGACGATGATGGTGAAAATTGAGCATCGCGCTGTAATTAAATTTCTCACTAAGCAAGGAAAAAGTAAAAAAACTCTTCATGAAGAGATGGTGGCTGTTTACCAGGGCTCCGCACCTTCATTATCAACTGTGCCAAAGTGGTCAAGTGAGTTCAAGAGAGGCAGAGAGAGCATTGAAGACGATCTCCGCTCCGGCGCCCCGGCTACTGCTTGTACGGGAGAAAGCGTCAAAGAAGGCGAAAAACTTGTTCTTGAGGATGAGATGATGGCAGAGACCACCAAGCTTTCAATTGATACCATTCTTCATGACCATCTTAACCTTTCAAAGGTCAGTGCAAGGTGGGTGTCACGAATGCTCACAGCGCCTCAGAAAAAAGTGAGAATCGCATCCTGTAGAGAGCCTTGGAGATGTGTAGTGAGAACGCGGACGGTGTTATGGATCGAATTGTTACTGGTGACGAAACATGGGTTCACCACTATGACAGTGAAAGCAAACAAGAGTCCATGCAGTGGCATAAAAAAGGAACAGACCCCCCGAAGAAGTTCAAAGTCACTCCGTCTGCCGGGAAGCTCATGGCCACAGTTTTTTGGGACTCAAAGGGAATCTTCCTCATTGAGTACAAAAAAAGGTGAAACCATCAACGCCACATCCTACGCTTCCACTTTGGATAATTTGCGGGAGGAAATTAAAAAGAACAGACGGGGTAAACCCGCAGCGGGTGTGTTGCTTCTTCATGACAACGCTCCTGTTCACACGGCGCGAGTTTCCAAGGCTGCTGCGCGAGATTGTGGCTTCGAAGAAATCCAACACCCACCCTATAGTCCAGACCTTGCCCCTAGTGATTATTTCCTGTTTCCGGATTTGAAAAAATGTCTTCGTGGAAAAAGATTTTCGGGTGATGAAGAACTCAAGTCGGCAATAAATGGGTATTTTGCACAGAAAGAGGAAATTTGTTTTTTTGAGGGTTTAAAAAAGCTTATCTCAAGATGTTAGGGGAGATTATATTGAAAAATAAACAATTTAAATTGAATTCGCATTTTCCTTCATATCGATACCGAGAATATATTGAACGCCCCTCGTAATCAATTCTTATACCGCCTATCACAAAAAACTATTCATATTCTTAGACGTTAGCCCCATCATAAACTGAATTTAAATTATTACGATTTTACTTGCTCTTCTTGTTCTTACATTACTTCTTTAATGATTACTTTTAAACTGTAAAGAAAGAAAAGCTGTACAAATTCTAATCCATACTTCCAAAAGACGAATTGTCTTGTAGCATTGTATAGCTGAACTAATTAAATTAAATAAAATGTCAATTAGAAGTGAATGAATGTAGAATTTTGGGTGTAAAATCGGTTCCAAGGTAAAACAGGCAGTGGCATAGCTGACACTCCGGGGCTACTTATCCCTAGAATGCCACATTCTATTGCTAAACTTACTTGGTATACTACATTGGGGTGCTATCGTACGCCAATGAAAAGACATTTTTATAGAAAAAAAATTAATTGGCAAAATCCCAAAAATCCATTATAACTGAGGTTATCCATGCAAAAGTAATGTGACCCACAGAACCAGAAAATTACTAAACATTGAAGCCCTCAGAGCTCGCTAGCGACACACAGCTCTGAACACAACAACGCCACTTCTGCGCTGATAGCCTCAATTCAACAGGTTCTTGTCACAAAAATAAAGTTATTTTGCACAAGTTGGACAAGAACAAGTAGAATTGGTCAGGCTGCGAAACAGCTTGGAAGATCTGTAATCAGGAGGGCCGAGCTTGGTGTCAACCCGGTTTTCTACTCAGCAATTGTTCCAACTCTCACCTGCGGTCATGAAATTTGGGTAATGACCGAAAGAATAAAATCGCGAATGCAAGCTGCTGAGACGAGATTTCTTCGTGCTGTTGTGGGAATTACTCGCCGGATAGGATAGGAAACACGGCAGTGCGCGAGGAACTCAACATTGAGCAGTTGCTTCTTAGAACGGAAAGAGCTATGCATCGATGGTTTGGTCACAACTTCCGAGGCGGGCGTTGAATCCGATTCCATCAGGTAGGCGACCGCTTGAGAGACCCAGGAATAGGTGGTTCGACCTTGGGCATAACTCCTGATGAGTCAGAGTCGATGGCGGATGATCGAGTTGACTGGAAATCTCTCGTGTGTCGTTTACCCCCGCCACCATGCGGGTCAGAAGATGCTGTTGTACCAAAAGTGTTGGTTTTTTTCAGAAATCTGTGTGTTTTCGGGCATGTAAATGGAATTATTTTTTATTTTATTTTGGCGCTGCTACTGATCGGGGGCAATGAACAAAAAAATTACGGGGTACGTGTGTACCCCATATAGTATTTCAGTGTTAAAATGAAGCGCTATATATATTTATTTTTATTTAGTAGTAGTTCAGGCGTTGTTTGTGTTTTGTGATTATTTTAACGCCATCCACACTAATATTCTGGTCCACTCTAACTGCAGTCTATCTTTATTTTTACTGTTTACTGACCCATTTCATCCATTCATAAATTCTCGATGGGACTGTGGACGTGTTTCTAGGACTTTCCGGGGAATGACTCGTCCATTTGTCAGTGACTCGAAAGTGGTGACTCAGGATTCGAATCGAGGCAAGCTCAGCCTGCAGCCACCCACAACGCCACAGCCGCCACGTCGTTGAGTAATAAAGGGTTAAATAATAATAAAGGGTGGTCAGATAGCAAAGACAGTTATTTCAAGTCATATGTTTCAACAGCTGTCACCAATGACATCCAGCTGTCAAAATTCAAAAAGATTTGCCATGCCATCGCCTATGTACCTTCTGGCTCAGTTGTAAATACACAATGTGAATTTCGCCTTGAGTACGGTCGGCATCTTGTCTGCATTGTGTGGGCTCACAGACAGGCACACCTTCTCTTGGATCTTTTGCCACCAATCAGGCAGAGGTTTGTGCGCACTGAAGTCAACACGGCCGCCATTGCGGCCGGTATCGAAGAAGATCCTAAAAATCAGAGTTAATCGGCTTATTTTGCCGTTGGACTCGGGCCTACATCCGTGCAAGATTATGAATTGAAGCCGAACGAACATGGACAACGCCGTGATTTTTCTAGTTACCCGGGGATCCGGATTTCGGCCAACAACTAATTTTGGCGGCGAAGGCCGTGAACACAAGTGTGCGACCAAGGATCAATGTGTTCAGAAAGAATGATGGTGGTCTTGGAGTGGCTTATGGCAAAAGAAGACACCGTTGTCGTCACTAGTCTCAGGTATAAAGCAATGTTAGCCGACATTCTGTAGCCAGTGCTCAACAATGTATCCCAGCTCTGGTTCCAAAGAGATGGCGGAGCGCGACTTGACATACAAGCAACGCCTAAAGGAGGCATTTTTGCGACTGAGTCATCTCGCATTGATGACAGCTAGCCGCGATATGTGATATGACATGACACCACTCGATTATTGTCTTTGGGGCAACGTCTAGTATACCTGCAAAAGCCAACCACTTTCGCCGTACTCAAGGCCAACCGTCGATACGCTATTGCGTATCAGTCAAAAAAAATAATTAACCAACCGGCCTTTGAATGACCACACATTTTTAATTATCGGACTCAGTCAGGCTGGACGGGTCTTTTGGGGACACTGAAACGGTCTAAGTACTAAGTCTCGTTTGGAAATGATCGCCCTTAAGGCATACTTTAAAAACGGTTCATGATTCACCGCCTCTCAGACGCCTCCTTCGCGGCGAAACTGAGAATAGGCTGCAAGAAGGAGCCTATTCTCAGTTTCGGTCCTTTGTGATCGAGTTTCAGGTGAAACTGTGACTGATCCAGTTTCTGCACTGATCCAGTTGCTGTTAAGCCCCTCTCCTGCAACCTGCCGACTTCCCGACTTGTCACAAGCGACATACACACAGCCAACTCAATCACACACAAGACCACATCAATCCAGTATCCCATCCATCTGCACCCTTCACCTCTCTGAAAACGGGCGAAAAATCAACTCTACTTGAGCCTTAACGAATTCTGTCCAACTCATCCAATTTATCCTCGATGCAATTATCCCCTTTTGTTTCCATTCAAACTTTTAGCCCCCAACCCATTCAACCCAAACACACACACACACACACACACATGCAATGGGGGTGCAGAGCTCCCCCGTACACACCCATCCACCTTGAATGGAGAAACTACACGAACGTAAGGACTCTCCGCACATGCAAAGGTATACGAGCAATTCGGGGAGAACGACACTGGCTGTGCCACGATGCTGTGGGAGGGTGGCTGGCGCGGGGCGGTACACATCCTTCATGCTCCGCTCATTAATCTGCTCTAAGTGAATTAACGTCAAATACACTAATTACGTCTTTCACTCAGTTACCCTCATTTCAGGTTTCAATTGTGGGAATAAGATGAGGTTAAATTGAAATTGCCACGTCATAATGAGCGTGTGGGCGGGCGTGGATGTGAAAGGCATTGGTGTGTGTGCTGAAGGGAGGGATGCAAGGCTGTATCGGTGAATGATGCGGTTCACGTCGAGGTGTGCGTGATTGAAAAGATCCACTTTTGAAGGGTGAGCTGCGGACGAGATGAAATTGATGCTGGCTGCTGATGGATTTCGGGGGAGAGTTCGAAAGGCAAGTTGGATTGGTTTCTGGGTGCTGTGCAGGTCCAGCACCGAACGAGGGCGGATGCCTCGGATGTGCAAAAACGAAGCATTTCCCTGCCAAAGAAGAGAAAATTTCCAAAAAAACAATTCTTCGATCCGAGCGATTTTTGAATTAATTATTCTCCGACGTCATCGTCCAATTAGGGTCGATTTTGAAGAGGATATCAAATTGGTCTGAAGGTTGGAAGCTCACTTCGGATGATGGAAGACTGAAAGCCGAACTGACTGTACTCGCAGCACTGACTGAACTAACTGAACTGACTGAACTGACTGAACTGACTGAACTGACTCAACTGACTGAACTGACTGAACTGACTGAACTGACTGGACTGACTGAATTGACTGAGTTGACTGAACTGAGTGAACTGACTGAACGGACTGAACTGACTGAATTGACTGAAATGACTGAACTGACTGAACTGACTGAACTGAATGAACTGACTGAACTGACTGAGCTGACTGAACTGACTGAACTGACTGAACTGACAGAACTGACTGAGTTGACTGAACTGAGTGAACTGACTGAACGGACTGAACTGACTGAATTGACTGAAATGACTGAACTGACTGAACTGACTGAACTGAATGAACTGACTGAACTGACTGAGCTGACTGAACTGACTGAATTGACTGAACTGACAGAACTGACTGAGCTGACTGAACTGACTGAACTGACTGAACTGACTAAACTGACTGAACTGACTGAACTGACTGAACTGACTGATCTGACTGAACGGACTGAATTGACTGAAATGACAGAACTGACTGAACTGACTGAATTGACTGAACTGACTGAACTGACTTAACTGACAGCACTCACTTAACTGACTGAACTGACTGAACTGGCTGAACTGACTGAATTGACTGAACTGACTGAACTGACTAAACTGACTGAACTGACTGAACTGACTGAACTGACTGATCTGACTGAACTGACTGAACTGACAGAACTGACTGATCTGACTGAACGGACTGAACTGACTGAACAGACAGAACTGACTGAACTAACTGAACTGACTGAACCCATTGAACCCACTGAAATCACTGAACTGACTGAACTGACTGAACAGAGAGAACTGATTGAACTGACTGAACTGAATGAACAGACTGAACTGACTGAACTGACGGATCTGGGTGAACTGGCTGAACTGACTGAATTGACTGAACTGACTGAACTGACTGAACTGACTGAACTGACAGAACCCATTGAACTGACTGAACTGACTGAACCGAATGAACTGACTGAACTGACTGAACTGACTGAACTGACCAAACCGACTGAACAGACTGAACAGACAGAACTGACTGAACTGACTTAACTGACCGAACTGGCCAAACTCACTGAACTGACTGAACTGACTGAACTGACTGAACTGACTGAACTGACTGAACTGACTGAACTGACTAAACTGACTGAACTGACTGAACTGACTGAACTGACTGATCTGACTGAACGGACTGAATTGACTGAAATGACAGAACTGACTGAACTGACTGAATTGACTGAACTGACTGAACTGACTTAACTGACAGCACTCACTTAACTGACTGAACTGACTGAACTGGCTGAACTGACTGAATTGACAGAACTGACCGAACTGACTTAACTGACTGAAACGACTGAACTGACTGAACAGACTGGACTGACAGAACTGACTGAACTGACTGAACTGACCAAACCGACTGAACAGACTGAACAGACAGAACTGACTGAACTGACTGAACAGACTGAACTGACTGAACTGACTTAACTGACTGAAACGACTGAACTGATTAAACTGACTGGACTGACTTAATCCTGTAGCAATTAAATTCCTCCCCGAAGGACATCCTAAATGAAGTTAAAACTCGCTGAGTGTTCATACATAGCCAAATATTTTAGTCAGTTTGTGTCTTTCTTAGCTTGAAGGTCTTAAGGATTAAATTAATTTCAAACCTCTCAAGGGTCTCCCTCGTTCATTCTTCAGTCCATTTTAATTGATCCCAGTTCATGGGGAATTTATCATCAAATCATTACGCGCGCTGCGCAAATAATTAAACACAAACTACCCTTGAAACTTGCACGCTAGAAGATCAAAGCCTTCCAAATCAAATTACATCGCCACCACTCCGTAATCAATTGCTAAGTAAATCAACTGTAAATTCTCTATAATTAATAACAACCTGGCCCCGCAAATCCTTGATCTAATATTGACCCGCCCTGGCGTCCGCCAGCGCCTATCCGCCGAGCGATGCAATCTTGTGCTTATCTTCAGCGGGCCGGGCCGTACAGGCTCAAACTACACTCCAGGCGATGGCGTAGACGATGAAATCTGCGAGGACCACTCGCCGTACAAGCAAATTTCAACATTCGTACGTGAATTAATTAGCTAATTCAAACACTATGAATCTATATGTATCTGCGTGGTAATTAAATACCCTCCCACGCACGCCCTGCGCGCCCATATACTCGCACCCATCCACCCGCAGAGTCACAGTCAGGCAACAATGTTCTCGTCGACTTCGTCGTCGTTGTCTACGTCGTTGTTTTCGTCATCGTCCTTGAGCAACCCCTTTCGCGCGGGATCACAGGCGGGCGGGGAGGACTGCTGCTGCCAATGTTGCCACTGCCTTTGGCCGGGGTTGGGGCCGACCTAGCTTGCTCTCGCTAATGCCTCTAACGAGCTTATTAAAATTTAATGAAATTCCGTATTCACAAACAGCTCTCAAATAATCAATCAAACTAATTTGCTAGTTAATTAATTGCGATAAAAAGAGCTGCGCAAATTGACGAGGGGGCCTGGGCGTGGGTGCGGATGGGGGTGTGGGTGCCAGGCCGCACCAACAAGGCCAGCTGCGGATGGCGGGCGGAGGGCTTGACTGGCAATTGCTGCTTCGTTATAGTTTTTTTTTTTGTTGTTGGTGTTCTTTTTCTTTGCGTTCAATCTCACTCTCTCTCTCTCTCTCTCTCTCCGTCAGGGGTTGATGAGCGGAAACACACGCACACCCTGGCGCTGCATAGCTCGATGAACCCCCCGCCGCCGCCGTTGGTTGGCGATGAGGACTCTGAAGGGATGCCGGGGGGAAGAGTGCGGTACATGGGATTGTAGTTTTTCGAGAGGGGCACAGAAGGGATTGTACTGTAAGTGCCTCAGAATGTTTGCGCTCCATTCACCTTGAGGATATAATTAAGCAGACATGTGTTCCTAATTGTGAGCGAAGGATGTAAGCAGCCGTATGCGATGTGTAATGGAATATGGTGGGCGCCACGTTGGCTTCCTCAACCTAGTCGATCCATGCTACTCTTGGGGTTGATGAGGGGTTGGAGAGCGAAAGTTTTTCCATTCATTCGTCAGTTAATTGAAGCAAAGTGGCAATCGGATGAGAGTAAATCGGATGTATATACCTAACAACGGAACAGAAACACTGATGAATTGGTGGAATTGGAGGGACAGAGGTGCAGCTGCTAAGTAAGGGGGGGAGGGGGGGGGGGGGGCTATAGCCCCGGAAGATTATTCCTTGTCCTGCAAGTACATTCGTGCATGTCCACAAGGTTGCTCTGTGAATTTTCTAGTACGTACGTGACATGTTCCGAATTGGCTACGGTCAGTTAAAAAGCTCAAATTAAAGAGTTTCCTAAATCGAGACATGTCATCGGCAATTGACATGAGATAGTTCACTAAGCTAAGCACTATATTTGGGTTCCGGATTCGTCTCAAGAAAGCGGTTATGGTCGAATGGGGTTGACTATGTGCCGATAAGTGAACGCTTGGCTAAGGTGGCTAGTGGTTCGGATGGCTAATGGCTATGGTGGTTAGTGGCTGGAGTAACTAGTGGCTGGGGTAGCTAGAGGGCCACTTATGTGCACCATCCGTTTCATGGGCGTCCTCTATTGCCTTGTTCCACGGGTTCGGAGTCGAAGACACTTCTGGTTGGGCCATTGTTGTCTATGCGCTCTATATGGCCAAGCCATCTTAGACGTTGAATCCGTAAACGCTTGGCTAGTCTCGTATCGCTGACCAACTCGTGCAATTCATGGTTGAATCGTCTTCTCCAAAAGCAGTCAACGCAAAACGGACTAAAGAGTGATAGCAGAGCTTTTCTCTTGAAAAGACAGTCTTCTGCATCTGCTTTTAAGATTGTCCAGGCTTCCGCAGGACAGGGATGATCAAGGACGTATATAATGTTAGCGTGGTCCTTCGAGAGAGGCCTCTACTACTCAATTACTCCTTGAGGCCAAAGAAATAGCGATTGGCAAGAGATGCTCTGCGCTTAATCTCGGAACTGATGTACTGTTTACTTGTTAGCCGATATAGATAAAGTCCTTGACCACCTCGACGTTAAGGCTGCCCACTGTAAAGCTCTGTCCAAAGCGTCGATATTGTATGTCCTTTCTTGAGGACAGCATATACTTCGTGGTGCCCTCCTTCAGCGCCAGACCCATTTTAGCCGCTTCCGTCTCATTGCCAGCAAACGCCTCATTGACGGCTCGCTGTGTTCTGCCGATCACGTCGATATCATCGGCGTATGCAAGCAGTTGTGCGGACTTTTGGAAGACCGTGCCTCTTGTGTTGGCGAGTGAGTTCTGCACGACCTTCTGAAGAGTGATGCTGAAAAAGGCACCTGACAGCGCGTCGCCTTTTCTAAACCCCTCTTGGACATTGAATGACTCGCTGAGTTCGTTACCGGCCTTGAAGGAGCAGCGAGAAGTCTCCATCGTCACCCTGCACATCCTGACGAATTTGGCAAGAATATCAAAATTATACATGGCATTGTATAGCTCGTCTCTATACGGCCTTGTGTTTATCCATCTGCATCTCTTGGGTTTTTTCCCAGAATCTGTCCTAGTGTGAAGATTTGGTCGACGGTGAACTTCCCAGGCCTGAAACCGCCCTGATGAGGATCTATCAGGTTATTCCGGAGCTCACACTGCCCCGGTAGTTGGCGCAGCTGAAGAGTTATCCTTTCTTGGGGATCGGGCGAACGATACTGAGACTTGACTCGTCGGGAATGCTTTCCTCTGAGCACATCTTACACATGAGTTGCTGCATGTACCCTACCAGCTGCCTTTAAGAGTCCCGAGACAGTCCGTCTGCACCAGCAGCCTTATTCGACATTAGTCACGATATCGCTCTCTTGACTTCGTCTAGTTCGGGGACGGGACTCTCTTCTATCATCGTCCATTCTGTGGAGTGGAACAGTATGGCTGACAGCGGTATTTGGGTCCTCATCGCCGTTTAACAGTCCACAAAAGTGGTCTTTCCAAATTCTCAGTATCGACTGCGGCTGTCCAAAGAGTTGTGCCGACAAGCTTCTGCCCGAAGTCTATACCCGTTGGATAGTTGTTTTACCCGTTGTACCCAATTATAAGATAGCTTTCACTTTTAAAATTCGAGGATTCTAATGAGGACAGTTGAGAACGGCAGGATTGTTGAAATTAATTTCAAGGTCTTTCAACACTCTAAGACCGACTGTAAAATTGCCTTTAGTTAATAGAAATCAAAATATTTTGGGTCTATCACTTAATTCGTGCGGTTTGTTAAGAGATGGTGTAACTTGTATTATTCCATTGGCATGCATTGGAAATCCGTATAAACACGAATGGATGTTAGACTATTGATGGATTCGTTTGAGCTCCACTCCTCCCTTGTTGGGAAATGACACTGAAAGGGTAGTTCGAGATCGAGCGAGGGGAGGGAGTAGTCACACTCGATATGTTCTACTTGTAGTCTAGCTAGATGTCCATGAGGGCCAGAGTGCCAGTTCTTGGATTGGAAGATTCTTAGGGCACTCTTTGCAGAGCGCCGGCTGTTGGGGTGGTGGAAATTGCTCTTATTGTCAGGCAGGCTTGCCACCAAAGTACACTGCCATATGTCAGGATCGGCCTTGCAGTTGCTGTGTACATCTAGAGTCCATCCAGCATCCAGGCTCCATTTCTTACCAAATATCCTGTTCCACAGGTATAAGGCACAGTCCGTTTTCTTTGCTCTCCCGGTTTCCAGCTAAGATTCTTGTCTAAGATTTGGCCAAGGTATCTCGCACTTTGTCTTAGACTGAGGGTTGTACACTCAATTTTTGGGAGATCGAGGGGAAGGATGACCCTGTAATTGGTGAAGAGGAGGTTTTGGGGTTAATCCCAAGACTGCCTGAGGACGGTGGTAATTGCGTGTTTAACTAACTCACCGATGGTCGTGAGGAATTTCCCGCGGGCATTTATGACAACGTCATCAGCATAAGCAATTACCCTGTTTCCCGAGAAACAGAGTTTTTCTAGGATCTCATTAATGGCTAGCACCTATAGAAGGCTAGCACCCATAAGAGGTGGGGGGGGTGTAATAACCCCGCCCTTGGTTGTGCCCCTTAAGGCCAGGACTTTGATAGTCACCTAAGGTTGCGTTTATGAATCTTCTCCTGAACAGACGTTGTTCTTTACGAGTGCTTGTGCTTGTTAAAGGCTCCTTCAACATCCAGGAGTGCAGCGTGGGCATACTCCTTGATATTTAGGGAGTTTCCAACGGGCCTTACTACATCATGTAGTGCAGTCTCTACGTCTTTTCATGTTGTGCCCACGAGATAGAGTTGTGCTTAAAGTTGCTACGGATGAATGCATTGATGGGCTTTTCAAACGTCTTTAGAACGAATGATGTAAGGCCTATCGGTCTAAGGTCGCCGTGCAGTGACTAGATAAGGCTTAAGGCTTAGGAATGAAAACGACTACGACATGACTAAGTTCAAGTTGAACTATCTTTGTCATTTATTTCGAGCTTAAAACCAGCTGAATTTCATTCAAAGGCCATACGCATTTTCAGCATACGGAAGATTTCAAGGACAACCTTCACTTAAATCAGACCCGAAAAATCAACTATCACCTGCCATCTGTCTGCAATCTCTATCAGAAGCTGGGGTTCGGAAGGCAGTCATCTGCGTCCATTCTTCTTGTCTTTCCTGTCAAACGCGTCATTCGTCAACTGTCTGGATGGACACAAAGCATGCTCTTTTCATCACAGACTTGACGCTAGCAAGCTATTGATGATTAACAGAAGCTTCAAATCACACGACCGCAGGCTCAGTTTATGATCTTCCTCATAATCATGATCATTGCTTATCACCATGCATTCAACAACAGCATTCATCGCGGGCAACCACTCGTTACGTATTGCGAAGCAGGCGTGTAATTTTGACCTTCTTCTTGAAACCTTCGCTTTCAGACAGAACTGACATTAATCCATAGCCCTTTCATAGCACCACCATTCACAGAGCGATGTCGGCTGGTATTTTACTGCTGAGATGGACTATCCGTCACGGAGTCAGGCCCACTCTTTGGTTGTTGATTGCAGTCATCTAGTTAATTTATTGGTTACCTTCCACTCTCAATCATGATTCAGCACTAAATGCACATTCATACCTACAGACTGTCGTCGCATAGTTGAAACCACACACAGTCAACAAGCCTCGTTTTGCGGTCACTTCAATTAAACTGTCAAATCCCGTCGATAAAGCCGCGTGTTTGTTATCGCATAATAATCAGTCCATTTGTTCAGACCAACCTGACAGCTGTCACTTGTAAGAAGTTCATTAAGTGAACGCTGCCGCCGCCCACCCGCCATGCCACCTCGCCAGCACGGCCAAACGCAACGTTTTCATGTGATAATCTCAATTAGAAACCAAAAATCAAATTGATTTACCACACCAACAGGCACAACGAGCAGCACACAAATTGAACCCTATTCCGGTGGCTGGGGCCCTCAGCCATTCATCCATCCGTCGTCGCACGAAGGGACGAAAATCATATAATAACGAACAAATTTTCACGTAGTCCCCGAATTTGGTCTCCATTCAGAGCCGGTGGCGGTCGCCACCACCCACCCGGAGGCCTTGAATTCGACGTGCATACGCCTAGGGGCGCACCACGCTCTCCCATGTCATTCGGCTTAGATTGTGAATGCCGCCTGGCACACCAGCCCCCGTGTTGATGGCGCAGGAGCGCAAGAGCAGCACCAGGAGCCGGAGTGACTGGCGGGCCAACGCCAGGCTACAGAATTTCGTTTTGGCACAATCAGAAGCTGTAATTTGCCGATTCAAACCTCGTTACGAACGTTTCACGTATAGCCTCATGATGAGACGTTTGTTCTGCGTTCCATATAAATGATATTCCCACCATCATCATCATCAGCATCAACATTGAAGTCGTCATCGCCATCATCAGGAGCGGCGGTGGCAGCATCACTGGGAACTGATTCATGAATCAAGAAGAGTTCAGGGGATACACTCCACCCGGCGCATCGCTGTTAGGGGACGAACAGGAGCAGGAGACGGAGCATCGGCAACATGCACACAGCAGCAAGCGCGCCAGGTTTATAATGAACCGTGGGCGGGCGGTGAGGCGAGGAGGGGCAGAACGTGATAGGTGATATCAGGAAGCCAGGACGGGATAGGATGTGCCCCACCACCGACGACCGACAGTAGGCACCGGGTATTGGCACAAATGTAATGTGGTTAATTAGGAAAATATTGTTCTCTCGATGAGCATGTTATTCAATAGAAACTCCGAGCTGCAGTTGTGTTTGTTTAGTTGCAGGCTGGCTGGGCAAGGCGAGGCGAGGCGAGGCGACTACTGCGGTAATGGATTCAGATTCATACGTGCGGCGGCATGGCTGAGGATAATGCTGGGTTACATCCTGTGTCAGGGCCCAGAGCTACCGAGCTGCAGAGTTGCGCGAATGAATGGAAACCAAATTGGAAGACGATTGTTTCCACCCTAATGAACGGACGGATGGGTTCTCTCTTGCTGCTGCTGCCGCTTCAGCTACTGGTGATGTGATGTGGTTTTGGTGTGGTGCAGGTTGTGTGGGTGGCGTCTTATGCGCACTTAAGCACATTGTCCGCGTAATTGGATGAATCGAAGAGGCGGTGTTATCTTTGAGCAAAGAGCGATTTTACAAAACAGAACGAGAAGAGTATTTTCGTTTTTTTTTTCAGAGGGTGAGAGGTGAGGGTGCGATACTGCTCCAGCCCGACTCTGCATCAGTGGGACAACGCAGTAGAGGACGCTCACGGAACCGATGGCGCACACAAGTGGAGAAGAAGCTCAACCAACTTTAAACAGACGGCAACTGGCTAAAGATCGGTCCAGCTGGAGAGGCTTGTTGGCTGAGGCCCAGGTCCACACAGGACTGTACCTCCCCTAGAAGAGGAAGAGGATGCAAAGTCTTCTTCTTCTGTCTATAATCATGACACATGGAGAGGCTTGTTGGCTGAGGCTTTTGACTAAACCTCCCGTAGAAGAAGAAGACGCTAATTCTTCTTTAGCATCTTCTTCTTCTTCCGGACAGGCTTGTTGGTCGAAGCCCAGGTCCACGCGGGAAGTAGATCCAGCAGAAGAGGAAAACAGCTGAGGGGAATGATGTTCTCCCGCTCAGCTACTTCTAGCCATCAATGAAGGCAGCCGGTCCAATCAAAGGAACAGGACGTTGTCTTCGAAGAGGACCCACTTCGCATTTCAAGTCCATTTTGATACCATTTGTGCCAGTTGAGCATTCTGCCATCCTTTCATGTTTGACACGAAATTTAAGCTTTTGGCTTAGTGAGATCTTTGCTCTTTGACTAGACACTCAACAATGCGACAAGGAAAAACTAAGATCGCGCGATTTAACGCGGCTTGTGCAGACCGGACAAAGTTCTTGATTGCTCCCAACCTCATGGCTACCAGCAACGGTCCTTGTTAATCAAGTCAAGTACAGCCGGTACAGAATAGAGGCAAGATAATGCACTCAGCCAACATCCTAGGCAAGATGACATACACCCATCCCGAGTGTGAGTCACACCAACCCCCAGGAGGGAGGTCCCATATAATGATGTCTGCACAAAGGCAGCATGGAGAGGGGATAGAGACCATACATCACCTCCTGCAGTGCCTTTGGTGGTCGTAGGAACACATAGGGGCCAACTTTTTCAATAAACTGAAGCACCACCGCAGGCCAGCAAAACCGCTCTCTCATTGGCGGCGGCAGCGGCGAGTCAACATGCAACCGACAAAGCCCGTCGTGGTGGTGCAAGGACCGGAGGAGATGTAGCCCCCAACTCAACGATGTCAGAATGCGCCACAGTCGCTGTCGGTGAACCTCGCCGTCAGTCAGCTGGCTCGTGTGTGTTTGTTGTAGGAGCAAGTCAACCCGCTTGGTATCGCAATGGACCTAGACCAGACTCAGCGTATCTGCTATCTGCAGCCAACATAAAGGGTTCCTATTACACTCAAGGGCCGGCTTATCAACTGCAAAAGATCCTCATGCAGGGCGGAGAGGACTGCGGACAGGACTGCGATCAAGGAAATAAGGTGGATAGCGATGAGAGGGGAAAGACAAGTCACAAAAAGTTGCGCATGATGAGATGTGGATTGTTTTCGGAAAACGGTTAAGGTAGAAGATGACTTTAATTGACTTAAAACCGCTGAATGATATATAGCCTGGCTGTGATCCGCATCGCAGGTAGATTCTACAATGTTCTTTGTGCAAACGCCCCTACGGCAAAGAAAATAGAGAAGAGGTCAGGAAAAGCCGGTCTGGATGTTAACCCGTCCAAAGCAGAGCTCGTACTGTTCACGAGAAGACGCAGGATATCTCCGATAACAAAGCCTAAGAAAAAGGAACTTAGTTTCACTAGTCAAGTCAAATATTTTCGCGTAATTTTAGACAGCTGGAAACCGAACATGAAGGAATGCATTAAGAACGCGCCGGCAGCTGTTTGCACATGTAAGAGGATCCTTGCGGAAGAATAGCTCAGTGGATGTATACGTCTCGTGTGAAACCCATCTAAACGGAAGGGATCCTTGTTTGGTGGCCAGCACTGAGTAACAAATCCAATCATAAATCGATAAGCAGTATTCAAAGATCAGCGTGTATCAGCATCACTCAGCCGACATGGCAACATTGCAACAGCCTTCTCCCATGGACATCTAAGGGAAGCTGGCAGCGTTAAGACTGCGGAAATGCGACCGCTGGAACAGATCATACAGCTCAGGACATACAGAGATAATCAGAAATGCGAGAATACCAACGCATACAGATTATGTAGCGCCCGCTTTAGACTACGAGTTTGGGTTCAAAACACTCATCCCAGAGGGAGAAGACTGGGCAAAAGATTTAGTAGGGAAACCTGCCTACCTGGAAATCTACACAGACGGCTGAAGAACAGACGAGGGCACCGAACTAGGAGTATTCGCGGCATCGCCGCACATGTCCTTTTCCCTGTCTCTTCGACTGCTTAACCATTGCAGTGTATTCCAGGCAGAAGTAAAAGCTATCCAAGAAGCTGCCCGCTTACTGTTTGAAACCGATAGACGGGCTGCCTATCGCCATAGATAGTCAGGCGGCCATCAAGGCTCTGGATACACCATCAATTAAATCGGAGATGGTAAAACTTTGCCGTCTATCTCTTAGAGAGATAGCGGTTAGATGCAGCCTAACCCTATGCTGGGACCAACGAAAGGGCAGATGAGTTAGCAAGAATAGGGGTGGGTCTGCCACTGGCAAATAATCAGGACACCCCATATCCCTCACTTCAAATACTAAACACTCTGTTATCTACAGACGCTATCAACTCCGCTAATCGCAGATGAATGGCATTTGATACATCTAGGTCTTCGAGGCTTATTTGGCCTTCTATAAATCCAAACAAAACAAATACACTCCTAAAACTTAACAGGAATGTAATAAGGAACGTTGGGGGCAATATCACCGGCCATAGCCTGTTCGGTATCCATGCCAGAAAGATGGGAGCCCCCACAACGACTACTGCAGAAGCTGTAGAGACGAGGAGGAAGAAGAAACTACTCTTCACCTCCTCAGCACTTCCCTTGCAAGAACTATACTAGGCATCTACTTCTTCAGCAACTTTGAGGAAATGTCACACCTGAAGATACAAGACATAGCTAAGTTTATCGGCAAAACAAAATAGCTTTAAATCAGGACAGGAGTGGATTCATTATAAAAGGCCACTAGGATACCATTAGGCAGTTTACAGGTGACAGTGCAGTCCCTCGGAACTAAAGAGGAGTCGGTGTAAAAAACAGCGTAGTGATATCACAGGGGATCGAACCAAGATCTCAATGGGGCACAACGGCGACAGTAGAGGCAATCACCTCAACCTAACCTAACCTAACAGCCGAGATCGATGACTCTGTCAAATCAGAGTACATGGCCTGTTGGGCGGTATCTATTCTAGCCTTTTCGATGTCAAGATCGAGCCCAAGATCGGAAAAGAGGCCATTTTCGGCGGAGCGATCGGACAGTGCGACCTCCACTACACGATAGGAGACAACAGATTCCAACTCACTCAACCACTCACTCGACCGACCATCTGACGATCGAAACTCTACAGTCTACCGATCAAGATTCGAGCCCAAGCTAGAATTTTCGTTTTCCAGCCGAACTCGGCTACATCGAGCAATGATCATAAAAAGGCGAGAGGCAGAGCGACCGAACCTCCGGTATAAAGACCAAGTACCAGTTTACGCAAGGCAGAATGGGCTTGATGACGGGAAGCAATGTACGCCTATGCCGCCCACAAACATTTTTCCAGGGAGTTTGGGCGGGCGCCTATGTGCGCAGGCCGATCAGGACTGGAAGCCAGCTATAACTCAGACTCAGACCGCCTATGAGTGCCTGGCCTGATAAGTAAGTGAAAACGTTTCGAGAAGCCAAGGAATACCGAAACTCCGATACAAAGACCAAGCCATCGGGGATGAAAGACACTGTTAAGGATAAGGCTGTTTTCCGCATCAATTCCAGCTCAAACCGGTCTCTGTCCTGTTTGAAAAAAAACCCCTACAAAATAGGACCTTCCTGAAGGAGCAAGTAGTGAGTAGTGTATAAACAACAAAAACAAAATGTTTATGGCCTCGGCGTTTCATTTCTTCCGATCAATGTTAGAGTAGAAGCAAGAACTGGGGAGAGCTATGCTGCGTGCATCAGGCTTTCTTACGCAGAAGCAAGAACTGCCTGCTGGGGAGAGCTCTGTTGTGTGTGTCAGGCTTTCTTGCGTTCACACTACCGGCCTTTATTCGTCTTCCAGTCTAAGACGCGTATATACTTGTAGGATTGCTATCCGATGCCATGGGATGTTCCTAAGATTGCAGGTAACTTGGTCTTGACTTCCAAATAGTCCAACAGCTGCTGTTTTTCAGAACCCAAAAAGACTCGGGCCGCACACGACCAATCAAAATTTGAGCTAGCTGCAGAAGTTCCACAGAAAAGTGCACCGCCATGTGTGGAAGTCAAAACTTAAGAGTATAAAATCGCCATCAAAAACCAAGCTTTCACCGTCACTTCCCACGAGCAGGATGGGGATCCTTTAATGAGATGAATTTAAATTTCCTCCGCAGGCACTTAGCCCATTCCAATCGCCCAACGTCTCTGCGCCATTATGAGTGTGTTCGCCTGTGTTTCGATGTGCAACTCACCGCAAAGCCACAGACACACACACACACCAACGGACCGTAGATGTCCTAAGGGTGGTTTGGCGAAATATGATTTTGGGGTTTTAATTGGCTAATTCCCCGTTCGCATACGTCTCTCGGTGCCGTGCAGACCTAATTGAATGAGACGTCTCACAACACACGCGCGCACATGTACGAACACATACATATGCTTAAATTCCGTCGTATAAAATGCCCCAGCAGAGCCTCAGCCGTACTCAGCTGAAATTATTCGAGAACTAATTAGCTGGCGTTTTTCGGTGCACAACAAATACACACGAGCCAGCTGACTGACGGCGAGGTTCACCGACAGCGACTGTGGCGCATTCTGACAACGTTGAGTTGGGGGCTACATCTCCTCCGGTCCTTGCACCAGCACGACGGCTTTTGTCGGTTGCATGTGGACTGCCGCCGCCGATGGGAGATTCGTAATTGGCTAATACTGGAGTTTGGTGCATTGACTTGGGGCGACAATGGGGTTAACGAAGGGAATTAGGCAACCCCTTTCGAGGTGCTGTTGAATCGTGATTATGATGGAGGGGAGAACCTGACTTAAGAATTTTGAGGTCGACATATCGGGCACCTGGGTTGGGATGAGAATGCTTCGCAGGCATGATGGACGTTGTTTTCAGGCAGAATGCCTTCAGGGGCGTGGTGATTTTTTTAATGAAAGCTAAGCGGTGACTGTACAGTCTTGTCTATTTGCTGGCAATAGAAACACAGCCTCTAGCTTCAATTTCAGTGATTCATTCAAAAGAAAGGAGACTCCGACGATCGCGCCAATCAAGAGACTATACCTGTCTTAAACATCGCGTGCAGTTCATCTTCTTCGTCATTTTAAGCTAAAGAAAAAGAATTTTCCACACTCTAGGCCTAAATTTCGTAATTGGTGGAGACTTTAATGCGAAACACCCCTTTTGGGGATCAAGATTAATTTCACAAAAAGGCAGAAATTTATACAGAGCTGGTATGAAACTAAACTGTGATTCTTACTCGACAGGAAAACCAACCTATTGGCCGTCGGATGTTACAAAAATACCCGACGTTGTTGATTTCTTTGTCATAAAAGGTGTTTCTCGAAACTACTTACGAATTGAAGAAATCTTTGATCTTAATTCAGATCATTCTCCCATTGTACTATGTGTAAACGATACCCTTGTAAAAAAGGAAGTTCCACCTACGTTAACAAATAAACCTACGAATTGGCAAGCATTTAGAAACTATCTACAAGATAATATCGAACTTAGAGTACCGCTGAGAACAGCATACGATTTAGAAATAGAACTCGATAAATTTATAGAAGTAATACAGTGCGCTGCGTGGAGCAATAAACGACGATAAAACATGTCTTGCGATATCCACCGGAAATACGAGAATTAGTAAGAGAGAAACGTAAGGCTCGTAAGAAATGGCAGCAGACCCGTGTGCCGCAGCATAAAACTCGCCTCAACCAACTGTCTAACATTCTGAAGGCGAAAATTAAGTCGTTTAAAAATAATAACCTAAATACCTACTTGACAGGCTTGTCAGGGAAAAAGGATACCCATTACTCACTCTGGAAAGCAGCCAAAGGCTTAAGAAAACCTCAACCACATGCGGCCCCAATTCGGAAAAATCAATACGAGTGGGCAAAAGAAGATAAAGAGAAAGCGGATCATTTGGAAGAAACGTTTAAATCACGCGAGGGACAAACGTTTCCTGGAAACTCCTACGGTTCAAACACAAATAATGAACATTTTTGTATAAGAAATGCTACTTTGACAGAATTGAAAAACCTCAAGCCCAAAAAAGCTACTGGTTATGATTTAATCACAGGAGAAGTTCTGAAAGAATTACCTCAGAAAGCGCTTCTTATGTTTATCTACCTAATCAACGCCGCGCTTAGATTAGAACATGTCCCTAGTCAGTGGAAAGTGGCGGAAATAATAATGGTGCCGAAACCGGGTAAACCCCCAACAGACAAAAAGTCTTATAGACCAATTTCACTGCTTCCGATAATGTCTAAAGTGTTCGAACGAATATTACTCAGACGTTTAAGCCCGGTTGTGGAAGAAAGACGACTTGTTCCTAATCACCAGTTCGGTTTTAGAAGTAAGCATTCAACTATAGACCAGACCATCGAATAACTAATGTTATAGAAAAATCGTTTGAACAAAAGCAAGTCTGCTCAGCTGTATTTCTCGATGTTTCGCAAGCCTTTGACAAGGTTTGGCACGAAGGTTTGAAACACGAGCTTGGACAGTTCCTCCCGAGAAGATTTTACACTATTTTATCGAATTATCTAACTGATAGATTTTTATTTAAGCCTATACAAGCTGGAGTACCACAAGGAAGTGTCCTTGGTCCCCTCCTTCACTTACTTTATAGCAGCGATATACCGCAGGACGTAGGCACCGTGCTAGGCACATTTGCTGACGACACCGCCATTTTAGTAACTGCCAAAACGGTCGAAGAATCAACCGGAAAATTACAATGTGCTCTAGACCGGATACACGAATGGACGAACACTCAGCGAATTGAGCTTAACGAAGCTAAATCCGTTCATATAAATTTTACGTATAAGAACGTGAATAACTTGCCCGTTTTTATAAATAATGTTCAAATACCCTTCGGTAATGAAGCGAAATACCTCGGAATGATTCTCGATGTAAAGCTCAAAAAGAAACGTGAAGAGCTCCAATCAAGATACAAAGACATGTACTGGCTTATTGGAAAATATTCCAAGCTAAGTATTGACAACAAATTGCTTATATACAAGCAAGTACTAAAACCAGTCTGGACGTATGGTATACAACTATGGGGTTGTACCAAAGAAAGTAATAGAAACATACTACAAACATTTCAAAATAAAGTGCTAAGGGCCATCGTCAACGCAACCTGGCATATACGAAACAGCGACATCCACAGAGACCTTGGAATTCCATCAGTCCATGATGAAATTACGAATTTTGCTCGTAAGCATAAGCGTCGTCTGGAAGAGCACATAAACTCTGCCGTCCTTCCAATTCTCGACGAAACCAACGCTTTCCGCCGTCTTCAAAAGACTAAACCCCTTGACCTAGCACGGCGAATTCAACCCGCGCTTAGCTGCGGTGATAGCAAGAACTCTCGATGGAGAATTTCTTGCCAAATGCGCCTAAACCAAGAAAGTAAAACTGCTGGATAAGTGTAAGACTTAGTTGTAGTGGAAATATATTTTATTTTATTTGAAGGGAGGTGTTTTTACTGGGTAAAAATCTCTTTCGCTATGTGGGAACGGTCCCCATAGTGTCTTTTTAAGATTTCCACCTAACCTCGCAAAAAAAAAAAAAAAATGTAAGCTAACAGTTTGATTGATATATACGCCAGTGAGCAGATTTTCATACTACGACCGATCCTAGAGAGGTCTAGACTAGAGAGAGGCTAGACTATGGATTTTTCTATTCGGTGACGGAAAAAAAGCAATTCTATCAAGTTTTCAAAACCTGTAGCCATATGTGGTCGCTGATAAACCTCTTGGATACAAACGTCTCTAACTAAAATACCACTGGACCCATTTACATATTTTAAAATTATTAATTTTAAAATTATTAATTTGTGAACTTAATTTAAGTTAATTTAAGAAATTCCTAGGGAGGCTTTAACAGAGCAATACTTTCTTGAGTTAGGGCGTTCCTTATTCATTTTCATTTCATTTATTATTTACTTAATAAAGGGTGGTTAGGTTTTAAGGGCCGATGTTGATTTTGAATAAAACACAAATTATTTAGGAAATTATTGTCATTTCTTTTTATTATGACAATATTGGTATGGTTCAATTATGTGTGGAACAAAATACCGGCCAAATGGCCGCCGCGACCTCGGCGGCACACCTCCATCCGATGGTCCAAATTTTCGATGACGCTGAAGCATAATTGAGGTTCTATGCCGTTAATGTGCTGAATTACCTCATCCTTTAGCTCTTGTTGCTGGCTTATCGACGTACACGTTTTCTTTCAAATAACCCCAAAGAAAAAAATCCAACGGTGGTAAATCACATGATCTTGGCGGCCAATTGACATCGCCACCACGTGAGATAACACGGCCATTGAATGTGTCGCGCAAAAGAGCCATTGTTTCGTTAGCTGTGTGGCAAGTGGCACCGTCCTGTTGAAACCACATATCGTCCACATTCATATCTTCCAATTCGGGCCATAAAAAGTCCATTCACAGTGACGGCCGCCAGTCCATAAACCGCACCAAACACTCACTCTTTGTGGGTGCATTGGTTTTTCGACATTCACTCTTGGATTATCATTCGCCCAAATGCGGCTATTCTGCTTATTGACGAATCCACTGAGGTGAAAATGTGCCTCATCACTGAAGATGATTTTCTTCGAAAATTGATCTTCCTTTTTTGCCATTTCTTGCCACCATTCTGACCATTGACGACGCTTGAAATGGTCAAGAGGCTGTAGTTCTTGAGTCAATTGCACCTTGTAAGCGTCTAAATGCAAGTCTTTACGCAAAATGTTCATCAACGACGAGCGTGAGAGGTGCAATTGTTGGGCACGACGACGAGTTGAGGTGGACGGCTCCCCAGCCACACTTTCGCGAACAGCAGCAATATTTTCTGCAGTACGAGCTGTACGAGCATGCACTGGTGTTTTCACATCTCCTACAGACCCGGTTTGCTCAAATTTTTGCACGATTTTTCCGATTGTACGCACATTTGGACGATTAAATTGACCGAAAAAATCACAAGGTGCACGATATGCATTTTGATTTGAACGCCCATTTCCATAATAAGCCTGAATAACTTTAACGCGTTGCTCGATTGTGTATCTTTCCATGGTTCAAATTGAGTTAGTCTGAAATTGAGAAATGTCAAATGAAATGCAGAAAAAAACTTGACGTTTAGGTGTGGTTCACATTCAACATTTAACCACCCTTTATTTCTGTACATTAAGAATACATTGTACTATCATTGTTTAAGTACAGGGCTTATAATATTATTGGGTCTATACATTAATTCGTGCGGTTTTTTTTCCAAAATTTTAACGTTTATTTAAGAAAAACGTGGACAATAATATTATTCAAAAAAATGCCCATCTGAAGCTATGACTTTTTCCCATATTTCTGGCAATTTCGGGATCCCATCCCAAAAGAACTGCGCCGGCTTGGCAGCCAAGAATGAATCAAGCCAATTTTTGATATTCTGTTCTGATGTAAACCGTATTTCAGTGAGGGCGTTCTGCATCGACCGGAACAAATGGTAGTCAGAAGGGCAAGGTTTGGGCTATGAGGCGGGTGGGGCAAAACTTCCTATCCACTGTTTTCCAAATAGTTCTTAACCGGAATAGCAACGTGGGCCCGAGCGTTGTCATGATGGAAAATTATTGCCTCGTGTCTGGTCGCATATTCCGGGCGTTTTTCGGCTACTGCTCTCTTCAAACGGATTAATTGTGTTCGGTGTTGCCCATTGATGGTTTCACCCGGTTGTAGCAGCTCATAATACAGCACATCCCTCTGATCCCACCAAATACGGAGCATTACCTTCGCGCCATGGATATTCGGCTTTGCCGTTGATTTGGCTGGTTGACCGGGTTTCAAAACCACTTTTGGCACCTTCGCTCAGCTAGCCCATGTTCACCATGAACTTCCACCAAAATACGATGACTTTCGGCAGCAGTTTTCTTCATATTAAAGTAATGAAGAAGACCTCCCCGCAGAAACATTTTTTCAGAAACAAAGTTCGACATATTTGATTGAAAAAAAATGATTGCTGTTTACTCCTCAAATCTGAATGACATATGCTGAAGTGACGTACAATGACAGTAGTTTCCAACGCATGTTCCAATGGAATAATACAAGTTACGCCATCTCTTAGCAAACCGTAATATTCAAGTTGTGTGTTTTAACGTCGGACGACATGTATAGACTGTTCCAATCGACATGTCTGCAATCCAAAAATAGGTTATCAACGTTTGATTTCCGTAGCATCAAGGAAACCACGATAGTGTACGAACTGTGGACAATTTCTTACAACAGGATGTGTGGCAAATACAAGATCATGGTACAGAAACACAGGCGCAGTAAGCTGACTATGCGATTTTACTAGGTTCTTGTCATTGGTTAAGATAACACCGAGCAAGGACAGCGAGCAGTTTGGCTTAAAGTGGGTGGGTTCATTGCTGTTTAGGAAGGTTAGATTGAGAGAACGCATTGAACTAGTCAAAGGAGAGTATGGTGTCGTTTCTAGAAGATTTATATTGAAATTTCCGAAGTCAGTCACCGAAGAAATCTCTTTGATGATATCACAGGCATAATTAGGGCGCGCAATTATTCTATGAAACGCTGTTCCACGACTCGAAAGATGTGGATCTGATGAATGATATAATACATCTCTACACATCATCATCACCTTCTGACCCGTATGCTCCACTAAAAGGGTCGAGGGGGTAAACCACGCACGTGAGATCTCCAGGCAACTCGATCATCCGCTATCGACTCTAGGAGTTATGCCTAAGCGTAACCAGGCGAGTTTCTGGACTTGATCCAACCACCTCGTCCTGGGTCGGCCAAGCGGTCGCTTACTTGATGGAATCGAATTCAACGCCCGCCTCGGGGCATTCGTGCCGCGTGATCAAACCAACGAAGCAGAGTACTCTCCTTTCGAAGAAGCAGCTGCTCAATGTTGAGTTCCTCGAACACTGCCGTGTCTCTCACCCTAACCCGGCGAGTAATTCCCACAGCACGAAGAAATCTCATCTCAGCAGCTTGTGCTTGCGATCTTATTCTTACCACATGCCATGAGCTGAGCTCTGTTCAAAAGTTGGACATGAGATTTCACGTTTTCCTATATGTGCTCGATTTTGTTTGAAGGGAGTGGTATATATTGATTGGTTAAGGTGAATATAATTTTTTTGTGAATTTGCATTATTTGTCGTGAGATCTACTTCGTTGATTGGTGGTTGGTTGGCCGCTTCTTGATGTTGACGCTCTCGCAGACAACGTTGCAGAGAGGCGACATAGCATATCTTGCGGTTGGCTGGTCAGATTGAGTGATGTTGGGCGGAAACATGTCCAGTGAAGACGGCGTGTAATGGATAGCTTACTCCGTCAGAAACAAAAACACTGGTGAAGTCTGTACTTGTGGCTCTAAACTGGGAGCACGGAACTGGGGTTGGAATCTTCGTAATTGCACCAGAAATCTCGACGTCCCTCAGACTAACAAATCTAGCCATGCCAAGGTAAACCGACTTTCGCTAAATGTTCGAAAATTAAATTTACACTCACCGGCATATGCCGCTAGCTGCCCATCCCTTTGTCAACGAACTGCGAGGCATCGAGTGTGTGCTCAGAATTCGGGTTGGTCTCTACGCGGACACACAACGGTCAGCCTCAAACTCGCCATCGCCCCGTAGAATCTTGCCAATCACCAGAAAGTACTTCTCGGAGACCATTTAAGATGAGGAGAAGATTTCATTTATGAGCAAATTCTCAAGCAATTGCAGGGCGCCCGCAAATTAAGTGCGCGTATCACATCCTCCAGGCATCCCTCACTCCTCCTCACATTAAGCGATTCTCGAAACCCTTCAATTTTGCCCCACAGCATCCGTTCAGTCGCAAACAGTCTCATTTTGGTCAATTGCGTCTAAAACTAGGCTCACGTCACAATCGCCCCCCCTCCCCCACGACTACCCCCGAAGAGCATATTCCTCGAGGCACTTGACCATGCAAAGTAAGACAACCATTCGATTGGGCAAATTGTTCTCGAACTCGTCATGTTTACAGGCAACTAGTCGGTTTTTGTTCCCTTAACCAGCTACAGCTCCGACCAAATCTACTTTAAATGGCCAATTGGAGGGAAATCTCTTGGCATTAGCCAGCAAAAGAAACGATTTGGCCACCACCACCGACAGCATGAGTCGCCCGCCCCAACCCAGTGGCACTCCTGCTGTTGCTGTTGCCGACTGCAAAGAAAAAAGAGTTCATCCTCCCGACCGAACAATCCGGAGACGAACAACGAGGCGAAATAAAACGAAAATAAAAGGAAAATGTGAAATTGCCGGATTCGACGAGATAAACTTTGGGTTTGTTCAAGTTATTTGCGATAAACCGAATGATTGCATCTTCCTTTCGGTCCATTCCGCAGAAATTGTGGAAATTGTGGAAATTGTTACGGCAAACGTCTCTCTGGGTCTCTCACACACCCCCGGCGATAGCGCCCCAAGACCGAGACCAGAAAGGGGTGAGCGCTCCATTGTAATGCGTTCCGATGGACCCCTCCGAGGCGTCCTTGCCGCATTTGGATGTGCTTAAAATTACATCTCGCACAGAGCCATTCCGGCTAGTTTGACCGACCGTGCACGCTCCATCACCTCCTTGCGGACCCTGCATGCGGTCACATGTGTCCACATGACTGTTCGTCCCGGCAGCGCCCTGCGGCAAGGTGGGATGCTCCTCGAAAGACATTCGCATTTCCTCCGTCTCTCTCTCTCTCTCTGTGTCTCAAGGCGGTCCCGGCGGAAAGGATAACAAATAAGATACGGAATCGGTTTTTCAACACTCACCACCTCGAACGCTTGCCAGCGGCGCGGCGCGATGGTGGCGACACACTCCACTCCAGCATCGCCCGCTGCCAGACAATCCGACAACGCTGCTCATATTACATTATTATACTTCAAAATCAAGATTAGCTTGAGCCAATTACAAGTGGATAAAGTTGAATTGTTATTTCGGGTAATTTCGGGAGGGAATCGAAATCGTCGAGAGCGTTCTACGTTATTGGATTACAATTGCCAAAAGGAATGCGCGCTAGTGGGCGGAGGTTGACGGGGTGATGCCATGGCCCTTTGCGAAATGCTTAAGTGGCTAATTGAGCAGATGACAGGCTGCACACCAGGATAATGCGATGCGTCCTGGGCGATAGTAAAAATTAAACGAAAACTTTTGCAATTAATTTTTGATGGTTTCCGCAAAATCAGAGGGGTTCGGAGATGTGCCGTGGAAAGGATTAGCCGGAGAATTCAATCGATTTCCATTTGAAGAGTGGTTGAGCGCGAGGAAGACTGGCAAAGAGTGCTGCTGTGAGGTCTGCCATGCAGGCAATGTAGGCTTTTCCTATCGGTTTCTGGGTGAATTTGATGAGTTTCCTGTGCTCACTTGATCTAAGCGAGGAACCACGTGTTGCCTGAGAGAGAAAAGTGACCCCTTTCTGTTCAGGCGGAACTGTTCGTGACTCAGGCGGTCACAGAGGTTCGGTTACATCATCTCGGGCTTGGTAAACGGAGCTGTTCTTCTTTAACTTTCGTAGTGACTTACTTAGACGTCTGGATGGTAGAGTTGGTTAGGTCAGCCCTTGGTTAGTTAGGTGCTCGGTTCGAGTCCCAGTGAAAGCTAAGTTTACACGCTGGTTCTTAAATCTGGTCCAGTCACCATTTGCCGGTGGGGTCAAATTGACGGCACTATCACTGGTCTGGTCAATCAGTGGTAGGAGTCTGACTGTGAGTATCGCAATGGACCAACATGGTCTTAGCGTGCTTACTTAAGGTGGCGCTACAGTCCGGGGTGGACCTGGGGCTCAGCCAGCAAGCGTTTTTATCTAGCTGTCTCCAGTGTCACACACATAGTTGGTTGAGGTCCCTTTCCAGTTGCGCGCTCCACATAAGTCGCGATCTTCCTCAACTACGGATTCGAAGACTTTGCCTGACTTGACATTGCCTTCCATTGCCTCCACATGACCTAGCGTTGGACTCAATCGTTGGATCTTCACTCTTCTGACTCCACTCAACATCTTTGCAGACGGAACCACATAAGCTTTTCCACGCCTCTGCGCCATATACCGGAACTAGGATGATTAAGGTCTTTGAGAGGCTAGCTTTGGTGGTTCGAGAGAGGCCTTTGTTTGTCAATTGCTTTCTTAGCCCAAATCTGGCTGAGTTGTGGTGTCTGTCTGTCTATGTTGTCTACTGTGACGTTCTGTCCGAGACGTCGATGTTGGATGTGCTCTCTAGTTGACAGAATATACTTGGTACTGCTATTATTCACCGTTAAACGTGACTCCGACATTACGCCGCGTTGTCAATATCGCCGGTATATGCGAATAGTTGCACAGACCTCCGAAAGATGGTGTTGGCGTGCTTTTTTTGAGAATTCTGTTCAAGAAGTCGCATGACAACACGTCACCTTGACTAAATCCTTTTTTGACATCAAAGCCTTCGGTTAGGTCTTTACCGACTTTGATGGAACAGCGTGCATTCTCCATCGTCACCCTACACCAACGGGCGAGTTTGGAAGGTATGCCAAAAATGGACATAGCTCGTTTCTACAGATGCCGTCATACGCGACCTTAAAATCGATGAAGGGTTGCCGATGGAGGATTTACTGGCCCAAAGCCACCCTGGTATGGGCCATGTTGTCGACGAACGGCATCAGGTGTTCACACAACATGGCAAGCAGTCAAGGGGGTCTCTTTTTGTGTGGTTCATTCAAACAATGCTGAGGTTCCATTGCTCGGGAACGCTCCTCCCACTATATTTCACATGCCATGCTCCGTACCAAGTCATCGCCAGTTGCTCTGATATTTTCGCTCGCTAGTTGTTGATCTACATGGTCTCTCATCTGGGTTGAACTCGGTCGTATGCCTTTTCCAGATCCACAAAAGAACTGTAGATGGGCTTGGAATACTCCCAAGCCTTCTCAAGTACCGTACTTGGAGTGAAAAGCTGGTCGGTTGTACTTCTAGCGGGACGAAAGCCGCACTGTTCATCCGCCATCCTGGGCTCAACCACAGTTCTGGAAAACGCTTCCAACACCTTAGCGTAGACTTTCCCGGGGAGACTTAAAGAGATGTGCCCCTGCAGTTGGAGCAATATCTTTTGTCCCCCTTTTTGAAAATCACCCCAGTTTGTCAGTGTCTCACCGCTTTCCCGGCCACCGTAATGACACGAAGGAGTCATGAAAACCCACATTACCCATTGCTCCTAGGCTTTTCTGGACGGATTTCATCCACATCGGCGGGCTTGACGACTTTTAGCGATTCAATCGCCAAAATGACTTCCTCCGCCGTTGGACTATTCTGCGCCCCACTTAAGACTCCGGGTCTGTCGTCCTCAGTGCCCTGTTCGGGATTGAGCAACTCCGGAAAGTGCTCAATCCATCTGCGCAAGATGTCCACCTCATTGGCAAGCAACACACCATTTTTGATTTGGATTTGACTCCTTCGATGATGTTGAGTTTCCCTCCTGGGAGTCGGAAGAACACCTTTTTCCTTTCGCAGAACTCCTCCCAAGACTGCTCTCGAACTGCCAGTTTGCAAGTTCTTCGCGCCTCAGTGCAACGATCACGAGGAGCAGAGAATCCAGCCTTCTTCGCCTTCTGGGGATACGGCAATTAACTAGAGCGCCTTTCGATTTACTTATTGCCCAAGTACCGAGATATCCACCAGACGTATAGCCCATATCCCGACTTATCCGTGGACTCAATAAATTATTTAAAGTCTTACAATTAAGTGTTCGAATTTGTTTATAAGACTCATCGCTCAATTGGTCGTACTGATCGAAATGAAGTGCAGGCAATGTTTCTTACAATTAATCGACGAATGAACATGACATCCTAGATTTCCTTGACGCGTTGCTTGTCAGTTGACGTTGATGGCCTTCCAGGGCGATCTTTGCCTTCAATGCTTTCGCTAGCTCTCTGTATCGCGATACAGAAACTGTGACTGTCAGTGGCTCGAGAGGGAGAGAGGTGATGCCGTGCATACGAGCGTCGTTTACGTTTCTTTGTCTCAGGCGCTACTCAACCACATGACGCCACTATCGCAAATGCCCAACAATGAGCTAACTACAAACGGTCTACGGTGTCGTCTATCCACCTACCTATGCACTACCCCTGGGTGTTAAGCCAACCAGCGTCGGGAAATGAAGAAGGAATAAGAATGTTGCGCAACCCTACAAAAGCTGATGACAACCAGAACTCTGGGAGTACCATCAAACGCCGCTCACTCATCGAAACGCTACTGGCCAACACTCACCAACCCTGCGTGAGGAGGAGGAGATAGAACATAACTTATCAAAAACCGATTTCTCGACAATTCTCCACTTCCGTTCACGAGTAAGAAGCACCTCCTGAAACACACGAGAGAATTTCTTTCCTCGAAGCACCCATCGCCTTCCACCACCAATCCAGACATCAGAGGAAAAACTTCATTTCAAAGCCTCATCCATTCATTCCACTCGAACAACTTCGGAGGAGCAAAAAAAGGAGACTTTTAATGGGTCCCTTTTAAGTTAATGGCATTCACACAAGCCAAGTCCTCCTGAAAGCCCAATTACTCCTCAAACAACCGCAATATTCTGACTTAATTGAATCCATGAGCGAAGGCCACACGCCCGTACAATGGCTCGCCTGGCCTCGTACCCCGACGCATTCCTCATCGCAAACACACAGGAGCGGGGAAAACAGGAAAAAAATTCTCTCCCACCGACAAAAATGACGAAAAGGAGGAAAACAATGAAAAGGAAATTGATTAAAATTATTAAGAGCAGCTAATTGAAAGCAAACAACGTCATCATCGTCACAACTCACATGCGAGTCGAGGATGAAAGGATCACAGACACACAGACGCACCCCGAGACACTCCTCGCTCCCACGTGTGCAAATCCTCAATCGGCAATAGAGCTCCTCGTCCTCAGTCCATTCGGGAGATGCGACAACGAAGACGACAACGACAACGACAACGACAACGTGTGGAGAACGATGGGGTCGATGGGACGTCGGGGGCTGAGTATGTAAAACTTCATCCGCCAGTGTACGCACGCCAGCCGCTCGGATGCTGCCACGACCGTCCCTCAGTAGCTCCTGCCGATTTTCCCAAGCATCGTCCTGCCGCACGTCCTTGCCAAGAATTGCACACCGGATTGCCTCCAAGAGACGCGGAGTGCGAGGGAGGGTGATATAGGATCGGCACGGCAAAAAATGGGGGACACACTATCGTGCAGCTCCATACCAAGCGGCACTAGTGTGGGTCGCCGCTGGGCTTCGAGCACCGAGTTGACCGGTCGGAGGGTGGCTGGCAACCTTAGCATCAGCGTTGGCGGCGGCTGATTGTGTTGTTCGTCGAAAATTGCCAGAGAATGCTTAAATCCTTGATTAACGAATCCAATTAGGGCGCTTGTTTCAACATGATGCAGCGAGAATGGATCCAGGATTTGGAATATCTCGTGCAATGTGCGAATGCAATTCCTAGGTAGTTAGCACGGCTCTTGGCTTAAGGTACCACTCACCCTCTCTCCCTCACACACACACCCACACACACCCCAGTCCGCTGGGAAAGTCGAGCTCTGGAGCTGGAATGCCGGAGAATGCTGCCAGCACCGACTACCGGGTGGCAACTGCATGGATGCATAGTTATCCACGAATAATTTCCGAATACGTATACGTACACGTATCAGTGAGAAGATGCCGGTCCGCCATCGGGTGCCTCCCACCGCACTCCTCTCACGACTTTCCGACTCACCATCCAATAATTTTCTAAACCAACATGTTCTTGCACCCGCTTTGGGGGTTGGACGCAGCCAACTTGATTATAATCTAACATCGCCTCCACTCCACACATACACACACACACTCGCACACACACCGCGCCATATGGTGGAGAGTGTGTGGCGAGGGATGGCAAAAGGCGATTGCATCGCTTCGTGGGAGCGGAAGTACGGGCGAGAGATGTGTTCCCATTCGTTTCGTTAGCACGTAGTGTAAATGAGTTCTTGGTGTGCTCCCGCTGCAATGGCTGCAGTCGCCGGTGGGGTGGGCCTGGGGGTGGCGTTGGCGGTGTGTAGCTGCAGTTTCGAATAATAGAGAATCATTGTAGGAACATGCAAGCTGATAATTGAATACAGGCAACGAGGACATAGACAGGCTGACATTTGTTTTCGGCGGCAGTGCCGCCGGACGGCAGGACGGAATTGGAATCTTCTGAACGCGAACTCGTTGATGGCGACTGAGGCGCTGGGGGTGTCTTCTAACGAGCACTAACTTCGTTTTCTAGATTTCGGCGCAGAACTGTGCGAACCTGTCTGAGGGGTACACCTTTCGCCTGAGTGCGCCTGGGACTGAGGTGATTTTGTGCAGAGAAACGTGCGTATCCAGCAGAGGCACTTAGCAAGCAGACTTTGTTTTCGGAATAAGCTTTCATTGGCGGATGCCGTCCCCCGTGTCTCAGAAGTGCTTGAGGCTAATTTATTTATAAGCACAATTTGATGACAGGAACACGTGCTCAGGGGGAATTCAAATGTGCAGCTGAGACGACGCCGCGGCGAACTGGTACTGCTTGCGTGATGGCTTTGATCTTTTAATGTGCATTGTCTCTCATTATCGAAGGCGCTTGGGAATGGCTTGCCTGACAGTGAAGGATAGGAAAAGCCATGTGCATTACATCGAGACAATTCGAAGCTCTAGTCAAAAACTACCGCTCCTGGCCATTCCAAAAGAAGTTTACTAGAATCCACAGTCCACAGACTGAGCAGCAACACGGTGAAATGGTATACAGATGGATCAAGGACTGACGAAGGAACGGGGGCGGGAGTATCTGGACCCCGGACAAAGTACTACGAACCCATGGGCAAACGCAGCAGCATCTGTCAAGCAGAACTCTATGCCATGGACAGATGCGCTCAGATAAATGTTGACAGGAACTAACCAAATGTCGGACAGTGGCACTGGCACTAGACTCCTATATCATCACATCTAAGCTCGTGTGGGAATGTCTACAGAAGCTGAAGATGTTGAGCAGGAGTAACCGAGTAAAACTCTGCTGGATACCTGGCCATACAGGGATAGAAGGCAATGAAATGGCCGACTTCCTCGCTAGGGAAGGTGCATGGGAACCTTTTGCGAAGGGGATCACGTTCTCAGGGAAGAGTTCAGGGAACTAGAAAGCAATAACCGAGCAGATGCCTGGAACAACGCTCGTGGCATGAGGCAGGCCAAGAAACTCTTGGGTCAACACAACCGGAAAAGGTCAGAGACATGCACACATCGCGACAAAAATATAGCACATTTGGATATTTTTCCAAAAACACAGTTAGCAATGAAATTGGACGCTTCTCTCTCGTTTAGTTTTGAGTGGTGCATGCAATGCATTTCTTTGAGTGCATAAGGGTAAAACGAATTGAAGAGACTTACCGTTATTTACAACAAAAGGTGCGACTTACGACATGTGGTGCGTCAAAATGATAGCACAGGTCGATGGATTTGCATTCAGTTTCCTTCGAGCGATTGCAAGAGCGGATGCATTTAGATATTTCGTAAGAAAATAATCTCTTGGTCCTTTTAAAAATCAATAAAGTTTTCTCCAGTTGAAAATGGGCAGAGGAAAGCGACTAAACAGTAGTGCAGTTCAAGCAGCCCTAAATCTTCAAAAAGAAAACGTGAAAATCGGTGAAACTGCAAAACATTTATGCAGAAGCCAAAAGGCGACGAGGGGCGTTCAATATATTCTCGGTATCGATATGAAGGAAAATGCGAATTCAATTTGAATTGTTTTTATTTTTCAATACAATCTCCCCTAACATCTTGAGATAAGCTTTTTCAAACCCTCAAAAAAATAAATTTCCTCTTTCTCTGCAAAATACCCATTTATTGCCGACTTGAGTTCTTCATCATCCGAAAATCTTTTTCCACGAAGACATTTCTTCAAATCCGGAAACAGGAAATAATCACTAGGGGCAAGGTCTGGACTATAGGGTGGGTGTTGGATTTCTTCGAAACCACAATCTCGCGCAGCAGCCTTGGAAGCTCGCGTCGTGTGAACAGGAGCGTTGTCATGAAGAAGCAACACACCCGCTGCGGGTTTACCCCGTCTTTTCTTTTTAATTTCCTCCCGCAAATTATGCAAAGTGGAAGCAATTACAGCGAAAGCCCCCGCTTACGGAAACACATAGAGAAGAAGGACTCAAGCCTGCGAAACGACACATTAAATGGACAAAAAGATGGCGTCAGGTCCTTAAGTTAATTTGGATGGCCCAGATGGGTGGTCATATTATTATCATGATTTGCGAAAAGACCAGAAAGTTCTCAGTCGTCGTCAGCATGGAGGCGGAAGCTTAAAGATTTGGGCCGGTATAGGGTACTACTTGAGAACTGAAATAAAGTTCGTACCGTCAAGAATGAACAGCCTAGGCTACCTGGAATTGATTGGGGATATCGTAACTAATATGGGACAAGAATTTACTAAGTGTCCCATGATTTTCCAGCAGGATAATGCAGCCGTCCACACCGTTAGGGTTGTGAAAGAATTTGAAATTGAAATTCTAGAATGGCCAGCACGTTCCCCTGACCTTAACATCATTGCAAATTGTTGGGGATGTCTTGCGAGAGAAGATTACGCCGAAATGACACAATTGGGGATCTCAAAAGGAGCATTGGAAAAAAATGGGGAGCAATGCCAAGAGAATATATTGAAAAGTTATTTAAATCGCTTCCACAGGGAATGACGGAGATTTTGAAAAAGCAAGGAGGGTCAACTCGTTACTAGAAGCCCAAATTTTAATGATTACTGCAACCTATGCAACCTAATTTCTTATATTTTCAAAAATGTGCTATCGTGTCGTACCATTTAAAGTGTTAATGCCTTGCACGGAATACTTGTTTTCGTTTTTGTATTTTTGAATTAGTATTTTATCCTTAAATAAACAACAAAAAAAGTAATTTTATTTTACACAAGTAATGTAAACACAAAAAATGGAAATGTGCTGTATTTTTGTCCAAGTGTGTATCAGAATGAGCAAAAATAACCTCCGTATCCTGACAGGCTTCCTAACAGGGCGCTGTAGACTCAGGGAGCACCTAAGTAAACTAGGAGTATCAGAAGAAGGTCTCAACAGATTCCGCGGAGAATCTAATGAGATCCCAGAACAGAGCACTTGCCCAAAAAAGGCAAAGCTATCCAGGCAAGGACCTAAAACAGAGGAAGAATTGAAGTCACTAGAACCAGCTCTCATTCTCAGATTCCTAAAGGAAAAGAAGAATAGTCTACAATGAATCTCTTCCGCTTTCGCGCAACCGGAGCAAATAACTCTCAATGCAACTCTGATGCCTGGGAGGGGAGCTCTTCAGGAGGCACAATCTATAGGTCGCGGTGCAATTTATCCTCAACAATAATAATAATATCAGGCGCCTGCATTTGAAGTGAAAGGTATTGAGCTGTGAAAAGTTTTCGGATGAGATTCCAAATGGAGAAGACTTCGATGACGGATCCCCGTCTGAGGAGCAAAGACACCATTTCACACTAAAAAAAAAATAAGATGGCCAGCAATGGAGAAACAGGCGAACGCGGAACAGCAGGGCCAAAGATACATGTGTGGTGAATACGAAGCTTGCTTTGCACAAGAAGTGTTTAAAAGTTGTGTGGCCGAGAATAGTCCTTCTGTTGGTGGTGCTCGAAGGGCTGTTGTAATTTTGTACATTTAAATTTCATATATTTTTCGACTTCGAAAGATGATCAGAATAGGTTAGGCAATCGGACACCATTTGATGAATATCCAAACGAAACAAGATGGCGGACCAGATGTACACGACAAACGTCGTACAGTAATGCATTTCGAAGTATAGCGATCTGCCAATGAGGCATTTGCTGTAATTTTGAGATGGAAGCGGCTAAAATGGGTCTGGATGTGAATGCGGGCAAGACGAAGTATATGCTGTCCTCACCAAAGGACGTACAACATCCAGGTATACGAGGACTTCGTCTACTGAAAAACATCAGTACCGCGATCAAACTCTACAGTTGAGTAATTTATATAAGACACTGATCATACCAGTTCTGCTACACGGCGCAGAGGAATGACCAATCTCAAAAGCGATCTTTGGTCCTGGGTGCGTTTGACGGCATTTGGAGGAGAAGACAGCGACATGAGAATAGGCGAGCGTCTAAGACAGCTGAAGACAGCTAGTCAGAGATCGCGATAGTTTGAGAGGCTTGTTGGCTGAGGGCCAGGTGCACCCCGGCCTGTAAAGAAGATGCACACTCACAGCGTCTAGTGAACTGAAGGCAGCTAGTCAGAGATCGCGATAGTTGGAGAGGCTTGTGGGCTGAGGGCCAGGTGCACCCCGGCCTGTAAAGAAGATGCACACTCACAGCGTCTAGTGAACTGAAGGCAGCTAGTTAGAGATCGCGATAGTTGGAGAGGCTTGTGGGCTGAGGGCCAGGTGCACCCCGGCCTGTAAAGAAGATGCACACTCACAGCGTCTAGTGAACTGAAGGCAGCTAGTCAGAGATCGCGATAGTTGGAGAGGCTTGTGGGCTGAGGGCCAGGTGCACCCCGGCCTGTAAAGAAGATGCACACTCACAGCGTCTAGTGAACTGAAGGCAGCTAGTTAGAGATCGCGATAGTTGGAGAGGCTTGTTGGCTGAGGGCCAGGTGCACCCCGGCCTGTAAAGAAGATGCACACTCACAGCGTCTAGTGAACTGAGGGCAGCTAGTCAGAGATCGCGATAGTTGGAGAGGCTTGTGGGCTGAGGGCCAGGTGCACCCCGGCCTGTAAAGAAGATGCACACTCACAGCGTCTAGTGAACTGAAGGCAGCTAGTTAGAGATCGCGATAGTTGGAGAGGCTTGTTGGCTGAGGGCCAGGTGCACCCCGGCCTGTAAAGAAGATGCACACTCACAGCGTCTAGTGAACTGAAGGCAGCTAGTTAGAGATCGCGATAGTTGGAGAGGCTTGTTGGCTGAGGGCCAGGTGCACCCCGGCCTGTAAAGAAGATGCACACTCACAGCGTCTAGTGAACTGAGGGCAGCTAGTCAGAGATCGCGATAGTTGGAGAGGCTTGTGGGCTGAGGGCCAGGTGCACCCCGGCCTGTAAAGAAGATGCACACTCACAGCGTCTAGTGAACTGAAGGCAGCTAGTTAGAGATCGCGATAGTTGGAGAGGCTTGTTGGCTGAGGGCCAGGTGCACCCCGGCCTGTAAAGAAGATGCACACTCACAGCGTCTAGTGAACTGAAGGCAGCTAGTTAGAGATCGCGATAGTTGGAGAGGCTTGTTGGCTGAGGGCCAGGTGCACCCCGGCCTGTAAAGAAGATGCACACTCACAGCGTCTAGTGAACTGAAGGCAGCTAGTCAGAGATCGCGATAGTTGGAGAGGCTTGTGGGCTGAGGGCCAGGTGCACCCCGGCCTGTAAAGAAGATGCACACTCACAGCGTCTAGTGAACTGAAGGCAGCTAGTTAGAGATCGCGATAGTTGGAGAGGCTTGTTGGCTGAGGGCCAGGTGCACCCCGGCCTGTAAAGAAGATGCACACTCACAGCGTCTAGTGAACTGAGGGCAGCTAGTCAGAGATCGCGATAGTTGGAGAGGCTTGTTGGCTGAGGGCCAGGTGCACCCCGGCCTGTAAAGAAGATGCACACTCACAGCGTCTAGTGAACTGAAGGCAGCTAGTTAGAGATCGCGATAGTTGGAGAGGCTTGTTGGCTGAGGGCCAGGTGCACCCCGGCCTGTAAAGAAGATGCACACTCACAGCGTCTAGTGAACTGAAGACAGCTAGTCAGAGATCGCGATAGTTGGAGAGGCTTGTGGGCTGAGGGCCAGGTGCACCCCGGCCTGTAAAGAAGATGCACACTCACAGCGTCTAGTGAACTGAAGGCAGCTAGTTAGAGATCGCGATAGTTGGAGAGGCTTGTTGGCTGAGGGCCAGGTGCACCCCGGCCTGTAAAGAAGATGCACACTCACAGCGTCTAGTGAACTGAAGGCAGCTAGTTAGAGATCGCGATAGTTGGAGAGGCTTGTTGGCTGAGGGCCAGGTGCACCCCGGCCTGTAAAGAAGATGCACACTCACAGCGTCTAGTGAACTGAAGACAGCTAGTCAGAGATCGCGATAGTTGGAGAGGCTTCTTGGCTGCGGGCCAGGTGCACCCCGGCACCTAATCTAACGCAGGTCAACATTTTGTATTATTTTGTGTAAAAATTTGGGTGCGTGTATTTCTCGCACGATCAGTTTGTCCTTTTATATGATTCGCAGTCGGATCATTTCTGCAGTCAGTCCTCAATCACTTTCGAAGAAATTCGTAAGACAGAAAACCCACGATGACGAGGAATATCGTTTTGTCTGAAAGCGTGAGATATTGACTGTTGATCTGCGTTTCGTACGAGGTATCAGCATGTCTTCGATGATCGCTCGGTTTATAAAGGGTGATTTTTTAGCTATTATCTTGTTGGCAACACTGGTCTAAACAGCTCACGCACGTTTCGTGTTTTGTTTCACTGTCAAACATCTTCAGTTTGGTCTACAATTTAACCATGAATCGTCTTACAAACGAACAACGCTTGCAAATTATTGAATTTTTTTTTATCAAAATGTGAGCTCTGTTATGAAAGTTCATCGCGACATCACATGTGTTCAGCGACGAAGTTCATTTTTGGCTCAATGGGTAAGTAAACAAGCAGAATTGTCGATTTTGGAGTGAATGTCAGCCAGAAGCATTGCAAGAGCTACCAATGCATCCGGAAAAAGTCACAGTTTGGTGCGGTTTATGGGCTGGTGGCATCATTGGACCGTACTCCTTCAAAGATGATGCGAATCGTAACGTAACTGTGAACGGTGAGCGCTACCGTGAGATGATATCCAACTTTTTTTGCCCAAAATTCAAGAGCTAGACTGGCATGACATGTGGTTTCAACAAGACGGTGCCACATGCCACACAGCACGCGCAACAATGGACTTATTGAGACGCGAGTTCGGTGAACATTTTATTTCACGTTCGGGACCGGTCAATTGGCCGCCTAGATCGTGCGATTTAACGCCTTTAGCCTATTTTTTGTGGGGCCATGTTAAAGCTCATGTCTATACAGACAAGCCCGCTTCAATTGACGCATTGGAAGACAACATTGAAGCATTTATTCGTGAGATACCGGCCGAAATGCTGGAAAGAGTATGCCAAAATTGGACTAAGCGGATGGACCATTTGAGGCGCCGTCAAGGTCAACATTTGCATGAAATAATCTTCAAACATTAAATTAGATGGACCGTACTATCGATTCAAATTAAGATTTCCTATAGCTTCTAAAAAATTACCCTTTACAAAGAAAAAGAATACCATCGAAAACAAAACCATTTGTTGCTTAGTTTTGTACAGCAGTTTAGAGTGAATAAGGAATGTTTCGTGATGACACTAAGCTACTTAAGTCTCCCAGACAGCGTTAGAAGCACATCGGTTCCACCAGTTCTCCAGCTTGGCGCAACTTTAAGTGTATTGGCCAGTGGGAGTTACCAAGCGAATGTAGGAAGGGATGTGCTACTAGGCATGGCACAGACAACGGTGTCAAAGTTTTTCCGACGTTCGTTGGTTGTTCTTTTGTTTCTTCCCTGCCTAGGTTTTTAGTTGCTTCATTATTATAGCGGTCAGCAATTTGACTAGGTCAGACTCCAAACGTTGTTGCTGTAGGTATTCCTTCAACTGCTGCTTCCAGGCCTGCGTATTCTATAATTTTGTCTTCCAATTCGTCCATGGGCTTTTGCATGTATGGGCCACCGCCTGTACCTTTCAAGTGAACCTTACTCTTCCTGAGTTTGTTCTTTACTTTATATTTCAGGTCACTCCAAGTCTAAAAATGCAATCGAGGATACTCGATTGAATCAAAATAGGTGCTACCCGTGTTCGATTGTATCGACTCAACTCGATTGTTCCAAGGTACGTGCTGGCACCCCTGTATTCAATCTTTTGCGACTGACAGTGTGTTTATTTTGTTGTCGTATTCACTTCATAATGTTGTCGTTATGCCACTTTAGATGCATTACACCAAGCAGTACATTTGGCTGCATTTGAGTACATTTTTCCATCACGATGAGTGCAGGCTGCCTTATCAAAGGGAGGGAACGCTGGTTTGAAGTAAAAACTTTTGTGAAATTCTCTCATCACGCCCCCATAAAATGCGCTGACTACAACCTAAAATTCGCTGCAAATGTTAGCTTGCTAGACATCTGTTGAATACATACAACGGGGCAAGAAAACTGCAAAACGAAAGACTATGATAAACAATGAGTCATTGACATGTGCCGACAATTGACCGACAATTGCTTCGACATTTGACTGCTGATCGGCATCCACCTCTGGATAGCCTCCTTAAGCACATAAGTACCGATTTCCCAGCATTGATACGAATTCCCCATTTGGAATAGTAGTCAAATTTGTTCCCTTTGCGCGGCTATCTGTGGTGACGTCGAGCTGGCATAAGTCAGCGAGTCATCTTCGAATTGACAGCATTTTACTGTGTCAGTTGGATGTGGTTGATCTGCCGTGCAGATGATGAAAAGCCACGGTTCAGCTTTGGTCCTTGTGCAACTCCCGCCTTGGTGCTCCGCTCTGTTGACTTGCCGCCTTCAACTGAGACGTAGAATCTTCTGGAACGCAGAGAGCTATAAATTATTCTGATGAGGTTGGAGGGGAATCCCATCTGGTTCAGCTTGTAGATGAGTCCCTCAATTCAGACCGTATCGAAAGCCTTTTCTACGTCCAGGACGCAGGCGACGGTGACCTCGTTATGGTTCAGTGTAGCTACAACATCGTGGTGGCACTTCATGAGAGGATGTAGCGTTGAATGTTTTTCCCGAAGTTCGTACCGAAGCATTGCAAGAGCTACCAATGCATTCGGAAAAAGTCACAGTTTGGTGCGGTTTATGGGCTGGTGGCATCATTGGACCGTACTTCTTCAAAGATGATGCGAATCGTAACGTAACTGTGAACGGTGAGCGCTACCGTGAGATGATATCCAACTTTTTTTGCCCAAACTGCAAGAGCTTGACTTGCATGACATGTGGTTTCAACAAGACGGTGCCACATGCCACACAGCACGCGCAACAATGGACTTATTGAGAGGCGAGTTCGGTGAACATTTTATTTCACGTTCGGGACCGGTCAATTGGCCGCCTCGATCGTGCGATTTAACGCCTTTAGGCTATTTTTTGTGGGGCCATGTTAAAGCTCATGTCTATACAGACAAGCCCGCTTCAATTGACGCATTGGAAGACAACATTGAAGCATTTATTCGTGAGATACCGGCCGAAATGTTGGAAAGAGTATGCCAAAATTGGACTAAGCGGATGGACCACTTGAGGCGCAGTCAAGGTCAACATTTGCATGAAATAATCTTCAAACATTAAATTGTATGGACCGTACTATCGATTCAAATTAAGATTTCCTATAGCTTCTAAAAAATCACCCTTTGCAAAGGAAAAGAATACCATCGAAAACAAAACCATTTGTTGCTTAGTTTTGTACAGCAGTTTAGAGTGAATAAGGAATGTTTCGTGATGACACTAAGCTACTTAAGTCTCCCAGACAGCGTTAGAAGCACATCGGTTCCACCAGTTCTCCAGCTTGGCGCAACTTTAAGTGTATTGGCCAGTGGGAGTTACCAAGCGAATGTAGGAAGGGATGTGCTACTAGGCATGGCACAGACAACGGTGTCAAAGTTTTTCCGACGTTCGTTGGTTATTCTTTTGTTTCTTCCCTGCCTAGGTTTTTATTATAGCAATCAGCAATTTGACTAGGTCAGACTCCAAACGTTGTTGCTCTAGGTATTCCTTCAACTGCTGCTTCCATGCCTCCGCATTCTATAATTTTTTCTTCCAATTCGTCCATGGGCTTTTGCATGTATGGGCCACCGCCTGTACCTTTCAAGTGGACCTTTCAAGTGGAGGAGAATACTCGATTGAATGAAAATAGGTGCTACCCGTGTTCGATTGTATCGACTCAACTCGATTGTTCCAAGTTACGTGCTGGCACCCCTGTATTCAATCTTTTGCGACTGACAGTGTGTTTATTTTGTTGTCGTATTCACTTCATAATGTTGTCGTTATGCCACTTTAGATGCATTACACCAAGCAGTACATTTGGCTGCATTTGAGTACATTTTTCCATCACGATGAGTGCAGGCTGCCTTATCAAAGGGAGGGAACGCTGGTTTGAAGTAAAAACTTTTGTGAAATTCTCTCATCACGCCCCCATAAAATGCGCTGACTACAACCTAAAATTCGCTGCAAATGTTAGCTTGCTAGACATCTGTTGAATACATACAACGGGGCAAGAAAACTGCAAAACGAAAGACTATGATAAACAATGAGTCATTGACATGTGCCGACAATTGACAATCAAAATTCATAAAAAAGGCTCACTCTGTCTCTGGTCGTCCTTTTGGGATGGGGCGGTGGTGTGGTAGCCGATTTAGCCTCGATGGTGATTGCTATCGCTGCTCTGGTTGAGTCCATGCAGCTCGTTGTTCGACGTCGTTGGAAAATTCTGCTCGTTTAGCGGATTTAACGCGTTGAGGTAGCGTTGTCCGTTGATTGTGTTTCTCAGCTTTCTGATTTCCTCGTTAGGATGGTTGTTGATGTTTAGTAGCTGCTTTCTGGACAGTGTCACCATGTACTGTTGCAGGGGAATGATGAGTGCTTGGTCGTAAAGCCTATTGTAGCTGTGGTGCCTTTGACGGTCCCCGTCGAAGGTGAGTCCGGTACACATTCGCAGTATTTTTCTTTCGAAAATTAAAAGCTTCGTCTTGCTGGTCTTAGAGATGGTGTGCTATGTTGGGATGTCGTACGTTAAGACCGGCCGTATAAGCTGCTTGTATGACAACAGTTTTGTCCTCTGGCTTAGTCCATTTCGCTTGCTCATCAAGGGATAGATGCTATGGAAGCCTAGGTCAACCTTCCCGTGAAGTTAACGCGAAGGTACTTGACGTTTGTTGATATGTCTGTACCGTTAGGGAGCACTACCTTTATGCTTCGACATTTGACTGCTGATCGGCATCCACCTCTGGATGGCCTCCTTAAGCACATAAGTACCGATTTCCCAGCATTGATACGAATTCCCCATTTGGAATAGTAGTCAAATTTGTTCCCTTTGCGCGGCTATCTGTGGTGACGTCGAGCTGGCATAAGTCAGCGAGTCATCTGCGAATTGACAGCATTTTACTGTGTCAGTTGGATGTGGTTGATCTGCCGTGCAGATGATGAAAAGCCACGGTTCAGCTTTGGTCCTTGTGCAACTCCCGCCTTGGTGCTCCGCTCTGTTGACTTGCCGCCTTCAACTGAGACGTAGAATCTTCTGGAATGCAGACAGCTATAAATTATTCTGATGAGGTTGGAGGGGAATCCCATCTAATTCATGAGTCCCCCAATTCAGACCGTATCGAAGGCCTTCTCTACGTCCAGGACGCAGGCGACGGTGACCTCGTTATGGTTCAGTGTAGCTACAACATCGTGGTGGCACTTCATGAGAGGATGTAGCGTTGAATGTTTTTCCCGAAGTTCGTACCGAATATCCGGAATGATGTTTAGGTCGGTAGACCATCGCTTTAGTTGCCGCACTACCAGGTCCTCCAGGATCTTGCTTATATTGCTCAAGAGCGATATACTCGTAGGCCTGTATCCTGAAACACTGGCAGCATTCCCCTTTTTTGGTATTGCCACAATTTTTGCTATTTTCCGCTTGCTAGAAAATAGCAATTGTTGATGCAATGTTTGAGGCATTCGCTTCAGGACGAAATTCGAAATGTTGTCAGCCCCGGCTGCTATCCCGGTTGGACTGCGTTGAATAATTCCCGCAATTTCTTCGGCTGTTGTGAGGTCATCGTTTCCTGTCGGATCGTCCACTCGGTTGGTTTCGTTGAAGATGATGTCTGGTGCGGATGAAGTCTCAAGTGCATTGACGTAGCTGTTGACTTCTGTGACAAATTCCGGGTCATCGGGCGGTGACGGTTGAAAGTTGCCTTCGAAAAAGGATGAAAAGGCTTCTGCTTTCTAGCCGCCGTGCTTTCGTCTCCTTAACAGCTCACCATTCGCACTTTTCAAATGGCGCATCACATCGAATGCAAGTAAGTACATGCATCGACTTAGTGAGTGAAGTTTAAGTCCAGACAATTGTTCTAGCAGTTTTAGCGCCATCTATAACTGAATGTCTTCGTTGAAGGCTGTACAAGGTTCAAGCCTGTGCTGCAAGAAAACGCAATTAAGGGTTGTTGTCCTAACTAACCACGTACATTATTAACGAAAGTAAACACCTACGTCTATTGCACTGTTTTACGAGCTCTTTTAAGCTTTCATATCGTTAAGAAGCTTTCTGTGTACAGGGTGCTGAGATGTTATTTAAATTAAATATTTTACGAAAGGAAGCTCTTTGGTTTGTCAGACGACAGATATCGTTTGATTGCCAACAAATAAATCGGGAATATCAACAGATCCAACCTTCAATTCTCACATTCCTCTATTTGTTGTCATTTTTTGTTTTTTTCTTGCCCCGTTGACAACATTTATAATCTTTTTGTTTGGACACCGACCATAAAGCTTCCGAGGAACTTGATGGAAGTAGAGAGTCAGTGTTCAAGGAATTCTTCGTTGTGACAATCAAATTGACACTTGTCGCCTGTCCTTTTTCATTCGCATTTGATTTCTTTATCATCAACCTGGAAATGATCGCGCAAGACTCAGAGGGCAACACTAGAGGCACGATACACCAAATGCTAGCCCAATTTTCAGCATACACGGATGACATTGTCACGTGATTTTCAGAACAGCAGCTAAAATGGGTCTAGCGGTGAATGAGAGCAAAAGGAAGTAGGTACATGTTGTGACAGAGCCTAGTGCTTGAAGAACCCCTTGGTCTCTCTTGTCTACGAATTCCACGCCTAATGTCGCTGGGTCATGTAAAGCGTGTGGACATGTCAACTCCGGCCCGAAAAATTCAACACTTACAGGACTTCGAGGCTAGTACATTCTTAAAATTAAGATCAGTAATGTCGTAGGCCCGGATCGAAGTGGGTCACAATTGCTGCAGTTGTGACGATCGCTATAACCTAACCTGACCCAGGAATGTCGTGCAGTCACTGACGTTGCTTTCTCAACGAAAATTTCTAATCCAATCCATTCCTTCGCTGATGACAGCACTCTTAGCCTTTCACATTCGTTCCAAGACTCACAACCCCTCCCTTCGGCCGTAGAATTGGAACGGCAGCGTATGCTAAGCACACTGAATTCCGACCTTGACAGCTTGACATCAATTGGGGAACGAACAACCGTGTGGAGTTCAATGCTTCAAAAACTCAATGCTGACTGCTGTCACTCAAGCGAACCCTTTTTAATCAGCCAGTATCCATGAATGGCACCTGTGTCGATGAAACCGGAAAGCCTTTCATCCCTGGTATGTGTATCAACACAACACTGAGTTGGAACGATCGCATACATCGCCAAAAATGCTGCGAAATGTTTGGGTTTCCTCACCCCTTCTGATTTGGCTTTAATTTATAAGGCGTATATACGCCTTAAACTTGAGTACAACGCTCATATCTGGTCTGGTGCACCCAAAACCACCCTGCACCTACTAGATAGAATACAAAAGCGAGCGATAAAACTTATAGGAGACAACAATATTGCAGAGTCATTAGACTCACTCAACCATCAACTTAACATCTTGTCTTAGTCCGTATTTTATCGCTAGTTTAACAAACGATGCTCAAGTGAGCTTGTCAACTGCATTCCTCCTCCCCGCGCATTCACCCGCAATACCCGTCTCGCCAGGAATGCTCATCAGCTTACCCTTAAGCCTACTTTCGGACGCACAGTTAAATTTAGAGACTCGTTCATCAGCCCCGCGACACGGATATGGAATGCTCTTCCCAGCCTTTTTTTGAACCAATGCGCACAGGTACCTCCTCTCCCTTTCTCCCTGTAAACCTTCGGCCAGTGCTGTGTCTTGAACCCGGACACTTAAGGGTACTAACAATCCCTTGTGAGCGCGATGGCAGCACCGCGAATGTGAAAGTGAATTCCCGAAGTTCCTACTCATTCGCTTCTAGTTCCGGCCATACAAGAACGAAACATACCGCCGAGAGGGCGCACCTGGTGACAGCCCCTAGTTAGGCAGGAAAACACTAGAATCTGTCGACGGACTGCACGACTGTCGCTTTCTCAACGAATGGCAGCACCGCGAATGTGAAAGTGAATTCCCGAAGTTCCTACTCATTCGCTTCTAGTTCCGGCCATACAAGAACGAAACATACCGCCGAGAGGGCGCACCTGGTGACAGCCCCTAGTTAGGCAGGAAAACACTAGAATCTGTCGACGGACTGCACGACTGTCGCTTTCTCAACGAATGGCAGCACCGCGAATGTGAAAGTGAATTCCCGAAGTTCCTACTCATTCGCTTCTAGTTCCGGCCATACAAGAACGAAACATACCGCCGAGAGGGCACACCCAAAGACAGTGAATTCCCGAAGTTCCTACTCTTTCGCTTCTAGTTCCGGCCATACAAGAACGAAACATTCCGCCGAGAGGGCACACCCGAAGACAGTGAATTCCCCATGTTCCTACTCATTCGCTTCTAGTTCCGGCCATACAAGAACGAAACATACCGCCGAGAGGGCACACCCGAAGACAGTGAATTCCCGAAGTTCCTACTCATTCGCTTCTAGTTCCGGCCATACAAGAACGAAACATACCGCCGAGAGGGCACACCCGAAGACAGTGAATTCCCGAAGTTCCTACTCATTCGCTTCTAGTTCCCGCCATACAAGAACGAAACATACCGCCGAGAGGGCGCACCCGGCGACAGCCCCTAGCTAGGCAGGAAAACACTAGAATTTGTCGACGGACTGCACGACTGTCGCTTTCTCAACGAATGGCAGCACCGCGAATGTGAAAGTGAATTCCCGAAGTTCCTACTCACTCGCTTCTAGTTCCGGCCATACAAGAACGAAACATACCGCCGAGAGGGCACACCCGAAGACAGTGAATTCCCGAAGTTCCTACTCATTCGCTTCTAGTTCCGGCCATACAAGAACGAAACATACCGCCGAGAGGGCACACCCGAAGACAGTGAATTCCCGAAGTTCCTACTCATTCGCTTCTAGTTCCGGCCATACAAGAACGAAACATCCCGCCGAGAGGGAACACCTGAAAACAGCCCCTATTTAGGCAGGAAAACACTAGAATCTGTCGACGGACTGCACGACTGTCGCTTTCTCAACGAATGGCAGCACCGCGAATTTGAAAGTGAATTCCCGAAGTTCCTACTCTTTCGCTTCTAGTTCCGGCCATACAAGAACGAAACATACCGCCGAGAGGGCACACCCGAAGACAGTGAATTCCCGAAGTTCCTACTCATTCGCTTCTAGTTGCGGCCATACAAGAACGAAACATACCGCCGAGAGGGCACACCCGAAGACAGTGAATTCCCGAAGTTCCTACTCATTCGCTTCTAGTTGCGGCCATACAAGAACGAAACATACCGCCGAGAGGGCACACCCGAAGACAGTGAATTCCCCATGTTCCTACTCATTCGCTTCTAGTTCCGGCCATACAAGAACGAAACATACCGCCGAGAGGGCACACCCGAAGACAGTGAATTCCCCATGTTCCTACTCATTCGCTTCTAGTTCCGGCCATACAAGAACGAAACATACCGCCGAAAGGGCGCACCCGGTGACAGCCCCTAGCTAGGCAGGAAAACACTAGAATCTGTCTTGGATTGTTTCTCTTTAAGTTGAATTTGTATTGTTAATCATTTCAAAAAACTGCAATTCTCCGATCGCACGAAACCAAAATAAAACAAAAACAAACGAAAACAAATAATTGTTCACGATTATATTGTTGTTCTCCACAAAACACAAATTATAGCACAAACACACATGTACATATGTCGCTTAAAACAAGACAAAAGAAAACAATCAATCAACTCTCGTGAAACCAACTCGAACGAGGTCAAAAGTGCGCGTCCGGAGGACCATGTGGAAAGCGTGCATCGGACCCAGCGCCACTCACTGGTGCATCGCACACTTTTGAGTTACCCTGCGGGAGGGAGTTTCACAAGAGCCTTTCCATATTTTTTTCTCTGAACTATCACTAAACGTTACATTTATTGTTATATGCATACACAAGTAAATATATGGTATATAAATTAGAAACTAATGTAGATCCTTGTTAGATTTGCTTTACACTAATTGAATTGAATCTGAATGCGAAACACAGTTGCGCCGCGTGCGCCGCGCCTCGCACAGTCGGGGGCAGCGGCCGGACATCCTGATGCACCCCCCTTCATCCATTCGCTTCAATCACTTGTGTGTGGTTGTCGCCTTCGTCGTCGACATCGTCATCGTCATCGTCTTCGTCGCTATTTTATAAATCTCTGCCTAAAGTCTAGGTTTACTATTTACAAACATTTTACAATGAAACATAACGGAAAAGAAAAACGAAAATAAAAATAGTAATAATTTAAGGACTCTAGAGACTAGGGCCTCGTTTTTGTTGCAATTTCCTTGTTAATTCTGCTCTGTCTGGTGGATGGGGCTGCCGTGCACGGGTCTACTTGTCAAAGATGATCGTCTTGGTGGAGGTGCCATTTGTCTCGGAGTGCCGCCTTCGCAGGAGGTCCACCGGCTTTAGGTGGTCGAAGATGAGCCCGTTCTGAGTCTGCGAGTAGAAGAACGGCCGATCGAGATTGGCCAGTTTACCGACTATTTTTGGTATCTTATCACTCTCCGTTGGATGGTGGTGGGCGGTGATGCCGCCCAGGGCTGAGGGTGTACTCTGGCTGTAGTAACTTGTACCGTTTTGGGGATTTGACTTCAGCAGGATCTGCTGGAATTCTGTGGGTCCCTTGAGGCTGGCTGTCTTGCGAATGTTGTTGCGTATGTTCTCGCAGTTTTTGCAGTTTTTCGCTTTGACTGCTTGTATGGCGTTGTTGCGGAGTGTTCGACTGCGCGTGGCGGTCATTAGTTTGGCGGCCGGCGACTGGGGTACTGTCGCTGTGGGTGAGGTTGGATTGCTGTCCTCCTCCCCGGTTGGGGGTGGTGTTGAGCCATTGCTTGTCGCCGAATTGGAATCATTCGAGAGATTATCACTGTCTGGGGTCTCCGGGTCGGGGGCGGTGCTCGGTTCGCCGCCGTCATTGCCATTGGGTGAGTTGTCCGCTGAGTCGCGGTTATTTGGTTTGTTTTGTACTTCTTGGGCTAATTCCACCCAATGGCGACAGTTCTCTCGCACTCCATCGACCAGTGGCTCTAGCTTGTCTGACAGATGCGCAAAGGCCTGCAAGTAAAAGATCAGAAGATTGTTTAGTCCTACAGTCCCGACTTAATGGGATGTTGTGGTTTGGGTGTGTCCATTGCTTGGCAAAATCTGGCGTTCCAACTTTTTCTTTGTGCGGCAGTATAATCGAGAGTGGAACTGGAACATCAACCAACAGGGGAAAAGAGCACTGGAAAAGGGACACCGCAGATGAGCCTAGATTCGTTTTGTCTTGATTGGGTCAAGTTGGGCGTGGCAATCTCAAGTTCTTGCCGCCAGAATTATGATGAAGTGCTAAAGTTGCTAAAGAGCTGAAGACCGAAAATGGGAAGTAGTCAAGATCTCTTGGATTATGAATGAATACAGAACATGTGAAGATTGGCATCATTTAGTGGCTGAAAAGGGGTGTTATTGATGCATACGGACGAGGCTCACTTGGACCAACAATTTGAGCCCATTGCGGCTGGATAGGCTGAACCATGTTTCCATCGTGAGACTGACCTTTGTTAAGATCATCAACTCTCCAAGAGCAAGACAAATGAAGAACAGACGTCGAATCAGCAATAGTCGGTGTTCGCCTCTCAAGGCTTACTTGTGGCTTCAACTTAAGATTTTTATGGCGTCCTTTTCCGTTTGAATAAAGTTGGAACCGACCAGTCTTGTAAGACAATCGCGAGTGTTCGCCTGAAAAAAAAAACTTCTCTGGCATTGTACAGGTTTTAAAACGGTAATCGCGCAAACAGCCGCTGCGAATAAAAGAAAAAGTGTGACAGAACGGAAGGACGGGCCGACCATTTTTCGACGAGTTAGACGTTCAGTTTGGAAGACTTTAGACTGCAGAAATAATTGTGCGCAGGCATGATTCATCATCAAGCTTTGTTGTTCAACGTGCGTCCGCAGTCGTAATGTCTTTGGCGGAAGTCTGTCATCCAACATTTTATAGAGCTACAATTGAACTCTTGGTTATGCGTTCAATCTTTGCGTTGGCGGCTTTAGGAAAAGAAGATTCAACCACGAACTGTATGTCTACGAATTCAATACCAAGATGGCCATGCAGAGTGCATAGATAAGTCTTCGACTCCGAATCCGTGGGCAAACGCAATAGAGGACGCATACGAAACCGATGGCTTACACAATTGGAAAAGGACCTTGTGTGCGAAAATGGAGGCAGCTGGCAAAAGATCGATCGATGCCCGCAACTCATGGTCGTCCGACATTTTAGATGAATACCCGTCTCTTTACCAGAAACAATGATTTAAGGCCGATTTGTATCCATTTCAGAGCACTTGCAATCAGCTTCGGTTCCCTGAATTATTCGTAAAGGTGCACATGCATCAGCCACATGATTATCCTTAAATTAGCCTCACCGTCACCGAGCATTGTCTTCTGTCAACAATGTTGTCTCGCGGATTTGGACAACGGCCCCTACCTCAGGTTACGCGAAACAAAGTCCATTTTGAGTGAAAGACTGGACGCTTGAGGTGACATTTGATTGCCTTGTCCGAAACTAGAAAACCCATTGCAGTTTTCTCTGAATCGTGTTTATGGATATTTCTTAAGTCGCCATCATTTTGGAAGAAGGAGCACTGAGGGGCTACGGAGCTGACTAGGCATAGACTGTTCAACAGCTCCTCACGCGTCAAGCCCTGTTGCATGTTCTAATATTTTGTGGTGTCGGCTAGCATATGCATAATTTGGATCGAGTAGTCTAGGGCGGATTTGTAATGTCTTACCTCCATGCGCTACACCTACAAAGATGAGTCGAAATCTGAAAACAGACCAAGGACCATGAGCCAGTCCACACATTCCTCTCTGCTCACTGCAGTTACGCATCGCATTAGAGACAGAAAACCCTCCAATGTTAAAATATATGTATTCTCAGATAGTCAGGCGGTTCTTAAGGATGTCTGGGCATGTCACAAATCAATAAATACGCTGACAGAAAGTAACAGGCTAATAACAGGCTGCTTGGACATGTAGACCATGAAGGTAATGAAAAGGCTGACATGCAAGCCAAGGCGGGTGCTCGGATACCCTTCATTGGGTCCCCACTCAAACCTTCACCTACCCAAATGGATCATTCAACAAATGCACCGTTTTGGAAGAACCAAGAGCGTGTTAAACACTAACGTACGCTCATGGAGCAAAACTACAATCTCTAGAAATGAGTTAAGCTGACCTAAGAGTGCCACGGAGCATAAGATGGACCTTATCAGAGTACAGGGATCTGTGTGGACTGTGACTAGGCGAAAGAAACTATGGAACAGCGACTGCCCAAGCCTTGGCCGGAACACAGGAAAGACTTCCATGTGGTCCCATCTAAAGGAGTTGACACATTTCTGAAGGCAGCATTTAAATCCTAGGCCAAACAAGAAGGGGGTACAATAGATCTTTGTGGTCGCAGCACCTGAGTCTGTTATGACACAACCGGAGTTCTTCAATTCAATTCAAATTTGGGACATTGTTTTGTTGTCAAGTCAGAGAAAGTTATTGTTGCATGCCTGGTTTTGGAAGTGGCGGGATTGCCTCTGTAATCGGGCACCTCATCTCAATACAAGCGGCAGGTGAGTGTGTGCATTATTGAGAGATCCTGCCGATGGGGTTATATCGCGCTCCTTACACTCAGATGTTCAGAGACTCCAAGCGAAAGCCTTAAGCTCGCACCCAATTGAGGTCATATCATAGCTCCCTCGCCTTTGATTTAGAGCGATGCTTATCTAACACCAGGACACCAGGCTTCAGGACATGGTTGAAATTCAACTCCACACTGAGCTGGATCTGCTTTTCTGTCAACATGGCTGAGGTCGATGACAGTCATAAGAAGAAGCGCGCGTTCAAAATGTTCGCCTACCGTGGTGTGGACTTGGATCAACTCATTGACATGCAAAACAACCATCTTGTCCAGTTGATGCACAGTCGGACTAGCAGACGATCCTCCAGTCGTAAGCGCAAGCCAATGGCTGTCATCAAGGCGTTGAGGAAGGCAAAGAAGGAAGCACCGCCAAATGAGAAGCCAGAAATCGTCAAGACTCACTTGAGAGACATGATTAATGTTCCCGAGATGGCTGGATCCATCGTTGGCGACTTCAGCCGGGTTGAAATTAAGCCAGAAATGATCGGGCACAATATGGCAGAGTTCTTGTTCGCATACCAACCCGTTAAGTATCGCAGGCCCGGTATTGATGCCACCCACAGATCTAGGGTTATCCCACTTAAGTAAACGCACATTGGAGTTCGTTTAAGAGAACTGGATCTCAAGTCGATTACAACAGTGACAAGTCGAGAAGTCGGGATTCCACGATGCGGTGGATAGAATTCGAGAGCTTCACGATGGTCTGAGATCTGGTCTAGGGTCTAGGATTTGATGGCCGCCTGAAAATGCAACCATCACGAGCGACTGATGCCTACATCAAGCAGTTACAGATCCTCAAAGCTACTGTCGATGTAGTACACACAGATCTTTGGAAAGACTGAAGTGAATTTCTTTCAGACTTTGAAAGAAATTCACGCTCCAAAGGTGGCATAAATCGTTCCTACAAAGATTTCTCCAGGCGCTACAAGATTAGGAAGATGTGGGAACCATTACGCATGTCCTCTGCTCATGTAGCTGAACAACCGTGATGGGAGCACTGCTTGTGCCTTTCTTTTTTCCCATCTTCTTTTTATTTATTCGGCACTACAGTCCGGGGTGGACATGGGCCTCAAAAAACAGGCCTCTGCAAGCAGCTACATCTCTGGTTAGCTGTCTTCACTTTCGCAAGTCAAGTTGGTTGATGTCCTTCGCGTCCTCTGTTGCCTTGTGCTACAGATTCCTAGTCAGAGACTCTTCGGGTTGGAGCTGAGTTGCCTGCATGTTCTACGTCGCCCAGCCACATTAGCATAAATCTTGGATCCGTAGATGCCAGGCTAGGCTAATGTTGCCCGCACAGGTGGAGGTTAAATCGTCTCAGAGATAGCATGCAGAACTTTTCTCGCGAAGACACCAAAGTCTTCTTCATCCGCTTCTGAAAAGAATGCTGGCGAGTAAGAGCGCGGAGCCAAGGTTAAGTGACTGAAATGACACGCCGGACCCTGACACCTAACGCGCCATGCGAAAGCTGTCACTGTGACATTCCGAATTACAGTTCACCCACGATGGCAGAGCAATGAACAACCGAAATAAACAAAAATGAAATCCATGACTTACTCCATAGATCGGCAAGCAAATCGACTCGATGAATCCCACTTGCATCATTGGCAGCTCATCCTCCTTCTCCCGGTTCATTATGTCCTGAAAAAAAAACCAGAGCCACCAGCGCATTAGTTCATATCCCACGACTAGTCAGAGACACTTACAATTGGCGTGATATTCAATTCCTGCTTCTCCATGTCGCCCTGTTCGAAGAACTCAGAACTGACCAGATCGGCAACACGCTTCTCAATGTCCCACGGCTTCGTGATGGCCGATAAATCACAGACTGTCATGCTCATGGCACGCAAGAGTGCCCGAGGCTCATCTCCCGTCCAATAGCTCATTGGTTTCTCCTCGACGTACTTCAGGAATGGTCCACGCTTCCTGCAAAACACGCAAAATGTACACCTGGCACGGCGCGGGCGTCACAAGGCTCTTACCTAAAATAGACGGCTAAATCAGTCGAGAGGATCGCATCCTCAAGGACATGTATCACACGGCTGTAGTCCTCTGATGATAAATTCGATAAAATTTGATTTCCAGGACTGTTCAGGATCATGATGCACTGATCGAAGTGATGATGCTCCATCGTCGAGGTCGAATACAATTGCGCTAAGGGTGATGAAGCTCTGCAAGGGATTGTGGTTATTAGAGGTGTGCTGGTGGGACCTGAAACAGAGGAGGAGCAACTTACTTGATTTGAAATGAATTGTTGGTCCCCCGATGGTCCAGATCGTGGCACAGGCAACCAATGATTAAGGCAAGGCACTCGATCTCGCCGAATATATTCCACCACTGGGTGGCCTTCAAAAATACGAGAGAAACATCAAATGGATTGAATCCTTGGATTGGGGGCGGGGGTTACACTTACTGTCAGAATGGCGAACATCATTTGAGCTACATTGAATGCGTGCCGCCAGTTGTGGTAGGTCACGTTGCGATAGTTCTTCTTCACACTCAGCAGCCATCGGCAGAGAACCTCGTAGTCGATGTGGAATCGTTCGACGAAGTCCAGGTCCAGGAACATTCGTAAGCAGGCCTGAAAAATGCAAATCACAGATTATGTGTCCTTCTCCTGGGTGCTCCGGGGCAGGGCACTCACCTTGAGAGTGTCATCGTCTTCGAATGTGATGTCATCGAATTTGAAGTCATGCAGCCGAAAGTGTGCCGCCGATGGAACTCGGAGTCTCTGAAAAGAGAGATGAAGCAATCAATAAAGCTGCCCAGGCGAAGCAGTTAAAACATGATCCGCCGGTTGGCGCACACATTCTCCCCAGCAATGGCACGACGTATTCCAGAGTCTAGACCTACCCCCAGGGAATGTACTTGGATCCAGAGGAACTTTCCGCCGAGTGGCGATGTTCCGGACATCAACTAGCTTGGATCCGCGCAATTGACTGCCTCCAGGGAAGCACTCACAATCTCAGGCGTCGGATGTACACAAGTATACACGGCAAAAATCAGACAAGTTCCCTTTCCTGCGGTTGGCAGGAGTTCTTTTCAAAACCCACTCCTCACGTTCGGAAAATTGAAAGAGGAACCGGCGAAGGGAGAGTTTCTAGCTCGCGGTGAAATTGAACATCCAAATTGACGTGGAAATTGGAGGCATTCTCAGCGTCAGATGCCGTTTGCAGATGCTCTGATGGACCAGGCACGAGCACGGGCCCAGCAACTGTGTGGCAATAAAGGATGCATGCAGGCGCGTGGGGGAGGAATAAAATCCAGTTTATGAGAACGGGAAATGGAATTGGAAGCAGTAATATCGCACACAAAGGACTTCATTCGCATTCGGAATTCGGCTTTATTGAGGAAGCGACGGATACATTTGCGGTCATGATTTGATGATGCAGTGGGACCACGCTAGATTAAGTGGCAACTGCCTGCGGCGGGGGGTTGTCACGAAGCCCGCATGTAGTGAAGTTTGACTTGCCTCTGATGACGAGGTGTACGCACGTTTCAAGTCGTAAAAGTCGACTTGATTGGCGAGATGTGCCCTACGCCTTGGTGAACTCGAGTTCACTGACATCGAGTGGATTTTATGGTGGCAGCGCGGAATTGTAGTTGCTTTGCTGCAATCATTTTTTGATTGCTTTTTGCGAACGACTTTCTTTTCAAATTGGAGGTTGATGACGGAACTGCCAGCAGCTCATGAGAGTCTGGATGAGGAACGCGAAGGTCTAGCGAACGGTAAGTGGGTTAAGTGTTTGTTTTCTCCTCCTCTGTTGTTTTTTGCATCGCGTTGTGGAGGCTTTTTTTAGCGTTCGCAAGGGAGTGAGATTGTGGTTCAAGCCATGAAATAGGGTCAATTCTCGATGGCACAAGAGCGAAACTGGCATCGGAACACAGCGCGAAAAGTGGCGGTTTATTGCTTACATCAAGAGGGGCATGAATGGGCATGAATGGCAACTCGCCCATTCAGTTCAGAAGAGCAGCACGACAAGGAGTCATCTTTAAGAGAGAGTGGTCTAGCCGATCAGGATCCACTCCGAAAAGTGCTATTAGGAGGTGAGCGGAAGGAAGGAATGTGACCGATGCAGTCTATTTTACTATCCTACTACTTGCCAGGGGAGGTTAGACTGTAACTAAGAGGGGAGTTGGAATAAAGAAGCTTGCGATTCACTGCTGCGGGCAGGACTGGACGTAAGTCTATCAAGGAGCAGCTTTGTGCCAGCAAGAGGGGTTATTCTTTATTCTTTCCCAAATCTTCTCAGAAATATGCGATCGTCTCGCCTTCATTTTGTTGAGAAGGGAAGCGCATACACACTTTTGTCGTCTAAAATATCGAGAGACCACGGAATAATCAACCAAATGGTGTGGTCATTGAGGAGGGAAGTTAGAAGCAATGGTACAGGGATTCCGTGCGGAGACAGCGTAGACAGCTCATTTCCCACATCTGGGTTCTAGGTCACAGCGACATCCCAGTAAATGAGAAGTGTGAAGGTGTTGCTAGACTACTCACTAACTCACGCTGTCGCAGTTGCAACGACTCCGCTGAGAGAGAGAGGGAGAGAGAGAGAGAGAGAGAGAGAGAGAGAGAGAGAGAGAGAGAGAGAGAGAGAGAGATCTTCGTTGCGGCTGGCTGTTGCTAGCGCCAGACAGTGAGCGCTTGGTATAACCTTCCTAAACCCACTTGATGAGATGTCTGCGAAGGATATTAAGGATGTCGGCCTTAAATACCGAAGGTTGGTTTTGCAGGTGTTATGGGCAAGATGGCAATGGTTTAATACGCAGAGCCCGCGCTGGTTTTAAGCATTCAAGGCAAAGTTGTTGACTACTCCGAAGTTGCCTCAGCAACTAGTGAATGCTCAACTCAAGTCAACATACAGCCTCCTTGCTCCGCCAATTCTTGCGATGAAAACTAATGTATGAAGTGCACCTCCTAGTCAAGTGCGGGCACCTGTAGTCTCATCGGGCGGACAACCTCCCTGCGCAATGATATGGAAGAGGTTAGGTTGGAACAGAAAATACGGACATTTTAAAAGACAGCCAAACACCTGGCGGCGAGAAAGGCACCCAGAGTCTTCGAAACGGTGGAGGTAATCTTTTCATAGACATCCAATGAAGTGTACACGTATTAAACAGCTACATTCAGACGAGTCCCGCCATAAGGCAAGAGTCGATGCAGGACCTGGCGATTGAATCAGACTGATGCTGCGCTCACGATTGATCAAGCCATGCCTAGGTGATCAATTCTGCACAAAAAAGTGAGAGCTGCACTCGAAAAGTCTCTCCTATGGATCGTAATGGTTCTTCTTCTTCTTAAAGGTCACTCCAGTCCGGGGTGGACCTGGGCCCCAGCCCACAACCCTCTCCAGCTGGCTCGACCAATTTCACACGCCAAGTTGTTTGAGGTCATTCTAAACTTGTGTGCGCCATCGCTTCCGTGGGCGTCCTCTATCGCGTTGTCCCACTGGTTCGGAGTCGAAGAGTCTTCGGGTGTTATCCATGCGCTCTACATGGCCTAGCCGTCTTAGACATTCAATCCGTGGACGCCTGGCTCATGTCGCCCACACAGTTCAAGGTTGAATCTTCTTCTCCAAAAACCATCAAAGCAAACCGGACCAAAGATTGAAGGCAGAACTTTTTTTTTTGTAAAAGGCCAAGTGTTTCTTCATCTGCTTCTGAGATTGTCCACGCTTCTGCGCCATAGAGCAGGCCAGGGATGATCAAGGCATTTGGTCCGTCAAGAGAAGGCTCTACTATTCAACTGCCTCCTGAGCCCAAAGAAACAGCGATTGGCAAGAGATACTCTGTGTTTAAACTAGATACTGATGTTGCTCGTCGTGTTTTTTTGGAAGAGCCAGACTAAGTCCTTGACTACCTCGCAGTTATAGCTGCCTATGGTGGTGTTCGGGCCGAGTCGTCGAAGTTCTGCGTCCCCTCTCGATGACAGCATATACTTCGTTTTGCCCTTGTTCACTGCTAAACCCACTCCGTTTCAATACTTGCCAGCAAACGCCTCATTGACGGTTCGCTGTATGGACGGACTTTTGGAAGACCGTGCCTCTTGTGTTGGCGACTGAGTTCTGCGCGATCATCTCAGGAATAATGTTGAAAAAGTCACAAGACAGCGCGTCGCCTTGTCTAAAACCTGTTTTGACATTGAAGGTCTCGATGCTAATGGTTTACGAAATCATGAAGACGGTGGAAATGGAAGGATACTGACTAGAATGGTCGTCTCCATCTGAGGAAAATTTCCTTCAACGCGTAGTCAACATGGACACACGTCTCAGGCATGGAGTTATAAAATGGACGATGACTGCACGTCAACCCAAGTAAAAAAGAACTGCCACTTCCATAAGAGACGTATTCGTGAGTTCATCTGTTCGACTAGAAATGGAGTTGAACGTAAACTCTCAAAGACAGGAAAATACTTGGGAGTTGTACTAGATTCTAAACTCGAGTGGAAAGAATGTACAGATGCCCTCATGGAGAAGGCGTTGGTTGGATTAGGTAGACGTGGCTGACTGCTTCGCAGAAGGACAGCATACACACACAGGCCCAGCATAGGCCAAGGGTACCTATACCTAAGAAGAAGGCTGATCGGAGTGTTGCTCAGTTCAGCGAGATTATCAAAGAAGTGAGGCCCCAGAAGTCTGAATCCACGGGATGAGAGATCACTGCAGCTGCAAAGTAAGTGCTCAATAGTTGCTTCCTCGTCCTTGTTCATGCAGCTTGTACAGAAATCATTATAAGGAAGGCCTAGTCTAAACGACTGGATGCCGCAGTTGGTTAAGTGCCTGCCCCTGGTGTGTGGGGTCCCCGGTTCGAATCCCAGTGAAAACAAAGTTAATAGTCACCATTTGCCGTTGGGATCAAAGTAAAGGCACTATCACTGGAGTGGTCGATCAGTGGTAGTAGTCTGACTGTGGACCAACATGGTCCAAGTGTGCTGACTAATTCAGGAGCAGCTCTTACATTAAGCACGCTGAATCTCAGATCTCAAGGAGCAAGTAGAGTTCTATGCGTGTAAAGCTGCCTTTGGTAAAACATGGGGCCTCAAGCCACGCTGGTACAAGCCCAAAGTGAGATCCATCATAACGCATGGTTCTCTGGTGTGGTGGAAAGCAATAACGAAAGACAAATATATTCGCACACAGCTAAAGGATCGGCCTGCCTAGTGTTATGCCTCGTTGGCTCAGAACAGCACCGACTACTGCACGCGAGGCCATAGGTACACATGCAATACGTTCAGCCGCATATCGCACTACGAGGAACCAACGTCTGCTCTGTGAGTGCCCAGGCCTAGCAGTGAAAAGGGGTCAGTTTCTAGATAAGCGTTTCTTCATCGGCTTGAGGACTTAAGCGGTGTTGAACTGAATAAAACACGAAACTGCCGGGTTGCAGGGCTACATCAGGTTTCACAGTAGTTTAACACTCCCGAGGATGGACTCAGCACGTTGGTCGAGTGAGTCACAGCCACAAAAGCCGCCAGGGGACGCATATACCCACCTACACCTACATCCCAGTAGAGATATGGCGCGTAAGGATCGGCAACAGTTGGCGTATTCAAACAATTTTGTTGTCCATTGAAGGATCGTAGCAATGGTCCACAAAACACTTGTTCTTCCAGACTTGCCATACGGACCATGAAGCTATCAAAAAGACATCTCGTTGTTGGTTTCTTCGAAGCTGAAATTCTGCGTCTGATACATTGTCCTGTCTGAGGGGAAAACCCAACCGAGAACTCTACAAGCTCTACAAACATCTGGATACAGCCCGAAAGGCAAGGATTCATTGTCTGCCCCGGGTTGGCCCCATCGAACGAACGAACACCAATGCTCTAGCTAAGAGAGTCTTCCAAGCCGAGCCTTCCCGTTCAAGAAGGTAAAGAAGACAGAACCTCCGATGTAAAGGCCAAGTGGCCGAGGACGTAGGACAACTTTGTGTTGATGGCTCGTGACCTTCGAGCTTGCAACATGACGATACGTTCCTTTGTCAAGACTTTAAGCCTTCTCTCACTTTCCAGTCGCTTTTATGAATAAAAGAGAATTCGCACCATTCAACTTGGCATTGAGAAAAACGCTTGATTAATGCCGCCACCACAGCAATAGTACGATCTGCCTTCACCATTCGCCACTCGCCCTAAGAAATCTAGAAACAATGTCCTCACAAGGGCCACACACGGCTTCAAGGCTCACAAATCCACTCCGGCTCATCTCAACAGTTGATCTGAAAGACGTCCTCTCGAAGGTACGATGATGGATTACACACGCCTTCCCAGCGACATCCATCCACGGTGTGAACAAAGAAATAAAAATCTTACATAACAGCAGAGTTATGTAAGCTCTTACAAATCTACTTGCACGCGTTGCCTTAAGGGTCGGATGGAAACGCTGATTCCCCGTGGAATCTCAGCCTCAGCAAAACAATTGCCAGCCTCAATGTCATTCCATTGTTTCATCTCAAAACTACTTGCGTCTATTCATGGGCTTCCATTAAGCCTGGAGAACAACGTGGAGGAGGGAGCGCCCCCGTGGGGGCGCAACACGAGTGAGTGCTCTCAAAAACTGTCACTTGCTCAGCGGCACAAAGCGAAACTGATTACATCCTCAATCTACAAAAGCCAGCACTTAGTCGTGCCCTTCCTTCCAGTGAATCCGATCAAACCACCTGAAGTATCAGCCATTCATTCCGGGTGCTCTCCTCATTCATTGATTCTTGTGCCCCCCCCCATCCTACACCCCCCAGGGCTACACTTGCTCCGTCTGCACACGTCGCACAATCAAATTTCAAGAGTATTTCAATCCAAGAGTGCCATTCCCGCCTCGAAGCCATCGAGAGATGGCAGAGGTGGTCAGCAGGCAAATGTGTTCTATTTTCAATCAGGAACCATTCTTCTGATGATGATATTACACTCGTGGGTGGTGTGCTTGGAGGGAAAAAAATCGATTCGCACACACATTGTGGCAGAGCCACAAGCTGGAAGTGAACCTTGCCCACTCAATCATAATCAACACACACACACACACATACACTCACCCGTAATCGATGAGCATCGTCCATCGATGCGGATGCATGATAGCTGAGCACCTCCAGGGTGACGCTCTGCTTGGCCATGGCCACAATCGCCTTCTCGTACATGTGCGTGTTGTGAATGCCCATGCCGCAGAAGATCGCGAACGCCTCGACGAAGTTCTCATCGTTTTTGGTAAAGATCTGCAAGAAAAGACACAGACTCAGGGCTTAGAAGGCGCTCGTTCCTGAGGTGCGCCGTGGTCACTTACCAGATCATCAAACTTATTAATTAATTGAATTACACCTATAATTTGACCTAACGAATTCTTGATAGCCATACAAAGGATTGATTTGTGCTTGAAGGTCTGCGCCTCGTCGACGCTGGGGTCGAAGCGATCGTCCTCGTATGCATTTGGTATATTGACAGTCTGCAACGGAAACACACATGAGTGATGAGACTCTGTCGCGCGCATTGGCGTGCGCTTCTTCTACTCACCTCGCCCGTTGTGGCTACATGACCTGTAATTCCGACATTTATGGGAAATCTCGATTCAAATGGGCTGCAATGACAAACATGATTGAATGCAACAACCGGAAGTGGGGCATCCGAAGGCTTACCTGGTTCGGGAAGTCGAGTCCTCCTCACTCAAATCGTTCGCCTCGAAGTCAAAGACGCGTGAAAAACTCCCCTTGGACGCCTCGTGGACCAGCAATATTTGAACTCTTTGGCATTGTATTAGACTTTGCATGTGCGATAGGATTCGGAATACCATGTGCTCAATGGTGCTCTGCTCCTCGAATATCATTCGGGCTAAATCGAGCAAGACCTGATTTCGTTTCACCTCCAATTGGGACTTCTCGTACAGTTGCGCATTCCGAAGGCCGATGCCGCAAAATTGCAAATAGGAAGCAAATACCTGTGAACAGAGGAAGAGAGAGAGAGAGAGAGAGAATGTGTGAGAGTGGTTTTATGTTTGAATGAGTGAGGGTTCTTCTTCGGGAGCTTCAATCGGAAATGGAATCCATTCGGGACGGGGGATGGTGACGGCTTAATGGTCACATGTGCATGTTATCGGCGGGGCTTTGATGGCTGTGGCAGGAAATTGAAAAATTGAATGGCTTCGGGTATACGATCTCAAAAAGACGAACCACGAGAAGAGACTGGTTGTCCTTGGTGGGCACGCATGTGGTTACGCTCGACATGATGGCGGGTGGGCGGGAGTATGCCAACGATGTCGCAGAGAGATATCGGCGCGGAGTGCATAGCGAGTGCTAAATGTGGCTGAAAAAGTGAACACCACGCTCAATCGACGGCCTCGCTTTTATGCGTGAGTGTGAAGCAAGTGGGTGGAAGGACTCGAATCAATGAAATTAGTCTTATCTGCAAGTGCAGCCGCTGTGTGAATGATGAGAGATTAAACTGCTCGTAGCTTAGTTCAGCTCACTGACTAGATGGCGCATCTGCCCTTCACTTCTGACACACTTGGGACTTTATCCCGCTGAGTCTTGGCAGTCAACATCGGAAGAGTAGCTGCAGCTTTTTTCAGCGAATAAGCAGGCACACAAGACCCGTCGACTGCAGCTTAATCGAGCGCAATCGGAAAAGCAGGTAGTAGTTCTTCAAGCGACGCACTTGGAAAAGGAAAGGATGAGGATTGATTGGAGCATATAAGGCAGTGAAGAAGACTTCTGATATGCACCTCATTGGGGTCACGCAGATTTACTGCAACTGAAGGCTCGTAAGCTGAATCGTTTTTTCGCCAAGGAGCTAGGGCCAGTGCTCTGTTCGGATACAGTTTATGATTATTTTAGGGGGAGCAACATTTTTGGGGAGTTTTTGGTGTTCATGAGATGTTTTGAGGTTCAATTCTCCAATTAAACATCTTTTGATGCTGCACTTAGCCCTAGAATGCCTAGGTTTTAGCCGCTTTAACCTGCAGTCAGCCACCTCTACCTAAAGTGACCCCCCCCCCCCCCCCAATTTTCCCACGTGCTAATTTCACGAGATCAGGTACACACATGGCAACTACCGCCAGGAGATCTTGAGCGGTATTTTCATTTCACAAAGCAAAGATATGCCATCAGTCTCCAGGCAAGTACCATTCAGCAGTGTCTCACATCTCTACATGGTCCCGGTGACATGCAGAGAATGGCAAGCCATGACTCAGAGGGACAGCTTTTTAAACTTCGCCGTTCGGACATAGTGTCGTAGCCTCGGCGATCCTTGCCCACTCACTAGTCCGATCAAGTTATTCCGAGAAAATTTAAGCTACACGGTGAGTAGCTTCAGGGTGCCGGAACATACTGAAGTTGGAAAAATTGGAAACAGGAAATAAAGAATGGCTCGAGGCAGCCATCGAGTTAGTGACGCAAGTCCTGCGAACGACGCAGAATCCAAGCTCTGTTTCAGAGGCAAGTATGCAAGCGTACTATGCAAGCACGGAAGCATAGTGCATGGCGGTTAAGTAGAAAGACACCACCATTTTGATTTTGTTGCTGCTTGTTTTTTCAGCGTCCGGTTCTTGACAGCTTATACGAGATTCACGACATGTGCCTAACTCAAGAATGCTCAGTTAGCATTGCCATTTGAGCACGGAAAGACTAAGACTCCAGCAAAACAACAAATGTTTAAATTTAATATTTTCAAAATTAGTGGTCTGTGAAAAATTGTCCGGTTGTATACACGAATAAACAAAGCTGTCGTACCAAAGCTGCCAAGGCACTCATACAAGTCCAGTGTTTAGTGCGGTTAATGATTCGTCTGGTTCCTGCCGTGAGAGCAACGCTATCTGCATTGGCGTTCGCTATAGTTCAATCTTTTCCAACTTTTTGCCTTCACGAATTGACCCTAATCGACGAGTAACATCCAGTAAGACGGGGCTATGTGCCGCACAGCACGCGAATCGATGGACCGACTGAGAAATGACTTCTGTGAACGATTTATATCCCGTGTGATAGCCTATTTGCGTTTGGAATACTGTCAAATCAGCCATCTATGCCGATGAGCCAGCGTTTTGAAAGGTGGCATGCATACATGTGCTATCAGCGAGGTAACGCACAAGGTGCGCGAATCATTTTTGGATCAACTAAAAATTCGTTTCGGTCCAGAGAAGGCCACTTGTTGAGCGAATCACGAAAAACGTCAAGTCTAATCATAGCCCACGACCTAAACGTTGCCCAAAAAACCCCTTGGAACAATTTGAATTAAGTGACACTAGTCAACGTCATGCGGGTCGATTTTGACTGGTGATGAAGAGTGGATCACTGACGAGAATTTCATGCGACAGCGGTCGAGATCAGCCGGCTTTTGCTGTGAGAAGGTGGAACCGAAATAGCCAGTTTTGACCAATAGGAGGGGAATTGGGTTCCATGAAGACGACGTCAGACCCCACGTGACAACGTCAGTTCGTGAACTCGATTTGGAGGTTGAACCTGACACCAAGGGATCACCATTCACACCTTAACCCGTTGCTTCAAGAGAGGCTAGTGAAAAACGACTCTCCAGGTTTTCGTTTACCAATGGCGACCCGGACAAGAGTTTACAGAGAGAGAGAGAGAGAGAGAGGGAGAGAGATGGAGAGAGAGAGAGAGAGAGAGAGAGAGAGAGAGAGAGAGAGAGAGAGAGAGAGAGAGAGAGAGAGGGAGAGAGAGAGAGGGGGCGATTGCGACACAGACAAGAGTTTACAGAGAGAGAGAGAGAGAGAGAGAGAGAGAGAGAGAGAGAGAGAGAGAGAGAGAGAGAGGAAGAGAGGGAGAGAGAGAGAGAGAGAGGGGGGAGAGATGGAGAGAGAGAGAGGGGGAGAGATGGAGAGAGAGAGAGAGAGAGAGAGAGAGAGAGAGAGAGAGAGAGAGGGGGAGGGAGGGAGGGAGACATGTAGAGAGAAATGGAGAGAGAGAGTGAAAGACAAATAGATGAACAAATAATAAGTGTCTGCATTACCCTGTAGACAATTAAATGAAAAGTTGTCAGTCCCACGTTCACGACCTGAAAGAGGTTTATTTGTCTGTCGAAAGGGACAAGGCTCCACTGACTGGGACTGTGCTGTTATCATTTGACTCCTCGCAGGATGTTCTCATTCATGTGTTGCATTAGCTTCACGAACAGGAATCCCTAGTGAAGAGCAGAACAGCACATGTCTCCAGCACCCTCTGAGTGCTGATCCACCAGCTGTCGTCTGCCCGCTTTAACGCCTCAAAAAACCGAATATTGATCTGAAATTCGACAAACCAATTCTCGCAACGATGGCGGGCGATATTTCACCGTAAGCTCTCTAGTACCGACACGTTCATTGAATTAATGTCAACTCCCTTTTGTCGAGAGACGATTTCCGCTGAAGCGAGCTTATGCACTGAAGCGTTCCTCGTAAGATATCCCACAGAATCAGACCCACAGCGCAAAGCAAAAATTCACCAACAAAAGCAGCAATTTCCTTTCATTCCAAGAACGTCTAGATGAGACCCCAACTCTTCCCATCGAATTCCTAGAACGGCCATCACTCACTCTCCCACATCTCCTTCAGCTTAACACACCGCCTCGTAAATCCACTTCCGTGCCACATGCCCGGGATAGACATTTATTTGCGGAAATAAAATCACTTGATGGGGTCCACGTATTCGCCGCGATACTTACACACGTCGCATGGCCTTAAAATCTTGCCGTAACCTGGTCACATCCGCAGCCACTTTTTATGGGATAAGCCCACACGCTCCGCTACCGTGGGAGTGGCCAAGGAATTCATCGTCAGAATCGCAACCTCACCTCGGGGGCATTGATTTTTACCCCGTGCAGGTTTCGTCTGCCCGTCGAAAGCATACTTCAGAAGGGCTTGAATTTGGAAGCTAACTCGCCGGGCAGTAGGGTTACCCTACTGGTGTCCTTTAAGGAAGGGAGGTGCCCCTGCAGCAAGAATGCATCCCCGTCCTCGGTGAACATCTGTCAGCATCACCAGCAGGGCCATAGCCAAACAAAACCTTCAAAACCAGCGGTCAGGTTGACAACGCCCGGCAATTGTGTGCCAGTGCTCTCGAAAAGATTCCCCGGTGAATTGCAGGAAAACGCACACACAGACACCCCAGCAGAAGCAATTTTTGTTTATTTTGCGAACTCCGACGCATAGCTGGAAAGCGTCCCCGGGCTCGGCGGTTGGCTGCACGTCGTGGGCGAACGAGTGATCAGAACAGAGCTTGCATGCGAGAGAGTTTCCTGGAAATTGGCGAGTGTGTGGGTCTTGAGGGAACAACAACAGGTCCGGCCACCACTGACGAGTGTTTGTTCGACGAAATTATATCTGCATGCATGGGTGGAGATGCCTGTTTGCGGGTGGTTGAATTCGAAGGTTGCTAATGGAACCGCAAACATCACATGCAAAATCCTTTGTTTTGCATGCTTCCCCGCACATTCGAAAGGAATTATCTGCTCCAGCTAGGGGAGGGGTGTGTGCCTGTGTGTGCTTCATTAAGTGATTGAGTTTTAATGAACCTCAGCCAGAGCACTACCAAGATTAGTGGTCTTCGTCGTTCCGAGAAGCAGTTGCTTTGATCCTTCTCTGTTCGATCTGGGGAAGTGCGGTAAAGGCACTCTGGTGAGGTTGAAAGAGGAAAAGAGGACCGTGCGTAGGAGTGGCACTATATTCCAGCGAAATGGCGAAACGTACCAAAAGGAACTGATGATGGGCCCAATTTTCAGGCACTCGTGTTGCTAGTTGGTTTTTGCTCACACGGCAAGCTACATCAGAAATCCTAAGTAGAGCAAGTCAAGGGTACGCACTAGCACCCCTGCTTTTTTTATGCAGTCAATGGCATGTAACTATAAGGCGTATGGACGGAAGGTGTTCGAGGGATTACGCGGCAGTGTCGCTACAACACGATGGTTGCCTACTTTTTGATGGGATCATGAACAAGGATGGGTCCTTCAGATGGGTCATAACGGAAGAGAGGGGGGCTACCTCCGTTTTAGAAAAAAGGGGGAAATATGAAAATTGAATTGTTATTTAGTGAATTTATCGAGTCTAGAATGCTGCCAAAATTTGATTGCAACGAGTTTAGTGGGTGAGTGTGATCTTTGCAGAACTTTTTCACAATACAGTCCAAAGCTTGCAAATTAGTACCGAATTTCAAACAAGCTTCACTCTCTCATGCGAAGGCTCACCGGCACGATGCGAAATCGTAAGCAGACTCGGACAGACGATGAAAGATTTCAGAAGACCCAGCATGTTTTCTTGGTGTTGTAGGTGCGTCGACGTCTGCACTGATGGTCTCCAACACTAGCAACTTTAATAATTCAGAAGTCCAACGTCTTCGAGTCATTGACAATGTTCAAAGTCTAGAAAAAAAAACTTGGCCTTTCGGAGCCGGCATCAAACTGTAGGTCCCCTCCATCCGCGGGAGGAAAATAGCACGCACAACGTGATGGGTTATTGAAGAAGTTAGCCAATTAGGGAAATCCAGATTAGGCAGACAGCGGAGGCATTATACATCTGCAAACAAGCTCTCGTTCCCAAAGGAGCGGCGGAGAAAAAGTGTTTTTTTTTACGGTGGGCTTGGAAGAGTCAATCCAAATTGGAGACTAATAGAATTAGCAACCCAGTCAAACATGTGGCTACAACTGGAATATAGCAGCAGATCGGGAATGATGATGGCCTGATGATGATGAAGTGCAGAAAACGTCAAAATGAGTCGAGCTTTGACAAAGTCTTCGGTTCGATTCTTTAGGCGACATCTGTCAAATTTTACATGGATAAAGATGACGATTTAAGGCCTCTTTGAATACAGGTCGATTAGACTGACGCCCTATTCCACAGTGCAAGCTTAGCTCAGCGTAGGATGTCATGTCATAAACATCACTCAAGAAAATTTCTTTTTCACAGTCAACATTTAAGGATGGTTTAGGTAAGCCTTGGATTGAGTGCCATTGTGAACCATATAGTGTCGTGTCATGTCTGACGCACGGACACCAGTACTTCACGAACAAAGTCCACACTCAGGACTGGCTTGGCCAGAATCTGAGCCAGGAAAGGAATGTTGTCGAATCTTTACGAATGGCTCCAAGACCAATGAATGATCTGGCGCTGGTGCCTTCGTGGAGAGCTCATTAGGAAAATTTGCGTCGGTTTTTCAAGCTGAGATCTATGCGATCTGAATGGCCACGAACTATATTTTGAAGAAGAGGTGGAAGGTGAAAGCTGTAGCCTTGCTCAATTCTTTAACTTGAGGCCTTGCTCAATCCTTTAACCACTTCCAGGATAGTTCAGTTTGAGTTTGATCGGCAGTCATAATTAAGTTAGACTTGACTGGGTCCCGGGTCACCACGGGATCGCTGGAAATGGGATTGCCGACGAGCTTGCTAGACAAGGATCAGAGGAAACATTGTCAGGACCAGTGCTGGGTCTACCTGCGTCCTTAGTTAGAGCTTCCATCGATGGTTGGGACTCTCGAGAACACAGTCGGAGGTGGCATGACTCTCCAGGATGCAGACAGACCAAGCGCTTGCTTCCAAATGTTTGTAAGAAATCCACGGCATTCTTGTTATCCCTTGGCAGAAAAGACTGCAGACGACTTACAGGCGTACAAATGGAACACCACACCTTCGCCAAACATCAAAATGTGCTTGGAGTAAGCGACGGAACCCCCTGCGACGCCTGTGGATAAGACGACGACACTGCAGGGCACTTCCTCTGTCACCGTCCCGTCTTTGCTCGGATCAGGTGGCAGGCTTTTGGTGCTAAAGTGTTGAGAGCTGATGCTGTAGGCTCTTCATCACAGAAGCACCCTGTAACTTATATCGTCGGTCACGATTAGAAGCTGCTTGTTATGCGAATACAGCTTTCGGAGATAGAAGTCAATTTTGAGAAAGTTATAAATCGAACAATTTTCACACTAACCTCGTCCCTTCCAACCATTCGGAAGACCAAGAATCTACAGCAAAAGTAGGGTGCTGCCTGGCAGTACAATGGACCAGTTTTTGAGTCTGAGTACCCCAGTGTAATGGTAAAATCCTCCGACAAAAAAATAGTGTCGTGTCAGACAGCAGCACCCAGCTGAAGAGAGGAAAAGAGAACACACCAACTCAACAGCACCCAGCTGAAGAGAGGAAAAGAGAACACACCAACTCAACAAGGGCTGTTCATGTAGGCAGACACCAGCATTGCCAGACAAAATATTTGGTTGCTTACATAGGTTTTCTCTAATTTATTTTGGGGTTAAGATGAGTGCGTGAATGGCAATTATGTACTCCCTGGATTGACACTTGTGCCATGACAATCGGTGGTTTAGGTCAGTGCAGTATGTTGAAGTGGAATTTACCACACTGGAGAATACAAATTACCTAAACTTACCACTTCAGAACAAATGCACTTCAACACGCACTGTACAACACACTTTATCGCGACAGTGAAGCGGGGACCCTAAAGACTCTTGTATAATCCTTGAGCATAGATTGAATCTTGAGATTATCACAAAATCTCGGCACAATGTTTATCCAGAGACCGTAGGTTCATGAAGTCTGGATCTTGGACGCGCGAGAGTTAGTTTGAGGTTTGCCCTCTTTATGTTATACTTTATGCTTTGAAAGCGGAACGATAGGTTAATGTCACACGGGCGTATTTTTGTGCGGCATAATATTCAGTTCCTGAGGCACTGACAACAGCAAAATGTTGGTTAAGTCAAGTGGACAAATGGCCGCACTTTAATACGAAGGTGCGTTCGTGCTTAGTTAACCGAATTCCTAAAGGATCTCCACAAAATACCATCGCTCTTGTCAAGTTATCTTCTACCTCCACTTAGATGTAGTTAAACATGGTCTCATGTACGCCCACACTTCATTGAATCTGTCAATAAATTGCCACTCAAAAATCCAAAACTGCTTCCACTTAAAACATCAAATCGGTATGGCAGGAGGAACACACTCAAACTATTTTCAAATCATGTCATCGAATTAATACAGCTGTCAGCAATATTTCCGAACCCATCCCGTCACTCAAGCACTGCCGGAAAATGAACCTGTCGAACAGTTTCCCCATCCGTTGGGGAAATTCGATGTCACATGCATCCTTGCAAAGATGTCGTACAACTTTACGCATTTCCCCGACTCCCAAAATGCCAGAGCCCCATTCGAAGACGTTCGCAAGCCCGGAAATCATGTTGGTTTGCGACGAATAGCAATAAATCACATGATCTTCTAACCAATTAAGGAATACGTCATTCTGCCAGTAAATACCGCATGATTGGGGTGACTGCCAGCAAGATTTATGAATCTGTTCAATCTGTCACTGAACTAAGAGATAGCACTGCGGGCTGGTCCGTGCTTACATACCGAGCACATCCCAAGCAGAACAAAGAAGAAAAAAGTGAATGATGACACAGAAAAGGGAAACATTGAGAGAAATGAAACATGAAGAGCTTACCTTCTCGTCGTTCTCCGTGAAACGCTCGCCATCCAATTTATTGATGACCTGTGCCACGCCAATGACATCGCCTGATGAGTCCTTTATTGGCATGCATAATAAAGCTTTGGTCCGATAGCCAGTAATGCTGTCTATTTCGCAATTGAAGCGGTTATCCTGTAACAGAGTGATAAAGGCAATAAATTAATACCACAACCAAGGACAAAGCGTGTGTGTCCACACACGGCCCAACCACGACGGAGGCGGACAAGGGACAGCAGAAAGACCGATGAACAAGGCGTAATTAGTTGTCGCATTAAGTAAATTGCTTCAACTTTCACACACAGTATCCCTTGTAATGGCGTTGTGTGCCTCAAAGCCCTGCGGCACACAATAACCCACACGCAGGATGTGACGGGGTGGGGGGAGTTGTCATTAACCTTAAATATTTATATCGATAGGATAATATCTTTCTGGCAAAGTGTACTTTGACATGCCATCAATCTTCATTTCATGCTTAATAGGCGACGTCTTGTGCGCCCGTGTGGGTGCGCGTGGGCGGTGGGGATGATGTCTCTTGCGACAGACATTCTGTCAGATCAAAGCCAGCCGGAGTGAATGTATGCATGAAAGTTGACACATTCGCTTAGAGGAGAGCGACACCAGGAATCTATTAAGTATTTATGGGTGCGTTCAGAGCAATGAAAATTATGGATCCTGGGTCATTATCGCAGGCAGTCTTGCGACATCAAATATCATCGGGATGACGAGGTGCTTTCGGATATTTTTGGCTTGGCATCATCCTTTCAGTGGATTTTATGGGAGCTGGCGAGCTGTGCTTTGCGGGCAGATGCCAAGCAAAGACATGAGTTGAGGAAGTTAAGTAATAACCTGCTCAATGAAGAACTGTGATCCAGAAGCTAGGCCCCGGTTCACCTTGGACTGCACCACCACCCGTGACTGTTGTAATCATTTTCTGAAAAGAACTGTGATGTACCTTTGTGCCCCCAAGGGCGCAGCAGGCATGTATAGCGTTGCGTGTCTTTTTGAACTCAATCACCCACACAATAAGAAACACCGCCAACGTGTAGCAGCGCTCCAACAAAAAGCAAAATTTCATCACGTATCAAACAGAAGTAAGAGCACTTAAATGAGTTTTTAGGCCAATCGGAGATACATCTCCCTGGCTCGGTCGTATCGCCGGAAAGTCACGTGTGACTGGAAAAAGTGAAAAGTCAAAAATTGCTTTTAAACAAGGTCCGCTCACTCCAACCGAACACGTAAAACGATAAATTGCCTACGAACGAACGAAGCGAATGAATCGTGACACGTCAAATTACTTGAAGTGCTTGCTGTGGTCTTTGCCCCTCATCCTGTCTCTCCTTCTCTGGGGATTCTGGGAATACAAACCTTATAGGCGTCGGGAATATTGACCGGTTCACCACTCTCGGCAACGTGTCCGGCGATGCCAGTGCCCCAGGCGACGCGCACTTCCTCTTGTTGTTCCATTTCTTCGACCGTGCTGCGAGGACACACATCGAAGAGTTTCGATACCAGGCATCTGAAATGAGAGAAGGATTGTTTTTGAGAGCGGGTGCATGTAAAGCTAGTCGTTTAAATGCGACCCCTGCGGCACCTCAGCTCATGCTGGAGGAGTCACTGAAATCGATGAGCTGGAACAGGAGATGGTCTTGGGTCGTGCTTGTACTTGCGTCTTAACGTGAATGTAAGAAGAGAAGATCGCAAACTGAGTGATGACGAATGGCTCTGTCGACATCGACCTTGCGCAAGTCGCACAGTACCGACAGGAAATTAAACAGGCAAATTGTTTTCAAGTCCCTTGATTGTGTTGAGTGTCTCTTCATATTTCATTTCTCCAGGAACTACCAAGCATCTACCCAAGTGATGACTGCGACCGTCTCAGCCATAAATCCAATACAGTCCCATTGATGCCCTCTCAGCGGCAGGGTCAAGCGGACGTTCCATCATCAAAATGCTGGCAATTTGTCAGCAGACAGCTTGACAAAAAAGGCAATCATCTCGCAGTCCTTCAAGAGCAAATGAGTTCCCTTTCAGACTCACCCCCAGGACAGCAGCAATCACTGCCACGCGACACTCCGCCACACTCCGGCTGTCTATCGAGGCGCTGAACCATCCGAGCTGTTTGTCATGTAAATAACTCCAAACTATCGCCATTTGTCACTTCGCCAGCTCACTCTCTGGCGGGGTGTCCTTTGTCGTTCCTTGGCCATCTTTTAGTCATTTCCCTCGTGCGGCGTGTCACGTACCATTTAAAACTTAAGGCAACCGAAGACCGTTTCAGAAACGAGAACATGTCGCTGCGACATGTCCTTCCTGCTGCCTCATCAGCACACTCGCACGCATACCCAATGACCTCAGGAAAATAATTGGATGCTCGTTGACCGTAAAATTAAGGAGGTTTCCCGGGGAAAAAATATACGATCCCCTCGCCGAGAGTGCAGCAGGTACCCTCGCAGCGTCGGTGTATCCCCAGCTGTCTCGCAATTAATTCCTTGTGCGAACAAGTACCCGCGCAGATGACGTTGACAATGTTAACGAAAAGGATTCGCTTATTAGTGGCAACTGCTTGCAAGCGACACACTTAAGCAGCGATTCCCAAGATGTTCCCTATACAACATGTCACATGCGGCGACGTATTGACCACTTTGGTGGATATTGCAAAGCACCCGGGCTGCGGGTGAATGTGTGAACAAACGATGGGGATATACTTACTTCTTTGGTCCCTCGGAACCGTTGCATTTGCCTTGGACAAGGAATAATGAACCCCGGTCAGCGTTGAGGAGAATTGAAACGTTCTGCAGGATTTTATGACACAACGACCGAACTTCCAGTTCATTGCAGATGTCTTTGACCTGAAACGAGAGGAGAGGAGAAAACGTTATTAGACTGGACGCAGATGCCAGATGGCCGCTGGCGGGTGGTGGAGGAGAATATTTTCTTAGAGACTGAGTTCATGGGGGCGTATGTGGAACATATATTTTTTTCTCATGAATTGGTCGGGATGTGAGGCCGTGGTGGTGATGTGTGCTCGTTTGTGGACCGTCTGGGAGTGGATTTTGTCGGAAGGTGATGGGTGGTAAATTTCTCCTTTCTATTCATTCAATTAAAGCGAACTTCATCAAAAATGGAGGAGCACTTGTGACTTTGAATTGAGGCGACGACGCGTGGGATGTGAATGAAGTTAACTCATGAAGGGTGCAATTGTTGGCATCAACGGATGATTTAACCCGGGAATGCTGTTTGGGGTACACTCGTACCCCAGCTTATTTTAAATTTAAATCAGTGGTAGCAACAAATTTAAATATAGCCAGCTTGTGTAAAAAATCTAAATTGTAAAATATTTTTTGTGACGAGAGAGCAGTCTTAACAATCTTAACTGAAGTTCCTTTTTGGATTTTGTCAAATAATTTCTTTTTTTGGGGTACGGTTGTACCCCCGGAGTAGCATTCCAGGGGTAATAATAGCGTGGCGCTACACTGAATTTAGTTTAAACTTTTCCAACTCTTCCGCAGCACAAATTAAAAGTTTAACTACTCTATCCGTTGCCACATATTCTAAAAGGCTTTCTAAATGGGACTTGGCAACTTTGTCCTGTCAACGCACCTTTAAACCAATATTTGCTGGGAATTCTCGTCTAAGTCGACTGGACAAGCAATGCAGTGGGCTAGACAATGCATTTCGCTGATGGATGTTTCGGATCCAGTGAGACAGCGCGTTGGACGAAGTGCCGACAATACTGCTGCCGTTCAAGCACCCGTCGCATAGGAACGAAAACAGTGTGTTCAACGGCGTTGTGAGGAATTGGACATCGCTAGACTAGACTATAGCGAAGGATGGTGGCCTGCACCAATCTTAGATGAAGTCAACTCAAGAACTACACCCACTGGATCATGTGAAGAGCGACGTACGTTCTCGGATGGGGCTCAAGAAATGTTGGTAAACAATTTTATAACCAGTCAATGATGAAGGGCAACATCACAGTTCCGTCAACAATGAGAATATGCGTTCTTGGTCAGGTGAAAGCCTTCTTGTGGTTCAAGAAACATCACTGAAGGTTTGGTCATTAGCCCGCGTTCTCTTTTTTCGTTGATGGAGGCCAGTGCAAAGACCTGACACAGGCTACGTGACTAGATACCAATAATATTTGGTTCAAACAAGAGGGTGCCAAAACAGAGTTGGTGAAAACTCAATTCTATGAAATGGCCCTGCCGATTGACCACCTACGTTAATCATGTCGTCCCCATTCTTTTTTGAGTAAATCATGAGTCTATGCTAACAAGCAGGACTTTTAGTTAGAAGAGTTCAGAGCCAATATTGAACAAGAGACAGCATCCGTTTCCATTGAAATGTGTGGGCACATGCCATAGCGGCATTCGTCGCAAATAGAACAAATTGTATGAACGACGCCGAATTCTGTGAACAGGAAGAACAAGGCCTGATTACTGGTTTGGATTGCATAGGACCAACCTCATTGGTCAAGTGGTCTAGGGAAAGCTTGGTTTCTCATTCGTTAACTAGCGCTGAAGCTAATGTGCGGGTAACATTACAATACGGGTCAGGTCCTTTGACTGCAGTTTCCGAGCAGGCCTAGCGATTCTTTGCCTGCAATCCCCTTGTGTCCAGGAACCCAGACAAGCTACACTTTGTTGTGTCTGGCAGGAGATTGCAGTGCGGCGTAGCATCATTTAACCGATTTGGAGTCCATTAGATTTGAATTCTAGCGCTCTGAATATTTTTTAGGAGATTGTTTATTGAGCAGGTCTCAATGGCGTGATTTTTGCCTTGAAACACGGTAGGACCTTGTGTTGGGTTCAAAGACTCCCGTCTGTGTATCATAGCAGACTTTTGGGGATATCATAAAAATAATCCGAGGCTACACTTTGGCTACTCGCCTCGCTCTCAATAAGGCTTATGATTATGGTTTAAGGAAAACACCGTGTGACGGACAGCAAAGCACGTGCCGGGAGATCATTTACAAAAATTAGAAAGAGCGTTGGATACAGAGCCCTGGGGAACACCAGCATTTACTTGGTGGATATCAGACTTGAACCCATTCAAAAAAAAACTTGTATTTTACGGTTCGAGAGGTGGGAATTGAAAACCAAGCGGAATTGATTTTTACGCCAGAATTTCACACGCCAAATGAGGGGAGTCTCTACTAAGGACTTCAGTATAAAGTGCGCAGCTGGAAGCTACGCACACTGTGGCAGTAAATCGGTCTATTCCTGAAGGGGATAGTTGGCTACAAGCTATAACCATGTTTCCAGTCTTAGATTCGCTGCTTCCATAAAAATGGCACTGATCCGCCATATCGAACTGCTTAGCCACAGTCCGTAGCCGTGAATATGGACAGAATCAGTCGGTTCAGCGACTGTGCAGATTTTGCTGAGGAAAGCTCTCGACATTTAATGCATTTGACTAACTCCGACTAAGACGATCTGGCTTGCTTATCTAGGCGTCAACGAAAAATGTTTGTTGCAACAGGATCCCTCATCCAACTCTTCCACACTTTTGTGCTTTAAAACTCCTCTTCTTTAACAAGAAAAGTTCCTACACCTCACGTCACAATCATAGACACACAACAAAATAACAAAAAAAAAAAATAAAAAATATATAAACAAATAAAAAACCAACACAAAAACTATAAAACCTTGACAATACCTTACCAATTCAAAAATCAATTCCTTCTCGTCCAGCTGCTTAAGTTCCATTCTCGACAGCCTCTGTGGTCGATAGTATTGGCCACCATTGTGATATCCACCAGGCTGGCCGCATGACGTGTTTGCTGAGCAATCATTTTGTGTGCCAATGCTTAAGAATGTCGGTGTGCCATCTATTGTGTTCACAATTGGTTTAAGTAGACCACCACGTTCGAACTCATGAGCTGATATTTTCCTGAGAAAAAAAAGGGATACCATCACAATACACTGAGTACGGGGGTTGAGTTATTATAAATATAAGCCACAACAACAAATGCAGAATAAACCACAACAACAAACAATAAAAGCAGCAGACGACAAATGTAAATATTAACGTTATATTTAACTTTTTTTTCATTCACTCTCTCACAATCTCAATGGGATGGTAAAGATGAGGATGGGGAGTAAAGGATTAAGGATAATATCGTATTCCGTGGGGGCTATATTGGTTTCAGGAAAATCGAGCAAAGCGGGAATGAATATAATTGAGTATGACGACAGAAAAATACCATCGGCATTGGGAGCCCATGTGTGTGGGGCCTGGGTCTAGCTGGTATTGGGTTGGAATTCGTAATCGATGTCCCTGAGATGGAAAAAGAACAAGAACAAATAATAATGGTAGGCCATTGGTTGCATATGCCTGCGTAGCGTGTGGGGTGCTCACGTTCGGTGATTGACGTCAAAACATACATGCCCCGGCCAGGGCTGACCTTCTGAATACACCTTGACGAGTATGAGGCGGTTTGTCAAGTGTGCTTTCTTTGCCTAAGCTTAAGCTCTTGAGATCTAATCAATTTCAAGCATACCGTGCATCCCTAATTCAATGATTGTTCTTCTGGCGCAAAATTGCTGCGGCAGCATCCTTTGGAAGAGGCTGCTTTAGTGGGCAGTTGGCATGCGATAGAGTGTTTCGTCCTGCTTCTCAGGTGAGTCCATCCTTTAGAAATGCAATAACTCAATCAGCTGATGGGGCTTGTAGGACATATAGTCAAGTTCAATCAAGGGAGGCTCGCAAGGGAACGTGAGTATTGGAGAGAAGACATACGATGGCCTGGAATTCTGTCAAAACTGCGACGTAGCAAAAAGTTTTAGAAGAAGCCGGGGCGTTTTTACGCCGCGGTAAGATTACTTTGCACCGTCGTTGGGACAAATCGAAGTAACGTGACCGAAGTAACGTAGAACGAGCGATTTGTTCAATACAGAATTTTGTTTTCGTTTTTGCGTGGTAGTTATTTTTTGCGGCGTTATAATAGGGCGTTTTAACGCGGCGGTATTACGCTGAAATAAAACGCACTCTATGAAGGCTAGATAGCAAACTATTCAACTCTGATTAGCGTTGTTCATCACAGTGCTGTGGGGTTAGTTGAAGAACACTCAGTATTAATCGATGTCGAACACGGCGGTGTAACGCGACGGTGTATCTCGGCGACGGAAAGCGACAGTACATCTTGGCGGTGTAATCCTATGGGCTACCGCCGCGGTGTAATGGGTGGTGTAACGTAGCGGCCGTCTAGTGTTGGGGCGTAAAAGCGATGATGTAGCTCGGCGGTGTAGAGCGGTGGTGTACGGCGGCATTAAACAACGTGGCAGAGAAAGTCGATGGTGTGACGCTGTATTACAACGCGGGTGTGTAGTGCAGCAAAGTAATGCGGCAGTGTAAAGGCGGTTTAACGCGGTGTAGCGTACAGAATATGCGAGCAACCAAGGTATGACTTGGAATGATCTTGGATAGTCCGACTTCCCTTCTCCGTGTCATACAAACCACAGAAATTGTTGAGCCTGTTGCCAAAAGTCGATTAACATGGAGCCAAGGTCATGTCCAGATCAGCGAGCGACTGTTGCAGTGCATGAGGAATCGACAAGACCGGTCTAGAAGGCGGGAATAGGTCTCCGTCTTAAGAAAAGCGAGCCCTCTGCTTCAGCAAGGAGGAGAAGACCGAATCTCCGACCAAGTCTCCACGGACACAGTTCAGCTTGGTCTTGATGATTGGAAGGGGGATTTGAAGGACCATCGACGATGCAAGACTCCTGCTCTGGACTTCATATGTCTCCGACTTAAGAAAAGCTACATAGACAGCTCGATACCTATCAGCTCAAGACTAGCAAAGACTAGGGCAAGCAAAGACTGAGAGGATTAAATAAACCACAAGTCTGGCACCCAGTTTCCTCGAAATGTGCTGGCAACGTCGTACCGACGCGCAGGTGATACTCGATGTATTTAAGCAGAACTTCCAACAACGTTAAAGTGTGTGACCAGGCGATAGTGATGATCCTGTCTGCGAGGAATGTGAATGGAGGAGGAGACACATCCGAGAACTCTACAAGACTAGGAGGCATGTAGTCTGGAAGGATTCGTCGTCTGTCCCGGACTGTCCACATGAAGCGCATGAACGCCAATGCGTCAACTAAGAGGGCCTCCGAGCACTCAAAATCTCCGACCAAGTCTCCACCGACACAGTTCAGCTTAGTCTTGATGATTGGAAGGCGGATTTCCAGGACCATCGACGATGCAAGACCCCTGCTCTGGTTCGGACTTCATAGATCGCCGTCTTGCTAAGAATTTGTCCGCCGGTCTTAAGATCATCCCTTGTTCCTTTGAAACGATGTTTCCACTCCACTCTCTCCAAATACCTCGTTTGCTCCAACTTCCTCATAAATCATCTCAAAAATCCCCCGTTCGCCACTGCCCTGGCTCGTCAACTCAGTCAATAGCATCGAGAAACATGTTAACCGCAGAACTGTTTCGATAATTAATTAATGTCACAAAATATTCCATTCTCATCACCGGTCGGGAAGTCCCTCGGCATACCCCACAACTTCTTGTCAGCAAGTGCCCCCACCAACGCCCCATATTCAAGCACAACAAACCACAAACACTCATTAGTGCCTAGCCTACAAATATTTTGAAACTCACCTTACTGGTGTGGTAGCTCCAGATCCACCACGTGATGAGCAGTTCTGTCCATTGCCATGTGTGGGCGAACCAACGATCTCATTCCCGGCGGATGTCGCATGCGAAACCAGCCATGCGTCCACCACCTGACGTGTTGCTTTCCTGCAAACAAAGAAAATACACAAAATCACCAAAGAATCATACAAAAACTATGTTAACTAATAAAGTGCACAAACGATGGCTTAGCCGATCGAGCGAGCTTCTAAATCGAGCCGTACCTCGATGGGCAACCCCCGAAATCAGAATTCGGGCGGCTGTCCAACGTGTTCATGCGCACATTAGCGTGCTTCACCTGCAGCCCGCGGTTGGGGAACCCTCAAGTAACCCTCGCTCACTTGAAGCCACTCAAGATCGGTCTCCCAACCAAACACACACACACGAGTGGCTGTTGAACAGACACACTCATGTGGAGGGGGTGAAAGACATAATCTATTTTCGGGGTACGAGTGCCTCTCAAAACGGTGCTACGTCGCGCGCGTCTTGCCGCTGTTTAATTTTAGCCAAGCACCAGCGACAGCTTTCGATGGAGACCACTGAATATTGATTTCATTTCTTCCGGTTGGCGCGTCGCTTTTTGCCGTGCATCGTTCAGAGAGACTTTCTGAGGAATTTCCTTCCTTTGCTTCCTCTTCAGACCTAATAAAAGCTCCTTGATTACCTCGGCTTGCTTGCGTCAGGCACTTGGACTCATGGCAACATTGGTTCTATTTACATTCGCCTTAGCGAGTTCGAGTGCTTTGCGAGTTCGGTGGGTTCCCGAAATAGACCCGTTGCCCAACGAAGGAGGAGGAGGTAGAGGCCGACATGGCTGGGCGGGGACTGGGAGGTGTGGTGTTCGTTGTGGCGGTGGTGTAGGGCTCATTGTGTTCCGAAAATAGAGGAAGCCATGTGCTGAACTACGTCCATGCCATTGACTGACACCTTTTAGATAGAGTTGAGTCACAAAGTAGCGGGTGGCGGCAGAGTGGCGGTGTGGGAAGATTGACGACGACGGTGGCAGCGGCGGAGGGTGGGTTAGTGAAATCGTCCGCGAACTCCAGCTAAGGAGAGCTGATGGTGGAAGAGATTGAAGGGGAAAGTGAGAGATATGGTCATTGAACGCTTTGACTTGGTGCACATACATACTCGTACACGAAGGGGGATGTGATGTGGTTGGTCTGCAAAATGGTCGGAACGAAAGACAACACACTTGGCGTCGTTAAATGCATACTTTGTGGAATTTCCTGGGAATGACCAGGGGTTGTCCTCAGAGCAGCTCTCTAGAAGGAATGTTGCACAATTTGTGACACAGTGTAGTCACAAAATGTATGAAAGGCAAGAAGATACGCTGCACCATCGTTTCTAAACGATAAAGGTTGTTTGAGGTACGCAATGAAAGACCGAAGGCAAACAAGGACTGGGCCTTAGCCAGATGCAGTCACAAGTAGGTGGCATTTGATGCGTACCATGACGACAAGACAGAGGTTAGTGCGTTCCAAGAAGGACGCATTTAAAAGTGTTTAACTTGGCGCAATGTGTTGGAAAGTCGACTCAGACTAAATGTCACATAAACGTCGGGTTCGATTCTGGACACATTAACTTTCATGCTCACCACGAAAATGCTCGGAGCGGAGAATATAGAATATCGGTGGCGCTACAGCCCGTAGAGTGCCAGGGCGCCTCATACTATAAAGGTCGGGGTTTCAATTCCGGACACATTAACTTTCGCCTTCACCACATCACCTGCCGAGTCACTGATAATGCTCAGAGCGGAGAATATAGAATATCGATGGCGCTACAGTCCGTAGAGTGCCAGGGCCTAGCTTCTCATCAACCAGTCGTGGTGCGCGTGGTATTATCCTTTCACGAGTGGAAGGGACCCTTAGTTGTAGGTCTACTCAGAACGGACAATTTGAGAAGCTTTTTCTAAGCGGTCATACTCGTTGAGCATTGTCAGTGATTCGAAAGAGTGAAAGTACCGGGATTCGAACTAGGGCTCAAGTAGGCTCAAGTGCGTAGGGGTCGACACACTAACCCACAACTACACGGCCGCCACGCTCAGAGCGGGTACCAGTTAAAAAAATCACCATCAAACTTCGTCCGGATTCCAGGCGGAACATTTGCTCCTCCCGACACGTTCGAAACTAAATGACGTCCCAAGAGTGGTTTTTGGAGATGCGATTGTCGCCTTCCTTCAAATTCTAAGGACATTTCGACGTTTACATCTTAAATGCCCAACAAAGGACGAGGACGACCTCCAGCAGCTCGCCATGGAAAAGTTCGAAGTTTTGGGCTGCAATACTTTGTGAAAAGAAAAGGATAGAAAGTCAATGAGAAATCGTCGTTCTTCAGCAACTTCCGCTTTTATGTGTCAACCGCAACTCTTGAATTGTTTCTTATTATACACGATCACTAGTGATTAATTTCTTCTTGTATCCAGCAATCTAAGGATCAAACGTGTAAGGTGACCGAGTAAAGCTTTGCGCATGGACAACTTCGATTCATGTCAAAGAGTCTTCAAATTGTAGTCCATGCGACAGAGACTACGAGAGAGGATGCCAGCGTATACGGTGACATAGTCAAGAGTAGAAAAGTGAGGCTAGCAATTTACAGTTCTTGCTAGAATTGAGCATGGATTTTTCACAGTGGTTGAAAAATCACTGTGAACTGGAAATTTGAACTGGAATTGGGATCCAAACTGCGATTGCGTTCCAAACTGCGATTGCGTTCCAAACTGCGATTGCGTTCCAAACTGCGATTGCGTTCCAAACTGCGACTGCGGTCAAAACTGTGATTTCGGTCCGAACTGCGATTGCGTTCCAAACTGCGATTGCGTTCCAAACTGCGATTGCGTTCCAAACTGCGACTGCGGTCAAAACTGTGATTTCGGTCCGAACTGCGATTGCGATCCAAACTGCGATTTCGTTCCAAACTGCGATTGCCTTCCAAACTGCGACTGCGGTCTAAACTGCGATTTTGATCCGATCTGCGATTGCGATCAAAAATACAAGTGCGTTCCAAACTGCAATTGAAAATCATTTGGAATCACAACAAAAACATTGAAAATTGACAACTTAAGATCGCAGATATTACATCACATCGCAATCATAGTTATTCAAAATCACAACATTGCCCAACTCTTGTTCTAGGTAGAGTCGAACTCTAACGCCACGACAACCTAATCGTAGACAACCTTACATTGCCATCCCTCTAAGCAATATTTGCAAGTTGCGAAGTACAGTGGATTAAGCTTAGTTCGAACATCGGTTTCCATCGTCCCAAAAAAGCGGAATTTGAAGACTCAGCAAATATACCATGCCCCCATATTCACTTAGTCGTGACATGTCACAGTGACACATTTCTATCCAATTAGTCACCTTAATGTCACATAAAGTAAATGAGACAATACGAATTTGTCGTAGTGACATGTGACACGACTGAGAGAATAAGGGGGATCTAGACATGATCTAGACATGGCAGGAAAGGCATTAAGACGTGTCCAAAAGTGGCCAAAATAACGAATATGATTCACCATCGTCTCCCCGTAAACTTACTAAAAACGTCGGATTCAACCTATGTAAGGGCATTTGAGGTGACCACCTAATCAATAACAAACCAAACTAACCAGTTGCCGACCAGTTGCCCCGACGATTGACTGTAGCAAGAGGACAACATTGGCTGTGACAGCCAAGAATGTGAATTGTCTCAGAAGTCAAGCCAGAAGTTTGAGCAAATGCTAAATAAATCAGAAGTTTTGTCACAGATCAGGGCAGCGGTGCTGTTCGACTCAAAACGCTTTGCCGTAAAGCCATCCTCGTCGAATGGATTGTGACCGGAAATTAAGTCAAGGGTGTTGTTTCAGAAGCGGGGAACTTTAATTTGTCTCTGACAGGTGTTTGGAGCGTATACGATTTTTTTCAGCCGCAACGTAGTTAGTTGGTGCGTCGACCTTTCCGATGAGGTGTCAGGATCGATCCCCGATAGTTCGTAATTTCATACAGTACACGGCTCGACATATTTCGAGCCACTGACAAGAGTACTCCTTCGCCATAAAACTGTAGGTTCCATCCACTTGTTGTAGAACTCTAGCACGTACAAGATGAGATGTTGCCCATATGCCCTGGTCCATGGTCCATTTCTCAGAGACTCAAACTACAACCAAGGCAATTGCAATCAGAAAAAATCACCATTTGATGAGGTTCATGGGCCCTTGGCTTCTTTAGAAATGATGGTCATAACATTACATCGGTACAGAGTCATGATTCCTAACATTTTTCGAGCAACACCTGAACTTGGAGGCAAACATCCAACGCGTCACTCTCAAAATACAGCCCGATGTACTCAAGATGATCCACACAAAAAGAGACCCCTTCAACTGCGGCAACTATAATTGCAGAGTGTCCTGAACATCGCCTATAATATCTGTGTGAGCGCCCGAAACCTAAACAGTGCTGTTACAGGACGGGGAAGACCACCATCGACCAATTTACATCGAAGGACTGACCTGTTCCTTGCATCGGGACTAGCTGTACATCGCCATGCCAAGTTTCGGCATTCCTGTCAATCTCGGCAGGTTGTGCACGATGACGATGGAGACTTCTCGCTGCTTCGTCAAGCTCGGAAACGAACTCATCGCGAATGTGTTAAAAAAGGATTCAGACAAGGCGGCCGGCCACCATGTGACTTCTTCAAGATCATCCCGGAGAAGGTCGTGCAGAGACAACACTAGAGGCACGATATTCGAGAAGCCATCACACGTCGATGACATTGACATGATTGGCAGAACACGGCAGGCCGTCAATGAGACGTTCGGCGAGACAAAAGTTCCATGTGCGGTCTTTGGTCCTGTTTTTCACTGACGGCATTGAAGATTCAACCACGAACTGTACGGCTTGCGAAGCGACATGAGCCGAGCCAGGCGTCTACGAACCCCTTAGGTGGCTGGGGCATGTAGAGCGTACGAAGCATCTTCGACTCCGAACCATTGGGACAACGCAACAGAGGACGTCAATAAAACCGATGACGCCCATAAAACCAATGACGCCCATAAGACCGATGGAGGAGCTGGAAAGACTTGTTGGCTGGGGTCTAGATCCACCCCGGACTGCTGCGCCAGAAGCACTCAATCGGACCGCTTCCTTCAGGCTTCAATGTTTGGCACAAATGAAGGTATCCGGTCCAATCGAAGATGACGACGTTGTCGTTGAAGTCGGGGGAAGAAGAGAAGGGAAAACACCTCGCATTTCAATTCGAAATTCTATCACTTGTGCCAGGCTCTTGCCGGTTGTCTGACAGGAATTTCAAGCTGTTGGCGTTATGAAGTAATTCTTCTTTGAACATGCGACTGGATACTCACCTGTACGATAAGACTCTAACGCCGCTGAACTTGCCTTTTTGATGCTTGACTTAAGTTCAGGCTTCGGCTCATAAGCCCGTAGCCCTTAGTAGACCTGTACACACAGAACAAGCGTTGTTGATTGACCCGAATTGGGGGGATGCTAGCAACGATCCTTTTAATGCTCAGGTTAAGTGCAGCATGTACAACATACAAAGGCCGCCCTGCTCAGCCAACATCCTAGGCAGGATGAAGTACGTATGTAGATCATCCACGAGTGTGTGTCATCATGGGGCACGGCGCAATTGCCACACTAGCGCACAGGTGCTGGGACACGCATCCTGTGCGTTGATATGGATAACGACGATTTCTGCAGAGAAACTGCACGAATGAAGAGGGAGTAGAGACCACGACGACATCACCTCCTCTGCTCGTGCAGTGCTCTGGCTCACTGCAAAGGGTCAAAAAGCGAGGGTATCAGCATAAGCCAGCTAAATCGCTAGCTGGTTGCAGGCGAGTTGAGAGTAAGTCAATCCCGGGTGGTGGTATCACAATGCTGACTGTAAGCCACATGAAGCCTGAGTGGCTTCTTCTCTTCTCTTCTCTTCTACCTCCATCCTGAGCCTTAAGTATGAGCACCCAGTCTTACCGCCTGCGATAAGGTACCCCGGACTGTTGCGCCATTGGAAGAAGAAGGAGTACGCAAGATGTCCAAAAACAACAAGGACATGGCCCTAAGATCCGAGATGGACTTGAGACTACGAGGGGCGTTCAATATATTCTCGGCATCGGGGTGAAGCTGTGGTTGACTCATTTATCAAGTAATACTATTATTTTAGTGCATTCATGTACAATTTCATATAAATGTGGCAACTGAGACGATGATGCTGAAAATTGAGCATCGCGCTGTAATTAAATTTCTCACTAAGCAAGGAAAAAACTATTCCTGAAGAGATGGTGGCTGTTTACCAGGGCTCCGCACCTTCATTATGAACTGTGCAAAAGCGGTCAAGTGAGTTCAAGAGAGGCAGAGAGAGCATTGAAGACGACCCCCGCTCCGGCGCCCCGGCTACTGTACGGGAGAAAGCATCAAAGAAGTAGAAAAACTTTGTTCTTGAGGATGCCCGAATAAAGGTGAAAATGATGGCAGAGATCACCAAGCTTTCAATTGGTACCATTCACACCATTCTTCATGACCTTCTTAACCTTTCAAAGGTCAGTGCAAGGTGGGTGCCACGAATGCTCAAAGTGAGAAACGCATGCTGTAGAGAGCCTTGGAGATGTGTAGTGAGAACGCGGACGGTGTTATGGATCGAATTGTTACTGGTGACGAAACATGGGTCCACCACTATGACCCTGAAAGCTAACAAGAGTCCATGCAGTGGCATAAAAAAGGAGCAGACCCCCCGAAGAAGTTCAAAGTCACTCCGTCTGCCGGGAAGCTCATGGCCACAGTTTTTTGGGACTCAATGGGAATCTTGCTCATTGAGTACAAAAAAAAGGTGAAACCATCAACGCCACATCCTACGCTTCCACTTTGCATAATTTGCGGGAGGAAATTAAAAAGAAAAGACGGGGTAAACTCGCAGCGGGTGTGTTGCTTCTTCATGACAACGCTCCTGTTCACACGGCGCGAGTTTCCAAGGCTGCTGCCCGAGATTGTGGTTTCGAAGAAATCCAACACCCACCATATAGTCCAAAGCTTGCCCCTAGTGATTATTTCCTGTTTCCGGATTTGAAAAAAATGTCTTCGTGCAAAAAGACTTTCGGATGATGAAGAACTCAAGTCGGCAATAAATGGGTATTTTGCAGAGAAAGAGGAAATTAATTTTTTGAGGGTTTAAAAAAGCTTATCTCAAGATGTAACAAATGCGTTGATGTTAGGGGAGATTATATTGAAAAATAAAAACAATTTAAATTGAATTCGCATGTTCCTTCATATCGATACCGAGAATATATTGAACGGCCCTCGTAGTTTCTACAACACCCACTAGACCGTCTACTCTACCATCATCAACTGAAACTTCCCCACAAGATAACCCAGCTCACAGCATTACACAATTGAGAGCACATTCGCGCCACAGAACTCACCTTAAAAAATAATCCTGTACAAATTCTTGATTCTCATCCATCCATGCTTCCATACGTGCATATTCAGCATCATAGCATTGTTGATTCGACGGAAGCATTTGCAACTGCAGGGGGACACCGGGGCGAGATCCCAAATTATCGAGTCCCATTCCTGTGCCCCCCTGCTCAGACGGCATCCTGTTCGATGTTTGCTGAGGCTCTTCTATACTACGTAAATGCAATCCTGAAACGATACCAAAAACACAACAATGCATTAATTCGGGAATAATTAACAAAAGCACGGGAAATAAAAAATAAACTTCAAATTAATTGGCGGCTGTTTGAGGGGGAGGAGGTGTGCACAAGTGGGGGTGTGAGTGCATATGAAGTGACAGAATTAATTGAATTGAGTGCGCATTTGATGCTTGCATCTACTGGGTGCGGTGTGCTGGAATGCATGCACTAAATGCCATCATTCCCATGGCATTCGTAAATAACTCGCCAGTGTCATGGTGCGCTCTGCGACAAGGATGACGTTCGCGTGCAGAGGCAGATGGTTGTCGTACGATGTGCAAAGTTCATGTGACAGACGGACGGATCGGGGACATCTCGGCCACACCTTGGGATGTGGCTCCCAGGAGATGGATAAAGTCACTGTCAAGGTTCAGTCTGAATGATCGCATGTTTCAAGGTCCTCTCCTCCTCCACCGGACTATCAGTGGCTGAAGGGTTGCACACAAATGTCTTGCCTCGCGTCAGCAAGCCGATGACCGGGCAGTTAAGTGAAAATATGTACATTCTCTTCAGAATCATCTTTTTATCTCCTCGTAGCACTAGTTACCAAGGCTCCCCCATCAACCAACCCCACTGAGGAACGTATTCACACAATTCCAAGGAATCACCAGAGCCCCCTTACACCTGTCAACTCGGTCTAGCCGGCAGCCTGAGATGTCAGACGCAGACAGTAGCCTTGACATCTGGCATCTGCCAGCGACGCATTCAATTATTCAAGCGACATTCCCAGCAAACACCGCCAGTCACGAGGGAGACTCGCATTTTTTGTGTCCTTTAAGATCCATTACTTCGAGAAATCACTTAAACCCACCACTCGCACCCCACCGCCCCCATGCCGGGTCTTCGTTGTCGTGATGCACTCTCACTCCACGACGCTCGATGCAAAACGGGAAGTGATAAACGCTGTATCTCCTTCACTTTACAATCTCTGACACCGAAACCCATCCCCGGCGCGAGAAAATGGAATGTTTAATGCATGGAATATGCTAACTTCTAAATGGCTTCCTTTCTGTGCCATCCCCGGAGTCCTTACACTCTGGAGTCTGTTGTGCGAATATTTTCCGATTCTATTTTCGTCTCGCCCCAGTCTTGGCCGGGCTTTGATGGCTGGTGGCTGGTGGCTGATGGCTGCCTGTGTGGTCCACGAAGACAAGGAAGCGAGCAGGTCTTCCCTCTCGAATTTATGAGGCGTTAAGACCAAGTGCCGCACCACACGCTCACACCCGGCTGTGAGGTTCACATTTCGGTATCTGTGCGCGTGATGAGTCGCCACGCCACCGGCAAGCGGTGAGGTCAGGGGTTGAAACAATGCAGATCCTAATGGCGGAGTAATGGAGGAACAATGGGGATAGTTATGTAAGCTAAGTGGCCACATGGGTTGGCTGTGGCGTTGACTGTGGGCTGCCAGAGGGGTTAAAGACGCAACTCTTTGGGGGAGGCGGGGTAATCCGTCGCAGTGAACCTTGACCCGAGTACAGAGCGAGGCTTCCGGGAAACGATGTATCTCATTGTCTGTCGGAAACAGTGCCCGCGGGGGCCAGCAAGGCGATGCATCTTGCAATCGAAGAGCATTTATTGGATTCTCTGCTCAAGGGATTTGTTGAACTTCTAAGAGGAAGTCTCTATGAGCGAATGTATTAATTTAACGGATTGTCCGTTGGGAGCTGGTAAGCGAAACGAAGTGAACAGGGGATGGAAGACCAATGCGGTCTTTGGTTGGGTTTCCATCGGGCGTCTCGCTGGGATATGTTCCCTGATTGCATCGAGCAAATGAGCAGATTCCTGTTAGAAATTGTGCGAAAGGGTCAGACGTAGTTTATGGTCTAGGGCTTGGATTCTTTTTATTAAGTCGTATAAACGCATATAGAGAGAAGAAACGAGCATGAAGGGGAGATGGTGATGCATTTTATCTCATTTCTTTCGTTTTGAAGAAAAAGTACCCACATTCCCGCGCAGGATTTAATAACTGGAGCATCGCAATTTGGTGATATTTACGACCTCGTTTGGGAATTGGGACGCTGCGAAGACACAGACGATTTCTTCTTGTTGCCATTAACTACACTCATTCAAATATCATTTGACTTTAGATCCGTTTTTATGGGCAACACTTGTGTATGCAGTTTGCCATTCTATGTTTTATACGTCACACAAAACTATTCATTCTGCAGCTAGTCAAAGTTGAGAAAATGAATTTAAGAGAGAAAATGTGTGCCTTCAAAAAGAATACACACTCGAATAGATACACCCCTCACAAAATGACTGTGCTGCCAACCAAAGACAGACATGGAAATAACTATGTTTTACAAGCAAGCCTAAAATTAAATGTTTTTATGTGCATTTGTGACTTGCACGTGGGCTCGACAAAAACGATGCTGAATTTAAGTTAACGGCTATACCACGCATGAAAATGGGACAAACATCGCAAGCCATAAAAGTCATATTTAGAGCATTTACCACAAGTAAGAGTTCTTTTGGTCATAAAGTTGAATCATTTTGCTTGGGATCCCACAAGATTGAGAAGAAACTATCCAATCGTATGCAAAAGTTGGACATTTTTTCACATAGAATCATAATTTCAGCACGCATTCGATTAGTTGCAATTTGCATTATTTCACGATGCTACTTTGGTCTTCAAAGTTGGTACACATTTAGAGATGTATACACTCTGAGCCGTGAATCATCACTGAGCTAGACGCTCAGAGTAGGCGCCCTATGGAGTGTTTTTCGTCAACTTGGAAGCGCCAGATCATTTATGGAGCTGCAGAGGCATGTTGGTTAAACCTAGTTGTCCCCTCTGTTCATGACGCCATCAGGCAATATTCCCCTGTTCCTAGGTTGATCGAGGTCACTGCACAAATCAGCGTATCATTGGTAATCACTCTTCCTGAACTATACTCCTGGGCAAAGTCCTTATACGAAAGCAAATGTTCCAACTGACACCGCCGACAATTTCTCAAGCGAACTGTGCACTTCAGCTTCTCAATTTTGGTTACATTTGGAAGGCGACTCATTCTCGGCGACTCACTCCCCTCCATCGAATAAAAAAAAACCCAGTCGACGCCTCCGAAGCCGACACAGTCACGGGGCGGAGGCATTGGATAACCCCCTTCCCGGGTTAATTTCTTTGCGTCACAGAAAATACTCTTTACGATGCACTTTAATCATGAAAACCCATTCGGAGCTCAAGCTTCACTGTTCGCAATTTTCGCTTACGAAGGGTACGCAAACCACTTACGTCTCTACATCACGAGGTTTGCTGTGCTTCGCGCTCAACATCTCCCGTCTCCACAGTCTTACGCAACGATCGACGTCAGATCTCCGGGATTGCATTCACATCACCAGTAGACGTTCGACGTCGCGCTCCGGTCGGCCTGGAGTTCGTCACCTCAAAGCCGCAGACGGATAAAACGATTCAGACGACTATGGTGGAATGGGAGGCCGCACAGCCGGTTCATGACGAAGCTTCCTGCTTGCGTCATACGCCCCAGGCATCATGGAACCGCCCACAGTTGAGAAGAGTTCGCTGCCGTCCTGCCCCCAGACATGACTACAGCGTTGCATGTACTCGGGGACGTGATGCGAATCTTGGATACACACGGCTCGAGTTCTGTGGTCTCCGCGGCGCGAAGTAGGTCTCGACGAGCAATGCCTGAACAAATGCGGGAGCGATCCTATAGTTGGCCAAAGTTCGTCGTCATTACTTTGGAAATGGCGCATTCGTAGAACCGGTTCCCGAACAGCGATCTCGTGTAGATCACCGCCGCGCCGCACCGTCTTATCGCTTGTGACGCTAATCGACGAGGGTTCATTTTTTCGATTTGTTTTTGGTTTGTTTGTGATTTTGTCATATCTACGTTTTTCGGCTTCCCTCGGCAGATGATTCTGAGTTTGGCTACAGTTGTGATTGTATCGCCATAAACATTTTATTGCCTGCATACGTCAAGTCGGCTTTAATCACGCACATTGAGATCAACAGATGACGGTGTCTGAAGTGGAGCCGGTTGGCGATCAGTATGCGATGGTTGGGTATTCAAAGAGCGTCCGAAATGGATCAATGTGGGCGAGGGAGGGGTGCACGTGGTTTTGTAGGGTAGAAGATAAACGACTGTAAATGGCATTGTTTAGCGGGGACAGCAACCATTTGGGGGGGGGGGGGGGGGGAACTGAGCAAGTGAACGGGTTGAGAAGGGGGCGTGATCGAGGAGTTGAGGATCACTCGGAGGATCACTGTCAACTGTAAAGTGCACAAGTGCCGAGGCAAGGCAGTGGCTCCTCTTCTGGTCTTTTAGCGGTAATATTGAAAGGACTGGTCAATCGGATTTCACCAGATCAGATCATTTCAAGAGTCGAAGCCAAGCAGTAACAGGGACACCCAGCTTTCTCTGTTCTTTGGGCCGGGGACAAAGTGAAGCGTTGTTGCAGAATGAAGTACGATGACACGAGGGGACATTGGTGATGAGACAAGCACAGCGAAACAACAACGCGGCTGCTGGTACTAAGAAGGAGACGATGAATGATATTCGCACTAAAGAGGTTTCATTCCTCCCAATCTGCCAAATCGATCAATTCTGTCACAAAATGGAGCGTCGCACGCCTAGCAAACAGCAGGCACATCAAAATATTCCGTTTTCGAGTTTCTTAAAATGTTACCACTGGCCAGGCCTATAAGTCAACTTTTCTGCTTAAGACGGGGATTCAACTAAACAAGGACAGGCACTAAACCAACAAGCAGTCGTTTGAAACCCCAGGTTCTCAATAATAGAGCGATAGGGTGAGAGCCAGGTGTGACCAAGGCATGCAGAGCTGTTAAGAGCGGTACACCACAAGGCGGTTTGCTGTCCCCTCTCTTGTGGAACGCAGTGGCGACACTTGAAGGACATGTTGTAAGGTCATCGCCAATGTAAATGGAATTGCTATTAAACTGGATACCACGATTCAATCCACAGAAAACTGATCTGGTCCTCTTCATTAGGAACATCCCTGACTTCGACGGTACCTCAAAACGCGGAACCCCTTTAAATTTGAATGACAGCGCAACAATCCTGGGTGTCATATTGGGCACGTAGCTAGGATGGAAGCTCAATATCCAGGGACGTGTCAAAAAGATCTCCACGACCCTCTACTGCTGTAAGAAGGACCTAGAGTGCAAATGGGGACTTCAACCCCGCGTGGTACTCTGGCTATCTGTATCAGTAGTCAAACCAATACAGTGTCGCGATTTGGTGGATGGCGGACCGCCCTTGAAAGACTCATTAACCTTAAACTGCTTCACAGAGTGATACTGAGCGCTAAGGGCAGCACCGTAGGTCTGAAAATACACCTCAATCTCCTCCCGGGTAGACAGACAGCAGCGGTCAGCCCCATAGACCCTAACCTCACAATACTTGAACTCCGAAAAACTTCTCAACCAGCATTCACCCAGATCATACTGACTGACGTCTGAACACCAGACGCTGGATGGTCTACGAATTTTTCCACATGGATCGAAGATGGATGCAAGTGTGGATGCTGGGGTCTATTCTGTCGGTACTTTAGCGTCTTTCGGTAGAAATTATAGCGATAAAGGCAGCTCTGTACTGGCTGCAAATCAAGCACATACATCTTCATCTGTTCTAACAGCAAGGCAGTGAGCAAATCTTGGAATTCAAGGCTTCTGTAAGTCTTCCCTCTCAAGGGGAAGGTACATTTTTTTTCAATTTATGTGTGTTCCGGGGCTCTTACGTTCGTGGCGTGATGGTTTGGTGCGTCGTCCCGACCCTTAGCACATGAGCCTACGCAGCTCGGGTTCGATTCCCAGTACGAGCAAAATACTTTTCACGGCCCCACCTCTTTCGAATCACTGACAATGCGCAAAAAGTATAACTGTAAAAAAATTGGATATTCGGAGTGCGTCACGACTGGAAGGGACGCCTTCCAGTCGTGACGCACAACACGAGTAGTTGCTGAGAAATTAGGCCGCGTGGTAAGACAGTGGGCCTATGCTGGTGGGTTAAGTGTGGCTGCTGTCTTTCCTTAAAGCAGTCATCCAGCTTAACCTAGCCACTGGCAAAAACCTGATAAGACCAAGACCCAGACAGATCCAGTACTGAAAAAACGCCAAACCGAGTTAGTAAGAATCAGCTACACTATTTTCGGAATTCTGTAGCGAGAACAGCCAAACGTCAGGCTGACATTCGATTTCTTGCAACTGAGCGTACTTCTGTCCGACATTCGCCCGAGCAGAGTCTGTTTAAAGTTCAGACGCTTCTTCTGATGAATCTTCGATTCTCTCAAGATCCCCTCACTCATCGAAATCAACAAGACCATCCCCAGAGTGATCTGTGAGCACTCTGACTCTCTACGGTGCATGACCACACAGAACAGATGTGGAAAATGTTTCAAAAATAAATTGATTCCATTGGAAAAACATATCAAAATTGACTACAATCAAATAGTACACAAGCGAAAAAAAGAAAAGAATTTTAAGCAAAAGAAAAACAAAAAACAAGAAAAGAAGAACAACATTGCCACTACATCAAGCATAACATCGTGGAGCAGCAGCTAAGGAACAACGTTAAGTTAAGCATCCTACCTGAACGACTCTTATGGGATTTATTCTTTTTGTAGCGACATCCATGAAATCGGCACATACTAGCAGCCTGGCCCATGGGGCCCGCCAGCAATGCAATAAATGCTAAACCCTCCGTCGTAAGAAGTATTTTTCACTAAAAGCACAATTTTTGTAAAATCCTTTTAACACTCGTCGCGTACACTCTTCACACACTTGACAATGCACTTTCATACTACGAACGAACGGACGACGGAGGAAGTTGTTTTTTCGAATTTTCTATGTTTTTTAGGTTTTTTTTTTGTTTATGTTGTTTTTTTTTATTTTCTTCGGGTTCTTTGAGCGAGAGAAGGGAACTGGATGAGTGTGTCTCTAAGCGAATACCAGCGGCAACTGTCTATCGCCAGACGACGACTTCCACACTTCCCGTCGACACCACGTGAGTAACCGCGCAGCGCGTAGCACAATCGCTCAAAAGAATGACAAAATCGTTTTATTTCGTTTTTTCCATGTGGAACTTAATTACTGGTATTTCCATGCGGAACGTTGTGTACTGATGTCAATTCGTCGTCTGAGTTTACTTCGTTTTTTTTATGATTTATTCTCGTTTGGCGCATAAAAGTCTATTAGCGCTGCTTAGTTTGGCTGCTGGCACGCAGGATTGCTGATTATCTGCACACTAGCTCACGTTCTCAGATCCACATCTCGACCGCCGCCGCCGCCCCTTTGGATCGGCATGGATTTCGAGTCTCGACCACCCACAGGCGCGCGCAGTTGGCCCGCCCAAAAAAGGATGCACTAATGTGATTGTCAAGCTTTATGGTCACGCAGTTAAAGTCGTTAATGGGAAGGACAAGACCACTCCGATGGATCTACGAGTGGTTTAGTCTTTCCATGCGAACCGCAAACCGGGGGCTGGGCCGCTATGAAATTTGCTTCTGTTTGATGACCGTGCGCCCGGAGGAGTTTGGCTGCCAAGTGTGACTGGAATTATGTTAACAAATTCGTGCCGCCGATGGAATTGTATGCGCAAATCTACGGAAACATACAGAGAGCGGGAATGAAATCATAGAAATGCCTTACGTTGTCGGGTGTGCGCCTTGCGGCGGGGGTGCTAATTAAAATCGTAATGACAGTCTAAGTGGTCGTTTGCGGGACGCTAAGAAAAACTCGACGGATTTGCGCGAGCTTCTAATTTTTTTTTGCATAGTTAATGGCGTTGTTGGTTTTTTTTTGGAATGCGAAGTGCCGTTTCGGGCGGCATACGTGAGGGTGGGTGGTCGCGAATTTATATTTTTTTGATTTTTGGACGGACGATGAAAGTTAGTCGCGCGTGCGGTTGGACGATTTCGAAAGCAGCTAATCACTGATCATAGAAGTAGGTGTGACTTGCTGACGCAGTTGTGAAGTGAAATGCGGTGATTGTGTCTTACAAGTGAGAACACTGTGTAAGTGCGTGGGGGAGGCTAAGAGGGGGAGCTGAACAATGGGCCTATAATTGGCATCGGCGTGTGTTTTGTTAAGTGCGTTTGAAAGTTGCAAACAAAAAAGTCATGAAAGTGTTGAGTATGAAGCTGGGAACGAGATGTGTTTCAATGAATTTCGAGAGGGTACATCAAGCTCTTTGGCTCGATAAAGTGAAAGATAGCGAGGCACACTGATTGTGTCCATGACATAACACCAAACATTAACAATACCTTGGCGTTACTTCAAGGCTCCACCTGGTATCAATCTTAGAACTATGGTTTGTCTTCTACAATCCGCTGATGGATATGGGCTCCAACCAGCAGAAGAGTTTATTGAACTAATAACAGGAACTTCCCTAATTAACACCTTATGACAGGGAACAAAAAATTAGATCGCTTGAAAAAAAAACAACTAGAATTCAACAACATCAACTCCGATCACCAAATTTGTAATTGTATATAATTCTATGTTTTCTATGTTTTTGTTTTAAATGTAAGTTAACCCTGAAAACATGTAAGCAAATAGTTTTTCGAATCCTATTCTGTGGTAAGTGACCCCTGAATTTTAAGCGTCTTACTTTTTAATTCTATTTATTCTACGTTTTGTAATAAACAATAGCTCGCATCCTTGTTTTCATGGATTGGCGAATTGAAGGACAGAATTGATTTAAAACAACAATAAATACGGACACATGCCGGATTGCAGTCGAGCCACACACGCTCACTGGCAACAGATTCGAAGGCTCTTCCAATGACGGTTACTACAAAAATGGAACACAAAGAATAACGAGTACAGAGCTATCCACTCCAAGCTGCATTCTCTCAAATAGACGTGTTCAGAAAAATCAGGCTGAAAAAATGTAGACGCCATAGACGTTCACACTGGAAGACCGATGCCTCACATGAATCATGAGTCATGGACTGTCCACCAGCTGTAAGGCTATAAACGCCAAGAAGCGCATACCAGTCAAACCTACAATGTGAGAGATGACTCTTTCCTCAACACTCTCGCGATATTCTCATAATCCACCACAGTCAGAAGACTTTCCGGAATCCGTCAAACGAGGACTCAAAGTCTAAAAGTGTCCCAAATGAGTCACGGAGAAATCATACGGCTAAAAAAAGCCCGCATGACTCACACACTACCTGCCACAGATCAAAGAACACTTTCAAATTCATCTAGAACATGAGCAACCACTTCAGCTTCTTCGAATGCAAACGACGTCTTCATTCGGACTCAGCACATTCCTTTCACCAAAGAATGCGGTACAACCAATCAAATTGCGGTTCATTCTTAAATTCAAAATAAATTCATTGATGGTCGAAACGTGAGGTCGTAAACTGAAGAGCTCAAGTCAATCAAACCCGTCAGGGTGAGCCTGAATGGGATGACTTCAAGCATAGAGCAGACGATACGTGACATCTCGGCCACTCCAGATGAACAAAGTGTCAAGACAGATTACGCATACGTAATGAACTCCCGAAGTCTGTCAATTAATCAACGAAGTGATTGTCACTGTTACAGTTCGTCGACGTGGAGTGTGGAACATGGACGAAATGAAAGAGATGACGAAAGATGGATTGATGTCTCTGGCGGGCTTCGTTCATTCTCTGAATCATCGATAGCAGATCCTCTCCACTCCATTTGGGTACCGAAGCTGTCGAGAGCGAACATCAGGTTCTGTCTTAAGCTGGGCAAAACGGCTCAGCAAACATTCGAATCGATTAAAAACAGTGCCCAGTGACTAACCAGTGCTCGAGTAATCCACTGGTTCCCTAGACTTCGTGATGGTCGTGACGACGACACTCACCGAATATAAATAAAACACCGAAATAAAGAAAACATTGAGAAAGTCAGAAGCACCTAGACCGTGTGTGTGGCTACGAGACGTATAAAGGTAGCATTTCCTTAGAGTGTGTTAATTGCACATTGCTTACAGAGATTTGAGAAAGAGAAGTATTTGCAGGCGATTCGTTCTACACTCTCTCATGGGGGAGCAAAAAAGTGTTTCAACTTCCATTGACATTTTTGGTTATTCAATCAAAATAATAGCAACCAGTTTTCAAGACGGGAAAGTTCGAAGAAATAACCATCAATTGAGAATGTCCAGATTTGTAACTGGTTCTATGTTTTCTATGTTTTTGCATTACATCCAGGTTTGCGTTCAAAACTTGTGAGTAAATAGTTTTTCGAATTCAATTTCGTGGTGATTGCCCTCAATTTTAAAAGTACAAAATTACATGTCATCACTGCACTCACAACTTCAAATCCAAAAAAAACATCTGAAAAAATTTCTACAATCTACACAAGAAATCATTTTGTTTTTCCAAGACTTCTATGTTTACTTAGGTTGTATGAGGGGTGTGTAACCCTTGCAGAAGGGACTTCAAATCCACAACCAAATACAGAGTACTTTATATCCATTTGAAGATTCTATGTTTTCTATGTTTTATTTTCACTCAAAAAATCAAAATGATCTGCCGCTAAACACAAAACAAATCACTACACACGTGCGATAGACCACTCACAAGAAGCTTCCACTTTCTAAGACAAATTTTTTTTATCAAAACTTCTATGTTTTCTTGTGTGACGGATGTGTAACCCTCGCAGAAGGGACTCCAAATCCCCAACCAAATACAGAGTACTTCATATCAATTTTAAGATTCTATGTTTTCTATGTTTTAGTTTCTCTTCAAAAATCAAAACGATTCAACACAAAAGAAATCACTACACACGTGCACAAGAAGCTACAGTTTCGTATGAACTTTAAATATAACGAAGAATGTCAAATTCAAATTCTCCTCAATCACCCAAAAAAATAAGACAAAAAATATGTCTTCTTCGCGATGGGTTTCCGTAATTGCAAATACCTCCACGAACGCAATGCACATTTGTATTCAGCCCCACTAATTGCCGACTACCGATAAATGTATGTTACACAACCCCATCGCAGGAAGTCAGTCGGTTCCAAGAACAAGCGCGGAAAGCGCTACCGTACCTGTCATAGCCACCACCATTCTGCAAACCTAGACACGTCACTGATCTAACGATAACGCCTCAAACGACTCATACAGCCGCACCGCATCGCACTCTCGGTCTGATTCACCGCGAAAGGAATTTCAAGAATTTGATGGGGGTATTCCAACACTTCGAACACGTCTTAATGCGACATTGATTTGAATTTCAGAATTTCCATTTCCCGTGCAAACAGAACTCCCCCACCATCTTGCTCCAAGAGTGACAGACACATGTACTGGTGTACCGACCGCTTGCTACATTAGCAAAGTACTCTTGCTTCGAAAAACCCGTATCTGGTGGTCTAATTATTCTTCCGACACTGACAGTGTGTGTTGTGTACCCTCCATTCGCTGTTCGGCGCTTGTGATGACGCGACCGCGATCGGACGATGGCCAAAAGGCATAGCCCGGCCTGTCCGAACTTGTTTTTGGCTCTCGCCTCGACCAAAACTGATTTTATTGACGTCAATCCTGACCCGTCCCCCGCCCGACAGATCTATATTTCCATTCATTTGAAAAACGTTGAATGAATAATTTGAGCTTCTGGTGATGTCGTTAATTGCCTCGGTGAAGTAATTTCCGAAAAACACTGTACTGAGCAATAAAACCGACGTCGACGGGGCACTTGTCTACTTGGAGGGGGGTTTTGTGGATCACCGCTCGTCGTGATGGTGGTGTTTGGACGATTTCCACGAACACTTGGGAGTGATCGACGCTAGTACTTGCGGGGATTGCACAAGTCTGTGAATTGCAGTTTAATGAGAAGAGTTCTGTGAAATAATGACTCATAGACCGTTAGAGGTTACGCGGAAAGAATTGCCGATAGGGGTTGGGGAGGGAGTTCTGAGCAATTGTCCAAGATACAGGTCTGTAGTCAGATGAGTAGTTTGTAAAGTTGTGGAAATCCACGTGGATTTTTTGAAAGCGGAGAGAAATATGCCATTTTGAACGGGAAAATGCGCATTAAACGTGAACTTATTTGAGGCAATAGAGGAGCAGGATCGGTGTCCTTTTGTACGAGACTGAGTCCATACGTCTACATTTTGGCCACTCTATGGTATAGACAAAAAGGAAGAGATCTCCCAAAATGACGCCATGCAGTCGCAGCTCACTTAAGTGTCCCATACACAGCACAATTGTTTGTGTGCCGAAGTTGTGCTGAAATGTGCCTTGTGTGTGGGCTTGTCTGCGCAGCGAGTTCTGGTGTGTCACAGTTTGCGAGTAAAATGAATATGCTTTAATTTTGAATGTCACTGTGATGTGTGCGCGATGTACAAACTATGCGAACAAGTGGGCTGTGTATGGGCAGCTTTAGACGAACGAAAGACAGAGAGGGAGACTGAGAGAGAGAGAGAGAAAGATAGAGAGAGAGAGAAGGAGAAAGAGAGAGAGAGAGAAAGAGAGAGAGAGAGAGAAAGAAAGAGAGAGAGAAAGAGAGAAGTATAGAGAGAGAAAGAGAGAGAGATAAGTTTAGAGAGAAAGAGAGAGACAGAGAGCGAGAGAGGTGGTGGGCAGGACGAGAGTCACACTTTCTAATTTGAACAAACAATCGTGACTGTTCCAAAACTCAATTTAATAGGAAATCTGTACCGCACTAGTACTTACAACCGTTCTTATGACAATTTCTCAGCATCATGCGCTGCACACGGACTTGTCAAGCCCAAGAATGTATTCAAATGACGGATCAATCCCGTGACCCGTAGAGGATATAACATGAGTCTGTTTTTCTGGAGAATTGTTTTGCTGCTGCAATCTTGTGGTTAACACAAGCTGCGGTGACCAAGGTGACTTCTTGTCACTAAACATAAATCACTTCGAACTGCGATCAGTAATCAACTTAACCGCAAATTAAAATACTTGCTCTAACGAGGCTGCAGACTGAGAAGTCTTGGGTGGCGGCAACATGGTTATGGACTGAAACACTGGAATATCGATTGACTCCTACGACCAGTGCGACCTATTATCCAAAGAGCAGACATTTTCATTTGTCAAACAAAAGAAGCCACACAAACACGGCTTAAATTCCTGTGTGCCTTCTGGTCGGAGTGCTTGTCGATCATTGTTCTAGAAATTGCCTGCCAGAGCCTGCCGTTATTCAGTGGGACATTGGTCCGATTTATGGAATGACCACCTTCAACGATCTACGAATCATTATCATTGTCAAGATGGAAAAAGGTCTCCGTCCAAAATTCACGAATAACTGTCAAAGAACACCTCAACTTCATCGATGGGCTATTGGGCAATCGGCTGTGAAGTTGGCGAGACGGTAGTGATGTTCATGATGCCGTCTCGCCTGTCGTTAATTTTCTTCTATACAGCTCGGAGAACAAAGTCTCCCACGTGAAAATGACATCTCTGCTCTGATTCAAAATATGGGAAAGCCGTAAATAAAAAGTGGACAAAAAAAGTAGCAATCGTTCGAAATTGCTGCTAATTTTAAGGGTTTATCATGCTCATGAGTGGTGCAGTCTTTCAGTTGCAGACGAGACTGTCGCGACTGTTGTCATACGCGACGAGGGGCCAGTTCTGGTAGCTTCAAAAAAAGCATCACCCCTCAGCTCTAGTCAGTACTAGCTGTTGCCTAAGTTTTGTGTGGATTCAGTCACCCTTTTCATCTAGTCAGTGTCACAAGTCATACATGCTGCACTTGCCTCTTTCTGTCGTCCTTTTCGCATCAAGCGAAATTACGTCCGTAGGTGTTACGCTCCGTGTTATTATACAAGCTCATTTAAACACCGCCCTGATTTCATTCCAACAAGTTGCAAAGACTTCAGAGCGATTTTCTCAAGAACGACCAGCGATAATTCCCGAAGAGGAAACAACAGAAGGCGACACCACCAGAAGCTACCCACCATTGCAGCTCATTCCAAGTCAGAGTCCCACATTTCTCAACCAACTCAAACGCACAGAGTCCTCGACACTTCGTAATCCTTGAAGTTGTTTGTAATCCCGACCCTCAATCATCTGTCTCATCCTCCAACAACTCATCAAGATCCGTCTCAAGCATGCAAATTTATTCAACAAAATATCCCTTCAACTTTCACAGAAAAAGAGAGGATGCCTGCAAGCACTGAAGGGTTCGCGAAAGCGGAAGTGGCATATCAACAAAAGAAAACAGACAGAAAATCGTCAAGTTCCAACGTGATTGCTGGTGGAACCCTGAACAGAGAAAAAAAAACAAGGTAATCCATTCAACCGTTTACTTCCACCAGCCGCCCGTCGCCATCGAATCCATCGCTTCCCCAAGGAGGGACACAAAAGAGAACTCCGAATTTCAGAAGAGTATCTCCAATTCATTATTCGTTCACTTCTTTATGCACTTACAAGGATATCCATGGAAAATGGACGGATTTCCTAGATGTCCTGGCCCCCTTCCGTCATCCCAGGGACGAACTTGTAACACCGGTGCTTTGAAATGAATTGTAATGGTCGCTTGAGTGGCACATTAATTCGAGAAGAAAACGAGTAGATTTGACAGAGAATTCGACTTTGACTGGAGGACTCACTCGTGCTGAAAAGGGATTGTATTTCGTTGTCTGCTTATTTTTTTTTGTTTTTTTTTTGACATTGAGCAGAAATGAAGTGTTGTAGGGACAGCCAACTTCTGCCATTTTTTTATCGTTTTCTGACCAATCAAAGAACGCCATTCTCGATATTTCGTGAATAACTGTCAAAAGACCTCTGAAATTCGTCGATGGGCTAGGGGTCAACCAGCTGTGAAGTTTGCTATCTCTACAAAACGTCATTTCTGAAAAGGAAAGGGGATTATGTCGTGGTCTGGGTCATATTATGACTTGAAGGAGAAGTCTGAAGGCGACAAAGTTATCTCTTCAGAGCGCTTGCAGACCATATTCGACTCGATCATTTGAGACATTGCATTACCACCTCTCGCTTGAGCAACAGACTTACAGAGATCCCATAGAGAGTCACTGAGGACGTCTCACGACGTTCTTCCGAAAGTTTGCCAGTTAAACGAAACAGTCTGATTTGCCTGGTCCCATTTGGAACGAAATTCGCGAAAATGAGTGTCAAGCCTCAATTACTTCTCCAATCTGTCATCACAATCGCGGATCTTGGACTTCGGTTCATTAGCCTTCCGGACGTCTGTCATCTCTTCCTTTCATTTCAATCCCTTCGGTGCCACCAACTATGCGTGCGAAACTGGAGACAGCTAGCTAAAGATCGAGCTGGCTGGAGACGCTTGTTGGTTGAGGCCCAGGTCCACCCCGGACTGTAGCGCCACCTTAAGTAAGTAAGTAAGTGCCACGGTTCTCTTTCAGTTCTAAGAACAATTGGCTTCTAACGATGTTCCACGAAACAGGACTCTAATTCTGTCATCATTGACTTATGTTGGTAGGACCGATGAGACATGGCTTCCTTAATGACACCACTAGAACCGAAGTAAGGTGGATTTCTCCAATGAGCAATTGCAGTTGTGTTGGTGCCTTTGTATCGCCATGAATCATCATTAATCATGATCTGTCCACAGGGACCACCATCAATCGCCTCTGAGATCTACACAATGCCTCCCCTGTTACACGAAATGTGTTTTTTCTTTCCCTCGCCCTCGCTGACACATGTTTTCTACCCATTCTGACAGCAATTACTCCTTTTGTTTCGCTTTATCCTATTTCCCTTTCAAGCCTCATCTTCCATGACAGATCGTCCTCCTTGGAGCAGTTTCCAGTGGCTGTCCGGAAAACTTCCTCAACATGGACTAACAAAAATTCCTTACATAATTAGACCTCTTCAAACTCAGCCCTTGCTGTCCTTGAGGGTTGGGTAATGACACGGCATCTTGCAGGATTAACGACCAGGAAAAAATAGGGGACACGATCTATAACCGTGCGGCACCTCGTGTATTTTAAAAGGGATCCAGGCGAATCCATCAAGAGATGTCATGCTGACGGTTCGATGGTAGTGATCGGTACATGGCCCACACGACTCCTTGAATATGACGTCGTCGTTACCAAGCGGAGATCACGGCAGTCACAGAAACGCATAGAATGATAACAATGGTGGCATACCACTAGCTGATATTGGCATTCTCAGTGGCTGTCATGAAAGCAGTCGCAGTAAGTCGCTGATGATGTTGTAAGGAAGGGGTCCAAACCCGATACACCGAAACCGTCAGCCCCTTTACGACGTGACGGTAAACCTTGGGCAGTATGGCCTTTGTGGAATTGTCTAAAGGACCATCCCAAGATGAAGAGACTAATTTTACTTACTTATCAACTCGGTCTGAGCCTGAAGGACTAATCAGTGATGACAGAGTTGCTGTGCTGTTGCAAAGGAACGCCAGATTGTGTCACTAGATGGGAATGTCGGAAGAGTACTTCTCCAAGGTCTTTCCGAAACCCTTTGCTTGGCGCTACAATTCGGAGCGGATGCTGGATACCGGATTGAGATCCTTAGCCACATTTACGAGCCACCTTAAACGCGTCCTTCATTGCGTTGTCCCACGGGGAGTCTGGAAGACCCAGTAATCTTAGGCTTTGACTCCATCGAATCCAGGATAGACTCCAGTCACTTTACAGCCCACACACCCCCTCCAAACCCCCCATGACCAGAGATTGGGTTCTACATTCTCCACGAACTTTTTCATCTGCTCTTAAAGTCAAGTCCGTGCCGCAGAGCAGGCTGGAACAACCATTGTCTTGAGAGGACTCTATTACCCACTTGCCTCCTTAGCTGCAAGCAGCAGAAGCAGAAGGTTGTACAGCCAATTTGAGGCTTCCCACAAAGCACATGCCCATTCTTCACACGATACGGGTCGACTTACTCTAACCCTGCCTGAACAGGGACAGACGAAGTGGCTCCCTCAAACATTTCACCACGACGCGACCTTGACAGGTCTGACCTCTTTCATTGTACCCTGTAGCACCCCGTTCGACCGTGATTCAGCCAGCCTCCCGTCCCCTGCACCCTCCCCCCACCCACCATTTTACAGGTCACGTCACATAATTATACGAGTGTCCCTCAAGCAAACGCTGGCGCATCTCGAAAAAAAAATATATCAAGCGGCACCGTCCGGCCGGTCGGGACAAAATTAATTACACATCAATTACGTCGATATCGCATTCGCTTGCAAATGAACAGTCATCTTCTTTCTTAGTGCTCACGAAATTAACTTATTTTCGGACGGACGCTTGCCATTAACTCAAGTCGACGGGACTCAGCATCGCGATCCGCGGCGTGCACCGTAGTTGTGTGCGTGTGTGTCCTTGGCAGTACACTTAAGCTGCCGAAGTCTGGTACATTTCCACGCCTTCAGTTGCTTGACACCGTTCACATGGAATGCACCGACACGCGAAATTTGATATCAGCCACAACACATTCTCTGCTCATTTCGCTGGCGCTGAGCAAACAAACACACGCGCGCTCGCGGGACTGGCAGTCACAAGTCATATCGACTGTTCCTCCCCAACACAGCAGTCAATGTTGACACTTTAAGGTACGTTAAGCCAATAAAATACAGTCCCATGTGTCCTGACCTTTTCTGACTCGTCCAGAGCCACTGGCGACGGGCGGGTGTGGTTTGGGGGACAGGCACGAAAAGAAATTGCATTGTGCCACGGCACAGGAGCACAGAGGTAGACAATTGCCGGTTGGTTTCTTTCTCCACTTTTGTCTTGTCGTTCGTTCGTGTTTTGTAGTCTTTAAGCTGGTTAAAGCCCCAACAGGTAGAGACTCTGAAAGGGCGCGCGGACGCGCCACCGGAGAGGGGACAGAGCGTGGAGTTTCGAGAGAAGTCCTTGCACAGTGCGCGCTCGAGGTGAATAAATCGATTTCAATAAATTTGCTTGCCTCCATGGTTTCAAGGATATTCTTGTGCAGGAAAGGGGTGTGACATTATCAACATTTAATAGGTCGAACACGATGGCAACGAGCCAGTGTCTGCAGAGCAGGAGGCCGGACGGGGAGGGCACACACAAGCGGAGGACAGCAGTCCGACGCTGGCGTGGAGCCTGCGGTGGCTTTGAGCAAGGACATCCGATACGAAGGTTGAACGTTGCAATTTGTGGGTCATTGGCAACACACATTCATGTGTTATCCGATGCCGTGCGAGAGTAGCGGGGGACGGAGGAGTCTATATGGCACAGGGGTGTATTTTATGCGCTTCACTGATTAGGAGATGGATGGATGTGATGCCTCTGACATCCTTGAGAGGAATTTGTCTTAAGGAGCTTCGGCGAACGGAATGAGCTCTGACAAGCTCCACGTCGGATCCTGAATCATGAGGCCCTCGGGTGTGGCTGAGATGATCATGCATGAGAGCGCAATAAACTCAAGTGATTGGTGTGTTTAAGGTGTCCTTGAGACAACGTCACGGAACGCCAAGTAAGGTCGAGCGATCGATGTGTTTACGGGCATCCTTCGATGCCGACAACGTCGCGTAACGCCAAGCTCGGGATGTGTTTAAAGCCATCTTCGACACCGACAACGTCACGATATGTGTTAACGTCACTTTACGCCAAGGGCTGGAAGTGTTTGAAGCCTCCTTGGACACCTTCGACACCGACAACGTCACGCACTATGTTTGCGGGCATCCTTCGATGCCGACAACGTCGCGTAACGCCAAGCTCGGGATGTGTTTAAGGCCATCTTCGACACCGACAACGTCACGATATGTGTTAACGTCACTTTACGCCAAGGGCTGGAAGTGTTTGAAGCCTCCTTGGACAACTTCGACACCGACAACGTCACGCAATATGTTTGCGGGCATCCTTCGATGCCCACAACGTCACGTAACGCCCAGCGCTGCATGTGTTTAAAGCCGCACTGGGCACCGACAACGTCACGCTCTGATGTCTGTTGATGCATGTTTCCCAGTCCAGTGGTCTAGTGAAGCTTCTCTCACTCCTTCGCCCACTTCGCTAATTCCGTTCACGATTTAATTTAATCGTGACCACCTTCTGCACCTCCTTCCATCACAACGCCTCGTGTTCAGTATGCGGCACTGCCCGCTAAGCCTCCGAACTGGATATGTCCAAAAGCGCAGTAAAAAAAGTAACTCCCCATAAATCATAGTTTTACTTTCCGAAGGACACACGCATCAATGGTCCCAGTGAGCATTATCCAAGCCCGGCGTCCGTGGCGGCAGCTGCACAGTAAAATTTACGACAACGCCCATTTACGAGCCCATAATTGCGGAGCCAGAGGCAGGGCACAGGGCAGAACTCCATCCGAACACATGAACATGATGGGAATGAAATTATTAATAAACTCCGGTCGGGATGTAAGGACATCGACAAATCTCTTCCTAATCCGCAGCGCGGCACCGGACAGCCGCTCTGCGTTGCTTCCAAATAAAACCGTTATATTGGTCATTTATGTTTTGGGTGCATCGCAAAAAGTTGAACGTGATGTCAGAGGACCGAGATTAAGTGAATTTCGGTCGTAAAACTCGAGTTCCAACATCCACCGCATGACGCGGGTGGCGAGTGACACTTGTCATGCCTGGTGCCTGGTGCAGCTGAGGCCTCATTTAAGTCGCAGCCACAAAAAAAAATTCTGGAAGCGATTGAGCTCGTGTTTAGGGACAGCAAGGGAACACAATGTGGCCACCGTTGTTTGGAACACGGGCTTAGTGAGGGGCAGCAGTGAATATTTTCACCTCACCCGCCCGATGAGTGATGTCTGAGGTAGCGTTGATGGCGCTCAGGGGACGAGTCAGGCGGTGGGGGTATTATTTATGGACTCCCTGACAGGAAACATCCGTGTTGCGGGGGCAAAGTGCACAGGATGCTCGCCAAATTGAGATGGATGACGACGAGGACTTGTGGAATAGGGGGGCGGGAGCTTGTAATTAATTGATGATCATTGCACGCACGAGGGAGATGCCTGTGCCTGGGTTTAGGCGAGTGTCGTCAGGAAGAGAACGTGGAATTGGACTCGATTTCTGTGCAAAGCACGGTCAGGAGGGAACGCTGTTGCGCACATGACATGCCATAGAGTCAATGTTGTTTGGTTAGTCGCGTTTGATTGGTTTTATGGGAATCCGGAGTGGAAATTAGTTCGCCATGTCGGGGATGATATCTCGACTGTACGCAGATGCTCCATACATGCTGACTGCCAAAAAGACAGCGTGATGACAGAAGGCAGGCTGTAGACGGAAGAAAGCCAGCATACAGACAACGAAGAGGGATCGGGCTAAAGTCAAAGGCGCTTAGCTTCTGCAGCAGCCACTAGTATAAGTTGTTCTCCCGGGAGGGAGATGGCATACAGTGTCAACCGCCCTCACACTCACATCCAAATTGACCGTCTACAAGACCTTTATCGTCCCAGACGTACTATATGACTGCTTTGAGAGGACAATTTCTCGGGTAATTGTTGTCTGTCCCGACAGCACGGATGGCGAGTGGAGGAGAAGATGTAACAACGAATGGTTGTAGCTGCAACATCGACTTATCCAGAAGAGCGAAGGTCCAACGATTGAGATCGATCGGTCATGTAGAGACAATGGAAACCAATGCTTCCGCCGCGAAAATCTCCGAATCCATCCTGAGGGAAGGCGCAGTCACGGTCTACGGCTGAGGTGGCGCACGGCAATGGACAGAGAGAGAGGGAGAGAGAGAGCGAGAGAGGGAGAGGGAGAGGGAGAGGGAGAGGGAGAGGGAGAGGGAGAGGGAGAGGGAGAGGGAGAGGGAGAGGGAGAGGGAGAGGGAGAGGGAGAGGGAGACTGAGAGGGAGAGGGAGAGGGAGAGGGAGACGGAGAGGGAGACAAAATCTAAATATGTCGAACAAGCATCACGAGCATTATTCGGTATGGTCTATGTCTCTACGATCCAGCGGAATCAATGCCTTGTAGCTCGGCCGCGAGAACTAACTTTGAGGACTTGTGGTCCTAATGCCCGTCAGCGATAATGTCGAGGGGAGTGTTCAGACAGTCGCCGATTCCCTAATCTCATTTGTTTGCGAAGAATGGGAGAGGTGGGAGCATTTAAAGGTGGTGGTGGTTTTGGATGAGCAGCAGGCGATGGCCGAAATAATGCTGAATTTAAACAAAAGCCACACGAACTGCTTCTATTCCAAGCACACAATATCTACTCTATGACATATGCAACTCTAAGCACCAAGGAACAGAAGGAAGAAGCCGGCATCAGACAGCAGCTGTGACAGTCAGTTGTGACTTTCGAAGCATTCATCTGCGCTCTCATAGCAGCTAAAAGCCGCAGTCAACGGAATGATTCTAGGCGTGAGCGCTTCAATTGCCACATTCAGTGAATGACGTGATTGACGACGTACGTAAAGAATCCCAGTCCATGGTCACACCCTCACTCAGTGGCTTACTTACGTCTTAGGTCGGTTGCAATGTCGACTATGTGATCTAAAATAAATCTTTGTATCTCGTTAGCTTCTGTCACTGATTTTGAAGTGAGAGGAGACAGACGTTTTGACAATGTCAAATTGATCCACCTCCAGCACTCCGTCGACAGATTATTCCCCACTCACTCGGCGGAGGCGTTGTGCTTTCAGGAGGACCGCTTGCTTTGGCCGCACCCTCGGCTTTTTCATGTACACCCCGTTCAACTTACGGAAGCACACATCTGCCATTGCATTCCGCTCCAATTAACACCGCAACGCCACGGTGCAACGGATGCTTTCGAAAACACCCACATACAGCGTTTAGTCGGCGGGTAAAGTTTCCATAATTGACGCCGACGTTTAATTTGATTGTTCACTAACTCAACTCAGCAACTATTCCTGCCGCGATGACGGCAAAATTCCCTCCCACGCCCGCAAGCCGGCAAAACAAATCCTCGACTCGCCCACAAGGACTCACTTGCATTTGAGAAAAGCTAAACCGCACCCCAACGTCAGGATTAAAATGTAATCACAAGCAGTACCTACAACGCAAATCTGTCCACAATACTGTTTAACGACCAAAGGGATACAATGTACCCCGAGAGGACTTGCCAAAAGCAGCCACGAGCTGAAGCACGGCCAGAGGAGCAGAGTGCCAGAGGATCGCTCGCGAAATAATAAATTGGAAACCGTCCAAGCATCCCCTTGATGATTATGGTTGCTGTTGTCCTTCGAGTGGTTAAAAAACAGGCGCCCTCCACGGGGTATCCTTGAACAATGACAATCTGCAGCCCCAACCTCACATCTGGGGAGAGCCGCACGATGATCCAGCTCCGTCCTTATGGACCGACAATTGTTGTTTCTCCAGCCCCCAGCTTGTCATTCCGTAATTCCTTTGAAACTCAAGCCAAATGGAAGGACGACAGTTCTGAGCTGTGTCCCAGATGAATGTGAATTTGGAAATTTTTACTCGTGCATTGTGCGGACATTTCCCGTGCGGAAATCCATCCGAGTGGTGACTCCCATGGGTGCGGGGAAAAAAATCGTCGAAATACTTTCGAAAATTGGATTGACTCGCGGGAAGTTCTGCGGAGCGGATTTGACGGATTCTCCGAATGGCGCAAGTTTTAATTAAGTGAGTGGCGGGTTCGGTGGTGGGGCGACTTGTTACGATGGGTCTTAACCTAATCGATTCTTATTCGACTGCTGTCGCTTGGAAGCCGCACGACGGCGCCACGATGTCCTCTCTCTGCCAGCGGCCACCTGCAGTCAGCTAAACTGAGTGCTGCCGTGGTTGGCTCTTGCTCTCAATCTCAGCTGAAGGTCATCAAAAATCAAGAACGCCAACAATCGACGAATTAAAGCACATTCATGACGCCAATGAACCGACGATCTCTGGGGCAGGTTAACAGAGGAATTGAATGTAAACTTAATTACCGCCCACTGGCACGTCAAAAGTTTGTGACTCAAGAAAACATAAAAGTTTATCCAAACCCACAGTAGAACACCCCGTAACTCGATTTGATCCCCGAGCCACACGAGCACCGAGCAGTGTCCTTTCATGCGTTGTGAGCGTCTAATGCCAGCACCTGTTCCCGGAAAAGCTAATTAAGGTTTCTCAACTTTTTCCGATTACCAACTGAGGGTTGTTGGAGGAGAAGGGAGGAAAGAGGCACCCTCTCTCAGATGTCAAAGTCTGCCCCTGATGGGGGGGGGGAGTGGTAATGTTGAGCTGTTCCATTGCTCCGGCGTGCAGTTTGTTGCCATCGACTGCAGATGTGACGGTGAATTATTCTAAGCGCGATGTCATTTCATACACAAAAGGTGAAATGGATCGAAGCTGAGCACGGGGGTATGAGCCCTTTGTTTGGCTCACTGCCCGGGCTGGGTTGCTGCCAAGTTTCCAGTTCACTTGGAGCGATTCTCTTCTAGTTTGTGGACTTCTGTGGAATTTGACGCTCCAGAGAGCATGAGGTAAGCGGTTGCATTTGAATGCTGTCGATGCCAGGGAATGGCATCTGGATTGAATGGAAATGGGAGCCGGAAAGTAAAGTAAAGTGAAGCGAGCCGTGTAACGCGATAAACCGGTGCCTGTGACCCCGGGTGGTGGCCAAGAACATAAAACAGTTGAAATGACTCGTACAAAGGACAGGGCACTGAAGGCAGGGCCCAACGTCCTTTCGAAAGTCGGGGGGTTGTTGTCTTCCACTCAACACAACAACTGAGTATGATAAGTTGAACAAGGGGAAAAAGATGCTTCCTTAGAACCATTTTCTGTACAGACCAAGGAAGCCCTCAATCTAGCCGGCCACCTGTTCGCAGCCAACAAGCTCCTCCAAGTTGGTTCGGGTACCTTGTAACCGAGTTATCGGCCGCTGACCACGGACGCGAAGGCAATACTCGATCTAGGCCCCTTCGACTATAGATGCATTTGGTCGTTTGGTTAGCCTCGGGATAATGTCCAGCTCTCATGCTTCGCAGTTGAAGTGTCTGTCTACCTCTGCCTCATGAATGTCCACCTGATGTCTGTTTGATGCCTATCCTCTGTCCGTCTCTCGTATGTCTGTTTGCAACTCTTATGTCTGCCTTCTGTCTCTTTGTGTTTCCTGTCAGTCTCGTGACCGCCTTCTGATGCGTGTCTGATCCGCCTGCGACCCGTGAACTATCTGTCTGCTCTTTGTCTCTTATGTCTTGACTGGACGTTGTTCTGCCTCTTACGGGTATCTTGTATGTCCCAGCCTCTTATTAATCTGTTGCCGATCTGTCGCAACGTAAGACATGACCTCATGTTTGGCGATTGCATATTTTGTCTGTACCCGACATAGTCTGTTGTGTCTCTGTAGTGTCTGTTGTGCTGTTCACGACTTCTGTCTGACCTCATGTCTGCATGGCATGTCTGTTCTGTCATTCATTGTCCCTTTACTGTTTGCCTGTTTGGTGTGGTTCTAATCTATCAATTTCACCTGTCTGCACACCTTTGTCTGTTGTACGTCTGCTAGCCAACTGCGGACCTGTCTACTCCCCGATGTCTGCCTGATGTCTGGCTGCCCCTTGTATGCCCGATGACTGTTTGTTCTCCGAAGCATGTGTACCTTGTCTGGCTGATGTAGGTTGCGACATGTCTGCCAGCTGTTCGCTTGCTCCCTGTCTTCTGTCGGTTGTACCTCTGTTGCCCACTTGCAGATTGGCTGCTGCTGCCAGACTACATTTTGCAGTTTGCCGTCTTTCTAGTGTCTGCCTGCCTCTTGTGTGTCTTGTCTGTCTGCTTGTCTAATGTCTGTTGCTGTCTGTTGTTGTCTCTTGTGCATCTGCTGTTTTCCCGGAGTTCACTTGCAGTCTGTCTCTGCTGTCCGCCTGTTTGCCTGTTGTCCCTCAGCTGACCGTCTGACTGCTACAACTATCAGTCAGCTGTATCTCTAATGCCTGGCGTATGTCTGCTCTCCACCTGCTGACTGTCCGTACGTCTGGTGCCTGTCTGTTGCCCGTTTGTCGTCTCTTTTTTCCCTTCCTGCATATTTCGGTATGTCCTGTCTCTGCGTTGTACGTCTGACTGATTACTTTCTAAGGTCTGTGTGCCTGCTACCTCTTCGCTCTGTTGTCCGGACGCCGATGTGTCTGCTAGCTATACCTCTCCGTCCACCATCTGAGCTCTTTTCTGTTAGTTCCCCCTCTCTGTCCATGGTTGTGCCTACGCACCTGCCTGGCAATTATTCATCGACTATCTCGGGCTCTGCTCGGTCTGCATTTTCGCTCTCCTTGAGGTTCAAATTCCTGAACGGTGCACAGGAGGGAAAGACAAGAAAGCCAGACAGGAGGGAAAGATCTTCCAAAGCCAAGCTGCACAGACATCGTCGTCCCGTCTTCATCCTTCTGCTCACGTTTCAACCAACTCCCTACAACTCCCATCACTCTCTCGAGAGGTCCTTCAGTCCCCACACATTCTTCCTTTGAATTTGCCAAACACTCACACACTTTGGGTGGGAGGCGGTACCGCTCTTTCATTTCCATGCGACATGGCACATGACATTTAAAGCATTCCGGGAAAGGGCCTGTTAATGGATTCCAATTGAGTCTGCCCATCAACAGCAGCATCAACGGCAAATTGCCTTCCACCATCGCCCGCTTGTTAAGTGAACTCTCAAACGCAGGCCGCCCCAAGCCACCCTCCGCCCGCGACACAGGGATGCGCAAAAGGATGTAATTCAATCAAAAAGTACATTTTAAACATTCTTTTGATCCCGAATTCCAACGAAAAAGAGTCCGCATCGCTGTGCCCCAACGGCACGGCTGTGCAAGGTAACCACATTAGGCCGACCAATTAGGAGCGAACAAGGCGAAGAAAGAATTTAATTAGAGCGAATTGCTTTGAATTAAGCCATCACGCCAGGCGAGTGCCACAAGGGACGCCGCCTCACCGCCGCCGATTCCAGGAAGCGAGTTCAATTCCGCTCGGGTGCGAGGTGTGAGCCTCCGTCGGGCGCACCGCAATCTCCCGGAGCCTCTTAATTATTTACAAGACCAATCCCACACGATTTGCGAAACTCATCTGCATATCTGCTGCGGATCTGTGCGGTGGGCGGTGAGGTGGTGAGGCGGCAAGGAAGCTTGCGACAGACAAAGATCAAACTACTGCCTCACGTTCGCTTCGCACACGGGCGTAGCCGTCCCGCTTCTGGGCGCGCACTGCTGTGTGGCAACGTTATTACGATAACACGACGACACTACGTGGAACGCGAACGGGCTTGTATCACACGCTGATTAGCATTCGGATTTCAGTGGAATCTGCCAAGAGGCTTATTTGTCGAAGTCTGAGCGGAAATTAGAAGCAATGTGACAGACCGCACTGTTGACGTTCACTGGCAGACGTGATTCACGGCGTGTGACAATCGATACCACGAGTGCTTCGCAGAACTCTAGTTGAGACTACGACTGCAGTGAAATCCGATATCGCGTCAGTCCTTGTGCCACCCGCGATGACATTGACTTCGGAAAAAAGTATGCAAATGTGATATGCGATGAGAGCATTCGCATGCAAATAGGCGCTCAGTTTGAACGAACTTTTGACGGCACTGTGAACTGGCGACTCAAAAGCCTGTCCCTCTGTGGCGGGTCGACGAAAGGCGGTGGGAGGGCGAGCAGAACGGGCGTTAATCCCCTTGTCCTTTGGTTCACATTGGCTATTGACTCTTGGAAGAGGGCGAAGGTCGAACTCAAGAAGGTGTGCATGTCAGGGATGCGTGGGGGGGAGGGACGGGTTCTCATGTCAGAGGAGAAGAAGGACGAGGGTCCTTGAAGGGACATAACCCTGCATAGCGGAGGGAATGCCGCAAACCTACAGCCGACCAAACGAGGATTTCACATCGATTTTGGAGGGAAATGGGAACCGGAACTCTGATGAATCAACAAGGGAAGGGAGCGATTGAGATTGCATCAATTGCCTAGATGCGACATTTCGAAGGATGCGCAAGGAAGTTGGATGAGTAGTCACTGAAGTCTGAAGTCAAGCAAGACGAGGCAGTTCTTGGGGAGTGTGTGAACTGTGTGAAGTCTGAATTGACCGGGATGAGCTCTCTTGAAGCCAAATATGATTTACAGCAGTGAACAGCTCGTACTGTCTCTGATGGCATGCCAAACTTTTGGCAACTGCAGGGGGCGACATTAAATTAACTGTACTCATGTCTGTCTATCGTTTCGATTGACAGCCTTCTAAGCACCCACTTCCCTGGCTGCATGGAGGAGTCTTCAGACAAAACCGACTCTGCTGCAGCAGGAGGAGAGATGGAGCAAGAGATGGTCATGACAGCAAGAATGGAGCTTGGACCGCCATTCATGTTGCAAATGACAGGGAATCCAATGGCCCAGTACCATTCTTAGAGGCTGCCTGACGCTAGGATATGTTCCAAAGAGATGGCGAGAGATCACAGCAATTTTCATTCCCTGCCTAGGCGAGAACAACATCGACTCGAGGCCAGCTTCTATCTCCCTACTCTCGGCTTATTCTGCAGTCGGGCCAGTGCAGGCTCCTTGGTGCTGAGGCTCAGAGAGACGGGATTTTCGGAGGGAAGAACCACACGGTCACCATGCCATGCTAAAAAGTTGAAAAGCAGCGAAGGACATAGGACAAACTGACCAGCCCCAAACGGCTCCCAAAATGAACAAGTGGCAAGAGCAGAGCTGGTGATCGCCCCATACACCGACGGACGACACCGTGACTTCTTAGGGACGACTGCGGCCACCTTATACGAGGCGGCACTAGCGCTGAGAGACAGAAACATTACCATTTTTTCTGATAGTCAGGACCAGACATTCTAACATCGACGCTGGTTAGACTATGTGTCAACGAGTTACCCTTGGTGAATTCGGTGACCCTCTGCTGGGTACCGGGGCACACTGCAATCCAGGGAAATGAAAAGGCGAACAGTGCGGGACAGTGACGGAGCAATAATGCCGCAGATTTCTTACAGACATTCGGGAACATGCGCTTGGTCTGTAGCACCTCCGATTGCGTTCTCGAGAGACCCAACCATCGATGGAAGCTCTAACAACGGACTCAGGTAGACCCAGCACAAGTTCAGGTCCTAACAATGTTTCCTCTGATCCTTGTCTAGCAAGTACATCCTCGATCTCATTTCCAGCGATTCGGTGGTGACTGGATCACAAGTCTTAGTGAATTATGACTGACGATCAAATTCAGAGTGAACTTGCATTCCTGAACTATCCTGGAAGTAGTTGAAAGGTTGGCCAGGGCCTTAAGTACAGCTTGGCTGTCACTACAGACACAGCTACTATTCCCCTTTCACCTGCTCTTCACAATATAGTTCGTGGCCATTAGGATCTGATAGGTTTTCCCCTTGAAACCGACGCAATTTACCTAATGAGTGCAGTCTAATGTTGTCGGCGTCCACGAAAGCGCCAGCGCCAGATCCTTCATTGGTTTTGGAGCCATCCGTACGGATTCGACTGCATTCCTTTCCTAGCAGAGATTCTGGCCTAAGCCAGTCCCGGGTGTACGCAAAGTCGACTTTGTATGTGCGCCGGTGTCCGTGCGTAAGACGGCATATCCATAAGAAGGCCCCTATGCAGCCGAGTGAAAGCAACAGTTACGTATTTACGAGAAAGCTTATTCCATCAAACGACCGATGCGTAGGAGAGAAGGGGTCTAATCATAGCCGAATAGATCCAAGACCCCAAGACTTGCCGAGAATCCCCTTGCGCTGCCAGAAAACTGACGGCATCTTGGCGATTTTCGACTCGATTTGTGTTTTTTTTCCACGGAAGTTTTCTATCCAGAGTAACTCACAGATATTTGGCTTCGTCGATGACGCCTTTTAGTTTCAGTTGTGTCAGACCAGTCGATTTCGTCCTCCTCGTGAAGGGAACAACTACTGTTTTAAGACGTCTAGAGTGGCGTCTAGAGCGTCTAGAGCTGCCTGCCCTTTGAGCATGCATCAGCTAGGCACGAATCGACAGACAGCACGGCTACGTCATCCGCATAGGCCTGTGCGTAGATGTTAGAGCCATTGAGAGCATCAAGCAGAGGGTCAACCAGCGGGCACTAGAGGAGAGGAGAAAGGACACTGCCTTGCGGGTAGCTCCTATTTACCCCCACCCTTTCATATTGGCCACAGTCCACATCCGAAATTATAGTTCTGTTCATTAGCATGGCTTTGATCCACAACTCAGTCGAGTTACACATGCCATCAAAAGTCGCATCAAAAGCACCCGTTCTAAGCTACAAAAAATCAGGGACCACCAAAGATAGGGCCTACACAGGCCGCTCATTTGGCTCGGGCCGGCCCTGGATACAGGCTGTCCAAGAAGGTTTTACAGGTCAATTGTGCATTGAACATGAACGTTGGGAATTAACCAACATTTTACTCTTCATCAGAGTTGCAGAAATTTAAGCGATCGTCTATGTTACGCCTCTTGTGACATTACTCAAAGCACGGCAACAAGGAAAAGACCCTTAATATTGGCTACCCTTAAGAAAAACGGAGTTGAACAGAAAACATGCGTAAATGCAGCTGGGCTGGAGAAGCATTGGCTAGAAAATGGAATATTTTTTTTCTAATTTCCAAGCTGTTCACACGACTAGCGCTGTTGGTTGAGGGGTTCCCGGCTAGAATCCGAGGACGAACTACAGAGCCCCATGAAGCTGTCGAGTGAGCACAAAACGTAGGATGAGCTTAAAGGCGGACACGAACTGTAGAGCAAGCATGAGCTATGGAGTATGGGCTGTTCACACGACAGGATGGCGCTTTTGGTTAAGTGTCTGCCCCTCATAAGAGGGGTACCCGGCTAGAATCCGAGGACGAAGTACAGAGCCCCATGAGCTGTTGAGTGAGCATACTCCGTTCAATGAGCACAAAACGTAGGATGAGCTTAAAGGCGGACACGAACTGTAGAGCAAGCATGAGCTATGGAGTATGGGCTGTTCACACGACAGGATGGCGCTTTTGGTTAAGTGTCTGCCCCTCATAAGAGGGGTTCCCGGCTAGAATCCGAGGACGAACTACAGAGCCCCATGAAGCTGTCGAGTGAACATACTCCGTTCAACGAGCACAAAATGTAGGGCGAGCTTAAAGGCGAACACGAACTGTAAAGCAAGCATGAGCTATGAAATGAAGACGAGGCATGGACCGACCACCAGGCGTTGAGCAGCCATCTTCCCTGGACTCCCAGGGACTAAGTTTGAAAGCACGGACACATCTCGCAACACAACTCAGGCACATAGTCAAGCAAAAGTCACTAAGTACGACTGGATGATGCATTTGGTTAAGTGCCTGCAAAGTTTTCAAATCTGGTCCAGTCACCATTAGCCGTTGGGGTGCAATTAACGGCACTGTCATTCGCGTGGTCGATCAGTGGTTGTAGTCTGACCGGGGGTTGCTGCCTGGCAGTAGAATGGACACAGTCGTTATGTCTGAGTGCTCGAGAATGGCGTTAAATAACCTCTGACAAAAATTCTTATTTCCAAACAATTCAACGAGTTTTTACGAGTTCTAATTTTCGAGCCAGTAGAGGGCCAGGGCCTAGCTTCTCAGCGCGTGGAAGGGACCTACATCTGTATGCCGACTCCGAACGGCCAATTTGAGAAACTATACTCTTTGTGCATTGTCCGTGACTCGAAAGAGGTGGGGGCGTGAAAAGTATTCTGCCCTTACCAGACTGCGTAGGCTCATGTGCGCACCAACCCACAAAGCGAACGATGGACACTTTGCTGTGTCCTGAAAGAGTACCGTCCGACATTTACTCTTCGCATATAGTTCCGCAGAAATGTTGTCAGCGAGATGGTCCATTCTGAAGACCTAATTTGGGATGACTGCTTCCAGCATTGCACCAGCACTAGCAATGTTAGCTTCCACGTCCCGGATCGTAGCGACTTATCGCGCTGCATTTGGTCCAATCGGGCGCGCATCGTCCAACAACCTACCCTGAGACTCGAATTTGCAGATGACGGCGGCCGATGTTGCACGCAACAAAAAACATTTTTCACAGTTCGGAGTACAGCTGAATAATTTGGAGACGTTGTTGAGGTGCGCGTCTGTCCATGATGATTTGCCAAAGAATTAGGAATAAAAATAGTACAGCCCTAGGAGGCCAGTTAAGCGAGATCTGTCAACAACAGGGACTCTCTTTATTGTTACACATCGGGCGGTCCCAGTAATACGAAGTGATGACAGACAAAGTGATTTTTCATCCGTCCCAGGTAAGCGGCTGTCCCGATAAAGCGGAATCCAATGTACTCCCAAGCACATGCGGACGAACTCTCCGGCACTGGTACAAGTGTTCTTCAACCGAGTACAATGTTGTTCTAGTTTCATTGTGAAGTCAACAATGAAGTGGAAACAGATGCGAAGTCAGTGACCGAAGTGAGGTTAAATACGAACCGAACACCCAGAATCCCATGCGGAAGTTGTGCCTCGTAATAAACTCGAAATAAATCTGTCGAGAGCGATGTGGGCAGGAGATGTCATTGAACATCTGCTAGGACACCAGCCCAACAGGAAGCAGATGCTCAGAGAAAACAATGAAAATGGGACTGCAACTGACATGCAATAGATCCCACAGGAAGCCACTAGACACAGTGACTGAGTGGCTACACGGACCACAACGTCATGGTGAACATCGAGTAGACAACAGGTGGGACGTTCCTGGTGACACAAATGAACAAGGAGGAATGTGCGCAAACTGGTTGTCTGTCACGAGCGAACGACAATGCCAACAAAGATGTCCAACGAAACAATGCGCAGCAGTGAGTCAGAGCGGGAAACAGGCCTCGGGAAGAGTTGTGACTGCGAACACTCTGACCGTGATCGAGAAGTGATGATCAAACAGAATCTTTTTCAGTCTTTATTTGTAGGTACCCCTCGAATTGAAGACAAATTCTTGAGCATTCCAGAAGCAAGAGTCCATCAAAAATTCCTCATCGCCAGCCCATTCCAAGCGACCCACTCGAATATAGGTCATCGCAGAGAGAGCATCGGAAAATGCTTCCTTGTCATGGTGCGTTCATGCATTCCGCAGTCATACTTCACGTGGCCATAGCCGCACACACCCTTCCCTCTGCAAACCTCAAACCATTTCACATTTCAGAGGATATTAGTACTCACCGAGGACTCCCGGCGATATCCTCTTCCATGGCACCATCATGTGTGGGTACCGGGGAAATGGATAGCTTGACATTGGATACACCCGGTTTGATTATAACCTCAATGTGAGTCACACACACACATACACACTCGTGATGCGACACATGAGCATTTAAATTGCAACGCCAGTACGTGCACCGCCTGGGAAATCAACTCCCGCAGACTGCCACCAGCCACCACCGACGGGCATTTAATGATCTCTTAAAGCGCAGCCCACATTTCTGGGATTGATGCAGTCCCCACGAAGGAAGAAATACGATGCCTGCAGGTACACTGTTTATCTTGTATACCCACGCTGCTGAGCCACGCTGCTGCTGTGCCACGCCATTTCATTGTCTAACCTTGTCGCAGGAAATCCGAAAATCTGATCCTCACCGAGAGAGTGCTCAAATGGATTACGATGACGACGGTGGGGGGAGTGGAACGGCACAGCATCCTCGAAGAGAGATCATTTGGTATGCACCCGATGAGATACAATCTGCGAGTGCATGTAGATGCTTCCTTCTGATTATGCCTGCGACGACGCACGGGCTCCGAACGTCGTCAGCGTAGCCGTCGTCGTTCTCCTGCCTCGTTGTGTGCCTTTCCAAAAACTAATTTCACTTTAAATACATTTGGCCTTGACAGAGACCCTGGAAATTGAATTAGAGTGCAGTGAAAACGTTTTCGAATTGTTCTCCGGCAGCGGCGACGGCGACGGCCACGATGGTGGTGGTGCGATGTGTCTCCGGAATGTGGTCGTCTCTGGAAGATGACGATTCCCTGCGTTCTCGCTTTTGTCTTCGTATTTTTTTCCCTCTCCTCCTTTTCATGGGTCTGCCAGTGCCATTCGTATGGAAATTTCGGATTGCATTTGAATGGGATTGGGGGTTGATCTAGTGATGAATATGAAATGAATTTGTGATGTGATGGTCGTGGCATTAGCATCAGGTCTGCTTTGTCAGTGTTCAGCGTTTGACGTGCGGAACGGAAACTGGGTTAGCAGCGTCAACCAGAGAGTTCTAGGTCTCGCACAATCGGGGCCGCAGACAATTGGCGGCCAATTGTCATCAGTATTCGGGGTGAAATCTTGATTTGCCCCTTCCAGGGGGTGGTCTGACCTTTGGAGAGGGGACAACAAGTAGGTATTCAGTAGGGTCCCACAAAGTGTTGCCATCATCATGCATGTCGTGGTGGCCAACAAAATATTGCGTCTGACTCAATGTCTGAACCAATGGCGCAGCAACGTGGTCTTCTAGACTACGTCTTTGTAGAGGTCGCAGAAATCGTGGTGTTGTCTTCTGACCTGGACGATCTCTCTCTCAAGGATATCCCTCGTCTCGTGAACGATTCTAAAGAAGTTCCAAGTGATCTGGCCGTAAAGCAGCCCGTAGTTTCGGTTATAATCAACGAATAGTTTAGGGCTAACGGGGATGAATGAAAGCAAAATGAACGCTTATTTCAACGCCACCTAACGAGGTACTTTAACCGTTTCAATGCACATCTAGGGACAATGTGGCTTAGGAACGCAGTTAGACTTAGCAGTTCATTGTATTAGCACTAGTCCCGTCTTGCAAACGGAACCAGGCCAAGGAGACCTGCCCTCAGGACCCTCTAATCGGACTCTGGACCCTTTGTCTGGACACGGACACCAAATTATGAAAAAAAAAAAAAAATGATAATGACAGCCGCCTCGCCGATGTCATTCGTTACGGCAACGAAAAGGAAAAAACGCAAATAAAATATAACAAAAGTTCGCCAGATGCGATTTGTCCGTTTAAGAGAGAGTGGCATTCCAATGCGATTATGAAAATAAGTGCCCGTGCCCGTTCATAAGCGAGTCCGTTTAGATAATTATTTACATTAAAAATGGTGTAAATAATTCCATTATTTGAAATCTGTCCGATTATTAGGGGTGTCCGCTTATGAGAGGGTGACATTTAAGAGAAACCGTTTAGAGAGTTCTTTACATTGAAAATCGTGTAAATAATTCCGTTCTTTGAAATTTGTCCGATTATGAGGGGTGTCCACTCATGAGAGGGTGACATTGCCCGGTTATAAGAGAGTCCGTTTAAAGAATTACTTACATTGAAAATCGTGTAAATAATTCCGTTCTTTGAAATTAGTCCCAATATGAGGGGTGTCCGTTAGGCGAGAGAAAACTGTAATACTATGGGTGGCGCTACAACGTTTAGAGGGCAAGGGCCTAGTTTCTCAGCAACCACTCGTGTTGTGGGTACCATTGTTCTTTCACGGGTGGAAGGGACCTACAGATGTATGCCGACTCCAAACGGCCAATTTGAGAAGCCTTTTCTAGACTGTTATACTCTTTGAGCATAGTCAGCGACTCGAAAGAGGTGGGGCTGTGAAAATCTGTTCGCTCGTACCGGAAATCGAACCCACAACGCCACTGCCAGTTGCTCATCTGGGCGATGTTAACTTATGGATACTGAGCCATAGGCGGACCAGACGTCCTCTTGTAAGAGGATATGTCCTCCTTTGTTTAGGGTTTTCTCATTTTACAAGATTTTGCGACATCACAAAACTACAAGAAAATATTTTTTATTGCAGAAATTACATAAAAAAATATTAAAAATAAAAATTACAATATTGAACAACTAGTTAATTTAGACGGTTTGTCTTTCTCAATACCGGCACGTAAGTGAACGTACATTTTTTTAATAACCAGCCATTGCACTGGCGAGCGTATTAATTTTCTGTAAATTTTATTTTTAAAAGAATTTCTTAATTTTATTATTTTGTTTTTTAATTTAAATTTCAATTTCAAAAATTTAATTAGGAGCATTATTTTATTTTGTATTTTAAATTAGAACTGACTTTATTTATTTTACTTGATTTTGTTAAAATTGATGTTTTGCTTTGGTGCGATGAATGAAAAAATATTAAGTTCTTTTTATTTTGGTTGTATTTTTTTTTTTGTTGCTCAATTTTTCATTTGGGATTTTTGAAGGTGTCTCCTCTTCTTTGTGCTTATTGATCTGGTCACTCTGCTGGCACTAGTCAGTTTAAGAAGTGTTTTTGCGAGCAGAAAGTTTAAAAAAATACAAAAACATGTGTTTTTTTTTTCACTACTTAGGATAGCCTGTAAAAAATAGTGTGTGCTCCCTATATTGGATTTTTCGCTTTATCTATGTTCACTATATCGAGCGTCTACTGTAATGTGTAAGCGTGGGTACACACTTGTGACTAGGTGTACGTTGTCATGTCATGGGACTGAGTAAACGCCGACCTCTTCAAACTGACTCGCGGACAGACAAACTTGTTGCTTTACCCAGCCTTTACGATGTGGCCTCCATTGGACGAGAGTAAAACTCTTGCATTTGCGTATTTCAAAGCCCCGTACAAACGTCACGCGTGCAGATCATTTCCGGCACACGCCACTTCGCACACGATAATTGCGATGGTTTTGTTTGACATCCCGAGGCAGTTGTACGGGACAATAGACCATCCGTTCACGCGTCGTTGCGACCGCAGCTGAAAGCAACTTTCTCCAATTCACCAAAGAATGCCAGTGCTCTTCGGGCCAATGCCGTGCCACGGACAAAGCTCGGCGCAAAGAAAGCAACCTAATCGACAAACAAAACTCCGCAATACATCAAAGTGTTCGTTCGCATTGCTGACACCATTCATCGGGTCCCCAATCGAAAAGGTCGCACTCGTTCCTCCATTGCCCAGGCCGGACTTGATTTGATTTGCCTGACAATAGATTGAACTTTTACTTTTCCAGAGACCTCGCCCTCTCTCTTAGAAATTTTGCGCAACAATAGACGAAAACGAACTCAAATTGAATCAATTCCCCGACTCGTCGCAACGCACAACACAGTCCGCGACCCATGACAGTGCCTCGTCTAGTCCATTTGTCAATTAGTAAATTACTTTTCGATCAAACAGTACGAACCTATTCGCTGTCCGTCCCTCCGTTCGACAGGAAGATAAATGTCTGTCGATGGACAGACCAGCCGCACTCGTGTCACAGCGCACAGCAAGTGTAACACGAATCGTCGGCATCGCCACCAGCGACACCATTTAACCACAATGAACTCCATTGTCCAGCCCCCGGTAGTCGATGTCACCGCCATCGCCATGGCCGTGGTCCGCAACTACGTCACTTGAGACACAAAGCAAGACACACACACACACGGATGGGGGCAACAACAACAGCGCTCGAGATAGACAGCGAATATTTATGAACGCAATAAAGCAAGTTAAGAAACGAAATAGGAAAAAACTGAGACGATTTCTTCTCCTTCGGCGGCCCATTAGCGGGGCTGCTTCTCATTCACCAGAAAGTTAGTGATTCCGCTGAATGAACGACTGACAGACGACGTCAGAAATTAATCAGTTTCGCATAGTAATTTCTTCTTCTGCTCGTGCTCGTGGCAGGGCGGATGGGTGGGTGGTGGAGAGGGCCGGGAGCGAACAGAAAATCAAAAGAGATACAGTTCATTGGCTCTTAATCGAATCGACATGCGTGCGAACGAACAGATACCAAGTCGCACCGAGGAGAGTGTTTAGATACACTTTTGTGTTGTGTTGAGTTCATTGTTTTGTTGTTAACATTTTGCGGGGGCAGGGGGGAGGAGGAGATCAGATAAAGATTGGACGGCGGACGGTGGACAACGTGGTATGGAGAAGGGTTGTGCGCTCCTTGTGGGATTTCAATTGAACTGGAATAGTATCCCCTTTGTGATTTCCTCGGGGAATACGCTTTAGTCTGACGATGGAATGAGGTTGGATGTACTGGAAGCCAAGTCAGAGTTTTAGCTCGTACCCAAGCCCAATCTCCTGTGTCCTCCCGCATGAGATAATTGACTCAACAAGCGAGTTTAGGCTTAGAGGACATGTGAATCACAACAGAAGGGAGAAGGTTCACCAGCTAACAGAAGGGATGGTGGTGGAGGAAAACTGACAGGGTCTCGACAACCTTGTGGGCAAACAGCACGGCTTTCAGTGGTTTTCATCTAACGGACCAAGGCTAATGAACCCTGTCACGCAGTGGATTCTCTCTATAGCTAGGAGGCAGTTGGATAAGGAGAGTCTTGGCGGTCCCACCCATCACATAACCGCCAATCAAGAATGATCACACAGCGATCGAGGTCAGACTTCTTCTCATTTTATTGGGTGGTCGCCCTGAGCCTTCAACAACAGGCCTCTCCAGCTGGCACGGTCTCTAACTAAGTGTGTCTGGCCAGTGTCGCACGCCAACTTGGGTGAGGTCTTTCTGCACTCCCTCTCCGAGCAAGATCAGACACAACAAAGTCTCGGATAATTTCCTTGTTGTAGCCAGGGCATAGAAGAACGCAGTCGAGGAAGAAGCCCACGGTTTGCCGTCAGAAGGCAACGGACTGCTTTGCCGATGGAATCCCCTAAAATTCTCTGAAAGTCCTATGCCGTCTCGACAAACAGCAGAGACACTTCAGAAGCATCGTCGAGAGTGTGCTGGACTGTGTGCTTACGACACCATCCACACCTGGTTCAAAGCCTACCCGCCAACAGAGCAGACCATGCGCTCAAGTAAGAGAGAAGAAGGGAAGAGCTTCGACTTCTCAGAAGGGGGGAAAAAAGGCGAGAGGTTTCATGGCATGAATGATTGACGAAAGATACAAGGCTCTGACAGAAGTCGGCTAAAACTAGTGGGTACCTGGTGGTAGGAGTGGATACTGAGAATCTGGAAGAATCATGCCTGCAGACCGGTACAGATACTGTGGTCGGGCGGTCCATCTGGACGAGGATAGACGAGTCCTGGAGGCTGAAGCCAAACAGTAGCGCTGATCCAGATGGCCTGCCCGCTGTAATCTTGAAAAGCAATGGCTGAGGATGATCTTGTTGCCCGCTTGGCCGGTCCACAAGAAAGCTGACCACAGACGTACGGGGCTTCAGGCCAAGGCAACACAGCCTGTAAGAGAGGGCAGGAGTGCAAGTCAAAGCCAAGCTTCCAGAAGTCTCTTCAGCACATGCAGATGACGTTGGAGTGATTGAGTGAATGCGCTGAGTTAACAATGAGGCGACGGCAAGCATTGAGAAGGAGGCGGGTGATGACGGTGCATGAGAGGTACACAACATCGACGTCCACGACAACCCTTGGCACCCTGGGAAACATCACTAGCTAACATATCTCATAGCCACGGCAACCAAAGTGTTAAGTTGGGTCTGCGGTCTGAGTCCAGTTTTGAGTCCCGTGTCTAATAAGACGTGTAGTGCCGAGATATTTGGCATTTTGGGGGAACAGCGAAAAATAAGAAATCATTGGACGGCTGCGGCCGTCATTGAAAAAATATGGACTAATGCTTGATTGTTCGGCCCAGGGCTTAGAAATATAGAAGATTTGAAAAACCGATCAAGGACTCACTGGTCTCGTCTGCATTAAACCTTTGCTCCTACCTTTGTGGAGAAGATCTAACCACACACTCAACGGGCTACACAGCATCACGAGCCTTCCTAGGCGTCTAGGATGAATGCTCTTCCACAGAGTCTGTGGAGAATCGAAAAAGAGGACATCAACTCCTTGCCAGCCAGACTGTAAGTCGTATAGAGATGGCGTTACAGCCCGTAGAAAGCCACGGCCTAGTTTGTACTGCAAACACGCGTGCTGTGCGTGCTATTGTTCTTTCACGAGTGGAAGGGATTGGCCTCCGAACGGCCAAATTGAGAAGATTTTTGTAGACAGTTACACTCTTTGCGCATTGCCAGTGACTTGAAAGAGGTGGGCCGTGAAAGGTATTCTGCTCGTAGCGGAAATCGAACCTGGGCTTCGTAGGGGTCGATGCTCCAACCCACACGGCCATGTACGTGTGTCCTTTTTACGTGTGCGTCCTAAACGTACGTGAACAGAGACGCGGTCAGGCACGACCCAGCATATTGCACTGGAAATGAGAGCATTTGATTAAAATTGTTTTCTTATGTAAACTAAACTCCAGAAGCGGCAATGGTAAATTCACGGATTTCCGATCAGACGCATATCTGATCACCGGCCAATATCCGACACTTTGTGCATTTTCAGAGGTAGTGCATATCTTCACAGACAAGAAGCACCACTCTGTCTCGAGAATAATTCGGACCTCATCTTCTGGACAAAGCGCGCACGAGACATCTCCCGCCAGACGACCTTAACTCACCAAGAGCTATGCCCAAGCTCAGTCAGGAGATGTGTGTTTTTGGACTTGGTGGAATTCATTGCATGCCTCGGAAGAATGGGGATGATGGGGACATTCGTGCCACGTGACTAAACCATCGAAGCATAGGCCTCTCCCTTGCTCAACATTGAGTTCCTCGCGCATTGCCGTGTTTCTCACCCTATCCCGGCGAATAATTCCTGCGACAGACCGGAGAAATCTCACCTCTGCAGCCTGTAGTCGGTTCACTGATCACCCAATTCAGACGTGAGAGTTGGAATAAAAACTGAGTTGAAACCCGCCGGGTTTGACACCAAGCTCAGCCTTCCTGATTGCGGATCATCCAAGCTGACTCAAAATTGACTTGGCCAAGCTACGACGTCGACTTCGGAGAGTAATGCTTCAACAAGTCTCCCAACCTGGCGCGGACAGAAACTCAGGCCCAATCTGATAACCTTCCTCGGTCTTTCACCAGATGGCTCAGTTATGGCATCCCACCTATCGAAAGTCCACCATCAACGCGGCCAATTACGTGACACCGCCGACCACAAGTTCAAGATCAATCAGTTCGCTTGCGCTCGATTGTTGCGCCCGATTACGTCACCGCGTCAAGTTGAATAACCATCTCTTGTCTGTCGTCACACGTCAAGTGTGATTAACACCTTTCACGGGAACTCATCAAACATTTTTACATGACTAATCATTTGTTGAACACGATCGGTTACAACTCTACAGATTTGTACATCCACCAGGCGGCAGGCGTCTCGCCGGCTGAATGCGCGGAAACCGCTCTCGCTGCCATCAAATTCGACGGTAATAAACTTCGGTGATTGTTGGCTTCGCGTTTGCGATGTGACATTACGAGCTGCACGATAAAAGTGTTTTCTGGTTGAAATTCAAAAAAGAAAAGCAAAATACGACATAAACCTTTGATCCTCGAGCCGGCGGCGCGGCCGTGTGGTCGGCTTTTTATGGACTTACAACATGGATTTTATCACTCGACTTACGAACATACCCCTTATCGGTACTATCTACTTTTTAATGACGGACTTTTCATTGTGAAAATCTTCCCGAGATGAGGCAACAGAACGACAGACAGTGCCTGTGCTACAGTGCCTGTGAGCGGGGGTTACGATGGAGCACATTTAATTGGCCTCGCATCCGATTGTGGAGTTCATAATTTGACACTGAGACGGGTGACAGTTTTAAGTGTCATAAATTGAATGACAGATGACGGGTTAATGTTGTGAAAGTGGCTGCCAGTGAGGGGGAATATATGAGTCTCGAGGTTTTACGATGTGTTCACTGAAAATTAACCTTCTGTCAGGCAGTCCCTGAGTCATGGTGGACAGCTCACGACAGCCACACCAGACAAGTTCACATCTTTCACGACTCTCCCAACCCCTGGCGTCAGTCACTTCCCAACTTCGGAAACTGCTGAGCCTCTGTTCACTCTCGGGTACCTCAAGACCTACTGGCCTCGTAAGACGCTCGTCAATTGCGTTAATTTCCACTCGTCCATTTCTTGGGTTTCTAGCCCAGCAAATGCGCACTAAAACTCGTCCAGCCACTCAAGATCTTTGCCAGATGTCACATCACACGTCGTAGTCGCCACACAACACACTAATTCAAATTAGGTTTAGCACCACTCTCCGAACTGACCCTGGACACGGCAAACTTCTGGCGCCAGGCACACGTAACTCGTCCAACATAGATCGCCTCTGAATCTGCCGCCTGCAGCCTCGAGAATGACACTAAATCGCCATAAAGTCGCTTATCTGCGGTAAGCTCTGCTTCCGATGCATTAGCCGCAGCTAAGACCCCGTTGAACTGACGGAAATTCCCACCTAAATCGCGATAACGAAAACCTGAAACCCGCCACGCCACACACTGGCACCGCCCGCACACACACACAGGCACGCGGCTGCGTCTCCCCAGCTAATAGTCTCGCCTTGAGAGTTGAGACTCTTCGAGCAGAGAATTAAGGCCAAGGACTGATAACGGCAGAGAGAGAGAGGGAGAGGGTGAGAGCAACAGCGTCGAGTGTGATTTTCGACGAACATCCGAAAAGAGAGTCATTCGCTTGGACTCGCCTATCGTAACCGAACCGAGATTACGCTGCACACGGACTTGTGTGGACCACGAGGTGACAGCGGCACACACTGGTGCTGTGTTCGTGAGGCACTCGCTTTGGTGGTGGGGCCCCGCTCTCTATTTCATGGTCACGTAGGGCTCTGCGGCTGACGGTGTGTGCGTGTGCTCTCGCTGCGATAAGGTGAACTAATTAGACGCCAATCCAGTTCGCAGTGGTTTGCGATAATTCCCCCCCGGCCGGATAGTTTGCTGGTGGGTCTACACCCGCAGCAGAGGTCGAACGGGACAAGCAGTGCTGGTCGGGCGGGGGTTGTGGCAGCTTAAGGTCAACCGGTTGCCATTCGAGCAACGAGCGTAGGTAGTGCGTAGACATCACGCCAACTTGGCATCACTCTCCAACGCGTGCATGTCTCACGTGACATGCCATGTGTTTTGACGAACCGTACGTCATTTGTTATCGTTGCTGCGGATCGGGTTGTGGGTGTGTGTGGTGACAGATTTGACAGACGGACACCACTGACGACAGTGACAGCTTAACTGGAATACACGATGAGCCAGCGGCAAATGTTACAACTCCGCGCATTGACAGGCGGTGCTTGAACGGATGTACGAGCTCATCCTCTAATTTTGAGGCGGTGACTCAGTCAGATTGCGTCGAGCTGGGAGGGAAGTGTTTGAGGCGACACAACGCCTAAGGTTGGTGATCACTGGAAATGATGCATCGAGCCAGCACTTGGTGCGTGTTCAGAAGATAAGGGGAAAGGTGATGAGAATGCACGAGTGTCCTAAGGAAGTGCTCCTTTTTATCCGGGCGGCATGTTATTTTCCAACGCTTCCTGATTCAACAGGAAGCTGCAGGTTGTGGCTCACTTGTGTGCTCCATCGACACTTGAAACTGTTCGTTTGTCAGTTTCAGGCGAGTATGAATCAAGCATTAGACCACAAATGAGGGGCTTCACGACAACGTACCTCCTTCACTTAAAACTAAAGGGCATCCAAATCAACGGACGGACTGTAGAAGACTCAGTCTGACTAATGGCTTTTGTTTCAGCTATCAGAGCCGATAGAATGGCGACAGATACGGTGGGACAAATAGATAAGTCGACACGTATCTCACAAGACTCTGACAATGGCTCTGTCGACTGCTAGCAGATAATGGAATTGGTTATCGAGGTATACTGGACATAGGCACTCGAGGAAACAGAAGAAAGATGATCGGAGTGAGGCCAAGGATAAGACAGCCAATTTTGACACACTTTCTCAAGAAACATGATCTTCTTCTCTTTTATTTGGCGCTAGAGTCCGATCTCAACCAACAAAGCTCTGCAGCCAGCGCGATCTCCGACTAACTGTGCCTCCAGTTTCGCACTTCAAGTTGATGGGCAGAAGCAAGCAGTAGGAAGTCGTGTCTAATTTTGACATCCCCGGTCCTTCTCCACCTGAGTGGGCCGTCTTAGACGCGGGCATCCTCTGTTGCGTTGTCCACGGTCGAAGACACTTCGGAACGGAGCTGAGTTGACCATGCGCCCAGCCACCCGGGATCAGTGTATGTCGCTGTACAGCCTGTAAAGTTCGTGGAGTAAACACGACTCAAGATCGCACGATGATCCGTGCCTTATGCAGGCGCTTATAGGCGGCAGACGTCTCGGCAGCTGAATGCGCGGAATCGATCGCCTATACAAAGCCAGCTTGGTCTTCGAGAGCAGGCTCTTCTACTGAATTGCCCCTTGAGCCCAGCATTGACTGGTCCTTTGATCTGGGCACTGATGTTGTTTGTGCTGTTTACTGTGGAGCCGAGGTAGACGACGCCTTCCCATTGTGACTCTCTGCCTCAGACGTTGCTGTTGATGTGGTATGTCCATTTTTGAGGACATCATATACTTCGTCCGGACTTATTCACAGCTAGACCCAGCAAACGCCTCATTGCCAGCTCGTAGTCTTCTGCCAATCATGTTAATTTCATCCGCGTATGCTAACAGTGGCAAGGACTTCTGGAAGAGCGTGACGTTACTGTTGGCGGGTGAAGCATGCACGATCTCCTCCAGGATGATGTTCCTCCAGGAAGTCACTTAACAGCGCATCGCGTCGCCTTTTCTAAAACCTTTTTGGACATTGAAAGCGTGAGTCGGTGAGTCCATCACCGACTTTGATGGAGCAACGAGAATTTTCCATCGTATTCCTCCACAATTTGACGAGTTTGCCGGGGATGTCAAAATTAGACACGGCGGCATACTCCGTGGGGCCTTGAAATGAAAGCATTTGTGGTGGGCGTCTATCTGCACTTTTTGGGTATATTCTAGGCTCAGCCGCGGTGCGAAGATCTGTTCTGTTGTGAATTTCCGCGACTGGAAGCTAAACGACTACTCCGACTGTTGAGATGACGTTCACTTAAGGCAAAAGAAAACTGTTATTTTTTCTTGTGGCCGTGTGGCCATTGAGAAGTTCGTACGAGCTTCAACGGCCACTTGTAGTCCGTCAAAGTTGAAGACGGAGATGATACGTTCGTGAGAGATCGTGGGTATAGCCGGCAGGGAGGAGCATAACTCTGCCTGTCAGCTGTGCCATAAGGAGAACCTTGGTTGTAGACTGTTAGAGAATAAAGGGGGCAACGAAATTGGGGTGCGTGCCGATCAGTCGCGGATTGCTAGCGTCACCACACGTTGCGATGTCGATGAATATCCACTAAAGTGCACTTAAGCTTGGAACATGCTGAGGGTGAAACGATACGAAAACCAGTCGCTTGTGGCATTTGTGCAGGCAATGGATGGTGCTGCCTGGTGTGGCTGGCCTGGAGGAGTTCGTTGAGGCGCAGGTCCCCGCAAGATCGAGTATTGGCTTAAGAAGAATCAGTTTCACAGAGACTGCTCAGGATTCTGTGGGAATTGTGAGAATTATTATGTCCATGACCCGTCGGCGGATAGCCTGAGGAACTGAAGTGATTGTGGGATTAGACACCAGAGTCCCCGACCCGTCTGCAGATAGCCCAAGGAACTGAAATGATTCCCCAGAGAAATGGTTCAGCAAAAAGACATAAAAATGGCAACCAAGACTAGTCCATTAATAATAATAATATAGGTGGCGCCACAGTCTGTAGAAGGAGAGGGCCTAGCATCTCAGCAACCAGTCGTGTTGCGTGGGACCTACAGATTCATGCCGACTCCGAACGGCCAATTTGAGAAGCTTTTTCTAGACAGATTTACTTTTTGAGAATTGTCAGTGCTTTGAAAGAGGAGGGGCCGTGAAAAGTGTTTTGCTCGCACCGGGAATCGAACCTGGGCTGCGTAGGGGTCGAGGAACCAACCCACAACGCCACCAGCGCCACACACTCGTCCATTTAATACTCATCTTTAAAGCGTCAACTAACTGAAGTGACTTGTCTCCGATCACGAATGATGATGAATCGCCAAGAAAACACGAAAGTAGAGCAGAATCAGCATTAACTGAGTTTCCTGCATTCCATGTGTCGGAGTACTTTTTTGCCAGCTCTGCCCATCGACATGTTTCTAAATTTCAAGGAAACCTTGAAACATGCCCACCATGTCGCCGATAACCACCGTCTCTCCTTGGCTCAACTCGTCGCCAAAAGTCATTACCGCAATCATCACGGACGAACGCGCCTCGGGTTGGGGGGTGCCGGATTTTCAGTTATCTCCAGTTTCAAAGTTTCCTAATTACGCCGGTTGCCGAACCCCTTGACAGGGCTCTCCGCTCACCAGCTCCATCCCCAAGTCTCCGCCAAGAGTCGAAGGGCTCCCTCATTAGCCTGTCACTGTGGCCTTTGTCATTGTCAACGACGGCCTGTCAGTCGCAGAGGGTACCCTCCATCAACTCTCAAGTGTCTGTCCCCAAAAGCCGTTCGACATGTTAATTTGTCCTGCTGCCGGCACATCCACTTAACCCAAGGGGACACACGTGCAGGTACATGACGGAAAACGAAGAACTGTGTCCGAGCGGGCGAAGGGACGCCTGGGGTCCTGGGAGGGGACAAAATGGGTAAAGGTAAAAAACTATATCTCTTGTCCCGTTTAAAAATAGAAGCATGTGCCTCCCCCTCGCACGACAGCAACAACAACGACGACAACAAACACTGTCAACGAATTTCCCCGCCAGATATAAACAAATTGATTCGGTCATACCGCCGCCTCTGTTTGGGTTTCGTTCGTGAATTTCGCTAAACCAACACCACCATCCAAAGTTCCCCTCTCCCACCCCACACACAATGAACCGAGTCAAGCGATGACTTTTCATTAATTCGATCCAATTCCGAGAAGAAGCAAACCTGAGCGAGAGCCAGAGCGGCGTACGGCGCAGCCAAGAGATACCCGCGTTCTTCACCATCACCAGTGCGCACCTTCACACCATCAGCACCGTCGTGGTCGCAACCGTCGCTGTCGTCTTCGTCGGAAGAGGAGGCGGACTGGCTATAGTGTGAGGGGTTTTGTTTGTTTTGTGATTAACGCCAATTACAGCGTGGTGGTGGACTAGTGCTGGTGTGCGCCCTCTGGTGTGCCTCCGCGTCACTGCGTCAATGTGCCTAAACTCGATCATGACGAAATTACGAACCCCCCTCGCAGTCGTACTCGCACGCAGCGAGACACGTTTATCGCCCAGCGACGACGGAGCAGCCAGAACGTCTTACACTTGTCCATGTGCGAGGGTGGTGTTGTGAGCTGGGAACCCGAAAAAATCAAAATCACATGGTCACCGCGGGGAATTCGGTGAATGTTACCGACCACGCGGGAAATGCTTTGCATAGACCGCGATGTAGCACCGAGGTTGGGCTGAGTTGCTAGGTGTGCTCTGAGTGGTGGCAATGCGCGGGCGACGGCAAGAAGACGTTGAGATGAACGAGGAGGAAGTTTCCACCTTGGCGGCACCCTGGGTGGTCGTGTGCAGTGTGATTAATGACGTGCACGGGGCCAAGAGCCCTGATTCATTGTATCAGATGAGAGGAGATGTCGGATTGGTCTGGTTTTGCGAGGTGCTCTCTCGAAGCAAGCAAGCCGTTAACTCCTTGAAAGATCAGGTTTAGTAATGTCTGTGGTAGTGACTGGGCAGGCAACTTTCAAGTGCTTGAGGGTGCACTGACTGAAACCTGAGGTGTGACTGGGACACTGACAAATAGTTCAAAGGGAGTTCACAAGAAGGCGTTTCCCTGCCAATATGAGCTAATCGACGTTCCTTTAGAGTTTCTTCTGAACTTGGTGAAAATTCGTCCTTTGTGGGTGTTTTTTTTTTAAGGATTTCTCCCCGGCGGCAGAGTCACTTCAAGCGTGGCCGACAGGATTTGGGCTCACAAAAAGTAATCTTTGCTGTTGTTGGTCGCACCGCAACGGAAGTGTGATTTTTTAAGCGTTTGGGTTTTCACTGTCAAGAAGAGTATGGGAAAATTGCAAGTTTGTTGCGATTTTGGTAAATCAATGCTCGCCATTTGATTTTTCAGGACTTGTTCATGTAAATGTTGACCAACACCATATTTTGAGTGGTCCACCAGGGGAGTCCCGAGTTACTTTTTCGAGCGTATTGACTGGTATCTCGTTGATAACGCGGGTATCGCTGTGTCCCGATAAAGAGTTTGAGTAATTTGAGACATCCTCATCCATCCGATGACCTAGACGTCCAGTTCATGGGTCCAAAGCGAGAGATAAATTGTTCGCCGAAGTCATCTCTCAAATGGTCGATCGGTCTGCGTGCTGTGTGGCATGTAGCGCCGCCGTCTTGCAGGAACCACATGTCAACGATGTTCAGCTCTGGCATTTCGGGTCAAGTCGAAAACCATTGATATAGCGGCCAATAGCCAAAGCAACATTGTTCTCACGGCCATCTTTGAAAAAAGACCGACCAATAACGCCAACGGACCAAAAACCGCACCAAAGAGTGGAACTCTTTACTTAGTCTCAGTTGGCACGAATGGACAGATCACGGTCTTCGTTGACACAGGAGCACTTGCAGCATCACTGTGCATACTGCTGCACTTATGCATACGAGCGGCGGTGCGTTTTGATGTCCAGTTGTGCGTTTGATGTCCAGTTGCTTGCATTTTTTTTTACAATGGATTGAATTGCTTGCGCACTTCGACACATTTTCCACAGAGCACGTATTGGGTCTATAACCTAATTCGTGGGGTTTGCTAAGAGATGGCGTAACTTGTATTATTCCATTGGAACATGCGTTGGAAATCGACTGTCATTGTACGTCATTTCAGTAAATGTCATTCATTTGAAGCGTCATACTTCAGCAGAAAAAGTGCTTTTGCGGGGAGTTCTTCTTCATTACTTTAATATGAAGAAAACTGCTGCCGAAAGTCATCGTTTTTTGTTGAAGTTTATGGTGAACATGCTGAGCGAACGTGCCGAAAGTGGTTTTGAAACCCGGCCGGAATATCCATGGCGCAAAGGTAAGGCCCTGTATTTGGTGGGATCACAGAGTGTGCTGTATTATGAGCTTCTAAAACAGGGTGAAACCATCAATGGCCGACGCTACCGAACACAATTAATCCATTTGAAGAGAGCAGTACCCGAAAAACGCACGGAATATGCGACCAGGCCAAAAAAAAACGAATTAAGTAAAAGAAACTTCACCAGAAAAACTTCGTTTGAAGTAAACAACTGATGACGATGCTTAATGCACACGCGTTATCTACTGAATGTTAATCATTTGAGAACTAATGACAACTCCAGAGCGATCAAAGTGGATTTTCAGGCTCAGTCTGGTAGTCTGTCGAAATCCTGGTACAGCTGGTGCTGAGCGTTCGAATTGAACATTAAGTGAGATCCATGAAAAACTTGAATACAAGGCTTTCGGTGTAGTGAGTGAATGAATGTGCAACACAGTAGTGACCCAAAAAACGACACTTTTTTATCTTAATTTATTCACCTGCTTGATAATCCGATTACTTCGAAGTCAATGCTTAGTGTGACCCTCAAGCGTCCTGCGCTCTGTACCTGAGCACTAGCATATTTGGAAAAATAAGTGGGGACCAAACCCAAAATCATGTGAAGAATCCAGGAGCAGCATTCAGAGACTAGCGTGCCAAGGTGTCACAGGAGCACCATTCCAAAACCACTATCTCTGGACCGCTACATGCAGACAACTGCTGCAAAGAGCACCGTAAGGATTAGAAAAGCCAGTGTGATGAGATGGGAAAACATGTACACGCGGGTAGCTTAGTAAACATGCCCTGAGCCATTTCACCAACCCGCGCAAAAAAAAGAAGCAAGCACCAAGAAGGAGCTAAGAGGTTATACTCCCCCTGGTCATCACGATTGGTCCAACTGTCCAACTTACCCCCGTCTACCCACGTACCTATCCTAATGTAAGCTAGTGTGAATCTCTTCCCAGCTAATAGAGATAGAAACAAGAATGCACGTCTAGAAGAAGGATGCACAGCTTGGCTCGGGTTTTCTGCAGCGTCCGTCATCCAATGCACAGCAACTCGGGAACTCGACAATTGCAAACACATGTATTGGCAAGTGCCGATCGTAAGCCAGTAGTTGCCTATAGGTTTCTAGGTCTGGTCAGAACAACTGCCCGCCCGAATGGGGAAAAAAACCCACACAAGCCTAGAGTTTTAATTGATTAAACCTCAGCGGCTTGCATGCGACTGACTAGAAAGTCATACCAGGAGGTGTGTGTTGGTTACTGGTTGCATGGAACAGTCACACTAAGGCTGACAGCAGACCATGTCAGTTGGTGCCCCTGACAGAGCGATGACGGTGACTGGGACCGATGGTGCTTAGTTGGGCCTAGTAATCAAAGCTGTAAGCCTTACGGTGCAGAGCACAGAAGATGCAGGCTAGTAGGTTCCACTTCCTCATGCCTTAAGCTGGAACATGTGTTTAAGTGAATCTGGCTTAAGCTTCAGAGGGAGCTTGATATGCACTTCCTGAAGCTTGAGAGAGACGACTGGATGACGCAGTTGGTTAAGTGCCTGGTTAGTGGGGTCCCCGGTTCGAGTCCCAGTGAAAGCTAAGTTAATAGGCTTTTACCTGGTTTTCAAATCTGGTTCAATCAAAATCAAATTAACGTAGTAGCCTGAATGTTGGCTTAACAATGAACAAACGTGGTCTAAGTGTGCCGGTAAATTCCCTAGCACCCCCTTCACTACCCAATCCTAAGCTTGACGCTAAGCTTGGGATACGTTTGACTTAAGCTTAACTGAAACTTAAGTGAAGCTTGACTAGGGCTTCATTAATGTGGCACAGTCTTGATTCACTTGAACAGTCCTTTGAAGGTTTTTCACTGAATCCTGAGAGTAGCTTAAGGAGAGCAGGAATCCTTACCGACACAGAAGGGCCGCTCACTTAAACCAAAATGTAGCATTTTTTTTGCCGCGGCTGATGTGTATCTAAAAGTATACGGAGGCTAGACGGATTTCTTCCTGCCGCAGTCCTCACCCCCAGTTCCAGAGCCTGACATAACCCTTACTTGTTCCTTGAGGTACCACAAAATGTATAAGCCTCTCTAGTGACATAAATTCTTAATCCTTTTGATTAAAACCGGATCCACACCGTACGGCGACATTTGTGTAGCGGTATTTAATTGAGCTTGCAGCCTATCGATGATTCTTCTAATTGAACCCTTCTGTACAAATTAAAGCAATAAAAGTGGTCCTAGCCTGTGTAGTTGCATGTTCCTTTGGTCTAGCCTTGACGTGCCCTCAAAGAACTAACTTACGGGGGCCTGACGGAGTCCTGACAGCGGCTTGAGAAGAGAGACTGAAGCTCGGCTAAGTCTATACAGCGGCTTGACTGATATTTCGAATTAATTTGACGAATTTTCAGTTCAACTTGAGAGAGAATTTGTTGAATATGCCATGACTTGGCGGAAGAATCACTGAAGGCTGATATGTGTTGACTAAGCCTCGATGGAGGCTTGACTAAGCCTCGATTTCCTAAGCCCAGCCTAAGCACGTTTTCCCTAAATCTTGCCAAAACCATAGTTGCTGCCATCAAACCACAGGGATTTGAAGCTTCAGCGCAATTCGCCGGATGCTTGATCATGGGCAGCGAATCCTGAGAAAGGTTCAGGCCAAGATTGACTGGAAAAAAACTTAAGCAGAGGTTAACAGGAGCCCGATAGGTACTTGTCCGATGTTTAACGCAAGACTGACACATCCCAAGCGTCATCGGAGCATGATTTGTGCTGAATCTGGTTTACAATTGAGGCTCAGCGATCTTTGCAGGCCCTCCAATGTCTGTCCCCACTTCAAATGCAGTGCTTACTTCTTCCTCTGTGCCATCAATTAGAGTTGCCTTTAACCTGAAATCCCTCCTCCCATCAGCCACGAGATGCATGCAAAATGAAAAAACGCTTCCGTCTCAAGCCTCTGTGCATCATCGAATGATGACCCTTTAAGCCACGAGCAATCCACCATTAGCCCTGATTCCCGCCGCCATCCACTTTAAATATTAATTTCGAGAAAATATTTAGCTTTGCAATGCGTTAATTGACGTGTTCGCAAACAGCCTTAATTATGACCCACATGCTGAAAGCGTGTGTGTGTCCGATCCTGGCTCGTGGGCCACCTTTCCGCACCGCAGCGCCTCCCTCGCACACGGTGCCCGCAGTGGTGGCTGAAGGCAGCTTTTCGCAACCGCACCACTGGAGCCATTCCATTCACAACTCCCTGCGGACGGATGTACGGGCGTTGCGGTGTGCCTGTGGGGAAGATCAAAAGTGTACAGTGTTCCAACGCGAGCGGTAGTTGCACACAAGGAGAGCTGCTCCGGCTGCCGCTGTCACTTTCCACTGTTTCCACCGCGAGACCGGAGGCGATTGCGGCGGCTGCGGGCGCCCACGGTTCGTGGATTTTAAATTTAATGACGGTGTACCGTTATATGAGCCGGTGAGATACAGCACACAGCGACATATGTCGCAACACGTGATTACGCCAAACAGAGCGGCGCCGCACCGCACCGCCGCTTCGCCCGAGCGCGCGACTGCGATTGCACAAAACAATCCGATGGAGTACGAAGTACGTATCTACTCTCAAATGTACATGCACGAGTGTACTGTATCTGCGACCAACGGTGTGGGTACTTGGATTTGAGCATTTGTTTGCAGGAACACCTGGATGATGACGATGACGGGGAGCTATCTAGCGTTCACATAGAAATAAATGTGCTTACATAAGCCGGCGGCTGTAGACACTCTCTCGGTGTCTGACTGACGGGCATGGTCTGCTGGCAAGACAAGAATATTCGATCGATGAATCGATGAATGGCTCTCACACCGAAGCATTTCACAAGTGAATGCAATATTGAATGACGACACGGCACACACGAAGCTGCAGCCTTTGTCTCCTGTTCGACGTTCGGGGCTGTGGGTGGGCGTGCTGAGTGGGGTGACGGTGGCGGTAGCCGAAGGGCTTTATGTACCACACATGGATTGTTTATCGATTCATAAGGATTTGCTTGAGATGGTTTTTGAATCGAAAACATCGAGAGACGCGTCGACAACGTACCGTACCGTATCGCAAAAGCAACAAAACAAAGAAACTTCATTCCAGATCGAGTGTATCTGCTTCGATTTAATGTTTTGTGGATTTGCATATGGTTGGTGTTTGAGGAACGATTTATTGTTTCCACCCGAACACCCACGGCTGCTTGGGAGGAGAGTGAATCGAAGAGGGGCCTGGATATGGATTCGGGTGCTGGGCGAACTTGTGAAGCGAAAAAATTTGATCAATTGAATAGTGAATCGATGAAAAGTTGAGCTGTTGAACTTCGGTTCTGGAGCAAGATGTGGCTCAGGTCAAGGATTGGACAATCCGTCTCTGGCTCTGGCGCTAAACTTCGACCAGACAATCAGGCTTCCCACAATCTGGCTGTAGTTGGGGCGCTCAGAGAAGCCTAAGCTGAACATGCTATGGGTAAGGATTGGAAAATCTGGCTCAAGCTGCGGCTCAGACTCAAGGACCAAGGGCTCATGCTGAGGCGAATGATTGAACGATCTAGCTCAGGCTAAAGACAAGGCAAAGCCGATCAGCTGCTGATCTAAGATTGGACAATCTGCCCCTGAGTCAGGCTCTAAGTGAGCTTAGCTCGGGTTAAAGACTAGACAATCAGGCTCAGTCTAAAGATGAGATAGATAATCTGACGTAGGCTTAAGCCAAGAGCGGGACGGACTCATAATAAGACAATTGGGCAAGCTCAGGATAAGGGTTAGACAACAGGCTCCGGTCTGGGTCAAGTTCAGGACAGAGGATCTTGCTCGTGCCCATAGTGAAGATTGGAATACGTGGGACCTGCTGAGACCGAGAATTGGACGATCTGGTGCAAGGCAAGGGTGAGACAATCCGGTAGAAGCTCAGGACAAGGCCAAGACAAACAGGTTCTGCTCGAGGATTGGATAATCTGGATTTGGCTCAGGCCAACAGTCAGACACAGGCTCAGGACAATGCTTAGCCAACCCTGTGCGGGCTCATAACAAGGATTGGGCTATCCGCTTGGGCTCAGGACCCAGTGATGAGACAATCCGGCTCAAGCCTAGGTTTAGACAATCGGGCTCAGAGTCCAAGAGTCGACAATCTTAATCTGATTCAAGCAATCAAAGTAAAGGCGAGAATGAATCTTGAATCCGGCAAATATGAAGCCTTTTTTGGCGGTCAGCTTGAAGTTTGTGGCGACTAATTCGAGGGTTATTTAATCCCAAGTTAGAATTGAAGGCAACATTTGAAGCGAGATCCACACATTTGACTGGCGCCGACGATTTCCATAGACTTCAAAGTAATTTCGATGCAAGAACACCTTGGGCACTTGGGTGCTGACTTAAACCAATGTACCCCAAGTCACCATAAATGTGGATTGGCAGGTTCACTTGAAGCCAACATTCAACATAGAGTGATCTTTTTGACTGGCGCCCAACCATAAGCCTTCTTGGAGTTGGGTACTAGCTTTCAGTGGCGAATGCAATCCCATGCAGAGCAGGTCTACGTTGATTTGGAGCCTGCATTAGCTGCATATATTCATGTTTTAGATTGGCGCCCAACGGTGTCCTCGGAATAAGAAAACTTTGTGCTTTCAATGACGAATGGATACTCCTAACGCTGCTACTTGACATCAAGCTATTTGATTCCATGCACGCAGCCTTTCCACAGGATTACCTATTGCGGCAATGTTTGAGTCCAAGGACAGAACTCTGGACACTGGACTCTGCAGGACAGTGCAAAGACTAGTGACAAGGCACTAAGGCTTCAACGGGAAATGAAATGATCATGATCATGAAACATCTTGGCGCTAGTTGCACACGAAGTCATGTACGCGAAGTGAATGTGTATTCCTTTCAAGTGAAGGCTGACGAGCCATGCAGGCCCCAGGAGTTTAAAAAATGCCTCGCTTCTGCTCGCAGTCCTCCTGCATGACCGTGACCAAAGCGGTTGCATTAAAAAATCGCATAAGGAGCATTGACTTCTTGAGCTGCTGTCAACGCGTCAGATCCAATCACTACGAGTCGATCGATTTTCCACGAACTTCCCCTTCACAGTCCTATTTTTCAAACCACTCCACTCAGTCACCCAAGGTCGACACCTGTCCTCTCCTCTCCCCTCACAGGCAAGAGTGTGCACCCCTTGAGGGCAAATTGAAAACCTGCAATACCAGCTTGTCCCATTGTAATCGGATTTGGGTGCGGATTAGGACCGCCGCCTGTCTGTGACCGGAATGTGCCGACCGACGATTCGACGAACTGCTTGGGGACTTCCAAGAACGAGTGTGCTGAGGTGTTCAATCTCGCACAAGTATTATTCTTCCCACGAAGGCAGACGGTTTTCGCAACTTTAACGTGCCCGGCGAAAAATGATAGCCACGTCGGTTCAGTGTTGCATTTCAACGGTAGGCAGACAGACGTACACACAATTCACGTGGCAAGTGTATGATTCTGATTCGCTAATGCAGCACCGACTGAGGGCTTTGCTCTTACCAAACGCGGCATGGCATGTGAAGCAAGCAAACGTTCTCTCTAAAAGGACAAAACTACACACAAACAAACGAACATTTTGCAAACAACTAAGAACCTTGTGTGGGAATCCGCTGCAGGATGCTGGCTTGTGACTCCAATCACCCGATGACTTCTGCTATCTCTGCTGCAGTTGAGGCGGCTTACTGATAGGCAATTGTCTTAACATCCAAAACCGAACCGAAAAATGCACACAATTTGTTCAAAAACATTTCTGTTGCCGTTTCCAGCAGTTGGTGGTGTGTTCTCTGAAATAACTCATTTTTCACTCATTTTCTCGGCGAACGTCGACACGAGGCGCGGTGTGTTCGTGGTTTCGTGGATTTTGGTGGAGGATGAGGCGAATGAACATGTTTTGGATACGAAATGAGTTGGTCTTCACCTGTGTACATGCGTCGATCTACAGCCACTTAATGTGAACTAAGGCGACCGAGGTCGGGTAACCATGCACTCATGCAGTTGCAGAAGCAAATTGGAAGCAATTGGATTTGTGAATTTGATCGATTTTGTCGGAGACGTCCGGGCGGAGTTCGAAAGCACTTGCACTTAGACGAATGTTTGATGACTTCGAGAACCAAGCAGACCCCGGGTTTTGCATTACAACTCGGGCCAGGAAATATAGAAGAGACAGTTTGAGGACTGAGATGGATTGTAGAATGTTGTGTCAATTATTTAGAACGGTCATTTGAGGAACTGCATAAATTAGATTCCCCTCAAAGGAAGGCCTTTAAAATTTGGGTGCTACGGGAGAATGCCAGACGAGGTTATTGGTGTCTTGAGCGCTTTTGACTTAATGACTGCCGAGCTATCCTTGTGCAAGAACCAATGAAGAAGGGGTTTACCCGTTGAATTTCTAGCGAGATCATCTTAAAACTTCTTCGCTCACACGGCTAGACGAAGAATTTTAATTTTTAAGACAGCTAAAATTTCGTTTCAATTTATATTGAAACTGAATTGAAACCGAATTTAATTGAACATGGACTGAACTTCAATCGGACGTGAACTTGAGTCGATCTTGAATTAAACTTCAATCGAACTCGAATTGAACTTGAATTGAATCTGAATTGAACTTGAAGAGAACTGTAATGGAACTTCAATCGAATTTGAATTCAACTTGAATTGAACTTGAATTGAAAATGAATTGAACTGAAATAAAATGTAATTGAATTGCAATAGAAATTGTCTTGAAATCGCCCAACTGACTGAATTGGATTTTGAAACGTCGAATTGAAAACGTTTACCAGCACCCTGACTGCTAAAAAACTAAGGCGGTCACAATAGGACACGATGTCCTAGCTTCTGGTCCAAACTCATTCTCTGTGTGGTCCTACTGTCCGGAGTTGACCTGGGCCCCAACCAACAAAGCCTCTTCGCACAGCGTGATCTCTGGCTAGCTGCACCTAGTCCACCTTTGTCTTGTCCCACGATATCGCAGTCTGTCCTCTACTTGAGCATAAAGAGGTGATCTTAACAAGGACCCGTCATAAGTTTCATTAGAGGACACGACATGATTGGAAGAACTGCCACTGGACTGTCTTTCAGCCAAGACCTGCTGTGAATATAGAAAGGTGATGCGAAGCATTTTCCTGGAATTTCAGGACTTGCTAAGGACAACTCAACGGCTTAGTCTGCTTAGCGCCTAAGTCCGACGACATTATTCGGCTCTATTTCGCATTTGGAAGGGCATTTTTTTTAAATTATTTTATTTTGGAAAATCGTTTAAAAAAAGCTTCAGATTCCCAAAATTCTGAGTTGTTTATCTGCACCCCTTGCAGAAATGAAGAGGAGACATTATCAGCAGCTCAGCCACATCTAAGAGGAGATAACCTCTTCGTTTCAAACTCCTGCTGGTCTAGTGTGGAATCGGGACTAACTGCGGATGTTTCAAGGGATTTTTTCAGGGATTCATTATTTGAAGCAGGCGACTGAAATTTAAGGCCTCTCTTAGTCGCATACCCTCTGTCTCACATTTGGCTCAGTTATTGTGCCTGTGATGAGTAAGCTCGAAACTAATGCTGGATCCCTATGAACCTCTAAATGACCTGCGTTGATGTAGCCCAGCCTGAATGGCAACAAGACTTTCGAAGTAGTGGTGGGTGGACAAATAGGTAGCATCTCAAATCTGCACATGAGCTCATCTGGAGACTGAGCCGTACATTCCAAATGTGCGCTCAAGCTATTGTTCCTGTATCATACTCAAGAAAGGGAATACAGGCAAAGGAGGACTTAACAAAGCAAAAAAGAGGGAAGGGATGACGCAGCACAGTCGATGGTATGTATGCTGATTAAGCTGTTGGAGCTATGTAGCTGGGAATGTCAAAAGAGACGCGGTTGGTTAACTTGGAGTGCTGGTGCTGGTTCGAAAACATGTTTGTGACGGCACATGGTCGTAACGTCACATGACGAAAGACATGACTGCTGGGACGAAATTCTCTTAGTGGCACTCGATGGTCTAAAGCCTTTAAAAATCCTCATTTAAAAAAAGCACTTCAGGCCTTGAAGGAAAACGTCACAATTGGCGCAGAAGGTGCAGTTTCAACGAGCCAAGCACGTCGTATTTCGTCGTATAATTAAAGTTCCATTTCCGCCTGCGTCCGCCATCTTTTCTTCCTGTGCGGATGGAGCTAGCTGTTTTCTGAATATTCACCAGATCTGAATTTCACATCAAAAATTGGTTCCATTCAAAGACCACCAGCCACAATTCAAAGACCACCAGCCACCCAAGGGCCAAGGTTGTTTCCCGCCGTGGCAGAGGAAGCGGGATATTTCCATAAACTACGTCAGATAAGGCTGTTGTTAGAATTCTATCCAACATCGATCACACTTCGGGGGACTTAGCAAATTCCCAAGCATCAGTCAATCATGTCCGAGGACTTAACAACTACGTTCGTGGCGTGGCTTAGTGGGCGGGAAATGATCTCACACGCCGCGTGAATTGATGCAATTTCTGACATGAAACACGGCTCCATCTCAGGGTATTGTCTTGCTTCCGTTCATTGGAAGTGCAAGTCCCCTCCTCTCGTGGGAGCGCAATAGAGTGGGCAGCTAGTCCCAGGACCAACTCGAACGGTAACGCCGCCGCCCACAAGGAAGGCAGATTTACACCCCAGAGCCCACATTGCGATCAACAATGTGTTTTGTTTTTGAACTCATTAAATCCAGCTCCTTGAACGTTTCAAATGCGCCCATCCAACAACGTCCTTGACCAGGTGTAAAATAAACCCTGAAACATTTCAACCACCCACCAGAGCACCCGCTGACTTCGGCCAAGGTGCGTCATAATTCGCGAATGATTCCCGCGAAGATTTACATCTTAAATCATTCAGCGATAAAAATGTCCGCACAAGAAACACATTTTCCGCGGAAGATTCATTGCGTTCAATAAAAATGAAAAATTTGCGCATGTAAACACATCATTTCGCCTCGCAAATCCGCAACTTTGATGGCACACACTCCTGCCGCAGTGCAACGCATAAAGACCCGCATGTGGCCCGACCGCCCCTCTGACTGCGTCACCTTTTGGTATTGAATAGGCGCGCACATCCGCCGAACGAAATACAATCTTCATAAAAAAAATAATTCTATTCGCTCCAAGGTCACAGCCCAGCCGCCAGCAACCCCTGGAGGGAGGGACCGCTCCATGGCGCTCAGATCTAGACGGACGGACAATTCGACCTGAACACGTATCGAATTGTCCCCACTCCGGCTGCTTGCGTGGGGATTTATATTTAATCGTCCCGAAATGCAAGAACTAAGAACGCAAAACCCGAGCGATCCAACACAAAAAACCACTCGCAACATTCAGACGGAATCTTTTTTTAAACTCAAGAAAACATCATAAATAAACTGCCGGCTACGACATTTCTATTTTCCGACTGAACGCCCGATTTTGGAGTGGAAACTTTTTGTGGACGACTTTGATGGAGCACGTCAAAGACTGGCGGTGTCTGTCAGTTGAGTGGGTAATTAAAAGTTTAATTTGGCCTCAGAAAGGGATCTACTTGAGATTGTCCAGAGTCTAGGATGTCTGCTACGGGAACGTCATCGTTCGTTGACGGTGCGGTTAATTGGGGATTGCGTTGGGAGTGTCGTAAAACGCAAACCGTCTGTCTTGCAGTCACATTTATCAGGTCGGTGGTGATTGTGCCGCGGTGGGTGCTGTGTGGATGATTGAATGGAGGAATTCGACATGATGTGCGAACTGATTCAAGGACATCAGCGGAGATGTGTCCGCGGCGTGGGGCGTTAATGATTAAATGGGAAGTGTCAGATGTGAGTGTTCTGCATGGCATGTCGTTGTTCTGGAATTGTCTTCAAAAAGCTGTGCTCCATCTGGCCAGCGATCAGCCCACAGGTCCTCCTAAATATCGAGACGAGTGACAGGATTCAAAGTGACACATTTTAGAGTAACATTCTGACGGACAGGTGAAATTATAACAGTCCCACTTCTCCTGATGACCGACGACGCAAATTAGGACAAAGAAGGGTCCCTGGGGCACAAGTTAACTGGGGTCACGTTTCTAGTGAACCTAGAGGTGGTTGGTGAAACAGCCTTGTCCATCACAAGCTGTAATGCTTTCAGAGTAAATGACAGAATATCACAAGCAAGATTCATTGACAGATTACTGAGGTCCTAAACTGAGCACCACACCCTTCAAACCAGACAAAGGAGACCACTGGGAAAGGATTGTTTTCAAAATTCGGTTGCTGTGTGGGTGATCACGAGGAAAGGCCAAAACTTTATTCTGTTGAGGTATCGCCTGATAAGGGAATCTAGTCGAGGGAATGGCTAATTTACATCGTAGCGACTTGGAGTGCCACAGGGAATCGGGTACTCACCTGTACTATTTCATGTTCGCACTGAAATCGAAGTTTTCGACTCAACGTTTTTTTGTTATTTTTGTTCATATGCAGTCGATTAACGTGTCCGAAAATCTCCTGCTCCGTTCGATTGGGGCTTGACTTGGGGCTGAAGTTTTCATTGACTCCAGGGAAAGAGACATAAGACTGCTGTTCAAGTAGTTTTCTCTCGGGCAAGCAGATAATTTTAAGATGGTCAGCCAAAGAGGTAGAGTGGTTAATTGGATTTATTGTGACATTTTTTTCTGTCTAAGCCACTTTGCAGACCAAAGGGAGGCTCCATTTCAGCACCATTTCGTGGAAACACTGAGCCCGCCGTGGAACAGTGAATGGCTACGTGGACTCCTGCTGTCTCTCTTTCAACGTGTCCGCTGAATGAAATTCTAATCTCAAAAATTGGTTGAGTGGTTAAGAGTTGACAACGTCTACAAGGCACCCCGAACCAAGTTGTGGTAAAGGATGGGTTGTCCCTCGAAATTGAATGTTGTTGGAAGCTTGACTCAGATTGAACCCAAAACCTTAAAACTGGAGGAATTGACTTGACCCGGGAGGTCCTGTATCTCAGACCCTGCACCGGGTTTTCAAGGACTTGACAACCATTTGAGAAAACTCGAAAACTGTATTTTTGGTCTGAAGCTTTATCCATTTTCCTTTTTTGTATGGAATTCGACGTCTGGTACGCTTTCCAGCGGTCGCTTCGTTAAACCCAATTTTCGATGACACAGCCACTCATTGCGATGGAAACGGCTGTTCAATGTTGGCAATGGGCTCCTCTAACGATGACCTATATTTGAACGAAATGGCTGTCTTAGATGCTAAGTGACACGTTTCAAGCCACGAAACGACAGGACCTCTTCCCTTCATTGAATTGAGTATCCAATGAGTCGACTGTGGCGCAGATGGTTAAGTGCCTGCCCGTGGTTAGTGGGGTCAACGGTTCGCAAATCTCGTCCAGTCGCCATTTGCCGTTGGGATCAAATATCACTTGAGTGGGCACTCAGTGGTAGTAGCCTCACTGTGGGTATAGCAATGGACCAACATGGTCTAACAGCCCCTTACCGGCTTACCTACCCCCGCTGTGAGGCCCGTATCCGTCTTGCTGAGACAACATGTCGTTGATGTTTAGCCCATGCAATTGGGCAAAGAAATAATGTGTCTGTGGAGGCCTCCATTCTCTGTAGGATGACGGCCATTTGTGTCAACTGCCAATTAACTCGACCGGCATGAAAACCACATCATCTTCCAGCATTTCTAGAGCCTAATCCGAGAACGTACATCGCGTCCGAGTCTGAGTGGATTTAGTTCTTTAGTTGCGTGCAGTTACATTAGTGATGCTCAATTCTTGAGAACGCTGTTGAAACGACTATTTTGGCTCATTTGCGATGGGCGCTTGAAGGCCAGCAATATCCTCGGCACTTCGACTAACGCGTTGTCTCAGGGAAACGTCGTTGCCATCGAGGAGAGAAAGATTAGTCTCAAATTTGAGCGCTTTACTATAAATTGCTGGAGAAGCAAGAGAGAGAGAGAGATTTACAACCAAAAATTGGCTCCAGTAGTTGCCGTCACTGCCTCGGAATTTTGGTAACTTGAAGTGTGTGATAAAATGTGTGTTTCCCTCTACCGCTCGCAATTTTCCACCAATTTAATGGAATGTTGGAATAGTTGCGGTACAAGTGTGATTGGCAGAGAAAAAATTAGTGGTATAACCGTCAGATGGCGCTGTTGTCGGTTAAAAAATGCCTAAAACCTGGCGAAGCATGCTAGTTTTGGACTGCGATGAAAATGTGGTTTTTACATTGCCACTGACAGTTCGCCCATTGGACTAAGAGTGCTTTCATTTTTTCCAATTGGAAAACCCTTTATTTCTCTCGGTGGCATTGAATTCCAGAATCTCACATCGGTGATTTACCGGAACATAGTCAGATCTGTTGGCCACTACCGTCCACATGGAAGTTCAAGCTTAGCATCTCCTAAAGGGCAAATTTAACGAGCAAATGAGAAGGGAGGCTTCTCCGTCTCTGGCGAGAACGTGAGATGGGTTCAGGAGGCATTGCTTTATACTTATTAAAACGCTCTAAGCTGTGCCTGAAGCTACAAATCGCAAGGAAGAGAAAAGAGGAAGAGGACACTTCTGGCACAGAAGAGACTCTCTCCCAGACTCTATACGAAGGACATACCACGGAGCCTTGCGATGGATTAACACGCTTCAAAGGTCCGCTTCTTTACCTTTAATCTCAGCAGAATAAAGGAACACAGCATATGCCTTCATTCGATGGCAGTGCATTGGACGAACATGGCTAGTCTCCTCAGCCAACAGCCGAATTGTCTTAATTCTTCCCGTGAGCATAAAATCCCAGATTTTTTCGAATTTTTTCTTCAATGACATGCCGACTTTTTCATTTGACAAATGACAACTGTCAACTGACATCAACCAGTGACAGCTGTCCACTAACCTCCGCTATTGATGGCTGTCAAAGCGACAAAAGACAACCGATAACTAACTTCAAACGCACAGTAAAGGCCGTCAAAATAAATCAAACGTCAATATCAATACAATTGTCATTCCCATTTGACTGATCATCTGACAGTCGTCCCGATAGTTTGCTCTTTCGCTCAGCCAACCTGAGCCCTTCTCGCAGTGAGACTGATGCGTGAGGGAGTGGGTGACGGGCGGTGGAGTTCGAATACGGAATGAGAAATGACAACTGCAGGTACGTGCCGCATCACAAAATATGTGACGGCGACCCTAGTACCTTCGCGATGCACATTCTCACATTCGATAGACAGTCTCCCTCCGTCCCGGGTTTTCTTGTTAGTTGGATCATATTACACGTATTTTCTAGTTTCTATTCACCTTTTTTCCGTTTATCTTTTTTATGTTTTAGCCTCCACACACGAATACAGTTGCCAATGTCGGTTTGTATGCGATGGATGACAGTGCGTGGTTGTTGTTGATGTTGTTGATGATGTTGCTGATGTTGTTGCTCTTGTGTTGGTGTTGCTGTTGGCAATGTCTGTTCTTGTTGCTGTGACTGATTTGGTTCGAATTCTTGCGGGAACGTGATGTGATAGGAATTTGATTCGATCTTGTGCTGATGTTGTGAATGTTGCAACCGATGATGATGACAATGATGATGATGGTGCGGATGACGTTGATAGGTCTCCGATTGTTGTTGTTGTTGTTGATGGGGACTGTTGTGATTTATGATGGCTGTTGATGGTGTCGTCGTCGTCGTCGTTGTTGTCGTTGTTGTGGCTGATGATGATGAGGTGATTGTGTTGCTTTTGTATAGATTCATCCGTAATGAGATGCTCGCGCATTATAACACACACACACCAATGAGATACAAATTATAAACACTCACGCGTACTGATAGTACGGACCGAGCGAAAGAGAGGAATATCTCTCAAAATAAAAACAAACTTTTGCAAAAAAAAACAAAAAAAAAATATATATACTTTTTTTTCAGTGTATTCTTTTTTTTTTGCCCACAGATGATAAACACTACGACTTATGAAGACGATTTATTTACTCTCTTTCTCTTTCTCTCTTTTATGACTATTCTCAAATTCGCTTTAAAGATCACGTTTGTTTGCCTCTACAATAAAAAAAAACAAAAACAAAATAATGCAACAAAACAAATAAGAAACAAAAGAAATTCTTCACTTGTGAACCGAAGAGAGAACCGCGATTTTCGCCGCGAAAAACTCACAAGTACGCACACACACACACACGCTGGCACCGCGGCAGGCACTCGAGCCACCTCTCTCCGAAACAGGTACAGATACATTCGCCGCGACTTAATTCCATTTCAATTTACGCAAAACAACGCGATCGCGATTAATTAGAAACACAAAAGAAATGCGCTACTCACGAGAAGAATGGTGCCCCGGCAGAGGTGCGGGAAGGGGGAGAACTCTAACAAGAAACGATTAGACGGGAAAGGAACCCGTCTCAGGGAATTTTCCATTAATCTTGAATGAAATCGCCGCGCACTTACACATGCTAAACCAGCTCACGATCGTGTGTGGGGCTGGCGACGGGGAACGGGGCGGGAGAGGGGACCTGTACATGTGCGATCGTATACACGGCGCGCTTTTGAGTGTGATTTGCTGCTTGCTCTTCACATCGGTTCGGTTTGGTCGCGTGTGAAAGGTTTCAATCGCGAGTTTCATAAAACAAAAAACACATTTCATTTTTTTGTATTCACTTTTCCTTGCGGTTTCATGCTGATTGCTTAATTCACTTAAATTTTCTTCAACTTTAACACACTCTATGCATATGGATATGCCTCGATCACTTACAGATACATTCGCCGCGCGCGCACACTCACCGAACTTATATAATTTTTTTTTTTATTTTCATTCTTTCTTTTTCTCCCGTGTTGTTGTTGCTGGTAGGGGTATGGTATTTCGATGGAGAAGTGGATACGCTAGCTGCTGAGAGGGGTGGAGGGGGTGTGAGGGTGTATGTGTGTGCATGAAGCGACGGGGAGCAATGTTGTACAAAAATGAAAGAAAACAATTTCGTCTTTTATGACTGACTAATAGAAGATACTGTGCAATCTTTAGGGCACATCGTAACACACATAGCCACACACACACTCAATCCGACCCAACAAGGGAATCAATCAGCAGACGAAAGGAAAAATGCCCAATTTCTGGGCGCGTGTGTGGGGTAAATACAAATTTTGTTTCGTGATTAGAGTGTACAATGCCATCGTGGAGTTCGATCGATTTCGCGTACGTCCAACCGCTGATAAGACCCAACCACATGACGAATTCCGCCGCCACCAGCACCACCGCCACCGCCGCCGTCGATGTATTTTCAATTGGGAGAAGAAAACCAAATAAACAAACAAAATAACAATGAACCCATCGAATCAGCTAGCCAATCCATTAGAGGACCAGCACGCCGCCGAGCAGGAAGCACTCTTCATTCAGCTGTCAGATCAGAAGATGACAGTTGAAATGGGAAAGTGCGCTTCTGATTAGAGGGGTCATAGTCGGTGCTCAAACCCCCGAAAACACTGCAAGAAATGCACACAAAAAAATACACCGACGGCGCTGCGGCGGCGGCAATTCCTACTTGTTGCGTGTTTGTGTATCTTTCTGCACAAAAACAAACAAAATCGTCCGCAGCACCTTACACACACCGCACGGAGGTTGGTTGCAACCAAAAAAAAAAAACAAAAAGAAGAGAAAAATGATACTTTTCGATTGCTAATGGCCAACCTTTGAACCACGATGAAAATACAGATTTTTTTGCTTTGCTTTGCTTCTTTTACCGAATTTTCAATGACAATTGTAGCTGACGGTAGCTGGTATTCGCTTGAAATTCATTTAATTCGAATTGGTATTAAATTGCTTTGTTGTCGTCGAAGCGAATAACATTCTCCGGTTCAGATGCGAATTGTTTATTTATTTTTATTTGCTTAATCTCTCTCTCTTATTTATTTTTGTTCGCTTTTCGAAAATTTAAATGGTACCGCGCCGTGAGACGACCATCACTAGTCGAATATCGCTCAGATACTGAGGGGCAAATTAATCTTGAATTGAAAAACTTGAATTGAATGTACGGCGAAAATGTACGGAAGAATTTCTTTGCAGTCCCTGTCGGTGTGTGGGTGTGTGCGAGCACATTTCGTTGGGCTTGAGAGTGGTGCGCGAGTGGTGGTGTGTGCATGTGTGCGATGTGCCGTTTTGTTTGGGACATTTGTTGGTGTTGAGTAAAAACAAACAATAATAAAAAATAAATTTCAAAAGTTCATTTGTTTATTTCTCTCTCGTCGATGAGTGAGCACAAGTGCACACACCGATGCACATGAGTGTGGATTAATTGACTTGTGGAGAGGCGTGTGTGCGTGTGTGCGTGTGTGTGGGGATAGGAAACGACTCTCTCTCGCTCTTGGGCATTGCACAAAAGTTGAGATAGAGAGGAGAGACTGAAGCTGGTGCTGGTGGTGGTGAGCGAGAAACATGTGCGCCTTTGGTGTGAGGGAGGAGTGGGCGGAGCGTTGCCAGATACACTGGATTTATTTGAGATATTTATTTGTCGGTTGTAGTTTTCATTTGGAAGGCGATGGTGAGGTTGAGGCAGAGGAATTAAGACATGGCGCCCGACACGTTTCTTTATGGAGGAGATCGTCAGGAAGGTCTGAGTAGTTTCGAAAATCGGACAAAAATAAACAAAAATGTCTTCGAAACGAACGAGGACCCTCCCGATTTCCGCTAACATGTAGATACACAAGTTTTAGCGGAAATCAGGAGTGTCCTTTCGGATTTTAGAAATATAAGAAACATGAGATAAAAGTTCGCGTTGAATTTAATACGATTTCAGTCCACGCAGCATTCGGAACAATCGGAATTAACAGTGACGGACAAAACAATGAGTACAGCGTCCCTTTCCTATTCAAATCCTTCAGTCTTTAAATGTGGCGAACTATCTTTTGGAGCCATGAAAGAAAGCCCTGTGTGACGCTTATCCAACGCAGAGTGGAATCCCGGGTTTACCAAAAAAGACTATCAAGCTACGGTGGGGTGGAATCATGGAATGGGCATGTCCTGTTCTTGGTACGGAGCTGGTCCCTAAAACCTTGTAAATGGAATTATAACCAAGGAATCTAACCCAAATGCACTTGGAACTGTAACGTTGTTTGGGTTGGATAACGACTGAAACCAAATTGACAAAAACAAAAATGGTTGCCTCTAAAAAGGTTGAACTTGTGCAGGCAACTGCATCTCTGCTCAATCGCCGGACCTCAATCCGATAAGAAAAAATTGTGGTAGCAGTTCAAAGACAGTAGTTTTGGACCGCAATAATAAGAGAATGACCTCTGAGTGTGTAGTCGTCCTGGAAATTTATACTTTCTGAGGTATGCCAGCAGCTACTCCACTCTATGCCGAGATCAATCAAATGGTAAAGAATAAATGTTAAATGACTTAATTATCAACAAAAATATTACTATATTTCATGATCCACAGTAAAAATGAGTCCTTCTCCATCTGAGTGCTACCTTAAAGGCGGGAGTCCTCTGTTGCGTTGTCCCACTGGTTCTGAGACTCTTCGGGCCGGAGCTGAGTTGCCCGTACGCTCTACATGGCCCAGGCACCTTAAACGTTTCTCCTCAAAAGACCGTCAAGGCAAACATGACCAAAGATCTCACGCAGAACTTTTCTCTAGAAGAGACCAAGGACTTCCTCACTCGCTTTTGAGATTGTCCATGCCTCCGCGCCCTGCATCGGGACTGGATGATCAAGGTCTAAGATATGAAGAAAGCTTGGTCCTTCGAGAGATGCCTTCATTACTCTATTGCCTCTTGAGTCCATGGAAAAGTGCGGTTGTCAAGAGTTATTCTGCCTTCAGTCGGAACTGGTAGGTCCTTCACTACCTTGATGTTATGGCTCCACATTGTGACCGTGCCCAAGATTTCGATGTCGTACGTCCCTTCTCATTCACCACTAGACGTAATGCCAGAAAACGCCTCATTGTCCGCTCGGTGTGTTCTGCCAATCACGTCAATCTCATCCACTTATGCCAAAAGTTGTACGGACTTCGCTAAGATTGTGCCTCTAGTGTTGGCGTTTGAGTCTGGCACGATCTTCAGGATGATGTTGAAGAAGTCACACGACAGCGCATTGCCTTGTCTAAATCTAAACCCTTTTTGACATCGAAGGTGTCTGTGCGTTCGTTACCGGCCTTGATGGAACAGCGAGAATTCTCCATCGCCAACCTGCACAACCTGACGAGTCTGGCACGGATATCGGAACTGGACATGGTGTTGTATAGCTCCTTTTTATGATGTCATATGCGGCCTTCACATCGAAGGATAGGTGGTGGGTTTGCCGGTTTGCATTTCTTGATCTGTCGTAAAGTGAATATCTGGTCGATGGTGGACTTCCCCGACCTGAAGCCCCTACTCGAATTGCTTATAAACTGCTTCAGGCGAGCACACAGGATCTTGTACGCCTCTGTAGTTGGTGCAGTCAAAAAGGTCACCTTTCTTATAGACAATTAAGAACTGCGTTTAATTTTTGTTTTTGATCCATCTCAGTACATCTGAGCCCGGACACTCACAAGTGATCTGACATTGTACTAAAGCAGCACACTCTCTTTGTCGGTCATCCAAACCAAGTTGTCCAAGAGTCCATCGTCACTTGATCTTTAGACAGGAGATTCGCTCATGTTCTCCTTCTCGAACCGGAAGTGTCTGATGGACAGATTGCAATATATGAACGTGGTAGATGTGGTGGAGCTTATAATTATTCGCTGTCATTGAGTTTTGTGGTTTCGTCACTTCATCCATTCTTCACAGACGTGACTTTGTATCCGACGTTGAATTTTTCATGCGCATCTAACTGGAATTGTCCAACTTCCGTCTCCATATTCCATGAATGCCAAAATAAGGGGTTTGCAGAGCATAATTTTAGTCCTTAGAAGCGGGATAATGGGGCATTCGTGAGTAGCATCCGTTCCCAAGGGCCGCATAAACGCCCGAATCTGTACCAAGTTGCCAGCTGTGGAGTTCCCATCTGTCCCGAGGTAGACAAACTCTTTAGCAAGCTCAAAATTGTTGCGGAATGTTGTTGAAAGACGGATCACCGAGTATTTATTTACCTCGTCCTTCTGTTCATCAATCGCCTTGAGACCTTATAAAACAGTCAGCTGGGAACGCGACACACCTCCGTAACCCAACAGTTTGCCTGCCAACAGCTGCCAGGCACACTATCTTCTCCAGTACTGAATTCAAGAACTCACATGACAGCTTATCTCCTTGCCGAATTAGGTGAGTGTTTGCAAGGGTTCAGGAATCTTCAATATCCTAGCAACTTCCAGCACATAACAACATTTTGCAAATTCCATATGCTGTCTACCTCAGTCATCCCCAAGTCGGCAGAGAACAACGATTTATGCAAATGATATCAGCGAGTAGTCACTTGACGGAAGTGGGATCGGAGGCGAGATCGGAACGCATTTCGTAAATTTTCCATCGAATCCAGTGCCAGATCGCGGTTCTAGCTCAAGACCCGCTTCGACTCTGATCCGAGGCAGGGTAAATTCAATTGCCATTCCAAGTAGCCACGAACATTTCGGCAACTGATTGACCTGAACCCAGTTGAGTTGGACACACTTTACCCAGCAAAAGAGCAATCACCGCTCAATCTTGAATTTCTCCCAAGAACAAAACACAAATCACCAAGTGTCCAAGAGTCCAGAAAGCAAGTGTAAAACTCAGTCCCAACTGCCACTCGTCTGGCAACACCTGCACGCGAACTTTCACATGATTCACATTCTCTCGTTTGGCAAAACGAAAAAGGTGAATTCGCCGCGCTCACACAACCAAAGGGTCTGTTCCATTTAAGGTGTCCTCACTCATTTTGCTTCTTGTGTTTTTGTTTTGATATCCGTTCGCTCGACGAGATACGAGGAATGCGACACTTCTGAGTTCTGAATGACGTTCGGGGAGCAGCTGAGAGAGACGCTCCGACTCTTGTGCACTCGCGCACACTCTCGCAAAGACCGCTATCGTTGGACTTGTTGCCCAAAACGTCTCTCGGTTGAATGAACACCTCACTCCCCCTTTCGACACACAGCCACACAAACACACACAGAGTGCCATGCAGGGAATTGTAGAACAAAAGCCGAACCAGCTGTTTGAGTCATTTGAATGCACATCTCGTGCGTCGCCGTCGCTTGGTGGAAGCACAACCGAATAACGGAACATTTGAAGTCATTTCTCTGGTAGGGGCTTGAGGAAAGCGTGCGTACGAAAAAAGCTTTTCCCTCGGAAAGAGACAAAGGACGTGCGTGCGAGGAAGAAATGAAATGGATGGCTCATGTGTCTCTGGCAGAGACTGGCAACACGTGAAACTGTATGCATTGTGAATGTTGCAGAGCGGCGAGGCGTTACATTGCGTAGACACATCAGTCGAATTTTGCCGCCTTTTACTGGTGTCCCCTTTATTTGTGCCGCAGAAATGACAGCTGTTTGAAGGCCGGGCCTGGGGAACGTGGGACACGCGTATCAACTTCTCATTAATCAATCCGGGGGTTTATCTGGCCGCCCTCGTCGACGTCGTCGACTGGCCAGAAGATGCCTTCCTTCTGAATGGTTTTTAATGGATTTCTGGGATGGTCCGGTGGGCTTTTCAAACACGGAAAAGGTGTTTTGCGATTTAATTGGAATTTAAAAAGCAACATTTTACAAATGCGAACATTTTGTACGGTTGCGCAGGCCTGTGGGGACCACGATTTTACTGTGAATCGCTTTGTGTTACTCAACATTTTTTGAGGTAAATGAGGACGAGGATGGTTCGTCCGCCGGATGCTGGCCATATCTGAGCTGAGCTGCTGGCACGGTCTCTGTGACGACATTAGAAGGGTCATTCGAAAGTTTATGTCAGATGTACGGACTCATTCATTTTGAGGTTCCGAAAGTTAATTCAGTGAAAACACATTTTTGACTTCGATTTCAATCGAATTTTTATTTCGGTGCATTGTTTGGATCCATTGCCTACCGAAGAGGCTACTCAACGGAGACAGCTCTACTCTCTCCCTAGTAAGCAGCGTTGAAAAATCCCTTGATAACAAGGAGCTTTTTTTTAGACATAGGGGGAGCATTCAACAACGTCCAATTCCAAGCGATCGAGAGCCTGAACCTAAATGTTGCAACATGTATCCGACAGTGGATAGACAACGTCTTAAAAAATAGGAGAATTGAATCTGTGCTACGCAACGACTGTGACGAAATGAGAGTTTAGGGTTGTGTCCCCCCTCTCCCCTTCTCAGGATTATTGTAAAGGGTGATTTTTTAAAAGCTATAGGAAAGTTGTTCATGAAATGACACATAAAATTCAGAAAAATGCATGAAATCTTTATTTGAGTCGATAGTACGGTCCATATAATTTAATGTTACAAGATTATTTCATGCAAATGTTGACCTTGACTGCGCCTCAAAGGGTCCATCCGCTTAGTCCAATTTCGGCATACTCTTTCCAACATTTCGGCCGGTATCTCACGAATAAAGGCTTCAATGTTGTCTTCCAATGCGTCCATTGAAGCGGGCTTGTCTGTATAGACATGAGCTTTAACAGAGTCCCACAAAAAATAGTCCAAAGGCGTTAAATCGCACGATCTAGGCGACCAATTGACCGGTCCCGAACGTGAAATAAAATGTTCACCGAACTCGCCTCTCAATAAGTCCATTGTTGCGCGTGCTGTGTGGCATGTGGCACCGTCTTGTTGAAACCACATGTCATGCAAGTCAAGCTCTTGCATTTTGGGCAAGAAAAAATTGGATATCATCTCACGGTAGCGCTCACCATTCACAGTTACGTTACGATTTGCATCATCTTTGAAGGAGTACGGTCCAATGATGCCACCAGCCCTTAATCCGCACCAAACTGTGACTTGCATGCATTGGTAGCTCTTGCAATGCTTCTGGCTGATAATCACTCCAAAATCGACAATTCTGCTTATTTACGTACCCCTTGAGCCAAAAATGAGCTTCGTCGCTGAACACACTTGATGTCGCGATGAACTCTCTTAACAGAGCACGCATTTTGATAATAAAATTCAATAATTTGCAAGCGTTGTTCGTTTGTAAGACGATTCATGGTTAAATTATAAACCAAACTGAAGATGTTTGACAGTGAAACAAAACACGAAACGTGCGTCAGCTGTTTAAACCAGTGTTGCCAAAAAGATAATAGCTAAAAAATCACCCTTTAGTTGATGATGTACTCAAGAGATACAATATGACGGAATGTAAACTCATAGCCTATGCGGATGAAAGCACTGGCTACCACAGGCAAGTTCCCAGAATCAACTATGAGACAAGTAGCCAAATGGAAGGTCAGTGGTGGTGCTGCTGTTCATAAGGAAATATGCGTTTCCTAACTTCACTGACCGGAATCTAGGAGGAAAGGAATTAGCTTTCACTGATCGAGCAAAGTACTTGGGTGTCATAGTTGACAGCAAACTAAACTGGAGGGATATCATTCGGGAAGACATTGATTGCTCTGTATATGCAAGAAAATTGTCGGACACAAATGCGGAATCCGACCGAAGCTCTCTACACGGCAAGAGTGTGGCCAGTACTGACTTACAGAGCATTAGTGTGGTGGAAGGCACTACGAATAAAACACAGTTTTACCGCTAGAAGCAGGATACAAAGATCGGCATGCATCTGTATTACATGTGCACTCAGATCAAAACCCACGGGCGCCCTCGAAATCATACTCAATCTCCTTCCCATTGACATCTACGGGAAGCTTAAGATATAAGCCATATTTCCCTGGCGTGTTGATTGTGTGCATATGGAGTAGATGGTAGTCTGCAGCCATTGCCATGGATGGTGCAACTCTTCCTAGTGTTAGGGAGGAGAATTTGGCACACCTGGCGAGTGCATCGGCCTTGCAACTGCCCGGTATGTCACAATGTTCCGGCGACCGCATGAGAAAGGGGGTGTTTTTGAGTTAAACACGTTGTCCAGGTTAAACTGACTGTCCGAATGGATGGCGATATCTCTTTCGGATATCATGTTGTGCTTAAGCCAGGACAGTGCCGACAGTGTCTGCCTGCCACAAGAAAGGAGACCCTTTTGACTGCGCCAACTGTCGAGGGATCAGTCTCCTTAACATAGCGTACAAGGTCCTCTCTGCCGTCTTGTGTGAACGCCTGAAACCATTCGTCAATAACCTGATAGGTCCTTATCAGTGCGGTTTCAGGCCGGGAAAGTCCACCATCGACCAAATTTTCACGATCCTGGAAAAAACCCACGAGATGCAGATCGACACCCACCACCTATTCGTCGATTTCAAGGCCGCATATGACAGCTATACAATCTAGTTTTGACATTCCAGCCAAACTCGTCAGATTCTGCAGGATGACGATGGAGAACTCTCGCTGCTCCATCAAGGACGGTAACGGACTCACCGAGACCTTCAATGTCAAAAAAGGTTTTAGACAAGGCGACACGCTGTTATGTGATTTCTTCAACATCATACTTGAGAAGATCGTGCGAAACTCAAATGTCAACACCAGAGGCACGATCTTCCAAAAGTCCGTTCAGCTGCTTGCCTACGCGGACGACATTGACGTGATTGGACGAACACAGCGAGCTGTCAATGAGGCTTTTGCCAGCATTGAAGCGGAAGCGGCTAAAATGGGTTTGGCAGTTAATCAGGGCAAAACAAAGTGCATGCTGTCAACACGAAAGGGCGCACAACATCGAAGAAGCTCTTGGTCGTTTAGAGAGAAAAGTTCTGCGCGCGATCTTTGGTCCTGTTCGTATTGATGGCGTCTGGAGAAGGAGATTCAACCACGAACTGTACGGGCTGTACAGCGGCATGCACCTAGTTAAGCGTCTTCGGATCCAACGCTTAAGATGGCTAGGTCACGTAGAGCGGATTGACATCACAGCTCCGGCCCGAAGAGTCTTCGATTCCGAGCCTTTGGGACAACGCATAAGAGGGCGTCCTAGAGCAAGATGGCGCACACAAGTGGAGAAGGACCTCAACCAACTTGGTGTGCACAACTGGAGGCAGCTGGCGAAAGATCGTGCTGGCTGGAGAGGCTTGTTGGTTGAGGCCCAGGTCCACCCCGGACTGTAGCGCCAAACAAAGAAGAAGAAGAAGAAGTCTGCCTGGAAGACGCTACTGTGATCAGCGAACTTCAGGGCATTACTCAGGTCAATCCATCGCGATCTGATTCCGTCCAGGGCTTCGTCTTCTAGTTTTTTTTTTCCTCATGCTGCTATGTGGAGTATGCGCAGACGGGATGCTAGAGACGGGGATTGAGACAGTCCCCTTTTACATTTCCTTGGATTCGAGTATTCCCCGGTAACCAGTAGAGGGTCACCGGATTTACATCTCGCTCTGTATGCATAATCTGACCAGTTTTAATGACAGAATGTCCGATGCTATGGCGTTCAGTGAAAATGGTGGTCGTATTTTTTTTTTGTTTCCTTCACAGAGCACACAAAACACTACGTTCTCTAAGTGTTTACTCGCAGAGTCGCTTTACACAGCAGATTTTTGCTGCGCGACTAAGGATCACCTGCTGAAGGTCCTAAGACACGACTAAATTGTCAGTCATATTGTGGCTTCTCAACTGCAACCTGTTCATCGCAACCACTTCGACTTGAAAAACGCCGCAATCGTGTTTTAGTGTCATTTCTCGAAGTGGTCACAAAAGACGAGAGATCTTCCATTCGACTGATACCATTTTGTTCGTGCCATTCAAAGTTCTTCACTGGGGCTGGTGCTTTTGGTAGGTGGTCTGTTGTCCTGTGCAGCTGTCTTTGACTTTTAAGACTCGCTGTACGGTTTTTCCCACTAAAAGCCCGTCTCCCTGTGCCTCAGCGCCGTTGAGTTGTCGCTTCAGAAAGAGCGGAGAAGGGGCACTTCACACAAGCAGGAGTTATACGCTTAAAGCCTTACACTGAACTAACTACTCGCCACCAACTGTCCCCCTTTTATATACAAGGAGAAATGAATCACGTCACATTAGACAAATAGATCAAGGATCAGGTTAGAGATGCCTCAAGACAAAGGACTGGAGGACAGATCTACGGGTATTGGTGCCATCATTTAGGCAACCCACTCCCGTCATGGTTGAAACACAAGTCTGCATTGCTTCTGCCATCGTCTTTCAATGCACGGATAAGGGTGCCATACGCAAGGTTCATACGCAAAATCCTACTTTGTGCCACAGTCGTGAGTGGACCTGAGCCTCAGCCAAGAAGCCTCTGCGGCTGGCACGATCTTTAGCCAGCTGCCTCCAATTTAGGCGCTCCAAGTTCGTTGAGGTCCTCCTCCACTTGTGTGAGCCGAAGTTTTCATCGGTGCCCTCTATAGCGTCGTCCCACTGGCTCGGAGTCGTGCTACCGTTAGAAAACCGAGAGCATTGAGAGGATCGTAATAAAATGTCAAACGTAAGACGAATGTACTCATTTCTGCTGCATTTTTGAGAGAGCGCTGCGTTCATCTGACATTTCTCTGGCAAATTGAGAGACTACCGTCCGAGCTTTTTGTGTCAACTGGGTAGTGACGTCTGAGAAATGAGAACCAGAAATGATGTGTTCTAGAGATGCCCAACTTCACACCTGATTGACTCCTAGACCGTCGACGCATTCGACAGTTATTCATTAATTTTTGACAGTTATTCACGCAATCACGTAAATGCCTTTCTCTGATTGGTCAATTAGGCTTCAGAAAACGGTATAAAAACTGCTTGTCAAACATTTCAAGGAGCAAGAGAGGTAGAAGTCGGGCTTCTCTGTCGTGCTTCATTTCTGAAGAAATCAGCTGACTGTCATTTGAAATGAGTGTCTGCAGGGTGGACGCAGTATTTTTCATCTGGGATTTGAGAGAGGAAGTTATCATTTCCGCAACACGAGGTCCGCTGTAACCACGCACTGTCGTGTTCCATTTATTATAGACCATGTCGCCCACTCCTCCGAAAAGACACCTCAACGCGCGTCGCAAAGAAATGCTGTCTGGCCTTGTATCGAGCAGATGATGACTTCATAACATCAAACTGTTCCTCGGCTGCGCCCACCCGCTGCCTATCTTATCGTGTTCGGAAATTAATTGATCGATTTTTGTTGCGTTCTAACAGCGTGTTTCCGATAACGTACTTCCAGTCAAAACGAATGACTCACTCCTTAGTTCAGCCATACATTCGCCAAGCCTCGGAGTATGCAGATTTCAAGTCTATTTCAGTCTGAGCATAAGTCGTTCTCGGAAATTTGTCCCACAAAGCCAATCGCACGGAGGTGCGTATGGAAATACATTTCTGTCGAAATGTGGCCTTGATGTGTCTGTGCAGCCGTAAGTCGGCTTTACAAGCCAACTCTCAGCTAATTTGCTTTCCACTCTTGCACTTTTGTCTGTCGACTTCATACCCCCCACGCAGGGCACATCATCAATTAATTTCCAGGAAGTACTCGTCCACCATGTCTTTTCATGCATTCACCTGCTCAGCTCAGCCAGACAGTAATACCTCTGTTTTGACATGCTTACTTAACTTGAATGAACAGAGTACGTCGCAACACAGCATTCCTCACTGGAACACCCCTGGTGGGTGGGTGTTGTGTTGACACTGGCTGTGCATACACCTGCTGACCCTTAAATCCTGATATTAGTAACCCCACGATGTGTGCTGATGCTGCCCGGATTGTGAAACGCTTTGCTTTGCGGCCTGTGTTCAGAACTCGGGCGAGTTGGTCATGTGTTATGGCAAACAACTAATTTTGTGGAATTCTGGTCACCAAACAAGGACTCGCTTGAGTGGAGCACAACTGGCAGAGGTGCATTGGCCTGTGGTATCGTGTTGATAAGAGGCACGGTGAGCTGTCGGTCGGAGGTCAGGGTTGGCATGCAGTGAAATTCATAACCACATCGGTAATCAACTGTGAAGTGGAAGTGTGACGGGGGTTTGTTGAACCAGCCAAACTTGAAATGTATGTTCAACGCAACAAACTCATAGAAGCCGAGGCAAATTTGTCAATTTTGACATCAAAAGTGTTTACAGATCGTCGGAGTGGACTGGTGTTCTTGTCTTGTATTCGATGTGACAGGGAGCAGCGCCTACAAGCCGGATGAAATTGCTCGACTGAAACAGTATGTCGCCGGCCATGAGCATAAGGAATGTCTTCGTTTTGTTCTGGAGGCTACACTACAAGCCTTCCATCCCCACTGTCAGTGGGGAGTGAATAGGAAAGCAGATCATTGTCTGAGCTCGGATGGGCGCAATTAGACTTCAGAGAACCTAATGTGCGTTTAGACGTGCAGCATCGTAATTTTGTGTTCCTTGTGATGCTCTTCTCTGTGTCTGAGGACAAATGAGAGAAACAGCTTCTAGTCAAATTTTTCCAAATTTGAGGAGTAGCATAATAGCTGGTGTCCCTCAAGCTTGAGTGCTAGTACCCGTTCTATTGACCTGAGAAGAATGCACAGCACTGCATTTTTTTGTAGGGTTGACTGGGTACGGTTGAAACGGTGGACGGTTGGAACAAAGCGAAAATCTTGGAAACGATGAGTGATGCGATGGGGAGTTCCAGAGGAGAACAATGTGGGATACATGTCAGAACACGCGTGGTGTTTCTGTGTGGCGTGGTTGAGTATAGGAGGTCTCATTGTGTTTCTCAACGGAAGTCTGTATTTTCGTTCGTACATTTTTGCAATAATCATAATTTTTGTTAAAATTAAGATATTGAGAGTTTTGTATCGCTTCAATTGAAGCTTGTAGAATACGGCAATCTGCTTGGTTTGTATTCAAATTTATTACTATTCTTACTGTGGACCGTTTTATACCGAGAAGGAGTTTGGGGTTGAAATAGCGGATTTATTTAATTTTCTTATTTCTTCTCTTTTATTCTGCTCTGATGTGAACCGTATTTCAGTGAGGGCCTCCTGCATCGACCGGAACAAATGGTAGTCAGAAGGGACAGGGTCTGGGCTATAAGGCGGGTGGAGTAAAACTTCCCATCCACTGCTTTCCAAATAGTTCTTAACCGGAATAGCGTTGTCATGATGGAAAACTATTGCCTCGTGTCTGGTCGCATATTCCGGGCGTTTTTCGGCTACTGATCTCTTGAAACGGATTAATTGTGTTCGGTAGCGTTGTCCATTGATGATTTCACCCGGTTTTAGCAGCTCATCATACAGCACACCCTTCTGATCCCACCAAATACAGAGCATTACCTTTGCGTCAGGGATATTCGGCTTTGCCGTTGATTTGGCTGGTTGGCCAAGCCAAAATCACCACTTTTGGCACTTTCGTTCAGCTAGCGCATGTTCACCATAAACTTCCACCAAAATACGATGACTTTCGGCAGCAGTTTTCTTCAGGTTAAAGTAATGAAGAAGAAAACACTTTTTCAGGCACAAAGTTCGACATATTTGATTGAAAAAAATCACTGTTGTTTACGCTTCAAATGAACGACATATACTGAAATGACGCACAATGACAGTAGCTTTCCAACGCATGTTCCAATGGAATAATACAGTTACGCCATCTCTTAGCAAACCACACGAATTAAGTTATAGACCCAATAGATGCCAAGGGTACGCCAAAGTAAGACTGCGAGAGCTCAGGCCTACTTATCAACGCACAGACACGTCTATGAAGGTGTACGAATGGGATTTTCGTTAGGAACCGCGTCAGAAAGGAACCGACTGAACCACTGTTCCCTGTTATGGTATGTAGAAGAAGTGGGAAGAAGAAATGGGATATATGGCTCACAATCGAGTGTTTAACCAGGAACAAGAGCGTGAGCTATCTTTCATTATTTGGTCTACAGCCGATTGGCCGGACCGGAAGCCGCTCTGGTGCGTTCCAATTATTGCGGTGAAAAGTTGTTTAAGACGTTCTTGGGCACGGACACATCTCTATAGTTGTTTAAAAGTACGTCGTAGAAACAAAACTCCAAAAATACCTCGAAATTGGACTGATGATATGCTCCGTGGTATATGTTTCGTCCTTTCTTCATTAGTTTGTGTGCCTGTCCGTTTTGGCTGTTTTTCAATCGCCGCGAAAGACGATGTCGGTGTCATCTGCAGAGCCCCACAATTGGATTGAGTTGTACAAGTACGCTGAACCTTTGTCGATCCTATTCTTGGATATGTCAGCCAAGTCTGCTCTCAATCAACTCACTGCCTCAGAATCGAAGATGTGCATCGCAGACTTATCCGTTTTGCTTTACGCGGTCTCCCATGGGCCGACAGCTTTCGGCTACTCCCCCTACGAAGACCGGCAGAAATTGATTAGCCTGCAAATGTTAAAAAAGCGTTGTGAAGTCGCTGACTTAGACTGGTTTGAGAGTCATATAAGCTCACGTAACCTAAGGCCTGTTCCCCTGTTTCGTCTCAGTCTTCGCCGCACTAACTATGGCCATTTGGAGCCAATCTCCAGAATCCTCCGGCTGACTAACAATGCTCATGACTCCCTTGATCTTCATTGCAGTTTATCCTCTCTCAGAAATTCTCTCTATTCTTTAGGATACCTCCTCCCGCCCATCCCCCCAAATCACTTGTTAAGTTAAGGATAATTTAAGGTATTATGGCTTGCAATAAGCTTCAATAAATAAATAAATAAAATAGTGCCTTCCGAGTACGCAGAACCCGGCTGTCCTGAACCAGTTTGAAGACATTAAACAGCTTTTGAACTCATTTCCAAGATTCGAACGATTCGTAAGTCATTAAAGCGAACTCCACGTCGCTTTTGGCATGTGTTGGATAATTTTTTTCCGGGATCCGAAATTCGGCCATTTGACAATATCCATCAAAGGCCAGCAGAACTGAGATAGAATTCGTTTCGCCATGAGGCTCTAATTCCAGACTCAGCCCCACAGGCTCTCCGATCCAGAATTTTCCTCACACGATTCTTCGGATGGTCTCAGTGGAGGAAAGGAAACATGCGCAACTTAATTTATATGCCAGTCGAAGCCCATTTCGACTAAGTAGCGAATGAAGCAAGAAATGTATCCACAATATAGCTTTCAAAGCTTTGAAAAGCTACAGCGTCTGTAAACAGCCTCCGTCAACGAACTCTTACTCCCACATCCGAGTGGTGAAATCCGGGAACTGAGCACATTCGACTGAATATGGGGTACCCACCAAACCCCAGCAAGACTTCAATGGCGGCTGCTAAAGAGGGAGGAGGTAGAGTATAGACACCCTTTGCCTCATCCCTCTTTAGCAGCCGCTATGGACGTCATGCGACTTGGTGGGTACCCCATACCCAGTCGAATGACCTTAGTTCCCGGATTTCACCACTCGCTTGTGGGAGTAAGAGTTCGTGGATAGAGGCTAGATACAGACTCATGTCTTTTTATGGATGGCGGCGGAGGACTTATCAACAGATTGGTCACCGGCGACATCTGCACCTCCAGTCAACAGGAGTTACCTGGTGTGCCTCCCTTTTAGAGCTCTCTGACACATTCGACGCTCAGGTCTGAAAGGTTGCTTCCCAGGCTGGGTAAGGGCCTTGGAGTAGAGTTGGCGGCCGCTGAGCCCAAACCTCTTAGGGTCAGCGGCAGCGATCATAGCTCCAGCTAAAATGGCCATTAGACGTAAATGGTGCGCACTGGCTTTCGCCAGTCAGGCCCTTGCTTGGCGGGTAGCACTCTAAAATGATGTCAACCACAAAGGAGCGGAAGATTGATTGGACTAAGGTGAAAGTGGGGGTTCTTGTCCTGGAACTGCAGCTCCAACTCCACCATAACTGGTCATGATAAAATTACGCAGACTTGCGAAAGTGGAGGATGTGAACAAGAATGATGGACAACCTGCCAGAATCTTGGCATCTCCCAAATGCGAACATAGACGTGCGAGATGAGAGATAACTCATCAACAAAGCAACTGCTTCTCATCGAGTATGCTGACCACATTATTTTGAGCCAGAAACCATCCTCTGATCAACTGGACGGATGAGTCTAGTGCCATCACTGGATTAAAGCGAATTTATTGCTTCCATCACCGTTCAAGAGCCGGCAGTTTGAGTAAAATAATATCGGCACCGCGGGCACTAATTTGTTGACAGTGAGAAAGGACTGTGGTTAATCCTCTTTTGTAGTCCCGCCCGAGAAGAGTGCCTTTTGTAGTCCACTCACTTCCGACTCAAATGGCGAGGATTTAAATAATTACGAAAACCAGAAAGTAAACCCGCAGCGCACATCTGCTTCAGAGCACTTTGCGTGCCTTCAAAAGAATCTCATAAATAATCCCCCTGGATGACAAGTTGCACTCACTTTTCTCCTCTTCATTTGCACTTCCTCCGACGATGCAGAGAGCTCCAAGCGGATTACCGCTGCGTACCCCCCATCGGGCGCCACCACCTTTGTACACACAGCAGAAGACCGGCTCGCATAATTGGAATTAATTATACGCCTTATTAATGACACACTTCATCCGATGTTAAATTATAGCAATTCCCAGGGACAGTGAGCAGCCCCACTCCGCCAAGCTCCCACCGAAGATGAGCAACTCAATATTTTCGTCATTCTCACCGCCGCCCTCTGGCAAACAATGCGCTCGAGGCGAACGCTACAAAAACGGGGACCGAGAGACAGTGAAAAACCAACAAAATATGAGACGATGAAACGAGAGCATGAGAGCGAAACCCAGAGAAGGCTTGGGTGAGTCCTCAAGTCTGTGGAGTCCTTAGATTAAAAGGATTCAAATGACATCATTAATCTTCGAAAACTTCCCGAACGCAGCCAAGCCAAAATGAAGAAGGATACGACAAGAAGCGGACGCAAAGAGGAAAAACGGATGAGGATTAGTGGATACTGTGGATGCCAGTCGGAAGCAAAAACAATGCGAAAGGACAACTGCTTCATTTTATTTAGTATCCTCGCTACGGAGTATCTCTTCGGTGGGACGTCACAACTTAAGTAACTGCGAGTGAATTATAATTCGTTCGTTCTTCTTGCGGTCGACGGCGGCGGTCACATGAGATGCCATCGTGGCTATGTGGAAAGTGGATCCGGAATGTATCTTCCTCTAGTCGGCACGTTAGTCTGAGCACACTTCTGGATGTGCTCTATTTTCGAATTCAAATTTATTCGCGATTGTTTCTTGGAGCCGTCCGCGGCAGTGGGTGTTGAAAGGGGTTCAACGAAAATTAATGGAATTGCAGAGGACTCAACGCTTGGCTCAAGATGAGATGAGAGTCGGAATATAGTGAATCAGTTTGCCAAGTAATGACGCTGACGATGATGATTTATTCGTTGAGGGTGGATGATGGGATACAGGCTCAAGAGATAGACCTTTTTGTCGGTCGGGAGCTTGTGCATTGAATTCCACTATGGACTGGGCTTGAAGTTAATCGCACCCTACACACTGCTACGTTAAGAAATAATCCGAGAAATAAGTGAGAGAAGCAGGAGTGCCGCAAGGAGGCGTGCTTAGTCCGCTTTTGTTTCAGTTCTTTGTGCAGGTCTTCACAGGAAACTAAATTCCTGGGGCCTGGAGGTGATGGAGGGAGGGATGCAGAACGTTTTCGTTTACTCGCCATTGTGCAGACTTTTCCATCCGTTCGCAAGCTCTACTTACTCGGACAAATAATTGAGAGAAGCAGGGGTGCCGCAAGGAGGCATCTTCAGAGGGGGGAAGGTCTTCAGAGGAAACCATGTTCCTGGGGTCTGAAGGTGATTGGGGATCCGAACGTTTTTCGATTTCTCTTCGTTCTATTCCCTTTCTGATGCTTGAATACGGTGCACTCCATCCATTCGCACGCTGTTCTGGCCTCTTTCCTAATAGGGAGAAAACTGCATATCCCTAAACCACGCCACGGCCCACAGAACTAAGGTCCCTTCATTATGTGGTCATGACAAGGAGTGCCGTCACTAGTGGGTTCAACGGTTCTCCAGCGACCAGAGCCTGAACTTGGGCCGCGGCGTACAAACCTCTCCAGCTGTCACCTACCCAAGGGATTTTTCCACTCACTAAAATCTCACTAAAAAGTGTATTATAAAAGTCGTCACGCTGATATCCGTGACTTAAGGACCAACTATAATGCGCATGGACTAGCATGAGTTAGTGTCAAACGCGCATTGGTGATTGGACAACCCTCATGAGCCAAACTTTATTTCGTTAAGCATATGCGAATTTAGCAGGTGGCACACAACCACGCAAATGTTTCGTTAAGCATGAGCTAGTGCTCTACGAAGCGCGGTGCGCATTTGCAAATTTGAAAAATAGGCAACTCAGCTGACATTGTCTTATAATTCGTGTATACGTTCAAATGTTTCACTAACGGTAAGAGTTTCTGACTGATGGCTATGCTCGCAGATGCTCATCATGGCTAGTCAGGTGTTTTGTGCAAACTTGACGAAACACTTTGTTAAAGTGGTATATTTCGTTATATTTCGTTAAGTCGTGTCAAATTGCTCATGCGCATTATAGTTGGCCCTTCAGTGTTCTAACTGGAGATAGCAACACTCGTGACTGTGGTTAAGCAAAAGAGGCATGAAATAAATTTGGTAACCTTAGCGTTTGTAAATTCAGGGTAAACGTTCTGATATAACGACTTAAGGAGTAGTAAGTCAGCTTGAGGTATCAAGCTAATACAGGAAAAACATGCACTGGAACCACAATAAAAATAAATAGTTTCGTTAAGTTTCGTTCATTTTTGCTTGCATAAGTTGTAGCTCTCTATGCAAGTAAATGAGAACAGCATCAACGCAAATAGGATCAAAGATCTAGGAGATGAAGGACGTCATCCTGTGCTTTTGAGATTGTCCGTCGTGCAGCAGGACTGGCTTTATCCTTCGAGAGACGGCTCAACTGCTCGGCTACCTCTTGATCGCAAAAAGCGGAATTCGTCTGATGTTGTTTGCTGCTTTTATCTACTGATTAAAATTCACCCACTCCGTCGTCATCAAGTCGGTCTGAAAAGCTTCAAGCTCGATGTCCAACAAATAAACGCTGGCGCTCCTCAAGGCTCTGTACTGTGTCCGCCACTTTTCCAGGTTTTTATAATCGATCTCCTGCCCATGCTCCTTCTTATCGAATCCACTCCTTTGCATCCAAGGATCTCGTTTTTGCACGTCGACCACAACTACAGCGTCTGAATTCCGACCTTGACCGCATAGTCAGCCAACTTGACAGTAGAATGCATCCAAAATTCAATGATGCTTAACCTTTAAACCCTTCCATTGGATTCAGCGTGATGGCACAAATCGTCGCATATTCCCCGCATTCCAAGCTCACAGAACATCAGTAGGCATCCCGACTTGGACCATTTTCAAACGTCAAGTGTCTTACACCCCAGGGTAAGAAAGAAAACCAATTTGGGGTCACAGCGACCCCAGGGTGGTAAAAGTGTTACTCATGGGATGACTCTGATTTAAGTGTTAATGTCAAGAGCGAAAATACTGCAATAAGGTATGTCCTAGGCTTCCTGAGCAACAGCTTTCAACAGCATCTCGGACTAAGTCGTTTAGAGTCGATTGTAGGTTGCCACTACATCAATAACCCCAGTAGCTCCTGTGGAAGTTAGTCCTAAGCCCAGTAGGGATTCTAGCGACACTCACGCCTTTCTCCCAGTTATTCTCCGCCGACCCACAAACGGGCAAAAACATGTGGTTATGCAGCCATCGAGAGTCCACAGTCGTTAATACTCTGTCTTGTCATCTACATAGGCGCCCGCAGAAATTTTTCCAGGGGGGCAGACTATTTCTTATTTTAATATAACAAATAAATACATAATATTGGTGGGAACCCATAGCCGGGGGGTTAGTGTCCCTCCTTTACCGCCACACTTCCCCTCCCACTGCGGCTGCCAATGTTCATGTAGGCTTCATCTTAAGCGTCTATGTTGGTGGATCAGTATTCTTTTTTGAAAGACTGGGGTTCGCCTTTATTCATCCGCACTCAAGACTACACGCCTGGCATGAAAAGGTAATCTTGCCTTTTCTCAAGAGACCTGAAAAGAAGACGGTCTCCACTTAAGCCCAAGCAAACATCGATTGACACAGCCTCAGCCTAGGAGTATGGCTATTTTGGTATTCTTGGAAGTCGAACAACGAAACAACTCCAGCGCCAACCTCGGGGCAGCCACTTATTCCTGCTGTACGCAATTCAATTTAAAATCCCACGCCACGGGGCTGGCTCATCAAATAATATCGAATGACATCATCCATTTCTAGGACTAGATGGAATCCCCAGCCGTCCCTCTCTCCCGATAATCGGTATATGCGCTAATTAATTGACTTTCCCCAAGCACCCATCATCGTCATCACATCGCATTGACAACAAGTTGCCATCGCTTGCAATTAGTGGCGACAAGGAAGAACTTTTCTTCTTCCTTTCCCACGTCTTCTCCGCCCAGCCTTTGAGGCAAGTGGAGCCGAGCAGACATAATTACGTTGACAACCCTGAGAGTCGAGAGTCGATTCATTATAAATTATTCTCGGTCCTAATCCTCTTTGTAGAGCGAATGTAAATACGAAATTACTCTCCCTCTCTCTCTCACACTCTCCGATTTTTGACAGATGTCAGAAATTAAGGCCGCCTCCGCAGGGTCAGCAACCCCTGGCGGGGGAGCATTTTCTGGGCTTTCTTTCGAAAATTTAATCACGTCGCAGCAGAGCACTTCTTATTCATTGAGAGCATGTCCTTGAAGTTCATCAAAGCACATGTAGGTCCTCGTTCTGCGAATTGATTAACTCGACTCTTTGGATTGCACATGAGGGGGTGCCACTGGTAGACCGACTGATTTCGGAGTAAGTGCACGACCCGAGGCGGTGGTTTTTGGACAAGGACATTGAACCCTGTGTCGTTAGGGAAGACCCCCGATGATGGGTAGTCTATTCGCATCGTCATTGGATCATTCTCGCGAACCAACAATCGATCGCTTTAGGCACTAGGTGATTTGTGAACCTTTGAAGCTCAGCACCATAGCAACTGCCTTTGCCTTTGCAGTGGTGTCCTACGATGTGGGCCAGGAATCGATGGGGCTACGAAGGGGCAGTCATGCAGTAGTTGCCTTGATGTGTGAAATGAATTGGTGGGTGTGCGATGGACAGCAAGGTTGCCGTTTGGTCACGCGACACAGCCTTTCAGGAGACCACTAAACAGTGATACGAGACCAAGCCCGATGATGTCGTGGTTGAAGCGATGATTTAAAAAAAAAATCCAAGACTCAAGTCCGGCTAAATACATAATTCAGCATGAAAGAGGAGGAGGCCACTTCAAAAGCAGAAAGTCATTATATCACGATGGCAACCCAAAACCAACCCCATGACCATCGCACCCTTTGGTCGCCCTGGCAAATTGCTCAATAAACCAGTCGTTCTCATAATCCCCGGGACAGGCCAACGGAACAGCTTTCCACGCACAAAGCAAACATCGGCACAACGGTTTGGAAATTCTGCCCTCGAAGGGCCGATTAAATATTTTATCGATGGCCGGCCGTCCCCCCAGCCAGCCCAATGGGTTATTTCATTAAGTGATTTATGTTAGACGGCATTACTTGTGGTCTCGCATTTGGCTGAGGACATCTATTTACGAGGCAATAAATTCACATTTACGAACACTGCTTTGAACAACAACAACAGTTGACTTGTAACACTTACCGACTTTCCTACGCGCGCGCCACAGGACGGGCGGTGCTGGGTTGTTTGAAGAAGCCAGCGTGAGGATGAATCAAAAACCTGAAAGAAAGAGAGGAAGAATCAGAATATGGCAAGATAAGGATTTATTGGAGGTCTCGTACTTGGACTGAGGATGGTTGGAATTGATGTCAGGGGCGGTGGGAGGTTATTGGATGCAGGCACAGTTTTGTTGCGGACATAATCTGAGAATGGGTGCAGTAAACGGGATGCCTGGCTTTTATTGTGAACTGAGCAGTGACAACCAATTTAACAGACCAATCGGGATTAAGGCTGGCATAGTTTAAGCCGCTTTACCAAGATGAGGTTTCTCGATTTTCACCAAGTCAGTGGAATCACTGTGCAGCCGGACAAGGGATTGTCTTCGTTGGTCTTCTGTGTACCCCTCTGGCCCTCGGGGGACTCGAAGGACTTGAAGTTGAGCAGGAGACCAAAACATGTCGCAGTGAATACTTGAATAATAAGTAGATGAAGCGAAACGAAAGAAAACGAAAGCCAGGCGACGGAAAATGGGACCTATGTAAATGGGCCCGATACTGTGGCAGTAACTCAGGCGCGGATTTGCTCCGTTGATTCTGGGCCGATCATTTTGGTGTCAAAGATACACCATGCTCTGGAAGGCGATAAGACTAGATTAGACTGAATTTTTTTCTTGGCTAATATTTTACAAAATCAAACTAGCATGGCTTTGGCGTCTGACCGATTGACTTGAAATCTTGCATCTGATTGCACCAAATTCTATATTGGGTTTAATTCGTGCGATTTGCTAAGAGATGGCGTAACTTGTATTATTCCATTGGAACATGCGTTGGAAAGCTACTGTCATTGTGCGTCATTTCAGTATATGTCGTTCATTTGAAGCGTAAACAACAGTGATTTTTTTTCACTCAAATATGTCGAACTTTGTGCCCGAAAAAGTGTTTTCTTCTTCATTAATTTAATATGAAGAAAACTGCTGCCGAAAGTCATCGTATTTTGGTGGAAGTTTATGGTGAACATGCGCTAGCTGAACGAAAGTGCCAAAAGTGGTGATTTTCGCTTGTCCAACCAGCCAAATCAACACTAAAGAATATCCATGGCGCAAAGATAATGCTCTGTATTTGGTGGGATCGGAAGGGTGTGCTGTATATTATGAGCTGATGAGCAGATGTACAAAAACCGGGTGAAACCATCAATGGACAGTAGCCGAAAAACGCCCGGAATATGCGACCAGACACGAGGCAATAATTTTCCATCATGGCAACGGCCCCACGTTGCTATTCCGGTTAAGAACTATTTGGAAAAAAGTGGATGGGAAGTTTTACCCCACCCGCCTTATAGCCCAAAACTTGCCCCTTCTGACTACCATTTGTTCCGGTCGATGCAGAACGCCGCCACTGAAATACGGTTCACATCAGAGCAGAATATCAAAAATTGGCTTGATTCATTCTTGGCTGCCAAGCCGGCTCAGTTCTTTTGAGATGGGATCCACAAATCGCGAGAAAGATGGGAAAAAGTCATAGCTTCAGATGGACAATCCTTTAACAAAACTATTGTACATGTCTTTCTTAAAAAAAACGTTCAAATTTTGGGGAAAAAACCGCAACTTATATATATACCTATATATATATATATATAGGTACAAGGGGCGTTCAATATATTCTCAATATTGACGTGGGATGATCAGAACACCAACCGCCTTACAGTCTACAAATCTGTCGGCCAGCTTGGTCCACTTATCGTCGACACCGCCACCTATTGGGAAAATCGATCGCAACTCCGAAAAAGAAACGATTCCGAGGAGTATTCCCGAAATGATTGTGGTACATGCTTATGTAAAAACTGCCACCTATGCACAAATGGAATACAAACATTTTTGTACATTATTGAGACCTGACCATCTTATGACCACTGTTTCGGCTACCTTTCCACTTTAGACCCGTATGAACAATGCTGGATACAAAGAGATGATGGATGTATGCGGAAAGCAGCCGGGGCTGACAATATTTCGAATTTCGTCCTGAAGTGAATGCCACAAATGGTGATGATACTTCTCACAATCATCATGAACAATTGCATCAACAATTGCTACTTTCCCAGCAAGTGGAAAATAGCAAAAATTGTCGCAATACCAAAAAAGGGGAACGCTGCCAGTATTTCAGGATACTGGCCTACGAGTATATCGCTCTTGAACAATATAAGCAAGATCCTGGAGGACCTGGTAGTGCGGCAACTAAAGCGATGGTCTACCGACCTAAACATAATTCCGGATACCGGATACCGTCACCGTCGCCTGCTTCCTGGAGAAAAGGCCTTCGATACGGTCTGGATTGAGGGACTCATCTACAAGCTGAACCAGATGGGATTCCCCTCCAACCTCATCAGAATAAATCATAGCTCTCTGCGTTCCAGAAGATTCTACGTCTCAGTTGAAGGCAGCAAGTCAACAGAGCGGAGCACCAAAGTGGGAGTTGCACAAGGATCAAAGTTGGGACCGTGGCTTTTCAAAATCTGCACGGCAGATCAACCACATCCAACTGACACAGTAAAATGCTGTCTATTCGCAGATGACTTGCTAACTTATGCCAGCTCGACGTCACCACAGATAGCCGCGCAGGGAACAAATTTGACCACTATACCAAATGGAGTATTCGTATCCATGCTGGAAAATCGGTACTTATGTGCTTAAGGTGGCCATCCAGAGGTGGATGCAGATCAGCTGTCAAATGTCGAAGCATAAAGGTAGTGCTCCCTAACGGTACATACATATCAACAAACGTGAAGTGCCTTCGCGTTAACTTCACGGGAAGGTTGAAGCTCAACAGTCATTCGAAACTGACACTCAAGAAGGCCAACCTAGGCTTCCATCGCATCAACTCTTGATGCGCAAGCAAAATGGACTAAGCCAGAGGACAAAACTGCTGTTATACAAGCAGCTTATAGGGCCGGTCTTAACGTACAGCTTCCCAATATGGCACACCATCTCTAAGGCCAGCATGACGAAGCTTGCAATTTTCGAAACAAAAATACTGCGAATGTGTACCGGACTCTCCTTCGACGGGGACCGTCAAAGGCACCACAGCAACAATAGGCTTTACGACCATGCACGCATCATCTCCCTGCAACAGTACATGGTGACATCAGCAATCATCCTAACGAGGAAATCAGGAACCTGAGAAACACAATCAACGGACAACGCATTAAATCTGCTAAAGGAGCAGAACTTTCCAACGACGTCGAACAACGAGCTGCATGGATTCTACCAGAGCGGCGATAGCAATCACCATCGAGGCTAAGTCGGCTACCACGTCACCATCCCATCCCAAAAGGACCACCATGGACACACGGACTTGAACAACCCGATGTAAGCACCAGCCATTGTAGGACAACAAAAAACCAATAAGCCGACAATAATAAAAAACATTAAATTAAACAAAGTACATCAGTTGGGCCCCTATTGTTGAGCCAACAGACTAACCTTTAGTTTGTCGAGTTGTAAACTCAATTGTAAAAAAAAATTCTGTTCAGATCAATTTTTAGATCGCTTTCGCGCACCACACGAGGTAACACCAGAATCACAGCTGAATCACAAGAACGTCGATTCTTTCTTGAAGCGGATGGTGTCGATGACGCCAACCAAAAACAGTCGTGATCGAATTGTGGTGACACAGCCGTCAATTCTATCCAAGCCAGAATGAGGAAACTCTCTGTGACGCCTGTGCAGAGCGACAACGACTGTGCAGAGCACTTCCTCAGTCACAATCCCGTCTTTGCTCGGATCAGGCGGGAGGTAGACGGTGCTGATGTGATCAGAGGTGATGATGAAGGCAGAAGCACCCGCTCGTCTTCCTCCGAAAAATGTAGGTTGCTGCCTGGTTCTAAAATGGACCAATTTTTGAGTCTGATTGATCCAGTGAAGTGTTAAACACCTCCGACAGCAAAAGCATACGACAACTGAAGTGAGAGTTGATTAAAAGAACGCACTGCTTAATCATCGCTGAAGCCCTTCCAAGTAATTTCCACGACCGCAGGCGGTATCCTCTGAGCGGCCCCAGCAGGAAAAAAAACCTCTCCTTGCGACGTACAAACGTCCATTGCATGCACATATTCCCCATCACCACACTTCACAGAGTGAAGTGAACGGAAGAAATGAAGCAACCATCATCAATTCAACTTGACACAACTTACGTCGGCACGTTGTTATTCACACACACAACACGTCCACGCAAATGGCTGAGGTGATCCATCTTTTGTCCGACGTTCATCAATTTAATTCCCCCTCAATCAAGCGGACAACTATAGCGCCGATAATTGCAACTTGCAGCGATTAAATTGCTGTCGGCTTTGCTGCTCACCAGAGATAAACCCCACCGACCCACGATGTGGGTTAGGCGTCCTAGCGCCGCCACCGTCCGCGTCGTCGCCACAATAATTACGCAAGCAAATCGCTGCAAGGCCCTCGATCTGCGACGTTGTCTCTGTCTGCCGCACAGCCGATGACAGCCGAGCTAAAGGCACAGCGCCATCGGGCGCTGCCCATCGCAGCGACTCACCGTGACTGGGGCCAATTCGACATTACCGCCGTGTTACGCTAAACACGTTAATTGAGCACTTATTGCGAATCTATTAGCCGCGCCATAAATTGGATAAATTGCAGAATGTCACTGTGACGCGAGGTGACATTTGGAATGTGTGCTGTCGTCGGTCGTGTGAATTCCAACGACCAGTCCGGCACACGTCACAAGCCATCAAGACGCTCCGATGGTATCTGTGTGAGAAACTTCTCGATTTGGGCGCTGCACTGCCCCCCATTTGGCCAACGGCTGAGCGATAAACTTTATGAAAGCAGTTAAACGACGGTGAGGCTATAAAAACGCCGCTCAAGTTCATTGATCCGCCAAACTGCAGGCGAACGCGAAGGGGTCGCTTTAATGTCAATTGCTAATCGAAAGAATAGTTTTATTGAGCTGTAAACCGATACGCTGACTTTGGGTGAAATAAAAATCTAGCGATCTCCCGCGACCTTGACAAAGATCTCACATGATCTGTGGGAACCGGAGTGTGGCCCGGAGGTGAGCGCCGTCCGGGGCAAGCCCCGATGAGTCGCGAGACTTTTGACATTTGAGACGGTCTGTCGGCCAATCGGTTTGTTGGTTTGGACGTTTAATCATGCAAATGAGTAGGTTGACAGCGATGTGATAATTGCCGGCCCCTCGAATGGGGTGTGTTTGATGGGCGGATGCGATCGCTTGCAGTGACATAATTTCTGTAGCTTGCCGGCAGACAGTACTTTCTCTTGGGAATTCACTTGAGATGGAGGTCTGCTAGGCCGAAGGTGAAGTACAGGTGACCCGATAAGAATGACAGGAAAACAAAAATTAAATAGCACAAGAGTGACATTCCGCAGATGGAGCGAGCACTTTTCGAACAGGGCACTGAGGATGGCAAACCCGTAGTCTTGAGTGGGGCGGAGAAAAGTCCAACGGTGGAGGCAGTCATTTTGGCCATTGAATCGCTAAGAGTTGGCAAATCCGACGGTGGGGACGAAATCCGGCTAGAAATGCTTAAGGCAATGGGTACAGAGGGGGTTTTATGGCTCTCTCGTGTCGTTAAAGTGGCCTGGGAACATGGTGACAGACCTGGCGATTGGCAAACTGGGGTGATTGTTCCACTTTTGAAGACAAAAGAGATTGCTCCAACTACAGGGGCATATCTCTTTTAAGTCCCCCCGGGAAAGTCAACGCTAAGTTGTTGCAAACGCGTTCTCTATGGTCGAGCCCAGGATGGGGGATGAACAGTGTGGCCTTCGTCCCGGTAGGAGTACAACCGATTAGCTTGGAAGCGCGTTCTAGAGCTATGGTCGATCCCAGGATGAGGGATGAACAGTGCGACTTTTGTCCCGGTAGAAGTACAACCGACCAGCTTTTCAATCTAAGAATGGTTCTTGAGAAGGCTTGGGAGTATGCCAAGCCCGTCTCTGGAAAAGGCATATGACCGAGTCCCTCGGTGTAAGCTCTGGACTGTTCTGCGACAGTGTGGGAGTGATGGTGCTCTTCTGACGGCCATTCAGTCTCTATACACAAACTGTATCAACACCATTCACCGCGAGCGTTGGCCCTCGCCAAAGGTGCGTCTTGTCTTCTCTCCTTTTCATTGTGTATGTGGCCTGGATGTTGCAGCGCAGCCGAGACGAGGAATGTTTCACATTGGGAGGTTGAGGATAAGTCATCTTCTTTTTGCAGATGACTTAGTGATCCTCACATCTTCCCAGACTGACCTCCAGCACACACTCGATAGGTTTGTGGCCGTATGGGCGTGCTGATGCTGGGATGAAGGTCAACATGGACAAATAGGAGGTTATGGTCGTCTCCAGAACGCCTGGTCAGTGCACTCTACATGTTAGTGGAGTCCCATTGAAGCAGGTGGAGAACGTTAAGTCTCTCGGGGTCTTTTTCACGAGCGAGGGGAGGAGTGATTCTGAACTTTCCTGTAGGATTGGCCAAGCTGGGACAATTTTGAATCAGCGTGGAAGATCTGTAATCAGGAAGGCCGAGCTCAGCTCAGTGTCAAAGCCAAGTAAGCGGTGGTCATGAAAGCTGCTGAGATGAGATTTCTTCGTGCTCTTGTGGGAATTATTCGCCGGGATAGGGTGAGAAACACTCCAGTGCGCGAGGAACTCAGCATAGAGCAGGTGCTTCTTCGAACGGAGAGGGCTATGCTTCGGTGGTTTGGTTCCCTTCATCACGACTTCCGAGGCGGGCGTTGAATGCGACTCCATCGGGTAGGCGACCGCTTGGCAGACCCAGGACGAGGTATTTGTACCAAGTCCAAAAACTCGCCTGGTTAGGCTTGGGCATACCTCCCAGAGCCGATGGCGAAGGATCGAGTTGCCTGCAGATCTCTCCCTTTAGTGGAGCATGCGGATCGGAAGGCGATGATGATGATGATGAAGAATGACACGAGATTCGAAATTCATTCTGGTTTTTTTTTGAAGATACCTTCATGCCATGAAGGGCCGCAGTGCCGCAAGCGTGCGCCAATTCATATCTCGATTCAAAATGTTCTACGATTTACCAGCCGTGTCGCATGTTGGGCTCGAGCTTGTCCAAAGTGGTTGGCTTATTTGCGTAGACTAAGGACTTGACATATGCCTGCCTATGGTCGCCCGGCTTCAAAACTTATAGCAGCACAAACTTATTCGGGTCCAGGTTTTGATCCGAGCGCAAGTAACGATACTGGCGGCTATTGTCGTAACTGTGACAGCTGCTGAAACTTGTGTGAACCATCAGCATCCGTCTGAAGACTGTGAAATCTACCTCTTCATGGTCTTCTCCTGCACTTGTGATGTTCCGAAGTAACGAAGTCCCAAAAGTAACGCCGCCTTACTCACAAGCAACCTCAATTGGCTTCCATTCAACGGAATAATCTCCGCCATAAACCAACCCGTTTTCAAAACATCGCAGAGGCGTCTTGAAGACATTAGGTTAAGGTATGTTGCCCAGCCATTCAAGGACAAATGACAACGAACCATTTGTTTGAAGGAAACATCACCTCATCGCCACCAAAGGCGGTGCATCTATCAATTTTACCCATTAGCTCCATTCTGTCACTCAAAAAAGACAATTTTTTTCATCCAGACCAAGCAGAGAAATGAAACGATACTCAGTCCTCACATCACTTATCACTGAAAGGCAATTTTCGTTACGACCCACGCAAGGGAAAAATTACTCACTTCCCCAGAGGTCTGCTCATGGTCATCTCCAGAACGCCTGTTCAATGCTCTCTACATGTGAGTGGAGTCCCATTGAAGCAGCTCAGCATCACATGTTACCAACATCAATTGAAGTCAATTTCAGTGCCAGTATAAGGCCCCTCCACCCTAATCGCTGATGGACCTCTAATTCAATCGTCAGTGCAAGATTTACGACTTCAAGCGGCCACCCACATCGCCATTTCGGGCGGGTGTCACATTCGTTTGTTATTTAATTGAAATGGTCGTGGTCATGGTCATGGTCGTGGTCGTGGTCGGTGTTATGGTAAATTCCACCAGGCACGCACCAGCGTTTCGATGGAATTATGAAAATAATCGACTCGATGGAAACTATGACATTCGCATGGCACGGGGACGCATTTAGTCTGATGCTGGCGAGGCACGCTGCTCTGCAATACCATTAATGACATTTTATTTACAATTTCGATGATCCTTTTTCGGTTGACATCCACCTCCACCTCCATCTCCACCTCCACCTCCGCCAACCCATTAGGCAATTATGGGGGAAGGGTAATTGCTTCTCGATTGTGTGTACTCAATGGGTGTGGGTCACTTTGGAAATTAGAAGCGGCGTCACGGTGCGTTGGAGACGGGTGCTCTCCTCAAAGTGGGCCAAGTGCCAATCAGTGAAGTGCCAACTATTGACTTCAAATCGGCAATAGTTACGGAGGTTTTTTTTTACGGTGTTTTGGGTCATTCGTGGAGACAATGTATGCAACGGAGTATGGCCTTTCTCATAACTGGCTCGGTAGAGTGTGACGGAGAAGGCCAAATGTCAGGAATTCTACTAGACTAGGCTAGGTCTGAAACAACATGTGGCTGCCGCCACACTCCCCAGTCCTTGATAAATTTAGGACTTCGCCAAAATGACTCTCCAGGCAGTTACGACTTGAAATTCCTCCTCCTCTTCAGCCCTTTCACTGCAACGCTCTTTCAGATGTCGGGTCAAAACCGCTACACGGTATATAGTAAATGCTGGTTCTGTACACACATGGCGATGATATGGCGAGCCAACCAACCCAAGCAAAACGGAGCTGATGCCCTTCACCTATAGAACCAGAACATCCAACTTTCCACTTCTAGGTTGTCCCCGTCGCGCAAAGTACCTAGGCGTTAGCTTGGATCCCAAACTCAGCTGGAAGCTAAACGCAGACAGGCGGGTTGAAAAGGCGTGCATAGCTCTTTACGAACATTCGTTAAAAAATGGGATCTGCAGCCAAAATTGATCCTACGGCGGTGGTTCGCAATCAATGAGGCGGCACATCGCATTAGTCGCAGCAATCAACAGCCAACAGGGTACTAAGCACGCAAGAATGTTCATAGAATAAAATCACGACCCCAAGCGAGCCAAAGCAGCTCTGGAACCTAATAGAGCTTACCTAAGACTGCTATGTGGAGCACTAAAAGGACGCGGCCCATGTACTAACCACCTTTATAAACTGGGCCGCACCAGTACAGCATCTTCAGGCAGGAAAGATTCCAAATGATAAACAGAACGAAGGAAAGTCTTCCCAGAAATCCCATCTAGAGGAGTGTCTTGTCTCTGAAATCCGACCGGAAATGCTTAAGGGGTAAAGGTGGGCCTCTCGTGTCATTAACGTGGCCTGGGAACTTCGCCAGGGTACAGCCTGGGAACGTGGTGACAGACCTGACGATTGGCAAGGCAAGATGATTTTAAGAAGGGGGACAAAAGAGATTTCTCCAGCTAGAGTGGCTTATTTCCTTTAAGTCAGATCTTAAGGCCAAAAGAAGGGGTTGGGTTAGGCTAGGTTGGAGTGGCTTAAGGCCCGTTGTGTTACCACAAGATCCAGTAGATCCTAATCCGCGAAAGAAGGGGTTGGATTAGGCTAGGTTAGAGCGGCTTAAGGGTAGCCACACTTATGCCAAAAACAGGTCCGTTGTGTTACCGCAAGATCTAATAGATCCTAATCCGCGAACCATTTGGAGCTCTTAATAAAGCAATGGAGCGTGCAAGAGTCTGCGAGATGAGAGGGCATTGCAATTGCAAAGACGGTGTGAAATAGTTTCTTCCTCCTCTTCATCCGTACAGCTCCTGCAGAAGGCGGTTTAGGGGTTAAACAGTCTTGAGGCCCAGCTATAACGCCGATGAGAGTTCTGATAATCGGTCTGCTCATTCCGATCAGGTCGCGTGAGTGTCTTGGATCGATGGTAGGTCATACATACTTTGTTATGAGGCAACCAGTGCCGGAAGACCATCTACGTTTGGTGTGAGTACGCGTTTCAAGCTTTAGTAGATGTTTGGGCATGGACGGCAGTTCCCCGGCCGGAAAGAGTGTTGGGGAGGTGTCATTTCCAGCGAGTTCTTCCGCTCCGCAATTCTCTGGGATAGCACTGTGTCCCGCACCCACATAAGTTAGATGGTGAAATTCTTGGCCACCTCGTTATGAGATAGGCGGCAGTTAAAGGACGAAAAAAACATGGGGTTAGAATAGATCACTCCTCCACAAATTGGTCGGCGTTTAAGAAAGCGCGTAGTGCTGCGACTGCTGCCGTTCGTACATCTAAACGTAGTTTTCTTCATCCAAACTTAATACATCCTTGCCCTCTAAGGTTCTCTGGAGAAATCTTCGTCAGGTTTAAAGTTGTATTCCTTGGATCGATCCTGAGGAATTGAATAACTGTTTCCTAGGAAATGCTCGATATGTAATGAGCATAGAATCTAATGCGATTGGTGAGGATGATTCTATCAAACATCCTAAGGCACCTGACCCATGTCATCAATCATTGCAAATGATTACCGTCCACGACCTAGTAGCGTACAGATCAGGTCCAAAGGTCGAGGTAATAAATAGCTTGTTGCAGCGTGACTTCGAAAAAATTCAGCGATTTTGCGACGACTGGAAGTTGGTTATTAACTTCCTGAAGTGTGAAAGTACCTTTTTCAGGACTCCGCTGTACATGGCTTCACGGGTTACTCGCCTAAACTGGCATAGTTTTAAACTTCGGAAGGACAGCCGTCAGCTGTGAAAAGTGAAGGTAGGTCTTGGCATTTGGCTGGAGCAATATCTGTATTTTGACAAACATATAGAAAGCCAGGAAGGCCTTTGCTGCGGCAAGGAGGTGCTTTTTTAGCAGCCAACTTGATACCAGGGTGAAGGTAATCTGCTACATGGCTCTTATCAGGCCAATCATGGCGCACGGTTGTCCATTGTGGTTCAACGTGAATCCTCCCGGTTGGAAAAGATGAGGCTGTTCGAGAGACAGTGTCTTCGGACCTGTCTCCGGTTGTATCGTACACCCGTACACGAGTCTTAGTACAAGAAGTACTAACCTAACGAAGTCGAGGCAAACGTGAACAGGATAGATCATTTTATTATTAAGCTGATGAGAAAGCACATTGCACGAGCTATGACTTCTTCCAACAGTCTGATCTTTGGGGCTTGAAAAGGTGCTCCTTAACGGCGTTATTCCTCCCGAAGCATTCCTCTATTTAGACACCATTGGCCTAAAACAGGATACAGACGGATACCCTGTGATCTTCGACGCCGAGCAGTGCACAGGCGACTCCAATACGAACCGGATGTCGCTCGCACCCACGAGGATCTTCTTCGGTTCAGTGGAGCGATCCCCGCTCGAGATAGGAATGAGTCTGCCAAAGAACGGCAATTTTACAGGTGGTTACACCAAAACCAGTCTCCGCCACAGCTGGCTTTTCAAGGTGACAAGATATTTGACCATGGTGGCCATAGGTACCAGATAGTTGACCATGGTGGCCATAGGCAAGTAGTAAGAACAACTGTTAAGTTAGTTAGGCTAGTTTTAAGTACTTTTGTCTAGCAAGTAAGTCAAATTAATATTAATAAAAAAAAAAAAATATTACCGTCCGATCAGTATCCTACCGTGTCTTTAGAAAGTCTTTGAGAGAGCTTTGGCTGAACAAATTCAAGAGCAACTTCCCACCAACTCTCCGCTGAATTCTTGCCAATCAGGGTTTAGGCCAAAGCGTAGATGCGCTACCGCTATGGTGAAAGTTCTAGATGACATCAGACAAGGATTCGATAGAGGGATGATAACCATTCAAGGCCTTTGACAACGTCAACCATGACATTTTATGCTGGAAGTTACAGCCGTACTGCTACTAAGCTAGTAAAAAGCTTTTTATGTGACAGGTCACAAAAGGTAATTGTTGCAAGCTCAAGCTCCAGGCGAAGGGCTATTACACATAGTGTTCCTCAGGGCTCGGTTTTAGGCCCCCTATTATTCTGTATATACATTAATGATGTCCCATCTGTATGTAAGCATGCTGAGGTAGGGTGTCTATATTGCGAGTCAGAAAAAATAGGACAGTTTTTACTAAATCCCGTCACCCCCACACCCCTCCCCGTGCAGTAAGAACAAAAATGGTAAAATTTAATTTGAACAAATTTTATTTATTTTATTAAAAATAGGCAATTAAACAAAAAAAACGAATTATTTTTATAATTCAGGTACATAGCAAATTATTTATCGTAGTAATTATATGTCACCATCTTCATCATCAGAAGATTCGTACTTTTCTGAACTACGAGGGGCGTTCAATATATTCTCGGTATCGGAGTGAAGCTGTGGTTGTATATATAAATTGACTTATTTATCAAGTAATACTATTATTTTAGTGCATTCATGTAAAATTTCATATAAATGTGGCAACTGAGATGATGATGGTGAGCAGCATCGCGCTGTAATTAAATTCCTCACTAAGCAAGGAAAAAGTAAAAAAACTATTCCCGAACAGATGGCTGTTTACCAGGGTTCCGCACCTTAATTATCAACTGTGCAAAAGTGGTCAAGTGAGTTCAAGAGAGGCAGAGAGAGCATTGAAGACGACCCCCGCTCCGACACCCCGGCTACTGCTTGTACGGGAGAAAGCATCAAAGAAGTCGAAAAAATTGTTCTTGATGATGCCCGAATAAAGGTGAAACTGATGGCAGAGATCACCAAGCTTTCAATTGGCACCATTCACACCATTCTTCATGACCATCTTAACCTTTCAAAGGTCAGTGCAAGGTGGGTGCCAAGAATGCTCACAGCGCCTCAGAAAAAATTGAGAATCGCATGCTGTAGAGGGCTTTTGGAGATGTGTAGTGAGAACGCGGACGGTGGTATGGATCGAATTGTTACTGGTGACGAAACATGGGTCCACCACTATGACCCTGAAAGCAAACAAGAGTCCATGCAGTGGCATAAAAAAGGAACAGACCCCCCGAAGAGGTTCAAAGTCACTCCGTCTGCCGGGAAGCTCATGGCAACAGTTTTTTGGGACTCAAAGGGAATCTTGCTCATTGAATACAAAAAAAAAGGTGAAACCATCAACGCTTCCACTTTGCAAAATTTGCGGGGGGAAATTAAAAAGAAAAGACGGGGTAAACTCGCAGCGGGTGTGTTGCTTCTTCATGACAACGCTCCTGTTCACACGGCGCGAGTTTCCAAGGCTGCTGGGCGAGATTGTGGTTTCGAAGAAATCCAACATTATAGTCCAGACCTTGCTTCCGGATTTTAAAAATGTCTTCGTGGAAAAAGATTTTCGGATGATGAAGAACTCAAGTCGGCAATAAATGGGTATTTTGCAGAGAAAGAGGAAATATATTTTTTTAAGGTTTTAAAAAAGCGTATCTCAAGATGTAACAAATGCATTGATGTTAGGGGAGATTATATTGAAAAATAAAAACAATTTAAATTGAATTCGCATTTTCCTTCATATCAATACCGAGAATATATTGAACTCCGCTCGTACTAACAAAACGTCATGTATTCCAGTTTAGGTCCCTTCAGTTGTGCGCCACAATCAAGACAGATTTTACTGTTCCCATTTTTAAGCGATTTCTTTCTTTTGTCCAATGTGAACCAACGAGTGAAAAAACGCGCTCAACATTGGCGTTTTGGCCCGGAATGCAAACGAAAAATTGACACAATCGAAGAAGCTCTGAAGAGTATTCACCATTTTTTGAAGCCATTTGTCAACGGAAAATCTATCTTTAAATAAGTCATCATTTAATGAGTTCGTTAGAAAATTTTGCAAATAACAAATCTGGCCAAAAAGTTATGAATCGTCTGACTTATCTCCATTTGAAGTTAGGTAGTTGACCGTTTTTTCATCCGTTTTACATCGGACCAAATTGGAACCTCGTTTAAATTCACCCAATCAAATGCATTGAACTCTTCAAATTGGACGGAAAATACTTACCTAAATATTCATAGTACTTTCTATAACATTTGAAGCAGGCATGCCTAAGAGACTCCACTTCGTATTGAAAGCTTCGCCAACGTGCATCTGACAGAATGGATTTTGTGGTAAGGGGTAAAAGACTGTTGGTCCAATCTACTTTTAATTAAAGTCTTAAGGGATGAAGCTGATGATACTTCCAAAAGTGAGTTTTTCACTGCTTCCACTTCTTTCGTTTAAAAAAAAAAAATGTCAAAGAATGCGCAAAAAACAAGAAAGCTTCTGACAAATTTAAATCAAAAAAAGTTCTCAAACGAACTGAACAGTTTTCGTTGGACAATACTCTTCGTTGGAAATACTTGCAACACTCTGTTAATTGCAGGGTATAATGACAACCAACGAGTTGTGCAATGCCGAAGCGAATCCTTAAACTCCAAATCCAATGTTTTGCAAAAATCTTTCAACTTCTCAGTTCTCACAGTACATTAAAGGCAGAGTGGATGGAAAGTATGGAGGAAATAGAACAAAAGAAAAAGGAAGAAATTATCCGAAGAGTGTTACCATTTTTCGTTTTTAAGTAGGTAATCACGTAATAAATACTAAATACAAAAAAATTAGTACTTAATCATGAAAAAGAGGACAAAAGTAAACCCAGCAGAAAACAAAAAAGATCCAGATGAAAAAGGAGAGTACATATAAGATCAAAGGCAAAGAAGAGGACACGTCCTCTTTAAAAGAGATGCTCTGGAAACGCTATGCTGATGTTCAACTCTATTTATAGCAAACGTTCGAAGAAATCAATACCTTAACCCGTTGCCTTAATGTCGGGCATCAAGAAATCTGCTTCTTTTAAATCCTTCTAAGTGCCAGGCGGGTCTATCGAGTTTGAACTTATTCCTGATGCCTGGGTTTCTGGGACAAAACTTCGGTCGGTAGAATCTGCAACCAGCCTTGGTTGTGTCATCAGTCGGAACTTATCATACAAATGTTGTAATTGGTCGCGTCTATGCCTGTCTGCGAAAGCTACGGTTATGTGCTAACTATACCCATCTTGAGACACATCGAAGACTTGTTCAAGCCAAGTTCTTCAATTCAATTCAATAGAGTTGGGACCCAACGGCTGCTAACATCCGATCCAACGAATGCTCTATCACACCTAGTTCGAGCTTCATAGCTGCTCAATGACATCACAGTTTCCTGAGGACGACAGATGGTCGTGGTCTTAGGCACAATGCAGCAGAGATCTAGCACCGACTTAAAATCCACGGTTGAAGGCAACCGGATCGGAGATGTTCTAGGCCACTTCAAGAAACAGAGGAAACGTAACAAATCATTTGAAAATAGCTCTCCGCGTCTGAATGGGGGTTACCCGAAGCTATCCCAAATCAGCATAAGAAATTCCGACTGTGACAGCATAACACGACTGGAAACTAGAAACCGCTCATTACCATGAAATAGAAAGCAAGACCGACCTTTGTCAGTGCGGCTGATGGATGGGCTTCCGTGCGGCAAATCAAACATCTTCAGATGCAGAGCGCAACGTAATCGACTTCGTGTCGATGGTGCGGGGACCTCGGAGAGGCAGCGATGGCAAGCACCCATTGCGTCAACCACCACCACCAAGGTCCCAACGCACTGATATGCTAATTGCACATGAATATGCAAACCGACTAGGCTAAGCCCGCCCCCCTGAGTGACCCTTGCCACTGGAATTGTGTTTCAAATTAAATATTCAGGAGCAGCTCTCGAAATTAAGCAACAACGCCTGGGGGACTAAACATCAAATATCCTCTGATCCCTGCGCAGACACTCGCCGTGCGGTGGGTTCTGATTTGCATAACACTGCCCCATGCCCATGCTGTCCGTCCGCTGGCGCAGCGATACAATCAGCAGACAACGAAAATCGGTAAATGGAAATGGAAAATTCAATCGCGCTGTATTTGCAAAAACACACACACACAGCCGGCGAGGGACTGTATCAATTTCCATTTGAGGAAAACTACTCGTATGTTCCGCGTTTAATGAAGTATCCGACCCGCTAATCTGGATTAAGCGTGCATCGTGCATTCGTGCGTGCCGTGCACGTTGGATTTGCATATGCAGCGCGAGAGATTGAATTTCGTTCGATAACCTCAATTTGGCTGAACAACAAAAAACGTAAGCCCAACAACGACCAGCTCGCCGAGTGGTGCTCTCGCCGGGGTCGAGCTCTGAGTCGCGGTGCTGTGATGCAACAGAGCCGATGACGGTGGTGGCGAGCACCTCCGATGGAATCATAACCCGATTTGCAACGACAACGACGGCGGTGGTAATTCAATTCTTTTGCTGAGCACTTTGCCTTCTTTTTTGCTGTTTGTTGCTCAAGTGTACACACATATCTGCTGTCGAGATGAAATTCAATCGTGAGCGAATGGCGCAACACTTGCAGTTTGAGCCTGCGGCTGCAGGCGAGTGAATTGAAAGTGAATTGACTGAATGCGATGTTGGATGGTGGGTGCTGGGGTTTTGTGGCGACTTGCTTGTTGATGCAGAAACGGGGATGAATGGTTGGAGTTCCTCAAAATGAGGGGCGATTGCTTACTCAGAAAGGCAGGATGTTGGCATGGCATGGATCCTCCGAAAAGCAAGTAAGGCTCCCACTTGTCTAGCAAAAGACTGCAAAGCTAGAGTGAAAGTACTTGCACTTGTGGGAGAGAATGGATAGGGTGGGAGTGAAACACGCTAACTGTGGAACCAAGATGGCAAGCGGATGACAGGGGGAGAAAAACGGGCACAACGACAGCATGAAGACGGAACTATAGCAGCGGAGTGTGAAAAGGTCTTCTAAAAATGAGAGGAGAGCAATGAACCTGCTTCCTAATCCTAAGCTTTCCAAATCTACTGTCAGCTCAAGTGTGCAGAATCTCAAAAATGTCCCCAGGAGCGCCGCATCAAGTCGGTTGAAGTCCGTCTATACTCAAAAAGCCGGTATCTTTTGTCGCGTTTTCCTACTGACTCGGGGTGGAAACCATGTTATCCTTCCGCTCTGCAAGATTTATACATCTTAGGCGAGGTATCGGTGGACCCCTGGCTAGACTCATACAGGTCCTGTCATCCATCGGCTATCGCATGACAGCAAACAGCTTTTTGTATTATTGAACATAGTTTCGTCTTGGTGCGACTACAAAATGTGTTGTCTCACTTCAAATGAATAATCGGCCGCGATGACGTAACGAATTCAGCCGAAAGTCTGGGTTCGATTCATGACACATCAACTTTCGAATTCAGGTCATTACCAAATAATTGAGGCACCGAAAATATTTGCCATGTGATGCTTCCCAATGTTTGCCGTTTGGAGTCGCCTCCGTTCCGTAGGCCTTCAATAGTACACACTAGAGCTCTTGATACCTGCATTCCCGTATAAAACTGGCATTATTCGGATAAGATCGAGAGCACTAGTACACACAACACGATTACCTAGCCACTGTAGAAGACCGAACCAAGGCACTTGGGTATTATCCGCAGTACACGTGTATCCGGGTACTCGGGTAATTGCCGGTGTATTACCCGGGTAAGATCAAGAGCACTAGTACACACAACGCGATTAGCTCGCTACTGTAGAAGACCGGAGCAAGCCACTTGGGTATTATCCGCAGTACACGTGTATCCGGGTACTCGGGTAATTGTCGGAAAATGTATTACCCGGGTAAAATCAAGAGCACTAGTACACACAACGCGATTAGCTCGCTACTGTAGAAGACCGGAGCAAGCCACTTGGGTATTATCCGCAGTACACGTGTATCCGGGTACTCGGGTAATTGTCGGAAAATGTATTACCCGGGTAAGATCAAGAGCACTAGTACACACAACGCGATTAGCTCGCTACTGTAGAAGACCGGAGCAAGCCACTTGGGTATTATCCGCAGTACACGTGTATCCGGGTACTCGGGTAATTGTCGGTGTATTACCCGGGTAAGATCAAGAGCACTAGTACACACAACACGATTAGCTGGCTACTGTAGAAGACTAGACCAAGCCACTTGGGTATTATCCGCAGTACACGTGTATCCGGGTACTCGGGTAATTGTCGAAACATGTATTACCCGGGTAAGATCAAGAGCACTAGTAAACACAACACGTTGTACCACAGTGCCCGCTTTGGATGTTTCTGTATCCGCAAGTCATGTTCAAGAAAAGTGCATGGTTTAGTTCAGTGGAGGCTACGTGTTACGAATTTAAAATGAACATAATGCGTCGCTCGAGTGGTGGTAAGGTACAGAAGCGAAGACACACATTGCGTGCGACTGGAACAAATGTATACACAGATCTAAAGTTCGTCTTTAAGTAATACCGCCTAAGTGCGCGATAGTCCGAGGTGAACCTCGGCCTAGCTTCTACCGCAACCACTCGTGTTGTGCGGGCTATTGTTCACTCACGCCTGGATGGGGCCCAGAGTTTAATGCCGACACGGGACCCGAAGTTGAGATTTTGAGAAAATTTGTCTAGACGGGAGCAGGCCTTGAGTATTGTTATCGACTTGAAAGCAGAGAGACGCGAATTATGAAAATTGTGCAAAATTCCGGGATTGAACCTGTCATCCCCGTTGACAGAGCAACCCACTACGCCATGGCGACCCATCGTCTCTTCAACGTCGTGCTACATCTGCCTTAGACTCCTTGTTGCAAAAGTTACGTAAGGTGGTCTTCAAGGTACTTGCTTCTTCACTAGTGAGTACCGCCTGCATACAAAACTCTGATTGTGTGTCTTCACCTAGACGAGATTTTGGTGACAATGTGGTGTGTGTTCTTATTGGCCTCTGAAGACTTCTAGCGGCTACAAATCAAGCTGTCTGTAAAATGGGAATAACGGACCTTTAATCGCGTTGGAAATAACTCATAAAGGTGGATGCTATGGTTGCGTTTTTGAGTAAATGAAAAATGATTGCAAAAAATGATGGTTTTTGCCTCCAAATTAGACACTTTATGTGATACATTCGAACATTGGCTTCAAAGTTGTTCGTTTTTCAGCCAAACAATCAAAGGAGATTCAGATATAATTTCGCATCAAATGCCAAACGTGGAATCACAGCGCGACATGCCGAACATCTGTCGAAGCAAAGAGATTCGATTTAGAAAGGGACATCGCTGTATCGGGCGGCCGTCTAATTCGGACAAGCATGTGTCCCAATACAGCGGAGTCCTCTGTATACAAAGAGTTAAAAATATATAAAATAAAAAAGATTTGCCCGCTGAAATGGGGCTTCCTATTTGAAGCTCTGCCCAACATTGATAGTCTCCTTCCCTGAGTAGACTAATTCACCTCAACTTCGAGAAGGACATTCCTCAGGCACATCACTTAGGAAGTCCATCATCGATCCCACGTCAATCCCAAGAAGAATACACTAGAATTGCTCCCCTCCCAGTGAATCTACGAAACACCCAACACGCAATCAGCACGACGAGCCTACCTTTCGACGTCGAGTCCCTCGATCCCCACTTTTCACTTTGAAATTCCGAACGCACTTCACTTCCTTGCACCACTTCACCCGACACAACTTTGTTTTCTTTTGCGGTTATCAAAATTGTCGCAATACACTAGTGTCCACTTGTCCGACTATCTCGGGCGGTCTGCGCCTCTTAACAACACTCTTTCCACATCGAGTGCCGCCTTCACTTAAATACTGATTTATCGATCGCCGAAGAGTACGTTCAATAAAAAGTCTTGTCAATCGATAACTTCTTCAAATATGTAACTCCCGCAATGTATCGGCGGCGCGTTGATTTCGCATTCAGTTCACGGAAGAGGCCAAAGATACAATGTGACTCTCAACTGTCTGGTGGGTTGTTTATTTATTACCGCATAACTCTCTGCCTGGCCGGCATCGAAATTCTGAATGCACAGCTGTGCGCGCCTTCCTGCTCCTTTCGAATACCCCACCAGCCTACACGCCCCACCCCCTCGGCAAGACCGGCAAGAAGAACAAGCAAACAGCAACGAACAATCGATGATCGCATATCGATGATATGAACATATTTTTGGGTTATTGTTCCTGCTCGGCGACGACCTTACACATGCTCTTCTGGATTAGCATTCAGCAGCGGCTACTGCTTATCGATTGTTTATCGCTCTCGGCTGCGTAGCGGACTCCCCATCCAGTGACTGGGGTGTAATTAAAATTTATCGCCGATATGCGAATGGTGTCGAAGCCATTAGTGCAGGCTTTTGTCTAATAATCACTCATCCACCCACGAGCCGCCACTGCAATTGTCTCTGGGGCGAGTGGGATTCTGCAGCCCCAAGTATGGGTTGGCTGCCGATGAACGAGGTGTGACGTGGTGGGGTTTTTTCTATTCACTCCTCCCCTCGGATGAGGTGTAATAAAAGCGGGGGTGTGATGCGGACTGCGCCGTGAAATGTGATTGCGAACGAGAAGCACCCCTGCTGATGATGCAGCGGTTAGGTGAAATTGCGTAAGTTCGTGGTACAGTGTGGCCGAGAACAATTCGAACAGCTTGACTGTTGATGATGGAGTATTGGATTGAGAGTCTACTGGCGACTGGTTATGGGAAGGCTTTTGCTGAAGAATGGGGTTGCTGAAACTTGCTCTCACTTATTGGTGAACGACCAGTGAACGAATCGACGAAAACATTTCGAAAGATCCTTGCTGCGTTGATTGATTGCTTTCTCGAGTAAAATGATACGTAGGCTTCATAGTCCAGTTTCCAGGAAGCGGATGAGTTCGACGGTTCCTCCCCTTCACTGAGGAGGAGTCCAACCGACAAGATGGTTGGAAGACAACAACCAGAATGATTTGACCGAAACAAACGCTCTAAAAATCGAACATGCTCAAACATGATCTTTCCTTTGACCCAGTCATATGGAAATGCCGTCTCAGGACTGGCTCCGGTCAAAATCTGAGCTCGGAAATAACTGTAGTCGAATGTTCACGAACGGCTCTAAGACAATTGAAGGATCTGGCGCTGGCGCCTTTGTGGATGACGACAACATTAGACTACACACCTCCGGCTTAGATTTGGTCCGGTTTTCCAAGCTGAAACCTATGCGATCCTACTGCCCACGAACTATATTGTGAAGAACCGGTAGAAGGGGCGAAGTGTTTTTGTCTGCAGCCAAGGCTAAGGCCTTGGTCAACCCTTCAACCACTTCCAGCATAGTTTACGAACGCAAGTCGTCTCTGAATTTGAGCGATAGTTAAACTCGGTAAGATTTGTCAGGGTTATCTTGCATGAGATCGTCGTCACTAGGCAATAATCAGAGGAGGTACTCTGATGACCGGATTCTGCGCTGGGACTGCCTGCTTCCATCGATGGTTGGACCTCTCGAGAGCACAACTGGAGGTGGCTTGACTCTCCTGGATGCAGACAGACCAAGCGCCTGCTTCCTAACGTCGTGTTTCTCTTCACAGAAAATATTGAAGTCGACTTACCGGCGAAACTACAAATAAGTGTGCTTGGCCTAAGGAATGAAACCCCCTACGACGCCTATGGAGAAGACGACGACTCAGCAGAGCACACCCTCTCTCCGGATCTAGGATCGAGTTGCAGCTAATCGATACTGACGAGGTGAGAGATCATGTGGAGAGGCTCCCGATCCAAGAAGCCCCTGTTGGTCTTCCTCCGGTAGACCGAGGACTCCTAGCAAATGTAGGCAGCTGCCAGGTAGTGCAATGGATCGGTTTTTGTGTCTGAGTCCAGCGTTAAAAACCTCCGTAAGAAATACTTAAACAGCGCCAATATGGTTAACATTGTAGGTCCACTAATGGGTCTTTGTCTGTTGGTAGAGCATGCTCGAGGAAGTCGAAAATATCCCATGCCCCTGTCCGACTTCATCGGCCAATGCACAGGACTCTAGGAGCCCACGTTATCAACGAAATCTGGATCTTAAATAGTGTCCCTGTGGAGAAACTGCGTTCCTACATCGCTGACACCTGCTGCTTTGTCATCAGTGGCTTTCAGTTATCAGTGGTGGACCGATCCCTGCTTAATTGTGTTAGGTGCAACCAGAGTCGGTCGATTGACAATCGTTTATTGACACCGCTGGAGGCTACGAACTGCGTTTAATGGTCGCGGCGAGTTCTGAAACCGTCATCGTCGTTTGATCATCTCAGGAGACTCAGGTGCTGTGAATAGTCCAGCTCACGTTCGTCCGTCGGGTTATTCGCCATCAGGAGCCTGAGTGAAGACCAAACTCGGTCCTATTCCCTTTGCTGTGATTGTCTGCAACGGCCTGGACGACAGATGTTCTTTTTCAGCTTCTGGCCTGAATCCGCAGTAATAATTAGCTATCATGATGCATGCGCAGTGAAAGGGCTCTCCTTGCTTGTGTATCGGACAAATGGCATGCTTTACTATAAGCGGGCAGCATCTGCTGTTCGATATTCCCATCGTGGTCCCTTTTGGGCCGGGAAAACGAACTACTATCACTGGCAGCACTATTTGTTTAGCGGTCTGGAGGACGAACAAATTCTCATTATGGGCTGCGACTCTACTGTCAGTTGTTCATTTTGGTCCTGACCTCTTTCGGGATTGTGCAGAACATTGGCAACTCACTTTTTACCTTCTGCGAGAACTTTAGGACACCTCCATGCTCCCTCAGGCCTCTACCTTCTGCGAGAACTTTAGGACACATCCATGCTCCCCCAGGCCTCTACCTTCTGCTAGAACTTTAGGACACCTCCATGCTCCCCCAGGCCTCTACCTTCTGTGAGAACTTTAGGACACATCCATGCTCCTCAAGGCCTCTACCTTCTGCGAGAACTTTAGGACACCTCCATGCTCCCCCAGGCCTCTTCCGTTTTGAGCCAGAGCCTACCAATAGCTCACGTTGACCCTTGCCACGTTATCTTGTATGCTTCGCTGCAAGGGCCTGTCTACATTCGTTGTCACGTCAGAGGATTTTCCTTGTTTATGTCCTTAAACCAAGCAACTTCTTTCTTCTTCGATTGTTTGTGCAAGCTACGATGGCTAATCTTCTAGAATGATCTTGGTGTTGAAGTCGGGGCATTGATGTATGTCCTTTCAGCACTTAATGCTGTTTACCTTGTCTTTTGTCGGATCGCGAGCCCAAATCAGGCGGAAGTAAGCTAAATTCAGTCTTGATGTGGACCTGCACTTTTTAATTTAAATCTTAAAGCTGTCTGCCTGAGTCTTCGCTTCTCGCAGTTGCAACCACCATCGTCATCGTTTTGCTCGGCACATTCCACTGAACTTCTTGGATTCCCAGGATCTGCTGCCAAGGGCGTCTGCTTGTTTTTCGGCTGCAAGTGGTATTTCATGGGAGCTCAAAATCAACCTTGATAACCGAAAACCTTCCCTGTTTCGTTTGGTAGGGTCATCAACATGAATTCCGTCCATATTCGAGGTTATCTGTGAACCAGGCAGAACGACACGACGCCCCGTAGAAGGGCCAGATGCATCCGATCTCGGTAACCTATCTGGCCAGAGAGACTAGACCTGAGAAAAACCACAGAGCTGACCTGAGACAGAACAATTTTAAAAATTACCCTCTTCTCGCATTTACCGGCGCCACCGACGTCCTACAGATGTTGGGTACCCCATCTTCGCTACTCTCAGATGGAGATTCGTTGACAAAGACTAAGTGCAGAGGATTGCGTGAAATGCCGTGTCCATACGTCAACAATTTAAAAAAAAACCATCCAAGTAAGAAATACTACATTCCACAACTAAATTGGAGGAAACCGGATGCGATTTTATCCAATTTTATTTGCACACATCTCGCATCAATACTTTCAAGCCCCACTGTTAACTCGGGAAGAATAGCCCAATGACACACAACACTCACGGGGGAACTAAAACTCCCCGCTCACGTAACCGAGCACCGCGCAACTATTAGCAAATAAGGCCATAAAACTTTGAGTAACCCAACGAACGTCGAAGATGCCGATGATGGAAGAGCAAGCGCCCGGCTCAATGTGGGTTCGCTTCACCAGCGGCTGTGTCCTGCCCCCCCCCCCCCACACGGTAATAAATGTATCTTCTCAGAAGTTGGAAACACACACAAAAACAAATAAAATGTTCCCTTGTCAGGTGAAAGTAGCCCAGAACATGCATCGACCGTAAACATAAGCGTCTCCTATTAAAACTGAATTTCGTTACTCATCCCAGGATGTGGCGATTGCCGCCCCTGGGTGGGTGGACATTTGAAGTGTTTATCTAGCCGATAAACTTCCAACCTGAGGGTAATTTCAAATGAATGACGCAATGGAAAGTGTTTAGGTGAAATTAGTTCCTGTTTTTCACTCGTGTTGTTGTTATTTTAGATGCTGGTGCCAATGTCGGGCTGCGTGCGGAGAGGGGGTTGGGACTATCTAGACGGTCGTCGACAGCGTTAACCGGATCTGGGTCAAGTGTGTACTCACTTCATTCGCTGCTTAATAGGCCTTATAACGAAAACGTTAATGACGGTTCAGCTGTCGGAGTTTACATTGCAAGCGATAAGGATTATGTTCATCTCGAGGATGGAGCGGAGGGGGTTTCAGGAGGGCAATGTTATTGACGAATGGCTACAATTGGCAATGACCTTCAACTTGTTTTACTCACGTTGTATTTGTACGTTCAACTGTGTGGAAGTGTATGTACCGTCACACCACAGGTCTCTTTTCGGAATCTGGGTTTCGAATTTTCTCTGAGAAGTGTACAGGTGAGGTGTCATCCAGATTAACAGAGGTACGGCCTTGTTCTAGGATTTTGGCATGTCCGGATGTGAGATAGTGAGAGCATGCCATTAATCGGATTCCACAATTGGTTGCTATCTGCTTACCAAGAGTACTTGTAAGAAAACAACAATTTTTGAAGAAAACAAGTGAAACACTCTTTTCCTGTGCATTCAGCTAAGAAAGTGACGTCACGGCTTTCTTTTGACAGAGAGCGAAAAATATTACCTTGTAGTCTGTGTATCATGTTACTCGAGGCATGCGTAGCCCAAGCTGACCAGCTGTAGGAAGAGGCTCTCCAACCATACGGTCTTCAGCCAACTTTTCTTCAAGAATGCCTTTATTCGAACTTGCTGACCGACGCACAGAGGCGCAGAATGCCCTTAAATTTGCCATTAACCGGAAAAACACAAATTCCACACAATCTTACACATTTTTGGAAGCAAATACTTTTCAACGCATTTTGGCCGATGAGGATTGGCCAATCGAGGCACCTTTCCAATCGAGGCTGTCAATAAATTCTGCTGATTCGGCAGTACCTTGTGACAAGATGGAGGTGCAGAGACTGACGTCTTGTGTCCGCGACACTTACTACTCGCTTGGCGACGTCTCGAGGTCCAATCAGCTCTTCACCTCACTCAAGCCGCGGATATTCAACTCCAACGTGAAATTCATATGGAAGCTGGATTTGGAAGACTACCACCATCATGCCTGAGAGCAGTCCTGCAGGTCTTCTGGTGGGAATTGATAGCGAACCAAGACCTGTTGCTTCATAGAAAACCATCGCAGCAGGGATCAAACGTCGAAAGTCTGGCTGGATAGGGCCCAACCTGCGTAAACTCGGAACGGACAGGGATGGCTCTTACTTCGATTCCACAAGGAATGCTGAGTCGAGGTCTGAACGGACAAGGATGGCTCTTACTTGGACTCCACAAGGAAGGCTTAGTCGAGGTGGTCCTCGGAGGAGGATCATCGGCAGGCCGGCAAGTCCTGTTGCTTCATAAAAAACCATCGCAGCAGGGATCAAACGTCGAAAGTCTGGCTGGATAGGGCCCAACCTGCGTAAACTCGGAACGGACATGGATGGCTCTAACTTGGACTCCACAAGGAGTGCTTAGTCGAGGTGGTCCTCGGAGAAGGATCATCGACAGGCCGGCAAGTCCTGTTGCTTCATAAAAAACCATCGCAGCAGGGATCAAACGTCGAAAGTCTGGCTGGATAGGGCCCAACCTGCGTAAACTCGGAACGGACAGGGATGGCTCTTACTTGGATTCCACAAGCTGAGTCGAGGTCTGAACGGACAAGGATGGCTCTAACTTGGACTATACAAGGAGTGCTTAGTCGAGGTGGTCCTCGGAGGAGGATCATCGACAGGCCGGCAAGTCCTGCTCGGAAGTAACTAGGCTGGTTGGAGACAGAGTCGCGTGGCATATGTACATGCTGAGGGTTAAATAAAAAAAAGTATACGCCCGCATTTTTGCTAGTAAACGGGCAGTTCAAGGAGATTGTAAAAATATGACCGGTAAGGTAATTCGGTGTCGTTTCTGTCCTAACCAGATGCCAGGCAAGCTTTCGCAGAATCATTGGAGCCTCTCGCATTTGAAGATTCAGCTGACTAGTTTATGGACCCAACACCTTGGTCTAAGTGAGCCGCGGCCATTAGGTCAACCAATTAACCTACCTACCTACCGACGCTCGTCACATTCGCTTGATCCATGAAATGGATCCTTTAGTAGTCTTGGTCGTAGTCCAAATACCAAGTTTACATGATGAATAAGTACCACTTACTTACCTGCCATGAGTGGCGTCATTTGGCCTCAACCAAGAATCTTCTTCGTAGCACGATATTTTTCTGGTGGCTTCAGTTTCACACGACACTGACCTTAGACAGAAAAATGTTGCCGTCAGATATACGACTCCGCCTGGGAGGCAGGTGTATGGACGAGAAGACATAATCGCGAAATCTACGAGCTATTGGATGTGGATGTAGTCCAAAAGACTTCATCGAGTGCAGAGAACACCAGAAGGTCTTTAAACTCGCCTCCTGGTTCGAGGGTTCAAAGTCGAAGTTTCGGTATATTTGGTCTAGGGTTGACTAAGCTGTCATCGCGGACGCGGACGTGAGTCACCTCGGTCTTGATGACCAACAGCAGAGTGCCCAGGACCGTCAACGATGGATGACAGGCACATACGCTCCAAGAATGAAACCAACAGGAAGACATAATCTCTTCTTGCATAGCCCCGAAGACACACGCCGCTACCTGTTTTTTTGTTTTCCAAATAATCGCGGCTACAGACAAAGACACACGTTCAATATTCAACGCACAGCAACATTCCCCGAAGGCTTGTGACCTACCATGACAAGTATCCCAAGTAAGGACCAGGTCCCTCTTCGGGTCCCAGCTGAGTCTGTCTGTTGGATCGTCCCTCTGGCTCGGAATAGAATACTCTTTAGATCGGGGCAATGATGTTCATGTGCTCTACAGAGCCTTGCAATCGATCCGTAGACTCAGACTCGGGGTACCACTTGTGCAGTTTGTGTTTTAGTCTCCGCCTCTACAGGACGATAGCATGTCGACATTTTCTCTAAAAAAAAACCGAGGCTTTGGAAGCTCCCCAGATATCTACCACAGTGCCTACTTGATCCTGCAGTTGACGCTCTATCAACTGTTCCATAAGCTCAATCCTTTGACAAGAGTGTTTGTGGCTTTTCTCTCGATAATGACTGCTTGCCTGACGAAGGCAGCAACGCCCATACCGCTTACCCGCTTCCGGTCGATGACTGCTTGCTGTGTTCGATCAACTGCGTCAATATCGTCTGCATATCTTAGTAGGTGTTCGGGGGTTTGGAAGATCGTGCTTCTAGAGTTTGACGATGAAAGCCGATCCAGGTCACTCCCTCCAATCGTGACATTATGATTTGGTTGCCTGTACATAGCTTACTGCAGATGGGTGTGCACGATGTGTAGCGTCAACAACATGCCGTCCCATCTCACACTAGACACAAGGCCCCATACACTGAGAATGGGACACATGAGTTCGAGGGAAGACCGAGCAGTCCGTGTACAATGAATGCGTCACAACTTCCACCAATTTCTTCTCCTCCCGACAAAGGGAAGTTAACATCCGTGCTCCATTGTCCGCTCAACTGTCAACCACACCAGGGCAATTGTGCGTGATTTGATGCTTATTTCACAGCCTTGCAAGCTGGAATGAAGTACTTTACGGACTTCACAGCTGGTTGTCCCCTTGCCCAATGACGAATGTGACGGTTATTCACGATATATTGCGAATGCAGTTCTCTGATGGCAAGAGGGGTAGGAGTTGACTGTCTCTATAATACTTCATTTCTGCTTTCCGACGTAGTCACCAAACCCCTATACGCCGACCAACGATCAAGTTGTCATAGATACTGGGAAACGAAAACTTCCACTTCCTCTTAAGTCGTTTCGGCAGACTCATGCACAAGGTTTGTCTTGAATCATCGCTAGATGCTGAGTCATTGCCCGATCCGAGATGACTTCATGCGAAATTCCAAGAAGAATTAACAAGCTTCGAGTGGCCGGGATGTCACTCTGTTGTTTTCACTCTCACCACGCAGGTACCTGGCCTCGTGTTGGACTGTTCGGCTTGGCTACCTGACATGCTTTTGGGGCCCCGAGTGCGCCGTGCTACCATGTCAAGCAGGTGGAACAAAGAAAACCAAAACTGCGGCACAAGAGCTGACTCATGCGCAATCCGTGAAGCAATCTAGACACAGCCCATCATTGGATGGAGATTAAGAATTGTGTCACTGGTGTCTGCATCAGATACTGGCAGATAATTGCGATCGTTATAGACCTAGACCTGGAGAGGCTGGAGGGAGTCACTCGTCGCGATGGCAAGCAATGTGACGGCAGCAGCGTGTCGCCAACACCACACAGCGAAGAATAAGGATGAGAGATGTTAAAAAAAATGGATAGGAACGACATCTTTTTGTCTCTTGTGAATTTTTTGTGAACATCAAATATAGGCACTGCATAGTCTGTGCACACAGGGCAAAGTTGTTGATGGCCCCCAAACTTGGTGGGATGCCAAATTGACACACGGCCTCTTCGCGACGTCCACTGGGGAGCCTAAGCAGCACCCGTTGTGCGGGGAACTTATGAGCGGGCGATGGGCTATCAAACCGCCCACAAAAAAGCAACACACCGTTATAAGCGAGCAACCTGCCTTGCATCGACGGTCAGAATCACAATGACGACATGGCGCGAAAAAGGACAATCATCTGAGAGTGTGCTCCTGGAATGCAAGAGCACTCTACACTCCGGGGCCGCTCATAAACTGGAAAAGACCCTCAGGCAGTACAAGGCGGATATAAGATCCAGGAAATACGCTGGATAGAAAGAGTGGGGCAGATATTAGAGGATGCACAGTGTCACAAAAGGATGCCATACTTGGGTGCGGATTCGTTGTGGGAAAGTGGTTAAGGTTAAACCGATAAGCGATCGCCTGGCGTATCAAGGCAGATTCACCAACATCAGCCTACCCATGGGACTGAAGACTCTGTCAAAGAGGACTATTCAGACCACTTGGACGGGGCCTACGGAGCCTGTCGATGTCGAAATCGTATTCGGAGACTGCAATGCCAAGATCTGTGAGGAAAACGTCTTTGGCGGAGTGATCGGAAAGCACAGCCTTCACGACAAGACAACAGCTAACGACTTCCGACTCACAAAGAATCCACACAGCAACCTGGCGATCCCCAGACGGTCGAAGCGCCAGCCAAATCGACTATGGGCTCATCGACGAAAGACATACGTCAATGGACTTGCGAACTTTCAGGGCGGCAATCGTCGACTCTGAGTGTTCGTCGTTCAGAGCTCGACTGTCCAATGTCAGGCAGCTGCACCAGACAGCAATGAGGTTCTTTGACATTGGACGCCTGATCACACCGAAGATTGCCTAAGCCTTCGAAGAGACTCTCCGGTCTGCCTACGTCGAACACCAACACCATCGAGATATCATTGCATTGCCTCTCGGGCATCAAAAAAGGTAGTCGAAACCACCTTGGGCTTCCTACCACCGCCGACAAGAAACCTTGGTCTGATGGCGAGTATGAGCCCAAGGATCCTGGGAAGACTGATCCGGTTGTGTGGCAACACACGTGAACTCCACAATGGACGTCACAGTGGAAATCCGACGTAGAATCGCCCTTGTTAACCGGTGCTACTGCGATTTGTCGAAACAACTTGGCACCACTTTCCAACCTTTGACTCGAAGAAAATCATTCAAACTCTTATTTTGCTCCTACCAGAGTTGACTCCAATGCAGTCGATTCTGATGCAGTCTTCGGAAAAAAAATCGACGTTGGATATATGGTCCCGACTGCTAGGAAGGCGAATGGGGAAGAAACAACCGCGAACTGTACCAGTCCGGAAGGCGGACACCCTTCGACTGCACTGGCTCGGTCCCATCGATCGCAAGGTCGTAAAGTCGTAAGGTGTTCGAATTCCAGCCTCTTGGTTCGAGAAGGAGAGGAAGACCGAGCTACAGCGCATCGCGGTCAGAACGAAACACACATGCTGCCCCCACACAACATCGACGTCTTGGAGAGAGCGTCACAATGGGCAGCCATAACTTCGAGTTAGTCAAGTCCTCCGTCCACCTCGGCTCTGCAGTAAATAGTACGAACAACGTCAGTGCCGAGATCAAACGCAGACTAACTGTTGCCAACCGCCGTTTCTATGAGCTCAAGAGGCAATTGACTTTATATGAGACCTTGATCATCGCAGTCTTGCTGTTCGATGCGGAGGCATGGGCAGTCTCAAAACCTGGATGAGGAAGTCCTTGGTCTCTTCTGCGTTCTGCGCAGTGCCTTTGGTCCTGTTTGTGTTGACTGTATTTGGAGCCGACATCAGCCTAGCCAGGCGTCTGCGGTTTCAGCGCAATTGATGGCTAGGCTATGTAGAGCACATGTGCAACACTGCAGCAGTCCGAAGAGTTTCGACCCCGAAACAGTGCGACAACGCAATAGAGGAGAACCACGAGACCTATGGCGCACACAAGTGGAGAAGGACCTCAACCGACTTGGCATGCGAAATTTGAAGGCAGTTGGCTTAAGGTGGTGCCATCTGGAGGGGCTTGTCGGCTGAGGCCCACGTCCAATGGATCTCGCATTTTTCCAAAGATCCGCCTGCCATCCTTCAATGATTTCGAACTTGTTTGCTCAGACTGCGTGTGGTTTCCTCAAGATGGCGCCACATGTCAGATTGAACGCGAAGCAATGGAACGGCTGAGAAATGAGTTCGGTGAGCAATCTCTCACCTTGGAGCGGGGTACTGGCCGACTATATCGATGGCTTCACTTCAAATCCCTCGTCCATGTCGGCATTGGAATTATTCTCGAGATGCCAGCCAATGTGCTTGAAGAGTGCTTCAAAGTTAAACTCATGGTATGGACGACCACTTATAACGTAGTCGGGGTAAAAGAAAATCGCAGACACTGGCTCTTCGACTTTGCAATGCTCCCGTGTTGTTTTTCGTCAATTAAAAACGTCTTTCAGGCGACCGACTATTACTCATCAAAATTGATTAAAAGTGTCCAACAATCGGTTGATTGTCTCGGACTGAGGCATCAATCTGCTGTGAAGCAAGACAAGATGTGACAAGTAGGGCATCTTTACGTCAGTCCTCTTGAGCATGTCGTGGTCCGGGTACGTTTAGCAATTTCCAGCGCACAAGAAATTCAGTTTAACCATCGATTCAGAGTGCAAACATTGACCGGTCGATTCATGCCAACACAAGCCTAAAGCGTGAACTCCACAAGCCACATTCAACCTAGAACGGCGTTCGGAAAGAGTTGCTATTTCAGTTTGTCCAAATAACCATGCTTCAAGAAACGCTGTTATATTGAGCCGAACATTGGACGTTGGAACATCAGTGCTGATTCTTAATGTCGAATAGTTGGTTCTGCTGGCGACCATGGTGGATAGAGGAGAAGAACATCGGGGACAACAAGACCGACGAAGAGCCCTCAAATGAGTCTCAAGGTAGCCCATGCCCTAAGATCAACTGCAGTTCTCTCAGGCAACAGCGCAACGGGTGCGTGTCTAGGACCAAGTTCACCGAATGGAATGCACAATGAATAGGTGCGTGATGGCAACACATTGAAGTTCCGCTCTATACCTGCGAGCTTATCGAGAAATCCAAAGCTCAAGTGACATTCGGCAAATGATCAGATTTCGATTAAGAAGCTCAGGTAAAGCAGACGGACCATGCCACTTCATACACCTCGGACTGCTTAGAGAGGCCCTTCCCTTCCTTCCGAGGCCCTAACCAAACCCTGAATGAAGACTAGTTGTTCTCCAAACCGGTACATTCTTCCTTCATCTGAACAATTCACTTTCGCATTCGACATACAGTCGCCTTAAATAAATGTTCGACGCTTCGACCTAGCCTAGCCTAGAGGGCCTGGGCTTAGTTGCCATCACCTCAATTCGACACACCGGAGCTTCGTCATGTCGAACCAACATAGTGGAAGGGATCCTGCCGCAAGATCGATGGTGTACCAAGAACGGCCGCGGCCCGTACCGCCTCCGAAGCACCCGTCCAATAGCATAGCTTGAATCTTATGAAGTTCCGGTCAAAATGACGTGGCCGCAAACACATCATCGGCGTATTCTCAAAAACACGAGGCAAGTTCTTCCCCTCCAACTGCATCAAATTCAAATTCCCCATGAAATTGCAAGAAATTCCTTAGACGGCATCTGTCACTTCCGATCCCCACACCCACGCGAACAGCCGCCTGCTCTGGGCCCCCTCCAGATCTGCCAGCTCTTCCGTATGTTTTCGACCTCCTTTCCCTTTCTCTTTCCATCGGCGAACGATCCAGTGCCAGCGAAACACGGATCTCTGCTCTCACATCACAGGCACATGCCAATGTTTGGCGTTCAGTTGTTTGTTGCCCCAAGCCCCCACGGCCTCCTCGCTCGGTTCCGCAGCTCTGCCATAAGACACATCATGCCATTACACGAAAACACATCCCCGGCAGTTCTCGCAGATGGACTGCGTTCCCATTTCGCAAGCGAATGGCTGTGCGCCATAAATTTTCCGATTCTCGCGAAGATGTACGGCCACGACGCTGTGCGGGCGTGCATTCGCCAGCGCGAGGGGTTCATGGAATGTTTCGGTCGCATGTAAACACTCGCAGCAATCACATTTGTATCTCGAAACGTGTGCTGTGCTGCGAAAGGCACAGCAAAAGCGAAACGAAAACGAAAACTCAGATATGCGCTCTTATCAGGTCAGCGATCAAACACGAACTTTTTTAGTCCGAGATTGCGATAAGAATTATGATTAGACGCGGGGGGTGAGACCGTGCGCCTGTGTGTGGCGTGCATTCATCGCCCCCCGGAAGAGGATTTTTTTCGCTGCGCTCTTGTCGCATGAAGCGGAGGCCTGTGTCACGTTTCTTAAATCAGTGTTTTAAGTTCAGAGTGAGTTTCAGACTCATTCCCCTCCGACGGGGCAGCTTATCGGCCAGGAATTCCCTGAGACTGTGTTTTTCTCTGAAGTCCGTGCGAAGTTTTGAGAAAACCCAACAAGTCGTCGGTTTTAGTTGAGTGTGCTTGGGGTGGATGAACTGTGCTCGTTCAGCTCATCCGCGCAGCAACATGAGTGCGGCGACTTTCCGTGGATAGCGACCTTGACCAACTTGGTGTTCGTTGGGCATCGGGATACCTTGGGTCAGCCCTGACCAACTGCTCCACTTCACAGAAAAAGACTTTCCATGGACACAAGGAGGGCTTGAGACCGAGCTGAAGCTGCCAGTCCATTTCCCGGCCCTGCCTCCAGCCATTAAGACCTTTTGTCAGAGATTCGTTCTCCAAATGGAGATCGAAGGGAAATCGAGTAAGTCTCGACTGCAACCAGAGACTCGCCAGAGACGCCACTTGGCTGTCAGAACAAATGACTTCCTGAACCAAGGTGTAGGTCAGCGTGGGTGAGGCTGCAGTGGTTCGGTAGGAAATCGAACAATATTTAGATCCTGCTCCCTTGGGCCATCTCCGATGATTCACAGACGACCACCCAACGCCTTGTAGTCAGCCTTAAAGTAGTTCTTCTTCCATTTTTCTAGATTAAAAGGGGCCGTCTACAACCACATAAGCCGCATAGACATTACCAGGCACCGCTGAAGTTCACTCACATCAGGAGAGAAAATCGCAAACCCTCCTGCGGCGTGCCTCTATTCACTGCCCTTCAGATCCCGATACGGTCTCAGAGCTTAGAGCTTAGGCTACCTTAAGTGGCTCTAGTTACAGGTCAACAAAGTCCAGATGGCATATGAGGATGGTGGCACCGATATGTTTCCAAGCATCGTTCCTGTTTGAACAACAGTATCAAGCGCTTTGAAGAGACTTTTTTTTAGAATTGGCTTAGTTTGAATAAATAAGACGGCTGACAGTATTGAACCTAGAACCCGCAGCGGAGGACTTGCCCACTACGCCATGGCGCGGCGGCCTCTAATGGTTAATGGCTACTGACACAAGTCCTCCTTATTCTCTTCGTCGTGTCACATGGTATTGTGACAAATGTGTACTGTCTTAGTCACTTTATGCGACTAATTGACAAAACTAAGAGAATAAGGGGGAATAACACATGTCTGTTGTGGCCTGCGATCTAACAAGCTCATCCAGTGCGACAAGTTGACGAAAGCTGGCAGGCTGTAACCGACTTAAGAACTCCATGAAGATGGGTCTCGTCTATGACAACAAGGAGAGGTGACGTTCACTGATTCTGCGGTCGCCGCACAGTGGCTCGCTTGGGAGTGCGAACATGAAATGTAAACTCTTATTTCATTTCAGGCAATTTGTTCCTCTATGGAACCACTGTGGTCCGTGGCGTGGTTGGTTGGTGCGTTGAGTCCGGGTCCATCCCCGAATTCGCCAACTTTCATACCTCATGGCTTCACCTTTTTCAAGGCATTGACAATTTTGATAATTAACAGTAGGTCCCCTCCACTCGTGAGAGAACAAAAGCACGCACAATACTAGTGGTTGCTGCAGAAGCTAGGCTCAGGTCCTTCTCGGACTGTCTTTGGCTTTAGCGTAACGAGTCTCTGAAGTCTGAGAAGACACGTGCAAAAACACGTTAAGAGGAAGGTCCCTAGGTAGGGAAGGGGGACTGCTAGTGAATTCACCAGCACACTTAGACCATCTTTGTCCATTGTGATACCCACAGTCAGGCTGCAACCATTGATTGGCCACTCCAGTGTTAGTTAATTTGACAAAGCCCGAGAAAGCATTTTGACTTTGTTTTCACTGAGATTTGAACCGGAGACCCCACTAACCAGGGACAGGCAATTCACCAACTGCGCCATCCAGTCGTTGGAGGTCCCTACTCTGGCACCAATCCCACAAGACAGCTTCAAGTCAGTAGAGACCAACCCGAAGTCAGTCATTTCTTGTACCACATAAGGTACTCGGTACTCGTACAGAAGTGTCAAGTCACATTGACGCTACAGAAGAGTGAGACTTCTAAAGGAGAGGAGGCGAGTGGTGGCCCCCTGTGTTCTGTGCCGACGTGAGGAACCTACAACTTGATGCATGCCGAGAACTTAACCCTCTGAACATTGCCAGGTACTCGACAGGAGTGCGTTGTCGGAGAATCGAAACTGAATCGGGGCCCATGAAGTATCCACTATTTCCTTTTACATTCAGAGTTGGGCTTGACGTCGAATGGGGAAACCCCTTGAAGCCGTTCACACACAAACTCCCTCCTCCCGGCCTTACATCGAGAAGGAAACCCAAAGTTAGCGTCTGAATAACACTCTCCCACGACGGGGGCTGATGTTTTGGAAACACCCAACGGCGAATGCTAATCAGACTCTGACTGCAAAGTATTTTCAAAACACGTCTGATATGGCAGTGGAACCTCAGATTATGGCCTCTTCTGATATGGCAGTGGAATACGTCGCATAAGTGAGCACCTGCGCTGTGGGCAGCAAGAGAGATCCATAACTACTAGCTGAGCAGATGGCAGAGGCACTGAGTCGGAATAGAGGACGTCTGAATCTGAGGTGCTGGGGACTGACGGTGTGCACGGTTAGAAGCAGTCAGCCAGTAATCGCGCTTCCTGGAGAGGCTTGTTGTTTGAGTGCCTGGTCTGCCCCGCATTGTAACACGGTGCCCTAAAATAAAGTAGAATGCCGGAGTTTGAATTTCAAACATGGCGCCATTGCCATGCAGAAAAGAAAGGAGAGCCTTTTAGAGGTCCCTGTGATCCGATTCTACAGACATGAGTATTCTTGTCGTGAAAGAGGCATGGCCAGCTGCTTGATCTGCCTGCACAAGCGTACAAATTGGTACACTCTGCCAGTGGAAGCCAGTGGGGATCACACAAGTGGAAAAGGACCTCACCCAACTTGGCGGGAGTGATTTTAGTCGTGTCAGCTCAAGAGGCTTGGTGGTAGATGCTGGGACTATAGCGCCAACAAGAAGAGGAAGATTTTGAAATTCAGCTTCTGGCGTGTTCTGATTCACTTATGATTTATTCGACTGTGAGTCGGGTGTGCACACAGGGGAGCACTTACGATTACACAGCTTAGAGCCACTCTCCTGTAACAGGACCCGATGGAGAAGTGCTCTCAAATCCTCAGTTAAAGGCGAGAAAGAAACGAGTGGAGGCAGTTGAATCATCATGAGGATGCCTGTCACTCCAGAGGAGCTCGTAGAAAAAAGCGTCCCCACTGAGCAAGGCCCAAGAGGTCCCTTAAGCGGCAATTACAGTTTATCTTAAGCCACTAGTTCCGGCATATCGTCGGTGCCTCGGGAGCTCAGGAGTGCCCGCCTTCAGGCTGCGGTTGGTGGTAACCTCTTGGGAGCGTCTTGGTGACTGTGGATTGAACCCAGAGATTGATACCAGCTCATCCCATTTATGGGTGTGAATGGCAATGCACCGGGTGATGCGACTGAATGAGCAGCAAGAGGCTCTAGAACAGACCCGGGGGGCAAGACATGACAAGACCTAAATTGGACCTAAAATTGGCATTGGTTCGGCAACTCTGGAGCCCATGGTCGAATGGGCTGACACAAGGCTTAAAGCAGGACATGACGAAAATGTAAACATTCACTTTACTTTTTTCCCACAGTATGGGCCAACTTAGGGCCTTGTCACGAGATTTAATTGAGACGCTTTCCTTTGAGCCCAAGAGAGCAACAGACGACGCCCTTGTAGAAGGTGGCGCCTTCACCCAAACCAGCTTGGTCCGTATAACAGGAGACAGCGGCTCAGAGATCGTGCTAGCTGTATAGGCTTGGCCGGAATGTAGCGCGACTAAAACAAAGAAATATGAAGATGACATGCGACGCTGAAGATACTCCCTGGTTAAGGCCTAACACAGCAGGGGTGTACCGGTGCAGTGGTGCTCCTGTACAATGGTGGACCTGTGCACGGGTGGTCCTGAGCAGGGGTGAACCGGTGCAAGGGTGGTCCTGAGCAGGGGTGGGCCTGAGCAGGAGTAGGCCTGTGCTGGGGTGGTCCTGAGCAGCGATGTACCGGTGCGAGGGTGGACCTGTGTGGTGCTAAGCAGGGGTGGGCCTGTGCGGGATTGGTATTAAACAGTGGTGAACCTAATCAGACATGCGTCTGTGCAAGGGTGGGCCTGTGCAAAGGTGGTCCTGAGCAGTGGTGGACCTGTGCAGGGGTGGTCCTGATCAAGGGTGGGCTGTGCAAAGGTGGTCCTGAGCAGGGGTGGACCTGTACAGGGTTGGTCCTAAGTAGAGGTGATCCACTGTTATTCCACAACCAACAAGCCTCTTCAGCGTGACAGCTCCTCTTCAGCATCACAGTGAACACCTCAAGTCAACCTAAGATCCTGCACGATAGAAAAACCAACCAATGCTCAGTTAAGACCGCATCGTCTCCTGAACTGACAAGACCAAGCGCAAATACGGCTCCAAAAACCCCCGTGACCAAAGCCAAGGCAACCTCTCACTAAGATCGCAATAAATACCGTACCCGACAGTGTCTCATGACATTTCGCAACTCACTCGCACGCATGTCACATGCGAGCCCCACCGCCGTAATGCTGCCGTAAACAATCCATAAATCAAGCGGCTGTCAAATACGCGCTGAATTACGCTACATTCGATGTGCGCTGTTCAGCTCGTCAACAAGGACGCCATCAATATCGAATTCACTTCTCGTTGCGTTTGCTTCCTATTCTCGCACTTCCTGTCCGTTCTTGACCTTAGACAACCGCTTTTCAGCACCCTTCAACTTGAGTTCTCTGCGCTGCGATCGTAAAAAACTAGCCGCTGCTGCTGAGACTCCCCCGTCGTCCGGCGGAACAGAAGATAGTCGAGATAAACATCTGTGCTCGGTGCTCAGGTGACTCACGAGAGAGTGATTCCCCCCACGACCCACGGACCACACAAGCTTGACAACAAATCCAAACCACTTGACAGCTCTTATCGAAGCCCAATGGGTGCTTTATCTCCCCGAAGCAACGACATGAGCAAGGCAACACAGCCGAAGGCGCGCAGTGTGTTAGTGTGTCGCTTCTGCCTTGCCGGTCGACGCTTAGCTCGACGTTGGCGCTGACTCGTCACTTTGACAACCCGATTTTCAGCTGCCACTTCCACTATCGCATTCTAAACTGACTTGCGATGTTTGTGAGATAATCGCGATCGATGGCCGTTGCTTTTGTTGTGTCGTTTCGTTTTTACGACTCGCGACTCGCGACACACAATCACAGCGACGACAACATGTCATCCACTTGACAGTGAACACGTCAACAACACAGAAAAACGAAAAAAACAACCAAAAATCGTTGCGCTTTCGAAAGAAATACAGAGGCCCTGTGGCGTCCAAGCTGCCGTTAGACGCCGAGAGAGGTGAGAATACAACAACAACGAGGAACAACAAAAAATTGCAAAACAAAAAAAAAAAACAACATCGATCGGGATACATGGGACCGTACCTTAAAATCAGGTTTCTGTATATAGCCAGCGGGTTAAAGTTTGCAGATAGTTTCCTTTGTTTCGGCGGCCGAGCGACGACGTGTGACTTAATTTTCTCCTCTTCGAATAGACTGCAGAGTGTCTCGCGGACAAGTTCCTTCGATTACACGGATTTCAGTCTGTCAGACAATAAGTCACTGTTTTGCTTCTGTTTTGTGTACGAAACCACGACGAATTCTTTTATTTTTTTTTACGAAACGTTACGCTATTGTGGGGTGAACTCTCTCGCCGAGGAACGCTTCACACTCCACCTTCTCGAACTGACAATCGGGTATCAACTGGTGGTGGTTTGTGACTGCGACTTGCTGCTCTCGACTTGGCATGCCGCACACACACACACACTCACACACAGCCATGCACTGGCTCTCTGTATCGAAATTGGAGGAACAAATCGAAAAAAACAAACCCACCTGCTGTGGGCCGGGAAGACAGAATTCATGGGCACACGAAATGTCGCGCTGAATTGTTTTTTTAGCGAGTCATTGGGTCCGTGGGGCGGCAGTGCGCTGTGGGGTCTACTGAGATGTGAACGCAGGGGAGTGCGAGAGAGAGAGAGCGAGTGGCGGTTGAGTGAAATTTCTCATGAAAGTCGGAGAGCGGTAGTCGCTACAGTTTCGCAAGCCAGAGCCAGTACCGCTGAATTCAATGCGACGCTTGATCGGAACCAATTTGATGGTGTGAGTGTGTGATTGTGGGGGGAGATTGGATGGGGCAAGTGTTGCCGAAGCGCGCAGACTGTGTGGTACTATGAGAGGTAAACGAAGAGGTGGCGCTGTGGATTGTGTGGAGCGAGGACGGATGGATGACGTTGTATTTCTGGGTCCGGAGTAAGAGTGCAGAAATACTTGAAGAGAAGTCTGCTAGGATCCTCAACATTTCAGAGGTGGTTTAAATCGGCGGATCGCTTTAGAAGTGCAGTTGATACGAGGCTTGTGACTCACACAGCCGGACGCGCGAAAACATTGAAATTGATAAGAGCTTCAGAAGCAGTTTGTAACCACTGAGCCATGTGTCGGCTGCTATCCTAAAAGTCCAAGGTTCAATCCCGGACCACGTCTATCGTGTCATTTGCCAAGAGTAAAAAAAAAACTCTCTCGTTTGTGTGTCACAGTAATATCATGCACCATCGGAGTGGAGAAGTTCGACCTCAGTCCATCCCGATCCGTAGCGCCACTCAAACCCATCAGCCTCATCCTTCTTCTTGTAGGAAGGAAGTCCCTGCATTGCCTGTGGAGTCCCTAGGTTCAGTTCTAGGTCACAGTCCCTATCAACATCCACTCTAGCTGGCACACTCCATATCCTCGTTACTGCACTCCGTGCTTTAACCCAACTCATTTTCGACTTGTGTGTACGCAACCTTGGCGTCTACAGTCTCCTCTTCATTTTGAATATAGCCGGGCTCTACCAGAAATGAAGTATTATAGAGATGCCCAACTTCACAGCTGATTGACTCCTAGTCCATCGATGAATTTGAGAGACTTTCTGACAGTTATTCATGAATTTTTGACAGTTATTCACGAAACAACAGCCGATCTCTGATTGGTCAATTTGGCTTTAGAAAATATGTAAAAAATGTATAAAAAATGGTTGTCAAACATTTTAAGGGGCAAGAGAGGTAGGAGTTGGGCATCTCTCTTATGCTTAATTTCTGCCTCTACCTCTGCTCTCTTGACATTTGCAATTTTTAAAAGCGTTTTTTAAAGGTTTTCTAAAACCCAACGAACCAATCAGAGGACGTCCTTTTTACGATTTCGTGATGAACTGTAACAAGTCCCTCAACTTTGTGGACAAAGGGACAGTGGAGACCTTCAGCGACAAGTACACAAGGCCCAGACAACGCACACTGAGAGTGCGTGTGTGCGCAGTTGAGTCAGTCGAGCGTGAGTAGTCGAGTTGTACACAAGTGTTTAGAACTGCTCTTTCAAAAGCGGATAAACGGACCCATAAACAGAGTGTTTTATTATCTGAGTGGGCTTACACACAGCTTTAGAGGGGGAAAACTCTCCCATACATGATACCTGCCCCTTTCATGTTGCGCTGCTTCAGAGTCATGTCTACAAGCACCGGCCTAGTGCTACGAAAGTTCCTCTTCGATATGAACTTCACAAATGGCATCCTCTCCGGATTCTATTGGAACTCTACCAGCCTCTGGATGGTCCTGTGGAAACCTTCAGAGACGTCCGTCTTCGCGAAGGTGGACGATACTGTCCGGGCGTGTACTCTAAGGACATAAATATCAAATTATTATTTCGATTGCCAATCCACTGGAGGGTCTTTGAGGGATATCAAGGAACGTGGACAGACGTTGCATCGATGCCTGCATTCCGCCAGCTGTGCCTAGAAGGCTTCTCTGAACTGCCGCCTATGTCTTGACGAGATAGTCGAGCATTTAGAATCCATTGCAGGTGTGCGCCGAGACACTTTGAGATTCTAAAAAAATACGAAAGTTGATGGACTCGCGTTTGATCAGACCTAGACGGTCTGATGATACAGGTTGCCTCACTAGGAAACAATTATGAACGACACATCGGCCTTCAGACAGGCACTGGACAATTGGAACTTACGGCTTCAGATTGGGTCTGCCCTACAATGGCTTCAGCAGAGGTTACAGCGACCTTCTCCTCCCCACGGAAAATTCACCTAGGCGCTTACTTCGTCCATAGTTTAGCCGAAATCCACAACATTAGGGTTAGCCGTCCTCATGGCATGCAGTAGGTTCGCCAAGATATGAGCGAGTTTACGCTTGCCTGAGTGTTATTATTGTTGAGGATATATACCTCAGATTAGACCTATTGTGTCCCCATTCAAAGCTCCCCTCCCAGGCAGCTCTTGAATTGTGTTGAGGGTTATCTGGTCCTGTTGCACGAAGGTGGAAGAGATTTATCCAAGAGTATTCTTTCTAAGCCTTTAGGAATTTGAGAATGAGAGCTGGTTCAAGGGACTTCAATTATTCCTCCGATATTAGGTGCTTGCGACGATATCTGTGTCTGTTGTGGGCTAGCGCCTCACAAAATCCCAGTATTTGTTCTGGAATTTTATAAGATTCTCCACAGGATCTGCGGAGACCTTCTTCTGAGACTCCTAGTTTAGTAAGGTGCTTCCTGAGTCTACAGTGCCCTGTTAGTTGGTTTTGCTCATTCTGATACATGCTTCAAACCTCTTCCGGTTATGTTGACACAAGAGTTTCTTGGCCTGAATCTCGTCATGACCGTTGTTCCAAGTATCTGCCTTCTTTCTAGTTCCATGAAGGTTCCGATGGTCCTTTCATAGCGAGGGAGTTGGCTATTTCATAGACTTTGATCCCTGTATGGCCAGGTATCCAGCAGCGTTTTACTCGATTACTCCTGCTCAGCTTCTTAAGCTCGTCTAGACATTCCCACACAAGCTTGGATTTGAAGATTTATGAGTCTAGTGCCAGTGACACTGTCCGACATTATTGCCATGTCGTAGTTGGTATTGTTCCTGTCACGATTGATTTGAGCGCATGGCGTAGACTTCTGCTTGAAAGATACTGCTGCGTCTACCCCATGGGTTCGTAGTACTTTGTCCGGGGTCCAAATACTCCTGAGCCTGTTCCTTCATCAGTTCTTGAACTATCTGTACACCATTTTACAATAATGCTGCTCAGTCCATGGACTGTTTTTTATAATTTGCTCGAGCATAACGGATTGTTAATACCCTGAAGTGTCCGGGGTCAAGATACAGCACGTGCCGAAGGTGTAGAGGGAGAAAGGGCGAGGAGGTACCTGTGCACTTTGTTCTGTGGGAAATGTTAAGCTGGGAAGAGCATTCCAATTCGTGTGGTGCGGCTGAAGAACGAGTCTCTAAATTTAACTGCTCGTCCGAAAGTATGCTTATGGTTAAACTGATCAGCATTCCTGGCGAGATGGATATTGCGGGTGAATTCATGGAGAGGAGGAATGCAGTTGGCAAGCTCGCTTGAGCATCGTCTGTTAAAATAGCGAAAAAATACGGATAGAGACGAGACGGTACGTCGATGTTCGAGCGAGTCTAATGACTCTGCAATATTGTTGTCTCCTATGAGTTTTATCGCTCGCTTTCTTATTCTATCTAGTAGGTTCAGGGCCGTCCTGGGGGCACCAGACCAGATATGAGCGTTGTACTCAAGTTTAGAGCGGATGTACTCCTTATTAATTAAAGCCAAATCAGAGGCATTTCATGAGGTATCGAAGCAACGATTAAGGAAGCCTAAAACAAAATATGTGATCGTTCCAACTAAATGCTGCGTTGGTACACATATCAAGGATGGAATGTTTTCCGGTTTCATCGACACAAGCGCCATTCATCGATAATGGCTGACTAGCAAGGGTTCGCTTAAATGACAGCAGGCAGCATTGGTTGTTCTTTCCCCAATTAATTATGCTGTCACGATCGGAATTCAATGTGCTTAGCATAAGCTGCCGTTCCAATTCTACGACCGAAGGACGGGGTCGTGAGTCTTGGAACGACTATGAAGTGCTGAGGTTGGTGTCATCAGCGAAGGAATGGATTGGATTAGAAGAAGCTCATTTATAAAAATGAGACTGAGTGTCGGAGACAGAACAGAGCCTTGGGGAACACCAGCATTTATTTGGTGGACATCAGACGTGAACCCATCCAAAACAACTTGAATTGAACGGTACCATCGACTTCATATGCACGCATTTTCGACAAGCGAGAACTCCGTCAAATACCTTAGAAATATCAAGCGCGACGATCTTGCTTTCGCCTGCATTTTGCAAAGCCTGGTTACACTTTTCGGTGAGATAAGCTAGCAGTTCACCAGTGGACCTGTTGTTGCGGAAACCGTACTGCCGGTCATTAAGTACCTCCCGCGATTCAAGATATTTCCTCAGCTGACGACTTATCAGCGTTTCCATGATCTTAGAAGGGAGAAGGGACGTAAGTGCTATGGGTCGGTATGAGGTGGGTGACGAAGACGAAACGCTGTTTTCCATCTGCTCGGACAGAGATCTAAAGAGTAGGAAAGATGAAAAAGCTTCCGCAGTGGTCCGGGCCAGCGGATTTGTGCACGTCGAGATGTTTATGTACTCTTGCAACTGTACGAGTCCGGATGTGGATCTGTCCCATGGTGAAATCAACGCTCTCAAGTGCAGGTGGCGACATATTTGAATCTAGCAGTGTTGACATACGCTGTCGTTCCAATTCTACGGCTGAAGAGCGTGACTGCGGATGCTCAGCTTGATGGTAAACTCCTTTTAAATACTTGGAATGGCCCTGAGCTGTGGTTTGGCCTAAGTGTGACTGTCGCATGTCGGTAGGCCCCCACCTTAACCTGATCACCACTACACTATGAATGGTCCATATGGTCAGCCTAGAGTCACTTCTTTAAGCATATTGGCCGTCATCCTTCTTTTAACTGATGAACGTCTTCCGAGACTGCAGTTGACGCTGTCTCATCGGCATGTTTGCATGAATACCTATTCAAGCAAGAACGAGATTCATCGCGAATCTCTAGCCTTCTTCCTTAAGCCCACTCATCGAAAATGGCAGGGCACTCAGCTTAATTATTACTGACTCTTGTTGCGATGTCTCACTGACTCAGGGATGGATATTTTTCAGGTCATAGCTCTGCTGTAGGCTTATTATGGCGCCGAGGGATATTGCTTGTTGCTGGTCAGCTTATACTTGATGAATCGTCAACTGAAAAAAATGCGAGTGTTTAAGCCCACAATCCGCAAGAAACACGCTATCTACGACTTCCTCAACATTTTATCAAGTTATCACTACAGTCCTCCTTGTCATTTATAGCTTATCTGCCTTAAACCAGTTGCCTTGTCAGAAGCTAGTCTATGTGAAGCTGAGACGAAGCCCCTAGCCTAACCTAACCTACCCATTGACGGAGGACACTTCTTCAATGTTGTCTTCCTATACGTCAATTGAACAAAAAATAGTCTAAAGGCGTTAAATCGCACGATCTATGCGGCCAATTGACCGGTCCCGAAAGTGAAATAAAATGTTCACCGAACTCGCCTCTCAATAAGTTCATTCTTGCGCGTGCTGTGTGGCATGTGGCACCGTCTTGTTGAAACCACATGTCATGCAAGTCAAGCTCTTGCAAAAAGTTGGATATCATTTCACGGTAGCGCTCACCATTCACAGTTACCTTACGATTCGCTTCATCTTTGAAGAAGTACGGTCCAATGATGGCACCAGCCCTTGAGCCAAAAATGAGCTTCGTCGCTGAACACATGTGATGTCGCGATGAGTCTTCTTAACAGAGCACACAGTTTGATACTAAAATTCAATAATTTGCAAGCGTTGTTCGTTTGTAAGACGATTCGTGGTTAAATGATTGACCAAACTGAAGATGTTTGACAGTGAAACAAACCACGAAACTTGCGTCAGCTGTTTAAACCAGGGTTGCCAAAAAGATAATAGCTAAAAAATCACCCTTTATAATAAAGCTTGTGCTTCATTGCTCAGTGGAAGCGAGTCTTTTGTGTTCAGTTCAGGCCTTAAATACGCAACCCAGGGATACACTATTTGATGAATAACAACTTAGTTCATTCGACAATTTCTGTAAGCTTTATTCGCCCGGTATATGCGACCAGACACGAGGCAATCATTTTAAATCAGGATAAAACTCGAAGCTATTCCGGTTAAGAACTATTTAGAAAACAGTGGATGGGAAGTTTAACCCCACCCGCCCTATAGCCCAGACCTTGCCCCTTCTGACTGCCATTTGTTCCGTTCGATGTAGACCGCCCTCACTGAAATACGGTTCACATCTGAGCAGAATATCAAAAATTCTCTTGATTCATTCTTAGCTGCCAAGCCGGCGCAGTTCTTTTGGAATGGGATCCACAAATTTGCAGAAAGATGGGAAGAAGTCATAGCTTCAGATGGGCAATAATTTGAATAATACTAGTGTTCAAGTTTTTCTTAAAAAAACGTTCAAATTTTGGAAAAAAACAAACCCACGAATTTTGTTATAGACGCAATAGCATAAAAATAACAATTTCGGACGAAGTAACGAAAGTAACTAGTAAAAATGTTAAAGTAACGAGTATTCAGGTAAAAAGTAACGAATAGGTATGGGCACTAAATTTGTCGTTACTTTTACAACCCTCGTACCATGGTGTAAGGAAAACAAGCTGTTGGACAGGTTGTCGAAACCGCCATCTATTCATTATGCCTTAGAACCTCAGAACATTGTTTCATCACTACGGAAAGTTGCGTGATTACCTGAGTGCTTACATATTTTGTCTAGATTGTCCTCTCAGCCTTGGTCGGTGAGAATCTTGTAAGAATGGTGTCAAGAATGGGGGCAAGAGAGTTGAGTGTCGGCTTCGTGACTGCGTGTCCACTAACTGCCTCATAAACAGAGATCGAACCATTGACAGCTTCCAAAAGTGCAGCGTTTTTTCTGTTTCAGAGCAGTGTCCGTGAACAAGAACTAGGTCGCACCAAGGCAAGCTCAGGCAGTCATCCTTCTCCGAATGGCGATTGTGATCCCTAGTCCCACTACAATTGGAACAGTCTAAATTTTAATCAATTTTTGAACAGCAATGTGAACAGAAAGTGCCCTCGGGCCCATTTCCAATTAGTTGGATCACCTTGTGGCAACTGTGGCTGCCGTAGCGTCGTGGGTTGGTGCGTCAACCACTACGCACTTGTGCGTACGGAGTTCAGGTACGATTTCCGGTACGAGGAAAATATTTTCACGGCCTATGTACTCGAGCCTACACAGCCCTAGTTCTATTTCCGGTACGGGCAAAATACTTTTCGCAGCCGCACCTCTCTCGAGTCACTGACAATGCTCAAAGAGTATAGTTGTCTAGAAAAAAAGCTTCTTAGAATGGCCGTTTGGAGGCGGCATAAAACTGTGGGCCCCTTTCACACGAATGGTTGCTGAGAAGCTAGGCCCTGAGCCTCTACGGGCTCTATCGCCACCCACACCAGAATCCTTAAACATCAGCCGAACCAGTTCTGTCTCAACGCACCATGGTTGGACATTTTCGTTTTTTGCCCCCACTAGATTTGTTCACTTCATGTTCCTGAACCGAGCACGGTTCATGTCCAGTGGGGACCACGTGTGAAGATCGGACAAGTGACGCTGAGATCCCATCCATCGGGAATACATTCATTCGACTAGGTCTAACAGACGAGTTGGTGTATCCACCTCACCAAAGACTGTGTGGTGCAGCTGGTGAAGTGCCTGTCCTTGGTTAGTGGGGTCCTCGGTTCGAGTTCCCGTAAAAGCAAAATTAATACGTTTTTATGTGTGTTTTCAAATCTGGTCCAGCCAGCTTTTGCCATTGGGATCAATTTAGCGGCACTATCACTGGAGTGGTTAATCACAATGGACCAACATGGTAGCAGTGCGCTGGTGAATTCAATAGCAGCCCACCCTACCTACCTCCACCATACTGAATCATCAATCGCTTGTATTCAAGTTCAATTCGTTGGCAATGGAAGACAGGAGACATTCAAACGTTGTCCCCAGGTTTTGCATCCTATGCATAATCCTGGGCTCTGGTTCATCAGCTCAGACATGAGAGTTCAACTCTACTTTTGTATGGGCTTAGTCTACATAGACGCGTACAAGATCCTCTCTGCCGTCTTGTGTGAACGCCTGAAACCATTCGTCAATAACCTGATAGGTCCTTATCAGTGCGGTTTCAGGCCGGGAAAGTCCACCATCGACCAAGTGTTCACACTGCGGCAGATCCTGGAAAAAACCCACGAGATGCTGATCGACACCCACCACCTATTCGTCGATTTCAAGGCCGCATATGACAGCGTGCAAAGAGACGAGCTATACAATCTAGTTTTGACATTCCAGCCAAACTCGTCAGATTGTGCAGGATGACGATGGAGAACTCTCGCTGCTCCATCAAGGACGGTAACGGACTCACCGAGACCTTCAATGTCAAAAAAGGTTTTAGACAAGCCGACACGCTGTCATGTGATTTCTTCAACATCATACTTGAGAAGATCGTGCGAAACTCAAATGTCAACACCAGAGGCACGATCTTCCAAAAGTCCGTTCAGCTGCTTGCCGACGCGGACGACATTGACGTGATTGGACGAACACAGCGAGCTGTCAATGAGGCTTTTGCTAGCATTGAAGCGGAAGCGGCTAAAATGGGTTTTTTGTCATCACGAAAGGACGCACAACATCGACGCCTCGGACAGAGCGTCATAATGGGCAGCAGAAACTTTGAGGTAGTCAAGGACTTCGTCTACCTTGGCTCTGCAGTAAACAGGGACAATAACACCAGTACCGAGATCAAGCGCAGAATAACTCTTGCCAATCGCTGTTTCTTTGGGCTCAAGAGGCAATTGAGTAACAGAGCCATCTCTCGAAACACCAAGTCGACTTTATATAACACCCTAGTCATCCCCGTCCTGCTCTATGGCGCAGAGACATGGACGCTATTGAAAGCGGATGAAGAGGCTCTTGGTCGTTTTGAGAGAAAAGTTCTGCGTGCGATCTTTGGTCCTGTTCGTATTGATGGCGTCTGGAGAAGGAGATTCAACCACGAACTGTACAGCGGCATGCACCTAGTTAAGCGTCTTCGGATCCAACGCTTAAGATGGCTAGGTCACGTAGAGCGGATTGACACCACAGCTCCGGCCCGAAGAGTCTTCGATTCCGAGCCTTTGGGACAACGCATAAGAGGGCGTCCTAGAGCAAGATGGCGCACACAAGTGGAGAAGGACCTCAACCAACTTGGTGTGCACAACTGGAGGCAGCTGGCGAAAGATCGTGCTGGCTGGAGAGGCTTGTTGGTTGAGGCCCAGGTCATTTTTGTTAACTTGACAAACGCACCCCCTACCATGCCCGTTTAAACATTATGAAAAGAATGGGCACCAGCATGCAACCCTGAGGGACTCAAAAAAAAAAAAATAAAATGCCTTTTTTAACGTGATCAGCAGGTCTCAAAATGCTCTAAAACACCTCGCCCCTTAACACAGGCGTGCATCTGTGACACATAGAAATTGTGTTCAGTTCAGTTTCCCTTTTCATGCGCCAAATACTCTTTTATGACTGCCCTGTAACCAGTGATCCGTAGAAAATTAGTTCCTTGTCCTTGGAATAATCTTCAAATGTTACCTTCAGTATTTCACACTGTTTGAGACACTCTTATGGTGGCCGTCCATTAGAGAAAGAGAGTGCGGAGAAAACGAATGTGCTTACTCATCTAACACCACCATCAACCCCACTCTGAGTCACCCGCATGACCGTGAACACAAGACGCGCCAGCACCGTCAAGCAATCCCCAATTGACACGTATTACGAGAGTCTTGTCACGCATATGTCTCAATGCAGCCGAAACATGCCATTACACCACACTCACGTCCCCCTCCGATGAAACGAAAACATCGCACGGCTCCTGATACTAATTAATACTAATCGCCAACCTACGATAGTTTCATCCCACAAAAGTGCAAAAGACGGTGACAGTCGGTACTCCTCTCTGTCCAGCTGCCGATAGAATGTCATTTAGTTGTCCCCCCGACGACAGGTTATAACCGCTCACACGTCCGCACCTGGGAGTCATTTAAAACTTGATTGCATTGCCAGCATCCAGTGCCGCCAACACCGGCTCCATCACCGCTCTGGGAAGGCCTGTCACTCGATAAATTAATGCCAGTGAGCTCTACCGATTTCCCCTCATTTCCGGATTTTAATGGGCAACCGTGCGGTCCTCATGTGCGTTCAATTAGCGCCCGTGAGAGATGAAACGTTGTGTCTTTTGTGCCAGGTGAAGTGTGACTCCCGATGACGGCGTGTAAACAGTTGAAGGCGGACTGTGGGCTTTGTTGTGAAAGAAATTAACGTACTCGCGCTGGATTGTTCACTGGGGCAACTAAGAGGATTTCTAAGATTGCTTTCAGTGGCAAGTCAACAATTCGCCACAAAGGTGGGTGGGCGCTCTTTCTTGGTCCGACGGCGGAGACGACATCTTCTCATTCCCGCTCCCCGTTGATTTGTGACTTCTGGGAAGAGATTGGAATTCATAAGGAACCAGGGCTACCACAATAGCATGGATGGGGAATGCTATTTTCGAGCCCCCCCCCCCAAAATTCCAATAATGGTCGCAGAAGCCAACATGCCCCAGCACCCAACCGAGGGACACCTCAAAGGAATCTGTGCTGGGGGCTGGCATTCCCTTGCTCACCCACAACGGACCGCGGGAGGACGAATACCCGCGAGGGAATTTGCGCGGTATGATGGCGGTGGCAGTGTCGGTTTTTGCAAATAAGTGAGTCATGGCAAAGCGATGTGAGAGGCAGAGTTCGTTAGACTTTATTTAGTTTGAACGGGTAACCAGTGACAATTTGTTCAAAAATTAACGTCTTCTTTATATCTTCTTCCTGTTTGTTAAAGCCTCCTTCAAACGTAGACGGGCAGACGAGGCGGAACACACGTCTCGCGGACGTGGGTTCTCGTGAACCCTTTGTTATGCTCTAATGGCTGGAAGGGAGCTTTACGAACGCTTTATGTGATTAATTTGAATCTTTCTGTTGAATTTTTGTGTCTGTGGAGGGTCGGAACTTGTTTGAGGCACGTGTGAATGGAACATTGAATTGCGCGTGCAAATTGGACACAGCTTTAGGCCTGGAATCGATACACAGCACGGGCTGAGGGTTAAGATGCAGAAAAGAGAGGCAGTGCATGAGCACTCTGATGTCATACATTTTCGCGTAGTATGGGCTGAGAGCCGAGACTCTGATCTTAACTATGGGTCCTGGAGCATGCTTGGGTGTGAAATGATGAACATTTATAGAGAGACGCGTGTTGCATGTGAATTCATGGAGGGGAGGCTTGCAATTGAGCATCGTTTGTTGAAAGTGTGATCAAACTGAGACAAAGAAGACACGTCGTTCGAACTAGAGCCCTTGATACCCGTACCCCTCCGGGTACACGCGTTCCCGTGTATCCCTCGGGTACCAAAATACCGGGTACACGTAAATCCGACGAAAGAGACGAAGATAATCTGTTATTACAATTAATTCAAATGCGATTCGTACTCGATGCGTGCCAAAAAGACATTATCTCATATTTTTGGTCGGTTATACTCCTGTTACGTCGGTGCTTTCCCGTTCTTCGCTGTGGTATGATGGTCAAAAAATAAAGGTGTACTTTATTAATTTTTGTATTGAATTAGAGTAGCTTACCCGTGATTGTTCGGCCAACGGGTACCCGGCAAATTGGGTATTACCCGCATTTCCGGGGTACCCGGATACTCGGAGTAGTTTTTTTCCGGGTACCCGTTGTCCGAAGAATGCCGGGTAACCGGCAAATTGCGTATTACCCGCATTTCCCGGGTACCCGGATACTCGGAGTAGTTTTTTTCCGGGTTCCAGTTGTCCGAACAATGCCGAGTAACCGGAAAATTGCGTACTGCCCGCATTTCCCTGGTACCCGGGTACTCGGGTAATTGTCGTAACGTATATACGTAATTGCGTACTGCCCGCGTTTCCCGGGTACCCGGATACTAGGAGTAGTTTTTTTCCGGGTTTCCGTTGTCCGAACAATGCCGGGTAACCGGCAAATTGCGTATTACCCGCATTTCCGGGGTACCCGGATACTCGGAGTAGATTTTTTTCGGGTACCCGTTGTCCGAACAATGCCGGGTAACCGGCAAATTGCGTTTTACCCGCATTTCCCGGGTACCCGGATACTCGGAGTAGTTTTTTTCTGGGTTCCAGTTGTCCGAACAATGCCGAGTAACCGGAAAATTGCGTACTGCCCGCATTTCCCTGGTACCCGGGTACTCGGGTAATTGTCGTAACGTATATACGTAATTGCGTATTGCCCGCATTTCCCGGGTACCCGAATACTCGGAGTAGTTTTTTTCCGGGTTTCCGTTGTCCGAACAATGCCGGGTAACCGGCAAATTGCGTATTACCCGCATTTCCCTGGTACCCGGGTACTCGGGTAATTGTCGTAACGTATATACGTAATTGCGTATTGCCCGCATTTCCCGGGTACCCGGATACTCGGAGTAGTTTTTTTCCGGGTTCCCGTTGTCCGAACAATGCCGGGTAACCGGCAAATTGTGTATTACCCGCCTTTCCTGGGTACCCGGGTACTCGGGTAATTGTCGTAACGGGTAATGTCGAAGAGCACAAATTCGAAACTGTTTAATTCGCATGTTCTCAGAGCGGTGAAGCCAACCTTGTGGTATAGAACAGATGAGTTGAAATACCTATTTTTAGACATTTGTAAACCTGGACATTTCTCAGAGGTTTTTTGTGACAAATACATCATCAGACCAACTAAGTGTTGTGCCTGCTACCATGGCTTTCCTTTCTCCTTTCGAGCCTCTTGTTTTTTTTCACGCTCGTTACTATGAGGCAAACCTTCAGCCATTTGGGTTTGCTATCGTGACCATTTCCGGTAACCTCCATGGCCCGACAAAAACTTCCGTGAGATGATAGTTACAGTGCCCGTCAGCTCGCGATGACCAGGCTTCTATAGTGGGGATACGTTTATGGGTCCATCTGCCTGTTGTTGTGGTGTCCCATCTGGCTTACCGCAGTGCCACAGATGTTTCCTTTCTTCTTTCTTCAGACATCTTGTGCTAGTCTCCGCGTGACGACTGGATGGCGCACATGGTTGAGTGCCTGCCCCTGGTAAGTGGAGTCCCCGGTTGGAATCTCAACAAAGTCAAAATGCTTTTGTAGGGTTTTCAAATCTGGTCCAGTCACCATTTGCCGTTGGGATCAAATCAACGCCACTATCACTGGAATGGTCGAACAGTGGTAGCTTGGCAGTACAATGGACACAGTAATTATGTCTGAGTGCTCCAGTAGGGTGTTTAAAAACCTCTGACTTAAAAAAAAGCTTAAGACTCCTCAGTCAACTCACAACACTATTGTCTACGTATGATGCTCACAAAATACCTCCCCTAGCAGTCGCGATATATGACAAAAAACTAGGTTGACAAGCAGAATCGACTCTAGACGTTTGTTTCGGAAGGCACACACATCCTCGCCTGATAATTGTTAAACTATGAGATACAAGCTCAAACTCAAAAAAAGCCAATCAATGCCAAGGCCGCTGTGAGGAAGTTTGGTCCACGTCGAGGCAACCGTCTTGTGCGTCCCACATGCCAAGACAATCCGAAGCAACTGCATTGAACATAAGATTTGTGTGGATGATGGTGAAAGGTGACTTCTACGACCGTCTGTTGTCCGTCTCTACCTCAAGCACGCATAGCTGCTAGTAAAGCTACTCCGAAAACCACCCACAAAACTCCACGAATCTTTGAAAAATGTGGATATGTACATCCAAAGCGTTGTGCAACGAAGGACAAGTGCACATATCGACCGAAAGTGCTTTTCGTCTGAAAATATTACGTATTCGCCTCAGTGTGTCTTGTGCTTTAGACATTTCCCTTGCACCGAGTGTGCACGCACTGCCAGCGACTTATCCTATCTTCAAACCCACAGAATCAAGCACATTTTGAAGCTTTTCAATTCGCCGCAAATGTTTCCAATGAAGCTCCACCAGAGAGACTCCCCGACAAAGTGCAGCTTTTGAAGGGATTCTTGGAGTATTGCCAAGCACGACAGACCGGCGGAATGCCTGCATTAAACCCCTGGAAGGGTGCCATGAAAAAGATGTAAATCACCTTGATTTCGGCAGTTTCGAATCTGTCATGCTGTACCAGTGTGGCTGAAAGTTTGTTTCTTTCCTCGAATCAATATTTAAAGATTAATCAGCAAAAGGTTGGCCAAAACTATGTTCTCTGTTCGCCATAAAATCCACATTTCGTCGTCCTCTTTAAGTTGTTTACCAACAAACAACGACATCCGACACCACCCACATCCTCGTCCAGGACACCACACCACAGCAATGCTCATCGAAACCACTCGTAAACCACAAGCCTGCAAATGACTTCAATTAATTAGAGGACGTATTTTTGCGGCATGGGTTATACACATGAAGTCCTTTATCTCGTTCCCACAGGATGCATCGAACTCGGTACACAAGTGCCATCACGAGCACTGTGGCACATTTAACCCGAAGCTAATGGCACACACAAAGGACGCCGCAAGGATTTCGAAAGCGATTCACAGTTGCCGCTGTTGGTTACTTGAGTGTTCTTCATCGGGACTAATGCTGAGCAGCCTCCTGGAGGGAGAGTGTCCATAAACCGTGAAGATTTGCCCAAAGTGCACGACAGGAATCTGTTCTGTCGATGGTCACATGAATGTGGCGTGAATGTGGGTACGTGAGAAGCTGATACAGGGACCCCATGGAATGGCCTCGAATAAGTCGCAATTGTCCACTCATTCTCTCTCCCCTGATTTTGCCCTCTTTCTGTATCGGAGCTTCTCACTTCATTGAGCGATGACACAATTACAGCCCGCCCGTCCATAGATCCATTATTTGTTTTCAAACTTTAAGTGCAAATAAGTCACGCGAATTTGATTCAAATCGACTTGGGCCTCCTCTTCCACCATCTCAGTCCGCCCAGCATGACAAGCCCACCCGTATGACACAGACGAAATGTTCCCATCTCCTGCCGCCTGGCGTGGAACAGACATTAGCGAAACACTCAACAGTTTCGGCCATCTGCTCAGCCAATTTGTGAGGTCCACACCCACTCGGCGAGTCTGCGACATCCATCACTGTCAAGCTGTCTCAGTCTAGTGACAGTGACGCCTTATTCTCGCCAATCGCTTATCTTGTCAAAGTCAACATCACGCCCCCACCATCGGCAGCCACCGCCCTCGAATTTGAATCGCTAGCATTTTCTGTGATTTTACAGCGCAAAAATACGAATAATTTCTCTAGATAGCGCGCCCATAAAATCAAACGTTTATCGCTGTTTGTGGCGCTTTTCCCTTTTCCATGCCCCCAAAGCAGCCGTCCATCAACCAGGCGTTGAACTTCCCGCACCACTGCCATTCAGAAACTCAGAAGACACGAATTAGGATAGCCAAGCAGGGACTCACCCAACTAGGTCACATTTAAGCCACGGCGTGGAGGACGATTCACCTCGTCACAGACAAAGCGGTGCCAGCTCATAGGTGAGTCCTTTGACCCGAGCGTAGCCCCCCGTAACCTCGCCTCATCCCCATTTTCCCGCGTCCGTCATCAGCGCTGATGGCAAGGCTTGAGTGAATGTCCATGGAACGATGTCATTCTCGCAACACAGAGAGACGATGCAAGCATTGATGTGCAAATGTGCTTTCATTCGAGCGTCCTTACTCGGAGTTCCTTTATGAAGACTGCGTTTCGTGGGGAGAGAGGACGGGGTTGGCAACGCTTGCATCAGATGTCTGTGCAAGCACACTTTATGTCCTTCTCAAGGATTTAGTGCCATCATCCTTGGGAGTGTTGTTCTTTGTTACTCACGAAATGGCTCTGCGAAGACTGTCGCTCTTCTGGGTTTAGTGTGATGTGGTCAGTAAAAGAAATGCGACGTGAATGCGGGTGGAGCTGTGGAAGTGGTGTGTTGCATGTTTAATTACGCGCACTCACCGCGAAATGGTCGTGTTTAATCGCTCTCAACACTTCGGTTGACTTTCCAAACTCGCTTCATGGTCGAATGAGTCATGCAGTGGCACTTTGGATGGGAACTTCTTTGGCGCTCGGCTCTTAGGTCATCGCCCGGGATGTGACTTTAGAATTGAGCAGGACTGCACTGATTCGAGTCCTCTTCTGCGTCTGCATCCCTTTTGTGCAGAATTCAAATGAAAGTTGATACTTTGAAGCGTCATAAGCGAACGCCAACGTCAGTTATTCCTTTAACTCGATTAAATGCAGTCTGCTGTGACTCTTTGTTGTGGGTCTTTGTTAACTCAATTGTCTCAATAATGGTCTGTGAGAGTCTGCAGTTTGCCACAAAAGGACACATTACGTGGTGAATATTGAAGCGGGTGACTGAGGATGGCACAATGGAACCGCGAATCTCTTCCCACTCGCATTGAGAACAAGGGAAAAGAAACAGTTAAACGTTAGCTGTGCAATTTAAGGACAACTTTCGGGTCTGTGATGTGCACAGGACGAAAGTACTTTTGCAGTTTTTGTTTGATGCCATTCAGGATTGGATCAGGATGTGGCCGCTTGGCTAAGACATGTAGATGCGGTGTGAGGACGTTAAACTTGGAAACTTAAGTGCCTTCAGTTGAAGGAATGGCCGCTTTGTAAAACCGAAATAATGTGGGACCAAGGGGACTCACTTGTGGGACTCCGGCGATTAATGGCAAAATGGAAGATCAGAATGAATTATAGGCGGTCCTCAAAGGACGTAGACAACTATACTTCGAGACTGCTAAACATTCCGAACAACATCAGTACCGAGATCCCTACTAAGCCGTGTGTGGAGGATCCTTTGAGATGATTTAACCACGAACGGTACCGCGACATGAGTCTATTTAAGCGTCTACAAAGCCAAGGTGGCTGGGCCACAGCCCGAAAAGGCAATTGAGTACTAGAACCGTCTCTCGAAGGACCAAGCTGACGTCATATAAGACACTAAGCCGTGTGCGGAGGATCCTTTGTGATGATTCAACCACGAACGATACCGCGACATGAGTCTATTCAGGCGTCTACAAAGCCAAGGTGGCTGGGCTATTCGGGCCACAGCCCGAAAAGTCGAGCACGACTCCAAACCTGTGGGACTAGGCATCTGAGGACGACCACGTCCAAGGTGGCGGGCGCACCCAGTTGGAAAAGGACCCCAACTGGAGAGTAGCCCGAGATCGTGCTGGTTTCAGAGCTTATTGGTTGAGACCAAGTCGGTGATACTGGAGTCCATGGCATTTAACACACACTCTTACAAAGTTTGCGGCAAAAAACTTGGAAGAGCGTCTTCAGTTGATTCAACCTTTTTAATTTTTATTTCAATTAAAAACGACATTATTCTGGAAGCGTCTAAAATCACCGGACAACAGAATCAGGGCTCCAACACGGGGATCTTTAAACCATCTGTCCAGCGACATCTTATGGGCCATCGAGCATTCGCCCCAAACGGTCATGTTGCACACCTGTAGAACCTTCTCCATTGCGCTGTTTTTGCAGCCTGGTATTTGTGGCAATTTTAAGGCAACGTGAGCAGTTCATTCACCTCCCAAGTTGCAGCCATTCCTGAGGAAGCCAATTTGATCTGATTCTCGTCTCCAGAAAAACGTCACCCTGCTCCCATGGCACCTCTCAAGTTAGGCGTCCAAAAACCAGAGGAAGCCAATTTGATCTGATTCTCGTCTCTAGAAAAACGTCACCCTGCTCTTACGGCGCCTCTCAAATTAGGCGTCCAAAAACCGCCGTTTGCAGGCTCCTCCTTAATCAAGTCAGTATTGCTTGCCTTCCTTATTCTCAGAACCCTTCCATTAATCATCCAGAAGTAGCCCATAACCGATTTCTGCGTGCCACAAAATTAACAACCCTTGATAAAATTTAATGAATTAAAAGTTGCAAGTACATCTCCATAGCTTTGCCTGGCTGTGTTTTACAATCGAAGCAAGGCGACTCTCGCCCTCAGCCCTTTCTCTCCACCTACCGCCATTCGGGTGATAAATCGCCAGTCTGCCGCAGAGGCAACTTTTAGGCCTGGTCGTTCGTGCCTAAGCACCGACCTGCTCCACGGGCAATTATTCATCACGAACGCCTATATGCAAGAGGATATCTTAATGAACCAATAAACACAAACGAAGCCTCATAAATTTCATAACCAACGCCGACAGAAGCGCCCCGCACCCCTGCCCGCACCACGTGCTGAGAGCCCCTATTGGATATGAACGACATCATTAATTACCGCCGACAGGCGTGTGGTGGAGCCTGCAAACGATGCTGTCGGGTTCGGTGTCAACGAATATTAAGGCCTTCTCGCACTCTGCCAATGGCTTTGTAATTTCATAAGGATACGCTGTCAATTGGGCGTACATTGAACTCGGAAAATTGACCTGCCTAGGTCCTACAATCTCGGTCTCAGTGTGTTGTGCGATGAGATGAGGCGTCGGGGGATAAATGCCTGCCAGGTGAATAAAGTCATCCAATGTCGTGTAAATGGCACCGAATATCCATGCCAGAGACATTAGGGATCCAGGCGATACACACGCTCTGGCATGCGAAGGGTTGGTGTGCAATAAAGTTTGGCGCCTTATCGGGGGATTTCGTTACTTGCCTTCGGTGTGTGTGGTGAGTGGAGGTGTTGGAGGTTCGAAAGGGGATTTATTTGTCTGAATGTCAGAAAGAGGATACACAAGGTATTCAATTTGCGGCACAGCACAGGGTCTTAGTGATAAGGAATGCGGATGGATAGCGGGCGGCGTAAGGGGTGGCTGCTGCTCGATACTGAAATTAGGACGAGATAGGAAGGATTAAATGGACACTAGGGGATTCTGCTTACAGAGAGTCAACTAGATTGCCACTATCAAGATCTCTGGAGTCGGCATAATACCCCCGTAGAGTCAAAATGAAAGCCGCAGTTGGGGACGGTTATGGAGTCCCTGTCCGAGAATCCCTACCCGACCTCGCTCCTAATCAATCTTGAACGCGATTGTTACTGGATAGTGAAAGATGTGAATAAGGATGGTTGAGCAGAGGGATGAGCAAAAACAAGGGATTGAAGCCGGATTCGTTTACATGGAGTGGGCATTCCGAATTGAGTCAACGCGACGTTTAAAAAAAAATGTCATGCATCGGTTCAACACCCGACTCATGGGCTTTTTTGCAAGTTGTGCTCCTTGAAGTCAAATGTATCCTTTCATCCAATCAATCCATGCCCTAAACCACTCCGTGCAACCGTTCAGGGCCGAACCGATGTGAATGAATTCCGAATGATTTTGCCTTGAAATCAACCAAGTAATGTTTTCGTTTGAGCAGCGTCATCCACTCAGCCGAAAGACCAGGACGTCATCGAGTCCTTTCCCCTCCCACAGGTCCCATGCCAGACAAGAGGACCCACAATCGCCTCTGGCCCAAAGCTCGTGTCCGAAAGAGGACAAAGAACACGAACATTTCGAAACTCCGCACAAACTTGCTGAAGAGTGAAATGGAAACTTTTGCGAAGAAATTAAAACCACGTGGGTACTCATTTCATCAGCCACCCTGCGGCTGTTGCTGCCCGCTGTGCCAACATGAATTACACAAAACAGCAAACAGAGGACCAGACAGAAGCCCCAACCGGCAGGATGGACGGTACCACTTCCCCGGGCTGCGGGCGCATTCATTACACTCAGCTAACTCCCAGGATGCCATCATTTCGCGTCGAGGACATGATGAAAACTGTTTACACCCCCATAATGCCGTTTTGAAGTGACGTTCCATCCCAGTTGATCCCCGGGTGACATGGAAATCCTTGCGACCATTTCACATTTCCCACGCGACTTAAAGTCGCAAACAATTTAAAAACGAGCACTGTCCATCGGCGTGGGGGGACCACAAGGAGCACACAAGTTGCCCCATGCTGATTTAGAGAAGGAACAACTTCTGCATTTCATTCAATCGACGAGTCGATGGGTTCGATGGGGAATGGAGTCACCGAATAATTTGATTAGTACCGCCAAAGCAAAGGAGTCCTGCAAGAATGCTATTCTCTCTTGCATCGCCTTGGATTAAATTTATTCTGCTGCGGTGCATGATTGCCGGCCGAGGAAGTTGTGCACGAAGTTATGGAGCGACCTCAGGGAGATCCATTTAATTAGGGGATCCTGTGGCGGGTTGTTGAGTGAGGAAACTTCTTCGGTTTCATTGAAGCGTGCTTTGCGAGGACACTGTGTCTGGGTGCTGTGAAGTACGGAATGAATTTATGGAAACTATGCTGACCTCAATTGGGAGTGGAATGCCATGGGATGATGGAAAGACTTTCACATTGCGTGCAAATAGTTGATTTCTTTGTTTTGAGTGAGTTCTTGTTGAACTACCGACAGCGCTTTGGAGGGGTTTAGTTGGAGAAGTGGTGTATGAGAGCAAGGTGAGTGTGGGCTTGGGCGGGAAGACCCATCTAAGATGTTACAAAAGTCTAGCTCACAAAAGGCTTGTGCAGTTCACGAACGAGCTACGAGCTCTAACAAGTGAGCTAAGGTGGTTATAACTCCATGTCCGTAAGCATTTAATCCACAACTGCTTTGTTTATAGAAGTCCAAGCCTGGATAGCAATTCAACTTTTAGCAAATTTGAAGCGCTATTCGACTCCATCTCAAAAATTGCATCCCTGTATCCTCGCACTGGAATTGCCATTGCGGGCGATTTCAATGTTCACGAACCGGGTGACATGGACATTGGCTTCTACGTTCGGGCCGGACAACATCCAAGGGAAGGTGTGTAGAAATATTTGCTGAGGTACATAATCTGACACAGCTAGTAAATGAGCCCACGCGAATACCTGATGTTGCAGATCATTCCGCCAACACCCGGGACCTGCTTCTCACCTCTCATTCTGACAAATGTTCTATTGACATTCAGTCACCTCTAGGCTCGTCTGACCATTGTGTCGTATCAGCTAATTTCTCGTTATTGCCACAAACACATGAGAAAGCCGATTGGAACGGTCTAAACAACCTCTTTAGGAATTTTAACTGGTCACTATGCTTCCGCGATAGTGACGTGGATGCCGCTGCTGATGTGATCATAAACACTCTCCTGCTGGGCATGAGATCCTTCATTCCTCATAGACTGAAGTGTAGCAAGCCCAAAGCAAACGCATGTTTTGACCCGAGCTGTAAAGAGGCTATCAGGTTGGGGGAGTTGAATTTCCGGATATTGTATATCCGGCCAACCCTACTGAGGAAAACCGGAATAAGGTTAAACGGGACAGAAATGACTGTAATGCAATTATAAGACGTATGAAATTCTCGAATGAGCAAAAGTTGACGCCTCGTCTTCAATTCCCACGCTCATTTACAATGACATCCCAGCTGCCAGCTCTTTAGACAAAGCGAATCTGCTTGCGGCGCATTTTGCTGCCAGCTCAACACTGCCAGATTCCAATATGTCGCCACCTGTACTTGAGAGCGTTGATTTCACCATGGGACTGATCCACTTCCGCACTCGTACAGTTGCAGGAGTACTTGAATAACTCGACGTGCGCAAATCCGCTGGCCCGGATGGTATTCCCCCTACACTTCTGACGAGGTGTTCCTCTGCGCTGGCAAAACCACTGCGGAAGCTTTTTCATCTTTCCTACTCTCTAGGTCTCTGTCCGAGCAGATGGAAAACAGCGTTTCGTCTTCATCACCCACCTCATACCGACCCATAGCACTTACGTCCCTTCTTTCTAAGATCATGAAAACGCTGATAAGTCGTCAGCTGAGGAAATATCTTGAATCGTAGGAGCTACTTAATGACCGGCAGTACGGTTTCCGCAACAACAGGTCCACTGGTGACCTGAAAGCTTATCTCAACGAAAACTGAAACCAATCTTTGCACAATGCAGGCGAAAGCAAGATCGTCGCGCTTGATATTTCTAAGGTATTTGACGGAGTTTGGCATCAAGCACTCTTGTCGAAAATGCGTGCCTATGATGTCGATGGTACCGTTAAATCCAAGTTGTTTTGGATGGGTTCACGTCTGATGTCCACCAAATAAATGCTGGTGTTCCCCAAGGCTCTGTTCTGTCTCCGACACTCATTCTCATTTTTATAAATGAGCTTCTTCTAATCCAATCCAATCCTTCGTTGATGACACCAACCTCAGCACTTCATAGTCGTTCCAAGACTCACGACCCCGTCCTTCGGCCGTAGAATTGGAACGGCAGCTTATGCTAAGCACATTGAATTCCGATCGTGACAGCATAATTAATTGGGGAAAGAACAACCGAGAAGAACAACCAATGCTGTCTGCTGTCATTTAAGCGAACCCTTGCTAGTCAGCCATTATCGATGAATGGCGCTTGTGTCGATGAAACCGGAAAACATTCCATCCTTGATATGTGTACCAACGCAGCACTTAGTTGGAACGATCACATATTTTGTTTTAGGCTTCCTTAATCGATGCAACAAGTACCTCTGATTTGGCTTTAATTTATAAGGGGTATATCCGCCCCAAACTTGAGTACAACGCTCATATCCGGTCTGGTGTCCCCAGGTCCACCCTGCACCTACTAGACAGAATCCAAAGCGAGCGATAAAACTCATCGGAGACAACAATATTGCAGAGTCATTAGACTCGCTCGAACATCAACTTAACGTCTTGTCTTAGTCCGCATTTTATCGCTATTTTAAGAAACGATGCTCAAGTGAGCTTTCCAACTGCATTCCTCCTCTCCATAGATTCACCCGCAATACCCGTCTCGCCAGGAATGCTTATCAGTTTAACCTTAAGCCTACTTTCGGAAGCACAGTTAAATTTAGAGACTCGTTCATCAGCCGCACCACACGAATTGGAATGCTCTTCCTAGCCTAAAATTTCCCACAGAACAAAGTGCACAGGTACCTCCTCGCCCTTTCTCCCTCTATACCTTCGGCACGTGCTGTATTTTGAACCCGGACACTTAAGGATATTAACAATCCTTTGTGCGCGCAAATTATAAAAAAAAAGTGAACTAAATGAACTAGTTCCCAATGTCACATTATTTTACCTCGTCTAGTTCAGTTTCAGTTTCAGGATCGAACTTGGCAGGACAAAGCGAACTGCTTTGTGTGTGTATGGGCTTTGTGCACGTCAGGATTGTTTTTGTTTGAACATCGTTGCGTGGCTGGCGGTGTATGTGAAGGAAATTTTGAAAATGTCGTGCACGAATGTAGGTACATATGAGTTGTATGGTTTTTTTAATGGTTTTTAAGAAGATTTCTTTCTGGTTAAGTTTGGCTTATTATACTTTCCTGAGCACAGACCTACATTGAACTAAATGAACTAGAAGAGCGAACTAGTTCATCAACTAGTTCAACAGATTGAAACCAAGCCGAGCGCTCTCCGGACTGAACTAAAAAGCACAAGCCAAGCTCAGAATGAATTCGAGGAGATTCTGAAAAATCGATTAACGATCAAGATGAGAATACACTCGTATGAGCTGAGATTAAAGAAAACCTATTATTGGCATACATAGAGTTGCTGTCCGAAATCTGTATGAAGTCGATGCTGCTCTCGACAGGGACACAGATGGATTCCTATGTCGTGATGGGTGATCTCAATGCTCACGTGGGTGTGGCTGTATGTCATTGGACGAAACGGTGAGGGAGGGTTTGAACTGTCACCCGGAACTGTGTACCTTGCTGATAAAGTACCTCTTCTTCCAAGGCGACTGGTTTCACGCATGCGGTGGAAGAAACTACAGAACAGTGAGATGCAACAACATTGTTGCACGGCACATATCTGAATTGTCATTGGACAGCAGCTTTTTGGAACGGAAAGGGCTGTGCTTCGGTGGATTGGGCACGTGGCACGAATGTCCCCATTATCACGACTTCCAAGGCGGGCGTTGAATGGGGTTCCATCAGGTAGGCGTCCGCTTGCCAGATCCAGGACGAGATGGTTGGACCAAGTCCAAAAACTCGCCTGGTTACGCTGGTTACTCTAACCTACCGATGAGTTAGACTGGATGGCTGAGGATCCAGTTGCCCGGAGATCTCTCCTGTCGCTATTGTCACGACTTCCAAGGCGGGCGTTGAATGGGATTCCATCAGGTAGGCGTCCACTTGCTTGAAGAGGTGGTTGGACTAAGTCCAAAAACTCGCCTGGTTACGCTTGAGCATACCTACCGATGAGTTAGAGTTGATGGCGGAGGATCCAGCTGCCCGGAGATCTCTCCTGTCGCCATTGTCACGACTTTCCAGGCGGGAATTGAATGCGATTCTATCAAGTGGGCGAATGCTTGGCAGGACGTGGTGGTCGGGTGGAAGTCCAGCTGTGGATCAAGTGGTCTGGAGATCTCTCGTGCACGCTTTGCTTCCACGAAACCTTAAGTGGAGCAGAACATGATGATGGTGATCTCGCGTTATCACGAAACCTCGCTTGTGCGAGCCGGTGATCGACCGCTGACCACTTGACAGCAGATGTTGATCCCTGCATCAATGTCACGCCAAGTGTGGCGGGTCGTTATAATCTGCACATCAAGTGCAGACTTACCCAATCCTGAGCATCGCGGCCACTTGTGGCCAAGGAATAATTGAGTTGCTGAGTCCACTCTTGCCGAACTTTGTTTTCGCTTTATTCCTTAAAAACTGCAAGCTATTGCATGTGAATCCATGCATTCCTTGGCAGGCCAGGGGACTTGTCCCTCAATGGTGTTGTGAAACCCATCGTCAATGCTTCTGCTCAATCGACAAATATTTTTGAACGCCATTGTAATCATCAACACGTGCGATTGAGGAAATCATTGAGGTCACCATAGTCCCCAGCATTCAGATCGACGCTGTCGAACGCAGCCTTGATGCAGAGGCGTTCGACTTGAAGTTCAAATCTCAAGACTTTTTGCCAATGTCTCCGTATGTCCTCGTTTTTTCCAGCCCATTCCACCGCACTTCCTGGTTTCTCTGCATTCGACCCATCTACGGAGATCCGATCACTTAAGGTTATCGTAGCAGATGGCGGACGTGGTGTAGTTTGACAAGTTCGCTGTTATGGCGGCGAGAAGGCCAGAAGTGCCAGTGAACGCCTCCATGCATCGTGAGTCGTAGAGGTGAGCAAGAGAGAACCGAGAGATACGAGAAAAAATACACACGATTTCGATTACGACGTCTCGCCCCTTCTTGAAGTGCTCTGGGATAATGGGGGTGCAAATTAGTTCATCGTTGCTGTGACAAAGTTAAACGATCTTAATGTGACCACACCACAACCACCGTCGCGCCACGCCGTCGTCATCGCTATTCCACATCACTTTGCGTCACAATCGATTGTGCTCTTGTGTGAGGTTATGTTTACAAAAACGCCACCATAGTGGCTGTGTGGTAAACGGCAATTGACACGTTATAACGACAATGTCGGAGGGAACAAATTGACCCAATTAACAGTTCCCCATTCGAGCGTCGCTAACGGTGCGGTGTCCGTCTCGTGTCGCGAACCTAATCAACTTCACAACGACACTGCTCCCGCTGATTGGACCGCCATTCAGTCGGGCGATTTCTCGCCTTTATTGCCACATTCTCCGGCGATGTTTAATTACTTTTAACTGCTAATAGGCGAATGTTTTGCATTTCAAGTTAATTGTTTGCGAAGTGACTTGCCGCTGCGTCGTCGATGCTCGGAAGGTGCGATCGAAACTTCCCATCAGTTTCGAATGGCGTTTTTGGCTGTTTTATGTTTGTGCTCTCCTTTTTCGAGCATTAAATCGCCAGCTAATGTCAAACGGTATGACGTCGATGGCGACAATGTCGGTGAGAGCGGTGTCGGCGGCAGCGCCGAAGAGTCAATAAAACATGCAATTAAAAACCTTTTGATGGGATCGCCGTAAAAGGCGGTATCTAATGGTCGGCGCCAATTATTTGCATTTTAGGAGCAGTCATTAAGTTTCTGGGCGCGGGCTTGTGTCTTGTGAAATGTTTGATGAGGTACTTGCAGGCGTTCGGGGTTTCCTCTTTTGTGGCCATCGATGAGATAATAGTGTGGACTCTGTCGTGAGCCTGTTTCCCCCGGCCATGCTGATTGGGGCACTTTCGATTTTATCGCCGCGATGAGGCTTTGTTTGGCTGATGTTTTCCCATGATTTATGCGCCATTAGCCCATGCTGGAGGCGGAAGTTGTCGCATGTGCCGCTTTGTGGATTGTGTGAATGCAGACGAAAATCTAAATAAATTACCGATGGCGACAGGCAGGCCGTGGAATTTCGACCGCGGCTGCGCCTGTGATCCGATTTGCCAGAGAATGCTTGTTGAATGTGACTGTGTCCCGAATGTGATTACAGTGAGATCCAGACGAAGTGGAAGAGATGCAGTCGTTGTGCTCTCTGGAATTCAGTGGTTCTCAGCAAGGTGGATACAATGCTGATCTCTTGAAAGCCGATGCTAGATCTCAACAACTTCTAGACTGTATTGCAGCAAAGGGCTTGGTTGCGGTTAACTCTTTTGCTACTCGCTTTGCCCCCAACTGCACCCCAAGCCTACTAGACGTGATTATCGTGTCTGGCCGTTGAGAGTGTCCGATCACGACCTGGCTTCAAGGATTACCCGCTGTGCAATGAAAGGCACTTTTTCTCCAAACTAGATCCCATCCAAGCCTGGCTTCAACGATTACCCGCTGTGCAATGAAAGGCACTTTTTCTCCAAACTAGATCGTAACCAAGCAGTTAAGAGGCTGTGGAGCAATCTGCGCACCATTGGTGTTGGAAAAAAGGAATACTGCTTGTAGCATATCCGAATTAAATGTGTTAAACCACGCATTTCTACCTTCTGGGGTAGAAAGTCGTGAATTCGTTCCAAATACTCAGCCTTCAGATGAATTTAACTTTCAGACTGTTACTGAGACTGATGTTGTTGAGATCATTCGGTCGCTGCAGTCGGATGCTGTTGGTTTGGATGGTATTCCCCTGCGCTTCATTAAACTGATACTTCTTCATATTTTAACTCCCCCTCACGCACGTCGTTAATTTCTGTTTCCATTCTTGTACTTTTCCGATTTGCTGGAAGAGAGCATTCGTAACACCCCATCCAAAGAAACCTAACGCATCATCTTCAGCAGATTTTCGACCAATTAAAAAAAATCGAACGTTTATTTAAGAGAAACTTGAACAATAGTATTATTCAAAGTATTGCCCATCTGAAGCGATGACTTTTTCCCATCTTTCTGCCCAACATTCCAAGAACAATCTGAACAGGACCGCGATATTTTCTGTCGTGGCTAAGGTATGCCATGTCGCTTCACGTCACCGTTGGCTGCGAGAGCGTCAACATCAAGAAGCGACCAACCAACTACCATTCGACGAAGTAGATCTCACTAGAAATAATGCCAATAAATGATATTCTCTAACACGTGTACCTTCACTCTCAAGATTTACCACTCCAGTCAAACAAAATGGAGCACATATAGGAAAATGTCAAATCTGATGTCCAACTTTTGAACAGAGCACATCCCATGTCATAAACTCATGTATGCTTGGACCAGGGCTGCCGGAATTACTTCTAAGGGAGTAATTGTACTACTCTCGTGTTCAGGGTACTCTCGTACTCCCCTCGAAAATATTTCAAATTAAACAATGTAAAAGGCTCTGAATTGAAGATGATTATGTTTCTCTTGAAACTCCTCTTAACACTTAACCAATTAACCAAATGCGCTATTCAGTCGCTAGTTTTAAAAATGTAAGGCTTCTTTGTGCGGAACTACAGTCCGTGGTTTTCTCCAATTGTGCTCATCAAGTTGAGGTGCAAAACACCTTAGACGCCGCACAGTGGCTTGCTTGAGAGGCGAAACATTGTGTGATGCACTGTGGGCTACATTGGGTGGATAGCACATTTCGATGACATGGAGAAATATGTAGACAGCTTAAAATAATTCCATTGTGCTACCATACAGCGAAGGGCCTTGTATTCTAGTCAATATCTGTGCCCCCAATTTTTGATATTCTCCTCTGATGTGAACCGTATAGCAGAGAGGACGTTCTGCATCGACCGGAACAAATGGTAGTCAGAAGGGGCAAGGTCTGGGCTATAGGGCGAGTGGGGTTAAACTTCCCATCCACTGTTTTCCAAATAGTTCTTGACCGGAATGTGTTGTTAGGATGGAAAATTATTACCTCATGTCTGGTCGCATATTCCGGGTGTTTTCGACTACTGCTCTCTTCAAACGGATTAATTGTGTTCGGTAGCGTTGTCCATTAATGGTTTCACCCGGTTTTAGCAGCTCAAAATACAGCACACCCTTCTGGCCCCACCAAATACAGAGCATTACCTTCGCGCCATGTATATTCGGCTTTGCCGTTGATTTGACTGGTTGGCCGGGTTTCGAAACCACTTTTGGCACGTTCGCCCAGCTAGCGCATGTTCACCATAAACCTCCACCAAAATACGATGACTTTCGGCAGCAGTTTTCTTCATGTTAAAGTAATGAAGAAAAACTCCCCGCAAAAATACTTTTTCAGGCACAAAGTCCGATATAATTGAGTGGAAAAAAATCATTCTTGTTTACGCTTCAAATGAATGACATGTACTAAAATGACGCACGATGACAGTAGCTTTCCAACGCATGTTCCAATGGAATAATACAAGTTACGCCATCTCTTGTCATTATTGCTAATTTTCTATGTGAATGTCCTCCCTTTCCTCTTCCTCTAGATTTAAGTCTAGGCTGTGCAATTATTCCATAATTGTATATCACAATTTTAACTTTGCACTGCAGAAGATTTAAATCATACTTGTACACCGAATAAACTGAATTGAATTGACTTGATTTTGAAGCAATGCCCCTTGAAAGGAGTTTAACAGCATTTTCGAATTTTTGAATTCGCGCGGCTACGTTTGGCGGGTGTTTAACGAGGCTCGTCTGTCCTCGTCTTTTGATCCTTGATCCATGGCTTCGGAGTTAACAAGTGAACGACTTCACTGCAGTTGTAAAAAGTGAACGAGTTTGAGTTGAATTTGATGGGATTTTTGAAATGTCCGTGTTTTATTAAATACGACGGTGAAATGTCTTGTGTTCTGTTGAACTGAAGCTATTATTTAAATCGGATTTGTTGTAACAGTCACTCACTGAGGCAATGAGCTATTTCTCTGATCTCAAATGCTTAAGAGAAAAATCTGTAAATGACCGCGTCATGCAACCACAGACAAGACAAGGCAACGCACTGCGTGCGTCTTTTTCAATATTCTCCTTCAGAAGATCGTTCAGAACTCACCCACCAACGCAAGAGGCACGATGGTCCAATAGTCCCTTCAACTGCTGGCATACTCGCACTACACTGACGTAGTTGGGCGAACACAATGAGCAGTCAACGTTCGTCGGAACAGGCCAAAATGGGCATGATGGCAAAACGAAGTTAATGCTGTCTTCAAGTAAGGACCCACACCATCGACGACTAGGCCGCAACGTCTCCATTTGCTGATCGAACTCGGTCCCCCCGTCTCCCAAGTACAAAGTGCGAATACCCTCTGTACCGAGATTAAACGCAGAATAACTCCCGCCAATCCTTTGCTGTTCCTTTGGACACCGCCCCGAACAATCGCTGACTTTGTCATTTGCGCTTTGGAGCGGTGACGTGGAAAATCTGAAGAGCAGATGAAGATGTCCTTGGTCTTCGCGAGAACAGTTACCGCGTTCAACCGCGGACTATATGGGCTGCCCACGGTAAAGCGAGATGTGTCTATCCAGTGGTCTATGGATTGGCTTTGGTGTGTGAATGAACAACTTAGCTCCGAGCACACATAAGGAGGAGACTCGCCGTTGCACACAAATGGAGAAGGACCGCAAGCTACTTGATTTGCACAGCAGGAGGAAGCTGGAGAGGGTTGGTCTTTTTGGACTGTGTCGTCGCATGGATATCCGCCGCAATTAAGTCCTTGGACAAAGCCTTCTGCGAGTCAAAAGCATTCCTAAGTTGATGGAATAAGAGCATTTGAATATACACCGCATATGGGTGCCGGGATACTGCGAGCCATTTCAACGCCGACGGACTCGCTACGTGCGCTGCAACTTCTTGTCGCACTTAAGTGTGTTTTTGTGTTTTTTTTGTGTCACTCGCCCCATCTTCTTATGATTCACATAATCTAAGCAACAAACCACAAGAGGACACCACCAACAATGTGGCCAACACTTAGTCTCGAACGATTACTCTGTCTAAACAAACCTGCTCACAGGACCCTCCTCGGTGTCACAACGCAATTTGCCACAAGCCCTCAGGCTGGGTGCCTTGCATAATGAATTTTTCAGAAGCTGCATGGATGACGTGGAGGTGGAAAGTACACACCACCTCCTCTACCACCTCGTGTAGTTTTCTGGCTAGTCGCAGGTACTCTCAGCTAGCGGGATAATTTTAGTGCAACCACAGTCAACTGAGGTTGTGAGGCTACACCACTTTGTTACCATCATCAACTCGTTACAATTTTAAGAGTAAGTTGATTCGGGTGGTATGTGTTACAATGGGCCTTGGCCTAGGTGTGACTGCTGTCAGCTGAAGACTTCCCCAAATAACTCCTCTCCTTTAGATGCACGAATAGAAATGATAACTGATGGACAACGGGGCCTCATCATCATCTTCTGACCCGCATGCTCGACTAAAGGGGTCGCGGCGGGAAACGAGAGATCTCCAGGCAACTAGATCCTCCGCCATCGACTCTAACTCATCAGCAGTTATGCCCAAGCGTAACCAGGCGAGTTCTTGGACTTGGTCCAACCATCTCGTCCTGGGTCTGCCAAGCGGTCGCCTACCTGATGGAATTGCATTCAACGCCCGCCTCGGAAGTCGTGATGAAGGGAACCAAACCACCGAATCATAGCCCTTTCCGTTCGAAGAAGCAGCTGCTCAATGTTAAGTCACTCGCGCACTGCCGTGTTTCTCACCCTATCCGGGCTAGTAATTCCCACGAAGAAATCTCACGAAGAATTCGGGGCCTACACTATCTAATTCCAGATTTTAAAATCGATCGCTTGCTGAAAATGAGTGACAGACAGACTGGAGGACAGACACACTGAAACTCCGACTTTGCAGCATTTTCCTCATGTCTTAAGTGCCACCCCTTGCCACCGCAGCTATTTTCTAAACTGAAGTCAAATAATGCGCTTCACTCCCAGTCCCTACTCCAATCCTTCTAATTCGATGCAAATGACTTCCTTATGTCATTTACTCTGCTAGTCAAAATCCCTTTAAGTTAAGCCCTCCACCTCATTCGCGTCGTGGGATTGTTTATGCTCGTTCCGAAAATGGACCATTATTTCAAAAACAATTATCTGATGAATCTCAGCGGTGTGTCTGTGCAAGGCGAAACGACTTTCGTAGTCGTAAACAAAACCGAAAAGATAAACCTCGCCAGCAAGGTGGCAACGAATGCGAGGATGGTTCTCGAGCATCTGAGAGCGCTAGCTGGGGTGTCGTAACAAAGCAATTTTCTCTAAAATGTCAGCCATTAAGATTTTTCAATGTGTTTTTGATTTATTTACTTTTTTTATCTTCTAGGTGGTTCGTGCGGGGAGAGGGGAGAACATGAAACGAATCTTTTTTTATGGTTCTCCTGAATTTACATCTTCCCCGTAATGTCTATGCAGAGCGCAGCATCTCCCAGGGGAGTTGGAGCTGAGCCCAAAGTGTGGTTGACTCCGAGTCGTTTTTCGAGCGATAATGTGGTGAAATAAAATTAATGTTGGCTGCCAGTTGATGGGGCGGGGTGTGCTGCGATCATTAACTATCGACGATTTCTTCAAAATGGGGGAACTAAACCTAAGTGGGACAGTCGGGAAGTATCACTAGTATTTATTTATTTTATTTATATTTTTTTTAAGTATTTTAGCAATACATTACTAAAGGGTGATTTTTTAGCTATTATCTTTTTGGCAACACTGGTTTAAAGAGCTGACGCACGTTTCGTGTTTTGTTTCACTGCCAAACATCTTCAGTTTGGTCTATAATTTAACCACGAATCGTCTTACAATCGAACAACGCTTGCAAATTATTGAATTTTAGTATCAAACTGCGTGCTCTGTTAAGAAGACTCATCGCGACATCACATGTGTTCAGCGACGAAGCTCATTTTTGGCTCAATGGGTACGTAAATAAGCAGAATTGTCGATTTTGGAGTGAATATCAGCCAGAAGCATTGCAAGAGCTACCAATGTTCACAGTTTGGTGCGGTTTATGTGCTGGTGGCATCTTCAAATATGATGCGAATCTTAACGTAACTGTGAATGGTGAGCGCTACCGTGAGATGGTATCCAACTTTTTTTTGCCCAAAATGCAAGAGCCTGACTTGCATGACATGTGGTTTCAACAAGACGGTGCCACATGCCACACAGCACGCGCAACAATGGACTCATTGAGAGGCGAGTTCGGTGAACATTTTATTTCACGTTCGGGACCGGTCAATTGGCCGCCTAGATTGTGCGATTTAACCCTTTTTTTTTGTGGGGCTATGTTAAAGATCATGTCTATACAGACAAGCCCGCTTCAATTGACGCATTGGAAGACAGCATTGAAGCATTTATTCGTGAGATACCGGCCGAAATGTTGGAAAGAGTATGCCAAAATTGGACTAAGCGGATGGACCATTTGAGGCGCACTCAAGGTCAACATTTGCATGAAATAATCTTCAAGCATTAAATTATATGGACCGTACTATCGATTTAAATAAAGATTTCATGCATTTTTCTTTTTTTGAAAAACTTTCCTATAGCTTTTAAAAATCACCCTTTACAAGACAATTCGTCTTTTTTTTTTAATTTTAATTTTTACAGCTTTCTAATTTTTTTACAGTTTAAAAGTGAAATCGTAATAATTTAAATTCAGTTTATGATGTGGCTATCGTTTAAGAATATGAATTGTTTTTTCTGAAAGGCGGTATAAGAATTGATTACCCGCAATTCATGCGGGAGATAGTTCCAGACACGAATTGCAGACACGAGAAAGGATCGTTCACCATTATTTAAGATAAATTAAAGAGTTTTAAAATATTCCGAAAGTTAAAATATAGATCTAGCCTCATACCTTATTTATTTGTTTATTAATTATTATTTCTTTATTGACTTATTTATTATTTATTTATCTAGTTTTTCTGCGTTACTTAATTTGTTAACTTAACTATTTATTTATTTATAGTTTTGTCCGGATATATGTTTTGTTATTATAATTTGAATTTTTTGTTTGTTTTGTGTTTTACTTAAGTGAGGTTTTTTGTTTTTTTTTTTTCTTTCCTCAAATTGTAATTATAAATATATCTCATTTGTTTTTCATAATCACCAATATTTAACTATTTCAGTAGAAAGATGCGACTAGGTATCAAATCTCTGCATAAGACCGTGTGCGGTAACTCAGACCATGTAAGCTTAAAAAAGAATCTGAATAAAATAAATACAATCAGCCTCATACCAAAAATAGACGATGACAAGTGGGACACACTGCTCGACCGGGGAATAGCATAAATAAAACGAACACTGTCATTAAATGCAACATTTAACCTTTGTTTACAAACAGAATCTAAGTACGAATACACAGAACAATTAATCAAAAGATGAGGCATTGCAAGTGTTTTGATCAATTTTGTTTTGACAATGGGACTCAAATAGTACGCAAACTGCATAGTCCGCAATAAACGTTCCGTAAAGAATCCTCAACTCCATCAAAGCATGTAAGGGAGAAGAACTGATGGCATTGATGGGATTGCCATCAAGAATTATAGGTGACAAGTCATTAAGACAAAGTTCATGGAGTGAAAAAACAATAGATACAGTCTTAACGGGATTCAGCTTGAATTTATTGCCTTTAGACCAATTTGAAATGCTAACAAGATCTTCATTCAAACTGGCACCTTCCATTAAGCCAATGGGACGGGAAAGGTATACAATGACATCATCGGCATACATGTGTAATTTGCAGTTTTGAACAATCCCTGGAATATCATTGATAAAGAGGCAGAATAAAGGAGGTCCTAGCACAGAGCCTTGGGGAACCCCCGACCAAGTTCAGTGACAACCGTCTGCACCCTATTTCGCAGAAATTTCCCAAACAAATGAAGGGAAAAATTGAACTTATTTTTCAATTTCGAAAGAAGAAGAAAATGGTCAATGCAGTCAAAAGCCTTGGAGGAATCTAGTTGGACTGTGGCGAATATATTAGAATTCCTTAAAATTTTACTAATATTTCCAATTCCCATAGAGTCGTCTACTTTCACACACTCAAGAAAAGTGAGGCAATCACACACACTCACACACATTGAAAAAAATCCTGCGTGAAAACCAGAAATAAAGTATGATAGAGAAGACAACTTCTACCTCTCTTGCCCTATAATATTTTTGACAACCATTTTGTATATCGTTTTCCAAAGACAAGTTGACCAATCAGAGAAAGGCATTTACGTCGTACCATAATTGAATTAAGTAAACTTAAATTCATCCCAATCTGTAAGTGCTGCTCGTTAGTTACGCAATCCTAATAGTAGGCAACCATAAAATTGAACGAAACTTAACGAAACTGAGCGAAGTGGTTGTTATCACAGTACATCATTTCTGTGTATTCTCTCGATTGATCAAGCTGTCTTAAATCTCCTTAACGTTTGTAGAATCCGGTCCCTAGACGGCTTTTCCGGAAATGTCAACCGGAGGATCATCGGTAATTCTCTTATTATGCAAAAGCGAAGATGCGCCTACACAGTGCAGCGTGCCTGCTATTTTGAAGTGTTTTGTTGTTCTCAACAAGGCGCATGTCGTGAATCACCGATTGAGTGTTCAGTTTCATTGCGTTTGTTCAAAATAGAGCCTGTCGGTTCGCTAATCGAAAAGAGCTCTTCGGTCAACTGTAAGTGCTGCCTCAGAGGTAGTTTCAGAAAAGGCGATGGTGATGTCCCAAGAGGACACGCAGGTTGAATTTGAACCAACAGAAGGCTAACAGAAGATCCATTGTCCTCTGACTCACCAGTTGCCACTCTGTCTCTCTCGATTGAGAAGAAGGATAATTTCTATTGTTCGTGAAAATATCGCTCAACACGAAATAACACACTTTTGAGGTCGTCAAAACACTTCAGATCATGTTTGCTTTGACGACTGGATGGTGCAGTAGGCTTAGTGCCTGCCTTTGGTTAGTGGGGTCCCCGGTTGAAATCCCAGTTAAAGCAAAGTTAATACGCTTTTATCTGGTTTTCAAATCGGGTCCCGTCACCATTTGCCGTAGGGATCGAATTATCCAGTCACTTGAGTGGTCGATCAGCGGTAGTAGTCAGACCGGGGGTTGCTGCCTGTCAGTACAATAGATACAGACGTTAATGTCTGAGTGCTGAAGTAGGGATTTTAACAACCTCTGACAAAGAAAGCTTCCGGCACAGTATGAAATCCGACCGGAGTCTTCTGTGCCCAGCTGTTGCGGGGTGAAAATTGCAATCTTTGGGCTTCGGGCTGATTTCTTAAGGGCGAAGTTTTTGATTTTCCAAAATAACCGAAGGCATATTACAAAATTGTACACAATGTTGTCATTTACAAATGCTGACATCGCCTTTATGTGTTTCGTGTGTATTGGGCAGTCGCACGACGACTGGTCCAAAATGAGAGATAAATTGCTCACCGATCTCATGTATCAATCAGTCTATAGCCTATCGCGAGCTGTCTGGCGTTTAGCGCCGTCTTTCTGGAACCACATGTCGATCTGGTTCAGCTTAGTACGCTCTTAGGCCACTACTCTTGTGTAAAATCTACCCCGTAGCCGAGTTACACAGTCCAATTGATGCGAACGACGACGAACTCACGGTCTTCATTAGTAGGACTTGCAGATGCGGCAGCAGCATTATCATCCATACGCACTCTACGCATGCGAGTAGGGAGCCTGACATTAGGTCACTTTCTCTTAAATCACTTGTTCAGCAAGTCGACTATAACTGGAGTAGTCGATTGGTGGTAGTAGTCTGAACGTGGGTATCACAATGGACAGACATGGCCTAAGTGTGCTACTTTTCGCTAGCAGCCTCCTTCCATAACCCTAGCCTATCTTGGCTCTGCATCGGGCGCCACGACAACGGCATTTTCATTTTTGAAAAAGAACACACGAAATAAGTTCGTTTTCAATATCGCTCCTTGCCAAGCTGGACTTAAATGCGGCCGAGCTGCTCCTGTGGACTATATTGACACTTAAATCGGAGCAAATCCCCGTTGAGCATTGATAAACTCCGCAAATTGTAAATGATGCCAGACTGCATAAAATAAATATAAATTGCCCGCACTCAGACGGACTACATTAAGTGCCTGAGAGGGAGTCCTTTCAAAGCAACCCCCTAAGACTTCTTTCGAAAAATATGCCAATTGTCCAGACTTCTGAAAAGTTCAGAAACATCTTATGATTCAATAAAAATGTGATTCTTTGCCTTGAACTTTAAGACTTCTCCACCGCAGTCTCTCCCACTCGCCAGCCCTCCCCTCAGTCGACATGATTTATTTCCTCGAATTGACAGTCCAACAGAAAGCATTAAGTTGTTGCTCAATGAGCCCTATGAACCATTTCATGAATCATTCCGCCCACGAAATGAGGGCCTTCATCCACGGGACAACTTCGACAACAACAACACTAAACCAACAGTTGTCGTGTAAGTAGTCGCTGCCCAGGACATCCCTCAATTCGACGACACCATCATTTGCTTTGTGTCAGCAAATTTCCCGAAAAGGGCATCACACGCTCACAGGCATGAGTGTAGGACCGATTAACTGAGTCGCTGTTAGGGCCACAAACGCCGAGCAAAGATAATTTCCTTAATGGCGAGCAGTCTGTCATCAGGAAGGTGAAATGTGTTTATTTGAGCAACGACTTCGGCGTGGTTGCCGGAAAAAGAACCACCGCGGCACATGCATGCGTGCGGATGTGCCTTAATTGAAATTAGAATTAATGGAAGAGGAAGATTCCGATTGACTGGGTTTATGTGCGGTGATTAGGATGAGCATGACATTTTTTGTTTTGTTTCATAAAAATTAGGGGGGTGGGGAGGAGTTTCCCAACATAGGAATAGTCGTACATTTTTTGTGCCACGCCGCGACTCGCGGATACGGCAAGGCTCATGAGAACTTTAAGGGATGACAGATGAATTCACAAGAATCGCTCATGTAAGGCAATTGGTGGCTCCAATTTTGGCTGGGTTAGGTAAGGTTAATGTGATTGCCGCAACTTAGGCAGTTTTGGCTCACTTAGATCCTAATTGGATCCGGAAGCTTACGCACCGGTTCCTCTTTAGGGCACTAACTAAACTCCTGAAACCTACCTACCTACTGGTATCTAGTGGCATATCCTGGATGATGCACTCCTGCGCTGGTTTACAGCCACTTAATGTTTTTTATAAATTATGCTGTGTCCAAAATTCTAGTATTTGACATTTCTTCAATGAGAATAGCTACCTCGCGTGTTTTTCCTCGTCCTTGCAAATGTTGGGCAGGTGGCGAGGTAGTGGAGCGCAGTTTCTTCTTCCTCTTCGTCATTCATTGGCAATTCGAATAGCCAATGACCGGCAATAATGTCAACTTCATTTCTTTCCTTTCTATTTAACTTTGAGAGCGTGCTTGTTCATTTTTGGATTAATTGAAGGCCAAATTAGCCTTGAAGTCCTGCAAGTATCTAATTCTATCCACCACCGATTGGCACCGTTGATGGTTTATAACATGTAGGGAGAGGTGTGGGGTGTCCTTACTTGCCAGTGGTAAACCCACCCCTGTTCTAAGCAACTCGTCGGCCCTTCCGTTGCCTGGGATCCCACTATGCAAAAAGTACCTGGCGACAAATTAACAACTTCTCAGTAGAAATTTCCCAACGGACTCAAATACAACAGACATAGCAAATAAATTCGCAACACAGTTCATCAATGAAATCAGATCGACTACACATAAATGCAGCATAAAAACATATAGTGGCAGAGAAACAAGTACAACCCAATAAATGTTCCTTGGACACGTATCGGAAGCCGAAATAAGGAACATCTCAGACAAGATGAACGTGAACAAATCGGCCGGCATAGATAATATTTAAGGCTAAGGATCTCAAACACAACTCGAGTATCTTAGCACCTGCAGTCACGCAACTGGTGAATAAGTCTTTAGAAGAAACTTAAAACTGCCATTGTCCGACCTATCTACAAGTCCGGGAAGAAAACCGACCTACCACCATCTTACCATCTATTGTCAAAGTGTTAGACGAAGTAATGGCGAGAAGACTACAAGATTATATTGGCAAATACAAAATCATAAGCAAGGACCAGTATGGTGTTCTGAGAAACCGAAACGTAAATCATTTAGTCAGAGAATTTGCCAACAATATAAACAGTAGTCTGGATAAGAACCTCCATTCGCTGGTGATCTTTATAGATTTCCAGAAAGCCCTCGACACACTTTGTCACACAAAAATCATCCGAATGCTGGAGAAGATGTGACGAATGTGACGAATATTGGATTGGTTTACGAGTTATCTCCAGTTAGTCCAGTTGTAGCAATCTGCGAAATATTGAATGGGGTGTACCCCAAGGATCTATCCTGGGTCCTCTTCTCTTCAATATTTACGTGAACGGTATGCTATCTGTGTTGCAAAATAGCATCGGTTTCCAATACGCGGACGACACTGCCACAATTGTGAGCAACAATGACGTTGAGGTTGCTAAACAGACAATGCAAAGCGAGTTTAACAATATTCTACCTACGATGGTGCCACGACAATGGTTTAGTTATAAATTCGAAAAAAAAACCAAACTGATGCATATTCGAATAAAGTTCCACAGTTTTGAGTGCCTGCACCAGTCTCATCAAACACCTGAGCCAGATAGCTGCGCAGAATATATTGATACAGTTGACGTGTATCGATATCTCGGCGTGGAAGTAGACTGCAACTTTAAGTGGGACTGCCACATAAAGTACTTATGCAGGCGACTCCGGCAGTTGACATATGCTCTTTACCACCTCAACAACCACACGTCGTTTGAAGTACTGAAGCAAGTATACTTCTCTCTAGTGGAGTCGTGGAGCGTTATAGAATTATGGAACTCGAAAGGCTTCAAAACAGAATTTTCAAGATTCTCTTCAGAGCTAAGTACGGTAGTCGCTATGTAGAAAATTTGTATGGTCCTAGCGAAGATTTAAATGTGCTAGCCGTCGAAAAACATAAAAATTTAAACAACCGATAGATCACAGCGTCAACACAAGGCTAAGAGAACAATACCAAGGATACACAACTCGTTTGGAAGAAAGCAACTCTCCCTTGCGGTGCCAAGAATATTCAACCAACTTCCGCGCTCCCTATTGATATATACAGCCCGGTGCACACCAGGAAAAAAGAAGTACAACCCAAACTTGCAATAATTAATCTATTTCCGTTCCCATAATAACGAGAATTACTCTGTTTTATATAAAAAAACTATTTTTCTGAATAATATTCGGCAGTATAGCCTCTAGGCTTCGCAGATTCTCCATTGTCTTTCATGTAATCCAGAATCAAATAATGTTGTAAGGCCAACCGACGTCTCACATAGACTCTCTTCGACAGCTTCAAGGTTTTATCCAGCATTGGAGGGATCACTCCATGGTGTCGTTGGAAGGCATTCTGATATTGCATTGTAAATTGAATATTGTAAATTTATTGAGTCAATAAACTCACGCACTCACCCAGCATAGGGTAAGGTTGCATCTAACCGCTATCTCCCTGAGAGATAGGCGGCAAAGTTTTACCATTTTTGATTTTATTCACGGTGTATCCATAGCCTTAATGGCCCCCTGACTGGCTATGTATACAGCGGTAGATCACCCGTCTGTCGGATTCGTTGACAGTAAGCGGGCAGCCTCTTGGATAGCTTTTGCTTCTGCCCGTAATATACTGCACTGGTTAGGCAGTCGACGGGACAGGGAGGAGGAGATTTTCTTCGATGACGCGAGTACTCCCATTTCGGTGCCTTCTTCCGATTTGCTTCCAGTTAGGCAGATCCTCTGGCTAAGTCAAATGGCCAGTCTTCTCTATTTGGGATCAGTCCTTTATAGCCAAATTCGAAGTCTACGACGGGCGTTTGTTGTTCGCATTCTCGATTATATCCATGTGACCTAAACTGCGGATATTGCTCCAACGGTGACATTCCCTCAGCCTAATCGCTGCCTCGGTAGCCGTCAGCTTCCCGTCAATGTTCATGTCCAATTTTGGGTAAGATGTGAGGCAACGCAGAGATGGCATGGTTCCATGCTTCGATCATACAAAGCTTCGCAAATAAATGGGCGGCCATAAATAACTTTCGACGAGAGTTCAATCAAGATTTCGTTTGAAACATTCACTGGCGTCATCGCCTTCAGCAAACCACTATCCGTAAATAACCCACTGCACCCTAGATCATCTGCTGGTGGTAGGCGCTGCAACACTAAGAAGAAGCTGCATTTCTTTCTTCTCAATATCAACGCACGTCCTGACATCTTTCATTCAAAAGAAGGTATCAGCCGATACCTATCAAAGACGTTTATTGCCACATAAACCGTCTTCAGCGGAAACCTATTTCAAAATTGGTTCGCATCCTTCCTCCTCAGACATTGTGATCCAATTTGAAGAAATGCTGCGAGCAAGAGGACGCCTCATTGTTGTTCAAAGAGTCTTCACTTTTGCCCGAGGGCGTGCATTTCAATTCAGCGTCAGCTGCCGTAGCTGAAATATTGAATGACGTGTTTTCTAATTTGATTCACTTTTAAGGGCACGTGCAGATGGCATCGCTGTCGTCACACGTATTGAACGCTCAATAAACGAAGCTTTAACGACCGTCAAGGATCACAAATTGGTCGTAAATTTAACGAGAAAAATATAAGCACCAGATAATGTTCAGCAAATGTGCACCGAGTACTGTCAGTGACTCTCGGACGTCGTGTCGCAGCAGAGCTGCCCGCTCTGCACTTGGAAGTGCAATAAAAGAAAAGTTCAATGAAGAAATCGACGGGGAGCTGGCATCTCACTCGAATGGGGAGAGATGCGTCCACAATTGTGTGGGTTTCTAACATCCATTGAAATCAGTTCCTTAAACTTGGAGTATACTCAAACTGCACCCCAGTCTCCTCCCTCAATGCACTTTATGATGCAAGTGTCTGATTCCAAGAAAGAGAGGCGGGCAAAGGGTGTGAGCGGCAGCACCAGTTAACCTCTAGAACAGGCGCCGTCAAAAGGCAAACACCAGAGGTGTAGTACTATCAGCAAATCCGTGAAGGAAGAACGAGTTTTTTATCGAGGACGATTGTTAAGGTCGAGCGAGCACAAATTATGGCACACACCAGCCAGCACAAGCTGTGGAATGAGCACGATATAGGGAGCGAGCGTACGCCGTAGAAGGAGCAGGAGGTAGAGTGCGGGCATGAGTAGTAGATCGAGGCATAGAACGAGTACAACCGATACGAGCTGTAGAGCGAACACAAGTCGTAGACGGAGCACTAGTCATACAGCAAGCAGGAGCTGCAGATTCAAGTCAGAACAATGCATGCCGAGGCGTAGAAGCAGCACGAGCAAGCACTAGTCGCATAACGGTCACGAGTCACAGAACGAGCACTAGTCTCAGTAAGAGCACGAGTCGCAGAGTGGGCACTAGTCGCAGAACGAGCACGAGTCGCAGAACGAGTATGAGTCGTAGAGTTAGTCACAGAAAGACTACGAGTCGACGAACGAGTCGTAGAAAGAGCACGAGTCGTAGAACGAGCATGAACTGCAGAACGAGCACGAGCCGCAGCACGAGCATGAATCGCAGAATAAGCACTAATCACACAACGAGCTCCAATCGCAGAACGAGCAGGAGTTCTGGAAATAATACTAGCCGCAGGAGGAGCATGAGTCGGGATGCGATGACGAACTCCAGACCCACAAGAAACTGCCGAGTGAGCATGCTCCGTTCAACGAGCACAAACGCGAACACGAATTATAGAGCGAGCACGGGGTATGCAGTGAAGACGCAGCAATGACCGATCACCAGGCGTTAAGCAGGCCTCTTCCCTGGACTCCTAACGTCCCACTAAGTTTGAAACCAGGGACTCCTTAAACACAACACGTGCACGCAGTCAACCAGGAGTCACTGAAGACAATACAATCAAAGCGAATCAAGGCAAGACTCAAATCGAGCACAAAGCCTGAAGCAACTAATCACAGGAAGACTGCCAAAGGCTGACAAAACGAGGACAAAGCAAATCCCTTGTCATTCCGCAACAGCGACATGTGAGGATTCTTACGTCACTCCTCTGCCTAAGTTCTTGCGAAGTGCGTTAGCATTCTTTGCACAACGTATTGCATGCATCCTGCAATTCCTCAAGCTCTTGGAATCATTTGGCATTTGCGACTCCCACAGAGCCACTGTTCCAACACAATAAGCATCAACGACTCGCCTCACCCTCGAACTCCTGACATTTCCACGAGAAACTTGAGAACTACGAAAGGCGTCCGTCGGTGTTGACTCAGAGTTCCATCGAAAACTTGTTCTGCATTCCGGAACTCCCCAGTCGACTGCATCCTGCGTTTCACCCACGGCCGCTCCCACAGCAGAGTCAACATAACCCAGATCCTGACGCGTGTAGGTTGCACAGATTGTGCTACATACCATCCCACCTTCACCAGGAGGGTACCTGAAGGTACCCTTAAAGTAAGCCCAACAAATCCCCCGATGATCTGCCCAAATCCTTAAAGATGATCCAATCAAAATTCGCGATACACTAGCAACTGACGAGAGCAGTATAGTCAGCCATCCGTGGCTGGGTCTGTGCTATGAACAATGAATTTCAATGAACCGCCGCCCACCCGACGCCTGCCGCAGTGGGTGGCAGAGGATGCCAAGACATCTGCGGGCTCCCAGCAGCGCCCGCATTCCACTTGCTCGCAGTTTATTCATACACCAGCGGATAGAAGAGTCCCTCTGAGAGCCGAGCTGTTGCCCTGCCAACCGTCGCTATCTCTCGTATCCTCGTGCAGCAGGCGTGTGTGGGTGCGTGTAGTTTACATGGAAATCAATTTGTTCCACATGTGAACTCAAATGCCCCCGGCAAGGGTGCATTGTCGACTCCTTGAATGGGACTTTATATTTTTCCTTCGTCGTTGTCCTTTTCTTGCTCATTCTTCCTTTCCGCACGGATTACGGGCCCTGAATGTGACTCGTGGAGGAATTTCTAATCCGATTTGTTTCTTTGAATAGGTTCCCCTTTGGAATGCCTAAGTTAGTTGTGCTCCGGCGTGTCGAAGTTCCTTTCTATTGATTAGATTCCCTCAGTCGACGCGAGGCGGAAGTGGAAATATGTTATGACCATGGAATGTGGGTAGGTTATGCGCGTAGGCAATCTTGTGGTCTAGGGAGTTGTGGATGGACATGGTCCGGCGATACACTGCGAAGAGAGACATGCTGGATGAAATTTATGAGCTTCGTGGCTAAGAGCTGCGACAGGGGACTTTGTGTAAACTTTCTTTTGTGAGGAGCACCGAGCATGGGAATGAGGATGCATGGACGAAGGGATGACGTGTCGGATTAGCATGATTGACTGAAAACATTCTCATTGAATGACACAAACAGTCGGAATAGTATCCGTTTCCAGGCTCCACTTGTGTAGGCTCCATTGAGTCACAGGCGAAGTTCACGAATCTCGCAGCTTGCACTGACATCTCACACAACACGTGTCCCTCCACTCCGAACAGGCAATTGAATCGGGGTGATGGCATATCAACAAGAATCCATTGAAATGGAAGCAGAACCGAGATAAGACATTCGTCTGAATGTACGCCTATTATCGGCTTTCCCTGTCAACGGCAGCGAATAACACTCCGATTGGTTTCGAATTGTTCTCATTTCGAGTGGATTTCAAAGGAACGACACACGTGGCACAGCGATGCGATAAGGTGTCCTTAATGTGGCATGTCTGCACGAGGCAGGTAACGTATCTGGTGTAATTGGGGGCATTGACTTTGGTCTCATTGTTTCTTCAATTGAAATCGTAGGAGTTGGAGAAGGTGGCCTGTGCGAGACAGAGTTCCGTGAAGCGGGTTACTTGATGTTACTAGCTTGCTGACCCCATGCGAGGACTCAAAGCTAATCTAATTACAAACTGTGACTTTCGGCGTGAACTAAGTTTTGTTTACAGACAATCATTATTGAATTTGAAGGACTGTGGAAGTTCGGACAATGGCGTCGTTTGGCCATCGAATATGGTGTCACAGAGCAGGCGATTTCCAAGATTAAAAAAAATCGTCAAACAATTCTCGCAGCAGCAGTTGACAGTTTTGAGCATGCACGCAAACTAAAAAACTTCATAAGGCTGAATATGCTGAGGTAGGGAGTACATTATGAAAATGGTTGTTAAATCAGCGAGCTCGGAATTGTACTGTTACCGGTCCAGTATTTAAAGCCAGAGCTAAATTTATATTCGAAAAAATTTAGCCGGAAAAAGGTGTCAATGCTAAGCGGACCGATGGATGGTTGACGAAATTTAAAAAGAAGGCATGGAAGTCGTTGTCTTGCAGTGTGTTGTGGAATTCTTTCGAGCGACACATCGCAAATCGCATCGTTTATAAGAAAATTTAGAGGAAGGATTAGTGAACTTGGACTTAGCCGTGTACAATGCGATGCGTGTACTTGCTACCTCAGAAAACCTAGGTTGCTGCAACTGAAAAAACAGCACCTGGCCGAAAAACCCCAAAAGAGCGAATCGCACTTCTGTTGTGCGCAAACGCTGACGGTTTTCATAAAGTTCTCAAAATCCGCGCTGTTTTAAAGACTTCAAAAATCCGGTTATTTACTCTAATTCGCCATCAGCTTGTGCCGACGATATTGACATTATCGGAAGAACACAGCGTGATGTCAATGGCGCTTTTGTGGGTATTGCAACGGAGGCCGCGAAGATGGGTTTAGCGGTAAACGAGGGTAAGACCAAGTATATGCTGTCAACGAGAAAGGACACCCAACACCGACGTCTCGGTCAGAACGTCACAGCAGACAGATATAACTTTGAGGTAGTCAAAAACTTTGTCTACTTAGGCACCGCTATCAATTCAGACAACGACACCAGCGCTGAAATCAAACGAAGAATAACTGTTGCCAATCGCTGCTTCTTTGGGCTAAGAAAGCAACTGGTAAACAAATCCCTCTCTCAAACAACCAAGCTAACGCTTTACAAGCCCTTAATCGTCCCAGTCCTGCTATATGGCGCGGAGGCATGGACTTTATCAAAAGCGGATGAAGCTGCTCTTGGTTGCTTCGAGAGGAAAATTCTTCGTGTGATTTTCGGTCCCGTCTGCATAGATGGTGAGTGGAGGAGGAGATATAATGTCGAACTATACGGGCTGTTTAGCGACATCGACTTAGCCAGAAGAGTGAAGATCCAACGATTGAGGTGGCTAGGTCATGTAGAGCGGATGGAAACCAATGCTCCGGCCCGAAAAGTCTTCAAATCCACCCCCGAGGGGCGGCGCAGTAGAGGAAGACCGCGACTCAGGTGGTGCACGCAAGTGAAAAGGGACATCAACCAACTATGCGTGCGAAACTGGAGACAGCTAGCTAAAGATCGAGCTGGCTGGAGATGCTTGTTGGTTGAGGCCCATATCCACCTCGGACTGTAGCGCCACCTTAAGTAAGTAAGTAAGCCATCAGCTTGGATGACATTAAAACTGTTTTATGACTGGTTTCATGGTTCGTTCGTAAAAGGGTTAACATGACTTGTGTTAGTTTTACAAATTCAATATCAAGATTGGTTTTATTGTACATCTTTATAATTACAAGTTATGCTGCTTTACATAAATCATAAGAGCATGCCTTTTGCCGTCTGCCTGATTGACATTGAAAAAAAGATAAGTTGGAATTCGAATAAAAAATATAAAAATAAAAATATATGCATTTAACATACATCAACATAGCTACGATGATTCTTTGCAATTACTAAAAAACGAAACAATATTTATAAAAAAAAAAGAATATTATATCTTCAAGGAAGACAGCGCATCCAACAAAAATAATACATTCCATGGGCTTAAGAAACAAACCTGCAACTAACTTAAGGGTCTCAGTTGAGATGCATTTTCTAAAGGACAGATATTTCAGAAGGAACATTTTAGCCAGATCGCACTATTATTCATGGAGATAAATGCCTTTGAGTGAAACCATATCTGAAACCAAAACTTTAAACACGTTTTTCTCGAAACCCTGTTTTCCAAGCCGGTGGTCACTGTAACTTGAGAAGAGCTTTACCGATCAGTGAAAATTGTTATCACTTGTTCTATAATGTTGCATCCGCCGTGTGAACGAAGTGTCTTTTTTTTTGACGATTCGTTTTTCGTAGCCGACAAACTTGGGTTAAAACAACAAATTAGAGTTTCCATTTCCGGCATTTTTAGAAAAATCCAAATTTCGACAACATCGGTAGAAGACACTGGACAAATCGGATGATCTACGTTCCTTTTCGCCTTCGGTTTTTTTTCTTCTTCAATATCTGAAGACACATGATGTTCGTTTAAATTGTTTAAGTCATTAGTATTTCTTTTTCCTCACATAAACATGGTTTATTTACAAAAAAAAAAAATATTAAAATTCAATAAAAATAAGAAAATAAATATAAAAAAAATTGTATAAGTAAAAAAAAGTTAGCTGCCTACATTTAACGGGTTACCTACATTTAATAAAATAAACACCATTTTGGGCTTATTATGAGTGATATAGGGAAACACACGCATTTTGTCAAGGTTTGAGGAATCAAAAATAAGCATTAATGCTGTATTGCATCAGAATCTGACTAGACGGACCTCAAAAAAGGTCAGGTCTCTCTTAATTATAGAAAGACCATGTAATCCCTTCATCCTGACACCATGACAACACTTTCATTCATTTATTTATTTTTTTTATTTATTTATTATTAATGGATTGGATTAACAATCTACTGATTGCAAAAACTTTGAGTACTTAACTTCAAAAAAAAATGTACAAAATATACATTTACTTGGTTTAATTCAGAGTAAGTTTTTGACAATATTTTTAAAACTGTCCCTATTCATCGACTTCAGATGAGACAGCATTATATAATTTAAGAGAACGACTAATAGGATTATTTTGACCACAGTTAGTACTGCGATTGGGAAAATAGAAAATTTCATCTCTATTTATTAGATGTTTGTCTGGTACGCACCAGGAGATTAAGGCTAGTAATTCATCGGATTTAGTATTGAAATTTAAAATATCTCTTACAAATAATACGCATTGAACTTCTCTTCTGTTTTAAGGCTAAAAGGACACTTCTTTTCGAATATTCGGATAACCCATCAGACCATCGTAGGCTTCTTAAAGCAAAACGCGTGAACATTTTTTGAACTCTTTCAATTCTTTTTATTGTATTTTCAAATCCAAATCACACATGAGTATTCCAATATAGGAAGCACCAGTGATAAAAAAATTGACTTTAGTGTAAAAGCGTCCTGTATAAGGTTTCTTTTAAGGAAAGGGTTCTTTTAAGGAAGTCAAAGTGTGCCGAAAAAGTGAGCTTTGAATCAAAGTAAATACCAAGATCCATTATTTTTCTTACTTTTGTCAGTGGTTCATTTCCGATTTTATATGAAAAATACAATTTAGGAATTAATCAAAAAAACAAAGGGCGGCCTAGATGACTGCCCTGGGGGAGACCTGATATAACATTAATATAAACAGACTTCCCTCCGTCCAACTTGTTTTTGGTTTGAAGTGCAACCATTTCAAGAAATTGAGGTTGAATCCAAGCTTTTGAAGTTTTTCTAATAGAAGCCCATGATGAACTCTGTCAAATGCCTTTATAAATTCAGTGTACATTATATCGACTTGCAATCTATTCTCTATAGATTTTAAACAGAAATACCAAAATAAGAATAAGTTAGTTGTGGTTGAACGGCCACTCACAAAACCAAGTTGCTTCGGTGATATCTAATTTCTAATATCAAAATATAACTTCTGTGTTACTAACTTTTCATATAATTTTGGTTTTACAGTTTATACCCGCTTATTTTTTTTTAAATTTTGGTTTTATAGTTTATACCCGCTTTTATGAATCGTTGTTATGGAAGATAGTTTCCACTCATCTAAAAAAAAACACCAGTTGACAATGACTCTATAGTTCCATAGTAAATTGACGTTCAGGTGGTAACGGTGGCGTATACGTACTTTTTTTTGTAATGCTGACAAGTCGTGCGTGTAATTAACAAAAGAGAAATAAGTGAAGACACATTTGGAGTATCTTCCGTGATCGTTTGTGGGTGTCTAAGTGGTGCAAGAAGTTATTTAAAAAAGTTAGTTTCCATGGCAACTGTCAAAATATTTCGCACGGAGAACCAGGGAGACTCTACATTTGAACAAGTCTGACATAAGACCACATTCCATGAAACTATCACTTGCATAAAATGGGACGCAGCAGCACAAAAAAGGAGACACTGTGGACAATCAAAGCAACCTACTAGCCGAGTGTCCAATTCTGACATCAAGCAGATATGAAATATCGAAACAGAATCACCTTAGCAAGGACAGACTGCCATCTAGAGAGATTGTCAAATTTTTCCAAGCAGCTCTAAAGTCAAAGATCAAGGGATGCATCGTAGGCGCTATGTGATTGTTACAGTCACTCCCCATTTTCTTCAATTCAATTCAAGTCACCATCCGACAGTAAAATGTAATATGGCATGCATAGGTTGTGTTTTTCCGGCAGTTTGCTGTATGTACATGCCTCAACTCAAATGCCATATTCACCAGACTTGACTTCTTATGATTACGACGGAGAATGATATTTTCCTCGGAATACATCACCCGCTTGACTGTCAAAGTTGAGGTTGGTTGCGTCAGATGGTTGCATCAGAGTGCTTGGGCTGACTTCTTTGAGTATGGAAATGAGTAGTCATGGCATAAGATAAGAGCTACAGACGAAAAATCACATCACTGAACTTTATTTTGTGGTCAATAAGTAAGAGATTAAGGAGCCAAGACACTCGCAAAAACATTCTTACAAGGACATGTTCCTAAAATTCAAGCAAATAATACAATTTGTCGCGTGAGTTGCATTTATGTGGATTAACAACCAGTTAGAACGCTGCGTGTACAATCTGCGTGTGTACAAATTCAAGAAAATTAAAAATTCCAAATTATTGGGAGTTATTCCAATGAAACTAACAAAGTATCATGCATAAAATATCGAAAGGACACACATAACGAGCTCCCGAATGAATTTCCAAAGGAGACGTCTGTTGAATACACAATATTTTGAAAGTTGACCAGCTGGCAGCTTCATTTGTGTGAGGATTATGAGCTTCTAATGAAGCACAGTTCCTGAGAAATGAATATTTGTCACAAGCTTAAAGGCAAAAGCTTTTATAGATTCTGCATCAAATAGCTACTACCATTAAAAAATTAATTAAATTCTTTCGTGTTTTTCATACACTCATTTCGTGTTTTTCATACACTCTCCATTTATACGCAAAACTAAATTGTGATGTAAACTATCTCCTCTCGCTCGGGCGTTTTGACAATAGGGAAGCAATTTTTTTAAAATTATTTCTATGTTTTTCTGATGAAGGGCTTAGGATTATATTTTTTGAATCTTGTCGTAGATGAATGTTGCAGATGAACTTTGATGAGCTTATTGGGGCGATTTTTTCAACATTTTTATATATTTTTTTAATTTTATATTATTTTATATTTTGTACAATTTTTTACATTTTCATATTTTTCGGTTTTAAATTTTTGTTTCATCCTGACAGGATAGGTTGACAGAGGGAAATAGATTTCGTTTCATATTCGCCTTTTTTTTCATTCCCGAATCACTCTCACTGCAAGAAGAGCGTGCTCTTCGATGGTAATGCCATGAAACTACCGAGCAGTATAGTGCGGCACATTTTGGTCGTACGGACATGCCGCACATGTGCAAGTGAATAATTTTTTTCTATGTATTTTATTTTCAGTAATTTTTTACTTTTTTTACTTTTGAAATTGGATTTCAGAACATTTGAGTACACAAAACGAGCGAGTTAATTTCGATCGCGTTCTGGCACAACATTCTCGTAAGCTCGATAAAACGCGTAGCAGCGCTTGTCAAAGACCCTAACGCTCCGTTGCGATTCAGCATGATAGCCCAATGTCGAAAACGGCCAGCTGTCCTGCGTATCTTATGTTCCTTACACCATAACCAGCTTCAGGCGTTTCAACCGTATAGTCCATGTACAGCTGTCCTGAACTCCTTATTTTCCTTTATACCATGACCAACTTCAGGCGCCAGGCAATAGAATGCGTTGCGTGCGTTGCGTTGAGTCAAAAAGACAACTCATAAGACCTAATAAGATGAATAAAGCCAGCAAATGGGGCCCACAAGCGGATTGCCTGCAGATGGAATTGGTTAACTTTTAACTTTGTGTGCGATTGACAGCTGTTTCAATGAAAGACGCAATTGCTGTCTGATGAGTGCTGCCCAGAAATGAAGTTTCATAGAGACAGCCAACTTCTTCGCCTCTTAACATTTTTGACAACCATTTTTAGATCGTTTTTTAAGCCAAATGGACCAATCAGAGCACGGCATTGAAGTTATTTCGTCAATAACTGTCAAAAATGAATGAAAAACTGTCGGAAAGCCTCTGAAATTCGTCGATGGGCTAGGGGGCAATCAGCTGTGAAGTTGGACATCTCTATAATGCTTCATTTCTGATGCTGGCTTATGAGTTGTACAATTTTGGACAGGACGCAAGGCATGGCCTTAGGCCTATACACAACACCGCCGATTGTAAAATTAAATCCATTCCAAGACAAGCATCTTAATGTTAACACTTCGCACATAAGGTGACATAACGTCTTAGAATTATTCAATTTTTTTCTGAATTTTATTGCAAAAGTTTGACAAATGCGTAGGATGCAGTTAAAACTTGATCGTTTGCTCCTTCGGAATTCACCGAAGTGTGAATATTTAAGCGACTGCACATAAACACCACTCAACACACTTCGATTTGACGAATGCCACACAAAGGAAACCTTTCACAAGATTGCAATATTTTCAATTCTGAAGCGGAGCAACATCACCCTCCACAGCTTATGACTGAGCAAATTCCCAGAGCGATGGAAACTGGAAATAAATCCCAGCTGGCAACTGACACCCCTGATTATCCAAACAGTTGTTTAAAGCATTCAAATATGCATTCCAAACATGGTGCGATATTTGATTTGCCATAGTGTCATCATCCCTCCGCCAACTCACTCGACATTCATCATTCGAAAGCTGTTTGGAAATAAATCAACTTCACCTACGACTGGCACTGACGTCAAGGTTCAATTGACACAAGAAATAAATCCATCATCGAATGCTCGATGATAGCCCGATGTTCTGGTCTCTGTTGTCCTCTTCCTTCGCTCTCGCACACAGACATCGAGTGAATGTGTGCCTCCGAAATTCGAAAAACAATTTTTTTTTTTCATTTGAATCAAAGCCACAGCACTTGACTTATATCCTTCGGGAACTGAACCTGAGCCGAAGCAGACATTCGATCTAAATTTGTTTGTCTAATCAACTCCGATGAATGTGGTCCATGGGTGCGTTACATGCCGCCCATGCGATAGAATGAATGCGAGTTGAACTCGATTCTAGTCAATTTTCAAATTAATTTGCCGCATTCTCAACATTTTCGAGAGTGAGGTGTGGGGTCTCGAGGTAAGGGAAGGGTTGATTTGAAGGGTTTTCTTGAACATGTAAATCAAAATTTAACACACGGCAACTTCTCTTGAAGGATTCCTCTGCGACGGTTTCTTGGACTTTGTCCAACCACCTTGTCCTCGGTCTGCCAAGCGGTAGCCTACCTGATGGAACCGTCTTAAATAATAAATAAATAAATCAACAAATAATCCAAGTCGGTCAGTGTCCAACGCTAGGCGTGAGATGACCCAGTTGCCAGATTCTTCCTTCACAACTTCAAGCGTTGCGTCGCTTGGTCTACATTGGCCTAAGTGTGACTGCTGTCTTTTTCATGTTTGATTCAACCCGCATACGATGCCGCAACGACTGCAGCTAGTCGTCATTGAGTGTAACCACAACCACAACAAGATTTCAAAACAAACAGAACACACAAACTTTCGACAAGAGTACTCACCCACAGAGAGCCACAAGAGACACGAGGGATGGTTTCTCAGACACTTCTCTTACGAACCAGAGGAGAATAAAGACGATTCATTTTACAAAATTAAAGCTAACCGATTTGCGGCCCACACTAGATACACTTTCAAACGAATGCTTCTGACGAGGGAAAAAACAGCGTATTTGCCACATAGAAAGAACGCACAGGAACTCCTGGCACATCATGTGACTCTATGAATTAAGGCAATCTTTCGAAAGCCTTAAAATCAGTACTCGACCCGACAATGGGTCTTTTCCAGTCACCCAACCCAGCTCCAGTTGCTGACATCAATGTCATAAGGGACGCCACTTCATTGAAAAGACTGCCGAATGCTTGCACTCGCTACAAGAAGCAGATTCATCTGCCTTTGCCCTCAGCCTTGCCCAAAGCATAGTCAACAATCGCCTCCAGAGCCATGATTCAGACCGCACACGATGCCGCGATAAATCCCAGGCCTGATACAATGCAAAATATTCTGAATGTAAACTTTTTCTTTATGGTCAACAATTGTCGCAATTCTGTGAGGCATTAAATTCCCCACAATCCCATGCGAGAACGTGTGCGCCTGCCACCGGCATGCGTTGCGTCATTAAATATGTTTTATTGCACTCCACCCCAGTCCAGCCGAGAGGTGGTGACGGCGGCAGCCTGTGCTTGAGCGTTGATGGTCGCCTTAAATTTAATCAGATTTAATCAACAATCGCAACGGTAATTGATGTGCACCCGATGATATCGAGTGTCCCATTGCGCTGATTACCGCTAAGTAGTTGTCATGGGCGTCATTTTTGTGCTGTCATTTCGATGCGCTCTGGCTTTTAGCCTTTTAGCCAGTGGATTGGATTACAACGTGCATGCGGGTGATGTGGTGGATAATTAGGTTTTCATTTTAAGGACTATGACATGTTGCAGAGAGTTGAAAGGTCATGCCACTAAACAGCAAGGAAATGTTAAAGGTTTGCGTTCTCTTTGATGTTTTGACGGTAAGAAGTGGTTGCTGTACGTGACCATGTGTTTGAAGTGATTTCAAGCAAGGGCGTTGTTTTTTACACGCGTGTACTTCGTAAATTAAGAATTTTCAGGTTTTGACATTCAGGAGGTGATAATTTATAATTGCTCCGGGATATTTTTACTGCCTTCAGTTCGTCACAGTGTTTGCTGATTACTTTGCTAAGGCGTTGAATGTAACAAATTATCATGATCTGACAAACAGACGAATGAGTGTGTCTATGACAGAGTTTGGTTTACCGACCTGCTCTGGTTGCGAAAATATGTAGAAGCATCGTCAGCCTCATGGATTAGACGAAATTTACAAAAGGGTGTATGGTTTATTGGTTTGTTTCAGCAACTGTCAAAGTTACCAAGACATCCGGCTGTCAACATGTTGAATATTAACTAGAGTTTACCATTTCATCCGGCAACCTTTTACGAGTGCTGAATGCTGATCATTGTAACGCATTTACGAACGCTCCCACCTGCAGTTTGACAAATGGAGCTGCTCGTACCAGAGCACCTGTCACTTACGACACCGGTGACAGAACTCTTGATTTGACAGCCGAGAAGTAAAGTCTTGTCTTCTTCGAGGTTAAGTCACGAGTTTTAATTTTCTTCAATTCGATTATTTGATTCGTCATCCTGTTGTTTACAGCAATTCCGACGCAGTTGCATATAGGCAACGGAATTTCTTAGCGAGTTCGTTCGTCATCATGACGTCAGTGTGCATGCAATTCTTCGCACCGTGCGGCCACTATCGAAAAAGGATTGAGCATCGTCAGACAGTCACAGCTGGCCAAAGGCTTGGAGACGGACGGGCATAGACAACGCCGTGAGTTCGCTAAAGGGACTTAAGCGTCCGGGGTGAAGACACAGCACGGACCGAAGGTATAGAGGAGCGGGAGAAGGTACCTGTGCAAATTAGTCTTAAACACCTGCGGATTGTAGTCTATTTGACATAATGAGCTGGGAAGTGCGGCTGAAAAACGAGCCTCTAAATTTAACTGTTCAAAAGCAGGCTTTATGGTAAACTAATGAGCATTCCTGGTGAGAGACATACTGCGGTTAAATTCATGGAATCTATCTCTTTTAAGTCTCCTCGGGAAAGTGTACGCTAAGTTGTTGGAAGCGCGTTCTACAGCTATGGTGGATTCCAGGATGGGGGCTTTTATCCCGGTAGAAGTACAACCGACCAGCCGAGGCGAGGAATGTTTCACATTGGCAGAGTTGAGGGTGAGTCATCTTCTTTTTGTAGATGACTTAGTGATCGTCACATCTTCCCAGACGGAACTCCAGCTCGCAATCGATAGGTTTGTGGCCGCATGTGCGTGCTGATTCTGGGATGAAGGTCAACGTGGACAAATCGGAGGTTATGGTCATCTCCAGAGCGCTTGTTCAATGCACTCTACATGTTAGTGGAGTCCCATTGAAGCAGGTGGAGCAGCTGCTGCTTCGAATGGAAAGGGCTATGCTTCGGTAGATTGCTCACGTGGCACATCACTCAACCATCACGACTTCCGAGGCGGGTGTTGAATGCAATTCCATCAGGTAGGCGACCGCTGGGCAGACCCAGGACGAGATGGTTGGACCAAGTTCAAAAACTCGCCTGTTTACGCTCAGGCATAACTCCTGATGAGTTAGAGACCATGGCGGAGGATCGAGTTGCCTGGAGATCTCTCGTGAGTGGTTTACCCCCGCGACCCCTTTAGTCGAGCATGCGGGTCGGGAGATGATGATGAAGATGAGACCGGAATTCTATGTGCTTAACATACGCTGCCGTTCCAATTCTACGGCCGAAGGGCGGGTCGTTAGTCTTGGACCGGAGACGTTTGGCTCGGTTAATGGGATGGCCGAAGTGAGCAGGGATGTACCTTTGCCATCAATGGTGTCAGGTATTGAGCGATGTAAAGCGACATTATATCTAACAGCGGAAAGTTGGCTCATCATCGTCGTTGAACAGTCTTTTCAAGTTATTTCCCCAGATTGCCAACATCTACTGGGAGTCCACAAGCCTTTGTCCGAGCTTCATGTCGTCCTCTTATATCCGTCTTCTTTCACCCTGTTTGGTGCGTTTTGAGGTCCAACGTGAACAACTATTTTCTGCAAAAGTCTTCTGGAAGGGCTGGAGTCCGGAGATCGCCGACCTTGCGCACAGGCCAGCCGTGCGCGTCCAATGGTCTTCCTCGAGTTGAGTGAATTATGAAAGAAGGCTGCTGAGCACACACTTGCCACTGCAGACAATTGAGGGAAAATGATAGTGAACCCAAAACCAAATTACGTGAGCAGTGCAATGTGGTTTTGGCAAGAGAAGGACACTATGACAACCATGACTACGACAGTTACCAAGGATTGCCGCACTAAAACTAACAAGCAATTAACGCGGCATTTGTCATGAAATATGATCATAGTTTGTGCGAAGTGTTTTGTTGACATCACAATGATTTGCGGCAAACTCACATCATTAAGTCAAAATTGAATTGGTCTGGACGCCGCTTTGTGAGCGACATTATGGTTGTGTTTGGCTAGCAACTGGTATTATGCGTGCTGCTGGACATCCAATTTGATTAGCTCTTCGAGGTCCTTAAACTAGGGACTGAGTTTCAGTAGACATCATTGTTCAGAGGATGGAAGTGACATGTAATGGAAAACGAGCAATCCCTCAGAAGTAGCCATGCAAAACTCCGCTCTCCCATCATCGTTGAAGTTACTCTGACAAACAAGGCCACTCAGCACTCAGCTTTTCCAAACATACGATGCTACGGAGCATGCATCATCCCATCTGTGAGATCAGGTAGAATGTCCAACGAGTGGGATTTAAGCACCGTTTACGAGGAGGCTCTCTAACCTGCATGAACTATCATTCATCTGAAGACAATTTGCCAATTGCTTAGAGAACCCTATTGTAAGTAAGCCAATCACCAGTGGAGGTGGTATTTTAAAGGGATATCTGCCAATCGCTCAAATTTATCACTTTCACGCGAAAAACTTTATCTCATGAAATAACCGAACGTGAAGTACTATAAAAAACTGCCCTGCACCTAAGTTAAACAAATTTAACGAAACTTAACGAAACAGAATAAATTGTTTATCACACACCATCTCGCTGTGTATCACATCTGTGAACTCATTATATTGCTTAAGTTGTCTTAAGTCACCTTACGTACATTATGGTTGGGCGTTAAGTCGGCAATATGTAAAAAGAATTCTGTCGATACATTAACATCACCTGCCAAGGGAATACACTAGCCTCAGTTTAAGTTACCAGCGATTATCAATCCTCTGAGATATGCGTCGGCGACCACTCTGGCATCTCGGGGAGTTTCTTGGTTTCATGATTTTGACTTTGAGTGGAGCTACAAACCGAAATGGATTTGTGCCTAGCTTCAAGGTCACCACTATCGTTGTGCGAGTTTTCGAGTTGAAAAGATGGTGCGTTTTAATTAAAAATTAGTCTGTTGGTCGAGAATTGATTTCCTTTTGGACAACATAGGTAGGCAGGCTTAGCAGATGCCTTGTACCGCCATGTTGGATTAACCTGGAATAGTCCATTTTCCATTGGAGCGGTACTTTCAGCGTAGCGTCACAGTGGCGCAGATGTGCAGGCTCCTAGGAAGAGTCTGTGTTCTAACTCGCAAAGACCATGGATCATAGGCAGACAATTTTTTTCTCTCTTTATTTTGCTTAAAGATTCAACAAGCTCCCGTATAAAACAATGATAATAAAAACCTTGTTTTTACCTTTTATTCTTGCAACCGCCTTGGATACCTACCAAGACGGAATACTATCGTGTCAGACATCGTTGATCGAGGCCAAGATTTTAAGTGCCGAACGATCGCTCTGCGGTAAAGATGGTACCTGCCATGCTGAGGCCTATACAAAGAGCAGCATCACCTGCCGATGGATAGGATCATCTGTAAGACATCGCAGATATTTGAGGATTCATCAGAATGCATTTTGTTGTCGTTTTACCTCACAGTTGACTCCGCGAGACAATTGTCAAGAAAGAATTCATATTTTTCGTTAATTTTTTCTACTGCCGTCTTAAACATCGAATCGACGGCGCTCTCCATATTTCTTGGGGAATAAGCAATAATCAGTCTGATTTTCGTCTGCAAACCGCTCCTCAAGAGACACCAGAGAATCGAGGTACGGAATGAGAATAGCTTATGGAAAATAGTTTTCGGCAGAAGACGAGGGTGTACTTGACCGAGATTAAAACGAAGTGTTTACCCACTCAAACGTTTCTCTATTGCCTTCCACGGCGTTCTCTCGGCATCCTCACGATGGATGCTCCGTGATCTATTTAAAACGTCGATTTGATGCTAGGTTAGGTCGTAGTGGCTGGCTGGCTGCCAAAGTAGGCCCTAACAATTAGAACCAATTGGCGCCTATGACTAAGCAGTTTAGCTGGCTAATGCTGACTCTTTTTCGCTCATTGAGGTTATTGAAGTAGTAGGCCCGTAGGTGGAAGTACCTACGACTTGCTAGCACGCTACACGAGTAGAGTAAGTAGGGTAGGGGAGGGGCCTGATAGTGTATTCACCAGCCCACTTAGACCATGTGAATCCATTGAGATACCCACAGTCAGACTACTACCACCGATCGACTACTCCAGTGATAGTGTCCTTAATTCGGTCCCCACGGCAAATGGTAACTGGACAAAATTTGAAAACCAGATAAAAGCGTGTTAACTTTGCTTTCACTGGGATTCGAACCGGGAACCCCACTAACCAGGGGCAGGCACTTAGGTGATCTATGGTTTCAACCTCCTCTTCATTATAAGGGACACCCACCATGCAGGCATGAGTGCCAATTATGCAGAGTCCGGTTATGATGCCGTTGAGCATCCTGGGTCAGCGATCGTTTGCGATTAAGGGATGCCCATATTTTCTTAGTTTTAATGCATGGTATGCCTTCTAGCTATTTAAGATTGGTTGTGCTGATTGTGTGCATCTTGAGTGGTTGGTAGGCTCTAACGATTTGCATGGAAGGTGGAACTCCTCCCAGTGTGAGAGACGAGGATGTACCACACCTAGCCTTGCAATTGCCCGGTATGTCACAAAGGTCCGGCACCCACACGAGGTGTATGTTGTCTCGTTAAGAGACAGCCTAGATTTAAGGGATGTTCTAGAGTTGAACATGACATCGTTCAGGGACTTAATTGCGGCCTGACTGTCCGAACAGATGATAATATTTCTTTTGGATACCACATTGTTCTTGACCCAGGGCAGTGCCTGGAAGACGCTACAGTGATCAGGGAGCTTCAGGCAGGTAGCAATCTCGGTCTTGGAAGTAGACACCAGCACCTACTTCCTCTCTCGTATGTCTATGAAGATACGCAGGGCATCAGCCAGCGTCTGATTATCAGATATCCAATCCAGTCTGGAGGGGATGCTGGGGGAGAATTTCTTCTCGAAGATAACTTGGGGTAGTAGGCGGTCGGTGTCGTTGGGGAAAATGTTATATTTGAAGATGAGTGTCCGAAAGTGAGTTCGAACCACAGTCGGAGTGTGTTAGGTCTCAGGGCTGTGCTGACTGCGATGGACCAGTGGTCAATCAGCTGTAAAGTTGGGCATCTCTATAATACCTCATTTCTGGTCCACATCATGTCTTGATATTGTAATGTTTGAAAAAAGGAATAAACGACCAACTTTTAAAAATATTTAAGCCAGAAACATTAGCCACCGCAGTTTGCTTACATTTATGACAGCAAATCTTGCAGGGCGGCCGCAGTGTGATGTGTATGAACAAAGTCAAGCGCATCTGGGAAGTTCCTTGTACGGACGCAGGCCTGTCGTTTGACATTTCTCAACGCATTAAGGTGAACAGTCTTCCCTAGTATGAGACACCAGACCCGATCAGACCAGTAGATGGACTGAGCAACTACTGAAGACTGGTGCAGAGCAACACCTTCCAAATACGCTTCAAACACTAAAATGGTCCGCAGAAGAGTGCTTAAAACTCCAGTGTCCCATCAGTCACTTGGCGAGAGAGACTATGGCACAATTGGAGACTTAGCCTTGAATGGTTGGGGTTGGTTGGGAGGGAGTCGAAAACCAATCTAAATGCTTTAAGGAATTTTCAAGTTCACTCGAAAGATGGTTTTGGCCGCATTTTTTAAAATTTCACCTCTTCCAATGCTTCTTGGGAGGATCAACAATGCTCTAGACCTGAAGGCTATTCAGCCTCTGCCTGATAGACAAAATGCACATTCGCACACTCAGTCTTCAAACAAGTGTCGTCTCTGATTTCTCCGAGAACTTAAAACATGCAACAACTTCCACCTCGTCTGCAAGAAAACCAGCACTTGTGGCCATTCCGACGAGTTCAAAACCCCCCGAACCTCTACCCACGTTCGAAAAATCCAAAAAAAAAAACACTCAACTCTAAAACGCCGCATGTGTCCAAACACAACCCCACACACACTCGTCAAGAATTGCGCCTCAAATTCACCCTGTTTTCGAGCAAGCAACACCATGCCCATCGCAAAGCACACCATGTTGAGCATGACTTCATCTTCCCGAATACCCGGCACAGCAGAGCACAGTTTTGCCACGCAAAAGACATTCGATCCCAGGCCACACAAGAGCGCCTGCAGAAAAGCGGTTAATTCACCTGTTGCCCGCTTCGGCACGACTGATTAATGGATCCCATTCCGGGTCAGTTCAACTAAATTTAGAATAAATCTACAGGACTACTGACCTTTTTAACTGGAAACTGACGAGAGGGGCCCGCGGCGACAACGCAAGCAGCAACAACAGCTACCGACAACGGCTCTCCGGCTATCCGAAATTCTAGGCGACAATACCTGCCACGTAACCACTCCCGCCGTCCTCTCGAAGGTGGCGAAAATTGCACAATCACTTCACTGAAACTGCGTTGCCTCAAATATGCGAGCGCGGACGTCAACACAAACTGTGCGTCGCGACGACAACGGCGTTCAGTGCTGCTGCGAGCTGCGAGCTGCGACTGTGTTTGGCCAAGGTGCCAAAAAGGACAAAGTTTCGCTGGAACAGCCGGCACCTGATTCAACCTGAAAATGAAGAGCTTTGAGGAACGAACGATGTTGAGCAACTGATAGCACGAGCCGACGACCGACCGTCCTTTCTAGCCAAGGTTTGCGAACAAACTGAGAAGGAATAGACGTTCGGATTGATGCTGAGAGCGGATTTATTTCATCCCCCAGCAGCTGTACGGAGCGACGTTCCAAGTTGAAAAGCTTTCAAGTGGCGAATGCGATGCGTGTGTCATTTGTAGACACTTGTGCCACTGTGCACTGAAATGAAATGGCGTGGAGTGGCTTGGGTGGGAACCTTGTTTCTGGCGGGAGGACTGAGAGCTTTCGTGCGGCTTACGGTGAAGCCGTTTGGTTCCTCTTGATTGATGGCATCTGGATGGGGGAACTGTACTTGTTGGATTTTATATCGAAAAGGGAAGTTTCCTAACCTCGCTGGGTGGAAGTTTACATTTTAGTGACTTCACTCAGTTTTTCTAGGGCTTGTGGAGAGAATGTTGGGAGTCCCGAAAGAGAGAGAGACACTGATCCATGTGATCCTGTTGGCTAGGTTTTCAGAAGAAGAATCTTCTTTGTTTTGAATCACACAAAATGCCCGTTCGGCCTTTGACATTTTAACATTAAACAAGTCACAATGCAGCCTTCGCGCTTCGATAGTTCACAGACCGTAATATGGTTAGCGCGACCACAAATTTCTCGGTAAAGCTACTTCTACAAACTCACGCTTTTGACGGTTGTTAAGCAATTTTCTTTTATTTCCTCGTGATTTTTCATTCTTGGAGGGCTGCGGAAACTATTTGTGCACGTCATTATTTTCTGTAGGGCTTTCATGTCAAATAATTGCATTTTTTTTCTGGTGAAATGGATTTTAGACCATTTTACTTGTGAAACGCGAGCTATGAACCTGGAAGCCACTTGATATCCACTTTGGCGGAGTCATTCACATAATGCTTCAGTTTGCACAGTCCTTCACGGGGCAGACGGAAACATGATCCAGTAAAGATAAATATGAGTTCGTCCACTGTGGATGCGTTTTGCTGAAGTTGCACTTAATGCACTTCAGAATGGAGTATTGTTATGAACGTCGGACGAGCCGGTCTTGTCTCACCATTTGACATAACATTCTCGTAAGCTCCATAAAACGCGTACCGACGCCTATTAGCGCCCGACCGCTCGAACGCGACATTGTGATTTGACCTAAAATGCAAACTGGCCGCCACGATAATACGATTTGACACGACTGTATTATTTTCTTTGGCGTTACGCCACCAGTCGAGACGCTGACTGCCGGGCGAACCCCATACATCTTGGACAGATTTATCAAAAACTGGACCGACCGTTTGAAGCCAGTTGTGTGATGCGCTATTCCATACATAACATAAGTGTGGCTTCAAAATAAAGCCAGCATCAATTGTGTATCCTTTTTTGGCCCCCTCTTGAAAACAGTCGCGAATGGTTTGCCGTAGCCACCTGGCGACCCTCCAGGCTAATCAGCCTTATACGTCGTCTCCACTGGGCATGACCATGCCCCGTTAATGAACATGTGGAGGCACAAGAATCCATATCCACGATTTTGTTTGAATGTAGTGATAAATATTGTTACGTTAAGCCAAAATGAGTCTACGTAAGATTATTCAAATTGCCCACACAACAGGGTTCGATCATTGGATTGTGATTAATGACACTTTAAGGACCCCCCCACCCGTACGGGAAATCGAACTTGGGCTGCATAGGCTCAAGTGCATAGGCCGTGAAAATACTTTGCTCGTACCGGAAATCGAATCTGGACTCCGAACGTACAAGTGCGTAGTGGTTGACGCACCAACCCACGACCCCACGGCCGCCACAGGTGCCGCAAGGTGATCCAACTAATTGGAAATGGGCCCGAGGGGCACTTTCTTTTCTCATTGCTGTTCAAAAATTGATTAAAATTTAGACTGTTCCAATTGAAGTGGGGCTAGGGATCACAATCGCCATCCGGAGAAGGATGACTGCTTAAGCTCGGCTTGGTGCGACCTAGTTCTTGTTCACGGACACTGTTCTGAAACAGAAAAAACGCTGCACTTTTGGAAGCTGTCAATGGTTCGATCTCTGTTTATGAGGCAGTTAGTTAGACACGCAGTCACTAAGCCGACACTCAACTCTCTTGCCCCCATTTTTGACACCATTTTTACAAGAACAGGCTGAGAGGACAATCTAGACAAAATATGTAAGCACTCAGGTAATCACGCAACGTTCCGTAGTGATGAAACCATGTTCTGAGGTTCTGAGGCATAATGAATAGATGGCGGTTTCGACAACCTGTCCAACAGCTTGTTTTCCTTACACCATGGTACTAAGGCTGTAAAAGTAACATTTTTTGCCTGAATACTCGTTACTAGTTACTTTCGTTACTTCCTCCGAAATTGTTATTTTTATGCTATTGGGTCTATAACTTAATTCGTGCGGTTTTTGTTTTAAATTTGATCGTTTATTTAAGAAAAACGCCACTTCCTTTTGTGGCGTTACAGCAGCATTTCGGACATGCAAAACCGACTTTCAACGTCTCTCGGCTTGAGTTCTTGTGGAACCCAATTTCCTTGCTTTTGAATATAATCAGCTGCTTTCAAACGTTTTGAAATGGCTGCTTGAGTGACACCCAAAGATTCTGCGAGGTCTTCTTGTGTTTAGCAATAATCTTCATAGGGTAATGCTTCCAGTTCTTCATCTTCAAACTTTTTTGGCTGCCCAGGACGTTCATCTACTTCCAAGCCAAAATCACCTGACTTTTAAGTCGTGCAAGCCACTTTTGGCACGTTCGCTCAGCTAGCGCATGTTCACCATAAACTTCCACCAAAATACGATGACTTTCGGCAGCAGTTTCGGCAGAACTCCCCGCAAAAACACTTTTTCAGGCACAAAGTTTCACATATTTTAGTGAGAAAAAAATGATTGTTGCTTACGCTTCAAATGAATGACATATTCTGAAATGATGTACAAAGACAGTAGCTTTCCAACGCATGTTCCAATGGAATAATACAAGTTACGCCATCTCTTAGCAAGCCGCACGCTAAGGCCAAAGATTGGACGCATTGAAAATCTGCCTCCTGGGTAATCTGGAGACGGCTTAGGATACACAAAATTATGAAGAGGGCGCCACATATAGGGCTGGCACAGGACGTTCATTTGGCTGGGGCCGGCCCTGGATGTGTCGATAATAATGCGATTTATCAGAGCTGTGTTATCAAAGTGGCATGTAATGTTACCCGATCTACGTTTAAGACGACCCTGTTGATTAGGGAAGTGTAGTGACTTGGAGTGGGAGAACATTGCGTCGTATACACAGGCCGACATAATTTATCGTACGACATACAAGGTTCAAATATTTTCTATAAATGTGGATGGATGTCTTATTTTTTTTTGCATTTATCACCCATATACCTACCTTTTCTTTCTATTTCTATTGCTCCAGGAAGTCATAAGAATTAATAAAAAAAATGGAGCAAGAAAACGACACAATGTCTGAAACACAATAGTGCGTTGCTGCGTTGCGTCGTCTTTCAACGCACACAATTCATTGGCCATGCAAAGACTACTGCGGCGACCTACGTAAGTACAAAATGAGAGAGATGAGAGGATCGTAAAACGTAAGACCATCGCATGTCATTATCGAACATGTTGGCAAATTTTTGACAGACTTATACATTTTAACGACAAAATCAATTTGAATTCGGACCTAGGAGGAAAAAAGGTACAATTGTTTAATTATGACATTTCACAAACGTAAACAGCTGACACAATATTTTTTCACATGGTATTTGAGAGTGAGAGAGTGAACAGAAGAAAGACGTCAGCACGCGGACGATCCAAAGACCCTAAATAGACATGGATACTGTGCGAGAACACCAAGGAAGAAGCCGTTGATAAGTGCAGCCAACCAGAGGAAACGCATGGACCTTGCAAATTTACACAGAGACGATGATTTGTCTTTTTGGAAGAAAGTGATGAGAGTAAATACAACATTATGGGCCACGATGGTCCGTCGAAAGTATGGCGAAAGAGTGACACAGCATTGGAAATAAAAAATTTCCGAAGAACAATTAAACATGGTGGAGGCAGTGTTACGGTCTGAGGATCCATGGCTAGGTCCGGTGTGGGGAAGCTGGTATTCATAGAAGGAAATATGAACCAGCACATGTATCTGGATATACTGAGGGGGAATTTGGAGTCATCGGTCGAGAAATTGGGTTCAAATCCTGGCTGGATGTTTTAGCAGGATAATGACCCTAAACACACAGCTAGAAAATTCAAGGAGTGGTTATTGTACTACACCCCGAGACAGTTGTATTCTCCTCCACAGAGTCCAGATTTAAACCCCATTGAGCATTTGTGGGACTTCCTAGACTTCAATAACTACACTCAAGGAAGCTCTGCTAATAGAAGGGGATGGGGTACCCGAAGATTTAATCCAGAAGCTGTCTTGTTCATTGCCGCGTAGACTACAAGCTGTCCTCAAATCCCGTGGAGCTCCAACAAGCTACTAGGAACCATTTTTTTTAGCAGGCGTGCGATGAGTTTTGTCGTGTTAATGAATTAAGAATTTGTTTTTTTTTTTCAAAATAAAGGCCAAATATTGAAAACTGGTTTTTCTTGTGGGCGTAAATAATCTTTGTTTTTTATTACAATTCTGAAATGCAAACCGATGTCACACGGTTGGTACTGAAAACGAGCATTTTTGAACGTCGTACGATGAATTATGTCGGCCAGTGTATGATTTTCTCAGAATCTAAGAATAAGACGAAGGGTAACAATGAAATGAGGAAAAAACGAAATGCCAAAGATTGTGTTAAGTCGGATTACTCATTTTGTACTAATTCAATTCTCTATTCTTACATGTTGCTGCCGTGACGAAGTGGCGTCGACTTACTAAGCTCGAAAGAGTGCATAGCCCAAGTGGAAGCCACAGTATAACTTGCTGGCAGAGTACAACATTCGATTCAAGCTAGATTTGCCGCAACCAATAGGCCATCGGATCTCAGATGTATCTGGTCTGTTGTTGATCAACAGAAGACTACCGATTGGGGATCTTCACGGCTATTCAAGAACTGCCAACGAAGAGGTCGACAGGCACCTCGTGCAAATGACTTACAGACGCTTTACAGACTCACAAAAACAATTTACTGAAGTCGGAGATCAAGAGCTATCAACCGTAAATACAAACAAATACATTTTGGCTGTAAGCTTGCACTGGTGCAATCGAATCTGGGCTGCAAGTAAATTATGTGACTGAAGGTGCGAGACATCTGGGCCTACATTCAAGCGAGTGTACTTTGTCAAAGATGTTAGTAGGCCAAATCACGAGAAACATAGAAAACAGTTGTGGTAGTGCCGAGATCAAAATGAATCATCTCATGAACTTCAGATAAAATTTTAGAGTAAGCCAGAAATCCATTTCAATTCACCCTGACTGCCAGATGTCACAAGACGTCACTAATTCGAAACAACACGACAATGCAAGATAAACCGACCGCAGATAACTGACGGAGAAGAGATCTGAAAGCAGAAACCCCGTCGCAGTATCCACACATATGAACAAACAACATTTTCGGCTTGACACTTGTGTTTGAGTAGGCTTACGTCTGTATGAAAACGTCACGGTTTCATTTCGGTCCACGCCGACGTGAGATTAATTCCATCACCAGCGGATTTTGGTCGGGGAAGTACGAGTGAGTTTTCAAATATTTACCAATCCGGTCCCATGACCTAATGGGATTTGAGTGTACATTGCTAAAAAAATAAGACATACGCCTTGATGTGCTTGATTTCTGGAATTCGAGTCAAATGGTTGACAGAGCTTTTGTCGATTGTCAAGTAGTGCTGCGCTAGTTAATGTCTTGTTCATAACCTGGCGGATTTTCGATGAAGCTGATACAAAAATGGCGTGTTTAAGACCAGGAAGATGGTCGATTTTGTGAGATATAGCTTTCACCGACGAGTATTTTTTACCTAAGAATCATTTCTTTCAAAATAATTAAAAAAAAAAACTATAATCAACAACTCATTTATTAAAAACAAACATTTTCAAAATCTATTTCAAATTCCACTCCCTCATATGGAATTCCACACATCTCCTCATCTAGTACAATTTTGCAAGTCAAGCATTGCATTTGACAGCTAGAACACGAAAGAAAAACAACGCAAAACTTCATAAATAAATAAATATGGCGTTAAGTTCGATACCTGTGCCGCAGACGCATGTTTAAAAATAGAGAAAAACTCCGATAACAAGTGTATTTGCGTTTGAAAAACAAAAATAAACCTGAGCACAAGCATATAGATAATAAAATCAGCACAATGGCGACTGTTAAAAACTGCAAATTTGCATATTAATAACTCATCTTTGCCAGTGAGTGAGTGGCTGGTGGTGGACAAAGGACAAACGAAAGGGTGTCTCCAGTTTTTGTTGTGTATCCCCATCCTGTGAATTTGAGGACGAACACCTCAAATCTGCGTGGAAAAAACTCTCATACATATATACCACATATTTTTGGAGTTGTATTATTTTTCGGAAATATCCACGGGAAGTCCGTAGAGACGCATCGAATGGTGCATGATATCATTGAGTGCATTATTAACGAAGTATACTCTAGGAATCATGAGCAATCTCAGCAACAATGGTGGTGGCCAGAATTCCGCAGCAGAGGGCAGCATGGAACGCGGCAGGTGAGTTTGGAAAAGTGGGTGGACGGGTCGGTTTGCGTATGCCCTAGAATGAGTTCATTGCTCCGCATTGAAAATGCACTCGCGGGGGAGGTGGGTACACAATTATGACCTAGAAATTCATTTCAATGATATTAGACGCAGGGAAAGGCACGAAAATATGCCAGGAACCGAAGCGCTTATCGCAGTCTGTGTTTAATTGTTCAAAATAAACATTGATGCTCCGGCAATACTCTGGTTGTTTACTTTCGGGAGTAGACACGGTAACTGGGTCATAATCGGCAGCCTACTGGCTTGAGTGTACTGCGGCGCAATTGATTTCATTGCGAGTCACGTGAAACTGTTGAATCTGCTTGTCTGCCTTCGACAAGGCCATTAACTGAACAGCCTTCAACATCGGCGACTGTTGACAACTTGTTTGCTGCATCAAACTATGTGTCATATTTTCTTGTTGCTGAATCTCCAAAACAATCGATGTTTCTTCTGAGATAATTTCTAATTGGAATTTGGGGCTGATAAATGTGGCCTCCAAAAGACCTCTATAGCAGGTTCGTAAATTAAAATTCGAAATATTTCGTTTCCGTTATCAATTTTGATGTGCAATGTTTTTGTTGTAAACCAACGGGCCAGGTGACCTCAGACCGCGTCACGGCCGTAATCGAATATTACTCTGAGTAGATACTTGACTATACAAAGTCAATAAGATAAGCTATTTGTATGTGCAACATTTTTCCTTTCTTTTTTTTTTTTGCTAAACTTTTTTTAGTTTAGAATAATTGCATGCCAGTGGAGCTGCTTTTGTGAACAGGTTCCGTATGTAATTGAAATTCCTCAAGTAGTTGAAAAGAATAGCATTGCCACGTGATCAAAGTCGGTGCCCTTTCACTTACCTGCCCTTCGCGTCAACTGCAGCTGTCAGCCAGTTCCGTGGGGAGTGAGTATAAAGTAAGTTTTCCGGAAAGAGAAGTCTACAACTTTCCTTGCTGACAGGACAACGAGATGGTTTCCAGTTCCCAGACGCATTTCATTTCACTTGTAAACAGTGCCTTCTCCCAACAGCTCTGACATTGTCCCAAGCAGCCTTGGAACTCTACTTTTGAAAAAGCATGCGATTATTTCACTCATTCTACACGGTTAAACTGACAGTGAATTGTCGCTCAAAGAGTTGAGTTTGCGAAATATGCATAAACCACAAATTGAGGGAAGAATGGTAGGCATTAAACACTTACTGATTTTCGCCAAGCAAGGAAGAACTGGAGTGTGTCTCGAAAATTGCTCAAAGTTACATCCAAACCTCGCATGTCGTTTTTCACGAAGACCATGCTGTTTGTCACAGTCTAATTGTCGCTACATCTCTGGACGAGTACTCTTGACACACCAGTCTAGTCACAGAAGGTGGATGGGATGTAGCCATAGCTCCAGAAGTCATGGTTTGGAGCTGTTTTATGCTGCCAAGTGCCTCTCAAAAACGACTTGCAGGATCTGAATCGAATGTGGTTCCTCCACCCTGTGCAAGTAGAAATTCTAATTCCGTCCGCCGATAAGTTTCTAAATGACAAATGTGTAAACGTCAGTCGCCTCAGTAGATCTGACTGCAGCTTAAAGAGAGCACAGTTACTTGCAGTCAGTGAGGTTATGTTGCATGTGCAGCTGTCACTAAATTGTCATAGGAAATTATCGAGAAGTTGTTAGCATGGTCAAAAGAAATAAAGCTTGAAGATTAACTTCAAATGCCAAATCTAGCACCCACAATTTACTAGGACGGACTCGTCATTCGCGGATGCAGTATTCTTTGCGAAAAGATGTCTCTAGCACGTCAAGTTTTCACTGCAATGTGAGAACAAAACACTTGCCTTGCATTCACATTTCTTCAAGTCTCAACAGCTACGCAGTCAAGGGCTGCGTATTTTTTAAGCCACTTCGGGAAAAATTTGGAAGTACACGGCATACAACGAAACCGGGCACCACATTCCACGACACATCAGCTCTCCTATCATCCTCGATGCGTTGAATGCATCGTCCAATGCAAAATCTATCATCCATTTGCTATACTTGCCTTACTACATAAATTTATTCCCCCATTTCAGCTGTTTACTCAGATATGCTAGTCAAAATTCATTAGATGAGAGCTCGCAGAAGCACATTCAACGTCCGAACGGAAAGGACCGCACTGTGGGTTCATATCACAATGACATGCACACCACGCGCTCGTTCGAAGCCATGAACGAGATGAGAAAGTAAGTACAAGGTCGCCTACTATCTCTCTCATCGGTGTCTATAGCAGAAATGTCCACTTTTAGACAAAATTTGTTATGCGACGTGACTCTGGTTGCAGACGAGATCGAAATACCCGCCCACAAGATGGTCCTGGCATCGTGCAGTCCCTACTTTTACGCAATGTTCACTGGCTTTGAAGAGTCGCGCCAAGGACGCATCACCCTGCAAGGTGTCGATCATCGCGCACTCGAGCTGCTGATCGAATACGTTTACACATCAACCGTTGAAGTGAACGAGGACAACGTTCAGGTGCTGCTGACTGCAGCTAACCTCTTGCAGCTGACAGATGTTCGCGAGGCATGCTGTGACTATTTGCAGACGCAACTGGACGCCAGCAATTGTCTGGGGATCAGGGAGTTCGCAGACATGCACGGTTGTGTCGATCTGGTCAACTATGCTGACACCTACATCGAGCAGCATTTTAAGTGAGTGCAGTCGTTTGCCTTGCCCCCGCTTGTCTTAATGAATCCTTTATAGCGAGGTCATTCAGTATGATGAATTTCTGAACCTGCACCACGACCAGGTCATCAGTCTGATAAAAAACGATCGAATCTCGGTGCCAAGTGAGGAGAAGGTGTACGAGTGCGTGATTTCTTGGATTCGGTATGATCCCACAATGCGCGACAGGTTCATCGCAAATCTGATGGAGCACGTGCGGCTGCCATTTCTCTCGAAGGAGTACATCACTCAGCGGGTAGACAAGGAGGCTCTGCTGGAGGGGAACTTGATTTGCAAGAATCTGATCATTGAGGCTCTGACATATCACTTGCTGCCGAACGATACGAAGAGTGCCAGGACGATTCCAAGGAAGCCCGTGGGGCTGCCAAAGATTCTCTTGGTGATTGGTGGTCAGGCACCGAAGGCCATTCGCTCTGTGGAGTGCTATGACCTGCGTGAGGAGAAGTGGTACCAGGCTGCAGAGATGCCCAACCGCAGGTGTAGGTAAGTGCAGGCATACGGATGGCGGTTTGTGTGCGGTTCCCCGTTCATGTGCCTTTGTGAATTCCAGGGCTGGTCTGTCTGTGCTGGGCGACAGGGTGTACGCAGTTGGTGGTTTCAATGGTTCATTGCGTGTGCGCACAGTCGAGGTGTATGATCCAGCAACAGACACCTGGTCCACTTGCAACAGCATGGAAGCCAGGCGTTCCACACTCGGCGTGGCTGTTCTGAACGGATGCATCTACGCAGTTGGTGGATTTGACGGGACTACGGGTCTGTGCAGCGCAGAAATGTACAACCCAAAGACACAGGAATGGCGCTTCATCTCGACCATGTCCACTAGACGCAGCTCAGTGGGAGTGGGCGTGGTTAATGGACTGCTGTATGCCGTTGGGGGATATGATGGCTATTCTCGGCAGTGTCTCTCCAGCGTGGAACGATACAATCCCGACATGGATAACTGGTCGATAGTCGCAGACATGAGTGCTCGCCGAAGCGGCGCTGGAGTCGGAGTCTTGAACAACATACTCTACGCGGTGGGTGGGCATGACGGGCCGATGGTTAGGAAGTCCGTCGAGGCGTACGATCCAGAAACAAACCAGTGGCATTCCGTGGCGGATATGGCCTTCTGTCGACGAAATGCCGGAGTAGTTGCGCACGATGGGCTCTTGTACGTGGTCGGTGGTGATGACGGCACATCTAATTTAGCGTCAGTAGAGGTGAGTGAAGACGGAGTAAGTCTCTAGGAATCTAGAAATCTGACGCGTTTGCTTGCAGGTTTACAGCCCAGAGACTGACAGCTGGAGGATCCTGCCGGCGTCGATGACCATTGGTCGCTCCTACGCTGGCGTGTGTATGATCGATAAGCCCATGTGAATGGAAGAGCAGGGTGCGATAGCACGGTAAGTCTATGTCAGTAGCCACTGCGTCAAATGTTCCATCATCAATTCCTTTCCAGTCAAGCAACAACAGCAACAGGTGATGATGAGAACAGCCAAGCCGAAGGCGCGGCTGAAGGTGCAGTTGGTTACTCCCGTCCGACTGCCGAAGGAAACAACAATCATCCTCCACCACAACAACAGCAACAGCAGAATCACCCGCACTACGAGAACATCTACGAATCCATCGAGCAGTATGCAGCCGGTGATGCTGCTGCCAATAATCAAGCAGCTCTAAACGCTGCTGCTGTTGCTGCTGTTGCTCCTGCTGCTGGCGTCGCTATTGCCCCTGCTGAAGCAAACAACAATGAAAATCCGGATGTATTGCCAAACAATAACGTACATCCGCAAGCACAACCCCCACCACAGCCACATGTTCAAAATCAAAGCCTCTCCATTCAGAATCAAGGCCCTCAACCAGCGCAAGCTCAACCGCAACCCAACAACACCCAACCGCCGGCAGCTGTCATCAATAACCTCAACCAGAGATCGAACATCACCGTGAATAACGGAAACAACAACTTGAACATCGGCTACCGAAACGATTTGTACGACCGCACAAACAACTCGCCCGCGTACGATGTACCGCGCTCGGTGAGGAGCGGCCTGGGAATGCGTCGGAATCTGCAGTTGGACCTGCATGGATTGAATCGCAATCGATGTGGGTTTGGCACTGCAGCAGGAAGCACCCTCAAGTCTGGGTCAACACCACCGTTCTACGCCTGCCGGCAGAGGAGCTTCGATGACACGGAATCCCATCATTACTACAACATGAACTACAATCCCAGTTTGCGCTACGAGAACATTTACGAGCAAATCAAGGACGAGCCGATCTATCGCAACGTGAATGGCGGTTCTGCCCGCGTCTACGGGCGGCTGAACGTCATTGGCCACGGGATAGGCCGTATCGAACGTCATTTGAGCTCGTCTTGTGGAAACATTGATCACTACAATCTGGGGGGACACTATGCTGTTCTGGGACACTCCCACTTCGGGACGGTTGGTCACATCCGCTTGAACACAGCGTCCGGGGTGAATGGGGCTCCAACAGCGGCCGGAGGATGTCAGCAGAAGGATAACAACGTCAAGAACAGTTCATCGTCCTTCTTCAGCTGCTTGGGCGGTGAAAATTCGCAAAGCATGAATAACATTTATCGAGCAACCGGTGGTGCAGCAGCTGCTCCGAAGGAGACTGCAAACACCGTTCAAACATCAACTCCTTCAACTTCTCGAGCATCGACTTCGGCTGCGGCTGCGTCTTCAAATGGAACAATATCCAGGCCGACTGGTAAGTAACTTCTGCCTGCCTGCAGTGACCACCACAAACATGTGTATTTTCTCTTCACTTTTAGGGGCTATACCGAAGATGAAATCCACGTCCAAGTCGCCACCAACATCCACTCAGGCGGCGCCTGCACAAAATACTCAACAAAATGCAACAAAAACCCCGCCAAGTCCTGAACATTCGAGCACACTCAATCGTATATCGAAATCTTCGCTGCAATGGTTGCTGGTTAATAAATGGCTGCCGCTTTGGATTGGCCAAGGTCCGGATTGCAAAGTAATCGACTTCAATTTCATGTTCTCGCGCAACTGCGACGGGTGCGACTATGCCACAGCTGACGAAGCCGCTGCACCAGGACCACAGCCTCTTCCGCAGGACATAGTCCGCTTCAATGGAAGGGCCGAGATGCATGCTCGACGAGACCCAAGTGGCAGACCACTGCGAAGCACGCTCACACGCCTCAAAGAGTCCGAACTTTCCGGCCGCAATCGCATCGAAGAGAACAACTACGAGAATGTGCATGTCCACTGGCAAAACGGGTTTGAATTCGGGCGATCTCGAGATAACCAGGGTGGCCAGCCCGATTCCGCGCGGCCAACTCTCACCCGTGCCCGCTCGGAGAGTCCGAATTTCAGTCAACGAATGCGGAAGCAACGCAAAGATGCTAAATACTCCGATCCCTTCAAGAACTATGAACTGAACACTGAGAACAATACTTTCAAGCCACGCCCCGCCGCCAGGGAACGCAGCAATGGCTCCTTCAGCCTGAAGGAGGACAGTCCGCCGGTCGACGAAGCGCAAGGAGCAGGTTGCCTGGAACCAGCCTCAGCCGAGTCAGAGAATATTGACCTATCCGCTGTTGTCATACAAGAACCCCAACCGCCGCCACCCGCACAGGACGAGCAAACAGACTCCGACGGCATCGGCGAGGACCCCGATCAACGGACCGATCAAAATCAAGACTAAAACCGTCGCATATGCCAATTTTTGTCAATCGTGGACTTTTAAAATATTTATATCAATTCGTAGTAGTTACGTAGCGACTTGCACACTCATTCCCACAAATTTACACACAAGCACACAGCCTCTCATCAGTTCTTTTGAAAATTTGTTTGCCAAGACTGCCAAATCATTGTTGTGTGGTGTACCGCTCCTTAGGACGAGCTGGCAGCACATGCTTGATGTTTCCCCCACAAGACTTCTATGGTTGTGTTTGAACGCCCTGATCTTCTGAGTCATCTCCTTTTCCTGCTCCTCTTTATATGTATTTATGAATGTAACCATATTTGTATTGTTTTTCTTCCTTTTTTAAGGTTTTGTTACTCATGTATTTTTAGTGTAAATTTATGTTTACTGAAATGATCAATAAAATAGAGTTATGTTAGAGAGCAAAGTAAAGTGAATTCGAATGGAGACGATGTGACAGAGAAGACAATAGTGGTATGGGAACTTTCACAGGAGAGACGAACATGTGATAACGGAAACTCTGTATCTGAAGTGCACCGAGAATGCAATCCAATCTTGCAACGGATCCCAGGAATATACACGAGTTAATGCCAAACGCAGTTAACTGGTAATCTTAAATTTGGCGACACTGCCTCGACTGATCCCCAAACCCTGGCGCATTTATTCGCTGTCTTTTTCAGTCAGTCCTTCACTGATTGCTCCGTCTACCTACAGCTCAGGTCCCGATGGGTTGGCCGCAACTGTTCGAAAGAAATGCATGAGGCACCCGGGTCAACCCTTGGCAACTCTTTTCACCGTGTCCATCTCAGAAGGACTTAAAAGAACTCTTTCTATGCGAAAGCACTGTGGACGACTCAACCGAAAATGTGCTACGAACTCCGAAAAAACTATCACAAAATTCATTCGTAGTTGAATCGTAGTGACAAACTTGCTACGAGTTTCTACGTTTGTGAGAATTGATATCACTGACTGCGAATAAAATGAAAAACAAGTAATTTTGTGGGAATTACGCTTCTGATTTGCTAGGGATACGAGGGATACGGCCTATCCCGTGGCCAATGACGTTCAGGCGCCCGTAGACGCGGGCAGAACCGCCATTCACGTTGCGATAGATCGGCTCGTTGTTTCACTGCAAAACATAATTTTCTCCTTCGCAACACAGTTTTCTGAAAGGCCGACCGACAACTAAGAACCTTACTGAATTTGTGTCTCAAGAGGTCGATGTAACTGCCACCAACTTTAGCAAAGCAAATCTCACAGAAACTACTTACTTTACTTACGGAGGGCGTTCAATATATTCTCGGTAGCGATATGAAGGAAAATGCGAATTCAATTTAAATTTTTTTATAATCTCCCCTAACATCAATGCATTGTGCTTTTTTAAACCCCCAAAAAAATAAATTTCCTCTTTCTCTGCAAAATACCCATTTATTGCCGACTTGAGTTCATCATCCGAAAATCTTTTTCCACGAAGACATTCTTCAAATCCGGAAACAGGAAATAATCACTAGGGGCAAGGTCTGGACTATAGGGTGGGTGTTGGATTTCTCCGAAAGCATAATCTCGCGCAGCAGCCTTGGAAGCTCGCGCCGTGTGAACAGAAGCGTTGTCATGAAGAAGCAACACACCCGCTACGAGTTTACCCCGTCTTTTCTTTATAATTTCCTCCCGTATATTACGCAAAGTGGAAGCGTTGATGGTTTCACCTATTTTTTGTACTCAATGAGCAAGATTCCCTTTGAGTCCCAAAAAACTGTGGCCATGAGCTTCCCGGCAGACGAAGTGACTTTGAACTTCTTCGGGGGGCCTGTTCCTTTTTTATGCCACCGCAAGGACTCTTGTTTGCTTTCAGGGTCATAGTGGTGGACCCATGTTTCGTCACCAGTAACACTTCGATCCATAACACCGTCCGCGTTCTCACAACACATCTCCAGAAGCTCTCTACAGCATGCGATTCTCACTTTTTTCTGAGGCGCTGTGAGCATTCGTGGCACACTCCTTGCACTGACCTTTGAAAGGTTAAGATGGTCATGAAGAATGGTGTGAATGGTACCAATTGAAAGCTTGGTGATCTCTGCCATCATTTTCACCTTTATTCGGGCATCCTCAAGAACAAGTTTTTCGACTTCTTTGATGCACAACAGTAGCAATGCTCTCTCTGCCTCTCTTGCACAGTTGATAAGGAAGGTGCGGAACCCTGGTAAACAGCCACCATCTCTTCATGAATAGTTTTTTGACTTTTTCCTTGGTTCCTACTTACATATTGGGCTGGCGACACCTGCTTCGATTCCTCCTTGGCTGAGACAATACTTCCGAGGTCTCTACTCCCTCTACTCCCTTATGTGGCAAAGTAGCTTTGCTTGTGCCGGGTTGATCTTCAGTCCCGCGGCCTTAGCAGAGATGATGGAGGAAGAGATAAGCCACTACTACGTTTCTTGCCCCTCAGATTCATCTGACAGCCGTCTGTGAATACGTGTGAGCTAAGCGAAGCTGATTGCTCCCGCCTAACACCATTGCGTTGCTCTATACTTCTAACAAGTGTGCGCGAAAATAAAGTAGTATGCGTGACTTGAGAGCACAATTGCGATGGACTGGGGGTTTTCCACTGGAAAGAGGAATAGCCTCCCTCTCCACATGTTGCCATTTGGTGGAGTTCCACGATGACAGACTGCAGGATGATTTAAGTCGTGTGATGCTCGATGAGTATACGCAGGATATTGGTAATCATTCCTTTTTCGCGGTGAAGTGTCGGTAATGTAGCGCGCTGACCTAGGTTATCCGCTGTACAAGTAGTTACCGGAAACCACGGCGGAGAGGTAGCGCAAGCACTTCATCACGAACCTGATTGTTACGCTATTGGTGCAATCCAAGTTTTGAGCAGTCAGCAGTTACCCGATTAGTCACAATTCAAAAGTCATTTTATTTAAACTGACAACCCACGGTTTCCTACTTCTCATGCAGAGTATACGAAGTTACGTTCAGAACATACGCATCCAAACCCATCATAGCCACATGGGGCGTACCGCAAGGCAGCCATCTCGGTCCTCTGATTTTCGTACTCACTGCCAACGACGTCGACGTCATTATCATGAACTCTCTCTATCTAGGCCGATGACATGAACATCTATTCGGTCATCTCGACTCCCTCTAACTTCTACTCTTGTCAAAACGACGCAAATTCGGTCTGTTGTCAGAAAAACGATCTTGGACTGAGAGTCGGTAAATGGCTATCCATTATTTACTCCCACAATCGTCAATCAGAATCGCATGGAAACTATTTCCTCTGCAGCCAACCAGTCACCTCAGTTTCATCTTTTCGCGTCTTAGGCGTTATCTGTCGTGAGCTAAGCTTTCGTCCCCATATTGACAATATGGGGATGAAAGCTTTGCCAAAAGCTGGTCTAAAGAAAAGCTACGTCAGAAAATCTCTGTACATCGCCCTCGTCGGACCCATCCTTGATCATGCCTGGCAAGTATGGTCACCTCAGCAGTAGCTTTCTACGTTTCGCTCTTCGCAATACTGGCTGGTCCGAATTTGTCTCCTTATGTCGAGCGCCTTAATCTCATTCGCATTGAGTCGCTCGATCTACTCGTTCTGCACCAATTAATCACTGGTGTTGTAGGCCGTCCTGGGCTTCTCGAATTGGTGTCTCTTTGCACCAATCCCCACTTATTTAGGCCTTCAGGACGACTGGATGCTGCCTGCCCTTGGTTAGTGGGGATCCCCAGTGGGTGGGATCCCAGTGAAAGCAAAGTTAATTCGCTTTTATCTGGTTTTTAAATCTGCTCCAGTCACCATTTGCCGTTGGGATCAAATGAACTAAAACCAACAACTGGAGTGGCCAAGTAGTAGTCTGACTGTGGACCAACATAGTGAAGGTGTGCTGGTGAATCCACTAGCAGCCCCTTCTACCTACCTACCTACCTACCTAGGCCTTCAGCCTTATTCCGTATTAGACCACATCGCCCTTATTACGGCTTCAACTTACCGGTGTCAAGAATCTGCTAACACCATGGACCATACTTCCATCTCAGCAAAGCCCGGTTTTGTAACTGCCGTTCCGTTCTCTCTTTCTTTTTCTCTCTCTCTCTCTCTTTCTATCTATCTATATCTCTCTCTATCCCTCTATCACTCTCTCTCTCTTTCTATCTATCTATATCTATTTCTCTCCCTCTCTTTCTCTCTTTCTATCTATTTCTCTCTCTCTCTCTCTCTCTCTCTATCTCTTTCTCTCTCTATCCCTCTATTCTCTCTCGCTCTTTCTTTCTCTATCTCTCTCTCTCACTACTCTCTACACACCTCTCCCTGACATCTAGGTTAAGCATTCGATTTGTAAGTTATTTTCCTGCAGCTTCCTGTAGCAAGCTTAACAATTTGGGGATGTTGCAGCCACTATATGGCTTTGTAACCTATATACGTAGATGGTGAGTATAAGTCTCTAGCCCATTTCCAAAGCAAGGAGCGGACTAATCTCCCTGAAGTGGATCAACAAATTCTTGGTCAAATATGAAATAAATCGATATGAACACACAGCCTATGTGCCCTCAACCCGAGTGGGTACATGACATGCCTCGAGCAAGCATAGCTGCTGGCTTTAATTTTAAATTTCCACAAACTCCCAACTGCTGCCATCCACCAGAACACCAGTGCCCACCCCTTGTTCATTAGGACCAGCTAATCCCCTAACAACCCGAAATAGCAACCACTTAAGCATTCCATCTCTAATAAATCCCCACGGAGAGCAGTCGTTCAAATATCGTTTTTATCAAATATTGACATGAGTTAATTGATACACACACGCCAACAGGCTGTCCTGCTGTCATTCGGTCTTGCCCCCGTTGCGCCCATATGAAGTGCACGAAGTAGTCGGGGCGTCTACATGCATATAACATTCGGAGGTATGCGCCCAACACTCGGCATGGTCTGGTGTCCGGCGATACCCACCACCTTCGATTTGAAATTGCCCAGGGGGAAGGAATTTGCCTCATCTATGAGAAGGGCATTCTCATTGGACGAACGCCTTCCTTCTATTGGGGGTGTTATCGACCGCGTATCTGTGTGGATTTAAATTGCAAAATGCTCTTTTTTGAGTCGCCTGTCAGGAGAACACCATGGGATCATTGCATTTCCCATTATCCTTTCATTACTGCCAATGACCGTGAATGGGGAGAGGTGTGGACGAACTGGTGGGGGTGGGGTGTGTAGCTGTTAAACTTGGGAGCGGCAGAAAGGGAGGAGCGTAGTTTTATAATTAAATAGAATATGATGATCTTTAAATTTAATATGCTTGCAGCAAGTGAAGACGTCTTAATTGGCTTAAGGTAAATGTTCTGCTATGTCGATCAAAGCTGCAAGCCGTTGGGAATGAAAATGGTAGCAACAAATCAAAACACGTGAATGCACTTTACGGCGGGTCGTCGACAACATCCAGGACAACTGCATGTCCTCATAGAACACAGTGATGAGGGAGGCTAAGAGCACGGTCGGTCACCAGCCATCACTTCTCCCACACCTCTGGACAGAGTCCTGTCCGTACCGTACCGAACTGTTCGCGTCGTCGAAAACTTTATGATGTACTTACGTACGTAAGAAATTGCAGAGTTGTAGTTGTGTTGGAACTGCAGAGAGCAAAAGGCCTTAAAAGCTGGGCTAACATTTTCCAAAAAAGTTTGCCGCTTTCCCAAAAGGAATGATTTTGGGGCGACCTTACAGAGACAGAAAGAAAATCGATCAAAAATACGTTTGATACGGGATTCTCTCAGATTTTAGACGCATCAAGTGAGGAGAAGGGAAGGTCCTAAAGGACCCTAAAAGTGAAATGGAATTGACTCAAACTAGCCATGCTAGGGGCACGCATGCAACCATAAGACTAAGAGAATGCAATCGAGGAGACATCCCAATTACGCCGCATTTTTTCATAGAGCTCTCTTTAGCTTTAAAATCCAGGGTATCCCATTCGTTCCCCGTAATAACAGCCCTTCCTAACCGCTCTGGTACAACAATGAACTTCGCACCCTCCGTAACCGAAGCTCTGGCTCCAGTGGCGTAGCGTGGGTTGGGGCCGCCCGGGGCAGACCCAATTTATGCCGCCCCTAGTCATTTTTTCACACACTAGAAAACCTTTGTATACGGTTTCAACATATGCCTGCGCATATTTAGGTTAGGTTAGGTTGAAGTGACAGGCACACTTAGACCACCATTTGTCCACTGTGCTACCACTCTGATCTAGGAATACCTATTCCGCAAACCTATTCCGCGAAGAAGATGGCTCACTTTTATGCTGATCAGTTCGGCCAAGCTATGAAAATAATAACCTCCCATAAGTCTTAGTCTACGGGATGAGAGAGCATTGCAGTTGCATTGCCCGTGTGCAATGGTTTCTTCGTCATCCGCGTCTCTCCAGCTTCTGCGGAGGTCTTTGTAGGGGCCCTGCTGGTCTGGAAAGACAGCACAATGCATCTATATCAGTTCAGGTACAGCAGCATTTGTATTTCCAATAGCAGGACGTGAAGCTGAAGGTGACACATTTGGAGTGTTATAGTATGTTCCCACTAGACGAAATTGAGTAATTTCGGCAATTTCCCTCGAAATTTGGGTCGAAATTGCGCCTTAATTCAGATCGCCTTCAATGAAGTTGCGTACGAAATTGTGGATCATGTGGACTTCCGAGGCAGTCGTTGAATACGCTCCCATCAGGTAGGCGACCGCTTGCCAGATCCAGGACGAGGTGGTTGGACCAAATGCAAAAACTCGCCTGGTTACGCTTTGGCATGACTCCTGACGAGTAAGGGTCGATGGCGGAGGATCGAGTTGCCTGGAGATCTCTCGTGCGTGGTATACACCCGCGTGGAGCATGCGGGTCAGAAGATGGTGATGATGATCATGATTGTGTATTATAACACATTATCCCAGTTTCCGTATGTTTCCACCATTATGCCAGTTAACTAGCAGATTTCTGACAGACTGTGTTTTTTTTTTCTAAAATTGTCCACACAATGTCAAAACAAATTGCATATCGGCCAATTTCAAAAGAATAAAAGAAAGTCTGAATTTGTATCGAAGTAAAAAAAGACACCCCGAAGAAAGTTTTAAGAAAAACCACTTCCTACCACTTCCTACTTCTGACACTCTAGCCTTGTCATCAAATATAAAACCTCCAACAGATATTTTGTTCGGCGAGAAGTTGGAAAGCGACCAAGGATCTGCGAGAAAGGTGCTCTGGCAAACTATTCGCCAACTGAGAGGAAGGAAATTCAACATCATCGAAGGAGTCAAATCCAAAGATGGTGTGTTGCTTTCCAATGAGGTGGACATCTTACGCAGATGGAGCGAGCACTTTTCGGAGCTGCTCAATCCCGAACAGGGCACTGAGGATGGCAGACCTGTAGTCTTGAGCGGAGAATAGTCCAACGGTGGAGGAAGTCATTTTGGCGATGGAATCGCTAAAAGTTGGCAAATCCGCCGGTGTGGATGAAATTCGGCCAGAAATGCTTAAGGCAATGGGTAAAGAGGGGCTTTTATGGCTCTCTCGTGTAGTGGCGAACGTGGCCTGGCGATTGGCACACTGGGGTGATTCTCCCACTTTTCAAGAAGGGAGATAAAAGAGATTATTCCAACTCTCTTATTAGTCTCCCCGGGAAAGTCCCCCGGAAAGTATTGGAAGCGCGTTCTAGAGCTATGGTCGAGCTCAGGATGGCGGATGGACAGTGCGGTTTTCGTCCCGGCAGAAATACAACCGACCAGCTTTTCACTCTAGAAATGGTCCTTGAGAGGGCTTGGGAGTATGCCAAACTCATCTACAGTTGTTTTGTGGATTTGGAAAAGGCATACGACCGAGTTCCTGGAGGTAAGCTCGGGAGTGCTCTGCAGGAGTGTGGGATGGAAGGTCGTCTTCTGAGGGCCATTCAGTCTCTATGCACGACCGTGTCAAAATCATTCACCGTGGGCGTTGGACATCGCCAAGGGTGAGTCTTGTCACCTCTCCTTTTCATTGTATGCATGTACTGGATGTTGAAGCGCAGCCGGGAAGAGGAATGTTTCACATTGGGAGAGTTGAGGGTAAGTCATCTTCTTTTTGTAGATGACTCGGTTATCCTCACATCTTCCCAGACGGAACTCCAGCTCGCACTCCATAGGTTTGTGGCCGTCTGTGCTGATGCTGGAATGTAGGTCAACGTGAACAAATCGGAGGTTATGGTCATCTCCAGAACGCCTGTTGAATGCACTCTACAGGTTAGTGGAGTCCCATTGAAGACGGTGGAGATGGAGTAATGCTGAGCTTTCCTGTAGGATTGCTCAAGCTGGGCCAATTTTGAAACAGCTTGGTCCTGGAAACAGCTAGACCTGTAGTCAGGAAGGCCAAGCTTGGTGTCAAAGCCAAGTTAGCGGTTTTCAACTCAGGATTTGTTCCAACTCTCACCTACGGTCATGAAATTTGGTTAATGACCGAAAGAATAAGATCGCGAATACAAGTTGCTGAGATGAGATTTCTTCGTCCTGTTGTGGGAATTACTCGCCGGGATAGAAAACGTCTGAGAAATACATCAGTGCGCGAGGAACTTAACATTGAGTAGCCGCTTCTTCGAACGGAAAGGGCTATGCTTCGGTGGTTTGGTTCCCTTCATCACGACTTCCGAAGCTGGCGTTGAATGCGATTCCATCAGGTAGGCGACCGCTTGCCAGACCCAGGACGAGATGGTTGGACCAAGTCCAAAAACTCGCCTGGTTATGCTTGGGCATAACTCCTGATGAGTTAGAGTTGATGGCGGACGATCGAGTTGCATGGAGATGTCTCGTGCGTGGTTTACCGTCGCGACCCCTTTAATGGAGCATGTGGGTCTGAAAATGATGACGATGATGATGATAAACCCGAGTTGTTTTTAACTAGTTTTATAATGGCACAATAATGTTCACACATTTGAGACCAAACAGCTGATTTCGAAGATGAGAGTGAGAAAGTTCAATGGTGTGGCAATGGGTTGTGTGATAGCATTCGTAGTTCGTGTCGTAACCTCGATTCGTGTATTTGTACGAATGGATTCTGTGATAGGGCTGATTAAAAATGATTCCACTAAACATTAGCAAACCACTGCTGTACCTACTGTGTAACATGCTTACCGGTAGACCGTTCGTCGTCAAGAATGGCAACGTGACCTCGAAAAAATGGTCTCCAACAGGGTGCCGTTAATTCGCCGTTCTCTTCCTCACGTAATTGCGTCCGACGACTTGATCGTGTACCTCACTTGATCAAGGACATCACTACTCTCGTGCAGGGTGGCTTCGATTCATGCATGAGAGATTGCGATGACTGGAAGTTAAAAATCAACTTTCAGAAGTCGGATACCATCCTGTTCAGGACGCCGTTGTATAAGGCGTCACGGGCAACCACTGTTGGAGGACACGGGCAACCACTGGCACAAAGGACTGTAGTCAGATACCTGGGGATCTGGCTAGATCAGTATCTATATTTTAATAATCATGTAGGTGCTGCTCTGGCCAGGGCCCCAGTCACTTTCGCTCTTACAAAGAGACGGTTTTACAACAGCCAACTCGATGCGAGGGTGAAGGTAATCGGCTACATGGCCCTCATCCGGCCAATGCTCACCTATGGGTGCCTAGTGTGGTTCTATGTCAGTGCAAGCTTGATGTAAAAGATTCAGTTGTTCGAGAGGGCTTCTCTTAGGACTTGGCGTCGCCTTTCTTGAACTCCAGAGTCACAGTACAGAAAATTCTCTTTCAATGAGATCTTATACAACAGGGCGACGAGTGGACAATTTCCAAGTGAAGTCGATTCGAGGGCATACTGCCAGAGCGATGAATTCGATCTCGTGGGCCTACTACCACAAATCATTATACCACCAAAGGGTACCAAAAGGGTAACGGTCTCATACAAGACATAAATGCGGTACCGCTCCTCTTTCATATCGCCCGTTCAACTGTGGCTGGGCGACTCAACCACGACCGCTCCGTCGCACAACGAGCTGAGGAAGGCCTCCTCCGGTTCAGTATGCCGGTATCAAACCGGGATGTGCGAGATGTTGCAATGCAACATCGGAAATTCTGGTGGCTGGGGCGCGAAGGAACTCTCTCGTCGAACCCGTTAGACCCTGGGTAGAAAGGGTAATGCGGATTCCCGCATGGGAGCAGTAGTCGGTCACTGTTTTGCAGCGGAGCAGCCGCAACCTATGGCCGTCTTACATAGTTTAGGGTAGTGTGTTAAGGTAGTTTTTAAGATGTAAATAGCAAAAAAAAACAAAAAAAAAAAAATAAAAAAATCAAAAAACAAAAAAAATGTAGTATACACACTCGTACACATGTGTGTACCTATGTGTATATATTGTACATAATTTAAGGACATATATATACATATGAGTATATCATTATATACACATATGTATATGTATGTAGTTTAGCTTAAGTTAGTTTAAGTTATTTTTAAGGTAGCATGTAAGTTAGTACATAGGTTTTAAGAAAAAAAATATAGTTCTGTTATTAAGTTTTTTTTTCAATTTTTCTTAATATTAGTTGTGCATATAAATTTATTTTCCTTTGTTTAAAAAAGCATTGTTAGGTTAAGTCGAAAGACATAGATTAAGATTAAGTTAAGCTTAGAGAGCCCGCCAAGGGCCAGTAAGTTAAAATAGAATCATTGTTCGTCCAACTAGTATTAAGCATTTTTGTCTAGTATGTAAGTATTTAATGAAATGATAAATAAAAATGAATTTAAAAAAAAAGAAAAAACCTTGAAGTGAGTTCAATTTGTAGTTTAACCCTTAAGTGCCCACGTGTCCAATTTCAGATCGCACTTATTGAACAAACATTTGTTGTGAGTTAGGACCAGCGTGCAATTGGGCACGTACTTTATAAGCTGTCACATACCGAGGTGAGTTATATGCGCCATGTAATTGTGTCACTGCATCATGTAATTATGTCCCCGAAAAAAAACAACTTGGGCCTTAAAGGGTTAAGTTAAACGAACTCCCTTTTGAACCTCAATTCAGCAACACATCCGCATTTTGTTTCGCTCTTTTGAGAGCAAGATCATTTTGCTCTCAATAAAACAAGAAAACTTAAACAAACAGTTTTCCTCCTTTTTACTCTTTATGGAGGAAGTGACCCATTTTGCCTTGCTTCCAGGCGCTCCATAGTCATGGAAGTTTGTTCAGTAGGGCGACGTGTTCTTCACGGCCACTTTTCTTGGCCCTTTCCCAAGATGAAGGTCTCGTCACACACATTGAAGGACACTTTTTGGCTTGTAATGTCTTCTTATTAAAGCCAGAGTTCCTCCGTTGAATACTACTTATAAGTAGTCATTTATTGTAGGGTTTTTCTTCCTGATATTCCGCACTCCAGGACAAGTCCTTCCCGATGCCGTAGTTTCAAAGCTAGACTGACTGTGTGAATGGGGAAAGTGTGCGATATTTGATCAAGTGGCAAGTGGCACAATAAATCACACATACCATGTACTACGTCAATCGAGACGTTAAATTTCATTGACGTCTGGTCCAGTGTGATCAAAGAGTCAAGTTATTTTGGAAGTAAATATGCCGTAAATGTTATTTAATTATATTTATAATTTATATTATAATTATCACCAAATTCCCTTCGCTCTCATATAATATGTGAACATTTATATAGTTAGTTTGTAGTCGAAATGTTAGTTTAAATGTGTATATATTCTTAATTTCATCTACCGAGTTTGACTCGTACAAATTGCAGACATAAGTGTAATAAGTATTTTTTTAAGTCAATAATTAGTTATAATAAATACAATTAATAATAATAAGTAATAATAAATAAAAGTATGAATTGAACACCTAACAAAATATTAATTAGACCACAGTGAGAAATTTGAACATATTGACCTAAGGCGCAAAATGAATTTTAATAAGTAGTGCTAGAGCTACCAATGCATCGCGAAAAAGTCACAGTTTGGTGCGGTTTATGTGCTGGTGGCATCATTGGACCGTACTTCTTCAAAGATGATGCGAATCGTAACGTAATTGTGAATGGTGAGCGCTACCGTGAGATGATATCCAACTTTTTTTTGCCCAAAATGCAAGAGCTTGACTTGCATGACATGTGGTTTCAACAAGACGGTGCCGCGTGCCACACAGCACGCGCAACTATGGATTTATTGAGAGGCGAGTTCGGTGAACATTTTATTTCACGTTCGGGACCGGTCAATTGGCCGCCTAGATCGTGCGATTTAATTCCCTTTTTTTGTGGGGCTATGTTAAAGTTCATGTCTATACAGACAAGCCCGCTTCAATTGACGCATTGGAAGACAACATTGATGCATTTATTCGTGAGATACCGGCCGAAATGTTGGAAAGAGTATGCCAAAATTGGACTTAGCGGATGGACCATTTGAGGCGCAGTCATGGTCAACATTTGCATGAAATAATCTTCAAACATTAAATTATATGGACCGTCCTATCGATTCAAATAAAGATTTCATGCATTTTTCTGAATTTGATGTGTTTTTTTTTGAAAAACTTTCCTATAGCTTTTAAAAAATCACCCTTTATATCTGGACAGTTTATACGGTGCGAGATAATATCATTATAGATTGAGTACCTATCCTATTAAGGCGCAGCTTATTTGAGAGGGCAAAGATTCAAGGTTCCAATTCATTCTCGTAAAGGACTTTTGAACCCTTTCTAGACATAATATGTGCATTGCATCGTTTTATATGTTTATGCAAAGCTCTTTAATTCGGAAAGCTTGTTTATACGGAAAAAAAATTTCCGAACTAAAGAGATTTTTCCGAATAAATGAGAGTTGTTTTCCATTTTTTTATGTAAAAATTAAATTAAGTTAGAAAAAATTAAATAACGCAGTGACTGATCTCAAATATTGGGGCTATACCTAAATTGCGGTTTGCTAAGAGATGGCGTAACTTGTATTATTCCATTGGAACATGCATTGGAAAGCTACTGTCATTGTACGTCATGTCAGTACAAGTCATTCATTTGAAGCGTTAACGACAATAATTTTTTTCCCTCAAATATGGCTCAAATATGCAAAACATCATATGTGAAACCCGGCCAACCAGACAAATCAACGGCAAAGCCGAATATCCATGGCGCCAAGGTAATGCTCTGGGTTCAGAAGGGTGTGCTGTATTATGAGCTCCTAAAACCGGGTGAAACCAGCAATGGACAACGCTACCGAATCCGTTTGAAGAGAGCATTACCCGAAAAATGCCCGGAATATGCGACCAGACGAAAAAAAACCACAGGAATTAAGATATAGACCCAATATGTAGAAGTCGGATAATCTATGCGGGTAGTCCGTAAAAATCATAAAAAAAATCGCATTGAGGGAATCCTGACACTTCACATTTAACTGTATTTTGTGGCAATAAAATAATTTTCCTTCTTCCACACTGTCATCAAAAGGGACGCCTTTTTAGTGCATACGCCTTTCTCAGTCATAAACCGTAGCAGACACTTTATAGGCTAGACAAGCCAGGACTTATTTAAAGACCTTCCATTTTCTCAAGAACGTTGAGAAGATCAATGTGGACAACGAAAATGGTTAATCATACAAATTCATCATCTACAATCCTTTCCCCACATCCCTATCGATAGCAAATAATTCCGAACTTTCTCTGCAACCCCTTCACATTCCGAGAAAACCAAAGAAGCAGTCCCATGCCCTCCCATTCCCTCCCATTCCATCCAGTTCATGCGTCACATTCGCTTTTCATTTTTCAAAACTACCATTTTCAACTCCACATCCAGCGAGCAGGAGTGGTGACATCATGAAATTTTAATGCCTCCCTCCCGGTGCTGTTGTCGCATTTGAATGGTGAACACAGCATGAAGTGCGCATAGCCACTATATCACCGAGTACATAAATTCATAATTCCATCCCTCTTCCTTAGATCCATCGTCATGCCAGTCATCAGTCGCACTGTTTGCCGACACATGGGGGGAAAGGGACGACGGGAACCGAATTCAAATCGAAACGATAGTGTTCCAGCTATGAACTCGACCTACGACTTGAAAGCTCGTCCTGAAAAGGGAAACTCACTCACACACAGTCGTGTGCACGTGTGTGCGCACCGTTTCGCATCCCTTTTTTCGTTTTTCCTTTTCGCTTGTGTTTTTGGCTTGTTTTTCTTCACATTTCGTCGATGTGTACCCGCACCCGTGCCGACATTCCGTTGCTGCGAGAGGAGGACTACTCGCATTTACATGATTCGAACACGAGAACACGGGTATGAGGGGTTCAATTCGTTCCTGCGAAGGTCCTGCGTATAAGATGGCCCGCACGTAAATAAGCGCGCACCCAGTGCTCCGCATGTGACTGTGGGCGAGCGAGCACACAGCACTGGGTAGGTGGATGGCCCGTGTGGGGCATGGGAGGACTTGAAACAAGAGGGGTTGATCAATATTTACTTTATTACTGGATGTGTACATTTGCTCCAATAGGAACTGTGAGGGGGCGTGTCAACGATGCCGTAATGGATACCAATAATTCCTGTGTAGTGTTTATCCGAAAACGAGGTGCATCCTTTAATTAATAACTGTTTGTGATGGATATGCGCTATGCTATGGGTGTTCCCCTCCACCTCCTCCAGTGGGTGTTGCATTTTAGGTTATGTTTTTGTTTTCGGCTGTGCCGAGCGAAAAGCAATTTTAGGTCGATGAAAAATTCGCTTAGGAAGGGCGATTGCAATCGTGGAATCTCGAGTAGGTATTTCATTAGGAATTGAAAAATGGTTTTGCGGGGTGGGCTTAAGTGAATTAAAATTCATAACCTCTCGTTGTACGAGGTTTTTGCAAGTACCACGTTTCCATGGACAGATGTTTCGATCGGAGAAGTTGCTTGATTGGTTACATGGTGAGGACTGTGTTCATTAAGCCGCCTCAGCGAGAGCTGTTACTTGCTGATGGCCTTCAGGCAGCGCTACAATTACTGATGAATTTGTTCTGGTGCATTGTACTGAAGTAGTGCCAAAAAGATAACAACTTGAAGTACTTTACTTGAAGGGTCATCGAAGTAATTAAATTGTTGAGAGGGACTTCAGCCCACAAAACTGGGAAATGAGGCAAGTAGATATCGGATATGCTTGAGTCCTTCAAGTCGTTTCAGTGCAGGATAAGCAAACACAGAATATCATTTGCACTCCAGAGACCACTTTTCCTGTTCTCGAGTTTCAAACATTTCGCAGTGAACTATGGGACAGAGTTTTGTTATGAGACCAGTGCTTAAGATGTTTACGAAGGTCTTGACGGAGAAGATTTAACCTACAAATCAAGCACCTGCAGGCTTCTAGGACCCTAGCAAACTCTGGCTGAACATGGATTGTGAAGCAAGAGCACCAGCGTCTTTCAAGCTGAAACCTATGCCATTGGCAGACAATCTTGACAGGAACTACCCCCGCTGCGACATGTCGGACAGTCGCTATGGAATTCTATATCATCCAATCCAAACTTGTGTGGGAAGGCATACAGAGAAAGTGCTGAGCAGGAGAAACATAGTAAAACTCTGCTGGATATCTGGTGGTAAAGGGATAGAAGGCATATGCTATGAAAGGAGCATGGGAACCCTTCACAGGCACTTAATCATACTGCGCTGTAGGAGACCATGTCATCAGAGAAGAATTTAGGGAACTAGTAGGAAGGAACCGGATAGAAATTTGAAACAAAGCAGTCCAAGAAACCCTTGGGTCAATATAACCGAAAGAGGTTTAAGGCGTGTAGCAAGGTGAGCAAGAGCCCAGTTCGTATCCTAACTGCAGACACAGGGAGCAACTAAGGAAACTAGCAGTATCTGTGGATGAGAGATGATGTAGTCTAACGAAATTCCGGAACACGTACAAGGATTTTGTGAGGATATCAGAGGAAGAACTGAAGTCACCAGAACTCACAGACTCCTAAAGGACACTGGCTTGGAGAGAATGCTGACCCTCGAGCAACATGAGTCCATAACCCTGAATACAACTCTGAAAAGAACTGCATCTGAGGGGAACTCGAGAGCAAACGAAGGACAAGGGGGCCGCTCAACGCTCAACAACAATAATAATGGACTTTCGAGCACAAAACGTTTCTCAAACTGCTAAGAATCGGGGCATAATTTAACGAAACTCAACGAAACTGGTGCGGGACACAACTTGTTTGCTGTCTCAAGGTTTTGTTCACTAGCAAAATAATTTATTGGGATGGGAGACTCCAAGAAAAATGATTTTAATTTCATTTTAAACTCGATTACATTCTGTTCATGCTTATGCATCATTCAAGTCGTCTGTGCGATGGATGAAGTCTTAAAAATTGAACAATTGTATGGATCTGTGGGGACTATGTGCCTAAACTCTGTAAAGTTTCTAGTCAAAAAAGACATACACCCGATAAATGAGTGGCACACTAATTTCTCTGGTCAGCATTCATCATGTGGGTGGTTAAAAGGGCCGATGTTGATTTTGAAACAAACAAATTATTTAGGAAATTATTGTCATTTCTGAAACCACATATCGTCCACATTCATATCTTCCAATTCGGGCCATAAAAAGTTCGTAATCATTTCACGACAGCGAACACCATTCACAGAAACTGCCAGACCGGCCTCATTTTAGAAAAAATACTGACCGATGATGCCTCCAGCCCATAAACCGCACCAAACAGTCACTCTTTGTGGGTGCATTGGTTTTTCGACAATCACTCTTGGATTGTCACTCGCCCAAATCCGGCAATTCTGCTTATTGACGAATCCACTGAGATGAAAATGTGCCTCATCACTGAAGATGATTTTCTTCGAAAATTGATCACTGTTGCCATTTCTTGCCACCATTCTGACCATTGCCGACGCTGAAATGGTCAAGAGGCTTTAGTTCTTGAGTCAATTGCACCTTGTAAGTGAGTGAACCTTGCGTGAGAGGTGCAATTGTTGGGCACGACGACGAGTTGAGGTGGACGGCTCTTCAGCCACACTATCGCGAACAGCAGCAATATTTTCTGCAGTACGAGCTGTACGAGCATGCACTGGTGCTTTCACATCTCCTACAGACCCGGTTTGCTCAAATTTTTGCACGATTTTTCCGATTGTACGCACATTTGGACGATTAAATTGACCGAAAAAATCACGAAGTGCACTATATGCATTTTGATTTGAACGCCCATTTTCATAATAAGCCGGAATAACTTTAACGCGTTGCTCGATTGTGTATCTTTCCATGGTTCAAATTGAATTAGTCTGAAATTGAGAAATGTCAAATGAAATGCAGAAAAAAACTTGACGTTTAGGTGTGGTTCACATTCAACATGGGCCACCGTTTAGTTGAACTCATAACAATGAACCACTTTATTCCGGTACATCAATTTGACACCGTTGTCGAAAACTGAAAGTGTATGTTACATTTTATAAACAATGTGTTGCGAAATGGCAATGCAGCCGATGGCCACACAGGAAAGAGTATTGACTTAAAACAGAAATTCAGAATTTAGAAAAGAGCGAATAATGCTAGAAAGGAAAATATGTGCTAAATAAATTAGCCCAAGACCTACTCGTTGTAATTTATTGTACTTATCTCCTTGCGTGTCCAAATCCAAGTGAAAGTGAATGAACTCACAGAAGTGACCATCCACCTACCCTTTACACACAATCCACCATAGTCAACAGTATTTCTCTCAAAATATGAGGCAATGATCACTAGTAAAATGTAATGCAAAAAACCAATCCCCGGCCGAAGTGCGGATGGGAGAAGATCAGTGTGGGAGGCGTTGGGAGATGAGTACCGCTGGAGAGAACCGAGCACAAACTGTACAGTAAGGCAACAAAAAAAAAAAAAACCTTCCAAACTTACTTAGAACATATGGACGTCCCATGGCCAGATAGTATAGCGAGCATATGAGTGCGTGTGCAGTGACTCACAGCATAGTTTTAATACATTGAGTATGAAATGTTATTAATGAAATCAAGTAACCAACAATTAAAGAAATTAAATAATGAACAATTAATAAGAAGTCAAGTAATGAACAATGACTATTAAAGCAATGAAACCGCAACACCAAGTGTAACAAAATACTACCGGCCTCGCTGACATCGAAGAGAGTTTCTTGAAGCCAACATCAAGTAAATGGTAATTTTTGAAGCAAATCCGCCACCAGCAACGATAGCCATCAAAACTGCCAGATTTGGAATTCAGAATAGAGTTTCCGATTTTGAGCATTCAGGGGAACTTGAATGCACGGCCATGCCGTGTCGTAAGTAGAGAGGTGGCAGCGATTCCTAGCCACAGGCCGTAGGCCCAGGAGTGTGCAAAAATAACCAGGGGCATACGAAGACGCAAATATAGAAACTCGCAAAGGTCGAATAACAGCCTAGTTACGGCACTGGTGTCATGCTATAGATTATAGCTCTCCACCACCACACCTAATTTAGAATACCCACGAGATTTTTGAGAATCAAATCACAACGTGCCACTGTCCACTGTGTATTGCATTTTTTTGGGATCATCCTCTCCGGCATTGGGCGATTCAAAAACTTCACGAGTAGGAAAAGGCCCTAAGTGTCAACGATTTTGTACATGACGCATTCCACGGGCAACGAACGTGGCCGTAACAACGTAGAAACCAAAGCAATCCAAATTGATCTTGTAAGGACCAATATTAGGCAGTACCTTACAACTGTCACTGTAAGCGTGCTCAGCAACAAAATTATAACCGCAACTTTAGGCGCCAGCTCTATAACAGCACTCAAGAGGCACTCCAAGGGCGGAGCTATCTCAGTTTTCTTGTGGGTATTAGCCATTAACGACGTCCTGGAGGAGCTGAAATATGTGGGAACTAAGGCAGTTGCCTACGCTGACCAGAGATAATGGAGGAAGAGATGTGTAAATTCTCCCTCCAGATTCATTTGACAGCGTTTTTTATAACGTTTTCACAGACAGGCGCCTGTGAATAAAAATATTCTCAAATTGGCCGTTCGGAGTCGGCATAAACCTGTAGGTCCGTTCCACTCGTGAGAGAACAATAGCACGTACAACACGAGTAGTTGCTGAGGAGCTAGGCCCAGGGTCTCTACGGGCTGTAGCGCCACCGTTATTATTATTATTAGTTGACAGTCAAGCGGTCATTGAAGCAACGTCGACAATAGAGATCAAGTCCAAGACGGCCGAAGGCTGCCGCAAAATGCAAATTTTTCTCAGCAAGCAGCACTCGATTAGGTCCACTTCACAGGAACAGAATCGGCGCATGAGGCAGCGGATAAACTTGCCAGGAAAAAGGACCGAAAACGACCTATCCCTACATATCTAACCACCTCCCTGGGATGCCAGAAAAAACGGCAACAGAGGGAACAAATAAAAGGTGGAACTCTCTAACCAGCTGGGGGGCCACTCTGTTGCTCTGACAAGCGACAAAAAGTAACTAGCGATGGTAGTTGAAGCACTTACTGGCCATGATCACCTGAAGTGCCGTCAATTAAAATAAGACTAGCCAACGATTTTATATGCAAAGGCTGCAGCGATTACACTGCCACAGGGAGACCCTTAAAATCTCTTTCCAGATTTATAAGCAGTGTTGGTGATGAAAATGCCTTGACGCCGCTCTCATAAATGAAGTGAACAGCTCCTCACTCTGTCATGTGTTTCAATTTGAGTAAGGTGCCCACTGCACAGCACACATGTGTGCACATGAGTTCTGGACTTTTGCAACGATGGGACGACGCTATGAACTTTGATCTGTTTATGTTGCCAGCGTGCATTTTTCATGAACAATCACAAGCAGACAGAAATATTCAAAAGTCCATGTTGCCGCTTGACAATATCAGGGCCAGTCTCTTCAACGATCGGAACGCGACTGATATGTGCACGGACTAGCCCACACACAACACACTTTTAGAAACACCGACACAACAAATTAAAACATTTTCATTGTGATCGCACAGTGTGGCATACCGAGAAATCGATGCGCAGACTAGACCACACACAGGACACATTTTAGCACGCCGATGCAAGTGTGCTGTGTATGGGGCCCTTAACGCCGTCGTCAGTTATGACACTTTCTTTGTAATTTTGTGTACATACTTTCCTTGGAAATTGAGTAGAGAAACTAAAAATGGCATGAAGAGGAAAAATTGCAATGCATAGAAGATTTTGCAGTTTGGATGGTATAAGTGGAAGATTTGAAAATTTCGCAAAATGCAAATAGATCTACTACAATTGTGGTAAATTGGCAGCACTGTTTATTAGGATGGCTGGGCAACACAGCAACAGTGCGACGAGTACGAAGTAGGAGCCAATAGGCTACATTTCCCCCCACACAATATCCAGTCCAGCAGGACCTATGTGAGACGTGGCCTGCGATCGTCTTCCCATTAGGTAAGGTAGCAGTAAGGTAGCCTTTATTATATGATGACGGCCAACGTTACGTTGAGGGCGTTTGGTAGTCGACTCTTGCGCTGGAGGATCTAGGCTAAATTCCAGAATAGAGTAGCTTGCATAACTCATGCCATGTAGGTACATGTCAGGCCGTCTATCAAGGAAAGTGTGAGTCTAGGCTAAGGCCGTTTTCCATTCTAGCCAGGTTTCTTCCAGTCATCAAGACAAGAGACTGATGACAAAAACTGACGTATTTGTCACCAGGGTCCCCCATCAAAGCGCGGACCTTTACTATTTACAAGACAAACGTCAGTACTCTTTAGTTGGAATGTCCTTTTTCCTATTCGTATTCCCCCGACGGTCGAGGCCGATATGAGCATCAGCCATTGTGGCATCATGAGCAATATTAACTTCATTGTTTTCATCTCCTTTACTCATGACTCAGAGGTGCTTGCTTGTCTTCTTCGGCTAGCACTATATTAGAGGCTCCGACGATAACGCTCTCGGACGAACGTGATCTCTTGCTGTTGGCTGTGTTGAACTTTCAACTTTGCCGTGGTGTCCCCCAGCCTCGCAGCTCTGTTACGTTGTCCCCCAGACTACACATTGAATAAGATTCCAACTGAGATGTCGGAGCGTAGACGCAATACAGCGCAGTACGAGCTTGAATCTACTCCTTCAGTGGTCACCAGCTAAAGAGCGCCTTCTACAACACTCCCGTCCTGTGGCGCTTGTGTCCTCTCATTCTAAGTGTATGTAGACACCAAGTAGGTCGCGTGATATCAGGGCATTCCATCGAGCTCCATGCTATTGCCTCCCAAGAGCTGAAAACAGAACAAGGACCCAACATTTGATTATGAATCAAAAATCAAATATTTACCCGGTGCCATCTCCATCATAAGTCCCGTTCCCTTCACGTCAGTTTTGAACAATCTTCATTCGAAATATGACATGCAATGCATTCATTTATTGACAGCGCCACAACAGAGTCCACCCGTTACATCGATAAACAGAAAAAAAAAAACACACATTCAACAACAACTCGCCCAGCAGCAATTTAAATTTTAAGGACTTTCATAAATTGTTTATCTCCAAGGAGAGGACAAATAATTAAGACTGCATAATGCAATGGTCTTTGCCGCCCCCCGGAACACATATTAATTACACATTACAAAGGACGAACCAGAAGACTCCGCCAACACTTGCGTCTCCGCTGAAGCACGCCTTAAAATACGGCACTCGAATTTGACACGGATATTTGCATATCGCTTTGATGTCAAAAAATGCATAATTCTAATTCTTAAGTCAACGTTAAAAGGGAACAATTTCAAAAAGTCCTTCCTGCCATGCCATGCCACGCCCACCATAAACGCCACAACAGAGGCATCCAGTCATTCAGCCAGCCAACCGTGAACAAAAGTCAAAACCCCCGCGTACTGCGGCCGATACTTGACATTCCCACCCCGAACGTCAGTCGTGACAGTTGAGGATATGACAACATATTTTTGAATTACTCACATTTCCCGTCCCGATTCGCAGAGAACAAGAGGATGTCACGCGGGTCTCGTAATAACGAATAATCACGACAGAGTCCTTAAAAAAGTGAAAACACACACACCGGGACGCAGGGGAGACAGTGCAAGACGATGCACAGGTTTCGACAGGAAGTCAAGAAGCACTTGGCAGTTAGCGCACTTGACGCACCCGTCCGCCGTCATTAGAGCGTCGATTTGTCATCGCAAATGGGAATCCAATTCATGGTCCATTGTAATTGATCATCGCCTCACTGAGCCTGGATGGCTTTTGCGAATCCACAGTCACGCCAGCAGGGTGGGTGGGCATGAATGGGAAAAAGGACATTTAATTTGTGAAGCTCTCCAGCGATGGATTCCACTTGTATGTCATTTCATTTTGTTTGATGTTTACCGACGACCGATCTTGATTATTACGGTACGCACTTGCCACTTGGGGACCGGAGAGTGTGGTGAGTATACATTTCATTGACGTTAGGGGATCCGTTGATGGGCGTCCCGCTGCCGCGATGACAACTGCGTCTTTGAAGGTGAAGAGTCAATTAGCTTAATTAAAGGAGTAATATTCATTTGGGTTCGGTTGTCGTTGATGGCTGGCGGGTTTTCATGCTCCGATTGAATGGTGTTGGGACTTTTCTTTTTCGGACAAATTGTGGAACCTTTCGAACTATAGCCTGGAGGGGTTTACTATCGATTTTTGTTGATTTTTGGCTTGTCGCTAAAGCTGTACGTCTCCTGCCTTGGATTTGAGTCCCATATTTTCCCCTATGGAAGATTCAAGCTGACTTTATAGAAATCATTGATCAGCCCAGTCCTGCTCTACGGGGAAGAGGCGTGGAGCGGTGGATGAAGTCTGCAGTTTAGGTTAGGTTAGGCTGCAGAAGGAAGTCACACTTCGGCCGTCGTGATACCACGCGGATCGATTCCCCCTGTCAATTAAAACCAGTTGCTGCTTGTGACTATGCGGTTTAGCTGGCCAACATTGACGCTTTTTAGCTCATTGAGGCTGTTGAAGTAGTAGGTCCCTCGGTGGAAGTATCTACGAGCTTCCAGCGCGCTACACGAGCTGAGTAGGTGGTCTGTGGTTGAAAACTCCTCTTGATCCATGCAGCTTCTACAGAAGTCATTATAGGGGACCCCCAACCTGCCCCTGTTAAGTGACCGGTGAGCGTCCTGAGTGAAGATCTGCTGAGTCTAGGCAGATTGAGTGATAGAGGCCATGTCCTCAGAGAAGAATTTAGGGAACCAGACTAGGAGGGAACCGGACAACTGGAAAAACGCTCAGGGCATGAAGCAGGCCAAGAAACTCTTGCGTTAATATAACCGATAGAGTTTTGAGGCGTGTATCAAGGTGAGCAAGAGCAACCTCCGTATCCTAACTGCAGACAGAGGGAGCCCCTAAGGAAACTGGGAATATGAGACGAAGGTCTCCGCAGTTTCTGTGGAGAATCTGACGAAATTCCAGAACATGTGCTGGAAGTCACCAGAACCATCTCTCATTCTCAGATTCCTCAAGGACACTGGTTTAGAGTGAATGCTCTAAAATAGATCTCTTCCCCCTTTCGAGTAACATGAGTCAATAACGCTCACTACAACTGTGAAAAGAAGTGTATGTGCGGAGAACTCGTAAGTTAAAGGTGCTGTACATGGTCTCAGATGACTTAGAATCCGTACGCCTGGCTAAGCTCACGATTGAACCTTCTTCTCCAAATGAACGCAGAACTTTCCTCTCTACGAGAGACCAAGGTCTTCCTCATCCACTCTTGAGACTCAGCATAGAGCGTGACAAAGAGCACGAAAAGGATGGTCCAGGACTTATATAAGCTGTTCTGTTACCCAAATGCCACTTGAGCCCACTGAAACAGCGATTGGCAAGAGTTATTCTATGTTTTATTTCGGTACTGATGTTGTTGGTACTTTTTACTCGGGAGCCGAGGTAAAGGAAGTACTTCACTACCTCGACGTTATAGCCGCCCAAAGACACGCTCTGTTGAGGACGTCGATGGCGTGTGGCGACAGGTTATAGTTGGTTTTGCCCTCACCAGCAAACGCCTCATTGACGGATCGCTGTATTTGATCAATGGCCGCAGCGTGTGCTGGCAATTTTTGAAGATCGTACCTCTTGTGCTGGCGCGTGAGTTCTGCACGACCCTTTCAAGAAGGATGTTGAAAAAATCACAAGGTGCGCAATCTGAGTCCTCCGAGAATCCAGTGGCGCCCAACGAAGTGTATTAAGACTCCTATTGTCGATCTTCTTGTCGGCCAGAGTGAGTGCTTAAGATTGAGCTGCATGCAGATTTGTTCGAAGTAATGCGTTCTGTGCGCCAATGAGGATGTGCATGCGTTCGCAATGACGCGCCTGGTTCGAACTAAACTTCTCACAAACTCGCTTAAATAAACTACTGTGCTGGGCGATTAAAAACAATTGATTTCTGATCAGTTTCTGTTAAAAACTCAGTCGACGCAGACATCACTTAACAACCTGACCAAAAACCAAATTTTACCAACGTTTCGTTAGTAAATCCTGCGAGTCTTCTCTTTCGCACGAATCCTTATGCAGAACCACCAAGCCACCTTCGAACCGAGGTGTGTTTCGTGGCCAGAAAACCACATTTGACTTAGACGTTAAGTCCGTCTTGCTTCGCTCGTTTCAACGATGGCATAATTTCGATTATCTCACTTGAAGAAACTGTGGAGCACGCTGAAAGAAGTGGACCAGGCCACGCTTGAATCAATTCATCAGCTCTGTGCAATCTCCAGCTTCGGTCAAAGGACTCAGCACGAACCTCTTCCCCATGCAACACCAACGTTAATAACGTTTAACGAGTGAAAGCACAAGAAAAGATAATCTATTCCGGATGTGCTGCTGTCGTAATATCTGACAAGGAATCCACTTCATTGTTACCACTCGCTCGCCTCCTGTGACCTGTTCGAACGTCACGAGGGTACGGCATTCTCCGGGCGATGAATGAAAAGATTCCCACCGAATGGGATCTATCGAAATCTAAAGAATTTCAACAATCTTTTCACTCATTCCAGGGCACACATGAGATTGAGGAGAATCCTCTAATGGGTGCACTCTGCGACGACAAGCAGTCCCTTTTTGTTTGCTGCTTTGCAGCGCTTCGACCCGCGAAGGTGGGGCACAATCTGCACGCGCTTCGGCGGTGGAGTGGGCCATGGATGCCTTTCATAGCAATCATGTACATTGTATCCCTCCTTCATTCAGCACATGAAGTGGAAATCCTGAAAATCCTGGCAAAAACTCACATATGCGTGAGAGATTAACTCTAATACCTTCGGCTTCGCTATTCACTGACATAAGCGCTCTCACTCGCTCGCTCGCTCGCACACACACACACACACACACAATCGCTTGCAGAATGGTGTGGATGAGATTTCGTGTCGACATGAGAACAAGGAGCAGCAGAAGCAGAAGCAGAAGCAGTAAAAGAAGAGCCAAAAGTCCTTGCCCCGGACCCATTCATTCGGCTTTCAGCTCTTGTTGCGCCACAGCACAGAGTGTCGTCCCTATAGAAACCGTTCCTTTCGATTGTTCTCAGGTGTGAATAAGATGCAATATATGTTTATTAGAAAGGCCATGCCTCGAATATCTGACGCCTTTCGGAATTGCTGAACTACGATAATTGATCCCTGTTACGTTAACATGAATAACTTTGAATGTGGCACGACAACGGTGGCTTGGGGACGGTGATGGTGATGGTGTTAGTGGCGGTGGTGGATGGTGGCTGTTGAGGCCGACGCCATGTCACATCCTTGATGCCTTGTGCTCGAGTTCGGGGTGTGGTGCCCATGATGATGAGACGGCATCACCTGAATGCGATCAATTTTAACTGTGGCGTAAATTTTCGAGGCGCATGGCTTACAGCATCGTTATCCTCTGTTCTGTGTGCCAGGACTCTGGGCCCAGCGTCGAATTGCGGCATCTTGAATGGCGCTGCTGCACAAGTGTTCCTCTGGCAATCGGAGGATTCATTGTTTTTGCGCCGTGGAGCAGGCTGCATGCATGCCCATCCTTGGTTGGGTGATTATCCATTGATTAGTGCGCCTCACGGAGGAATGCATGCAAATGGAAGTGCTGCTAAAAATGGTTATTCATGGGCTGAGGGCAAGTAACGTGAGTGTGAGAGAGGCATTCTGTTCTGGTTCAGGACTCAATTATGACAGCCATCCCCACTACATCGAATCTTTGCGGCGAATTGAGACCAACTGTAGAGTGGGGCTTCGCCCATTGACTCCGAATGCCAGATCTGCTCATGGCAACCAATTAGAGACTACAGGAGGCAGGATTGTGACATTTAAGATTTTCTAAAAAGATGCCCCCAAAATTCCCAAGTGGAGGACGGACTTCAGGCGTAATTACTAAAAGCAGACTTGCTCGATGTACGCGATATCCTTCGCAAGAACTAACATTTTCTTTAGACGCAGAAATTATTGTGTGCTGTCGGGCGAGGTGAATTATTTGATTTTTGTATGTGAATTGCCAAAGTGTTGTGAAGAGGTCGTGTGAAGAATTCAATTGGCACGTTCAGGTCCTCCAGTCTAACTTGAGTCCCACGAAAACTGCTGAAATAGTTTCCTCCCACGTAGTGGATGAAAGGTAAGGAGGTAAGGAAGACAGTAAGGTAAAGTAAGGAAGACAGTTGCTAGTGAATTTACCAGTACACTGGTAAATTGGTAGTCCATTGACGTTGATGTTCATTGTCCGACTACTGCCACTGATCGAGTACTCATTTTGATCCCAACGGCAAAAGGTGACTGGACCAGATTTGAAAACCAGATAAAAGCGTATTAACTGTGCTTTCACTGGGATTCGAACCGGGGACCGCTCAAACAAAGGGCAGGCACTAAACCGACAGTACCATCAAGTCGTCGTAGAGGTGAAAAATATTCAGTTTGTTGGCTAACACACGGTCCCCACTGGACATATTTCTGCCCAACATTCCAAGAACAATCTGAACAGGACCGCGATATTTTCTGTCGTGGCTAAGGTATGCCATGTCGCTTCACGTCACCGTTGGCTGCGAGAGCGTCAACATCAAGAACCGACCAACCAACTACCAATCGACGAAGTAGATCTCACTAGAAATAATGGCAAACAATTATATTCTCTAACACGTGTACTTTGACTCTCAAGACTTACCACTCCAGTCAAACAAAATGGAGCACTTAAAAATAGGAAAACGTCAAATCTGATGTCCAACTTTTGAACAGAGCTCATCCCATGTCATAAACTCATGTATGTTTGGACCAGGGCTGCCGGAATTACTTCTAAGGGAGTAATTGCACTACTCTCGTGTTCAGGGTACTCTCGTACTCCCCTCTGCTAGAACATACCCCCCTCGAAAATATTTCAAATTAAACAATGTAAAAGGCTCTGAGTTGAAGATAATTGTGTTTCTCTTGAAACTCCTCCTAACGCTTAACCAATTAACCAAATGCGCTATTCAGTCGCTAGTTTTAAAAATGGGCTTCTTTGTGCGGCACTACAGTCCGTGGTTTTCTTCAAATGTGCTCATCAAGTTGAGGTGCAAAACACCTTAGACGCCGCACAGTGGCTTGCTTGAGAGGCGAAACATTGTGTGATGCACTGAGGGCTACATTGGATGGATAGCACATTTCGATGACATGGAGAAATATGTAGACAGCTTAAAATAATTCCATTGTGCAACCATACAGCGAAGGGCCTTGTATTCTAGTCAATATCTGTGCCCCCAATTTTTGATATTCTCCTCTGATGTGAACCGTATAGCAGAGAGGACGTTCTGCATCGACCGGAACAAATGGTAGTCAGAAGGGGCAAGGTCTGGGCTGTAAGGCGGGTGGGGTAAAACTTCCCATCCGAGCGGGGCCGAGCGTTGTCCTGATGGAAAAATATTGCCTCGTGTCTGGTCGCATATTCCGGACGTTTTTCGGCGACTGCTCTCTTCAAACGGATTAATTGTGTTCGGTAGCGTCCATTGATGGTTTCACACGGTTTTAGGAGCTCATAATACAGCACACCCTTCTGATCCCACCAAATACAGAGCATTACCTTCGCGCCATGGATATTCGGCTTTGCCGTTGATTTGGCTGGTTGGCCAAGCCAAACTCGTGCAAACCAGTTTTGGCATGTTCGCTCATCTAGCGCATGCTCATCATAAACTTCCACCAAAATACGATGACTTTCCGCAGCAGTTCCCCGCAAAAAGAACTCCCCGCAAAAAGACTCGTTCAGGCACAATGTTCGACATATTTGAGTGAAAAAAAATGTTTGTTTACGCTTCAAATGAATGACATACACTAAAATGAAGTACAATGCCAGTAGCTTTCCAACGCATGTTCCAATGGAATAATACAAGTTACGCCATCTCTTAGCAAGCCGCGCGAATTAAGTTATAAACCCAATACATATTATTTTTATTTTATTTTCTAGAAGTTACCAGTTAACATATTTTACAAATTGTTTTTCTTTATCCATTTAATTGAGTATTGTTATTATCTCCAGTTAAGCTAAAATATTCTTTCGAAAAAAATGTTGCACTTACCCGGGAAATGATAAATTAATTGCAATTAGCAAGGCTACATATGATGGGTCCACATGTCACGTCTTACACAGAGATGTGGGGTTCGGCAAGGCTTCACCGGCCTTGTCAACAGGAAATGGAGGAATTCGATGGACTCTGACATCTGAACTCAAACTTGACCACGCCGATGTATGTTTCTGTCGCTTCACCAAATGTGGAGAGGGAAGCAATGAACACAGCAAAAACAAAAATGATCAGATGAGCCTAAAACCAAAGTCATTGCTAGAGAGAGTAGAGAGTTTTCAATACCTTGGGAGTGTTGTCTCACCGATGGCGGAACCGAACTGGATGTAGCCAACCACATAGGCAAAGCTAATATGGTACCTGGAGAGTGACCACCACTATCACGAGGAAGCTGCAAACGTTTGTCAATAGGTGCCTACGCTTCATCTTAAGGATATTCTGGCCAAGCCTTGAACACACCATGAACCTATTGGCACAACTATACGACAACGAAAGTGCCAGTGGATTGGTCACACTCTCCGAAAGGGTGACAGGTCCATAGCTATCCAAGCGATGCAATGTAATTCGCTTACTCAGGATGGCAGGATCTGCGGCGGTCCTAGGAGTACGTGGCGCAGAACAGTTGAGAAAGAAGCACAGCAACTGGGAAAAGGTTGGGGAGAGCAGAGGCACACGTCGAGAAACCGCACCCGAAGGCGCGTCGGCATTGTAGAAGCCCTAGGACCCACAAGGGGATATAGGACATAAAAAGTCATGTCTGCAGCTCCTGCAACAGCCGTTGTGTGGTATATTCAGTAGCGATGCATGCGTGCCTATAACTCATCGCATGCGTGCCTACAGCTGATCAGTGATGTTAATCTCTTTTTATTCAGTGTCGGCCACGAGCCCTTGCTTTTGCTCCAATATGCAGACTGAGGCGTCTAGTTTTTACTCTATTCAGAGCTTCGTCTTACAATTTTCTTCATAAAGCGGCGTGAGCGCGTATGAATTGTCCGGGATTCTCCAAGCTCAGATCCGATCATCGCGAGCCTGTATGTCCTGGTACCCAACATAGGGTCACCGGGTTCACTGACGCTGCGTCTGCAAAACCTGACAAGAGTGCAAAACCTGTCGGAGTAAATAGAGTTTGTTTTGTTGGTCATGTTGCGTTCACTCAGCGCGAATGCTGCTTCGTGTATCGCAGCCACCTCCGCCTGGAAGACGCTGCAGTCGTCTCTTAATGCCAGGGACTTATCGAATAGGTCACAGAAGACGTCTGCGCCCGTACCCGCACTTTTGAGCCGTCGGTGTACAGGGAGAATTCCCCTTCTGCTGCCAGTTGCTATTCCCATTGCTTCCGGTCGAGGAAACTAAGGTGGACGGTCTTTTCCGAAGCTAGTGTCGGCTTGACGTTGTGCTGCTGTCCAGCATTTGAGTAAGTTCCAGTACTTACTAGACGACAGGAAGAGACATAAAAAGCAAGTGCCTGCCTCGCATATGAATGAGTCACTCGTCAGAACACCTTTAGTTTGGCTCTAAAGTGTTTACTGCCATTATGAGTGTTTCCCATTGATTTGCAGGCCCAAGTGGAGCCAGTGATGGCCATTGGCATTGCGGCTGCCAGGATTACACAGTCACGCTTGTTCATTAACTTGGCCAAAGACATACCACAGTTTTCCACACAAAACAAGGTTACTTCCGGTATTGCACGAAAATACCACCCCACACCCCGCATTCTAGACAGAACCACAAGCACAATCAAAGTTTAACCGATTCCCATTCTCCAACGCGACACGGATCCCTCTCGACTAAACCGCTTTTACGAGCAATTCCAGTGGACAGCTAGAAGCTAATTGAATTATGGTGCCAGCACGTGTAAGCGCGCCACTCGATGCGTGTCACTGAAGTCGAGGCAATCGCCGCGTCGCAACCACCACTCGCTGCACGTTCAACCATCATGATAAGGCCACCAGCCATATGCTCAAGTGGTCACCTTGGACGGAATCTAACGACGCCTTAATTTACTATCAACTTAAGTCCCTCATCGAACTTAACAACTTCCTCGCCCTCGTCGGCGGTGGTAGTTGCCGTCACCGCCGCGCCTCCTCCTGTCATCCACCGCGCCGCAGCCGAGGCGTAAGTGATTCCAACTTAGAATTCCGACTTTTCATGTCATCGTCACATAAGGTTCCAGTGGGTCGGAATAAAGAAATCTCTGCTCTCAGTTGAACGCCTTCTTCGACAATGCCGAAGACAATGAAAGGGTAGCGCGCAGGGTTTTGTGCAAATCAGCAAATCAACCCCCACTGCGACACTAAACCCTGTCATTACTCGTTGACAATGCTCCGGATCCGTGGGGTGAACGCGTCGAGGGGGTGGAGTGGCTGATTCGCTGTCCGATTACCCACACACATTCGGATGGCTGGGTTTTATTCACCGGCTGGAACGGACTTATCTGTCATTCGAGCGGCGAAGACAAATTAAGTGATATCACGACCTTCGCCCTTCGCGTGAGACTTGGTTCACCTGTAAGGGCTCGTAATTTATGCTCGGGGGTGTTTGGTTAGCTAAGCAGGCAACGAAGGGATTACTTACACCTTTCGCATTTAATTTGACGATAAGGTGGAATGACAGATGAATGGAGTCATCTAGCCGATGGGTTGGGAGGTTTTTTGAAAATCTGTGAATCTACGAATTGGATCTCGTGAACTATGTAATTGTCACGTTGGCAGCAAGTCAAGTGCGAAGCTTGGGAGAAAAACAAGGCGAGTTGGCCGTGGGAGTAAACGTGTGTAACACGATGTGCTTGTCGGATCCTTGGGCACTGCTGTGATCAGTCCGTGGATTAATTGTCGTTAGTATGCTGAACTTACAGTATTCTGAGAGGCTGAGAGAGACAACAGATGTCCAAGAGTAATAATTTGATATCGGCACAGATCCCTTTCACTACCACTTAGAACGTTAAAGGTGGACAGGAGAGATCCTAAGTAGGTCGACTGTAGAGGCGGATTCAACCTAGTTTGTCGCTACGAGCTAGGTATTGGGATGAGAATAGCTGGGCTAGAAGGACTACACACATATGAACACACCTGTATACGCGTGAGTTACGTGTTGCAACACGTTAGTCAGGTTAGGTTGAGGTGGCTGACTGCTGCGTGAAAAAGATAGCAGCCAAAATATTCCTGGCTGTCGGACAGTGTGTATACCTATTCCGCAAGCCAATTAGTGCTTTTAATAAAGCGAAGGAAATGAGTGACACTGACACTGACACCAGTTCAGCCAGAGTATCGAAGTAGTAGGCCTCCAGAGGTTTGAATCTGCGTAGGGAGAGAGCACTGAAGCTACAGTCGGTGTTCAATGGTTTCTTCCTCATCCTCGTCCTTGCAACTTCTGCAGAAGTGATTGTGAGGAAGGCGTCTAGAGGCGTGGATTCCAATGGCCCTGTTATGGTGCCAAGAGTGTTCTGAGGTTCAGCCTACTTAGTCTAATCAGCTTAAGCGATCGAAAGTCAGAGTTGTTTGGTAATGAGGCATCCAGTGCCATTAGCCGATCTGCTATTCATTTGAGCTAGAGTTTCGAGCCTTAAGAGAGGATGGGTCTCCACCCGGAAGGAGTACAGAAAATGTGACCTTCCTAGCGAGTTCTTCCGCTTTGCAATTTTCTGGAATGTCACAGCCGGGAGGCACCCACTTAAGTTGGATGTTAAAATACTTGGCCATCTCGTTAAGAGATGGGCGGCAATTAAGGGAAGTTTGGAGTGGAGTTGAAAGTGACAGAGTCCTGAGATTTGATCGCTGTCGGAACAAATGACGATATCTGTGTTTTTTAGCTATGACAGAGCTTCCTTAATCGCTATAGTTCCAGCCTGAAAGACGCAACAGAGATTAGGCAGACGTTGGGAGAGCTGGATGTTAAGATCCCTGCAATAGGGTAATCAGAAAGATAGCTGAATGTTTAGATCCCTGGAGTAGACGCCAGCCTCCACACCTGCATCCATCTCGATCCATCTGTGAAGAAGCAGAGGACCATCTAGCGTCTGGTGTTTAGATGGTTGGAGGATGCTGGTTGAGAAGGTTTTTCTCGAAGAGGAGCTTAGGTGACGTGAGGTCTGTATTTACTGAGGATTGTTGAAGGTCCAGACCGAAGTTCTTTCCAGTTGTGTCGCGATCTCAGTCTGATCGCCGTATAAGCTGCTGCCTGCATACCAACTAGTTCTGTGGTGGCAGGTTAAAGAGTATGTTTAGAGCTTCGGAGGAGGTAGTTCTTATTGCTTCGCTGATACTTACGCACGCCATCCTCTGCACTCCGGCGAGTGGTAGGAGATTGACTTTCTTTTCGAGTTCAGTCCATCAGATGGCGACGCCATACAGCAGTATGGGTCTGCCTACCGAAACGAATAGCCAGTGGACCACGCAGGGTTGTAGTCCGCATTTGCACCCTACGGCCCTATTACAGCGGTAGAGAGCTGTGGAGGCCTCCTTGACACGTTTGTGGATATTAAGCTTCCAGTTTAGTTTCATGTCTAATATAAGACCTAGGTCCGTTTATTCTGGGTCGCATTCGCCAGTCCATTTCACTAGCTTAGAGAGAGCAGATATCCTTGATCGTGGGTACAAATTTACCAGATTCTGCAATATCATCTGCATAGGCAATGGCCTTGCACCCAGTGCTTTCCAGTGTCACGAGCAGTTCATTCAGCACAACGTTCCACAAGAGAGGCGAGAGTACACCGCCTTGTGGCGTGCCTCTATTCCCACATTTACGGATCGTGGTTTCACTAAGCTTAGAGCTGATCGCTCTGTTATTCAGAAGCTGGTGAAGAAAAGCCACGACGGACATTTCGATCCCGAGCCTGTTGAGTACTGAGGTTATTGCATGGGATTCAATATTGTTAAAGGCTCCCTCAACGTCGACAAAAGCAGTCAGAGTAAATTTCTTCTGCTCGAATTAAGTTCCGCTAAATTCGCAAAATAACACATTGTGCGTCGCGAACAAAATAGTTTCCGACTTCTCGAAGTTGATCCTTAACTTCCAGTCCTCGCAATTTCTCATGAGTGAATCGAAGGCACTCTAGTGCGAGAGAGAAGATCACTACTCTCCCGCCCTAATCTGAACAAGATCATGTCGTCGGCGACTGATAATCATTCCTGATGAGACGAGCATTGAATGTGAATGCATGGAGTGAAGGAAGAGAGCTCGATGCAGCATCGGTTTTCTTTAAATACCGACTTAACATGGACAAATAAGAAACAGTAGGTCGATGTTCAAGGGGGTCTATTGACTTCGCGATATTCTTGTCAATAAGTTCAAACTCTCCACTTTGAATTCTATCTAGGAGGTCTTGGGCGCGTGGTTAAATGAAATGCAAGGAAAACGAAATCTTCTTGTATTTCCTTCTATTCTTTATCCTGGCTGAAACAAGACTCCTCTATTCTCTCTCTCGCTTCACAGCTCCGCGGGCATTTACAAGTGTTGCCCTTGCAGCGTCAACTGTTATAATTATTTGCCACAGGCTTACCAGAGGAGGGAACAGTTTCTTGAATCAGCTTCATTATAATGAGGACCAGAAATGTGTCTTCGTCCTTCTTCTCTCATTTAATCTGCTCGACGTATTTGCCCACCAACTACCGACCCCAAACGACTTGTCTCCACGAGAGGTCACTCAGCATCCGCACGAATGGACAACCTTAACTATGAAATAGAAGTGCCTGGCTACCACTGAGGCATGGCGGTCTGAATAGATTCGACGGTAAGAACTACAACAGTACCGAACCCTAATCTTTTGGAGAGTCACTTTCTAGGTGCAATCAGGTGCGATAACACGGTTTGATGGCGCAGTTGGTTGAGTGCCTGCCCTTGGTTAGTGGGGTCCCTGGTTCGAATCCCAGTGAAAGCGAAGTTAAAACGCTTTTATCTGGATTTCAAATCTGGCCCAGTCACCATTTGCCGTTGGGATTAAATTAACGCCACTATCACTGGAGTGGTCGATCGGCGGTAGTGGTCTGACTGGGTATCACAATGGACCAACATGGTCTAAGGTGTGCTAGTGAATTATGTGCGGGGAGATCATCATCATCGTCTTCCTCTGACCCGGATGACCCACCAAAGGGGTCGAGGGTGTGCTTTACACTACAGATCTCCAGGCCACTCGATCCTCAGCCATCAACTCCAGCTCATCAGGAGATATGACCAAAAGCAACCATACACGTTTCTGGACATGGTCCAACCTGTCAAGCGATCACCTACTCGATGAAAGCGCTTTCAAAAGGCTCAAGCCGGGTACAAGTCGCGCAGTCCCGCGCAGTTTTGATACCATACCTCGTAGACCTAGGTTGTGAGGGTTAGCTGAATCCCGCTTGTGCAGTTTAGGAATTTGTTTGGTTGCGAATCTCGGATATGTCGCTCAGGAAGAGTTTGCTGACCGCGATATATCTATGTTTGGCTAGTGCCGGACATTCACGGAGAAAGTGAGGCAGACTTTACTCTGAGTGGGTGTAGAAGCAACTGCGACCGGGTGGGTTGAACGGTATTCCGAGTCTACTAGCGTGGATGGGCCAGTGCCCCGTGCTTACAGCCACGACTCTAGCTATTGCATACTTTGCTCTGAGTGGGTGCCGAGACAACTGCGACCGGGTGTGTTGAACGGGATTCCGAGTCTAGCAGCGTGGATGCTTATGGGCCAGTGCCCCACATTTACAGACACGACTCTAGCCAAAGGGTCGTCAGTCCTATTTTTCGTGTAGGCGGGCCAGGTTTTGATTGGATGAACTGGTCCACCTTCTACTGTAGGACAGGAAGTGTCGTTTGATATTTGTCAACTATTAACTTTTTGCGCGGTTGTTCATATGTTTCCATGGTAATTGCTCGTTATGCGTTTGCCTTTATGAATGAATACGTCTTATTTTGTTTTTTGAACAGGAACTTCGAAATTTCGACTTTCTTAGATTTACCACTTTCGCGTTGGTCGACTGGTACAGTGGCACTTCCTGCCGATTGATCCTGGGCGCAACGCATTGGGCACCTAATGGCAATTAACACAACGCACGCAACGGATGCTATGGGCTTGGGCCAAAAGCCCGCCACAGAAGTCTTGATGATGAGGGCATGCGTGCCACGTTCGTAGCCCTTTCCGTTCGAAGAAGAAGTTGCTCTACACTGAGTATGCGAGTAGCTCTGGTGTTCTAGGGCATGCGTGCCACGTTCGTAGCCGTTTCCGTTCGAAGAAGAAGTTGCTCTACATTGAGTATGCGAGTAGCTCTGGTGTTCTAGGGCATGCGTGCCACGTTCGTAGCCGTTTCCGTTCGAAGAAGAAGTTGCTCTACATTGAGTATGCGAGTAGCTCTGGTGTTCTAGGGCATGCGTGCCACGTTCGTAGCCCTTTCCGTTCGAAGAAGAAGTTGCTCTACATTGAGTATGCTAGTAGCTCTGGTATTCTCACCCTATCCCGTTGGGGCTTACACCATAACATTTTGCAGCATATTCTTTCTGCCATTGCCCAAATTTCGAGTACTGAGCAGGCTCGGCCTTCCTGATTACTGATTTCACAAGCTAACCCAGCTTGGCCTTTCCTACATTAAAGCCCAGCATACTCCTCCCATCACTCGGGAAGAAGCCTCTCTCCACCTGCTTCAATGGGAATCCACAGACCTGAAGACCGCATTGAACAGGCGTTCTGGAAATTACCATAACCTCTGACGAACCCCCATCCCAGTATAAGCACGAGTTAAAAACGCTCAGATGAGCACAAACCACAAACCCCCGCAATGCACCGCCACAAGAACACTTGAATCGGGCCACCACTGGACGTCGACATCCACTGCTGACCTGTGTCTCGCCGCCGCTGCTGAGTCGTGCTTCGTCGAACGCCGAACCATCGGCAGAAATGCAATTCAGCGATATACACACAGCAAGGTAGCTTTCGAGGTAGATTAAGAGTTATTCGCAAGTGAGTTGTAATTTGGAAGTCGTGAAATAAAGTTCGATTTCTTTTATAAATTCTTGTGAAGAATTTATTAACTCACGCACGGCCACAAACCTGTCGCCTGTGCTCTGGAGTGTCTGCCTGGGTCCCGTCTAAGAGCCCGCAAAACGGCGAATACTTACTCGACGCGGTTGCTGTCACCGAAAATAAGGAAACTGCAGATGCCGTGTGGTTTTTTTTTTTTTTTATGAGAATAATATTTTTATTCATTTACGCTTAACATAAATAATATATATATATAGAACTTTACATCTTAATCGTGTATACATATAAATTCTTGTTTTAATTATATCCTAGATTCATTTCCTTCGTTCCGATGCATTTTTTTTCGTTATCCGTTTCGTTACACATACTAAAACACACAATACTCTAACACATGAAATATCCTTCGGCTATCAATTACAACTTTACAGCTGTATCTTGGAAACAATAAATCTACGGCTCAAACGTTTTGTTTTATTTTTTGCTTTGTTTATAAATAATTAAGTTCCGTCTGTGTGACTGGGTGAACTTAGTGTTTACTAGCTACGTTTAGTACATGGATGCGGTGAACTCCTTAATGTTCGGTTCGGCGTTGTGTCCTAGTTGAAACCCGGAGTACGGCGATGGGGGTCTGTCTAGGGGTGGTGTTATGTCCTTTCATGAGGGCGAGTGGCTTTCCATCATGTATTGCACAATTTAATAAAATAATTTTTTTTTGTTTTTGTTTAATTTTAAATCACATCGTTGGTTTTTATTTTGTTTTAGTTTTCAAGAGGGCGGGGCCTGGTGGAGGCGGACGTGGGTAGATTTGTGATGGGGTTTCGGTGGATCACAAGTTCTGATCAATCCCATGGTTGCTGCCCGGTTGGCGGTGAGGCGTAGTCTGCTGTAGTTTTGGGGTCACTGGAGGCGGTCTTGGGGTGGCTTCAGATTGGCGTGGCTGCGGTTCGAAGTCAATCGATGAGGATGCTCTTCGTGGCCGATGCCAGGGTGTCGGCGTAGTACCTGTGTCAAAAGACCTTCGCTATGAATGGAACCTGGTCCATTCTCTGGCTGGAGGCGCTGCCGTTGACGGGGTGACCGGCGCTGGTGGCGGCCAGGTGGATGAAGGAGCTGGAGTACTCGGCCGCTCGGAGGGGTGAAATGCCAGAGTGGTGGAGGCTGGAGACGGCTGTGGCGTGCCAGGCGTTGGCTGCCGCCGCTGCGGCGCTGCCGTGATCGCTCATTGGTGGTGGGGTGGTAACGTTGATTGGTGGGGAGCCGGCGTCCGAGGAGCGGCCCACAGATGGTGGCGAGCTCATTTCGGTGGCATGGTGGCCGTGGTGGGCATGGCTGTGGTGGTGACGGTCGCCACTGCCGCCGGCTGTGCTGGATCCCACTTCGTGCAGCTTGCGCATGTGCTTCTTCAGATCGAAGTTGCGGCAGAATCCCTTGGCGCATATTCTGCAGGTGTAGGGCTTCTTGTCGTTGTGCGTGTGCATGTGGAACGTGAGGTTGTAGACCTGGTGGAAGGCCTTGTTGCAGATGTTGCACTTGTAAGCCTTCTCGCCGCTGTGCGTGAGCTTATGGTTCTTGTAGTTTCCCTTCTGATGGAATCCCTTGCCGCAGTACTCGCAGACGAATGGCTTGTAGCCGGCGTGGATCCGGGTGTGCGTGTTCAGGGTCGAGGAGCGGTTGAAAGCCTTGCCGCAGGTCTGACACTTGTGCGGCTTCTCGGCTGTGTGTATGATCTTGTGGCGACACAGGGTTGACGCTTGTCTGAACCCCTTGCCGCAGATCTTGCATACGAAGGGACGGGCGCCGGTGTGCACGGGCATGTGGCGGGTCAGGTTGTAGTGGGCGTTGAATATTTTGCCGCACTCCAAGCAGGAGAACGTTTTCTGCTTGTTGCCAGCGGCTGACCCCCCCGGACTGGTGGCCTCCATCGATGGCGACAGAGACCTGGTGGACTGGCTGGCTTTTGCATTGTCCACTCCTGGGGATTTCCCACTCGAAGTCGGACTCGAATGGATGATCTTCTCCTGCTGATGCTGCCCCCCGTGTGACGGGTGATGATGATGCGTCGAGTGGGCGTGGTGACTGGAATTCATGCTCCTTCTCAGGCTCTGGCTGTGCAAGCTGCTCAACGACGCGGTGAAACTGCTCAAGTGCAGCGTGCTGGGCCCGGCGGTCGACGCCAGGAGAGCGGTTGCACTTTGCTGCTGCGTAAGGGCAGCGTACTGAGCCGCGGCCGCGGCGCACATCAACTGGCCGGGATAATACAGCAAGGGGTACTGCGTCAGCAGGTCCTGGTGGCGGCTGTTGACAAATTGCTGAACGGCCGAACTCGAGGTCGGCACGTATTTCTTGAAAGCCGAATCGTAGTTGATTATCTCGCAATCGGTATCCGATGATGAGTTCTGACGCTCCTCCACTTGGTGGGTGGCCACCGAGCGCGTCTGCACCGGACTGGGGCACCGCTCATTGGTCTTCTCGTCGGGCTCCATGATCTTCGCGATTGAGAACTTCAACGGACAAGTACGCTGATTGACTGGTCTCAGAGTTTCCATTGTGGTCTCGGATTTGTTTATTGTTGCTGCTCGCTGACTGGCTGCTGATTCCATCGTGGGACTCTTTGATGGTGGCATCATGGCAATAACACCGGATGGACTACACGGTTGCATTCCACGGGGGCTCTAAAAGTAAACAAAAAGAAAACATTCGCAAATTAGTCAGATGTCAAGCGAAAGGCTCTAAAAGGGAGACTGTACGAATAGATGAATCATCAGCCCGAACTTAGCGCACCATGCATTCACGATTTCCTGGGAAAGCCCAACACACACGAATCGAAACCCCCATTGAGTGACTCGCAGCAAGCTCGCCTCAACGGCCAGAACCCAGTTGTGGCTGCTCTTTGATGAAAAGTTTTCAAAACACTCGCAATGGGTATCGCAATCCTTTTTAGTCACGTTCATCCACAAAAACACACAAAAACCAGCAGATATCCTGCTGAAATATTTTCACAAATTTTCCATTCAAACGTCCACGTACACACACGAACCCACTCGACTGTAATTAATTAACCACAGCTCAAAGCTCAGTGATCTTTTTGATCAGCATCCGCATATCACAATGACATACGCCCTGCTATGCGGTCAACGCCCATTTCAATCAAGGACACGTCAAACAGCCCTCAATGAGTGTACACACACAACGTGACTTGCACTGCATGTCATTACGGCTTGAAGTTCCCCAAATGAAAACGATTCCCTCTCTGCAATGCAAATTCTTTCTTCTTGATCCTTCTGATTCCCCCTTTCTTTTCCACCGTGTGCGTGTGTGTTTGTGTGTTTGTGTGTTTGATTCCCTGTCGATTGTTTTTACAAAGTCCTCGCTTTTATGTTTGAAAATCATAATTCACACTTAATTGCGAACCCCTTCCAGGCCGCGATGATTCTTTCACATTTAATTCGAACAGATTGGTACAGCCCACTGTCGGGCAGGATAACACATCGACTCCTCAAGTCCAATCACAAATAATTGGACGTTTTGATAGCGGTTCGTTGAGTAATTACAATTGACATTAAACTCGCACCGCAAAAGCAAGTCGCACGGCATGTGGAGATGCCGAAGGATTCGGATTTCGTGCGTGCATTGTCCTGTCCCGCAAAAGGGAACCGCGGTGTTTTTGGGGAGGCTCGTGGTGTTTTCATTCGCCATATGCGGTGAATCATTTAAAGCGGTCCTCTGGGATAATTCACGAATGCAATGTCTTACGTTGAACTTGCGCCAAAAAAATCAACAAACACGTAAACATTTGCTCTCTGTTCGCTTTATTTACTGGGTCCCCCTGGATGCACGCAATGGGCTGGTTTTTCAGTTGGATGGAGCGGTAGGGTTAGAAATCGGCTCGTTGAAGGAAACGGATTCGTTTAATTAACTTAGTTTTTCACTCGACTGAAGTTCCAGCAGATTCTTTTGCGACAAAAGAGGTGAGGTTTCGCTAGATGAAAGGGCTTGATTTTTGTTCCTTCGAGGAATTGTTCGGAAGTGCGTCTTGATGTGAGAGAAAGGGCTGAACCTGGTTTGTAATTGCATTTAACTGTTGAATAATTGATTTCCCCGGCAGATGCTCTGTGTGAGACGAATGCCGAATGAGACGAATTTGCATTTTCATTGTATTCAAGGCCAAGGTGTGATTTAGTTCAGTTCGGAGGAGATTACTGGTTGGAATTTTATTCAGGAGCAAAGCGTTTTGTAGCCACATGGCTTAACTGGCTGCGTGCAAATATTTCAGAAGCCACGGACCACCGAAACACGGAGATGCGACGAAAACGTGAATTTCCGTAATGCTTTTGGAGCACTGCCATAAACGAACGATTTCTGATTCGGAATTCAATGTCAAAACGTTTTCCGACGCAACTAAAGCGGCATGTGAAATTTGAAACACCTAAATTGGAATATTTTCGGAATTATGACTCTGACTTCTTACAACTTCCGCTCAGAGTTCAACAGCAAATTGTTGGCAGAAGTCACTAAATGTCGACTCCAACCAAACTCTCCAATCAAAGCTCAGTGTTTTTGCATTTGAAAGAAATGCGGCGGCAAATCGGAAGGAGACTCTGGGTGATCGTTTCCCAGCATAGCGACTGAATGGGATTTACAGAAAACATTGCGTCGACATCGTTTAATTGAAGGAAAACCGAAACGGGGGCATTTTCCAAGTAATATCTCAAAAATGATTAACATTAGCCTTGAAACGAGAAACGATTTGAACGTAATATGAACAAGATTTATTTAGAAAAAAACATAACTTCATGCATTAGCTGTACATACAGAGCAACGAAGCCTTAGCAAATGTCAGCAGGTTTAATTTTCGGAGATTTGTTGTTTTCGACTAGGGCACATAGGCGCCCCTCAGAAATTAGTCCAGGGGGGGCATATGCATATAATAGAAATTTTTTATCATTTTTTAAAAAAAATAGTTCCGTCATAGTAAGAAGTGGAATAGAATAGTAGAATAGTAGAATTTAATACAAAATATTTTTTGGGATCCCAGAGAGGCAAGGTGGGGTACTTGCTACCCCCGTCGATGGCTGACTACCTTAAATCTCATGACATGCATTTGCCCCTTCAATCATTTCCGTTTTAAAATGTGTTAACTCTTCTTGGCAAGAGTCCAATAAAAGTTACAATCGGACAAAATTAAGACTTGCTTGGAAATTGTCCACTTCCAACAAGATTGTTGTTGCGACGGCAATGATATAAGCAGACAGTTTTAATTTAACAGAGATCATTCTTTTCTTTTGACATAGTAAAGCTAAACACAAACATTCAGTGATGCGATGGGATGCTAGAATATCTTCTGAATCTCTCATACTTGAAGTTTATCTCGCTACAACCTTGGTTGAAGTTGGACTCTAACCACAAGTCCACGAGTTCCAGTTTTGAACACCAACAACCAAAGCTCTCTAGCCGTGCCTGCATAGTTGTAAACTCAGTCGGCGAATTTTAGCTAATGTGAGACAAATATGAAAAGGGATCTTGATTGACAGAGTGTAGTAAATTATTGTAGTAAGTGTGAATATTTGTGTGAAACGCGAGTAAGTTTGGCAGCACCGTTTGAACTCGGTGTTAGCCAACGATTACACGCTCTCGGCCTGTCAAGCTTGTTCTCGTTGCCTTTCTTCTTTTTTGTCGAGCTGTCAACCAAGGCACACGCTGTTATAAGCTAATTAAAATAAAATTATAAAACCTAACAAATTCTAAGTCTTTTATAAAAGCAACAGTTGACTGAAACATTAAGACTTGCTAACCAAAATATTGCGACTCATCACAAGATTAGAATAAATGTATAGAATAGAGTAGGTTCTCGACTAGCGCAACTCTCGATTCACGTAACTCCTGCGATTGTTTATCATTCTCAGACTCAGCCATCGCAACTTTTCATACAGACTCGATAATTGCAATTATAAGTTGCGATAATCGAGAATGTATTAAACCAACCATTGTACTTCTTACTTCCATCTTATCATTCAAAATCTAAGAGAAACGATAAATATTATTTGTTATGCATTCGGTCCAGAAAGGGTCATAACCTCATCAATCGCGTTGTAATATCTCTTCATCCCATAGAGCTTAAGTACTTTTTGTAATAAAATAGTAAACGAGGTAATGCTCGACAGCAAGTGTATCGGCATTATTGCTTTAGTCTAGTGATAAGAGAAACTATTTAATTTTGTACAACTAAGGCAGTTCGAAAATCAGGTTGAACGAGAGCGGACGTGTTCGTGAAATGGTTTGTTTTAATTTGCATTGTGTATCAAAAGGACTTTCGTTAACTACAATTATGCATTACCCTCATGACCTTATCGTTGCCCTAAGCGTGACAAAAAAGGAGATAAGCCTACAATATTTGACATTAGCCGCAAAGGCCACAAAGGACAAGACATTCTTTTGCTTAATTCATTCGCTTATACTATTTTGGTGTTTATGGAAATGTTTATTAAAAGCCGTGGTTAATGCAATCAGTTTCTGACACTAGTTGTCACCGCCTTCGACCAAGAAAACATGTTGTCCATCACAATGTAGCCTGCATTAAGAATCAACGACTTGGAGCCATATTTGTTTTCAACAATTGACAACATTATTTTCAGTTCTCGGCTGTTTGGGCTTAGTTCGTTTGGCAATTCTTTGCGTTTACAAATTTGTCCAATTTATGAATTTTAAAAGGAGAAACTCAAATTGAAGCCACTGTCGACACATGCACTCAGAAAAAGCCACAATTTGGTGTGATTTAAGGTCCGGTGAAAACATTGATCTTCAACACACATGGTGAAGCACATGGAATCGGAAGCCAATGTTCGACGTGTTATTGCCAAAACTCAACCTGAAGTTCTGCGAAGAGTATGTGAATATAAGACATTTGTACAGAGAGAGAGACATATGCCCCAGACGGGGCTGCGACACGCCTGTTTGATATTCCTGAAATCACATTCAAATTAAATATCTCTTCCGTCAAATGTGAGGGATATTAAAATCGTTTTCCCATGTTTGTTCCATTTTTATTATTAAATATTATCTAAAGGGGTTGTTTTAACTCTTAAGTGGTCAGCCTTGTATCAACGGAGTCAATTAGAAGCTCTCAAATCCACACAACCCGACGGTAAGACATATGATGTGCCAAATCAGACCAGTATCAAAAATCACACATTTGGTTTCGTTTTAAAATTCTTAACAGTGCCGCGAAGCAGCAAAATTCATTCAGAGTGTGAAAGACCATAAAACGGAGAATAGATCACAGCAACCAAGCCCATCATCATCGACAGCACCCATTATTTGAATTTACTGAGCTACTCGAACACGGTGATTCGGTCAATGGAGACATTTATTTTCCAATCAGACCAAAACCATATTTTTTAAGTCAAACAATCGATATTCTTCTGAGCTGAGAACTTCTGAACTTAAGGCAAATTTGGGAATTAACACTTCGTTAAGTTTTAAAGAACTCTCTGAATTTGGGCGATCAGGCGAAGGACAAGCGGGTAAGTAAATGGAAGTCTCCAGAAGATTTGATCCCTTGAATGAGTCTCTAGTTTATGCATCACAAATAAATACAGTCGAACCTCCAAGAGTCGAATCGTCACGGGAACATACATTGTGTTCGATTTATGGAAAGTTCGAGCTGTGGAGTGTAAAATTTAAGTCTTGTTCGACTTATAGCACGTTCGTCTTAATGACGTTCGACTTTAAGAGGTTTGACTGCATTTCTGTAAACACATCCGCTCGTGTGCAAGTAAATAAGCAAACGCGTCTTCCTTCTGTCTGAAGTTCCTGCTTAATTCGGTCTTATTCAACTAAGGCTCTTTGCCTAAACTTCTTTTCAGCCAATGTTTGCAGTCTTCTCAGTCAGAATAAAAAGCAGTAAAATTGTTAAATCGAGAACAACTGAAATGTGGTCAACACGACCACTGACACTAAGATCATTAACAGCAGAAATGAAGTATGTTAGAGACGCCCAACTTATAGCTCTCTTGCCCCTTAAAATTTTTGACAACCACTTTCTATATCGGCATTTACGGAACGGCAATAACCGTCAAAAATTCATGGATAACTGCCAAAAATCCTCTGAAATTCGTCGATGGACTGGGGGTTAATCAGCTGTGAAGTTGGGCATATCTATCATACTTCATTTCCGATTAACTGGTTCCTCGTTCATAATCCAGGTCTGCCCTTTTTGTAAACCGCCATAATCAATGCGAGGTGACATTTGAAAGTCGAATTTTCAGATTGACAACCTTTTGTTGACTTGACTAGTGACAAGTGAACTGTCACTGAAAACCGAGTCATTGTACTCAGCAAGTGCTGAAATTAACACAGTTTGTACTTGCTTACAGCTTTAAACGTTTTTTTTTTATTAAACGGGATTTATATGTTGAAACTGGTATTTATTTGGCACATTCGCATTTTCGTAAGCAATTCAAAAAACAAGCTTAAACTTCACCACTGACACGCATCAAGAAGACTCAGAAACAAGAATACCGTCGGCGCATATAACTCTCGCTTGACGACGCGAAATGCATCATTTGTCGTCAACATCTGCTTGGTCTTATTTGGCAGACATTACGCCTGGAATTCTCTCAAAATGCGCTGACATAGGTTGGCGACGAGAACAGGTCGAAAACACGTCTCAATTAAGGCCACATATCGGCAAAAAGTCGTTGCATACAACTAGGAGAAGTACAAGTTCTTTTCTTTTGAACGAAAACGTCTGACAAATTTGTAATGAGGAATGTCTCCAGCTTCATCAGAACTTCCGCATCAAAATTTAGGACTTGACAAGAAGATTGAAGCCCAGATGCTCGTCGGACTGTAAAGCCACACAAAGTTAACCAAAAGTCTGCGAAACTGTATTCCCTTCTTTAGGCATTTTCATTTGCCTTTCCAACTGGAAATCTTAAATCCAACACGACGCCGATGAATCCCTTTCCAATCACAAACTGTCTTTTTTTTCAAAAACTACAATTCACCATCACCATTCAATCGATTCAAAAAGAAAAGTTAAAATATTTACGTACAAAGTAAACCATATTTTGTAGATCCAAGTTGTTGGTTGTTCTTCGTTTCTTCGTTTTTCCCCTCGATTCACTGTGGTCCTTAATTGAACTCAATTTGCACTCATTTACTTCAACTTTTACTTCAAATGTCTTTCAAAAGATTGATTGTCCATAAAGCTCGAAAAATAAAACAACAAACAAATGACACAACGCAGTACCACACACACATGAAAATCCACTTGGGCGATGTGAGATGCGATGTTTAACACAAGATTCAAATGCTTAAATGGACACCGTTCGTTAGGTGTTTACTCGAATAGAACCCGATGCGAAATGATTTCAAATCGCTGGTGTATCCTTACAAAATACCGATTACCGAGACACCATCCTTCCTCATCGCTGTCAGCATGATCGCTATCAGGAAAGCGAAACAACCCCTGTACACGTCATGTATACGACGATGTTTTGTTTCTCTCTTGTTGGGAACAGAGGGGAAGAGTGAGTGAGTGTGTGTGCATGTATATTTTTTTTTAATGTCCTTTTAAGGATTCATGAAACGTCATTTCAAGGGAACCCACCACAAGGCAGCCAGCAGGCATCCGGGCAGAGAATCCAGTGCAAAGCAATGCTGTACAAAATGTCGATTCCCTGCTAGGGACGTATCCATGTGTAGGTAGTTGTGCGACGAGCTGAGCGAGCTAAGAGCTTAGTGCCCGCCCCTAATATTTATGTACACACTCTATTAAGGGTGCATAATGTGGTAGGTTTATTTTAAGGGATGAAACACCACACCGGGGCAGGGGAGTAAAATTTCATATTCATGATGAGGACCACCGGCAGCCCGATGATGACGACAACGACAACAACCGTGATGGGGATGACGAGGATGATGATGATGTTTTTGGGATGATAGCGAGGACACAGCGAAAAGACAACCTCTCGCTCTGTACATTATGTGTTATGTACTTAGGCACGATTGTGAAGGATCTGGACTAGAGACAACTTTTGTCCTTTTTTCGCTCGTCCCCGCTGCTCGGGAGTGTGGGTGCGGGTGGGGTAAATTTCGACCAGGTGGGGGTGCGCATTATCCAATGCGATGTTCGTCCTTTCGGGAAAAGGACTTTCATTAGTTCGGTTCTATTTACTTTTCTCGTTTTTTTTTCGTTTTTTTTTGTATTTACCGTCGGTACACCATGGGTGTGTGCATGTTCTGTGGAATGAATTGTTCGCTCTTTCTCTGCCCGAATCGGGTGGATATCTCTTGCCTTTGTACTTCTCAGCTGGAGATTGACCTAATTGAGGGAATATGTAACAGGCTACATGACAAGGTGTGATTTTGTGTATCTTGGGGAGCCTTCTGGGGAGGCTATCGGCATTGAAGTGACAACTCTGTGTGATGCGGTGTTTTACATATTTTAGCATTATTTGAGATTAAAACCCAGATAGCTCGTCCTGTCATTGAGGTCATGCCTGTCATGGTATGCCGGAGGAAGGTTGCCGAGCGAACGTGTGTGTGTGTGCGGGGTGACCCAATGAATCAGCCACAGTGTTCCAATGGATCCCTTATGCTAAGGCATGTCATGGAAATTCTCCCAAAATCAGTACCAATTGGATTTAGAAACAAAAGTGTTGACTCCTCTTCGCAGGCGGAATTATTGTACGCGAGGGATCTGAAGCACTGGACATAATGACGCACGTCGAGTATGTGTCGTCTTCCTGCGCTGTCGTCTCCTTACAAGTTCATTCTTTCTTCATCCTCTGCCACGGCAGTTGGATGTCCATTCACTCGACATGGCATAAATAATCTCACAAATGTAAAGGATCAACAGTGATTTTGACGTAACCGAGAAGTTATGCCTCACGGGCATCGTGGTATCGTGTAAAATTATCCACGTAATGTCTGATCATAGTCCAGCCAGGACAGTGCCCCTTTTTTAGCAACGGAATCTCCGGAATAGCAACCTACACCCAACCTTACGTTGGTCTCCGATCCGTCTATGTACATTCGTGGTTTATCGGCCAGCGTCTGGTTGTCACTGACAACTTGTGAGACATCCAAATCGCATCTGGGGGGATTGCCGGGGGAGAATTTCTTGTCAGACATAGCCTGGTACGGTAGGCGATCGGTGTCGTTGGGAAAGAAGAAGTTGAATTCCATAAGAACTGACTGATGGTGAGTTCAGACCACAGCTACTTGTATGCCAAATAGTGGAGGAGTATGATACGTGCGCCAGGCAGGGCAGTCTTTGCACCGGGGTGAGTGGCTTGCAGTTGACAGCTTTTTGTTTAATGTTGTCCACCAGCCTGAGACACCGCACATTAGTGTCGGTCTGATGATCGAGGTGGTAGTCCAGTAAGCGATGCGGGGCAAAGGACAGAACAAGCCCTGGTCCCATCCTGGAGGAGTTTCCAGCTAAAGATGAGAATGAGCTTCCTGCGTAGCTTATTGTCGATAATCAGACCCAGAAATTTAGCACAGGCGGTTAGTTGTAGACTAGTTCCGCACTGCGTTGGAGTGGCCATGCGGGGATTTGTTATCTTCTTCTGAAGAGTACTAGTTCCATTTTTGATGGGTTAACAACACCAAGTCCGCATGTTTTTGCACACACTTCCAGGCTAGTTTATGTTTCCCCTAGAGTGGCGACGAATTTACCAAACGCCGCTATGAGAACATCGTCCGCACAGGTAATGTCTTTACATGCAGCCTCTTTCGGTATTAATAGCAGCTCATTCACTGCTGCGATCCAAAGAAGGGGAGAGAGTAGGGTTTCTCTGTGGGGTTTCTCTATTAGCGCCTTTGTAGATCAGGGTTACCCTGGTGAGTAGCTGATGGATGAAAGCCACTCCGGTCCAGTGCTTCTTAAGGGTATGTGACATTGCGAGCCTTTGGTCCAATGTTGTCAAAACGCATCTTCGATGTCAAAAAATGTCGCAAGGTGCATGAATTTTCAATGGTTCCTATAAGGGAGTGGAGGGCAAATTTCTGGACAGGTGAGGAAGTCTGCAGGGTTCAATGATTTGCCTAATACAACGTTGAACATATGATTATTCGGATTTGTTTTAGCAAACAAACTGAATGAAGATTGTCTGCCAATTCTGTAAACTGGCTTAATCGGTTTGTTAATAAGTGTACATTTCTAATAGCACGCTAAACTTAATCGATCATGACATGCGTCTGAACGCATTTAGGGAGTTCAACGTTGACAAGTGTTGAAGTGAATACTCTAAATTTTTTAATAGAATTTTGGACTGGAATGCTCTGAAGGCTGAGGGTCTTCTGTGGAAGTCAAAGTGACAAGACCAGTACCGAACTGGATATCTGAACAGTTTTACATTCGCCTGTGCTGGGTACCAGGCCATAGAGACATTATCTGAAGCTGACAATCTCGCAAAAATCAGCACAAAACTGCAACAAGTACTCCCTTAGCCACCTTCAAGTTACATCTGAACAAAAAGTGCAGTAAACAAAAACTCACTGATGGCTTGATTTCCTTAGAGAGAACCAAAATTAGCAATGCAGTGGGAATAATTACCGGACACGCATAGGCAGAGTACTATCACTGATCTACCACTCCAGTGAAACCCAGATTTGAAAACTGGGACTCGAACCGGGGACTCCTCTAACCAAGGGCAGGCACTTAACCAACTCAAGTGAACTAATAAAAAGAAGAAAATAGTGCTGAAAATATTCAGTTTCTTGGGTAACGACGGTGCGTCCACTGGACATATTTCTGCCCAACATTCCAAGCACAATCTGAACAGTCATCCGCGATATTTTCTTTCGTGGGCAAGATATGCCATGTCGCTTCACTTCACCGTTGGCTGCGAGAGCGTCAACATCAAGAAGTGGCCAACCAACTAACAATCAACGAAGTAGATCTCACTAAAAATAATGCCAAAAAATTTAATTCACTAGCACTTGTACTCAATATTTACCACTCCAGTCAAACAAATAGGAAAGCACACATAAAGGAAAACGTCACATCTGATGTCCCACTTTTGAACAGAGCTCATGCCATGTCGTAAACCCAAGATTTTCCGATACGATGCGTGTTTGCACAAGGGAGTATATTATACTACTAATGTGATCAGGGTACTCCCGTACTCCCTTCTGCTTGAAAATACTCCCCTCGAAAATATTTCAAATTAATTGTAAAAGGCTCTGAGTTGAAAATAATTATGTTTCTCTTGTTCTCTTCTCTCTTGTTCTCCATTTAGAAGACTCTTCTTAAAAAGGTTTGAAATGCGGGAAAAACAACAAACACAGTTCCTTTGACCGTCAATTTTAAAAAACAAACATTTGCGTCAATAATTGATGAAACTTCGTACAACAAGTGTCTAGTTCTTGTAGTGGGGCATTTCTATGAAGTCGCCTATCAGCGATGTCAACGGCTCAAGTGATCTTTGATACGAATGTCCGCTATTTCTGTTCGATGGACACCCCGATAGACAACATAATTGGATTCGCAGCTGATATGAATGCGGCAGTGATTATTTGGAACAGAAGTAGGGTGAAAAGTTAGTTTCAACGGATCATCGCGAATATTTACGTCGTCAAAGGTATCTACTTGTCCTTCGCTAAGTTTGTGATTTAGTCACTAATTGAGGTACTAGCTAAAATATTTATTGTTATTCTTAACTTGGCTGTGGAAATAACAAAATTTCTTTATTTATTGGTAAAAAGTATTATTGTTGTAAGAAAATACAAAATAAACCAAAAAAAAAATAAAAATGTCCTTCATTGGAAAAAATGGGGACACTGGGCTTAAGCAGTATGACAAAATTCAAAGCATTCTCATTCGACGCATAAGTTTACACACTTAGTTGCTGGGAAAGTTTTTTGGTCAGTCACTAGATTGATCCATAATACTGCAAACTTGGCACCGCAGAAGCGGTTGGACGCACATTTTCTATTCTTGTGTGCCTCAAATAGTGACGCACAATGTAGCGACGAAATTGAAACTGATCAAACTTTTCATTGATCTAGCATATACGTGAAAAAAACCCACCAGCATTTTTTGCACGTCTGCTGAGTGTTCGTTTAGCCATTGATTGTATAACAATTACCCTTGAAAGAAAATGAGAATATTGTATTTTTTCAACTTTCCTCAAATAATATAATTTTATTTTGCAGTACACACTATATTCATGTAAATTTTGTAAGAAAATAAACAGACATTGTGGAAAACCGTACAATAAAAATGACTTTTTTTTGTGTTTTCACTGATCACTGAAACAACTCCAAATGATGTGCTGTAAAATCACTTCTAACTATTTATGGTTGCGCTGCTATCTGAAACCACGTCAATTTAAATATCCTAAGAATCGAATGTGAACGCGATTTGTCCTTTTTCGGGCACTGCAGATGTATATCGGTAAACATAGTTATAAACGACAGAAAGAGTTTTAATAGTTCATTCAACAGTAGTTTGATGTGAAATTCCACAAGATCTTAAAAACTTCTTTCACTAGTAGCAAGTAGTCAACGCCTCATTTCATTATTTCTTACCTTTTGAACTAGACTGAAAAACAAAATTTATTTTTACTTTCTTTCTTCATCATTTCTGACCCGCATGCTCCACTAAAGGGGTAGCGGTGGTAAACCACGCACGAGAGATGTCCAGGCAACCCGATCTCGACGCAAACTCATCAGGAGTTATGCCCGAGTGTAACCGAGTGTGGACTTGATCCAACCATCTCGTCCTGGGTCTGTCAAGCGCTCGCTTACCTGATGGAATAGCAAACGAAGCTTAGCCCTCTCCAAAAACACAAAAAATGAGACTATAATGAGCCAAAAAATTACATATTACAATATCCTTCTTAAACATTGGGTCGATAACGTAATTCGTAAAAAATATAATAAAACTATATTAGGTTTGCTAAGAACTGGCGCCATTGTTATTATTCCATTGGAACATGCGTCATTTCAGTACATGTCATTCATTTGAAGCGTAAACAACAATCATTTTTTTTTTCACTCAAATATGTCGAACATTGTGCCTGAAAGAGTGTTTTTGCGGGGAGTCCTTCTTCATTACTTTAATATGAAGAAAACTGCCGAAAGTCATCGTATTTTGATGGAAGTTTATGGTGAACATGCGCTAGCTGAGTGAACGTGCCAAAAGTGGCTTGCACGATGGTGATTTTGGCTTGGCCAACCAGTCAAATCAACGGCAAATCCACGGCGCGTAGGAGGGTGTGCTGTGTTATGAGCTCCTAAAACCGGGGAAACCATCAATGGACAACGCTACCGAACACAATTAATCCGTTTGAAGAGAGCAGTAGCCAATAATTTTCCATCATGACAGCGCTCGGCCCACGTTGCTATTCCGGTTAGGAACTATTTGGAAAACAGTGGATGGGAAGTTTTACCCCACCCGCCTTATAGCCCAGAGCTTGTTGATGCAGAACGTCCTCACTGAAATACGGTCAGTCACATCAGAGCAGAATATCAAAAATTGGCTTGATTTATTCTTGGCTGCCATGCCGGCGCAGTTCTTTTGGGATTTTATCCACAAATTGCCAGAAAGATGGGAAAAAGTCATAACTTCAGATGGGCAATACTTTGAATAATACGATTGTACATGTTTTTCTTAAATAAACGTTCAAATTTTGAAAAAAAAAAAACCGCCCGCTACGCAAAACCCAATATTATTATAGTTATTGGCCCGATTGCAGAATTACTCTTGCCAATCGCTGTTTCTTTGGGCTCAAGAGGCAATTGAGTAACAGAGCCATCTCTCGAAACACCAAGTTGACTTTATATAACACCCTAGTCATCCCCGTCCTGCTCTATGGCGCAGAGACATGGACGCTATTGAAAGCGGATGAAGAAGCTCTTGGTCGTTTTGCGAGAAAAGTTCTGCGTGCGATCTTTGGTCCTGTTTGTATTGATGGCGTCTGGAGAAGGAGATTCAACCACGAACTGTACAGCGGCATGCACCTAGTTAAGTGTCTTCGGATCCAACGCTTAAGATGGCTAGGTCACGTAGAGCGGATTGACACCACAGCTCCGGCCCGAAGAGTCTTCGATTCCGAGCCTTTGGGACAACGCATAAGAGGGCGTCCTAGAACGAGATGGCGCACACAAGTGGAGAAGGACCTCAACCAACTTGGTGTGCACAACTGGAGGCAGCTGGCGAAAGATCGTGCTGGCTGGAGAGGCTTGTTGGTTGAGGCCCAGGTCCACCCCGGACTGTAGCGCCAAACAAAGAAGAAGATTGGCCCGATTGCGAGTGTCGATTGTCGACTGAATCGATAGTCGACAAATCTATGGATTGAAATATAATTTGGTATTGTAAAACTCGTTCGACTGAGAAACGTATTATTGTGAATTAAAAACGTGCATATGACAAATTTGTATACGTCTAACAGCTGAGGAAGTCAAATCTCTTAATTCGTGTTCACAAGGACGTGGGAAGCACAGGAGTATTAGATAGATTGGGCGTGTGAGGTCCCATGAGTTAGAGGAGACATGAACCATGCCATGGTTCATGTCCAGTGGAGACAACGTATAAGGATCATATGCCAAAACGCTTGTTAGTGCCAGGCACTTAGTCGAGAGCACAAACAAGGGCCGAGTTCATAAACGTCACAATGCGGCAGCCCTGCAAGATTTGCTTTCATAAATGTAAGTAAACTGCAGTGACTATGCATGAGAGCAGTCGGCAAATGCGTTGATAAAAGCAATGTGACAGTCAAACTGATTTTTGTTTTGTTGCGGGATTGCAGGGAAACCGAAACGTGGACTTTTTCATGCTTTTTTTCTTTAAAGAAATTTCTATTATTTGGAACATGTTTTGACAGTCAATTCTTTTTCGTTACGAGCATGGCCCTTTTGCTGCGTATTATGCACGGTTTCATTATTTAGTATTTTTGAAAGTTGGTCAGTTTATTATATTTTTTAAACATTAAACCTAGTTTCATACCCTTCTTGGACATGATGTAGACTTTCATATTATCAATACAAATGTCAACCAAACACTTTTTGAGTCGCCCACTTATGTTGCATGTATGAATACTTTTTTGACAATGCTGACCTGCTGCAAGTATTCGTGTTCATAAATGTATCGAGAGAATGTTTTGTGCAATGCAGGGGCAACAATGTCGCAATTATGAACTCAACCAAAATGTGCCATCGATGTGCCATGAAACCCCATTCAGTGATAGTTTCCTTCTGGGTGACACTACAATCCAGGGTGAACCCGACGATTGCCCTACGCATTGCAGTGCCCAAAGTTATTCGGAGTACATTCATGTTAAGGCATTATTACACTCCGTTGCGTTGTCCATCAGAAGCCGGGTTGTAGGCACTCCTGAGACCATCGAATAAAAACTAAGAAGAGAAAGCATTTCAAAGCACACCAATTATTGATTCCCTCCACACAAAGACAATGACACCCTACTCATTAAAGAAGGTTATACACGACAAGCGCTGTGGCAGCAAGTGGAGTGGCAGTGGCACAGTCCACCAGTTTGTCACGTTCAGTCTTCCAAATGCAGTCGACATTTTGTTTGCCCTTGTATGAACTGAGCTTAGAAAGCTGAAGATCGGAGCTGAAGGATGAAGCGGAAACTAATTGAGTTGCAAGCATTGTTTTGGCTGAGTTGGTTGCCTTCCTAAATGCAACTATTTTTTTCCTACTAATGGTTAATAGAGCGAACATCTGGGACAGCCGAGTCGTCGTGGTTCAACGTGGGAAAATCAACCGCAACTGCCCTTCCTCGTTTAAATCTAGATCTAGTCAGAGAGACTCAATTGGGATGTCGACTGTACTAAGCCAACGAAAGCAGTCCGCAGACCAAGGACCAATTCATAATTGAGGTCGTGCCTCCAAAATTCCAAGAAAGCGAAGACCAGCAGCAGAGGGCCGAGTAAGCCAATAAAAGGAAATTAAAAACTTATCACCTCTCCACAGCGACCATGCGTAGGTGCACATGGCGTATGAAGATGTCTTGCCAAATCTCCTAATCGGATTTCACCCACATCCCATGAGTTCGCATTCCACACGACCCAGCGGCCGTATGCAGACTCCACATTCGATTCCATTCAAGCAGATTATCCTAATTATCCTAGTTACACAATTTCCCGACGAGATTACATCGCATTCGAAGCATCTTACCGTGTGGGTGTAGACCGAACAATCAACTTCAGTGGTCAGTGGGAAACCTGGCCTCGATCTGCATCTGCGTCGTCAAATAGACGATGATTCTCGGGGGTTACCAATATCCGATTTGTGACCGGAACAATTGTGATGTTTTTGCGCTGTGCCTGTGTGGTGCTCTGCTCTCTTTTCCCACACAGACAATGTAATCCGTAAATCAGGACATTAAACGATGATTACCCGCCCGGGCGATGGACATCAATGTCCTCGATGTATTTTGAACAACAACAAGAGTTCATTCAAGAGTAAACAACATGATTTACGCTTTGTCCGACCGCTACAACTTGGAGAACGACACACAGTGATGAACGCAGTGAGCACAGAGAAAGCATAGAAAACCAGAACAAGAGCAGCATCGAGGAAAGTTCAAAAGGTTTAAGGGATTACCGCTTACCGACACAGATTATGAGATGTTCTAGGCCGGGCCAGCGGAGCAGCACACATGTGTAGTGTGTACACCAGCGATGTACATGCGTAAGTAGATAATTTTCCATTCTTATAGGGACTTTACCGATTGAGATACTTTTTCTTGTTCTTTCTTGTGCAGCTACTGTCGATCTGCTTACCGAACATAAACAGATTAACCGCCTAGCGACTTACCCCCGAGCCGGTAATCCCTGCAAATTGTTTCATTAAAAGGTTAAGGCAGAGCTCACACTCAAATGTTTTCATTTTCATCGCTCCACAGCGATCCTTGCGAGTTTCGGCCGCTCAGGTAGGCCCCGCTCGGCAGTGCACAGAAAAGTCGTTCAACTCTCAGTGAATGAACTCGAACTCGAACTCGAAAACTGCATCGCACTCCTCCTCGACCCGAGAGTACTCAGAAGAGGATGTGCTCTGCAGCGCTGCAGGAGTTGTGTTGTTCGGCGAGGATCAGAGGACACAATAATTGAGGTATTGCCATAATTTGATAAATAAGCTGGCAAATTGCTGCCTGCCACTGTGTGGGACTGTGTACTGAGCATGCCCTACTTGTAGCTCTTTGTACCCGGCCATCCTGGCATCGGACGACCGGGCCGTCGTGTGTCGGTGCATTGAAAGTGAATGTTTTGACAAATTTGTATTGTTTGCCATGGTCAGCTAATAGAGAAATTAGCAATTATTCACTTCAAGAGCAGGAATGGATGATCGGCCGTCGGTGGGAAACGATGTTTTGTGGGAACCGTAAACATCTGCCGCAGTGATATGGGACTCTTTGGTAAATCGCTAATTGTGCCGGGATCTGGGCAAATCCTTTGGATTCGATGTGGGTTTTATGCAATTTTGCGATCTTTGCGGTGTCTTTGGGTAGCCTGACTGACGGGATGAGATGCAAATGTGGCTCTGGCTGCGGGGGGCGATTCGAAGGAAGGTCGAGACAATGCAGGTGCGGCTTATTGGCTGGGATTTCGGTCTATTATCAAGTACCACCCAATAGCTGAGACTTGGTAATTGGATCACGGAAAGGCTTTGGCTACTCTGAGTTTGTTTCTTGCGAGATTTGTGAAAAGTGAGGGCCCTATTTTTGCCGCCAATGTAATTAAAAAAAATTCATTCACACATACATACAGTCAGCGTCAAATGTGGGTGTACAGCATTAAGGTGTATTATTGCTGAATTTAAACGGGACCCCATGGAAAAAAAGGGACTTGAATGCAGTTTTCTAAGGCACTTAGGCAATTAGAAGATATCTCAAAAACTAGGTCATAAACCAAAAATGTGACGAAATTTAGATCACCGATAAATTACCCTTCTGATCTTTGCTTGCGAACGCATTTGGCACAGGTTTACTAGGCAGATTTCCTTACGTGATCTCGTTCTTACGAGTATTGCCTGGACTTCATGACCACAGGTGAGAGTTGGAACAGATGCCGAAGTAAAAATCGAATTTAAATATTTGCGTTTTACGAGTTTAAAATTGATTGCAAAACAGCTTTGAAGAGTGATCGTCTTCGTTCTGAATTTAACGACCTTCGGTTTGACCTTCGCCAGCATTCTTTGGTGCCCTCCTTGAAGGCATCTCGACCAAGCCCGTGGTTCAGATGCTGATGGTAACCGGTTCTTTCACATTTATACGCTGAGCTGCAACTTCAGTGTCGTGGAGTTAGACGGCGCCCGCTGGTACTGCCAAGCTTGAGGATACATTTGGAAAACAAGGAAAAAGTAGCAAGCATGCATGCTACAAAGCTTCAAGTTTGGAATCGAATGAAGGGTCTATGCAAACGGTTGCATTGCTTAGTTGGGGGTAGGGTAGAGAAGAGGGCTGCTAGAGGCTTAGTAGGTCCATTGTGAAACCCACAGTCCGATTATTAGTACTGATTGATCACTCCAGTGATAGTGCCGTTAGTTTGATCCCAACAGCAATTGCTTAAGATTCTTTTCTTGGAGTCCCGTTTGACATTATTTTTCGTTAAGAACGGAAGCATCTTTATACTGTACACTCACTTTTGACGCTGACTGTATGTGTGTACGCTTTACTACGTAATGTCACGTATAGTAAATCGTCTAGACATGGTGCCGCGCGTCTTAGTTTTTTCGTACTGAATTTGAATTTGGTATTTTCATTGCTTCACCCAAAAAATTATAAAGGGTGATTTTTTAAAAGATTTTTTCAAAAAAAAAAATACGTAAAATTCAGAAAAATGCATGAAATCTTTATTTGAGTCGATATGACGGTCCATATAATTTAATGTTTGAAGATTATTTCATGCAAATGTTGACCTTGACTGCGCCTCAAATGGTCCATCCGCTTAGTCCAATTTTGGCATACTCTTTCCAGCATTTCGGCCGGTATCTCACGAATAAATGCTTCAATGTTGTCTTCCAATGCGTCAATTGAAGCGGGCTTGTCTGTATAGACATGAGCTTTAACATAGCCCCACAAAACATAGTCTAAAGGCGTTAAATCGCACGATCTAGGCGGTCAATTGACCGGTCCCGAACGTGAAATAAAATGTTCACCATGTGGCACCGTCTTGTTGAAACCACATGTCATGCAAGTCAAGCTCTTGCATTTTGGGCAAACAAAAGTTGGATACCATCTCACGGTAGCGCTCACCATTCACAGTTACGTTACGATTCGCATCATCTTTGAAGAAGTACGGTCCAATGATGCCACCAGCCCATAAACCGCACCAAGCTGTGACTTTTTCTGGATGCATTGGTAGCTCTTGCAATGCTTCTGGCTGATATTCACTCCAAAGTCGACAATTCTGCTTATTTACTTACCCATTGAGCCAAAAATGAGCTTCGTCGCTGAAAACAAGAAGCGCGTGATGAACTTTCTTAACAGAGCACGCAGTTTGATACTAAAATTCAGTAATTTGCAAGCGTTGTTCGTTTGTAAGCCAATTCAATTATAGACCAAACTGAATATGTTTGACAGTGAAACAAAACACGAAACGTGCGTCAGCTGTGTTAACCAGTGTTGCCAAAAAGATAATAGCTAAAAAATCACCCCTTACAAGTTAACGGCAGAAATGTTCATTCACGATCAAATAGCGAAACACATGCCGCATGCTCTCGCTTCATGTTCTAGATGGAAGATGATGTGCCGTACGTGATGGAATGCAGGTGGTGTCCGGTGGACCAGACAACAGATCTGCATATCGAGCGCCGGTGCAGTCCTGGGATCGTGGGAACATGCAGCGATGGACGCAAAAAAGTGTGTTGTAATTTAATTTTTCAGTGGCCGAGAAGGCATTCAGTTAGAATGCATATATATTTTTTTAAATCAGTAATAATAAGATTAATTTACATAAACATGCTCCCAACACACCCGGGTGTGTCGTGGAATGAGTCGGCTGTTTCTCTTCTATTAATTGTGTCTTAGAATTGCTTGAAGTGTTTTTCCAGTCTATGCTGGTGTGGCACCTTCTGGAGAAAGAAAAGCAAATCATGCTGAACGTGTGATTACAGATTTGTGGTGCTCGTTGCTACATCGTATGTGACAACTTGTTTACAAGCTATAATTTATTTAGACTGCAATTTGTCAATATTGGGAACTGGATACCAAAGCCGTACCGAATTTCCCAATCCAATAGGAAGAGCAGCAAGATCATCAATCTTTGGATTCAGCAACAACGTAGGACGTGCTCATAGAGACTAAAAATATGGCCGCCGCTTAACATTTTTTTCGTAATAAAACCATCAATTTATGTCGAATTATTTTAATCATTTTTTAGCAATCATTAAATTCAATTTACTTAAACCTTTAAGCAACTTTTCAACAATTTTAAAAAAACATAGCAAAAATAACCTCAGACTACGTCCGTTCCAGTAATTTCTGCACCAAATTGAGAAGTTTCTCATTTTTAAGGAGTGGGGGTACAAATCTCTGAGAAAAAGGCAAAAACCAGAAATGACGTATGATAGAGATGCCCAACTTCTACCTCTCTTTTCCCTTAAGATTTTTGACAACCATTTTTTAAAATTGTTTTCTAAAGCCAAATAGTCCAATCAGAGGACGGCATTTACGTTATTTCGTGAATAACTGTCAAAAATTCATGAATAACTGTCAAAAATTCATGAATAACCGTCAAAATGTTCGTGATTATCCGTCAAATTCGTCGGACTAGGAGTCAATCAGCTGTGAAGTTGGGTATCACTATCATACTTCATTTCTGGCAAAAACTCAAGAACGTACGGGAACCCAGTTATACCAATTATGTCATTTATTTTTGTGAAATCTGAAACCTCACATAGTTAAATTACACTTGTGAGTACACTTGTATCTTGCGTGTACACTTGTATTGATAAACATCGATTGATTTGAGAGAAGAGTAACAAATTACATTTCTAACTCTCTCGAGAGCATATATAAATTAAACTCCGGTTAGTTTATTTTGTTAAAAAAAAAATAAAAACATTTATTAATTAAACCGGCAGCTGTTCTGCCTCCTAAAAAGAACTGAACAACATGAATAGCTTATCTCTACCTTAAGTACCTAATAAATGCTATCACTGCTGACGTTGGCATTTGATGACCGGTGTGACGGTGTTTGGTTCAGCAGACTTGCTGACTCAAGGACTCGAATGCGGCGTGTGTTGGATTTGCCTGCGCGTGTTCTCGTTGCATATTATGTTGCGTTAACTTATAGCGCTCGTTTGACATAAAGCCCATATTTTTGGAACAGATTTTCGTACGTTTTCGTTGTTTTGTACTGTTTACTTTGGGCATGGCAACACATCTATTGTGTTTCCGATAAACTTGCGTCTAATACGGCCCATCTGGTGTTTAATATGGCCTTGTAATGATTTGTGGGCTTAACTGTGCACCTAAACTCATATACAAGGGGCGTTCAATATATTCTCGGTATCGATATGAAGGAAAATGCGAATTCAATTTAATTTTTCAATATAATCTCGCCTAACATCAATGCATTTATTACATCTTGAGATAAGCTTTTTTAAACACTCAAACAAATTAATTTCCTCTTTCTCTTGACTTGAATTCTTCATCATACTAAAATCTTTTTCCACGAAGACATTTTTTCAAATGCGGAAACAGGAAATAATCACTAGGGGCAAGGTCTGGACTCTAGGGTGGGTGTTGCAGCAGCCTTGGAAGCTCGCGCCGTGTGAACAGGAGCGTTGTCATGAAGAAGCAACACACCCGCTGCGAGTTTACCCCGTCTTTTCTTTTTAATTTCCTCCCGCAAATTATGCAAAGTGGAAGCGTAGGATGTGGCGTTTTTGGTTTCACCTATTTTTTGTACTCAATGAGCAAGATTCCCTTTGAGTCATAGAAAATTGTGGCCATGAGCTTCCCGGCAGACGGAGTGACTTTGAACTTCTTCGGGGGGTCTGTTCCTTTTTTATGCCACCGCATGGACTCTTGTTTGCTTTCAGGGTCATAGTGGTGGACCCTTGTTTCGTCACCAGTAATAATTCGATCCATAACACCGTCCGCGTTCTCACTACACATCTGCAAAAGCTCTATACAGCATGCGATTCTCACTTTTTTCTGAGGCGCTGTGAGCATTCGTGGCACCCTCCTTGCACTGACCTTTGAAAGGTTAAGATGGTCATGAAGAATGGTGTGAATGGTACCAATTGAAAGCTTGGTGATCTCTGCCATCATTTTCACCTTTATTCGGGCATCCTCAAGAACAAGTTTTTCGACTTCTTTGATGCTTTCTCCCGTACAAGCAGTAGCCGGGGCGCCGGAGCGGGGGTCGTCTTCAATGCTCTCTCTGCCTCTCTTGAACTCACTTGACCACTTTTGCACAGTTGATAATGAAGATGCAGCCACCATCTCTTCATGAATAGTTTTTGGACTTTTTCCGTGCTTAGTGAGAAATTTAATTACAGCGCGATGCTCAATTTGCACCATCATCGTCTCAGTTGCCATTATGATTATGTTTAACTAGAGATAAACCGCGAATTAATAATCACATTTATATGAAATTTTACATGAATGCACTAAAAAGAATTACTTGATAAATGAGTCAATTTATATATACAACCACAGCTTCACCCCGATACCGAGAATATATTGAAAGCCCCTCGTACATTGTTGATCGAAGGAAAAAGGCAATGCACGAGTGCCTGCCTGATTGACTTGGAGAAAGCGTTCGACGCCGTTTGGTTGGAAGGCCTCTTCCTCAAGCTGGTCGGGCTCGGCATAAGTTAACCATTGCTACACATGATCTATGACATGATAACAGGCAGAAAGTGGATCGTAACAAGTGGCGACGTAACTTCTACTACAGTCTGCACACAGGAGGCGATTGGTTCAATATTCACAGCAGAGCTTATAGGTTCCATGCCGCACTTAATTGCGTACGCCGACGACCTAGTAGCGTGCAGATCAGGTCCGAAGGTCGAGACAATAAATAGGTTCTTGCAGCGTGACTTCGAAAAAATTCAGCGATTTTGCGACCACTGGGAGTTGGTTATCAACTTCCTGAAGTGTGAAACTACCCTTTTCAGGACCCCGTTGTACATGGCTTAGCGGGATACTTACCTAAACGTTCGTCATAGTTGGCATAGTTGACCCGCAAGGACGGCCGTTAGCTGTGAAAAGTGTAGTTAAATATCTTGGCATTTGGCTGTATCAATAGCTGTATTTTGACAAGCAAATAGAAAGCCAGAAAGGCCTTTGCGCGACAAGGAGGTTGTTTTCTTTAAGGTAATCTACTACATGGCTCTTGTCAGGCCAATCAAGGCGTACAGTTGTCCATTGTGGTTCAACGTGAATCCTTCCCAGTTGGGAAGGTTGTTCGAGAGACAGTGTCTTCGGACCTGTCACCGGTTGTATCGTACACCCGAGTCTTTATTATCTTAACGAAATCCTGTACAACGAAGCAAACGTGAGCAGGATAGATCATTTCATTTTTAAGCTGATCAGAAGGCACATTGCACGAGCTATGACTTCCGGCAGTCTGGTCTTTGGGGCTTACTACCCGAATATTATGTACCATGAAAGACTGCGCCTCCTTTATTAAGACACGATACAGGATACACCTCCAACCTACTTCCTCCAATGACATTTTTTGCGCTTTCAAGCCACTGTGCGGCGATACGTGCCTTGCCACACAGGTGGAGGTGATGTAAAATGGCCACCGTTTTTTTGTGGGGTGTTCTGAAGTGGCAGGGGTATCCATAAACCACAAATCACAGCGGCCTTCAAAGCTAACACTACCCATGCCATCGACCACATTCAACCTAATTTATGCCACAGATTCATGGAAAATTTGACATTTCCCAATACACGCACATTCATGAAGAAATAGTTTGAATTGGTGATGGTCGGTGAATCCTCAATTGTACTCAACTTCAGTCAGGACGTCTTTGATATTCCTCTGCCTCTGCCACCGGCACTGCACCCAGACTCTTTATTTAATTGTTTCGCCGTCTTTGATGGGCACAATGACAATGAAAATTCGCTCTCCTTCGGCTCTTTTGTGGCAGCGTATTGGTGGCTTATACCCAAATCGCGAGCACAAATGAAGACTATATCAGCATTCCATGGGATTTATCACAACTACGTGTACGCAGTCGTGTGCGACTTTGAGATGTGAATGGTAGCTCTGTAGATTGATTATCAAACTGAGGAGCTGCCTGTCGGTGTAGCCTGTCGGTGCGGTCAATACTGGAAGGCCCCAGTAACCCCACCCGCTGCCACCACTCCGTCCTTAACATTAAAGCAGTTCTTAACATTCAAATGAGCTGCATCCTTCGTCGAAAACGACAGACAATCTCTGCTCTTGTGCAGTCAGCCTTACCGTTTGTGATTCTCCCCCACCCCACCCTGATCACCCCTTCGTCGCATCACGGCACTTAGTGAGATTTAATTGAATTGTCTGACAGGCAACCTCCACCCTTTAGCCACCGGTTTGCAATCATTTTCCCACCAAAACGCCGACTCACTTATTTTTTAAGCCTCTTAAATCCAATTTTCCAAAGCCCCGAACATACGTTCCCAACTTCCTAATCCTTTTACCAAACAAGTTCCCACTTCCTGCGTCTGTGAAAAAAAAAAAAATACACCCAATTGCCTCAAACGCAACGCACATCGCCCACACCGCCCCTTGCCACAAACGCTTAACCGCGTCATCATAATTATCACTTCAAAATCTGCCAGTTCCAGTTAAAGTTTTAAGAGGTGGCTGCGTGTTCGCGTGTGTGTGTCTCCTTTAAAGTGTGTCGCACCAGTTGACAGCAACAACAACAACAGCAGGGAAAATCCCCCCCCAAAAAGCACAGAAGACCGTCGCAATCATTTTAATCCGGAATCGCTTATGACAGACAAGATTTTGGCTGCTGTTACAGGATGTTCTTCCATCATCATCCCCGCCGGCGTTAGCACCACCCAACCGTTCCCACCCGAACAGACATCAAGTCAGACTACTGTCATCACGGCAGCAACAACACGCACACACCACACCTCCGACGAGAAGCGACTTATTGTTCTCGTGTCCTTAATCGGGTTGTTTGTGACATTTGTACGTTCTGCGGTCGATTTGCACAACTGAATGCTGAAGCCGAAGCCATACCCACGCAGCAATCGCACTCGCAGAATCCAAATCGGAATCCGAACAAGGACCAGGACGACGACGATTCAATTGAATCGAACAAAACGATCATCGTCGTTGTCGTCGCTGTTGCCCTCCAACCAGGGGGATGAACATTCAGTGTCAGTTCAATGGCAAGGCGATGGGTGTGTGTCAGCGAAGGCGAAGGGTGAACTGGAGTGCGTACCGCAAGTGTGAACTGTGATTAAGGCTTCACGCACAGGGGTGGCTACAGCCACAGCCTCTGCTGCGGAGCCAGCGCACAATGGAGTGGGTGGCAGGAAATACCCAAAATTGAACGTTTCCACAAGTGAATGGGATTTTTCCTCATAATTGGCTTCTTATGAGGCGACCTGTCATACTTTTCCATTTTTATCTCTTCCGGGGGAAATCGACTCAACGTGTCGCTATTAGCCGACGGGGCGGTGAACGGTGGTGCAGGATGGAGAGGCGGAGGATGCCCACCCCAGTGTTATTTGCCCCGATGATGAGAAAATTATTGACTCTCTCACCGAAATTGGGCCGGCAGATGTGTGATACTTCCCGAGTTGGCACAATTAACACAAAAAAGGGTTTGCCGGCGACGGATTCGCACGGCCACGAGGAGGTTAAATTGACCAACGTTCGCCCGGAATACCTATGTAATTAATTGCGACAAATTGAACGGCGTTCGGGACACACGACTGGCGCCGATGGCCACTGCCCGATGGCGGTGCAGGGACGCGTTTGTTTCGGGGGCGGCAATAAATTATCTTGTTTCCGATTTGCTTCCTGCTCTTGTGGATGTTTTCCATTTCCGTTCCGCCAGGCGAGGCAATTATTCGAAGTTAATAAGTTTTCGTGATGTTTTTGTGCTATTGATGTCCTGTCACAGGACACACAGGGGGAGTGGGATGGAAAGTTATGTTTTTCCATTTAATTCGCATTTCTTTTTGTTCCGTCTGTTTTTGTGTGTCATCAGTCCTTGAGCTGTTTGTTTGGGGTGTGGCTCAAGTGGTTGTTATGATTAAGTACTTGGTGGTGCGTGGGTTGACGTCTGCTGCTCTGAAGGGGTGACGGACGTTCAATGGTGATTTCGAGACTTAATGGCTTGAGCGTTGGTCTCGACCATCGCTGTCGTATAGACGTTGTTTATTTCTTCGACGACACTTAGTCGCGGACGTCAATTGGCGACTGCTGCGAGGGGGAGTTAAAGGGTTTATCTACCTCGGGAAAACGTAAAGTGTACAATCATCTGCAATTTGTAGGGAAGCTCAGGCACAGGATGAATTCTGGCGGGCAAAGAGCTTGCATTGAGACACCAGACCTCTCCGCACATCTGCTGCTATGCCATTCTTATCCGGCCGGACTACGGGACTGATTATTCTCGGTGGCCTTGAATTCGCACTCGGGTAGCGAATCATGTCCGTAAGGAAGACCAAGAGAGGAGCACAATGACAAAAAAGGGAAGGAAGCTTCGAGGGCACACGAGTGAAAGCAATTCGAGTCCAATGTCAGGGCTTTGTTTGAGGAGAACTGAACCTTCGGTCGCTGATATAGAGGTCCCTTCGAGAAGAGAGTCCTCGTAATGCCTTTTATCCCGTATGTGATGGGTGAGGGCAGATCGATGAACTGTGCTGGACTGATCCGGTCAAACGGGTACGAGTCTCTCGCGAATGGACACCAATGCTCCGGTCTATTCAACCGGACGCCTTCAATTTATCTCTGCTGCTTATTACAATGTCTGAAAATTGCCACAGTCCTACATTCCACAGCTGGGTTGAGTGCCACATCGAGGGGGGATAGCTTTGGTGGCTATGAAAGCATTTGACAACCTTCCGCCTTGGCAAGAATTTTTGGTGCAAATAAATGTAAAAGACGACACGAACTGCCCGAATTGCAAATAGTTGCACGTGGAGCACAATCGAATTGTCTGTGGGCTTTGGAAATGTTCAGGAATACAGAGAACACACCCGTCGCCTGTCTGAAATCCCTGCACATCTTCAGCTATGCCATGCTGTTCTTTCGGGGTTTTGAGTGTCAAAGCTGTTTGATTGGTTGCATCGGGCGACCGGGGAATCTGTTGTGGATACGAAATCTCTGTATAAGACTATGGGTGGTGCTATAAACATAGGGTCTTGATGTGCAGCACCCAGACTCCATGAGACTGATGGCGCTGTGTAGTGTGTGTAATGTGCTTCTGACGGAGTCGACCGTAGAGCGCCTATAGTCCCTTTGCATGCTGTTCTCGGTACATTGCTAAATTGTTTGCTTTTGTTTTTTTAAGTGCCGGTCACTATACTTACTTACTTACTTACTTAAGGTGGCGCTACAGTCCGGGGTGGACCTGGGCCTCAACCAACAAGCGTCTCCAGCCAGCTCGATCTTTAGCTAGCTGTCTCCAGTTTCGCACGCATAGTTGGTTGAGGTCCCTTTCCACTTGCGTGCGCCACCTGAGTCGCGGTCTTCCTCTACTGCGCCGCCCCTCGGGGGTGGATTCGAAGACTTTTCGGGCCGGAGCATTGGTTTCCATCCGCTCTACATGACCTAGCCACCTCAATCGTTGGATCTTCACTCTTCTGGCTAAGTCGATGTCGCTAAACAGCCCGTATAGTTCGTCATTAAATCTCCTCCTCCACTCACCATCTATGCAGACGGGACCGAAAATCACACGAAGAATTTTCCTCTCGAAGCAACCAAGAGCAGCTTCATCCGCTTTTGATAAAGTCCATGCCTCCGCGCCATATAGCAGGACTGGGACGATTAAGGTCTTGTAAAGCGTTAGTTTAGTTGTTCGAGAGAGGGCTTTGTTTACCAATTGCTTTCTTAGCCCAAAGAAGCAGCGATTGGCAAGAGTTATTCTTCGTTTGATTTCAGCGCTGGTGTCGTTGTCTGAATTGATAGCGGTGCCTAGGTAGACAAAGTTTTTGACTACCTCAAAGTTATATCTGTCTGCTGTGACGTTCTGACCGAGACGTCGGTGTTGGGTGTCCTTTCTCGTTGACAGCATATACTTGGTCTTACCCTCGTTTACCGCTAAACCCATCTTCGCGGCCTCCGTTGCAATACCCACAAAAGCGCCATTGACATCACGCTGCGTTCTTCCGATAATGTCAATATCGTCGGCATATGCGAGTAGTTGGACGGACTTCTGAAAGATTGTTCCTCTGGTGTTGGCGTTCGAGTTTTGAACAATTCTTTCAAGAACGATGTTGAAAAAGTCGCATGACAGCGCGTCGCCTTGTCTGAATCCTTTTTTGACATCAAAGGTCTCGGTTAGGTCTTTACCGACCTTGATGGAGCAGCGTGCATTCTCCATCGTCATCCTACACAAACGGACGAGTTTGGTAGGGATGCCAAAACTAGACATTGCTCTGTATAGCTCGTCTCTATAAATGCTATCATACGCGGCCTTAAAATCGATAAAAAGGTGGTGGGTATCGATTTGTTGCTCCTGGGTTTTCTCCAAAATCTGCCGCAGTGTGAATATTTGGTCGATGGTGGATTTTCCTGGCCTAAAGCCACACTGGTATGGACCGACCAGGTTGTTGACGAATGGCTTTAGGCGTTCACACAGTACGGCAGATAAGATTTTATATGCAATACTTAGGAGACTGATGCCTCTGTAGTTGGCGCAGTTCAGAGGGTCTCCTTTTTTATGGATCGGGCAGACTATGCTGAGGTTCCATTCATCGGGCATGTTTTCCTCCGACCATATTTTACAGATGAGTTGGTGCATGCTCCTTACCAAATCATCGCCTGCGGCCTTAAAAAGCTCGGCGGGTAGGCCGTCAGCTCCCGCAGCCTTGTTGGATTTTAGTTTGGATATGGCAATCCTCACTTCATCTGGGTCGGGTGGACGGAATTGTTTATCTTCATCGTCCCTTTCATTGGGGTTGAATGGTTCGTTCTGCCTGACAGCGGAATTTGGTTCTTCGTCGCCGTTATACAGTCTGCAGAAATGGTTTCTCCGTATCCTCAGCATCGACTGTGACTCTACTACGATGTTCCCTTGATCATCCTTACAGGCTTCGGTTCGGACTTTATAACCTTGACTGGTTAACTTTACCCGGTCACTATACTGGTCTTTCATATGTCGCCGCGTTAAACACCCATAGGATCAACTTTGGTAACGTTACAGTCTGTTACAAGGCTGCCTCACAGACTCCGAGGCGAGGACTTTTCGGGCCGGTAAACATGGCCTAACCGCCATAGACGCTGGATTTGTAATTTTGCTCACAAAGTTAGTAGCCAAACCAACGTAGTTGACCAATGTCTCCTTCCGATCCTCTCAAATCAAGCAGGACTTTTCTACCGAGAATATCAGCGGCTTGAAGAGATGTTTAATGTCAACTTGATCCCCTGAGAAAGGGCTCTTCTGCGTTTGATTTTGACACCGATGTTGTTTGCAATCCCTGGCTTTTTCAAATCACCCACCCATTCCCGCCATGGTCGTCTTCGTAGACCTTCCCCAGCCTTCCAGCTGGATTAACGGTCATTGCATTGTTCGGAATTGGTTCTTAATTTGATCCCTCCCGAACCTCCGCCCGGACGTAGCATGGCATAACTTGAAATACAACCAAACCCATGGAGCAAGGTGTTCAGGTTCAAAGAAATCTCTTTCAGATCCATTTCACCCCCGCCTAACTACTCCCGTCTACGTATCGCACAACGACCCCAGCAGCACTGTGCGTACGTCTGCCTCAACAAAACGTTTTCGTTTAAATGATCTTTTGTGCGTGTCCTCGACGACATTTGATATCGATGTTGTTTCTTCAAATTATAGACGCCAAGTCGTCAAGTTCGTGTGCAGCCGGCTGACACAAAGCAAAGGGAGGAATGGGACACGAGCCAAGCATTCCAGTTCCCATTGTGCCCCGAATGGGTAGCCGTTCAATTGTTCCGACACCACTCAGCTCTCAACGATGTTGATATTTTTCCGCGTCGTGCTTTTCATTCCACAATAAATTTGAGAAAAAAAAAATCCACTCGCACACACACATGATGTGTCAAGCGCAAAGCAGACATTCCAGCCGTTCGTAGGACGACGACAGCCCGGACCTACGCTCGCTGCAACTCATAATTAACCGGAAATTGAACACGCGCCGCCGCCGATACGATGCCATTTTCAAGGACAAAGCCAACAAAAACAACACCAGACCTTAGACACCGCCATGGACATGTGTAATTGTGAAAAGGTACACGGCGACAATACGTGCGAATTGAGAAAGAGAAAGGACGAAAATTACAGAGAGGAACACTTCCGGTTAATTGAAATCTTCAATGTCAGTCAGCTCGCCTACTTGAGCTGTGTTACGCCAGTCGCCAGGTCCTTGCGGAGAAGGACCAGCAGTCAAAGGAACAGATTGCGCTGTGCGCGCTTTGTTTCGCGCACAAACCTGGTGCACACATCGCCGTGCACTTCCCCCCTGTCGTCGGCTGAGAGCAAGAAAATAGGATCAAATCTCAACACACACGCCCATAGGGATTGTGCGGTGCGGTACTCTTACAATAATTGTCCTCCTCTAACTCGTCCTCGCCCTCGAAGGAATACATCTTACTGCCGGCAAGAGCACATGCCATTTGCGTTCCATTATTCGCGCCGAGAGGAGTTGATTCCAAGTGGAACCGGTCCTTGCTTGTATGCCAGATTTCAATTGTCGCACAAGTAGGAATTTGTCTTCGGGCATTGCTCCGGCTATGCCACGGTTGAAGAGGCGATTCCAGCGGCGACGGTGGCAGCTGAAACTTGTGCTGCCATAGCGCCAACTCGGGAGTGCGTGTGTGTGTGCTGCACATTGCTTCCGATTGCAGGGGATGAGATAAACCGGATATTTGCTTGCAATTATATGTTTGAACAGGAGCACCAGCCCTGGCTGCGGTACGTGCCGGAGGTGTAGCCCTGCATTGAGCAGAGCATATGCAACATGGGAAGGCGTAACTGGGTGGAATTTCTTCAAGAAGTGGTCACCTTGTAGTCTTGGCAGATGGCTTTGCCGCTGAATGGTTAGCGGCTCGAATTCCCTGGGTGCTGAGCTTTGTGGGTTCGCGATCTTATCCAGGATGTCAAGCCTGGAGACTTGAGGTCCAAGACAGTCAATTCAGTTGAACGTTGTGGACTCGCAATCGCAATCTTGGAGAAATTTGCATCTGAATGCATGGACTGGCAGACAAGTCTAAACAGGTGATTGGCAAGTTAAAGATTCTGAAGAATTGTTGGCGGCGGTCAAGCCTTTTGCTTAAAAGCCTATCACTCAGTGGTCGCTCTCAACTCAATACAGGAATTTATACGCCATTAGACGAGGAATGCGACGGCAAATTATCCACGTTCCCATCGGCTGGCTCGAGTTCTCCAGCGAAGACGACCGTTGATTTAAAACAACAATTATCTCCGTTGAGTGGGCAGATAAGCCCACAATGCCCAGGCACTCGACAGATCTCAGTCAATTATTAAGACGTTTCAGGACATGATGGTGGCGTGTACATGACACATGACGGGTGGCGTGTACACGACAGCATGTGCGGTCAGCCTTGAAGTGAACGACACTTCGTTGAGTTTTTAATTTCGTATAAAATCCGACCATCCTTGATGGTTGAATGTACACCGAACGACAAGGAGCTGGATCTGGTACATAGAAGATGTTTGATTTTTCACTAAATTAACAAACCATTCCAGTCATACAGGTTATACGTCAGACATGTCAATGACGCCTTTGTTTACTAAATTACATGCGATGGGCATTATGGGTCGGTCGCCGTGGTGCAGTGGGCTGAGACTCCTACGCAGAGTGTGCCAGGTTCGATCCCCGAATTTTTCCAACTTCCATTTCTTTCGAGTCTCTCAAAGAGGATTCCTGTCTAGCTAGGCTTCTCAAACTTCGCTGTTCGAGGTAATTTTGTTCCTTCACGAGTCGAGTACTAGGTGACAGAGCTTGAATTCTGAAAAGCCTATCACTCAGTGGTAGCTCTCGACTCGTTATCGAGTTCTCGAGCGAAAGAAACCAACAGATTCGGTATAAAACTGTAGGTCCCATCCACTCGTGACGGAACGCACGAGGCGGACGAGCCCTGGTCCGCCTCGGACTGTCAATAAGGTCATGTTAAGTTTATAACAAATAACCAGCGGCAGAAGAAAATGGTTTAAGAAATCCTGGAAAGACGTAAACATTCTATTTGATGTGTTTATTACAAAAATGGATCGGCAGCCAGTATACACGCATCACCCACTCCTGTCAATGCATCCAAACAAAGTTCAAGAAGTAAGCGAGTTTGAAAACAATCAAAATTTCGAGTTGATGATGACAACTTTGAGAGCGTTATATTGTCGCCTTTGACAAAGGACATTTTTGGCTAAACGACTTTGTCAGCACACAGAATAGAGATGCTCATGTGTTTCAAGAAACATCACATCATCCACAGAAAATAACTGTATGCTTTGGTTTCTACGCCGCTACTGTCAGTTGGGCCGCTTTGCTGATGCCAATGGCCGTCATTTTACACTCAATGGAGATCCCTACGGCTTGCAGCGTTATTTCTTTGATCAATTTCATGGACTAGACATCAGTGATATGTAGTTCCAACAAGACGGTGCCACACAAGGCACACCAGCATGTGTACGAATCGACTGGTTAATGACTCAATGAACGTGTTAGTTCCAGAAACGGTTCTGTCGCTTGGTGGCCTTGTGATTTTACACCTCCAGAATTGGCTTTACTTTAAATCACGGTCCCGGTCTCGTCGGTCACGCCAACAAACCGGAGTGGTTAGAGGAGCTTAATGCCAAGACAGTCTTGTCTCACAACCCTTTTTTGAGGCGAACTTTTCACCAGCCATGGATAGGAACTGGTGGTAGATCCAGAGCTTGGCTGTGAGGTCCGTATCAACCCTATATACGGACCTCACAGCCCAGCTCGCGGAGCTTCTGGCGGGTCGCTTTCGATGTATGTGAACTGGCGTTATCCTGCTGGAACGCAATTGCTCTCTTTTTGAACTTCTGAGCGATTGTTTCCTTCAAACGGTCCAATTATTGACAATACAGTCCTCAATTAAGAGTTTTGCCGTAGGAGATCATCTCACAGTAGATGATCCCCTGCCAATCCTACCAAATACACAGCAAGACATTCCTGCCCGTCAATCCTGGCCTGGCGATTCGACAACTACCGTCTTCGATTGACGTCGTCGTAAGTAATCCACTCTTCGACACCAAGTCACAATCCGCTTCAGGAAGAAATTTTTCGAATAAGAAATTTTTTACTACAACCAAGGGGCTTTCATTATTATGGCAAATAATCAATTTAATTATGTTTGTGTAGAAATAGACCCATGTTATGAAAGACAAACATTTTTTTTTGTCCATTCCAAATCACTGACAATTTCTATTAATTAACTACGTTTTTCTGTCTATTTACTACTAAATCTAATATTTATCTCACTTTAATTTATTGTTTACATAATTATCATTACTATATCTATTTATTTGTATATTTGTTTAATACTTTGTTGTTCCATATTTATTATACAGCCAAAGAGCACTCATTCATGGCGGTTCAAGAACTTGAATAGATCTGAGTTTCGTAACATGGTATAGTTGACTATTCGGAAGATCTTTTCTTTCCGATATTCCTGAAGAAACCTAAAGTCTGGGATTCCATTCGTCTATGTTAAAGTGGTTTTCCAATAACTTAAAGGACAGGAAGCAATCGGTAAAGATCGATAGTTTTAGATCTCTAGTAATAAAAGTTACATCGGGCGTTCCAGAAGGTTGCCATGTGGGGCCATTACTCTTTCTTTTGTTCATGGACGATGTTCACGAAATTTTCAAATAATTTCCAATTGGATATCCAATAGTGCATTGGAATGGTGCAAGCACAATGGACTAGAGCTGAATATTCAAAAATTTAATATTGTTACTGCATACCGAATTACATCCCCGATTGCCTATGATTATTTCATAAATGATCATAGACCTAGTCGCCTAGAAGAGATTAAAGATTTTTGATACTAAATTAAATTTTTCATTACATATGATTACACAATTGCGAGTCTAACGCTATGTTAGGTTTTCTGAAAAGAAATAGTAAAGACTTTCGGGATGTAACTAGTCTTTAGTCCACCTATTGTTCGTTAGTCAGACCGTGCTTAGAGTACTCTTCCATCATTTGGGACTCCCAATATGATACACAAAATCTCACGAGATATGCTGTCCGTAAATTATATTCCTTCGAAGAACTGCCTAAATATGACGATAGATGTAAAATAATAGGCTTGCAAACCTTGAGTTTCAGGCGTAAGGCAGCGTCAGCCATGTTCATTCGCGATATTATTAATTGCCGTGTAAATTCACCAGATTTATTTTTTCCCCTGAACGAGGGGCGTTCAATATATTCTCGGTATCGGGGTGAAGCTGTGGTTGTGTATAGAAATTGACTTATTTATCAAGTAATTCTTTTTAGTGCATTCATGTAAAATTTCATATAAATGTGATTATTAATTCGCGGTTTATCTCTAGTTAAACAGAATCATAATGGCAACTGAGACGATGATGGCGCAAATTGAGCATCGCGCTGTAATTAAATTTCTCACTAAGCACGGAAAAAGTCCAAAAACTATTCATGAAGAGATGGTGGCTGCATCTTCATTATCAACTGTGCAAAAGTGGTCAAGTGAGTTCAAGAGAGGCAGAGAGAGCATTGAAGACCACCCCCGCTCCGGCGCCCCGGCTACTGCTTGTACGGGAGAAAGCATCAAAGAAGTCGAAAAACTTGTTCTTGAGGATGCCAGAATAAAGGTGAAAATGATGGCAGAGATCACCAAGCTTTCAATTGGTACCATTCACACCATTCTTCATGGCCATCTTAACCTTTCAAAGGTCAGTGCAAGGAGGGTGCCACGAATGCTCACAGCGCCTCAGAAAAAAGTGAGAATCGCATGCTGTATAGAGCTTTTGCAGATGTGTAGTGAGAACGCGGACGGTGTTATGGATCGAATTATTACTGGTGACAAAACATGGGTCCACCACTATGACCCTGAAAGCAAACAAGAGTCCATGCGGTGGCATAAAAAGGGAACAGACCCCCCGAAGGAGTTCAAAGTCACTCCGTCTGCCGGGAAGCTCATGGCCACAGTTTTTTGGGACTCAAAGGGAATCTTGCTCATTGAGTCAAAAAAAAAGGTGAAACCATCAACGCCACTTGCTACGCTTCCACTTTGCATAATTTGCGGGAGGAAATTAAAAAGAAAAGACGGGGTCTTCATGACAACGCTCCTGTTCACACGGCGCGAGCTTCCAAGGCTGCTGCGCGAGATTGTGCTTTCGGAGAAATCCAACACCCACCCTATAGTCCAGACCTTGCCCCTAGTGATTATTTCCTGTTTCCGGATTTGAAGAATGTCTTCGTGGAAAAAGATTTTCGGATGATGAAGAACTCAAGTCGGCAATAAATGGGTATTTTGCAGAGAAAGAGGAAGTTTATTCTTTTGAGGGTTTAAAAAAGCTTATCTCAAGATTTAACAAATGCATTGATGTTAGGGGAAAAAAATAAAAACAATTTAAATTGAATTCGCATTTTCCTTCATATCGATACCGAGAATATATTGCTCCCTCGTATATGCTCCCCAAAGATCTCTTCGGGTGAGAAATTTAATAAACGATAAGCCCGTGGTGGTGTCATACCATGAATTGAGAAGATGAAAGCATTGGTGATCCCGGATTCCAAGTTGGAGTTGGTGAGGTCTTTGGGATTCATAGATCCACAGTTTGGCAAGTGTCGTGCTATATTGGCAGAAGCAAACCTATGGATGAAGTTTCTCTCATCGATTGAGGAGTTGAGAGGAGCTAAACAAGGCTGACAATCCAAAGATAATTTCCCCAGTGCAATTAAGGCTCTCGATTGTACTCATCGACACACATTGAAATATTAAAGCCGCATTTAAATGGCGATGAGTTCCTGAATCGTTTTCAATTTTCTTTGGGATTTGCGAGGTGTTTAAAATAACGTCATGGATTTTTTTTTAATTTGTTCTCCCATTGCCTTCAATTTGCTTTTTAATGTCAATGTCTGGAGTTTGGCTTTCTTCCAGCAAGCACGGATAGAATTGTAAAAATTTTATTCAATCACTTTCTTCCATTTCAAATTTCCTTTTTTTAAGGGTTTCCTCCTCTTTCAAAGTATTCGTCCTTCAAAACAGTATTTTTCATTTTTTTTTAAATTTTTCCTCCAGTGCACACTCAACTTTTTCAAGTGTTCACTCTTTATTCATACAAAAATGGAGGGAACACTCAACTGTAAAAATATGTGAGTGGAGGGTTTTCGTTAAACTTAACAAAACTAACTTTTATTCGCACCAAATGGAGTGTTCCCTCCTAAATGCTGAGAAAACACTCACACTCAATTCTTATTCACGCCACCATAGGCGCCCGCAGAACATTTCTCCTAATTTGTTTTCCCGCCTTTTTATTTCCGTCTTAGAAAAAAATTAATGCAAAATATTGTTGCCATCCCAGAGCCAGGGGGGGCAAGTGGCCAACCCTGCGGGCGCCAATGCACCCAACCCATTGCTTCATTATTCATTCTTGTTTCTTTGTTCCTCTCTGAAAACGTACCTCGTGTGTAAGCTCAGCTGTAAACCTACAATTGGATTAAAGGCATTATACACCAAACCAACAACATTCATTTTCAACCCTAATGGTCCATGTTGCACTTTGTTTTCCCCTGATCATAGTAATGTCGGCGCATTTGCGTAAATAGCAAGTTTTGAGAGCTGCCGCTGTTTGCCATCAGCCAGACAGACCTAGAGACATCTTCAGAATAAGTAGCCATTGGCGTCGAACTTAAACTTCTCGCATCACCCTCTCTCACCAACCATCTGTCAATAAAACAAACTTTCAAACACGAAATAAAACACAATCAGTGTCAAAAAACAAGAGCGACTGGCTCTTCAAAATGTAAAAAAAAAAAATGTACTGGTACCATCACTGGTACATCATCCCTTGCGGGGATCGAACCCGCGACCTTTGGATTAGAAGTCCAACGCGCTATCCTCTGCGCCAAAGGGACTTGCGAAAACCCGCCCTCCACATGCACACCCGACTATGACAATGCTCCCGCAAGGTTTACATTTACAACACTGGCACTCCCTCCTCACTTGACAACTTTCAGCAGAGCATCAGCACATCAACTTGATTACGCGTCCAAATGTGATAATGGCTTGACACTTCAAAAAGATTACACACACCTCTTCAGCCCCCCTGTTAGCTCGCACATCAGCCCATCAACCACTTAATCCATCGATCCGACATCCATTATCATTCATCGACCGAGTTGGCGCTCTTTGTGTCAGTTTTTTTTTTGTTTTTTTTTCTCTTCTTGTTCGGTGTTTTTTTCTCGGCCTGTGACGCAATTGAAAGTCAAAGGGACTCGTTGTTTCGCGTATCGCCGCTGACAATCTGCTGAATATCCCCTTTCATCAAACGAGAGAGAATGAATGCGGGAGTGAGCGCACCACTTCAGAGTGTCCAGAACAATAAGGCCACAGATTTAATGCAACACTTTCCCCCGCACCAGCGATGCCATTAAGCAAATGAGGGACTCCACGCAACCCTCTGCCTCAGCCCGCACCGCCACCACCGATGGCTCGGAGGAACAGCACTAAATCCTCACCACTTCGTGCTATCGCTTCATGCTACATAAACAGATCCTAATTTCAGATACCGAATGCCAAATCGTGACATATCAATTTCTTGGCGAGCACACCACCGCCGGAGCCCCCCGCCGCAGGCGGCACACAGCCACTGTGCCGTGGACGGAATCATGTTAAGTGGGTAGCTTTGGGTATCGGACTCTGTGATCTGCGGCTCGGAGCGGAGTGTCACTCTCGAGTGTGAATCCACCCCCGTTTTGTCGCCGGGGGCAGGAGCACACGCACACGAACACAACACCACTGTGTCAGGCTGTGGGTCCTTTTTGTGCTGCTTTGCACCCGCTCAAGTGGTGTGCCAGTGCCGTGTGTATGCGGCCATTGTGCAATCTGAATGGATCTATCCATTCGCGTTTGGGTGGCTGCCACAAGTGCACCCAAGGGTGGACGCGAGCGATGCACTGGGGGTGGCACTGGCTCACGTGACCAGCTGCAATTAGTCTAATTTGTGTTGTTGCCAGTTGCTTATTGCATTAATCAAAACATGAAGTTTCGTTAAAATGCGGGGAATTAACGACCCGGCTACGTGCCGCACCACCGGCGAGCGGAAGCCGAACATTAGCCCCCGAGGGTTGATGGCAAAGTGGTGAGTGTTGGTGTTTGTTGATACTGTTACTGTTTCTGTTTCTGTTTCTCTTTCTGTTTCGGTTTGGTTGGCCTGGATGATGTGTTGTCGAGTGGAAGTCATAACCATCATGATCATTGAATTATGATATGAATTTCAACAAGTGTCGCAATGGAGTGAGTTGCAGAGACAGAGAGTGAAAGCTGACGGGGGTTAAACGGTGTTAAAACGTTGTGACACGCAATTTGTCACAGCTAGTTAGAGATGTGTGAGTATGATGGATGAAGGGAAGCCAATCACATGATAAAATGTGTCAAACAGAAAGGATAAGGGTGCCACCATCCATTCACACTCTTTGCCATGAGAAGAGGGAAGTTTACAGGCCAAGGCTTCAGGCAATTAAGTTGATCCACATTCACTGGGAACAGCTGGTTGAGTGTGTCGCAGACAGGCAATTGTTTCGTTTGAGAAGATGTTCCTCGACACCAGCATGGGACTTGCACTGAGTTCGTTTAAACGGCCATCAACATCGGGGCGGTTTTCAAACTTAACTTGGCTTTCTTGTAAATGAAGCCAATCTGAGCATAAGATGGAATAGATGGTGGTGAGCGCCGTCTTAGGGTGGAATGAAGAGAGACTGTGTTGAGATGTAGAATCAATAGGAATCACCTGTTCAAAGGTAGAGCAGGTAACATCAAAAAAAGTCTTTCTGTTCGGTTGACTATGACACACAGATTGAGATAGGTTAAGTCGGGAAATATTTCTCTCCCTCACATGTGTTCCTCGACGGCATCAAATCACCAGCGGCAAAACGCTGACCTAGCGCCTGGCCAACCGGAGACATAGTGCCAGGCAGCCAGGCACATTCCATCACGTACGGCATCCGGAAACCCGAGTGCACCTGTGGGAACAATCCATCACTCCAGGGCATGCAAGGTAAGAGAATTGCAGTTCAGTCTTAGGTTAGCGTGTAAGACGGTACTATGCCGATAAAAATAAAAAATAAAACAGTTTTCTTTTTAAACTAAAAGAACACAACAGTGTTTCATTGATACGGCGATAGGGTAAGGTAGGGAAGGGGCCTTGTAGTATGTTGATTTGGAACATGAACATATGCGACATTTGGTAAGCTCATATTCGTAGCAAAAGCTTGTTCTCACTTGCATACCATACTTGAGCGTAGGTGCCAAATGCAACCGTTGCACTTTTCTCTCTCACTCTCTCTCCCACCCAGCTGCTCTGTTGTTATGGTTATCTTGTGTGAATGTTGTGATCAGGAACGGAATCAGTTTTGTGGAGGTTTCGAACGTGCATTGTCGTGCCGACTGGACAGGGCTGGTGGAGAATACACCATGTTGGTCCATTGTGATACCCACAGTCAGACTACTACCACCGTTGATTTGATCCCAACGGCTGGGCCAGATTTGAAAACCAGATAAAAGCGTTTGAACTTTGCTTTCACTGGGATTCCTACCGGGGACCCCTCAAATTAAGGGCAGAACCCATCCGATCCTCTATTTTTTCGCATTATGTGCTCTGCAATCCGAACCTACCCCGTGCACGCTGTAATCCGGATTACAATTGAAAAACATACGAACGCATTGGTTTTACACAGTAATCTTACGTTTACACACTCTCAGTATGCATTGTTGCTTGCCGGCTAAACAGGATAACTTAACTAGCCAATGAAAGGAGGCACACAACACTACCATTAAATCAAAAATGAGAAATCATTAAGGAACTTGAAAGTGGTGCTTGTGGGAAAAGCACTAGCTCGAGACTACGGTGTTTCTTGTCCGGTGCTCGTTAGTCCGATTGACTTGATAATCCGAATACCCCTTCACCCTTACTTCAGTTAGACACAGACACCAACAGCAAACCGGTCGAAAGGCCCCAGCGAAGGGCATGCATCTGCATCAGCGGAGCAATGCGAACTACCCCCTCCCTTTTTTAATTCATTTTTATTCTTTACTTCATAAAATACTTAAATACTAGACAAAAATGCTTAAAACTAGTTAAACGAACAATGCTAGATTTAACTTGCTGGCCCTCGGCGGGCGCTCTAAGCTAAACTTAAGCTTATGCTATATCTTTCGACCTAAACTAACAACGCTTATATTTAAACGACACATGGATATTGAATGAAATATTTTAAATTAAGAAAATTGGAAAAAAAAAACTGTTTTCTTAAAACTTATATGCTAACTCACATACTACCTTAAAATAACCTAGGCTTCCTTATGCTAAACTGACCCAACACTTTTTGTTTGTTTCTGTTTACATCTTACAACTGCCTAATGTGCGTAAGTCGGTCATAGGATGCTGCGGATAGACATACATCTAATCCACTGCAAGGCAGAGACCGGGGACTCCCTCCCTCATTCGGGGATACGGACTACTTTATTTACCGCGGGTCTAAAGGGTTCGACGAGGGAGTCAACTCTCTCCCCAGCCACCAAAACTTTCGATGTTGCATAGCAACATCCCGTACATCCCGTCTCGAAACCGACGTGCTGAATCGGAGGAGACCCTGTTCAGCTCGTTGTGCGACGGAGCGGTCGTGGTTGAGTCGGCCATCCACAGTTGATCTGGCGATGTGGTAGATGAGCTGCACCGCATTTATATTTTGTATCCGCCCGTTTTTTATCAGAAAGGCTTCTGGGGGGACGAAGCCGTTGTGGCGTACCCTTACGTGGTATTGTGAATTGGGGTAGTAAGCCCCTGAGATCAAGTTATTGACCGAGTTCATAGCTCTAGCAGTATGATCTCGAATCAACTTCACTAGGAAATTGTCCACTAGTATCAGGTTCGCCCTGTTGTATAAGATCTCATTGGAGTACAATTTTCTGTACTGGGACTCTGGAGTTTTATAAAGGCGAAGGCAAGCCCTAAGACAAGCCCTCTCGAAGAACCGAATCTTTTCAATCAAGCTTGCACTCACGTTGAACCACACGAGACAGCCATAGGTGAGCATTGGCCGGATGAGGGCCATGTAGCAGATAACCTTCACCCTCGCATCGAGTTGGCTGTTGTAAAACAGTCTCTTTGTAAGGGCAAAAGCGCCTCGGGCCCTGGCCAGAGCAGTATCTACTACCCCTTCCCTAGATTTAATTATGTGCACTCGTCAACTTTCGCCGATGATCTCTTCAGCAGGCTTGTCGTGTATAGACTCCTGACACTCAACCATCCTCGATAAATTTGGATCCCTAACACGAAACACCGACCTCACGAAACCTAAGCTCATCTTCGAGAAAAATGTCCCAACCAGCATACCTCTCAGATCTTACTGGACGTCTGAACACTGAACGCTGGACGGTCATCTGCAAATTTTCACCGATGGGTGTGGGAGTCTACTCTAAGGATTTGAATTTTCAGCTATCATCCCGACTACCTTCCCACTGTACCATCAATCAGGCAGAGACTCTAGCGTTCAAAGAAATGCCGCCCTGGTGAAAAAAACCAATGTCATATTAGGTATAGACATTGTCATCTGTTCGGACAGCCAAGCAGCGATCATCATCTCTGAGTTCAGTCACATTTACTTCCAAGACGTCGCTCAGTCGCCGCCTGTCAAGTATTTAAAGCATCCAGCTTATGTGGGACACAATGACATCCCAGAGAATTGAAAAGCCGGTGAAAAAAGAAAGAGAAAGTGCACTCAACATCTAAAGCTTGAAACGCTTAGTCACACCAAACGTAGATGGTCTTCTGGCACTGGGTGCCTCATGACAAAGCAATTATGGCCTACTATCGAAACGCTCACACGCCCCGATCAGAATTTGTGAGTCGAATGTTAGAACTCTCATCGGCGTTATAACCGGGCATTGTAACATTGCCTCAAGACCAGGTATCCCTTAGAACGACTTCTGCAGTTGCAGGGATGCAGAGGATGTCACACCTTCTTCGCAATTTCAGTGCCCTCTCAGGTCCCAGATTTTGTCACAGGGATGAAGAGGATGTCACACCTTCTTCGCAATTTCAGTGCCCTCTCAGGTCGCAGATTTTGTCACTTGGAGTATTGGCATCGGTCAACGTCATTAAAAGCTGTAGATGGTTCGCGGATTAGGATCCTCTAGATCTTTGTGGCTACATTGAAGGCAGTCAGCCACTCCAACCTAACCTAGCTTATTCCACTCTTCAGCCAGAATAATCTTAAGCTTCTGCCTAGACTTTATTTAATGTTTTATAAGCCAGATCGAGGTCTGTGTCGGAGTCAATAATGAGTGCGGTGTGCTGTATAATTTCCACAAATACGCACAGAAAAAAAATCGGCTGGGCCGTTTGGATTTTCTTGCAGTTTCAAGCCAACAGCACTCATATTTATCCATCAGTGTATGTATACTTGAAGTCGGAATTGAATACTGAAAACGTCCAGTACGAGTTGGATTCAAAGCCAAGTGCTGGGCTGGAATTTGCATGACCCATGGGACAAGCTATTTATCTTGTATGGCTTGGCCTGGACAATGGTCCAGCTGGCACGGTCGTTAGCCAGCTGCCTCCAAGTTGGTCGAGGTCCTTCTCCACATGTGTGCACCATCGGTTCCGTGGGCGACCTCTATTGCGTTGTCCCTCTGGTTCGGAGTGTTGTACATGCGCTCTACACGGACTAGCCATCTTAGGCGTTGAATCCGTAGACGCCTGGCTACGCTCATGCCGCTGTACAGCCTGTAATGTTCATGATTGAATCTTCTTCTTTAAGAACCCTCAACGCAAACAGGACCAAAGATTGATCGCAGACCAAGGGCTTGTTCATCTTCATCTGCTTTAAAGACTGTCCAGGCTTCAGCGCCATAGAACAAGACAGAGACGATCAAGGTTGTTCTTCTCCCGAACTACGAAAAGGTTATCATGAATTTCCCTCGGATGAAACTCGGAGGAAAAGGAATGAAACGTCCAATGCTGCTTGAGGCTTGCGGGTGAATGATATGGATGAGTTACAGTTTTTAATCAATTGTGTTTTTTCCAATGTATGAGGCTAATGCGTACGAACTCGCACTTAATGACAATTTCAATTGTGAATTTATCGCACTGATCTACACTAGGAGAGGCACCGACGGTCTTCTAGGTACTGACCCGCGGGGAATAGTAGATGTATTTAATCAGCGATTTCATCAAATATCTTGCTTTGATGACAAGGAGAAAGTGCCGAGATCTTCATGGTCGGGGCGGTCGGTGCACGGATGGATGTCTGACGACTATCAGCTCCGTATGCTTCATCTACAAAAATGTCGAACCTGTCCCTGGCAAAAACTATAAAATTATATCTCCGCTTATTGTCACCTGTTAAATCCTTGTCCAGCTGACTGTTCACGTATACACGTGCACGTACCACTGCGGACTAATTCTAAGCCGTTCACAGACAAATTCCACGTCGTACATTTGATTCTGTCTTCGAGGAAGGCGTAGACATGCAGAACAGGACACAACGGCAAACTTCAAGAGCTGTACCTATTCGAAGCGCACCAATCTTTCAGCTAAGAGTGTCTTGCAATCCTAGTTTTCTCGCCCGAGAACGAGAGGAAGATCCGAATTCAGCAACAAGAGCAAATGATTGTGGACGCAAGGCAGCTTTGTCTTGATGACAGGAAGCATACGTGCCCATGATTGCGAAAAATGAAAGTCGCGTCATGCGTTGTAAGACATAGCACGAATGGCAGCAGCCTGTAGCCACTCACATTGCTTGAATGAAGGACGAATCAAGACAGGCCAAGCAAATGCACATCACTGGGGTAGGTTCAACTTGAAAAACAGTCGGACCTCCAAAAGTCGAATAGTCAGAGAGCAGAATCGAAATTATGGGAAATTCTGAAACCTTGGCTCCTTCTAAGTTCTGAAACATTTGTTTCAAAATTTGACCCAGGGACGTTCGACTCACAGACGTTTGACTGCATCTCCGTCATTTTTGTTGTAACGAAATAAATTGCACATTAAATCCTTGTCAATGGACATTCATCAACTTTAAGAAGTCGACTGTCCAATTCTTTTTCTTGATGCACTGCATGTGCGCCGTCGGATGGGATATTCAAAATGCCCGTCGGAAAAATGACGATGGCTGGATGTGAATTCGGAAAAAATGACTATTCTTGTGGCCAAAGTAGCTAAATTTTCACTTCATTCCACTTCTCTCTGCCTTCGTTGCAGCCGTAGTCCATCTACATTTGAAATAACAATTTGGTGTCCACCATCGTCCTCATCCAGTCAAGCGTCAAAGCTGAACTGGAACGCACGGCTTTCACTCGTCTATCTACTCGTCACTTATCGTTCTCCTACAGCTCAGCACGTGCATCCGATCTATGGCTCAACGGAAAATCCCATTAAATGTCTCCTAATATCTGCTCACTGACATTGTAACTCAGCTCATCGCCAGAGCAGTGAATGCACACTTCGCTAGGCCCACTATCGTTTACACGCCAGGGCACGCGTTCCGTTCGCCCCTATTCACAAACGAAATAAACTCTGTATGCAAATTTAGCTATTCAACCAGATTCAACCCGCACTCGCTGATTCCGTACGAGCACACAAGTACACAACACATTCGCTCGCAAGTTGAGTAAATTAATCCGGGGAACAATCCCTTATGTGCACCAGACCACTCCACTCCGTCCATTTCCAGCTCAGCACCATCTCTAAATTGAGTATACCGTTGTTTGCAGCAAACCAGATGATATCAGATCAGAACGAACCAAATTATATCGCAGAACGTATGTTCCCTTAAATTTGCGCCACAAAATCTGTGGAAAAAAACACACGCGCAAAAAAGACCAGCAGCCAACAGAGCCGGTGAAAGCAAAAAAGTGAACCGCGCCGCCGATCGACCAACCCTCGCAATCAGTGCTGCATTGCTGCAGACGTCTGTCTGCCGGTTATCCTCGGTTCGGATCTCTCACAAATACATGCTTTCCAAACAATAGCCCCGCCGCCGCTGGAGTATATAACGCGTCCGAGGAGGCATTAAGCACCAATTTGCTCAGCACGACAGACCGAGATGTACGACGGAGCGGCTCAGTACGCACCAGCACCACCACCACCACGGGAAACCCTGGTCTACTACACTACACGACCGGATTACCCCCGAAATGCCCAGACATCGTGGCTATGGCAGATGTGTGATTTGTTTAGCACTAACTGCAATTACTAGCAATTTCCCACCCCTCCAGGCCACGGCCGTTGCTCCGTAGAGCAGCCACCGCTGCGGTCCGGGTACTTGAGCAACAAAAAATGGCTCTCGAGCGTTACAGACTTAAGTCTGGCAATAATAAACACAAGGCACTTATTGGAAAATAAAAAAATTATGTACAATGTTGCCAGTCTGCAGGGCTTCCTTCCTGTTGGCCAGGGGTGGGAATGGATTGAGGGGTTCCCTTTTCGGCAAGCGACCTAGATATGGTTGCTGCTTTGATTTGACCCTCCCCCTTTGGTGAGTGCATGTGAGGCACTCTTCGCTGCCATCATTCTTATCCAAGTACGACGTAAGGGCTTGATGGGATTCTCATCGTGCAGGGAGCAGGGAGGGTAACAACTATGTTCCACTTGAGAGTTTTGTTTCGCCCCGAAAGCAGGGACACATACTAGGCTCTGTCTCGTCTATGGGAAGCATGTGTTATCCTCTTGCATTTCTGCTCATTTTTTGCTAAACGGACTTTAAGGTGAACAGTTGGGGGTTGGCCATTGTTGAGGCAAAACGTAATTATAGGCCTCGCGTTGGCATTTCGACTGTTTTCGGCGAGTTACGTCGACTGGGATTGGATTTCATGGGAACGAACGAGGGAATGTTGCTGTGAGTGGAAGAAGTGGATTCTTTACGGGCGACGTGACGACGAATGTTGGCCTTGGCGTTATCAATAATGACTTTTAGCCACGATTGCTTATGCGGCGGCTCGCCGCAATCGAAAGGTAAACTTGGAGGGCTTCGAACTTGGAGGAAAAAATGGTTCTTGTCAAATTCCTAAATTTGCGACAGTGACAGGGTGGGCCAAGTTTCTTATTAAAAATGCAATAAAGTGACAAAAATAATTTGTTTTCCATGTACTTTGGCTTTATTAGTAAGATCAAACATTCACATTGATTATGAAAGACAACGTCGTTCAAGTGGCTGCCTCGGCTGGCCGCTGGCTTCTGTGAAGCACATTCTGTCACCCCATTTTTCCAAGACCTTGTGTAGCTGTAGTACGGATTGATTGGATGATATTAGCCCTAAGTGCTTGAGTCGTTTCCGGATTGCTGGCATAACATCGGTCCTTCATGGTTCCCCACAAAAAAAAGGCCAAATGCGTCAAATAGCAGCTCCGAGGTGGCCAATTGACAGCGCCAAGACAGATGAAAAACACTATTTGGGAATTTTGTGCACAAATGATTGATTGTCGTATGGGCTGTGTGGCATGGCGCGCCACCCTGCATGAACCAAAGATCGTCCAAATCCATTTCTTCCATTTCAGCAAAAGAAAGCCGGTTAGCAACTGTAACTGTAACATCCACCGAACGTTGTTCCTAGCCTCACTCCAAAAGAAAAATGGTCCAATGATGCTCTCGGCCACAGCTGTCACATTCCCATCTGTGCGTACCTTACGACGACAGTGGCCAATGAGTGTTGCCCACAGTCACTCATACAGCAGTCGTGGTGGGTGCTTCATTTCGGCCAAAACTCATTTTCACTTTGCATCACTCACTTCGCAAATAAACGTTCAATATTTCCAAACATTTCGTTCCGCGGCGGTATGACACTGACTTTCTGTCAAGATTTTGAGTGGGAAACAGCTGTCAGTGTCAAAATAACGTGTCACTAACAAAGAACCACTAGACCTGTATTTGACCCACCCTGTATATGTATTGACATTGTCTCTTAGACTGTAAAGTAGTACAGTCCGCCGAAAAACATTTCAAATAAATCAACGTTGAAAATTGATGAATTTTTTTATGAAGATATGATTTTCTTCAGTACCCTCCTCAACAGGAGTTGCAATGTTGTCTTGAAGGAAGCTTGTAATATCACACTCCAGCACTGCCACACAATAGATAAGAGTTTCGATGATGCTCACACACAAGTCTTCATCAAACCAAAGAACGAAGGATAAGCGAGTGAAGGAATTCAAAAGCGTTTTTCTTTCAGGAATGAGAACGATAAAGCCAGTGTTACAAAAGATAGACACCGCTGGCAAGTCAGTCTAATAATAATACATATGATGGCCAGACAGTCCGACACGTACTTGGACCTAGCCCTTACAGCAACCCTTTGCGTTGTTAAGTTGATTTTGAAGCTTTTCCTGGACAGAAGCAAAAACGACGATTTAACTGGGCACCCTCTGCGTAAAAGTCGACGCACAACCAACCCGCTACGCCACAGCGATCCACTCAAGTCACAAGTCTAAGCAGACGAAAACAAAGAGGACAGCGGAGATCTGACAACAGCGATGTCTGTAATTTTTCTTCTTTTCAGGCCAGTGGCCCATGGAGTACCAGATCCGGGCTAATGTTGCCCTCCATCTTTGATATCCGACGACCCGATGTATCCGAAGACCCTCCTGCTGGACCATTGGTGTTCATCCGCAGTCGACGGACTTTTGGCTTCCGGACTACATCCACAGCATGGTACATGTAACGTTTGTGTCTCATACTCCTTTTACCAACAATTGTGACTATTTTTCTTTCGAATGGTCTGCTGTTTTGCTTAAGATCCAAGCCCATAGAATCTGTTGCGTTCGTTGTGTAATGTCAACAAATTGATGAGATTGACAACACAAAGAGGTTCTTAAACAGCATCGGTTGTTGAACAGTGTTCCACTGGGGTTCAATCGCATGTTAAAGCTTCCACTTCGACTTGTGGGAAACGCGCGTGTTGTAAAAGAAAGTGCCTTCTATTCTCGTGTCAGATTGAAGAGATCACACTCATCGCCTTGGCGAAATCTGCAGGAGGTTTCGAACGAGTCGGAGGTCCTTCAAACGAGATACAAGGCAAATCGGGTATACTTTAGTAGGATGCGAAGAATTCGAATTCCGCCATCGGATCGAGTAGTTCCTTGCGGTGAATGCTGTCGCATGCGGCCTTAAAATCGATGAAAATGTACTGTGCTTCGATTTGAGCTAGCTAGTTTCTCTAGAATCTGCCCTAGTGTAAAAAATTGGTCCGCTAGACGGGCCGGAAGCCGCGCTGCCAGCGGATTAGGTTAAGGAAACGTGCCGACAGCAGAGTCGTCTGTCTACAGCAAGGAAATAAATAACGGTAACGGGTGAAGTGTAGGCCTCTGTTTGCAATGTTTTTTTGGGCTACTCTTCCCTAAAATACAGGGTGATCAAAAAAAAACTGCAAATAATGTTAAAAGTGTTGGCGATGAATCCGACACATCACAGTTCATCCAATTCTGTTTTTATACGGTTTTGAAAAAATATGATTCCGTTTTTACACAATTCCATTCGATTTAGCACGATTAAATAGCAAAGTTTTTAAAGAAAAATATTTTTACCAACCGGAATCTTTCAGAAATTTTGTTAGAGGAATTTATTATTTTTCTCTCACTCTTAGATTCTGTTGGTATTAATCATGTATTTTATGCATTTTTGCTGTTCAAAGGAACATGGAACCAGTGCCCATATTTCCTATGTAAAGGGTGTTAAATTTTAAGGGTCGATGTTGAATGTGAACCACACCTAAACGTCAAGTTTTTTTCTGCATTTCCTTTGACATTTCTCAATTTCAGACTAACTCAATTTGAACCATGGAAAGATACACAATCGAGCTACGCGTTATTCAGGCTTATTATGAAAATGGGCGTTCAAATCAAAATGCATATAGTGCACAATTTAATCGTCCAAATGTGCGTACAATCGGAAAATCGTGCAAAAATTTGAGCAAACCGGGTCTGTAGGAGATGTGAAAGCACCAGTGCATGCTCGTACAGCTCGTACTGCAGAAAATATTGCTGCTGTTCGCGACAGTGTGGCTGAAGAGCCGTCCACCTCAACTCGTCGTCGTGCCCAACAATTGCAGCTCTCACGCTCGTCGTTGATGAACATTATGCATAAAGACTTGCATTTACTCACTTATAAGGTGCAATTGACTCAAGAACTTAAGCCTCTTGACCATTTCAGCGTCGTCAATGGTCAGAATGGTGGCAAGAAATGGCAACAGTGATCAATCTCAGTCATCTTCAGTGATGAGGCACATTTTCACCTCAGTGGATTCGTCAATAAGCAGAATTGCCGGATTTGGGCGAATGACAATCCAAGAGTGATTGTCGAAAAACCAATGCACCCACAAAGAGTGACTGTTTGGTGCGGTTTATGGGCTGGCGGCATCATCGGGCCGTATTTTTTCCAAACTGAGGCCGGTCAGGCAGCTACTGTGAATGGTGTTCGCTATCGTGAAATGATAACGAACTTTTTATGGCTCGAATTGGAAGATATGAATGTGGACGGTATGTGGTTTCAACAGGACGGTGCCACTTGCCAAACAGCTAACGAAACAATGGCTCTTTTGCGCGACAAATTCAATGGCCGTGTTATCTCAAGTGGTGGCGATGTCAATCGGCCGCCAAAATCATATGATTTGACACCGTTGGATTTTTTTCTTTGGGGTTATTTGAAAGAAAAGGTGTACGTCGATAAGCCAGCAACAATTCAAGAGCTAAAGGATGAGATAATTCGGCACCATAACGGCATAGAACCTCAATTATGCTTTAGCGTCATCGAAAATTCAAACCATCGGATGGATATTTTGTTCCATACATAATTGAACCATACCAATATTATCATAAGAAAAACGAAATGACAATAATTTCCTAAATAATTTGTGTTTTATTCAAAATCAACATCGGCCCTTTACTTCGAGTCTTTTTTCTTTACCGTAGTTTGATGGCATGTAAGGTCAGCCCTCACCATTAGTCAGCCACTTCGTTGAAAAAGTCAACCAAAATAGGGAATTCCTAAGTTTGATAAAAGCCTAATTGTTCTTCTGTCTGGTTGTACACTTCTGTCCCGATGCAGCTGCTGGTTATCTTGTTAAAAATGAATTTTTGTCTGTCTTGTGACTGTTGAGTGAAAAAAAAACATTGGTGGAAGATTTTGGGAACAAGTTTTGGCCTCGATTAGGCGTCAGTTGTAGCTATCATCGAAAATCGGACTACTCAATACTAAAGTGGCTTACAACTGAATCTGCAGGGTCTACTTCAAAATCACATTTTTGTCTATAATTGTAAATAATTTCTCTTAGGTACGTAATAATAATTTCTAGTAGGAACTTAACTAAATAACGCCGAAAATGTATAACCCACATATTTCAACTAATCAGATAATCTAAATTCTCTATTCAAAAGTTAAATATTGGATTCTTAAGGTCAAAAGAACTATGTAGCGAGCTTTATCATAGTTTAAACAATTAAGAAACCACCGCTACTTTATTCATATAAAGGGTGATTTTTTAGCTATTATCTTCTTGGCAACACTGTTTTAAACAGATGACGCACGTTTCGTGTTTTGTTTCACTGTCAAACATCTTCAGTTTGGTCTATAATTTAACCATGAATCGTCTTACAAACGAACAACGCTTGCAAATTATTGAATTTTTGTATCAAACTGCGTGCTCTGTTAAGAAAGTTCATCGCGACATCACATGTGTTCAGCGACGAAGCTCATTTTTGGCTCAATGGGTAAGTAAATAAGCAGAATTGTCGATTTTGGAGTGAATATCAGCCAGAAGCATTGCTAGAGCCACCAATGCATCCAGAAAAAGTCACAGTTTGGTGCGGTTTATGGGCTGGTGGCATCATTGGACCGTACTCCTTCAAAGATGATGCGAATCGTAACGTAACTGTGAATGGTGAGCGCTACCGTGAGATGGTATCCAACTTTTTTTTGCTCAAAATGCAAGAGCTTGACTTGCATGACATGTGGTTTCAACAAGACGGTGCCACGTGCCACACAGCCCGCACAACAATGGACTTATTGAGAGGCGAGTTCGGTGAACATTTTATTTCACGTTCAGTTTATTTCACGTTCAATTGGCCGCATAGATCGTGCGATTTAACGCCTTTAGCCTATTTTTTTGTGGGGCTATGTTAAAGCTCATGTCTATACAGACAAGCCCGCTTCAATTGACGCATTGGAAGAAAACATTGAAGCATTTATTCGTGAGATACCGGCCGAAATGCTGGAAAGAGTATGCCAAAATTGGACTAAGCGGATGGACCATTTGAGGCGCAGTCAAGGTCATCATTTGCATGGAATAATCTTCAAACATTAAATTATATGGACCGTACTGTCGATTCAAATAAAGATTTCATGCATTTTTCTGAATTTTATGTGTTTTTAATAACTTTTCATAACTAAGGCATTTGACATGGTGGATCATGCTCTGTTACTCTAAAAACTGCATAAGGTCGGCTTTAGAGGATCGATACAAAATTGGTTCTCGTCTTATTTCAAAGACCGAAAGCAAAGGGTTAAGGTTGAAGACTGTCATAGCCCTGACATACTTGTAGACATGGGTGTTCCACAAGGTTCCGTGCTGGGCCGAATTTAATTTTTAATTTTTATAAATTCGTTATTTATTCAACGGTTTCAATGTCAAATTACAGATTGTGTTGATGACACATCTTTATCCTACTCTGGAAAAACTGCCTCAACGTATTTACCTCCGTTAGTATGGATTTAGAAACCCTGCGCAATTGGCTTTCTCTCCCATAAGCCTATTATTAGTGGCAAATATAAATTTATGGTATTCAACATTACTGGTTCCTCTGATATAAATATGGTTCTAAAGTACCATTCCCCTAATTGCTGTAAATTTGCTGTAAATACTTGCTCTCATCTTGGACTTAAAACTATATTTAATAATGAAAATAAATGTTCTAACGAGTGCTTCAGTTTTAAGTATCTTGGAATAACTTTGGATAGTAAGTATATATATATATACATATTTAAACAGTGTTTTGAGACAGTTCTTTCACCTTAGTCTATATTGCTAACAACGTATACTATTATTAGTAAATGATGGCGTTTTTGAATCCAAGCTGCAATATGAACTAACTTGTTTTGCGTTGTAATTCATTTTTATTCTCTAATTCATGATACGCTTAAGTGCTAGACAAAAAATGCTTAAAACTAGAAAAAAAAAACTAGAGACTAACTTGTTGGGGTGGCACGCATTCCAATAAAATTCTTCCTTTGCTTTCAAGGCAAGCACATGCAATACGCATCCTTTGCAAAGTTAATCGTAGAACGCACAGCTTCGAAGTTTTTAGAAATCTTCGAATCTTACCACTCGAGCATCGAGTATACAGTCAGTGAAGACAGATACTCCTCAGATTGTGCGATTCCCACAACTTGAGGGTCAATCATCTGAATTTAGTATATGTTCCTGTCATTAATAAAACACATTCTTCACTTTTCTACGAGGTCACCGTCCCCCCTCTGAGATACGAGAGGTTCAAATCTGTTTTTCTAAGTAAACTAAAATTCTTTCTATTTTCCTTGGATTATAATTAGAATTAGATTCTTTACTCTTGATATTAATTTCTCAATTATACTCTGTTTGACTTATCTTTGATTATAAGCAATTATAATTTGCGTAAATGTTAACATATGTCAAATAATCATATTTCTCCTCCCTGACGCCCATCAATTTAATATTCACATTTTTTCAAGCTCATCTGGCAATAGAACGATCCTAACTTTTTCACTAAAACTTAAAGCACTTAATAGATTGAATTTTGCTTCTTGTAATAATTACAATGTAATAGGTTTAAGTTTTCTAATGAAATAAAGTGAAAAAACAAATAAATAAAAGATGTAGTGTACCATCACCCTATCTACCGTGTAAAAACAGAATTATGTTTATTTGGGCTTGGCTACGACACGTTAGAATGAATTTTCGTTGATCTATGGATTTGATCAAGGATTGAAGCCAAGTAATGCGACGAACATGCTCCGATTGAGTGCTTGAACTTCAGCGTCTTTCATTTTCATCAACGATGATGGTCCTTTGTCACTCGGTGGATACGTCAACAAACAAAATTGCCTCAAAAGGGGAAATGAAAATCAGATTGTAACCGAAACGAGGACAACAGGCTTGAACCATCCGACATTCTCCCAAGGCTTACATTTGATTTTAACCAAATTATCGCTGCGAGCTTGGAGACATGGACACAAGTGTAGGAGGATAGAAAAAAACGACTACGCTCTGCATGTTAATCTTTTTATTTTTTATCCCGTGCAGGGTCTTAAATAGACGTGGATAAGCGGGAGAACCGATTAAGTGGTGGGTTTCGTATTTGTGTTATGAAATGTCAAAACATGTGCACAGGGTGTACATACTTTCAAATTATGTTTAGTACAAGTAGCACATTTTTAAAAATGCCTACACAAGTATGTCCAAATCATCGAATTTGGCATTTTTTTTTTCTTTATTTTCCAAGCCCTTCTAAATTCATTCTCTCCCCCAACACACCAGTCTTCAAATTTCAACTTCTTCATTTTAAAGCATACGTCAACATTCCGAAAGTTGACATCTCATTAATTACAATGACATGGCGTAGACGTCAACACAAATTACTTTCTCACTGGCACAATGCGTGAGTGCAGTCATCCACATTTCAAACTCAGTCGAGTGCAAAGTTTCCAGCGCACAACCACCGGCAACTTAACGCCGTCGCTGTCACCGCGGCAAGACCCCCTTTCGCGTTCCTGTTCTCCGATTGATATTGATTTACCTCGAAAGTAATTTACAAGGACCAAGGGCAAACAATGAAAAGAACAAGCCACCAGCAGCTAAAGACTCCAAACAGAAAAGGTACCGTGAATTTCGTGCACCCGTGTCAACATCCGACAAGCGCGCGTTCTGCTGTTCCGCTCCTCCGCCGGATTTCGGTGGAAAATGTCAAGCGGCTTGGTTGCATTCGCGGCGATAGGCGTTGAGGGTGATTGACAAAGACGCAGCAAACATTAATAAAATTCAGGGTTTCAGACACGCACACGCACACACAGGATCTCGATGCGATTCCTTCGCCTGTCGGCCGTACGTGCGTCGTCGTCGGATAGCGAGGCAGTGAGGTATCGGCGCTGCTAACTACCGTGTTGGCAGCTAGTATTTGCACAAATTAACTGAAGCGTATGGTACTTGATCTTTTTCCGTGTACTCATGTCGGAACTAGGCAAAAAATGGAAAGAATTTCCGATGTGTAAACAGCAATTGTTACAGGATGTTTGTTTCGTTTCGGTGGTGCGACTGTGTGCCGATAAATCGGAGCATTCATTCTGCATTTAGGTTGGGGTTGGACCGAAGGCAGGGGGATCTAGCAAAACAATCGAAGGCAGCCGACAAGGGGGAATGTTTGATGGGATCTAAGTAACCAAACTGACGTGTCCTAGAATGGGTGATGACTAATTTATGACATTTAATTACGGGTCAAAGAATAACGGTCGCATGAAGGTGTAATCATAGTCTCTACCGAACGTATGAAAGAAAGCCTTGCAATAGACTAGCCTTGGATGATTTGTCATTTGATGACAACTAGGGATTTAAAAAATGTTTCACACAGAAAACCATTTTTTACAGATTCTAAATATCTCCTTTACTTGTTCTAAGCCCTTTTGCGCGGATTTGTCTTTTCATATTTCCGTTGTTGATGCTCGAGAAGACAAGATATTGCTTTAGTCTCCATCTCAGAGTGTAGCCCCATCCGCAAGAGAGGAACGAATGTTACAATTTTATTGGAAAATAGGCAAGTTCAAGAGTTGTCAAAAAAGCTGGTCACCATCTCGACGATTTGCAGCTCCAGTAAATGGTGATGATGAGGCACCTTAATTCTTTTGAGGATTGGCAGCACTGATTGCAGTGTGAGTCAATTTGACAGCTTAGAGTCGATTTGTTTTAAGGCCCGACTACAGTTGACTTAAGTTAATTGAAGTTGATCTTGCCCTGACGAGGCTGTCACCATCTTGTCGCGGTGTCAGGGCTTTAGTAGGCCCAATGTTAATACAGTGAATAGAGACTACATAATAGCGTGGACTAATTACTGCACGGGCTGTTCACGCTAACGCTCCAATCGTTTTTAAATATCAAATTAATACACTTGGATCATCACGACTTCCGAGGCGGGAGTTGAGTGTGAATCCATCAGGTAGGCGACCACTTGGCAGACCCAAGACGAGGTGGTTGGACCAAGTCCAGAAACTCGCCTAGTTACGGTTGGGCATAACTCCTGATGAGTTAGAGTCGATGGCGGAGGATCGAGTTGCCTGGAGATCTCTCGTGCGTGGTTTACCCCCGCAAACCCTTTAGATCGAAGATTTGAATAGCTTTAACTGCAATTATTTCTGTGTTACCTCGTTCCCACGAAATCACACTACAGGGTACTCTGTATATGAAAGTGGAAGTGTCCATGCCACAAGGGGTTCACTACACCCAGACCACACTGTACATAGAGTCGCATATACAGTGAAACGCTCGATATGGTGAACGCACAATGCTTTGTACAGGCTCTCCTAAATAGTGAACAGACCCAATCGTGCTACAGCCACAGCACTCGCTATATCCATTATTTTACCTTTCAGCATGCAAATACACGTCTAAGACTTACTAATCGTATGCTCTGGGCAGTATCCATTCCATACAATCGTCCAAATTGACTGTTTGTTCTACTACATCGTGTGGCGCGTGAATCATGTAGGATAACATACGTTTATGGTACACACTTTGGGGTTGTTTGTAGTCCGGTCAATGCGAAATGCTCGAAATTCGTCCATTCGTTTGAAGACGAACCGAAAGACGATTTTGAGAATGAACCTAACCCATTCTTGGCAACAATTTAGCGTCTAGTAGCCACGGAAGAAGTGATTAATCTTCAGAACTTACGGTAGCCGATTTGGGTAATTGGAACACCGGCAGGTATCTTCGTCGAAAACGAAGACGAAAAAGAACAACAGAAGTAGATCATCTGATTTGTTCAGGGTCTTCTAGAGATGCTGTTTTATGATTATTTGAGAGAGTTTGGATGCGAGAAAATTGTATCGTGTTAAAGAGGCCATTGTGTGTTCTGCAGGTGCTGCAGAAGCGAATATACCATCTGCTCTGCGAATGTCCAGCTCTGGAAAAACTCTTCGTTCTAGAAGTGGAGGACTTAAATAGTGTTAAACTGAACTCATGTTAGTAGAAAAACATCCCCCTGGTGCACAATGCACCCAACACATTGGCATAAATGAGCCACCCCGGGCACACATCCTACCGAGAATTTGTGAAATTTCAAAGTGTCTATAATTGCTTCTGGGAACTTACCCAATACTCTAACACATATTTTCATTGGCGAGAGTGATTAATTTCACTCCCTCTTAGCCTCATCAAAAATAAACGAAACTTAACGAGACTTAACGAAACTTAACGAAACTGAACGAAGTGGTTATTATGGTCACAATGTATCATTTATGTGTATTCGCTCGATTGCTTAGGTCTCCTTACGTCTCCTTAGGTAGATTATGTCCATAGGTCTATATGTCATACGTCCTTTAGTACATTCTTGTCACGTTATGATAAAGTTCTTACTGAAGTGTACAAGGCTTACTTCTCATTGAATGGGGTCAGAAAGCAAATTGGACTGATCTTTAATGAAAAAGAAAATACGCTGAAACACCCACAAAACCGATGCTTCGTACATTCAATAAGTGGTGGGATCACTGGCATATATTTTTAAGAGATGGCCAGAGCGTTGTGGTCAACGGAGGAATGCTATGTCCTTAGTTGACAATCGATTGAGAGAATGATGTCTTTCACACGAGCGTTGCACATCTTGTGAGACGGGCCAGTAAATTGGTCCCCGCGAACTCACATATCACACCTCTGAGTTCTCCGTGAGTAAGTTGTGTAAAGTTGATCCACTTTGAAGACAAATTTCCCGACATGTGTTCTTAACCAATGTTTGATAGATTCTTAATACGACACCTAAACATTGGAATACCCGAAAACTTGTAGTCCCTGACAAATAACTGCTACCGTAAATATGAAATGTACAATTTGTAGTGGGTTCTATAAGTTCCACACAATCAACTTCCGTACCTTAAAAACACCAAGGCCACTCCTTCACAGCTTCTGATGGCTGAGAAAACAACCTTCGTGGATGCGCAAATATTTGCACAGAAATGCCATTAGGAGAACCGATAACAGGCGGGGAGCGTTGACACCCGAAAGTCGAGCCATCTTCAAAGGAAAGTTTCTTACAAACAAGACTCCTATTCCTCGCCATCACCGCTTAATAACTATGTACGTGAAGTTCGCATCCCTCAAAACGCCCCTCATTACCGCCTGCAGGTGAACACTGAATGCTTTGCATCAAACGAGTCTCGAACTCTCATTAACCTTCTATTTACTCAAACAAATTGAATTTCAAGTCAACGTCAACGTTTCAAATTATGTCCACATCTACCGGATTACAGCGTGATTACATGGCAAATGTATTTACATTGACGACTTTCTTCTCGAGAGCCGCCGCGCATTCCCCCTCGAGCGCAGCTGTTCCATCAATTAGATTCCTTGCTCAAAACCACCCTCCAACCACCGAACAATATAAATTACATGCCCCACAACAAATCGACCGAAAAATACACGATTATCTCAAAAATACGAGTGCACCCCGCCCGGCCGTCTTCAAATAATAAAATAAATACAAATTTCGATGGCACACACGAAAACCAACCGAGCGGCAGATTGATGTCGACGGAAAAGGACACCCAGTCCTACCTCAGGAGTGTAGCACCACCGAAACGGCCGTCGCCGTAGTAACACACAGCCTTTCCTTCCCTGATCTGATCCTTGTTTGTGTTTGCGAGTATCTCATCATCTCGGCAAATAGGCTGTAGGCCATGTCGACCATAATCATCGACATCATCCTTCTCATCCAATCGGCAGGCCATCACCAGATCACATCAGTGGATGCGTTAACAAATCATTTAACTAGTTCCAACGCACTGCGTGACGGATTGATTTATCGTTTGCTGTTGCATCGCTCATCTGGAAGCACGGCAAAGGATTCAAGCGAAAAAGGACAAAACATGCCGTCGAGTAAATATTTGCCCATGTAGATTGAATCCACAATCGGGGTACAATGCCGGGCTGAGCCCGTGCAGTTTCGGCGAGCGCACTCCTGGCAAGGGAACATACGCCGCCGCTGGTGCTGCGGTGACCGAGGAACGAGAGAGAGAGTTTTCGGGAAAGCAAAAAAGGACTCTGTTTGTGTGGTGTCAGGCGATGAAGGGCCGATGGACATTTATTAGGATTTTAAGTGTCTTCTCTAAACATCCACAGAAGTCATGCTTCGCTGGCGATGGGGTGTTGAAGTGCAGGGGTGCTGCGGACATTCGCAGGGACGGGTTTTAATTGGATCATTGCTGTCTTGTGTAAATACTTACATTTACTTATGGTTGTCGAAAAGCGGAAAAGATTTCGCGAGGGTCACACAGATGTTCGACGCGTTTTTACGCCCTTGAAGTTTGGAAGTCTTTGACAGGCGCTGTCACATGAATTGGGGGAGGGTTTGACGACACTTTGCCAAGAGAGTTTGCAGAAACTGGATGATAGTGTTGTCACATTGGTTCATGGTACTTAAAGGTTTGCGATCAAGTGTGTTGGACCTTCTCGCCTCATACATCGTGTTGTATGGTTACATTGACGGCAACTGATGGAAAAGGGTCAATAACGAAGGTCGCTGCATGAGTCGACTGAGGTGTCTTTGCATTTAGGGTGGACAACTCTGATAGAAATATCCTCGACTTAGTGTCTTTTGGACGATTGCTTATGGCAGCCTGGCTTGTACCCAAAATATGTGCAGTATGTGCACATTCACAGGACGGCAGATAAATAAAAAAAATCATCAACTACCTGTGCATTTCGAAGCGCTGTCTGAGCGTGATAGATATTTGCCTCACCCCAGGAACAAAACGGGAAGAAGAAAGCACGTTGTCCATTGGTGTCCAAAGAATGAGATTTATTCCAAATGTCAAATATGACAGCTGATAGTTAGTTCAATTCACAATAGTCGAGATATTGGGTCTATAACTTAATTGCGTGCGGCTTTTTTTCAAAATTTGAACGTTTATTTAAGAAAAGCGTATTATTCAAAGTATTGCCTATTTGAAGCTATGACTTTTTCCCATCTTTCTGGCAATTTGTGGATCCCATCTCAAAAGGGCTTGGCAGCCAAGGGAATCAGGCCAATTTTTGATATTCTCCTCTGATGTGAACCGTATTTCAGTTCTGCATCGACCGGAACAAATGGTAGTCAGAAGGGGCAAGGTCTGGGCTATAAGGCGGGTGGAGTAAAACTTCCCATCCACTGTTTTCCAAATAGTTCTTAACCGGAATAGCAACGTGGGGCCGAGCGTTGCCGTGAATGAAAATTATTGCCTCGTGTCTGATCGCATATTCCGGACGTTTTTCGGCTACTACTCTCTTCAAACGGACTAATTGTGTTCGGTAGCGGTGTCCATTGATGGTTTCACTCGGTTTTAGCAGCTCATAATACAGCACACCCTTGTGATCCCACCAAATACAGAGCATTACCTTCGCGCCATGGATATATGGCTTGGTCGTTGATTTGGCTGGTTGGCCAGGTTTTACATATGATTTCTTGCGCTTTGGGTTGTCGTAATGGATCCATTTTTCTTCACCAGTAACAATCCGATGCAAAAATGACTTCCTTTTGTGGCGTTCCAGCAGCATTTCGGACATGCAAAACCGCCTTTCGACGTGTCTCGGTTTGAGTTCATGTGGAACCCAATTTCCTTGCTTTTGAATATAATCAGCTGCTTTTAAAAGTTTTGAAATGGCTGCTTGAGTGACACCCAAAGACTCTGCGAGCTCTTCTTGTGTTTAGCAACAATCTTCATAGGGTAATGCTTCCAGTTCTTCATCTTCAAACTTTTTTGGCTGCCCAGGACGTTCATCTACTTCCAAGCCAAAATCACCTGACTTTTAAGTCGTGCAAGCCACTTTTGGCACGTTCGCTCAGATAGCGCATGTTCACCATAAACTTCCACCAAAATACGATGACTTTCGGCAGCAGTTTCGGCAGAACTCCCCGCAAAAACACTTTTTCAGGCACAAAGTTCGACATATTTGAGTGAATAAAATGTATTGTAGTTTACGCTTCAAATGAATGACATACACTAAAATGAAGTACAATGCCAGTAGCTTTCCAATGCATGTTCCAATGGAATAATACAAGTTACGCCACCTCTTAGCCAACCGAACGAATTTAGACGAAGTTCGATATTAAAACAAATTACATCATTTCCTCTGTTCACCCAAAAGAGCGCATAAATTCATCAATAAAAATTCCACGAAACCTGTGCAGAGTGACTTCTTAGGGGACTTCGGTGGGCTAGCACAGGGCGTTCCTTTCGCTCAAACCAGCCCAGATGATAGCGCACACGAGTTGAAGGAAATGTGAATCCACTGTGATCGGAAACAACTCGGAACGGTTTTAGGCACTGGGTGCCTACACTTGTATTGTTGTGGTGCACATTTAAGTCAATATAAATTCCTTATTTTATAGAAGTTTTCACGTTTTATTGAGTATTTCACATTTATACTCGCAGCCAAGTTTAAAGTCTACTTTTGATTTAAAGTTCAGTTCAACGATTTATTCGGTTTTACAGTCTTCCTTTAAACCTTGGAGTGAGTTCAACTTGTAGTTTAACCCTTAAGTGCCCAAGTGTCCAATTTCAGATCGCACTTATTGAACAAACATTTGTTGTGAGTTAGGACCAGCGTGCAATTGGGCACATACTTTCTGAGATAAGCTGTCACATACCGAGGAGAGTTATATGCGCCATGTAATTGTGTCACTGCATCATGTAATTATGTCCCCGAAATTTGTAATTATGTCCCCGAATTTCCGCATTTTGTTTCGCTCTTTTGAGAGCAAGATCATTTTGCTCTCAATAAAACAAGAAAACTTAAACAAACAGTTTTCCTCCTTTTTACTCTTTATGGAGGAAGTGACCCATTTTGCCTTGCTTCCAGGCGCTCCATAGTCATGGAAGTTTGTTCAGTAGGGCGACGTGTTCTTCACGGCCACTTTTCTTGGCCCTTTCCCAAGATGAAGGTCTCGTCACACACATTGAAGGACACTTTTTGGCTTGTAATGTCATCTTATTAAAGCCAGAGTTCCTCCGCTGAATGCTACTTATAAGTAGTCAATTATTGTAGGGTTTTGCTTCCTGATTTTCTGCACTCCAGGACAAGTCCTTCCCGATGCCGTAGTTTCAAAGCTAGACTGACTGTGTGAATGGGGAAAGTGTGGTCCACTGCGATATTTGATCAAGTGGCAAGTGGCACAATAAATTACACATACCATGTACTACGTCAATCGAGACGTTAAATTTCATTGACGTCTGGTCCAGTGTGATCAAAGAATCAAGTTATTTTGGAAGTAAATATGCCGTAAATGTGTGCTAAGAAACATGGAATCAGAAATTGAATACGACGGTTGAATGCGCACCTCGACGACAGAGCTACATTCAGTGAAAACGTCTCATTTCTGAGTTCATTGACAAGAACTGCTCTTGTGGGCTCTTTTCCAGAATCTGCTGAATCTGGACCTCTCTGGCATGTAGTCACTCGGATAAGCACGTTTCCGATTGCTCATAAACGGCTTCAAGCCTTTCAGTCCATAAGCGTTGTAAATGTCAAATCCAGCCGCATGAAAATGAAATACGCAAGCTTTCGGGCTGGAAACCAAATAATCAAATCCAAGGAATCACAAATGCCCGTTTTCACAGTCCAAGCCTTAGCTAGCTGCCTTAGCTAAGTCTTGGATCGAACTTGAACTTCACTCAAAAAGATCATTTTCACACTCAATATTTAAGGGTAGTTTAGGTAGCCCATGGATTGCGTGTCATTGTGAACCAAAAAAAAAGGTGATTGTGGTTGGTAACGGAGCACCCAACTGAAGAGAGGAAAAGAGAACACACCATCTCAACAGGCGAATGATCAAGACTGCCAGCTTAGACAAGGTTGGTTATTCTGCTGGTAACCATTGTAAATAAATTCCTTCGTAAATAAAATAACAGCCCAAGCAATAAGCCGCCCCTAGCAAAGTGCCGCCCGGGGCTGTTATAAGGTTGCGCTCTGGTCTCTTCAACAAGGCAAAATATTTGGCTCTTATGTAGGGTTTCTCTATACACGAATGGCAATTATGTACTCCCTGGATTGCCACATAAGCCATGGCAATCGCTGGCTTAAGTTAAACCACTATTGGGGTTAGGGTGGGGAAGGGGGTTCACCAGCACACTCAGACCATGTTGGTCCATTGTGATACCCACAGTCAGACTACTTCCACCGATCGACCACTCCAGTTATAGTGAACCCAACGGCACATGCTGACTGGACGAGATTTGAAAAGCAGATACAAGTGTATTAACATTGCCGTCATTGGGACTCGAACCGGGGACCCCACTAACCAAGGGCAGGCATTGCTCCATCCATTCGTCTAAACCACTACTTAAGTAGAATTTATGTCTAAAGTTCCACTGTAAAAACGATGATGGATCCACACTTAAGCACACACAGTGAAAACGGCCGTAAGACACCGTTGGGTAATGCTTTAAGCTCTCTTCCGGATGCTCCCAAAACGTTGGTGGGTTGTCGGTTGGATATGCCCGTCGAATTCTGCTATCCAGAGTAGTTACTTTGGCCATCCTTGCAGTGGAGCAGCAAACGCTCTGATCAGGACGAGGTTTCTGAACTTCCTCGACGAAGAAGCTTGGATGGTAGCCGGTATGGTAGATGCAATGGGTGAATGGCAAACCGTTAAAAAAATACCATACAAGCCCAGCAGCGGGCTAGATCAACAGGTCGATCAACTCCACCCACAACCTCTGCAACTGCCTACTACTTGAAGCAGTTTCTGTCTGGGTACAGGGGCTGCCTCAAGTGCAGAAAGAGGCACCTAGCACAAGAGGCATCTTCTGGCGACAGAGCATAATTGCCAACCAGCCCCGCGAAGTAATACCTAACGCCAGTCCCACAGGGAGAGTGGTTGTTATATTGTGGCGTGCTATTGTTCTCTCACGAGTGGAAGGGACCTGCAATTTCATGCCGACTCCGAACGGCCAATTTGACAAGCTTTTTCTAGACTCTTTGAGCATTGAAAGGTGATTCGAACGAGGTGGGGCCGTGAAAATGACATGGCTTGTACCGGGAATCTAACCTGCGCTGCGTAGGGGTCGACGCGCCAACCCACAACGCCTCGGCCACCTTCCCTAACTTAAGTATGAGCTCGAATAATGACCCACCGGCTACCTACTTTACCTAAACCGCAACCAATGAGCGCGCACAAATGCTGGTTAGTTTGCAAATAACCACCAACTCTTGTCAATAGAGACGAACTCGTCCGTAAAAAATGCACCAGAGGAGGCATTCCACACATTTACTGACTTTGACACGAATGCCACATCAATTCATACGCTTCCCAGCACTTATTTCGTTTGAAAATAATGCCACCGCGTTGGCATACTGTTCAGAGTTAACACGTTAATTGCTGCGAATGAATCCTTCCCAGTCTCCCACGCCCAGTAAGTTTTTGCACTGATTAGTCAAACACAAACCGCTTCCGTCTACAGACGGCATCACCCTCGTTTCATTGTTTGGTTTATCAACCGCCTCGGGCAACGAAACTGCGTGCTACCCCCCGAGGGAGTGGATTTTGGCAAAGGCGTGCGGCCAAAAGAGCCATTGCACACGCCAGTGCCCAGTCCGGTAGGAGCTGAAAAGGCACCACCGCAGATCCATTCAAGCGAAAACGCTCGCTGTTTTGCAGATTCTCTTCCGTCCTCTGAGCAGGCCGTCTCCCACCGGTTGCCTTGCGTTGCGCGCCTTTCAAATGCGATGTTCTGCTCGCAAAAGTCCCTCCTTGCGATTGTGCTTGTAATAGTCTTCCTGCATCTCTTGGTTCGTGCCGTCAATGAAAACCACCAACGCAGGACGGGAATGAGAGAGAGAAGAAGAAGAAAAACCCCCGGGCTACCACTGAGATAAAAGACAAACAGCGGTGACACAATACACGGTTAAGGCAAGCCATCGGGACATTTGTCGTCATTTAAATGCCCGAAGTAAGAAGCAGGCGAAACTGAAAAGCTAAGTGCTTTCTGTTTCAGAGCCGCATACATGCCGAGGCCTGGCATTCTCCTGCGATTCCAGGTCCCTTCTCTTCGAGGAGATTGCTGCTTTTTTGTCCATTGTTTCCAGTCGACGAGGACGGTGAGGCCGCGGTAAGGACTCATTTAGGTTGAGGGGGAGCGGGGCGGCAAGAAGAAAAACATAATCGCACAAACGCTGGCTTTTCTTCATTGTGCCACCCTAAGTGTTTGGGATTCTGTGAAACACTTGGAAATGTTTTCCATTTGTTTTCGTTCGTCAATTGCACAATATTTTGGTCTGGATTGTGATGGAAGCACTTATTGTGCTTCCCTGCATCCCAGAGTCAGTGGTTGTTTTCGGGGTGACAGGATTGGAATGACCGCGAGAAATAGGTGAGATCCAGCTGGGCACGGTTGTCATATTCTACGGCTTAATTGGATTCTCGTGATTTGTTGTGACTTGCGATTGAAGGATGAATTATAGAATTGACATTGAATGAAGGCGACTTCATCGCTCGACAGAGCCTTCAGGTCGGTTTGTTTTCAGATTCTTTGAAGGACAACTTTGTTCTGCAGCACATGAGCAGGTCTCACAGAATATCGGTTTGACAAAGTTGTGAACGAATCTGAATCTGAATTAATTGATAAAGGCGAAGATTGAATAACGAACACACCCCACGAAAGGGCTGGGGACTGGAATAAACAAAGCTTACCTCTAAAACACCGGTCTTTCCGGGCGAGTATGGAGAGCAGAGGAGAGGAGAGGAGCAGCAGAGGAGAATTCCAAACTCACAAGCGTGCAGAAGTTTAAAAAAACATCATTCAGTTGAAATGAGCAGCTGGAGATATCACCCCCGCAACTGGGTGCTCACGATCAAGCCACAGTTTGGGCGGCTAGAGGGAGGATTACATCTGAATAAACTGCGTGCGTGTTCTCATCCGCACCCACTCACAGACTACATCTGAATAAACTGCGTGCGTGTTCTCATCCACACCCACTCCCAGACACACTCGCTCAAACTCACTCAGAAATCACGTCAGGTACTCCACGAAAACTCAGTCCGTGTCGAACCGAGGACTTTGTGTATGGCTTGCCTCTCGACGTTAAGGCTTTAAACTTGCTAATGTCTCTTTATATTTATTTTGAGTCAATGTCGTTTGCGGGATCCACAAGAAAGGAGGGTCCTTTGACTGCGCTAACTAGGGAGCCATAAGCCGCCTTAAAATCGCGCCAAAACCTGCCAAAAATCGGCAGGATTGTATGGCTTTGTACGGATCAAGTAAGTCCACAATTTATCCGATTTTCTCAATGCCGCAGAGCCTGGAAAGAACCTGAGAAATGTAGATCAACACAAGGTCACACACAGCACCTTGCCTTCTTTTGGGATTCCTTCCAATATTGTCCACTTTAATACGATGACGGTGGAGAATTCTTGCTCCTCGATCAAGTTCGATAACAAATCCACCCTTGAACGCAAAAAAAAAGCCTTAAGCATGTTGACCCGATATCTTCAACATGGCGACCAAAAAAATCTTAAGCATGGCGACCCAAAATCTTAGACATGGCGACCGCAACTTGCATAGACCTCTGACCAACGTTAGAGGCACGATCTTACAGAAGCCCAAACTAGTGTCTGTAATATAAGCGAGTGACATTGGTCAGACGTATCGTTCCGTCAATTAGGCGTTTACTACAGTGAGACGCCTAAAATGGCCTGGCGGTAAAATAGCGTAAAGCGACGTGTATGCGTTCTGCAAGAAAGGACACACAACATCGACGGCTTGACAAGTTAGGTTACAATGGGCACATTTTGCGGGGGTACTTCGCCTTGACAACATCGGCACCGAGATGAAATGGAAAATAGATAACTCTTGCCAACCACTGTTTCTTCGAGCCAAAGCGATTGATTAAAACGCAATATCTAAGGATCACGTCGACTTTAAACAAGACATTGATCATCCCGGTCATGTTCCGCGGCCGAGAGGACTTGGTCTCTTCGAAAAAAAAAATCTGTAGCCAACATGTAGCCCCGGTTGTGTTATGCCATCTGGAGGAAGATCCAACGCCTATTATATCCAAGTCATATATGGAAAAATTGGCTCTTTCCCGAAGAGTCTTGGACTTTGAGCCAGCGCAACGTAACATCAGACGACGGCCGCGTTTAAGTTGGTGGTACACAAGTGATCGGGTCTGAACCATCTGCTTGTATCCATCTGAAGGCAACTAGGCAGAGGTCGCGCGTGTTTGGGAAGCTTTATGGTTGAATTCAGAGCTATGCAAGGAGGAGCAAGAACAAGAAGCTCTTACAGACCTTTCATGTCTCACAAGGCAGAATAAGTTACAAGGGACAGATGTACAAAATAAAATTAACAGAAAATGTGAAAAGAATAAATTGGCAGTGGGAACAAAATGAAGTTCGTGTTATTCTGAAGATGTGGTGAAATTATTCTTGCGACGTTCGTTGGAATTTTCTTGATTCTTCTAGTACATTTAGTACGTTAATGTGTCTACATGGAATTGACATTTTCTTGTGATTTTTCCTTGCATCTTGAGTCTACGCGCGTACTTGAAATCCATGAACAACTTCCGTCTTAAATGGGAAAATACATTGAACTTCTCTTTAAGGACACCCCTCAGTAAGGGACACCGCTCTTTATGGACAATACAGTGAATTTCTTCCCTTTAAGGACCCCCCTCAGTAAGGGACACCGCTCTTTATGGACAATACAGTGAATTTCTTCCCTTTATGGACACCCCTCAGTAGGGGACACCGCTCTTTATGGACAATACAGTGAATTTCTTCCCTTTAAGGACACCCCTCAGTTACCGACTTCCATAAAGTAGCCCATACACTGGCAGTTTTCTAATGATGTACCTAGAATTGTCAGTTCTTGCAATTTCAATTCAGTCCAGGCTACACACTGTCATTACAATTTCTGACACATTTGCCCACGTTATCAGTCTTTATCCACAATTTTCCATCACTCCAGCGAAGTTCACGAAAAAGTTTAATCCTTCACCACCGCCATTTTCATTCCAAGCCACACACTATCACATTTTTTATCATTCTCCAAGAATGACATTAGTGTGTAATGATTCATCACTTTAGAGTCACTGACAACGCTCAAAAAATATTCCTGTCTAGAGAACGCTTCTCAAACCTCGCCGGTCTGAGTCGGCATAAAACTACAGGTCCCATCCACTCGCACATCACTCGCCTTGTGTTATCACTTTTTCATTTTGGTACAAAAGCACAAGTAACTAGACATTTCGGAAGTGATGAAGGTTGAGAAATATTCAGCAGCCCGGATAATTACCCTGTCTTTATCCAACTGTACAAATGGATTATCTTCGAATTTTATTGAGGCTGTAATGTGCTTTCAGTTGGCTGCAGACAGCGCTTTGAGTAATATCTGGTATCCCATTGCCTGGCCGTAAAATCGATTGTTTCTGTCACTCTACACATCACATCAGGCTTCTGTATGAGCATCCATGATAAGATAGTTGCATTATGTGGTGACCATAAAATACTGCTCAGTATTGCATTGCACAAGAGTTTTACTGCGCAGATCCGTGTGTGCATGCAAAAAAAATACATATGTACCTCCAAACCGCTGGCTTGGTAATTACAAGCAGATTTTCAATTTCTTATCCACAAGTGAGCCGGAAATCGGTTTTATGAGTGCACAGCATAAGGCACAGACAAGACCAGCTGCGTTCACAATCATAGTCTCGTAGTCCCTCTCTCTCTCTTGCTCCCTCTCTCTCTCTCTCTCTCTCTCTCTCTCTCTCTCAATTCGTCTTAACAGCACACGAAATCCGTAGCCGCGTTACGTCTGAATTGTATTTTACATGAGTAGACACCAAGGAGTTTGCCTACCTCGTTCGGGACACACGCGAGCTCCACAAACGACATCCTAGTGGAGATCCGACGAAGAATCGCCCTTGGCACCCGCTGCTACTTCGGTTTGTCTAAAAATTCGAGTCAAACTCTTAACTCGAATGACCTAGATGGAGTCAAACGCGGGATGATAAGCAAAACAACAGATCTAATTCTTGGAGCCTTAGAAGGAAAAAATTCCACTCGAATATATGGCTCCGTCTGCGAGGAAGGCGAATGAAGGAGAAGACATAGCCGCGAAGTCAACGCACTGTGCCAAGATTGGAAGGCACAGGTTGTCGGTTTGACTACATCGAGCACATTAACACGAATGTTCCAGGTGGTGTTCGAATCCGAGAAGAGTCAGTCCTGATTCGAGAAGGAGAGGAAAACTCCGATATATAGACCAAGTCACCACTTGTTCTTGATTACTGGAATCAGCGTGTCCAGGACCCTCAGCGATGGTTATTCAGGCTGAGACCCTCCATGAGTCGTATCGTAGACCTCCTAACAGCAACGAAAACAAGACAGCAAGTTCATTGTAATAAAAAGCAACCGCGCACATTGCAAGTATGCAGCCATTTTCAGGCTTTTTCATAAGGTTCACGGATTTTTAGAACGTAAGTATGTGCCTCGTACAAGACGTACGAACAAGGTCTCCTTCAAGCATCAGTCTAGTCCTTGAGCACACAAGAATTTGAGCACCCGTTTGATAGAAAAACAAAGAAAATGACGAGAAAAACCTATAAAATTTTGCAATATTCACTGCGGTACAGTGAAACCTCTCTATAGCGGACAGCAGCGGGACCATCTTGATTGTCCATAGTTTAGGGGTTGAAATACAAGAATATCTTCATGCCGTCTCTCATGCCAGGACCAAGACCGTAAAGAGAGGTGTCCTTTGTAGAGTTCCGTAAATCACTGTACGAGTAAAATGTACATTTGGGAAACATGGTGGGAAACAAAGTACAGGCAGGCCTCGCTTAACCCGGGGATTACGTTCCTAAAAAATACCGTGTTAAGCAAAATCGAGTTAAAACGATACAAGCAGTCAGTGCAAAAAGAGGGGTTAGGTCTTATGAATTAAATAGAAACAGCAAAAGGTACTTCTTTTTTAATGAATGACTCATCTGAAGCTATGTCTTTTTCCCATCTTTCTGGCAATTTGAGGATTCCTTCCCAGAAGAACTGCGCCGGCTTGGCAGCCAAGGGAATCAGGCCAATTTTTGATATTCTCCTCTGATGTGAACCGTATTTCAGTGAGGGCGTTCTGCATCGACCGGAACAAATGGTAGTCAGAAGGGGCAAGGTCTGGGCTATAAGGCGGGTGGAGTAAAACTTCCCATCCACTGTTTTCCAAATAGTTCTTAACCGGAATGGGAACGTGGGGACGAGCGTTGTCATGATGGAAAATTACTGGCTCGTGTCTGGTCGCATATTCCGAGCGTTTTCGGCTACTGCTCTCTTCAAACGGATTGATTGTGTTCGGTAGCGTTGTCCATTGACGATTTCACCCAATTTTAGCAGATCACAATACAGCACACCCTTCTGATCCCACCAAATACAGAGCATTACCTTGGCGCCATGGATATTCGGCTTTGCCGTTGATTTGGCTGGTTGGCTGAGCCAAAATCACCATCGTGCAAACCACTTTTGGCACGTTCGCTCAGCTGGCGCATATTCACCTTAAACTTCCACCAAAATACGATGACTTTCGACAGCAGTTTTCTTCATATTAAAGTAATGAAGAAGAACTCCCCGCAAAAACACTTTTTCAGGCACAAAGTTCGACATATTTGAGTGAAAAAAAATGGTTGTTGTTTACGCTTCAAATGAATGACATGTACTGAAATGACGTACAATGACACTAGCTTTTCAACGCTTTTTCCAATAGATAACACACTGACTTGAAGACAAAAACGTTTATCCGATGCCGGGATAAACAAAGGATCGGCGTTGCCCACGTGATACGATGTAACTTATCAGCAACAAACGAAAACAATCCTAGAGCATGCAAATCAAAGAGGTTAAAGAGAGGAAGAGAGGAAGAAGAGCTAGGTTCCATACGCATAAATATGCTCATATTAGCAAATAAAGAAACGACTCGTTATCAGAGATTCGTTATCAGAGAACTCACAGTTCATAGCTAAACAAAGAATTTTGAAACCGCGTTAGAACGAGTTTTTTCGGGTAAAATAAAAATGGGTTTAAAAAAATTAAACGCTTAGACCGTGGCCTCGTTTTACTAATACGAGTTAAGAGAGGCCTACCTGTATATAAGAAAGGACATACAATCATCGCCGCCTTGGACGGAGCGTCGCAATGTTCAGCTAGTGGGTAGTCAGGCTAATCAGCCCCCTCGTCTAACTCGGTTTCGCAGTAATCAGTACCAGTGCAAAACAACGGCAGTATTGAAGTCAGACCCAACCTCTGACGGTAGCACCCACAAACAAGAGGAAAAACAGTTTAGAAAGAGCATTATTAAATAATGCTAGGAAATCTTGAGGTTTCACCAAATTTATTCAAACCTCCGAGGTTTCGCCATACATTTTCGAGGCCTCGAAACCTCGAGCTTTCAGCGAAATCTAGTTGAAACACCCTTGAGGTTATCCGCCCGTATGAGGTTGTCAAACCGAATAAGCCTACTGCGCGAACTTTAGTTTATTTTCTCTTTTTCTTTTTTCTGGTGTTCTCAACACTATTATGTCAACAGACAGCTGTTTTGGAAGACATTTAAAAATTGAGAGGTAGTGACACTTGAAAACACACGGTGGGAACGGCCTATTGCGGTTTCAGTTAGCGTTCATCCGAACCTCGCGATTTCGGTTCGGCAGAAACGACGTATGAATTCCACTCGATAGGATTGGCGTGACAAAAGTATGCTACTGAAATGCTAGGTCGTGCTACAAGAATAGTATTCCTGCAGCACAACCTCCGAACCTTTCTGCGCTCTGCACATGCATACACCACCTTTGGGAGAGTCCTTCTAATTTATAGTAATAAAATAGTATGGGTGGCGCTACAGCCGCGGAGGGCCAAGGCCTAGCTTCTAATTTATGGGACTTGATTAGACTATGTAAGGTTGTACTTCCGGCAGGATGATAGTTTTCAAGTTTTCATTTGTTTTGCCAAACTTGGATCCATTTTTTGTTCCTCCCTGCTGACTGATGTCAAAGCTTTAGCGCCATTTTTTGTAAAGCCATCTAGTGGTCGGGACAGAAATCAGGGCTACCAATATTTGCACCCAAAGAGGTACAAAATGTAATAATTTTTTGATGAAATGGTTGAGAAAAAGCCTGAAAAACTAAAAAAGACAAATTACAAGTGAATGTACACCCACGGAGCATGACATTTCAAATTAATATTTTTCGTTTGTTCTTCTTGTTATGAACGAGTCGCTATTCTAAACGTATTCTAAACAGATACACGCCCAAATGCTGGTTCCAACAAAACATGACGACGAATTCATATATTTTTTCTGAGTCTTTATGAGTTTGGTGTTCCCGAGAATTTGATGTCCTTCGCGAGAGTTCTGAAAGATATCCGTCAAGGATTAAAGGAACATGACGCAGTGGAAATTCAAATTTCTTCCAAGCCAGCGTGACTCAAATGATGTCTTTAGATAGCAACGAATCACGGGTTTCTCCCGTATCACACTTTTCGCAACACGACTCCTTAAAGTAACACATTTCACCCAGAACACGAGCAATGTCAGAACTGAGAACTTCGTTTCACATATTTGTGTCCGCAGAAACAGGAAAACTCATTAATTCGTCAAATTCTTCTAACCCCACGCAATTGTACAAGTTTAACTTAAGTTCAACCTCAAAGAACGTCGTAAAATCAGGAAATTAGCTGATGTACAAACCGCAATGAATTCCCATTCCCAAAACAAAAGAACCTGCAAAATGACTCAAGACAGAATTCCTACAAGTCCACTTCACTCCCCAGACAAACTACAAAACACCGTCGGCAAACGCAAATAACTTACGTGTCATCGGGATGAAACAGATAACCAAATCCACTCGGCTCAACAGTCACGGCTCTCCGAGCAGGACTCCGAGTCGTATCTATCCTTCGTCAAAATGGAGATCAATAACGAGACACGAAACACACGAAACTTCACGCAGTTTCCTCTATCAAATCACTTCACTTCTTCGAATTCCACAAGCACAATCTTAGCGGTCACAATTCGAGAACTACTAACCGATTAATTTTAGAAAATAGTTTTTTCCTGAAAATCGCATAATTCTTAGCACGCGGCCAAATTCACGGAATCCACGGATTCGCACAATAAAACGTCAAATTATCCTCGGTAGCCGTTGCAATTGAATTGGAAATTGTAACTACACCACTACCACACGCTCAGGCGTCGCATCGACTGATGTAACTGTGTGTACGAAACTGTATCGCTTCACACATTTGCACCGCGAATGGGAATAGCAGCCTGCATGGGGTACATTCAACCACCCCAAGATGCGAATTGGCGGTTCTGTTGTGTGTCATCCCCCGGCCCAGACTGAGGCTGTGTTGGTGGATCGATGGAAGGTGTGTTGGTGTGCAGATTTTAGATACCAGCAGCCATTGCTGTACATACCCGCGTGTATGTGCACGGAGCAGCAGCAACAGTCTATTCATATCTAATTGAGAAAGGACACTGCCGACTGTGAGTGGCTTTTTTTCTCTTCTCTGAGTGCGCTGCTGTGGGGCTGCGGAGGGATCATCTCCAATTTCTTGTGCATACAATGAACTTCAGTTGACCAGGGTCGTGTGTAGACTTCACGGCTTCTACAAATGGCATATACTGCACATCCAAATGTACTTCATGAATATTGAATCCGATTTTCTAATTTGCTGAGCAATTTGTTGTTTATGTTTGCTGACTGCTGACATGATGTTGACGAGGATGGTGACGATGGCGATGGCGGTGACGTTGACGTTGACAAATGCCTTGTTTTCAGGTCGCGCGTAGGTCTGCGATCTGAAATGAGCACGAAACAAGAAAACAATGCCGAACGGGGAATGAAGGAACTTTTGAGCACTTTTTTTTACGAGTGTTCATTTTAAAGTTTGCTCGAACTAGGGTCCAGATGTCTCAAGCGTGAGTTTTTTCGACGTGGAGACACTTAATGGCGTAACTCATTCGCGCGCTTTTGCTGCTCCGAAGCCTTCTTTTCTTTGTGTACGCGGCAAACTGACATTTTCGAGACACGGCGCCGTCTGATTGAGGACCTTCTAGGTAGGTAGGGTAGGGGAGGGCGTAGCTAGTGAATTCACGAGCACTTCGTGATACCCACAGTCAGACTACTACCACTGATCGACCACTCCAGTGATAGTGTCGTTAATTTGATCCCAATGACAAATGGTGACAGGGTCAGATTGGAAAACCGATTAAAAGCGTATTAACTTTGCTTTCACTTGGATTCGAACCGGGAACCCCACTAACCAAGGGCAGGCACTTAACCAACTGCGCCATCCAGTCGTCTAAAGGACCTTCTAAAATGAAGCGTTGTCCATTCCCGATGAGCCTGAGTCGATACAATCCTTAGAAGGTTAGCTTCAGTGTGTCTGCGACAATGCAGGAGAATGGTGAATTTATTAACTTAGGGAGTCAACAAAAACTAGCGCGGTTCTCCCGAATTCCACTGAGACTTTAGAACAGATCAGGAATATAAAGTTCAAACTGCACGGCGAATGGAATTTTCCAGCGCAACGTAGTGCATCCAAATCACAGTTCTCAACTCCAAATTTCCAAAAACTATTGCTTTCTAGAACTCTTCTTGATCATTTATCACGTGTGACGCATAGACAAAGGTGGTGGCGTATCGACTTTAACTCGGAGCAGATTGAGCCTAGAAGCCGCGATGGTTGGAGTTGTGTTACCAAGCACACTAGGTAGGATGACCATAGACAAAATAAGATGAAGACATTCCACTGCATACAAAGAAAATTATCCGATGTCTGCAATACCTCGACTAAGCGATGCCTCCACCTGCGATAGATCTTAACGCGACGGTCTGGTTGTTGCACAAAGGCTCGACCCTTCAACAGTAGGAGCAAAAACTGGGGTACTCAAGAATAATGCTGGACATGCTTTCCTTTCTGCTCCCGCTGCATCGTCATAACAGTGTGACTTATATTAGTCTGTGCTCTCTGCGTTAAGGAACTAGAACAAAACCTACACTAGTCTAGTTACTCCTGTCGGGAGGTTTTGAGCTGCTGGTAGACAGCAGTCACACTTAGGCCGCATAGGCCGCTCATTTTGCCACGACATGGATCTGTTTGATTCTATTCCGCAGACCAGTGCTTTTAGTAAATCATAGGAGATGAACGTAGGAGTAAAACGTAGGTCAGCCAAGTTGTTAGAGTAGTAGGCTTCTATGTGACTTCTTCTTCGAGAGAAGAGAGAGCTGCAATAGTTTATCCCTCCTCCTCGTCTCTGCAGCTCCTGCAGATTCACACTGTAAGGAAGGCCAAATCTGGAGACGTGAGTGTCCATTTGTAACACCGATGAGAACTCTAAGATTCGGCCGATTCACTCTCAGAAAGCTGAGTGAATGTTATGGATTGAGAGTAGGCCATTGTGACTAGACTAGAGTCACGCGAGTCTCAGAACATGTTTTGCAGTAGCGATGGATGCCCCATTAAAACGAGTTCATCCGCTTCGAAACCCTCTGAAATGTCACCACCACCCACACTGAGAAGCTTCTAGGTAAAAGTGCCTGAATCCGTAGATTTGATCGCCGCCAAGATATAAAGGCGAAAGACGTTATCTATTCCTGATCTGGAATTGTTCTTTCGACTAATCAATCAAAAAAGCATTGATCGCTAAAATTTCTGTCTGCTGTGTCCACTCCTTCGGTGAAGATCTGCAAGAGACCATCCATCGTCTGGAGGATCGACTTCCAGGGGTATTCGAAGGGGATCTGGTTACAAGTTAGTAGGCCATAGCGACCTTGATAATCCCAGTCATGGACAACCTCAAACGAGGATGAGGATGTACTTGGTCTCTTCGAGAGAACAGTTCTGCGTGCGATCTTTGGTATTGTTCGTTGAAGGTCTTTGGAGGAGAAGATTCAACCACAAACATTACGGGGTGTACAGCGACATGAGACTAGGGTCCAACGTCTAAGGCGGCTGGATGAAGTAGGGCGCATGGACACAATGCAAAAGAGATCGCCCGCGTTTAAGGTCCCGCACCCAGAAGGAGAAGGACCTAAACCAACGGGGCGTGCGGCACTGGAGGCAGCTGGCAAGAAATCATGCTTGGGAGGCTTGTTGGTTGAGGCCCAGTTCCACACCGGACTGTCTCGCCAAATAAAGACCAAGAAGTAGGTCATAATTGTTTTGAAGTTTCCTGTGCCAGCGTTCTGAGCTTCAGTAGATATTTTACAGTAGCGGCCACCATCTGGATAAAGTACGGAGTTCGTCCGCTTCACGGTTCTCTGAAATGTGAAAGTTACGGTTGGGCTTGAAAATACTTGGCCATCTCGTAACGAGATAGGCGGCAACCAAGCCTTAGAGTTGAAGGTGACTGCAGACCAGATGACGACATCTGCGCTTGATGCTACATTGTTTTCTTTTTTAGCCAGGACAGAGCTTCCTTAATCGCTACAGTTTCTGCTTGAAAGACGCTACAGCGATTCGGTGAATCAAAACAGAAAATAGATCTTCAGTTCCTTAGCACGATGTCTACCCGCACCCAATCCGTCAACCAACTCCAGCGTATGACGATCAGACTCCCTGTATGGTCTGAGGGTATGGTTGTGGAGAAATCCTTCTCGAAGAGGAGGTAACACACTCCAACCTGTTCAATGTCCTCCTCTACTTGCATGTGTCGCCGGGTGCACTCTGTTGCGTTGTCCCACAGTTTCGACGTCGAAGACTCTTCTTAGTTCACCCAGACATCAGTTCTAGATTTTCATATCTGTTCAAAGACATGCTTCCCGACTTTTAACTGTGCACAATCAATGCAGCACAGGATTTGCCATCCTTGATATGACACCTGTCACCCAGAATACCGAAGAATGTAAGCCTTTCCGCAAGTGCCTACATTGGCGGTACACGTGAACACAAAGTTCCACACGGACCATTTGAACTCAAATGTCCTTGTACCTACGTTTGTTTTTCCGATTCAAGGAGGTCCTTGGAAAATCGTTCAGATCAACTTGTCGGTCAATGCGCAGATTAAAGGCAACTCGTTAATTTGAACTTGGACTTGCTACTGTTACACATTTTCCCTAAGAACCAAAGAACCACATTCCTCAACTTCCCCAATCGCCTCAAGCTCATGTGCGATTTTTGGAATTTCTAAATCCTTGTGCAAACCCCCTGTTCCCAGCTCGCGCTGTCAGCCTCTATCAACAGCGAGTATGGCAATTCGTCATCAAAAGGAATTTTCTAAATCTTTTCCCTTGGCGCCCGAAACCATTTGCGTTTGAATCCCCGCGATGGTTGCCTACCACCGGCACGCCATCGCTTCAAATTCATCTCATCTCATCATCGTCCTCGTAACCATCATCATTATCCTCGTCTTTGAATCGCTCCTTGTGCAGTACACACCCTTAAAGTAGGATATCATCCCCTTTGTAGCACGATCTTCAGAAACGTCCCTACAAGCCCTGCACACCGACACCACGGGTGTGTATGTGTGAAACACGTATGCTAAGTGGAGACGCGCGGTTTCATTATGACTTACTGTGCGCTTTTTGAGCACCTGCCACAATTCGGTGTCAATATGACTCTCGTCCTTCTCCTTAATCAAATGTTCACCCACCACCGCCGAGATCCTTCCCCCGAAAAAAAAGGAACAAATTGACAACTTAATGTGTTCCATACCCCGGCACGCCCTACCAGCAGCCGTTGACAGTCGACATCGCACAAAGCAGAAAAGAACAAACAGCGGAGAGCCTCTCTGTAAGGACACCCGAGAGGGGGGAGTGCAGCGTGCATCGCATCACCTTAAAAGGATAATAAATGTTTACATTAAAGTATTTCCCAAATGAATACGAAATACACACACGCCAGCAAAGCAATACACACTCCACCCGAACTGTCATCTTCGACGTTTCCCTCTGTGAATCCCAGTCTCTCTCTCTATCTCTCTCTAGTCCACTCCTTCGGCCGGTCCCTGTGTGTTCGGTAGTAATGCAAGTTCATTGGCAACGTATAGGCGGGCCAGCGTGGGGTGTGGTGCATGCGCTCTGTCAAATTGACAGGCGTCACACAGAGCCACAAGATGAACACGTAGGCGTGGCAATGGCCTGATATATAGCCGAGATCTGAGGGGAAAGCCCACGCACACACACCACACTGTGCCCGCGGCGCTGGGCGAGTGTGTGTAGGGTGAGCCGTATGACATGAGCCCAGCTGCCTGTGATTTTCGCTGCCTGGCAATGGTGGTCGTAATGACCGTGATGATGATGACGTTGATAGCTGACTGTCATCAGGCCACGACGACGACGACGACGACGTTCGGTAGTTGGTGTCATTCATTTCGGCAACAGGGGTTACCGACAAAATGGCAACATTTCTGTTTGCTCGGCGAGCTCTTGTGAATTGTGATGAATTGTAAACATTACTGGAGCGCGCACACACAGATCTGCACTCAGGCTCGCAGTGGTTTCCTCTTTTTGTGTGTACTTCATTCAGTTTGGCTTGTTTGGCGGTTTGCATTTGCAGAACGATGTTGTTGTACATAAAAGTGACGTTGGCGGGCACAACAGGATGTTGTTGACGAAGTGCGGAGGGACGCGGACGGTTTGCCAGTGGGAGGCTTGAACTTTATGCCGAGATGAAAACTGAGGGACATTTTCTGATATTATATTCCAATTAAATGGGCCATTTAATATTTTTATAAATGTCCTCTAATGACGTCTGTGACGATAGCGGTATAATAATGCAATGAAACTAATGGACATCGAACGTCAACAAAAAAAAAACTATTAAATTCTAACTGAACGAGATGTGAGGAGACGGGTAATGTAGGTGCCAGTTGTGGTTAAGGAAGTACGGGCATCTTCTCAAAATGACTGTGACAGGGCAGTGCATGGGAAGGAGTGGCGCAAGGTGCGCAACGCAAGGCGCTGAAAAGGAAAGTAAAGAAAATTTAAGTCGTTGAGTGACGAAAGGGCGAACGTGGAGTTTTTCAAAATGCAAACCAAGAGAGAGACAAAGTGTGAGTTGCTTGAATGGGAACGATGGAAATAATTCCGCCAGTTGACAGCGGCGTGAAAGGATCAGGAGTTCTTTGAAAAAAAAGTTTGCCTTTGACGCAACGAGAGGTCAGAAGAAGGGCCACAAAGGACTGTCGCAATTCTGCTGCAAAGAAAAGACGCGTGTTCCGTCTTAATGGCGCATAATGAGCTGTGGGGTCGTGTAAATTTCTTAAATACCCACTCACAGTGGACGTCCAGTTGAACGAATACTCGATTAAATGAATTTCCAATTAACGAGTGAGATATTTATTTCATTGATGCGTCTATATTACGAATGATGCAAACGTTTTACGCTCGATTTAACGAATGCCTTGTAGTAATGCAAGTTCATTGGCAACGTATAGGCGGGCCAGTGTGGGGTGTATAACAAACTTGTGCGACACACTTATGTACATACGCGTGTATGTATATGTACGCGAGCGCAAGTCTGCTTTTGTTGGATGTTGACATGTTTGTACATTCATCCAGAATTGCCGTATGATAGAGATGCCAAGCTTCTACCTTTCTTGACACCTTTAATTTTTTTGACAACCATTGACATTTCATAGTTTTCCAAAGTCAAATTGGCTAATCAGAGAATAACAGTCAAAAATGCATGAATAACTGTCAGAAAGCCTCTGAAATTCGTCGATGGGCTAGGGGGCAATAAGCTGTGAAGTTGGGCATCTCTGTAGCACTTTATTTCTGCATTCATCACACGTCAGTCTTGTAGCGAGGGGATGGCAAGCGGGGCACAGGTCCCAGGCGGCACATTGCAAGGGGCGGCAATTTGGAGCTGTTAAAATAGTTTGTTTTAAATGTATAAAAATTTGCAGTCAAAATACCTGTTGGAGGTTTTACATTTGATGACGAGGCTAGAGTTTCAGAAATAGGACGTTGCAGATATTTAAAGATCGATCCTTGACGTTTCTTAATACTTTCTTTGTGGGCTCATTTTTACTTCGATACAAAGTCTCACTTTCTTTTGAAATTGCTCGAGGTGTTCACACTACGAAACTGGTTGCAATTTGGTTTGACAGTGAAATGTCTTTACGTAGACAAAGTATGGACAGTTTCAGCAAAGAAATCTGCTAGTTAACTGGGGTAATGGTGAAAAATCTGCTAGTTTTGTTTGGATATGGGATAATCTATTATTTGGGACAATTTTTTATAATTCATCTTCTGACACGCATGCTCCACTAAAGGGGGCGCGGGGGTAAAGCACGCACGAGAGGTCTCCAGGCACCTCGATTATCCGCCATCGACTCTAACTCATCAGGAGTTATGCCCGAGTGTAACCAGACGAGTTTTTGGACTTAGTCCAACCACCTCGTCGTGGGTCTGCCAAGCGGTCACCTACCTGATGGGATAGCATTCAACACTTGCTTCCGAAGTCGGATGATAAACAATTTCATTGAAGTTGATCTAATTGAGCCAATTTTTAAATTGGTTAGTTGAATGGGAGATCGCACAATTTCGATTCTAATTCCGAGGGAATTTGTCGAATTACTCAAGTTCGTCTAGTGGGAACATACAATGATACTCCAAATATGTCAAGTTTATGGACATACGTACACATGTGGATTGTTCAAATGAATCGTAGGTGGTCAATGGGCAAGGGCACGCCTTATTACCAAAGAACTCTGGCCTACGCTCTGCCCCAAGAGATCGCTTAATCTGATTAGATTGAGTAGGCCGAATCCTAGAACTGTCATTGGCATTACAACAAGGCATTGCGCCATAGGAACTAACGCCTCTAGACAGGCGTGCCCAACAACGACTTTTGCAGAAGCTGCGGAGACGAGGATGAGGAAGAAACCATTGTACATTGGCTATGCAACTACAATGCTCTCTCATTCCGTAGATTTAGACTTCTGGGAGCTTACTATTTTGGTAGCCTGACTGAACTAAGCAGCATTACAGGCAGCCATCTTCTTCGCTTCATTAATACCACTCACGGATTTGCAGAATAGGTATTCCTAGACCGGGTGGTAGCACAATGGACCTATGGAGGTCGCAGTACAGTATATGTTGAAACCGTATACAAGTGTGGTATAAATTGGCTGCCCCAACCCACGCCACTGTCTGCTATTGTCTGCTTTGTTTGATTTGTTAAGGTTCTTACTGGGGTGAACTGTTCAGTTTACCTAAACAAATTACGGTTAATTCTTAAGTCATCTTGTATTTGGTTTCGTGAAGTTCTTCCAGTGATCGGTTGTTTTTGCTGTTTCTTAGAAAACAAGGTAAAATGACTGTTTAAAGATAATGTCTTTCTTTGGAGGAAAAAAGTAATCGTAAGCATTACTCAAAGAATCTTCGACTGTGACCCCGCAACAGAGGTCACGCGCATGCACACAAGTCGAGGGTGACCACAGCCGGCTTTATGTGCCGAGAACTGGAGACAGCTTGCGAGAGATCAGGCTGGTTGGAAGGGCATGTTGATGAAGGCCCAGGTCCATCCGGACTGTAACGCCATAATAATAAGAAGAAAAACGGGAGGAACGGGGGCTAAGTGAAATTTCTTTGAAATACAACGGACTATCGAAGTCTTCGATCTGTACTAAAAAAAAATTCCTTTAAATACATTGGAAACCTCTAAAATCTAGACATTCTACGAAGAAGGGTGAATTCCCCAAAATAGAAGAAAAAGCAATTTTTAGCTGGTTCCTCATGAAGGGCCGAAACAATTTTTTGGTAATCTGAGACAAGAATTTTATAAAAATAAACACAAATCAGAATTTTTTCTCGAAATTTAATTTTTTTAGATTTATGAAGCCCTTCTGATGGATTTTTCAGTTTTTATTAATACATAGATAGAAAAAAAAATAACGATCGATTTAACGAAAGCCTGTGCATTATATAATTCGTTATATTGGACGTCGACGTACTAGCAAATTGTGCATAATTTCTGTTCAATTGAGGCTCTTAGTCAATCAAATACCGACTGACGTGAGGAATTTGAGTTGGGTTTACGAGTAGGAGTGAAAAACTTGTGAGTAGGTCATATTAAACTATGGTCAGGTAACAGGCTTCAAAATATTTGGTAATTAAGACAAAAAAAAATAAATAAATATTGCTTACAGCTTTGATGATGATGGATGTTATTCCTGTGTCTAACACCCATCAGGACTTTGTAATTTTCAGCGGTTTTATAAGTGCTAAGCATCCCCTTCTGTACTGCTCTGTCATTTTGAGGCAAGACTGCTAGTTTTTCGGAGGCATCGTAGTTTACGTCGCTAAGAAAAACAATAAATCAATTATCAAACGGTTTTAACTGCTCGACAATATGTGTTTAATTTTAAAAACACACGAAATACATTTCAAAGCCGTGTTTATAGCAAAGAGAGGATAATAAGGCCTGTAGTCAAACTTTGTCCCCAATTGCAATCATGCATATATCATATACATGACTATTCCAATTACGTGGTGGTATGTATATATGTATAAGATATCTACACATCGTCATCTAGATGTCGCCAACAAAGGTGACAAATTGTGTATGTGCGCATTTTGTGTTCAACGCGGGCAGAATAAGGAATTAGTAAAATAAGTAAGTTATTTAGATGTCGCTACCAGTAATGTTCAACTCTGTGTAAACAAAATATTTAAAAATAACTATAAACGTGCGGTTTGCTAAGAGATGGCGTAACTTGTATTATTCCATTGGAACATGCGTTGGAAAGCTACTGTCATTGTCGGTATATGTCATTCATTTGAAGCGTAAACAACAATAATTTTTCTTCACTCAAATATGTCAAACTTTGTGCCTGAAAAAGTGTTTTTGCGGGGAGTTCTTCTTCATTACTTTAATATGAAGAAAACTGCTGGTGAACATGCGGTAGCTGAGCGAACGTGCCAAAAGTGGTGATTTTGGCTTGGAAGACGATGAACGTCCTGGGCAGCCAAAAATGTTTGAAGCTGAAGAGCTGGAAGCATCACTCTATGAAGATTGTTGCCAAACACAAGAAGAGCTCGCAGAATCTGTGGGTGTCACTCAAGCAGCCATTTCAAAACGTTCAAAAGTAAGGAAATTGGGTTCCACATGAACTCAAGCCGAGAGGCGTCGAAAGGCGGTTTTGCATGTCCGAAATGCTGCTGGAACGCCACAAAAGGAAGTAATTTTTGCATCGGATTGTTACTGGTGAAGAAAAATGGATCCATTACGACAACCCAAAACGCAAGAAATCATATGTGAAACCCGACCAACCAGCCAAATCAACGACCAAGCCGAATATCCATGGCGCGAAGGTATTTAGTGGTATCAGAAGGGTGTGCTGTATTGTGAGCTGTTAAAACCGTGTGAAGCCATTAATGGACACCGCTACCGAACACAATTAGTCCGTTTGAAGAGAGCAGTAGCCGAAAAACGTCCGGAATATGCGATCAGACACGAGGCAATAATTTTCATTCACGGCAACGCTCGGCCCCACGTTCTCATTCCGGTTAAGAACTATTTGGAAAACAGTGGATGGGAAGTTTTACACCACCCGCCTTATAGCCCAGACCTTGCCTTTCTGACTACCATTTGTTCCGGTCGATGCAGAACGCCCTCACTGAAATGCGGTTCACATCAGAGTAGAATATCAAAAATTGAAAAATTGGCTTGATTAATTCTTGGCCAAGCCGGCGCCGTTCTTTTGGGATGGGGTCCATAAATTGCCAAAAAAATGGGATAAAGTCATAGCTTCAGATGGGCAATACATTGAAAATACTGAACTTCTACTTGTACATGTTTTTCTTAAATAAACGTTCAAAATTTGAGAAAAAAAAACGGAAGAAAAAGTTATAGACCCAATAAATTAATTAAAAAATTGTAAATAAGACGTGAGAAAAAAATATGATATGCAAGTTAACGACCTTTCATACAAAAAATACCATCGTTCAATCCATTGTATTTTCAACGGAGAAATGTGCAAGCTGATCAGTCTGCCGAACAGATATGGATCATCGCGCACTGGGCATTGCACTGTCGTTCGTAAGCGCTATCGCGTTTCGAAATGTAATTCTTTAATTATAGGGTAGGTTAAGTGTTAAGTGAAAATTGATGTCATGTGAAGTCAGTCATCAATAAAGACTCAGAAAGTTTGAAATAAGATAAGAAAAACACAACAACGTTTAATTCAAAAACACAAAACTTCTTTATTCTCCTATTCAACAAAAACAAAAAACTACTTTCTCTTCAAGGATGACGCCTATCCACTACTGACGATATCCTCCCCTTTTCTCGAACTTCCTTCAGTTGTTCGGTGCTACCAATCCAGAGGATCCTTCTCGTCTTATTCTTCGCACATAGATGGCGTGACTGTGTGTTTATATTTTTCATTTGTGTTTTATATTTTTCAAGTTGTCCTGTATTTTAGCGAACAAAATATGCGAACGTTATGCATGCCAGTTCTTTTGTTTATCGTTTTGCACAATGGGCGTACATGTGTTAAATGCGAAGGTCGTCCCGAATTCGATGTTGGGACTAGATGATAGAACTCTATCGGCAATCCAATTTCCTGATCCAACCATTCCGCATTATCCTCCTGTAACCTTAGCCTCGCTTACTTCGTTTCCTCCTGGCATGTATCTGCCAACTCATAGAGCTAACATACGTCTGTAGCACTCTAGGAATTTCTAAAATGACAAAACTTTGGCCAGCGCTTCGCCTATTTCGGTCCTCAACCCCAGAAGACGAATTACACTGTTCGTAGATAGATAATTGCCATTTATGTGAGGAAGGAGCTGCTAGTCAGTTCACCAGCACACTTAGACCAAGTTAGTCCATTGTGGTACCCACAGTCAGACTACTACCACTGATCGACAACACCCGTGATAGTGCCATTAGTTTGATTCCAACGGCAAATGGTAACTGAATGAAAATGTGTTAACTTTGCTTTCACTGGGATTCGAACCCCACTAACCAGTCGATTTGAGACATGTTAACTCACAAGAAAAAAAATTGTATGGAGTGGCCTCCCGAGGGCAAAACGTCAAAATGGATTCTGAAAGCCAACGTCAAGGATACCATTTTAAACCTAATTTCCCGAAGAACGCATTTTTAAAAGCCTATGCAGAGTCGCGATGTCCAACAAAAACGGAAAGTCTAAGGCCTTCAAGGCAAACAACAATTGCTACCACTTGCTGAGTTCGTAAAAGGTTCAAGCTTATGCACCTAAAATGTTCTTTGTTGTTGTTTGTACAGACAATAAATTAATTGATTTTGATCATTTGACTCACGTAAGGCAACTGATGTGCATTTCTCTTTCTGGAAAATGTTTGCTGCTTGAAATGGCATACAACTGTAAATACCATTTCCAAGAATTTGTTTTGCAGAACGTCAAGACCTGAGGTTTTACCTGTCATTTAAACTAAGTTCCACTAGATTCACAAAAAACACACTGCGCGACGTACTGGTAATGGGCGAATGTTTACTGAACCGATCGACTTGGCCATCACCCTTTGAATAGTGGACTAAAAACACAAAAACACATATTCTGAGAGTTAAGTTTTATCGTTTACTTGACGTTGAACTCGCCGTGGTGTTTTGCCTTCAATAATAATAATCTGTAAGTGACGCCACAGTCCGAAGTGGAAATGAGCCTAGCTTCAGCTGCAATCAGTCGAGTGGGCGTGCTTTTCTATCACGAGTCGATGGAACCTACAGTTTGATGTCGACTCCGAAGTTTTTTTTCTAGACAGGAATATTCTTTGAGCACTGTCAGTGACTCAAAAGATGTGGAGCAGTGAATTATGGTAATCGGTACACTCGGGGATTGATCCTGACACCACCGGTCTACGCATCAGTCCTCTAAGCCAGGAGGTGAAAAAATAAGAAGAATATCTGTGGCTTGACAAGCTGTCCATCACACCTTACTTCATGACAGTCTGTATTGCAACGAAAATTCAATAAGCTTGAAAGATAAACAAATTTAGAAGCATTGCTGAGGAGGGAAACTTCTGGGTCACAGCCTATCTCTTCTAGCAGCTCTAGCGTCGATTCGGTCAATCTTCACTTGTTGAAGCCACCCAAACTCGGGCGCTGTCTGTCCCGCTTGTTTGATCTGAAAGATCCTTCTGTCTGATGGCAATTTGTCCATGAGTTCTATTATACAGAACCCAGTCATGGACTAGCCTAGACTCATTTCACTGCACAGCCCGTACCGTCCGTGTCAGAGTCCTTCTCCAATCGAAACAAAAATGTCAAGCTTTACATTTGCCCAGGGGCCTTTCTCCACTTTCCGAATCTTTTAGAATACCAATAGTCGGCACTACAGTTCATGGTGGGCAAGCATGGACGCACTTACCAACTCCGCAACAACGACCATATTTAATGATTACCCCCCCTGGCTCATCGTTTTCACATAATAACCCACGGAATGTAGTGAATGGCAAGATGGACCAAAACCAAAAACAGACAAGGACACATCCATGACAGCCGAAAATCCGGCTCACCCCGTATTTGATAATCATAAATAAAAAATCATATGTTTTCGGGGGTGAATTAGTGGATATGATTTTTTCATGATTTTCCAAGATTCCTCGCATAAATGGATGGAGTACGAGTGCTATTTGTGTACGGAATCAAGTGGTGGGTGGTATATGTATTTGCCCTCCACCCGCTCCGACCTCACTTCACGGACTTGATTTGAATTAATGAAAAAAATTGTTGATGTTTTAAATTCTTTCATCCGGAAATGAAACACTTGTGCATTGAATTTAATATTGAAATACTCCGTAACCATGGGACGATGATATTGTGAGCTATCATTGATTTAAAAGTCATCCAAATGGCAAGAGTTGCTGGCTCTCTCGAGCGAATAATGAGAGGTGGATATTTTCAGTTTCCCTAATGAGACTGATTTGATGCGAATTGAAGAGGGTTTCTCGCTGCCTGATGGTTGCTGCAGGTAGTTGAAGTGCAGTTCTCACCAAGTCGTCATTTCTAGAGAGTCCTGAGAAGGTTTCACTTGGGTCAACGGTGCGAACGTGAGGCGGGGAATATTCTTATTAAATTTGAAATTGCGAGTATTTCAACAAGAAACGAAAGGTTAAGGGGCGCCTCTAGAGCATCATCATCTGCTTGATGCTTTTATATTGCTCTGTTTGGCCGGGTGCTTCGTGCAGTCTTCTTGAGGCTCATTCATCTATGGAGGCTCAGAAAAGTGTGACAACAAGACTCGACATTGGTACAGCCACAACCAATCTGTGCCTCAAAACTGCAAATTGTGAGAGATTGAGGGAGACATGGCCATAAGTGGATAGACTTGCGTTTTGCTACCCAAAAAGCCCATTCCCTGGTTCAGTAAATGTTTCCTATGACCTGTGTCCTGTTCCCTATGAATTTAGCCAACACTATGCACAATCGAGACCAGCAAACTTTTTCCACTTCGTCTCCTTTTTTTGTGCTGTGCTACAGTCCGGGTTGAACCAGTGCCTCAAGCAACAAGACTCCCTGCAAGGGCACATGCTACTCGTTAGTCCTTCTCCATTCTCTGTTGTTATCTCTTTTCATGTCCAAGGTGGCTACGTCAACGCCTGCTTAGTTGCGCAGGTCTTGGTTGTATATTTTCCTCTCCAACGCAAACAAGATCAAATATCCGGCACCAAGCCGCACCCATTTAAGTCCTTCCTAAAATGACAAACTTTGCGCTTCCTCGACATTTGGTAACCACTTCTTCGGAACTACTGCAAGTTATGTCAGGCGGGGACTGTGATGAATTAAAGAATCCCTTGTTATGTCTCAGAGACTTATCCAGAGTCAGGATCATGTAAATAGACAATCAAACTTTTACCAACACCTTGAATTCGGTCACATTTCATTCCTGTAGAACATCATAGAACGTTTCAATACCAACCGCATATAGAACCGAATTTTATTTAAAATATTACTTACTATTTGTGCAAAATCCCTTCACAATTCCATAAAAACAAAACGACTTCTTCATCGTCCAACGAGTGCAGTTTCAATTCCAACTAATCAACCACCACTCGTTTCCATCAACACCAACTCCCATCACCATCTGCTAATGTACTAGATTTCTTGTACTAGAAAGAACACGTACTTACTTCTGATTGTGTCAAGCAACTGTCAAGGGAAAATCATTTTTTTTTTTCAATTCATTATTTTGATTATTTCCAGAAGTTCCATACGGAAGGTTGAACAATTAAAAACGAGCATAGCAAATAAAATCATAAAAAATGGGTGACATAGCAAATTGGTTTAAAAGTGGTGGATATTTCACAAAAGTCTGGCTCACAGCTACGGTTGCGGTTAGCTTACTGGCCCGGTTTGGCATATTGCCCCCACAGTATTTATTCCTGCATCAGAGTTTTGTCTTTCAAAAATTCCAGGTAATCAATGATTCTTGATTAATGAAAGGGCATTTCAATTCATTTGCATTTGTAACTCATACAGATATGGCGTTTGATCACAGCCTTACTCTACTATCCACTATCGGCAAACACTGGTTTTCACTTTATGCTGAATTGTTACTTCATCTACAACTACTCGATGAGGCTGGAGAATGATAATTTCAAAACTAGCCCTTCAGATTACTTATTCATGCTGCTGTTCCAATGGATTTGCTGCGCTATAAGTGGACTGATATTTAATCTGTTCATCCTCATGGATCCCATGGTCTTGGGTGTTCTGTACGTGTGGTGCCAGCTGAATAAGGAGGTGATTGTGAATTTCTGGTTCGGGACGAAGTTCAAGGCGATGTATCTGCCATGGGTGCTGTTGGCTGTTAACTTGGTTCTATCATCGGGGTAAGAGAGGAGAATTGGGCATGGACAAAAGGAGGAATGAGGACATTATTTCGTTTTTCTCTTGCAGTGGATTCGATTCACTTCTGGGTATCCTTGTCGGGCATTTGTACTTCTTCCTCAAATTCCAGTACCCACAGGAGTTGGGTGGACATTCATTCTTGGAAACGCCTCGCTTTTTGTAAGTAATTTTGGTTTTTTTTTTTGCAGTCCGACTGCATTTGGAATGACGTGGCCTTAGAAACTACTGGGTTGACCTAATTTAATTTGAACATGGGAGGCATTACCAGTAGTAAAACATGATTTCTTTAATGAATACATTTTGTGGGATAGAATAGGTTATCAGGTTTCCTTGGCCTAGGCGCTAGAAGATCAAACTTGCTGTTTGACGCTGTTTTTGACATTTGCTTTGGAGTCGGTGCTCATATGGCCACCTAGCAGATTTATTATATGACAACACTTACTATTTGCCTCACGCACCGTCGTCTCTCTGGTCTGGTTGCAGAGACTCACCGCAAAGATGTTGACTTCAATGACGTGGTTATCTCAACCAAGGCGTAGGCACCAGTGAACGCTCCTTTTCATTCCCCATTAGTACTAATGGAGCCTAAACACCAAGTTTTTCGGTCTAGACAGTGCTCCGCGATGAAGAGTTTTTAATGGCTTTTTAATGGATTTGATGTGTTCCTCAAGACAGACCCAGGTTTGAAACCAAAGTTGTTGGTTTGATGGATTTGCTTCAATGACGCAGTCGACTTTTTATTTGTTTTCCGACTCTAATTAATGCAACACCTAACGGCCTCTATGACCTTCCCTAAGCAACGTATGATCTTCCATGTAGCTGGTCATGCGTAGTTCTGACGTTGGTCACAACAATTAAACACAATTGTTTAGTTAGAGATCAGAATGTAAATTCTGTGACGTTGGAGACGACGATGTTGACGCCGTAGAGAAAGTTGGCGTTGCTGGTCGCACTAATCGTCCGACTGTTGGAGCAAAAGACATCTATATATAGTTTCCCACACGAAAGTCAAATGGCCCACAGCCCATGTCTCTCGAAACACAGAACACATCATCTACAAGGCAAGATCTCATTTATTTATTTTTTTGTTGTTTTACAGAAAATCATATTTCCCAGACGTCTCTGGAGGTGTTCATGGTTTTGGTACACCACCAGTAAATCAACGACCGCAGCAACCAGCCGCTGGCAATCGACCATTCGCCAATGCCTGGGGCAGAGGCAACGCCTTGGGGCGAGACTAACTCATCGACCTATCTAGCAAATACAACCTTCCCGCGGAAGGGCTAGTGTATCCCTTTCATCGAATCAACTTTCCGTAGAACTCAATAACAAACTATTCCCATCATATTTTCTATAAGTCGTATTTTTGTAATATGTCGGTGTGTAAATAATATGAACAATTGGAACAATTAATGTTAATTAATTTGTTACAAGAAAAAGAAAACAAATATAACAACAAACATAATTTTTTTTTTATATCTTTTTTGTTCATTTAATGTCGCAAAGGAGTGCAACTCCTCTCAGGATCCAGTGCTCTGGGGGCTTATTGGAAGCCAGCCACAAGGGTGTGATGTAATTCAAGTCAGTTCGGTTCATTTTCTTGTAAACCGGGCACTGAAAGAGATCATAGTCAAAAATAGGGACCACGCACTCAGAAGATGCGCAGACTTACAGTGTAAAGCTTTGGGTTCTTTGCAGCGACGGAATTGATGGCGTACACATGTACGACAGGCATAAGGACATATAGGACCTTGTTGGTGGCTTCGACTAGTTTTGAGGTTTTCCTATCCCAACCGGCACCGTCCACGTACAGTCCGTGCACGTAAACTCCCTCTTTCGGTGGCTTTTTACATTCGTCAAGCGAGAGTTTGAGAACATCATTGTGCATAGAGACCTGATCCAGGGCCCATCCGTGGTGAGCTCTAGCCACTTCTTGTTTCATCGCAGTGAGGAAACCCTGTGGGTTGAAGAAGCCAGACATCCAGAAAACGACTGGTCGACTCTGAAAGAGGGATGGATTGTGGGAATTGTCTGGAATCTCAGTCAGTACATACCCCGAAGCACCAATTGTAGAATTGGTTGTTGCGCTCCAACAACTCGGTGAACCAGAATCCTAAGCTTGCGGAGGCCCAACTGCCGCGCAGCCACACGTTCGGCACTCTCGCATTGAATATGTTATCCAAAGCATCTCGCAACTGTTCGCTCATGATGATTGTTCCCTCGATTGCCAGGAGCAGATCCTTCAATGTCACCCTCACCAAGATGATGATCTGTAAGCGGAATGTTTAGTCTTTAACCTCCATCCACGCATTTTTCGTTACCTTCTGCATTCTGTCGATTTCCTGTCGCAAGAAAATGTTCATTGAACCTGTAGCGCCCATCTGTCGCAGGCGCTCTTTGACTTCAAACAAATCGTACGGCATCGGAGCCTTGCTGAGCATATCCCTGGTGGCCTTGGCCACCTTGTCTTCGCGAGTCTCGCCTCCGCCAGCAGAGGTTTCTGAAAAGAAAAACTAGGTATGCCTGGGAAGGGAAAAGCAATTGGAATGTTTACCTTTCGGCTGAATCGAGGTGATCGTGTCGAGTGTCGCCTTGGCAGTGTTCGTCTGGAAGGTTATGTCCGCATTCGAGTGGAACCCGTAGACTTGCGGTGGATCGACTGTCTTCATCGTGTCGATTGCATCCAGGTACTCCTCCTTTGTTTTGTAGACGCATATCTTATAGCCCTTGAAGAATTCGAATGTATCCAGAAACAGATCATCGGAGAACCACACCCTGGCGAACGTGTTCAGCAGACGCTTGTCGTAGTCGTCTGTGACACGACCACCGTACTGCACCTCGCCCAGCATGTAGCGCACAGTGCTCCAACTGATGCCGCGCACAGGGTCCAAGTCGTCCAGATGATTCTGAACGAACAGGCAGCTGGCATACCAATCGGCGAAGTTGAACTCGTACGGAATATTCCAGCCGAGGGGACCATACTTGCGTCGCTCCTGGACGACAGAGTGCAGGAACGAGATTGCGAACACCAGCGGGTGGTAGAAGACCGACTGACTGTAGTCCAAGAAGTCCTGTGACAAGTTCCCGTATGTTCTCTGCAGGCCAGCTCGCACTCCGGCTGGTGGCTCGTTGGTGAACTTAAGCGAGAGCTGCAGCAACGTTATGGAGAAAGCGTCATGCGGCTCTGTGGTGATCCAGACGCGGAAATTTTCGTGGAAACCCTCGCTGGCCTTTTCCAAATCCAGAAGCAGGAGCGTCAGCTCATTCATGTAGTCCAGACCGAGATGACAGTTCTGCAGGAGCACCCAGCCGCCCTCTTCCAGGCAGGTTGCTATCAACTTCCTTGCGTGCACCTCCTGCCCCTGTCCCATGGATATCGAGAAGCACTTCACCTCGTTCTTCTTGGCCAGCGCCTCGATGTTTGGCGAAGGATCCGAGCCCATGGACAGGAAACAAATGATCGGCGTGAGAGGCGCACTCTCCTCGAGGAGAACATCAAAGTTTAGGATGATTGGCTCTGCAAATCGCTGACCCAGGGAATGCCCAATGTACTTGCGACTTTGTGCGATCGTCCGGTCGGGACACCATGACCGCACCAGGAGAAGCCTTCTGAACGGATCCAGATTGTTGAACCCATCTGGTATGGTCTCGTTCTCGGGGTTGTCCTTTTTGAACCAGCTCTGCCAGCCGCGTTCGTTGCTGGTCACCTTGTCCAAGATGCTCGCGAATTGCGGAAGCCGCGAGAGCTGCACCAGGTTGAGCCAGGTCTCATCGGTGACCCACTTAAACGGGTTAACGGGGCAATCGTTCAAATTGAGCGCAGCGCCGCCCTTGATGAAGTTCTGGAACTCGTCGTAGGATATGCTCTCCGTCTGGCGGTCGATGTTCAAAGCGATCAGCAACACGAACAGATACTTGTGGTCCTCGTAGAGGCCACGTGACTTGTAGCGGTAGATCTCAAAAGTGAGGTATTTGATGATGTGCCGGATTCTCTGCTGCGTCACGTGGGTTTTCTTCGACAAGGCCATCGAGGCATCAAACCGTCCGAGGAACTGCACTAAGGACGTCTGGTACATAACATTGACCATCGTCATGTTGCACACCAGGAAGTACAGCACACTGCCTCGTGTCGCCACTGGTCTGTACTCCTCCCGGGCGATATTGATCTTCGTCTCCGTCAACCGGGCTATCTCCAGCTTCTCCTTCACCTCGATGGCGGTGTTCTTGGACGTGTTCAGCACTTCAATGACGCTCACATCGTCCAGGAGGCTGCCCTCTATGGTTGACAGCTTGTGCAGGAGGTTCGCCTCAAGCTCCTTCATGTTCTTCATATTGGCTGTGACTGTTTCGACCAGGTTTGTGCGCTCCTCCTCCAGCTCTTTGCGTTCGAACAAAATCACTCGTCCCAGCAGCTGGTCCTCGAGACCCTGCATCGTCACCGTGAAGTCGATGATTGAAGTCCGCGCCGAGACTTCTGGGGTGTACGCTGGATTTGGGAGCTTTGTGGTTATGTACAGGCGGAACGCGGGATTGTAATCGATCTCCTTGTCGCCGAGCTTGAGTTTGTACGTCGTTCCCACTTTGATGAGGTTCCTGTCCAGCACGTTGTCCAGGCAGGGATCCAGTTCCTCGCCGACGTCCTCAATGATGACCGGTATGCCCATGGACACCGAGTCTTCGATGTGATTCCGGAAGTACTTGTGGTTCAGAGAAGTGACAATCAGGTTGAACTCCTTCTCCTTCTGCTTAATCCAGTACTTCCCCTGAGACTGGGGATCAATGAGGAGTGGAAATCGGCTGGCTTTTGTGGCGATGATTCCGTTCTGAATGGACAGGTCGTCCGTCGGCAAGCCCTGCAAATTCCATTCGCCGATCTGCGTGCGATCGGTGAGGCTGTCGATGATGTTGATGTTTGCTGACATCGGGATTCCCCTATCGATGAGCTCCTTCATCCAAAACTCCTGCAGTTCATTGCGGTACTCCTGGTTGAAGGGCCCGGAATATGAGAGGAACGCGGTGAGGTACAGCGCATCGCCCACCAGACGTTCGGTTTCGTTCTTGAAGAGTGCGATCTGCTCGGTCCAGCGGATTTTTTCACCAGCAAGTCCTCCAATCAGAGCAGTGGCAGCGTCCATCTTGTCCTGACACTTTTTCGCCTCGGCGAGGACGACATTCTTCTTCTCCTGGGCCTCGTCGAATTTCCTTTGCACCTTCATCAGTTCATTTTCGGCCGCCTGCAGCATGTCCTGCGCTTCCTGCAAGTCCGCGGACGCCTTGCGATGCTTGGCCTCTTGAATTGCCAAGTTGGCCTTTAGCGGCAGCACTTCTTTGTTGACTTCAAAGTACTTTGACATGGCTATGGTCCACGACAGGAGACCGGCCACGTTACCGCAAGCCGCTTTCGCTGCCTCAAAGGTGTACAAGCTGCAGAAGAATGAGGAATGTTTCGTATCCGAGGCCTTAATCAACTCTTACCTGTATTCGAAGTAAGGCACCATCAAGTCAACCATTTCAGCGTTTATGATGTCGGTCGGGTACTCGACGATCTTTCGCAGGAACGCCGTGTCGGCCATCACCTTCAGCGACTCATCCCAGGAGGATGCCAGGAATCGCTTCTCGGGATCAGGAACCACTAGCTTAATGCGCCTGCGGAACAGAAGGCACACAGCGTCCATGATGAGCGTGATCAAATAGGGCGGTTTCCCCAACTTCCGCACCGTCGCTATGTCAGCAGCTTTGATTGTCTGCAAGGAAGAAATGCATTACAGCTGCAAGTCGACATCATTCCTACCTTGAGGGCCGCTTCGGCTTCCTCCAGAGCAGGTCTGGCCTTCTCCAGCTTCGCCTCTGCGACTTCTTTGTCGGCCGAGATCAGCTTCACCAACTCCTCCGCTTGGATCTTCTTCTCAGCAACTTGAAGTTTGATGACCTCAGCCGCCGCTGTGGACTCTGCCACAGTCTCCAGCACGACTTCAGCCTCCTGCGTGGCGATGACAATGACCTTGTTCATCTCTACCAAATCGACCTTAAGGACTTCCACCGAAGCGCCGGCCTCGTCCAACTTGTCCAAGCCCGACGACATCCGGTCGGACATGACAATGATGTTCTGACGTTTCTCCCCGTAGAGTTTCTTGTAACTCTCCAGGAATGAAATCAACGACTTGGGCGTCACAAATGTCGATCGTCGGAAGCGTTCGAAATACGCGACGCACGTCTCGGAGACGGACTCGTGTATGGTGCTCATGATTTGAATCACTTGCTCCTTTACGTCTTCACTGCACACGAAGTCGTACTCTTCCAAGTAGTGACGGGACACCGCAACACGAGCGTCCTCTGGCCACTTCTGGAACCAGTCGATGACGCAACCGGATATCAGGCCTGGGAACTTGAGCGAGCGTCCACGGAACTTCTCGCCGATCTATGGAAGGCATTGGTTTCGGATTGACGGTCTGCGTGGTCTGCTTCACGGCACTTACCGGTGAGAAACAAAGCGCTATGTGAAGGTTGTATTTAGCGCGGGAAATAAAGAAGTCGTAAAGGTTGTCCTGTGTTGGCGGGCGCCGGGGAGCGATCTTCTTCATAATCGGTATCATTTCGTTGTAGATTTCATCTGAAAGATTCGGAGAGACTTGACACTTGGAAGATTGTGATGTGCTTAGCATGGAGCTTCTATACAATGGTTGACCAATCGAACCTCGTGGTGGTTATTAACGAGTAACCAGGACACACTCTTCCCCTCCAATAAGCCCGTGCAACCCTTTAACAACTACTAGTGGGGGCATAGTGACAACTAACCGACTGTGGAACGACTTCGGCTGATCTGAACAGTCGGGCTTTGGACTTTGCACTTAACTGCTATTATTTCACAAGCCGTCATTAATGAAAAATAGCAAAGAGGGGGGTAATGATCGGGCAAGTCCGGGGAGTTAGCCTTAAAGGCATTCAGAAGTAGGATACCGCCCATCAAGGATATAGTTATCAAGTGTGCCCTTGATCTGCTGGGCAAGGGCGCAAGTTACGAGTACAGCTCCTACAACAACAACCAGTCCAAATGCAGCAGCGAAGCCAACACCAGTAGCCAAGGTGTTCGCCGCGGCGCAGAGATGTGGACAACTTCAAAAATGGACGAAGAAGTACGTGGTACGGGTACAACATCTACCTCCGATCATTTGTCCGACCAAGAGGGGATGATTCAATCGTGAGGCGTACGTCTTCAAGTCCGAGCCCATATGACAAGGCATGAGAGGATGTCCGCTTTTAAAGTGACCGCCACAAGAGGATTAAGACCTCAAACAACATATATCGCTCCGGCTAGACAGGCTTATGGGTTGAGGCTCAAGTCGTAGAAAAAGCTGGTCACAATGGTTTGTTAGCAAGCTGATCTACATCTGATCCATTTATCCACCAGCATCAGACACTCAAGGATATGCGTCCACTTTAGAAGGACTCTCAACAGGAGTATACCCAACTACGGCGTCACTTACCCAACTCGTCCTTGGGGAACAAATTTGCGATCTCCCCCGAACTGAGGATGTTGTTGATGTATTCCAGGAAGGCCTCATCTTTGATCTCGTTGTCGGTGAATATGAATGTGATGCCTGTTCCCTCCAGACCAGCAGTCCTGTACAAGTATTTCAAGTCATCGACCAGGTTTCCCGTATTGTATGCACGCGTCAAGGTTATTTGGAAGAATTTGTAGCCGGCTATGAACGAGGATAGCCTAGTCAGACTCTGCTTGCCCGATCCCCCCACACCGACCAACAGTGCGTTGCCCCTGCAAGAAGACGTGAGTGTTTCAGAAGCGAAAACATCGCCAGTAGCTCACCTCGGTGTGCGAATGATCCTCGAGACGATGATGAGGTGAATCAGGGCGTCGCGGAAAAATACCATGTCCATTGTGAATCCCCTAATCTGGTCGTTGAACAATTCCATGTAGGACAGTACCCTCTTGGTGGTTAGCTCAAAGCTGAAACAGCAAAAGGCAGCGAGTGAGGACAGACCGTTTGGGGGACCTTCGTTACCTTGCGATTTCTTCGTATATCTTCGGTGGGTCCAGCGACACATCCTCATCGTCTTCACCCACTTCTGGCGGATCGCGTAAGAAGTCAACAAAGAAGGTCTCCTCGTCCGGGTAGAATGCGAAGTATTCCCCCAGACCTTCCTCGGCATCTTTCCTTATCCGCATGTGGAACCACTGCTTGTCCTTCTCGGTCGTAAAACGATCGGCAATCACCCGCGTGCATTCATGCACCCACAACTAGGCGGCACTGTGAGAGACTTTTGCGCAAAAATAATTCCGTCTTACCTTAAGGACTGTTTGAACACTCTGGCACTCCTCAGGAGCGATCTTCAGAACTCCCTCCCATATGCGGGACAAGTCCCGCAGATTGAAGACGTAATGAAAGTTGGCTGGGGTTGGCAGCATTTTCGTCTTGATGTTCTGCCAGAACACACGTGTGAGGGGCACCAGGTGCGGAATGACTTCTACCACTTCGGCGTTGAATCGCGCCAAGCAGAAGTAACCCTCGCCAATGTTTCTGAAGATCTGATCCATCGAGTTGTTGCTGGGCAGGGTGCAGTTGAAGATGGCAAAATTCCGTTTCAGTCGATTCGGTATGTCGTTCCGTCCGCCGCCGGGGTGAATCATCGCTCCAAGCAGTTGAATGTCGAGAATAGTTGAGAAGTCACCTGTGAGGGGGCGGAATTTCGGTAATAAATGTGTGCTCTGGAATGTACTGAAACAGGAGTGAACAGCAGGAGTTCCACAGGGATCTACCAGAAGCAGAGCAAATCATTGGTTTTGTTGATGACGCCGATGTTGTCGCAGTCATGAGGCACGATAAAGAAGTTAAGTCACATAAGTGAGGCTCTCGTCATAACCAGACGCAGAAAGTGGAGGAAAGGGAGCTCTTGGAAGCCGTGTGACATAGCAGGGTTTTATCCAACACACCGATGGCGATCAGCTTTCGTTGAGGCAACTGACACTCTCTCTCCATGGCTTCCGATTGCTGTCCTCCTGGCACAACAAGCAAAATACGGATCGACTTTCGATCGTTCATTCCCATTGTTGAGACTTTGGCATCATAGCTGATGACACCGGACACTTCCGTCTGCACAGGGCGGTTGCTTTTCGTAGATGTCTACACAAATGTGAGCACGATCCTTTGCCCTTCTGCGAGAAATTTGCAGCCGTCGAAGAGCCACAAGACTTTCACTGCAGTCGATTTGCTGAAAAAAAGACTACTACATGACAAGGAGTGAGATGTGCTGATGCTTCATTGGAGCGGAACTACAGAAAAGAGCCGAAGATGTGGCTTCGTTTAGTAGCTAGCCAGCCACGCGAATTAATACCTAACGTCACTTTGTCACGCAAGGAGATCTGTCGATGTCCAGAGATGTAGGCGTTACGCAAAACCCATTTCCAGACATTCAGACACATGATTAAACGGTGAATAAAGCCGAGGCACTCTCAGTGCTAGTGAGTTCCGAAGATAGCGCAAGTCCTACCACACGACTTGGTCGCAACACAGCCCAACAAACAACAGACTACAACCACCTAGCCCCGGAGAGGACCTTCCATCTAAGTTTCTCGACGAAAACAATGGCAGGAGCAAAAGGCAGTTGTAGAGGAGGCATCTCCCTATACACCGTCGACTCAAAAACGAGCGCAGATGTAGGCCCAGGGAACTTCTGTGAACATTTCGAAAAATCCCTGGTACTAAGAGATGCGTTGAGAGACCACAATATGGCCGACAATGCGATTACAATTTTGTCTGATAGCCAAGCGGCAATAAAGGCCACGGCATCACGCATTCTGACTTCGAGACTGTGAGTCATCAGCATTAATGTCGTAATGTCAACAATGGTCATCATCTTTTAGGTCGATCGATCTTTTGCGGAGTTGTTCCACTTAGGTTGGCACAGGCCGACGTCAGTTGAACATCCCAGGCGAACACGGTGACTCAAGACAGGGTTCCAGTCCCGTGAAATAGGGATCTGAACTGGGAGAGGCTCATGCAATATGCATATACGCCACTTAGCTCCATAGAAAACCGTGGAAGACGAATCTCTGGACAGAGCCAGAACTAGATGGCTTGGTCTGAGCATTTGAGCAAACTGGAAGGGCGAGGTGACACCAACAACTCAGTGGTTCTCCAGAGTGGTTAATAGTGGCACCACCACAGCGTGGAGTGCGCTCTCCTCTCTTGTGGAACGTAGTAGTGAATGAATTTCTATTGACCCTGTAAAGGTATTGACAAGGTTCAAGGTCATTGCGGTTGCACACGTTGTTGCCATCTCGGCCGCTTAAAAATAAATATCCACCAACAGGGATTGTTAAGCAGTCGACCTTCTCCGGATTATTAAAATGGACTCAAAAAATGCGGCCTAGGCGTTAGTCCGCAGAAAACAGAGTTACTGTGGAATACCTTTAAAACTGAATAAGAGAGCAACATTTCTGGTCTCATTCTGGACCAGGGCTGCCGCTATGCGACTTCGCAATTTGGCCTTTTTTCGAAGCCGCGACGCGCCTTTGGGCCATAGAATGACTCCGGCGAAGAAAACTAGTTCTTTCCCGAACCACGTGTTAAGTTTCCCATAAGCAATAAGTTCAAAACTAATTATACGAAAATGCAACTAAATGACTGCACCACTTCTAAGCATGATAAGACCTTCAAATTAGCAGCGATTTGGGACGGGACACCTTTTTGTGCGACTTTCTCAAATTTGTCAGCGGCAACACTGTTTTGGGTGAGAAATAAATGCTCAACTTAAGTTGAACAAGTTCAGCTGAACCTTAAAGAGAGTTCAAATTTTTGGTTTGACTCGTCGGGTTTCACAGTCAAATCTGAACTTCAGTTCTGACCTTGAACTTCGTTTCTATAATGCGATCGAGAAAAAGTTGCTTGAATTTGGTGCAGTCCCTTGGAGCCTTTGTAGCTCGTCCATGCTGTTATCGGTAAAGGGAGAAGATCAATTCAGACAATCCCTCCTTGAGTCTGACCAGTGAAAGCAAATAATACAAAATTGGAAGTCACAAACTTCATAGTCGCTGGGCACAAATGTCATTCATCAAATGTCGAAAATAAAAAGTAAAATGGAAGAAAACTGAACGAACGTCAGTTTTTTTTTTTTTATAGCAAAATGGTGTCGCCCTCAAAAGAGCGAAACAAAATTCGGCTGTCTCGCCGCACTGAGGTTTAAACGGGAGGACACTCTTGTTTAACTTAGCCCTTTAATGCAAAAGTTGCTTTTTTTTCGGTGAGACAATTACATGATGCCGGGGCGCATATAACTCACCGACAACACAGTATACGACTTTTCATATAACTCACCTGGGTATGTGACAGCTAATCTCAGGTAGTACGTGTCCAATTGGACACGCTGTTAATAACTCACAACACATTTTTGTTCAAAAATTGCGTTCCAAAATTAGACGCGTGGGCATTTAAGGGTTAAACTACAAATTGAACTGAGTTCGAGGTTTAAACGAAACTGTGAACACGAATAAATCGTTGAACTGAAGCTTGAACCAAAAGTTGAGTTTAAACTTGAACTTTGAAACTGGGCATAGGTTGGGAACCCAGCTAGGCCTCCACGGCTCTGAAATGCTGTAAAAAAGCCATAGGGTTCAATGGGGGAATGCAGCCCTTTGCTGGCTGTTGTGTCTGCAGTCAAGTCATACTAAGCGATATGGTGTCGCGATTGAGTGGACCGCCCTAGATTAAGACACCAATTGGAAACCGCTCGAAAGGTTGCAACCGATGGCGTGTGTATCAGCGGAGGTCTAAGAACAACCCCTTCCGAAGCCCTGAACACACTCCTTATCCCCCCGCCGATAGACTTATTCGGCAGACAGGCCGCGGCCATCACGGCAGGATTGAAATGGCTGCTTATGTGGAAAGAACTCCGCTCCGGACACGATACTATCCCTGCAGGTTCCTCGTCTTCACCGGAAAACACCGTCCTCAATCAGCATTTCATAAACAGCCCCAGTTCGTATTGAACGTCTGAACACCATGCGCTGGACGGTCCTTTGCGAATTTTCACAGATGAATCGAAGATGGGCGAAGGCGTGGGCGCTGGTGTCTAAGAATCTACGGCCACGGCTCACATGCTCCAGCTGTCATTCCGACTACCAAATCAATGCAGCGTCTTTCAGGCAAATAAAAACATGTTCCGACAGCCAGGCGGCTATCAAATCTCTGAGTACAGTCACTGTCTGAATACTCTAAAGCAGAAATGAAGTATGATGGAGACAGCCAGAATTTTTGACAGCCATTTTTTATATCGTTTCCTAAAGCCAAATTGACCAATCAGAGACAGGCATTTACGTTATTTCGTGAATAACCGTCAAAAATTCATGAATAACTGTCAAAAAACCTCTGAAATTCGTCGATAGACTAAGTGAAGTTGGGCATCTCTATCATACTTCATTTCTGCTCTAAAGCAGGTTATAAAGCAGAATTGAAGTGTTATAGAAATGGCCAACTTCACAGCTGGTCAATGAACCCAAATTTGCTATAAACTGTCAGTTTTAAGATGACATTCTGTTGAAGTGATGGGAAAATGACAGTCTGCAGCTTGGAATGAAAAAAATGGCGACCAAAATGATGGCGAGAATGATGAGGTGGATTTCGCTGGAGTGACGCGGGGTGCATAGAAACGGAGGACGTGTGTGTAATTCGAGGAATAATAGTGTATAGTCTGGACTGTCATAATAAGAAATGACATTCTTGGAATGCCATTTGAAAGTTGTTAGTATGTAGCCTACATAAGACTTCCCTGAACTGCAGCCTCTCTCTCAACGAGATTGTCAAGTTTAGGCATCCACCTAGTTGGGTGCCGGGACACTGTGACAACCCGAAGAATTGTGATGCGGACGAGCTCACTAGAAAGGAGACTAGTTTCGTTATCTTTGCGAATGGAGACCAGAGATAATGGAGGAAGAGATATTCATCTTTCCAGTCGAAAACCCCCAGTCCATCGCAGTTGTGCTCTCAAATCACGCATACTACTTTATTTTCACGCACACTTGTTAGGAGTATAGAGCAACGCAATGGTGTTAGGCGGGAGTAATCCGCTTCGCTTAGCTCACACGTATTCACAGACGCCTGCCTGTGAAGAGGTTATAAAAAACGCTGTCAGATGAATCTGAGGGGCAAGTAACGTAGAAGTGGCACATCTCTTCCTCCATTTTCTCTGATGGAGACCTGCTCTCCATGGCTCCTTCTAGATTGAAACGGTTATTTATACAAATCGCAGATGGTCTACCGGCAATGGGTGCCGCATTACAAAGCAATGATGGCCTACTCTCGATGCAAAGATCTTACGAAGCCTGAGCAGAATAAGCACGAGGAAGCTGAGAATCATTTTTGGCGTCATAACCGGCCATTGTGCCTTTGGAACACACGCCTCAAGATTATCCGTCCTTTACAATGAATTCTACACAAGCTGTAGAGACGAGGAGGAGGAAAAGACTATTGTACATCAGTGTTCCCTCCTCCCACAGAAGAAGTCACTTATGCTTTAACAACTGACGGAACTAAGCAGCATTAGTATCAGCCGTCTATACCGCTTTATCAAAAGCTGCAACTGGTTTTCGGACTAGGATCAATCAGATCCGTGTGGCGGCATAACGAGCCTACTCTGCTCTTAGTGTGACTGCTACCACCCAGCAATCAGCCACTTTTATCTAACCTAACGGGTCTGCGGCCTACGCTGAGTAAGAAGAGATCATCACCACTGATCAGTTCGTTAGTCGCAAGGAAGTGTCTTCTTACTGTGTCTTCTTACTGTGCCCAGGGAACACATGCATTGCGTCAGCACATACCGCGCAACGACTTTTGCAGAAGCTGCAGGGACGAGGAAGAAACAGAGCCTGTCCATCATCTAGTGTGTGTCCAGTCCTTGCAAAGAAAAGGAGCGTGTTCCTGGGAAGGTACTCCTTCGTAGAGCTGGAGGATTTAAAAAAACGTATGAATGTGGATGGTTTCAGGAGTGGACGCAGCATGATATAATTGGGCCACGGCCGTAAGGTCGCCATAATTCGATTTAATCAGCAGTCACATCCTTACCGGGCTTCTCCAGCGAATAGAATCCCTTTTGCTCGATCATCTGACGCACAATCTCATTCGTAATCTGATCGCCCCACTCGTTAATCACGGGCATGTTGATGTCGTCAATGAAAATGGTCATGGACCTCTGGCCAGGTGGTCCGTACGAGGTGCCCACTCTCTTCTCCACATACGACTCGATGATCCTCTGCAATCGGATGAGAATAAACAAAGTATGGCTCAATGTCTTGCGGGCTGAACCTACTTGGTACATATTCGGCGTTGTGGCGGAGGAGAAGTTGAACGACTTCGACAAGTGCACTTCGGGATCGTAAGTGGCCATGTAGCCCTTAATCATGACCGTCTTTGCCGTGCCCTGTTCGCCAATCAGAAGAACTTGCTTCTTTTGCTTCGCAATGTTGTGCATGAGGAACGATGTCCTCACGTTGTCCACATTCGGCACGAGAATTGACGAGAACTCCGGAATGCTGTCCTCGGGGTAAATGAAGGGATCAACCCTCTCGCTCCAGTGCTGCCAGTTGCCATGCTCATCAACGAAGTACTCGAAAATTGTTTCTCCCGGCTGCTTTCTCGGCCAACCTGCAGGATGACATGTGAGACTCTGGCCGGAACGACAAGTCAAATCAGAACTAACGCAGCTTCGAAGGATGCTTCAGGATGTAGTCCTCCAGCTTCTCCCTTTCAGCGATTTCCAGGACAGCCCCAATCGCCCACATCATCGAGAACAGGAATATCCTCTCCAAGTACCTCTCCGTCGTCTTCGCCTCGTCCTCTAGGAGCCCGTCCATGATCTCGAGCATTTGCTTGATGTATATCGCCTCGAGGATCCTCATCTTAGCCACCAGCTTTGTTTGCATGAATGTGTGGACGTCGTCGTAGATGGCATTGAAGCACCTTCGGAAGACTTCTCCTTCTTGAGGGTTGCGCTTATTGACCCAAGCTGCAAGAGGAATTCTCAGATCAACAGGGTCTTACAGGGGATACGCGCTTACCTTCCATGTACACGTTCCACCTGAGGACGGACGAACTCATGAACACCATGCCCATCCGACTGACCGTGGCCGGAGACGCATTGTCCAAGTTGTCCGGCTCAAAGGTCAGCTTCGAGTTCTCGGCCATTTTGATTCGATCGCCGTTGGCCAGCGTCAGCGTCTTGTTGTCGTCCAACACCGAATTGAGGTTCTCAATCCACACGGCATCCACTGGGCCGTCAAGAACGATCCAGACAAAGTCGGTTTTCTTGATTTTCAAGGCCCGCCGCCAGAGGGTCGAGAATATGCCATCGGTCCAGTCGTTTGTGGCCACGTCCAGGCGGCCGAACATTTGCGGCGCTGTGATCGCCTGGAAGCAGAAGAAAGGGTGGAGTCATTGAGACCTGATCAAATGCGACTCACTTTCGGATTCATTCGCATCTCCCTGTGCGGGGCTCCCATTTCAGTGAAGCACTTCAGCAAAGTCAGCGTGCAGCTGGTCTTTCCCGACCCAGTTGGACCCATCATCATCAGGCCGTGTCGCACCAGGGACGTCTCGTACAGCTGCACCACCTTCAAATTCCACTCGGGGTTGTTGACATACCCCAGGTCCTCGGCGCACTTAGCGATCGCCTTTTGCAGGTCCTTGTACACGGCCGTAGTCAGCTTGATCCCGGGGAACATGTCCTCAATCAGCGACAGGAAGAGCACCTCGTCCTCGTCGATCAGTTTCGAGACATTCATATCTCTGAGCACTCGCATCACAATCGTCTCCTCGGTGTCAAGTGGATTCGCGCGCTTCTGTGCTCCCAAAGTCCGCAGCACCGACAGGATATTCCTCAAACCGAAATCGTAGTGCACCTGCTTGGACAGCTGCTCCTCGCAGAGCTTGTAGAGAGTGTAGAACTTTCGTGAGAGCACAATGTTCTCCTTGAATCCACAACTGGCCAGTTTCACCCGAATGATGATTTGCCGATCGGGCACCATCATCGCCACCGTGCGGAACATGATCTTCAGGTTCTCGGGGAGTTCTTGTCGCCCCGCGTAGCCGGGATTCATCGTGATGAACAGCCCAAACTCTGGGTTGAGCGACACCAAGTCGCCGTCGCTGAAGATGAAGCTGGTTCGCTTCTCCTTCCTAGCTGTGAGAACAATGCTGAAAATGAAAGGATTCCCGTGTAGTCGTGGCCACTGATGCAGTTCAAGAGTGCATACTATATCTGCTGGGCTGCCACCGACAGCACTGGCAGCTCGATGCGATTGAACTCGTCGAAGCAGCCCCAGGAGCCGGACTGGGCGAGGCCCTTGTAGATCCGTCCCAGGCCCCGGAAGTCCATCTGGTCGGAGCAGTTGAAGACCACCACCAATTTGCCCAAAGCACGCCCCATGTCCTTGGTGGTTTCGGTTTTGCCCGTACCCGCGGGTCCAGCAGGTGCTCCGCCCATGGACATACCTGGGAAGGGCAGCCATCACACACCGTACACTCTCTTCGGTCCCGTCGATCATACGCACCAATCGCCTGCGCCAAGGTAATGTAGCACCGGTCGGTCAAGGGGGTTATAGCCAGTCTCTCGGTCACGCCCAGGTACTCGTTCTGGTAGATGAAGTCCACATCAGTGATGCCCACAATGCAGTCATCGTTCTCCTCGTTGTAGTAGAACCGTGCCTGCTTCTGCCACTCGAAATCGGCCGCCGTCTTGATGCGCTGTGTGCACAGGTCGTCGAATATGTCCCTGCAATGAGACAAAATTAGTCCCGAGCCCGACTGCGCAGCCCGAAAGGAAACCTCTGGTGGACGTGGATTGTAACCATTGTCTCGAACCGAATGCGATCCAACTTCGAAATGTCCTTCACCGTCAAGTCAATGAAGTGATTGAGCAGATTCAAGAACCTCGTGTTGGTCCGCTTCATGATTGTCTTGTCCGTCCGGCATTTTCGGAGCGCGTACTCGGACTCCTTGGTCCACAGCAGCTGCACACCCAGCAGTCCGGCTTGGCCGCAGAAGCTTGGGAACTCTTCCACGAAATTGAATTCCGGGTCGTTCAGGCTGACAGCCATCCCGGCGAGTATCGCCTTTATCGAGTCCTGCATCTCCTTCAGCAGCTTTCCCAGCCAGATCTCAACGCCACCCGCACACTGCACGGGAACTTCGAGGACAACCTGGAATGGAGGGCGGGCGTGAAAGGATCAAGAGGCCCCAGAGCTCCTCGTGTCAACAGACCTTCTCACCGTTCGATGAGTTCAGGGCGGTGATGATGTCTGCAGTGCGCTCTTGGAAATCCACCTGAAATGCATTCAGTTCGTCAATGCACTCGCGAGCGATGCGCTCCATCACTCACCGTGGCCACCGCGTCGAAAATACTGAGCAAATGCGGCTGGATTGTGGTCGGGTCAGAGGCCTGCCCCAGAATCTCAAGCAGCACCGGGTCTGAGACGAAGAAGAACCGAGGGAATAGCAATCGCTTTGACTCCAGGTAACCTACGGTAACGAGACATGATCAATTCACACCGTCTTCAGAAACCGACCATTGATTTACCAGTCAACGACTTCTGACACGTCTCGAGCTGTTCCAGCAGGAACTTCAGCATGGCGGCCAAACTTTCGTCCCCCGTGCAGCACTCCACAGCATTTGGCACCTCCCTGGCTCTGAACATAATCTTCACGTAGGCCTTGTCGATATTCGTGAACCTCTTCGCCTCCATTGGCAGTTGCTTCGAGATGTCGCCGCCAACAAAGACGGCCTCCAGGTAGATCCACAAGTTCTGTACCATTAGCCACTTCTCAAGGATCTCCCCCGTGTTGTTGAGCTTGCTCAGCCACAGCTGGATGTCCTTCTTGAAGGGGGCGTTGTAGCGGTTCGAGGCCAGGGAGTTCATTATCATCAAACTGTCTTCGAGAGCTGCTATGATCTCCAAAGTCTCGCCACCCTTGAGCACTAACTCCCCTCGAGTCTTGAACGCCCCCAGCTGGATATTGACCTGCGACCAATCGGCGATTACTTGCCTGAGCTTAGCTTCGATGTCCAGCTCCTTGCTCGCACCGACACAGATGTCCTCCACGTCCTCCTTGTTCTGAAGAATGGGCGCCTCTAGGAGCTTGCCAAGCGTGAACTTGGTGCTGGTGACGTCGAAGTCGGTATTCAGAAGCGCATTCAGACGCACCCAATGCCGTTCCTTCATCGCTTTGTTGGTCATCAGCTCGACCAAGGGGCAGGTCTCATTGAAGTCGTCGATCTTGTTCTTGAGATCGATGTACGCCGGCCATGACTGCATCCCCTTGGGCAACTTGCGGCATCTGCGCAGGATTTAAGTGAAATGCTGGCTCATCTAAGCCGAAGGTTGCATACCTGATTTGGAAGTCCTGCAGGTCAGCGGTTATCTTCTCAATGTCCACGTCGCTCCACGGCATTTCGTAGTAGTCGCCGATGGTCTTCAGCACAACGATGTACAAGGAATAGAGCCGGTTGAGGTAGTTGAACTCCTTCTTGCGCTGGTGCAACAGCGGGTAGTCCGTGATTGGCAGGCCGAACAGCTTCTCGCCACTGGCGTACATTTCATACTTGCGCTCCAGGTCGTCGAACCTGCTCTGAAACATGAAGACGCGGTCGCTGGCCTCCTTGGCCGGTATACCCTCGATCATGGGGCCCCGTGTGTCGAAGTCCCAATTGAACTGCTCGAAGTCCTTCACGAACTGCTTGATACCGTCCTCGAGTTCCTTCATAAGTGGCTGCTCCATATCCGCGATCCGCGATGACACCATCTTTGACTGAAATTGAGACGAAAAATCAATCAACGATCGCCAGGTTTGACGAGGCTTCCGTACAGAGTCCATCATCTTGTTGAAGGCCAACTGAAGACTGTCCACTTTGTCGTAGTCATCCTGCGGAATGTAGATGTGGTAGCGAGCGAAGAGTGCGTACGTGTCCGTGATAAGCCCCAAATCCATGTCCATTCTGCAAACACAACATTTTAGCCCCTGCCCCCGTGAAAAAAGGGCGATTCTCTCACTGAATGGACACGTCCCGAATGCGTTCCAAGCACGTCATGGCCAGGCGGACGTCGTCCAGATCCTTGATGGGCTTGCTGAGAGTGAACTGCATTTCGTTAATAAAGTCGACCATCTCGTTCAGCTGCTTCTTGTACTGGGCGCTCAGCAGCTGTCCCAGAGTGACCTTCCACTTCTTTGACTCCTCCACAAACTTCGCAATGACTCTATCTGCAACGAGACTGAATCTGAGGACTGTTCACTTGGCGTCCAACCGGATTTTGTTACGCATTCTGATTTCGATGGCACCGATGACAGTCACGGCGACCATGCACTCCAGGCTCCGAGTGATCGCGTCATAATGCTCGAACTTGTCACGGATGTCAACTGTGAGCGGCTGTGTCTTGACAAACCGCTGAATGATCTCGTCTCGATTCTCGGCCCACAGGTACTTGTGCTTTTCGTAGAATTTCTGGAAGAAAGCACAAGAAGAAAGCAGTGCCAAAGGAGATTGATTTTTTAAATGATCTTACGACGAGATGTTCGATTATGTCCTGTTTGTAGATGTTTAACCCAGTCGCCAGGTTGGAGACGGCTCGGATGATGTCCTTGTGTTCGACGATGTACTTGAAAAATGTCCGTTCATGACGATTCTCATCTGCGGAAGTGTCGAAATTAAAAAATGTAAAAAAATTTAAGTAGTGCCGGATTTGTATGCGTTGACATGCGAACTCCTACTCTCACGAGCTGAGCTAATGGACACTTGGGTGTCCAGAAAGTCATTGTGGTCCATACCGAAACGAGTTTCTGGAGACTTGGATCCATACCGCATGAGTTTCTGGACAGCGGTGGTTTCCAGAAAGTCATTGCGTCCATACCGACACGAGTTTCTTGACACTTGGGTCCATACCGCATGAGTTTCTGGACAGCGGTGGTTTCCAGAAAGTCATTGCAGTCTATACCGACGCGAGTTTCTGATTAAGTGATTGACGGCGGAGTCCACAACTCCAGTCGGCCGGATTTACCTGGTTTGCAAGCTGGATCGGGACCCTCTATGAGTTCCCTTCTTATGACCAGGAGGGGGCGCGTAGGCACTCACTGCCTGCAGGAGGGCTACCGACACCGGATCCTTCCCCACCCCTTTGTCCGGGGACTAATCAAATGGACCTGTCCTGCATCGTGTGTAAAAGCATCGTGTTCAGAAACAACCACTGTTCACGACAACAGCAAACGGAAGAAGGACAATAACTTTCGGTGCCGCACTTGGAATAAGAGGTCTCTTAACAGACTACGCTTATTTGGAAGTGGACTTGTTGTTCGAGGAAGACTTGGGCAGAGTCGCGTCTTAAGCTTTGTCTGTAAAGCGAATGCCTCATAAAATCCCGCATCATGGCTAAATTCGGGAACAAAAGCCTGATTTGCGCCCACGCACCGACAGAGAAGAACAGCAAGAATGACTCCTTGAAGATAGGACATACGGTCAATGCCCCATCTGCGACACCAAGATCGTACTAGGAGATTTTAACGCTTAGCTGGGTGAAGACGACATCTTTCCTAGAGTCATAGGTTAGCACAGCCTGCACGACACCACTGGTGGACTTTTTCACTTTAGTTAGCACGCGGTTCCGACACCTCAACATCCATAAAGGGACCTGGCGGCTCGCTAGACAATCAACCGTCAACCACACTGCGTTCGACGTCCTCCAGTAGTTTTGATGTCCGAACATTCCGAGGAGCCAACATCGACTCTGACAATTTCCTTGTGGTGGCCAAGGTTAGAAGACGGACATCCAGAGAACAACGGAGTCAAGGAAGAGAATCACGGTTCGACGCCGGAAAGTTACAATCGCAGCAGACAGCTAGGAACATTGCCGAGGAAGAAAAGGAAAGCGTACGAGCAGGTAGAGGTGCTATGGTAGGACTGTCGTCCGAATGATTTACCAAAGGGTGAGACTTTTATCAAGGGTGTATAAAGTTCATCGCCATGTTTTGACGTTCGAGGTTGGGAACGAACTCACCGAGGTCTCCAATGTCAAACAAGTTTCAGAAAAGGCGACGCACTGTCGAGTGGCTTTTTGAATTTTGAATCATCTTGGAGAAGATCGAACAGAACTCACTCGTCAACACAAGAGGCACGATCTTCCAAAAGTCCGTACAATTGCTATTGTACGCGGACGGCCTTGATGTGATTGGTCGAACACAGCGAGCCGGCAATAGGGCGTTTGCTGGCATTGGGTCTAGTGGTGAATGAGAAGCGAAAATGCATGCGAAATCATGGGCAGGGCGTCACAATTGTAGCCATAACTTCGAGGTAGTGAAGGACTTACCGACGACCAACACGAGTACCGAGATCAAATGCAGAATACCTCTTGCCAACCGCTCTATCCCATGGACTCAAGAGGCAATTGAGTAAAGGAGGCATCTCTCGAAGGACAAAGCTAACTTTATATAAGACCTTGATCATCCCAGTCCCGCTGCATGGCGTAGAGGCATGGACAATCTCAAAAACGAATGAGGAAGTCCTTGGTCTTTGCCTTGGCGATCTTTGGAGGAGAAGATTCCACCATGAACTGAACAGCGATATGAATCTATACAGGCGTCTAAGGTACGGATTCAACGCCTAAGGTGGCTAGGCCTTGCAAAGTGTATGGACTACACTCCTCCAGTCTGAAGAGTCTTCGACCCCTCACCAGGCTGGACAACTGGAGAAGGATCTCAGCCAACTTGTTGTGCGAATTGGAGGCTTGTTGGCCGAGGTCCAAGTGCTTTCACTTACCAATTGTCACTCGTCGATTCCGTCTTTCGAAAGTCTTCGCCTGGCGTCCCCAGTTCGTCACGAAGTAGTTGATTTCGGTGCAAATTTGAATGGCTGCGTGAAAGTTGGTCTGCATAACCTCCAAATTGGGATCAATGTAGCAGCCAAAGGCGAAGTCTATGTCCATGTCCGTGTAAAGAATTGGATTGCGTGGTTCTGTCCTCCAATTTGGCCTGAAAGCGAGCACAGATTACCTCAGCAAGAGCACTCCACGAATGATATTTCGAAAATGCTTACTTAAGAATGTAGTATTTGACAAAATCCAAGGAACGCTTCGAGCACTGGACTAGGGCAAGGATCATCTTCATGTAGTAATACGAGAATAAGTCCATGCAGTCGTTTCGCAGATGACTGAGCTCGTATCTGAGGTTCTCGTAGTTTCGAACTTGCAGGACTTTGAGGACATCATCGGGCACTATGTACACGGCACGATACACCTTGCTGAACTGTATCCAGTCGTATTTGTCGATTGGCATTAGACCTTCTGTCCGCCACATGGTCTCGTTGACCTTATCCGGGGGCAATTGATAGACACGGCGATTCTTCGAGTCGTACGCTGGAAAGTCCAACAAGTCCACAAACATGTTGATCATGTCGATCACCGATCTCTCCATGCAAACGGATTTCAGTTCGAGAATCTTTTCTGAAAATATACAACGAAACGAGATTCAAATAACACGTAGTTGGCTGGGCAGAGTCTCCATTTCTCACAAATTGGGCTTTAATTTTTTTACTATAAGGAATTTTTTTAAATAAGTGAAAAGTGAGTGTGCCCCTGGGAAAATGTCTGCGGGCGCCTCTCCCGTCCCCTTTACTCCACCATCGCTTGGGCACAAATTCTGGTGAGTTAGAACATCAGGAGTTATGCCCAAGGCGAGTTTTTGGACTTGCTCCAACCACCTCGTCCTGGGTCTGCCAAGCGGTTGCCTACCTGATGGAATTGTTTCATTGCATTCATGCCGCATGACCAAACCACCACGTACTGCCGTGTTTCTCACCTTATCGCGGCGAGTAATAACCACAATAGCACGGAGAAATCTCATCTCAGCAGCTTGTATTCGCGAACTTATTCTTTCGGTCATTACCCAAATTTCATGACCATAGGTGAGAGTTGGAACAAATACCGAGTTGAGAACCGCTAACTTGGCTTCGACACCAAGCTCGGCCTTCCTGAATACAGATCTGCCAAGCTGTTTCAAAAAGCTCAGCATTACTCCTTCCTTCACTCGTGAAAAAGACCCCGAGATACTTAAACTTCTCCGCCTGCTTCAGTGGGACTCCACTAACCTGTAGAGTGCATTGAAGAGTATTTCTGAAGATGACCATAACCTCCGATTTGTCCAGCATCATCACATACGGCCACAAACCTATCGAGTGCGCGCTGCATTTCCGTCTGGGAAGATGTGAGGATAACCAAGTCATCTGCAAAAAGAAGATGACTGACCCTCAACTCACCCAAAGTGAAAAATTCCTCGCCTCAGGTGCGCCGCAACATCCAGTCCATATATACAATGAAAAGGAGAGGCAAAAAGACGCACCCTTGGCGAAGTCCAACGCCCACGGTGAAAGGTGTTGATTTAGCACCGTTAAGGAGTATTCTCTGGGGCCACGGAGAAGGCGGGGAAAGTTTACTGCTTGAGAGGAGTAGTTACCACGAGCGTCGAAGGGTTATCGTCTTCCTTGGCAACAGCTGAAGAGGAGCTGATTTAAACAGCACCGTAGACTGCACGGGAATCCTTGATCAACGAACGAACCACACAGATGTCATCGTGGATTGATCGCTTGGCCCCAGTGATGATCATTTCGCTGCCGCGACGCTGGGAAATTGGCTACCCAGGACGTTCATCGTCTTCCAAGCCAAAATCACCACTTTTGGTACGTTTGCTCAGCTAGCACATATTCACCATAAACATCCATCAAAATACGATGACTTTCGGCAGCAGTTTTCTTCATATTAAAGTAATGAAGAAGAACTCCCCTCAAAAACACTTTTTCAGGCATAAAGTTCGACATATTTCAGTGGGAAAAATATTGTTTACGCTTCAAATAAATGACATCAGTATATGTCATTCAAATGAAGTACAATGACAGTAGCTTTCCAACGCATGTTCCAATGGAATAATACAAGTTACGCCATCTCTTAGCAAACTGAACGAATTAAGTTATATACCCAATATTTAATCACAGCTTAGGTTGGTTGTAGTTTTGAGGCCCGGTTTTTATTAGTTCACTACATCGAGCGTCTACTGTGAATCCTACGATAAATCAAGCAATTCTAAAACTCAGTAGGGCAAATATTTTTGCAAATATATGCAAAATTAAATAAATTTCAAAATCGGCTTGCTCTTTTGATTTGTTGACTTTGTGGGCGGTGTTTGTCGCGTTGGCTGCGAGAGGGCCAACATCAAAAAGCGGGCAAACCAAACCTCAAACAAAACTCTCTAGCAGTATACATTCTCTGTCAACTGACTTTTCTACACAGACTTTGTTAGGCACAAACTGATTGCCTTAGGATATAGCAATTTGTCAAAGTTTCCTTCGATGTCTAAAAAGGCTGCAAGGGTGTCACAGTTAAGCTCGAAACTTACCAATATTCTGCCGCAACTTGTTGCTTTCCTCCAGATACTTGTCAGATGATACGGGTTCATTGGGAACATAAACAAATCTGAAGCTGGACAGAGCCTCCATTTCTCTTGTGATCCGAATGGACTCCACATTAAGAACTGCCTTGTAGAACTCCACCACTTCGTTTATTTTCTAAAGCACAATCGAGTTACACTCCCGCACAGACATGTGTTCATCAGAATCACCCACCGCTTCGACATGCCCCGCAAACTCGACTAGTTTCTCCGATATCCAGGTAATCTGATCGAGACCAGGAGCCAACACTTTCAGGATCTCTCTCAGTCGGAACCGCATGATGTTGATGAAGACTGGCGAAATTGTCTTTCGGAACTTGTTCAGCGAAGCAATGGAGAGTTGCAGCGTCTTCGCCGGGGCAAATATTCGATCCTTGCAGTATGTCACTACGCTTGCAATATTTGGCACATCTACCCAACGGAAAACGGAAGGAAGAATGAAAATGTGAGTGCAAGCTAGGTAGAAAGGGCGTACCTATTTTCAGCTTATACATGGCTTCCGTTTCCCTGACAAGTCGGCAGATGGACTCGTGAAAGTTGACCCGATACAGGGCGTGGACTTTATGCCGAGTCAGGACCGGGGCGTTCAGATGGCAACGCACCTCTTCGGCGTAGTCAAACCACGCCTTGTGATGGGTCATCTCATAGTGGCAGATGATGCTCGCCATGTAGTTGTAGTATTGTATCGTGCGTTGGGATTTCTTGTGCCCCAAGACGCATGGTCTCTCCTTCAGCACCTGCAGGCGCAACAGTGAGAGAACACGTCTTTGGAGCTGATGAAGTACGTACCTGGATTGGATCCTCGAGTTTGCGGAATATTGCTCGAATCCACTTAATTCGGCCTGCAACCGGCGGAGCGTTCCTCTCGATTGGTGGGTTGCCTCGTTCGATATTGTATCTGTGGGAAGGAAAAAGCTGCAGGAGTTTGGGTCCCCTTTTCAGCTCCATTCAGTAGCTGTAGCAGCCGTGTTCGGGTTGAAGGTGCTCAACCGGCAAAAGCAAGAATATGAAACAACAGAAAACAACGATCTAGTTCTACAAGAAGGACCATGTCAACTCGGTACTTCACACATTTCCTTTTGTGATCTGGCAAATCGTTCGTCGACTCAGAGGAAGGAAATTTAAAATACTTGGAGTCAAGTCCAAAGACGAGACAAAGATGTCTTTCCAATGGATGAACATTTAGCGAAGATGGTGCGAGCACTTTTCGGAGCTGATCAAACCCCGAACGGACCACTGCGGATGGCGGATCCAAAATCTTGAATCGTGTGGAGAGCAAGCCAATGGTGGCGGAAGTCATTTTGTATCGCAAATCCGTCGGTGTGGGTAAAATCCGGCCACAAAAGCTCAAGGCAATGGCTAAAGAGGGAGTTTTATGGGTCTCCCGAGTCACTAACGTGGCCTGGGAACGCGGAAAGACACCTGGCGATTGGAAAACTTGGTTGGATTGTGAAAGGCGGATACCTCCAAGGACAGGAAATCTCTTAAGTCTCCTCGAAGAAGTCTACGCTATAGTGTGCAGGCTATGGTTCAGTCCTGGATGGGGGATGAACAGTACGGCTTTCGTCCCGTGGAGTAACAAACAACCGACCTTTCTTTTCCCCTAAGAATGGTACTCGAGAAGGCTTGGGAGTGTGCCCAACCGATCCACAACTGTTTTGCAGATTTGAGAAAGGCTTACGGCCGATTTCGTAGAGGTACACTCTGGAGTGTTCTGCGGGAGTCTGAGTTCCCTTTTGAGCTCCATTCAGTAGCTGTAGCAGCCGTGTTCGGGTTATCAACACCTAAATCAACACCTTTCACCGTGGGCGTTGGATTACGCCAAGGGTGCGTCTGGTCACCTCTCCTTTTCATTGTGTGTATGGACTGAATGTTACAGCGCAGCCGAGGCGAGGAATGTTTCACATTGGGAGATAAGTCATCTCCTTTCTGCAGATAACTTAGTTATACTATCAGACTTCAGATAGACGGAATTTTAACGGGCACTCGGTAGGTTTGTGGAAGTACATGCTGATGCCCGGATGACGTGGACAAATCAGATGGTATTGTCATTTGCAGAACACTACCAACGCTCACTACATGGAGTCCCATTGAAGCAGCTTTTCCACGAGTTATTGGAGGATTAATGCTCAGCTTTCATGGAGGACTGCGCGAAGCATTGACTTACGAGTACATGACATTTAATAAGGCCCTTCCCACACTTACACATCCTTTAGTGCTAGCATTTCCTTTTCCAGCATTTCGGACACTTCCAAGTACCGTCGATCCAGGCACAGACAGTCCAAGTTCAACTTCTCAAACCTCTTGAGGACCAGAATGACTGACGCCGTTGTTGGGCAATCGGCCACTTGCAATTTCACGAACTGCTGCATTTGCACTTCAGCCGACTCAATCGTCTTCATGAACATTTCGTAGTCCTTGTCGAACCAATCGATGCGATAGTCCAAAGGATCATACGGCTTGCCACTGATGGCCTCCCTTGCGGACTTTATTTGCGCCGTGAACTTCTCCATTCCGCTGATGCATATCTTGTCCAGAACGAGGTACGTCAGTTCCGTGTTGAAAATGATGCTCACCTGAAATTGTACTCGTGAGCAGTGTGCACGGAGCTATTCCCGAGATAGAGTACCTTCTCCAGGCGGTCGAGGAACTTGTCCATATTTGTGAATATGTAGACCGAGGACATGAGCCAGGGTTTCTCGCCGGCTTCCTTCATGTCGACTACGTTCTCGTCGTACGTGCTCCGGTAGAAGGTCATGACTTGCTTAACCTTCTGAATTCTCTCGATGAGCGTCACGGCTGGGATGCTCCACAGCTTCGCGCGGTTGTTGTCGGTCAGGTATTTTTTGCCAGTGATGGTCAATTGGTTCGTGATTTTCACAAAGAGGCCGGTTATGTTGCTGGGCGTGTTGAAGAAATGCGCAGTCTTGCAGACGTTCCGAATGGCGACCATCAGTCCGGGCAGGCTGCTGATGATGACATCTGGTGTGGCTCTGAGAAGGATGATCAGGGAAGGTTTGGAAATCTGTTGGCAGGACCACTCACCTATACAATGGATCCCAGAACTTCTGCAGCGAAGCAATGTACCTCACATTGTCCTTTGCTTCATTCAGCGCCAACGTTACCTGGCCATCAATTTGCGCCCATTTCTGGAAGTGAATCCGTAAGCTACACGATCAATCGCACCAAACCCACCACAACCTTAAGCAGCTTGGAAGACCTCGAGAGGACCAGGCACTGTTTGTGATTGAGGAACGCCCTCGACGAGACAAACTCAATAATCGACGTATACCTCGCCAGCAGGCGCCGCCAGTTGACCAATATCTGCAAGGGTCCCGCGTTGCTGGAATCTCGCTGTATCTGCTTCCCTTCGACAAGAATCCCTTGGATCTGCTTTAGCCACTGCGCAAAATACCGCTGCACCAAGTACACTCGTGGGATGTCCTTAGCGCTGGCTTCGATCTGATGCTTGACCAACAGGAATCCCTTGAACAGCTGATGGGACACATCAAATATGACACGGCTCCGGACAGTCTCGTCCGAAGCCGATATGAACTTATTGTACATCTCCAAGCCGTGAAAGAATTTTTTCTTCTGGTGCTCCTCACAGAACCCAAAGTCGGTGACGGCCTCAAGCGATGGCGTAAGAACTTTGGTCAGCAGGTCCTTTACCACCCCCAGAGCCGAGTCCGTTTCATCCGAACAGACTGTAAACAATCCAATCTCATCGGGCAGTGTTCGAGTCTCCACGCTATTCTTGTTGAAATTGCGATAGGCCACTGCCCAGCGGCCATTCATTTCACATTGCTCGCTCTTGTAGCAAACCACTCGATTCACCTTGGTGTGCTTTAGCTTTTCCACAAACCTACCAGACGCCGGGGGGTAGCCCTCCAAAGTGGCATTCGTAAAGAGGGCTGCCAGGTTGCCTTTCTCCTTCAGGATTCCATTGAGCAGAGTGGTGAAGTCCTCATCATCCACAACGCCGGCGATGACATCATCCGTCGTCAGTCCAAGAAAATCAGCGACTATTTCGAGGATATAGCGATGATTTGCTCCTAAATTACTAATCCTTTGCTGTCGCAGATCCTTGTATGCCTGGATTTTCTTTCGTTCCTGCTCGTCCTTCTCGTGATCGGCTTGGCTTCCTCGTCTCGCAGAGAGTTTCTGTATTTTATGGGAAACGCCAAAGAGCTTCTTCAGTTTAGCCACAGTTCGCTCTGGATCCCCTGGATGATCGACCATTTTGCGACGCGTTATGAACAAAAAATAATTGAAGAAAAAAATGCTCGTAAGTTCTTCCCAAGCTAGTTGGGAAATGAAAAATTGATTTTCAATAGAGCAGTGTTTGCTTGGATAGCATGTCTATGTGTGAAGTGGCAGTTGTGAAGTTGTTTTCAGAAGGGTACTGTTGCCATTCTTCTTACTTGGACAACAGCACAGTTGTCTACCAACAAGCGCCTCAAAAGTTTATAGTTTCTCGCTGGTTGCACTGTTACTGTTTTTGCGAGTCAACAGTAACAGCGCAACCAGTTATCTGACGATGACATCTGAACACTGTCTCAATTGCTGACACCTAGTTGGTAAATGTCATTGCCACATCCTTTGATTGATGCCCGGGGCCTGTTGTGCGACTGAGTTGAAGCTTCTTCAGGCCAGAGCCATGCGTTCTGCTTGACTGATACAGTTGCGATCCGTGACTCCTGGCTAGACTCGTGTCGCTGTACAGACCGTACAATTCGTGGGTGAATATTCTCTCTACAGAACCTCAACGCAACATGACCGAAGATCACATGCAGAACATTTTTTTCGAAGAGACCAAGGACATACATTACTTACGTATTTATCAGGCCTGACCCATGGGAAATCCCAGCATCAGCCTGAGCTGATCCTGCCATCCATCAATGGCCAAGCTGTCTGGTTCCCGCAATGACTTGTTTCTTTATACCATTTGCGAGCGTTGATGTCCATGCGTAGTAAAAGTAGACAAGGGGCTGCATAGCTCGTCCTACGAGGCCTTGAAATCGATGGAAAAGTGGTGAGTGGCGATCTCGAAGAAATCCAACTATACCCTCCCGCTTAAAAAGTTCCAGAGGACAGCTCATCCACACCAACACCTTTGTTAGATCTTTCTTCACCTCGTCTAGATCCACGAAATGAATGGAACATCCTGACTGACAGCAGTACTTGGGTTTCGACTTTCTTCCTCCATCTCCTCGATAACGCTCTCATCGCCTTTCTTTTCCATAATAAGGAACGGTTGTTGAAGCGTTGCCGGTTAGGCGTCCACCTTTGCCGCGGCATGCGACGAATCAACCAACCAACGAAGAGTTCAGCTCTTCTTTCGATCTTAATTGTTGTTCATCCTCCACTGCCATCTCATTCTTTCCTTGACTTCTACAAGGAAATTCTCCGTGGCAAGTTGGCTTCAGTGCACCGCCAGGCCCTCTGCAGGATTTAAAGGCGTAAAGCCACACGTCCACCATCCTCAGTCCGGATGTGGTATCTTGAAGACAGTGTTTCCCGGGAACTCTCGAAAAGATATCCACCGGAATGATCTTCTCGTGGAATAATCTTGGTGTCTAAGCAGATGCACTGATCGCATGTCCATTATAAACCATAGAAGTTATTCTTGGCCCATGCGAAAGCTCTCAAGCTGTTGATTGGACTATGAACACCTTCTAAATGTCGCCTTTTACGCAACTCCAAAGTCCTTCTCCAAAGCAAAGGTAGCATGTATCAACGAAGCTTAAGAAGCAACGCAAGCCCACGCAAGCCCACGCAAAGTGTCAACAAAACTGTCCAAAAAATCACTTGAAAATAAGTTCTAGACAGCACCAACGCATTGCAGCTAACAAGAGGGCGAGCACGAGCAAAACTGTAGAAGGCAATCACACTAAGGCCAAAGTGGGCCCCTTGTGATACCACGTGGATTGACTGACTACTCAGCTTGGAACCAAAGTGATTATGACAAAACGGTTCAGCTGGATAATGCTGACTGTGACTTAGCTTGTTGAGATTATTGAAATAGTAGGCCCCTAGATGTGAGTACCTCCGACTTGCCAAAGCACTACACGAGCAGAGGAGGGAATTTGTGGTTTCTTCCACCTCTTTATCCATGCAGCTTCTGCAGAAGTTTAATAAGTTTAAACGGGCCAGGAATGACTGTAATGCAATTATAAGACGTGTGAAGTTCTCGTATGAGCAAAAGTTGAGGCAAAAAGTGCTACAATGTCCCAAGGGTAGCAAAAACGTTTGGTCATTTGTAAAAAACGTAAAGAATTTCGCCTCGTCTTCAATTCCCACGCTCATTTACAATGACATCACAGCTGTAGACAAGAAGCGAATCTGCTTGCGGCGCATTTTGCAGCCAGCTCAACACTGCCAGATTCCAATATGTCGCCACCTGTACTTGAGAGCGTTGATTTCACCATGGGACAAATCCACTTCGGCACTCGTACAGTTGCAAGAGTATTTAAAGATCTCGACGTGCACAAATCCGCTGGCCCGGATGGTATTCCCCCTATTCTTCCGAAGAGGTGTTCTTCTGCGCTGGCAAAACCACTGCGTAAGCTTTTCTATCCTACTCTTTAGGTCTCTTTTCGAGCAGGTGGAAAACAGCATTTGTCCAGCCCGTCCCTAAAAGGGGCGAATCTTCGTCACTCACCTCGTACCGACCCATAGCACTTACGTCCCTTCTTTCTAAGGTCATGGAAACGCTGATCTCGAATCGCGGAAGCTTCCTAATGACCGGCAGTATGGTTTCCGCAGCAACAGTTCCACTGGTGATCTGATAGCTTATCTCACCGAAAAGTGGAACCAATCTTTGCAGAATGCAGGCGAAAGCAAGATCGTTGCGCTTGATATTTCCAAGGCATTTGACAGAGTTTGGCATCAAGCTCTCCTGTCGAAAATGCATGCCTATGATGCCGATGGTACCGTTCAACTCAAGTTGTTTTGGATGGGTTCAAGTCTGATATCCACCAAATAAATGCTGGTGTTCCCCAAGGCTCTGTTCTGTCTCCGATACTCTTTCTCCTTTTTATAAATGATCTCTTGTATGCTACTTCTAATCCAATCCATCCCTTTGCTGATAACAGCACCCTCAGCTTTTCATATTCGTTCCAAGACTCACGACCCCGCCCTTCGGCCGTAGAATTGGAACGGCAGCGTATGATAAGCACATTGAATACCGATCTTGACAGCATAATCAATTGGGGAAAGAACAACCGTGTGGAATTCAATGCTTCAAAAACTCAATGCTGCCTGCTATCACTCAAGCGAACCCTTTTTAATCAGCCATTATTCATGAATGGCACCTCTGTCGATGAAACCGGAAAGCTTTCCATCCTTGGTATGTCATTGGTATCAACACAGGACCTAGTTGGAACGATCACATATTTGAGGTCGCCAAAAATGCTGCGAAATGTTTAGGTTTCCTCAATCGATGCAAGAAATACTTTACCCCTTCGGATTTGGCTTTAATTTATAAGGCGTATATACGCCCCAAACTTGAGTACAACGCTCATATCTGGTCCACCCTGCATCTGGTATCCAAAAGCTAGCGATAAAACTTAGAGGAGACAACAATATTGCAGATTCATTAGACTCTCTCGTCTCTATCCGTATTTTATCTCTGTTTTAACAAAGGATGCTCAAGTGAGCTTGCCAACTGCATTCCTCCTCTCTGTGAATTCACCCGCAATATCCGTCTCGCCAGGAATGCTCATCAGTTTACCCTTAGCCTACTTTCGGACGCACAGTTAAATTTAGAGACTCGTTTATCAGCCGAACGACACGAATATGGAATGCTTTTCCCAGCCTTAGATTTCCACAGAATACAATCCGCAGATATTTAAAACCAATGTGCACAGGTACCTCCTCTCCCTTTCTCCCTCTACACCTTCGGCCCGTGCTGTGTCTTGACCCCGGACACATAAGGGGTCTTAATTGCGCGCGCAAATTATAAAAAAAAATATATTGTAATGGAGACCCATCTTGTGGGTATGTTCGCAATTGGCTGTTAAGAAGCCGATGAGCGTCCTGCGTGAAGACCTGCTTTGTCTAAGCAGACAGAGTGTTCGTTAGAGACATAGTGCTGGCCATATTTTCTTTGTTTTAAGACAGGTGATGCCTTCAAGCTGTTCATTGTTGGTTGTTCTAAGAAAGTCGTAGGCTGTAGCAATCGGCATAGAAGGTGGATCTCTTGGAGAAGAGTTCATGGGCTTTGCAATTGCCGTTGCGTTACAGTGTACCCTCACCCACATGAGGCGTATTTTAAAATGCTCAGCCATCTCGTTAATAGACAGCCGATGTTTTTGAATTTAACATGACATTGCTCAAGGACTTCATTGTTCTTCAACCGGGACAGTTGATCTGGGAGTTTAAAAATGAAAGCAATATTGACACCTACACCCACTCTCCGGCTGTCTGTCAGATATCCAATCCGATGTGGAGCGAATGCTGGTGGAGAATTTCTTCTCGAAGATAGTTTGGACCAGTAGGCAGTAGGGTCTCATCAGCAAGGAAGTTGAATTCCTTAAGAACGGTTGTGTGACCGATGGTGAGTTCGGACCAGAGTCGGAGTGTTTAAAATCTCATGGCTCATGGCTTTGCTGGCTGCTACATGTTTACCAAATAGTGCCAGTGGAGGTGGATGAGTACGTTTATGTTAAGTGCGCCAGAGGGAGTGCTCTCACGCAGTTGTTTGCCTTACAGTCGACAGATTTGTTTAACCATTTGTACACCAAACTGAGAATCCCTTCATTAATGTCGGTCTGATAATCGTGGTGAAAGTCCATTGTAGTTCCCATTTGCACCTGATGGATGTATAGAGTAGAAGAAGCCTTCCTAACCCAATCCTGGGGGATTTTGTATCTTCTTGTGATGAGTACTCTTTTCGTTTTTTGTGGGTTAATGCCAAAACCGCACGTTTGTGTCCATGCTTGCAGCTTATCGAAGGCGTTCTGTATTAGGCCTCTTTGAGTGGGGACGAATTTACCAGATGGCGCATTGGCAATATCTTCCAGACTGTCAATGACTTTGCGTCCAACATTTTCCAGTATTAATAGCAGTTTATTTATTGCTACGTTCCAAAGAAGGGCTGAGAGTACACCTCCTTGTGGGGATCCTCTATTAACTCCCTCTAACTCTAGATTGCAGCATCTTCTAGAAAAGAGTGCTTGTGAGTAGCCGATGGATAAAAGCCACCAGGGAGTATTCGATCCCGAGTTTTCTAAGCGCAAGTAAGATTTCCTTTGGTTCAATGTTTTTCAAAGCACGTTCGATGTCAAGTACACCTCCTTTTGGGGATCCTCTACTGACTCCCTTTCACTCTAGATTGCAGCATCTCCCAGAAAAGAGTGCTTGTGAGTAGCCGATGGATAAAAGCCACCAGGGAGTATTCGATCCCGTGTTTTCTGAGCGCAAGTAAGATTTCCTTTGGTTCAATGTTTTTGAGGACACGTTCGATGTCAAGTACACCTCCTTTTGGGGATCCTCTACTGACTCCCTTTAACTCAAGATTGCAGCATCTCCTAGAAAAGAGTGCTTGTGAGTAGCCGATGGTTAAAAGCCAGGGAGTATTCGATCCCGAGTTTTCTAAGCGCAAGTAAGACTTCCTTTGGTTCAATGTTTTTCAAAGCACGTTCGATGTCAAGTACACCTCCTTTGCAGCATCTCCCAGAAAAGAGTGCTTGTGAGTAGCCGATGGATAAAAGCCACCAGGGAGTATTCGATCCCGAGTTTTCTAAGCGCAAGTAAGATTTCCTTTGGTTCAATGTTTTTGAAAGCACGTTCGATGTCAAGTACACCTCCTTTTGGGGATCCTCTACTGACTCCCTCTAACTCAAGATTACAGCATCTCCTAGAAAAGAGTGCTTGTGAGTAGCCGATGGTTCAAAGCCACCAGGGAGTATTCGATCCCGAGTTTTCTAAGCGCAAGTAAGATTTCCTTTGGTTCAATGTTTTTGAAAGCACGTTCGATGTCAAGTACACCTCCTTTTGGGGATCCTCTACTGACTCCCTCTAACTCAAGATTACAGCATCTCCTAGAAAAGAGTGCTTGTGAGTAGCCGATGGTTCAAAGCCACCAGGGAGTATTCGATCCCGAGTTTTCTAAGCGCAAGTAAGACTTCCTTTGGTTCAATGTTTTTCAAAGCACGTTCGATGTCAAGTACACCTCCTTTTGGGTATCCTCTACTGACTCCCTTTAACTCTAGATTGCAGCATCTCCCAGAAAAGAGTGCTTGTGAGTAGCCGATGGATAAAAGCCACCAGGGAGTATTCGATCCCGTGTTTTCTGAGCGCAAGTAAGATTTCCTTTGGTTCAATGTTTTCGAAAGCACGTTCGATGTCAAGATAAGCCGCAAGGGTTAAGGGATTTTTCAGTGATTACAACTGCTCCTTGTTCTCCTCCACTCTGACACGAGTAAGTATTCAGCGCTACCAGCGCACGATGTCAGTTTTCGCTTAATTAAAACGACACAATCATTTCGTTTTATTTTTAAAATTTATTTTAAATTCAATATACACGCATTTCAACAATAAATGTTTTCCTACAACTTAAATGTTAGAGGGTGTGTTATACATACATATATTTAAAAACCTAACATAACTTTGCACTGCACTACTACTGAGATGGATACTTCATTGATAATTGTATTTATACAGTGTTACTTCAGTGAGTCGATGCCCCATCAAGAGGCACAGAAAGACGTGAAATTTACAATACTTTCGTTCACATTTGTAGATTTCTTACCGCCACATTTTCATCCCTAAATTCTTCAATTCGATTCAATTGAAATGAAAGGAGTGGGAGGGAAAAACAAAACCAGCACGAAGTAGTTGCTTGTATTCACAAAAGTGAAATCGGTCGAGAAATGAGCTTTTCTTTGAGAGAAGTCATTTGAATAAGTAAACTAACCTATTAATTAATGTGCACTCCACCACGACGACCGCGACGCGTGGAGACATAATCAAACATAATCAGACATAATCAGACATAATCAGACATAATCAGACATAATCAGACTCAACCACAACAAACCAAAGAAACGAACGTCCATCGGGTTCGGTTTAATTCATGTCAAAAGGGAAAAAAAAACAATGATTACTCTCGCATTCTTTGAAAGAATTCAATTAATTGTCTATGCCTAGTTGTGTACATAAAAATATTTTAACTCTTAAAATTTTAAACACGTGAGAGTCGTTGGTTTTCCCCCCACCCCATTTTGAAAAATAACAACAACATCATTTGACCTCGGTAGCACCTCTCCGCGGCACGCCTACACCTTCTATACACTATAATCTCTCTCTGTCTGCATGAATGTACAAATAAAAATGATCTGATGGAAGGGATGCGGACTGTGAATGAGTCCGAGGTCCGTCCATCGTTTGAATTGTGTCGGCTTCATTGAGTTTTGAATTAAATTCATAATAATGTACAACAACCATTGGTAGACCTTTTCAAAGCCATGTCTTTGTATAAATTGCCCAGTTCCATAAGCATTTAGTGCTCATCTTGCGAGTCAGATACATTTTGCTGAGTTGTTGATGATATTTCCTCAACGGACACCATGCAATCGTTCGATGAATGGGACTTGTTTTCACTGGATTCAAGGGGATCTGTTGATTGTTTAATGAGAACAATATTACTGTTGCATTCCATGGTCTCCTTACGATCGTTTGATGTTGAATCGATTTTCTCCTCGTAACCATCTTGGTCTTCTTCCACATATTCTATCGCAATATTCTCATCCAGGTCATCGTTTGCGGATTCTGTTCGGAGTAAATACAAACATGGGAAAGTTAAAACTCTTTTAAAGGAAAGTACTCTCGAGAGGAAATGTGTTCTGAAGTAAGGAAGCTGCATGTCTTACCATATGATTCATCGTATTGAATGACATCGCCGTCGCTTTTTATCTGCTCATCCCCAACTTCGATTGTCTCATCGTCGTCATCGTCGTTGTGATGATGATGGTGACGATGGTCACGTTGTTGATCCCTACTATCCTGTGATTGGTGGTGTCTTTTATTTTCTGTGGCACTGTCATCTGCTGTATCACAACCATCGTCTGTTTCCTCTTCTGTCTCTTCTTGTTCCTCTATTACATCGTCGTCCACAAAATTATCATCAGAACTTTCTCCGTCGCCGTCTTCGTCACCCTCTCCGCCACTTCCAATAAGCACACTCTGGACATTGCCGTGTTTTTGTGTTTTCTGGGCATTTAATGCCCTTGTTTTGCTGGCTTCTTTTTCGAGTTCCATCTCCCAATCAGTCACACCAATCACCATCGCGGCAGTGCCACCAGTTGACTTTGATTCATTTGCAGCCGCAGCACCAGTCGTTGGTTCCTCGCTATTGCCTGCATCTGTGGAAGCAGACTCCAAGAAGCACGTATCAGATGACATTCGTGATTGCAGTGTTGACCCCGTGGCTGTGGTAACTCTTGACGATGACGACGCAGTATTCTCCCCAATCGAAGTTAGGTCGATAGTCTCGGTAGGCTTTGCAGTAGCAGTGTCTATGCTGTCAACATCGACAATGATCGGAGTGGTTATTATGTCCACGGGTGTGTCTTCGGTGATCATGTTGCTCCTGTTGTTGAACGACTGCATGTCCTTGGGCAAAATCGTCTGCGGCGGGCTTTGAACGGCTCCGATCACGAAAACGTTGCTTTTGGCGGTGGTTGTCGTCGTTGCCGTTGTTTCTTGGGATATTGTGGTTGGAAGCACCGTTGTGAACTTATTACCCTTTGCAATGGGGGACAAGCCCTTCACCGTCGGCGCCGACGTCATGGGCATGAATATCATATTCGGCTTTGAAATCGCAATTGGTTTCGACACCACACTGCCGGCGGGTGTCGAGCTGGGGGCTGGGATGATCTGTACCTTCTGTATTGCTATCCGGCCTGGAGCAGGACTGGTATTCACTATGTGACCTGATGCCTTCTGTCCGGTGACTATTGTGTTGACCCTGGTCATTGGTTTCGACGCACTGTCGGCTGACTGGATGAACATATTTCCGTTCGGCGATGAGAAGATTTTCACGCTCTTGCGATTGTGAATAGGTCCACCGCCTGGGACGCCCTTCAGATGCAAATGGGGTGACATTTTCAAGTTTGTCACTGCGGGAGGACTGATGATTTGTTGACTGGTAATTTGAATCTTTTGTTTAATTGGCGCGCTGCTCTTGATGATGTTCGGCTTGCGAAAGACTGCCGCTGTGGATGGACTGGCATGCGATGTAATGCTCTTCAAGTGGCCCGCACTGCCATTGCTCGAGTCCAATTTCGAACTCGACGAGGAGAGCATCAACGGCAGTAATTTCGTCGTCAACACCTTGCCGTGTTCGGGTTCGAATTTGCTGCTGATGTTTATGATGGCCGGTGGCGTGTGCGGCACGAAAGGTGGAGTACTGGGATCTATGACATTGAACACCTGTGGCTGACTGCTCACCGGGTTTGAACAGACAATGTCGGCACTTTTTAGTGTTTTTACACTTGTGATTTTCGCCTTCGATGACGTCAGTGGATTGGGGACAATAGCTGTCATTGGTTTCACTTTGGACGCGATTATTTGTTGCTTATCAAGCAAATGTGCGGGCAACGTGGAAGAGTTTGATACGAGCATTGGAGCGCGTTCTTCGACAATATACTTTTGAACTGGCGTTGAGAGTTTTTCAGTCTTGCACTCGGACAGCTTCTCTTGGTGTTGCTGCAGTAAGGGCTGTTGATTGGTAAGCATGTTCAGTTTAGAAAGATTCTTAGATATGTCTTTCTTCGATGTTGCGATTTGTGGTGACGTTATCGTGGTCGCGGTGGTGGCTGCGGTTGCTGTTGGCGTTAAGATGACTTTCTCTGGCGTATTCATGACAATATCCTGAGATGACGTTGTCGATGAGAGCGGCATCGATGGCGCTGCCGCTTCGCTACTAACTGAGCCATGTTGTTGTGCTGAAAGAGGTACTGATTGAGAATTACTTGCTGCATGATACACTGTTGTGACGACATTGTTTGTCTTATTCGAGTCTAAAGAGTCTCTGCTGATTAGACGCTTTTTAGCTGTTGCTGTTGGCCGCTTCGATGGTGAGTTGTTTATCTTTTTCCCCAGGACATTCTTTTGCTTTGATTGTGTTTTGCTGTGATTGTGGTAGAGCTTCCGAATTTGTGTACCTGGACTAAGGGGTGATTCATTGGCAGTGGCACTGGGAGAAATATCTGATACTATTCGCTTTTTCGTACTGGCGAGGGTCTCTGAGGGAAGGTTTCTTTTCAGGTTTTTCCGAATTTCTGGGTAGTCTGGTTGGAGCTGGAATAGTTAAAAAAAATGAAACAAAAAACATATCCGATTAGATATCTTTTGAGGCTTGTCCTGGGACTGAAAATTTTGAAGTAATTGTAAGTTGACCGAATGGCTAATGACAGGAGGCTGGGTTTGCTTTTATTTTTTGTCTTTCGGGTGTTTTTAAGACTTTAATATGTGTATGTTGTTCAATGTGTCAAAATATATTCAGTCTAACGATTGTGAAAGGTTGTCGCTAAGAAAGATTTAATATTTAAGGTTAATGGAGATATAGGGGCTGCTAGTGCTTTCACCTTCACACTTGGAGCAGGTCCGTTAGTTGTTTTCCTGCCTAACAATATACATTCAGTAATTTTAAAGAGGAGATGCTTCTCTTGGAGCAATGCCTTCAATTTCAAAGGCGGCGACGAATTGTATGTTAGTCAATTTCATTCTTGTTCAACTAAGTTATCACTTCGTTATCTGGCCTGTGCCGCAAATTTTACTACATCACAACAGATTTCTTTAAAAAAAAATATAAAAAATTCAAGTAAAGAACGCAACGTAAAACTACTTACAAAAAACATTCCGAGAATTTCAATATTTATGCCGCAAGATGGTTGCATGCTGTCGCAGATAGCTTGATGTTATTGGTGAGCAGCACTCGACCTTACTACCCTTACTCTTGCCAGGAAAAGAGCCGAAACTGACCCATCCCAGGCAATCATACGCATTAATCCAACTCTTGCAGGTGTCAAGAAGAAAGTCGATGACAAAATCACTCTAAATGGAACTCTCTAACGACCTGTGAGACCACTCGGATGATATGGCCCATGTTTAATAGTGAGAACATCGACAAACTCGTCGGAGCGCTAACTGGTCATAATCATATGAGATACCGTAAAAAAATGGAACTTACCCAAGACAGCATACGCAGAGGCTGTGGCGACGAAGAAAAAATAAAGGAGCGGATTGCCATACTGTCTCTGTCACTGCCACAGTCTCTATCTACTGAGACACAGAACACTGGGAGAACATTTCTTCCAGAGTCTCCAGGAATTGTCAGGCATTTCACCAACCTTTATATATTCAGGTTCATCAGAATTTCCGCAATGCTGGAACATGGGAATACAAATACGAAGCCCCCCCAGGGCATCCCAACGGGTCCGAAGGGACCTAAGCGAGACGTGGCCCACCCACATACCCAACACAGCTACCACAAAACAAGCGTGCATAATTGAAAAACGGATTTGACAAACGCACAAGCTTTGAAGAAGCTGCATGTACAAGGAGCAAGAGGTAGGATCGACAATACACCACTTCCTGTGAGCATGCTGATCCTCAACACCAAGAAATATACACAGAGAATTTTCACTGGAAAATTTAAAAAACGTAAAAATTACTTCATAGTATGCACCACCACCATACTGCCTCAAGTGTGATCCAATTCAACTTAACCTTATTCTTATAAACTAAACACAAGACCTATATAATTACAGTCGCTTCCCTCTAACTCGAACTAAATAACCCGTGGAAATTCGGCTTAGAGGGATGCGACGGTACAAGTATCATGTTTAGAAAAAAATTTGAATGTTTGACACACCAAAAAATGAGAGAAAACTATGCCTATTGCAGCCGGTTCAGAATAGAATACTCCCTTATCATTTGCTCATAGCTCATAGTGATCTTAATCAGCAACGTGTTTTTCATGTGCCCCTTTAGAGAAAATCAAAAATTGATGTGGCGAACGCTAACATTCAATGCAATCTCATCTAGAACCGAAGTTTTCCATAAAATTGGTTTAAATACGATAATGAACAGTGTTCTGTTGACCACGGACTACACACGAAACGTCTGGTGAAGTAAAGAGTGCTAAGATTTCGTTACTTGTTGTTATCAGAAATGTTATTGCTGAAATAATAAATTCGCGTTGATAGTCTGCCGATGTTACCGTTTAATTTTTGATTTCGAAATGAGTGCTGCCGTTAGCTGCTCATGCAAAGCCACAGGTTGAATCAGTCAATACCTTCACAGAGATTGTGTAAAATACCCGGCTATAGATCCCGCTCACACGTGGTATTTTGTATTAAAATTAAACTACTAAACCTGAGAAACGAAGAAAAATTCGAACTATTGTTGCAATTGCAACACCATCTTCTTTGTACGCATTATTTGACAAGGCCCATACGAATACCTGACCTTTTTCCTTTCTGATTTTTCAAGTCTGTAAAGTAAAATAGAATATTGCTTTTGAGTCTTTTAGTCGCTTGATAAAATTTATCATAATTCTAGAGAATGCCAGTATTGACCTCGTTTTTTGTCTATCTCTATTATTAAACAATGCGTGGCTTTGAAACGTCTTTAGATTTATGTGTACTTAACTTACAGATGTACATAAAGCATATGAATGTTGGTTGGTGTTTTCGTCGGACGAACTTCAAAAGTCGAACTATGGTTTCAGAACTAGAAAAGTCGAAGAAAGCACTTCACAATATCCCAACATTTCCAACAATCATTCTCATCTTCCTGTTTCAGCTTTTTGTTAATGGAACCCCTCCACGGGAGCCATTAAGCAGCCTGTTTTTCTTAGAAGGAAAAGAACTAATTGCCACAATTTTCGCACAATCACATTTCTGTCACAACTTTCTCCAAGCCGAAAGAACGCACATGCAATTCCTTCACACGGTCATTGAGCATACCACCATTCCATCATCCTTCCCAGAAATTTGTTACAATTTCGAAGAGCTCTTAAATTAGACGCTATTGAAAAACTACCAGACCAAGCATGTTTCATTTCAAGGTCACATATTTTTTCGATACATATTCATATGATAAAATCACTCCCAGACATTCTTCAAAAATTCCATGAAACTGTTCACTTTCACAAATCCCTTACATGAATACACCACACAAAATTGGGTCTACAGCGCACTGATTTATATGCATGTATATATATCTACAGATATTCCAATAGGTACTTACTGGATCCGATGTAACAACTGGTACAGATTCACGAGTACGTTCTGTTGGCACCATAGAATCCTGCTGTTGCTTTTGTGCAGGCCCTGTCTCTGATGGGTATGGTAATTTTGAATTTTCATTTGTTACCTCTGTTGCAACATTATTTGCAATTATGGACAATGCTGTCTGTGGTGGCACACGCGGCAATAGTGGATATGTTCGTCGACCTTCTCTGCTCCATTCCTGCCAGGTATTTGGTCCAGAAATTCTTCAAATATAAATTTTAGCGCAACCAAAAAATAAAATAACAAAGAAAAGACGAACAAAAAGAAAAGAAAAAAAGCAGAGAAAACAACATTTACGTAAGTACACTATACAATTTGGGGGCATCCAATAAAAATAGTTACGCTTCTGCAATGGTGGAGAGCTGCTCATCATTGGCTACTCTACGAGCTTCGGCACGATGTCGTTCTTGTGATATATGAAATATATTTCGAAGATCTTCCAGGAGTTTTGCCTTTGAGTCACTGAGACCACCCTGTGCACGGAACACGCTTATCACATTTGAATAGGATTCCAATTCTAAAATGAATTCAAAACACTTTCCTTAGAGGGAACCAACGCTCGGGAAGCGCGAACTTTTTCACTCGTTTACCCAATCTTCTCAATATGCCACGGCATTCGTCTCGTGTCAATTGTAACGCTGACGGCCACATGTTATGATGAATTTCCTTTACTAGCGATTAAGTGAATATATACTTAATTATTTTGATTTTATATGGTAATATTTGAAAATAAATTTGCAAACGTAACACCGCACAAAAATCCTCAAGCAGCCATTTATGTTTATTTGTCAAAAAAGTTCTCACTATAGAAATAACGTTCGTTGAGTATATGAAGAGGTGTGTTCCATAGGTGATGTTTAATTGAACGAATGTTCACAAACTGCATTCTTTTTCATTTTGATGGTAAAACTTTTAATTTATCGCATCCGCTGAATTTTATAAAACATATGTGTAAGGAAAATTAACGAGAATATTGTATAATGGATATGACTAATGTGTATACAATGCTAAATGGGGTTAAGATATTCCAGACTATTTCGTCGACTTCTAGAATAACTGGATATTCGTGTCTCAATTAATTTATAATAATTTTTGAATAATTAAAATTTAGAATTAAATTTAGAATAATTTTTGAACTTTCCATGAAGTTCAATAAATGTTTAAGTTTCTACTGTGGGAATTGGGTTAGTTCTTGACGGGTTTAAGAAATAATCATATACGAGTACTTGCAAGAATTAAACCTGTTATGACTGTGGCGGCCGTGGCGTGGATAAGTGCATCGATTCCTATGGTCAGAGTTCTAGGTTCAGTCCCCGAATTTACATAATTTCGATAATTCACGGTCCCGCCTCTTTTGAGTCATTGTTAACACTCGAAGTGTACTTCTGTCAAATAAACGTTTATAAATCTTGGCTGTTCGGAGTTGTAACTAGACTCTAGTTCCCATTTACTAGTGATATAACAATGGTATTCACAAGATGAGATGGTGCTGACGAAGCTAAGAGAGGGTCCACCTCGAGCTGTCGCGCTCCATAGCAATTTACTCTAGTCAACTCATAAATGTCAAAATTGATCACGTGAATACAATTTTAACGCAATCGACATACGACCGAAGATCCATATGGAATACACAGCATTTTAATATGTGTGAAACAATAAACTGAATCATAAGCCAAACCGACTTTCATTTGAACAATATTTGAAATGTTAGTCATCGAGTTGCTAATGGCTTCCATTTCTAATCGCATGTAGCCATATTCTGAAATATTTAAACCTACCCCAGCTGAGATTCTTCTCACATCAATCGCTTAGAGAATTCGTTACTAAACAATCCCAACGAAGAAGACCATTCAAATGTACCCTACAAATACAAAAATCATGTCCACATTTACTGCTGTCAAATATGACACAACCCCGTGACATAAAAATATGTTCACACTGACGGCAACTGAAAAATTACCAAAAAAAAAATTTTGTATTGTTGTCAAAATAAAATAATGTTAAGTGAAGTAGTATTAACAGAAACCGGCTAAAAAATTCGCTCCACCTCACTTCTAAATAAAATGTTTCGTTCGGCAAAGAGCAAATTCGATGTTGGTGAATTGACGCGTAAACTTAAGCGAACCGTTGATGGCAGCATTTCCTATCGGAAACTCTTTATCCTACTCCTCTGCTTAGCGATATTTTTTTACACTATTCCACCTGTCTTTCGATATCTGTTCTCTGGCAAACCACAAGCAAAAGGTTGGATATCTAATCGTGCTGTACATTGTTATCACATTTTGGTGTGGCATTTTCTTTCTCACAGATCCACTGGTGCGATGTATGGACGATCGCCTGACGCCATTCTTCCTGCAGAGCCTTGAGTATAATGCAAATATTCGACATGTGCCCTCACTGCCGGAAGAGAATAATTTCATTCCGTACATTGGCAATGGATACTTCGGTGTGGAGATATCGAATGAAGCTTCCCTACGAATTAAATCCGGGCGATCCATGCAAGTGCCCGTACAGTTTAATCCCATTATCTCTCTAGCCCAATCGAACGGAATGTTTCGCGAGGCGACTGTGGCTGAGTATCAAAGTGGAATCGTTCACAGGTATACATTGCATTTGAAAGAATGAAATCTAACATCAAAATAATTTCCCCTTGAGATTCCAATGTTTTCAAGATTATTTCGGATCATTTGAGTACTATACACACAGAACATTCCCTGAAATTCTTGTGCAAGAGATTAAAATAACAAATACCCGTAATCAAATATTTGACGTAGAACTTGTCCTACCACGGCCTAGCTTTGAGTTCTCAAATTCCCGTACCGTGAGTCTAAAGTAATTTTCACCCACATTAACATTATACACCGTGACCTACTAATTGATTGATTTCCAGATCAAAGCGTGACACCATTCTCGAGTACGAAATCGTCACTGGAGCGGTAAATATTAAGACGAATGAGAAAAATCCTAACAACATAATTGTTGTGTCGATTGCGTACAAGAAAATGTCTCGAACGTTGACACTAAAGAAACGCGGAGTGACCAAGTTAGATCTTCTAATGGCAGTTCACTACACGAAGCCAATGCCAAGCGGTAAATTCGCTGATGCAAAAGATGAAAATGAAAAACTGACGCTTGCATCTTTGACAATGGCACTGCAGCAATTAGACTATGAAAGCGATTCGCTGGGCGCGTATAATGCATTTCGGAATCGACATATTCGCGTGTGGCATGATTTGTGGGCGACAGGATTCTCGATAAGTACGTCGAAAGCTGAAGGCAGTATTAATGGTGATCGCATAAATGCGACAATTTATGCGGTTCTCTCTCAAGTGCGGAGCTACGAACACGAGGAATTTGTTTTGCCACAACGAAAACAGGACATTGCGAAGGCTTTGTCTTATGCAGAAGGTTGTTACGACAGTTATCACACGCTGCAGGTGGGTTTAAAAATACTGAATGCGGGTAGATTTCATACAGTGGATATGGGTTGATGCGAAATTATTGTGCACATGTTTTATTTTTAATCAAAAACGTGTATACATTGTTTTATGAAGCAGTATGAGATATGTAACTTGTGGCTGTCAATTTAAAGCCGGGTTTCACCGGTCGTTTAAGTTTGGTTTCAAGTGTTTGCCTATCAAGTTGAATATGGAGTGTTATGGTCTCGTTCCCTTGCACTATGTGTGCAATAAGAACATCACTCCATGTCAAATGCAATCCTGATTTCCTATGACATGCTATGGATAATTTCTTATTGACATTTGAGACCCTGCGAATGGATTAACAACTCGATTTTTATACTTTGCAGGCGGAAAACCTTTGGTTAAACATGGATACCATTGACAGTCTGAACAGTTTGGTGTCCTCGTGGATGTTAACACTTGAGAAGCAGGTAATTTAGTCGTTACAACAGTAAAATCGCCCACTACATCCTCATGATAATTCTAGGGTTGTCATAACCTAATACGCGCAGGTGCTAGTGGCGTCATCCAAGCAATGGTGCTAAGTTTTGGCAGCTTTCGCTTTAGCAATCAACATTTGGAATTCAATATCCATCCGAAGTTTTTGCACCGTGATTTTGATTTTAGACGCTTAAACTACGGCAATAGGACACACGTCAATGTGACCATAACTGTGACAGAAGACAATAAGGCCGTAATTAACATTGCCTTAGATAGATCGGATAAAAGTTACTACGCTTGTGATGCTGGTTGCCTAGATGAACCAGTCTTACTGGGGTAGGTTAATCGCACTGACCCAGCAGTTTGTATGTCCATAATTTCCTCCATTCTTTTAGACCGTCAAAGAAGCAATTTCCGGTAAAGTTGACAGAACCCATCACGGCTATTTTGTATATTACAGCCGATAAGCAGCACATGGAGGAATTGCACAAAGCCATTCACGTCAAAGAAGTGGCTGAAGGTAAAACTTGAATGAAGACAGACTTTCATAGTGCACCTGTACACATATGGGATGGTTTATTTTTCAGCTCCTGCTCATGAGCATCATGTCATTGCGCTCCACAAGCATGGTCATCATTTGGGCGGCCTGCCCACACTATTCTGGGTATCAATATGTGCAATAATCATCGTTTTTCATATATTCCTGTGTAAGCTAATCATTAAGGAGTACTGCGAACCATCGGATAAGTTACGATATCGATATAATAAACCGTGATTTTAGATGAATAATATTCTTTGTAAATTTTTAGTCCTTAAATAAATGTACGTATGCGTGTTAGAAAATTTTAAAGAGTCTAATAATAGGGTTTCGATGCTCGTTATTAAAATAAAAATGCGGATTATGTTGATTGTCACGATAGGCATGGTTTTCCTTTTAGTCTCGTTAAAATGTGCGCAAGTAGAAGGTAGCTTAAGCTTCAAATTGAACAAAGATTGTTTGAATGAGTCGTTCTTGTGATCACATCGGAAGCGGACGAAGAAGACGAATTGAAGTCACAAGCACCAGCTCTCATTCTCAGATTCCTAAAGGAAACTGGCAAAGAGAGAATTCTCTAGAACAAATCTCTTCCACCTTCGCGCAGCAGGTAACCTTCAAAACAACTCTTAAGACTGCATGTGAGGGGAATTCTTAAGAAAGCAAAGGTTTGAAAAGAGGGCCCAATAGATCCAAAGTTCATGATACAATATACCCTCAACAATAACAATGAAAATCATATCGGAGAGGGTGGACAATTCTGCTGGGGATCTTGATATCGATTAGAGTAGTGGCTAGTGGACATGATTAAACAAAGCCGCCGTGTTTATATGTTAACGTCGGAGTACATGGATTACCGCCATATGTGAAGAATAATAATTTTTAAGATTTTGTTCATAAAATCTTCCAAGTCCAATTACAACAGTTGTACTGTTGATTCCGTTTGCTGTCTTCAAGTATGCCCTTCTTATTTGTAACGAGTAACAGGAACCAAATTTTCTAAGCAAACAGAACTTTTCGGGCAACTCGTGCGATTTGACAACTGCACCGCACAGCTGATTCGCCCGATAACCGCACAAAAACAAACGAATCTTATGTCTTAACTAATTTCCATCCTCAAAGTTTGTGCAGTTTATTAACATACAAAATGAATATTAATAGATTGATATTGAATGGTCATTTACGATCTCAAATCTACCCACTCTCCGGAAAATTAGACAAACGTTGTGTGTGTAAAATAAATGTCACAGTTCACAAGGACCTCGCTGAGAAGTTCGAGAAGGATGAGCTCAAACATCGTCATCATCCGGGAAGGACTAAAACCGGCAACCTGTCTGTTCCGCAACAAATAACAAAAGCCATTCATAGAGCCATTGGTGATTTTCCAATCAGAACATTAGTAAAGGATGGACAAGTTCTCAACCAATACATAGCCTCTCGGCATCCACCGCCAGAAAACGCTGACATACAGAAGAAAGTGCAGAAAATTACGGAAGAGTTAGACGAGAAATACCCAATGCCAAGTGAGGCGTTTCTGCGTGAAGAGGATCTGCAGAAAAGAACGTACATGCGGGAGCAGAAACTTCAGAAAACATTGAAAGAACGAACATTCGGTTGGAAACAACTAACATATGGAACTTACGAGGCATTGGTTTATGCCATGGGACGTAGTGCGAAGGAATACGCAATAGTTTTGAGTATTTTAAAAGAAATTCAAACGAGACAACCTGACTTCAGGCCCAGAAGTTTTTTCGATTTTGGTGCTGGGGTGGGTACGGCCATGTGGGCGGCTAGTAGCCTGTGGAAGGATACGATTTTCGAATACGTTAATGTTGATGCGTCACGAGAAATGAATGATCTCTCGGATTTGATTTTGAGAGAAGGAAATGAAAATCAACAGTTAACACTAAAGAACGTTTACTACAGACAATTTCTACCAAGTATCGACGTGAGTTTTTTTTTTCTTGAAACAGTTTTCGTCACACTTTTATTCACCAACTTGCTTTCAGACTAAATACGACCTTGTAGTGTCTGCATTTACACTTTTCGAAATGCCAAGCGCCAAGGATCGCAAGGAAATGATACACAATTTATGGAAAAAATGCGATGGCTACATGGTAATTGTGGAAGAAGGAAGCAGGAAAGGATCCGAATTAGTCAATGAAGCCCGGGCACATGTTATGAGATTGAAAGACGCTGAACTTTCCGGATATGTATTCGCTCCGGTATGTGCTTATATTTTCTCTAAATGCATGAGGCCTCCCTAATTTCATGTTTTCGTTTACTCTACTCGACAGTGTCCTCATGACCAACGATGTCCCAGGCTATCGAATGAAGAAGACAAGACACCATGTAACTTCGAGGTAAAACATGAGCCGCTCTGTTTAGGTGAGAAAAATACTGGCGTTAAAGTGGCTAGGTACAGTTATGTGGTGTTGAAAAAGGGCAAACGTCAAGACGAAAAAGATAGTTGGCCTCGAATTGTTAGACCAACTCTAGTTCGTTCCAAGCACACCGTTTGTCGTATGTGCACTTCGAAGGGAAACCTACAAGAAATTGTATTCACACAATCCAAGCATGGAAGGTTTGTGAATTCCTCATAAATCCCAGCAATTCCATTTTGTACTTTTTATTAACATTCCAGAGACGCTTTCCGATGTGCGAGATCAAGCGAATGGGGCGACAGACTACCAATTGAAATCGGAGATGTGTGGGAAACTAAGAAACCAATTAGGAAAAAGAAAGATGATGAAATATCAGTGAAAAGTGAAACCGAACAGCAGGCTATAAATAATTGATAGTTGACTGCAAAAGTTGTAAATAAATAGAAGTAAATCCATAAACCTTACTTTTTTGTTGTTGTTTTTTTTTTATCTAATCGCATGGGATCTTTGCGACGATTTGTCAAACGGTCTTAGGCGGACTGTTTCTTTATTTAATTCGCTTACTCATTGCGGGCTATGAACTTGCATTTAAAGGTTTGATGGAATGCTCCACAAGATCCTCAGAGAAGCTATTTTTCGTATTCACTACCTGACTGATTAGTCAGTAGAAAATGCCTATAGATTGGACACTCATCGGACCCAACCTCAGTGAAGTTACGGCAGCAATCGCCAGACTGAAGTCCAACAAGGCTGATGATGCCGATGGACTGCCTGCCGAACTGTTCAAAGCAACTAGCGATGATTTGGTAAGGTGTATACACCACCTCATCTGTAGGATGATGCCCGAAGGATGGAATCTCAGCATCGTTTGCCGATTCTAAAGAAAGGCGACCCTCTAAACTGTGCCAATTACAGAGGTATAAGTCTCCTGAATATAGCATTTAAGATCTTTTCTGCCGTCTTGTGCAAGCGCGTAGAACCATACGTCAACAGCCTGATTAGTCGATGTCAGTGCGGCTCAGCCAGCGAAATCCACCATTGATCAAATATTCACATTGTGGCACACCTTGGAAAGGAGCCAGGAGTTTCAAGTTGATAAACGCCATCTATTTATTGACTTTGAGGCCGCGTATGACAGTATATACAGAGACGACCTATACAGCGCATTGTCTAGTTTTGGCATTCCTGCAAAACTCATCCGTCTATGTACGACATCTAAGAAGCAGAGATGATGGAGGAAGAGATATTCCTCTTTCCAGTAGAAGTGGCCCATCTCTTCCTCCACCATCTCTGCTAAGGAGAACGCACGTTGTTCCGTCAAGGCTGGTAAGACGCTTTGACACTCGCTAAATTTGTCTGCGACTTTTCCATCTTGTGGGCAAGGGAGGTGTGCCAAAGTGTTAACATAAAGGAAATCACACACACACATTGCACCTTGCTCAAAAAGTTGCTAGTGTGAATGCAGCCTAAGGATCTTACCGAGACTTTTGATGTCAAAAAAGGCGACACACTGTCAGCGACTTTTTTAATCGATTAGTACAACAACTCGATTCTCAAGATCAATTAAATGCAGACAATCGCGGTTCATTAAGAAAAAAAATCTAATTCATTGGAATGATTTTGATGAGAGCCATTTATCGAGTTATCTTGTGTAAGTAATTAGTTAGAAGTCATTCTAATGATTGATTGAGAATCGAGATGTTGATTTAATCGATTATCACTCGAATAGTTTTGGGCGCACTAATTCATAGTGAACACAGTACATTTCCCATCATGTTTGATTAAAGGACTTCGCTTTAGCCTTGAACAACAAGTATGTATTGCCAAATAGATCGCTTTTGAAGACGGCACTGATCCCTCGGTAGTACTAGGAGATACAAGTCTGGGCATCTTATGGATGGCAGGATGACCATTTAGCTCGATCACCGGCACGATTACGATTTTCGTGGTTTTATGTTCTGAGAACGCAGTTTTGTAGATCTTGGTAAAATAAGACCGCGGAAATCGTAATATCCCCCAATCACTGGACTCGAGATTAGGATTAACAGTCACCACCTTAAAAATGGAAATGCCTTCTAAATTCTCGGCCTTGGACGAAAATCATTTATTTTCTAAACCCACTTATTTGCACCCACACTTCAAGCACGAATTTTTCAAACCGTTGACAGAAGAAAAGATTAAAGCAGAAATACTGAGAGTTCAGATGAACATGATCATGACAGCACATGTTCTCCAAATCCAAACTACTACCAATATAAAAGAATAAAAACGGAAGATTCATTGGTACCGCTAGGAAACCCTGCTTAAAAAGTGATCTGGAAGCGATGATAGATTCGTCAAGTGAAGATGACGACCTTGTCCAATGATCAGACAGTCCTTAACAGCCCGGAGCAGACCTTAAAAGGAGTTAACGTCATGTCGCAGCAAGAAAAGAATAATCGAATAATGTATCGGAAAGTCCTCTTATCTGGTGGAAAGATAATAAAGAGTTTCAAATGTTATCTGCCACAGCACGAAGATATTTGTCACCTCCCCCAGCCAATGTTCCTAGTGGACAATTGTTCAGTGGTGCTGCTGTAAATGCACATTCCCCAATTGTCATGAATGAACATTAGATAAAAAAATGCACATTGACAGTGCAAAGAATTCAGTGTTCTTATGGGTAGTGCGGATCTTTTTCCTTAAATCAAATCACCCAAGTTATCGGCAGTTATCGGCTCCTAACCTATAATTATCGTAAACACTTTAATAACAAATCAACCATATCGCTATTTTTACCTCCCATGACGATCATTAACCGCTACCTCTACAGCTATACATGATCTGCCTTCGACTTTTCGCCTTCGTGTGCACAATTTTCAAAGACGAAAAGAAAAGAAGTAAGAAGCACGAAATTAAGTTGATGCTCCGCGAAATAGTTCCCGTTGCTCCACCGGATAAGTGTGTGATCACAAAAGTTTAGATTGAACAAAAAAAAAGCCATTACAAAGTTAGGCTATGACTAAACACTCGACGATCTCCACAGTGCTCACATTTATGACTCTATCAACCAATCCAATGGAATATGGTCTATGTAAATAAATAATAATGTTCGCACAGCGCGTTTAGTAAAGTGTTGTAAAATTATTTAACGTTTCACTTAATCGATCAAGCAACAGATCCGGAAGGAACACCGTTCACTCAGGGAGCGTTTTCGTTTATTCAATTAAATGCAGACAATAGATAAATCACAAGATAAGATCAAAGCAGAAGTAAATAAATTTTGAATTTATGTATAAACCTGTATATTGTTGTGTTTTGAACACCACAGCACTTCACGATACTCATGTTTGGACACATCTATTTTGATTAGTTGCTCTTGGTGACCTCATGCATAGCCTTGGCTAGGTACTTCACGTTTTTGCTCGTTACTCCAGCCATCGAAATGCGCCCATTAAGGGTGAGGTAAATGTGAAAATCGTTTGTAAGTCGTTTGACATTCTCAGGCTCGATTCCAGTGTAGCAGAACATTCCAATTTGATCGGTAATGTGGTTCCACGAACGAGTCGATCCCAGCTCGATGAGATTATCCTTGAGCTGTTGTCTCACACTTATGATGCGATCAGCCATTAACTTCACATCACCCAGCCATTCAGACCGAAGTTGTTTGTCGTTGAGTATCTCGGAAACAATTCTCGCACCGTGCAAGGGTGGATTCGAATACATGGGACGGATGAGGATTTTCAGCTGCGACATAACACGGCTGGCTTCCTCCTTATCGGCGCAAACCATCGTGAACGCACCGGCGCGTTCTCCGTACAAGCCCATGTTCTTGGCGAAACTTTGTGCCAAACAAAATGGTACGCCCTCTTCTGCGAACAGACGAGGCGCATACGCATCGTTGTCCACATTGCCACTGGCGAAACCTTGGTACGCCATGTCGAAGAATGGGAATATTTTTTGTTTCTTAACAACGCTGCAAATTTCCTTCCACTGCTCGCGAGATGGATCGACACCTGTTGGATTATGTGCGCACGCATGTAGAAGTATGATGGAATTGGGCGGCATTTTCTGAAACGGATGCAAGGTGTGAATAACAAATTGGCATTCCAATGGGATTTGAGAGTTCTTACAGACATGTCTTCCATTAAACCATTGTAATCAAGTCCACAGGTTTTGGGATAGTAGTATCGATATTTGCCCACAGCAAGTCCGGCATCCTTGAATACTGGGATGTGATTACCCCATGTTGGGTCGGGTAGGTACACAGTTCGGTTACCCTTCCAGAATCGATCGAAAAAGCTGGCACCAATTCTAAGTGCTCCGGTTCCACTGAGTGTCTGCAATTAACAACGTCAGTACACGATGTACGCAGAGTATCAGATCAAAGCTTTACCTGAACAGTCGCATTTCGTTGGGATTTCAATATTTCTGAATTCGATCCAAGTGCCAATTCGATAGAGGCGCTGCAGAACTCCGGAACTCCAGCAATCGGGGCGTATTCGTGATTCATACCCCTGGCAATAATGGTTTTCTCTGCCTATGAATAAAAAAGAGCATGGCGTTTCAAAATTCATTTTCAAAGTGATTTAAAGTTGTCTGTGCGTACCTTAAGAACACTTGGAAGGATAAACGGCTTGCCATCATCATCGCGATAAGCACCAACGCCGACGTTTACCTTATTTGGATTTTCAGAGCGTCTATAAGCTTCTGTCACACCCAGGATTGGGTCGGGAGGACCCATCTGTACATCAGACCACCATGAGCTGTATGTGCAAGAAAAAAAAAAGAGTTCGTCAAGGCAACCTATCGGGACCATCCTTCTCAACATCATCACCATGCATTGAAAGGTCAACATACGGATCAGTTAGCGGGAGAAACAATTCAATTCATTATCAGTCAAATATCAGTAAACGAATTGATTGCTACCGAATGGCCGACTAAAGGTTCTCCAAAAACCATCAGATAGAACCTAAACACTCGAAGATAAGATAAAGCCAAAAAAAATAATAATAATGACTACGGTTTGCTTCTGATTTGGGTCAAAGTTTTCGGGAAAGGAACTTGTCATCGCTCAAAGGTGTACGGAGATTCTATTTTTACTTATTATTATTTTCAGTTCTTATTTTTCATTCAATGACCATGGAATGTGCACGTGAGATGCCCCATTTGGACGCAATGAATATTTATTACTGCCAATTAGCAGCAGTGGATAGGTTAGCAAATAAATAAATATATTAGCAGCGCAGGTCTGTAGAAGGCAATGCACATGGGGTGATAACTAGCGGATGCATCAAATCAGTTGTTTTCGCAATCACATGCACTTTCTAGTGGCGTCATTTGCCTGGGACTGTTCACATACCTTATCACCTTATGCATGGACTCCATCGTTGTAAACACTTAATAAGCAAAGAGATAATGTGACCTTGCAGTTTATTATTGAGCTCTCCCCATGGAGGCAGTGTGACGTGCGCAATTTGAAAAACACATCTCGCTTACAATTGCCTTTCATTTGCTTGCTCTGTCTAATTTTAGCAACACTTAGATGCGACGTATGTATTGGCCGCAAACCACCAACAAATCGACCAAATTGTCCACGTCTTCTTGGTTAACGGGCACCCGTACAAGTGAAATTTTGCTAAATAGACCCTTCACTTCCTGTTTCTCTAATGAGCACATTCTTTCCGTTCGGTACAGATCTGCTTCTGAAGTGGAGTGTTGAAGAGCTTTCCCACAGAGCAGTAGTAGGTATATTTGATTCTTGACAATGAGACAAATGAAGCGATACTGTGGCAGAAAAGACTGACCGTGAGACAAATCACATGACCAAGAACAGTTGCACCATTTTCAAACTTTCTATTATACAACCCTGGACTTACAGAAAACGATTTTCAATTGTTCAGATGTCGAACATGATTGAATGCATTTATTGTACATCATATGTATTCTAAAACTTATTGACTTTGGCCGTGGAGACGATAAGGACAGGCCAACAGCAAAACGACTATAATCAACAATCAGAATTATTCAACGATGAGAGATGAGGAAGGATCCATAAGCCTTCCAAAAATTGGCTAACGTATCATAAAGTTCATCTGCTCAATCACTGCTTGTCACTGCAATTTGTTCAGCCAAATGGTGCAGGGAACACCAGAAATCAATTCTTTACTACTTGATTTCTCGAGAACACATTAAAAATGTCACTATAATAATTCTCAAGCAAATCACAATTTTTTCGATCAGAATAATCAAACGCGTAAAAAATCATTTAAATGCGCTCTCCTGAAAACGTTCATCGTCACATTTATTTAATTTACCATGAAGATCCTGTCGACGATAAATTCTCCATCACGCGCAAGAGAAATAAATATATTACAAGTTCAACGCCTTATTTTATTTTTTCTTATCCACCGACAAAAAAAAATGCAAATCTTTAAAAAATTCTTGACAAGTGCCCAGAGAATTCAACTCAAACGGTATTATGCATCAAGAAAATAGATTTATATGTAGGGGCACACACTGAGAACTGAAAATAGAAATATGTACTTCTTCTGGAGCGGTCGCTATTCAAATAAAACGTTCAGCGCGAACTGCTACATCTAGCCGAAGCCAACGCTCGTTTTGAACTTGACCTTCACAGTTGCAGGAGAGCAGATTTCTGTGGATGCGTTGATGGTGATATATAAACATGTTTCTAAGCAAATTCAAATACTCTCCACACCTTCGTGCTTCTGTGATGAACGTCACGTTCTTGGGCGGTAATTAACAGTAATTTGCCTTGCGAAAAAATATATCAACGTATAAGCATGCCTACATTTTGAGAGATGATGAGATTTATTTGAATTTTGTAGCCAAGATTCCCCAGAGGAATGTTTGCATCTTCGAAGTTTGTCCGAGATCAATCTGAAATCTAATCAGAAATCTATCTCAGTGGGTGAGTTTTCTTTAGCACACATTTCCAAAATCAATAAAACCCCTTTTTCTTATTCACCCTGTAGGCGCAAGTGTAGTACGTCAGCAACATGTTTGGCCATCGACTAAAACACGAGAGCATATTTTTGCACATACACTGTAATCTTTATCATCTCCATGCTGGTGCAGCCTGTACCGGATCATTGAATTAGCTTTTCCCGAATGACCTTCTAATGACACTGCACTTAGTGTCATCACTTAACTCAAAGGGTTAAATGTACAGCGATGAGACGATGCCGATGACGGATTTTTTTTTTTGCGAATCTTACATACCTGTTTCGAGATAACAAGTTCAAGGCGCCTCCCAAAGCGCGGCCGGTATTTGTTGCGTTTTGAACACAAATATTGGACATAATTTTGTACATTTTGGTATTCTTTTGTTTAATCTAGTTGTGGAAATGCAGATATGTAAACAAATTTCGAAATCACTTAGCAGTACCCACTAAACCATGCCAAAGGTAATTGAATACTAAAGTACGGAATGGCATGTTTAGCTGGAGCTACACAACAAAAATCTTATTTAATTAGTGCATATTTTTTTGAAATGTCTTCACATCGTGTGCAACTCCAATAGATGGCACCAGCTGTTATTGCGAGTGCAGGGCTGTTCAATCAGTTTTGAATTTAAAAAGCTTTCGAAATGAGGTAGACAGCTTCCGTGTGAGGTAGTGTATATAACGACAGATATTTGTTAGTGGATTATTAATAGAGAAGGAAGACGAACCAAATTTAAGTTTTCAATTTTGAGTATTATTAAAGTAAAACGATTATTTTAACTGTCACTTAATATAATAATCGAGTTAAATGGAATTTTCTTCTACACGATGCAGACTGTCGCATCAACAAGGGAGTTGAAATGTGCTGGGGCTGCTTCGACAGTTACCATAACCATGCATTCACTGACGGGATAAGTCAGGCTTTAAAATCTGCTCAGCGACAACGTATTGAGCCCCATTCAACCTCAAATCAGCAATTTTCGAATTGGAATTTAAAACAATTTGCCTCACCCTTTAAACTCCTATTTGCTTAAAAAAACAACCTGTTGTCCACATCGTGAATGTCAAATGAAACATATCTTACCTGCATGACAGTTGTTTTCTCCCAGAGGGAGCCCCACGCAATTTAACTGTTGTCAAAAATTGCATTCAAAACTTAATTTGATTCTGCGAAGATTTTTGTTTGTTTGAACAATTTAAAATATTTTTGAGCGAAAAAATGCATTTAGTTTCAACAGGTCGTTCTACAATTTTGTCGGAGTTTCCCGATCTCGAGACAAAGTTCAAGTATCAGCATGCAAATAACGATAAGACAGATTTTCAGTTCTTTGGCCAAAAGCGATTGCTGCTGGAGGTGAACGAGAAATCTGGTCTAGAGTTTCTACGGATTAAAGACTCGGTCAATCAGAGTGAGATTTGTCTGAATGTGTGCCGCAAGGGAATGCTTATGTTTTGTGTTTGTTTCTTTAGAACCTGATATTTCAAGGATTCGCAAATTGAAAATTGACAATCTCGTTTGCATTGCATGCCCTAAGCAAGGATGTGAAGAAGTCGCTCTTGGATTGTCGAATGGGCAAATTAAGCTGTTGAATTACAAGACATCGGAATTTGCTCATAAATTTCCTTCAGGTAATCTAATCAAAAGTGGGGATTAAAACACGGGAAATCCATGGAGAATGATCTATGAAGTGCTTTCAAGAATGCAGTCAACTGCTCGTAGCTGCTCACCTGTAAACATTTTCTAAGTTGCCAATATGTGACTGCGCTGTGGTAAACATAATTGAAATTTAAGTCTGAATATTATCTGCAGGCACCTGTGTTCAAATCTGACTGCTTGGACAGTCATTTGGGCCACACGGCTGAATTCTTGAAAGCACCATTCTGCTGGCTCATGCGTATTAGACAAATGGCAATGTTTGAATTGTTTTTATTTTTCATTTTCAGATAACTCTCGCAATAGTGTGATTTGCTTGGATTACAATGCATCTGATGAGTATATCTCATCGGTCTATGAAAATGGTCAAATAAATGTCTACGGAACGAAAACAAAGACCAAGCTTCAATCGATAAATTTGGATAACAAGTAAGTTAGCACTAGCCACAGTAAAAAAAAAACACTTAACATACAATGATATTTTAGTTCTACGCTAGCTCGTTTCCATCCAACAAAGAGGTTTCATCTCTCCATCGCATCGTACAAAGGATCTGTTTACATTTATGACATTCATTCAAAGAGAAAGATTTTCAATTCACTGGACTGCCATGAAGCTCCGTGCAAAGATCTTTGCATGTCACCTGCATTGCCCGACGTTCTGCTTAGTGTCGGCTATGACTGCATTATAAATCTCTTTGACACCCGTAAGAAGACACAACCGCAACAGATTCGGTACTGCCATCCACTCTCGACGGCGGCACTTTCTGAGTGTGGAAACTATTTCTGCGTTGGCAACCTTAAAGGCGAACTAATCTCTTACGACATGCGAAATACGAAAAACTATCTAGCAGCTAAGAAAATTCACGATTGCGCTGTGACTAGAATCGCATTTGTGCCTACAGAGGGCGAGAACTGCAACAGTTTCACGAGTACAGGAAATCAAACACATGCCGACACTCATTGCGATACTCGCAAGTCTTTGGCGAATGTTGATCAAATGTCGAAAGCACGGCGTGATTCGTTTTGCGATTTTCTTGATTTCCAAGCATGTCGTGGAAACGAAAAGGTGTCTAGCCGATTCACCAGTCGACGGGATAGCTTCGATTGGGATGGTCTCAACAAGAAGACCTTACATGAGGAATTCCGAATAAGCTTGAACCCTCTCAATGCTGGCAACACGACAGAGAGTCCGCGCTTAAGTAATAGTTTGCTGAGTGCCATTTCTCCTGGCAAGGAAAATGTCCCAAGTCCATCACGACTTGAAGTTCTCCCAAATCCGCTTTTAGCCCGAAGAGTGGATGATTTCGTGGCACTTCGCGATCGAAGCAATACGGATCAGAAACTGAATAAAATTCAAGAGGAAACCGAACTGGATGTGGTCTCACCCGATGATCCCGCTGAAAAAGACACTGGAATAAACATTTCTCAAAAGGACTTGGATGGGGGTTGTTTCCTAAAAATCCCAGATGATAAAAAGAGCACCCCCAATAACTTGAAGCGGGTCTCAACGGAAGGATTCAACAAGTTAATCCATTCAAAGCCACACAACTTGGACGTTATGCTAGAACTACAGAATTTGCGTCTGGAGATGAATGATCGCTTCGCACAACTAGAGTCTGAAGTTAAATTCAATGCGGAGTATAACAAATGGCAGATATTCACACAAAACTCAACCTTGTGGAACAAGCAAATGAGCTGCACTGAGGATATTAAAAATTCTCTGAGCATTCTCCTTCAAACGGATCCATTCGTCAATGAGTACCTGCGAATAAAGGAGGAGAATGAATTGTTGCGAAACAGATTGCAGCAGTTGGGGCAGCAATTGTAAATTAAAAGAAATTAATCTTGTTAAATCATTTAATAATTGGGTGGGGAGCTTTCGCTGATATGCTTAGAAACTTAAATATTTTTTGTAAAAGTCGATATATTAAATTATTTTTTCTGTATGTGCATATATTTTTTTATTTACAACAAAACAATTGCATAACCTGAACTGTCAGGTTTTAAAGTCCTGATACGGCCTTTGTATCCGATCGACCATAAGTGGACATATCCACTACTTATTAACAGGAGTTTATTAAATCATTTGCAGAACATAAATGGCATAAATTCGATTCAGCCCAAAGTTCAATTTTTAGAAGAAGTTATTCGCTGAAACAGCGATGAACATGCTGAACATTTTCCTAAGCACCCTGTTTGAAACAGAATGTGACAGATGCCAATCCAGTTGACATTTTGGCAATTGTGCGTTCTGAGGAATCTGTAGTTAATAAATCAAATTTGTAGTTGTCTCTTCTAAATTTCGCTTTTATTCCAAAAACAACTTTATAAACGATAAACATTATCACATGAATCCCATCGCAGTAAACGCAATTGAATAGTCACGAACACACATGATAAATAATCAGTAGACATTTCATTTGGCATCCACCGTCAAAGACCTGAATTGAGGTGTTTATTCGTTTGTTTGTCGTTGTCCGCATAAGTTCCTAGTTCGCACACATTTCTTGCATTTCCTTGCATATTTCGTACATATCTTAAAATGGGCGGCGGCGATTTGGTACGAGCACCCAGTCATCAAATCAGATCATATTTACTTACTGAAATGTTCACTCTTACAGAATTTAAAGAAGTCATGGCATCCCCATACAATGAAGAATCAGGAAAAGGTCTGGAAGGCGGAGCAGGCGAAGAACGCGGAAGACCGCAAAATGAATGATCTTCGTAAGGAGATCATGGAAGAAAAGAATCGAGAAGAGCTTGTTAAAATTGGTCAGAACTCAGGTGTATTGGCTAAGACTGATGACAAAAAATTGGAATGGATGTACAAGAGTAAGTCGCCTCCGCATTGCATTTGGTTTTGCGAATATTCATGCATTATCTATTGAAACTCAACAGGCAGCTCGGAATTGATCAACAGAGAAGAGTATCTTTTGGGCAGACCGATTGACAAGGCATTTGAAACATTGGCGGCGGAAGAAAGCCAGAGAAATCAAACCGGAGTTAAAGTGCCTGCTAATCACGTTGAACATGAGTGTGTGCCATTCTCCATAAGGGCATATCGCAATGCAACGTCGACGGAGCAAGTGGACATCCAACGCAAAATCCTAGAGGATCCGCTTATGATGATTAAGCAAAAAGAAATGGAGTCGAGGCGAAAAATTCTCGAAAACCCCGTCAAACTAAAAGAACTTCATAGAATTTTGAAAACAGAAAAGACAAGCAAAGACAAGTTGTCTGGCCACGCAAAGAAGAGCAAGAAGAGCAAAAAATCCAAGAAGTCAAAGCACAAGAAATCGAAATCTGATGACAGTGAGGACAGCGATAAGAATTTGGATGAGTTGTTACAAAAGCAGTACAAAAAGCTTAAAGGCACTCTTGATAAGGACAGTAATCAGTTGGCCGGACTGGATTTGAGCAAACTGCTCGATGCAAAATACGAAACTATTTCTAAGGAGCTGGACAAAGCCGCGAAGAGCAAGAAGTCCAAAAAGAAAAACAGAAGACATAACTCATCTAGTGAAAGCGACAGCAGTTCGAATCGGGAACAGGAAAGGAAAGGAAGAAATGAAAGAGACACACGGAGGCAATATCGCGACAGAAGCCGTTCTCCGGTTGACAGGGGCGCTCACCGGAGGGGTAGAAGCGGGTCGCCCATGCATCGACGTGATCAGAGAATTGAACGACAAAATTTTCCTACAAGAGATAGACGAAACTGGAATGGAAACTGGAATCCTGTTGACAGAAACAGAAACAACACAGACCGCAGGCGATCTCGATCGCCACAAAGACGAAATAATTCGTCGCGCTACTCCAGATCACCGAACAAATCAAACGACCAAAACCCATCCGACGCAAAGGAAAAACACGACGACGCCGCCTCAAAAACTAAACAAAAGGACCGTCTTACCGAAGAAGAGAAGGAGAAACGTCTCAAAGACATGATGGAGAATGCCGCTTGGCGAGACAAGGAACGCACTCGATATGTGCAAAATTATCGCGAGGGCTACAAGAAGGAGGAGGAACAAAATAAAGCGCGTGAATTTGACAAGGAATTCCTCAATACCCAACTGAGAAAGGCGATGTCATCTCAAAACTCCGTTGAGTCTAGGATAAAGTCAAAAGTTAACAACATACAGAGAACGTCGTCTGCAATGAATGCGAATTTCGCCAAAAAATAAAGTAGCTTTCTTATTTAACTGTATTTTGTTTTAATTGAATTAGGAAGTGTGGTGGACATTGCGGCATTGTATTTTGATTGATATCTTATTCACGCATTTTTCACATGCCTATGTGCGAAAGGCTCGAAGAAGAACTGCGCACTCGCTGTGGATATTGGGAAGAAATTCTCAGAAAATCCTGACTGTAAGGGGGATACCCAAAGCCAAGCAGTGCTTACCTATCCTAGCTGCCACTCAAGACATTACTTCAGCTTCAAATCTAGTCCCAACATGCTGCAGTGTCCTAGTTACTTTACGAAAAAGGTTCAAGGTTGCACCATTCGAAGAAGCAATTTGCTTACCAAATTTGAAAACACTAAGGATGACAAATCCATGCCTACTGAAATTAACGCTTTGTATATACGTACATATCTACTTTCTCTGTTAGACCTGCTTACTTTTCTTGTCAGTCACCTTAGGTGACTACCCCCTGCAAGTATGCTATGACGTCATTCGCCTCTATCAAAGTCAATGAGTCTTACGTATGTTTAACTCTTTTTTAAATCAGTCAATTCGCATGAAAGAAGCACCAACAAATTGCAAGAAAACAAAATGAAAACCCTTCATCTTTGAAGTGGGAATCTTACGGTAACCCTCACTCAAAACTTTGCAACACTGTAACGCGCGTCACCCTGTCCACATTTAAATGGGGGATTATCTATAATTCCAAGCAGCCATTCTGCTTTTCAACCACCTATGATTGGTAGCATTGCGATGTTCTGTCTCAGCAGAAATCGTTGATTGCATTTAGCACTGAAAACATCCCAACTATTCTTCTCCACAAGTTCGCCTTGTATGTCTTACAGCCCTCTTGCGAGTGTCCGACTGAAGTTTGTTGTGACTTCAAAAGAAAATATACTCGAAATAGGTTCTAAATATTTGTTTTACTTTTTATGTATGTAGCTGTGTACTTCCTACTAGCATGGAACAACATCGAAAAATGTGTATGTAACATTAATGACATCTAAATAATAACAACATTATGCTTAGGTTTGCAAAAGAAATTCCACTTATTCTGTTAGCTGAGATGGTTTAGTTTATGCATCGGATAAGGCGGCGACACCGGGCAGTGTCTTGCCTTCCAACAACTCCAAAGATGCACCACCGCCAGTTGAGACGTGAGAAACCAGGGATTCTGTGCCCCATTTAGCGCAGGCAGAAGCTGTATCACCTCCTCCAATGATGGAAACGGTACCAGCCTTAGTAGCAGCAACGACTCCATCCATAAGAGCCTTGGTGCCGTTAGCGAAATTGGGGAATTCGAACACACCCGCTGGTCTATAAATTGAAGGAGTTATGTAAGCGGAAACGTTCAATCAACAAAAGTGTACATGTATCAATTTACCCATTCCAGACAATGATCTTTGAGCGACTGATTGGAGCAGCGAATGCTTCACGGGTCTTTGGTCCAACATCTAAGCCCATCCATCCGTCTGGAATACCAGATTCAACGGTAGCCTCACTGGTCTTTGCGTCTTCAGCGAACTTATCACCACAGACGAAATCAATTGGCAAATGCAATTGTACGTTGTTTTTCTTTGCCTTATCAACCAGACTTTGAACAATCTTGGCACCCTCCTCGTCGAAAAGTGAGTTGCCAATCTTCATGTTGTTTAGAACTTTTAGGAAGGTGAAGGCCATACCTCCTCCGATTATCATTTCGTTGACCTTGTCTAGCAAGTTCTCAATGAGTTGGATTTTATCGGCAACCTTGGCACCGCCAAGGATAGCCAGGAATGGACGTGGTGGATTATCCAAAGCCTGAGAGAAATATTTCAGTTCCTTGTTCAAAAGTAAACCGGCAGCACGTTGAGCGAAACCTTCTCCCATCATTGAACTGTGGGCACGGTGGGCAGTTCCGAAAGCGTCGTTGATATACACATCGGCCAGTTTCTGAAGACTTTCACGGAAGGTCTTCACCTTAGCGGGATCGGCTTTAACTTTAGCTCCATTAGCGTCAACGCCTTTTCCCTCTTCTTCAACATAGAACCGAACGTTTTCCAACAAGATGATGGATCCCTGTGGGGGGTTTTTGCACTTCTCTTCGACCTCGGCGCCGACACAGTCATTTAAGAAGGTTACATCCTTGCCCAAAAGTCTCTTTAGCTCTTCGGCAACTGGAGCCAGAGTGTACTTCAGGTTCTTGTTGCCATCTGGGCGACCCAAGTGAGATGCAAGTACCTTATTTGAAAAAGAAACGAAAAAACAAAATGATATGAAAAATTATGAAATCATGGTTTTCTCAAATCATAAATATGTTGGTATACATACCACGGACTTAGCACCCTTGTCAAGGGCATATTTAACACTGTCCAAGGCAGCAACGATTCTCTGGTTACTGGTGATTTTGCCCTCCTTAATTGGGACGTTAAAGTCCACTCTGGAATTGGTTTAAAATCCGGTTAGTTAATTTGAAACGCAAAGTACTCTTTCAACTGATATCACCTCATGAAGACACGCTTTCCAGCGAGATCAAGCTTTTCAATGCTTAACTTATTCAATGCCATTTTGAGACTAAGTGCGAATACTTTTAAATTTGGAGGAGAGACCAGCTTCCAAAACGAATTTATCAGAATCTACCGATTATACCCTTGGTTTTTCGGCTGAATGTCAACAGAAGGTCAGATCTGAGACTTCTTTACAGACATGTGCAAGAGGTCGACGTAATCAATTTTAAGTTGAGGGTGTGTTCAAAAACTTAGTTCTTGTGATTATATTCATTAGTTTCACTAAGAAGTTAATGATTATATGATACCTTATGTAATCTAAATTGTTGCGATGAAGTTTTTTAAGGTTATGTGTTGGACGTGCGAAAATGGAACATCCAATCCGCACAATAATTTCAATGATTGCACTGTTTTAAATCCATGAAAATGTTTCAGCAAAGTAATAGTTGGTATAATAGGAGTAGACAAGTATTGATTTCTCAACTCCTTTGTTTGCAAACACTTCTTGATTTCACTTGAACTATGTACATCCATGAACAACTAACTCTTCCATTGCTTGTATCATACGAGTTTAAAGTGGAACATGGCCATTCATCGATATAAGCTGATGGGCGGTAATTGGCCCCACCTCGTTAGAGTCACTGACAATCCTCAAAGATTAACTATATAGAAAAAGCTTCTCAAATTGCCCGTTCAGAATCGCCATAAAACTGTAAGTCCAATCCTCTCGTGAAGGCAGAACACGAGTGACTGTTGAGAAGCTAGGCTCTGGCCCTCTACGGGCTGCCGCGCCGCCCTAACAGGACTGTTTATTCTGGATCCTTGTACATCAAAATATTCAGGAGAATAAAAGACCAGACATTTTCTCAAAATAACATCTATTTTTTTTTTTATTAAATACCAACAAAAACGATTTTGAAAAACAAGTAATAGGTAAGTAAATAATCTATTAGCGAAGCTAAGTTTGCTTGATATCCTCGATGGATCTGTTGTCCATGTCAACCTGAAAATGATTTAAGACTAGTTACATACCTCCCAAATCACGGCCCTGAACGCCTTACCGAGATAGTCGTGTTGAAATTTCCGTAATCCACGAAGTATCGATCATTTCGTGGATCGTAAATGATCACATTTACAAATCGCTGTCCCCAGAAGACTTCTTTGGACAGATACGAACTCCTTTCTTCGGTCATCTGACCGGTGGCCGGTGAGCTGCCGACGATTGATACAAAGATCTCAAATGAACCAGAATTGAAATCCTTTGCGGTGGTATAATTGGAGAACGGACTGTCCTGGTCGATCACGTGGCAGATCGCCTCTGGCCACATAATTAGGGAATTTCCATCGCATTCGATTTTTAACTCCGCATGAGTCTTTATCAGCTCTCCTTCTGAGGTTCTAAATTGGGTGAGATCGCTGGTTAATGGGCATGGATAGGATCCTGCGAACTTACACTCTATCAATGAGTACGTAAACGCGAACTTTGGTCCCGATCACTTGTTGCTGCCTAGGATCGCACACTCTGAACATCAAGCAAAGTTTACCATCACGATAGCATACCTATAGCAAATGGGTAGTGCTCAATAAGGAATAAACATGATCCCCAGCTGTCTTCAACTCACCACCGCCTTGTCGCTAAAGCGCATCTTCGACAATTGCCTAGTGGGTCGCGCAGTTTTTGCGTAAATAATACTGACCATGGCTCCTTCGATTCCGATTGATATGATAATTTGAAGAATGAAAAGGAACATGCCCTCTGGGCACTCTTCACTGGGGTAGCGCTCACCAAATCCCACAGTGGTTTGTGTTTCAATGCTGTGCAACAGCATACCGACGAAACTGGACGCACCTATGACGCAGGGATCCTTGCCTTCGCCAAGACGCTCGCCTGTCTCCTCGTTGAAGAGCAAGTCACCGTGTGCATAGGCGACTATGTACCAAAGGCCAGCAAAGAGCACCCAACTTGCAAAGAAACTGCCCACAAACAGACTGAGAGTGTATTTCCATTCCTGTTCGATCTGCAAGTAAATCAAGATGTGGTTAATATGGTGGAGCACTGTGATGGCGACGGCTTTCAACAAAACAGAAAAAGAAGCACTCGAATTGCGCGATGGAGGAGATGAAGATGTCGCGCCACTAGTTTTGCAGATGTTTGACAAAAGGACGAATTAAGAACCTCTTTGATACACAACAGACATGTGTAGTGTAATCGCAATTTGTGTACAGTAAAACTTCTCTAGGAAGAGGTTGAAATACACGATTGTCTTCATGCCGGGACCATGACGAATTGTCCGCAAAGAGACGTGTCCCTTATAGAGGGGTGTCCACAAAGAGAACTTTGTACTTTGAGAAAATGGAAGAATTGTGCATGATGACTGTGACGACAAACGTTTTTTTACAACTGAGGGGAGTATATAACATCGGAACTTAAACGGCAAACAATAGTCATGCATCATCTAATGTCTTCAAATATCCAAAGCTTCGATGCGATTTACTTTGGCGTATACGTAATTTTTTATCAATTGTACCTACTTTGCTCTCTATCGTGAGGTAGAATCCACGACCTGCCGTTGTTTGCGAGAACGGTGGACGGTTCGGTGGCAAGTCGAATGCCAACTACTGTGAGTCTACGCTGAACCTTCCAACAAAGCCCATCAATTCATTAGGCACAATTAGGCCAAGCGCTTGATTGCAAGTAGTCCGAGACCGTGTGTTCTGCCACAAGCAGCACCAGCCCATTCGCCATCTATCATGGACCTGATAAAGGTTTGCAGTACTAAGCTGAAGGATATGGACTGGAAAGTAAGTAGGAAAGAATAAGAATAAGGAAGAAAGAATAATCACAGATGGGGATTGTGCATTGTTCCTCTAGAAACCGACGATAATATGGCAAGCGCAACAGTCCGAGGCGGATCATGGCAAAGCTTCTAGAGTAACTACTCATATTGTGCGTGCTATACTATAATGATTTGAGGATGCCTACTCCGAACTGCGATGTTGGCAGACTGCTCAGCATTGCCATTGACTCCAGTCATGTGGAGCTGTGAACTATGAAATTTGTTCATGCCACGAATTGAACCCAGACCGATAGGATACAAGCTTCCCATTAGCAGCGGGAGGAATGACTTTAGTGAAATTCTCCTTCGCATCTTCAGAAGAACTCAGAAACCTTTTTTATACCTTTAAACCTGAATACTCATATTTGACTTTAGTGATCCAGGCTCTTGGAGCAGGACAACATGGAGAAGGAGACTTTCGGTGATGGAGATTCAATTTTATAACTACCAAGATGACGACTGTAAACGGGAATACTGACTACAAGATGGTTAGCCTCTTTTGAGTAAGACGAAAGGTTGACTACCTCTAAGACTGGTCAGTGAATGTTCGCTCAAGTTCTGGGTTGGGTGAATCCATATCAATAAGCAATGCTCAATAATTTGAATAAAGTTGACGGGATAGATAGTGGCTATGAGCCAGTCGTCAGAAAATCCAGTCAGAGAGGAGTATAATCCTATGAGACCCTCAAATCATTAAAGTATAGCATGCACAATATGGGTAGTTACTCTAGAAGCTATGCCATGATCCGCCTCGGACTGTAGAGCTTGCCATATTATCGTCGGTTTCTAGAGGAACAGTACACAATCCCGCTCACTGACCACTTAGAGAAAAACATGAAACAACCTTTAGCTCATTCCAACCTATTTTACACCAAAATAATCCAAGTTAAAGTTTACTTAAAACCACAGATGAGAGCCTTACACGAGGCGGCACAATGAACTAGGACAGTCTCAGTGCATTATTAGCCACCTCAGCCTCAGTGGATCACACATGCTTCGTGATTTACAATGAAGACAACCCTTTCCCTAGGACATCACTTACAAGTTGTGGAAAGATATTTATTATTAAATTATTAATTAAATTAGAATACAACAGGACTGCTTCACTTATTAGTCACCCTGTCAAATTTTGCTCAAATTCCCAGATGCAATTAAGGGCAATGCGACCTATGATGAAGCTGGTAACCTAACGTTCAGTTTTGGTATACGCTTTAGTTTACATAAGCCCATTGCAGTTGGGCCGTAACACTCTTGGTGATATGATATTCATGAAACTACTCAGGCACTCCTCTTAGACGACTGGATGGCGCAGTTGGTCAAGTGCCTGTCCTTGGTTAGTGGGGTCCTCGGCTCGACTCCCAGAGCTTTTGTCAGGTTTTCAAATCTGTTGTTGGTTTCAAATTAAAGGCGCTATCACTGGAGTGGTCAATCAGTAGAAACAGCCTGACAGTCAGTATCACAATGGACCAACATGGTCTAAACAAGCCCCCCCCCCCCCCCCCACCCCACCCCCACCTTCAACGTACTTATCTAAAGGACAAAAAAAAAACGAATGTCTTTACTTACCAATGTCGTTACAAAATCCTTACAATATCGCCAGGATTTGTCAGGGATTTTTTTGAACTGTACATTTTCGCTGCCGTTTTTCTCTACAACGCGGACCAGACGCTTGCGATGCCGATCTATATCTAAATCTAAACAAAAACAAAAACAGAAAAAAATATTTAGTTTATGAACGACTGCCTGGCAAATTGTATTGGCTACCATTTCGTTTTATATCAACGTTCAATTCTATTGTGCTTCCAATCCATCGGTCACTGGAAGAAAAAGAAAAACCCACGATTATGCTTGCGTTAATGATTATGAGAAGGTAGTGAAACACTGGGCATGCAAATCCTGGGCCCCAAGTGCTTCATGTGGTTATGTGCTTCAACTCAAACCAATGGATTCAATTTCGATCGACGCGATAATCATTTCAATTTTTTTTCATAAACAACTAGAGGTTATAACTTTCTTAAAGTCTTTGTAGTTGATATAAAACTGTAAGCCCCCTCCACTCGTGTGAGAGCAATGGCATGCACGACTCGAGTAGTTGATGCAGACGCTTCGTCCAGTTAGACTCCACGAGTTACGTCTCGCAACATCGCCTTAGCAGCATTGTTTCCCTACTCGTTTTCTAATCTGTTCTATCCCCCATTTATTTACTTTTTTGTGATAGCGTGATTTTCCTCTCTTTTGGAATTAGTTGCTTGTGTGGGAATGTTATTTTGTGTGAAGGGATATGGTGTTTGGTGCGTAAGAGTTTATTGTGTGTGTGTTTTTTTTGAGTGATTGTGAAAGAAATTATCTTGCCCAGCCTTGTAACGATTGTGTTTGTATGGCAGATCATCTCTATCATACTTCATTTCTGCGTGTAGATATAAATCTTGTCATATGACTCCATATGAACAGAGAATTGAGTTTATTATTTTGAGATGATGGTATTTGATATTTGTGACACGCACGCTAACTTGTGTAATCTGGACGCGACTTATGGTACAACAAATTAAGAAGGGGCGCCAAACGTAGGACTCGCACAAGTCGCTCAATTGGCTCGGGCGGGCTTGTTACAGGAAGTCTACGAAAGACCTCCGGCAGAATCTGAACTAAATTTCTTTGAAATATGAGTCACTACATTTTTTTCATGTTTTCAGAAGAGTCGGCAAGTCTTTTTTGTTTGCAAAAATGAAGTACCATAGAGATGGAGAACTTCACAGCTGATTACCTCCTAACCGATCGACAAACTTGAGTGGCTTTTTGACAGTTATTCACTAACAAATGTGAATGCTGTTCTCTGATTGGTCCGTTTGATGTGGCAACACCAGAAATGAAGTATGATAGAGATGCCCAACTTCACAGCTGATTGACCCCTAGTCCATAGACGAATTTGAGAGGCTTTTTTTCAGTTATTCACGAAATAATGTTAATGACGTTCTTTGGTCAATTTGGCTTTAAAAAACGGGTTAAAAAATGGTTGTCAAAAATTTAAGGGGCAAGAGAAGTAGAAGTTGGGCTCTATCTCTATCATACTTCATTTCTGGACAACACTATACCCAAAACCGATTTCAACCATTTTAAGGGGCAAGGGAGGTATAAGTTGGCTATTTTTATAATACTTCATTTCTGATTTGTACCCGATCTGTACGTATTTGGCTTTTAATGACAGAAACATGAAGAAATTTCGAAAAACCATGCCAACGACTGAGAAATGTAGGTTTGGTTACATTTTCAATCAATTGTGACGTTTGACGTTTGACGTTTTTCCAATTTATGAGGCTAGTGCGTACGCACTCAATTAATGACAGTTTCAATAGTGAATTTTTGTACTGCTCTAATTTCGTTATGATTTCCAGACAAATGTGGAAACACGTAGTGTCATACGGAAAATAGTTGAAGAGAATGTTGTCCTGTTTGTTTAAATTCATTATTTGCCTTTATCTTGGAACAAACCATAAGTCACGGTCAACAGTGTCACCGATATCGTTTTCCTAGTACCCGTGGTAGTGTCTCTGGCAAAATGTTCAGTGGAACTATAACGACTCACACTGAATTCTCACACGAAATTTATACATCTGTGTACTTTTACAATAAACATTTATACACAGTTCTAGTGACGATGGTAATTTAGTTCTATCGCAAAACTAGAAAACTTCACATTTTAGGATTAGCCTGGGTCCTAGTCCAGAACATAAGCAATCTATAAAAGTTTCATAATCAAATCCAAATAGGCGTTCGAGGGTCAGATGGCGCCCAATTGAAATTGGCTGCCATTTGACAAGTGAGATTTATGGAAAGTTGCCGTGTTAAAAGTTTATATGCATTTGTCTGGAATCATTGAACGGAGTGGGATCGTGTAGTCTCACAGAAAAATCCTTTTTACAAACACTATTTTTTCAACAAAACAGAATGATTGGATTTATGCTCCCTCGTCATGATATCCGTCTGAACGTGGACTTGACGTGGACACCACCTCTGTGATGGTGGGCTTATGTTGGAGTCACCAAGTTCCACTTCCGCGAAAAATACGAAAGGGATTTTTAAGAGAATGTTACCAAGCCTCTCGACAGTTTACCATTCCAAAAAAATATCGCAGACTTTAAAACAAGACTCCGCTCTTAAGGCTAAAATGTAACGTTCCAAAATGTATTTCCGCGGATGAAGCACAGACCTCCATCCGTTGGACTACAAAATATGGCAAGTTTAAGAGACACTGGCTTGTGCCAGCTGACACCTTAATTTCAAGCGCGCCGATGGATCTGTGGCAGGGGATCTACATCCTCAAGGACCTCAATCCCAATCAACTCAACTTGTGCGCGAAACTGGAAGCAGCTTGCGACACATCTCCCTCATTCGAGAGGCTTCTTTATTGAGGCCTAGACTCATTGGTGCATTCGGGTCATTCACTGGTACTAATTAATAACACTAGTTGAACGTGTTATTCCCGTTCCAACGATGCACAAAATATCAATAAAATATTTCTTTTCCCGCCTTCAAAGGGCGAACCAAATTCCGAAGACAAAACAGAAAACCTAATGAAGCTGTTCGAATTTAATTTGTAACATTTGGCGTGAAATCATAAAAAGCAGACTAAAATGATGTAACTATCGCTCATAATCGTTGAATTAAACAAAATTGCAGTTCCTTCGTAGTTTCATAAGTGTTTGGCACGCAGTCCCATTCAGTGGGACGATGTGCTCATGTCAAAAAAGATACTCATGCGTAATCATTTATTTACATCTTCCATGTACTTCAGCTTTCAGAAATATACAATTTTTTAATGAGGAAACACATCACTTTTTACAATCGAAATGAAAGAATCAAGAAAGCCGAAGACATTGGCTTGTGTCATAAAAAAACCCTCAAGAACATAATAAAAACTTAAATGTCTTTACACTCAACTGCTGCTTGAGTCACCGTGGATTAGTGTACACATAAATGTTTCTCGTTTCTTATTGAAAGTGTTTGGAAGGGTGAGAGTGGCTGACGTGCCAATGTAGACTCTTTGTGTTGACAGTGATCCTATATCCTGTAAAACAGTTTTTGCTTTTAATAATGCGGTGAACAATAACAGTGCTTAGTAAGTGGCCTTTCGGTAAAAGGCCTTCTCTGTAACTGTAAAGAGGCACAATAGATCTATCTGGTAGCAGTTGTATTTATCAATCAGTCAGTCCCAATTCTCTTCAATTGCCTTCTCCGCCGTCCTCGTTCCAACAGGTTCTACGAAAAAATCATTGCACCATGAAATGCGCAGGGTTCTCTTTGGATATTGCTAAGTCTCCTGAGTTGGCTAGCCCACTTAGTCTAAGCTGACAAAATCAAGGTTTTATATTTCTTTTGTCGGTTGTTTTTAACACTACAATGGAACACTCAGACTCAAAAACTGGTCCATTGTACTGCCAGACAGCAACCTACTTTTGCTGTCGTTTCATGGTCTTCCGTAGGAAGGGGTGTCATATGTGCAACGGATGGTCTCAACTGAAGCCAGACCACAACGATAGAAGAACCGACCTCATTTTCCCCATTCTTACTCTCCCTGTGGGAACAGATCTTCCACTTCGTTGTGTCGAGCCCTGGGTTCTGTAATGTAATCTAAGCCAAGGTTGAAGTGTTGTGAAAAATTAGTCTAGCCAGTGGGGGAAAGCATCAGTGCCCGACCGCGTTTAAGATAGCACAGAGAAAAGGATATATTTTTGGTTGATGTAATGATCTTTTGTTATAAATGTTATGTCCTGCATGCATGTTTCATGAACTAGTTACAAACTTTCTGTAAAAAAAAAATTCGAAAGTCTCTATAGCCACAACTGATATTTTGTATCAAAAAGGGCTTACCAGCCCACACACATCACACTTTTAGGACCAATGTCACTAAAAATGGGAACATTTTCGTTTTGCTCACATAGTTGGCACACCGAGAAATCGGTGTCGGGCTAGCACATGACACAAGTGTGCTGTGTAAGGAAAACAAGCCGTGCTGATCCGAACAGCGACCCGGGTAAACAACGGGTCCTGAATGAGGTCACAAAATAAAAACATGGCGGTATTGTCAAACTGTCCACCGTTTTCTTTGTGCCATGATATTCAAACACCTTGTGAACAGACAGACTAAGATTTAATTACTTAATATCCAGTGCCAATGATTGGCTAGGCAGGACAGTCGAAAGATTGTTTGATTCCATTCGTATGATGGCTGATAGATAATATGTGGGGGTAAATGCGGTCCCTGAAGTTTGGTGTTGTTTCCAAACTTCAGGGACCACACTTTCATATTCAAGTCATCAATCTCTCGAAAGAAGAAAAAAAAATGTATGGACGTTGAAGGTGAGGGTCGCGTGTATAACACTGTTCCTTGAGGTAGGGCCGGCGATACCACCCAAATCGACTTTGTGTGAGTAAACAATACAGTACAGTAGGCACACGCCTTTTGAAAGATCGCTGGAGTACAGTCAATCCCACCTAGGATAGATGGAGATTATTGAGAGATACGAAGGACGTCCCGTAGAAAAGATCACCACTCTTCTAGCCGAAGTCTAGACATTGAAACATAAATTTGTAACCGACTTGACAAAGGATATTTTTTCTGTTGACGGACGTCATTTAAAATCCTGATTTTGTTTGAAGAAGTAGAAACGTTTTAGGCACAGACATCTGCATATACCTCCACTTTCACCTCCACGAGGTGAAACTGGGGCGCCGAGCACCCTCGACTGACACCAATAAGTTACTGTTGGCCTACGATCAGCATCGGTGTAGACTCTACTTTTTTTTGTGGTTCAAACATGTTGCAAAGGCGTGATTATGCTGTGCATTGACGGAGGAACGGTGACGCTTCAGAAAACCCAAGCCAGAAATAAAGTTAGATGGAGATATACAACTTCTAACAACTTTTACCTCTCTTGCCCCTTCAAATTTTTGACAGTAATTTTTTATATCGTTTCTTAAAACCAAGTTGACCAATCCGAGAACGGCATTTGAGTTATTTCCTGTGTAGCTGTCAAAAAGCCTATCAAATTTTCGTCGATTTACTGAGTACTTCATTTCTGACCCAAGCCATAGATTATGTTGTGGTAGGCACCTACTCTCTGTTTTCATCATACGTTTACAACCTGTCACTTCTCTTTTGCTCTCTGTCTGTTTTATTGATGTTGAGCTTGTCTTAAGTTAAGGCATGTTCGATTTTTCTGTTGAAAGTTAGAATTAATGTATGAAGAATTTAGAATTTCGAAGTAAGCGGAGTGTTAGAATACAAATAAAGTAAAATAATAAAGTGTTGTTCTTTCTTGGGCCGATTACGACTGGCTCCCAAACACCACTCGTGGGACGTCAATGGTAGTTGCCAATAGGTCTCTATCAAGGCTTATCTCATTTGACGAATGGTGAAGGAGGAGTTGTTCAACATATTGGCCTGGCTGCCTGGTGAAGTTAAAAATGTATTGATAAATCATAAATTGTGCCAGCATTGAAAGGTGTCTGATCCTCACTCAAGAAATCGAGTGTAAATGAGCAACAAGTCCGTGTGTACTTCAGAAATAAATTACAGACACTTAAAAAAACCTGGATTAATTTAGCGTAAACAAACAGACTCGCCTGTTCATTTGATGCAAATCGTGGCCCCGAAATGACACATGCAAATCATGAGACCAAGATTTCCATTATGCATTTTGGCCAGTAGGCAAGGTCGTCGTGCCGTACCGAGTACATACAGAAGAGTTTTCGGCTGCGAGCCGGTGAGACGCAAGTTGACAATGAGTCAATGAAGTCTAGTCTGTTGGCAAATATCTGTTCCGCGAGAATAATTGAATCACCTTCAAATGCATAACAGTTTCTAAGACTGATCCCTCCACTTCTTAATTATCCTAATTTAGGCTTAACTTCGGGATCTAACAGACTACAGCTAAGCTAAGCAACGAACCTCCCCTCCCACTCGGTGCAAAATGGGTGAATGCTCCTGGCTTTTCAGCCTGTCTGACAATGAATCTGTCAAAATGCATGAAACAACGCCAATGTCAATGTCACTTGCTTACTTGTCCACAGACGTACGAGGGTCTCTCAACATTCTTATCACATGTGGATGAAATTGAATAGCGGCGGGTAAAAACAACAACACCAGCCAGACTCAGACGTGTGTAAAACGCAATTGATGAACAAACTGCATGACTGTGGCTTCTCCGACATGCACAAAGTCACAGTTAACTGCGTACGTCTCCGTCAAATAATGCGGCACGTGTGAGAATCAATTGATCGCGTTAAAAAATAACTGTACACAGGATGTATCACTAGCAGCTATTATTATTATTTTTCTGACTTACGATCTGAGTTTAGTATTTGGTCCAAAATATATATCCGAATCGTGACTGTTGTATCGATCGTCGGCGTACAGAATTTCCTTCTCTTCTGATCGCTTGAGTGCCCCCACCTCGCAGTAGATCGGTTTAGCTGGCATCGATTCAGATCTCCTTATATCTTCTCGCCGAATGTCTTCAGTCATCTTGACCCGTGACGGATTTAAACAACGAAACTCTAGCAAGCGCTAAATCTTACTTGCTTACTTGCTCACTTGTCGCCGATCTAATCACAACTGTGTATTCTCATTGAAAGCAGAAATACGAAATGCGACTTTGATGCACGTCACGAAAAGATAAAATATGAAAAAAATAAACAGAGTTCTGGCTGGGATCTCTCGTTGGGATGGATCGTATATAATGTCTACAACTGCCACTGATAAAGTATCATCTCCGGAAAGACGCGCCGCGGTTGTGCCGACTCGAAGCTGAGCTGAGCTGAGGAATTACTAAATTAAATAATAATGGATACATGTTCTGCGGTCGTGTGTACAAAGAAGTGAGCGAAAATGCCTTAAGATAATTACCTCAAGATTACATGGGAATCTGTGCGATATGGATGTGGATGAAGGACGCCAGTCGAATCTGTACGCCCGCAATTGGTCTTGGAAAAACGAAAACGAAAACGAGTTTAACGAATTAATTTACGGCTTTTATTGGGACGAGTGTTATGTGCATAGATTTGACAATGTCAATGATTTTTTTGAATTCGGAAACTTGTTTTTGTTTTGCTGTCAATAAACGATTGATTTGCATAAATTTGTCGTTCGCTCTAGAGATAACTGGTATCCGTTGGATGGTGGGTGGTTTTTGTACGGGGTGACTCTGAAGTGCAAGTCACTTTTCACTGTATATGGAGTGGATGTTGCAGCGCAGCCGAGGCGAGGAATGTTTCACATTGAGAGAGTTCAGGGTAAGTCATCTTCTTTTTGCAGATGACTTAGTTATCGTCACATCTTAACAGTCGGAACTCCCGCGCGCCCTCGATAGGTTTGTGGCCGTATGCGCTGATACTGGGATGAAGTTTAACGTGGAGAAATCGGAGGTTATTTCCAGAACGCCCGTTCAATCTACAAGTTAGTGGAATCCCATTGAAGCAGGCCTGGTTACGCTTGGGCATAACTCCTGATGAGTCAGAGTCGATGGCGGAGGATCGAGTTACCTGGAGATCGGTTCACCCCCGCGCCCCTTTTAGTGGAGCATGCGGGTCAGATGCTGATGATGATGAGACTCTGAATTGCACTTCATATTGCAGATGGGCGTTACTCGAACATCACATGGTTTCAGTTAAACAATGGATTTCGGAAAATATTCACGCAAACTGCTTGTGTTTGAGGTTTTTTCTCAAATATGAATAATCGTCGCGGTATGTTTATTGTATTTTTTTTATTGTCTTGATTGTTTGTCTTGGGAAGAATTTATTTATTTTTCGTCTTGGCTGCTAGATTAAACCACAGAAGTCCGTTATGACGATTAGTCATACCTTCAGAAATTATTGTTTGTTTCTAGAACCCAACGGACTCTAATCATGTGCCGAAAACTTGATGATTGGGATTTAATAATGTAATCATAATATATTCGATGTAAAAGTGGGTGGCACTCTCCCTTACAGTGGAACTTAATCAACTCATTTGATTTTTGCCCATTCGCGCGACGTATGTGCTCCTTGGGTAATAAACAACATCGTGATTAGCCACCCGACGCTTACGCAGACATTCTCTCTTTAGTATTGTCAGCGTGCATACGGATGGCAGATAGGCAGATCCACAGAAACTGCACTCTAGAAACTCACAGAAACTATCGAAAGCGAATGTGCTTTCTTGGACGGCAACACATTGCATGAGCTCTTAACAAGAAAGAAGTAAACGATACAGTATCGTGTACGAACTCTTGAGCACGAGATAAGCGAAGACTCACACATCAAGAAACATAATACGAGTCAACAAGACACGAAAATGTTCGCAAGGAGGAGTCTTATCTCCTCTCATGTGGAGCCTAGTTGTAGACGAGCTTCTAGAGATACTGACAAACTATGGGATCAGATGTTCGTACATACGCTGATGACTTAGTCATCATAACCAGGGTCATAATGGAGGAGATGCAATGCGACATCATCTATTGGGGACATTCAATACCCTAAATCCGGTAAAAGCCACCATAGTACATTTTACTACGAAACGGAAACTGGGACGACTAAAACCAATACGTGTGTTGGGCACAATACTGGCTGTTTCCGCCAATACATTGTAAACGTTGTACTTGCACACATACTACAAATCAGAAATGAAGTGTTATAGAGATGGCCAACTACATAGCTGATTGACCCCTAGACCATCGACGAATTTGAGAGGCTTTTTGAAAGTTATTCATGAATTTTTGGCTGTTATTCACGAATGCCGTTCTCTAATTGTTCAATTTGGCTTTAGAAAACGATATAAAAAATGGTTGTCAAACATTGGTCAAAAAAAGGGGCACGAGGGCTAGAAGTTCTCTCACTCACAATAAACTCTCAATGTCACTTTGTGTTCATTAACCAACTGTGACGGTCGCGCCGATAAGCTTCTATGAACATATTATTCGTTCGAGTTTCTTTTAAATCCCGTTTTCACAAAATTTACAGTCCGCCCAAAACACTGGCTCCATTCAACGAACTTAAATGTCTAGGAGTATTTTTGGACAGCAAAGCAGGTGACAAGGAAAGCGACGCGTGCTCTAATGATTTGTCGGCGCTTGGCGGATCAATCCTGTGGATGCAGTCTAAGTATCCTAAGATGAATGTATACAGCCAGACCAACAGTTACATACAGTGCAATAGCATGGTCCAAACCAGCTGATCAGCGCAAGGGGTAATGCAGGTCCGATGAGAACTTGCCCAATTGCTGCTATGGGGTGCTATTGGAGCTGACACCCTTGTATATAGTGGCTGCAGAATATGCAAACAAAACAATCTTGAGAATGGTAAAAGAAGGGATAGGAGAAGACAGGTGTATTACATCGAGACTATTTGATGTACTAGTCAAAAAGCTACCACTCTCCGTCAAACCCTTTTGAAGGATGGCGTGGGCAGCAAATTCAATTTTCAAAAGAAGTTTATCATTAAGCTCAGCACCAAAAATAGCAGCAATACGGTAAAATGGTATACAGGTGGATCAAGAACTGATGAAAGAACTTGGGCAGTAGTTCAATCTGGACAGGACCTATACCAGCTGCTGCATAGCAATATTGCCGGATAGTTGTGTTGCTATCTTGGCACTAGACTCCTATATCATCAAATCCAAGAGTGTGGGAATGCCTACAGAAGCTTAAAAAGTTGAGCAGGAGGAACTCTCTCTAGGAAGGGATCATTGGACCCTTCCATAGGCCCCGAATTATTCTCCACTGTAATGCACCATGCCCCAGATACTTGGAATTACGCTCATGACATGAAGCAGGCAAAAAAAATATATACGAAATAACACATTAATTCGGTTAATATTATTCCATTTCAGTATATGTCATTCATTTGAAGCGTAAATAACAATCATTTTTTTTCACTCAAATATGTCGAACTTTGTGCCTGAAAAAGTGTTTTTCCTCTTCATTACTTTAATATGAAGGAAACTGCTGCCGAAAGTCATCGTATTTTGGTGGAAGTTTATGGCTCTGCCCCACGTTGCTTTTCCGGTTAAGAACTATTTGAAAAACAGTGGATGGGAAGTTTTACCCCACCCGCCTTATAGCCCAGACCTTGCCCCTTCTGACTACCATTTGCAGAACGCCCTCGCTGAGACACGGTTCACATCAGAGCAGAATATCAAAAATTGGCTCGATTCATTCTTGGCTGCCAAGCGCAGTTCTTTTGGGTTGGGTTCCACAAATTTCCAGAAAGTTGGGAAAAAGTTCAGATGGGCAATACTTTTGTACATGTGTTTCTTAAATAAACGTTCAAATTTTTAAAAAATTGTTATGGACCCAATAATCGCAAGATGTTTGAGAAGAGGAAGTTTTTCAGTATGAGACAGAAAAAACTATCCTAACGGGCTTCCTTACGGGGCACAGCAGATTCAGGGAACACCTAAGGAAACTAGGAGTATCTGAAGAAGGTCTGTACAGATTCTATGGATAATTTAAAGCATTTGCAGAATATGTACTGGTTTTTTTGTGAGACATTAGCCCGCAAAACACAAAGATATCTGGACAAGCACCTACTACCACCGGAAGAAATTAAGTCACTAGAACTATCTATAATTCTCAGATTTCTAAAGCAATCTGGCTGTGCGAATACAAAATCTCTAACACGTTCGCGCAACAGGATATACAACTCAACTCAATACAACTCTTAAAAGAACTGCATGTGAGGGGAACTGTTAAGAAAGCAAAAGGTCGGGGTACAATATATCCTACACAATAATTATAATATGGTATATATTATACCAAACATCACTGACAGTGGCATTTCGATTTTGTTACGAGTAGTTTGAAGGATTATGCCCTTTGATTGTCATCAAAACGGGACCTTTATAATTTTGGTGTGTCCGTCCGTGTAGCAGTCACACTCTGTCTGTAAAATTTCCACATATACATTAGTTGCGATTTTTGAATAAGTTACTTCCAATAATAAGCTAAGCTGGAAAGTCAAAACCTAGCATAGAGCATATAAAGCTGTAAAAAAAGCCATTGGATGCAATCGCTTTCTGGATTTTCACCTCGTTTGCCATACCGACAATAATGTATGGGGTATCAGTTTGGTGGACAGCATTAAAAGAGATGTCAACTGTAAGGTACTCAACTGCATGTGCATCAGCAGATTGATGTAACGATTTTCAAAACAAGTAGCAGTCTGCACAGCTCTGATTTATAACACTTCGGCTGTGTTCCGAACTAAACTTCGACCATTCAACGTTTCTTAACGAATTTAACTTCCTTCTCCACGACGGGGGATGGGATTTGGCTAACTTTGCCTCTTTTTATTGGTTAATCGAAAGATAGTATCGTACAACACGTTTCGTTACAAACAAGTTTGACGTTTCATGTCCTTCTGATTCCAAATATATGTATTTTATTTTGCCTTTATATGGCCTATTTTTGTCTGTTTGTGCCGTTGTTGCCTTCTTCTGCCTTTTTCGCCCATTTTGTTTTTTTCTAAAGGTTTGTTCGCTAATAAAATTCTAGAAAAATCCGCGATTGCATGTGCAAACTTCCTACTCACACTGCCTACTTAGAAGTAAGGACTGGAAAATTCAGGAATCGAACCTGCCACCCTGTGAGCAGGAGCCGACGGGTTTTCAATCGACCAACAAAAACAAAAAATGTGAAGACATAAAAAATACAAATTTTGGGAGCCTGTACTTATATGTAATTTTAATTTGCATGATTCCCAAAAAATAAAAGCAAAAGGGCCGATTGCAAAGAAATTCCTGAAGGTGCTTACTGTTGTTTTAAATGCAAATACGGGACTGAAAACTAATGAGTAGATGCATTCTGTAATGAAGGGTTCTATGACTTGGATTCCACACTTCCAGAACAATTTGATGTTAATAAAGTTGAAACCATTAAATAGGCTCCACTCGTTTCAGCGGAAGTAGAAAGTTAATTTATCTCCTCAAATGCGGTTCTAAGAGACAACCGGTTAAGATCATAACAAGAAATTGTCAAAAACGCTTCTATTAATTACATGCTACTAAAACTATGTACTATACTATATGTGCATTTCCATTCCTTTTCGTATTTTTGAATAAATGCCTTTTTGCCTCTTTTTGTTTTTTGGTTTTCGGACCCTGCTCATTATACATCGATACTATGTTTTCTATTTGATATATAGAATCAATTCGATTTATCGGATGTTTTCCATGTTTAACGATGCATTTTATACGATCGACAACATATAAAGGGTGGTTAATTTAAGGGCCGATGTTGAATGTGAACCACACCTAAACGTTAAGTTTTTTTCTACATTTCATTTGACATTTCTCAATTTCAGACTAACTCAATTTGAACCATGGAAAGATACACAATCGAGCAACGCGTTAAAGTTATTCAGGCTTATTACGAAAATGGGCGTTCAAATCAAAATGCATATCGTGCATTCTCGAAGAAAATCATCTTCAGTGATGTGGCACATTTTCACCTCAGTGGATTCGTCAATAAGCAGAATTGCCGCATTTGGGCAAATAATAATCCAAGAGTGTTTGTCGAAAAACCAAGCACCCACAAAGAGTGACTGTTTGGTGCAGTTTATGGGCTGGCGGCATCATCGGGCCGTATTGTGTTCGCTATCGTGAAATGATAACGAACTTTTTATGGCCCGAATTGGAAGATATGTATGTGGACGATATGTGGTTTCAAGAGGACGGTGCCACTTGCCACACAGCTAACGAAACAATGGCTCTTTGCGCGACAAATGCAATGGCCGTGATATCTCGCGTGGTGGCGATGTCAATTGGCCGCCAAAATCATATGATTTGACACCGTTGGATTTTTTTCTTTGGGGTTATTTGAAAGAAAAGGTGTACGTCGATAAGCCAGCAACAATTCAAGAGCTAAAGGATGAGATAATTCGGCACCTTAACGGCATAGAACCTCAATTATGCTTCAGCTTCATCGAAAATTTGGACCATCGGATGGAGGTGTGCCGCCGAGGTCGCGGCAGCCATTTGGCCGATATTTTGTTCCATACATAATTGAACCATACCAATATTATCATAATAAAAAGAAATTACAATAATTTCCTAAATAATTTATGGTGTTACAATAACTCAAATGAAACGAGGAAAGACGACCCCGTTCGAACGGACAGCAGACACGGAACAAGTAGAAGATTTAAGTACATTATCCAATGCGAATAAGAATAAACGCATGTAGCGGTAGGTTCGAGTCAAGATGTGGGTATTTCTTTTCACTTTAGTTGCAGATGTATGCTTTTTCAACTACGTCGATGTTTTTATTCGATGTATTGAAAATATAACGTTTCGATACATTGTATACATCAAATGAAACATCGAGGTATTTATTGTATGAGCACCTCTCTCCTAAGCTATGTTCGAGAAGAAATTCTCCACCAGGTTTCCTTCCAGATTGGATTGAATGTCTGGCAACCAGACGCTGACCGTTCAACGAATATACACAGACAGATCAAAGACGGACAAAGGGGTGGGTGTGGGTGTACATTCCGTAGATCCCAATATTCCTCTCTCCTTGAAGCTCCCTGATTACTAGCTAATAACCTTGCTCTGTTCATGCCTATTGAAGGCACCATCCGATTTCAGGACTTGAGAGATGGAGATGAGATTTGACTTTTTACAGCGTTGGTCTTAATGACTGGAGGCTCAGTTCCATTGGTCGTAGGCCTGACTACTTGTCATGTATTTCAAGAAAGAATCTTGATACCAGGGTGATGGTTCAACATGACTGAATGACAACCCGCGGAGATAAGACCAATCGCTGTGTCTTTGGGCTTGGATGGCAATTGAAAGATAAAGCCCTGTCTCGGAGAACCAAGCTTTACCAAGAGTTTAACAGCCCCAGTCGGACGAAGAGATTTTATTCGGGCCCGTTTGTGAAGAAGGAGTTTGAAGGAGAAGGACTCTAAGAACTGCACATACACTGGCCTAGTGAAACGAATTCAATTATCTCTACTCATGTAGAGAGAATGGATATGAATGTACCGACTCGAAAAGTTTTCGAGTCCAACCCCGAAAGACAAAGCGATAGAGGAAGACCTTGCCTCCGCGCAACAGGATCCCTAGCCTTAACCGGATGGGCTTACGAAACTGGAGACGCCTAGCCCAAGACCGTGCTAGTTGGAGAGGCATGTCTGACTGAGGTCCAGGTCCACAACGGATTGTAGCGCCAGCCAAAGAAGAATAATAGGATTGTCCAGTAGGTTCAGTGCCCAGTTATACGTAAACTCAAAATTGAGTTCAAATGTCAAGTCGAACAGGACAGTTCATTTCATTATTACGTTAGTTGATTTGAAGAGATATTTCTAGGGCCACGTCTTCTACTAACGATCTGATATTTGGGGCTTACTACCCCAATTCAATTTATCATGAGAAGGACACGATGAGCTCCAGGACGGACAAGGATGTCTTATTATCATCCCTGCCGAAGCCGTACAGAAGATGTCACTCGCAGCAACGAGGATCTCCTCCGGTTCCTCTGGTTCAATCTCTGCTCGGTATCTTGAAGGATGTGCCAAAGAACGGTTCCTTTACTCGTCTCCTCCCCTAGGTTTTCAGTAATAAACGGGAACTTACTCGGTTTAAAATAGTTTAATGAGCACAAAACAAAAAAAAAGCGATGACTTCTGTACATTGGAGGTTAGAAAGAAACCTGAAACAACAGCGGAAGGTATTTAAGTGGTTAAATGAGATGAAAATAACACAATCTTTTTTTCTAACACAGGAGTGTGAAAACTGATCAAAAACTAAATCATTGAATAATGTGACGGTCCGAAAATGTTCGCGTTGAAGTTCAAATCACAACATTCTACATCTTTTTACGAAGGCAAGGATATGTTTCAAACAGCGCAAGTTTCATATATTATGTACCTATATCTTTAAAATTGTCAATTACTTACCATTTATCCATTTTCACAAAGTATTCAAAGGAAAAGCCGACAAACAACAGAAGATAGCAAAAACAAAACAACTTGCGCATATGGCACTTTTTTGACGTTTGGCTGCGTTGGTGGTGCAAACACAAAAAAAAAACTTAATTTAAGCGGTTCTAACGAAATGGCTATTTTTTAGTCGTTCACTTTTGTTATGCAACCGGGAATTTTGTGGAACCGCCTAACTTTTTCAAAATTGTCTCGGGTAAGGCTTATTCTGGTGTATTTGTTATTTAATATTTCAGGCCGGGAATCTTGCGCGGCTTATTCTCGTGGGCCGAGTACTTAAGATATCGCGAGACATGTGCTCGCATGATTTTCGTGGTCACTTGACATCATCGTTTCTCGAAATAACTCGTCCACCAAATAAATCGATCATCAAGGCAGCTGCGACAATTTTGCCTTTGTCTGCATTAGTCATGTTAGATAAAATTTTAGAAAATATAATCATTTTTGTGGTGCTTAATAGCAACGTTAATGTAGTTTCCATCGCTCGATCGATTTATGATAAATGCAAGTGATACAAACCTTGTACGCAGGTTTTAATTGGTCTTCAAGTCTCTCAAAAAACAATGAAAAGAAGCTTTGGACGCGTATACGAAACATCTCGCTACTTGCTTGAATTTCCAACAAGTGTTGTCGCTTGAAATGCGAGAAATGGCATTTGATTATCATTTTAGTGTTCAGATATAATAACCCGTTATGAGTTATGACGAAGATGATTTATTCAACGGCAATTCAACCAGACAGAGTCCCAAGCGCTATGAACTTGTGTACATCCATCACACAGGCAGAAATCTGAGAGACTACTGGAAAGCGTGCATGAGTAAGATTGCATTGTGTATCTTGTGTGTATCTCCCCTGAAGTACGTAAGTAAACATTTTCACTGGAAGTTTAATTGCACAGCTTTTAAATTTCTTCTGGATATCTGCGTGATGATTCCATCGAGAAAGATAGCACTTAGCTGTCTCCTGGATTAATGTGTTAATTTATTCACTTACGGCAGCTCATGAGCTGTTAATCTAACTTCCATGATTATATGTGGGAAATAAAGATTTCTTAATATTAAGTAGTGAATGGAGCTTGAATGGACTTTTTAAAGGTCTGCATTTTAAGCTTCGTAATTTATTAGATTTCACGAATTTTGAAATAATCAAATTGCTCATCATAAACAAGAGCGGAGAATGAAAAAAGTTCATCGTTCATAAATCATTGGCAATCGACTGAACCAAAACAATTTACCAACACTTACCGTCTGATTTGTATGTAACTGTAACTTGACCAGCCTCCGAGGATGGCAAAACCGTGGTCTTGAGTAAGACGGGGAAGGAAGTTGTTTTCTCTATTGAATCGCTAAAAGTTGACAAAACTGCCGGTGTGGATGAAATCTGGATAGAAATGCTTAAGACAATGGGTAATGGTGGAACGCTTGGGAGTATGAAAAACTGATCTGCAGCTGTTTGGTTATTTATGCATAATGATCATCGAGAAACCAAGCATGGTGGAGTTGCAAGTATTTTCTACAAAAGGCGTCTGTTCGATAAGTGAGTGACTTTAGTGCAATAGCTGTCTCTTTTCTGGCATCTCTGATTATTCTCGACGTAGCTAAAAATTGCAAATGAAAATCAAATGATTCAGAAACGAAGGCAAAACCAAAAATTCGTCAAAATTATTGAATTCCGAAAAGATGTTATCTACATTAATGCGTTCTTTCTGTTCGACGGAATCATCGAAATGAGACCGAAGTGATGGCCGATTTACCTGCAGATTCTGTGAGAGCTGACAAACCAACGATGGTATTGTACATATAGATTATTATGCAGGGCCACTAAAAATTAAAATCGATAATAGGGCCGGTAATAATTTGATGGAAAATTGATGGACTAGGGGTAAAAATGGCCGAAGTTGTATATCTTTTTCCTCCATTCCCTTTGTTTACAATAGAATACACAAGATAGACGCGTTTAACTGATTACACGATTTTTCCATGTTGTTGGTAAGGTAGATCCACCAAATCATCACACTGCGGCAGATCCTGGAAAAAACCCAATAGTTGCAGATCGACACACCCTACCTATTCGCCGCATTTGACACCATGCATAGAGACGAGTTATACAACGCCATGTCTAGTTTTGACATTCACGTCCAAATTCGTCAGGTTGCGCAGAATGACGATGGGAAATTCTCGCTGTTCCATCAAGGTCAGTAACGAACTCACCGAGACTTTCAATGTCAAAAAAGGTTTAGACAAAGTGACGCGCTGTCGTGTGACTTTTTAACATCCTTCTTGAGAAGGTCATGCAAAACACAATCGCCAGCATAAGGGGCACGATCTTCCAAAAGTCCACAGCAGACGACATTGGCGTGATTGGTCAAACACTGCAACCCGTCAATGAAGCGTTTGCTGGTATTGAAACGGAGGCCGCCAGAATGGTTGTAGCGGAGAACGAGGTCGAAACTAAGTATAGGCTGCCATCGAGAAATTACGCATATCATCGACGACTGGACCAGAGATTTACCATAGGCAACTATAATTTCGAAGTAGTCAAGGACTTCGTCTACCTTGGCTCTCAAGTAAACAGTTCTAAAAACATCAGTATTCAGTACCGAGATTAAACGCGGAACAACTCTTGCCAATCGCTGTTTCTTTAGGCTCAAGGCATTTCAGTAGAGTAGAGCCCTCTCTCGAAGAACCATTCAAACATTATGTAAAACCTAGATCATCCCTGTCCTGCTCTCAGGCGCGGAAGCCTGGACATTCTCAAAAGCAAATGAGGAAGCACCTTTGCTCCTATTTGCGTTGAGGGTTTTTGGAGAAGAAGATTCAACCATGAACTGTACGGTCGAGATGAGCCTAACCAGGCGTTTACGGATTCAACGCCTAAGATGGCTAGGTCATGTGAAGAACAGTACCTGCAGACCGAAGAGTCTTCCGAACCAGTGGGACAACGCAATAGAACACGCCCACGGAACCGATGAATCACACAAGTGGAGAAGGACCTCAACCGAAAGATCGTGCCAGCTGGAGAGCCTTGTTGGCTGTTGCCCAGGTCCACCAAAGGTATTTGTAAAGTCGTGAGTAAAAAAAAGTAGAAGCTCCCTTATCAACATTACCCGAAGTGTTGATATGCAATTTAGAGCGGAGGTAGAATGTTTCGAGAGAGATCGGATTTTTAAAGGCATTCTTCAAAACTTCATTGAAGATTAATCTTTTGAAACAATTATTCAATTTGTCTCGAAAATGCAATATTTATTATATCGCAAAAATATTGCATTTAGTCTCATTTCAGTCACAGCTATGAAAGTGACAGTTATGAAGGTGAAAGGATAATAAGCAGAAATGAAGTATTATAGAGATAGCCAACTTCTACCTCTCCTTCCCCTTGACATTTTCGACAGCAATTTTTTATACAGTTTTCTCAGACCAAAATAAACAAACAGAGAACGGCATTCACGTTATTTCGTGAATAACTATCAAAAAGTATCTCAAATCTCTATAGTACTTCTGGCCATCTCTATGGTTCTTTAGTTCTGATAATGTGTGCTTGACAGCTTGTCAAAGCCACCATCTTTGTATTTTGTGACGTCACTCAGGGTCAGTTCCTTAAACATGCATCACAATTCAGTTTCGTTTATAACAAAGTGATGTATGAATAACACGAACATGAACGACTTTAATTCATTTATTAAGGGTACTATAAAGGAAAATGCCATATTTGTTGTTGCAGATATGATAATGAGTATAAAAATGTTGAAAAGTATGTGAAAAGGTTGTTTCCCCGTTTAAGTATCTGTTGATATAGAAATCCTCGCGATGACGTGGGGTGGGTCTCAATAAAACTGGCCAGTACACCTTATTTTCCTAACACCGTGTGAAAGTGTCGGTGTCATAAAAAAGCTATGGCTATGACTTTTGTTATAAAGTGTTTGTGAATCGTTCATTTTCAAATTCTTTGGTTTACGGTCTTATTTACTTCCATCTTTCCCCTATTATCATGCAACCTATTTGTTTTAAATTAAAAATCTTCTCGCGACGAAGTAAAAATCTTACTCATTCTTGAAGCTTTCCTTGGACCTAACCTACGTCAAACATACTCACGTATGGTTACATCAAGAACCAAATAAGGGAACTGTCGTCATAACATGAAAATGGTAAGGACAGCATTCCATCCCAGATAATTCAATTTAATTTCCAATAAAAACACCAACTTTTTCATTTATCTTTTGTAATAGAAAAAATATTATAAAAAAAAAAAAACCAACAATAATTTATTCCATATGACATACCTTTCCTCTACGGATAAAAATCAACGATATTTGCGGGGAACGACGAAAAGAAACAAAAAATAAACAAAACATCATATGGCATATGATGACAGTCTGGCATCACTGTTCAATTTCGTTCGGCCATGTTTTGCTAAGTCGTGTCACCTTTTTTCGTGGACGTCAAAACTTAAAAATAAGAATAACTCGCTTTGAAATTCACAAAAAAATAAATGCAAAATCTGTCTCATTTTACTAACATATTTTTTGCAATATTGAATTGATTGATAATTAAAATTCGTATACGCCCGTAAATACAATGAATCGTACCGATGGCCTAGTGCGAAGGGTAAAGGCTCGTGATACCTCCGCTGAAGGTGTCAATGCCAATACAATAGATGATAATCAGGATTCCCTAGACAATAATAAGGACCAAGAGGACAACATTGACGATGGTGACTCGAAAGAAACACGCTTAACACTTATGGAAGAGGTCTTACTATTGGGCCTCAAAGATAAAGAGGTACAAATATGCCCGGAAGCTTTATCGACGCTTGTGTTACTTTTTTTTGCCATACTCTGTTCTTTTTTTTAATTTTACGTTTTTATATTGTGTCTTCGTTGCATATATCGGATATTTTTCATGACACCGCTTTGTTCATTCATTCTGCAGCAGTCGTCAAATGGTGCAATTATGAAAAAATGTGATTAATTAGTGACTTTCTTAACTACATAAAAACGTATCTATACGAAGTTCATTGTTTATCGCAGTCATTTCCGTGTAGTGTGCCTTTATCGAGATCCTAATTTCTCAAGCAAAAAACATGTCAACTTATCAGTGACATGATATTTTCTATTTAATTCAAATTGTTGAACAAAATTTGACGCCGTTAGGCGTTTGTAATCGACTTACAGTTACTAAGAGTTATTTGTTGATGTGTTACATGACTCACTGAAGAGCAAGTGTGGTTGATGTTCGTGTTTGCACTTTTACCGACTAGTGCCACTAGTTGTGACCTACTACTTCCGAAATGACGATAAGCAATTGATGGCCCTAAGAGGTTTTTGCGTTTGTAAATATTTATGTTTTCAACCAAATGTTACCTCACACACATTGTACGTACGTTTGAAAAGTGGTTTTACATAAATTTATTAAAATTGTTGCACAGGGGATTGAGCTGTGCAAAGATGTTTGTGTGTTTGGCCTTTACAAACGTAAGCAAGCATTCATTGGATGCTGCCTATTAAAGTTTCGCAACGCACACATACTAGTAACATATACTGGTCTTTTATTAATTATGTCAGAGCTTGTGTTGTTGACCCTTCTTAAGCATTCCAAATATTCACAGTGGAACTTGGCACTTGTGGCTGATAAAATACATACATTTAATGGAATTTTAGGTACTACGGGTGACCACACACTTTTTTTTTTTTTTAATTTTGAGGTTTTTTGTACGATCAGTTTTTTGTGGACCCACTGATGAAATCTCGTTAAAGCTGCCTTGCTATACTGAATTGCGCATAATGTATTTATTCATTTTTGCAAGGACATTAAGTAGTACGAGTGGCGATAATTTAGTTCCTTACCACACCAATCATCTTTGCTATCACACATAAGCTCGCCTGACAAAAAAGAAAAGATGAAATATAAATTTCGTGTTAGTAGCCGATCCTTTTTCTTCGCCGGCGTATGAGCACTGATCATCAACATGTGCATGTCTGTTATAAGATTCTCTGTTTCGGAACATTTCCTACATTTGAACTTCACATTTTGCTTTGTTTCATCACCCCAGTAACATCAATTAAGTTTAACGACCGATAATCGGTTTTGAAACATTTTTAAATACCCATGTCAATATGAGTCTTTCATTTGATGATTACTTGTTTCAGGGGTACACATCATTTTGGAATGACTGCATATCTAGTGGCCTTCGTGGATGTATCTTAATCGAGCTGGGAATCCGTGGTCGTGTGATGATGGAGAAAGCCGGCATGCGGCGCAGGGGATTGTGTTCAAGGTTTGTTATGAAGCACAGTCATGGGAGGCATATATCAATGAATTAAATACACTTTCAGAAAACTTATACTCAAGTCCGATACACAAACAGGAGACGTCCTTTTGGATGAAGCCCTAAAGCATATTAAGGAGACAGATCCACCAGAGACTGTTCAAAATTGGATTGAATATCTAAGCGGTAAGAGCCACATACAGACGCGTATGACAAGAAATCACAATCATTAATCTCTGTTTATTATCGCACATCAGGCGAAACATGGAATCCTTTAAAGTTGCGATATCAACTGAAAAATGTTCGCGAGAGGCTCGCTAAGAATTTAGTTGAAAAAGGTGTCCTTACAACAGAAAAACAAAACTTTCTCCTATTCGATATGACCACGCATCCACTGAGCGATAATGTTATCAAATGTCGGCTCGTAAAAAAGGTAAACAGAACGAATGTCACACAACCTCTTTTAGATGATATCATATTCTGTTGTGTGTGTTCACAGATTCAGGACGCAGTTCTATCGAAGTGGGTTAATGATCCACAAAGAATGGACAAACGTATGTTGGCGCTGATATATTTGGCTCATGCAAGCGATGTACTTGAGAATGCATTTGGCCCCCTAAACGACGATGACTACGAAGTTGCTATGAAACGCGTGAGAGAACTCCTGGATTTAGATTTTGAAGCGGAAGCGGCTAAGCCAAATGCGAATGAAATACTTTGGGCTGTATTTATGGCCTTTACGAAATAAATTTAGCCCTCGCCAGCCTTTTCTTTATTCATTATGTTTTAATTATTTTAATCGTAATTATTTTTAAAATAAATAAGATATTTACTTTCTCTAATTTTTTTCCATTCAAAACGAAACAACAAATAAATTGTTAAATCATATAAACGCAGATGAGAATTAATTATGTAAAATGTAAGAAAACAAAATCTTGGTTGGGATTTCTAATAGATTAAAACAAAGTAAACTAAAATTTGTATAGTTAAATATAATAATTGCGAAATAGAGAATACAAACATTTAAATACAAAGCAACAAAAGTGAAAGAAAAACACATTGAAACTAAACCACAGCAGAGCTTTCTTTTGTAAAGATGTAAGAGAGATTAATGCAACCAGACAAACACACATTCTGTTTTCTATTCAAACATTCGAATCAAATGTTCTCCCCTCGTGGAGAAATATTGGGAATATTCTTCAAGAAAAGATCAGTTTTGTGATTATTTGAAAACAAACAAAAAAAGAAAGGTAAACAAATAAATTTATGTATACATTAAATTTAAGTTACGCAAAAGTATCTATATATATATATACATGAAAGTGCATACGTACGTATTACACATGATTAAATAAAACAAAAATTATTATTCATAATTATCTGCTTGTTTTGCTGTTTCTTCAGTCAGTCGAGTGACTGGGTTGGGCTGGGCGTATTTTTCTGCAGTACATTGTATATCTGGCGAAACAAACTTAGGCTGAATGTGCGGGAGACAACTGTCGACGGACGGTCCGTTGGGACATTGTGTGCAACATCGAACATTCAACCTCCATTAAAGGAATTTGAGTCGCTCCAATATGATTTTTCAGTTTCAACTATTTTAATGACGTTGCTGTAAATTGCTTGTTAGAGGTTCGTGGAACTTTCGGAATTTTCTTGGCAGTTAGAAAACTTTTTGTGGCGCAACTGTCCGAGGTCGACCTGGGCTTCAATCAAGAACCATCTCAATTTAGCGTTCTGTATTGCCGCTTCAAATTGCGCGCGCTAATCGGTTGAAGTCTTCTCCATTCGTTTGTGACCTGAAAAGGTCTATTGAATAGAAGAGTTGAAGCGAATCCAAAAGATGTACTACTTCCCTTATGAAAAGTACTCGCAGTATGGGCTTTGTAATGGATTTCTTTAATTCCACCTAAGTGGGTCCATATGGAAAATACGTTTCCGGGACATTCACATAACATGTCCTCGGATGTCTCATCCTCTTCCAGGCAAAGCTGACATACCTTGTCTTGGCACAAGTTTATTTTGCTAAGGTGCTAATTCAGTCCGCAGTGGCTAGTATAAAGTCTCTATAGCAATCTTATACTGTCTTTGTTAAGACAGGTAGTTTCCTGTAATAAAAAATGCCTGATTAATCCTAGGGATTGCCTAAGATTTTCACCGTTGGTCCATTGGTCTAGGCGAAGTTTTTTTTTCCCATTCGTTAATCAGCGAAGTAGCTACAGTCCTGTTGACATTACAGGACGGTTCGGGACCAATGAACGCAGATTCCAAACCAGCACTCGCGAGTTCATCTGTGGATCCATTGCCTGTAATAGTAAGACCCAGCCGAGCTTCATTTGTTGTGTCTGACAAAGGATTGTAGAGCGTCGAAGCAACATTTGACTGTTAGGTTGGACGTTAGTGCCTTACGTTATGCCCGACTTTCTGAAAATATTTGAATTCTAGCGCCCTAAATACCCTGGGGAGATTGCGTCTGGCTCAAGTCTCGGTGGCTTGGGACACGGTAGGTACGGAAATCCTTGTGTTGGGTCCAAGGACTCCGACCCCGACAGTCGAACTTCGATCCGTCTGAAGACCATACCAGACTTCTAGGGTCTAGAGTTGGAACACCTGTGGTTCAGTTTTTGGAGCACCAAACGATGTCAAATGTAAGATCTTGAGAGAAGAAGAGAAAGACCACAAGTTCTGCCGTATAAACGTCTGCTGGCCTTCAATGCTCTAGGATTAATATTTGAACTCGATGGAAAGTGTGTCATCTTAGGCACCTCGTGCTTCGTTCTCCCACATGTTGCCCCTGCCGCCTAACCAGCTCGGGCGTTGTATCTGTATGATTAGACTCATATCTTCTCGAAACAAAAGTAATCAGTTCCACGCCAGAGATAGTCCAAAATCACGTAACGCGGCTATATTCTTGTACAACACCGGAGATTAGGTGTACCCGAAACATGGTAAAAAGCGCATCATAATATGGTTCGTAGCAATTACAACTGATTGTTGTGTAGTTGCGGTGTGAGATATATGGCTCTGTTGTGGTTCGACACCGTGCGGTGTTGCTTGGTAACCAAGTAGTACAGTCCGGGGTGGACCAAGTACTGCCACTTAAACAGCTAATCATCAAAGACTGGATTTTTTTTAGAATACATTTTTTCTCTTTCTCTCTGTTCGTCTTCCACCAAATTCCAGTTTCTTAAATACTGCTCTGAAGTTGTTCTTTTTCGAATACATCGATACTTTTGTATGTGGGTGCGTATGCATCGGTTCATTTAAAAAAGGCGTTGTCAGCAATTTAATTGAAAGCTCGATATGCTGTCATAAGAGACATTTGACACAATTCGAAGTTACTCGTAGAAACCGATGACTAAAGGGTTCTTTTTTAAATTCGTGGCTTTAGGTTTCCGTGTCTTCCACCTTTACTTCGAAATTCTCTCATCACCATTGCGAGGGTGACTAAGATCGCTTGCATATGATATATTACATCAATATCCCTAACCAATCCATCTCCTTTATTTGGCGCTACAGTCCGGGGCGTATATGAAATGACGCGGGCATTAACGAGAGATCTCCAGGCAACTCGATCCTTCGCCATCGACTTAACTCATCATGAATTATGCCCAAGCGTAGCGAGTCGTGTTTTAGACGCACCCTGGACGAAGTCCAATGCCCACTGTGAAACGGTTTTGATTTGGCATCGTTAAACCGAACACAGCTGCTACAGTTTGTGTACAGAGACTGAACAACCCTCAAAAGAGGACCATCAATTCCACACTCCTGCAGAACACTCCAGAGTTTACGACGAGGGACTCGGTCATATGCCTTTTTCAAATCTACAAAACAACTTTAGACTGGTTTGGCATACACCCAAGCCGTCCCGAGGACCATTCTTCGAGTGGTTGGCTGTAATTCTGCCAGGACGAAAACCGCACTGTTCATCCTGTGCTCGACATGGCTCTAGAACGCGCTTCCGACACCTTAGCGCAGCCTTTCCCGGGGAGACTTAAAAGAGATATGTCCCTTCAATCTGTGACAATCTCCATCTTTACCCATTCCCTTAAACATTTCTGGACATTCTTTCATCCACACCGGCGAACTGGCCAACTTTTAGCAATTCAACCGCCAAAATGACGTCTACACTACTCAACTGCCTTTTGGACCCAATGATTGGCAAGAGTTGTTCTGCGCCTAATCTCTGTACTGGAATTCGTACTGTTCACCTATGTAGACTAATTACCTCGAAAGTATAGCTGCCTATCTTGACGCTTTGACCAAGACGTCGATGTTGTATGCCCTTTCTTGAGGACAACGTCTATATACTTCGTTTGGCCCTCATTTAGCCGCATCCGTCTCAATGCCGGCAAACGCCTCACTGACGGCTCTCTGTATTCGACCTATCAAGTCAATATCATCCGCGTGTGCCAGCAATTGCACGCACTTCTGGAGGATCGTGTCTCCAGTGTCGGCGTGTGAGTCTTGTACGATCTTCTCCAGGATGATGTTCAAGAAGTCACATGACAGCGCGTTACAGTGTGTAAAACCTTTTTTGAAATTGAAGGCTTCGATGAGTTTGTTTCCGACCAGCGTCGTCCTACACAACTTAATCAGCTTCGTTGGAATGTCAAAACTAGACATGGCGTTATATAGATCGTTTATATGTACGCTGTGATATGCGACCTCGAAATCGGCGAATAGGTGGTGGGTGTCGATCTACATCTCGGGAGTCTCTTCCAGGAGCTGTTGTAGTGTGACTTCCCAAGTCTGAAGCCTCACTGATATTGTTTAGAAACGGCTTCAGGCGATCACCCAAACAGCAGAGAAAATCTTATATGCTATGTTAAGAAAACGTATCCCTCGATAGTTGATGACCATTTATATCTTCCTTGTGCCCCATGTCGAACCTATTCGAACGTTGCTCCAAATGATGTTCGATAATGTACACAACCTCCAAAGAAAATCCGCGAACGTATGCATGTCCCAATCTATTTGTTCCTGATCTAATGTACCAATATTTGCTCGAAGCTTGTTAAAGCCAATAGTGTCTTTGGGGTTATTACAGACCTAAGTGCCATTTAATGACTTGAGCGGGGTATTTTCATTTTCATCTCATTTATTGATATTTATCTCTGTACATTAAGAACTTTTACAGGAGCAATATAAAACAATATACAATTTTAAGTGACATGCTTGAATTTAAGTGATATCGAGTTTTTGCAATTATTAATTTCAATTTCAATTCAAATTCAATTCAGTTTAGAGCGTTTTGCAATTTTAAAATTCTATACGATTAATAATACAAATGCATAGAAAAAAGGTAAAAATAAAAAAAATTATTTCAGTTCGATGAGAAAAAGGAGAAACAAGCGGTAAAAAATTGTCTGCACTCGTACAAGGTAGGTGGTTCCAGAGATGAACAGCATGAATGAAGAAGTGCCTGCGTGACATTGAACAGGTATGAATTGAGGGTCTTAAGGTAATATTACGACTCGATCGACAGAAGCTGATCTTTTCATGTAGATAATTTGGCTGTTTCTTGTGAATAATTTTGAAGAGTAATAATATAAAATGCACGATCTGTAACCTAGGAATGCCTCCAATTCGCATCCTAGGAGATTCCGACGTTGTTCCGAGACATGGTCAAATCTGCGAAGATTAAAAACGTACCGTGCAGCCGCGTTGATTGCTTTTGTCAACTTTTGCGAAGAAGAATAATCACAGTCAGCGAACAACTCTGATCCATATGTCAAGATTGGCACTATGAGTGCTTGACCAGTTTTAATTTAACGTTGATAGGGAGAATATATTTGCTGATTAACTAGCTTCTTAATGTATATATAAGAATGTATATATTTTGGACACCACGTTATCAATGTGGTCACCTCGTTTTTGACTTGAGAGTATTAAGCTTAAACGTTCTAGGAATTGATGTTTGATTACTACATCGGGGTACAACCGTACGCAAAAAAAAACTATCCCAAATTGTTTCTATCCAATTTTTCCGCAGTTCTGTGGAAAATTCAACATACACGAGACGACACGTCGCTGTGGTGTAAGTTTTGTCACATGAAAATTCTTCATCATACTGGTAAAGTCGTTTGTGGACTTGTATGCTAAGATCTCCCAAGAGGTCAGTGACACTCCTGTCACAAGGCTTTTATTCAGATTGGCATCTAGTCTGGGGCAGATCAGATTGAAGGCTTTGCATGTAATGCTTGCCAGTCTTTTCGTGTGGGTTCGTCGTAGTTGTGAAGTGTATCCCTGTTGCGTTCAGAGTTCAGTAGAGCGTGGGGCAGAGTCGTTGCGTTCCTTTTTCTAATTTTGTATCCAGGCATAAAGGCGAATATTGCTCAGATATCTTATAGATGACAGTTTTATGCAAATTTGATACTCTCTGAGGAGTTGTACCCACGACTCTGTTGATTTCTTCTTCGTTTGCGGTCTCTGACCTTACGTTTTTCTCGCCCTCGATACTCCTTTTAAGCAACACATCACGCAACAAGAACACCCAGGATTGAATGGAAAACAAGAAAAGACCGTCTTTGAATTTGTTGTTCATTTTTGTTTTCAACCTATAAATTTCGGTTTTATTTCAACAATTTACTTTACGCATTACTTAGCTTTTAAATTTGTAACAATATTCTAAGGACATTATTATTGTACTAAAAATAAAGTGAGCTCTATTAATTCCCCTTGCAGACGTAAGTGTACAGTTTATTTACACGAAATAATCTAAAAGTATTTGCTCATATTTACAAAATTTTATTTCTTATTCGATCTAGATCTAGTTTAAAAAAAACAGTCAATTGTTACAATCGATTTACTTGAATCAACTATAAGCTGAATTATATTCGAAATTATCTACATGCTCTTAAAGAATTATTTACAATTATATTACAAGTGACTTTCAATGCGATTTCCCTTTCTTACTCCTTGTCTAACAGATCTGTTTAGTCCCTAATTCGTTGTAATAATATATAAATATATAAATTTAAATAAACATAGATATATTGATTAATACGTTTTGATACATACAAGACATTTTGTGGTGATTCACAATACAAGCTGATTCTGCACATGAATCAATAAAAGCCTTTAGTTTCTCGTCACTATTCAAATGAATTAAGGGCACTTGTAAAATTAGATAGTTAGTTAGTTAGGAAGACAGTCGAACGCTAGGCAAATATCATGTACTCATTGAATGAGTGAAATTATGTTTTGTCAGATTGAATCAGAAGACAACAATATTATGAAGACATTGCAATGTTTTTTGTATTCTATTCAATTAATTTTATTCATACATACTAGAGTGATACCCGCGTACCCGGGTACCCACCCGTTACCCGCATTTACGGGTATTTCTCGTGTACCCGTATGGTATGGGTACACGCAACAAAAAATGAATCTCCTACTTAAAATGAATTCAAATGCAATTCGTCTCAATACATACTACAAGGACATTGAAGTTCTACTACTATTGGTGGGCACTCCAACAATGGCCTAGCACCCTATCATCGGTGCTTTCCCTTTCTTCGCTGTGGTATAATATTCACAAATAAAGGTGTACTTTACTAATTGTTGCATTAAATTATAGGAATGAAGGGTACCCGAACAATGCCGCGAAGCCGCCAACTTGGGCATTACCCGGGTACTCGGGTAATTGTCGAACCGGGGATTAAGTAAAGTGGGAGGGTTATGATCCAATTTTTGGATCATAACCCTCCCTCGTTTAAAAGAAAGAAGAGGAAGAAGAGAAGAATAATCGAGACCTCTATTGAAACCAAAAGGAACAAATTAACATAGAAGGAGAGGAATCAGATGACAGAAACATCATGACAGGACAATGTTGTATTCTATCTCCGCTCATTTTCAACATGTACTCAGAAAAAATCTTCGAGAAAAGCATAAGACACTGACTGTGGAGTAAAGATTAATGACGTGGGAATGAATAACCTAAGGTATGAGGGTGATGCGAATCAATGAACAATCACGCCTATTTTATATTTTTGCTTTCCAATAATTTTACACCCCGAATAACAAGAACTAAACATTGTGATGAATAAGCTGAATCTTGCAAGTGAAAAAAAACCGACTACGAATCGAAGCAGCAAAAAATAAATTTATGGTAACTACAAAAACAAAGTGCAGACTTCGAGTGCAACTTCGAACTCAAGATAAACAACACGAGTGTCCAGTTTTAATTTTTTCAGTAAAATTGTCTTTCAAAAAGGACCCTTAAGTGTCCGGGGTTAAGACACAGCAGGGGCCGTGTGATCCACAATGGTGATCGTTGTAAAGAAGTTCGATGACGAATAGAACAAGCAAGAACCGCCATCTGTAGAATGAAAAGAATTCTGATAAACCGTGTTTGAAACTTGGACGTTAAAAAAATACAAACTTTCGAAATATGCGTACTGTAACGGCTGGTAACAAGTATATTAGAACACTGTACAGAACAACTGGATACAAACAAAATTTAGGAAAAGAGTGCACTGAAGTGAAGACTGAAAAAGGACCAGAAAAAGAAAAGGAGCTCGTGAGCGATACAGCTTTTATTTTGTTTCCTTGCAATTGAAGATTTAAGTGAATAAAATAAACTAATAAAGAGTGTTTTTATAAGAAGATAACTTTTAGATATTCTTGCGAACCCATTTCGCCTAAACGTTACAGTTTATAGAAGAATAATGCTGATCCCGTGATGGATAGAATAACAAACGAGGAAGTACTAAGAAGAGCAAAGCGGAAAGATGAAGCAATTTTCCTGGTAGAGTAACGAAAACTGGAATATTTAGGCCACATACTCAGGAACAGCAAGTATCAGCTACCTCATATCATTCAGAAAGGATGGATAGAAAGAACGAGGACAAGTGAGGGACCAAGAACAACATGTACAGCAAATTTGAGATATCAACATAGCAAATATTTACAGCAGTAACAAACAAACGATCAAAATGATGATTTCCAACCTATGCCCTGGTGACGAAAAAAGGATGGTTATTCATATAAGTGATTTTCGATACAAAACTACGTGCATACATATTTTATTTTAAGCATACCAACTGTTGGCATACGAAAATTCAGTCATAATTCATGAACAGCGATGTTAATCGATACGACGAAACATAATCATCCAGGGTGGCAAGCACAAGAGGCAATTTCAATTAACCAACAGCGCATTGCGCTCATGAATATATGTGAATTCAAAAGGATTCTCTGTGCAAGCGAGAAAATGGTCAACATAGATCTTGTCAACAAACAAGAGATGCAGAACCGAGTATAAAGGAAATCCATGTGGAAACGGGTACCAGTCAAATTCTGGATGAGAGTTATCGAGAGGTCCGAAAATATATCTGCTGAATGCGAGGAAGAAGTTTTTAAGGATTTGCGGAAACAGGTACCAGTCAAATTCTGGATGAGAGTTATCGAGAGGTCTGAAAATATTTCTACTGAATGCGAGGAAGAAGTTTTTAAGAGACAGAGATCAATATCCATGGGTCGCTGGCAATTCAATTATTATAAATAAGAAGAGGGGTAAAACAAATCGAAAGTTAACAGATACAAGTAGAAATAAAATTAGAGAAATACTAAAAGATATGAGCTCTATGAAAGAAGAGTTCCTGAAGAAGAGTTCCATCTTCCAACAATTCCAAACATACGTTCTCGTCCATAATCAACATTATTATGTAGTATCAACAACAACAACAAACCATGTAAACCATGTGTATTCACACTATATCACTCTTATTCTTTTTAACGTGAAAATTTAGTTATACTTTAATAAATTGTAATAATAATGTAAGCAAACAAAATGAAAGATAACACTTTTCTTCTGAAATAGTTCCATCGGGCCCAACGCCTTCAACACATCAATCAGCAGGTGAATAGGAGGCAAGCACGGAAAACGTGAAATAAATTCATCGAATGATTGATGTATATAAATTTAGACAAATGACAAATGTCAAATGAACTTAAAAATTGGATCAACTGAGGGGCATAGTGACAATGAAATCGGCCTGACCGAAGTAGTTACTCAACGATCTTAAAATGAGTCTAAATAAGAGTCTGCGATTTCACGTGATTGAGTGTTACAGGACAACATTGCTATTGGTACACGCTGCTTAAATACATGTAGTTAGTGAGGAACAATTACAGTTATATATGACGAACATGTGTCAGCTACCGAAGACGGATACGCCTCCGACAAATGAGATACACGTTTTGAGGCGACAAAGTACATACAATGTAGGCATGAAAATTATTATTTCTTATGTGGATTCCAAGTTTAAAGATGCCCTCAAAAAGCAATGACTCCCAATACAAAAAAGCTTTTCTTCAATTTGAGACAAAAACTCCAACAGCAGAGACCAAATCCCTATAATTTGAAGATGACACAAATGATCTGATGACGATAACGCGAACAATGTGAGACCCTAACAAAGCAATAAGTTTCCCATTCAAATTAGTAAATACATATGTAAAAAATTAAGAACCTGACAAAAGAACATCTTTTATTTAACCACAATGAGTTATGTAACAAGATAACGATGAAATCAAAAGATCATCATGGCTTCGGCGACATATAAAATCCTAGAAGTTTTACACATACGTCTTACCTACAATAGATTATTTACATTTTTTGCATAAGAACTTGTTTCCATACAGTAAATTGAAATATTATATAAGCAACAAATTTTTAGAGAATTTCATTTAAATTTAAATATCTACACACATTGTTTTAGAAACAGAACTTAAGATATTACAGCTTAATTAAATGATATTTTAAATCAAATCTAACATCTAGTTACACAATTGAGTTGCGTACATCTGCTTTGTAAGAAATCAATGATGTCTTTCGAAATTGTCTTAATCTCTAGCATTACTTCTAAGATCCTTATTTTATTCTGCAGTGTTGCAATGTGAATGAGAATGTGACGGCTTAGATTCAACACACATGAGGACTACTGTAAGCAAATAAGTTTTGTCAATAATTTTTCTCAATTAATAGCATTATGCGAAAGAAGCTTGTGCAATCAATTTGTACTTTTGTTATATAATCTTAGAACTACCGATAGGATCATGACTGTGGTTTGAGTGGGGCAACAGAAATGAGGAATAATTTATTACACCCTACGGAACTATCAATACTTCTCTCTATGAAAGACAACCGCTCACTTCACATCATCATTTGTTGTGAATCATAACGAAAAATACGAAACCAGAAACAAAAGAGAATAGCGCGTTGAACAAGTCTTAAGTCCAGGTATGCACTCTTGAGACTCTGAGTGAGCTTGACTAGTAGAAAGACTTTACGAGGAATAGTAGCGAACTTATAATTTTCGGAGGTAGCTACAAGTGACAGAGTGTACATTCATTGTGAGGTAAGCAATTCGGGACCAAAATGCGATGCAAATCAAAGATCGACCGAAAAAATCTCGAGTGAATCGAGGTTCACAATATACAAAAGCAGACGAAGTAAATGTACATGGATGCGATTTAACAATCTTCGTCTCTGAGCCTGTGCGACAATTCAACAGATGACGGCCACGTACAGGGTGGGGCACACAAGGCGAGGCGATTACAGCCGGCTTGGTGTGCGAAACTGGATACAGCTGAGAGATCGGGCCGGCTGGAGATGCATGTTGGGTGAGGTCCGGGTCCACCCCGGACTTTGAGGACGATTTAACAATAAATAATCACATGGAAATATATTTTGCCTCTCTCCGAGAACATGTGGAACAGATGTAACAGAACGAAAAATAACGCTAATACCAAATGAACACTACATCTAACACATGCTACTTTCAGTTGAACCTACATAGTGATCTGTTTCATGCACAAGAGTTGTATCTCAATGTCGGTGTATATGAATTAAGCAAATTTAAGCACATGTACAGAGATCCATCACCAGGATTTATGATCTGCAGATGAATAATGACTGAACAAATTTTGAGGGCTAAACTTCAGAGCAATTAGACTGCAATAAATGAGATGTTAGGATCCAAGAGCAGAAGGGTTCTGTAAGCGCAGTCTGAAAAGTGCAAATTTGAAAATGAAAAATTAAATATAACGATCACGACGTACCACAAGCCAATAACACCTTCAGTTATCATTATCGCGACTTATACGTTTCGAGCTGTAATGCCACATTCTTTGGACTTTGGTTACAACACGCAATTGGTAATGACATGAAGCTACTTCACATGGAAAATAGACTTGCTCTCTTTCCCATTCGGTGAATATATTAACTGCAAATCTGTTTACCTTGTCAATCTGAATAAAGAGGAAAGCAACGCAACTGAGCTGAGGATAAAAATAAACTGTCAGAAGTATTCATTCGAAAACAAGTGCAAAAATGGTGCCCTCCAATCGAAAAAATCGAACTAATAAGTCATAAGAACCCTGTTGCATCTTATGACATATTAGCTCGACTTTTTCGCGTCGAAGGAGACATTTGGTATGCAAAAAATAATAACAATTTGTTTCTGAAACCGGTCATAAGCAAAAAAGGAACTAATCTCTTGGGATCTTGTAGGAGAACCTTCTTAAGACAGCTTACATCATGTCATCATTCTATTCGTACGACGTTTTCTACATATCATATTCCCTAAACTATTTTAAGGTTTACACCTGGTCGATTCTTCGGCTCATATATATCTGCAATCTAAGGAATTAATGTTGTCAGGGTGCTGTCCTGAACTGAGATCTTTTAATTGGCAGGAACCTGCAAAAGCAGCAACAACAAAACAGTCATTGGTCGACTCCTACCTATCGAACATGCAAAAGGAAACAGGAAAGTGAAGAATAATATATAAGCTTAACCTAACCACCTACATTAGCAGAGAAGAAATCTATTTTAATATAAAATATATCTAAGGTGTTTGCATTTGCAACTAAACAAAATTCGCTCTTACTGAGAAAGACCTACACTAGTCACATGCCTATTGTTGTACAATGTTGTGTCACAATTGGTATTCATTTATATGGTAATTAATTGAATGGTTTCAAAGCAAGTTATTTATTTCATTCACTTAAGTGCTTACATTGCATTTCTTGTATACTTAATATTCCATTTTCTCCAAGTTTTAAATCGCATTGAAAGTCTGTTGGTCGCTGTCAACTAGTCGAAGTTGCACCTAACGACTGCCCGTGAGAAGCATTTTATGTGTTCGTCTGCGGGTAAGTTGTTAACATGTGACTTCGGCTGTTTGTTTTTTTTTTTTCATTTTAAAATTAAAAACTAAACGTTTGGTAATTCTGTGAAAATGAGAGGTTCTTTAAATTATCAAATTCTTCGATTACATAATTGCTTTCATAATATTTATAACATTTCGACATTCCTTTGATTTTTTGTTTGTTTTATGCGTTTTAACTGAAATTAAATAATGGTAGGCTCAAATTGAGCTCTTATAACTAGTTTCTGCGGTGCAAACGACTTCTGGGTGTGATTCTGGTATTGCTTATTGCCATGGATTCCCTCGGAATTTGCCGCGAAATAGGTTGCCACGAGGTCCTGGTACTCCGCCGACAGGGCCACCTCGCGCCCCGCGACCTTTATAGAAGGGATTGCGTGGGGGTCTCGGTGAGCCGCGGAAGTGATTCTGAGGTGGACCAAAACCCCTGGGCGATTGTGGAAATGGACTCCGTGGAAATCTAGGAAACGGTTGATGATGCTGAAATTCGGCAGGATGATGGAAGTTACCCGGTGGTGGTGGTTGCTGATGGTTTTCTGGTGGGCCAGGCATTCGAAAAGGCATACGCGTTTGTTTCCATGGATTCACAGTCGTTCGCATGTTGTTGTTATTGGGAATGACATTGTCATCGATATTATGCTCCTCAAAACCTGATGGAAAACGATTTCCTTGTAATGGTTGTTGGCCCTCCCATGATTGGTTGCTACTATTTGGTGGAGTATCGAGCAACGGTGGCCTATTATTTGTCACTGGTATTAGATTATCTCTATAGGGCACTGCTTTTGATTGTATACTAAGATTTTGTTGCGAATCGTCTGCTGAGGACTCTTCTTCGTGGTTTTCGTGTTCTTCTGAATTCTCTTCGCCGTTATTATTTTGTTCTTTATCTTGCTGTTGCTTTGGCTGCTGCTCGCTTTCCGCCGATGTTACTTCTAGTGAAATTGAAATTATTTATTTATGAAAACATTGTCATTGTTATGAGTAAAAGATTAAAACAAAATATTTTTAATTTATTAAAGGATATCAAGAAAGACTGCATGCGAATGCATCAAAATGGAAGGTTACTTGCTTTACTCAATCTCTTTCAAGCAGAAATCAAAAACATGTTCTAAGCACATAAGACCCTTTATTTATTCAATTTGTAACAAATTACAAGCAGTAGTAACAGTAATTATGTGACAACATTAAGCAACTTGTAAAAACTCAAATTAATTGCAAACGTGCTGACATTCAGTTTAAAAATGATGCTCTTCGTAGTCGATTTGTGTCTGGCTTATAAGACGGTGTCTCCCACTTCGAAAAATAAATGCTCAGCGCACAACGTTTTGTACCCGTGTTATAAGCAACCAATCATACTTGGTTACTCTTCTTACTCGTCTTCTGATCTATGGGACACGTCCATGATCATTGAATAAACAAGTCGTTGTGCTCTTATTTGCAATTGTTTCCATTTGTTGCAATCGCCCAAGCAGGAGAATGGTAAATTTCAACCCTCCCAGCTAGCAGGATCTCTGCCTTGTACCTTTGCGTTATTTTTAGTGTTTGGCATATGGGTAGCATCATCATAATTTATATAATTACAGTCCAAGGTGGACTTGTGCCTGGCTTGTCCACAACTACAACATCATCATTTCCACATTAACAGCCAGATATCGCTCCAACTGTTTTGATTATTTACGCATTTACTCTGTCCGGTAAATGTCAATCTTCGAACCCGTTCTTCTTTGATTCGTCAGTCATCTGCTCCGACTGTTCCGGTAAATACAATTTTCCAACCAGCTCTTTCCTACTCATACGAATTGGGTACTCTGGTAGATCCGAGTAGGACACTCTCGATACAAAACGCATAGTTTCAGAACCTTTTTCCAGACAGGTATATTTTCTCCGTCTAGGTTCGATTCCTTGTATGACCAAAATAATTTTTCACGGCCAATACTTACTTTACTTAGAACCTAAACCTGTATCGCCTTACGGGTCCTAGGGCCGGTACTAGTATAGGCGCTGACGTGTGCGGTTACGGACTCCTCCTCTACTGTCCATGTACTTCTGGGACGACCCGCTATTCAACCGTCTTGGGGTTCCACTTCATCGCATGTTTTGCTATGGAAATGTCGGCTTTTCGAAGAATATGAACAATTCATTGCCACTTGCGCCGTTGAATAGTGGTGCCAATAGGTTCCTGGTCGAACCATTGTTAGTTCGAAACACGGTTCGGCCAGAAAATCCTTTGTATGTTTCGTAGGCACTAACACTCACTGACAATACTCAAAGAGTATTCCTGTCATGAAAAAGTTCATCAAACTCTGCGTTTGGAGTCGGCACAAGGTCCCTTCCACTCGTGAGACAACGATACCCACGTACAACACGACTCGTTGCTGTAGAAACTAGGCCATGACCTTCTACGGGCTGTAGCGGCACTTGTATTATTATATAATTGATTATATTATAATAATGAGATTCGAGAGATGTGGCCGTGAATCGTGAAATTCGATCGTCTAGACGTCTGCGCGCCTACACACTACGGCCACAAACTCACACATATGCAACATCTTTTCCGAAGAGTCTAACACCAGAAGAGTATCAATTGATGCGAAAATTAAAAATCTGTTAATTACTACACGTGTTATAATCGGCACAACGTCACACATGAGAAGATTAGGTAGGTAGGAAGGAAAATGGAGGAAAGTGACTTAAAAAGATGCACTAAGGCCAAAGTAAGCCCATTGTACTGACACGTGGATTTACAAAAACAAGATATTGGGTCAGCGTGATTATTATGACAGCCAGCCGGTTTTGTCAGTGAGTTCTAGAATTTATTTGACCGTTGTTTCACTAAGATCACTTAGATTGTCAATGAATAAGGAGCCCATTATGGGTTAACTAATTGAGGCGAGTGTAGGGCAGGCAGCTACAGAAAAGATGTTGTATATTTTCCTCCTCTTCCTCATCCAGACAGCTGCTACAGACATCATTTGAGAATAGTCCTAGTCTTGTGCGTCAACACGCAGTGTGCGGTGATTATCTCCACTGCAGTGTTGATTTTTGATCTCATTGCGGAGATCAAGCTGTATGATATTTTTGGCTCGAGACAAGTCCTGACTTGTTTGTAGTCGAAGAAATACTGCCAAAGCCGCTTTAGTCGTCCCAAGATATATTCCACAGCAGTCGTTTATAGTATTCATCCATTATTATCATGTACCCGGTTAACAATTAAGAAGCACTCACTATTTTTTCAACGATTATTGCCCCTTCATGTTTAGCTCATGTGCGGAATATGCTAAGTGTCCAAATAAATAAAAAGTTTTGAAGTCCCGTAAGAGCACAACCACACATATTCCTCCCTTTAATTGTTGCTTACTTCAGTGGGAGCCTAGGAGTTGGTATTTCCCTGAAGGCCCTGGGAATCTATCGATGCTGCCCCCTACTTTTCGGTCGGCTGAAATAAGTTTACTTAGCACTCAACAAAAAAAAAAACTAAAAATCGCCTCCAAGTATTTGTTCATATTTCACTCTCACTTATAGTCTGCACACTTATTTCAACACTCACTCACTGATAAGCACTTCTGACACTTTTATCACACACATATCACACGTACTTTACGTTCTTCATGTGATGCTACAGAGTGCGGACCTGGGCTTTGAGCAACAAGTCTCTATAGCTTAACCCATCGTTTGTTGTCTGTTTAATGTCTCCCAAGTTATTGGTTAGGCAAGATAAGCAATTGATACAATTATCAACGATTGAGGAACATCAAACGTTCAAGGAGTTGGGGCAACATTTTAAAGCAACAATCGACCCTTGAAACGAATTCCAACATATTGCTGCTTGAACACACCAATTGCGACACATTTGTGCCTCTTCACACTTTATTTTTGCTTGGGCCTTCGAGAAGCCCCGAGATGTAACTCCCTCGAAATATTTTGTGCGCTTTGTTTTGGATGACAATGTGAATGTCAGTTTGGTTTTATGACCGTCCCTCGATAGACGAACTGAGTTGAATTCACAAAGCTCAGGTCCATGCATGTTTTCCAATTTTGCAATAAAAAAATGCAATAAACATTTGATCGCAATCTCCGACATGGACTGAGAAATGCAATAAATGCGCAAAATATTTGTTTATCAAACCTCTAAAGATGTCATCCAGGTCTTCGTCTGACATATCCATGTCAATGCTCTCCACGGTGTCGCTGGGATCATATCCTGGCTCATCGCTCTTCGACTCTGAAACTGAGAAAAAAGCGCTGTTACCTCGTTCTGAAGCTCGCTGAACTGTCGGTGAGCTTACCTTGTTTGGGTTGATTTTCTTGCAAGCCTTTGACAATGTCAGATGCCTTAAGTAACATAAAAAAAAAACAAGAAATCAAAATCAGTAAGTAGTCGGTAAGTGTTTGGAGTTTTTTTATGAATTACTTCTTGGAAGCCAAACAACTCCGACAGCAACGGTGGTGGTTTCAAGGGCGGAGGAGGAACAGACGGAATTTGATTTGTTGCTTCGCCCTTAGGAATTATGGGGAAAGTCCTGTAGTCAACATCGCCAGTGACAGGTTTGATTGGTGGCTTTACAGGCAACGGTGTCCGGAAATCCTAAAACACACAATGCCGAAAATATTCGAGAGGGAGATGTTTATTTATGCCATACCTTGTCTTTGGATGCCACCCAAGTCTTATTGGTTCTTTTGTATTTCTCCTCGTTATCGCGAGCACTGGGTGAGCCTGTCAGTGATATCAGATTCCTGTGATCAATATCCAATTGACGCGATTTATCTGCAATGGAAGAAAGTACACATGCAATTCAATGCTTTTCGGGATGCGACGGATGTAATTACTTGGCCCCAGAATTGGTCCTATTGCAATATGCAACTGACGATGATCAACATCTTGCATTGGCACCATATCATTGTCATGTTCGCTATACTCTGGAACGTTTTCATCGAGTATACTTGCTTCCCGGTCGAAGTGCGCCGGTGACATGGGCGCATCAAGACAGCTGAAGGATGATGATGTGTCCAGTGGAGTCCACAGATCCCAATTCGAGTTGAATTCGTCGCCCTGTGAGCCACCGGGCGGACCACCTAATGACGGGGGCATTGGCGGTGGCATCAGGGGCATATTATTCTCATAGCTGGAGTTCGCAGAATTCGAAATGTAAGACGAATCATTGCCGTAGTTTGGTACCATCGGATTGTATCGATTTGACGCGTGACCACCGTACTGCAAAGATGGTGCGGTATAGTTGGCTGTTGTTGGTCTTGCTAGCGAGGAATACTCAGACTGTGCCGGTGGCAAGGGCAACGATATACTGCTTGCTGAATACGGATTTATTGCGCCCATTGGATTCAACGGCTCTGGTTTGTAAAAATTCGGATCGTTGAAGCTGTCGTTGAGTGATTCTGAATCGGATCGACTTGCTATGACTTCGATGCGTTGACCTGAAAAGAAAATAACAAATCGATGTGTCAGATTACCGCAGTACGCATTTAAAGGGGCGGGAAATGTTGATTTCAGTTTGCAATCAAGGATGACGAACAAGGATTTGTAGGATTTATTAATTTGACGCTGTTTTTTGGGCTTCAAAAAGGTGGTTTTCAAAGACAAGCTTTTTGCGATCTGAATCTGTTCTTGATCATTCACTTGTGTCATAATGGCCATTTATATCTGTTCTAGACCTAGATAAAAGTGAACCATTCTCTCGTCACTTTTAACGTGCTTTTCATGAACGAATAATTCGCCACACAATTTCAGTAAAAACATAACCAGGTGACCTGGATTTTAATGTAACGTTATGGGTATGTGCGTCGACCCCTACGCAACTGATAACCGCTGCCTGGGTTCGGTCCCCGACACCATCTCTTTCGAGTCACTTGGATTCGGCAATAAACTGTAGGTCCCCTCCACTCGTGAACGAACAACAGCACACAAAACACGAGTAGTTGCTGCGAAGCTAGGCCCTGACCCTCAACGGGATATAGCGCCACCCCTATTATTAATTCGTATCAATCACGTTTGTTTCACTTACTTGCAGATAAAGAAGACATGTTCTTCGGGGTCTCGTCTCGTTTAAAATCATTGATATCGAAGGGTAACTTGCCATCCAGATAACTCGAGTAACCATTGAATACGTTCTTGAACACGTTCTGCGAATAGGAAACATTCATTGAAGCAATCCCTTTCAAAGAAGATCCAGTGAGGAGGAATGTTGCACTTACTACATTAGTGGCCTGCTCATCGGGTAAATTTATATCGGAATCTGGTTCGGGTGATGGCGCATTGATGTCTGGTGACGGTAGTGGACTTGGCAGATTGGGTGTTATTTCATCGAGTTTCTTCTTCACTAGTTTGATTCTGCTACCGAAATTTTTGTACGCCTAAAAGAGTTGCAACTTTCTAGTACCAAACAGTAAATCATTTCACATCGGGGAACACTTACGCTCACAACAACCTTAACTTCGCCCCTTTGGCTGGCATAGAATGAGATGGCGGCTTCCAAGCTCGCAACAACTGTCTTTCGACTTCGTATTTCAGCTGCCAAGTGCTTTCTATGATTCTCAACGCTTGCAACGTATCTGTCAAGATCTTTCTCAACGTCGTCTGAATGGCTTTTATCTGTGATGTAAATTTAACTCATGTCAGGGCAACAAAAATCGAAGTGAGTGCTTATGGCTCTGCTTACCTTTGAGTGCTGTCTTAATGTTTTCAATATCACAATTTGGTGCCTTGGGCAGATTTTTAAAACTTTTGTCTGTCACTCCGGACAATGTGACACAATCTCTTATGTTTGAGACCAATATGGAACTCTGAAAAAAAAAATAATTGAATGCGTTTATGGATTTACAAGCGACTTCAGCTGCAACTGTGAACTAACCTGAAATTCATCGGAACTCTGATCTGCTGTATTGTTGGCTTGAGATTTTTTCGAAGGATTCATTTTGAGCAAACCGCTGAGGTCGCTAAGGTATTCCTCGCTATAGATGCCCCTCTGTTCCCATATTTTGAATATTCGAAATATTTTGCCTCGAACTTTGTCATCTCTGGAAAATATTGAAAAGTTGATCTTTAGGATAAAACTGCATGATTGAAGTGCAAGAATAGTCGCATTAATTCATTGCTGAGGAGAGGTTTATAAACGAAGTAAATGTGATTACGTAAATCGATAGATATTTAGGCAATGTATGTCGGCTTTGCCTGAAAGGACATCCGAGCACATTTTATGTGAATGTCTGTCACTACTCTACGTAAGGCAACTTATCTTCCATAGGGAGATACTCACTTCAGTGGAATTTAAGGACTCCACTAGAAGAGACACACATTCTTTCATAAGGGAAGTAGTACTTCTCTTGGCCTGATTAAAACCCTTCGATACAATAGATCTTTTCAGGTCGCGTTGTCGTTACCTTCCCGATATGGGTGGAATGGTATCAAAAGGGAATCTGAAGTCCATTCAGTCCTCAATGTCATTCCTCTTTGAGAATATATTTGATTCATTAATCTGGAAAACTTTATTTACAGAAGTTGTAGCCCAAGCCATTCGTACATTCTTCTTTTTTGTATTATTTGAACGTGCCTACACGACGGATAGGGGTGACCGCCTTTATAACTAATCCGAAATTGATTAATGGGCAATGCGCAGGCCCTCGCTTCTTTCACGCGAGTTGTGCACGTCATCATTCTCTCAGGAGTCGAGATGGACCTACAGTTGTCTGCCGACTCCGAACGGCGAAGTAAAGACTAGCCCCTTCTAGAGAAAAGTAGTCTTTGAACATTGTCAGTAACTGGAAATGGGTGTCAACAACTTCAGTCACCAACAACTTCTGTAAATAAAGTTTTCCAGAAGTTGTTGGTGACTGAAGAAAGCAGTGCTAGCCCAAGCCATTCGTACATTCTTCTTTTTTGTATTATTTGAACGTGCCTACACGACGGATAGGGGTGACCGCCTTTATAACTAACCCGAAATTGATTAATGGGCAATGCGCAGGCCCTCGCTTCTTTCACGCGAGTTGTGCACGTCATCATTCTCTCAGGAGTCGAGATGGACCTACAGTTGTCTGCCGACTCCGAACGGCGAAGTAAAGACTAGCCCTTTCTAGAGAAAAGTAGTCTTTGAACATTGTCAGTAACTGGAAATGGGTGGAACCGTGAATTATGAAGCTTGGTAAATTCGGGGTTCGAATCTGGCAGATCCAAGAATGAGCCTGAAAGCTGACCAAGAATGAAACTTGAAAAATCCGGCAAATCTCCATATTTTCAATTTGACATAATTCACGGCACCAAACTGCATAGGAGTCGACACACCAACCCAATTCGCCACCGCGACCCATCAAATGAGGCATCAAATAAGAGTTGTTTTTATTGAAAGCATTGAAGTCGGTTTTACGTGGTGACCCTGCTTAAGTTCCCTTCAAAATATCAAGTGTACATCTTGCCTTACCAAGCCTCGGCATGGTAACGATTTCAGGCTCATGTATATTACACACTTAAACGATGAGCATTGTGTACCTTCATTTATTAGTTCTCTTCTACCGTACCTCTCATTGCAACAATTGATCACTAATAAAATAAATTAACATTTCTCCATTTGCTCAGAGCTGCTTGGAAAAAAAGCAAAAATTAAATGAGGCATTCAGCGCATACGTTTGTATAGAGGAATAATTTGGAAGCATTCGCATTTGTTGGTGTTGCTCCAACTACAAACCGAAATAATCACAGACGCTGTGAAGATTTGATTAGATTTTATCTTATCTGAACAATTTTTTAACAAAACGTAGCAAATACGGTCTTGAAGTAGGAACACATAAAATGATTTAATAAGTGTTGAACACTTGATTCAATGTCCCTGTGAACATTTAAAAAGTTGAAGAGCATGTGTATATGTATAAGCAAGAGCAAATTGAAAACTAGCAAATGTCCAAGAGCAACCCCTTTGTTAGTGACTCCTTCAAAATAAGAAATTATCTGATAAATGCAACTGCCCGCCAGACCCTTTATGATAGCTCCCAACACGGCAGTAACGATCCCTATTGATGCATAGATCAAGTTGACTTATGGGAGGAACATTTATTTGCCTAGACTCAGGTGATAGGCGATAAGTTAGACAGTTGAACATGTTTTGACTGTCTATAATTTTCTATAGGATTTTTTATGCTCACAAATCATTGTGAATAGAAGAGCGGTGCAAAAGTTCTGCGAAGAATTGAGATAATACAATGATTGCGCTTGCATCTTAAATAAAAGATAGAATGACTCCCGGTCATTCAGACTGAAAACCAAAAACACTGCGAATAAAGTTAAGGTGTTGAATTTACTGAGTAGCTTTACAATAACCATGAGTAAGGGAAGACATAAATTCTCCATGTCATCCAAATCCATTCAGGAAGAACCTGCATATGTATACACAAAGTTCGTTACCACTTTACTATATCCCGTATAAGCAACGTTCAGAGTCGAACTAAAATCTCTTGAAATATTGGTGAGGCAGTCTAATAGACGAGTTCCTCTAGGGTTCCTCTTCAAACACCCTAACTTCTGCTAAACCACTTTTTATATGAAACATGATTCAACAGACATCGCAAGAAAGAAAGCAGTATTAGAAGAGATTGCCAAATGGAGCAGTTATTCGCGTTTTATGATTATTGTTTGCAATGACACTTGTCTTGTGTTGATCACTACTTTATTGCGCCGCGTAATGCAGAATGTTGATATTGCTTTGAAAATGCACATGGATAAGCGTCATTAGAAATCTATTTAAAAAAAAACAACGCGAGGCAGGACGCTGCTACCTACGCTCGATAAAAAGTCTACGAACGAGTACATCTCGAGCTCGTGGCGCTGCCGCCATTATTAGAGAACAGTATAATTCTACTCTGGTTTATTTTAAATAATGTATATGCATGCACCAGCTCTTAATCTTTTGGGCAGGCTGATATGCGCATCAAAGATATGACCAGAACGATCATACTGAAATGTTCCAGAATGATGATCAGAAAATATGATAATAAAATGGAATGGAAGCTATGGTGAATCTTCAATACTGATAAACATTTGTTGTACTCCAAGCTCCATAAATATGAACATAAACTGCCTCACCTGACCATTGTTGTCGCACGTTGTAGAGCTGTAGCCCAGCTCTCTACGAATTCATATCGCTTTCGTTTGCTGTACTGTATAACGTCGTTGGCTAGGTAAAACAAAACAAGCCGATGTTCAACTCGCACTAGAAAATACAAAAAAAAAAAAAAAATACATTAAAACATGCATAAAAACGTACAACATATATGTGTAGACATTTCCAAATATTCAAAGTAATATGTACCCTTTTTAAAAACATTCAGCCAACTTGCGACAATCTTCTTGTGATGCGCCTTCTGCTGAAGACACCAAGAAGACATGTGTTGTATACCATCCTGTGTATCCTTTAAATTCTCCAATTTCGATTCAAACTGTTCAGCATCAAAGTCTTGCTTCATGTTTGACATCTTTATCAATGACTCGATCTACTGGAGCTCCAGTAAGCTATACAACTTGACACCTTCACCTTAACACGGTTTCAGTTTCGTCGGCTTCCAAACAACGTACGAGACGCACTTTTCTTGTCGGAATTGCGTTTATTTCTTTTGAAAAATATACTTTGCTAGTATACTTTGAGTATCATTTAAGTCTGAGGGTTTACGTCTATCATTTAGTAGCTGATTAAATAAATTTGTTTAACGCGGCAAATTCAATGTTGACATTTTGTGAGGCCGTTTGCGAGTGACCATGATACGTTTGCTAGAATCCATTCACTATGCATTATGCGCGAGAAACAAAACAAACAAACAGCGGAGGTTCACGTATGGAGAGTTGAGTTTTTATAATATTGTAATTTCGCGAATTATTTAACAATATTAAGGGTAATACTAATCAGAAACTATTCTGTCTTTGCTCTCACGAAAATAATTGCACGCCATGTTTTTTTTAAACTTCTTTTTGTAGTGTGAGTAGTCGCGGTTTATGGGGTAAACTCAAAATCTGACAGTAGGTTGGTGTATGAATTCGGTAAGCAGCGCCACTTAAAATTGCAGCGGAACATACAGTTTCTCACAAGCGGATGGTTTTTTTTTTCAAATAATTATTCAAAAGGTAAATAAATATTAAATTCATAGCATTTACGGATGGATTGTTAGAAGTTCGATTTTGAATGTGACTCCTTCAAAAGCCATGTTACACTTCACAATAAGACAGAATCACACAAAAGAATTGTGCAGCAGCAATGTATTTCCAAATATTTTAAGAGAAAGGAATTCTAGAATGGCTTTATGCTTCGTAAAACAACTACGTTGTTTTGCAAATATTCCGGATTTAATTATTTGTACAACATTTGACATAGATAACTGAAATCTTCTCATATCCAATGAAAGTTTCACTGAATGTTGCCATTTCCATTTGTACCTGCTGTCACTTGTAGATTACATGTGCAGCCATCGTTTCATCTGTCAGTTCATTCGCCAAACGTAAACACGTGCGTGAAGAAGTGCCGACTATTTTATTCGTTAACAAAAGTTTTATTTTAATATGGATTCAGATAGTGATTCTAGTTTTGATGAAGAGCCTACCACAAGTTCCAAAGTGAAATCTACTGAAGTCGATAACGAAGAGGCTGCTGCAAAAGATGATTCCGACAAAGAGCAGAACGATGCTCAATCCGGTGGCGATGGAGAAGAGGACGAGGATGACGATGACGATGGTGACGATGATGAAAAAAACGATGAAGTCCGAATTCCAGTGATAAATCCTCTCAGCTTAATACGTAATAAGGAAATACGAAAATCGCTGTTCAAAAAAATGCAACAGGAGAAGAAAAAGAAGCAAAAGGCCGCTCGCAAGAAGCGGAGAAAGGAAGGCGTCCCCGCAAATCCCGGCCATACAATCGAAAGTCTTCGCGAGGAGGATCAAACGGCAGTTACAAACCTTGAAGATTCCGATAACGAGGAACTGCGAAAAGAACTTGAAACAGATGATTTCAGTTCATACTTTGAAGGAACCTATGAACCCAAAATCTTGATCACCTTCGCCGACAATCCCGTAACGTTGACCAGAAAATTTGGCCTCGAATTGTCGAGAATATTTGTCAACGCACTTGTTAAGATTCGAAACAAATCCTCAGTGAAGAAAATCGTGCAAAGTGCTATTCGAGAAAACTTCACTGATGTGGTGGTCATCAATGAGAATCGAAGGAAACCGAACGGCTTGCTGGTCATTCATCTGCCCAATGGCCCGACGGCGCATTTCAAATTGAGCAATGTCAAGATAACAGAGCATATGCGTCGGGATCACAAGGAAATCACTAAACACCGGCCCGAGGTGATTCTGACCAATTTTACCACACGTCTTGGTTTGACTGTCGGCAGGATGTTGGGCGCACTCTTCCACCATGATCCAGAGTTTCGAGGTCGCCGTGCTGCAACTTTCCACAATCAGCGAGATTTTATATTCTTCCGGCATCATCGGTATGAGTTCACCAAGGAGGGTAAGAAGGTGAGACTTCGCGAGTTGGGACCAAGATTCACCTTGAAACTGCGTTCTCTGCAAGAAGGCACTTTCGATAGTAAGACCGGTGACTACGCGTGGATAATATCAAACAAGCGACATGCAATGGAATCTAGACGTAGATTCTTCTTGTAGATAAGTATTTGGAACGTGGTTAGACAATAAAAATGTGAACGGATAAATTAATTGTTTTTATTTTGTTTTGCTTTGGCTTGTGCTTTGACAGTTCGATATTGAGACTTCTCCAACCACAAACACCAGCTTCACTCATTTTAGACTGCTGTAGAATAGGTATGATTTGAGTGTTGTGACAGTTCAGACCAGCTGTTTGAGAATTCTCCACAACACAATATTAAGCTCACGGAAACGGTTGCCATGAGTGACTGTTTAACTTCTTTGGTGACGCTACTTGTAGATGGAATAATGGTTGGCAATGGAATAAAAAAGAAAATGCCGGACGAGGGGACAATAACACAAGTTTCGGAAAAACAGGAGAAAAACATGCTGGGCTGGTTCTGAGCTCCCTGTTACTTTGGTCAACTGATGCCAGTGTTTTAAAATCATTGACAGCTGGCGGATGTCTAGACAAACATGCACAAGCATTAAGCAACACAAAAATCGATTCCGTTTTCATTCACCGAGGTTTAATATAATTTAAACTAAAACATTACAATTGCCGCGATAATAAAAATAATTATTCAACATAAAAATAAACAACATGCTTCGTTAAGTGCTTCCGATACTACATCATTGGACACTGCGGATTGGCTGTGGGCGGCGCTGCAGCTGCTGTTTCGAGTCCCGGCAGTTCAGCTAATTCACCAACAATCTCCTCCGGTGGCTGACCGTATTCTTGAAGTCTGCGCATATCTTCCATGACGATCCTGTAGTCTTCACGCTTCTCTTTGGATGTAGCATCTGGTTTCTGCGATTCAAGGCGATTGCAGATAAGCTTGTACAGATCAAGTTGTTTCTCGTATCTTAAAATAATGTTAATTGCGTTGAACCTAAGTGACGCTGAGAGAGCAAATATGTTGGTTTACCTCTCCTTGTCGGCGGGCGCCAATTTATCGCCGTTTTCTTCCAGATATTTTGGATATTTATCCAATAAATCTTTGATGCCGGGCAGTAGGACATCAGGTGAGAGCAGACTTTGCATCATGCCTTCCATGAAGGGAAGGAAAGGATTCTCATCACTGCCCTCTTCACCCTGAAATTAAAACACATTTTTTTATTTGCTGGCAAATTTTTTAAGATTATATGCTAGACTCAGACTGGAATGATTGATGGTTGAAATTCAAAAAGCGAAAAAGCGCGTTTGGCATTGATGATGCCTTTTCTTAATCTTAATTTTTTGTTTGTGCTAATTACTAAAATTTCACACCTACATGCGAAGCATATAGAGCATGAGGTGATTTGCGTAGTGTCGATATTTATCATTGCGTCATTAACTTCATCCTTATCGTTTTGATTTTTGAGTAAAGAGAAACTCTTGCACTACTTTTGAAACAGTAAACATGTTCACCTACCTCTCCCACACCAAGTCCCGAGAATAATTTGGCCACGTCCGCTTCGGAAATCCCGCCCTGCAAGGTGTCCGATGCTTCGTTCATACCCTTTATTTGATAAACACTTCAATTATTACTCCAAACCTTCAGAAAATTCACAAAAACAACACCTTTAGCGCCTCAGATATACTGTCCGAGTATTTCTTGACTTCATCTTCGCTGGCTGTGCTTTCGCCTTGAATGGCAATTGCTGTTGCCTCAGCCATTTTCTTGAATCCAGCCATAATCTGTTCAGTTAGTTGTTCTTCTCCTTCCCCTGGTTGGCCAACCAATGCACTCATTTGTTCGCGAAACAATTTCGCTTGTTCCCTGTAATATTCATAAGCAAATTAGTAATCACTTTAATTCCACATTTCATCAGAGAAGACAAAATGAATTGATAACATGCAGACAAAGGGGATTACATTAAAAAGGCATTTTGGTCGTCAATGTCAGCGGGTGTTGTTTCTGCATTTGGTGATTGTGCGGTCTGTTCTGATGTTGCGAAGTCTTTTAACGCATCTACAATATTACATAATGAGATATGCGTTTAAACTAATTTTGGGCAGATATTTACCATCCAATAGATCGTCGAGATCGGCATCATTTTTGGCAGTGGGATCCTTCTGATCTTTTGCAGACATATTAGGATAATGACTGGATGGATGTTGAATAATTTAAATGAATCGAAAAAAATTTAAATAAATTTCTCCGAAATTCTATAATTTGGTTATAGCCGATCGCTGCACTTTTTACCAGCACTCACTCAGCTATCAATGACGGTATGACAATTAGGAAATCATTTTTTTTTTTGTGACATAGAATTTTGACATAACAAAAATGGGTGCGTCCAATGTAGCCGTGATTGGGGTTATTCTTGCAGTTGGGTGCGGCGGCGGTGGAGCATGCACTTATATGCGGACCGTGGTCAAATTTGAAGAACAACAAGTTTCAACTGCATCACCGTATCCTTTATATAAACAAAATTCTAAATGTTGGTCTGTAAAGTGGAATTCGCATATGTGGCGGTATCATAAAATAATTTTTTAAAAATGCCTCAAAACCGTCTGATTTACGCCATTCACATTTTTTTTGTGTACAAATAAATATTATAGTTTCGGACTAGGAACATTATTAATTCCGAGATATAACGCTCCAGAAGCATACATTTTCATTCCACGCAATATGAGTGCGTACATTTGTTGTAAGATTACCTCCTTGAAGTGTACAAAATATGTCAAAACCATCAGTGACAATTCGTCAAGTTCTAGCAGTTTTACGTGGCACAAAATGACAGATCACATTCGTTCATTCGACACTCGACACTTTCGAACAGAACAAGTTGGAATATAATTCTTGGCTGCAAAATAGTGCTCTGACGTGGATATATCTTTCAATTGTATTTTTAAACTATCCAAAGCTGGGTAAATTCTTTGGAAAATTTGTAATCTTATTGAAGGATATATCCTGAAAGTGATTTTCCATTGATCACTATCACTCACGTTAGACGAAATCAATCGTTTTGTGTTCGTTTTGTGTGACAACATCATCGATAAGACGTGTTAGCCACCGTACACAGAGTGGTGAAAGTATTGATAGAATTCTGTGATTTTATGTGTTGCTTAAATCGAATAAGAAATATCCAAATAATAGAATGAATCCTTCACCATATGGGCAGCAATTACCACCACAAGGATGGCCACAGCCTCCGCAGCAGCAACAACAACAACAGCAGCAGCAACCTCCATTGAGTGGTCCACAATCGATGCCACCACAATCGCAGGGAATGCTGAATGGAAACTATCAACAGCAGGTAACTTGGGCAGATACTTGATCGTTCACTTAGCAAATTTAAAACAATCCTTTTTTGTTCCAGTTGGTAAATACGATGAGTGGAATGTCTATGAAAGGTTATCCCAGTGGGGGTGGTAATGCTCCTCCACCACTAATGGGGAATGGACCAAACACTGATCAAGCAGTTGGTCCAAACAACAATATAATGCCAAGCAATACTCCCGGCGGAATGATGGGATACCCTAATGGACCACTGCCTCCGACATCGATTGCTCAAAACGCTGGGCCACCAATGCCTCCAATGCAGCAGGGACTGCCACAAAATTTGCAGGCGAATCAACCCCCAACTTCAATGCTGCCACCGTCGATGGGTCGGCAACAACAATTCAGACCGCCGCAACCACAACAAATGGAGCAATCAAAGAAACCTGATAATCCCTTCCCACCAGCAAATAATCCAAGCCAAGCGGGGCAGTCTCAAATGACAGTCAACAGTGCTAATATGCCGGGAATGCCACATATGCCACCACCAAAAACTGTAAGTGCCTATTAAGGACTAGCTATCATGGAGATTCAGTTAAGCTACGTTTTTGTGTGCAACCAAGAAACGTGGCACAGTTACAGTGGATAATGTATATTTTTTTTCTTTTTCACACTTGCTTCCAATGTTGTGCAACCACGTTCAAGTTTTTCTTTACAGTCGTATATCTGCGCACAATTCAAATGTTTTTCAATTGCTGATATTCAAAAGATATTCGATTGTCTTCAATTTTTCAAGGAATTCCAACAGTTTCAGTTTTCTCATTTGGGACCAAGTTGGACAAATTCTATTGTCTGTCTCCATTTCTCTTTCGTATGAGAATTGACGCTTGCTCAATCATTAAATTACTTCATAACTCACTTCCAGGAATTACTCAGACAGGTTGTTTATGTTTGTTTGCATTCCAAATTGTCGATGGGTGCCATTCACCCTTGGTGTTGACTGATTTCGTTTTGTTTACTGCTACAAGTCGTTGTTTTTCCGAAGTTAACTTTGAGGGAACCGCAGCGCTATGAAGCGATATGAAATTAATTGTTTCGATATCAATTGAGCTTATGTTCTCCCGATTAGGAACAAATCGAATATTATATGCCGTTCATGTCTTTGTCATTTGTTGCAGAAATCGATAATATTGATGCACACGTCAACGAACAATTTGAGTCAATTCGATTTGCTATGTGCAATCATATGCTTAATTGCCTGCCCCTGAATGTAATTTCAAATCGTTTAGTTTGTTAAAAAATCGATACCAGAATGCTATTTACGAGCAACCACAAAGACTGTTGGCTAGTCCGACTTTTACAGACCATTTTGTCGGTTTTTTTCATTTTCGTTTCTATACCGATTTGCAATAAGTGTAGCCCAAGAATGCATGCTTGGGCATCGACATCAGATAGCGTGTGCAAGTGTGGACAAACCTAATCAGTTCTCTAACTGTTATATATTGCCATTAAAAGGTACAAAGCCATAAGCCTTGGTCCTGTCGCCTATGATGACATGTTGGCTTTTTAACAAGTCGTACATTTTGTGGTGGAGATGGCGCATCCACGATTTGCTTGCATTACCTTCAGTCCTAAATAATCTTACTGTCGACGTATTCATAGTTCCAGATTTGATATTGGAGAAATTGTATCCAATTGTATTGGACGTATTTTAAAGCTTTCTTTACTTTCGTAGTTTTGCATAACTTCAGAAGAGTAGCTGCTGTTAATCCGACTTAGTTCGATATTCAAGTAACAACGATATCAAATTACTTTGTCTATAAGACGTCTTGCATCGGATGATGCGTAAGACAAATTCACAGTCTGCCAAATTAAAATGGCACAGCACATGAATATGCATTTAAGCAGGATTAACTTCCTGTGCGGAAGAATAAAACTTCCCTGACAGCCTTTTTCCTTCGAACGTGGGCTGAATGTTCGTTATTCTATGTACTAAAACAGAGCAAGTTTTTTTTGCTTTTAATCGTTTACAGATAAAGGCTATGTTACATATCGATTCGATAAACTGTTCATCTCACACGGCTTCATTTTCTAGCCCCCATGAGCTTCTAAGACAAAGTTAAACGAAAAGAAACGAGGACAAACTTTTGCTTATCGTAAACTCTTAAGCTACTTTTCGGAAGTTACATGGGTATACGTCATAGCTTACAAATGTGGAACATGGTGCAGTGAACTATATTCACCAACTCTTATGTTCAGCTATAACCGTTTTGATATTGTGGCAAACAATTGAATTGAAATTATCATCTCTTTTGCAATCAAACTCTTCCTAAGACAAACACTTTCAGTGTTCGCGATAAGCCGAAAGTGGCTTATGGGTTGCCTTCTGGGCGAGAGAACTCTGTTCAACTTTGCGATAAGAATAATCCTATTGTACACACACATTGGCATTGTGTTGTGAACTCTGTTGATAACCCTTGTTTGAACCTCTTTCAAGGAGGGATGTGGTTTGGCAGAGCTTTTTTTCGAGACCTACACCTAGCAGGTGAGTATTAATGTCGAGAGCAGCAGCCAAGAGATAGGAATCATGTGGATGAATTAATTCCCCACTAAAAAGGCAGCATTCTGGTTGATTTTTAATCAAAATCTATGAGGGTTCAACAAGAGTTCATTTGAAAATGATGGACTTTCCTTATTCTCGTGCATCGTGGCGATCAAGTGACAGTCACTCGATGAGCACAGCATCCACACATCAGAGTCCTCCTTTCTGTGTACATATATAAAAATGCATAAAAAAATAAAGATACATATCTTCTTTTCTCTGAATGATTCAATAATTGCAACCAAATTCTTTCCATGATCCCTCAGTCATCGCCGTTTATGCCCCCACAATCGACAGAGCCTCCAAAACCACAAGAAGTGCAACAAAAGCCTCCATCAGCTTCTCCATTCCCACCACAACCACAAATGCAGCAAAAGTATCCACCACAGCAAATGCCCCCAACATCGCAACCCGGATCGATGTATCCCCCGCAACAGAATCAAATGCAGCAGCCACAAGCCCCTCAGCAACCACCACCACAGCAACAACAGCAGATGCAGCAACAACCACCACAACAGCAGCAAATGCAATATGGACAGATGCCTCCAAGACCTGGTCAACAAATGCCGCCACCTTCTCAGATGCATATGCAAATGCCTCCACAACCTGGCCAAATGCAGATGCCACCTCAACAGGGCTCGAGGCAAATGCCTCCATTCGGGGGTCAGTTGCCCTCTCAACCAGGGATGCCCCCTCAACCAGGGATGCCTCCTCAACCAGGGATGCCTCCTCAACCAGGGATGCCCCCACAACCAGGGATGCCATCTCAACCAGGGATGCCCCCTCAACCAGGAATGCCCCCTCAACCAGGGATGCCCCCACAACCAGGGATGCCATCTCAACCAGGGATGCCCCCTCAACCAGGAATGCCCCCTCAACCAGGGATGCCCCCTCAACCAGGGATGCCCCCTCAACCAGGGATGCCCCCTCAACTAGGAATGCCCCCACAACCAGGGATGCCCCCTCAGCCAGGGATGCCACCTCATCAAGGTCAGATGCCCTTCCAGCAAGGTGGACCAATGCAATACCAACCAGGCCCAATGCCCCAACAACCAGGCCCAATGCCTTCATACCCATCCCAGCCAGGTCAAATGCCAATGCAGCCTGGTCAGCAAATGCCTGGCAGAGGCTACAACGTAAGCCAACCTCACAGTTCATATTAAAAATGCGATCCAAATTCCAGTCTTATTTAGCAACCACCTGGCATGTATAATCAGCAATATCAGCAACAGCCGGCGGCAGCCCAACGTCGCTTGGATCCCGATCAGATGCCAAATCCAATTCAAGTAATGATTGAGAATCAAAGAAACGCTGGAGGGGCGTTCGTTACCAACCAACCAGGTTTGCTTCCTCCATTGGCCACAACGAAATTCGTTGTTCAAGACCAGGGCAACTCCAGTCCACGTTTAGTGAGGTAAGAAAAAAAACCGGCACCCACCACGCGAGCAAATCACTATCGAAATCATTTCCCTTTTTTAGATCATCTCTATATTGCGTCCCCTCAACTGCAGACCTTCTCAAGACCACTGCATTGCCGTTCTGCTTGATTGTGTCGCCCTATGCAAAGACTGTCGAAGGGGAGTACGACGCCCCGATCGTTGATTTCGGAGAACTGGGGCCGATTCGATGCAACCGCTGCAAAGCATACATGTCGCCAAACATGCAGTTCATTGATGCCGGACGTCGTTTCCACTGCTTGATGTGCAAAGTGTCGACCGAAGGTGAGTGCATGAGGAGCAGCTCAGTGCTTGGTTTTGAACACATTTTATTTGAAATTCTCAGTTCCTACCGAATACTTCCAACACCTTGACCACACCGGCCAGAGGGTGGACAAATACGAAAGACCGGAACTAGTCTTGGGCACATACGAATTCGTTGCCACTAAGGACTATTGTCGGGTAAGCACATCAGCTACTGCTCATTGTTCTTCTCTTCGATTTCAATTCAAACATTTCTGTCTTTAGAACAACACACCTCCAGAGATTCCAGCATTTGTCTTCATCATTGATGTCTCGTACAACAACATCAAATCCGGGTTGGTCCACCTCTTGTGCCAAGAAATCAAGAGGATTCTGAAGCATTTCCCCGTCGACCAGGGCCAAGAGAAATCAAAGATGCGCGTTGGTTTCATCACATACAACAGCAGCGTGCATTTCTACAACATCAAGAGCAATCTGGCTCAGCCCCAGATGATGGTTGTGGGTGACGTCAACGATATGTTCATGCCTCTGCTCGACGGATTCCTCGTAGATCCAGAGGAATCCGAGGCGGTCATTGACGCACTTATGGAACAAATCCCGAAAATGTTTGTCGACACGAAAGAAACCGAGACCATTCTCCTCCCAGCTATTCAAGCTGGACTGGAAGCACTCAAGGCATCCAACTGTACTGGCAAATTACTTGTATTCAATTCATCACTTCCCATCAGCGAGGCCCCTGGTAAGCTTCGGAATCGCGACGATCGCAAGCTCTTGGGAACGGAGAAGGAGAAAACCATACTTACACCACAGACGACTGCGTACAACACCTTGGGACAAGAGTGTGTTGCAGTGGGTTGCTCCGTCGATTTGTTCGTCTTCAATAACTCCTACATTGATCTTGCAACCATTGGGCAAGTGTCTCGGTTGACTGGCGGTGAGGTGTACAAATACACTTATTTCCAAGTAAGTCCCCACAAACCACTCGGAAGAGCTCAGCTGTTGACACAGAACTTACAATCTTTTCAGGCGGACCTCGATGGTAAACGACTGATAGAGGACATCATCAAGAACGTTTCACGACCAATCGCCTTTGACTCGGTGATGCGTGTGAGAACCTCCGCAGGCATTCGCGCCACTGACTTCTACGGCCACTTCTTTATGTCCAACACAACCGACGTCGAGTTGGCAAGCGTTGGTAAGACTCAGTCAATCAACAATAACGAGAAGCCATAACTTGAAATTATTTTTTCCCTTTGCAGACAGCAACAAGGCTATAGCGATTGAAATTAAGCACGACGACAAACTACCGCCAGAGGAGAACATCTATCTGCAGATCGCACTACTCTACACATCATGCAGTGGGCAGCGGCGACTACGAATCCTCAATTTGGCACTCAAAGCAACCACAATGATTGCTGATGTGTTCAAGAGTTGTGATTTGGACGCTATCATGTTATTCTTCGCTAAACAATCCATGTTCAAGCTGATGGAACTCAGCCCCAAGGTGGTCAAGGATACTCTTCTTCATCGATCCGCCCAGATTCTGGCATGCTACCGCAAGCATTGTACATCACCCACATCAGCAGGTCAATTGATTCTTCCAGAGTGTCTTAAGCTTTTGCCGATGTATGTGTCGTGTCTGATCAAAAACGACGCCATATCCGGCGGCTCAGACATGACGACCGACGACCGGTCTTATATTATTCAGTTTGTGCTGTCGATGGACTTGCAAATGTCCGTTACCTTCTTCTATCCGAGATTCATTCCAATTCACAACGTCGATCCGGATGACACAGACCTACCGCTACCCATGCGCGTCACTCATGAGAAGATGGCCGAGGATGGAGCATACATCTTGGAGAATGGAGTATACCTGTTCCTCTGGCTGGGACAGTCTCTGCCGCAATCATTCATACAACCTCTATTCAATGTTCAGTGCACGCAGCAGGTGAATGCTGAACGATTCGCTATCGTTGGCGACACCCCACTGGCGAAGCGTGTGCAGCAAATCATTGATATCATAATGGAGGAGAGGACACGCTACATGAGGGTAAGCACAGTATTCACCGTATCCCCATTAATAGGGCATAATTAAAACAACTGCATTTTCAGGTGACATGCGTGCGGCAAAATGACAAACTTGAAAGCGTGTTCCGGCATTTCCTCATTGAAGACCGCGGCACGGACGGTTCAGCGAGTTATGTGGATTTCCTCTGTCACATGCACAAGGAAATCAAGGATCTGTTAAGTTAGCCTTATACCACTAGGAATAGTCATAGCCAACGTCGTTTGAATTCCCAAGTTGTGATGCCTGCTATGTGCCGCAGTTACTCACAGAACAAGGCGAGGCAACAACGATTTCGCAAAGGATATGGTAGATTGTTTTAGGTTGATATTCAAATTTATTATTATAAAAACGATAAAAAGCAAAATATACACGTACACATACCTATGTTATAATTTTAATGAGTTGAAGCGAAGCTAACGAGAAGCGAACTTGTAGGAATCGAAACGAACTAAACAAAACAATTTATGTAACTATAAATGCAAAAAAAAGTAACAAATATACAGACATAAATATAATTACAAATCAATATCTTAATTCGATGTTTTCTTCTTCGAAGCTGGGCAGGGACCGATCTGCTGCTACGAGCATTTGAGAAAACGATGACACTGCAGAGAAAACTTCCTCTTCTACTGTCCCGACTGTGCTCAGATCAGGTGGCAGTTATTCGATGCTGATGAGGTGAGCGCTGTCGATGTAGACTCCTCATTACATAAGCACCTGCTGGTCTTCCTCCGGAGCAGGACCAAGATATTCCTGCAAAAGCAGTGTACCTAACCGGTAGTACAATGGACCAGTTTTTGAGTCTGAGTGTCCCAGTGTATTGTTAAAACCCTCCGACAAAGAAACTTTCGGCTCTGGTCGAAACGTAGAATAGTGCGGTGCAAAACGGCTTTAGATGTACGCTGAGCAGAATCTTGTGGGCAGGCGACATTGAGCAGGGATATACGTCTGTAGTTGTTGCAAGTGGTGGGGCATTTGGAGCTGATATCCAATCTACTCCGAGCAGTAATGCCACACAGAAAAGGAGACAATCTGGCTCCTTCGTGCAATGCAATGCTTTTGTTGGCACAATAAAGGGGACTGGCTTGTAGTTTAGCCCCCCTTATTCTTTTAGACGAAGTGACAAATCTGTCACCTCACATCAAAATCTCCATTTTTGAATTCAGGTGAGGTGACAAAAACCATTCAAATTTTCTTCCAAAACAAATTTTAACTAGTTGGCACAGGTGCACGCAAGGTGCAGATTTTTGCTTGCTGTGGTTACATTTCCTAAATTTTGTAATTTCAGGCTGCCTTTGGTGCAGAACTCGGGAATAATGGAGCTCGCCTTTGCTATAGCGATTTAAAAATTTACTTGAACAGAATTATTTTTTACAATTGAGTTTACAACTGGACTTACAAACTAAGGGTTAGGGTGTTGGCTCAACAATAGGGGCCCAACTGAAGTATTTAATTTAATATTTATTATTATTGTCGGCTTATTGATTTTTTTTTTTAATGTCCTTCAATGGCTTGTGCTTACATCGGGTTGTTCAAGTCCGCGTGTCCATGGTGGTCCTTTTGGGATGGGGTGGTGATGTGGCAGCCGACTTAGCCTCGATGGTGATTGCTATCACTGCTCTGGTAGAATCCAATTCTGCTCATTTAGCAGATTTAACGCGTTGATGTAGCGTTGTCTGGGGATTGTGTTTCTCAGGTTCCTGATTTCCTCGTTAGGATGGTTGTTGATGTTTAGTAGCTGCTTTCGGAACAGTGTCACCAGATACTGTTGCAGGGAGACGATGCGTCCTTGGTCTTAATGCCTATTGTCGCTGGGGTGCCTTTGACGGTGCCTGTCGAGTGTGAGTCCGGTACATACTCGCAGTATTTTTCTTTCGAAAATTGCGAGCTTCGTCATGCTGGTCTTAGAGATGGTGTGCCATATTGGGAAGCCGTACGTTAAGATCGGCCGCATAAGCTGCTTGTATAACAGCAGTTTTGTCCTCTGACTTAGTCCATTTTGCTTGCGCATCAGCAGCTAGGCTTCCATCGCATCTATCGATGGAAGCCTAGGTTGGCCTTCTTAAGGATCAGTCTCGAATGACTGTTGAACTTCAACCTTTCCGTGAAGTTAACGATAAGACCTTTTCGTTTGTTGATATTTCTGTACCGTTAGGGAGCACTACCTTTATACTTCGACATTTGCAGAACACAAGCAGACCATAATTGATTATTTGTCCACATTGATTATTTGTCCGAGCTGTCTTCCTTGCTAGCATTATCACCAAAACCTCCTTGTGGGAGCTCGCACCAGGGCTTGAGCTTGTCCGACGCTATGACGGTGCCTCCGTTGGTTGCGTTGCATGCCATGAATATCCTCTACCACATACCTATCGTTGGGCAGCACCTTGGTGACTATGTACGGCCCGCTATACCCGCGCTTCAGCTTCCTTGACTCGCCGGTAGCAGGAGGCTCGTTTTCTATGAGAACGAGGTTCTCTGTTTGGTACGACGTTGGCCGTTGACGCTTGGAGTCGTAACTCATTTTCTGTTGCTGCTGGAATTCCTCCATGTTAGATAAAGCTTCACTTCTACGCTTTACCAGTTCGTCAGCCTCTAACTGGGTCCTTTGTCCCACCAAAGCCGCTAGTCCCCCGAAATGTGTGGGCTCGCCTTCGTAGTGCAATTTCTAACTGTGTTTTGCCTAGTCGTCTCCCCTTTTCTCCGAGTGCATGCACTTGCGGGACGAGCGAATGGTATGGTTGTACCTTTCCACCTGTCCATTAGACCTGGTTGTCCTGATAGCGGTCTTGATGTCTTGGACCCAGTTCTTCTCATAAACCTGTTCGAACATTCTCCATGTGAAGGCGGTCCACCAAACTCTTACCACCCTTCGTGGCAGTCAGAAGTAAACGGCCACTTCGTTTAACGCCTCTGCTGTTTGTGGTCTTCAGCGCCCGTAGTATGGTGTGCTTGGTGAAATTGTCCACCAATGCCAAAACGTACCTGGTCCAGGTGCACGGTGTATATTGTGTGCAGTTCCCCCTCGGACTTGTCTACCTTCCTCTTTGCTTATGCGCACTCGACGCTGATAGCCTTTTGGGAACCAAAAGGTTTGTTTCATCGTATCCAGCGTCTTCCCGTCAGCAGTGTGTCCTGTAAGTCGTGACACTACTTAAGTATCTTCCACCTTATCCCCTTGAGAACTATCCACATCTCTGCTTCGTTCACCCTGCAGTAAAGGTTGCAACCCCGCGCGGCATACTCCTATTGCACCTGCTTCTTCGCCGACGTCATCTCCGCTGTTATCAAGGTTGAGATTTTGCCTCGCAGCTTCGGGTTCTGCCACTGCATAGTTGCCACCTAATCCTCGTCTGAGATGTTTACGTTCAGGATCTGGGCGGATACATACTCCACCGCTCGTTTCTCATCCGTTGCACACGGGGTAAAGGTGAGATGCGCGTGGGCTCCTGTTCGCCTAACTCGTTTGGCGTCACCCACAAAATGCAAGTGACAAAATATCTCCCATTCTATATCTGTTTGTCATGAAATGTGGCTAAGGGAATGCACACGATCGTCGTGCGGGTTACAAATGTCACATAATGTGACCAACAGAATACAAATTTGTCAAAGTGGCACGACTAAGAGAATAAGTGAGAATGTCATCAAATGACTGCGATTATTCGTTGATGCTTATTACTTCTCAGAGCAGCAAAATACATTGAGTTTGAGCCTAAACTAATTCTAACTTCGATTTGTGATGGTCCAACGCAGGTACAGTGAGCTCACTTGATCGGAGGTTCGGTCTTCGACTTTTGATTACACCGTGCTCCTAGCCTAACTACAGCCCATCGTGGTACAGCCCATAGAGTTCGCGGTTTTGTCGTCCAGCTCCATACAACAGGACTGGCAGGAGCTGTTGTTCTTTATAATAATATCAAAATAGTTGGCGCTACTCTGATATAAAACCGTTCTCCCACGTATGGAACGACCGAACGTTTTATGCCGGCTGCGAATGACAAGCAGATTTTCCTCTCAGTGCAACAGTCCAAAAAATATTGAAAGTCCAAAGATTGTCAGCGACAAGAGAGAGGCGGAGTTCGTGTCGAAGTTTAACTTAGACGACACTCAGTGCCACGGTGAACCGAAGCACCAGTGGCTTTCAAGAGAGACTGCATGTCTGATCTCCACTATGATGCCGTTTATGAATCTAATCCTTCTGCAACGATTTTGCCTGTTTCCCATCAGTTCCTCACTCAATCCTGCTACTCATCTTTGAGACCTGTGCAATTACAGTTGGACGCTGCACCTTGTATCCAAACACTTTAATGCAAACAATGCGAAAATCCGCTTAATTTTGCATTAAATTTGCTCATTGTGTCCGACAATGGAATGAAATTCCTTGAAATAGGCCAAGTCACATGTGAGACAATGGCCGACCAACATTCAAGCGAAGGCCTTTGTTAGAGTCCCACTATCCTCGACAATGCATGTCAAGTCCAATGCCAATTGAGCGCCATCCCCAATTCGAAATGCGATACATCGATCTATTACACAACCTATTCTTCATCGTATAATCCTGTCAGCCGATTGTCCCGCAACAAAAGAACGCCGCATAATGATCCTGTCATGAACTTCTCACGCCAGACAATGCCTTCCAACTCGCCTCCGCAAAGGTCACCCGTGCACAAGTGTCAGGCGTGAATTCACACAACCGCCAGTGCATCCCCGAAATATTTAGATTTCCATTCCCCCTCCGCAAGTGATGCCATAAAGAGCGCACATTGTATCTATTTTGACAAGGAGCATTTTTCAAAATCGCCGTTTTTGCTCAGCATGCGGTATGCGGTGAGATGCTATTGTACGACTAATCCTCGCAGAGCGGTCTCCTTTCGAATTGAATCTGGACAGCATCGAGGGTGTGACAGTGTTTAGGAAGCCTATAATTATCCATGATTTTCTCCGATGTATATGGTGCACGAAGAATTTCCTTTGACAGGGCCATGCGAAGGGGAATGTTTTTGCGAGGACCCATGGGCCAGGAGAAAGATATCGCAGTCGCGTGGCAATTGTTAACCAACCTTGTCCTCCTTTTGAGTTGGCTGTGCGAGATGTTCAGTCATTTGTATGTTTTAGTCATGGTGGCGGCGTTTGCCGATTTCATGGAATCACATATGTGGGGGAGATCCGTCGCTTAGCGAATACGTACTTGCACAGATGAGCCGGTGTCTAGGCGCGAGGCGGATAATATTCTCGTGAGCGTTTCTTAGACATGCACAAAATAAGAACTATGCACAAGTGGATTGTAAGTTACTGGGATGTGTGGAGATTGTTAAGAATTCAGTTGCTGCATGGGCATTCCCTAGTGCGGAAAGGGGCATGCAAAGACACAATCCCCAGGTATTCTACTTTCCAGCACTCGTGGATAGAAAAAAACGTGGAATGCTCAACCTGCTGAATTCATTGTCTGAAAATGAGCATCAATTTCGACCTGTCCGCATCAAGCTTTATTCCAGCATCAGTTCCCACATCGCAAAATCTCTCAAAAACTCCCTGGAGTTGCATTGGAAGGACGTGGGGACAACCAATAATCTGCGAAAGAAGATGTATCCTTTTCCCCCAATTAGAAGCGCACTAGACACATTTCTTGTTATAGCTAACGTTCTTGTCTAGATAACGTTGGTCGAAGTGAACCGCGATCAGAAGGCCGCCAGGGCATCTAATTTACGTACCTACCTATTTTCAGATTTATTCGGATTTCAGAATGACTGTGCAGCACACTGACATTACGGTTATGAAAAGATGTTCAGAGGAGAAATTCCCCAACGGGCATGCTACACATTGAACTTACAAGCTTCCCTGAATTGCAGCCTATCTTTTAAAGAGATGACCGAGCATTCAAGAATCGATCTTATTGGGTTATCGGGTACACTGTGACATAACCGAGAACTGTGAAACGGACGAACTCTCTAGAAAGCGCCCAGGCTCTGTACACTCTCCGGATGGAGATCTGCCATCCATGCTACCGTGGTTGCGCCGGGGTTAAAAAGTGGACCAACGTCTTCCAAAAAGAGGACGCATGCTTTTTGGAGGACATTGGTCCTCTTTTTAACCACGTCCACATTAGGAGCTATATCAAATCTTACGTCGAGTGCGCGTAAGCAAAGAGGAAGTTAGACAAGTCCGAGGGGAAACTGTTACTGATACTGGACCAGGTACGTTTTGGCTTTGGTGGACAATTTCACCAAGTACCCCATATTAAGGGCGCCGAAGACTACCAACAGTTTAACGAAGTGGCCGTTTACTTCTGGCTGCCACGAAGGGTGGTAAGAGATTGGTGGACATTGGTCCTCTTTTTAACCTCGGCGCAACGTTTGAGGAAATATACTCTTTTTCTCCCAAATAAGTTATTTTAATTTTGAAAAGAAAAAATATTACTCCCATGTGTCATCCCTCTAAACTTAAAAACATCTTTTTTGTTCGAGTTCGTAGGCCTAGCTTTTGTTTCCATTTTTCCTCTTTTTAAGGTAGATGATGTCCTCCAAAGTCCGAGATCTTAAAAATCTTTGTTCTTGGCTAGCTTGGATAGCCATGGCAACCTTAATCGATGCCTACTGCTACTGTGAAGCATCCACTGAAGCCTAAAACACTTGCTCATGTAAATTATAGATTTTGTCAGTGGACCATCAGGATAACTCATCGTTAAACAACTTTGGACTACTCTCCATCCAAAACGCTCACTCAACCTGATCTGAATGAGTAGGCCGAATATAGGAATTCTCATCGGCGTTATAACATGTACAACTAATTTATCATTATTTTCAAATTACATTTATAAAAATTTAGAAAATCATTTACAAGTTGATGTATTTTACACCGATTTCTCGAAAGCCTTCAATAAAGTACATCACACTTTGCTCTTAAACAAGCTAAAGTCTTTGGGATTCCATTCGTCAGTGTTAGAGTGGTTTTCCAATTACTTAAAGGACGGGAAGCAACTGGTAAAGATCGATAGCTTTAGATCTCGAGTAATAAAAGTTACATCGCGCCTTCAACAAGGTAGCCAGGTGGGGCCATTACTCTTTCTTTTGTTCATGAACGATGATCACGAATTTTTCAAATATTGTACAATTTTAACATTCGCAGACGACTTGTATTTATCTATAAACAGTTTAACTGATTGTAATAATGTCCAATTGGATATCCATGTACTAGTGGAATGGTGCAAGCACAATGGACTAGAGCTGAATATTATAAAATGTAATATCTTTACGGCATATCGAATTACATCCCCGATTGTCTATGATTATTTCCTAAATGATCATAGACCTAATCGCCTAGAAGAGATTAAAGATCTTGGGGTAATCTTTGACACTAAATTTAATTTTTCATTAAATTATGATTGTACAATTGCGAAGTCTAACGCCATGTTAGGTTTTCTGAAAGGAAATAGTAAAGATTTTTGGGATATAACTAGTCTTAGGTCCATCTATTGTTCGTTAGTCAGACCGTATTTAGAATACTCTTCCATTATTTGGGATTCCCCACATGATACACAAGAACTGAGATTCGAAAGAGTACGAACAAATTGATTACTCTTAAGTTTGAGGCGCGAGGCAGCGTCAGCCATGTTCATCCGCTATATTATTAATTGCCGCGCAAATTCACAGGTTTTCAATTTCTGATGAGTATACATGCTCCCCAAAGATCTCTTCGGGTGGGAAATTTATTAAATGTAAATTTAATACATTTATTATGTAATGAACCTATTCCAAAGTGTATAAACAATTTTAATGAACTTTGCAACGCAATTGATTTTAGCTTGCCTCGGTTGGAGTTAAAAAAAAATGTATCCATACACATGTGACATCAAGGCAACACGGAATAGAAAAAAAACGGGAACACCAGCAGAAGTTGCAGAAATGAGTAGGAAGAAGAAACTATTGCACATCTGCTCTGCAATTGCCTCCCGAAGAAGAAGTCAACACGAAGGCAACTCTTTTATCTACCTGGCTAAACTCAGTAGCATCAGAGTCAGTCATCTCCTACGCTTTATCAAAAGCACCAACTGGCCTGCGGAATATGATCAAACAGGTCCTCGTGGTTACCCAATAGGCCCGTGCTAAGTGTGACTGTTGTCTATCAGCAGCCAGCCACTACAACCTAACCTAACCTGGGGCCACAAAGAAGAACGTCCAAGGTGCTGCCCCCAAAGGCGTACAAAAGCCAAAAGATGCCACACGTTAAAGTCAAACCAATTTTTCCAGAAAAGAATACCACACGGAGTACCATAAAATAACCACATTTTTATTTGAAAATAAATTAAAAGAATCTTACAACAAAACAGTCTCAAATCGCCTACAACTAGAATAAGTTTATTTACACACTGGGACAGTCGCGCTGAATCTGCTCAGTAGTCCCTCCGCAGCAGGGTCATCAGATCGCCGATGTAGGTCTGCGCCATTTGGAGGGTCTCGAACTTGGAGAGTTTTCGGTCGCTTCCCAACGACGGCACCACATCCCTGAGCTTGTCAAATGCGTCGTTTAGGCTGTTCATTCGGCGGCGTTCCCTGGCATTCGCCGCAAGCCGACGTTTCTTTAGCACATCGACGTTGTAATTTGGATTTGCAGGACGAAAGATATCTCTGTGCTTGTGGCTCTTGGGTTTATTCGTTGCGTTCTGCTCAAAGTGCTGTTCCCCCATTGGCCAATGCTTGGTCGGTGGGGAGGTCTGGAAGACGTCGGATGTGTCGCACTGGTAGTCAGGGCTCACTTCAAAGCACAGATCGGACATGTTTGTGTCCGAGAGACTGTCGCTGTAGTCGAGGTGATATATTTCGAATTCTCCGCACCGGTGTGAGGGATTCACGTAGTACTGCTCGCTGTATCCGGACATCATGTCTGTGATTTTGAATGTGATCTCTGCGATGGACTGCTGGTAACTGATGATCGTGCATCGTGCACGCGCCTTTTTATCTCAGCTCTGTCCTCGATATTTGACCTGCATTTCGATTTTCCTTTTCCCACTCCAAGGTACAAGGATGGGCGCTGCTTCCTTTGCTGGATATCATCCCAAATGACTTGTGGTTGAACCGTTTAATTTTGTTTTTTCCTTTTTCTTTTGTTGCTTTGTTCCCTACTCCTTTGCAGTTTGCTTTATTTTTTCTGTTCTTCGTCATGGTAGTTGCGGTTTTTCGCATTTTGGGGAGGACTTTCGCTTTCGTCTTCAGGGTATGGTTGGACTGTTGTGGTAAACTGAGATATTTAGTTCAATAAGTCAAGAACTTGCAATACATAATGAAATGACAATATTCCTGATCTTTAAGTATTTGTACACGTGAACGTATCGATGGCTTGAATTGGTGTGCAATAAATCGTTCTCAGAATTTATAAGAAAAAGCTTTTCGTTGTCGTCTTGTTCCGGGCCATTCCTAGCGCCCTTATTGTTGGAAACCCTAAAACTCCACTTCGACTATGTGGTAAGAGTAATGGGAATGAATCAAGACAGGATTCCGAATATAGTGCTTATCAAATGCTGGTTAACGGTGGAAAATGTGTCCGAGAATGGGAATACTTAGCATCGCAATGTGGTTTTAATCTCCGAGTTGCACCAGACGAGCAGCAAATCCATCTAAGGCATAACTTCTACACACAGTTGGAGAAAACAAAACATAGAATCTTCAACTAATTCGTAGATGAAGCCAAGTCGTCGCAATACAGGACATATTACCGAAAATTGAACCACAATTTACAAGACAGAACATATTTCAAGGCAAGTTTCACAACGAATATAAGTAACATCTTTAAAATAAGAGGTGAACTGATAAGTTTAAACTTTATACCGCATCGCCCGGAACTCACTCTTTTGTGCAACCTTTGCAACCTTCAGGAACGAGAGGACGTATTCCACTTCATCGCTATATGTCCCATTCTGAAAGAATTCCCCTGCCACTTCTTTGGAGCACAGGTACTCTCGCTTGAAGAAGCGACAAACATCTTAAACGGTGACCGAGGCTGGGATCTATTGTCCAAGTATGCAATAAACGCACAGCGCTATAGAAAATGTATTATGGAGGAGAACTTTTAAAAACACATACTTTAAATGTTTATCTGGTAGACGGCCCTAAGCCAAACCATATAGACTTTTTTTTATTGTTAAAATTCATTGTTTTTGAACAAAACTAATCTCGATATAGTGAACCTATGTTGTTTTTCTCATTTTCTTTGAACATTTCGGTGTGCAAAAACACGTCTACATGTCATTTGTGGCTAGCTTCCAGTTCGACGATATACCTCTCAGTAGTCTACGCTAACACAGTGTCTACGGATGAAGTGATTCATCTTCTAAACCATGTAATGGGACTGGCACAAACGGCAGTCGTCTTAAATGATTGAAACGAAAATCTTCAGATATTGTAGAAGATGAAAACGAAGACGAAAAAGCAAAAGAACCAGATGTAGATTTGCCGATTTGCTCAGCGTCGTCTTGAGATGGTGTTCAATTATTACAGAATGTATCATTTTTTCATTTTATTTGTTTTAATAAAATATACTTTTTTAAGTACTGGCTGGGTTTTTAGTAATTGCAAAGAAGAAAATATATAACTGTATTGTAATCTGATGAATTGTACGTAAAAACATACACATTTTGATGAAATCTGCTACAGGGCGTCTACGCTCGTTGCAATGAACAATCTCGTTACAATGAACATGTCCGGTTTTTATTAGTTCACTATATTGAGCCTCTACTGTATTGATTGGAAATAGAATACTTTGGAAAACAGAATAGGAAATGCTTATCCTTAAAAAACAAAAAAAAATAATATCTCCCCCTATCAGACAGAACCTGCAAAAATCGTGAGCAACGCACCAACCCACTTCGCCACCGAACCCGATGAATTTCAATGTTTTTCTTCGTTCCACATACTAACTAATGCACAGTACTTTATTATTGAGTGATTTAACTTCCCAGCTGATACTTGTTTATCGAGGACTTAGAGGAAGGTAGTCAGTCACGCGTTCTCCGATTAGTACTTCACACGTTGTAAAATAAACGCAATCAAAAACACAATGGTGCCTTTTGATAGATACCTAATTTCTGTCACATACATAGCTATTATTCGCATAAGAGTTGGAGAAATATGAGTTTTTGGATTCTATCGAAAGTTGGCTCCAATAAAATATTCACGATCTTGAAATTCGATAAAAAAAATTTAGTTCGGTTGCTTTCTTTTTTTGTCTTCAAAAACGAATGTAATATGTGACTGTTTTCAAACTTCAACATGCATACATTTTATTTACATATCTGGAGACGACGACGATGAGGAGTATCTGCCCCCAGATGTCGCGACAACAGTCCGAATAAATTGAGAAAGATCGAGAATAGAGGGCAACTGAGGACGAAGTTGGATGTTCAGGACGTCGTTGTGTAAGGCCTCAGCGGGTACAATAAAGAATTGGCGAAAGTTCTCAATTGTTGGAGGACACAGGCAGCCACTGGCACAAAGAAGTGTAGTCAGATACCTGCGGATCTGGCTAGACCAGTATCTATATTTTAACAAACATGAGATGCTGCTCTGGACAGGACCCGAGGCGTCTCTTACAAAGATACTGTTTTACAACAGCCAACTCGATGCTAGGGTGAAGGTTATCTGCTACATGGCCCTCATCAGGCCAATGCTCACCTAGGGCTGTCCCGTGTGGTTCAACATGAGTGCAAGCTTGATGGAAAAGATTCGGTTATTCGAGGGGGCTTGTCTTAGGGCTTGCCTTCGCCTTTATCGAACTCCAGAGTACCAGTACAAAACAATTATATTCCAATGAGGTCTTATACAACAGGGCAAGCCTGATAAGAGTGGACAATTTCCTGCTCAAGTTGATTCGAGGTCATACTGCCAGAGCGAAGAACTCGGTCAATAACCCCAATACACTATACCACGATAGGGTACAGTAGAACGACTTCGCCCCCCCAGAAGCCTTTCTCCATTTAGGCAAGAACGGACTGTTACTAGATATAAATGCGGAACCGCTCATCTTCCACTTCGCCCGTTCAACTGTGGATGGGCGACTCAACTACGACCGTTCCGTCGGCTGACCAACAAAGCCTAGGGTAGTTTTTAAGGTAGTTTGTAAGTCGTAAATAAATAAGTGTAAAAAATAAAATAAAATCAAAAACAAAAAATTATAAATAAAAAAAGAGTATTCACAAGCGTACACCTGTGTGCCAGCGAGGTAGATATAATAATTATGTCCGTCTAATTTGTTTTAAGCATTTTTGTCTAGTATGTAAGTTGGTTATAAATATCAAAATAAAAATGAATTAAAAAAGGACGAAGTTGGAAACCCATCACGTTTGTTCTGGCGCAGTAAGGAGATGACTTCACGTGGCACGTGTCCAGATATTGTGATCATTTTCAGGGCGGTTCAGGAATCATGTGCTATACTCTTTTTTTGAATATTTGGGGTTATGTAGATTTTTTGGCAATTTCTAGCAGAGCAACTTAGATTCGGCACAAAAACGAGGTTTGGAATCAATGAATACAAATGCTATTGAAGTTATAAATTTCGCAGTACTTGCTTGTGCTACATTTTGAGATATATGTTGGTAAGAGTACACTATCTCAAGACGAGATGAAAAGTCATGGACTAGCAGGCCACTGTGACAGTAGTGATATGTTATGACAAGTACGACTACAGCAGTGGCAAGAACATTTAAGATAGATAAGACGCTAAAAAGTAGACAGTTGGATGAAAAAGTAAGTTGGACGGATGGATGGTCCGAAAACGTCCAACGGTGGCTGTGAAATTACAACACATGCAAGGGTGGTATTGATTTATGCGACAAATTAATTGGTTACTACCCAAGAGCTCTACAAATACGTATGTGCAACTCCTTTTTTAATAATTCCAATTGAAATAAAATATGATAATATTTAAAATATTAGATATGCCATTTTCTCTCTCACTCTCTCTCTTATTGAATACAAATTCGTAATTTTTACTCTTTACGCTACCGTAACACCTCACATTTCCTCACATCAGCAGTATGTCTTCTGGAAAACGTTTAGTCCATCATTCCACTGCCAATTGTCTGATCATCGGTAATGAGTATGAGTTCCACTTCTCACACTCAGGCACAGTATACCCCCGGGCTGTTCCATTCCCAATTGAAACACTCACTTTGACGCCCCCATAAAGCGTCAAAGCATGCACACATGCACACACGGTTGTTTCCTCCGCAAACTCTTTCATGCATAATTACCGCAGGCTTCCCTCAAACGAGGAGTTTCATGATCATGCAAAACGCAGCTGACAGTAGGAACATGCAATTGCTGAATCGATGTGTCCTCATGCCACTGGAATTAATGATAGTTCTCAATCTGAATCCATTGTTCGAGAGTTCATCATTTTGTCTCTCCAAGCAGAAGAGAATTTCAGTTCTTGGGAGTCTCTACGCCGTCGAGACTCTCTCTCTCCGCAACTTTTCTGCGGTCGACACATAAATTTGAATGTGATTTTCAGAGACTGCGGCTTCTAGTCACATGTAAGGTCACCAGAAATCAGCAACCGGCTTGGAAAACTACATATCGACGGTTGTTGGTCGTCCTTACGGGGACTCGTTTCGGGTCCTTCGGTGAGGGGCTGCGGTCATTGGGAGGATCGATGCCGAACATGATTGACCGCATTATGCGGCCGTGTTTGTTTTGTCTTAAGTGTTTTTTAAGTTGCCATCTTCCCGCAGCCGAGGGTAAGTAATGGGCGGTTTATTTTTCCATGGTGAACAGGAAAATAAATGGTCCAGGCATTCCTCTAGGAAGTAAGTTTCCTGTGTAATTTTTTCCCAATTAGCTATGCCCAATCACTCAGGCAACGCGGTTCTGTTTTTGGCATTTCCAAAGGTCACTCCTAGGACCTGTGCGGAGGTTTCTCGTGAGAAACATTGGCGCCCGTAAATCAATTGCTTTTTCCATTTTTTTTTCCAAATCCCAAACGGAGGTGTTTTTGATTCCTCTTTCCGATGCACGCCTATACGCAACGCCCCGCCGTGTTTGTTTGTTTCACCTTCCGCCCGCGATTTAAATACAAAAAGAGGACCAACACGCATCGGAAGGAATAAATGATGATCTATGAAACAACACAATGATTTGCAAAAAGAAATGAGGTGCATACCCGTAGTTGTTTGGCATGCTTTGATCTGTCGTCGTACTAAGAGACACGAGTACGAGTCCTGCTTGGTGTTACATATCGAATGTGCATCATCATCGAGCCGATAACACCGTTTCACTCCACAGATGAACTCATGATCCATTCAACGAGTACCCATCGTCGGCGCATTCCTTTCATTGAGAGAGCAACTCATTAAGTGACTTAATGGGACAAAGGATCACAGTCCTATAATATCACGTGTTCCCAGAAATCCCTATCAATCACACTCACGACCGAAACCTAACTACTCAACTCTAATAGACTAGAAGCAAGCGTCAAAGGAAAGCCAATATTTTAGCACGTTTCGATAGCATCAAGAGTGACAATATTTTGTCAACAAGATCTGGATCTAATTGCCCCATTAACTTGAAATTTATTACAGTTTACCGCATCCTTAATTGCGATCGATGCTCGGATTGTCCATCGATAATTCCTGGTAATCTGGTAGCGCTTCACATTCAATCTCTTGCATCGATCTACCTACTGGAGTTATTTACCTGCCCCCGGTGCAGATCTCAATGAACATCTCATAAAATACAGTAAGAGACTGAAGGACAGCGCAATTGTCGATGACATTTATGAGTTTTCTTATCTCGAGCGACACGTCTTCAAGTGACTTGTTAAAGTAGTTAGAACGTGCTATCACATCTCATTCAGAAGTTCAGGTACGTTCCCTGAAATGGGATGTTTTTCAAGTGTAGGTAGACGTGTGTCCTTATGTTATGTACTCGCAAGATTTGTCGACTGACAATCCGTCTGACTTGCGAGGCGAGACTATACGAGGATTTTAAGAGATAACACTTCTAACAGTGCCTTCTCAGGATATCGACATGATATTTAGGTCATCCAGAGAAACTGGATTATTTCCATTTCACCGTCTCCGTCCAGAAGGACGTGCGGAAATTATCAAAAAAAATCAAAATTACGGCTCAGCTGTAACTACGCAACTCGCAATGTTAACCGACTTCGAAAAATTTGGCCACTGGGACACTTCACGCCTGAACGCAGCAATTATGACACCACTCGATTATTTTTTATGAGGATATGGCCTACATACTTACTTAGATGGGGCTACAGTTCGGGGTAAACCTCGACCTCAACTAACAAGACTCCCCAGCTATCACGGTCCTAAGCTAGCTGCCTCCAGTTGGGTACTCCAAGACGGTTGAGGTCTCCCTCAACTTGTCAGCTACTCCTAAGACTCTGCGGGCCAGAGCTTTGGTGTCCATTTTCGCTACATGTCCTAGCCATCTTAAGCGACTGATGCGCATCGCTGTACGACGTCACGGTACAGCTCGAATAGTTCGTCGTTGAATCTCCTCCTCCCGAGCTCGTCAACGGATACGGACCGTATATTTTCCGAAGAATTTTTTTCTCGAGCAGACCGAAGATATCCTCATCCGCTGTTGACAGAGTCCATGCTTCCGCGCCGTAGAGTAGGACTGGGATTATCAAGGTCTTATATATGATCTCCTTAGTTGTTCGGGACAGGGCCTTTTACTAGTCAATTGCCTTCTCAGCCCAAAGAGACAGCGATTGGCAAGAGTATTGCTTCGTTTTATCTCTGCCGAGGTGTTTTTGTAAGTCCCTTACTACCTCAAAGTTGAAGCTGTCGTTGAAAATCGACAGCCGAATTCGTCGATGTTGTGTATCCTTTCTTGTTGACAGCATGGTTTACTTGGTTTTGCTCACCAACTTTTGAAAGATTGTGCCTCCGATGGTAGCGTTTAAGTTTCGCGGAATTCGTTCAAGTACGATGTTAAAGAAATCACATCACAGCAAGTCACCTTGTCTAAGTTCTCTTTTGACATCAGCTCTTTTGATAGAGCAGCGACCGTTCTCCATCGTCATCCTGCATAACCTGACGAGTTTGGCAGGGATGAAAAAATTAGACATGGTTGTATATACCCGCTGTCATATGCGGGTTTAAAATCGATGAGCAGATGTTGGGGTATCGATTTGGACTTCCCGGGTTTTATCCAGGCTCTGTTGCAGTGCGAAAATTGTATCGACTGTGGACTTTAGTGGCCTGAAACTACTCTGATATGCGCCAATCAGATTATTGACGAAGGGTTTTAGGCATTCGCACAATATGGTAAGATTTTGTATCCGATGTTCAGGAGACATGATGCCTCTGTAATTGGCGCAGGGGGGCCTCCTTTCTTGTGGGTCGGGCAAACGTTAATGATTCCTTTCATAAATGGTCCATTTCAGTGTCGCTTTATTTGTTTTGTTTAGATTTTGGTAAGATTTAGTCAAACGAGGGATTTATTGGTGGTGGTCGGGTGCAACCCAGCATATCAGTTGCGGCGCTTGATGGCATGTTAGCAACGTTGCCGCTGGTATTCGGGGTTTAGTGCTGGTGGCATATGAGCCGTAGAGAGGATTCGGGATACGCTCTCGGCGAAGATTCGGCGACTGCACCTTCTCGACATTACATCTTTTCACAGTGATTTTTCTTTTTTGTGCCGCTTGGGATATCCGCATCTGAACCTTAGCTGCGACAAGCTAGTGGTCCGAGCCCGGAAAGTTCAGACATCCAGAATACTGCATACATGACTTTCCAATTTAATTGATTGTTTGATGATCAGGCGACCCTCAGGTCTTATGAGGAGAGGTGAGGAGTTTCCTTTTGAGGGCATATAATTCTTATTTAGAATTGATGCGGATTAACATAAGACTTGTTGCCTAAGTCTGCCGCGTATAACAAATCCGCATCCGTATTAGCGTATCACCGTCACGGGTTTTTATCCCCGTTTAACCCCGTCCCGTCCAATCGCACTTCCTAGATGGCGGTAATATCTGGTTGTCTAGGGCCTCTCCTAGTTCTTCAGCTACGCAGCTTGTTAAGGGTCCGCACATTCACGTGCTTAACCGAAGATCATTCTCCCTTGTACGTTGTCTAGAGTCGTCAACTGTAGATTCATCCATATCCGAGGCTTGTAACTGTTTCGAAACCAATATGTTTTTCATGTGATGAGGACCACGCACAACCCCGAACCTGGAGGACCAGGTCCTTGGTTTTAGCCCCTGGAACAAGTGGCGGATAAAATCCGGTCCGTGAACCACTTCGGGGATGTGAGCGCTGCCGTTGGCTCATTAAGAGCTCATTCACTACCACCTCTTTTTCAGCACCCTGACTAACGTTGAAAATCCTTAATGACCTCTACTACAGATATGTTGAAGAAGCCCATGTAAGGTGTCTGTCATCAGAACTGTCTATGACACCACTGTATATCATCTTTCTGAGGAACTCATACTTGACTTCTGGGACTCGTCAGCCGTGCTGTCATCTTCACAAATTCTACAGATAATCTGGTGCATTATCCCTACCAGAACATCACCACCGAAACTCAAGAACCCTGATGAGCTTCTGAAGGATGTGGTGTTCCATACGAAATGGCATGAATATGACTTCAAAATGAAACTAGAATCATTCCTCGTCTCACACTGTTATTGGTCTATTAAAGTTTCACCTCCCTTTACTTGAGTCACCCTTTACTTGAGATGATTGCGTAAAACCTACTGATCAAGGCTACGGACACGATTTTCTAAAAGTTCTTAAAACTTTTACCATACGTGAATGTCAACGATTTGTAGAAAAGAGAGAGGCATGTGTTTGATGGCATTAAAGCAAAAGCGACTAAAAATGGCAGCGGTAAGCGCTGGCAAAACGAAGCATGCTGTTGCAATGCCATAGCTGTTTTTATGCACTTAAGAGGCAGTGGGAAAAAAAAGGAGCAAGTTGACTGTGCTGCACATGATTGTTAACCAAGGACAAAAACCTGAAGGACACTTACTTGATGGTGTCGTAGAATCAGTGACAGTTTCCTTGGACCTTACTCGATTCCAGGTCTTTTCACGATATGCAGGTTCTTCCTTGAATACGAGTCCATGTTGGCTTCTCGGAATGTTCGAACATCAGTCATACTGATGTCTGGAGAGTGTCACTCTGGTTGAGAGTGGCTTCATGAGTGGACCGCCAAGTCCTTTTGTAGAGAGATTCCGCCCCTACAATGTTCACTAGCCTGAGTTCGTTTATTGGATTTCGATGCTGAAGCTGCACAAAATCCCACACTGCTTTGGAAAGGAAATTATCAATCTCACATAATGTCTGTGTATGCGCCGTGCTGTGCTATAAACCAAAAGCGCTATCTGGCAAAGTTACATAACACCGAAAAATATGAAAGTCGTTAAACACACAAGAAAAAAGAAACATCAATTGGTTAGCAGAGCAGAACTATTTCTTTTTTATTCATCATTTAGCCACTGTTACAAAATATCTCTTGTCTCGTCTAAGCGAAAATCTTTTCTTCTCTTCTCTTCTTCGTAACCACTGTGCCAGGCTTGTGCTGGGCATCGGGATGATTCATAAGCTCTGGAGGGCACACAGACACCGGGCTAGCCGTGACGCACTGCTTCAGATCGTAGAAAAGTTGACTGTCGTCCTTTGTGACAAAACTGATGGCCATACCGTTCTTTCCGGCACGACCCGTACGACCGATACGATGGGTGTAGTCTTCTATTGATTTCGCCATGTCGTAGTTGATAACCAGAGATACGTCCTTAATATCGATACCACGACCGGCGACATCGGTGGCAACCAACATGTCCTTGGCACCGCTCTTGAGTGCCGCCAAGGCGTATTCTCTTTGCTCCTGGCCCTTACCACCGTGCAATGTGCAAGAATTGTAGCCGAGCTTCTCGAGACCCTTAGCCAGCACATCGGCTCCCTTCTTTTGATTGACGAAAATAATAACCGGCGGTTCAATGCCTCTCGAGAGAATTTCCATGAGTTTCTTGCGTTTGTCATTCTCACCCATCATGTAGACTATTTGCTCGGTACGCTCTGTAGGTTTGCCAATTGAGCCAATGTACACAGTTGCCGGTCTTCGGAGGTAAGATCGTGCCAAACGTTCAACAGCCGGCGGCATCGTAGCCGTGAACATCACAGTCTGTCGGTATTTTTTCTTCGAGTAGAAGTTTTCCATGAGTTTGCTCGCATCCTCTGCTTCCTCAGAGTCGGGCTTCAAGTTTGTAACTGGCATGTATTCCAGAATTTTTTGCACGTCCGGCTCGAAACCCATGTCTATCATTCTGTCCGCCTCATCGAGTACAATGTAAGTACACTGGTTAAGCACGAGGTATCGGTTTTCGAGAACATCGATGAGACGACCGGGTGTTGCTATAACGATTTCACAACCCAAGCGGAGACGGAAGCCTTGTTCCTCTCGCGACAGACCACCCACCACGACGACAGTACGAATGCCCAAGGGTTGTCCGAATTTAATTGTCTCCTCTTCGATTTGCTGAGCCAACTCACGAGTTGGGGCCATGATGATGGCATAAGGACCTTGGTCAACGTCTTCGAGGCGTTCGATCTTGGGCAGTGACTGAATCCACGACAGCAGTGGAATAAGGAAGGCCAATGTTTTTCCTGAACCGGTCTCAGCAACACCAATAATGTCGCGATTCTGCAGGCCGATGGGTATAGCTTGTCTCTGAATGGGAGTAGGCTCCTTGTAACCAACAGTGTCGATAATCTCGATGATTTCTTTCGGGAAACCTGACTCTTTCCAACTGCGAATGGGATTGGGTATCTTGCCACCTTTGATAGTGATGTTGTAGTCCTCGCGGAAGATACGCCAATCGCGCTCGGTCATTTCGTCAATATCTTTCTCGGACCAGTGGCGGTCGTCCCATTTTTGTTTATCTTCCTTACGTTTGACCTTCTTCAACCGAACCTTTTCCTGCTCCTTTTCTGCCTCAGTGCGCCGTTTCTCAAGAAGGTCCCCGTAGAACTTGCTCTGGGTTCGCTTCTGCTCCTTGATGTCAATGCCTAGAAGAGAAACCGTTAATCATAATCGTATGTGCATATGAACGCCAAATGAAATTACCAGCAACATTGCCACGACCAAAGAACTGAACATGATGACGTTCCTTGTACAGGTTATTGTAGTCGATCGAAGTATCCTCCCCTGCGTCCCAGTCGAATACAAATTTTCGATCATTTAACCTGCGCACCCTACGTTTCTTCTTAATGATTCCCAAATACCGTTCGCGAATTGCTTCAAGCTCTTTTTCCTTGTCTTTATGACTTAAATCGTCAACACGTTTGATTTCCTTGTCACGGTCATCTTTATGCCTGTCACGTTCCCTTGCCCGCTCATATTCACGCTCGCGCTCTCTCATTTCTCGTCTATCTTCACGCGTGTCCTTCTCCCTTTCTTTATCTTTATCGGGCTTAAGCATTATCCCGCTCTCAGATACGGCTGCCTGTCGACTTGCAGCCTGATTTGCACGCATTACAGCAACTTCTTCCTGACGACGCTTAAGGGCTTCCGCAGCCCTTTGCTCCTTTGTCAAGAACACAGGCTTGCTCCTCGCTTCTTCTTCCTTTTTCTTTTTCTCCAGTATTTCCTCCAATGAAAGCGGTTCCAGTTTCTTCGATTTTGCATTATCTTCATCTTTGACATCAGGTTTTACCTCCAACTTTAAGGGTTTCTTTTCATCGGTAGGTTCCTTTTTTGATGCATCATTTCTTGGTCGATCTTTGAATTTATCAGGTAGATCTCCCATGCGGTTTCTATCCCGAGATCTAGATCTAGATCGCATAGGGCGTCCCGTAGCTCTTTCCACAGACCTATCACGTAGATGTCGGTCTTTGGAGCGAGAACGTGTTCTTCGGCGGCGCTCCTTCTCTCTATCACGACCGCGATCACGATCCCTTTCACGTTCTCGATCCTTTTCGTAACGCTCCCTTGACCGAGAGCGGCGTTTTTTATCTCCACCCATTGTTCAACTTTAGAATTATTTAGTAATCGTCTACGTTTATGAAATCGTGATAAAACGAATTGTAAACAGCACTCAATTTTGGACGAAACGAATACAAACGTCTTGTGAAGGTTCCTTTTTGACACTTGTCAAATATGCGAGGTGAGTTCGTTTTGTTAAACAAACAGTTTTGGTTTTTTTTTTAATCAATTATGTCATGAAAGATTTCAGTTTTTTTTATCATTATCATGTTTTAACTGATAGCGTGTGGAAAAAATTCACAACTCCGAGCCTGTGGGAGAGAGCAACAGAGGACAGCAGCCTGTAGGGTTTGTACACAAGTGTTGTCGGACCTCAATAAGGGCTCTTTCACACACGCTAAATTGGAGCTTTTGTATTGTCTTTTATCTCCCTTCATTTTTTTCCGTATTGCTATTCTTATGTTCTCAATGTTGGGTACTGCAAGCTGACTGGAAGCATGCTACGCATGCTTGAGAAAGGGTGGGAAACAGAGCAAATTGAGAATTGAGATCTCACTCGCAGATTGAAAAATGTTTAAGTTGTGGTCACAAAAGAGAATTTAAAAAAAAAGCTAGAAAATTTTCCTTTATGAAAGGAGCCTAACATCCACCAACTGGGTGTGTGCAATTGGAAAGAGCCGAAGACCGCGACAGCTGAAGAGGCGATCTCTGGCCCAGACGGTAGCATCCCAACGAATATTAGATGAATTCGAAATCAAGAAGATTTGGTAGCACTGAATCCGCACTAAGCAATCGATTGACAGTTCCTTAACCACCAACCCAAAACAAAATTAAAACACTGCTCTATTTGTAAACATGGGCGGCAAAAGTTACTACTGTGATTATTGTGATTGTTACATGAAAAACGATATGATTGTCCGTAAAAATCACAATCTTGGGATGTTGCATAGAATCGCCAAAGCAAATTACTTGCAAACATATAGAGGTGAGTCTGTATATTCCCACAGCTCTTTTACGTTATCGTTTATTTGAGAGTATTTCCTTATCAGATCCAAAGGAGATCCTCGATGAAGAAAGGAAAAAAATACCATGCAAACGGTTTCTGAATAATCAAGAATGTATGTTCGGCTTGACCTGCCATTATAGCCACTATTCTTCGGAGCAACTCTCCTATTTGGAATCTCTGTGTAAGTCAGGCAGGAGTGTAATGAGTTAAAGTTCCTTCTGTATGGCATCGGTTTTATAGGTCAGCGAAAGCACGAAACCGGGGAATGGAAACCTGAGCACTTGCCGTGGAAGGATACGAAAAGAAGAAAACGACTGGCACATATAACGCCCTCCCTAGAGGCTATAGACTTCAGTAGAATTTCCAAATCATGTCTGCAAAACCAATGGGGTTAACCAAACTATGCGTCCGATTTTTGTATGTACATATATTTAAACTATTTAGCTTTTCTTGCAAAGAAAATAATATATTATGAATTCCTCAGTGTTTGAAGAACTTGCGTTACTTTTTCTAAAGTTCCAGCTATCCCCGGATTGGTTCCATGTTCACTATAGTACGTTTTTGGGTCGACTCCAGCTAAGTTCTTGATAGTTGGATCGCACATATGAGAAAGCAATAGGTAGAGTATGTGATCTAGGGAAATAAAAAGCAAAGAAAGATTACATAGCATCATATCTACTCAATACGCATGTCTACTTGATTACCATATTTCCCTTTCATTGCGAAATACAAAGCTGTGCAGCCACCTTTCATATCTGTAGCATCCAATATTTCAGATTTCGCTTCATTGACTTCGCGGCCTTCAAAGTGATCGCATTGTTGACTGTAGTGTTTGAGGAATGCCTTCTCATTTGGATTCGATCCATTGACCGGAGCCACGCTTCTGATCTGCCAAATATCATCAATGACCCTCAGCATTGTCTCCACCATTAGATATTTGCCATCTCTGACTGCCAGATGCAAAGCTGTCATGCCATCATTGTTCCTTTCCTTCAACATTCGCAAATCGAATTTTCTTAAGAGTAATTCAAAAGTTTCTACCATCGATTTTTGTTGATCCACATCATTATCGCAGGACAGATGAGCTACTGCTAAATGAATGATTGTATTGTTCTCGTCATCGACATCCTTTAAATGAACCGTTTTTTCATTCAGCAGTTCGACTATGATGAATTTATAGCAATTATACGAAACCGCCAGTTGAATCACATTCTGCTGAGTGAAATTAATTGTTACTTTCACAACTTAAGCGAGTGAGAAATGGATATGAATTAGTGATACGGACGAATCAGGATGGTACAAATCTCGCGAATGAAGTATAAATACATGCCATTGACTTCTAAACAGAAGTGTGTACCTATTAAATTCTATTAGACGCAAATAGTCTTTAGTCTCAAGAGCATAGTCGGACAAGTTTAACATTATTTCCTCTGCCATTACCCTAACCTTGTCCAAGGTACTTACAAGTAGAGAGTAGAGATCACAGAACCCCACTGAACTTGGTCATTTATACTTGGTCTTCCTTTTGCGTTTTACATTCACGATCAAGAACAAGACTGATTGAATTCAAATATGTATGTACGTATGGAATTTCTGACGCCACGTCTGATGATTGATGTTCATGAAAGTGTTTCACCTAATCGTTGTTGTCGGTTGTACAAACCTTCACAGGCAGGAGAGGACGCTATCTAAGGTGGCGCACACAAAGGAGATGTACCTCAACCAAATTGGTGTGCACCATTGAGGGCAACTGCTCTGAGATCACGTTACCTGGTGTGGCCGATTTCCGTCCGTATTATACTGCGCCACACAAAATAGGAGACGAATGTGTTGATTGGGGCAGTGAATAAAGGAATGAAACCACTAAAAACAAAAGCGGGGAAAAGTGGTATATTTCTAAGATTTTGGTTTTAGAATTGATTCTGCTGACACTCATAAAGTCACACCTATGGCGGCGGTGAAGAAGCCGGAAAGAACTTGTGCCCTATACCCTTCGTTGGTTGTTTCCTCGCCTGACTAATACGGTGTAATGCAGAAACTTAACAAAAGCAAACGGTGTTTTGTAGCATTCATTCCAGACCATGTATAAACAATGAACACCAAGTACTAACGAAAAAAAAAAACGACTTGCATCTCATTTGTCAAAAAAACTTACTAAACATAATACCAAACGTGTTTTTGTTGTTGGGATGATTAAAACCCGGTGAAATGTTAATTTTAATGAATTTAGAAATGCGCAGAAAACAATGGTACATACATAGTCAAAATCCGTCAAAAGCTCCATTAAATCCTTCTTCAGGTATTGAAATACGTACAGTTGCCTCCGCAGTTTTTTCAGATCGTTTTCAGTAATCGCCAGATGAATGGGCCTTTAAAAAATGAATACATCGATTAGTTAACTATAGCACATGAAATTGCCGTATTGAACTAACAATAGTCCATCACGGAATTGAAGGCAGGTTTCGAATTCGATTTTCATTTGCTTTTGCATATTCTCTGTGTTGTGAGAATCATAACTGACGAGCGAATCAAAACTTGTTTCCAAAGTTATATCTTCAAATTCGGCCCTTCGGATGATCTTGGTAGGTATTTCAATTTGTGTGATCTGAAAAAAAAAAAAACGATTCAAATGGCAGATATATGTAATGGATGGAGTTCTTTCGATGCAGTTGAAGGTACAATGCTGTACTTACTTTTGTGGTGTCCTGTTTTAAAACAGGTATATTGTTGGATAGTTGTGCAGTTTTAACGACCTTTGGGCATGTCCTCTTCCGTTTGCGTCGCTTTTTCTCAAATGTTTGCTTATTATTACTACCCTCATGTATGTCTGGCACATCTTCGCTCGCTTTCAATAAATCGCTCGCTATGCTCGTCTCTGCCATGCTCTCCGTTTGAGTTCCAAACTCTTGGGTATCCTTCTTTTTACACACGGAACACATTGAATCGCCGTTTATCGCGTCTATAACACGTTTGCGAACATCTTCATCCGGAATTTTCAAAAGAACCTCGAACAATTTCCGATACTCGGGTAACCACCGTTTGCGGCGAGAATATATCGGGTTGCAAGCACTTGACATTTTGTGTAAATGAAGAAAATAGTCTTCCGAGTAGAATTTCAACCAAAAATGATTTCAACTTTGCACAAGCACAATGTGTACACTTTTATTTTGTTGGGGATTCCCGGAAAAATGGGCTTTGACAGTGCCAATCAGCTGTTAAATGTGTAATTACATTTTTGAACTGTCATCTTGCTGTGACGATATTTTATTTATCAGAAACACTTTCGAGTTATCAGTTAGTCTCCACTTTTGAATTCGTCTAGTAAAACAATTGAATATTTCATGCTGAGTGAGGAAATGATTACATGTCGGATGATCTAGATAATAATAAATTAATCAAACTTACCCAGTCTATAGAGACAGCACAGTTATGATCCTTTGTAGACTTGACTATCACTTTGAAAGCATTCTTAAGCCTACGCGTGCGATTCATACATGTGCAATGCCAATAGTTATGAGGGGAGGTTTATTTGGTAATAACATTTTGATGACGCATCCAAAATTGAAACATATCCCTTGAATAGATAAGTGCAGCTTTTAACGTTACGTTACATTACACGATTGTTGAGCTGTTTCTAATGAAACCTGCCGATCAGCTGTTACAACTGTCAGATTGCTCAAACTCGGTTTTCTTCTTGACATTTGAATGCGCTTCTGTCAAAACTAGAAATCATAACAAAACGCAGAGTCGACTTAAAATATTTTATTTTCGCAAACAAATGGACTCGGATTTACCTTTAAAGTGTTCTTACTGCTCTGTTGTAATTGGAAATGATGATTTTCTTAATTGTTCAGTTTGCAAGTCAAATATTCACATCAAATGCCTCAAGCGGCCCGGAACCCCAGGCGATCTCTTGGGCGACGTCTTCTTCATTTTCACATGCAGCGACTGCTCGCCTGTAGAGAGCAAACGTGAGCAGTTTGTCCGCCAAAAGCTGCCATGGTGAGTGAAGTATGTTCCTTCAGATCTGGGTTTCAATATTTGTATGAACATTTTGTGTAGGTTGATGGTGATAGCAATGGCAATCTATAATTTATCCATAAAATCAAATGGCCTCAGTCATCACGGATATTTCCACTGGAGGACTCATATTGTCAGTTTCATAGACAAAAACTGGGATCATTTGTTTGATGCAAACACGTACGTCTGGTTCGGTTGATACACCTCGTCTATCAGTCCATTGAGTTGTTTTTCTTTCCATTTTGCAGAAAACGTCGAAAAAAATGGTTTGGATCGGTGTCAGGAGCGCTCTCTCACAACAGTCCAGATTTCTTTGTGTCCGGTCAGGAACTCTTTCAAGAACCCGGTTGGTGGAAGTTGACCTACAATCAGACACCGAAATTCTATTTTAAACTTTGTAAGTCTGCGTGGCCGTCTAATCCAAGTATATAGCAATAAACCATTCGATTTCCTCGCAGACGAACAAACTATACAGAAAAGACTTCAGCTCAGGAATGACAAGAGAACCCTCGAGGACAATAGCTATTCGAGTGATGTTTCAAATTCAGCCACAGACGACTTAAAACGTCGCCGCACAGAGTCAGAGGAAGAGGAGAATTGTAGTAGGACTTTGTAAGCTTCCATACATGTTAGCTGTGACAATTTTGTGATATTCAACTTGTTCCATTCCAGGCCATATATGGGAAGAAAACCGAAAACGAAACAGAAACCAAATAAAATCATCAAAGTAGAGGAGGACATCGAAGCGAAGCACTTGAACTCAGTGCAGTCGAGTTTGATGGATTTTTTGGCGGAGAATCTTTCCACTGATGCGCTGATCTTTGGCGACATTCAACCGGACAATCTATCGAAGAATGATCTGCTGCCATTGATTGAAACAAACGACAATTGTAATTTCTTTGATATAAGCCCAACAAAGAATGATGATGGGAAATTGAGCAACTTTGCCGAGTGCCTGGGGCAGGAAGACCTTCAAGAAGATAGGTTTGTCATGTTTCTTCACTTCAAACTCATTTAAAATTACCAGTTGAAATTTAATTCAGCTCATCCCATACTCATGAGCGATTGGGCGATGAAATCTACCAACCGCGAATTGTTCAGGTAACAAACTACCAGCAGATGGACGCAGCAGATTCCAACTCTCAGGAAGCCACAATCAAAGATGAACCCGCAAGCGAGTCGGAAAATACCTCGGAAGAGTCCGGTGACGATGAGGTGCCACTTCAGGTGTGTGCAAAGAGTTTGTTTACAAAACCCCCAAAACGAGAACTGCCCTGGCTGACGGAGAATCAAGGCAATGACGATGGCGCGGAAAATGAATCACTTTTTATAGAAGGACGGTAATAAATTAAAACGTCAGCATAACATGTCAATACATTCGTATACACCTTCAGATTGATTCCGATGAGTGAATACGAGGAAAAGGAACTGTACAACAAGCTGCGAACTATTATGAGCCTCGAACAGCAGTGCAAATTGGAAGTACCCACTTACGTGAGACGTTTCTACAGGAAATTGGTTGTCCGGGAACTGAAAAGAACTTACTCCAAGCCGATCTTCAATGTTGACACATTCAACCAGACGTCCCAGAAGACCGAGGGCCCAGTTAAACCTCAGATATTGGATCGCTACCAGGTGAGTGGCTGCAGGTTTCGTTTTATGCGGCAAATCCATAACCAGTCTCTTAGCTCATTTCAGTTTCAGATCAAAGTACGTCGACATCGTTTCACGCCAAGATTGCAGGTTCATTCCAGTATGAAGTTTTTGAATCACCCTACACATCGCGGATACTCCATCCCTTCATCTACCGGAACACGAAATGTTTTCCGTCGTGGTTAAAGCTCATGTGTGAACTCCAGTACAGTGTCAATGGAATCATTCCGGCACGATGCACCGTGGACTTTTGCTACGTGCGGCCTAATCACATAGCCGCTGTAAATGCCTTGCTGCAAACCGCATTCTGGCCAGGAATCGATAGTATGCTGAGGTTGGGTTCACACTAACTTTCTCATGTAAAACTTTTCCCTTTTCACAGTGTCTGAGTGCCTGAGCTATCCGGATTTCAGTGTGGTGGCGTTGTATAAGAAACTTGTGGTCGGATGTGCGTTTCTTGTGCCCGATGTTGGCTTCAATGAGGCATACATTTCATTTATGGCCGTTCGGCCCGGGTGGCAACGCAGTGGAATTGCAAGTTTTATGCTATATCACTTGATACAGACGTGTATGAGCAAGGACATAACGCTGCATGTGTCTGCAACAAATCCTGCCGTGTGTCTGTATCAGAAGTTTGGATTTAAAATTGAAGAAGTTATCTTGGGCTTCTACGACAAGTACTTACCGATTGATTCGAAGCACAGTCGACATGCCTTCTTTTTGAGGCTCATGCGCTAAATCGGTGGCAGATGAAGACTGAAACGTGGCATATTTTGTATTTATAGACAATTTGTAAGTAGCTTTAAGAAATAAATAACAAAAAATATTGTTGTTGAAATAGAATATTCTGGCGTTGAGTGACAATTCGTGCCAGTCAGTCTTGCTCCAAGATCCATTAGTGGATCGAGACTGTGTTTCAATAGAGGCGTGGATGCATGACTTCGGACGTAAGTAAAAAAAGCCGTCTTTTAGATTTACAGAAATAACTTTGATTAGTGCTCAACTGTGTCAAGTAGGTACGTTGAAGGGGCTGTTAGTGCCCCACCAGCTGTTAGTGTGATACCCACAGACTACTACAACTGATCGATCAGTCCAGAGATAGCGCCGTTACTTTGAAACCATCTGTTTTCTGTTAATAATACAATGTGCAGCTTCGTTGACTGCGAATAGTTCTGCTTGTAAAATTACTTCCTTGCAGAGAGGAAAGCGTAAGCTGCATTTTAGTCATATCACTCCCGCCCCTACGTTATTTTCATATTTCGGCCCTGCATGCTGTAGCTGTAGTTCTGGGCCCCATCAGTTATCCAAGTGGCGTCATCGTTCCATCCCTCTCTACATCTCCTGGTGTGATTCAATTGTGTTAGTACATGGTATGAGTATTTACGTTTAACTTGAGGGACATCAGGTGACTTACACTCATCTCAGGTACACTCCCAAACGTTGTTTACTCTTTTAAGAATTTCTAGATGGTCCACAAGGCTTCCTTCTTTGCAATTGTAGGTTTTCTGTAAAGTTTAGGCTTGTTTTGCAACTCCAGCCTGTATGGCAGTGTCTAATTGTGGGATATTCAGCGTTGCGTCCATCCCTGCGGTTTGCACGCTTCCATCCCTGCGGCACGCGCCACCTTAAACGCAAACACCCTCTATAGTATTCTCGAGAAGATCACGGAAGTCCTTGAGCTCCATTCCTTTAAAATCCACTCCACGTCTTCGTTGAGCAGAGTTGAACGATGGCAACCGTGCCTTTAGAAAAGTGATCAGTGCCACCAACCAACAACATTTAAAGGCAGACTTTAAATAGTTAAATGTGCATGGAATGCCGATATATTTATTTACTTGTAGAAAACAATGGTAGTTAAAAAATATGATACATTCGTGTTGTCATGTGTGTAAATAAGACAAAATAGATGGTCAACAAGTCACTGCGAATTAGGTCAATTCGTTTTACTGCGTCCGTAACCACACCGCGTGTGTCATCTCTAATACTTTCAGTTGAACAGATCAACAGATCGGGGGATAGAATTTTAACTAATTTGTGCCAGGCAACAAATCGATATGACGATGCAATTTCCACAATATAGCACCTGACTGCACAATACAAAATGCTACAGTTTTTTTTTCCACTTTTCGATAATGCTATGGGGGAGACCATTAATAAATACATTTCCTATTACAAAAAAAAAAAAAAAAACAAGTACTACATAATATTAGTTGTCATAGAGAAATAATAAAGTAATTGCACACATCGTCGGGCAATCTCGAACCTGGAGAAGTGTTTTGTCTAAGCCTATGGATATCATCTTAAGAGTAATTTGTTTTAGAGTGTTGTCGATGTGACAGTGCTGATGCCGTGCACGAGAATAGTTGGTGGAAGTTCAGCGGTCAATTCTGATAGCAGTTCCATGTAACGTTCGCTTCTCTCTTCCCAGTGTGGCGCGTCGGTATTTGGCGGTGCTGCGAGGTATATAAATGATACTGCGGTTTGGTCGGATCGCTCACGGATTATTTGATTAGCTCTGAAAGAATGTAAACAATGTGTTATTTCGAAGTGAATTGTGGACGATTGGATTTACCTTTGCATATAAAGTTTAGATCGATTTAAGTTTTCCTCGGTTATTGGTGTCGGATCATACTCAGTGCAATTGGTAAACTGTTTCAGAATGGATGCGTGGCGAATGAAGTCTGAGTTCCTGCTCCATTCGGATATCTATTAAAAGAAAATTAACGCACACAATTATACCGGCCGAGAGTAGATATGGATATTCAATGGCGACAAGCTAAGCGAGTCATAGACGATTTAAAGAACTGGAAACGTTTTTGGTCGTAAATTTAATTCTCGCACCAAATTGTATGTTCGTCTCAAATGAATAAAAAATAAGCCAGCAGCGGGAGGGCCTCAGTAAAGAATGCTGAATCCAGTTATTCTTGCCAACAATCCGTCGCATATAGACGGAAATCAAATAAGGACAGGTTCGCCTTTCATGTGCCTTCCCCAAGGCGGCAATAATGACTGGCTGGAGATCAAGATAGTAGTGATTAAGATTTCCCTATTCACAGACATTTTTTTTTTAATCAACGGACGCACAAGGCAGTTTAGATCATCAATCGGCAGATCGAAAGATCGGTGATACTAAGTACCTATATTTCCAGCAGCACCATTCATAAAATGTTGAAGACATCTTGGCCTTAACCAACTACCGCTATCTTTGACTAGCTGTGTCGAAGACTCTTCGGCCCGGATCTGAGTTGTCCATACGTTCGATATGGCCCGCCCACTTTAGACGCCTGGCTAGGCTCATGTCGCTGTACAGTCCTTCTACTCCACATACCGCCAGCGTAAACAGGACCAAAAATCACACAAAACTTTTCTCTCGAAGAGACCAATGACTTCTTTATCCGCTTTCGAGAAACTGGTTCTCAAATGATATAGCCTGAGAAAAGCACTGTCAGAGGTACTGAGCAGCATTCTCTAGTTCCCCTTCATCGCCGCCGCTATGTGATCATTGACCAATGGGCCTTTGTTGAACCTAGGCTAGTGCCCGAGTGATCTCACAGGCGGTTAGAGAAAACCGCGCACTGCTCGCTGACGCACTTGAGCCTACGTTACCAAGGTTCGATTCCCGGTGCGAGGAAAATACTTTTCGCGGTCCCACATCTTGGAAAGGACCTACAGTTTTATGCCGATTTCGAACAGCCAAGAGAAGCTTTTTCTAGACAGTTATACCCTTTGAGCATTGTCCGTGATTCGAAAGAGGTGGGGCAAGGAGTAACTGTCGGCACCAACGGCTTGAACATGCGCCTCTTAAAATGAAAGAAGGGAAATCGATTTATGGTTAGTTTGCATGGCCAGAGGTACTTGAAATCGAACCGCTAAATTTGCTGTTTACTTAGTCAACATAAGGAGCACTTAGCTCCAGATGTCCATTAGTTACCATTAGATAGGTGAAAACGTATGACCAACCGGAAGCTGGGTAATAAGTGAGCTGAGAACCCTCCAACTCGCCAAAGAAAACGCAGAATAGACAAACCCCGACCCGATGGGAACATCACTAAGCCATCCGTGAACATACCTCTAAAATATCAGCCACAATTCTTAGGTTCTTCAAGGTCTGTTCCAATTTCATCTTGGGGAACACATCCATCTGGTTAAGTTGTGTTTCGAATGTACTAAAAAAAAAATTAATCATTTGAACACCGGAAGAGGGAACAACAATTGTCAATTACCTGATATTCGAAGAACTTGTATTTGCTTCGCAAAGGAACACGCGCAGAGTGAGCCGCTTCCACTTTGGTAGCATATTTATAATACAAGCCAGTTGCATCATAAACAATGAGACTGTGTCGAATGGATTCTCGCTCTTTGGGTCAAACACGTTTATCGGCCACACATCAATGTACTTGATATGATTGCTCCTAGAAATTCAAACCCAAATTGATGTATTCCGAAAGATCGAACGAAGAGGATGTTGCTTACTTTAAAATGAAGTTTTTGTCTAATTGATGGAAATGTCTGCACAAGCATATGTTCTTCTTCATTTTCAAGGTATCACAGATAATAGCCACGTACTCCTGAGTGCTTATGTGCTTTTGCTCGACGTTGCCTCTTATAGGGAAGGCTTCGTACTCGCCTTCGTTGAAGTCATTGGTTCGGTACGATGAACTCTCTCTGCGAACGAGAATTAAATACATTTATAACTGGCATGTCCCCGAAGTGTCTACTTACATTTGGAAGAAGTCCTTTGGAATCTGGGAATCGTAGAATCCTAAGATGATGGTGTTCGGTTTCATTGCACCGATACCAGATAAGCGAATAAGATGTTGAACTCCTTCCCTGATTGAGTTGGCAAGAGTCACTTCAGCAAACGCTTTAACCTAAGAGTGTTGCAATGGAGCCTTTTCTGTCAGTGCAACGAAATCGAGTGAACTCACCTTCATGTGATCCAATAGAGTCAGCCAAAGTTTGTTTTCCTCAATTGTTGGGTCAGTGACTGCTGTGCAATCGCCAACTTTCACATGCCCAATCACGTAGAGTCCCCCCTTTTTCATGTCGTTCACAAAGTCAATGAGAGGACAGCACGAGCGTGGACTGGAAACCAGAAGCAGCATTTGCGGCCGCCAGAATTTCACATGCTCCTTGCGGGAATCTAACATCAGCAGGTACTTCCGTACTTGATGGAACATGAGCGCCTGTGAGATTGAACCCCATTGTGTGCCTTGCGAGGCTGGCGAGAAAATGTGCAGCGCGATGACCAAAATCAGACACAATATGATGCTGGACGATGCGTAAATGGGATTGATGACAAACATCATTACCAACGTCCCGAGCAGGCCAATCAAACATGTGTGCCAAGTGAAATACTTGAAGAGTGGCCGGAAGTTTGGGGCACCGGTCAACTCAATGCCAAGACAGGCCAAGTTTGTCGCCAAATACGACAACATGAACAGAACGGAGTTCACCTGAGCGATGGTATTCAGTGAGCCGATGAGCAGGATAGCCTCCACCAACGTCCAGCTGGTGAGCACCGCCACCACCGGGTTTCCCTTCCATGTGCCGCGGATAACAAAGTTCAGCAGGGGTCCGAAGACTTGGTCCTTTGCAAGTGCTTCCAGAATACGACTTGAGCCGATCTGGTTGCTTAAGCCTGTTGAAAATGTTGCTGTTAGAATACCGATCGCGGTGAATGGAGGCCACAAATTGATCGGCATCAGGAAAAGATAATTGTTGCTCAATAGGTCGTGGGGAGTGGTAAATGCCATAAGGAAGGACAATAGGATGTAGCAAACGAATGTGAAGATCACAGCCGAGAGCGTTCCCGCTGGAATACTGCGCGAGGGACTTTTCAATTCACCAGACATATTGGCTCCCGCCATGATGCCAGTCACACCGGCGAAGAGCACGCCAAATGTGACTGCAAAGTTTACCATTTTCCCATTCGACGTGTAATCGGGACCATACTGTTCGTACAAATTCCCTTTCAATGTTTCCAGGGATAAGCCGGTGTAATTGAATCCACTTGTGCCATTTACCAGCGTGTTTTCTTCCGGTACAAGGACCTGAAAATAAAGTAATGACAAAGACGATTAATTGATAATTCACAGGATTTCTTTGAGATGAGAAAATTGCTGGTGAGTGAAATCAATGCCTGAACTTTGGCACGACTAAAGGTCTCTTCTGGAGAATCACACTCAACCACACACTCCACGGGCTCGCTATACGACATGAGTCTACTGAACCACCCCGAACTCCATCCAGTCTACGGAAATCAACTAATTTGGTGTGCGTAATTGGAAACAGTTAACCAAAGATCGCGCTACCGGGAGTGGCTTCTTGTTGAGGATTTAGAGAAGGACAGGGGATGCATTTGAACAATTTCCGTATACGATTCCTTACTGTAGCCATTGGAGGAACAATGATTCATCATGTAATATCTGGAGAACAGTACAGAACGCAGTAAGCCCGAGCCCATCTTCTATAACAAACACAGGCGTTGTGACCGCTAAGTCGGCACAAGTCTTCGTAGATACACTTGAATCGAGATTGAATTTAAAAGTAAAGAACTGGTCTTCAGGCTTAGCGTCGGTCGCTGAACGCTACTTCCAAGAAAACAAAAAATCACACCCCTCATGATATCATATCCGTCTTTTTCAACATTCGTAATCCTTCTCTATGCGTATTGGCATATTTCCTTGTCGAACTGTCAGTAATATTAAGCAGACGGAAGCTTCCCCCATTCTCGACGCTCTGTGACACATTTTCACTATTCACACCTTATCAGCAACCGCTTGTGATAAGAGAGCAAAATACGAAAAAAGCGAAAACGAAATTAAATACCCATCAATCGTTGGGCGGCTTTTCGTGGCTTCACAGTTAATGTTTTGTCACTATTCACGCACGCACACAAATGACGGCGGTCAATGCTGATAAATAACTAAAAAAATGTTAATCCCTTACGGCTTTTCAGTCAAGGGGAGTTCCCAATTGATATTTCCTCACTCACCGTGGTCTGGGGTTTAGCCAAGAAACTGATGTACGTTGAGAATAAGCAAATTGTAACAATGCCCAAAATGATGACTGAGGTTTTGGCAAACATAGTGGCTCCAATCAAACACACCACCAGCATGCTGGTATTTATCAGTGTGCAATAGAGGAATCTCCACCACTGTCCATCGGGCAGCAACTGCTGGTCTTTGGAGAAATATCCGCCGGGTCCAAAGTTTTCCATGATTCCTTCAGTGCAACCGGATATCGCCATGGCACAACCGACGACATTTGCCATAAAGAACAGCGTGCCAATGGAACCACCGAATTCCAGACCCAGTGTTCGACTTATCATAACTGGAAGAGGAAGAAGGAGGTGATTAGGAATTGTTTAGATTTAGATGTGGATACTTACAGTAAACACCGCCTCCTTCGACAGCGCCATTTGTTGAGATTGCACAAACCGATGCAACGGTGAAGAGCAGAATCAAGTAGGCAATAATAAATTGCAGGAGTGTGACATAAAGTCCTGCATTGCCAACAATGAAACCTGTAAGAAATGAATTACGGCAGGAATTATCGCAGCGATCTATTTCATAGCATCATCTTGATGGGACAGTCGTACGGTAGACGGAGCAGAACTGCATCAACTGGAGGTGACAGAATAAAACCGTTTTTGATTCTCTGGGAGCAGTTGTTTCCTAGACCACACTGCATACAAATCTGATGCATACACAAAAAATGCAAAACAAAACGACGAAATATTAGTTCCCAACATGTTTTTGGAATAAAACACCTCGGGAGGCAAAGAAATGGTTTGGTAGCTACCACAAAGTGTGTCATTAATTCGTGTCAGTTCCGTGTTATCTATGGAGATTACACATTAACGCCCGAGCCACCGAAACCTAATTGTGTGTGTACATAATGAATTTTATTTCTATTTATCAGTGCTGCTATCACCGCCCAGACTATGGTCATTCAATTGATCTAAGCGTCAACTGATTCATGTATGTACACAAACAAGTTCATCCGCTAATTGAACTAGGAGAGATATCAAATAATGAAGCATTTAGCATTTTCTCATATGGATCTCAGCTGAACTAACCGGAAATTCTCTATCAGGCACTTACATGCTGTAACAGTTGATAATTGTGAATTGATTTGGGGAAGCTTATCGCAAACGATAGGACTGCAGAAAGAAAAGGCGCCGATTTCTCTCAAATACAGAAGTTTGTTGAAACTGACTCGTATATTCGCTCAATGACAAATGGTATGATATAAGCAATGTTACTGTGACGTCCTATGAAGATAACCGCAATGAGCATTCACTCCCTCTTTTAGTACTCCTAACGATAACGATGGGTTATTCAAGAGTCTTTCGTTTCAAGGCCTATGTTCCTTCAACAAAATGAGGACATCAGCACTTTGGAAGCTGATAGGTGTCAACAAAGTACTTCTTTTCCCGTGTGAATACAGCCTTTGAGCAAATTTGATTCTACACGTTTACACACACGTTGAGCTAGAATTTAAATTTTTATGCAGCGCTTTTTATGAAAAACTCAATGACTAACTTATCAAAGATGATTTATTAAAAATCAGTTAGACTTCAAGCGATCGCTGATAACAGGTAGGTGCATGTCAGTTGATAGCAAACCGCGAGTGAGGTGGTCGCTTGAATTTAAATGGTAGTGCCAAAAATGCGTCAGCGGCATACACTCTCTATTTAAACGGATAGAAACAAAACTGAAGGACAAAACTTATTTGTACTTTGCTCACGATTAAGTTAAATTGCAATTTCAATCACAAAGACATAAGGGAGGATTTGGTATAGATACAGGAAGCAATGCAAGGTAGTTTTGGTAAGGAAATGAATGCGTTTAATGCATAAGGAGTAGTCGAATAATGTCAAATGTGTGGCAGTCCATCCAAAAAAAAGCTCGATGTTTGGTCAACAGCTGAACATTAGGTTGCGATGAACGTTAAATAAAATAGCATTTTCGTTTTTTTTTTTTTCGATAAAAAGCCTATTTTGTTCCTTTTGCCGTTTTTTTTTTGTTCTAAAGTGCACCTTGAGGAGCCAGAAAACTAAAGGGTCAACCATAATGGAAGTACTAAAACTTAAAATTATGTCAGAATTGAAGGAAATGTAGCCAGAAGCAGAAATGAAGTATGATAGAGACTTCTTCCTCTCTTGCCCCTTAAGATTTTTGACAACCATTTTTATACTGTTTTCTAAAGCCAAATTGACAATTAAGAGAACGGCATTTACGTTATTTCCTGAATAACTGTAACTGTAAAATTCATGAATAACCGTCAAAATTTTCATGATTATCCGTCAAATTCGTCGATGCACTTCCCAATCAGCTGGGAAGTTGGGTATCTCTATCATACTTCATTTCTGGCCAGAAGCATCAAATTTGATTAAAGTGCCCACAAGTGACAGACCGGATCTGTCTTCAAGTCGAATGTTTGATCAGATGTTTGCGATACGACTGTTTTTTTGTGAGGTAGGACCAATGATGACACGATTTTATGTCCTGAATTGCTATCGATGATATAAATGGGAACATTCACACACATCGAGTAACTAAGTAAAGGCAATATTTCACTAAACAAAAACAGTTGGTATATGACGTAAAAAAAACAACTTTGACAGTCATTGCCGTCAATGTGTTTCCCCTAGACAAACTTTGCATCTTCAGCAAGATCCACACTTGGATAGGCATTCACCGGAAATGTCATTACTTTCATCCTCATTCCGGTAGAGGCATGTGCCCAAAAAAAAAACACCTTCTGACCCTCATCTAGGGAGAAAAACCATGCACGTTATTTTGTTGCCAGTATTCTTCGATAAAGCAAAAGAGAAATCTGAGAAGTGTACAACCTAAAACGTGAGTGACCTAATTAGCTCCAACTCTAGGCATCAACACCTTCGTGTGTTATGCAGAGCACATTTCGACTTCAAATATCCAGTTCTATTCCGGTTCTAGTTACACATTTCATTATAATAATGAGACGAAAATTGACATCACAAGCAGTGCTGGGACTTTACCAGAATTGGGGTAGATCTACTTCGATTTGGAAAAATTTCTACCAATTCTTTCAGTTTAAGAAATTTCTTCTTTCTTTACCCCTCTCACAACTAAATTTCCAAGGAAAATGTTTACACAAATTTACAAAGTGTTATAACTGACGACTGTCTTGGAAAAAATATGAGCCGACTGGAGAGCGAAGAGCTGTTCATTTTATTTATGACGGCAGCGTTTACGTTGTATTCGAAATTTCTTAGAATTTGAATACGTAAACCCGATGTGCCATGATTTTTTTAAATCTGGCACTCATTTTCTTCGGGATCTACCACACTTTTTTAAATTTTAAGCAGAGTTGATTCTGTGTGAATACTTGGCCCTGTTTACGTAAACCACGGAAAAATCATCTCAACTTGCGTTGACCCCTGAGGGATAAAAATCATTCAGAAGTACAATCACAATGCAACGATAAAATGTGAGTGTGGTCAGACCTCTTTTCGACTGATTTTTATCGTTCCATTCAAATCACTCATCCATGCAACAACATAGGTTTAGGAAAAACTCGTCACTTTTAGAACAATATTTTGTACTCGGGAGCAGTGAATTGTTTCCCCCGTGCCGAGCCATGACTCAACGCCAGAAGTTTTACATCATTTCTCCGCACAAAAAACATTAGAAGAGGAATGACACGAATTAGATGGCTTCCCGGTCTCCCGGTCTCGAATGCACTAACTTCAACTCAAACTACTAGACCATTCGATGTACGGAATTAACGAGTTTTCCTCCTGTGTTGTGTTTATTGTTGAATTCTATAAATAAATTCTATTTCAGGAGAATATGATGACTTCATAGAAAGTTCGATATTTGTCGAAAACATGTGAATTACCAAAACGAAAACAAAAAATAACTAGTTTTACCATGTACAAAATGTTAACTTACCAACACGAATAAAGACCAATGCGCTGAACATAGACAACGCTACAGGTGAAAAAACTCCGGCGAAGGTACCCAAAGTACGTCCGCTTCTTTCCGGATCCGTCATACCGAACTCAACGTAACCATCTCCAGATTGTGGGGTGGCTGGACGACGACTAGGTGCATTATTCCCACCATTCCCAAACAGTGAACCGAACGTTTGAAACATACTCGCCCTCGCCGATGCTATTGGAGATGTTTCATTCTCACCCCCACCATCACTACTTACACTACGCCCATCCATCTGTTAATGAGATTACAGCATTAGCACTTGGTGCAAGATGAACGAAACGACTTGACGAGTACCTTTTATTTATGATTAGCTGCTGCAGTAATTTGCGTGTTTTGAAACGCCCACTAAGCAATTTGAATGAACAAAGAACGATATGAAATGCAAAGACCACAAGAAATAACTTAAGAATTGATTTTGTGTAAAAATTTATGATTCGTTCAACTTACGTCGGCGAATATTTGCGCACTTAGAGTACACTTTTTGATTTGGTGAAACTTTTTCCAAAACTGATTGGTTTTCTTCTTTTTTTTCCCTGTTCTTTTTTGTATGGAATAAAACAAATCTGAATCATCTGGCTGTCACTTGTTAATCTGTCATCAATCAAAAACCAACAACAAGCAGTAGATTTCTAGACCAGAGTTTTAGGGGTGTGTTCAAATGGTGAGCAAGTTATTTTTGTGTTATGAAAGTAATAGATGAGACGGTGGTTATTGACAAGAAATCTGCCATAAATGAGAAAATACATTTTTCTAATACCTCTTTTTTACCAATATCAAGAGAAGAATGTACTACAAGACTTTTTCACGGAATCGAGCGGTTTCTTTTCTCTAAATTGGACGACTTGGAACTACTTGGAGCCAGATGGTGGCAAGTCTGCGAGCACAAGTTTTCGCAAACGGTTTTTCTTAAAATTGAACTCCTTCTGGCTGAACCTCAGTCCACCATTCGAATGGAATACACCTCGATTAATACATTCACAAACTTCAATGCTGAATGCATCCGCTTCAACCGTGGAAGTATTCATTTTTCACATGTTCACACAAAACGCACTTTCCACTTGTCATTCAGAACTTTTTTTATTTTCCAAATCGTGTGCCGAAGTAAAATCTCCTTGACGCGTTGTTCTTCGTGAGAAGTTGTATTGATTTTTTTGTGAAAACTTTTATTAGATTTCAGCAACTTTGCATATTTCAAAAACCAAGTATCAATTAAAGGCAGTCAATTAAATAATTATTCTAAAATAATCAGCAAATAGCCTTAAACTGCATTCCAATTTTAACAAGTTTACCGAGATGGATCGAAGTACGTACGCCATCTTTGTTTCAAGGCGAAGAAAAAATCTCGAGACTACCTATTCAAAGAGAATATTACACATATTTACTCAAAAAAACGTTTGTTATTTCTTGTTGTAGGATCCAGGAGTATAGACTCGCCTCGTAGGCACAGGGGTCGACGAGATCACCGGCGCTATAGTAGGTCGCGTTCGAGATCTAGGTGAGTCTTTAAAATTAGATATGTATGTATATGTACGCATGTAATTGCTTTTACAAAAAAATAACGTTGGAATGAAATTATCCCAGCCATTGTGTAAATTGAAGTATTGGAGAGCGTTTTATGTAACTATTTTTATTTAATTTTTCTGTTCCAGAAATCGCAGTCGAGAACACGAACGCAGGCGTAGAACTCGTTCCCCTCGTTCGCGTAGCCGAGAACGTTATGTTCGACGAAGCCCTGAACAAGATCTGTATCGAGAGATTATTTATGAGGACTATCATCAGGATGATAGGCCACAGCACCATGGTGCCGGAGGATCGGGTGTAAATGATAATCGCTACATGGACGAGAGATTCCAAGACGAACAAAGGTATGAAGACAAAGAATTCCGTGGCCACCGCAATGGCGATGAAAACGAAAGACATCCTGATGACAGACACAAGAGTCGTGATTATGACCGTGATCGCGACAGAGATAGACGGTAAGTTCAATTTGATATTGATGTCAGTGGAATGTGGATGTAATTGGTTCTTTTATTTTGCATAGTGATCATAGGCATCGCCATTCGAAGCGGTATCACTCTTCTGAACGTGATGATAACAGCGATGGCTACGACGGTGATGGGCTGTCCCATGAATATGACTATCACAATCAGTCTCCAAACAACACAATCATTGTGAGGGGACTGGCACAACATATTACCGAGGCGGATGTAAGTTGAAATTTGTATTGTATGTTCTACGGGTTATATTTGCTGCTGATAGAACTTGAACCCTCCTTTGTTTTTTAATGTGACGTATCAGCAAAGAAGTGTTCTCACTCTGCCCTACCCAGTGAGTTCTCATTTCCCATTATCGCATACTACTTGACATACTAAAGTCGTGCGCATGAAGTGAACTCATCTGTGGCAAAATGCACAGGGCGGTGGTAGGTTATGAATACTCGGTTGGATTCAAAAGTTTTTCTCTACTTTCGTATGGATAAACTAGTTTCGAAGGGCCCACTTAAATTGGCAGTGCAATGAAAATTATCTTTAGGGATACCCTTTTATAAGGGACACCTCCTTTTACCTCCTCATGGTACCGGCATGAAGATCTTCGTGTATTTCAACCGTCACAACGGACACCCCTACATAATGGATAGTCATGATGGTGCCGCTGCTGTCCGCTGTGAAGAAGTTTCACTGTACCTAGGAAATAGATATGGCAGTGACACATGTGCAACCACGCCCTGTAAGTTGCTGATGAATCCACGCTTCAGGTGGCAATCGATGTCGTTGTCCACCTTTCGATTGACCTTGGATTGAAAGACTTCCCGAAAATCAAGTCAGCAAAAATTTTGGGAAGTGTCCCACGATGAATGAAACCTTTCTCTTTGAAATAATAGTCAATGAAATGTTAATTGTCTTGTTTACTGATTAGTTAGCATATTGTCGACAAAATTGGCGTTTTGCGAAAATGACGAGGATCTGAAAAAGAGCAAAAGTTAATTTTCAAATGAACCCGGCCTCTAGAACACGATTATTTTTCTGCAAAATAAAATTGACTTAGTTAATTACCTTAAGGGCAAATGGCAATCAACAACTCGGTCGTGTCGGTTATAGTCAAGCTTATCGTTGTACTCGTGCTACATAAGGTCCTAACGTCGACAGCAATTTGATTTACCATAACACAGGGTTATGAAGAGAAGAGCATTGCACCCAAATCGGAATGGTATGGTCGAGCTCGGGCAGTTTCAGTACACATAACGTGTGCATAGAAATGGAATCATGTGCGGTAGCCTAAGGCTAACCAAGACCACAAAATTCACGGCAGAGGTAGCAGGGTTTTTGACTAATTTATTTTTATTTATTTTGATGATCACTCGTGTGACACTCATGTGCAATGAATACAATCCAACTTTAGGTAGAAAGAGACATCATTCAGTCCGATCTTAAATGTACCACTGCCTCTTAACCCTTTCGCACCTGTTGGGACACATGTCCCACTCAATGTTCGAAAAGTACTAATAGAATGTCATCTGAACAGATAAACACTATTTTTGTTCATTGTTCATTGACTGCATTCCGGGTTAAAGTACACGAGCGTGAATGTTCCGATGGGGCCTTTAAATTCCAAGCTTCTTTTCCATAATTGCAAGCTGTGAAATCCACTGACGGCAAGTTACTAAAATTCACGTTTGCATTCGGTGTCTGATCTTATGAACTGTCTTCTTCACAACTGAAATTTCGCATCGCGAGCTGTTAAAATAAAATAAAGCCCTTCTGATTCTCAGTCTAAAATTATTCCTGGAACCGAATGCCTGAGACATACGAATGACTTTAAAAGAGAAAACTAAGTGGATGCGGCATGTTACTGACGGGCGATTGTTCAAGATGTGACGGTGTGTTGGATGATGCCCATGACGAATTTTCCGTGAAAAGAGATGCTCCTTATAGAGGGCTGTCCATATGGAGACATTTTCTGTATTTGTCATACCGTGCGTTGAGGTCAGACTACGGGCGTAGCTGACATCAGAAATGAAGTATTATAGAGATGCCCTTCACAGCTGATTGACCCCTAGCCCATCGACGAGGCCTTAGAGGCTTTTTGATAGTTATTCATGAATTTTTGACATTTATCCACGAATCACCGTGGATACCGTTCTGGGAGAAAACGTTGTCAAAAATGTTAAGGGGCAAGAGAGGTAGAAGTTGGCTATCTCTATAATACTTTATTTCTGATCAAGAGAGCTTCCAAAACATCAGTGTTATGAGTCGCTAAATAAACTGTTGTCCAGTACTACTACTCGAAAACTATACTCCTCACTCAGATTTGAAGTTGACACACTTTTAGTTCCTTAGTCTGCGATTCACACGTTTCCCACATCAGTGTTTCCTTTTTAATCTGATTAACATCTGGAGATAAAGGAAACGTTTTGCCCAACCATAATGGATGTATGGTGGCTTAGGTCATCTTAAGAAATCGAGCAATTCACGGAGATGGTGCTCTCATTTCGGACGAAATATGGTTCGTTTGTTTCTTTGAGGAAAATCGGAATCAGCGCAAATGAGAAGAAAAGGAGAAAAAAATCGATGGATACTTTTGAATTTGACGATACGTCTACTTAGGCTAAAAGTGGCGCAATACACAAAAATTGAAATTATGCTGACCGTCACTATAGAGCTCTGAGGGCCTCAACATTGTTATTTTGGTAATTCTCGGGGTCCGTGGATTACACCACTTTTGCACCGACAGCCTCATTTATCGTTCAGTTTTGACATAAACTTATAACCGGCCGTTTCCCTCTCGGCGGGCTTGTTCGCGTCCATAGTGTGACTCGAACAAGCCCACACAACAGAAAACCAGGTTGACTCCCACCGTGTTTCAACCATGTTTGGATCCATCGGCTTCACGCGCTGAATTCTTTCCCCCTGCCCCATAACTCAGATTCGTAATAAAAAGTGAATGAATTTCAAATCATCCCATCGTTTGTTCTTTCAGATAAGCAGTGATCTTATGCAGTGCGGGCTTTGTGCGATTTCAATTCGTCTCATACGTAAAAGAAAAACAGGTAGGCACAATCAGAGTAAATAGAAACCTAAGTTTGAATCCCTATTTTTATCCCCCATCCCCCACTTCTAGTCAATGAAAATGAAACCCATACAATTGACCATTCAAATCCCAATCAAAGTATCGTACGTAAGTATATCCCGATGTGTAAAAGGAACGAATACATTGTGTGTGTGGGTGCAAATAGTAAACCGTATGCAAATGCCAAACACAGAACAAAACCGCTTTGAACTGGTGACTGTTCGTTTTGCAATTGCACACCGTTTACGGAACCACAAACACCCACACCCTATTGCACCAGGCAACAAAGCCTTGCCCAAGATCTCTCATTTCCTCTGTCTCTCTCAATTGAGCAGAGCTTTCGTTGTACACAGACAAATGTCAAAACCAAAACAAAGTGAAAGTGAAAAAACAAAAACAACAAAAAATATAACAATATGACTCAAAACTCAACCCTTTTTGTTTTAAATAAAATTTACAAAAATTTTGTGTTTGCTTCTATCTAAAATTTAGGTGCATCTCGAGGTTTTGCTTTCGTCGAGTTTAGTACCGTTGAAGAAGCCGTACGCTGGATGGATATGAAGCAGGTATCACTTGAATCTGGTGCAGTTGTAAAAAAAAAAAACATAAATACAAAAAAAATATTTACTATTTTTTTATTTGTTCATAAAATATTATTTGCTTATATAAAATATACAACCTACATATAGACACACTGAAAGTGACTTAGATTCGGGCGTAGAGTAACTGACAATCAATTGGATTTGTTCACTTTGTTATTGTTGTTGTGAAGAACAAGCAAAGATGAAATGTTTTTTTTATGAAATTTATTTTGTAATGTATCACACGCGTCTGTAGACTCAAACTTAAAATGTAACATGTGTACAAAGATTATTTTGAAAGCAAAAAGCAACTGCTATACCAGATTAATTGAAAACAAAAAAATCATAGAAACAAAAAGCTGTATATTATATGTGAAAATATCATCAAAGCTTGTTGAGCGAGCCGCTTTAAACCAATATTTGGAATGATATCATACAAATGAGACTAGAATCAGTATATTACGGCGGTGACTGTGTAGTCAGGAAACCTTTTATAGCTCTCTTACTGATACTGGCATTTTCCATGTTATTCTAGGGCATACTCATCCTGCAGGACCATCATCGGGCGGTCATTCACTACAGCTACTCCAAGGAGCCACTGAGCAAAGATAAAACCATTTCCGACTGGTACTGTGCCAAGGTAAGTACAAGTGAAAGTCATTGTGAACCTTCTCATTGATCTTCATTGGATGTCATAGAGATGGAACGTCGGGTAGTAGGTCTTTCAAAGGTTTTGGTCTAGGACGATATAGACGAATGGACGTTCGGTCCCCAGCGTCTGTAGTTATCGATTCTGATTTGACAAAGTAGTAGACCACTCTATAGCCTTAAATCCGGTTTGTTGAGTTTTAAGGCCTTTCGGAGATCATATCTGATTAGTGGCTGTGTCAGATTGTTGTTTGAAGAAGAAGACACAGTTGTTTGAAGACAGTTGTTTGAATGTTCTTAAATACCGACATCAATGCAAACCTCGAACCCAGGTATCATATTTGCATCGAGATGGGTGCTTCTCCATTTGTTGCAGAGTTCAACACGGATGATTGGAGTGGGTTCCAGGTGTCGCGATGTTATCTGCTTTAAATTGAGCACGCAGAATTAGTGGAACCCGTGCAGTAATTCTCCGCCTCAGAAGCGGTCGTGATCTGCTGTGTTACCACACAGAGATCGAAGCCTTCAGTCTCGCAAGTCTTTCATGCGTTCTGTATGGCCCGGCCATCATAGGCGCCTGGCTAAATGCAAGTCGATGTGCAGTTCATGTTTGCAAACAGGAGTAGACATCGCAGGAGGATTTTTCTCTAAAAGATACCATCGACCTGGAATCAAAGTGTTGTATAAAGTCATCTATGTTCTTCGAGATGTAGGCCCTAATGCAGTCATCAAAGTTTTGTAAAAATTCATGTAAGTTCTTCGAGATGTAGGCCCTAGTGCTCATTTTCCCCCAGAGCCCAACGAAGGAACTACTGGCAAAAGGTACTCTGCGTTTGCTTTCGCTACTGATGCCTCACCTTAAAGCTATAACTACCCTTACCGAATTTCTTTTCATGGTGGACCGCAAGTACTTCTCTTTTCCCTCGTCCAACAACAGACCCATTTTTTGTTCCATCCTTCTCACGTTTACGTGAGTGACCGTAAAATCTCCCAGCCTCGATGTGACATAACAGCTGAGTGGACCTCTTTAGGCCAAAGGCTCATTTTTTTCTGAGGTTTACTGAACTGAACTCAGGAGATCACATTCGCTGTGGTCAACACAGTATGATCCTTATTAGTGTGGATTCGTTGCAAATCTTGCTTCGCGGATTCAGCCTGAGCAACTGCAATGCCAGAAGTTGGAGTGCTTCTCATGGATCCAAACGAAGTGTAATAGATTAATTCGATGAGTCAAGGGGATAGAAATCAGACCCGGTCAGAATTATACAGTTCGTTATTAACGATAAGCAGATCTCAATCCACAACTCTGATTCACTTCTCATCAAACGATCCAAAACATGTATTTTTCGCTGATAATCTTCGGTCGTAAACACGCATCTACAACCTGTCGAACAACCTTATATCAACTGCTTGAAATTGCTTAATTGTGTTTTCCATTAATTTTCAGTGCGGCGTATTCAACTTCAAGAGACGTGATAAATGCTTCAAATGCTGCGCATCCCGTGAAGAAAGCGAAAAGGGTGGCGAAGGCAGCGATGAAGTTAGCAACATCCTAACGAAAAGTATAAACACGCTAGTAACATTTAGCATCCTCTATATACATTTTCAAAAAATAAATATAAAACAAATTTTTTTCAACCTGGGCAACTCACAATGCAATTGTTGTTCAAATTCTTCCATCAACCATCGTGTTTCGTTTTGCGCAACGAAGAAATTATGCTACGCAATTTGGACGTACTAACAAATGAGGAGGGTGTGCTTACCGTCATGCAAGAAGTCGTACCAAATCTGGTGTCAAAAATCTCCAAAATACTTGTCTGTCGAGATCCCTTAACACAGACCTCACGTGGCATTTGTTATCTGAACTTTGATAACCTGGTTGACTCGATGAACACACACAATGCGTTGAATAGCTTGGAGCCGCCACTGCAGATCGACAGCCGGGAGGGTATGATTAACTCTAGTTATCCTGCGGCTTCGAACGTTTGTGTTATACAAGTTTCTCATTTCAGTTCTTATATCGTACTGTGTGGATTCGGAGAATCGTCAATTATCCCGCAACATGAACAGTGGAAAGTCAGGTGGCGATTCAATGTCGGTAGGAGGTGGAAGCAATCAAAATACTTACCAGTACACCATAGCAGATGTGCCCCGTTTGGCCGAGTACAGCGCGTCTCTGTATGCGTCAACGCCAGCGGAACAAGAGCATTACCTCAAATATTACACACAGTACTACATGACTGAGATATCCAAAGGCCAATTCGGCAATCTGCCAACAGTCAACCAGTTGGGCGAGTCCGCCAATTCTGGGGCCGCAGTGGCGCTGTCTGCAATTCAGCGAAAGCAGAACAAAATGAAGAGCATTGAGACAACAGCAACGCAAGCCGCTACAGCGGCTGCAATTGCGGCAGCCGCAACAAAGGCCGCCATAGCAGCTGCGACCGTAGTTCCCCCAAAGGGGAACGATGGCAAAGCGTATCGTAAGTACCACCGACCCGATCTCGTGGCGCAAGTGTCCAACTGACGTGTATTTTAATCCTTTCAGCAACACCTGACATATCTCTGTATCAGTACGATGAGACTTCAGGATATTACTACGATCCCACGACGGGCCTGTACTATGACGCGCATTCACAATACTATTACAACAATGAAACTGGAGCATACCTCTACTGGGATCAGCGAAAGAGCACCTATGTCTTGGCAACTGCAGCAGCGGCAGCTGCAGCCGTGCAAAACGCGTTGGAAGACACCGCAGCGGCATCAGCGCCCAAAGCAGAGGCGGATGAGTCCAGGAAGGAGAGCAGGAGAGACAAACCCGACAAGGTGAAAGTGGCTAAGAAAATCGTGAAGGACATGGAAAAATGGGCCAAGCAACTGAATCAAAAGAAGGACATGTCTTATGTTGCCACTCCACAGCCGATTATTCCACACAAATCCGAAGAGCCGGTGGTGAAACCTCTCGGCAGTGGCTACGCCGATGTGGGCTTTTCAATTCTGGAGAAGAAAGATCGTACCAAAATGTCGGACTATGTTAGTCCGACCGTGAGCAAACTGGTGCCTTCATACGCCTCCGACTCGGACGAGCATGAGGACAACACACAGCAACATCAACAGCAGCCTCATGCGGAGAGCGAAAAGGATTACGTTGATTTCCAAAAACTAACGTGTTTGCTGTGCAAGAGAGCCTTCCAATCGCTGGAAATTTTAAGCAAGCATTTAAAAATGTCCAATCTGCACAAAGAAAATCTACAAAAGTACAACATGTCCCGAGGCGTAACCGATTCCGATGGACAAGGCTCAGCATTATCGTAAGTTGCCTAGGAACGCCTCTTCCCGTCCAAATGTTAACTCAAGGACGGCTATTTTCTTTTTTACAGATATCGTGATCGCGCAAAGGAGCGTCGTTTGAAATACGGCGAAAGCGATCCACCACCGCCGAATCGCAGTAAAGAGCGTTTCGAGAGTGAACTGAAGAGTATGACGTCAACAGCTAAACCCCGTCACACTCCCGCCATGCCCATTGGAGAGAACAATGTGGGCAATCGTTTACTACAGAAAATGGGTTGGTCCGAGGGTCAAGGGCTTGGCCGCAAGAATCAGGGTCGAACAAATATCATTGAGGTAAGCTAACGCGTCGTTACAGCCAAGGTATCTCTTAACCGTGCTCTACTTCTGTCTAGGCTGACGCACGCTCATCGACAGCAGGCTTGGGAACCAAATCAGGTGCATTCGCACCGGGTGATGATTATAAATCGTACATCAAACGTATGATGAAGTCGCGGTACGAACAGGCTGAAATAAAGTAAACCCTTGGGGTGCATGGCTTCTGCTTCTGATTTGAGTTAGTGATGTGTTTTCAATTAGATTTTGGCTGCGTTATTACATTTTCCCATAAACAAGACTTGTGAATACGTTAATATTAATCTGTAATTTTATTGATATTTTTAAATAAATGCTCTAAATATACTGTCTGTTGTACATTATTTGTTTTATTTTTTTATTATTTTTGTTGTGTCACCACAATGGTGGTGTTGTTTCAAAATTTTTCTTGGATGGTCTTTCCCTTCCATAACAGATAGAATGGCAGAATGATAGTTTGTCTTTGTATCGAGCAACGGTTCGACTTGAGTGTTGAGTCACAAACGGTTGGGTTTAACCCTTCGGGAAAAAGTGTTAAAATCCTGTCAGCGGGCGAATACACTAGACTTTCAAGAAATTTGAATTTGAGCAAATTAAAGAAGAGTGAAAAGAAAGAAAATATCTGGGAACTATTTATTAATTGTCATCACGTAGATTCCTTCTAAAACCTAAAGATCCTAAAGCAACATTGTTGCCCCTGCACTGCACAAAATATTCTCTCAATACATTTATGAACACGAATACTGCCCCAAGTTGGCAGCAGGTCAGCATTGCGACTCAAAGTGTTTGGTTGTCATTTGTATGGATAAAATGAAAGTCTACATCATGTCGAAGAAGAGTATGATACGAGGTTTAATGTTTAATAAATATAATAAATTGACCAACATTCAAAAATATTAAACAATGAAACCGTAGCAAAATACGCAGCAAAAGGGCCATGCTGTTAACTAAAAAGAATTGGAAGTCAAAACATGTTCCAAATAACAGAAGTTTCTTTAAACAAATTAGAGAATTTCCGTATGATGTTCTTAGGAACCATTTCCCCATGGATTTCCCATTTTCCCACTTCCCGCAATCCTGCAACAAAACAAAAATCACTGCCAATTTGATCGCAGTTTGACTGTCACATTGCTTTTATGAACGCTTTTGCTCTCATGCACAGTCACTGCAGCTTATATACATTTACGAACGCAAATCTTGCAAGGCTGCCGTGTTGTGACATTTATGAAGTCGGCGAAATTCAAATAGATCTAGCTTTGGATTGTAGCAAGAAATAGAACAATTTGTTCTTTTAAAGACATTTCTTGTTGCATCTTCAAAAATAAATCAAGATCCTAATGGACTAAGTTTGCTACGCGGATGCAACGAGATATAGCTTCATTTTGGGCATAATTCGCTTGTTGGATTCTAATACGGAAGAGTATACGATGACAAGTGTTCACAGGATGAACGCAAAGGTTAAGTAGACTTAAAAAGAATGGACAATCAATTTGAGAACTAAGGATGTCACGTATGAACATCAATGAGAAGTATATACGACTTACATCAAGTGGAATTAAATTGAATAAAAGACGTGTTGTTCTGTAGGAGGGCATTTTTATGTTCCAATTAAGTTTGAAGAACATGTACCTTGTAAATTTGCGCTGAATTCGTCCGATCCTTTGAATGGGATTAATATAATAAGGCTACCAGATAATGCAGCCAAAGGTGATCTGACCAATCCGAAGTATTTATTAAATAAGACTCTAGCCATTTTAAAAGGAAAGAATAAAAACCTAAATAGGATAGTTTTTTTTGATAAGAATTCAATAATAGACCCCGTTTGACACAAGAGACAATTTGAAGTATGAAATAAATTGCCAAAAACCCGTCAAATAAGTCCCCAATTGTGGGGCATATGAAAGAAATCCCCTTTATGAGGTTTATTTTCTGGAGCCGTCGCAAACAACAAGCCTAGCCACCTCGGCACTAACAGGATATATTCCTACTGACGCAGTTGAAGAGGGTCTCCTGTTTTGTGGATTGGGCAAACGCTACATACTGTAAAACCCCCCAGTGGCGAGTGCCCTAAGAAATGTTTTAAGTTCGTTGATTTCCTAAGTATTCCTAATTCTCTAGTCGCGTCACTTGTGGCTGTGACAAATGTCACGTTTTGTGACGTTTAAACGACTAACTGAAGTTTCTAATCCGAAAAAAAAAAAAACAAATTGACCAATAAGAGAACGGCATTTACGTTATTTCGTGAAGAACTGTCGAAAATTCATGAAAAACCGTCAAAATTTGATGATTATCCGTCAAATTCGTCGATGGACTAGGGGTCAATCAGCTGTGAAGTTGGGTATCTCTATCATACTTCATCTCTGGTGGAAAGCCTCTTGAGTGGTTTTCACGATTTCGCTCAGCTCTGCATTTGTGAGAATATTCAAGTGTCCTTTTTGGGCTCTAAACGATCGTTTGCCTATTTTGTGTGGGGTTTTTGGAATAATATATTTTTAAGACCACGTCTATTGAGATGCTGTTGCTTATAACCATTACAGCTTTATCTATATCACCCACGTTATATTTTCTTTTTGCGTCGTTTTTCTTTTGCGTTTTAGTTTCTATTTGCGTCCACTTGTTGGTAGATCTATGGGGAATGAGTAACTAACAGAAGGAACGGAAAAGGCTTTGCTCCAATATGTAATTTTATTTGAAATGTTAGTTATAAAAATATTTATATTGGGTCTATAACTAAATTCGTGCGATTTACTAAGAGATGGCGTAACTTGTATTATTCCATTGGAACATGCGTTGGAAAGCTACTGTCATTGTACGTCATTTCGGTATATGTCATTCATTTGAAGCGTAAATACTCAAATATGTCGAACTTTGTGCCTGAAAAGTGTTTTTGCGGGGAGTCCTCCTTCTTCATTAATTTAATATGAAGAAAACTGCTGCCGAAAGTCATCGTATTTTAGTGGAACGTGCGCTAGCTAAACGAACGTGCCATCAGTTCAAATCACCAAAAGTGGTGATTTTGGCTTGGCCAATCAGCCAAATCAACTGCAAAGCCGAATATTCATGGCGCGAAGGTAATACTCTGTATTTGGTGGGATCAGAAGGGTGTGCTGTTATGAGCTGCTAGAACCGGGTAAAACCGTCAATGGACAACGCTACAGAACACAATTAATCCGTTTGAAGAGAGAAGTAGCCGAAAAACACGCGGAATATGCGACCAGGCACGAGGCAATGTTACTATTCCGGTTAAGAACTATTTGAAAAAAAAGTGGATGGGAAGTTTTTATAGCCCAGACCTTGCCCTTTCTGACTACCATTTGTCCCGGTCGATGCAGAACGCCCGCACTGAAATACGGTTCACATCAGAGCAGAATATCAAAAATTGGCTTGATTCATTCATGGCTGCCAAGAAGGCGCAGTTCGTTTGGGATGGGATCCACAAATTGCCGGAAATATGGGAAAAAGTCATAGCTTCAGATGGGCAATACTTTGAATACAGCTTTGTACATGTTTTCCTTAAATAAACGTTCAAATTTTGAAAAAAAAAAATCCCGCAGGAATAATTTAATAAGTTATAGTTAATTTGAAACGTAAGCAATTATCACATATTTCCTAAAAACAATAAGTGAAGTAAAAAGCCTATCTAAATAAAATGCCGTACTTAAGATTTTGGTTGAAAATCGGCTGAGCTCTTTACTGGAACTGGATATGTTTTTGTTCATCCCTATCGTGGAATCCGTCGGAATTGAGTTTCACATCACGTATTCGTTTCCCTTTCACTTTCTACTGCGAGCGTGGAATCCGCCGGAAAGGTTCCTTATCGACAGGCATTTGGGTAAGGTAGTTTCACTATCAAACAGCTGTCATTCAATTCGCAAAGCAGTTATGAGACTTCTTTAAAAATTTGTTGGGAAATAAAACGGTTATTCAAATGAAGTTTTAAATGTTATTAATTTAATTATTTAAAAAAGGGAACACAAGTATGTACACTTAATGGTAATGGTATGGTTATAAATATCACACTTAATTCAATCTAATTTGTATATCAGAAAATAACTCAATCTGCTTCTACACTCTACTCTGTAGACAGTGATTTTTTTTCTAGCGTGTACATCCATTATTGTTTGCAAATAGAAGACAAATCAACTAGATCGCATGAAATCCGGAAAAGATCCGATCCGAACGTTTTCCGCGATATAGATGGAAAGTGGAACTCATTCACATTACCGACTCGAGGAACTATTCTTAAATAATACTTTTTTGGCGAATAATTCCCCCCGGCGGATTCCACGATAGGGGTGGTTAACACAGTACAAGGCTCCACGGCGCGCTGTTGGATTTCCTGATTTTTTTCGTCTCAGTAACGAGTCCCCGGGAAATTCTAATTAATAACTATTTTTTTATTTTTCTTGCTGTTTTTTTCTAGAAATAATAAAAAATACTTTATAATTGTAACATTAAGCCTTAATTAGCTCACTAACCTAAAAGTTTCTAGTTTCCTAAGAAATTTCACAAACTACACTAATTTTCACTCGTTAACTTGCGAAACACTGCTGAACACTGTCAATTTGTCTGAGAGATATATAAGAGTTATTGTCTAAAAAGCAGGGACTTGACTTTTGAACCAAGTTAAACCAGAGGGTTCTCTATTTGGGGAGGACTCGTGTCTATATGTACACATACGATCATTATGACAAACGTGATTACATGATTCCAGTTTTTACTCATCCATCATCTCTCGGCCTCAACCTGACATCTGAAACCCCCGACACGTAGTCACATAAATCGCAAGCTCCAGGGAGTGCATCTTGACTTGAATCTCGAATCCAAAGGGTATATCTAATCGATGACAACTTCATCTTCAGACGTCCGTCTCGTCTTGTCAAGTGTTCACGTTTTACGGAAAAAAAAAGTCTTGTCTAAGAACACACATCGACACGAGCTGAACACTGTTTTCATAAATAATTCATCCCCACACCATAACTCATTGAATGTTTACAAAATTATTTGTTATTCATAGATAAACAAGTAAACTCTGCTTAAGCATTCACTGCGCTCCACTTCGTTTGCTGCAACCTATTCACAAATGTGTGTGAATAAAACAATAGGGGAAAAATAACAATCCAACCCATGCGGAGGTATACTTCTGGGCATTATTTTGCGAGAGTCGAGACGTGGAAAATGCCCGAGAGCCAGAGCAGAGAGTGAGAAAAAGTTCCGAAAAGCTCTTAACATCCATCATCGCTGAGTACAGACACCACCTGAGATTTGTCAAGTGACTCACTTTAGTTACACGTCCACAAGTGTGTGTACAGTCTACACCGATCCCACACATTTGTATTCATGTTCACTGCGCCTCTATCGTGCGTACTTGTGGTCGATCTATCTCAATTTGTTTATTCTTCTTCTTCATTCTTGGCGATCATCATCAACTTCAGGGAAGAAAAAATAAACTAAAAAAAGCCAGATACAACTTTGAAATGAACGTGAAAAATGAAATTCCCATCAACCAGTTCAAGCAGTTCAACTTGGGCAGCTCCACAGAGTTGATATCGGTCTGCGCGGAACGCTTCAGCCTCACGTACTGACAAGCGTTATCGATCGTGTGGGGTAAATGCCAACATAGCGTTGCTAGATACAAAAATTTAAATGAAATTGAATAGATCTTTTTTTGTTTGTCGGTTCTTCTTCAAATAAACACCACAATTGAACGAATTGATTTTTAATGAAAATCAACTAGTTATCTGTGCGTGATCCTTTCCCCCGCATTGACGCATACGACCACGATCAGTTAGCTATCCGATCCGAATTTTCGGTCAAGTCAGAGAGTGGGCAGAGCGCAAAAAGTTGACTTGCCATAATATTATTTTATTTATTTATTAAAATATCATTTTTTGTTTTCTCATCATTGTCGTCCACCTTCGCCGTGGATCTTTTGCTAAACTACACGAGTAAAGGCGAAAAGACGTCGTAAAGTTTAAGTAGGAAACACCTATAAGTTTGTGTTTTATTTTCGTTTTGTGCTTTTGTTGTATTTTTAAATTATGACACATTTATTCGGTTGTGTGGATAGAGTGTGTGCCAGTAGCGCGGCGGCATTGAGTATAAACCGAACCGAATAATTTGTGTTGGTGTATCTTGGGGCTCTCTTGTGCGCTGATCGCGTTTAGTACCGAGAAAATTCGTGCTTCTTCTCGTGCCCTGGTCATTCATTCAAAATTCGGAAGTACATTCGATTAGATTCGATTGGCTTGTCTTTTAATTTGAATTTCTTTCGATTTTTGTTTTTGATTTGATTAATAAAATCCCAAGAGTCGATAACCGATGTTTGCAAAAAGAAATTAAGAGTCTCTGATCGATTGAGAGAGCAGAGAAAAAACAAAAAAAAGAGTATCGTCCCCATCACCCACCGTTGTTGTCGCCGTCGTCGTGATCGGGCTAGTTGTCGTCGGTCACAACCGCATGGATATTTCGCACAAGGAAAAAAATAACTCTAAGATAAAACAGTGAAGATCATTATCTGTGTGTGTATGTTCATAATTTCTGTGGACTTTTGGTGGGATTTTATTTTCGGAACCCTGAAGTTTATCGATCGCCTTGATTCGTTTTTCTTGTCGGATTTCTTTTCGTTTTTTACTTTTCACTTCTGTCCGTTGAATTTTTCTCTTTTTTTTCTATCCTTTCCTTGAATTTTTCTTTAACTTTATTCGGGTTTTTTGCGAAGTTGTCTAGTTTGTTTTTGTGTCTTTTGGGATCGGGATAGTGTCGTCTTTTTATCGTTGCAGTGTATCTGAAATCAATCTTTATTCATTATTTTTTTTTTCTGCTCTTTGACATTTTTTTGTTTTAGTGATTTGTGTGGTTTGCCGATAGTAGTCGTCGCTGTCGTCGTCGTTTTGACATCATTATCGGCCTTGCGTGTACAATCGCACAGCTGTTCGCAACTCAAACTGTGAGGTGACTAACTAGACCCTGAAACTCTGAACGCGCCTTCCTTCGTTTGTGCATATTTGGATATTCATCGGCGAGAAGTGAACGATAAAAGTATAAAGGAAGAGCAAACTTCGACGGAAAATTGTGTGGAAAAGCGGAGATCACAAACACTGAAAAACAAAAAATAAGGAAAAATCAGTTCTAAGGTTTGTGGAAGATCATTTTTATTTTTATTCACAATTTTAATTCAGCCAGCAGTCGGTTTGGGTGTGTTTGCTTCTACGTCTGTGCACGCGCGTGTGCGACTGTGTGTGATTTGGTGTGGGCTTGTGTCAGTGAGAGAACGTAATGAAAATAAAAATATCATATCGTACTCTCGGTCTCTCTGTGTATTCTGTGAGGAAAATTATACAAATGAATATTGTATTTGTGTCTATTGACGAAGAGAAACGTAACATATGCCGGAGCCGGACTGTGTGGATTTGTTGGGTTATTCAATGCACATTTGAATGATACGAGGTACATAGCTATGAAAAAATATGTGGTTGCACTTTCGGTTTCAAATGAAATGAGTGCAAGCGCAAGCTGAAGTGATGCGGTGGCCTGAGATCGAAATGTTTGTTTATACTTGTTGCATTCGTGTGTGCTGCTTCTGATTAGGCCATCGGCCCAATTTTGGGCCTCTGGTGGTTTTTTCACACTTCCAAATATGGTTGTTTTGCTTATTGACGTAATCATTGGTGTTTGGTTTTGTTAATGGCTGGTAGGGAAATCTGAAACTCTCCAAATGGTTCGTGAGTGGAATCTGGAATCTTACTTCAGTCTCTGACGACGAGAATCAATTTGTTTCTGTTTAAAAGGCTTGACAATATGCCACATTTTCAAATTTCACAGAATCCGAAGGAATTGTCACTTCTCTGTATCTTGGACTGACGACACCTCCCCAGAGCACCATCCGACTAACATCAGACCAAGCAGTTTTCCAAGATTCCGCTTTCCGGGGAGGAGCACTTTTAGAATAATGAGCATTTTCTTACACCGGCGACAAATCTTTGTGTACACAGGTCTTAGAGAGGCGCCTGCCACCGATAGAAATATTTGGCAGACAGCAAGTACGGTGATCAGATTAAGATCGCTGAAAACTGGAAAGAACTTCGTTTTGGACATTCAACCATCCAGCGCAGGTATAACTCTATACCCATAGATACAGACCTCACAATGCCTAAACTCCTCTTCGAGAAAAATTTCTCAAGCCAGATCTTACTGGGAGTCTGATAACCAGACGCTGGACGGTCCACTGCGAGTCTTCACATATGGATCGAAGATGGGTGCAGTTGTGGGAGGTGGTGTCTATTCCAAGCATCTGAACACCCAGCTTTCCCTACGTCTACCAAATCACTGCAGCGTCTTCTCAGGCTGAAACAGCGATAGCGATTAAGGAAGCTCTGTAATGGCAAAAAAAAAAAAAAATCAATGTAATACAAAGCACAGATATTGTCATCTGTTCCGATAGCCAGGCAGCGATCAAATCTCTGGACTCTGCCACCTTCAGCTTAACTGCCGCCTATTTCTTACAAGAATTTCAACATCCATCTCATGTGGGCGCCGGGATACTGAGGCATTCCAGAGAATTGCGGACGAGCTCTCTAGAAAGGGTACAAATTCTGCACTCTTTCCGGGTGCAGACCCACCCTTCATTCCTATGGCTTCTATAAAACATCTGCTAACGCTAGAAACGCTTACTCAATCAAACTGCGGATGGACATCAGGCACAGGGTGCCTCTTTACCAAACAACTCTGGCCTATGATCGATCCCAAACGATGGCTTAGCTTGATCAGATTAAGCAGGCCAAATCTCAGATCTCTCATTGGCGTTCTAATTGGGCATTATGCCCTGTTAGCCAGTAGACTGGGCCTTTACTATAATGGTTCCTGCAGGAGCTGCATGAACGAGGACAAGGAAGAAACCATTTAACCCCTGCTTTGCAGTTGCATTGCTCTCTCATCCCGTAGACTTCTGGGGGTCCACTTTGTTGACAATCTGTCTGAACTGAGCCACATTATGGAATGAGTACGCTCAGATCAGCGTGGTAACACAACGGGCTTATGCTTGGCCTAAGTGCGCCTGCTGTCTTTCTGCGCAGCGGTCAGCCACTTCTACGTACCCTAAGGGAGTCGCCCCTAATTTTGTCTCGCTTATGATCAAGCTGTCATAGCTTCTACATTTATGAAGCGATCGACGTGCCATGGAATACAGTTGGTAGAAAAGACACTCATGATCATTCCCATTTGAAAATATGGACATGAAAGGTATTCAAGACCTACCCTGCTTGCATTGATAGCGTCTAGAGGAGAAGATTCAATTACACACTGTACGGACTGGACAACGATATGAGCCAGGCGTCTCCGGATCAACCGCCTAAGGTGATAGGTACACGAACGTGGTACGGGCTGGACAACGATATGAGCCAGGCGTCTGTGGATCAACCGCCTAATGTGATAGGTAAACGAACAGTTAATCTTAGGACCAAATAGTCTTAGAACCCGACAACGCAACCGATGACATCCGCGTCTATGGTGACGCGCATAAGTTGAGGAGGACCTTAACCAACTTGGTGTGCTTAACAAGAGGAAGCTAACAAGAGATCGCCGAGAATCTTGTTGGTGGCTGCCAATGTCTGGACTGTAGTACCACTAAATGAATATGGAAAGCAGTTAACAAGCAACCGCAACATCTTAAGCAACCACAAGTGCGTCATGCTATTGGAATGATTTTATGGGCTCTAAACAAAGTTCTAGACGTCAATGAGAATGGAGTAGTCTAAAACTCAAGTAATCTAAAACTCGTGCTTTTTTCTTAACAAGTTTCACATATATTCCTCAGGACATTCCACAACCTGAAACTCATGAAACTCTAATACCAGTAAGAGAGACAATATCATTCGAAATTAGAAGGGGGGCAATTGACGCCCTATGCGTGAATAACCTCTCTTCATTCGGACTTCTGATTGCTGGGACGTTTCGTAGGCAAAGATAGTTGTAATTCTTGAAGAAATATGTTGTAAGGGAAGTGACACCTGGCGGCAATAACATTCCGCATCATGACGAGTTGGCGGAGTGGCTCAAAACGCTCCGTCATTGGGCGCCAGATCATATCTCCCTATATGTTGCCACATCATCCTCTCAGTTAACAAATATGCCATCATCTTGGCAATGATGTGAGGGACTGCTGCATGAATGATACAACAACAATCCAAGGTGGCTCGGGGTCGAGCTTCTCAAGCAACAACTCATGCTTGTGCTTGCTATTGTCCTCCAGCAAGCGGAGTAGGACCACTCCGCGGCGAACAGTTAATGTTGAGAAAGTTGTGCATGGCATTGATACTCTCTGATGATTGGCAGTGATGCATGGCATGGGTACTCTCTGACGATTGTCAGTGACTCTAGAGATGTGCATACGTTATAAAAGTTACCCACGTCGGGGATGGAACTTAGATATTTATGGGTCAACGCATAACAAAAATAAACCGATCGACACTAGAATGAGCCGATCACGACCAGAGCTCCCTTTTTGGTGGATGCTGAGACTGGCATTTTAAAAGAATGGGACTGTTCCGAAATGAGGAGGTCTTTGGATGAAAATGCTCTCTTCACCTTTTCAATGTCCCTACGGATCTAGACTTAGACGCCTGCACTTGGAGCATGGATTTAGACTTAGATCTTAGGATCATAGGATCTAGACTTAGACGCCTGCACTTGGAGCTTGCGATTACTTCGGGTTCTCCTGATGTCCTTTAAGTTCATTATACCCACAAATGTCTATCGTAGGTGGATGAGTGCGAAATGTCTCAATGGAAGTATTTTGTCTAAGATCGGAACAGCCTGCCTAGTCCCTACCTTGTCGAGAACTAGAGAGAAAGAGTGCCGTGAAATTAAGGTGGATCTGTGTTTTGGTCACTGCGGTTAAATTATAGCCATTCCCATGATTTTTTGATCATTTTATCGCAATGCTGACGAGATCAATTTTCATAGGCTTCACGGCTCCATATCGCGTGTTATTGACAGTCCTCACATAGATAGACCTTCTTAAGCTTGTCCGTGAAACTTCAACTCCCACTTCACTCATGCAAGAATAATAACCCGCAGAGCATGAGTGCTTTGTGTAGAAGTTTGGCCGACAGTCCACCTCGAACTGTAGTGCCACCAAAAACAACGAGGGCAGTTTGATCAGTCAGTCAGTGACTTTTCGAATGAAAGATATTTTGTCTGATCCAAAAAGAGAGACAGCCGACTTCATCCTCTTTCATTGCGAACAGTTAAATTTACCCGATAAATTATTGCATTCAAACATCTGAGCGTAAATCTGAAGAAACACATGGGGGTTTCTAACTGTGGAAAGAGCCGTGAATAAATTTGTGACACATTTGTGACCCACCCTTGTCCCTGGTGGACAAGGGAACAATCAGCTTGAGGTCTGATTTCAGTGGTTGTCAAACGCACACTAAATGAATCGTTTTGTTTCAAACTTGACAGTAGTCTGTTAACAGGTGGCTGCTAATGGAAGTGAAAGTGCTTGAATTTAATGTAACACCGCGGGGTATTCGGAAAGTCACGCCCTCGTATTGTATTCCTTCAAAACAACCGCTATTTGATTTTGTTACGACCAAATGAGACCAAATTTTGTGAAATAAAAAAGTAAAAATCGCGGATGAATAAAAATAATGGAGATCGCTGATGATTACGAAACGATCAAGTTTAAGGAACGCAAAGTTTGCCTTACATTTGCCAATGACAGGTATTGGGAAAATCGTCGTGTCACGTGTCACGACGCAAATGTTCTTGGTCTCATTTATTTATTTTCTTATCGAGGCCTCGTGAGTGGCAAGAAAAAAAAAGTAAACAACAGATAGGATTAGAATTTATTTTTACGTCATGGAGTGTTCAATTAGTTTGATGCGAATGAATTCAGTTTTATTATTCATTACCAACAATAAACACAGAATACTGATAGAAAAAGTGATGAATGGATTAATTTAAACTGACACCCTGTTGCTGGTGAAAAGTACGTGCTCGCCTCCCGTCTCATGCTCGTCCTACGAGTAGTGTAAGTTCAACGGCTCGTGCTTGTCCTAAGATTCGTGCTCGTCCTACGACTCGTGCTCACTCTATGCCTCGTGTTCGGTCTGCAGGTCGCACTCGCTGTACAGCGCTCGTACTTGGTCTATAGTTCGTGTACGCTCTATGAGGAGTCATCGCTTTACGACTCGCGACATCGTGCGACTCTTGCAAGTTTTGCAGCTCCTGTTCGCTCTACACCCTGTACATGGATAATTAGTTTGTGCTTACTCTAGGGCTCGTGCACAATTCGTACTTGTCACACCTCGTGTAATGTGTCAGTTTCAGAGCAAGCAATTTCCAACAAAAAGTTGTACTTCTCGATATGCAAAAATAAGTAGACTGAATTGTCGAGTTTTTTCATCGACTAAAATCTCAATAATAATTATCTTAAGCATCCTTCTTAACGATTTAAAATTTTTTCCCCCACGAATCAATCATTCAATCAAACTGAGAATACACAAGAGAGGCAAACGCGATCCACAAATTCACGAAAAAAAAACACGCGATGAAGTGTCTGTTTGTAATCATTGCTCTTTGCGAGTGGGACAACTCCATATGAATGAAGTGTCAGAGTTTGCGAAGCACACTCGCAATTTGTAGTGAGCTCATTTGAATTGCTGGCTCCGCAGCTCGTGTTCGTTTGACAAATAGTGCTCGGTCTCCAGATCGGACTTGTGCTTGGTTGATAGCTGAGGACCAATCTAGGGCTCGTGGTCGCTTTAAAATTTGTGATCGTTTTATGCCTCGTCCCAGATTTGCTGCTTTTGCTAGTCATACTGCTCGTGTTCACATCGTGCTGGCTCTATGGTTTGTTTCTTGGTGTATACATAGTTTGTGCTCGTTTTAATACTTGTCATCGGTAATCCACTTGTTCTCGCTTTACGCCTGTGCTCGACCTATGCACCGAGCTGGTATCAACGCTAGTGCGCCCTTGGTTTTCCCTATTCTACGGTTCGCATAACTCTATGGCTCGTTGTCAGCGTGTTCTTTTCCAAAATCTGTGGTAGCCTCTTGACGTGGTGTTATTATGATTATTGCCCAATCAACTGGTTGACTTATTAACTTGTGCCCGTTCATGCTTCTTGTATTTGCAGGCTGCTCGAGGACTCTTTCTCGTCGAAGGGTGCTTATTGTACAAGTTAACTGACTCCTGTCCTATTCCCGCCCATGTTGGGTACATTTCGCCTTAAAATGCATGAAGGTACAATTAGAACTCACACATTTAACTTCGCGCATAGTGCTGACCAGAAATGAAGTATGATAGATGCCCATCTTCTACCTCTCTTGCCCCTTAAAATATTTGACAACCACTTTCGATTTCGTTAAAGTGACCAAGCAGAGAACGGCATTTACGTTATTTCGTGAATAACCGTCAAAAATTCATGAATAACTGTCAAATAGCCTCGGAAATTCATCGATGAATTAAGGGTCAATCAGCTGTGAAGGAGAGAAATCTTCATTTCTGGTGCTGACAGTGCTAATGCAGACAGCCTGCATTTGGCATGAGACTTGAACTGTATGAGGTCATCAGTTCTTTGATGGAGGTGCCGTTTTGAAACGCAACGTTGACTGTTGATGTGGAATTAGAACCATCCCGCCGCATTCGGCAAAATTATCAACTCTTTGAAGTTCCATTCTTCATTTCTCTTCCGAGCGATTCAAGGTTGTTGTCGTTGTCTTTCTCCGGTAATGGAGCCCATATTATGGTAACTTCCTACTTATCCTCGACTCCAGCAAGGGCATTCCTGTAATAATGTTGATGGTTTGAAAGTCGATGAAACTGCCTTGGTGGGGGATTGGCTATACGAAGATAGCTATACTTTGCATTGACGTTAAGTTCAGATGAGACGACACACCTGCACAATGGCAAGGATTTCCGCTTGGAAGATTATGACTTAATTAGGGAGTCTCATAGTGTCTGAGTAAATGCCCGCATCGACTCCCCTCTTCATCTTTGAGCCGTCTGTATGTACACTCACATCCGGATTGAGGCCTGTCCCTGCTACCCCTGCTATCCCAGTCTGCTCTACTAGAGAGGAGCACGTCGATTTATCCTGAAAAGCCTAACTTGGGTGGAAAGTAGTCTGTTCGCAGCCGCATGAGTTCTCTCGGCATCGAATCGAGGATACAACTGTGTCGCTACGGTCTTGAGCTTCACATGCGACTCATGGAGTCCGATCGCAATGTGTTACATTTTAAATGTGAAGGTCGATAGGTAGGAGTCGGAACATGACTGTCAGATCGTCTGAAGGCGTTGTCCTTAACGCGCCTGTTATACCTATGCCTGCCATTTTTTGTATCTCGTTTAGCTTTACAATGTTATATTCTTTCATAAGGGCCGGCTACCAAACTCGTGATCCGTAAGTAATGATGGGATGCACCTCGGCTGTGGAATAGTCTTTGACTTCTTAGGCAGCGCAGGTTGATTGGTGTGTTTTTTGCATCTCCTGGTGAACAGCAACATTTGCGTCTTGCCAGGTTTTTAAACTGTCACTGACTTGATTTCGTTGGAAACCTCTTCCAGCCTCCAGTTACACTTTAAACGTCAAATATTTATTTCACTTGTGTTTTTTTTCCCAAAACCGATTGATTTTTCGTTTCTTTCGATCATATGCATTCTTGGAAAGCAGCAAAACCACACGAACCGCCCACAATCTGAAGCAACTTCTTGAAAATATAAACACAGAGATGACATACGTATCGTCTGAATGCTTATTCATCTACCATGCCGATAGCGTGCGTTGCATCAATTAGCACCTGTGGCTATCTGATTGGTCGTTTGCTTTCCACTTTGTTTGCCATTTATCAGACAAGTTACCGTGCGGATTTTATTGTACCGAGTTCTATTTATAGATTAATTACGAAACGAAGAGTACCTTTGCATTGACAAATCTGATGGCAATTTGGAGAAGAAAGAACATTGTCGCCTTGTCTGTTTTTGGCGATAAAGATTTAATTAGTATGGAGGTTGCATGGGCTTTGCAATTCAACGCGAAAGAGAGATTTTGGAAAGAAAATGGTCTGCACTTGGAGGAATTGACTTTTGCGGGACACAAGTGGTTCCTTTTCATTCCCCTAGTATAGTAATGAAATGTGAGGCGCGACAGTCCGAGACGGACCTGGGCCTAGCTGCTACAGCAACCATTGTGCACTCACATTCACGAGTGTGACGTTCATTTTTATGCCGACTCCGAACGACGATATTTGGACAAGTTTCTTCTAGACAGGAATGCTCTTTGACCACTGTCGGTGAGGGTCGGGATTCGGGAATGGAACCTGTCACCTACATTTTTAAGCCGATTATGAACGGCGTTGTTTGGAACATCTTCTTCTAGACGAGAATACTCTGCGAGCATTGAAAGAGGTGGGGTCGGTATTCGGGGATCGAACCTGTCACCCTCTGCATAGGATTCGACGCACCAATCTACTGCTCCACGCGACCCATGCCCTTCCTGGGATTAGTGTCTGGAAACTTGCTTCTCCATCTAATACAATTATCTTGGCCTTCTGTTGCCGAATGGCAGTTAGTTCTTCAATTCTGAGCGAACTGACAGTAATTGCGTGGATTTAACTGGATATTGACTGAGAGTGCCAATCAGGAATCAGCTACCTGTGAAATTTTTTGACAAATTTTGTTATAGACGCCAAACTTCAACCTCTCTTACCCCTTAAAATATTTGACAACTATTTTTTATTTCGTTTTCTAAAGCCAAAAATAATTACTTTGAGTCAAATGAGACAATATGCTACGGTCAGAGATGGGAGAAATGTCACTTTTTTGGAATAATTACATTTCTTACGTCTGCTACTCAGTGTGGTAGTTAATGTAGTATACGTAAGAGAATGGAGTAGACGTCAAAATGTAGTTGAGATGTGAATTTAACGTCAGTTTCATCGTGCTTGTATGTGAAAAGCGTGAAGACATTCTAAAAAATCACGTCACAAATGTAAATAATAAATGAGGGCGTGTAGTTTATTCGAATAGCTACGCGTAGTTAATTGAGTAGATTACCTCATGTAGTGTGCTCTGCCATCTCTGGCGACGGTACATGATTCACTGTCAAAAATTCGGTTTGAACTGTCAATCAATTTGTGTTTATACGTCAAGCTCCGTCCGTGGACAAGGCGACTGTCCGAAGGTGTGGCGACGGATTTCTTGTTGCACTTCGTTTCTGGTGTAAAATATTTTCGTAATAAACTGCACACAGCTAGCACAACAGTCTGCTAAGCGTCAGGATTGTGTCACATCTGTCCTCCTTGGCCTGACTGGAATATGCCGGAGTGTGTCTATCGATCTGAATCCGACTGGTTTCGGATGGCAGCTTTAAGATTATATTGTTTGAGTAAAGAGGACCCCAAAGGCTCCGGCACATAGAATGCTTTTTCTTGCATCAGCGTCAGCGGTACTTTGACAGATACAAAAAATACATGTATTCTTATGAGAGGATATGTGTCTCCTGACCAAAGTTGACGCTGACGAGACGGATGTAGTTGCTAAACTTTTACTGAAATGTTTTAGTGGAATTTGAATCTGGGATCTAGTGTGGGAGTTGGTTATCGTCGAAGCAAAGTTCAAATACATAAAATTATAAGTAAAGGTTTGTAATTGCGTATTTATAGTAAAATAGACATGTTATGTGCGCATTTATAACCGAAACAACTTGAATTTTCAATTGAAAATTGAGACTGTCAAATAAAATCAGATCTTGCGTCAGGTACTTCACGGTGAACGGATGTTTTGACGCTTACTCAACGTAGCGGACCCGTAATAGCTGGCAGTAGTTTGAAGTTTTATTTAGAATTCTTTGAAAAACCGAGTCTGAAATAAGAGTGCACATTTACCAACAACTGGCTATAGTAAGTGGCAAGTACCACCCCGGAGAGTGGTGAAAATGTGTGGTATTGTCCACTACTTTGACTTACGGAGAAGGGTGTGGTCCTTTGAATTGATGGAATAAATTCCGCTTCGATGTTACTTGCCATGAAAGCTGGATCAGTGAACTGTGGTCTGTTATGTGGTATCATTCCAGCCAGCCTTTCAAGTTGTGGTTACAGTCAAAATGGTCAAAGATGCAACGAAACAATGCAAATGTGCTACATCCTCCGAAAAGTTGGTAACATCAGTGCACGTCCGTCGTTCGTGCTCGGCTGACAACGAATCAAGGTCACAGCAAGTAGGGACAGCTGGCAAAAGTGATCCTGTTCGGGCAGAGAGAGCACCGAAGTCCTTTATGATCGCGGATCAAATTTTATCAAATTTGATATTTTTAAGGCGATCTGGGTCAGTCATTTTTCACTCGAGGGCGGGGATTTCTTAATAAATAACCAATAAACACCGAAAACATTAACCTATTGACTTGCAAAAGCCCCTCCTCCCACTCCACATCTGTTCTTAATCACCGATTAATCTAGTGACCCCCAAAAGATGCTTCGTCCCACTTGGCCAGTTGTTCCCAATTTATCACACGTATTCCGGAAATAGTAAAACTCAGCACTCCCACTTGGCCCTTAGCCCAGCACAGTTCGTCATCTCCAATAAGAGAACGAAAATCATCGCTGACATCAACCGAATTACATCAATCGAAGTTTCCAGCTGGAAAGAAGGTCAGCATTTATTTTCATCTACCCGTTGTGTGCCGGCTTCCACGGCTTCCAAGTCATAAAAAGATTCCCCACGTCACGGCCCGCCACCGCCGCCGCGCCGCTAACAACACTTCACATTTATGAGGCGCTATGAAATATTTTACAACCGCCTAACACCGCCATATGCAGAAATGATATCCAAAATTTACCCAACAATTGAAATTAAATGTTTTGTACACACTTGGCAATTATTTTTTATCTCTCCAGTTACTCGGGCTGTCTTTTGTCATCGTCCGTCATTCGGTGTGCTTTATGGAATGGAGACACGGGTGACTAAGGTTGACGCGACATTGATGTGGTGCGGACGATGATGAATTTAAGTTAAATTTATTCACAGCTCACGCACACACACATACACCGTGCTGCTGGAATGGAACTGCGAATTGCGAGGTTATGTGTCGGTAGCATCTTTAAACTTCCGATTGGTGACACACCGGAGGGAGGGGTTGGTTGGTCATATGGGAAAGAATATGACCCAATCCAGATACATTTTGGAATCTAAAGATAGCCTGTGAATAAGCAGATAAGCATTCATTGTTCTCCCCTTTCTTGGGCAACGATTGCAATCGATCCTAAAACGATAACACATCCACGAAAATAGAAAAGCAAAAAAAAAAGAAAAAGAAAAAAACCAACCGAACTGTTTAAGAAATTCACAGTCTACACGTTTGATTACTCAAAAAAGTATCTCACGATGTGTTTACTTCACGGCTTTTATTTATGAGCACCGCTCCATTTGCTTTTTGAAGAGAATATGTGCCAGCAACGGTCGGAGGAGTATCTCCGCGGCTGGGAGATCATCAAAACTTGGAATGGGAGATCGGATTTGTTTTTTCTTTGGTTCAGAAATTCGAATCACCTTCTTTAACAGCGTTACGGTCTTTAAAAATAAATAAAGCGTCTCGTCGATAATTGTTTGGCAAATAATAAAAAAAAAAAAAAAAAATAGAAAAAACCGAATGTGTCCGGCGTCTGAGTGTAGTTCGGAGGTAGATCGGTTTTTATGTGGCGGGCTAGAACCGTGAACAGCTTGCAGTGTGATGATCGATGATGTAATTTGTAATGAGGATCGCACTTGAAAAGAATCCATGAGGTTGTTGACCCTATTGGGGTTTGATCGTTTGTTTTTTTCTGCTCTTGAAGTTGGAATTTCTACTATGAGTTGGCGTTTGTTGCCGTAAATCATGTGACAACTTCAAGGCTGCCAACTGAACACACTTCAAAGAGTGTATTCAGCTCGTTTTTCGATGAAGGCTGGTTTTAAACTGGAATGTCCTTGGCAATTTTATTTTCGGAAAGTGTGCTTTCTTTTTTTAGGCTTGTTGTTTATTCGAGGAAAAATGTTAGCGTTTGCGTTTAAAAAGGCGGTTCATTAACAGCACAATTTGCTAATCTTATGTCTAAGATGTGTGGCCGCTAGATTGTCATTTGATAATCATTTCAGTAGAGGCTGTCATTCCAGAAATGGCTTTTTTTTCGAAAGTTATGAGTTCTTTCAATTTCAACCCTCATCACTCCCGCCATCATTTCCATGGCCGTGTTTTATTCCAAGCTACACATTGCCATTTTTCCATCATACCAGCCAGAATGTCATTTGAGAACTGATATTGTGTAGCCTACTTGAAAGCGTCGAGTCTTACTCTGAGGGTTCTGTGTTCAATCAAACGATCAGTTTTCATAATTCCTGGCTCTACCTCTACCAAGTTACTGACACACTTCTTGTGGTCCCAGTTTTGTGTAGTAGAAGCAAGTTACTGACAATGAGTCCTCAAACATCATCGTTCGAAGTCGGCAATAAACTGTAGGTCCCCGGCACTCGTAAGAGAACAGTAGCACGAGTCGAGTGGTTGCTGTAGAGGCTAGGACCAGGTTAACCTACATCTCGAACGCGGCTCAGTTTATTATGTCTAAGGAGAAATCGAAAATTAAAAATTTAAAAATTTAAATTGAAAATTAAGGTTGTTTGAGGTTGTTGGAGGAGGAGCGCCTTCGGACCTGTCGCAATTCTCAATTCATTCTAGATAATCTAACGAGTAGAGACAACAAACCGCGTCCCATTTCGTGGGGATTAGGTACACGAGGGTGATATTTATTGTGGGTGGAATTTAGCGATTTAAAAATTTATTTGAACAGAATTATTTTTTTACAATTGTGTTTACAACTAGACTTACAAACTAAAGGTGAGGGTGTTGGCTCAACAACTGATGCACTTTGTTTAATTTATTATTTGTCGGCTTATTGTTTTTTTTTACGTGGAGGTAATTTTGAGGTAATTTTGGGGGTGGGGTTTAGGGTTGAAATTAGATGCGTTTCAGCAACTGGATAAGGCCTATATCCGCATAAGACTATGTTAATTCAAAAATTTAAGTCGAACGAACATAGACAATGCCGTGTGCTCTATAATTGGGCGCTGGAAGCCGCTTTAGTCTCTTTAGTGAAAACTTCATGTACCCGATACTTAGATGGCCTGATTCTTGATTTTATCGGGGAGTCTTGAATTTTCCCCCATGGCCCCATTGTTCGCATGATTTTTTTTTATAGTGTGGAATGTAAGGTGAGTGTGCTTAAGGCCTGCATGGGAACTGCTTTCTTCTTGTAGTCCCAGTTTTGTGTAGTAGAAGCATGCGACACACATGTGAGCAAGAGATGACGCATGTGTGAGAGACAGAAATACTGAGTAGCTAGTAGATACTGGGTGATTTCAATGCAGTGCCTAGGGATCTCATGGAATCAATGCAATTTGCAAAGTAGTGAGTAAAAAGAAGAAGTGAGATGGACATTCCGTTGATTAGGTAGACGTTGGCGGCTGTATTACCAAATGGTCTTTCCTTGAGCTGGAAGTGAATGAAATAAGAGATGTCATCAGCATCAAATCTAAAGGGGTCGCGGGGGTAAACCACGCACGAAAGATCTGCAGGCAACTCGATCCTCCGTCATCGACTCTAACTCATCCGGAGGTCTGCCCAAGCGTAACCAGGCCTGTTTCAATGGGACATCACTAACATGTAGATTGCATTGAACAGGCTTTGTGAAAATGGCCATAACCTCTGATTTGTCCACGTTAACCTTCATTCTAGCATCAGCACATACAGCCACAAACCTATCGAGCACGCGTTGGAGTTCCGCCTGGGAAGGTGTGAGGATAACTAAGTCAAAGAGAAGATGACTGCTGTAACATCCAAACCATAAGAGTCAAGGCACACCCTTGACGAAGTCCAACGTCCGCGGTGAAAGGTGTTGATTTAGCACCGTGAACCCGAACACAGCTTCTGCAGTTTGTGTATAGAGACTGAATGGCCCTTAGAAGCGGATCATCAATCCCACACTCCTGCAGAGCACTCTAGAGCTTACCTCGAGGGACTCGGTCAAAACAACTGTAGATGGGTTTGGCATACTGGGAGCCTTTTCAAGTACCGTTCTTAGAGTGAAAAACTGGTCGGTTATGCTTCTGCCGGGACCAAAGCCAGTGCGGCTTCATCCCCCATCCTGTTCTCGTCCATAGCTCTAGAATGCGCTTCCAGCACCTTAGAGTAGACTCTCCCGGGGAGTCTTAAATGAGATATGCCCTGTAGTTGGAGCAATATCTTTTGTCCCCCTTCTTGAAAATTAAACCGATCACCAGGTGTCTCACCACTTTCCCAGGCCACTTTAATGCCTCTTTAAGAGATGTGTAATCGCTGCCTTAAAATTACTAAATGATCAAGAATACACTCATGTATTCTTTATTTCATCACAATTGAAGTGTGACTCAATGCCGTATGGATTCGCATACTTTTTCTTGTCATCAGCTTGACATTCAGATAATGACTGATTTTATTTAACAAAAGGCTATGAAGACACGTCAGTGGTCGCGTTTCGAGTCACAACTGCACCCCATAGTTCTGGAGAGTACTCAGCCACAGCTGCACTCGGGGATCGTCTTGTTTGTGTCCCAATTACGGTGAAGTAATGGCACTGGTTGTTTCATACGCGTATTGTCTTAAATTGTTTGTTATGTATTGTGTTACTGGCACAGTAATCGCTGGTTGATTGGGTCCCGTTTAAGATTATTTCCTGCTAGCACACCGCAATCAATCAATGCACTGAACCAAAGAATTATTGTTTGGTACGATAAACAGTGAATTGTTTTCCATTAACATTTTATGGTAATAGTGAGAGTGACCTTGGCTGTCTGTAACAAGACATTTTTCAAGCTTCTCATAGGCGCTTGTTGTGCTATAGAAGGAGCCTACGGAAGTTCAATTAATGCTTTAGCCGCTTCCCCTTTTAATCGAAACCGCATCAAACAAACATCTCATAATTTTCTGAGTTCCGAATAAGCTTAGAAGCAATGTTCTTCTACTGCATCAGTAAACGAGTTCATCTAGCACATGCAAGTCAAACCAATGTTCTGAGCCCAGCTCCTTACTTGTGATACAACGAAGTCCACCGGATTAATTAATTTATGTTTTAATTAATGTTGACTTTGCGACGGGGTGCAGTAGGGACTGCAACAGCTGCTTTTTGAATTGTCTGTCACAACACGAATTCAAAGAACATCTTGATAAACTGCGATAGGAAGTTCTGTGGAAGGAGAGCGTGTACATAAGTGTTGTAAAAGACTAAGCACCGTAGTTTTATGATTGGCATCGTTTTAGGGTTAACCCTCACACGTTCTTTTTTAAACAGTGGTAAGATGAGCATTGTTTTTTCTTGTCATATCTTGGGCACTATTTGCCTAAATATCTTTTTATCTTATGCCTAAATATCTAATATCTCATATTTATTTTTATTTAGTTTTTGTTGAATTTCGTTCGAAATCCCATACAAGCACAAATAATATTGGGTACATAACTTAATTCGCGCTAAGAGATGACGTAACTTGTATTATTCCATTGGAACATGCCTTGGAAAGCTACTGTCATGTACGTCATTTCAGTACAAGTCATTCATTTCAAGCGTAAACAACAATCAATTTTTTCACTCAAAAATGTCGAACTTTGTGCCTGAAAAAGTGTTTTTGCGGGGAGTTCTTATTCTTATTATTATTCTTTACTTTAATATGAAGAAAACTGCTGCCGAAAGTCATCGTATTTTGGTGGAAGTTTATGATGAACATGCGCTAGCTGAGCGAACGTGCCAAAAGTGGTGATTTTGGCTTGGCCAACCAACCAAATCAACGGCAAAGCCGAATATCCATGGCGCGAAGGTAATGTTCTATATTTGGTGGGATCAGAAGGGTGTGCTAAAACCGGGTGAAACCATCAATGAACAACGCTATCGAACACATTTAATCCGTTTGAAGAGAGCTGTAGCCGAAAAACGCTCGGAATGTATGACCAGACGAGAAAAACCGCACGAATTATGTTATAAACCCAATAAGTAAATTCAAATAAAGCGCGAGTGATTCAGACTGATTACTTGGATCGTGTCCTTATAAATCATCTTTCGGAGCTCCTGCAGGACTCCAGTCGCGATCATAACTTGACGAATATTCGTACAGAGAGTAGAGTGTTTGGGATTGTGTTCATAAACATGATCTTTTGGCTGGACTCGGAAAAACATATCAAAGGGCGACATGTCACACGAGATTGTTGGTCAATTCACATCACAAAAACGGCAAATAACTCGTCTTGGACCTATGGGCGTGTTTTATGAGAGCACCATTGAAACTTCATGTCGATCGCATCCAGTTGAGGCCAATCAAATACGGTTACGGCGTGAATTGATGGTGACGGTTACTTGATGGTGACGGTTATTTGAAGAAAATCAATGACATAACCTAACAAAATTGCACAACATGCGGTGACTTTTTGTGAATGCGAGGGTGTGGATTTTCACTTCCTCATATCAGACAAATTAGTTGGTTTACATCCCAAGCCACATCGCTGATGTTCAAGAACCCAATTATCCTTCGAGTCGTAGCACTGCGCACCATAGAAAAAGGGAACCCTTGTTAAAGGCTCCCAAAGTCGTTCCACCAAATAGCAGTTTCGATGAAGATGATGGTCTTACTAAAAAACAAAAAAGAAAAAATCATGCAAATTCTGCTAATCTTTTATTTACGTTTTACTTACAATTGATGAATGTGATGAGGGGCATACGGGATTTATCAAAATATCTTGAGACGTATTTGAGGTTGGAGAAAAGAAATTAATTTTCTACTAGATTTGAACAAATCGGGTCAGTGGTCTTTTGGTAAGAGCCATTTGTATGCATGAGGTTTATGGAGGACGAATTTACGTGGGCTATACGCCCCTATTGGTGGCCACATATGGCTACAGGTCGTAAAAACTTGATAAATTCACTTTTATTCTGTCACTGAATATGAAAATCCATAGCTTAGCTATACCAAGCGCAACAGGAATAAAGATCCTCTAGATTGGCCAAATAACACACTGTGCGACGTATGTTCTACGCATTCCGTAGTCAGCTGGCTTCAAATCGTTGTGTGAGTTAAGGATCGTAAGATACAAGGTCCCTATGCTTAAATAAATCCTCTAAAAAGCACTAACAGCAGACCCAGTCTCTTCGAATTTGTTTATAATGAGTGAAACGTAACTCCGACTTAGTCACTAGATTTGAAGTAAGTTTTCACAGTTTCACGCGAATGTCAAATCTTAGACACATTGACAAATTGAATCTAATAGTACGTTTACACCGCGCCCAGATCCAACATTTTGACTAGTTTCAGCATTCCAGCCCTAATGTTCAGCATTTCGCCGTACATTTTCCAGCAGTCTTAAATGTTTGATTCTACCGAAGTGTTGAATTTCGCCGCTGCATTCGTAAGTTGTCAAATCGAACAATCCATGTTATTTAATGACTTTGCAGTCCGCTGACATAAACAAAACACAGCTGTCAACAAAACAATCAATCACTTCAAGTGGCAATTCCAATAAGGATGAATTTTAAAAATGTCTTAATTATCACTTAAATTCACCTTTAAATTAATACAGCTAGGTAAAAAGGATCGTCGTCAGCCTGGTTAGTAAGTAAGTAAGTTGAAAGGGTTCAACCACTTCTGATTTTGAATGAGGAAAAAATGTCATGTAATTCTGAAAATGATTGCCTCGTGTCTGGTCGCATATTCCATTTTCGGCTACTGCTCTCTCCAAACGTAATAATTGTGTTCGATAGCGTGCACACGCTTCTGATCCCACCAAATACAGAGCATTACCTTCGCGCCATGGATATTCGGCTTTTCCGTTGATTTGGCTGGTTTTTATGGTTTTTTGCGCTTGGGTTGTCGTAATGGATCCAGTAACAATCAGATGCAAAAATGACTTCCTTTTGTGGCATCGTGTATGTCGTGCCCTCGCAAAAACACACAAAATTGGACATATTTGAGTGAAAAAAACATTGTTGTTTACGCTTCAAATGAATGACATATACTGAAATGAGGTACAATGACAGTAGCTATCCAACGCATGTTCCAATGGAATAATACAAGTTACGCCATCTCTTAGCAAACCACACGAACTAAGTTATATACCCAATATAAAACCACCACTTGTACATCGCCTTGTATGTGGTAGAGAAACATCAATATGAATTCCCAAATTCCTCGAAAATGTGTCAGAGCACCGAATTATTATATCCAAAGAGAATTCCAATGAAAATCGTTCGTTTGTTTTAAAATGTGTCCAAGGAAAGCTGACAGGTTTATCATCTAACGTTCAACTGACACCCAGCTGTCAGTTGAGTTCAAGATTGAGATAAGATAACCCTGTAACAATGTTGATGCTGGATTGTATCCGTTGGAATTCCACAAGTTCCTTGGCTCCTGTCATTGTAAAGATGACAACAACAAAAACAGTGAAAAATTCCCCCAGATTTTCCATCAGTGAACACACCCACCAGGAAATCTCATTCACTTATGTAATTCCATTCATCAAACCGACACCAGCTGCAATGACACTCGACGAACAAAGCCCGTATCTGAGCGCGACGGTGCAGCAGTCTTGAGGACCATGCTCCAATTGATGCAATGCATGGTTAACCATTTGAATAATGAGAATTAAATTGAGTTCATCAAAGATGCATGCAATTGTTTGCAGTTTTCTCCTTTTGCCACCGACGGCTTCGTCTAGCCCGGCCTTCGGTTCGAGTTAGCAGATTTTGAAAACGATTTCAATTCATTGTCAGGCCCACACATTGTCCACCGCACGTAGCGAATGTGAATAATTCTGATCTGCTGACGTCAAGGTGGCGTTCGTTCCCCGATTGTAGCCCCGTTAAGTGCAATGCCTATTAAGTTTTACTTATTATTTTGCTTCGACGCGAATGTCCGTCACACTGCCAAGAAAATATTTTCTCTCTGTGTCTTGTTTTCCTTCTTTTCGTTTCGCTAAAAATAATTCATCTCCAAAATGCTTTATTTTTCTCAATTAATTTACAATGTCACACGTCTGTGTGGTTGAAATGCAAAGATAGTCTGTTCGTACGCATGTTACCTTGTCGGTGTGGAGACGTTTTTTGTTTAACGATCAGAATGGGACACGTCAAAGTTGACAATCCATCGGTGGGGGGATTTGCTGAGCAATTGACATTCGCCGCTTGCCACGTTTTGCAGACAATGATTTCAATTATGTAATCGAACTCATGAGGGATGTGTCCGTGGTGTGTCAGTTTTTTTTTTATTTGCTTTCGTCGCCCTATCAAATTTGTTGATAATTACTTAGGCAATGTGAAGAAGATGAGATTCGGGTCTGTTGCGGCATTGGCTGGAATGAGAATGGAAAGTGACTTCATGAGACGATTTTGAATGGTGAATGTGTTATGATGGGGTTTGAATATTTGGTCTTCTGCAGATTTATGTTCGATCGCTCTGACAGTGTGACATTTGTTGTATAAATTGTGGTATAATTCAAGATCTGTCTGCAAACCGTCTCTGTCTTCGAGTGCATAGCTACGTTGGAGTACGTTACTTACATAAACAGGCCTGTTTCAGGCCAGAATTTTTGACACCCACTAAGCGGAATTACGGCCATAGGCGTAACTTCAATTGTAAAGCCTAGTGGTCATATAGGCGGTCGGTAAGCAAAATGTGTTATAAAGTGTTTGTGGCTGAGCTCAAGACCAAGATCCTTGTTGGCTGACAGGCATGCCTGCTTCGTTATAAAGCCAACACCACTTTAAGTCTTAAAGGCGTAGATGCAAGCGTGTTTGCATGGTTTTAATACACAGTCTGTTCTGTTTCCGATGAGATTGCTCTACAGCCAAGAAGAAGACACTAGCCTTTCGTTCATCTAGTTTATTCAAAACAATTCCCCTTCGAGTCAATGCATAAAACGATTAAAGTTGAAGCATGTCTGGGAGTGGGGGGCCTTGTCGATGTCGGTCGAGACATTCTGCATGATCGCCCTGTAGATGTTTCCGTTAAATCCCCTAACTTACGATTAGGAAAGATTTCGGAGTTCAACTGCGTGAGTACGGCGCTGTGAACCCTTTTATGGTTACAAACTCGCGTATATTTGAGCTTTGTGCAACGGCCAACTGTCAGCTTCCTTCCTACTTTGTGGAAGCACTGTGAATTCTTCCCCATAATCGATCCAGGACCCCAAACAAATGAAAACAATAAATAAAATAACTCCTATCCTAGGAATTGAAGAAAGATAATCGTCTAAGGGTGTTTTAGGGAAAGATAATCTCTCGGCTGTTGGGTCGTGTAACAGAGTGTAAAACTGCCTAAACCAGCCAGATCCATGAATGAATCGCGGGAGGTTTTTCAGTTCAACACTGCTTAAGTCCTCCAGATTTGTGAAGAAGTGCCTTTCCAGAAGGGCATTCGCAGAGCAGATCTTGGATAGATCATGCTTCCTTCTCATCTCTGCAAGAGTCGTCCAGTATTTTCAGCCACAGTGCATGTGAATCTAAGGCCCGGTAAAGAATCCTGTTGTACCCGTAACGTGCTCCAAATCTGTCATATAGTCTTTGCTTTAGCTTCAATTTTCCGATGAAGCCAGCTAGTACTGGCTCCGTCCAGGGATTCGTATTCTAGATTTTTCCTTATGGAGTTGACCGGCTTGCACGCAGACGGGTTTGCTACATATTCTCCCAGCTTCGAGCCCTTCTTCGCGAGAGTGTCCGCCATTTCATTTCCATGGATTCTGGTGTGTCCCGGTACCCAACAGAGGATCACCGAAGTCTGAAAGAGTATCACGTTGGCGCTCTGTCTGCGTAGACTAACTGGCTTCGATGTCAAAGTGTCTCGTGCTACAGCGTCTATTGTCGGCCTATCAGAAAAGATGACGATGTAGTAAATGTTTTGGACAATTCGTCTTAAAAAACGCTGCAGTCGTCCCAGCATAATTTTAACTCCACTCTTTTCGTGATCCCTCTGGTGACTTTCTCCTCCGCTAAAGAAAATACAGGGTGGGCAAAAAAATGAATAAAAATGTAAAAGACGTATAACTCGTGTAATAATAATTCGTTGTAATTAATTAAATCAGTATTTTTGAAGTCAAACGTCAACGTGTTCTGGAAATGCTCAATTGGCCGCTGCATAATTTCCAACACATCTGTCGCACAGAATCCATGCTGTCTTTAGTGTGAATATATCAGCATTTCTTCCAGGATAGTCGGTCACTCAACTCCGGTCAAAACGGAATACAAAACATCTTATTATGGAGCTGATATTGAATTAAATGAAATGATTAAATTGAATTGAATTAAATTAATGATGGCGATGTTTTTCACTGTGACATAAGAACTGGTCGTTGACAAGAATAAAAAACCGCAATAATTTTTAACGCGTGGTGGTGTACTGTATGTTTCCATTATACATTTGGAACAACTCAATTATAATCGGCAAGAGGAGAAACAGTAAATTATGTATATACAACAACAATTAGCGTGCGAGCTGCACCAATATGTGCAAAACATCGATGTAGACATCGATGGTCGATAATAATCGAACGAACTGTATTAAAAATCTAACTGTATTTATTGTCAAATAAGTATTCAAACATGTCAAAAACGATGCTTTTTAAGATATGTAATTATTTTATTATAAACCTTTAAACCCTGCCCAACTGAACTGGCACAAACTGAACTTTTTTGCATTATTTCTTAAACTACGTCGCATATTCAAAGTATTCAAAGCTCACAGAAGATCAGTGGGATGCCTAGCTTGGGCCATTGTCAAGCGTTAAGTGTGTTCAAGTCATTTTGTGTCAACTTTAACTTCGGGGTCTTCAAGACCCCAAGTTAAGAAACAAAAACAATTTGAGGTCATAGGGACCCCATGGTAGCAATAGTGTCCCTCCTAGTGATGGGTAGGGTTTAAGGGTTAATAACCTTTTCAACAGCAAATAACACAGCACACTGCACTTTAAAACCATGAATGAGAGAATACACAAACTTTACATTGATTATCCGATGTTTTTCATACATAGACATCGATGCTTAAACATCGATATTTAGTCACTCAACATGAATGTTTTGTGAAAAAAAGTGCATTTGCCACCGGTCACTCACGTGGCAGTCAACTTGTTAATCATCGCATATTAAACTTAATTGTAAACGAATAGATTGCAAAACAATTCTAAGTTAGACTTTGACATTTCATAACGCTGCCAATTATATGCAACAAGATGTACCTACACAAAATAAGGCTGTCGTCAAATTAATACATTGGGTGTTTTCATAAACGCCAGACTAAAAATGCGTGGTTAAAGGGCCGATGTTGAATGTGACCCACACCTAAACGTCAAGTTTTTTCTGCATTTCATATGACATTTCTCAACTTCGGACTAACTCAATTTGAACCATGGAAGGATACACAATCGAGCAACGCGTTAAAGTTATTCAGGCTTATTATGAAAATGGGCGTTCAAATCAAAATGCATATCGTGCACTTCGTGATTTTTCGGTCAATATAATCGTCCAAATGTGCATACAATCGGAAAAATCGTGCAAAAATTTGAGCAAACCGGGTCTGTAGTAGATGTGAAAACACCAGTGCATGCTCGTACAGCTCGTACTGCCGAAAATATTGCTGCTGTTCGCGATAGTGTGGCTGAAGAGCCGTCCACCTCAACTCGTCGTCGTGCCCAACAATTGCACCTCTCACGCTCATCGTTTTACATGCTCATTAATGCAGATTTTAAATCGTATTCACTGAGCTGACCTGCAGTGCCTACTGTTCATAAACGTCAATGTGTCACTGGTGTGGGACAGATTGAGCAGTCTTTATTTATTGAATGCAAAAAGGGCGGACTGGAAGAAAACATTTTTACTTACAAACTTGTTTGTACATTTGTTTTGTAATGCAGTTTTTCTGTCAGTAGCTCAAAAGATGAAGTTCCAAACCATTTGTTTCGCGGCCAATTCTGACGTTTATGACAATTGTACTAAAACAGGCCTGAAGACATTCTGCAACGTGTGTGAAAGAGAAAAGAAGTGCGATTGTACAAGCGCAGGTTTCCGGCAGATATTATGTGTTATAGAGATGCCCAACTTCACAGCTGATTGACCCCTAGCCCATCGACGAATTTGAGAGTCTCTTTGACAGTTATTCACGAAATAACGTGAATGCCGTTCTCCGTAAGAAACAGTTGTCAAAAATGTTAAGGGGCAAGAGAGGTAGAAGTTGGCTCTGTAAATACTTCATTTCTGGTTTCCTTCATTTCAAAAAGGTCTCACACAGTCTCTTTCTCTCAGTAAATATGTGTTGTCTTTAAGATGTTCACGACTCTGACGAAATCTAGCAAACCAGGGGAATACTTGAGTTTTCATCAATTCGAATGTTGTTTCCTGAGGAGTTATGCCCAACTTAGCACACAACTTTATATTGGATCTTAGCTTCATAGCGGCTTTTGCGACAGACTTTTTAGACACACTGTATGATGGGTTATAATTTCATAGTCATAACCATTGACAGAGTAATTGAACTAAGCAATTTGGCGTATGTTGCTGAAACATGCGCCTTATTAAATTATATGATGAGAAGAAAGATGGCATTGGAATTGGCTGTTAGTTTAAGCCATTTGCATCGGAAACTCGAAGCGACTTGATTGCCTCATAACTCGTCGTTGTCTTCCCAATCTGCGAGTCGAAAGAGTAAGTAAAACATCAATCCTCCATTCCATACACGACCATCAAATGCACGTCACTGCAGTGCCCCCAGAGAGCCATAAACTGCGATAATTTAAAAAATCTACTCATTTTTGGAATACTTGTCAAATGCAATTGTCATCTCACACTCAGCGCACAGCAATCCGTAAAGATCTGCTGAATTCACAGCAAAATTCCCTTGCGATCGAATGGAAAAATCATAAATAAAATGACAAACGCAACGTAAGTAGCCATAAATAAACCATCTGCTCGATCTAATCAAACATTTTGTCACACTGCGCACCTCACATAGCGTTCGGATTGAAAAATTACTTTAATTGACGAGACCAGCATTGAGCGGAGCACACCATTTTTGGTGAGATTCTATTGCGCCACCATGCAACGGAGTACGGGCGAGGTGCGTTTCGCGACTGCATACATGTGAGAAATCGTTTCTCCATCAAATCAATGTTAATTGCTAATTTCGCGCGGAGAATCTACTGGCTCACGCAGCTGAGACTAAGTGGCAGAATTGACAGAATGGCAGAATGCTACGTAGCGGCGGCGTAGCATGTTGCCAATTCCATTTAGACTATAATGAGATTCGATTCGCGTTTGGTTTGACTTGGCTGTTTCGTGATTCCATTCCTGCCCGAGGTGGATTATGGCAAATGTTTGCAATGTGGCAACCGACCGACTTGTTTATAAATATTTAGCGGCGATGGCAAAATTTTGACTTTGCACAGGCACATCTTGCGCCTCGGCGGCCGTTACATGGTCCAAATTGTGCGACCAAAATAGAAATAGAAAGCCGAAGTTTATTTTTGCTTCACTCTAAGGTCCGATGTGAGATGAGAATGGCTTATTTATAGAATTCAGTGTTTGTTGTGAAGTTGATTAATTGAATCTGTTTCATTTTTTGATTATTTTTGAATTTGATTTTTGACACATTTTTAATGGCGGCCGCCATCATGTGTTTGACAGCTTAAGAGGTTGGTGAACGACTGTCAAACCTTGGTGCCTCAATTGAGGAGTCTGATACGGTTTGTTGGGGAAAATAATTGCTTGTGGAATCGGAAATTTATTGGATTTTTGGTTGGATGGCTGCTGTTAATTTGCGGCAATTAAATTAGAAGCGACTTTTTAAAAGTGCTCACTGTGAGCCATGCTCCAGTCGAAAGTTGGTAGTTCTTCGTTGGCCTTGACCTCGCATTTCATTTTCGGTGTTCAGAATTTTCAAGGTTCAATTTGGCGTTTTCAATATTGAAATGTTGCGACAACCGAGTCTGCGTGGTGGAAATTCCTTATGAGAACTACTGCTGGCGCGGCAATGCGAGCCAAAGTTACAAAGTCTTGAGGCGAAATATTGGTTGTGTACCATTCCGAATTGACAGTTCTTCGTGAAAATAGTGCACATTGTTACGGCATGAGCAGTTCCAGGAGAAATTCGGGGCAATCTGCTTCACAGCGTTGAAGCCGAGAGCAACTCTTGTTATATTTCTTCGCGTCGACTGCTGCTGGGATAGATTATAATTTTACAGACATGCCCTTGAACACTGATTTTGAATTCGTCCAGCATATCAGCGGCTGTTGAATTATGATATTTATTTGAGAGCAGTGCTGAATCGTGATATTACCAAGTCAGGCCAAGTGGCTGAACGCATTGTAGTTAGTGTGTCAGGTTGCTGAATGAATTACATTGATCTTAGGCGACAATGTTGGATCCTAAAGCGAGTCATTGGCAGTAAATAAATGCGAGGAGGAATTGGTTGAAGATCTAATTGCAATCAACACTAAGTATCAAATATTTATGAAAATTCGCTTGAAGACAGGTTTGTTCTCTCTCGAATGACAATCGAAGTTTATTCCTTAGTTACCTGTTCAAGTGTTATTATTCTCTACGTCTTTACTGGAATACTGACGTCTTGACTGAAGTATTGCATACAAATGATCTTTGTTGTGCTTTGCCTTATTTAGTGATGCAGTTCTTTCATTTTACTGGATTATAACGTCACATCTACGAGCGCTGTTCGATAAATGTGATGTGACTTGAAAATTTGTCTCAGGATTTAAATGATTTTCTAACTACGTCCTCCTTCAACTCTATTCACTTTTGCCAACTGTAACAAAAAAATATGATTTCTCAAACTACAAAATAGGCAATTTTTGCCTTTTTTAAGCACTTTTGCCTGTAGAAGGTCACTGTTTGATTGATCATTCAGTTCTCGTGTTAAGTGTTGCATCCTACAGCCCGTAGAGGAACAAGGCCTAGCTTCTCTGCTGCGCGTGCTATGCGTGCTATTGTTCTTTCACGAGTGGACCTCTTATGATCGGATTCGCAAGGATGTGCAAGGAGACGTAAATTTCTTCTGACAAGTATGGGTGGAAATACCTTTGTTCTCTGTAATGCACAAGGATTATTCAGTGGAAGTGATAACTTTTAACCTATTCGGCAACTTTCCTTCTGCCTTCTTTTAAATGTCGCTACGAACTACTGACAGTGCTGTCACTAATGACAGCTGCAGAAGCGAGACCCAAGAAAAGAAGAGCAATCACTTAAATCATCATCAATGCTTTAATGACTTACTCTTTAAAGACGATTAACGTGATGACTTCATGTGACAGAGAGATTGTGACTCTCCGACTGGAATGCACATTTTCATGATGTAATAGCTTTAAGATGGCCTTGGTGTAGTCATTGTTTTGATCCTCAGATATGCAATCCTACACTCCAAAGTTTGAACTCTTGCGCAAACTATTGGAATGTGTCCAATTAATTCCTTAGGCGATTTTCACATTGTTACAATTGAACCATTATATAAACCAAGTAGTAATAATATAAACTATATTACTTGATCTCTGACACATTTGATACCAGATCCCACCCTCCCTCTATGCGCCTGGCTTCTACAACCACTCGTTTTGTGAATGCTATTTCTTTCACGAGAGGACCTTATATGATCGGTTTCGCAAAAAATGTGCAAGGAGACGTGCGTGCTATTGTTCTAGTGAAATGAATCAGTAATGTTAGTGACCTATACGCCGATTTGAGCCAATTTAAGGAGCTGTTTCGAGACTGTTGCACTCTTTAAACATTGTAGGCAGTACGTGCAAGTGCGTAGCGCTCGACGCGCAGACCGCCAATAACACGCACTGGCACCTACTCCCTACAATGTTTAAAGAGTGTAATTGTCTCGAAACAGCTTCTCAAATTGGGGTATTGATTTCATTCCACTAAAACAATAGCACGGACGTCTCCTTGCACATTTTTGCAACTTCCCACCTCTTGCGAGTCATGGACAATGTTTAAAGAGAATATCTGTCTCGAAACAGCTTCTCATATTGGCTCAAACCGGCGTATAGGTCCCTTGCACTAGTCATACTTAACAAAATGTGTACTTTTTCTTATGACTGCCATTTGAAAACTTGCTACCAGAAATGAACTCTTTGCTCAAATTCGAAGTGCTTTTTGCGATTCATTAATTTCATGAATTTTGACAGCTAATCATGAGTCCGAAGGCAATTTTTCAAAATGATTGGTTTTAATATTTTCGGGAATTAAGCACTTGCTTGGCGACTTGTCCAACGGAAAACGCGATCCACAAAGTGGCAGACAGGTGGATACAGGTGTTTTGCAAGCTGAACAGCTCTTGATCAACTTGACATAAGGCACGGAATGGAGTAAATACTCAGATATAATCCTCAGTGATCATAATAAAATTCACGACTTACTTAATTGCCATTTATATGAGCACATATCACATGGATTTTTCTCAATCGCAGTGACATACTGGTAGAATTAAGAATAAGAAACCTAACACTTCGTCGCTAATATTTTGGTCGTGGATCGCCTCTGCTCCTTTGTGTATTGGCTTTTCAGCATGACAGCTCGGAAATAGTTGACGGGCGGAGAAACAATTTCAAATTGGTAAGTGGGAGACTTGAATTAACTTTTGTTGGGACTTTCAATCCGCATTATTTTACATATAGAGAATTATAGGGTAGGCCAAGGGGGCTGCTATTCAATTCATCAGCACACTAAGTCCATGTTGGTCCATTGCGATACCAAACTGTCAGAATACTACCACTGATTGACCACTGATAGTGCCGTTAGTTTGATCCCACCCTCAAATCTTGACTGGGCAAGGTATTAACTTTTCTTTCACAAGCTGAAGGCCCCTCAAACCAAGGTAACCAACTTCGTCTTTCTGTCACTCTCAAGGAGTATAACTTTTTGTTTTCTATGTACATATATTTGGTGGACATTGTTTGTTTCTGAAAATTCGGAGTGCACTTTACATGTAGAATCCACAAGATTACTAGTTTCTGCTGTGTAAAGAGATGACCAAGGGAATGACTTTCCGTTTTCAATCCACATTTATATAATTGATTCATCGGTTGTAACAAGAAAGAAATAACGAATCCAATCGACCAACACAAGCAACGCTAACTGATATTTGAAAAACGCAGATTTAGACCGAATTAGGGTCGTCTGTCAAGCTCACGAAGAGTTGAAAATTGACCAACACACCGTTTGGAGTATGCATTCCAGCATTTGTTGTCTCTCTCTCTATTTCTCTAAATCTGTCTCCCCCTCTCTCTTTCTATCTTTCTCTCTAACTCTGTCTGACTCTCCCTCTCCCTCCCTCCCTCCTCTCTCTCTCACTCTAACTCTAACTATATCTCCCTCTCTCTATCTCCCTCTCCCTAACTCTGTCTCTCACTCTCTCCTTCTCTGTCTCTCTCTCCCTCCCTCCCTCTCTCTCTTTCTCACTCCCTGTCTATCTGCAACCGATTCTATTTGTGAAGGTCGCAAGACGCCAGTATAACACTCCACTAACATTGTCTGATTGAACTGTTTGATCTGAGAACAGACTTTAAAAATAACAACAGTCAACAGCTGTTCACGCGCCAATAGAGACGGAAGTTGGATGTAACTAAAAAACTTGGTATCTACTCGTGAGTACACCGTTAAATCCTGCATCAAATCCCAGAGCAACCCAGCGAAATGTCACTTCACCTTAAGGTTGAGTTCACATTCATTTTGCTTCGTTATTGCTTTTAGCACGACATGCAATAAATGCCGGTGTTTAAAAATAGCATATTCATACAAACGACGAATATTTATTTTTAAAACTTCGCAAACTTACGAACCATTCATTGTGATGTATAATTACCCCTGAACCTTGAGCCGAGCTTATAAATACGGTAGTGATTCACCGAGAGTCTCGTAAAGATCACGATTTGATAACGATTTTGAACCCCCCACGCACAGTGTCATAATTGTTCCCCGATCAGATCGGTTTGGCAAAAATATCCATCGGTATTTTTAGCATACAAAGTAAGGCATTCAGTTTTATGGGACAGATTCAAATCGTTGGCCTTTGACAACACCTTACAAAAGCCGGGCGCACATTCTAACGGACTGACAATCTTCCAGATGCTTCCGCATGTATTTGGTATCGCCTGAAGCGGTCTATTAATTTCTGTCCTGTCGGAAGACTTCAAGAAAATTATAAAATAACCTATGTCTGACATAACGCTTTCCTTTCAAATTTCAAAATTGAAAAGAAAAGAAACAAATTTAATCGGCCCTGTGGAGCTCGTTAATTTGTGACGGTGTCCACGAGCAAATGCCAAAACCAATAAAAAACAAGAAATTCATAGAGACAGCTGGACGATAAAATAAACCCCATTGGCAAGGAAACTCAATTGAATGTTGACTGATGGTTATTTTAAAATATTGCAATCCACCTAGTTGATGGCATTTGTGCATTTGTATTCATCTGCAGTTTTTTGAGTTCTGATGCAAAACACACTTTATCTATTATCTGTGCACATTCTGTTGCAATACCTACCGAGGGGGGAATACAGTCTGCGACGTAAGAAAATATTCTGTCCAATGTACTTATGTAATAATTCATAATCCCATGAGTGGCGCTGCAGTCTTACGTTGATACAGCGACGTGCTTACCTCGTTGAAACTGAAGATGTCTACAACCTGGAACCCTGTGAAGTCTGTGTTAGACCAAACGATTGTGTTTGCTTATTTTGACACGTTTACTCGCCTCATCTGTATCACCCGCATTCGTCTGAAAATCTTCTGTGATCGGGCTTATAGGTGGTTGCAGTTTACAAATATGTTGCTACAAGTCTTAAGGCGCAACTATAATGCGCATGAGGGAGCATGAGATAGTGTCAAACTTATAATGTCGTTCACGAACGATTGCAAAACTTTCGCCAAGCATATGTGAAGTTGGCAGCTGACATGTTGTGTGCATAAACCAGAAACGACGAATTTCAGAGGCTTTTTGACAGTTATTCATGAATTTTTGACAGTTATTCACGAAATTACGTAAATGCCGTTCTCTGATTGGTTAATTTGGCTTTAAATAAAAAATGGTTGTACAAAATGTTAAGGGGCAAGAGAGGTAGAAGTTGGGCATCTCTATCATACTTCATTTCTGGCATAAACCACACAAGTGTTTCGTGAAGCATGAGTTAGTGCGCTCCGAACAGCACACCGCATATACGAATTTGACAACTGAGAGCGAAAATATGAAAAATGGGCAAATCGTCTGATGTTTCGTGTACACACACGTATATAAACGAGAGGAAAACAAGAGACATTTTTCACAACAAAAAAAAAATAAACAAACTCTGGAAGAATTTCTGACATATGGCCGGCCATGCGCTACTTGCGCTTTGTAACCCTACTTTTTCCCCCTTAACAACTAAACGTCTATGCACTTTTTCCGTTTTTATGTGATCCCGTCTTTTAGAGATTCTTTCGTTCTCACATTTGTTTACTTGTCTGTAAGAGCGGTCCCTTCTATTTTCTCTCCACTTGTTTGTTATTGTCAAGCAACTGTTGTATTTGCCAGTTTTTACGTTTGATGAAGCGCATGGATGCTAGTTGAAGTTAGTCTAGGGAAGACCCACGACATATGCAGTCGAACATTAATTTTATTTTTCTTCTTAATAATAAACAAAAGGCTTATTTTTGAAAAGTGTTTGTTGTTTTTTCTTCTTTACCCCTTGATTTCGGTGCGATTTTTAACTTGCGCATATGCTCATTATGGTCAGCCACATGACGAAACATTTCGTTCAAGTTTGGCACTAGCTCACGTATACTCATGTTCATTATAGTTAAGCTTTTACTTACTTACTTATCAGGCCGGCGATGCATGGAGTCTCCGGGCTTGAGCCTTTCATCGCTGACATTCCTGGACAGACCATGTTGTCTTGCGTCCGCGATTACTTGCCCTTTGTACGGGAGATTCCTCGTACTCTCCTTCTCGAACCAGGAAACTCGGCTTTGAAGATCCTCTAAAGCATTGGCATCCAGGTGTTCAAAGTGCCCTAACCAATGCAGTCCACTAACTTGTTCCTTCCGTCTTACATCCGCATCCTAATAAAGCTCGTATAATTCGCGGTTGTGTCTTCTTCTCCATTCACCTTCCTCGCACGGGACCATAAATCCGGAATCAGCTCTGTTGTTTAGTCCAGCTTTCGGCTCCATGTAGCAGAACAGGAAAAATAATTGTTTTGAAAAGCATGATTTTGGTCCTTGGATTCAGGAGTTTTGAGCCCAGTTGTTTCGACAAATCGAAGTAGCACCAGTTTCCACGATTCTACGTTGAATCTCCACTGTGCTGGGGATCAGGCTTGCCCCGAGTTAGGGAAGCACCTTAAATAGATGATGTTTTTTCCCAGATGGTGGAAGACTTTAAGTGTCTTCATTGACTCATGAGCTGGTCTTAAGCAGCTCGCTCCGCATTTTCTTCATTGCCGTGGAATCTTCGACTACGACACGTTGGGAACGCGCGAAGATTTCGATGTAATCGGTGATTTTAAGTGTACTCGCGAAAAAGCCGGCTCCATATTCTCCTTCTAAGCTCGTCTTAAAATGATAATCTTCCGAAGAAGTCCCATCAGTATATGGGCTCTAAGTTGTGCTGCGATTTCAGAGATTAAATTCTGAACTACAAAAATGCTGCAGTGATACTAGGAATTTATGGAATTCAGACGGCTGCGTATACTCAGCAGTTGTTGCGCAGATGACTCTTCAAATATTCAGACAGCCAGCGTGGGAGTCAACTCATCCACCGACTACATCGGGACGTGTCGATGACACATTACCAAAATTCTTGGTATGCTACAGTCTGGGATGGGCCTGGGCTTTAACCGTAAAGTCTCTCCAACTGGTACGATGTTTAGTCAGCACGCCAAGTTTGACTGAGGGCCTTCATCATCAGTGTGAGTCATCGGTTCCGTGGACATCCATTGCATTGTTCCATAAACTGCACCAAACGGTGTCTTTTTCTGGCTGTAATTGTTCTACTTTGAGTTTCTCGAATTGAAGAAAATTAATTTGAAAAATTTGTAAACGTTGCTCCGGTGTGAGTCTATTCTTGACGAATTGCGAAACCAAACTAACTTAGAAACCAGAAATGAAGTATGATAGAGATGCCCAACTTTTACCTCTCTTAGAGAACTGTCAAATCAGCTGTCACAGGAAACAATGCCGCCAATGTAATTCTCTCTGACTCTTAAAAAACCCACCATTTTTAACACAGGAATGTCTATGCATGGCAAACGTATGTTTCCACGGAGATTGTTAATAGGAAGGCCATTCCACAAGAGCTGTCGTCTTAAATATCCGGAAAGAACTACTAAATCATATGAAACTGATGAATTCCTGTTTTTTCGTCTTCTTCTAATGGCGCTACAGTAAGGGGTGGACCTGGAGCTCAACCAACAAGCATTTCCAAGTTGGTTGAGGTCTTTCTCCACATCGGTTTCGTGGTCGTCCTTTATTGCGTTGTCCTCCTGGTTCGGAGTGGAAGACTCTGTGGGCTGGAGCAGTGTTCTCTACATGGCCTAGCCATCTTAGGCATTGAATCCATCGCTGTACAAAAGTTTCATGGTTGAATCTTCTTCTCCAAAAACCCTCAATGCAAGCAGGACCAAAGATTGAACGCAGCACTTTTCTCTCGTCTGCTTTTGAGACTATCCAGGCCTCCGCATGACAGGGACGGTCGAGGTATTATGTAATGCTAGCTTGGTCCTTCGAGAGGGGGCTCTACTACTCAATTGCCTCTTGAGCTCAAAGAAACATCTGACGTTTTTCGTACTGTTTACAGTGGAGCCGGGTTAGACGAAGTTCCTCACTTCCTCGAAGTTATAGCTGCCTATGACGACGTTCGGGCAGAGTTGTCGATTAGAGCATATACTTCGTTATACCCTCGTTCACCGCTAAACCCATTTTGGTTGCCCCCATTTCAATGCCAGCAAAAGCTTCACTGACGTCAATGTCGTCTGCGTATGCTAGCAATTGTACGAACTTTTGGAAGATCGTGCCTCTTGTGTTGGCGAGTGACTTTTGCACGCCCTTCTCTTGCTTATGTTGAAAAGGTCACCTGACAGCGCGTCGCCTTGTTTAAACGCTTTTTTGACATTGAAGGTCTCGGTGAGTTCGTTTCCGACCTTGATGGAGCAGCGAGAGTTCTCCATCGTCATCCTGCTCAACCTGACGAGTTTGGCTGTAGGAGCTGTATAGCTCGTGTCTATGGACGCTGTCATATGCGGCCTTAAAATCGACGAATAGGTGGTGCGTGTTGATTAGAACTTCTTGGTTCTTTTCCAGGATCTGCAGTAGTGTGAAGATTTTGTCGATGGTGGACTTCCCGGGCCTGAAACCGTACTGATAAGGACCTACCAGGTTATTCACGGATGGTTTCAAGCGCTCCCACAAGACGGCAGTGATGATCTTATATGCGATATTTAGGAGGCTGGATAGTAGGCGCAGTTGAAGGGGTCCCCTTTTGTTTTGCATATATTTTTACTTTAGTCTACATTATGAACCAGAAATAAGATAGCCGACTTCATAGCAGTTTGCGCCCTTGAGAGTTTGAGAATCTCGCAAGTTTGGGAAGCTTTTTGACAGTTATTCATGAATTTTTCACTGAATGGTCAATTTAGCTTGAGAAAAAGATATGGAAAATGTTTGTCAAGAATGCTCGATGGACTAGGGACCAATCAGCTGTGAAGTTGGCCATCGCTATGGTAACAACAGCTGGCGATAAATAACCGTCCCTTCTGTAATTTTGTTTGTTTTCAAAGCTTAGACTCAAGCTCAGTGCTCTGTGCTCACTTATCACAACTTATGTAACAATGAATGGAATTAAACTAAAAAATCGAGGCAATACAGGGGGTTTATATTTGTGTTCAAACAAGTCCTTGGACCTGTCCCAGTGATGTCTCTGGACAAACCATGGTGGTGGTTCACATCGCATTAAACATGTTGACGAGTGGCAGGAATGGAAGACAAAACTCTACCTTGGTCACCGTCAATCTTGGGCGTGTCCCAGGCACCCTCCCATTGGTCGTGGCCACACAGCCCACATTTAGAGAACGGATTACATCCCGAGGTACAAACGTAATCCGTATTTCAAGCCCACGCAAGACGGACCTTAATCGACAACAATCCCAAGTCGTGTTCACACCCATGGCAGAAGCCGCGGAACACATATGAACGACTGAATTCCTCGTCGCTCAAATGTTTTCTTCCGCCAGATGTGCGTGACACTGACTGAAGCTATTTTCGTAACTCAAAGCATTCCTATGACCTCATAACCAGTCTCAGCGACTTATGCTCGAGTGTGCTCTGCTCAGAACGCCTAACAAGGTTTGTTCAGTTACGCGGCAGAGATTCTCAAAGACTCACACCGAGTGAGGTCACAATCTGCTGACCCAATTAGCCGGAGACTAGCGTGGAGACCTCACAAAAACCCGACACATTGCCAACAGTCTTGCAATAATTCAATCTCTAAGCTCGCACCTATGCGCACAGCGAATGGACACATTCACTTGTCGCATTATGCCTCGCCGCAATCAGAGAGCGCAGAAATCACGAATCGCGAATTTCAGAACCCAATTCGAAGATATTTCATTGAGCATAGTATCTCGTGAAGTCTAATTTTGTACCCGTGCGTTGGCGGAAGATTCATAGATATTTTGATGAGAATCACTCTAAAAATATGCCACGGTTTCCAAATTGAAATCCATGCGAATGTGTGAGTGCATGCGAAACGCTACAGACCGAATGAACGAACGACCGAAAAAGAAAATGAGAGAGAATCGAGAAATGTATCTCCGTCCGGTTGGGCAGTTCTCCTTGAATTCCCATATGGAAGTGGAGATTCGTACTTGCGCTCCACACTCACACACACCGTCTAACAGTGGTTTCCTTTGCTTTATCCTTCGTTTCAGACTTTCAGCCTTCAAAGTGAAGATGTCATTAATTTATTGGACTAGTTAAGACCGCACACACATTGCAACACTACGCCGCCGTCACACAGTGAGTACATCGACAGACCGACAGTTTGAGTCTAAGACATCCCCCTCCCCCATACCATCTGTCATCAGTTACAGGGAAGCGAATAAGAATCAACAAACACACACACAATCATGGGAAAGGACTACTACAGGACACTGGGCATTCCCAAGACAGCCACCGATGAGGAGATCAAAAAGGCTTATCGAAAGCTAGCGCTGCGCTACCATCCGGACAAGAATAAGGCGGCGAATGCCGAGGAGAAATTCAAAGAGGTCGCCGAGGCGTACGAGGTTCTGTCGGACAAGAGCAAACGGGAGATCTACGACAAGTACGGCGAGGATGGTCTAAAGAGTGGCGGTAAGTTTGTGATGTGGTTCGACAGACTGATGGGGACTTGAGGCATTTTTGTTCGTTTTGATTTCAGGCACACGAAATGGCGGCACAAACAACTCATTTACATATCAGTTCCACGGTGATCCGCGGGCAACGTTCGCTCAGTTCTTCGGTTCCAGCAATCCATTCGCGTCGTTCTTCGACATGGGCGACAATTTGTTCGATAAGAACGTATTCGACCTGGACACAGATCATGACTTCTTTGGATCGCCGTTCGGTGGACTGGGCTCACGGCATGGCCTTGGTGGTGCTTTTAGGTAAGTTGATGTATTCTCGTGTTTTGTCTTTTTTCCAATGAAGGGGCATTTTAAAGTTTGCTTTGGATTTTGAAGAATGCGTGTCTTCGAAGATTGTTTTGAGTCAATTCTTTAAACGGTCCTTGCTGCGGCTTTTGGGTCGTGTTCGTGTGGTTGATTCGCAACTGGGTGTGTTCATTGTGAGGGCATTGTTCACAGATGACAGGTCCTGTTCGCAGTGTGCACCTGCAAGTGGGATTGTTTAGACCAACACAAAAATGTCTGCAGCGATCAAGAATAAAAGACGCATCATTAGTCACGGTCCCACTTACTTGAATCAGAGCAGTCAATGGGTGTCACTGCAGTTGTGTGAACCATAAGCCTTGTGGCAGTCTGGGGCTACGGCACGTGGTCTATTAAGGGACCACGTACTGATCCGAAGATCGTTGCAATTTAAAATAAGAATTCATTTGAGTTAACAGGCAATGCTAGGCTACACCTTGCATTACTACGAAATGAAATGATTCATGAAGCATTTTCATCAGTTGAACTTTTTCGGTTTTGTTTGTTTATGAATCAACTAAAAATGATGTGATATTTGTTTGGACAAAACATAAACAGTTTTTTTCTCAAAAAAATTCCAGAATTGAATTGGTAAAACCCCAAGCAGGGTTGCTGCCATACGACTCTAGTCGCAATTTGACCCATTTCCGACGCCGCTATGCGTCAAGAGGCCATGAAACGAAGTCGGCGACTATTTCATAGGAAACATTTCTTGCGACTTTTTTTTGTCCAGAAACACTTTTTCTTGCGACTTTCTCAAAGGTTTTAGTGGCAACACTGAACCCAAGGCAGGCCATAAATCGGATCAGAATTTGGATTGAAACACTTGAGTTTGTGGAATCATACAAGTGTAGGGCTTTTGGTCATTAAATTTTTTTAACGTGCATTTATAATGCGATTCTGCTAATCGAAAATTATTAATCACCCGATCTAATGGCATAGCATTTGGCGAACGTCGTTCACGTGAGGACTCTCATGTGTATACACAGTCGGTTACAAGAGTTCAAATCGCTTTAAAGTTATTTTTTCTACGTTTTTTCGACGGATGTCCTGACCTGGGATTCTACAGGGGAACATCTGATCAAGACAGAAAGTGGAGTATAGAGGTTAGGAGCGTCTCTCAGTTGTTGTCATACAAATCTGACTTCTCCCATTCTGTATGATGCTCCTGGAACGTCACTCCATTCTGATGCGTAACCTGGGTTCACTTTAATCTTTCCCAAGCCGATTTCTAGCTCAGGAGGGACACTTCAACTCCCTGTGAAGTGGTTTGACAACCTTTGACTGTCAAAAGAGGTAGTTTTTCTAAATCGTTATACACACACATTCGTTTTCAACGAAATCAAACCGAATTTCCAGAACATGCTAAAATTAACTTTTAATTGCCCTTTTCAGATCCCATTCATTTAATGTGCATACACCATTCAAAAAAGAAAAACAACAAGATCCACCTGTTGAACATGACCTCTATGTCACCCTTGAAGAGATCTACCATGGCTGTGTTAAAAAAATGAAAATCTCAAGACGAGTCGTCCAACCCGATAGTACATCACGAAAAGAGGACAAATACGTTAGCATATCGATTAAGCCCGGATGGAAGTCTGGTACAAAGGTTACGTTTCAAAAGGAAGGCGATCAAACGATAAATAAAATTCCAGCCGATATTGTATTCATTATCAGGGATAAACCGCACGCGTTATTCAAACGCGAGGGCAGTGATTTAAGATATACAGCCAGATTGACGCTTAAACAAGTGAGTATGACATCAAATTTTGTATGTTTATTGTTTTGTTTGACAGATGACAGGTGACAGATGACAGAAGGGTCGTGTTCGTAAGGTTGTTGGTGATTTGCAACTGTTCAATAGAAGCGGGAATATTCGCAGGGTGTAGATGGGTCGTGTTCGTAAGCTGGAAAATTTTAAATTTCCATATTGGTATAAGGGGCTTTAGAGTTATGGCCCAAACAGAATCGACTTAAGTCACCTTAAGCTGATTTCAGAACTGAACGAAAAGTTGCCAGAAGTATCGGCAAATATCGAAGTGTCCAAAATTTCATAAATTCAATATCATGTGTCATGCACGTACGCTCCCACTTAAGTAAGCAAAATTGGACGAAACTTAACGAAGATCATCGAAGAGCTTGTTATGGGTCGTGTTCGTAAGATTGTTTGTGCACTAACAGCTGGAAAATTTGAAATAGAATATGACCCAAACAAGATCGTCGAAGAACTTGTTATGGTCACAATACCTAATTTCTGCGCAGTCGCTCAGGTAACTATGTTGGAGCCAGAAAGCACTGGACCAACGCCAATATGTCACATCTTTATGCCAACTCGCGACTGGCTTTGAGTTGAAAAAAGGGAGTGTACGGTTAAGGACATGACAGACACTAACAAGCAAATATTGTTAAGAACCCATTCATCGCACTGAGTCGAAATTGGTACCATTTCATGCGTTTGTGGAATAGGGGATGTAAACGAGTCCCAAAACCATGCGTTCTTCCCAGTTTTCTGATCTCCAAGTTTCAAATGACGAATTCTAGCTATCCCTAGATTTCAAGCTCCCTTGAAAATTTCCGAGGTTAGGTCCTTGCTTCTATTCCAGGCGTCACAAACTCAACTCTCCCCACCCACCATCCCTCCATCAATGTCTGATGAAAGTGCTTTAACCCTCATTCCCACTCCCACGCCAATCGAAACCGAAATCGGCTGATTCAATAAATAAATCCAGACTCCTTCCAGCTCAGAAGAGCCTCATAAATCTCCTTCGAATCGAAATTATTTTCATACGATTCTCCGTCCCAGCCCCTTCACCCTGCATCACACGACCAACTCTGCCGTAACATCGAGCTCCACATCGGTGACACGCCAACGTCATCTCGCGCACACATACGCACACACGAAGCCACCTCTGTACGTGCACCACGAACAAATTGTGTCGCGTTTACCTTTTTTGGTCGCCGCATTAAGTCATCATGCCATGTGATCAGAGAGAAACCTTCGTTTGTGGTCAGTCGCAGCACACATGAGAGCCACCACCACCATTCCATGTCATCTCGAATTCGTCCGTGTAAACGCACTCAACTCACGCCCGAGACTGGTTCACAATCATCATCGGCAAAAGCACAAAAAACTGAAAACATGTCTGTGTCGACCCTCTCTGGCCAGTGGCTAATAAAACACAACGAGAATCGAAGCATAAAAAAATTATCGATTTTTGCCGGAATCAACTGGCGAATAAGGCAAAAACATCGAGACGCGTACAAGCCATAAACAATTGTGGCCATAAGTTCCATATTCATTCACGACGAGACCGAGAGACTGAGGTCCCTGGCGCGGACCATGAAACTAAATACACGCCACCACTTGTGCACTTGTACCGCGACTCTCGTTTTGTTCTTTTTTGTTTTTCTTTTGTTAGTTTTCAATAATTTTACTGCCGCAGCCATATTGTCAGTTAATATGCGATAAAAATGGAAAAACGTACAAAAAGGCAGAACACGAAGGCGAAACGTTTTAAATTCATTTTTGGTTCGATTGTTGGCTGGCGGCCGGGATGTGTGAGTGGTGGACAGTGGCCCGAGGCACATTGTCGCCGGCGCAGCACTTGGGGTAGGTGAGAAAAAGATTTGAGGCATGTCGGGGGTAATGCGTTTAATTACGTTGTCGCTGCCGTGTGCATCGTGAGAAAATGCATTCCTCTGGGTTGTCACATGGACGATTCGGTTCTGCCGTGGACCAACAACATGCGCCTATTATGGAGGTGAGGATCGTCTTGGACGGAGACAAACGGGCTGGCGAATTGAATGTGACATATGTCACACCTGCGTGTGAGAGGCGGCCGTAAGGGGAGATGGGTTTCGTATTTTTGTAGTTTTGGAAAATCTAATTGAGTGTGCCAGACGTCGTTAGACGTGGCGACGATTGGAGGGACCACCAGGTGCCGCATTTGGAAATTATGAATTTTTGGATTGATTGGTTGCCTCAAAATGGCAAAGTTTTTGATTCTGACTTATTACTGAGTGCAGTAATGACAAGTGCCTGTGGATTATGGAGTGAATTGCTGGCTAAGATACTTTCGAAATGTAACTTGGAAGGTGCACTGGTCAAGGAGGCAGACACTTGGCGTCGCATGTCAAAGAGTCGTGGGAAATCTCGGTTTTCTGTTCTGTGGGAATGGTTAGGTTGGCGATTGAATGGAAACCTATTGGAGGCACAAGTTCAGAAACTCTATCTTTGTGGGGACAATAAATTTGACGTTTGCCAGCTGTCAAGTTTGTACTATCTTTACTGTAATTTGAACGATGAACTATTGTGAGATGACTTCTGATCCTGTGATGAGGGGTGAACGCATTCCAATTTTACAAATTAAAGAGGGCGCTACATTCACAGTGAGACAACTGTTACACAATAAGGTACTAAGACACGCTAGCTCACCATGGAAGAGCCTGTGCAATAGCTGCCTTGCATCGTTGACGTCCAGGTCAAGCTGCTTCTAGACATCAAGACCAAGCGGTCTTGACATAGTCTCTAAAGCGGAGATTCTGTTCCTCGCAGACGGGTCCATGTATCCGACGTCGAATTGTATTACGAAGGTCCCGAGGCGTCCGAGGGCAATTCTGCGTTGGACGTCCACTGAGAAGTCATTTGTCGTGTTCACGTTTGCCCCGAGGTAGACAAACTCCTTCACTACCGCGAAATTGTAGCTGCTGATCGTGTGTCCTAGGCGATGTGATGATGACGGAACGAGTATTGCGCGACAGCATATATTTGATTTTGTCTTCCTTGGCCTTAAGGCAGCTCATTTCGCGTGGTCTTCAACCGCTGTCATAGCTTCCACTGCGGCAGGTAGGCATTGCGCGACGATCCCAATGACATTTGTCGATCATAACTTAACAGTTGGACTGACTTGTAGAAAATCTTATGAAGGTCTTCCAGTACCAGGTTGAAGAAATCGCACGACAGCGGCTCTCGTTGCTGAAATCCGATGCAGGTTTGAAACGGCTCGCAAGTCATTGAACCGAACTGCACGCTGCCACGCGAATTGTTCCTTGCCATGAATGGTGTCGTATACGTCTTAACAACGACAAAAAATGGTGCGTTTCTTCTGAAACTCGAGGATTTGCTTCAGCGTGAATATTTTGACCGAAGACTAAACTCTGCTCTTGTGTAACCACAAAAGGCGCTGTGGGGATATTTTTTACAAATTACATGACTTCTCCCTCAAAATACCAGTTCTGTTCCCCGACAGGGACATGTGGCTTTCGAACGCCATCATCAATGACCAAGAGAGTGCCCTTTTCACCGACTGATCAAAAATGGACGCAGGTACTGGTGCCGGATTCTAATCGGACTCCTTGATGTGTGCAGTGTCTTCCAAGCAGAGATTCTGGCAATAGAGAAAGCAGCCAAACAGATGCAAGCAACCGATATCCCAACATCTTTGCTGGCTGCACTGATGTCAATAGAATCCGTTACGATGAGATCAAGTGCTGTTATGCATCCATCAGTCACCACAAGGTCAAACTCTGCTGGGTTTCGGACCACAGCTCAATAGCAGGGAACGAGAGAGCGACGGATTGGCCAGACAAGGGTCTGAAATGGACATCAGCGAGGCGGACACATCATTGCAGCCTTCGATCAGTGCATTATACCGGAATGGATCAACGATTTTTTCAATTGAATTTCAATAATGTCTCCTTAAATGGAGGGTTTTGCCATAGTTCTCCCCAAGATTGCTTTAATTTATTGCACTGCATATCCTTATTGGCAAGCTAGAGCAAATTAAACCATTATTGTTAAGACTTTGTTATACTTTGCATGCTATTTCAATAATGTCCTTGGGTCTGATAGAACCAAGGTCTCTAAGTTTTAGTCGGTCTGCAATTGAATTACTTGAATCCAAAGACAGAACCATGAAATAGCACTAAATTTCGGAAGCCACTCAAACGAGTGGCCCGCTAAGGATATGTACCACAGTGACAGTCAGCCGTTTGACCGCATTTTCAAGTCGCAGTTATTTCACGGTGCCTCCACGGTGCACAGCAGTTGACAGGACTGATTTAGGGCCTAACCACTGGGCTGTGACTTGTTGATATTTTGACCTAGTCGTCTAAAGTATGAGGATCTTCCTGGTGACAGCTTTGTTGTGTCTTATTTAACCGCTGGATTCAGAGCTTCCTCGTTAACTCGTCAACGGTTGACATCAAGGCTGCCCACAATTACTTTCTTGTATTTATGCACAGTAATTGTAAACTTCTAGAACATAGTAGTTTGATCTTGTGTTAACCCTTTTCGCTGCTTAGGTATTTTTTGCAAATGCTTCGGGGAATCAATGTTTCTCGTTCTGCACTGTGAGACTAATGTTTCTTTAAACACTTTCTATAAGGAGTCAGTCAGTTTTTCGGATGTTTTTTCACACTACACTGGAGCACTTAGACTCAAAGGGAGTTCCATTGCACTAACAGACATCAACCTACATTTGCTGGAATTTCTTTCTTTCTCATCCTCCATCATCAGCTTTCACTTGTCAGCACCGAATAACTGCCACCTGATCCGAGTAAAGTGGCAGAGGAAGTGCTCTGCAGAGTCAGATGATGACTTCCCGCAGGCAGAGGGTTTCATCGCTTAGGACAAGCATAGTTTGACACGCTTGGCGAAGGTGTATTAGGCCATTAGTACGCCGGAAAGTCATCTGCAATCTTTTTGAGAAAACAAGAACGCCGTGTATTTCTTACAGACGTTAAGGGGCATAAGCTTGGGCAGTGTACAGCCTGGAGAGTCATGCCACCTTCGATTGTACTCTCGAGAGGTCCATCCGATCGAAAGAAATCCCATACAAGGACGTAGGTAGTCAGGCTCATTGTCTTTTCCGTGATCCTGCGGTGGCCCGGAACCCAGACAAGTCTTGGCGAATTTAGACTGGTAAATTCAGAGAAGACTTGTCTGGGTCCCGGGACACCATGGCATCACGGAAAAGACAATGAGCAGAAGAGACAATCCCAGGACCTGACTGCCTCGCATTCCTTAATGACCCTGAAAGTGGTTAAAGGGTTGGACAAGGCCTTAATCACAGCTTGAAACAAATAGTTACCTCCGTCACCGTGACGTTGAAGCATGGTAAACAGTAGCCTTCTCTAGCCTGAAACCCCACAAATATTTGGCCAGAGGGTACACTAAAACTCCTCAAAATGTTGAGTTAGCTTCGGTTCAAGGGATGCGCGACTGGATGACGCAGTTGGTTCAGTGCCTGCCCTTGGTTAGTGGGGTTCCCGGTTCGAATCCCAGTGAAGCCAAAGTTAATACGTTTTTTTTCTGGTTTTCAAATCTGGTCTAGTCACCATTTGCCGTTGGGATCAAATTAACGACACTATCGCTGGTGTGGTCGACCGGTGGTAGTAGTCTGACTGTGGGCATCACAATGGATCAACATATTCTAAGAATGCCGGTTTCCTCTCGCAGCAGCCCCCTTACCTACCCTACCCCTACCTAGGTTCAAGGCAGACAATCGAACAGACCTGTGTACGAGTACTTGGTTATGCCGCCGATGAGTGTTCTGAATTCCACGGCCTGTCAAGATTGCCCGTTGTGTATTCTTCTTATAATTTACGTGCGCTCAACGGATTGTTACTACCCTTAAGTGTACGGGGTCAGGATACAGGGTCGAAGGTGTGGATGGAGAAAGGGATATGAGGAGGTACCTGTCCATATTGGTCTTAGCAGATTAGGGACGTACTGGGCAAACGCTGTTTTCTTGGACCTAAAGACTAAGAGAGATGAAAAAGCTTACGCAGTGGTTTGCCAGCGCCGAAGCACACCTCTTCAGAACCGTCTGTCTCTTCCAGAATTCTCTTCATAGGCCATGAGGTCCTCGACAATTCTTGTGAATCCGACAACATACAGAAGAATTGAAATGTTTACTAATATTTATCTATTCATGTCATTTATTCATTCTTATCATTTCTATTCCAGGCACTCTGCGGTGTGGTCTTTCAAGTTCCTACAATGTCCGGTGACAAGCTGCGAATCAGTACCATGCAGGAAATTATCAAACCGAACACGGTGAAGCGCATCCAAGGCTACGGCTTACCATTTCCCAAGGATACGTCTCGGAAAGGTGACTTGCTGGTTGCGTTCGACATTCAATTCCCCGAGAAATTGACTGCAGCACAAAAGGAACTCCTCAGAGACATGTTATGATGAGATAGCAGCCAACACATCCTCCCAACGAATTGCACTCAAAACAAACTACGATTATCATTCATCTCTCTCACTCTCTCACTATCTCTCTCCCTCCCCCTATCGTTCGTCTTTCAAGTTTCTCTCCCATCACCTGGGAAACATTTTCAGAACAACAACAGCAACACACAAACTCAACGCAATATCATCGTTCTCTTTACGACTCAAAGATAAAAAGATACGTTTCTCTACTCTTCAGTTTCTTCATTAAAATTTAAGTATCTCGATTAGTTTAATCAAAAGCAACAACAAAACACGACGAAATCCTTTTTTTCGTTTTGTACTGTTTTTCTATTTCATTTAGTAAAATTGCAGAAAATCAAGAAAACAAAAAAGGAAGCATGAACAAAAAAAGGAAGCTAAAATTAAAATGTAATCCCTCTTGTAGATTAAATATTTCATTCGTAGCGTCTCTGGTAACTGATTAACTCGCAAAGAGCGGCATTAAGTTATTTTAATTCGTTTTGTTTAATTTTTCTATAATTTGTTTACATATTCACACATTTAATGTGACACGATAATATTTGTATTTATTCTGATTTATTTTCCTTTCCCCCCCAAATTAATGCGTTCAGGCAAACACAAATAAATTGTTAAACACTAGTCGTTGGTACTTAAATATTGGGAAAAAAAAGAAACAAAAAACAAGAAATGAAAATAAAAAATGTATGAACTAATTTGCGACTGAAAAATGGAAATCAAACTGAAACTCTAGTAAATTGGTCGTGGTTTTGAAAAACAACGAAAAAAAAGGAACTTATTTAAGGCATGGCTGCACTCAGCCCGAAATGAGATTAACTATTTAAATAAACAATTAATTATTAATTCCGTAACGAGGCATTCTTCAATGGAATGTTGCTGGGAGTGCATGGGTTTTGTGGGATCGTTTGTGGTCAAACGAAGCTTGGTAAGAACGGTCATGGATACTAGTCCCTTCCTTGAAACGTGGATTATGGTCAAAGAGATGGACACACACGCTTCAGAGAGATTAAAAATACTCATAGATGCCTGTATCCACCACTAGATCTATCATTTGTTCATCGATTTTAGTTCTTTTAAGCAAATGAAGCCATTTTAATTAGTACTACATATGTTCTCACCGAACCGAAATCGCGTCGTTTGGATGAACTTCTACTGAAAGCTCAATAGGCCGTTCCCAACAAGTTTTGAGGAGGTTTCAAATGTCATCAGCTGTCAAATTTATAAGTGGCCGGTCAAACGAACCGAAATCGCATCGTTTGGATGAACTTCTACTGAAAGCTCAATAGGCCGTTCCCAACAAGTTTTGAGGGGGTTTCAAATGTCATCAGCTGTCAAATTTATAAGTGAACTAATTTTAATTTTCTTAAACTAAATTTATAAGGAACTAATAATCTTGGGATGAAAAGAGAAGGAGCATGTTTATAGATTTTGATATCTAAAAAATTAACACCAAATGAAGTGAAGCTCACACTGTTCGGTTTGATAACCACCCACGGATGGATTGGCTTTCAAACTAGAATGCGCCGAAATAGAGACGTTTCGAAACCCCAAAATTGTGCGGAGAGACCTCAAGGGTTTGGAGAAATTTGATAAAACTTTGCGATTTGATTTGGTGAGAACATAGCATTAGACACATCTTTTACAACCAAAATTGTCGCAGTTGTATCGAGACAAATCTAACAAACCTTGCGACAGTACTGCATTCATAAGGAGCTGAGCAAAATAATCTTAGTAGAAGTATGAATAGAAATCGGTGCTTCAAAGCAATTTGTGTTCTTTAATTATAGTTGAGACGGTTGAAGTGGTTCAGTAATAGACATAAACCAGTGTCTTGACATATGAATGAACCTAGGGTCCAGTCAGGAACCTACTAGCGGGAAACCAATTGAGTCTTTCATTTCAGCGTATCTGAGGGTATCCTCTTCTTGGATCTAGGACTAATTCGTCTTCATCTGAGGGTCTCCAGAATCAGTGGACGTACATAGATGATGGTGCTTATCGTTTTCCTCTTCATCGAGGAAAAGATTGCAGAAGTCATTGGTGAAGGTCTAAAATCTAATTGTATGCTTGAAGAAGAAACCGCAGGCATCCAGGCGCTAGAAGGTGGAGTGCGCAAACGTCCAGGTAATTCAAGTACTCACTGAAGTACCACTGGAATATACTTGAGAAGATGCCTTAAAGTAAGAGACATACAGTTTGGTCCACTTGGTCCTTTATCCACAAATGTCAGGGAGCACTTAACAACTCTTAACGGTCAACATCCTGGCAAAATGAAAATCACAGAAGTATCTCATAGTCTGACCTCTGATCGTGAATTAGCCAAACAAAGAAACTAAGAATGCCTGAGGCAGATGAAAAAAAAAACTTCTTACTAGGAATGATGGAATCATGAGCTCATTCTCGTTCTCACTTGAGACTTGAGAATTGAATTGGAAGAGTATAGGTAGCTATCGGAAGTATCGAGACAAACTTGCGTTACGGCAGTTTGCCCCTTTTGTCCGGAATGGCATAACGTGATAGAAGACACAGACTACGCAGTCGAGGCCTCGTCCTTGGGGTATAACTAAAGAACAGAAGACAGTCAAGAAGTGGCCTCGCTGAGTGGAACCTGATTGGTAAACTGGGTCGTCGTTTAGTACTAGAACAATATTCTGCTAATAGTACGTGCTAGTCCTGGGGTTTACAGTCAAAATTGTCACAAACCCTCAACAGAAAGGCGCACATTTTTTCTTTGAAACGATAAGCCTGTGTAAAATCAGCCACCGCCAGTTAGAACTTCGTAAAAAAAGTCTTTTATTTTCTAGGAGTTTTTGTTTTTTTTCTAAAAGCGTAATTGTTCTTCCGTCTGGGTGCAAAGCAACTGCTGGTTATGAAAATCTGGTTAAAATTAGCATAAGTGTCGGTTTTGTGACTCTTCACTAAATAAAAGAAATAGTGGGAATTAGAAAATGTCTATAATTACAAAACTCAACCTTGTATCCTTTGCCAGCCAGTATCACAGTCAGCAGGCGTGTTTTATTGAGAATCTATACTCAGCTCAGTTTTGATTCTCAATAAAACTCTCTTTACTAACTGTTGCGGGAGTGTTGTCCCCGAAGCACTATGTTGTTAGTCTGGGAAGCTGTCCTCAGATGTGCTTGGACGGTTTTGATGATCCGGGATGATTTTATTGGGATGGTGGATGGTGGAAAAAGATGCACTACTTCCCGGTATATTTTATGATAAATCAAACACTTGGGTAACCCACGTTATAATAAATTCGTTGTCCTATTCTGTTGGCGCTTGCAATATTTCTCCTCTCTTTATTTGTAAATACTTCTATTTATACAGCACAGCTGATGATTGATGGGGAAGTTGACCCAGTTTCTCAATTATACAAAACAATATGTGTGGCTCAATACGAAGATACACTATAACACTTAGTATAACAATTACTTGAAACTCATTGTGAATTGATCACCTGTAGAATAAGTACAATGCAACGACATGTGCTCTCCCTCCCTCCTCAGCCCTTATGTGTCCTTACACTCAAGGTTGGAAAGCGACAGATCATATGCGATCAACTCCCACACTTCGCACAACTGACATTTGTGTTTATTTTGATTCTTCAAGAAGTGTTACTCTAGTTGACGTGTTTATTTAAATTTACAAAATTAAATGATTGTGGTGCTGCATCCTTTTTGTTGTGATGCTTTGTTTTGTGTCAAAAGTTGGTGTGTGTCTTTACTTTAATGGTATTAGAGTTTAAAAGTCAAATAGAGTGCCTCTTTATTTCATTTCTTGTCCAATGTGTTTTGTATTGTTAGCAAGCCGGTCCTATGAACCTAAGGTCACTAGGATTTTGAGCCTTCTTGAAAAGAGTCCGAAAATTTCTGAACGGCATTTTGCAAACAAAGTGGAATTTTCAAATTTTTTAATTCATAAAGTGAAGAGAAGTTAATAGAAAATGTTCCAGATCGTAACGCAATTTTGATGCGAAAACGGACAAAACGTTTGCAATCAAATTTCGGTGGGTAAATTTGTTCAATGGCACTCCTTATTCACTAGAAGCGTTTGTACATGTATTAAACAGATGATGGGTTACATGGTGGAGATTCAGAACACGAATGCCGATAATTTCCAACTTAATTATTCACAAATGCCACGAAAGCACAACGGATAAAATGAAACAGCCGAGGGGTATTTTACAAATGAGAAGTAGTTCATGGATTTTATTGACGCTTTAAGATATGCATGCATGCTGTTAGTAATGGAAAACAGTGTGTCTTGAATAGTTAATGGTTGATGTTGGAAATGGGTAATTGCAAGAGAGAATAGTTTTATAAAGGGTGATTTTTTAAAAGCTATAGGAAAGTTTTTAAAAAAAAAAAAAAAAACACAGAAAATTTAGAAAAATGCATGAAATCTTTATTTGAATCGATAGTACGGTCCATTAAAATAAATTTAATGTTTGAAGATTATTTCATGCAAATGTTGACCTTGACTGCGCCTCAAATGGTCCATCCGCTTAGTCCATATTTGGCATACTCTTTCCAACATTTCGGCCGGTACCTTACGAATAAATGCTTCCATGTTGTCTTTCAATGCGTGAAATTGAAGCAGGCTTGTCTGTATAGACATGAGCTTTAACATAGCCCAACAAAAAATAGTCTAAAGGCGTTAAATCGCACGATCTAGGCGGCCAATTGACCGGTCCCGAACTTGAAATAAATTCTTCACCGAACTCACAATAAGTCCATTGTTGCGCGTGCTGTGTGGCATGTGGCACCGTCTTGTTGAAACCACATGTCATGCAAAAAAAAGTTGGATATCATCTCACGGTAGCACTCACCATTCACAGTTACGTTACGATCCGCATCATCTTTGAAGAAGTACGGTCCAGGTCCAATGATGCCACCAGCCCATAAACCGCACCAAACTGTGACTTTTTCTGGATGCATTGGTAGCTCTTGCAATGCTTCTGGCTGATATCCACTCCAAAATCGACAATTCTGCTTATTTACGTACCCATTGAGCCAAAAATTAGGTTCGTCTAAACTGACCATAAAATGGAAGAAGCGCGCGATGAACTTTCTTAACAGAGCACGCATTTTGATAATAAAATTCAATAATTTGCAAGCGTTGTTCGTTTGTAAGACGATTCATGGTTAAATTATAGACCAAACTGAAGATGTTTGACAGTGAATCAAAACACGAAACGTGCGTCAGCTGTTTAAACCAGTGTTGCCAAAAAGATAATAGCTTAAAAATCACCCTTTATTAATGGAATAATTATTGGGTCTATAATATATAATATAATATATATAATATATATATAATATATATATATCGCCCATCTGAAGCTATGGCTTTTTCCCATCTTTCTGGCAATTTGTGGGTCCCCTCCCAAAAGAACTGCGCCTTCTTGGCAGCCAAGAATGAATCAACCCAATTTTTGATAATCTGCTCTGATGTGAACCGTATTTCAGTGCGGACGTTCTGCATTGACCGGAACAAATGGTAGTCGGAAGGGGCAAGGTCTGAGCTATAAGGCGGGTGGGGTAAAACTTCCCATCCACTGTTTTCCAAACAGTTCTTAACCGGAATAGCAACATTGCCTCGTGCCTGGTCGCCTTTTCTGAACTATTCTCTTCAAACGGATTAATTGTGTGTGTCCATTGATGGTTTCACCTGGTTTTAGCAACTCATAATACAGCACACCCTTCTGATCCCACCAAATACAGAGTATTACCTTCGCGCCATGGATATTCGGCTGTGCCATTGATGTGGCTGGTTGGCCAAGCCAGAATCGTGCAAACCACTTTTGGCACGTTCGCTCAGCTAGCACATGTTCACCACAAACTTCCACCAAAATACGATGACTTTCGGCAGCAGTTTTCTTCATATTAAAGTAATGAACAAGAACTCCCCACAAAAACACTTTTTCAGGCACAAAGTTCGACATAATTGAGTGAAAAAAATGATTGTTGTTTACGCTTCAAATGAATGACTTGTACTGAAATGACGTACAATGACAGTAGCTTTCCAACGCATGTTCCAATGGAATAATACAAGTTACGCCATCTCTTAGCAAACCACACGAATTAAGTTATAGACTCAATACAACAATGGAAAACATAAATAGTATTAATGGAATAATTAGTACAACGTTGAGAATTTAAATAAGTGAGAGAAACAAACGGACAACTCTACTTGAGTTTGTTTGGAGAAGAGTGAACACAGTTCTTGGATGTGTTGTGAATTATATTGAATATTGGTGTTAAGTATTGTGGTTCTTACAGTAGTTGATATTCAGAAACGTGAGCCGTTTTAGTACAGTAAATCGAGCGATACACGACAAGTGTCACACAAGAAATATCGTCCACATTAGGCTAGTCGCCAGATGGAGAGCGACATATATCGTTCTATGACCAGTCGTTAAATGAGATTCTTAATTGAGGTGGATTAAATGTGGCCAGAAGAAACCCAGTTTGACCTCGCTGCGTGCGTTTCTGAATCTCAAGCTCCCAGTCTGATCAGCTGGGCTCATTCATATGTGCTCTCAACGAATAGCGAACTTCGCAAATTCTGACATTTCATACACCTGGAGCAGAAATGAAATATGATAGAGATGCCAAACTTCAGCCTCTCTTGCCCCTTAAACGAACGAACAATTGAAAAAATTAAATTGAGGTCAAATAGTTCCAGTTCAGTGGGCATTCTATTACATTTTTATTCGCGAAATTCCATATACCAATACATATAAGTGTATGGTCTTAAGAATACGAGTTTATTTTTGAACACCTTCCGTTCAACAATACATGGATCGTGGGCAAATTCGGCAATCTGTCGCCATTTTTTCCCCACTAAAATCCACGAATCTACGACATTCCCACTCAAATTCACGAATCGTCCGCCATTGCTTGGTGGATCCATGGTTTGTGTAAAAGTATGTGTGAAATACAAGGGAACACCACTACATCCCCGGTATAGACAAGGGGCAAAAATGGCCGAAGATGGATATCTCTATCCCTCCATTATCTCTGTTCGTGAATAACTGTAAAAAAATTCATGAATAGCTGTCAAAAAGTTTTAAAATTCAGTCCATCGACGAATTTTAAATCGTCGGGTCAATCAGCTGTGAAGTTGGGCATCTCTATAATTCTGACATGGAGTTTTCTCATTCGCAGAGAGCATTGAGTACAATTTGAGCATACACACACTTCATCCTTAGTTCTGACAGTTCCCAAATAGAACGATTTTTTTCGTAGAGAAAAAAATTTAATAAGGATAGAGACAGGCGTTACTTCAACTCTTAGCGCTAACGACTGGCGAGTCTGCAGTGATCTGAATGGATTGGTCGTCGATCATATGCGAAAGTTCGATCTGCCTGTAGCCTGACATTTCTGTCCTACCACCAGATGGCATCACATGGCATCACATTGTCTAGGTTATGCTCGATGACCGCGTATTTTTTGAACATTTACTTATCCAAGCCACAGTTGCCCGTCGGCGTTGGTAGTCCTGTTTGAGCTTGAGTCTTTGAACACGGACCTCGGTTAGTCTGACGGTTGCGAAGACAGCCCCAAATAATTGCTGATCATCTGCGCTTGCTGTAAAATTCAACTGTCGATCCCCAGAAACAGAAGCCTTCCCAGCAGTGCTGGTGTGACTCAACCAATGCAGGCTGCCACTAGAATCTAACGCGAATTTACTCAATTTCCGTAACAGACCTTTTGAATAAGCAACTGAATGTGTTGAAATATTGTGAATGAAATGTCGTTTCAGCTCCTCTTCAGGCGTCAGTTTGTTGAAGTCGATCAAACTCTGCTCCGCCGTGCCTCCTGCTACTACTCATCCAGAAATCTGATTAAGAACCTCTCCACTACTAACCGGAGGACCACCACCCACTGTGATCATTGACCGCATTAAACCTCAAATTATCATCCCAATCGACCCTCACATCTGAGGACCGAGCAGAACATCAAAGGATTCTCGGTCCATAGCTCTTAATTAAAATAATCGTGACTCGCACCCGGGCCAAACCGAAGGAATTAAGCATCTGCCAACCATCTCTGCCTCCGTCCATCGTCCATCGTCCACCATCGGATAGCACAAGCAGAGACGTTCATTCATCACAGATTCCAATTCCATTGGCCATGCCAAAGCCAGCACAAACGAATTCCAGCAGCATATCCAAGGCGGAACCTCAGCCAGGGCATTATGCTAATTGGACGCCATCCAGAGAAGAGTCACACAGAGACGGAGAGGAAACTTCTTCGATGTTTATCGCCACAAGAGAGATCTCACAGCAGGCGAGAAGAGCGCTCCGCATACACTACAATCTTCGGAATCCATTCGGCAAATTATTTTCCAAGAGGTCAACTCCACCCAAAAAACTTTGACGACAACGACTTAATCCAATTCACCTAACGAAGGGTTCAGCCAAACAACAAAGCCCAGCCCCGGCCTCGCCCCCGCTTCCGCCTCCGCCCCCAGTCGCAGATGAAAGCTGCAAAACTGATTTTCCAATCTATGCCAGATAAATGGATAAGTGCACAGCTCTGGTGATCCCTTACATCCCCGGATGTCAGCGTTTTCGCCCATTCAGTCGGGGCGGCGGGAAAGAATTACAAAACTGAAATGCGAATAGAATTTTCAACTTGTTGGTCGTGAAGTCAGCCCCGCCTCTGCCGCCCCAAATCTGGGCCGTTCCCCTTCCCATACATACACACACGGAGTGGTGTCCTTACTTTGTGTCCCTGATTTCTAGCTCGCAGGGACTTATTTAAATTAACATCACGTACCATATGTTTGCCCCATTAAGATAAGAAGAATCCGCCAGAGCCAGCGCCAGCGAAGCCGCCCTGCCTGGCAAATGTGTCGTGTCGCCTGACGAAATGCCAAGTCGCTGGGGAATGGATGGGCGGCCGGATGGACGGGGGATGGATCGGATCAGCAACAGCAACAGCAACAAAAATCCCAAAAATTCCCTGCCACACCGTCTTCGACGTCGATTGGAGTTGGATTGTAACCCTTGTTTTGGATTTTAAAACGATTGCCACCAGCGGAATCCAACAACCACCCCCAGAAAGGTGGTGTTGCCCCCCTCCTTCCCCCAAAACTTGCCTCGTTGAAGACGTAGTCGCCGGAGTCGAGCGAGAGGCGGGTCGCCCGAGAGATGGGTCGACTCGGGGTTGGAATTGTTGCAGGATTTAGTGTCGGCGTAAAGATAAATCGTTCGGCTTATTTGAATACAACAATAGCAGAGTCGTTGTTGGCTGAGATCGGGGGCGGGGTGCCAGTGAACGCCACAGATATCGATGCCGGAGCCGGAGCCTTTTGACACGTGTTTAATTTTATTAATGGGATCCGTTCACCTTTTTCGGCGGGCCGGGCGACGGGGTTCTTGGTGAATCAATATCCTTCTCGTTGCTGTCAATTCCTGACGTTGTTGTGTGTCAGTGATTTTGTTCAACGGATTGTTGCTTCTGCTGGGTTCGGTCCCGTCAAATGGAGTGAACCGGATGAGAAGGGGTTAATGCCGAACGATTTGGCACGAAACATCGGCTCCGAGGAATTGTAGCAATTCGAGTTAGAGACTAATCACCTGTGATGGCAGTGATTCTGCGGAGATAGCGACAAATTGGCCGAAGGAGCGGGAGACTCAGGTGCGAAGGATGATCCTGTCGTCATTTGTAGCTGTTGACAAGCGTGTGCGAAGCTGTCGTGGATTAAATAGACAATTGCTGTGACATGACATCTTTATTCAAAAACCTCCCACCACCCGTCCCCCTTTCAATGGCAACAAATCCTCATTTTCTCACCGAAAGTCACGTGTGCATAGTGCAGCTGACGACGGCTTATTTTGATCGTTCGCTGAACCTGATTCAGAAGCGCCTCCATGTTTCGCTTGATCTTCAGGACCTTGTAGTTGATGCGGCGATTCGAGCCGCACAACTCCCTTGAACTCCTCCCCGACACGGCAGCTGCGGTGGCCAGCTTTTCGTTCAGTTTCCGCTGGAGCACAATGTCCACGGTGCGACAGCGGTGCTGCGCGAATATCCCGGCCAAGTAGCTCTTGTAGTTCTGCATCAGCCAGTCTGTGTTGTAGCGGATGTTCAGCCGTCGGACCAACTTGATCGAGTAGCTAATCGACTTCTCCACGTAGCGGCAGTTCTTCAGAGCCACGTCCAAGAACCTAAGTTCGTGGTCCATCCTTTTTCGCGTGTGTGTTGATTGTTGCTAATTAACTGGTTGCGTCTTGAAATTGCTGAATGGCACGGTCACTCGACAGATTTTGCCATATTTTGCAGGGATTTATTTTTTCGCAAATAAGGGATGTTTTTTCGAATATTTCTGAGAGACTTTATTGCGTGTGCAAACTCTGCCAGGGAATATACTTGAGTGAATGTCTAGCCTTTGTCTAGAGGTTTTTACTAAGTTCATCAGGGAGAGTATAGCTCTTAGTCTAAAAGAAATGCTGCAGCTATTGGCTAATTAATGACTTATTCTAATGTTGCCTTGGGCTCCTTTTACATCCATTGGAAGTCAACTCACTCATGCATTTTTGAAAGGAAGATTCACGGTAACGAAAAGGACATAACCGCGAGCTCTACGGGCTAAACCAAGCTGTGGACGGCAAAAGTCTGTCGCCTACACTGGCCACATTGAGCACATGGAGACCAATGCTAGAGTTAAGAGGGCCTTCGAATCCAAGCCTCCTGTTTCGAGAAGGAGAGGGAGACCGAGCCTCTGGTATAAAGACCAAGTTATCGCGGGCGTAACTAGTCAGGCCAAATACTTAGGCGTAATATTAGACACTAAGCTAAGCTGGAAACCAGATATTCGGGGCCGTATTATTAAGGCGGCGGTAGCTATTTATACTTTCAGGAGTGTCCTCGGCCCAAATGGGGGCAGAAACCGAAAATGACACACTAACCCAGTGTCAGGCCAATACATATGGTATCCTTGCTTGGTGGCCAGCATTACGAAACACAGTCAATCTTAAAAATGTCAGCAGTATACAAAGATCTACGTGAATTTGCATTACGGGTACTCTCCGGTTAACACCTTCAGACACCGTGGAAACAATAGAGCTACTTCCCATGAACATTTACGGGAAGCTGGCGGCTACCAAGGCAGCGATGAGTCTGAGGGAATGTAACCGTTGGAGTAAAGTAGATAGATAGATAGATAGATAGAGATAGATTTATTGTACCTGTTCATCCCCCCTGCGGGTTCGGGGTTAGAATTGACCCGAGGTAAGGCACGCCTGTCGTAAGAGGCGACTAAAATCCTCGAGCTTAGAGTGTTGGTTTAGGAAATGTCCCTACTCCAACGCTTCAGACAATTGTCTGAGGGCTCGGACATTAAATATTTTCATTGTTATTGCTGAAGGCTAATGCAAATGGATAATAGATTACAGCATACGTTTTGAAAATAACATTATGGCGGCCAGTCCTGGGATGTTATGGCATCCTACTGGTAGCCTGACCAGAGGCTATATTCTGGCACCACGGGAAGATCAGGTTGGCCCCCAAGTGGGAGTATCGTGGTGGCTGTGGTTTAATACCCAAAGTCGCGGGAAGAGATGGAAAAAATGACTGCATGACTTGGAGTTTATCACACTGAGGAAGGCCAGTGTGTGCGACTCTGAGTCGTGAGGGTATTGATTCATATCTATGTGGAGTTGCAGACTAACAACCGGGTGCTGTTTCCCAAAGAACAGCAGAGGTTTTAGATCGGCCTCACACTTCACCAAGGTGGGAGTGATTGTCCATAAGCATGAACTCGAACTTGGAACTTGAGATTCCTACTTAAGGCGTCCGGTCCAGCGTCGTCAAATTGGTCCTCAGGAGTAAATGAACTCGTGGTATAAGCCATCACGGCAGGTGATCACGTTAATCAAATACTCACTGTACCTGTTCATCATTACAAGTTGTGGTTTTGTTTTTCTTACATAAATCGTACGAGCATGGCTTTTGACGTCTGCCTGATTGACACTAATGTAATAATCAAAAAAGAAATAAGTTTGCAATCGAATAATTATAAGGTACATATAACAAGTTAATATACATGTATATACATATGTAGCTTTCGCTTATGAATTTCAAAACTCTTCGTTTATAATATTTTTTCTATATTTGATTGACTTTTTATAATAGTTTAAAAGTAGTTTTATATCACAATCGCAATTTAAAAGGCCTCTAACCTCAGATACCGATCACTGCCTAGATAAAATCGGCGCAATTCCTTAAGGACTGGACATCTACCAATAAAATGCACAATATCTTCTCTCTCTGATAGGTTGCAAAGACTGATGTATATCGGCAAGTCGGGACGATGTGGGATATAATTTAAATTAACGAGAAAATGGTAGATATGAGTTCTTGACTGCTACTGTTATTGAAATAATTTCGTTCACATAAATTATGGTTGAGGCAACTGTATGTTGATCGATGTACGGAGGATGTAGCCATATTAATACAATCTTTTCTATATTGATCGTCTACTTTGGAGATAAGTTCGTAGAGCATAACTTTTAATAACCTGGGGTTAGTCGTCGTGAAATGGAATTGCATCCCACAGTAACCTGCAAGCTCTTCCAGTTTCCTAAACCAAAGATTTCTTTTTTGTATGGTTTTCGTAGCGACAATTTTTGGCAGTCTTTCATCAGGCATCTCAAGAACTTTCAATATATAATCAATGTGCAGCTTCAGTGTCTTGACGAATAATGGCGATAATCCTGTTTCTATTATTACCATATAGTTAGGCGTCGTTCTTGGTAAGCCAAAGGTTCGTTTGATGTAATATCTTAGAAGTTGTTCTACAGTCTCATATTGCGTATGTCCCCAAGATAGAGCTGCGTACATCAATACCGATTCTGCCAGATCGATCAACCAGATTATTTGAGAAACACCTTTTCCAGGTAGCACATATAGCACTTTTCGCCTTAATAAGTTTGTCCTTCAAGTGAAAATCCATGTTAAGGTTATTAGTGATTGTCACTCCAAGGTATTTGTACTTTGTCACCACTTCAATTGGTTCCCCGTTGTAGTGCCAACTTTCATTTCGACACAGTCTACCACCTCCCTGTTTGAAAATCATCACTTTTGATTTTAATAGGTTAACCGTTAAGTTCCACCTTAGACAATGCATATAGAGACGGTTTATCATCAGTTGCAGCCTTTCGGCTGAATTCGCTAGTAAAATCACATCATCAGCAAACAGAAGCGCTTTTATTGTCACCCCAGCAAACTCAGTTCCGCCTGGTAGAAAGTCCGTTAAGTCATTGATATACAAGGAAAACAGTTGAGGGCTTAAAGGGCATCCTTGTCTTACTTAGACCAATATGGGGTCTCAAACCATTCTGAAACATCTGACCCACACCAAACTGCTGCGCGGTTACCCTCATACATATTTTCAAGAACTCTTCCCAATTTGAAACTCATTCGGATGGTGTAAAGTTTGTAGAATAGAGCTCTCCGATCGACGGTATCGAAAGCTGCCTTGAAATCCACGAAGAAAGCGAATAATTTCTTTTTTTGTTCCAAGAATGAGCCCGCAATGTTCTGCGAACGAAACCTGAACGAAAACCAGCTTGATTTTCACGGATAAGTTTTTGACTTTCAATCCATCGAGCTATTCGGTTGCTTAAAAGTTTGGCGAACATTTTGTAAGATGTGTTGAGCAGAGATATCCCTCGGTAATTGGCCGGGTCGGTTATATTTCCCTTTTTGTGTATGGGGAATATTATTGTTTCTTTAAGTTGTGGTGGTATAATTCCTGCCTTCAATATTTCATTAAATGTTGATGTCAATTTGTACTTGATTTCATCTGTAGCGTATTTAAATAGTTCTATAGGAATCCCACCAGGACCTGACGATTTGGAGTAAAGTGCACAGTTTAGGTCACATGGAAATAATCAAAAAAGCGATCATCCCAAAGCATACAAATTATATTGCGGCCGTAGTGGGCTTCGAATTTGGGTATAAAACACTCATCCCAAATAGAGAAGACTGGGCATTAGACTTAGCCAGAGAATTGGCCTGGAAGTAAACACAGACGGACCAAAAACGAAAGAAGGCATCGGACTGGGAGTATTCGCGCCATCCTAGGGAATCTCCTTCTCCCTGTCCCATCGACTGTCTAGCCACTGCAGTATAACTATTCCAGGCAGAGTAAAAGCTATCCAACAGGCTGCCCTCTTACTGTCAATGAACCCGATAGACGGGCTATCTATCGCCATACATTACATAGACAGTCAGGCAGCTATTAAGGCTCTGGATACACCATCAATTAAATCAAAAGTGGTAAAACGTTGCTGCCTATCTCTTAGGGAGATAGCGTTTAGATGTAACCTTAACTATGATTGGTCCCTGGGCTTAGTGGTATTCCAGGCAACGTCTACAAGTAATTAACACATTCTTACTTACAGATGCCTTCAACGACGCCAATCGGAGACGGATGGAATTAAATTCTTGCCGGACTTCAAGACTAATTTGGCCTTCAAAACATAAAAAACAAGCACACTCCTAAAATTAAATAGAAAGCAAATCAGTAATGCGTTTGGCATATTCGACACACTCCCCAGAAGGATGGGAACCCTCTACAATCACTTCTGCAGGGGCTGCAGCTTCACTACATCGGCACCTCCCCAGCACTTGCAAGGATAAGGAAAAGCACGCTACGCTGGTATTCATTTAATGGCCTAGAAAAAATGTCAGATATGAGAATCCTGGACAGGCACATATTTTTAACAGAAAATATAAACAAAAACACGAAATGGCTGTAAACCACCAAAGGAGTGCATCATGCAGGATATGTTAGCATACAAGTGAGACGGGTGTTTAGTCAGTGCCCTAAAGAGGAACCAGTGTGTAAGCTGCCGAATAGTGATACCACAATGGATCCAATCAGGATCTAAGTGGGCCAAAACTACTTAGGTGGCGGCAATCACATTAACCTAACCTAACCTATGTACATCCCAATTATTGGAATTCCCTTACTTGTTGTGTTGAGTCGCTTGCAGTCGGCTTCTGAGTCTAGGCATTGTGTCGTTGCAGTTTGCAAGGTTACGCATGCTCCGTTTACGCACTCCGTTTATATTTGTTGCATGGCAAGCCTTCTCAGTTGTTTAGTCTATTTTGAAGTTCTTTTAAGACGCATTTTTTGTGGTTCAGGCTTAAAGTTTTCTCATAGCACGTTTTAATAGTTACTTCGACTTCTGCAAAGAAAATGGTCAATCTGTAATAAAATGTTTTTGAAAAGTTGTCGGGTGTCTGCTTCATTTTACTTTGTCTCCATAGTCCGGACGGGACGGGACATATTTTTTCATAGCACGGAAAACCTCTGAACTGGATCATGGGGCAACGTTTGCCTTGTTCTGTTGTTGCCACAAGGCACTCATTCATTTTAGCAGTGTGGCATACATTACTTTGATAATTTATAAGAGACAATTTACATTTCAGGAACATTTTATTTCAGAGTTATGTATAATTGGGACATAATAATTTCTGGCCCAATTTAGGGGCCCTCTCAAATCGGGGCACTTCCAAATTGGTTCCGATTTTCTTAGACCCTTGGAGTGGCCCATTTAGAAGGTCTCACTGTACAGTGAAATCTACACTCCAAGCGACTAGGAAATTTAGGAGGTTTCACTGTGAGAGGTTTCCCTGTACACATACCAAACAATTTACGACTGCGCGAAACTCTTGTGTGACATTTTTGTAATTTCTGTTTAATACTGTTGTATACTTTCAGGTGCTACAGATTAAACTTGATTAGCAATTTCAATTGATTATACCAAGTTCCACACTACTCGTTTGGTTTCCAATTTACCGAAACTCGTGACCGAGCAAAGTGCAAAAACGGGTCTAGTGGTGAAGAAGGGCACAACGAAGTATAGGCCGCCCTCAAGTAAGGAGAAATAACATCGATGTCTTGGACAGAGCGTCAGAAGGGCTTCATCTACGTCGGCTCGGGAATGAAGCGAGCTTACAACATCATTACCGAGATCAAACGCAGAATACCTTTTGCCAACCGTCATTTCTTTGGGCTCAAGAGGCATATGATCAAGCTCACTTTATATAAGAGATGGATCATCCTAGTTTCAGTTCACACAGCAGGGCGGAGGCATGGACGAATAAAGAGTTGCTTGGAATCTTCGAGAGAAAAGTTCTAAGCGCGATATTTGGTCATGTTTGCGTTGGCGGCATTTGAAGGAGAAGATTCAACCACAAACTGTACGGGGTGGCACAGCGACATGAGCTTAGCCAGGTGCCTATGTCTTCAACACCGAACCTCTGGGACTACGCATCAGCGGACGGCCACGTCTACGGAGAAGGACCTCAACCAACTTGGAGTGCCAAACTGGATGCCAGAGATCATACTGGCTGCAGGGGCTTGTTGGTTGAGGCACAGGTCCACTCCGGCCTAGCGCTCAAAAGGTTTTGATTTCCTCGAGTTTTGCCTTGCAACCTACTCCAATGTCACTTCAATCAATTGATTCACCTGTTGCAAGAAGGGATAAATCCATCTGAAATTTTGGGACAAGTCGATGGTCCCCAGATTGGATGACTCTCTAGGTCAAGAAGGGCGGCTGGGAACAGGGTGTCTTTGATTGTAGTTCAGCTAAAGTGATTATATTGGGCCACTGGACATGCTAGGTCAGTCGCCATTCTGGACAGGTTATATCAGTGGATCTAATGGTGAAAGAGCTATTTCTTGAGTTATATGTTCTAAAGAACAAAGTTAGCCCAGCCTGGGATCACGGACCACATGAAATGCGAAAACGTCACAATGCCACCACGCTCTCCTCACACTTCACAGAGGGTATTAACTGGATTAATTACTGAAAGCAATTTCGCCCGACTGAACCTCGCAGAGTACACCAACAAAACCACAGCACAAGGAAAAATAGGTTGAAGACGCACGTTTCAGGAGGAACTGACTGTAAGCGGTCAGCAGATTGCCTTGATTCGACCCTGCTTAGGACTCTCCTTCCATCTTGAGTCAGTCAATCATAGCTTCTAAATTCCACGTCTCCTACTGCAATCAACAATCCATAGCCTAGCCTAGGCTTGCTTATTTTCTTGTGCCACGTTTCACATGCGTCCTGTGCAAACTTAGGCCCTCAAGCTCTCTCAGCCTCTTAAGCCATCCCTTAGAAGATTGACACGCAAGCTGCTCCTAGTGAAGAGCGGTCTGAGATGAAAGTTGACGAGTTGACAACGCTTTCGATAGTTCACAAAAGTTGCCCCAGAAGAAATAGACCACCTGTCAGATCTGTTGGTTTAAGCCCCGCTTTCACATGTCTCTGGATACACTTTAAAGTCCATGCCATCACTGGGTACACTTAAACTGCCAACTGAGCTCACACTGCAACGTTGAAACTCCAATTAAAGCTTCTAGGTCAAGACCCACAATTTGCCTCATCGACAATTAACAAATCAATCAGCCGACATTCTTAAGTCGCTGCGTGTGTGTCCGCCCCGTAACCAAAATGAGTCATCAGTGAATAATTCGATCCAGAAACAAGCCTCCGGACAATTTGTAAATATTCAGCAGACAGAAACCCGATACAATCCACTTCCTTTGCCGCACTCAAACGCGACTGCAGACCAAATGCGGAAGCGCAGCTCGACATGTCTATGCATGGAGTCAAGTATCGCCGGCCTCGGCTGGGTGCATACACAAACCAAGCTGCGTTTGGAAATCAGATACCGATTATGCAACTTTATTCAACACTAAACCTCACAACTAAGCTAATCTAATCTAAACTAAGCGCCCGGCTCGTTCGTGTTCATCACCTAGGGACTCACAGTTGTCGGCTCGCCAGCGTCAGCGCCGTCTTCCTTTTCAAGCTCATCGCACCCAGTTTGGCGGGTCTTCATAAGGAGCGCCTTGCTCAGATTGTTCTCGTCGATGACAGCTTCGGCCTTCTTAATGACATCCTCAGGTGGATTCTGCTCACGTGTCAGCACCCAGAGCACCCCTGTGGAATACGCCCGTTCGGTGATGACTGGCAAATGCATATTTCCACTTCCTACTTACTTGCGTTGGCCAGCCCCAGCATCGGGGAGCATGAGTAGACAACCGAGTACGAGGTGTAGTCGGTGCCCAAGACCTCGTAGTTAACTCTCGTGGGGTCCGCTGAAAGGAGGTGCAGGCATTAGACGCGAACCAGCGCGATCACCGTGGGCGACTTACCCGACTTCATGTTGGGAAAGATCACAGACAGCTGTCCAGAGGCAATCACCTTCGCTGTGCCGGTCACATTTGTCGGCTGGCCGGTGCTGCAAATGAGAAGAAAAACTTATTTCCTCCCGCACCCGCACAGACAGACACACTTACAATCTGTTGATGGCTGAATTGACGACCGATATGGAGTCAGCAGTGAGTGCGGTGTATGTCGCGTACATACACTTTCTGCCGACTTCGAATATGAACGGGTACTTCTCGTACTCGTACCACACGCCCATGTACTGAAACGAGAACGCGCCGGATTAGTCGAGAAGATCAAGCGAGCACATTGGACTTACATCGGCGAGTTTGAAGTCTTGCTGGACTTTCACTTCGGGACACTTGCCCGGGAAGGGCACCTGCCCCTGTGCGGCGTGAACGGCCAGAATCAGCACAATCGCAAGCCTAACCCGAGACCGCAGATAGAGACTTTAATTTGTTCAATTTCCAGCCGGGAGACACTCAGACTTACCCGAATCGCTTCATTATCAAGTCACTCAGTCAGTCAGACACTCGGTACGCGGTAAACAAGGGGATCGAAGTTCTCTAGCTTATTTGGGGCACTGTTTGCGCGCGTCTATCTCGGCAACAACTGATTGCTGTCCCGCGGTGCGTCTTCAGTTATATGTCGGTCTTGAGAGCGCTAGAATTGTGGAGCACATTCCAAGTATGGCGCTCGGAATGTGGTGCTTTTGGTGGTGGTGTGTTATCTGAAGAGTGTGTGGTGGCTAGCCGGGACAGGTGTTGGGGACGAGGGTGGTGTTGCAATGTAAAGTACACACCAGAACCTAGGAGATATCAGCGGAACTAGATCGTTGCCACTGAATAGGGCAAACAGGCGGCATTTCGAAATCAAATTTTGAAGTTGTCACCGATTAATGAGGAGAACTTGTCATCGATGAGGAGCTGATAGACACCACAGAGTGGGTGGGTTTAAGTTGATCGATTGGATTTTGAGATTGTACACTGATCCAGAACATCTGTGATTTGTAACAGCCCTAGATAAGACTCACTGAGTCTGCGCGAACAAGACGGCATTTTAGTTGACAACAACGCTGATTGGGTTCGACTTGTCGGGAGCAAACATCAGCCGCGTCATAGTCTCTGCTGAAAAAACACCGAACAAGTCTGGGAACAACACGGTCAACGAAAAAACAAGAAGATAGCGTTAAAAAAATGGGAAAAAATTAAATTCGGAGAAGATTAACTGCAAGAGACGCCTGAGAAGAACAGTCCAGAAATAGCTAGAAGCAGCTGTTCGTTGGGGCCAACCGAAGAAATGATTAAAATTCTGTTTGAAAACCCAGCTTGCGCTGAAGTGGAACAAAATGTTTACCAACAGTCACAGCAAGGTCAAAGCTAATCACGAACAAGTTTTGTTTTCTTTACGTTTTCCAAATTTCATGCGAAAAAAAATGAGAACTTCAAACACGTTTCGATCGTTAAATCGCTGATTGATGTCTAATCTAAAGCTTATGCTGGTTTCCTGCAGCGAACGTCTTAGTCATTGCAATGATTTTTGCCAGTCATAATGTCTGCCCTTGAGGGCGTTTACCTTGAAACACGCTGTTAGTCGACAACCACGTGATTCATGAGACCAACCCGATGGGCTATTGTCGCCTGGGCGCAGCACACGGTGGGTAAAACTTGACTGGAGTCTATTCAGTTGTGAGACGGCAGAATTAAGCCCGCACGCATGGGCTTAGACATCAGTGGAGCTTGACACATGGGTTCGTTTGCTTTGGATGACTGGTTGCCGTCTGATAAATTGATGGATTGGCGATCGAGACGAGGCTCAGGCAGCAACAACACGGCTGAAGCAAAATAAAGCTGAGATCGGAGGAGAGTTGGGTACATTCATCAGCTTCTCTGCACGCTACAGTCAGGAGAAAGAGGTTCAACAAGTGGAATGTATTCGGTTTATAACTTGGTGAGATGGCGTAACTTGTATTATTCCATTGGAAAATGCGTTGGAAAGCTACTGTTATTGTACGTCGTTTCAGTCATATGTCATTCATTTGAAGCGTAAACAACAATAATTATTTGTCACTCAAATATGTCGAAAAAGTGTTTTCGCGGGAACACGACCCACAAGACACCCGACGCCACAAAAGGAAGACATTTTTGCATCGGATTGTATTAAGTTATGGACCCAATAGGTATCGCTTAACTAAACCACAAGAAAGTTGGGCTGCGTTGTCTGTCAACCAGACACCAGATCCTGACACTGCAACAGATCGTAGAAAAGACCAGGAGACTTCAGATTGACCGATCTGCATGGCAATGCCGCTAATGACTGAGTGTAGAGAGAAGAGGTGTACACTTAATCTGCAAGAAAGTCGATAGTCCCCCGGACTACCCAAGTGCTTGTGGCTCGTAATGGAATAGAACTGGCCAGGCAGAGATCTACTCGGCATTACTTAGCTGCTATAGATCAGATCAGAATGGGGAGGCCGATTCGGTTAACGACGTTATCACTGGGCGCTGCGTCAAAGCAACTCACGCTCCTAGGTCGGGTCTGCCTCGGATGAGGAGAAAAGAATTCTCCACAGTCTCCTTTTCCTCTCGAAGGAGAAGTGGGGTAGGGTAGGGAAGGGGGCTGCTACGGAGTTTACCAACACACTAAGATCATGTTGGTCCATTGTGATACCACTCCAGCGATCCCAATGGCAAATAGTGACTGAACCAGATAAAAGCGTATTGCCGACTAACCAAGGGCAGGCACCTAACCAACTGCACCATCCAGTCGTTTCATCCCGAAGTCACCTAAGGGCTTACTTCGCCGGCCATCCTCATTTTCTTCTTCTTCTTTAGCGGGCGCTACAGTGGTGGGTGATGAACAATTTGGAGGACTTCTGCAGGTGTTGATGGAGTGCGAATGAGCATCGCCTATGTTTTCGGAGCATTTATGACTAGGCCATCATCATGGCACCATTCGGATACAGCGTTGAATGCGTCCTGCATTATCTGCACAGCTGAATGCAAGTTTTGGTCGTCGGCATACGCATAAGTAGTCGATTTTTTTCAATAACTTCAGTAGCTCGTCCGTGAAAGGGATGAATAAAAGGGGGCTCAATTTTGGGGCATTTGACTTGACAACCTTTTCAGTACTCAATGTATCAGCTACCTTGACTTGGATAGTTCTGTCAGTCAGGCAATCTTTTCATGTGTCAAAGTATCGAATGCTTTGCTGAAGTCGATGAATAGCACAATTAAGTGATGATCCTTGTTAAGGCCTGCATTGAAAGCAAACTCCCCCAGCAGTGATTGGGTGCTCTTGCCTTTTTGGAAGCCGTACTGAATCGGGTGTAGTATTTCATGTTTCGATAAAAAAGAAGAAGAAGTACTTCTTCCAGGCATTTTTCAACAGCGGATAGGATTGCAATCGGCCTGTGTGCCCTGTTTCGCGTTTTACGCGCCCCTTGTAAATTGGGCGAATTATCGACCTTTTCATCAGCCTTGGCACATGACATTGACACATGCTACAGTAAATAATCTTAGTGATAACTGGGGTGAGACACATGGCATTCAGTTTGAGGTCAATTGGTCTAATGTTATCTGCTCCGGGGCCTTTTGTATAATTCGGCTGACTCAGTTCTTAAATACTTCCTGCTCAGTTGCTTCCTCTAAGAAGTTAGTCAACTTCTCACGTGGTTTGACGTCTTTGTGTCGCAGGCATGGACGATGATTGCCGCTTGGTTGGAGAATCGGTCTGCAAATTTATCCACGACGTCTCTCAGACCATCAGATGCAACTGGAAAACTAGTTATAACAACTTCGTCAATTAAGCGCTTCCTTCTTCCAGTCCACCAGGTTTTCCTCGGCTAATTTTTATTCATTTTGTTTGTTCTATAAACGTCAGTGACATCCGAAGTGCTGGTATTGTGGCCATAGGTTTTCGTTTGGTGTCGGCGGAATGTTTTTAATTTCTACGTTATTTTTTAGTAGCTGTTGTTCGAGTGTGCTAAAGTTGCTTTCTTTCAGTTTTTTTATTTCGTTGGAAGGTTTTTGTAGTGCTTCATGTTCGATGTCATGTGTTGCTTTATTCCTTCGTACTTATTTGCAACAAATTCACAACTAGCTCTTATGTCCGACATTTCTTTTCTCATTTCGTTTCTAATTATTTCAGTATTTTTATCTGGAGGCGGTTTTGTGGTTGGAGCTGCTGCTGCGGACTCTGGTCAGCTCGGGCACCTCTTTCGTTTGGTTCTGTGGTTGAATTGCAGTGGTTTCCACTGTTGCCTTGGGTGCGGAGAGCGCTTCGAGTTCCCTTCTACATTCAGGACATCTCCATTCTTCCTCTCTGACCATGGGCATTTTTCGATAAGATTTTTCCTAAATTGAGGTACATCCATAGTCCATTTTGCATTCGCATCTATAACATGTCACAAAGTCTCCATCGGCTGGGAGGTCAGAGAGGCATTCACCGCAAAGATCCATACTGTACATTTAGAATGTTAAAAACGTTAAAGAGACGAAATGTAAAACAAAGAAGGTCATCAGGGGAAAAATAAATTAATTAATTCGCAAGGGGTGCACAAGGGGTTTCAGAGTTTAAATGTTGAGAAACAAGTCACTGTCTTTAATGCACTTTGCTTTTTAAGGTTTAAAGGGTTTCTAACGCACAAGATTAGAACACAACCGGTTGCTTAAAATCAAATCAATTCATCGGTTTCGTAGGTGTCCTCTACAGCGTTGTCGGCCTTTTTTTTGAAAAGAAGAAAGTTTGAATGTTTGTGGAGCTCGAATTCGGAGGCAATTGTGTACACATTTCGCCTCAGTTCTGGATTGTGACATAGGCTGCTCAACAAGGTAAGGATATCCAGGACATCAATCAAGTAACCCACAAATCATTCAAAGGACCTCGTGATCGAAATCACGGCCATGGTCAGCATTTTGTAAATCGCTTTCGATCCCTTCTCAGTGCCCACCCTTCAAACTGTCTCATTGAACAGAGATCTCAAGTCGTTATCTTGCCGCAGGAAGCAAATAACGTTTCGCATGTCACTCCTCTTGAACAACACAATGTACGAGCGATAAACAAAATAATTCTCCAACACAGTGTATGCTTACAGCCTTCGGCGACGGCGTTGGCGGTGGCACGCAGTATTACAACAAACACACACACACACACACATCCCTCCCCCGACCGATAATCGGGCATAATCTCATCAGACCGCCCATAAACCACTATGCTGTAGTCGCCTGCCCTTGTTGGCAATAAAATGAAAACACCGCATGTCTGGAATCCTTAATTTATTTATTTTATGCAAATTCAGGACAATCTATCCGCACCGCAACACCCATCCCCCGCGATGGAGCTTCCTTTGCCGTTTTAATCGTTCGCAACGTTAAAACATATTCCCACCACTTTGCAGCTCCTTCTTCACGGGGACGGCTCTCCCACACTGCAGGCGGCCATTAAACCAACAACAGCCTGGCTTAGAAAACGCACAAAAGGGTTGATCCTCTCTGGTGGCTGGTACTCCATCCGCCACACGGCCCACATCACCGCCCCATCCGGATGGCATTGATGATGCTGGGGCATTATTATCATTTTCCATTCGGAAGCACTTGCCGCTCTAGCTTCAGTGCTCCATCGCTACTAAGCGAGGACTTGCCTAGTCCCCCGCAGAACTGGGCGGCATAGAAAAAAGGACGGACGAACAACTGCAGTTGAATGGCGAACGAAGGAAGATGGCACAAAAACGGAAGCCCAGTCGAGTACTGTGAGCGAGAAATATGAAAGAGAGCACAGCGTGCGTACACACAGAAGGGAAAACTAATTAACCCTCTTGTACTAATTATTCCCAAGAATGGGGGATGTTCACGGGTGAAGGGGTTTTTTGGGAATTAATTCCGCGAAGAAGCCCGCGCATTTTCATTTAGAACTTTCCAACTTGTGATCTGTTTACAGCAGTTTTGCTTTTTACTCGTTTCTTCGTCGGGTTTTTTTTTTCCTGCATCCGCTTGTTGTTTCCGTTTGCAATTCTGTTCACTTGGTTGAAGGGTTTATTATCCCCGAGGTCGTCCAGGTAACAACGATGAAGTTTCTATGCTCGTCGAGGAATGTCTGTGGCGGCAGTGCTCATCAGGACGAGGTGGGAACCAAATTAAATGATTCCAATCGTTCTCTGGGTGGAATTAAAGTTTGTTACGGTTAACCAACCAAACTGAGATGCAATAACTTCTGAAGGAGAATTGCTACAGAATTGCTAGGGACCAGGGTTTTCTGTTTGAGGCATGCTCCCTGAAGAGGATTCGCTACAAATTCAATGATAATGAGGGGAGGCTTTGACACTCTTTTCAGTGGAATCTGGGATCAACTTAACATGTTTGGAAGGACTTCGGTGTGAGGCTCTATATGCAGTCCCTGGAATGTGTGTTCTTCCCGATTTCAGTGTCAAGAACGTGGTCATCAAACTGTCAGACTATCCAGCTGTCAGATGAAACTCTGTGTGAGTGTTGGCCGGTCATGTCTGTATCAAAAATGACATGACATGTGGCACATAAAAACAAGGACATCACACCCGAAGATCGTGCAGAAGTAGTGGATATTTAAAAAAATGAAAATATCGCGGAAAAACTCTCCGGAAATGCGTGCTTTTTGGTAATCATCGCACTCCAACTCGCCAACACATAGCCGAGATGTGAGTGAAAGGAAAATGTACCGAACTCGACATGATCAGCCCTAACAAGGTGTTGATTTTCTGCAGGATGATATAGCATATCACACACCTCGTGAAGCATCAGTCAGTTATCCGAAAGTAACATCGGCGGCAAATGGGCGGCAGTTATCCGAACTGCAATCAGCCCCAAAGTTTATCCGAACTAAGCCTTAAGAGGAGCAGACAAAAATTGACGCGGTGTTCCTGAGTTTACTTAGCGCATGCAAACGTGCATACTCGTGTGTGCCTAGTATCCACGAGAATCAGGGCAGAAAGTCAGTTTTTGAGATGTCGTCAACAAGAAAACTTAACAGAAGCGTTTTATCAATCGGAACAAAGCTAGAAATTATTAAGGGACTGGAAAAAGGTGGCAGTGGATCTTCGTTGGCGAAGATGCTTGATTTTGGAAAATTTACTGCGTCTGAAATCAGAAGGAAAAAGGACTGGACATTTGAGAACCGAATCAACTTTGACTATCCGAGCCACCACCCGTCCCAATTAGTTCGGATAATCGACGCTCTACTGTACTGTCTTGCAAACTTCTTAGACGTCTACCCTTCCACAGCTGGGATCGTGCTGTTTAACGCCTATTTCGAAGCTGAATAAAAAATTGTGATAATAAATAAGAAAAGTAACGAGGAGGATGCATTGTTAGACAAACGTCGGATGTGTTGACAAAGTACTGGGCCACCCAGTCGCTTACCGACAGCAGGAGGGATTTCATTCAAATTGAGAGCTTGGGGGGCCTGCATTGTACCGCAAATTTTAGGGTTCCTCGCGTTGACGACTCTGCGTATGCAGAAACAAGAATCGAATCACGTTTCCGCGCCGTAGCGGTTTATTGGTTGCAAATGACATAAACGTCTAATAATGGTCTTAAAATGATATAATTGTGTGTTGAGCCTGGCAATGAGTTTTCTGGACATTTTCCAAAATTTGTTCACACAGTTGTAAGACATTTGGGGCAGATCTGAAATCTCAGATGCCTAGCACCTCAAGCAAGTCAGAGGCAGTTGTCTACGAGTCTCGATGTCTCGTACTTCGACTGTACTTGCGATATTAAACGCGGAACACCTCCCGCCCTTGGTTGTTTATGTCAAGTCTCACAGTTTGCAATCTCCTCGTTTTTGTGTTCGCCTTCTGACAAAAAACTCTCAATCTTTGTGCCTCTCAGGAACTATCAAGAGTGTGATGTTAGATTGAGCAAGCTACAAGGGAAAAATTAACAACATACAGCTGTTGGCTCTTGTAGATAAGTTAACTGAAAAAAAAAACGAAACGTATAGTGAACCAATGTAATTTATGTGCCAATCGTATCGTGCTTGTTCTCAGGATCTTCTCAAGCTTGCTATGCTCCAATTGATCCTACGAAGTTTATTAAGTTTCCCTTGATGTCAACATAAGAGGATTTGACTGTACAGTCGACTCGCGATTGTTAGGTCTCTTGGAAAACCTTGATATTTCGAACAAAACCAATGTGTTTTGGTACGCTGGTTAATACAAAGTGATTTCTGAGTCGGGTGGGGCAGCCAGCAAACACGCTCTAATTGGAAATCACTTGCTAGCTTGCTCTGAGTAATTAGATTTTTTTTATCGTTTTTGTTTCTTTTGTGTCTGTTCTTTCCCCAGTTGTTGTTTCCAATACATTGATCTCGTCAGATTTCGGCGTATGCGATGTGAACAACGTAATTAAAAAATTCTCCCCTCCAAATGGAGTCTTCTTCCTGACTTTGGCGAATTTATGACTTTCCATGTTTTTTTGTACATTTTGACGACGATGTAAGTCTGCGGTGCTCTGTGTAGCGACGACATTTTGACAGCTTCCAGTTCAAGCAACAACGATGAAGACGACGATGAGAAAGAATCCCATCTATCTTCATTGTGGTGTAAATTGCGTCAACATTTACTAAGAGTGGACGACGAGGTATTCTCGGCTCTTGATGTCATAGACTCCATTGGAAGTCATTAAAGCATAACAAATATCGAACATTTCATTACAAAGAATGCAATCCAGAGTGTGTACTTATTTCGTTTTCGACCTTCGTTCCAACTCGACAATTCAAAATTCTTGTAAGGTCCTTAAGTTTCGAGAATTCCCCAATTATCGAGAGTCGACTGCACTTATTTTTAACAGTTTCACGATGTTTCAATCGCAGCAAGTGTTTGTGTACTCTCGCCAGTACGTAACTTGCAACAATCGCGTCGCCCCATAAATGGGACACATTGCAGGCATTTATTTATTTATTTATTTATTTATTTACAAAGCTAACATATAATTATTAAAATTAGAAATATGCTCTTAAGCCAGATCGATGAAGCTTTAGGCTAAAACAGGCTTTTTATATTTGCGATTGTGAGTTGTCATGTGAGCTTGTTCACACTGGAACTTATGTCTTCTACGTTTTGCGACTGAATAGTCGCGCGATTGAAAACGCATGTTCCTAGCCTAAGAGCTATACAATGTTGCTAATAAAATTTGTTCAGAAGCACCTGGAAATATGCAACAACATTTATTATTTCGATTATCCGCGTAGCAATACACATTTTTTCCAACCGATTCGCGATCGCTTTGCCCTTTCCGGTAATTTATGTTGTTTTTTTCGGATTTGGGGTATAATTGTGTAAGCAATTTAAAAATGTATTTGAACGGAACTGTTTTCACAACTGAGATGACAACTAGACTTACAAACTAAAGTTTAGGATGTTGGCTCAATAAGAGGGGCCCAGCTGATGTACTTTTTTTTAATTTAATGTAAAAAATGATTGCTCATTTTGTATGTCCTACAATGGCTGGTGCTTACATCGGGTTGTTCAAGTCCGTGTGTCCAGGGTGGTCCTTTTGGGATGGGGTGGTGAAGTGGTAGCCGACTTGATTGCTATCGCTGCTCTGGTAGAGTTCATGCTCTTTGCGTTGTTCGACGTCGGTGGGAAGTTGTGCTCGTTTAGAAGATTTAAGATGTTGTCCGGGGACTGTGCTTCTCAGGTTACTGATTTCCAGATTCCCCCTTTCTAGTAGCTGCTTTCTGAACAGTGTCTCTATACAATGTGATGATGCGTGCTTGATCGTAAAGCCTATTGTTGCTGTGATGCCTTTGACGGTCCCTGTCGAAGGTGAGTCGGGTACATATTCGCAATATTTTTCTTTTGAAAATTGCGAGCTTCGTCATGCTGGTCTTAGAGGTGGTGTGCCATATTGGGAAGCCGTACGTTAAGATCGACGGAATAAGCTGCTTGTAGAGCAGCAGTTTTGTTCTCTGGCTTAGTCCATTTTGCAAGGGATAGATGCGATGGAAGCCTAGGTTGGCCATCTTGAGGGTCAGTTTCAAATGACTGTTGAACTTCAACCTTTTCGTATTTTAAGTTAACGCCAAGATACTTGACCTTTTCGTTTGTTGATATTTCTGTACCGTCAGGCACATTTGACACATTTGGCTGCTGATCTGCATCCACCTCTGGATGGTTTCCTTAAGCACGTAAGTACCCATTCCCCAGCATTGATACGAATACCCCATTTGGTATAGTAGTCGAATTTGTTCGCTGTTCGGATTTCGACCCTGTGGTGAAGTCGAGCTGGCGTAAGTCAGCTCGTCATCTGCAAATAGACGGCATTTCACTGTGTCAGTTGGATGTGGTTGATCTGCCGTGTAGATGTTGAAAAGCCACGGTCCAGCTTTGATCCTTGTGCAACTCCCGCTCTGTTGACTTGCTGTCTTCAACGGAGACGTAGAATCTTCTGGAATTCTGATGAGGTTGGAGGGGAATTCCATCCCTCAATCCAGACCGTATCGAAGGCCTTTTCTACGTTCAGGAAGCAGGCGACGGTGACCTTGTTATTGTTCAGCGCAGCTGCAACATCGTGGTGGAACTTCATTAGATGATGTAGCGTTGAATGTTTTCCCCGAAATCCGTACTGAATATCCGGAATGATGTTTAGGTCGGTAGACCATCGCATTACCAGGTCCTCCAGTCGTCATAAAACGCTCAACACAAGTGGTTGCTGAGAAATTAGGCCCTGTAGTAAAAAAATAAATAAAGAATTAAAAGTCTTAACGCTTCGCTCGCTCCTTACAGAATTGATCCTTCTTGTCCCTTTTTAGATAGTTAGACTCTTTCTCTTTCGGCGATTCACTTTATTCTGTTTCCTCTTCCTTTGGTTACATCTTCAATGTTCTTTAGCTGACAAAAGAGAGTTGAAAAAACAGTTGAAATGAATTTGAACAGAGTACAGTGGGTTGGAAAAGTTTCGTGTCATGTCATTTTACTAGTTACTCTTTATTTATTACTACACATCCATGTCTTGAAATACGTTGACAACGCTGGTAGTGCTACAAGATGTGCTTGATGTTTGCGGTTGTTATAACATCAAGGTCGTCAGAAGGATAACTACGTAATAATCTTCTTGTTGCACCCACAAAGGCGGGGCAGGTACCGAGATCGTGCAACACTCTTCCCATTTCGTTCTCCTCCAAGCCGCTTCTACAGAAGCCATTGTAGGATGCTCAAAGTCTTCTGGTCTTATGGTGTTTTCAGAGCCTGACTATAACTCGAAGACATATCTGGCGAGGTCGGAACCAGCTTCACGACACCTTGCACTCAAACATTTCATTTTCACACAATAGACCAGCACATGCTCCGGAGACTAAGTGCACGCCACATCACACCATCCACCTGCATCTGAATAAAATGACATACACGGGCATGCGATGATCCGCTGTAGGAATTAATAAAACTATTATTAGAATCTAAATTCAGTTTGTAAGTTGCTTTCATTAAATAAAGACGCTTCACGCCCTTTAAGACAGTTACCGTCTATCGGACTCATTGACAGTCCGAGGACTGACTCTTGAACAGCTGTACTTCAACTTGGAGTACATTGTAGTGGTTCGGTAGACGAAGAGTCACAGAAATCTCTGAAACCTAGCGTACACACCGGTACCTGTGCGTCGGTGTAGATCTCAATTACAGCCTGTTACGCCCTCTTTCGTTGTTTCCACACAACATGTTCTGCAGCGATGAAGTTCATTAATAAAACAGTTTATGTAGTTTGCTAAGTTTAATAGTCGGGAGTCATTTATTTTCAAGTTTTCGAGACCTCAAGTTCAGATTTTTGATTAAGTCCTTGGGCTGACCTTAAACACGGAATGCCAGACTGAACTCCAGACTCGAAGCTGTGGCAACTTTCCGAACTCAGACAGAGCTATTTGAAGTGTTCCCCACTGGATGGTATGCCGTCTTAAATCGCTTCCAACAGACTCCAGATTTAATCTTCAAGAATGCGAATCTCTTCCATCTCTGTCTCTCGCCCCCATTCAATTTCCCGCAGTTAAACATCAGCAAACAACTCTCGCCTCGAGCTCCATAACATCACATAATCTCATCAAGGAATTTCCTCACATTTCCTCACAAAACCTTAGTCACTTAACGACCTTGGGGGGCTTACACGAGTTCGAATTCGCCCGACCATCACAGCAGATCTCGACAAATACACGTTCCCACTGTTTACCGATTGCTGACAGTTTCAGTTGGCTTGTGTGAGCCATCTCTCCCAAAATGCAACCAGAACAGCGCACACACACTCGCACCCGCACACCGCGCATCCCCTGGCGCAGCAATTGCGATGCGAGACGCCTCGAGGATTTTCCTATTTTTCACTCCGTGACGCAACACACAATCAAGTTGTTGCGGGATGTCTTCGAATGGCAGAGACAACACACAGATCGTCGCCGAAGACCCTGCGGGACACAGCATTTCATCTCGAAATCGAATGTACTCGTAGTGTGCACACAACCCACATATTTTAAATTAAGAAAATCAACAACAGCGCGTCGGGGCAAGGAACGACGCAACGCTGGGAACAGACAGCAAGAAAAATGTAAACGACAACGGGGAGAGACCGCCACGACCCACACCGCCACCACCGGAACAGGAACAACTGGCAAGCAAAACAGTAAATAAAGGAAATTTCCACAATCAAGCGATGTCCTTTTATTTCCTTTCGGTCCCTTTTTGCATATTTAGCCCGAGAGGGGGAGGCGCACGACATACGACGTATGCGGAATTGCACAATTCATAAAGAGGACGGGATCGGTATCCGGTTTGCCGTCCTCGTATTTGCTTTCGCTCGCCTCCGCCCGGCCGCCCAACAAGCAGAGAGAAGCAGAGTCCTTCGCACTTCGAGCTGGGCCGTTGTCCCAGGCTAATGTGCGTGCGGAATAGGCCTCGATGGGTGGCCAGGGTGGAACGAGTGGCTGGGGTCGGCAGGCGGAATTTCAATGAACCGTGAAATAAAACTCAAGACGTTCTCGTAATTTTCCGGTGGCTGCGATACGCCCCGCTTGTGCGTGTGTGTTTGCACTGGCGTATGGTAAATGTATGCAAAAGGAAAGCACCAGATGATGGAAGTAAACAATAACAAAACAACAACAACATGAGCAGAAAAGGAACATCATCACCACCACCGCTGCCACGAATCGAAGCAGAAGTACATCGCATCGTCGTCATCATCGACTGGCATTGTCTTCAGGGGGTTCGTCTAATAATAATAAAGGAAAATATTTTCCAAACTTCGTTTCCTCACAGTATCCTGTATCCTTCGCCGATATCCTGTGTGCTGGCTGGCTGGCTGGCGTGTACCCTTCCACTTGTTACTCGTGGATCCCGTGGAACTTGTGGAACTCGGGGCCGGGCTCGAATGAAATTTATGCATGTTGCTTAACAAAATTATTGCGATTACAGGATACAAGGATACACACGGTATTGGTGCTTTATTGGGATGTTTCGTGGCTATTTTTGCCGAAGAATCGAATTTCGGGGGCGGCAGACGAGATGGGCTGTTCCCAGTTCGTAAGCGTAAACGCCAGCACCACGCTCTCCCGAGGGTGTTTCGTGAAAGTGTTCGCCTTGCCGTCGAAGGGCATAATCAATGCGAGGGAAGTGAAATTTATGCGTGTGTACGGGGGTCGATAGATTCGATGGGCAGGCTCTACAGACTCAAAATCTACTTAGGCAAATGTAATTTCTTCGTCGTAAATTGAATTCCGAGGAGTTACTCGCAAGTAGTCGGCTCTTTTCGGTGTTTTTTGGTGGTCTTACTCCCTTTGGTCTTCTGGGCGTCCTTGCTGTGACGAGGTTTTGGCTGTGCTTTGATGTACGATGATTAGAGAGGTGTGGTTAGTGAGCATCTAGTCATGTGGTTATTCGCATTGAAGGAAGGAATCTCGTTGGGAGGGGTTATCCGATGTTCGTTGAGCTTGCAGGGTGGATTCTGGGGGGAATATGTGGGCTTGAAAAATGTAATCAATTGATTTAACTTTGAATTAATCTCAATTTTAATTAATAACTTCGGTCGAATGCGATTCGATCAAGAAGGCGATCGCTTGGCAGACACACGACGAGGTGGTGGACTTAGTTCAAAAATTCGTTTTTCGATCAGTTCTGCTAGGTTTGCACCGAACGAAACGGCGATGTTCCATCAATTTTCTCCGAACCTACCAGGTTCCGCCACACATTTTCGGGGTCTGGAAGCCTCGCGGTTTCTGATAAAACTCGTCCAATCCTTCTCAAGTCCTACCGTCCGTGAGAGGTTGTGATTCGCCTACAGCGTGAATTTCGGTTAGTTTTGGGGTTTATTTTCTCATTTTGTCTTGTCTCATTACGTCCTGTCAACAAACAGCTGTTCTGGCGGCCATTTAAAAATTGAGAGCTAGTGACTTTTATTTTGGCGGTTACTTAAAAATTAAACGCGAGTCACTTGGAAGTTGAGAGCGAAACCACTTTAAGCTCGGTGGAAATGGCCGTAGTAAAAGTTCATCCGGACCTCGCGGTTTCGGTTCAGTGGAAACGTAGCATTAGAGTCGATGGCGGTGCGGGGCTTACCCCTGCATCATGCGGGCCAGAAGATGATGGTGATGAACTTCGGATGATGTAACTTATTGAGTGACCATTATAGCATTATCGACCATATTGCACAACCCGCAACCCGCAACTTGCCGAGCCGATAGGATAGCAAATAACTTTTGAGAAGGGCATTTCAACGCTTATACGATTTGAAGTTCCAACAGAGCAGCTGAAGACGGACGTAGTTCTTTGGTGATGTTTTAAATTTTGAAAAATATTCACAAAAAAAAAAATGTCTCCAACAGGACGATCGAGAATTCAAGCTGTTGATGGCGAAAAGATCTTGCAAAACTGGGCACTCCAGCACTAGAGCCACGATCTTCCAGAAGTCGGCACTTTTGTTACCATACGCGGATGATGTGATTGGCGTGGCTGACATAATTGGCAGAGCAGAGCGAGCACAGTAGTCATTGAAATTAAGGATATGCTGTACCATTTAAGGATATGCTGTCCTCAAGAAAGGACACACAACAGCGACTTATGGCAATGGACAACTAAAATTCGAGGTAGTCAATGGCTTTCCATTGACCTTGTCCCCGCTTTGATCGGCGAGATGAAACGCAGAATAACTCCTGTCAGCTGCTGTTTTTTTGGTATTCTGTGGAATTGAGCCGCCTCTCGATGGATCAGACTGGCCATACCGTGGTCCTGCTGTGCGGCGAAGACACATGGGCAGCCTCATTGGGCTCTTTGTGCAGAACTTTGTACGATATTTGGCCTTGATTTCGTTGACGTTCAACCACGAACTACTAAAAACGGGGACATGAGACTAGCCGGGCAGAAAAAAGAATATCAATATGACACCATCCCACATCAGACACGTTTGTACGTTACTCGCGCATCAGCTTCCTACGCATGCCAGGCGCTGTGGAAACAAGCTATAGGTCTGGCTCGGGGCCGCCATGAATGACTTGATTGCTTACTCTCAAAGAAACAAAAAGAGGATGACAACGCAGAACTCTGGCTGCTTCAAAAGATCGGGAGTCGAGTCGATCGTGTTGGAACTCTTAAAGTCCAATCATACGCTGCTCAGGTCTGCCGAGACAATGGTGTGATTTGCTGGAACATAGACACAGCCGTCAAATGAGGAGTTTGTCGGTATTCGGAGCCGTTAAAATTGGTCTGGCGCTAAACGAGTGCATGATGGATGATGCACAACCTCAAGCGCTTTGACAGATCTTCACAATCAGAATGAAAAATAGTGAGAGCCTTCATCATGACTCCACCAACGTCAGCAAATCACTTAAAATTTTGTGGAACCTTAGCCAACGACCTTGGTCAGCTGGTTTCGTCAACGGTCCATAGATCTCACGGGGAAAAACATCTCGTGCGATCGTTGATGGCGATCGGAAGACTCTTCCACAAACTGTTTGGACATGAGTTTAGCCAGGCGCACATGTCCACCGCTGTTGCTGGTCAAAGAAGGGGCAGATGGACACCTTGGCTCCGGCTCGAAGACGACATCACTCCCGAGTCAGTGGGACAGTGGCACCTAATGATCGTGCTTAAGGGAGTTCTCATGATCGAGATGGATCTCATCCATGGTGTCCGAAAGCAAGTAAGAAACCATGCTAAGTGGCTTTACCAGACTGTAGCGTTACACAAAGAAGAAGAAGGAGTTCATGTGTGAGTACCGATGGACGTAACCTGAAGAGCTCATACTTCAAGTTTCTGTCAAAACAATCGATTCGAGCCAACAAACTGACTACTGCCTGTTCATGTAGCAGTGAGACAACTCACAGTATCAGTCACAGACTATTGATCAGAAATTTCGCAGAAGTAAGTGTGGTAGCCGTGGTGTAGTGGTTTGGGGCGACGACACATATGCCAAGGGTGGCACGTTCCAACCCTGAATTTACCAACTTTTACAATTCTCGACCCCGACTGTTTGGAGTCACTGACAATGGTCAAAGAGTAAGCCCGCCTAGAAAAAGCTTCTCAAACTTCGCCGTTCGAAGTGCACCCCATCCAGTTGTGATACATCACGCACAAGGCGAGTAGTTGCTTTAGACGCTACACCCAGGACCACCTCGGACTGCCTGAGTATCTTGAAAATAATTTAAAGCCTATTTTAGGGAGTTCTTGGAGTTGACCATTCGTGGAAACTTGAAAAGAGAAGAATCTCGGAGGACGTTCCACGGACATTTTTTCCAAGATCTCTGATGTAATGTGGATCGAAACGAGTCGAACTAAATGGCAAAATAGTCGTAGTTCCACTCAAAATTTGTTAAACGGAATTTCCAAGACAGAATTCGACCTTTTGCTTGCCAAATATAGGGGGAAACACCGGCGCATTAATCTGACACCAAAGGAAATGCAAACAAGTCACTTCGTTGGCCTTACTAAACGGAATGCTTTCCACCCACTTTCACCCACAAACACAACGTTAGTCGGTTTCTTTTTGTAACATTATGAGCCTTCAGCATTCTTGAGTTTATTTCTTGGTTCTCCAATTTGACTAATTTCAGAGCAACGCACTAGCTCAAGTGCCACCACGTTGTTTTCAAGTTGAAGGTGTGCTTCGACGAAACAAAACTGAAAGTCCTTTCCAGCTTAATGGTCTCGACCTCGTTGTCTCGCGCACTCATCAGCCATTGATGCTCAACCCGCTCAGTGACAAACGTTTTGAAGCGAGTACCACCCTCGCGCTGTGGACATAAATCTGCTCGCGGCTGCAAAAACATTCACTTGCCTCACGTCTTGTGGTTATGGCACAAACTGTGGAAATGTCAAACACGTTCCCATAATTAGGGTTAATCAGGAACAGGGCTTAATCTAATTTGGTTCCACCGCGCGCACTTAATGAGCGACCGTATCGATTGGCATTCAATTATGGCAGGAAGCCACCGATATCCTCTGATCGCCTACAACAGTCATTCAAAAGCCCCTTCCGCCCACACGACCCTGCCGCACAACACATTCCCCGCAGGTTGTTATGTGGGTGCGTTGTTTTACTGCGAGTTTCAGTGAGTTTCGCAATTTTTCATTAAGCGGTACTTTTAATGAGCTGCTGAAATTTTTTTTTCGCAACCTTCCCCTCCCCCGCCACCGCGTCCCTGCAGCGTTGCCATGGTAATAACCAATTTCGAGAATATTTTTTCCGCATCGTTCTGATGGCTCATTGTAGCCTTTAATCAGTGGAGAGCACCACTGCTGTTCGCGGAGTTGCTGGAGTGGTTTTCTTACGGCGCGGTGGGCCGGGGGATGAATGAAAAATCAGGTCATGGTGGGTGAAATTCATTATTGCCTGACACACAGGTGTGTGGCAGTAAAAAGTTGGCATATTCAATGTGAATACGATGCCGTGGGGACTTATTATTCTCGCCCAGCATGCGAGCGTAACGGCGCTGTAACTCGAGGTGTATAAGCCATGAAAAGTTACAATGTTCTGGAATCAGGGGAATTGCTCCCCCGTTTCTCTTCTTCGGGTTTTGCCTTGTGTGTGCTTTTGTTTCGATCGTGCGAGGGGGGCTGGTTGTTTAAGCATTTCATTGGTGGCGTGTGAAAGGTGGACGGTGGAATAGGTCAGCTGAACGAGGGCTGTCGGCGACGTGGGCACTGTTCAGGTGGAGTGAATGCCTTTGCTTGGAACTGGAGTTGTCAGGGCTTTCCTGTAATCAGCGGCAGAGGGGTGTCCGCCTTTCATGGTGGCACAGAGGGTTTCTTGAAGGTGTCGCTATGCTAACCAAGAGAAGAAAGTGGGTGGGTGTGGGTGGCGAAGAGGATGAAGTGCAAGTAAAATGGGGGGGGGGGGGACTGCTGCCTTTCGTAGGGCTACGGTAATCGGGGCTGCAGTGGCCAATTATGGAGTAGCGAGGAGGCTCTTGACCTCTTTCGATGCCTTCATTTGACGACAATGAAAGTGAACCGAAAGCAGAAGCGTCGGCAAAACAGCGGAGCTGATTCTTGGTGACTTCGAAGAGAAACGTCAGATATATGGTCCCGTCTTCGAGATTTGGAGAAGATATATTCGCAAAATGCCGTCGACTGCTCCGAAGACAACATTTCGGGAATAAAGACCAAGTCATAGTGAAGTCGTTCGGGACAGTTTGAAGGTGTGGCTTCCTCAACAAAAAGTGTTCACGGATTAACTTTGACTGCGAGTGTGCTTAGACCTGGTAAGACGCTCGAAGTCGGAAAAGTGAATTTTGAATTAGCGAAACAGCTGCTTAGCAGCATGTGACATATGGAATAACACCCGTACCGCAACGTCGCGTTCACGTGGTCGGACTTTGACAGTTTTAGTAGAATACAAGCAAATAATTTATGTAAGTCGGAACGGGGCGGTCGCACGGTGAAATTTCACAGACCGTAATATCGTAAGCGCGAGCACAAATTCCTAGGTAGAGCTACTCCTCAGTCACTCGGGCTTTCTGACAATTGGGAAACATTATTTTTAAAGTTTATTCCTCAGTTTGAATTTTTGGCAAACTAAGACGATTATTTTTGCAAGTAATTACTTTTTTCTAGGGATTCCATTTGGCAGGGAAAACTGAGCGGGTCTTGACACAATATTATCCAGAAATGAAGTATGATGGAGACGCCCAACTTCTGCCTCTCTTGCTCCTAACATTTTTGTTAACCATTTTTGACAAAGTTTTCTAAAGCCAAACACCAACTGTCAAAAATTCCCAAATAACTGTCAAAAAGCCTCTGAAATTCGTCGATGGACTAGGGCATCTCTATAATACTTCATTTCTGATATTATCGTTAGCTCGATAAAACGCATAGCAAGGCCTATCAAAGACAGACCGCGCGATTCAGCCATGAAAAAATTTAATTGAAATAAATCTGTCGTGTGTTGATATATTGTGTCTCTAACTTAATTCGTGTGGTTTGCTAAGAGATGGCGTAACTTTTATTATTCCATTGGAACATGCATTGGAAAGCTACTGTCATTGTACGCAATTTCAGTACAAGTCATTCATTTGAAGCGTAAACAACATTATTTTTCTTTCACTCAACTTTGTGCCTGAAAAAGTATTTTTGCGAGGAGTTCTTCTTCATTACTTTAATATGGAGAAAATTGCTGCCGAAAGTCATCGTATTTTGGTGGAAGTTTATGGTGAACATGCGCTAGCTGAGCGAACGTGCCAAAAGTGGTGATTTTCGCTTGGCCAACCAGCCGAATATCCATGTCGCGAAGGTAATGCTCTGTATTTGGTGGGATCAGAAGGGTGTGCTGTATTGTGAGCTGCTAAAGCCGGGTGAAACCATCAATGGACAACGCTACCGAACACAATTAGTCCGTTTGAAGAGAGCAGTAGCCGAAAAACGCCCGGAATATGCGACCAGACACGAGGCGATAATCTTCCAGCATGACAACGCTCGGCCCCACGAGTTGTATGTGTGGGAGCCAGTCGTGGTCCGCCAAAAAAATTTAACACTAAAATCAATCGTTATATGTCTTTATTGACTAGCGTCAAAACATCGAGTGAGACTTCATCTATTATTCTTACCTTTAACACAGGAGACTAACAGGACTTAACTTAAGACAATATAACAAAAAGAGAACAAAACAGAAGTTGTAGGTTGTACGCACTGGAAGGAAAGAGAGAGCACGATATACAACGTTATCGATGGCTTCGGTTGTAACTTGGCTGTGGCGTCCTTCATTTTGTGCACAGCAGCATGACGTGAGTTCGTTGGCTTGGCGCGTGCTTGGACAATCGCAAGCACATGGCTTCGGCTTGGCTTGGTTGTACCGCTTTTCATCCAATGCATAGCAACATCACGCGAGTTCTTTGGCTTGGCGAGTGCTTAGATAATCGTGGCTTCGTCTTGACTTGGTTTAACCGCTCTCCATCGATGCACAGCATTATCACTCGAGTGGCTTGGGCGCATGTTTGGATAAGTGGAAACACTGCCAAGTACAGTCTGCACCGAATGCCGATAGTACGCCATGTTACTCACGTTGGTATTCCGGTTAAGAAGTATTTGGAAAACAGTGGATGGGAAGTTTTTATAACCCAGACCTTGCCCCTTCTGACTAGCATTTGTCCCGGTCGATGCAGAACGTCCGCACTGAAATACGGTTCACATCAGAGCAGATTATCAAAAATTGGCTTGATTCATTCATGGCTGCCAAGCCGGCGCAGTACGTTTGGGATGGGATCCACAAATTGCCGGAAAGATGGGAAAAGTCATAGCTTCAGATGGTCAATACTTTGAATAATACTATTGTACATGTTCTTCTTAAATAAACGTTCAAATCTTGAAGAAAAAAAAAAAAAAACGAATTAACCACGAAACATCCCTTTCTCCACTTGTGTGCGCCATCTCGTTCGAAGAGGTCCACTGTTGTGTTGTCCCAATGCCTGAAGACTCTTCGGGCGGTAACTGTGGTGTCCATCCGCTCTACATCATGGACCCAACGCTCAACTATGTGCTTGCCGCTGTACAACCCGTACAGTTCGCAGTTGAATCTTCTCCTCCAGACGTGACTTGTCTCTCAAAACTTCTTCATCCTCTTTCAATAGCGTCTCTGCGCCATAGAGCAGGACAAGGATGGTCGGAGTGTTGTATAAAGTCAGCTTGGTGTTTCGAGAGACGTCCTGTTACTTAATTGCCTCTTGATTCCGAAGAAACGGCGATTAGCAGGAGTAATTCTGCGCCTGATCTCAGTACTTGTGTTATTGTCCCTGTTTACTGCAGAACCGACGTCGACGAAGCCCTTGACTACCTCCAAGTATATGCTGCCCATTACGACGCTCTGTCCGAGACGTCGATGTTGTGCGTCCTTCCGTGACAGCATGTACTTCGTTTTGCCCATTTTCGCTGCTTCCACTTCAATGCCAGCAAACGACTCATTGACTGCTGGCTGTGTTCGTGCAATCACGTCGATGTCGTCCGCGTAAACAAGCATTTGACGGACTTTTGGAAGATCGTACCTCTGGTGTTGACGATTGAGTTTCGCACGTATGATATTGAAGAAATCAGACGACAGCGTGTCGCCTTATCTAAATCCTCCGAGACCATTGAAGGTCTCGGTGAGTTCGTTACCGACCTTGATGGTGCAGCGAGAGTTCTCCAGCGTCACAAACTGACGAGCTTGGCGGGCAATGTCGAAAATAGATATGACGCTCTATAGCTCGTGTCTATGGACGCTGTCATATGCGGCCTTGAAATCAACGAATTGGTGGTGGGTGTCGATCTCTTGGGTCCTCTCCAGGAACAGCCGTAGTGCGACGATTTGGTCGATGACGGACTTTCCCGGCCTGAAACCGCACTGATAAGGACCTATCAGATTATGGACGAGTGGTTTCAGCCGTTCACACCTAAACGACACTGAGGATCTTGTACGCTATGTTAAGGAGTCTGATCCCTCGATAGTTGGTGCAGTCATAGTCTTTGTTGTGAACCGGATAAACGACGCTGAGAGTTCACTCATAGGGCTTACTTTCCTCCGACCACATCTCACAGATGAGCTGGTGCATGCGCTCAACCAGATCATCTCCAGCCGCTTTTGAAAAGTTCCGCGGACAGTCCGTCCTACCTCGTCTAATCCTGACCTCGTCTAAGTCGGCGGCTATCCTTCAACCTCGTCCAAATTAAATGGAACATTATGCTTGACAGCGGAATTTGTGTCGTCATTGTCGTTCAACAGTCGGCAGAAGTGATTTTTCCAAATTCTCAGCATCGAGTGCGACTCCACTACTAGCTCGGTCCGAGGTCTATACCCGCCGGAAAACTTTTATTCCTCCTTCCGCCGTAACACCTCTATATCTCATCGAAGGACGACTACTGAGGAAGCTCGTTCCTTGTCTGGTTTGACCCCCCACCAAACTCGTTCTTGGGCACGGTTTGCTGTCTGCTCACTTCACCACTGCAATGGTTTGAGTCTTACTTTCCGGTCCTTGTCACCACATGGTCAAACTCTGCTGGGGCCACAGCTCTATAGCAGGGAACGAGAGAGTGGACGAATTGGCCAAACAAGGGTCTGAAATGTTGGACACATCATTGCAACCACCGATCAATGCACCCTGATCGTCTTGGCTCTCTAGAAATGGCTGCCACACGACAAAATCAACGTGGCCAGAGCTTAATAACGGCAAAACAAAGAAGCTTCTGCCGTTGGACCGTAACTCAATCCGCGTACTCGTCGGAGTGATCGGGAGCATTGCTCCGGAAAGGGGATGTATAATCCAGCGATCGCTCGATCTCTCAAACGATCCAACATCTGCTTTGCCACTACCCAGCTCTCCAGAACCTGCGCCCGGCCAAAGATTCTTCACAGAGACTGCGGGCTTAGCGAATGAGGATATATCGGATCTTCTAAGATTCGTAAAGAGCACGGGGTGGTTCAAGCCAAGGTTTAATCAGAATGTGTACTCCACAAATGAAGGGATTCACAATGGGCCCTAAGGCCTCCGAGTGGAAGTGATGTTCAACCATCACACTCCCCTTCCATAACCTAACATAAACAACTAGTCGGACCTCAAATAGATGCGATACCAAAATTGGACCTCCTTAAACTCTGACCCCGCGACGAAGTGGATTGTCGCGCCAGGGTTGAAGATGCACTGCTTGTTAGCCTGGTTCATCTTAGGCTTCCCATTTCAAGGAAGTGCATAGATTGACTGCTTGTACTGGGATGTGCACCTGAAGGCCTACCCCTGTCTAGCCACTTCGTCGGCCTTCTCACTACCTGGGATCTCACTGTGTCCTGGACTCCAGATAAGGGACATTTTGAGCTGACCTTCCAACGCAGCTCGGCTTTCCTGTTCTAGTCTTGAATGCTCTGTAGACGCACGTGGTAACATCCGGCCTTGGCAAGAAATTTGGGTGCGTCTTGTCTTGACGACACACCCCCGCTCCCAAAAACCTTGCGCCTGGAAGACACTGAAATGTCTGTAGGCTCTGCAAATGTTCAGGAATTCGGAGAACCTGCCGTCGCCCATCTTCGCGTCATCCGAGCCCCGTTAAAATCTTGAGTTGGCTTAAGGTCGGATAATCATTGAGCATTGTTAGCACTTGGCAGAGCGACGCCTAGAGGAACTTGTAATCCGCAAAAGTGAGGGCGACATCAGAAGGCTCGTGAAAATGACTGTATTTCTGTCACGAGAGCAGTCACTAATCTGATATCATCCTTGATGTCTTCATTGCCATCGCCAGCAGGAAACTCACCAGCACAGCCCATCCAATCCTCCAAGACAAATTAAATGCCCCACTCCGTCACACCGGAATGCCACTCAAGTTGCGGTGTCACTTACTCAAGTGGCCCAAGGGATTTGACTATGACGCTATTTATGCGTTCACCTTCGGTGTCGAACACCGATCGCCTCTAGCACCCGGACAGAAGGCATTCATTACCCTGGTAACGAGATTCCACGTCACTTTATCCCCTGATTCACTGTCACTCGGCAGTCCCCGTGGAGACCCAGCCAGACGGAACGAAATTCCATTGAAATGCTTGCCGAAAAATTATCGCAAACGCATCCTCGACTCACGCCACCTGACTGGCTCCCGAAAGCATTTAACGTCTCGGCACGGCTCGGTACGCAGGAATGCCGAACAAAATGTCAAGCTAAGGCAGCATCCCCCCGTGCGCTTGTGGGACTTATGAGTGCGGGATATATGTATGGAATTCCTTCCCCCACCCGCACACAGGATTCCTGCTCAATATAATTAATATGAGATAGTATCCGCATTAATGGGTTGCCGGTGAGGGCAGACCCCACAGGGAGCTCGAGGCCGGGACGGCAAAAACTTCCCAAAAACAGCAGACGAACCGGACGGGCGGGGGAATTAAATTAAAACTCAATCTTCTGTGTAATTATTACTTTCAGGAGAGATTTATTTTCTGTGCCGTCCTCGCTCGTCCGCCTGCTCCTGCTGTTCTTGTGTCGGCTTCATCGGCACGCAAGTGCCAGCCACCCCTAACTATCGAAGGGAACTGCGCCATCTGACACATGCAATCGCATCCCGCACCCCCACCCAGCGCACGGCACGGCACCCTACATCGTTGGAGCCCGCTCCTGCATGTTTCTGGGGGTGGATGGCGCGCCCATCTATGGCGCCCCATATGGCACTCCAGGATGTAATGATAGCAATCCGTACAAGAAGACGCTTGAAGAGCGCGTGATGAAGGAGATGATGATGATGAGGATGTTCTCCCTCTTGTCTTGAAGACAATGTTCGATGGCCTCCCCCGCCAGCAAGCAGGCGCAAAGTGCAAAGAAAAAATGAACAAGCATGAGAGAAAACATTGCAAAACAACAGTCAGCCGCTTGTAGAGCTATTAATCGACATTACCGCCAAGGATACACCGAATCTGCTGCACGGCCAGGGCGAGGAATCATGACCCAAGCCGGAGCTGGCAGCGCCGGCGGTGGTGTGGGATGGAAAATGATTAATGGTCTGCCCCCAGATGGTTTAAGACGAAATGACAACAGTCTTCGGATGATGGTTAATCTTATTCTCTCTCCAGTCGCACCCCGCTCCACTCCACCACTCGACACACAAGCGCCAGCTCCAACTATGTGTGTATTTTTACAGTTCATTCGGTGTGTCGATAGTTTCAGGATGTAATCAATATTTGGATAACCGAATGCTCGGCACTAGGGGATTACTGTCGACCCTCTGCCCCATGTGAGGGGAGGCGGCTGGCAAGCAGTCGGTAGGATCTCTGTGGGATCTGTGGAAATTGTGTGGCGCAATAAATATTGTCAGCTTTCGTTTGTCAGCGTGGATTATGTGCCGAACTAGCTTCGGAATAGATTGTCCATGTCGTAGTCGGTTCAATCTCTTAAATTGGATGAGGGTATTGCAATCGCATTAAACGGGCACAACGAGCACAACGATTGTTCCGGGGGCCGGCAGGCGGGGCCGACTGTGACGCGGATGCTGTAGCGGGGGGCTAAGTAAGTGGGTGAGTTGGTCGCCTTGCGGCCGGCTGGGGAGGGCTGGCAAATGTTCGTGGAGGATCGTTCATCTGGCTTTCATTTGCACTTGTCTCCGAGAAGCTGGGGCAGGATGGAGGATGGAGGATGGAGATGCACAAGCAATGCACTTGTCTGGCTTATGTTTTCGAGTTGGATGCGGTTGACGTGCGGGGGTTTTCTGCGACGGTTTAAGTTCATTCTGTGTGTTTGGCTTAATTGACGATTTTTTACTGTCTCTTGGAGGAGAAGCTCAGTTCCACCCCAAGAAAGATGAAGTCCACTAGAGAAGAACTAGAACCCAGAAAGTTCGAGAAGTAACAGAAGTCCCCTGCAACCTCCTGCCATGACAACGCGGACAAAAGCGAGTTCACATCGACTACAAGTAAACAACCGCATCGCTTGGAGGCTATCGAAACAAATGCGTCTACCTTCTCCGAATGTGTTTTCCCGCGCTCCGCACTCCCCTCTCATCGAACAAACACAGTCCGCACGAAGCCGTAGCCAAGGAGCTGCTCCACTTCCACCACACAGTTGAAGCGAAAGCTCGAACATACCTCTCAGTTCACTTCCGTGAGTCTTAGTGGCAGTCAATCCCTCGCGGATATTGCCAACCATTACGCTCGACAATGGACGAAATTAACCCATTTAAACGGCCAATGAACGCGCTCCAGAAGCAGTGGTACAGCGTCCTGCTCGCCCGCCGCGTTGGCTCAGCAGCGCAGCAACTGAAGCCTCACAACAAAGAGCAGTCCTAGTAAGTTCACCCCGCAAACGCAAACAATTCCATTAATTTGCTGTCCCACCTCTCCGTTCGGCCCCGCAGCCAGAGCGTCTGCTATCGCAGATACAAGAACGCTTTCCGCATCTATAACCAGCAATTCATAGACGAAATCGAAAAACTGGAAGCCATGCAGCCAACGGCCATCGAAGCTATGCGACTGCACAGGTAAGGACCTTCTTCTGAGGACGGCGCGCCCTCCGCCCCCATCCCATCTCCGGCGAGTGAGGTGCCGGCGGTGGCGGGGCCGTTCATTAACATTCTCATTGCATTAGAATAACCACCTTTGCCACCGCCTTCAATTAACCCAGGAGTTTCGCCATCACTACCCTCTGGCCGCCGCTCCACTCAAAGCGACAGATCAACCTGACGCTGGGCCAGCTGGAAAAGGTTTTGAGTGTCAAAGAGAGACGCAGACTGGAGCAAATCCTCGCCCGGACAACAAAGAGAATTTAAATTACTCGAGGACTACCCGGAATGCCATTGTGTGACGATGCCAGCCACCATCCGTGGCGTGATATTATACTTTCAGCTGTACGTGGACGGAATGAAGAATGTAGGTTGCTGGGTTGTGTCGTCGTCATCGTCATCGTCATCGTGGCTCGAGGACTCTTCTTCCGTGCACTCTTGAGTTTTCGTTTCCCCCACGCCCGTCCCCGTGAATCCTCCTTTTTTTGTCATTCTGTGTCCTTTTATTTTTGTTTGGTTTTGTGCTGTTGCTCCTGTTGTAATCCTTTGTGGCGGTTTTCCCTTTTTTGTGTTGCATCTGGTGAAAGCGAAACTGTTATGCCTTCGGTGGCTGGGGATCGGAGGACATCGGCTGCTGGGGCTGGAGTGATGCACTGTGAACTAGATGAACATGTGGCGGCTTAATGAAGAAACTGAACTCGTTCCGTTGTTTGTGTGGAAGCAGGACACGCATTCCTTTGACTTCGTCACAGTCCTTTTCAGGTCGTGTGTTGTTGGCTGGCTGGCCAGGGTGGCAGAGCCAATTTCCTATCGGTGTCACCAGCAAATCTCGGGCATAATTAGAATTTCTTTTTACTCTGTCTTTCAATTTTTCAATCCTTAAGGAATCCTCAGCTGACACAAGGTGCACTGCTTGAAGGGGTGCTGCTCTTTTTGTCTCTTCCTGCACAGAAATGGGACGCATTGTGGCGCTTGTCGCACGTCGGCTTGCAGAACTGAAACTGTCACAAATAAATAGAACTTGTTATGGATGAGGGTGTTGTTTTTCTTGGTCAAGAGGGTCGGCCTACGGAGGGGATCGATGCCATTAAAGGGAACCCGCTTCGAACCTGCCTGTTAAACTGTCAGAGATGCCTCGTTTATGCATGATTTTCGGTCATTAACTTTCATAATTAAGGAATTCAAGAACATTAATGCCAAATGCTACAAAACCGACGAATTCCTCTCATCAACTCCAAACAAATCCATTTCCCCGCAAGTCGGACAATATCTCATCTCATCACATGCATGGTTAAATGTCAAACTTTTGCACCTAACAGTATGCAATAAGAACGCACATTAAATTGAATTAATTATCTCCATCAGTGATGCCAAATTCACTGCAAAACTTTCGAAAACCAAAACTTTTTCTTCACACAAAAAAATAGGAAAAGAAAAATTATGGGTACATTTATGAGATTCCCTCTATTTTTGATGGATGGATGAAAATGCTCTCAGTGCCATTTGGGGCGAAAAACTTATGCAATAAATTAAAAAGCCTGAGAATTTTACTATCGCCAAGTTAGTTGGGCACACAATACGAGAAACTTTTTAATGACTGTAAATAATTCTCGGATGAATAGATTTGTGAATAATGACCCGCGGATAGCGGGGGGGGGGGGGGGGGGGGGTGAATATAAAAACCGTGGAAGCATTGACAGTCATCTCGCAAAAGGTGATGTCGTAAAATTATTTTTGATTGATGCGCAACTTGGAAATGGGTAATCAAGGGGGAATGAAGTTACTTTATCATAATTTTGACATATTGAACTCTGACAAGTGTCAGCATAGTATGCCTGCATTTGGATTGGAATGAGTATCTCTCTCGTCTCGTCATATCCTTGGAAACTGTTTGGCCTACTATGCTCGACAGAACTCAACGTTAAGCCAAAGAAGAGCGAACCAAGAAGAGGCATTCCTAGCTAGCTATGCGTTACCAATGGAAGAGACCATGTTTGAAGGATGCTGTCAATTTTTCATTCGGTACACGAACTTGACCGAAACTTGACGAAAGCATAGCAGCTATGCGTCATGAGTCCAGTACCAACATAAGAGAACAATGTTTGGAGGATGCTGTCAACTATTGATTTGACTGCGTCTCGCTTGATTACCGGAAATTTAACGAAACTTGACGAAAGCAAATCAGCTATGCGTCATGGGTTCAGCACCAATATAAGAGAGCAATGTTTGATGGATGCTGTTAATTTGTGATTTGACTGCCCTTCGCTTAAGTACAAGAAATTGAACGAAACTGGACGAAAGCAAAGCAGTTACTCGTTATAGGTTCAGTATCAATATAAGAGAGCAATGTTTGAAGGATGCTGTCAATTTGTGATTTGACTGCGTCTCGCTTAAGTACACGAAATTGAACGAAACTTGACGAAAGCAAAGCAGCTACGCGTTATAGGTTCAGTACCAATATAAGAGAGCAATGTTTGAAGGATGCTGTCAATTTGTGATTTGACTGCGTCTCGCTTCGGTACACGAAATTTAACGAAACTTGACGAAAGCAAAGCAGCTATGCGACGGGGTTCAGCGCCAGTAGAAATATGTTTACTTGATAAATATCTTAAACTGATGGGTTCGCAAACTTAACCGTCACAATGGCCAGCAATAACTTCAAGGAAGTCAAGGACTTTGATTGGTTGATGGATAGACTGATGGATAGACTAATACAAAGACTTTGACAGGTCGGGACTTTGTCTACCTAGACTCCGCGATAGTTAGGACCAACATCTTTCGTACCGAGATCAAGCACATAAACACTCTTGCCATTCTTTGGATTCCTTTGGGTCCACCGTGCAATCTCACGAAGGGCCCAGCTGACCTTATTCAAACTATTGGCTTCGGGAGGGGGACATGGACAAAAGTTGATGAGCTAGCTAGTTTTGCGTGTAATCTTGGGTCCTGCCTGGGGCTATACAGCGCCATGCGTTAGGGGTAGATGGATCCCAAGCCTATGGTGGCTTGGAGTCAGTGAGGCGAGCCAACACATCGTCTATTCATGGTACTGTTTAAGGACGCGCATGCCACGACGAGGAGGTGGATTCATATTTAGTCGCAGACCACCACTTCCACAGACGCATCTCCTATACTCACCGAGTCACAGTAACAAATCCCTCCACAGATCACTGTCACTCTGCCAAACCGTAACCACAACATGCGGCCTCTCTCCGCCGAAACACTGTAAATCACTCAAGTGAAAAATATTCCAGAGAACTTGAATTCGATGGCATCACAAGTGCTCACAGCATGTCTGACAGGGCCATTTAACTTGTGACTTCCATTCGACATGATACAATCGGAAAAGGTTTACCGCCCCCATCCGCTCACAGTGCCGCCCGCCGCATCGCCCCTCCCCAAAGGCATCACTGACAAAACGGAACAATTTCAGAGCACAAGCCCGATGACAGAAGCGCTTCCAAATGAGAAATAACAGCCGATTCCGTGACACGGAAAAGGACTTACGACGACAAGCATTCCGTGGGATGATGGCACCACCGTCGCCAAATCGAATAACGCGACATCATCTCACATTTCTATCATCGCATCGATAACCGAATTCCCTCGGCATCCAGCGCAAAGGATTGCACCCCGCCTTCGCCGCCACCGTAAATCAGCAAACGACTCGGAACAGATACCAAAATCGAGCTCCATCCATGAGACCAATGGCATTCAACTGAAAACTTAGACTCGCACTCCCCACCAGCCGTCGGGCCCCACACGTGTAATAATGAACCGATCCGTGGGGTGGGCGGTGGCTTGTGCGGGCGGATACACTCCGTTCCGGGCTCGCCGTGTCCATAAATTTCAATATCTTTCCAAATCCACGTCGACGTTCGACTAAGTGAGTACAGAACTGTAAAGTTCCCCCGAACTGCAATTGGTAGACCTCCAGAGCCGCGCCGCGCCGTTTCAGCCATACACACTGAGTGCTGCTGCCAACGCGCCGGGCCTTGCCACACATACACTCCGGCCGCGGCACGATGGCGGTGCAATATGTCACTGGGGAAAAATTGTTCACTTGAAAGTTTTCATCTCTTTATGCTTAGGGATGAAATTATTGCTCTGGGAGCGCGGCAGGAAAATCCTCTTCGCCGGCACTACACACGGGCCCCGTTGGGAGTTCGGCCACTGTTGCTGCTGCACAAGCAGAAAACAGCAAAAGCTGTTTGTCTTTGCCAGAAAGTGCTCCGCGAAGGGGGTGGCTGGGCCGGAGGGGGAAGGGGAGACATATTAAAAGTCGGAGGTTGTGTTTTTTTGGGGATTTTTTGACTGCGCTGCCATTGGCTAGGGGTGGGGACAGTGCTCGGGTTTCTGTCGCAGAACGAATTTAATGGTGATGAGCTTTGAGTCATCCAAGGCGGAAGGATGTGAAGCGGTTGAAAAACCGTGGCCAGTGGTGGAAGGGGGACTTTTTTCTTCGCAAGCGAGGAACAACTTGAAAAAGTTTATTACATGCCGTTTTGCTTGGTCATGGGACTAATATCCTGACGGACGATGGGGAGGGAAAACTTTTCAATTAGAGATGCAGCTCCGTTTGAAGTTGATGCCGGAGACGGGCGATCGGTTGTTCGGGATAATTAAATAATTTTGTTTATTTCCGAGAGTAATTGGCTTCGACAGCGACTTTGGGATGGATTCACGACGGCTTGCCATGGTCCTGGTGGATGTGGGTAGCTGTGGAGGAAGGTCGTATTTTTTTTTTGGGAAGCCTTTGACTTCGGACTGGTCTGAGTGGTCAAAGAGGGAATTCCTTTGACGGCCGGCTGACTCAAGAGATTCGTGCCATTTGAATGACAGGGAGGGGGGGAACCCCTGGGATTCACTAGCTCTGCTGGTTTCTCTGACTGAACCCGTATTCCCCTGTATTTGGAGACACGATGAACTTTTTCCTTAAACAAAGCTTTGAATGCGATTCCATCAGGCAGGTGATCGCTTGCCGAATGAGGTGATGGGACGTTGTGATTGGTCATAATTCATGAGGGGTCAGAGTCGATGCCGGAGGATCGAGTGGGCTCGAGAGTGCTGGAGATCTCCCGTGAGTATCTTACATCCGCGACACCTTTGGTAGATCATGCAGGTTAGAAAATTGTGACGATGACGATGAATCCAGCCTCAAATTTAAGCAGTTTTAGAAGCTATGCAGCTCTGAGACATTATGGCGAACTATCGAACGCACTGAAAGTATGAAGGTTCCATTCTGACAGTTCATTGGAAAACGAAAGTAACCGCGGCATCTTACTTGGGAAAAGGCCATTTATCAGAACGCACGTCGGAAGTTGCGAAACGTCGTCAGGACACTCAGGTAGCGAGCATTACCTAACCACTATTTCTCTCCACTTGATGCTTCTATTCACTCAAAACAGATGACCAAAGTAATGAAGGTTCCAACATGGCTGAGGCAGATAATTGATATCTACGCCAGTTCCAGTGAACTTGTCAAGTATTCTTCTTCTTCTCAGCGACAGACTTCGCCTGGGCTAATGGCTTGCGGTCGACTAAGAGTTATATTAATACCCTAAGCTGTTCCTCTCCTTTTTGGACCACGTAGCAGTATAGTTGGCGAATCATTGCCTACCGGACTACAATCTGATAATTTTACAGTACACAGAGATTGGCTACAGCTCGAAGAGTTGGAGCGCCTACCGCGATTTAAAAATTTATTTGAACGAAATTATTTTTACATTTGAGCTTACAACTAGACTTACAAACTAAAGGTTAGGATGTTGGCTCAACAAGAGGGGCCCAGCTGATGTACTTTGTTTAATTTAATGTTCATTATTTTTTTCATGTCCTACAATCGCTGGTGCTTACATCGGCTTGTTCAAGTCCGTGTGTCCATGGTGGTCCTTCTGGGATGGGGTGGTGATGTGGGATGGGGTGGTGATGTGTGCGACTTGATTGCTATCGCTGCTCTGGTAGAGTTCATGCTCTTTGTGTTGTTCGACGTCGGTGGGAAGTTGTGCTCGTTTAGAAGAATTAAGGCGTTGTCCGGGGATTGTGTTTCTCAGGTTCCTGATTTACAGATTCCCCCTTTCTAGTAGCTGCTTTCTGAACTGTGTCTCTATACAATGTGATGATGCGTGCTTGGTCGTAAAGCCTATTGTTGCTTTGACGGTCCCTGTCGAAGGTGAGTCCGGTACATATTCGCAGTATTTTTCTTTTGAAAATTGCGAGCTTCGTCATGCTGGTCTCAGAGGTGGTGTGTAATATTGGGAAGCCGTACGTTAAGATCGACCGTATAAGTTGCTTGTAGAGCAGCAGTTTTGTCCTCTGGCTTAGTCCATTTCGCAAGGGATAGATGCGATGGAAGCCTAGGTTGGCCATCTTGAGGGTCAGTTTCGAGTGACTGTTGAACTTCAACCTTTCCGTGAAGTTAACGCCAAGATACTTGACATTTTCGTTTGTTGATATTTCTCTACCGTCAGGCACATTTGACACATTTGGCTGCTGATCTGCATCCACCTCCGGATGGTGTCCGTAAGCGCATAAGTACCCATTTCCCAGCACTGAGACGAATACCCCATTTTGGTATTGTAGTCAAATTTGTTCGCTGTTTGGATTTCGACCCTTCGCGCGGTTATCTGTGTTGAAGTCGAAGCGCCTACCTTCACAGCGTGCTACTGTTCTAGCACAACTGGTTGGCACCCGCAGTTTTATGCCGACTCCGAACGGCCAATTTGAGAAGCTTTTTCTAGACAGCTATTACTCTTTGAGCATAGTCAGTAACTCGAAGGAGATGGTGCCGTGTCGTACTGGCCGGGAATCGAACCCAAGCAGCGAGTTTCAGTTGCGTTGGGGTCGACGCACATGCCGACAACGCCAAGGCCGACTTTCATTCAAGTACTTCGGAATAAACTTTCGACAATTTCTTTCTTTTGCCGCCTCCAAGACCTGTATCTGCTTATAGTCAATCTGTCAATATAAATACGCTGACGTTGCTTATCCCAACCACGAACCAAGTAAGAAAAATAAGTCTCCCTAGGGAAGTGCAAAGCTCAGTCTTAACATGCTCCCAATGTTTTACGCTTGAAAGTCTGTGTTGTTCCAAAGTCAACAGTTTGTGAAGCTTTAGCAAATAAGGCTTGATGCATAGATCATGTGTGGCGTCTGCTCTAAACTCGGAAACTCTGTCCGCTGGCAAGCAAACATAACCCCATTTGGGACTGATTCAAATGCCCACATCTGGCTGTGTTGTTTGTAGATCTGTCTTCCCTAGTTTGGGCAGGGCAGTTTCTTATGGGCGCTACTAGTTACTGTGATGTGTTGCTAGACTGGTGGAAAGTTGTGGGTGTTGCTAGGCGTCGGGAGTAGGAGAAAATAATTGTATGTTCAGTATGTCATAATAGATTCAGCTTGTAATAATTCAAAGAATACTTCTTTTCACATCCAGAATCAGCATTGACTGACTAACTTGAACATACTAACATACTCTGCGTTACTCGAGCTATTGTTGCTGTGCTTAGTGCCTCTTTCATGGACAACTTCCTCTTCTTCTTCTAATAGGGTCTCAATAAGGCCTCAACTAACAAACCTCTCCAGCTGGCATGATCTTTGGCTAGCTTTGGTCAAGGTCCTTCTCGACTTGAGTGCGCCATCAGTTCCGTGGGCGTCCTCTATTGCGTTGTCCCACAGAGCTGATTCGGATTCGAAGACTCTTCGGTCTAGAGCGTGTGTTGCCATGGCCTAGCAATCTTAGGCATTGAATCTGTAGACGGCTCATGTCGTACAGTTCATGGTTGAATCATCTTCTCCAAGTCACCATCAACGCAAACATGACCAAGGAACAAACGCATTTCTCTCGAAAAGACTAAGGGCTATTTCATCTGCTTTTGAGATTTTGCTTCCGCGTCATAGAGCAGGACAGGGATGATCAAGGTCTTCTAAATGTAGCTTGATCCAAATCTTCTAAATCTTCCCACCTGAACGTATCCCATGTCGTCGGTTCTCACATCGATCCCGTCGCCAGCGTATGAGCGCCAGACGCAAAGTCAGCGATTTCCGCTGAGCAGTAGTTTGTAAGAAATTAGTCTAGTTTAGAATTAAGAAAACATCCAAACTATTCGGATCGTAATAACTTGCTGAACAATGCCTTCGTTGTTGGTCCGCACTAGCAGACAGTCAGCGGCGTTGTTGCATACTACTCGTACATCAGACAACAGCAGCATCAGCCAGTGCAGTCGATTAAGCGAGCTCAGATCGGGAGACATCCCCATCCGTGCTGTATCACCGTGTACTTCCTCATTGCGTCATTCGTTAGCTTAGGCTTCGATCGGGAAGCACAAATGCACTTCATTTTAAATAATGCCCGAAAACCCAGACAGCTTGCTCTGTGCACATGTGTAAAAGTGGACTTCTAGCGTTCTAGTCTCCCTTCGGATCGCCACTAGAAACGAGGTACGAAACAAGTGCATGTTCTTTCAAAAGAAACCCAGCCAATAGATCCTGAGTCCTTACATGAACGAAAGAGTTCGGCAGTGAGACCGAGTGCAGACTGCATAGATAGCTAGGTAGGATGACTGCTAGATTAGACCATTTGGTCCATTGTGCTGTCAAAATACGGCTTCGCATTCCAGTTTCTTCGTTGACTCACCTGTTTGTCTTTTATTGCCTGTTCTGATGTCTCTCAACCAAGACGCGACAAGAAGCTGCGGCTCTTCTGTAGAACGTCGTGCTACTGCCAATACTGCGTCAACCGCTTTCCGTTTTTGTTTCCCACAATTGCACGCAGAAAGGTTGCGAACGAGAACAAAAAACAACATCTTCAGAGTCAGCGTGTTGGACAAACGCGAGCCTCTCCTGCAAAGCGGATGTCTGTCTGCCAACCGTGGAATTCAAAACGAAAACTTTTGCTTCTAGACAGATTTCATTGAAACTTGTCACGGCATTCCTGTCGCAACACAAGCCTGAGCTGCCTCCAATCCCTACCCACACAGCCCAAAAAAAAACAAAAAAAAACAGGAAACACACAAAACGGCAAACAAGAGAATCCCATAAGCGCCTGTTACCAATTTTGTAGCTCACATCGTGACCAAATGTCATATCGTTTCCATTTTATTAAGGACTCTCGACGTAAAACCATCCATCAATCCAGCGCAAACCCTCGCATCGGGCCCCAAGCAAGCCGATACAAGCCCGTACAGCGGGTCGTGCTAACGCGAAAAAACTGCGTTTACATCCCGAGACCGGTCGTACAGTACGTTTGTTACGTTAAATGATTTAGGACCAGTAAACCTCGAAATTTATGACCATTTTAATGCCAGCCTTTTCATCCTTCCCTACCATAACGGCCGGAGGAGGGAACTTATCACTAGAAAAAAAAAAAATAAGAACGAGGGAAAGAAAAACAATTGACGAAGGACGGGAAGCTGGATGCGGCGGAGGCGAGATGCGACAGATGATGGAGCGAGGAGCGGCAACACACACCCGCGCCCAAACAAACGAAAAAAAGGGTAAAATCGTCCTCGAATGACACTTGTGCTGCGGCAATTTATTTTGTTTATTGACTTTAAGGCTCTGCGGCATCTTGCCGGCGAATGTTTCGACCCAATAAATCGCCACAAAATCATAATGCCCCACTGGAAGCCAGCAGCCGTCGTACGGGGCAGGAACAGCAGCAGGAATCTATTTATGACAAAAGATGCCACCGATTCGGGGGCCATTAAACCGGGCGCAGACAGGCCGTGTGCACAGTGCTCCCTACAGGACCTTGAGGAATCCCTCATACGACTTCTCGATTGAGAGAGAGAGGAGGGACAAGTAACAAACCAGAGCACTCTGAGAAGGGGAGGGCGAAAGAAGGGTATTTTATGAGGTCGATTATCCTTAGATTTGGGACCAACACAGGAAAAAGCATATTTCATCCAATCTGCTCCCGATGGGCCGCGATGAGAGCAGCAACCCACACATTCCTCGTGCGTCTGCGTTTCGGGCGTATACAACAATCATTTTTAAGATATTCGATTAGATAACGATATCCACGGGGTGGCGACGAAGGACAAGGCGCAACGCACTCCGCACACGCACGCAGCCACATACGAACACAAGAAAAAAAAACAGCACCCAAATTAAGGGTGGATGGCCCAGACGAACCGAAGGCAAAGAATGAACGAACTTTTCGCAATCACTTCGGGCATTAGGATCAAGGCACGAAGACGAAATTGGGTACTTAAAACGCATTTACACGCAGGACACGCAGAACATTATAATATATCGATGCTGTATCCTGTTCGTCCCCCCAGCAGATGGCCTAAACGGAAACCCGCCTGCTGGCCCCATCCAAAAATCATCGCATTGCGTAAATAAGCCTCCACCCCTGGGACAGTGTTGTGTAGCTGTCGCTCCAGTCTGGCGGTCCGCCACCCACTCGCTGGGGTGGATAGAAAACCGTTTTGGAAGGAAAATGCCGCATGGAATGAGACTCGAATGGGTGCAATAATCCCCGGCCCACTCAATTTAAAATGCGGCTCGTTTCGTGGCTCGGCGAAGAGCGACCGAATCCGGGCGGCGAAAGTATTTTTCAAATTCACATCTAGTCGGGATTTTCGTTATTACTCGTTCTATCCACGCCATGTGGATCGGAGCTGCCTTTGCTGCCCGTTGGCTGTGGCACAGGCACTGTCACACGCACAGGCACAGTCGCAGTCACAAGACGGTGCTCTGCATTATGGTGTGTGAAATTGGATGCATGTTCGTCGGGTTTAGCGGAGATAAAGAGCGACTGTACGAGACCATGCGGTGGCGGTGGTGGCAGTGGGGGTATGGATGCGTAGAGTGGCCTCGTTCGTTTTGATAATTAAACAGAAGGTCCTGTGAAGTATCGTTGCCGGCATTGTGGCAGAGCGCTTGTGGAAATTAATTGAGCGGCTTGCTTGCGTTGGGGCTCCTTGGTCTGCGGCAATGTCTTGGTGGGTTTAGTGTAATCTTAGTGTTAAGTACGGCAAAGGGGGGTGCTGTCCGGACCGTCTTTTGATTGCCAGTGGAGGCGATAAAACGCGATGGAGCGGCCTCCTGTTGCTGGGGCGAGATCCGTTGTCGGCTAATCGTGGTGTTTGAAGGATTTGCTAGGTCGAGTGGATTTACAGCGAAATGAAACGAGGGATAAGAGGTTAAAGAAATGATTTCACTTTGAAAGCTCAAACTTAGACCGTTAGGCGAGCCCTTGAGCAGATGGGTTTTTTGTTGCATATCTTGAGGAGATGACATGATGGATTAGCTTGCGGAGAGGTTGGTACCCAAGGGACAGGACTAAAAATGGGCTTATGAGCTGTGACGTGATTGTGAGCTACATTTGCATCTCGATCGGCATCTGATCAATGAAAGCCACACGCTTTGGCACTCATAAACTGAGTGACCCTCGGGTTGCAACAAAGGAACTGCGCATGTGACTGGATTAAATGGACCTGTCCACTAAGACCGTTCCTGTTTAGCGGTAAAGTGGCAAAGGCCCCAAGGACCAGATTTCGATTGGTCTGTGATCGACGGCCTCTGATGTGAGGAAGATGACTGCGGACTATTTGAAGACACTAGGCCGGGGACACTGTCACTCCGATAACGAAAGCCTTGTCTCGAAAAGCCTTTATGATGTCGGTACTACGATTGTTGTGAAGGTAGAGGTCCTACGTCATCTGGCGATAGTGTATGTGGATCGTATTTTTTGCGTGACACTATTCTGAATGTCGGTCAAGTCAAATGACAAAAGAAGGCGTTTTCTTTATGTTTTAACTGGAATGGTGTGAAAATGTATTTTGGTTGAACTGTTGAAGGAAAACATGAATTTAGCAACGATCTTCAAAGGAGCTGCTCCTCAAACATGTGCAACCACATATGGTTGGAAGGAGGTCGTGGTAATTCTGAAAAGTTTAGGGCCACCTATTGACCTGTCGACATATGGCTCTTGCGGATAATTTTGGTACTAAGCAGGTTCAATAAAATACGAATTTACATAGGAATTGCAAAAGGTTGTGGGCATTTTTTTTTTTATTCCAAACAACGGAAGCTATGACATTTTCCCATCCTTCTGGCAATTTGTGGATCCCATCCCAAAAGAACTGCGACGGCTTGGCAGCCAAAAATGAATCAAGCCAATTTTTGACGGCGTTCTGCATCGACCGGGACAAATGCTAGTCAGAAGGGGCAAGGTCTGGGCTATAACGCGGGTGGGGTAAAACTTCCCATCCACTGTTTTCTAAATACTTCTTAACCGGAATACCAACGTGAGTAACATGGCTTACTATGGGCATTCGGTGCAGACTATACTTGGCAGTGTTTCCACTTATCCAAACATGCGCCCAGGCCACTCGCGTGATAATGCTGTGCATCGATGGAGAGCGGTAAAACCAAGCCAAGCCGAAGCCATGTGCTTGCGATTGTCCAAGCACGCGCCAAGCCAAAGAACTCACGTCATGCTGCTGTGTACACAATGAAGGACGCCACAGTCAAGTTACAACCGAAGCCATCGATAACGTTGTATATCGTGCTCTCTCTTTCCTTCCAGTGCGTACAACCTACAACTTCTGTTTTGGTATTTTTTTGTTATATTGTCTTAAGTTAAGTCCTGTTCGTTTCCTGTGTTAAAGGTAAGAATAATAGATGAAGTCTCACTCGATGTTTGGACGCTAGTCAATAAAGACATATAACGATTGATTTTAGTGTTTAATTTTTTTTCGGGGACCACGATTGGCTCCCACACATAGAACTCGTGGGGCCGAGCGTTGTCATGCTGGAAGACTATTGCCTCGTGTCTGGTCGCATATTCCGGGCGTTTTTCGGCTACTGCTCTCTTCAAACGGATTGATTGTGTTCGGTAGCGTTGTCCAATGATGGTTTCACCCGGTTTTAGCAGCTCACAGTACAGCGCACCCTTCGGATCCCACCAAATACAGAGCATTACCTTCGCGCCATGGATATTCGGCCAAACGCTTGTTCACCATAAACTTCCACCACAATACTATGACTTTCGGCAGCAGACTTTCTTCATATTAAAGTAATGAAGAAGAACTCCCCGCAAAAACTATTTTTCAGTAACAAAGTTCAACATATTTGAGTGAAAAAAAATAGATTGTTGTTTACGCTTCAAATGAATGACTTGTACTGAAATGACGTACAATGGCAGTAGCTTTCCAACGCATGTTCCAATGGAATAATACAAGTTACGCCATCTCTTATCTCAAACCGCACGAATTAAGTTATAGACCTAATATAATACTCCATTTCTGGCCAACACCATGGACCACTCTTTCGACTTCCATCCCAGTTTAACATGAAATTGTTGTTGTTTTATCGTTCTCCCTCATTAGGGAAGGCTTACAGGGAAGGTTGAACAGGGCGAAGCATTAAGGTCGATGGTATTCCACAGCCGACATACCCTGTCTTGACACGGGTTTAATTTGTCAAAGTGGTAATTCACCCCGTAGTGGCTTGTAGGGAGATCGATATGAATCCCATACTTTCCTTGTTGAGACAGAGTGTTTCCTTATAGGAATAGCACCTAAACGGACCTTGCACAATTGGCACTCAAGCCCACAGGATGGGTGTCCCTTATAATGACTTCTGTAGAAGCTGCATAGTTGAAGAGGAGGTTGAAACCACATATCACCTACTCTGTACCTTCACATAGAGACCTACTACTTCAAGAACCTTAATGCGCTAAACAGCGTCAACATACTAGCATATGGTACCAGCATACGCAACAACTGGTTCTAAATGTCAAGGGAAATCAGAACGTGCCTACTTTGGCCCAGAAGTCAGCCACTATAACCAAACCTAATAAAGCCTGATTAAACGTTTGGATTGCCTAAGACCTGCACTGTTGGTCAATAGGTCTAGATGAAGTTAGTTCATTAATCAGCGCTTTAGCTTCGTGTCGGGTTGGCATTACAGTACGGTTTGGGACTTGAGCTTCCTGCTTCCAAGGCCCTTTTTGTATCTGACAAGGGATTGTAGTGCGAAGTAGCAACATTTGACCGCTGTGGAGTCGATTAGGTTGGACCATAGTGCCTGGTGATGATGGAAATATAACCATCTAGGAGTAGCTAATACTAGTGAAGCCACCGTCTAAATACTGACAAAACGAACATCAGTCAGTAGAAAAGGGCTTAAAAACTCCACTTGTATGAAATGAAGTGCAGCAAAGTTCGAAGGTTTTTTTCGACTTCACAATGAAGAGCTTCAACTTAGAGTTGGCAAGTCTTCGCTGTCCACATGCAGACCCAGTGTGAGGATTGTAAGAAGCATATGTTGCCGGGTACCCTTTACCCGGCGATGGAGGGTACCCGGTAGCCGAACCATGCCGGGTACCCGCCAACTTGGGTATGACCCGCATTACACTGGCAAGTCTTCGCTGTTCGCGCTTCCAAATCCAGACCCAGTGGGAGGATTGTAAGAAGCATATGTTGCCGGGTACCCGTTACCCGGCGATGGAGGGTACCCGCCAACTTGGGCATAACCCGCATTACACTGGCAAGTCTTCGCTGTTCGCGCTTCCAAATCCAGACCCAGTGGGAGGATTGTAAGAAGCATATGTTGCCGGGTACCCGTTACCCGACGATGGAGGGTACCCGCCAACTTGGGTATTACCCGCATTACACTGGCAAGTCTTCGCTGTTCGCGCTTCCAAATCCAGACCCAGTGGGAGGATTGTAAGAAGCATATGTTGCCGGGTACCCGTTACCCGGCGATGGAGGGTACCCGCCAACTTGGGCATAACCCGCATTACACTGGCAAGTCTTCGCTGTTCGCGCTTCCAAATCCAGACCCAGTGGGAGGATTGTAAGAAGCATATGTTGCCGGGTACCCGTTACCCGACGATGGAGGGTACCCGCCAACTTGGGTATTACCCGCATTACACTGGCAAGTCTTCGCTGTTCGCGCTTCCGAATCCAGACCCAGTGGGAGGATTGTAAGAAGCATATGTTGCCGGGTACCCTTTACCCGGCGATGGAGGGTACCCGCCAACCTGGGTATGACCCGCATTACACTGGCAAGTCTTCGCTGTTCGCGCTTCCAAATCCAGACCCAGTGGGAGGATTGTAAGAAGCATATGTTGCCGGGTACCAGTTACCCAGTAGCCGAACCATGCCGGGTACCCGCCAACTTGGGCATAACCCGCATTACACTGGCAAGTCTTCGCTGTTCGCGCTTCCAAATCCAGACCCAGTGGGAGGATTGTAAGAAGCATATGTTGCCGGGTACCAGTTACCCAGTAGCCGAACCATGCCGGGTACCCGCCAACTTGGGTATGACCCGCATTACACTGGCAAGTCTTCGCTGTTCGCGCTTCCAAATCCAGACCCAGTGGGAGGATTGTAAGAAGCATATGTTGCCGGGTACCCGTTACCCGGCGATGGAGGGTACCCGGTAGCCGAACAATGCCGGGTACCCGCCAATTTGGGTATGACACGCAGTACATGGGCGCTTGGGTAATTGTCGAAACAGGTACTACCCGGGTAATCTCAAGAGCACTATTCTCATTCGCAAACGATACAACCATCGCCGGCGAATATTATTCAGAGTTTTGGACAGATTCGATGGTTGCAGATAGAAGCAGAAAAGTCCACATTGGGCGAGAGAAATAAAATGCATATTTGTTCGTTTTATCACTAACACAAGCCCAGTGGTGGCCGTGGCGTTGTGGACCCGTGAAATGATTCCTTCCTTCCAATATGTAGCCCCAGCCAAGCTCCTCGGGGCGGAAACCCCATCCGCCTCTGTGTACATTCACCGAACATCAAAATCCACCATATTCACATTAACATCAAAACGCTGTAAGGAATCCGATTAATCAAGTTCACATTAATCACGGATTACACGAGCCAGACACGGGCAGAGGCCGACATTCACCCAGAGTATACCGCGAGAATAGACGGGCTGTCAAGTCGTCAGAGTATAGCTCCTGCTCCCCCACACCGGCCACTAGATTAGAACAAAACATTTAGCGCGTGTACCCGTCCCCATCCCCATCACAACACGGGAACACGGCCCACTGCTGACGGCAATCCCACGACCTGTTCATAATTTCGCAACAAAACTACAAGAACAAGCGCTAACAAGGGAGTCCCAGGGCGCACGGTCCTGTCGTAAATAATTCAAATTGATTATGTGTCAGAAATTGTACATTTCATTTTCGACACCGGACACCATTGTGCGTGCAGCAGTAATTACCTAACACTGCCCTGGCCCCAGTCCCGGACCGGGGCGCAATGTCTACACGAAAGCAACCAATTGCCTATCATGTCCGACATGATAACGATAACAATCGGACGGTTTGCTTTTTTGTTTGGGTTCGAACTCTTTAATTAGTTACGCGCGGCGGTTTTAACAAGGTCCACCGTTCTGTTGGGACAGGGGCCGCCCAGTCGACACGTCACCGATTGCGACATCAGCTTTAGCCTGGCCGCGGCCCCAACAGTGGCGCTTGTCGGGAGTCACGCAATTAATTGATTTCGAATTGTCGCCCCCAGTCAAGGGTACGTCATAAATTCGACAAGTAATCCCGACATTAATTTACCTCATTCGCAGGGAGTGCGGAGAGGTGGGGGCTCACCCCCCAGCCGGCTCTACCTGATGGCACGCCATCGACTGGCTGACTGGCTTGACTCCCCAGCCGTACCCTTGTCAAAGTGAAATTAATTTCTGTCCCGATCGGGGTGCACTTTAAACTCTCCGCGAATATGAGATTTCAATGAGGGCGGTTGGGGTTGGTTGGCGGGTCGTGTGCCGCTTCCAGTTAAATCCGTGTCAAACGATACGGAGAGCGATGGTGGCGGTTGGAGCCTTAAAATCCGTCATCGCCATCACTGCTGTCAGCGGCATCATCATCATCATCGCCATCGATGGCTCTCATCTCGGCGGAAGTTCGGTAAAAGGAACAGCGCTCCTCGTTGGCTTTTTCTGACACGTCTCACCGCCATGGTGGGCCTGTGGGGAGATGCGTCGGCCGCCCGCCCACCGACAGTATTGAAGTTTGCCGGGAATTGGTTATGATGGGATTTATTTAGATCGCACGAAGTTATTGGGGCGTTAACGATTGATACGTCTTAAGTGGTGCTGACATGTTCGGGCAGAGTGCGTGACACAGATTCGAAGTGACACAAAGCATAGCGCCCCGGCTTCTTCGAAAGTTCCGCTCGACTCTCTGCGGGTCTCTGCGAGTGACGATGGAGGACATGGGCGGAAATGGTGCCAACGACTCTGGCTTTGGCTTTGGCGTTAATCAGGAAAGTGGCGTGAAAATAATTGGAATTGTTGGGACGAAGTTTGCAACACTGTTCGAGTGGCGGCGGGACGGGATATGGCTGGATGAAGATAAGACAAGTTTCTGCAAGTGACACTGAGTTGGCTCCTGTTTAGTGGGGCTCCTCATTGATGGTTTTCATAATCGTTGCAAGGGTTTGAAGGCTATGAGGGTGGGTGTGTTAATCACTTTATTTTAGTTTTGACACATTCCAAGGGATTTTTCCCAGAGCAAATTTCTAGGCCTCATTTTGGTAGCGAAGCTGGCATCCAGGAAAGCGTGAAAATATCCTGAACGGCTCTATATTGTTCTGGAAAAGCAACAGCTGCTAGTGGTTCAGTGGTTGTTCGCATCAGTAGGCTACTATATGGAGTGGCGATTTGGTTCACATCGTGGGACAAAGACATCAACTGAACACCGCTCGAAAGGGTGCAGCGAATGGCGGAGCATTGCGAACTACCCTATCCCTGGCCTTAACTACACTCCTCAACCTCCCGCCGATAGATCTCTTCGGCAGGTAGGTCGGTGGCAGCATGTATGCGTAAGTGGAAAGAGCTCAGCTCCGGACACTGTAGCGTCCTCGATAAAGTTGGATCCCTAACAGGAAACACTGACCCCGGGATACCTAAGCTCCTCTTCGAGAAATACCTTCTCAACCTGCATACCGCCAGATCACACTGGACGTCAGAATATCAGACGCTGGACGGCCCTCTGCGATGGAGTGGGTGTGCGAGTCTGCTCTAAGGATCTGATTTTTCAGCTGTCATTCCGACTACCCTCGCACTGTAGCGTCTTTCAGGCAGAGACTATAGATGTTCAGACAGCGACTTACTTACGGAGGGTCTGAGTCTGAGCAGTTGCTGCCTTCCATCGTTGCCGGTCCTGGGCACGCTGCTTCGAGTCATCAAGACCACGCTGTCTTGCATCCGCGATTACTTGGTCAGTATACCGGAGATTCAGTCTTCCCCTGCTTCTCGAACCAGGGGGCTCGGATTCGAAGACCCTCTTAGCTGGAGCGTTGGTGTCCATTCGGTCGATGTGGCCGAGCCAGTGCAGTCGACGGATGCGCATTCTGTTACAGCTCGTAGAGTTCGCGGTTGTGTCTTCTCCTCCATTCACCTTCCTCGCAGACAGGACCATATCGGACGAAGAATTTCTCCTTCGAAGGTACCAAGAATCCGCTCTGCAGCTCCATAACAGGACTGGCACAATGAAATTTTGTAGAGCATGATCTTGGTCCCACGAGTCAGGAGTTTTGAACACAGTTGCTTCGATAAACCGAAGTAGCACCGGTTGCCAAGGGCGATGCTACGTCGGTTCTCCATTGCGATGCCGTTTGTGGAGTTCACGTTTGCCCCGAGGTGGACAAACTCGAAATTTCAGACACTGATCGTGATTTTTTGTCCAAGGTGGGTTTGTGTGGCTGTGTCCTCACTGACCCTGACACCAGTTCGTTTCGCCTGTAAAAGCCTCTACTACGGCACAATGGAAGCGCGCGACGATGTCGATAGTATCTGTCTACCCCAACAGTTGGACCGACTTGTAGAAGGAAGTGCCTTCCGCGCTTACAGCTGTCCGCGGCATTATCTTTTATTCATCCTTTTCACGAACGTGCTACTGAAAAAATCGACTGCTTATGCGTATGCCGACGACGTAGCAATAGTGGTGAAACACCAAAACTTGCATTCAGCTGTGAAGATAATGCAGGACGAATTCAACGCTGTATCCGAATGGTGCCATGATAATGGCCTAGTCATAAATGCTACGATGCACATTCGCACTCCAACGGCACCTGCAGAAGTCTTCCAAATTGTTCATCGAATTGACCGCTGTCCGGAATCAACCAACAGCAACGAAGTCGATGTTGTCAGAAGTATCAAGTACTTAGGAATTACCAGAACTTTCTTTGGCGTGAGCACGTCAACGTCCTGCGCCTGCAACTCAAGAGCACCCTCTTCGCAATGACGTGTCTTACGCGTTACTCAAACGTAGAACGGCTTAAGCAGGTGTATTACTCTTTAGCAGAATCGCCCATCAGACGCAGCAAAATCCCACCTGGACAAGATATCAAGCACACAAGATCGTCTTCTAAAAATTGTTAGACACTTTAACTCAAGCTCCAGATGTCAAAGCTATTTTCCAGATGAGAGCTGCAGTACATGAGAGACCCACGGTTCCAGCAACCATTAAGTCACACGCTTAACACTATTGTATCAATAAAAAGCCTTTAAATAATAAAAAAATAAAAATCTTCTTCAGTACCAGATTGAACGACAGCGCATCTTCTTGCCGAAATCCGGTGCGAGCCATTTGACTCGGAAATCCTTGAGCCGAACTACGTGGTGCATGGCGTGTGCGTTAGCGTGGTGCGACACAGCTGGCACAGTTTTCCCGGGATCCCGAGTTCGGTAATCGCATCGAATAGTTGCTTGCGATGAATGCTGTCGTGTGCGGCTTTAAAAACGATGAAAAGATGGTGCGGAGCGATTTGAAACTCGCTGGTCTTCTCCAGGTTTTGACTTGGGGTGAATATTTGGTCTATGGTCGGTTTGCCGAGCCGCACTGGTACGTCCCGATTAGTGCAGTGCAACGGCTTTAGACGCTCACACAGTACGCTAGACAGGACCTTGTAGGCGACGTTGAGCAGGGATATACCTCCGTCGTTGTTGCAAGAGGTAGGATCGCCTTTTTTGTGGATGGAGCTGATATTCCAGTCGTCGGGCATGCTCTCGTCTTCCCAGATGATGTGGTGCATGCTCCCTACCCGTACATCGCCCCCGGCCTTGAAGAGCTCTGATGGTAAGCCATCTGAGCATGTGGCTTCGTCAGCCTGTGCCGAGGACTAGTATGAGGACTACTTCATCGACTGGAGTTGGGATTTCTCGATTCACTATTACTCTCTCCCGGTCAGGCCCGCTAAGCAGCTGTTGGAAGTTCTGCTTAAACACATCCACTACTCCCTGCGGGTCAGTAACAAGGTTACCCTCACAGTTTCGAAGAGCCTGGGTGCCTTTCCTAAAGGAAAATAGCAAGGCTTTTGGCACGTATTTTCTATCTGTCCCTAGACTCTTCGATGTCCTTGAGCAGGTAGGTTGAGGCCTTTTCTTCAGGCGTAGAAGCTTCTGCTCCTCCCGCCTTCTAGCCCGGTACTCCTCTTGCCCTGCTCTTGTTTTCCAGCAGCGCCTTTTGATAAGCCTCGTCAGTTGCACGTTTCTTCTGCTCACACCATACCAGGGGTTTGACAGTTGCACGTTTCTTCTATTCACACTCCACCATCATACCACGGGTTTCTAGTCGGGGGTACTCGGTAGCCTCTTTGAAGGCCGAGCGGCAATGCAACCACATCTGGTTGGCGTTGGTGTACGACGACGACTCACGTAATTGCTCTTCGTAGGCTCTGGCAATCTCTGGTGAGCTCAGGCGTCCACTGTCAAAACTGCTCTTTGTTGACTGGTGCAGCTTTCTGACATTGGACAGTCGAGCTCTGGATCTTGCTCACGGAGTCGGTAATCGTCATCTGATGTCGACGTTGTTGAGGCGTGAGCCTTTCCATGATGATCTGTGTAGCAAAACCGGGAATAAGAGCCTGCCAAAACCAATTGGAAAAAGAACAAGTCTAAGTGAAACAGGTTATACCCGAGTTGGATCTATCGACGCACCTGCATACCCACAACGCAGCAGATGATAAATTATAGTCTTTACAAACGATATTCTCCACAGTCCTGCGGATTATCACTTGCTGTTATTCTTGGCTGTCACACGATTCGTGCTCTCGTCTCCACCGCACCACACCACTCAAAGAATCCACATCTTGCTCCAGCCGGATGACTTCAATGGCTTCTCACAGCTTACATCCAAAGAAGCAAAGTAGAGCAAAGCCACTTGTGTTCACGTGCCGATAGCAGTACGCCTCGTCCTTACCCGTGACACAGAGCCCACCACCACACTTTGGTTACCTTTCTTAAGACTGTAAAGCTGAAGCGATTAAGTTCAATAGGATTATGTCAAAAATATTGAAAGGCATAATTAAAAACTAATGAAAAGCCACCGACAGTGTCGAAAAGAATCACCCCATTTAAGGCGATAAGCTTCGTTCCTCTTTTGAAAATTAATATTCAATCAAGATACGCCATCGGCCAACGGCAGGCGTGCAGTGTGCAGGCAATCAATAGCATCACACTGTGACAGGCAAACATGAAAGTGCTCCGGACGGCAGCACTGACATTGTGTCTTATCACCCCCCCCCACACCACACACACACTCACAGACTCACACGACGGGAACACAAGCCATCTCAGCGTGTTCAACTAGTCCATTCGATGTTCCATTGTTTGACGGGCAAACTCTCCGGTTTATGAAGGGCACATTGAAAATGCCAAAGAGCTCTTTCTCTTAAAGGGTTTCTTCATCCTGCGTCCCTCCCCCGTCTCGGGGTGTGAGCTGAGTTGAAAGTTGCCTCGTCAGTTGACGGCGATGGTGGCGGCTGGGGTAAGTGCCACAAGGCATACAGCCAACTCCTCATAAAGTATGGAATATTCGCTAAATAAATGATGGCGAGTAAAAAGCTTTTCACTGTTTTACAGCAATCAAATCGAATCGAGTTCTGGTCCATCGATTAGCAATTTGAATATAAAATCTGCGTTTCCACCTTCAGGAAATTTGCTTGACGCTGGGCCGGGAGTGATGTTGTTTGACGTTTGCAAGGGACGGTGGGTGGTTGAGGAGTGGCGCCCGGGGAGAGACTTTTCTTCGGGTTTTGTCAAAAGTTTGACAGACAAGCTGTGATGATGGATTGGGGGCGTGACACAATTTGATGTGCTTGTCAAAGTGAATGACTGGGAGTGAGGGAGGTTGGAGGCATCAGGGACCTTGGCTCTTTCGCAGGAACTCAGACCAACTTTCCCAAAATTTAGTCCACGCATGATTGCTGGCACGGCGATTGACTATAAAGTCAAATCTTCGATGTTTCAACGAGCTCATCAGACGGAGGGAGGGCGAAGAAGGACGGCATTCCCACAATCTACCACCCACCACGTTAAGGATGACGATTGCGACTCGAGTCCGCCCCTGGAGAGCCTGCACTCAGGCGAGTGGTTTAGCGCCACATCACCGGAATTCAATGCTGTTGGCGATGAATCTAAGCAAAGTTTATCCGCAGAGTCAACAACGAAACTGCATTCATCCCTGCCCCGTAGCAGCAGAGGCAGCAGTGACTCCCCCACAAAGCCATTCACTTATCCATTTATACAGGTACTTCCCACAGGGAGCATTCGAACAACCAAACCAATTGACATAAATCAGAGAAAGAGAGAGGGTCGCCATGGTCGTTGTAACAATGAGTCAACGACCAGGAATGCGGAGATCCTTCGATGTGCTCTATTTATAGTCATTGCCCCAGCGCCACCCACTGGCGGCTCTCTCTGTTTGTGTTTGCGAATTGCTCTTAAGTTTTCACAAACCTCCCCGCACCGCACTCCACTTCGGCGGTGTGTTTTCTGGTTTTACGAATTTCCGGTCGGCGTACACGCCCCTTCGAAGTCGTCCCAAATTAGTTCCGCCCTTCGGTTTATTCTCCTATTTAATGTATCCGAACGATGCATTTCCACAAGAGGCCACGGGGGTTGTATGCCACACATGTCATGGCATTTCAACAGGAAACGGCCGAGAATGAGACAAGCGCTGGCGAAAAAAAACAACACATTTGGTAAAATATTTCCTATAAGCGCGGTCCACCCCACCCCCAGCGCCGATACAAGGACACACTTCGGGGTTTACCCCCCGTTTTTCTGCACGCTTAGCTTCCTGTCAAAGTTAAATGGATGTGTGGTGTTCCAGTGTAGACCTGCGATCGGTTGTGTGCCCGGGTGGTGTCGTCTTCTCTGTGCTAGCTGCATTCGATGGCCGTGTGTGATGCGGCTTTGGTTTGGGGGGGTTGCTTGACGTCTGTGGCACTCTGCTTGCACACTGCTGTTGAATGCCAAAGTCATTCGACTGACAGGGGGATGGATTCCCAACAATGAACCGCAGTGTAACACGACCCATCGCTGATACGAGTGACTACGCGCAGATACACTGCTTAGCATGGTGTTGGTATTTGGATGAATTCCAAAGGCCCCCCAACCTCTCACACACCCATCAAAACCGAATAATTTACATCGTTCATCCCATCTCAGTCTCATCCCCGTGCCAGCACCGACGTCGTGCTGTGTCAATTTTATGCACATCGCATTCCGAAGCCAAGCCCGGTGTCACTCGGGCTGCCACCCACTCGCCGCCCAACTGCCACCCGCCTGAGCTGAGCATGTTAACATTATTCGATTCCCCGGATCGAGATTTTATCTTTTCAATGACAGACAAACATGTTTTGTGAATCTCAACGCGCATCGATGTATAATTCGCCGGAGCACCCGCGGGCGCAAAAAAAGGAAAAACAAAGCTCGAGGGGGTGGGCCGCGACCGTCGCTCGATAGTTTTGCAAAAACGAAAACCCAACCGAGGCTGGGGATTGCGATTGTGTCAGTCACCGGGAGTCAATCAGTCGGAAGCAGAGCGACAGTAACCGAGTCAATTTGCCAAGGAAATGTTATTGTTTTTAATTTCGGGTGAAAATTGGATTTTTATGGTACAGCGACAGTTAATTTGAAATGCTTGCCGCTGCCGTGCCGGGGGGGCATGTGTCGATGGTGCGGATGCTGGCGTGTGGGGATCAGGGATCAGGGATCAGGGATCAGGAACTGGGAAAACAACTCGATGATGTCGCGTTAATGTGTGATTGACTTTTGATGCCGGAGTGTAAAATGCTGTTTGACAATTGAAAGCTTGCACAGCGATGTGTACATAAAAATTAAGCTGAGCAGTTAAAAATGATCGTTATCGTGAAGAGGATTGCTTTCGAATTGTTCGCTTTAACAACCCCGGCAAATCGATAAAGGTACGAGATGTCATTAAAAGTGAATACACACGCTGTGTGTCTGGGGACATTGTGTGCGCGACGGTGGATGGGATTCACTTGAGGATGGTCCTTCGAAGGATTTTCACAAGAGAGACGATTTTTTTGTGTTCGGTTTTTCAGTGAAACGGGGAAGTTGTGGGGGGAATGTGCGGATTTGAGAGGGAAATCAATCTTGTTTGCAAAGTACGGGGGATTCCGTCGTAGATTGCAATTCCAGTGTGCCTTAAGAGACAGAAGAAAATGATAAATACGAGAAATTCATCGTGTTTGTCTGACGCGTTGAGTTGTTCATTGCTCCGAGTCCAAAATCGAATCAATTTGAAGTTTAGAAATATAGGTAAAAAGAATACGTTCCATTTGGCTTAAATATGAGCGAGCAACACCCGCACTGGAACCACGGTGGCAAAATAAACTGGTTTGTTAATTCGAATCGGTAGCGATATTCTTCATTTTGTTGGTCACATTGTCTTCTGAAGTTCATTGAAGTGTGGAATACTGTCAATTACAGTAGACGCCCGATCAAAGTGAACACACACTCTTTTGAGCAGGCTATTCTGAGTAAAGTAGTAAAGTAAAGTAGCTCAATCGCGCAATAGTGGCCACATGCCCTTGTATTTTCTTTGAACTTTTCAGCATGCAAAAACACTTCTAAACCTCATTAGGGCCATGCACGGGTTAGGTTGGATTCGGCAGAAAAGGCTGACTGCTGCGCAGATGGACCGCAGACACACTTAGGCCAAGCAAAGGTCCATTGTATTACCACGCGGATCTAAGGGTACCTAAAGGGTGATTTTTTAGCTATTATCTTTTTGGCAACACTGGTTTAAACAGCCGACGCACGTTTCGTGTTTTGTTTCACTGTCAAACATCTTCAGTTTGGTTTATAATTTAACCAAGAATCGTCTTACAAACGAACAACGCTTGCAAATTATTGAATTTTATTATCAAACTGCGTGCTCTGTTAAGAAAGTTCATCGCGCGCTTCTTCCATTTTATGGTCAGTTTAAGACGAAGCTCATTTTTGGCTCAATGGGTACGTAAATAAGCAGAATTGTCGATTTTGGAGTGAATATCAGCGAGAAGCATTGCAAGAGCTACCAATGCATCCAGAAAAAGTCACAGTTTGGTGCGGTTTATGGGCTGGTGGCATCACTGGACCGTAATTCTTCAAAGATGATGCGAATCGTAACGTAACTGTGAATGGTGAGTGCTACCGTGAGATGATATCCAACTTTTTTTTGCTCAAAATGCAAGAGCTTGACTTGCATGACATGTGGTTTCTTGCATGACGGTGCCACATGCCACACAGCACGCGCAACAATGGACTTATTGAGCGTCGAGTTCGGTGAACATTTTATTTCACGTTCGGGACCGGTCAATTGGCCGCCTAGATCATGCGATTTAACGCCTTTAGACTATTTTTTGTGGGGCTGTGTTAAAGCTCATGTCTGTACAGACAAGCATGCTTCAATTGACGCATTGGAAGACAACATTGAAGCATTTATTCGTGAGATACCGGCCGAAATGTTGGAAAGAGTATGCCAAAATTGGACTAAGCGGATGGACCATTTGAGGCGCAGTCGAGGTCAACATTTGAAATTTGTTTTAGATTTGGAGATAAGAGAGTTAATCAAGTTGACATTGGCTTTTAGGTGAAGTCTGGTGGTTGAGTAGTGTCAAGGCAGATTTAAAAACATTTTAAAAGTTTATTTTGACATCTTTGGAGCTTTAACTTCGCAACCCCATACTGGTGCCCCGTACATTATAATGGCATCAATATTATCAGAACTTAGCTTAGAATTTCTGCAAATCAACGGATACAATAACCTTGTTAGTTTATTAACTTCATCGATTGTGGCGGAAATGTGAGCCTGAAAGGTTAGCTTTGGATCTAGGATTAGTCCAAGATATTTGCACTTGTCATCCCAATCTATTTCCACAGAGCACATGTGGTAGGTAGGTAGCACTTTTTTCTACACCTGGCTCACTAGGTAGCTTGCGTCTTTGAAAGGTTTGGCTTTATCTTCCGTTGGAAGCAATATTGTTAAAATTGCGAGCGAGCAGTTTGTAGTACATTAAAGACGTCTATAAATAATCTACCATTCTATTGCAACGTTGACGCTGTTATTGAAAGTAGGCAGATCTGCGACATAAATTTTAAACAGAATTGGCCCCAGAACAGATCCCTGAGGAACGCCGTGCTCGATATGTTTGGTGTTAGATATGTTGTTTCTGATTTTGACTGCAAACCTTCTGTCTTTGAGGAAGCTTTGGATCAATTTGATGATTTGGATTGGGAAGTTAAACTTCAGGAGCTTGTCAATGTCTTATAACACTAGTTGATTCCAGATGATCAAAGAAGTGGGCCCCCAGAAGTCTGAGTCTACGGGATGGGAGAGCACTGCAGCTGCATAGCAAGTGGTCAATGGTTTCTTCCTCGTCCTCGTTCATGCAGCTTCTGCAGAAATCATTACAAGGAAGGCCTAGTCTGGAGGCGTGAGTTCCAATGGCACAATGCCCTGTTAGAAGGCCAATAAGAGCTCTGAGATTTGGCTACTTAACCTGATCAAGCTGGGATCGATCATAGGTATCGATTATAGGCTAAAGAAGTTTGGTAATGAGGCATCCTGTGCCTGATGTCCATGCGCGGTTTGTTTGAGCAAGCGTTTCAAGCTATAGCAGGTGGTTTGTAGTAGCGGTAGGCGTGGAGGGTGGATGGTAGGTGGGAGGGTGGGTCTTGGAAGTGTGCCCTTTCTAGAGAGTTTGGCCGCTTCGCAATTCTCTGGAATGTCACAGTGTCCCGGCACCCACATGAGATGGATGTTAAAATACTTGGCCAACAATATCACACACGCTGTGTGCTGAGGGATATCAATGAGTTCGTAAAAAGGGTTAAAAACTCGACCGATCCGGTCAGAAGTTTGATATTCATAATTTTACCAAAATTAAACGATTTTGTCGAAAACTCCATGCCGAAGCAGTGAATGGTGTCTGCATTTTGGTCAGTGTGTGGCCACATCAAAGCCGTGTTTGTGTGTACATCCATGGACAGATTGGGAAGATAAGAAAAGGACAAACATGTTTGTTTGCTCTCGTTTGGTGAAGGGTGTTCGTACAGAAAAAGCTTTCCACTCTCTGAGTCTGATTTGAATTTGAAGTTGTTTTTTCGTGAATTTCGTTTTCATATCTCACTTCTTCCCAAATGGATGAGACAGCTGGGCAGTTTATTATCTGTGCTCCTATTAACTCCGCTTCCTTTGCCTACTTACTTCACAGCTGTTGCGCCTCGATCTGACGGAATGTAAGCGACAAATCGGCCTATGGGCGTACTTGAAGGTGTATATCAGTCAACTAAGCACCACCTCGACGCCTGAGGACAACATTCGAAAGGAAATTGTTTGAATTAGACCGGAAGTTGACGAAGTCTTTGCCAAACACAGGCGAAGTCTTTGCCACCACATGAGCACCGTCTCACTCCAACCAATCGTAAAAAGGAAACCACGTGAATTTTACTTTGCTTGTTATATTTTTTTCTTTTTTTTTTTTCATTTTTCTATGAAATAGACACAATCTATGCTTAAATTAAATACACTACCGATTGTCGTCGACCAGCTCTGCCCGAGCCGGGCGACAAGATGTCATTTAGGGGATACTTGTGGGAAACGCCCATCATCCCACCTTCATCGCGTTTCCTGACTTTTCCTGGAGACCAAAACCGAAACTGTTAACAAAAACTACAATCCACCAGAGGGCGCATTATGATGAACATACCTGTAGTTTGCTATGAAGCTGTGCGTACTTGATGTTGTTGCACATCTTCCGAATCCGATCGAGGATCTGCGTTAGCTCCTGCAGATCGAATGACTTCCGAAGGATGACGCACTGGTGCGCTATATCCTTGGATCCAATGTACGCCACTAGAGCGGGATATTGATTGGCTTCCTTCCACATGGTGTCCTGGTAGCGGACGATGGTGAACACCAGGCTCAGGGCATCCTCGTAGTACTGCACGAGGAAATAGGCCTCCTCCAATCCGACGGCCTCCACTTCGTTGTCCTTTTCTTCGCACTGAAAGATTGTATGTTTAGTTTGGATGGCGACTCCAAGAGTAGTTCTTGCAAAGCTTACCCATGTCAACATCGTCATGTGGTCCTGCACGAATTTCAGCTCGTCCCTTAGCTCATGCTCCGACCTCAGGATGTGCAGCACATTGAAGGGCTCCGTCTGCTCGTCAAGGGCCAAGAGAAAGCCGTTTTCGTTCGGATCGCCAGTCGAGGCGTTGGCTTTCTTGCAGCCAACCATTATGATGCGGACCCTGTCCGGTTGATGGCCGTGATTCACCAACGCCCAGTACTGTGGGAACTCGGGATTTGTGGATTCCATGACCATGAACGAGCGTTCCTCCTCGACGAAGCTGCGGTTCGCCGAGATAAGGTGCATGACTCCACACCGCTCAACGTCGTCGACGGTGTAGCGAATCTTGTTCTGAGCGAGATCCAGATTTCCAAGCACATCCCGATCGGAGATTACATTATAGCGATTCGGAGGGCTTCCCTCGTCTTCGACAAGTAGCCACAAGGGCGAGTCCTCGTTGGGCACATCCGCGGGCGCTTCCACCGGCAAGACAAGCGGTGCCTCGACGGGCGATTTTACGGACTCTGCATCCATGGTTCTGAGCTTCGAAGAGACTGTCTGTCGCGTTGGATTAGGTTAGGTCGACTGGGCTGAAGTGCGCACTTCGATCGCCATTTATAGGCGAGAAATGTCCGCCATTTTCAATCACTCGCGAGCAGCCACGGCCGCAGGTCTTTGACAAGGATTAGTCGGCAGAATTCCCGAACCAGCGGCTGCTGGGTTTTATGACGGATTAAGCAAATTTTTCAATCTCGCGCAGGTATTAGTCCGCGACGTGATGGTGGTCGGGCACCAAATCCCTTTGCAGTCCTTAAATATGATTCTCCGAACAACGAAATTATTGTTTATTTCTTCTGTGAATCTGTTTTATTGCCCGTCCTAGACGAAATAAGTGCTCAGCTATAAAATAATCTTCGAGACATATGCCCTTCAAACAACACAAGTAAGGAAGTTTATCCTTACAATTGGTTTATGATAGGACCGGCGTTTTATGACGTATCTGCGCCTAAGCTAGGTTTGCTTAGCCGATGTCTGGACAGGCGACGATGAGATTGTCTCTCATCCGTCAGAGCAATTTGTATTTATTGTCTCGGAATCTATTGTCTTGGCCGGATACTGAGATTTTGATGCGTGGCTTTCTGACGTCGCGGCGGGATAAGTGGTGACACTGATATGAACGTCATAATCCACTTCGACTTTCAGAGAATGGACATCTTCGCGGCCTTCTAGTAACCAGGTACAGGCATTCGTTTGCTGATTTCAGAAGATCTAGAAATTACGGAATGCATCCGCATCACAATGGACGCTACAGTCCAAGGGGGGCGGGGTAGCCGTGTCAGTAATGCCTACCCACAAAATTGAAATTTCTATCAGAATCTCCAATTCAGAGGTCTTGTCAGGGGTCAGATATTTGTGAGGGGTCAAGAACAAGCATTTTTTACTCTGAGAGCGGTCCATCTCGCCGAGTTTAAGGGATAGATCCATTTTAGAAAAAAATAAATTAAAATGGAAAACTAGCAATAAAGCCTTATGCCGAATTGAAAGCCAGAAACATGTTCTTTAAATATGTCCAAGATGTAAATCAAAATATTTATACCGATGCTTCCCCTGTCGGTACAGTCCGGGATGTTCCTAGGCCTTAGCCTGGAGTGGCTATTACTCCAGCTGGCACCATCAATAGTCAGCTGCTTCCACGTAAGCATGGCAAGTAGGATGCCGACTTGTGTGGGCAATCGGTGTAGTGGGCTATGCGGTGTCTCACTGCCGCTGAGTCGCATACTCTGGATAGAGTAGTATTGCCCGTTCGTTTTTTTTTTTTTTTTTTTTTTTCAAGATTTGAGCTTTTATTTAAGGAAAACATGTACAAAGCAGTATTCGAAGTATTGCCCATCTGAAGATATGGCTTTTTGCTATCTTTCTGGCAATTTGTGGATCCCATCCCAAACGAACTGCGCCGGCTTGGCAGCCAAGAATGAATCAAGCCAATTTTTGATATTCTGCTCTGATGTGAATCGTATTTCAGTGAGGGCGTTCTGCATCGACCGAAACAAATGGTAGTCAGAAGGGGCAAGGTCTGGGCTATAAGGCGGGTGGCGTAAAACTTCCCATCCACTGTTTCCCAAATAGTTCTTAACCGGAATAGCAACTTGAGGCCGAGCGTTGTCATGATGGAAAATTATTGCCTCGTGACTGGTCGCATATTCCGGGCGTTTTTCGCTACTGCTCTCTTCAAACGGATTGATTGTGTTCGGTAGCGTTGTCCATTGATGGTTTCACCAGGTTTTAGCAGCTCATATACAGCACACCCTTTTGATCCCAACAAATACAGAGCATTACTTTCGCGCCATGGATATTCGGCTTTGCCGTTGATTTGGCTGGATGGCTGGCCACTTTTGGCACTTTCGCTCAGCTAGCATGAGCTGTGCCGATGACTTCCGGCAGCAGTTTTCTTCATATTGAAGTAATGAAGGAAAACTCTCAGCAAAAACACTTTTTCAGGCACAAAGTACGACATATTTGAGTGAAAAAAAAAAGATTGTTCTTTACGCTTCAAATGAATGACATATACTGAAATGGCGTACAATGACAGTAGCTTTCCAATGCGTGTTCCAATGGAATAATACAAGTGACGCCATCTCTTAGCACCGCAGGAATTAAGTTATAGACAGAATACATTATTTATGTATCCACATCTTTTCACTGAAGCTTTAATAGTTCAAAAGTAAGAAGAAGTCAAACTTAAGATTTGTGTTAACTCTCCGGCTACCAGTGCCTTCACCCCTTAGTGTACTATTTCGGATATTCAATAGTGTTAAAATGATAAGTACTTAACATATGGCTAAAGAATTCTATTTTCCAAGGGAACCTGAAATGTCTGAGGTACATACACTGAATGTACCTCGGACCGAAATCAAATATGTTCAAATGAAGCGGTTTAAATAATATTTCATTTCTTTAAAAAAATCCAATTCATTTATTAATTCAATAAAAACTAAATTTAACTGAAAATAAAAGCACAAGGACTAAAAGCAAATAAGAAAGAAAAAAAGACGTTAGAAATCTGCTGTAAGCAACTGCGAACTCGACCAATCACCTTCCGGGCCGCTTTTATCATGGTCATAATTTGGATCATTAGCATCTTTGGCGGGAAAGTTTTGTCTCGATTTTGGACCAGTCCAAAGTACAAGCATAGACATAGATCCAAAGCACCTTTAAATACAGTACGCTTTCGATTATCGCAGTAGAAACTGGGGTTGCTGCAATAACCGAGTCATTTTTAAGCTAATTCCGATCAAAATATATTTTTCTTAATTTTAAGTGAATTAAGTGGAATACATTTTGCAAACGATACGTATGTGGCGTCCGTGGCGTTGTGGGTTGGTTGACACTTGAGTCCAGCTTCGATTCTCGGTACGAGCAGAGTACTTTTCACGGTCCAACATCTTTTGTGTCACTGATGCAATTTTTCATGATGATTGTGAGGGGTACCATCACATTGTCAGCCCCGTTGAGCTTCTTTGAATAATTCCCGCAATTTCTTCGACTGTTGTGAGGGTTGCGTCATCGTTTCCCGTCCGGTCGGCCGCTGACTGGACATGAACCATGCCCGGTCCATGAACATGATGTGAAAAAATCTAGTGGAGGCACAAGAATCCACATCATTTGGACATACGGCATGGCGTGAGCTCTGTTCAAAGGATGCTCACAGGGCATAACTGTCTAGAAGAAGCACCCCAAATTGGCCGCACGGAGTCGGCATAAAACTGTAGGTCCCTTCCACTCGTGAAGATTCAAAATCCGGTGCGAAAGGCTGAGTTTTCCTCCGTTTGGCATTCAATGCTTATCAATCAACATCGGTGCCACTTTCTCCGGATATTTCATTCACCATTGTCGCCATGTCATTTATGTCGACATGTAAGAAAGTTTTTATGGATACTCCCGACACGCGTTCACCGATAGTTTGAGCTCTAATTGTTCTTAAAGGGAAACTGTCTCCATCTCATTTTAATTGCCCATACAATGCATCAACAAGTAAGTTGCTATTACTGCGTCAATAATGATATAAATGTAGTAGTTGGGCCAATCGAGGGTTGCGTTAATCGAGAACGTACTGTTAAAATTAACGCAAACTGAAACGAGGGCCAGAGGCATACTGGCAAATGCATTAAAGAACTTGTTGCAACAGCTTTAGCCAATTGCCAGGATCAAGCTCAAGGTGCATGTCCTTCTCCTATTGAATCCACCAGTCCAACATTAAATACATCAGTTCTTACACTGGAGCTCCTGTGTTCTGTAAACGTGAAGGCAAGTTCCTAGCTTTCTCAAACTGAGATATGGTAACAGGAAACAATTCGCATTCAGGAAGCCCATGACTACGTGTCCGCAGCTACAGCCACAACCGCCAGCCACCATCCACCGCCATCAACAGTCGCCAGTAGCAGGTAGTCTGCTTTAAACTGACTTCGAATTACCGGTAAATGTTTTCTCAACGCCCCCAAGCATTGTCTTGGTCAAGTTCTGAAGGTAAAGGCGTAATGTCCCCACGACCTTGGCTTCCCTAAGGCAGATCCGCTCAAGAGATGTTCTGCGTGGCAAATCTGTCGGAGGGGTTTCAGCTCGTTCCTCCTGAACTCCAACACCCACACTCCACTCAGGAGACACATTCCGAAATCAGTAAGTTGTCAATAACCAGTTGTATGTACTTAAAAGTTCAGATTGAACTCCCACGTGGCCACAAATCCACTCAGAGGAATGGGGGTTCGATCGACGTCATTTACTTCTCATAAGACCGCTGCTCCGACGTGACTGCACAACCAGATCCAAGTTCAGTCACGTATCCAGTGAACACGCATCCACTGAACTCTCAGTCTAATCCATTCGACTGACCCGATCCTACATCCCTACATCGCCACAGCCCCACATCAAGCGGCATTATCCTGAATATTAAAATATCCTCGACCAAAATCGTATTAAACCAACCATAACGAGTGGTTGGAAATTAAAACTTTCGCCTTCCGCCTCACGCCACCCGTCGTCCAACTACAGGTGACTGAAGTTCATCAAGGGACATCAGCCGGAGAGGATGCCCACACCCAGAAGCTGGACGCTAAGTCTTTGGAAGTTTCCAAGGGAGGAGGTAAAGAAACCCAAGAACTTGTGGAACAACTTTCACCCTTCAACCATCGCACCACACACCTTGCAGGTCCTTAAAGTTTTCTTTCTCTTCATTCAAGCGGTTGTGGCAGTCGACTTCTTTCGTCGTCGTCCTCCGGGGCAGGGCATGTGCGGGAGAGAGAGGAATTAAATGAGTTTTTCCCCAGACACGAATTTCACTCTCAGCCAGGCCTGCGAGTGGGTCCTGTTGTGAAAGGACCTAAAACTCTCATATCAGCTGAAAATGGAAGACGAAAAGGAGCAGGGAAGTTGGCTTTATCGTCGGAGGAAAGTTCGGACAATAGTTGCGTTTCAGCCATTCTTCGTTTCATGACATTTCATTGCCTCCTCTCGCTTCCCCCCACCCGACATGCATTTAGCCCCCTGAACCTCGGGCACAGGACCAACGAAATGAATACATTTCCCCGGCGAGCGGAGCGGCGGGGACGCGCCCAAGTAATCCTCTCCTGATAAGTCTTCGAGAAGAAATGTGCGGGGTGCAGCTGGGATGAGCTGAGGGCAAACCTCAAGGTGGGCAAGCTCCGTGGACACAAAGTCATAAGTTTTATTGCGAGCAATTTATCATTCAAACACAAGAGAAGCATCCCCTTTTCCCTCCAAGTGGCCACTTATGTGAGGCTCCCGTTCCCGTGTGTGTGTGTGTGTGTGTGCGGAAAGTGGGGGAATCGAAATCGAAATGTATGCCGTATGTGTCGTTCGTTCATCCCTGTCGCCGCTGTCGCTCGTCGCACAGTTGGAAGTTGAGGATAATTAAAGTTCTTTCCTCATTGTGTGTAAGTGTGTCCTTCAGCCACCCTCCTTCATCCACCCTCCCCCAGCCGCAGTATCATCTTTGCGGCTGCTGCGGATGTAATCTCTTTGTCTCACTGATTCCATATGATTTCCGATCTTTTGTTGTAGTTTCTTTGTTTCCTTTTGCCCACATGCACGAAGTTGAATGAAGTTGTGTCCTTTTTTCGTGTTTGTGGTCCTCCTTCCGGTGTTCCATTTAATCTAGGAAATGTATCTGGTCACACATAGTTGCGAGAGAGCGACGGCGATGCGAAGCGAAGTCAAGAAAAAAGTCAAGTTTGTCCAAAAGGACGAAAGTTGAACAAAAAAGCACCGAAAACCTCAAGACCACAGGAAAAGATAAATCAAAAGTTAAAACTTATCCACAAGCACTCGGCGCTGGGGGCGAACGAGAGAGATGGAGTAGACGAGAGCTAAGCCTCAGGCATGAATGGAATCACAAGGTCTTTTGTGCGCTGGGCTGGGGTGAGGGGGGGATGAACACCTTTGCACACACAGCACAACGCTGATGAGCATGAGATACCCTTTGTGGCCCGAAAAATCCCATGTGCATCTGCTTTGACAGAAGGAGGATGATCTAATGCAGGGCTTATGGACCAGAAATTGGCACTTTGACGAAAACGACTCGGAGTGGGAGGTGCAGCTGGGGAGCTTTCCACACGGATGATGTGGCGCTCATGGCGAGGGTGCTGGCAGACCGGCATCACATCCGTGATTTGGAGCGCAACTGAGTGATGATGCATTTGAAATGATGCATTTTAATTGGCTTCAGATGTGTGGATTGAGTTGGAGGTTATCCTGTCAGCGGCGGAGGATATGTGTGTCGACGTTTTGATGCACTTTAATTAGTAATGGGACACTTTGTCGGAAAGTTGAGCTGGCAGTGGGGTCGAAACTTGCTCTCTCGGATATTGGGTCAGATTTTTGAATGCGACAGCAATCTGTCTTCGGTCGAGTGAGGGCATCTAATGAAGTCGTTCCGATTTCCACTTCGACATGAATATGTGTACACTCGTAATTGGTTTCTTTGCGCTGGCAGGGGATGGGATGTGGTGCTGAGGATGTTTGCACCTAGTTCGCTATGATTTTTGGGATCGACATTGAGTGCGGTTAAGCTGTTCGGCGTGCCAGACAAAAGGCAATGTTGACTTTCTACAGCCATCTGGAGGAGAGGACTTTGAAGTGAACGATTTAATGGCTGGCCTTCTAAGAGCTTCTAGATCATTCTTGTGGGCGTTGTGGGCAGTTTTCATTGCCACTTGTTGGTACGGAATATGCACTTAATTGTGTTTTCTGAGAGAATTTAGGGGAAATTGAATATTAGCTTGTGAACTTCAGACTAGAAGTAACATGCCGGGAACCGTGGAAGGCAGCTCTAGCTTATGTTCAAACCCTCCATGGGTAGCACGCCTGATAAGTATGCAAGTAAATTGATTGTGGTTTGACCGGTGATACAGCTATCTGTCAAAGAACTGTGTGCAAGATGGCATCACGTTGCTCCAAACGATCAGCAAGATCTTGATTATCAAAAAAGGACTTAGGTTCTCTCACTTCACGTATTTGTCGGGAAGATCAGACTTCGTCGACTGATTCGCGCCTTACGGCCACTGGGGCAATGGTGTGATTACTGGATCGGAGTAAGCTGTCAAAAAGGGGGTTTGTTTTGTCGCAAGGATAATTAGCAAAATATGGTCAGCACACCGAAACCGAACTTAGGCTTGCCGTATGTGGAACAACAAAAAATTGACGTAATCTCTGAAGTTAAGCCGTGAAGTAAAAACCTTGGCAAGAGCAATAGGAAATGGGCAACCAAGAGACATGAAAAAAAAAAAAAAAAGAAAACAGCAAAAAGTGTGAAAACATTCCGTCAGGGTTTTGTGACGCATTTTGCGAAGTCAAATTTTCTTGGCTGAATGGATGTTGCTTGCAACAGGTTTCTTGGCACTCAAATTGTAGCGGCTGCTATTGGTCTACCGATGAACAATGAAAGGGCACGAAACCTCGACACCTTGGACAGCACGTGACAACCGGCACCTGCAACTCCGCTCCAGCCCGAGCTTTGGATCTTACAAGACTCCATGGTAGCGCAGAGTAACATCCCTGTCTTTATGGCAGCACTTGGTCAGCTTGTATTCCTGTCCACGGCCCTTGGTATGATTCTGCCACGAATGGTATGGACATGAGTTTAACCAGGCCCCTATAGAGCCATATCCAGCCCATTTAGGGGACGTGGACAAGTAGTCTCGTCTCGGCTCGAAGTCAATATCGCCACACAATGATGCCCGAGTTTAAGTTGAGCGACGCAAGAGGGCAGTCAAATTGGCAAGAAATCATGCTAACTGGAGCGAATTGTTGGTTGGGCCAGATCACCCCGAAATGTAGGGTGACACAAACAAGGAGAATAAATTCACGTACGAGCAACGTTTGCATATATAACTCTCGTGTCAAGTTCCTATCGGAATAACCGTTCCATCCCACTGGATAGAACCAATCGACACACTCACGATACCCTGTGTCAGGTTCAGTCTTCCACACGGAAAATTTAGAATTTCCGTTTGTTCGTCATGTCTGACATTTGGCTACATTTATGTTGCGGCTACAATAAGGGCACCCGATCTTAGACTTCCTATTAAATACAAAACCAGAGCACAATTATGGGAGACGAACTCGCTAAGGAGCGCTAACAACGCCAAGGAAATCTACACAGGCGATCTAAAACCGGTAGTGGAGTGGGAGCGGGTATACACTCGGAACATCTCCCAACCAGCTGGGCTTTTAGAGTGCCAGATTACTGTAGCGTTTCCAGGCAGAAATAACGGCCGATCCGCGAAGCCGCTGAATGGCTGCCGATGAGAACGATATCGAACGAGAGCATCGTCATCGACATTGACAGTCAAGCAGCAATGATGGCACTCGAATCACCATGTTTATGATCAAAATTGATAGGACTCTGCCGTATGTCTCTTAACGCGATATCAAGACATTGCAGCCTGACAGTGTGCTGGGGTGCTGGGCATAGAGATGATATTCCAGGGAACTGTGAAGCAGACGAGCCAGTCAGAAATGGAACAACAATCATCGGACCAAAGGTTGAAAACATCTGGGTTCCAATAGAAACCCAGAAAACCAAAATCACAGGGCTAGCGATCGGCAGTGCCCGTGAATGATGGAATAATCTTAACACGTTCCTACATGCTACACAATTATGGCCAAAAATGGACTTACAAAAACCCAAGGGCATCCTCAGTCAAGGCAGAAAATCTGAGTATCCTAGTGGGAGTCCTCACAGGACAGTACGCGATCGGTAGACACGCCGCAAGTTCAGGATTACCATACAACGACTTCTATAGCAGATGCAGGGATGAAGAATAAGAGGAAAACAAATCACATCTACTCACATCTACTCTGCACTGTAGAGTTGGGTCGTTCCGGAACTGTATAGTTGCTGGAACTATGTCCACTGTGGGAACTACTTCCGATAGCTCCGCATACTTCAATTAAACATGTTCATTTCATCTAAATAATTCCCAATTCGCAGAGATGTGTATGAATGAAAAGGAACATATGATTGTATGGACATGTCAGATTGAAAATAAAATCCGAACATAGTCGGACAAGGGTCGTGTTCGAGAAATAATTCTCTAGTACTACTACGAAGTTCGATGTGAGTTGCATGGGCATATCGCGGTTGCATTATCTTTACTGACAAGGATTGAAAGTCGAACTGGAATTATCCGCCAATTGGAATGAACATGGGACATTTCGGCGTCAACATTTAAAGTATTATCTATCCATCATCTCTGCTATACACTTTCTCGGATACGTATCCGAGGAACTAGTTCCGACCTAAAACATAACCGTTCCATGTTCGTTCCACCATTGGAACTATTTGGCACAACTCTACTTCACTGGCCTCCATTAGGAGAGAATCTGTGGGAGAATTCTACTAAAATGGAGAACGGATATATCCGCAAAGGATGTCAAATCAGGCGTTTGTCCAAAAAACAACACAATTGAATCCATCACTTACGATGGAAGCCAATCTAGCCCAGAATAACCCCAAGAAACTCTAGGCCTAGATATTTATTATCTTAGACTTCTAGCCTGACTTCCGTTTAAATGGAATTTTGGGTGCAAATTGACATTTCTGACACAGCTCATAAAATAATTTACACAATGCACAATAATGACCGCGTTTTGTTGTTCTCAGTCTTCCTTGTCTACCGAGAAGCCTGTTAATGCGACCGAAGCCCGATTCCCATTCAAACCGTCGCCAAATCGAATGTGGACCATCGAAACATCCACTTCCTGGCGTCTCTGCGAACGCCATTCTTCATAAGCAGACGCCATAAAATCCTTCCACTGGATGGAAACCGCATAATCAAAGCCATAGGCTGCCTGATGGACATCGCCACGCCCCAAGCGTCTTCAGACAAAAAAAATCAATTCAAACGGAGAGCCGTCCTAAGCCCATAAGATCTCTGTTTGCCAACCTCTTCACAGCACTGAAGGTGAGCTGGCGAGTGATTTAGACGCCATTAGAGCAGAGTCCATCTCAGCTACGCCATAAAAGTTTAAACACCCCACCAGAGAACAAAGAACAAAAGAGCCCAACCCCATCGGCTCACATCCACTTAACCTCAGGCACCCCCAAAGCACCAGCATTTAATCATCAACAAAACTACACCACACACCGAGACGAATTCCGAACACCCCCACCCCCTTTCGAACACAGCACGGGCATCCCTCTATCTGCAAAACACTTCACCGCCCCCTGCCAAACGGCGCGGCGGTCGGTCGTCCTGCTCCGGACACATTTACGCATTAATCAATTGCAATAGGCCGGCGCGCTCACAAACAGCAAAGAAAAGAAATCGAAGCGGAGCCGTGCATGTGTAGGTGTGTCCTTGCGGCCAAAATGATTTGTAGGCTTGACCCAACTTATCATTGATTAAATTACAATGGAGACAAACAAGATGTCCTGCTTTGTTTGCTTCATCATTACACAGTCCTGCCGGCAAAGTTCAGTCATCCGCCTCAAGGCGCTGCTGCTGCCGATGCCGATGTCCTTCGGAAATTTCCTAAAGTCACTGGGAATTGAATTAAAATTTAAAACTTAAATGAATGAAAGGACGCACCACTAGCTGCTGTCGCCGTCTTCGAGTGGACCATGAATGGGGATGTTCAGTTCGTTCGTTGTGACACTGAGTGTGTGTGTGTGTGTGTTCAAGTTGAGGGGGTTGTTTACGCTCTGTGTTTATTGCTTTCACTGGTGGGACGAGCGGCGTTCCCGAAAGAATACCCAGACCGGTCCTCTGCCATGAATTCCTTAAATGAATCTCTTTTTCAGCTACCGCCAGTTGGCACTGATCCGGGTAGATGCTCGGCTGCCGACGGGTCACTCAAAAGACTTCTTCGACTGGCACTGCTGATGGAGTTGCCGCTGCCTCTTCTGCTGCTCCGGCCACGGTCCGCAGTTCTATTCTTCTTTTATTGCTTCAATAAGGAGATGGCCTGTTGAAAATTTCATTTTGCTAAAATAAGGGCAGCTGACGAGGGACCGGACGGCGGCAGTGTCGTGGTGGTGGGTGCTCAGTTCGGTCTAGCATAAAATGAAGGGTCGTCGAACAAGTGTCTATTTGACAGTGTGTTCGAGAAGAAGTGGAACAGGAGTGTGTACAGTCTGGGGTTAGAGTGTCGGTTGGAAAGTTTGACGATGGTTGGAAGTACGTGCAAAATGAATGGCAAACCAACTGTTTTTTTTTTGCGAATGTAAAATTTTACACAGGATCAGGTTGACACTCGGAAGTGAATAGCCCGAATTCTAGGAGACCGCTGCTGGAGTCCCGCAAGGGAGTGTCCTTGGGCCTATTTTATGTTTGAAGGTTTTGTTGCATTCACGAGTTGAAGGGGTCTACAGCTTTAAGCCGACTCCTAGCGGACAATTTGAGAAGCTGCTTCAAGACAGATATACGCTCTTCGCGCATTGTCAGTTACTCTAAAGAGGTAGAGTGGGTAAAAGTATTTAGCTCGTACCGGAAGTCGAAACTGGGCTACGTAGGGGTCGCCGCACCAACCCACACTCGCCCCTCTTAATGAGACACAAAGAAGACGAAGAAGATACCGAAGACGCAGAAGACGAAGATGACGAAGAAGACGAAGAAGACGAAGAAGACGAAGAAGACAAAGAAGACGAAGAGGACGAAGAGTACGACGATGACGAAAAAGAAGACGAAGAAGATGAAGAGAACTAAGAGGGAGGAAGAGGAAGAAGATGAAGAAGAAGACGAAGAAGATAAAGACGACGAATAGTCTGAAGAAGAAGATGAGGAAGATGAGGAAGAAGACAAAGAAGACGATGAAGAAGAAGAAGAAGAAAACGAAGAAAACGAAGAAGACGAAGATGACGAAAATGAAGACGAATAACCTGAAGAAGACGAAGAAGATGAGGAAGGTGAGGAAGAAGACAAAGAAGACGATGAAGAAGAAGAAGAAGAAAACGAAGAAGACGAAGAAGACTAAGAAGACGAGAAGACGAAGAGGACGACGATGACCAAGAAGAAGACGAAAAAGACGAAGAAAGTGAAGAAGACGAAGAGGAAGAAGAGTACAACGATGACGAAGAAGAGAGGGAGGAAGAGGAAGAAGATGAAGAAGATAAAGACGACGAATAATCCGAAGAAGGCGAAGAAGATGAGGAAGATGAGGAAGAAGACAAAGAAGACGATGAAGAAGAAGAAGAAGAAAACGAAGAAGACGAAGATGACGAAAATGAAGACGAATAATCTGAAGAAGACGAATAAGGTGAAGAGGACAAAGATGACTAAGAAGACGAAGAAGAAGTCGAAGACGACAAAGTTAACGAAGGTGACGAATAAGATGAAGAAGACGAAGGAGATGAGTAAGACGAATAAGATTCAGTCAAAGAAAATAAAGAAGTCGAAGGGGATCTTTTTCTTTTAAGAGAAACTTGGTGGAATTAGATCTCGCAAGTTTCTGTCAAGGAGTGAGAGTAGAGAGACGTGATCGTGTTACGTTTATGTAAGACAGAGAATCACATAGCAGGCAGGTCTTCGCTTTATCACCAACAGTGTTTATTCTCTTTTTCCTTCCGGAAGTTGGTTCCTTAAAGTTTCTTAAGGTGACAACCTTATTTACCTTCACATCAGGCCAACGAAACTGTCCATCACTGACAGTCCTGATCACTCTGCTCTCAGTCATCATGACTAAGCTGTCTTGCGTCTACGATAAATTGGTCTTTATACCGGAGGTTTGGTTTTCCTTCTTCATAGGAGTCCCCGATTCGAAGACGCCATTTCCTGGAGTATTTATGTTCATGATCCTTCGAGTCAGGAGTTTCGAGCCCAGTTGTTTAGACAAACCGATGTAGCATCGATTGCCAAGGGCGGTTCTACGCCGGATTGACTCAGCGATGCCGTTTGTGGAGTTCATGTTTTCCGAGGCAGACAAGCTTCTTCACTACCACTCAACATTGTTGCTCTCGATCGTGATACATTGCTCCAGTTGGTGTGCGAAGAAACGTTTCTTGGTCGGTGGCACATCTTTTACTTCTTCGTCATTGGTCTTAAGACCAGCTCGCTTCGACTGTTCTTCAATCGCTGTGAAAGCTGCCACCACAGCATGCTCGACGATGTCAATGTCATCTGCATAGCCCCACAGTTGAAAATATCACGACACCGCTTCTCCTTGCCGAAATTCGGTGCAGGATTCAGACGGCTCGGAGGTCCTCGTGCCGAACTTCGGTGCCATGCGCATGTGGTGCGACACAATTTGATTAATTTTCCGAATTCGGTCGTCGCATCGAATAGTCCCTTGCAATGATGAATAGTTCCTTATCGTATGCGGCTTTAAATCGATTAAACGTGGAAACTCTCCACACTTCTCTGGGACCTGCTTTAGTGTGGAAATCTGGTCTACAGTCGATTTGTCAGTGTGGAAGCCGCCGTGCCGATTAGTGCGATGTTCGCTGAACAGGATCTTATTGGCGACGTTGAGCAGTGATGTATCTCTGTAGTTGCTGCAAGAGGTAGGATCGCCTCCCTTGTGGATTGAGCGTACATGACCTCTGTACATGACCTGGCGCATGGTCCCTACCAGCACATTGAGACCGCTCTTGAAGGCGGGCGCTGAGAGGAGGCCGGATGGCAACTTGGCCTGTGCATCGACAGGGATCGTTGCACAACACATTGACTTGGAGCTATGAGCACAACAACATATAGTGTCACAATCCGTACCAAGAGATATATTGCGCAGGAGCTAGAGGAGCAAGAAGTGCCGAACTAAACCTAAATATCCATGATGTCTAGCAAATCCAGAGACACTTGAAGACATCCACGCTGATGAACCCCGCCGGCATGACCTTCTGCTGTTCCTTTCCTTGTCCAACAGACTGCTCAAATGATTTGTATGGATCCAGTCTTCTTCCTTCTCGCCCTTCGATAGTCCGGAAACCCCCCCCCCATTCCATTCACCGGATATTTTATGTGTGAATTCCAACAAAAACTGCAGCCAGTAGCAGCAGATGATTGCCTCTTGATGAACGGGAAACAACAAGGGGATAAAAATTCCTTAACATGAGTTCAACCTCCGTCACACCGTGTGTACATCTGTGTGACGGTGTATCACCGTCGCCCGAGTATCCGTATGTTCGAACTGAGGAGAGCCATTCCTCTGTTGTTTCATCCCCAATTCGCAATTACCGTTAAAATTTAGTATCCGTCGGCAGTCTAATTTCTTTGGATTACTTTCTTCGTCGTCCCGGACAAAGGCGAACGGCCCAAACAAGGCCCAAGCAACGCAAGAAAACAGAAGAAAAAAAAACGATGAATGAAAGGGAGTCCTTGTCGAAGGACGACAATGTCGACGACGGCGAAAAACAGATTTCCCTCAAACTTTTCACGTTTTCCGGGGGAAGTTGGTCTCTTTTTGTGCGCCCCTAACCGTCATAGCTCACGACAATGCGTACACGACTTGGGCAGGGCCTTAGAAGGGTTGTGCGTGCGCGTGTGTGTGTGGAGTAAGTTGAAGTATCGCGTTCATACCTTTCAAGCTTCCGTCAGAGGGGACTCCACCACTCCCGCAGCACGCCCGAGACCGAGAGTTCAAGTGAGCGACGTTATTTATTGCCGAAGAGGGGTTGAATTTATTGATACATCTCTCAAAACAAAGATTGGAACCAGCTGTTTCCTAATGATAAGGCTGGCGTTCCGCATTTGGGAATTCCATTACATGAAAGCTTTTTGCATGAATAAATTTTAAATTCGATTCGGATCGAAGTTTTTTTTTATTTATTTTGTTTTGTTTTGTCTTTTCGCTTTGTTGGTGTATCCGGCTGACAGAGGACCTGCCCGTGCGTCCTTTGTGCGTTGGGTTGCTTTGTCCTTTGACAATCTTACAATGCAGGTCATTATGCCGGGTGATGGGGTGCGGTGGGGTGAGAGGCCCAATGACAAGGTAAACAAATGAAAAACAGATAACTGCCGAGGCGTGTGGGCGTGAGGAGGGTGGGTTGAATTCAGTTTCGCTTCTTCCAGCTCACGCTGGGACGCACTTTGTTTCCATTAAATATGAATGCCAGTGTCGCTGCTGTCGGTTGGATAGTGAGTGCTGTGGAACAGCGTGCATCGCAAATAGGTCACACAGCTTTTTGAGCCGACGAAACCGCCGCGCCGCCAGGCCCAATGCTGTTTCACTCCGGCCTAGAGATAGCGGTGGTTCTGTGTCGGGGTGGGGTGAAATGTGATGAAAATGTCGTCTGGCGAGGACACTGTCGAAATGAGTTTGAATTTCGCGAAGCGTCTGGGAGGAGGGTGGGTCCTTCGGAATTGTTGTGCGCTAATGATGCGATGTCGGTTTTGACGAGTTTTGTTTGCACAAAGAAATATGATCTGTCGATGAGTTTGGGCTTTTCTTCAGAAAATACTCTATTGGGGAGGTTTTGCTGAGTAAAAATGTGGAAGTCATCAAGTGGCTTGTGGAGGACGTGACTACGGGAATTCGTTGTTGCGACGATATCACCCGTGGAACAACACGATCTATGAATCCATTGTCAACTATGCCAATGGACAGACTTCATCTAGCATGCTGCTGGTTGAACGAAGAAGTTTAAGGTGATTCAATTCTAGCGGCCATCAGCAACAAAGTGCGTTAATTTTTTCAAAAAGAATGTCATCCTCAACGCTCATCCTCAACGTTTATCCTCAACGCTCAACCTCTACGCTCACCCTAAAAGTTCACCCTCAACACTCAACCTATACGCTCATCCTCATCTTCAACGCTCATTCTCAACGCTCACCCTCAACGCTCATCCTCAAAGTTCATCCTCAACGCTCAACCTCTACGCTCATCCCCATTTTCAACGCTCATTCTCAAAGCTCATCCTCAAAGCTCATCCTCAACGTTCATCATCAACGCTTATCCTCAACGCTCACCCTCAATGTTCATCCTCAACGCTAATCCTCAACGCTCATCCTCAACGGTCGTCCTCAACGCTCATCCTCAACGCTCACCCTCAACGTTCATCCTCAACGCTAATCCTTCAACGCTCATCCTCAACGGTCGTCCTCAACGCTCATCCTCAACGCTCACCCACAACGTTCATCCTCAACGGTCATCCTCAACGCTCACCCACAACGTTCATCCTCAACGTTCGTCCTCAACGTTCATCCTCAACGCTCATCCTCAACGTTCGTCCTCAACGTTCATCCTCAACGCTCATCCTCAACGGTCATCCTCAACGCTCACCCACAACGTTCATCCTCAACGCTCATCCTCAACGCTCACCCTCAACGCTCATCCTCAACGCTAATCCTTCAACGCTCAGGGGTGCAAAAAAATGCATCCCCAATAATTGATATCAGTTGCAGGACTTTCCCTGAATGGCTCCACACTTCGTCTTCAGAGCCCAGCTAGTCAACCATTTAACTGACATCAAATGACCTGAACTGGGCAATCTCTCGCAAGTGAATAATGCTCCTTACAAGGACACTCGGCGTCTAGTAAAATTGGTTTTCTTTAACCAAACCACAAGAAGCTTATGAATTGCAACGATTCACATCAAGTCTCAGCAAGAGTGCTCCACAAACTCAATCCTCTACTCCAACGTCAGCAAATCATCCTCGAACGCCTTCCCCTGTGTGCTGCGGTGCGGTGCGGTTGCCACGATAAAACTTTCCCTCGCCGTCAACTAGAAACACAAAACATCTTCATACGTCCTGCGGCCGGTCTTAATTGCATAAAGTACACCACCAAATACGTGACTGCCGGTTGATTCGGACTTTTATTTCATAAATAGTTTTCGCAAAACTTTTCTCGTTTGCATAGTAATCTCAGTCTGAGTGGGTGCTGCTGCTCCACTCGGAGATCTGTTCCCAGTCGCAGTCGCAGTCGGAGTCGGAGGCTTGCTGTCGCTCGTTGAGGCATCAGGCGGATGCATCTCCAGATTGTTTGTTGGTTTTCAAAGTCATGCCAGGCAGGGGGTAGGTGGGGCAAACTTTCCGACTACACTTTTTGCTGCGTTTCCCAAGTTTAACTCCTGAATATTCCAGCAGTTGGCGCCTTAACGAGGGTCGAACGTCGTCGTCCTGAATGCAGTTGCCTCCGTCCCCGAGCTGAGTGCGATTCAATGGCATTCCCTAGTTTGGATGCTAACAAGCTCCGGTTTACCTGTCGTTTCCTTTGTCATCATTTATTACCTCCTTCCCGGCACACAACATCGTTGCCTGCACGGCTGCCGCCGACGGCGGGGGAGGCAGCCGAACCTCATGTGTCAACATGGCCGTTAATACCACTTGAGGAATAAATTACTAAAAATAATCGCACGCATTTATTTCGTTTTATGAGGTTTAAGGTTTAACGGCGGCAGCGACAGCGACTGAGTGCCAACGCCACCGGTAGCACTGACTCCTTGTTCCAGGCCACGTATCATGCACCTGGTGTCCAGGCGCCCACCTTGCCGGGGGTGGAACTGGTTGTGTTTCTCTGCTTTTTTCCCCGGTCGACTGTGTGTGTGCGTGTGTGGGTGGGTTTATGAATTTTCATTTCCTCGGGTATTCCTAAGTAGATCCCATCTTCGTAAATTGGGTACAGGATTACGGCGAGGAAATTTGTGGAAATTAGTTATTTTTCTCTTCCCCCGGGTGGTGGGAGGCCATTCGGGTTAGTCGAGCATATGGCCAGGCCAGTGACTGCCAGTGCCTCACACCGCCGAACAACTTAAGTTAACATATCCTTTTCAAGGATTCACTTTCGAGGAAGAGAATCCAAAAGACCCAAGCCACATGCACACACAACAGGAATGGACGGCAGAAAAGAAGAAGACGAAGGCGAAGAAAAAAAAAAACACACACACACACACCGAATGAATGGCTGCGGCGGAGGATGGGAGAGGCAAAAGTTTACCAAAGATATTATGGACTCTTAAGTATAACGAGGGAAGTCAGTGGCAACTTATCACTTGGCTCTGTGGACCGGGGCAGGGTTGGTTTGCAACGAAAATATTTGTGTGGATCCTTGCCAATGGGATCTGAAAATTTCACAGATTAATGTCATCAAACCGTCGGATGGGTGGGGTGGTGCGGCGGCTGGGGAGAGGGTGCGGCAGCCAGGAACCATGTGGCAGTGGAATGGAAACAATAGGAATTCTGAAGGATTTGGACAGATGAGATTTCGTGTTGATTTTTTGGAATTAATCCGCGGCGATGGGGTGGGGCGCGAGGCCATTGGCTGATCCGTCAATTCATTAGAGACGATTTTTAAGCCAGAAAAATGTGCGTGTCAACTCAATTCAAATCCGGCGACTTATGAAAGGAGGCAATTATTTGGTGAATTTTTTTTATTCAGTTTGATGGAATGACGCTTATTGGAGGGTGACTCTGGGAGGGACTGCGTGGGTGAATGGAGCGCCGGGAGAGAGGGGAAATGTTGAGGGTGTCTCAAAGGCGCTGAGCACTTCTTCTGGGTACTTGGGGTGAAAACTGGTGCAGAAGCGACAAGTGTGAATGATGACAAATGTTTAGCACAGAGCAGGCTGAACAGGACCCTTTGGAGGGACTCAGGCAAATGGCAGCGTTGAAGGTCGCACCTTGGTGTGTGCAAATAGAAGCAGGCTCAGGTCCCGCTCGGACTGTGCATACCATAGATCGCTTCTTCTCACAATCTTTTATTCGTCAGTCTTCTTCTAGCGGCGCAACAGTCCGCGGTGGACCTGGGCCTCAGTCGTCTGTCTATGGCTGAACGGTGGAGTTGAAGAGGAACAAATTTTGTTTCAAGATGAGTACAGCAAACTGCTAGCACTACTAACTGTACAAAAATGTGAATATAAAATAATGGGCCTAGGCTAAGAGGCAGAGTGATCTCGAGTCATGCTTGTGGAGTGAAGCGGCTTGGAGTGGCGGCTGGTGGTGAGAAAAGAACTGCGTGGTTCAAAACGCCCGCAGTTCAAGAAGCCATCAGAGAGAAGAAGAGACTGGCTTCTCTTGGGGGACTCTGCTTCTCGTGACCAGAACACAGAGGCGCGCAGAACTTGCAAGTTGGCTGTGCGAGCAGCTAAAGAGCAGTCTTGGAAGGAGTTCGGCGAGAAGTTGGAAAGCAGCCATACGAGTAGATCTGCGCCGAATCAGAGGAAGGAAATTCAACATCATCCAAGGAGTCAAACTCAAAGGTGGACATCTTACGCAGATGGAACGAGCACTTTTCGGAGCTGCTGCGAACAGAGCACTGAGGATGGAAGCTCCGTAGTCTCAAGTGGAGCGGAGAAGTCATTTTGGACATTGAATGGCTAAAAGTTGGCATATTCGCCGGTGTGAATGAAATCCGGCCAGAAATGCTTAAGGCAATGGGTAAAGAGCGAGTTTTATGGCGATTGGCAAACTGGGACGATTGTCACACTTTTCAAGACGAGGCTTATCCAACTACAGGGGCTTATCTGTTTTAAGTCCCCCCGGGAAAGCCTACGCTGAGGTGTTGGAAGCGCGTTCTAGAGCTACAGGAACAGTGCGGCTTTCGTCCCGGCACAAGTACAACCGACCAGCTTTTCACTCTAAGAATGGTACTTGAGACGGCTTGGGAGTATGCCAAGCTCATCTACAGATTCCAGTCAGAAGATGTTAGTTACGCTTGGGTATAACTCCTGATGAGTTAGAATCGATGGCGGAAGATCGAGTTGACTGGATATCTCTCGTGCGTGGTTTACCCCTGCAACCCCTTTAGTGGAGCATGCGGGTCAGATGATGATGATGATGATACGATTATAGGTTTTTATTTTTAATGTTTTCTTCAATAAAGAGATGAAATTAATTAAAAAAATAATTAATTTATAATATGACTTTTGTTAGGATGTTTGGATGTAGTTTAAATTACAAGAAAACACGGATTAAATTCCTTTTTTGAATTTCTTTATTTGCGGGTATGGAAGTTGCCTCCGTCATCGAAAGAGGTTAAAACGAAAAAAAGACTAGAATCATTTGACATGAGTCAACAACCATGCCACAAAAAAAAATAAATTATACAAATTCCTTTAAACAATCTGTGGTGGCCTCTTTAAGCTAGCATCGTACCCTTGGGGTGCCGTTTACACATGAACGACCTTATACAGGGCCGACCCTACCATATGTCCAGGATGTGCAAATGCACAGGGCGGCAAGCTCCTATGGGCGCATTCTGAAGCCTAATGATGAATATGCGCTTCATCATTTCACCTGTTCGCACAAATGTGTGAATGGTTCTTCTTCTTCTTTGTTTGGCGCTACAGTCCGGGGTGGACCTGGGCCTCAACCAACAAGCCTCTCCAGCCAGCACGATCTTTCGCCAGCTGCCTCCAGCTGTGCACACCAAGTTGGTTGAGGTCCTTCTTCACTTGTGTGCGCCAAAGGCTCGGAATCGAAGACTCTTCGGGCCAGAGCTGTGTTGTCAACCCGCTCTACGTGACCTAGCCATCTTAAGCGTTGGATCCGAAGACGCTTAACTAGGTGCTTGCCGCTGTACAGCCCGTACAGTTCGTGGTTGAATCTCCTTCTCCAGACGCCATCAATACAAACAGGACCAAAGATCGCACGCAGAACTTTTCTCTCAAAACGACCAAGAGCTTCTTCATCCGCTTTCAATAGCGTCCATGTCTCTGCGCCATAGAGCAGGACGGGGATGATTAGGGTGTTATATAAAGTCAACTTGGTATTTCGAGAGGTGGCTCTGTTACTCAATTGCCTCTTGAGCCCAAAGAAACACCGATTGGCAAGAGTAATTCTGCGCTTGATCTCGGTACTGGTGTTATTGTCCCTGTTTACTGCAGAGCCAAGGTAGACGAAGTCCTTGACCACCCCAAAGTTTCTGCTGCCCATTATGACGCTCTGTCCGAGGCGTCGATGTTGTGCGTCCTTTCGTGATGACAGCATGTACTTTGTTTTGCCCTGATTAACTGCCAAACCCATTTTAGCCGCTTCCGCTTCAATGCTAGCAAAAGCCTCATTGACAGCTCGCTGTGTTCGTCCAATCACGTCAATGTCGTCCGCGTAGGCAAGCAGTTGAACGAACTTTTGAAGGATCGTGCCTCTGGTGTTGACATTTGAATTTGGCACGATCTTCTCAAGTATGATGTTGAAGAAATCACATGACAGCGTGTCGCCTTGTCTAAAACCTTTTTTGACATTGAAGGTCTCGGTGAGTTCGTTACCGACCTTGATGGAACAGCGAGAGTTCTCCATCGTCATCCTGCACAATCTGACGAGTTTGGCTGGAATGTCAAAACTATACATGGCATTGTATGGCTCGTCTCTATGCACGCTGTCATATGCGGCCTTGAAATCGACGAATAGGTGGTGGGTGTCGATCTGCATCTCGTGGGTTTTTTCCAGGATCTGCCGCAGTGTGAAAATTTGGTCGATGGTGGACTTTCCCGGCCTGAAACCGCACTGATAAGGACCTATCAGGTTATTGACGAATGGTTTCAGGCGTTCACACAAGACGGCAGAGATTGAATGGTTACACACAAGAAAATAATTCGAAAAAAGCTAAAATAAAAAAAATCCCCCATGCCTGTGCCGGATAATTTCTTGCACAAGCACTCAAAAATGTCATGAGGACACAAACAACAATTCCTTCAAAAACAAGGTGGGCAAGCAGGCTAGATGCATTGAGACCCTTAGAGACACTTGAACCTAGGAGATATGTATGAAGCCCTTACAGAAATATCACAGAGACGAAATTCTGAAGCGAAAAACATTACCGAGTCGCTAGGAAATACACTTACATCTAGCTTATTGATTTGATTTCATATTTGAGAAAAAACAAACATAGCCAGTAAATAAAGTCCGTCCGTTAATTTGTCGGCGAGTGTTAAGGTTCTAGAAAATACTAAACATACATTGGTTGAAACCCGTTCAGATGAACAATTTAATGAGTATGTAATCTTGAAGTACCATCTAAATTTCCAGAAATTTCTTCCTCACGATCTCGTCGTCCAAAACGCACATTATGCTGATGAATGTCCCGAGACTATTTCAAAGCTGGAGCAAAGATTTAAGGTAGACTTTGATTTCAAAATACTAGATCAAGCGATCCGATCAATTTCAGAAAGGTTTGAGCAGCCTGAAGTTTAGAACAAAATTTGTTCGTTTTTAAATGACATAAGCGAATATTTGACAAATATCAATTTACGTACCTCATGCCTTAATTTGCAAAGCGTTTAAGCTTTTGGGGGTTTCTAAGATCTAGTATTGTGCCAGAAAAGCTCGTGTTTAGAAGTCTTAAATGCTATACCAATCAAGACTAGAAGATGTAGCTCCCAATGTAGTAATTGCCCTCCAAATTAAAAACACAATACCAGTCACAGATGGTTGAGGAGACGTAGTTTCTTGGGATTTTACCTTAGGACAACCACGACTCAAGAAGGATTGGTAGGTTTGAAAGCGAGTTATTAAAGTCTTTAAAATTGTATGAACTAAATTGCAGAATTTGATAAAGCAAATGCCAGAAAAGTTAGTTTCTTAAATTGAACATTTCCTATCTGCACATGTCTCCGTTGCATTGTAACATTGTTTTTTTTTTAAACTTGCATACTTCGTGCGGTTTGCTAAGAGATGGCGTAACTTGTATTATTCCATTGGAAGATGCGTTGGAAAGCTACTGTCATTGTACGTCATTTCAGTTTATGTCATTCATTTGAAGCGTCAACAACAATAATTTTCTTCACTCAAATATGTCGAACTTTGTGCCTAAAAAAGTGTTTTTGTGGGGAGTTCTTCTTCATTACTTTAATATGAAGAAACCTGCTACGGAAAGTCATCGTATTTTGGTGGAAGTTTGTGGTGAACATGCGCTACCTGAGCGAACGCACCAAAACGGGTTTTGAAACCCGGCCAACCGGACAAATCAACGGCAAAGCCGAATATCCATAGCTCGAAGGTAATGCTCTGTATTTGGTGGGATAAGAAGGGTGTGCTGTATTATGAGCTGCTAAAACCGGGTGAAACCATCAATGGACAACGCTACCGAACACAATTAATCCGTTTGAAGGGAGCAGTAGCCGAGAAACGCCCGGAATATGCGACCAGACACGAGGCAATAATTTTCTACCGCCACCACCGACTTATGATACAAAGAATTATGATCGGGGCGCCAAAGATAGGGCTTGCATAGGCCCCTCATTCGGCTCAGGCCGGCCCTGACCTTGGATATAGACTTTCTACCAAAATAAGATTGCCTTACAAGATGGGGCATTTTACTTGTGAAAAGCAAAAAGATTTTGACTATCATGGAGCTTCAGGCAACACCGCCCCATACCGTGGTTTCTATACATTTTGCATACCAGAGCCTCGAATGAAACTATAAGTGGCCATTTGAAATGATAGCGATGGCACCTTGGGACACATCACAGGCTATCATAAATGACAGCCACGCAGCCAATGTGTTAAGCAATTTCCGGTGTAAATAATTCAATGTGTAAGCCTTATAATTCCGATTGAGGCATTTGGTGGTCCGATGTTCTTTCTTCACAAAAAAAGAAAAAAAACGACAGCCTTCATTCCCTTCCTTTTCAAACAAACATTTCCACTTGAACAGTAAGTCACTCTCCTTGAGACTCTGGAGACCGTCGCAACTGTCTTCTCGATCATCCACTTGTAAGCAGCTTAATTTGCCCGACCACTTCAAAGACTTTGTTGCCTTTGGCCCAGGAATTGCACACTCCCGGCACATGGCACAGCATCGGCAGCAACCTCCACGCATTCCTCCAAAAAAGAGCGAACCCTTAAAACAAACGAACAAACCACGCACACAAATTGCTGACACACTCCGCCGTCCAACTGTAGCCGGGTTTAATTGTTTCTTCAATTAGACTTTATTGGATCGTTCATCTGCCAAAGAGCAACCCTTCCTCGCCCCCCTTGCGAGCGATACGGCTCTGCAACTGCAGCACAAAGCACCCTGTCATTAAATTTGCCATAAGTCCCCGTCGCACTTGTGTGTATCAACGTCGAACCCAGAACGGACATAAGTTAAGTCGCCAACACAGACTCCGCTCTCCGCTCGGCAACCCCTTCTCGGCGAGCGGCTGCTGTTTGTTCAGCATTACGGCACACAACCGACATGGTATGCAGAACAACGGTAATGATGACGGCAATGAAATATGCTCACCCTAACCAAAAAACACGTGTAATTAAGATTTATGAATACACTTTGCTTAACATCTTGTTGCTTGCAAGGCAGCAGAGCCAGAAGCTGGCGAGCAGATGGCCGAACATGATTCAGCCCCGCCCTCCAGTGCACAGTGCCCCTCACCAGCGCAACGCAGTCTAGTCTTGAGAGAGTCTCTCGTTAGCATGACGGGTCGCTGAAGGGACTCGACGGGCGGACACTTCTCGCGCGACAGAGGCCCCAAGTTGCCGTAATCTTGGGCCACTGCTGCTGGAGGAGCCTCCTTCCAAGGCGGCCGCCTCCACAGGACTCACAAATTACTTCACCTTATCGTAACGATGGCTGCGCCCCCGTCGTCTCCAGCCGCCAGGCGGAGGCATATTATCCTTTTTATGGTCTCGGTAATTTATAGGAAACTGTGAACAGTATTATGGCCCCTCATTGAGTCGAAGTCGAAGTGCCTCCTCGTCGGCGAGGACACACGTGAGCCAGAAGTGGATGTATGATGAATGATGCTTGGCGTTGGCGTTCGCACTCTTTCGCTCCATCCTCCCCGAAGTGGGTTAGTAGCCTGTGCATGGGTGTGTGCTGGCAGCAGCCGCCCTTGCGGCCCACATCCTCCGACTTAGACGAGCGAATGATGATGATGGTGATGGCGGTGACGACGCCGGGAGGCTGAGGAACACTGGAAAGAAAAATGTTTAATGGAAATAACAGCTGTCAAATTATTGATTGCCCTCTTTGCCGTAAGCCATGCTCACCGCCCAGCCACCCGCCGGAAAGAACGATAGCCAGGATAACTGCCGTCCGCCGACGACGACGTCCCACCATCGCCGCCGTGGACATTCGGATCTGATGATGATAGCGTTAGTCGGTTATCATCGTTAATCATTCAGGGCTTATTAATTTCTTAGTGGATTTTTCGGAGGCCATTTGTATTGCCAGATGTTTCTTGTCTCGCTGATGGAGGTCGTGGTGCCGGTGGTGGCGGTGGTGGAACTGTGTGTGCCATCGGAGGAGGCCTTCTCGGTTGCGCGTAGCTCCTAAGTGATAGCTGATGCCGTGACGGCGGGATGGCGAGGTCACGACCGTCTTCTGTGAGAAATGGGGCGGTGTTTTTTTGTTCGTTTTCTTTTCAAAATTTATTTCGGAAATTACTGTGGAAGTTGTTCTTGGGAGCAGAAGTTCCACCAGATTGCCCGGGGGGCGCCTTGTGTAATTTTATTAATGGACGCGCGCCACCACCAGTATGGCGTTGGGGAACCCCCGTTCCATAGGCCCGGGACAATTGAATGTTGAAAGTCTCATTCGTCGTGTAACTAATGATGTCGCGGAGCTGTTTAGAGCCGCCGGAAGGCATCGAGCTCCAGCGAGCCTCGAAGGCGATTTCAAAGTTTTATTCGCAAAGTTTCGCAATGGGAATGCTAATGGAGGCGATTTCGATGCCGAACTTTGCTTGTTTTTCGAGGATGCTTCGGATGGCTTGTAGAAAGATTTAACTGCCGTTTTGTCGCAATAACGGGCGTGAAAGGGCGGCTTCGCCTGCCATGATTGGGAAGAACTTTTCTGTTCGATATTCGTCACGGAAAAGGAAAAGTCAAACGACAGCAGTTTACATTCAATGACTTCTTCGTTTGTTGTTCTTGCAGATTTCTTCCGCGATGCCGTCCTTAATTAACTGCGACTTTATCTGCTTCAGCCGGACTGGTGCGGAATTTGATTTTCGCTCAAGCAGATAAATGTTTTATTTCTTCTGTTCTTTTCGGATGAGTTCCTCGGGATAATCGAGGCTGTGGCGCGGGGGATAAATTGAGCGCCTTTCAAATGGTCACCACACGGACCAGACCATTTGCTGCAACGATCACAGATACTAGGAAAATGAAGTACCACACTTCATCTCACCACTGCTCTATTCCCTCAGCCGGAGCGAGTAAGCACACGGCTTGTACCGAGGATCAGGTTGGTTTGGGGCTCACTGGAAAAAGTAGTTCGGGCTCGAATGGAAAAGTCGGAAGACCAAGCGAGCACTCATATACTTAGCTATGATTGCGAGTGGGAGCAGAAGAAGAACAGTCGCTGCAACTCAAAACAAGGACAGCGCAAGAGGTGTATCGGACTAGAGAGTAGAGTCTGAGGAAGGAGACGCTTTTGCGCCTATAGAAAATGTTTCTCACAATTTAGAGTTTGAGGGTACAAAAAACAAAAAAGTCTGGCACATTTTGAGTATAATTTTATCACTGATCCTCAGGAAAATGTGGACGCAATTCAGCAGCTCTTCCTAACAGCAGCTTAGCCGCCGCGATGTGACTTCGAGAGAGAGTGTATTACGTAGAAGTGAGCGTGTCAGCGATTTCTCGTAGGCCTCCGTGGCGGCGTTAACCTTCTCATTCCACTGATGCCTCTGCCCGGCGAGTGACTGAAGTCTCACAGGACCAAATCTGCAGAATACGGTGGATGGGGCAGCAATTCGTAGCCTAATTCGACCACATTGGCGACGGCGGCGGATGTGTATTGGAGAAAGAGAAAACCTGAGGACACGACCGCTTGCACACGCGGTCATAACAAAACTATGAGTCCGATGCGGCTGAAATTGAAAATGACAGCAGCCGTCTAAGAGATTGTACTACACTATAGTAGAATTATCTTGCGATGGTGGCGCCATCTAAGTACTTTTCGGACCACCCAGTCGATGGATTAATGCACCCATCAACCCAGCTTTCAAGAAGCCTGAAGAAGGTGCAAGCGAAATACCAAGTATTCACACAAAGACATATCACATTGGTGCCCACTATTTCTTCAAAACGCTGCTGATACAGTTTGAATGCCAAATGTATCAATTCAATTCAATTCAATTCAGTTTATTCGGTGTACAAATAAGATAAACATTTTTGTAGTACAAAATTAAAATTATGGAATATTTACATAGCCTAAACCTAAATCTAAAGGAAGAGGAAAGGGAGGGGGTTTAGGAAATCCACATAATGACAAAATATTTATTTTTTGAATAGTTTTGCTCCGATCAATTGCTTTGCTTCTCTGAGAAGAGAGTTCCATAACCAAGTGGCATGTACGTAAAATAGACGAGACGTATTCAAGTAAAGAGAAGTAGGAGTGCTAAGATTGTAAGTATATAGAATGGTAGAGTGGTAGATGCGTAATTATCAACACGCGTCTACCTTTCTACTATGCTTGAAAATAGAACATCTGGGTTTTAAGATATCTTTAAGACCACACACAAGAACAAGGCTGCTTAATTTCGCAGTCGAGCTCGCATTAAATTACGCAAAGTTATCAACAATTGGTTGAAGTAGAGTCTTGATAAGTCTGATCTTAATAACGGAAGGTGTAAATTCACCCGAAAGCCAGAGTTTACGTAGTACCATATGTATATGGGGTCTATAACTTAGTCAAAGTATTGCTCATTGCAATTTGTGGATCCCATCCCAAAAGAACTGCGCCGGCATGGCAGCCAAGAATGAATCAAGCCAATTGATACTCTGCTCTGATGTGGACCGTATTTCAGTGAGGGCGTTCTACATCGACCGGAACAAATGGTAGTCAGAAGGGGCAAGGTCTGGGCTATAAGGCGGGTGGGATAAAACTTCCCATCCACTGTTTTCCAAATAGTTCTTAACCGGAATAGCAACGTGAGGCCGAGCGTTGTCATGATGGAAAATTATTGTCTCGTATCTGGTCGCATATCCCGGGCTTTTTCGGCTACTGCTCTCTTCAAACAGAGCGTTAGCAGCTAATAATACCAAGCACACACTTCTGATCCCACCAAATACAAAGCATCACCTCCGTGCCATGGATATTCGGCTTTGCCGTTGATTTGGCTGGTTGGCCGGGTTTCACATATGATTTTATGCGCTTGGGTTTGTAGTAATGGATCCATTTTTCATCACCAGTAACAATGCAAAAATGACTTCCTTTTGTGGCGTTCCAGCAGCATATCGGAAATGCTAAATCGCCTTTCGACGTCTCTCGGCTTGAGTTCATGTGGAACCTAATTTCCTTGCTTTTGAATATACCCAGCTGCTTTTAAACGTTTTGAAATGGCTGCTTGAATGACACCCAAAGATTCTGCGAGCTCTTCTTGTGCTTGGCAACAATCTTGATAGAGTAATGGTTCCACTTCTCCATCTTCAGATTTTTTTGGCTGCTTGACGTTTATCGTCTTCCAAGCCAGAGTCACTTTTAAATCGTGCAAACCACTTTTGGCACGTTCGCTCAGCTGGCGCATGTTCACCCTAAACTTCCACCAAAATACGAGGACTTTCGGCAGCAGTTTTCTTGAAATGAAAAAGAATTCCCCGCAAAAGCACTTTTTCAGGCACCCAGTTCGACATATTTGAGTGAAAAAAATGGTTGTTGCTTACGCTTCAAATGAATGGCATATACTGAAATGACGTACAATGACAGTAGCTTTCCAACGCATGTTCCAATGGAATAATACAAGTTACGCCATCTCTTGGCAAACCGCACGAATTAAGTTATATACTCTTAAGTAATATTGACTCCACGTAAGTCAACGGCCCAGGCTCTGTGTCAGCATACAAAATTGTATAAAATACGAAAACAACAAAATATGAGTTGAGTGCGAAAACCTAACGCAAACACGATACACGTTGTATGATTTACTTTGGTTTGCTCAAGTGCTATTGCCCCACCAGTTCACATCTAACACCTCTCATTTCTAGTCCAATTCACATTTTGCCTGGAACCACCATCTTCTTCGTCAGACATCGCCCGATTCTGTTCAATCTGAGATTGTTTCCACTCGATTGCTGCAATGACTTGCGATCCCAAAAGCCAAATCCATTTCGCACTAAAAAGAGAACCATCACATTCCGATCTCCATCCCCCACCTGTGACCCACATTCGCAGTGTCTGTCCAGGAAATGTATTCCCAGCGAAGCCGACTCCGTACGTGACCTCGAATACTTTCACCCTCGAAAGGGAAACCCTTTTCTTTTTATTTCAAACTCGGCAAGAGGCAAATTATAAATAAACCGCCCATTCCTCCATTGCTCCTTAAGAGCAAAAAGAAGAAAAAATGAAAAGATATTCAAACTCAAAGGACTGCATATCGAGCGGATGTGCAGAGAGACTGAGAGAGTGAGAGAGACACACACAAAGAATGAGGAAAACTTTTCACATTTTCCTGGCTCCGTAATGAATGAAAATGAATTAAATTCTGCCTCACCCGGTGCCGGGGATCCTCCTTCATTCCGAAGCATCCCCACACTCTCCACGCACCCATCACTCGACTGCCGCTGCATGTTATCCTTTCAGCCACCAGCTAAGCAAACTAAGTCTTCAGTACACAACTCAAAGAGTACTCGGGAAATTAAATTCCAACAGCGATGGAGGACTTCAACTACCAAACAGGGGCAAAACGAAAAAAAGCACACAAAAAAGGAGGAAAAAAACAGATTTATGCCGAGCCCGTCGACGACGGCGACTGTGGGATGAGAGGTGGAACACTCAAAAAAGGAGATAAACGAAAAAAATTTTCCACACGGACGGTTTTAATGAAACAGGATTATAATGTCTGGAATTACAAACATTCCACTCCTAGTGCAGGAACTATGAGTCCAAGGGGCCGGCCCCCAATCCAATCACCGGCCGTCGTCGACCCATCGCGCTGACGAGCCGACCGACGAGTCAACGAATCAACGAGTCCGCGAATGACGGATGCGAAGGATGCGCCCATGAAAGTGAAATCGATGCCGCGCTCGACCTTGCTGTGTGTGGGGGAGGCGACTGCCTGCTGACATCGAAGATATCCCGCAGAGTTCTTAATCCAGAAGCGATAAGCGAACGGATGAATTTTAATTATGAGTCTCCTTCAAGTCAAAGTTGAGCCGAAGGATCTCTGCGGCCGCTGCGATGGATTTATTTTGCCAACAGTGCGGCGAGACGCTGGCGATGGGATTACTTTCAATTGAGCGGCGGCGGTGGTGGATGAGGTGGGAGACGTTTTAATTATATTGAGCCGTTGACACACGACTTGTGAACTTTGTGTCATGTTATCGGGCCGCTCCCGCATTCGGAGGAGACTAATTGAATTAGGCCTCAGCCAGTGTCTCTGTCAACCGGAAAGAGTGGATAATAACTCAAAGGGATTTCCTGGATTAGAGGTATTAATTGAATTGTGCTGGTATGCAATCTGGGAGCTTCAACTTGTTTTGATAGGAACACTGACTGGGGGGACGACTGCGGAGACATTGGCGTGTGCGTGGTGGAGGAGATCCTTGTCATATCACATGCAGCATGCGTTTGCAGGGATTATGGTTTGTTTGAGTAAACGAAAGTCAAGGGGAGGAGCCAGGTATTCCTCACCTCATGTTCATCAACTTAAAGAAGGAAGTCCCAATCGATCTAATTGGCCTTCCTTTGTGATGAGCGAAGATCGGAGACAAAGCGTCCTGTCCACTTTAAGACTTCTTTCTTACAACGTGGCTCGATTACTCATGTCAGGCCAAACGAGTGCCTTATGAAAATATGAAATAGGCGAAAATTATGCCTTCTTCTTGGGTCCTCCAAAAGTCGTGGGCAGCCTTTGGCCGTAAGGTTTGCCGCGATCTAGTAGGGTACAGATAAGGTCCGAAGGTCGAAGTGATAAGCATCTTGTTCCAACGCGACTTCGAACAAATTCAGCGATTTTGCTACGTCTGGATGGTGATTATCAACTTGAAGTGGGAAAGAGTCCTTTTTAAAACCTTGTTGTACGTGACATCATGGGATTCACACATAAACTGATGTAAGTTCGGCACTGTTGACCCGCAGAGACGACATCTAGATGTGAAAAGTGTAGTAAGGTACCAAACCTGGCATTTGTTTGGATCAATATCTGTATTTTGACAAGCATATAGATCGAAGTATTCATTCGACACATAGTCACTGAAAAACTGTCGATCTCTCGGCATACCTGCAACAAGGGCAGGTCTGTGGGAATAGCCATGCACACGCTTGTTGGCACTTTAGAAAAATCCCTCGAGCATAAGTTACTTACCCTCACTGCTATTGTTGACATCTGGGGAGCCTTTAATAACATAGAACCCCTCGCAATAACCTCAGCACTCAACAGACTCGGGGTCGAAAAGCCCATAGTGACTTTTATTCACCAACCTCTCAATAACAGAGTGATAAGCTCGAAGCTGGGTGATGCCACTATCTGCAAATCTGTGAACAGAGACACACCGCAGGGTGGTGTACTCTACCCTCTACTGTGGAGCATAGTGATCAACGAACAGCTTGTGACACGTGAAGGGACTGGTCATTGATGATATATCACCGATCAGGGATATCTAGTGAAATGGACTAGCGAATGCGGGCATGGCGTCAACCCACAAAAACGGACCATCGGGAGGGTCTATTAAAGCTAAATGATAGCGCAAGAACTCCTAAGTCTTATTTTAGACACGATGTTAAGCTGGAAGCTAGGTGGGAACGTAGATAGTAAGTGCCTTGGATGTACTTAGGCCTAAGTAGGCCCGTTGTGCTGCCACGTGGGCTTACACAAAAGAGGCCGGCGTGATATTTACGACAGCCAGCCAGATTTTTCAGTGAAGTCTACAGTGAGCTTTCCCAGTCGCGGCGAGTGCAGAGCAACTGCGGAGGAGGTGTTGTACACTTTCTCCTCTTCCTCGTCTCGACAGCTTCTGCAGAAATCGTCAGAAAATAGTCTTTTCGCGTGTAGTCCTAAAAGGCAGTGGCCGGAGAAGCTAAGTATCCAGGAACGTGTTAAGAAGGCTTCCATGGCTCTATACTTCTGTAAAAGGGCCGTAGGGTGGGGGCTTCAACCCCGGATGGTCGACTGGCTGTTTGTATCGGTGGTCGGACCCATACTGTTGTATGGTGTCGCAAATTGTGCGACCGCACTCGAAAAGAACACCACTGGCTAGAGTGCAGAGGGCGGCGCTCGTATGCATAAACGGGGCGTTGAGGACTATTTCCTCGGAAGCACCAAACATACTCCATAACCTGCCACCGATTGAACAAATTGGTAGTCGATGAGACTGCGATCAGACTCAGATCTAGCTGCGATCAGATTATTCGCTGAATAACTGGAAAGACCTTCGGTCTCGACATTCAACGGTCCCCCGCAGGTATAGCTCTATACCCAGTGATACAGACCTCACTGTACCAAGCCTCCTCTTCGAGAAGTAATTCCCAACCAGCATACCCCTCAGACGACTGGATAGCGCAGTTGGTTAAGTGCCTGCCAGTGGTTATTGGGGTCCCCGGTTCGAATTCCAGTGAAAGCAAATTAACGGGCAACAGATGGCCTGCGTATAGATCTGTGGAGCGTGATCTATCTACCAGCACAGCGGTTAGTTTAAAATTATTGTTAATGTGGACACGTTGTGGACACGCCACCATCCCTAACAGGTTCAGATTCACACCTAGGGACTCCGATCTCTCGCAACCAAGCTCCTCTTCCAGAAAAACTTCTCAACTGTAGATCTTACAGGACCACCAGACGGTGGATGTCCGATCTACTGCACGGAACCACGTTAAGTCATTCAGGCGGAATAATAGAGGCTATGGGAGCTTTATTTTGGCTCAGGAACTGTGAATTCGCAGCACTTCGGGGCTATGCCACTGTATATTATAGTCAAACGCCTCTCGTCGGAGGCAACCACCAGCGCAGCAAGTATTAGCTCCCAAATGGATTAGGTTCCGGACGTCATGATCGCTGGATGAGCAGAGAAGGTGTTGCATGATCTGCTGAAGTTCAGAAGGCGCGTGTGCCTATGGCGCATTGGCTAACCATAGGTTGTTCACTGCCTTGGCGTTTTTGGTCAAGTGTCGGCCACATTTGCTTTGTTATGCGGCTCGTAGTCGTTAACGATTGGTAGCTCTAGTTAATTGAACTTTAAGGAGTTGACATTCTGTAAAGCTTTGCCTAGAGCTCCTGTAGAGCTGTATAGCTGGACTATCTGGTTGCCACTAGATCAGAGGTAGTGGCGAGTTCATCGACCTGGTTTGGTGAGTGACTGTTTCGCACCAGCTTGACGTGATTATTAAACTGCTCTCCACCTCGACAGAGGTAGTCGGCAGTTAAGGGAAGTCTTTGAAAGATGAATAAAACAAGTGACAACACACTTAAGATGATTACTTACCTACTTAGCAGGCCTACGACCCATTGCGGTCTGAGAAATCGCGGTCTTCCATCATTTATGGTCCAGAACGCGCTGCTTCCAGCCTTCCGACCGACCTAAGACGACTGGTTAAGCGCCTACCCTTGGTTAGTGGGATCCCAGTGAAAGCAAGGGCTTTAATCTAGTCCAGTCAACTTTTGCCGTCTGGGTCAAATTAATGGCACTAACATTGGAGTGGTCGATTGGTGGCAGTGATTGGACCGTGGGTCTCACAATGGATCAACATGGTCTAAGTGTGCTTGTGAATTCACTTGCAGCCCAGTCCCTACTCTACCTACTTACCACCCAGAGTTCACTGGGAACCCACAGTGAATCTATACAGATGGATCGCAGAAGGATGCAGGTGTGGCTAGAGTCTATTCCAAGGATCTGAACATCCAGCATTTTCTCCGTTTACCAAATCACTGTAGCGTCCTTCGGGCTGAAATTATAGCGATAAAAGAAAGTCCGTCCTTGCTACAAAACAAGATATCGATCAAATCTCCGAGCTAAGTCACCTGCAACTCTAAGACTGCCCTTATTTACGCTTGCTCAGGAGCGGCTAAAATGGGTTTGGCAGTTAATCAGGGCAAAACAAAGTACATGCTGTCATCACGAAAGGACGCACAACATCGACGCCTCGGACAGAGCGTCATAATGGGCAGCAGAAACTTTGAGTTAGTCAAGGACTTCGTCGCTCTGGGGACAATAACACCAGTACCGAGATCAAGCGCAGAATTACTCTTGCCAATCGCTGTTTCTTTGGGCTCAAGAGGCAATTGAGTAACGGAGCCACCTCTCGAAACACCAAGTTGACTTTATATAACACCCTAATCATCCCCGTCCTGCTCTATGTCGCAGAGACATGGACGCTATTGAAAGCGGGTGAAGAAGCTCTTGGTCGTTTTGAGAGAAAAGTTCTGCGTGCGATCTTTGGTCCTGTTTGTATTGATGGCGTCTGGAGAAGGAGATTCAACCACGAACTGTACGGGCTGTACAGCGGCATGCACCTAGTTAAGCGTCTTCGGATCCAACGTTTAAGATGGCTAGGTCACGTAGAGCGGGTTGACACCACAGCTCCGGCCCGAAGAGTCTTCGATTCCGAGCCTTGGGGACAACGCATAAGAGGGCGTCCTAGAACGAGATGGCGCACACAAGTGGAGAAGGACCTCAACCAACTTGGTGTGCACAACTGGAGGCAGCTGGCGAAAGATCGTGCTGGCTGGAGAGGCTTGTTGGTTGAGGCCCAGGTCCACCCCGGACTGTAGCGCCAAACAAAGAAGAAGAAGAAGAAGAAGGTGCGGGTTCTCTGACTGTACCACATCCGCATGACGATGCGGTTACCTGAAAGACTATCGGGTTCGTTGGCGGAGTGGATTGGTGCGTTGCTCACTCGAAAAATTTCATATTGGTTTTCCGAAGTACTCCATTTTCAATGAATATATTGAAATTCGTCGTAGAAACAAAATATTTCTTCCTGTACGACAGGCTATTCTACTAGTAGGCAAGGAGTAGCAATTAGTGAACACTTTACTGGAAGACCCACGGTACGTCACTGGATACCATGTGTTGATCATTTCGAGTCTTTCTTGGGCAAGTCCTGGGCAGACGATTAGTATATGTGACATAGTTCCTTTCGCCTGGCCTTAGTGCTTACAGATTTATGTACTGGTGATGTTAATTTTTTTGAAGTTGGTAATTACATTCTCCGTGTCCTGCTGCATCCTTAGGTCAGCTTTATTGAGTTCTAGTTTGGGATTGTAGTCTTGTTCCATTTACATCCATGAGTGCTTAGTTCCCTCCGTTATTTGTGGAGGTGAAAGTTACTGTCCATTTTGTTGAATCCATAAATTGGAGAGGGACCAAAGAAGGCCTCCTATCCGAGCACTTGTCTTGGCTTGTATATCAGCCTTTTTCATTACCTCCATGGTTTTCTTTTCCTGGCAGCCATACGTCTCATATTTCCTGCTAAAGCATTAAGTATATATGATGTCCTCGATAGGGCTTACAGCTCATGAACCGCTTGGCTTTATACATTGCTGCATTTGTACGATTTCTGTTGCCATGTTCAGCTTCGTTGATTGCAAACTGTTCGGCTTTAAATATTTGCTTGCAGATAGGAGTGTGCACCTTGGTCCTATCACACCAGCCCCTACTCTGTTTTCAGATTTCCACCCATCGGTGTACCATTTTCGGGCTCCATCCTTCATCGACGTCGGGTTGCTGATCCATTTCTCTTTACTTGGTATGAGTACTTCATGCGGTTTTTTCTTAAGTTTGACTCAGGGGACACCACGCCAGCTCCCAAATGTTGTCAACTCTTTCAAGAAGTTCTTGATGGCCAACTAGGTGTTCTTCTTTGCAATTGTGAGAGTTCTCTGCAAGATTGAGGCTTATTTTGCAGCTTCAGGATGTTCACTATTGCCTCTATCCCTGCGGTAGCCGCAGTGTACCAGTTTAACAGATACACACTTGCCTTTGTCTCTCGTCGCCTTTGCCTCTCCCGTAAAGTATGCTTGGTTGTGGATCCTCAGACTCATTCAATGCCCATGTCTAGTCTGAAAATGGTGCACTTAGGGTACGTGGTTACTTGGGGCAGTCAAAAGGCTTTTAAAAAAACTTGGCACCGTGGGTAGGTAAATTCAGCCAAATCCTTTCTGACCTAGTGCCAGTGCGTCATCTGAAAGACGCTGCAAGTCAAGTTCCTTCACGGGCCTAGCGGCAAAGCGAGTCTTTAAAGAAAAGAAAAACCGATTCAATTTTTAGAATCCTGTCGAAATTGCGTGTCCACTCCAGAAATGCAGACCATTATGCCAACCAAATAAATGCTTTATTCCTCATTCATCCCGTGTCCAGATTACCACCGTTTTTAGTCCGACTCATAAAGTTAACTGCCAGCCGCATCTGCGAGGACATTTGAATTCGAAGGTGAAAACCAGCAATAAGCTCCTGACCGCCATAATCTCTATCATTACAGCCGCCCCGTGCTGTGCAGTATTTTGGTGGAATTGACCAAAATGGGTTCTGACCCCTCATTACCTTGTTCCGAATGACAAACGTCACACAACGCGATCACATCAATTCGAAATGCTTCCGAAGGACCATCATTCGCATGCCTGCCACGCACCAGTCGCGATGTGTGGCAAATGACGGTGTGCTCCCATCGAATACCATTTATAGCTGTCCTAAATCCTGCGTTTAAGTGTCGCTTTTATGTCTCCTTTTTGTGGCACGATGAAGTGTTTTCAGCTGCCGAACAACAGGAATCCCCAATAAATACTCAGGCGCACAAAATGAAAGCGAACAACAAAGGACACAAAAAATCAAATAACCACCCAGCAGCTCATGACCGAATCCACTTAATTGAATGTGACAGCGGCAATAAATTCCGACCAATCCGTGCCCGAATAAAATCACCATCACCATGCGCCCAGCTTCACCCATTAAGCAGTTCGATCAGGTAAACTCCATTAAACTTAGATAAATGTAAATCACAGCACTCCCCTAGCAGCACCACCCACTTGTCAGGGCCATAATCATGGCCCGCCGACGACACCGATGAACGTTTGATTGCAAGGTAAACAGAGCGGCCCCACGCGTACCCACGCGTCCCCGATCGTCGCTGCACACAAAAAAGAATACATTTAATTGCAAATCAAATAAGGAAAAAAAAAAAAAACGAGGAGCGAAATCCTCGAGACACAAAGGCAACAATGGCAACGAGGCTTATGCAAATTAATTCTATTCTTCCCGGACGACTTAATCGAATTCAAATGCAAATGTGTCTGCCGGCAGCTTACCCCGCGCCGGCCGTGGCCCCTCGTAAACGCCGAACAGCAACCGACAAGAGTCAAACAATTTAAATCCTTACTTACACATTCCCCCAAAAGGTCAATTAATGCATTCCTCCAGTGCGGCGTCCCCCAGGAGCGGAGAGCACTGAGCAGCGAGGACGGAGCACAGAGTAACTCGAAGAATCGTTGCCCTGAAGCATTAACCAAAGGGGGAGCAAACACGGAAATAAACAAACACAAGACAACAAACAAAAGTAATAAGAGAAGAGGCAGGGGGCGGCGCGGCGGAGTGAACAACGGAAAAAAAATGCGGAAAGAAAAACTTCCCAAATTGTTTTTAATGTAAACGCACTCCCCGCTGGGGTTGGCAACCCTTAATCTTAATCAGACCTCTCCCACAACACCCTCCCCCTGCCCCCACACGCCCTCGGGCCAAGTCGACTGCACACGCAAGAGAACCGAAAAGAGCAAAAAACGGAAATAAATAAAATCCAGCGCCACTGATGTCGAACTTTCCCCAGAAGTTACACAGACAAAAAGGACGACACCCAGCAGGATAACGAAATAAAACACAAGCGACCCGGACCTGTCGACCTCCCCCCACCAGGTCGCGACGGCAGCATAAAAGCAAAAACCAGATACAATTGGAAAATATTTATGTAAACATATTCTGCCAAATTTACCCCAGCAAACGGCGAATAAAAACAATGGGGCCATTGGATTACGGTCGAGCGATCTTGCGGTGAACAGCGACGAGTGTGCGAGGCCAATACATGGCCGTCATCATCGCAATCACTAGCTTGGCCCCATCGCCATCATCGCCACCATCACCATCACCGCCGTCGTCGTCATCCGGTGACACGAAGACATTCACTGACTCGAACGTCACATTCCACTGGCGGATGACGGCTGATGTCTGAAGGCAATAATCCCCGCCATTGTGCTCAGCAGGATCTCGCCACGCGAAGATGTTCCTCGAAGCATGACCCAACCACACACCGGCACAGGCCATCCCAAATAATACGCTCAAGGTATGCCGTTACACTTTCGTTCAATAATAATTCACCACCACCACCCCCGTGGACTGATGGGTGGCACAGCTCACTGCTCCCTGCTGTCTGCCGTTCGCTGGGCTGGGTGCTGATAGGCTGATGGTAATTTTATGAGTAAATGGCCCTCAAGACGAGGAGGAAAACTTTGAAACCGAACCCGAGACAGTCACACACACACACGCGCGCGCTTATACAGCCATCCACCCAAGCGTGGATGTTACGACCCCACTGACAGCGGGAAGTAGCGGTATCCTTCAGATATCCAAGGTACTTTCTCTAACTGTGTGCTGTGCATAATGCATGAAGGAAATATGATATCCAACAATGAGCAGCCATGGGGGAGGTTGGTGGGGGCACCCTCGAACATTGCCAAATGCATTTATTCATCAGCTTAACAGGGGCTACCAGCGGGGGCGGCATCGTAACTGAGCAATTGGAGGAGAGATTGGAGAGAGAGAGAGAAAGAGAGTGAGAGAGACACGGACGGGAACACACTTCTGAAATTGGATTGCGGAGCCATTAAACGAGGGAGAGACCCCTCCGAGAGAGGGGCCACAGCGAAGGTCAGGACTAACTCGAGAATGAAATTCTCCACCGAAATTCAATGAGCGGACATTAAAGGAAGGTCGAAGGCAACCTGCTGCGAGTCCTTTCTGCGGAGCCACCCCACACACACGTGTGCACCTCACTTGGATGTGGTGGAAGCTGGGAAGGCTGGCAAAACTTAATGGAACGCTTGCCCATGAGCTGCGGAATGGGGAGGATTCAGGCGAATGGTGCGAAAACACTGAAACTTGGCAAACTCAACTTTGCTGTGATTAAATTCCTGGACAAGGTCACATTCTCTTCAAAGACTCAAGCTTTCGATGGGATGGACGTATGTTTCATATATTCTCCGAGACACTGCGCCATTCCACGTAGTTGCGAAGTCAATGAACTCGGTGCATGGGCGTGGAGACCAACCGTCTTGCTGAGGACAAACATCTGCCGAAGCCAATGGTCGAACATGGTCCGATGTTTCATAGCTCAGGACAAGCAAACAGCGTTTCCAAGTTAACCTCGTTCCCTTCAAAAATAAATACAGTGCATTCCGCATCGCGACGAATGGAAAATAACTGAAAATTACTTCGCCTTTCTCTTCGTTCTATTCTCACTTCCCATTATTGTGGCGGCCCGCTAATCGAGACTAACAAATATAGGCCGCGGTATGACAAAAAATGTCCACGGCCAAACCTCTCTCGAGTCACTGGCAATGCTCAAAGGAAAAACTTCTCAAAACTTGGAGTCGGCATAAAGCTGTAGGTCCCCTCCACTCGTGAGAGAGAGAAGCTATGCCCTGGCCCTCTAACGGCTGTAGCGCCACCTATATTAAATTATCTGATTGGCTGTGCACTTGTTTACAAGCCATCGTTGGCTTGCCTGTGACAAGCCGATGTAAGTTGACTAAATCCCGGGTTGAGTGACGATTCTAGATGACACTAGAATATACAATCCATTGATAACGAGACTCGCAAGATCGCAAATAATTTAGCTCGTCTAGTTGCTTATTATCGAAAGGTTGCCGCCAAAGTGACAGATGAGAGTCGAGATCAGAGGATCGCCAAGTTACTCCTTTCCTTTCGTTAAGTTCGGGTCCCCACAAAAATATATTCAAAACTGAGTTGCTCCGAATTTTTAAGCTGGATAAAACCACAACCGGTCAAAAAAATCCAATCAAGTTGAAAGTATTCGCAAGATGTTCAAGATTAATAAATTAATTAAAACATTAAAAATGAGAACATCATTATCATCTTCTGGCCCGCATGCTGCACTAATGGCGTCGCGGGCATAGGCGCCCGCTGACATTTTTCAAGAGGGCAGCAGACTAACTTTTTTCTTCTCTCTTCCCCCTCCCCACCACCGGCTTCTATGGTCGCGGGGATAAATCACGCACGAGAGTTCCCCAGGCAACAAGATCTTCCGCCATCGACTCTAACTCATCAGGAGTTATGCCCAAGCTTAACCAGGCAAGTTTTTTTTGACTTGGTCCAACCATCTCGTCCTCGGTCTGTCAAGCGGTGGCCTATCTGATGGAATCATCTTCAATGCTCGCCTCGGAAGTCGAGATGAAGGGGACATTCGTGTCACGTGACCAAACCACCGAAGGATAACCCTCTCTATTCGAAGAAGCAGCTGCCCAATGTTGAGTTCCTCGTGCACTGCCGTGTTTCCCGCCCTATCCCGGCCAGTAATTCCCACAACAGCGCGAAGAAATCTCATCTCAGCAGCTTGTATTCGCGATCTTAGTCTTTCGGTCATTCCCCAAATGTTCATGACAGTAGATGAGAGTTGCAACAAATACTGAGTTGAAAACCGCTAACTTGGCTTTGACACCAAGCTCGGCCTTCATGATTACAGATCTACCAGCTGTTTCAAAATTGACTCAGCTTGACCAATCCTACAGGGAAGCTCAGCATTACTCCTCCCATCGCTTGTACAAAAGACCCCGAGATACTTAAACTTCTCCAACTGCTTCAGTTAGACTCCACTAACATGTAGACTGCGTTGAACAGGCGTTCTGAAGATGACCATAATCTCCGATTTGTCCACGTTGACCTTCATTCCAGCATCAGCACATACGGCCACAAACCAATCGAGTGCGCGCTGGACTTCCGTCTGGAGTTCCGCTTTACCCACAACTCTTCCAATGTGAAACATTCCTCGCCTCGGCTGCGCTGCAACATCCAGACCACATATGCAATGAAAAGGAGAGGTGACAACACGCACCCTTGGCGAAGTCCAACGCCCACGGTGAAAGGTGCAGATTTGGCACCGTTAACCCGAACACAGCTGATACAGTTTGTGTATAGAGACTGAATGGCCCTCAGAAGAGGACCATCACTCTCCAGAGTCTACCTCGAATGACTCGGTCATATGCCTTTTCCAATTCAACAAAACAGCTGTAGATGGGCTTGGCATACTCCCACGCCTTCTCAATTACAATTCTAAGGGTGAAAAGCTGGTCGGTTGTACTTCTACCGGCACTGTACATCCCCCATCCTGGGCTCAACCATAGCTCTAGAGCGCGCTTTCAACACCTTAGCATAGACTTACCCCGGGAGCCCCTGTAGTTGGAGCAATCTCTTTTGTGCCCCTTCTTGAAAAGTGAGACCCCAGTTTGCCAATCGCCAGGTGTCTTACCACGTTCCCAGGCCATTTTATTGACACGAGAGAGCCATAAAACTCGCTCTTTACCCATTGCCTTAAGCATTTCTGGCCGGATTTCATCCACACCGGCGGACTTGCCAACTCGTAGCGATTCAATGGACAAAATGACTTTTTCCACCGTTGAACTTTTCTCCGCTCCACTCGAGGCTAGTGGTCTGCCATCCTTAGTGCCCAATTCAGGATTGAGCAGCTCCGAAAAGCGCTTGCTTCATCTGCGTAGGATGTCCGCCTTTGAGTTTGACTCCTTCGATGATGTTGAATCTCCTTCCTCTGAGCCGGCGAATGGTTTGCCAGAACACCTTTTTCGGAGATCTATGGTCGCTGTCGAACTTCTCGCCGAACTCCTTCCAAGACTGCTTTTTAGCTGCTCGCACAGCCAATTTGCAAGTTCCTCGCGCCTCTGTGTACTGGTCACGAGAAGCAGGGTCCCCCAAAAGAAGCCAGTCTCTTCTTCTCTCTGATGGCTTCTTGAACTTCGAGCGTTTTAAACCACGCAGTTCTTTTCTCACCACCAGCCGCCAATCCAAGCAGAGGTAATGAAAGCTGTTGCGAACAGTCGCCATTCTTCCTCTACACGCGATGGACCTGTTGGAAGTCGCTCAAACCTTGGTTTCAGAAATTGAGCCGCATCTCACTGTTCTTTAGTTTCTCCCACCGTATACGTGTAACCACTCTTGGCTTCCGCCTTGGCAGGAGGGGTACATTACCAGTGAGGTACAGCGTGCACAACACCAAGTGATGATCAGTTGACAGTACAGCCCCTCTCATGACACGAACGTCACAAACCGTCAGTTTCACACACGATGGTACCACAAAGCGATCTATCAACGACTTCTGGTGAAGACTCTGACGGTAGCATGTGTATTTATGGGTGCCTTTGTGCGGAAAGAAGGTGTTCATTATGGACATGCCATTTGACCAGCAAAAGTCCATCAACTTCTCTGCCTGGTGAGGATCACCGTTCCTCCCAATGACACTCTCTCATGTTGTTACATCCACACCCACGTGAGGACTGAAATAACCCATCACGATGTAGGCAACCATCACTGCTACCCTTTCCAGGGCAGCTTCAACTTCATCCAGGAAAGCCACACCTGCACTGGAGCCAAACTTGACCTTTAAGATCCCGACTCTCCCTCCTAATGGTATCTACTCCCTGCCAGCCAACCTGGGACTTGTGAGGATCCCCACTCCCGCCTGTGCAGACATTTGAGGTGCAGCTCTCGATAGGAAGAGTTTCCAAAAGGTCCACAGTTCTAGATCCCCTTTGCTTCGTAACTCTCGACAGAAGTCTCCGAAAGGTCCATAGTTCTAGACCCCTTGCTTCGTCGAAACGATATCCAAACGAAGCCAAGCAGCTTCCTCAACTAGTTCGAGATCCTTTCCTGTCTTTGGCACCTCCCTCGCTAGGGGCATCGGAACCTTTCATAGGCCCGGAACCATTCTGTAGGAGATCACGTCCTCAGGGAAGAGTTCAGGGAACCAGAAAGAAGGAACCGCGCAGGTACTTGGAATAACGCTCATGGCATGAAGCAGGCCAAGAAGCTCTTGGGCCAACATAACCGGAAGTGGTTTTAGGCGTGCATCAGAATAAGCAAAAACAACATTCTAACAGACTTCCGAACGGGGCACTGTAGGCTCAGAGAACACCTGAGGGAACTGGGAGCATCAGAAGAAGGTCTGCGGAGAATCTAATGAAATTCCAGAACTTATACTGTGTCACAACATGTGAGGCACTTGCCTATAAAAGGCGAAGACATAAAGGCAAGCACCTAATATCAGAGGACGAATTGAAGTCACTGGAACCAGCTCTCATTCTGAGATTGTTGAGGCAAAGTGGCTTAGAGGGAATACTTTAGGACAGATCTCTTCCACCTTCGCGCAACAGGAGCAGATATCCTGCATGAGAGTTGCATGAGAGGACTGCATGAGAGGGGAGCTCTTAAGACAGCAAAGGTATGAATAGGGGGCACAACAGATCAATAGGTCGCGGTACAATCAACCCTTAACAATAATCATAGCAATTGATGTCGATATTGAAGCTTACAAACATTTTCTCGTTTCTTGCAACAACCTCGGTCACCGCTGCTATCCCAGAATCTGTTAGTTGCGACAATGCACTGTAATTCCTAGAAGTGTCAATAACTTCTGTTCTAATGACTTGTTGTGCAACAAATTTTCTGGAGATGTTTGTTTTTTTGTTTTTGTGGCTCTAAGTTTAGTTTAGATTAGTCCCTTGCTCCCATTCAAAGCGGAGCAGCTACTTTTAGAGCATCTTTGAATCACTCCGCTGGCCTTCTTGCTCGGTGCCAAAGGTCACTTCGGAGCAAATAGAAAAGTAACTTTGGAGACACTCGGAACTTTTGACACTTGAAAAAACAGTAAATTGCAACACACGACGTTCCTGCCACGCTCAAAGCATAAGCAGCCATCCCATCCTCGACAGAAGCTTCATTCAATCCACTGACAAAAGATGTCCCGATGTATCACCTCTCTAAGGACACCCAACCAATAGGCACAGGCTACGACCCGATCACACCCGACTCCCATGTCCCCCAAGGAAATCTATTTATTGTTTAATGTCAAATAAATTTGCTAATCCAGCAGGCCCCGTTCCATTCAGTCACCATTATCAGCTCTTCCGCATGTCAATCCACAGAGGGGCACCTTAAACTTTCCATTTATTAGCTTTTAATCTTGAATCGAAGGCATTTTTAATAGACTACCGATGGCAGGAAAATAAACAAAGCGAGGGGCGCCTCGCCACATCGAGCAGAAGGAAAAAAAGGACGAAATCCCAAAACCGATCCCGGCACCAGCATCCGGGGAAGATGCCAACTGAAGTGAATTTATACTCGCAGATAAGACAAGTCTGAGTTTCTCGGTATCGCTGGAATTGAATCAAATTACCTTGGAATCTCGACCTTAAGGTTGTTTTCCATTTGACTCAAGTCAAGACCCCGTTGTGGCTGCGGTGGGGGAGGCACAGGGATTTGCACAAAATCCCTTGTGCTCTCTCCCTCAGTTTCTCTCTCAATCGCTTATCTAGATCGAAAGTTACTCTGCTAGATTGCTGGTGTGTGGTGGAAAATTATCCCAAAGTATCTCATTACTTTGCTTCGGATAGCAGTCGACTGAATTGCATAGTGCTGCTGGATTGTGGGGGAGTGTCGCCGTCGCCGTCGCCACCGCCGCCGCAGCCGCCCAAGCCCGAGCAGATAGCATCTCCAGAGTGCCTCAGCTAGATTCGTTCTCATTTCGGTTTCTCGGTTTGTCGGGCGCTCTCTTCCTGGTCCCCCACCACCCCGTCCGGCTGTGTGATAAGTAAAATTACCTGAATCCTTCGACCGCACGGGAGAGGTCAATTCGACGTGTGGCCCATTCATTTCGGGGTGGCTTGGCAGGGCGTAATTTGCAGATGTCTTGGACTCGGGCGGAGATCCATCCCTAAGCCTCTGCGCCGTGGTTTATGCGGTGCGGAGAATGGCCGGACAGATGAATACGAGCTGATAATGGCCCACGCAGGGGTTGGGGATGGCGATGGGCGATGTGACAGGACGAGAGGCACAATTAAAGGCGGCGAGAAAGTGCCCGCTGGACAGTTAATGTTGCACGACGGAAGCTTTTGGCATATTTTTAATGTCCTCGCGGATGAATGGGGGCGGTGGGAGCTCGGGCGAGACTACGCGGCGCTGGCATAATTTGTGCAAATTATAAGTGAGGTTGTGAACGAGCGAATGAATGAATTAACGGCAATTGTGACTAATTAGGACGAGTTTTCGGTCTTGTAAGGGAAGGAAGGACATTGCCGCAGTTTAAGCAATTGAAGCGATTTTCAAGTAATTACACTCAAGATTCATTGGCGGACATTATGGGGTACTTGTGAGTGAAATGAGAACAGGTGCTTCGTTCTGGAATGAGGCGTTTATGTTCTTCCCAGGACCTGAGCAACTGTGGAGTTGGTGAAGAGTTGGTGTTGCCGTGGCGGGCGTTAAAGGACGAGAGTAAACAACTTTAAGAACATTGGCCGCCGTGGTGTTGTCAGTAGGTCCTCGTCGACTCTAACTCTGTCGACAAGAGCCACTTTCACGGTTCCAACTGGCAGTGCTCAAGGAGCTCTTCAAACTTCGCCGTTTTTTAGTGTAAAGTGGTAGTTGTAAAAGCAGGGCCGAGTTTTTTTTTCCGGTGGCAGTTTCCCACATGAAGGCCAGACTCAAGAGTCTTGTCTACTTTCACATCGAATAATGGGCCTTCATCTGATGGCACACAATCGAGAAGCACAGGATGAGCTTCCAGACATTGCAAGCAAGTGGGCTACACTTTCCTTCAGTCCACACAACTCACCTGATCCGGATGGCATCGTCCCTGCTATGCTACAAAAAGCACAGGGATGGATCCTCTCTGCACTACATCTCATTTTTAAGGGATGTCCCCAAAACTTGGCGTACCCAGGCATGTGGAAGCCAAGGACTATAGACCGCTTTGGCTGATATCGGTTATTCTCAAGACTCTAGAGAGATTGCCGACATTGCTAGAGACTTCATCTCCGACTCTCAGCACACGTACCTAGAAGGTAAGTCCAACGAGATTGCTCTGGACGAGTTAACTCGCACAATAGAAGCCTCCCTGCAATACAGAGAGTCCACAATCCTGGACACTGAAGGAGCCTTTAACAATATAACTAACGACGCTATCTCAAATGCACTAACAGGGCTAACTCAGCATCTGATTAGAAGGATGGTAAACCTACTGAGAAATCGCACCATCGCCACCACATGGGTTAACACAACACTAACAAAATTTGCTACGAGGGAAGCGTTCGGTGAATTGAAAATTATATTCACCTTTGGCAAGGGGCGTGGACTACCTTCAGCGTGTTGCCATATTATAATTTTTTTTAGATATATTTTCTACACTCTCCATCTCTTCTGAAATTTTCTACACTCTCCAGCTCTTCCCGCGTTTTTGGGTACTAAGCCACCACGATTTTCCCACTTGGGGGCTAACCTCAAGTTGAAAGCTATTGGTCTCAGGGACATATTCGTGATCTCCCGAGGAACCAAAATATATCCTCTTTGCAGGCTATCAGTAGGATGCCAGGACTGGCCACCATAATGTAATTTTTAAACGATATGCTGCAATATGCATAAGCATTAGCATTCAGCAGTATCAGTGAAATTATTTTTCATCCGAGCTTTCATACATTGTCTGAGTATTGGAATAGGGACGTTTCCTAAGCCAATTACTCTAACTCGGGGATTATAGTCGCCTCTTACGACAGGCATGCCTTACCTCTGGTCAATTCTAACCCCCAACCTGAAGGGGGAGACCCTCATGCGCAGTTGTATTTATAACCTTGTTTTAGCAACAAAACTGGACTCTTCTAAATCGATTTCGACTGTTTGCGAAGATTGTTGGATAAGTCGATCGAGTGAGCTAGTTGACCTCTTTTTTCTTTTGGAATGAGTGGCTTGTTCTGGCTGTTCTGGCTGTTCTGGCTGGTAGCTAAAAAGACTGTAGGCTGACTTGTAAATGTGACTTATCCATGGATAAGTGCACAAGTGGTTCGCTGAATCTTGTAGAGGTTGTACGAGCACAAAAGATGCTGCGCGCACAGGACACTCAACTATTTTGTACACATTTTATTTGTTCAATTAATTTATTATCTTAGAACAAATAACAAGAAGTTGAGTACATATACGTCTTAAGCACAAGTTAGTGGTGAATGACACTTCAAAAAAATTCACACTTCAATCAAAATTGAATTTTCAAATTAGAATTTAATGTAAAATTAAAAAAAATCAGTAAAATAAAAGGTTGATATATTGGGTACATAACTTATATACTTGCATAATATAGTTCGTACGGTTTGCTAAGAGATGGCGTAACTTGTATTATTCCATTGGAACATGCGTTGGAAAGCTACTGTCATTGTACGTCATTTCAGTATATGCCATTCATTTGAAGCGTAAGCAACAACCATTATTTTCACTCAAATATGTCGAACTGGGTGCCTGAAAAAGTGCTTTTGCACTTCAAGAAAACTGCTGCCGATAGTCATCGTAATTTGGTGGAAGTTTATGGTGAACATGCGCTAGCTGAGCGAACGTGCCAGAAGTGGCGAACGATTTAAAAGTGACTCTGGCTTGGAAGACGATGAACGTCCTGGGCAGTCTGAAGATGGAGAACTGAAAACATTACTCTATCAACATTGTTGCCAAGCACAAGAAAGCTCGCAGAATCTTTGGGTGTCACTCAAGCAGCCATTTCCAAACGTTTGAAGGCAGCTAGATATATTCGAAAGCAAGGAAATTGGGTTCCACATGAACTCAAGCCGAGAGACGTCGAAAGGCGATTTTGCATGTCAGATATGCTGCTGGAACTCCACAAAAGGAAGTCGTTTTTTGCATCGGATTGGTGATGAAAAATGGATCCATTACTACAAACCCAAACCATGGCGCGGAAGTGATGCTTTGTATTTGGTGGTATCAGAAGGGTGTGCTGTATTACGAGGGGCGTTCAATATATTCTCGGTATCGATATGAACCGAATTCGCAAATGCGAATTCAATTTAAATTGTTTTTATTTTTCAATATGATCTCCCCTAACATCAATGCATTTGTTACACCCTTAAACAAACGACTTGAGTTCTTCATCATCCGAAAATCTTTTTCCACGGAGACATTTTTTTAAATCCGGAAACAGGAAATAATCACTAGGGGCAAGGTCTGGACTATAGGTTGGGTGTTGGATTTCTTCAAAACTACAATCTCGCGCAGCAGCCTTGGAAGCTCGCGCCGTGTGAACAGGAGCGTTGTCATGAGAAGCAACACACCCGCTGCGAGTTTACCCCGTCTATTCTTTTTAATTTCCTCCCGCAAATTATGCAAAGTGGAAGCGTAGGATGTGGCGCTGATGGTTTCACCTTTTTTTTTTGTACTCAATGAGCAAGATTCCCTTTGAGTCCCAAAAAACTGTGGCCATGAGCTTCCCGGCAGACGGAGTGACTTTGAACTTCTTCGGGGGGTCTGTTCCTTTTTTATGCCACTGCATGGACTCTTGTTTGCTTCCAGGGTCATAGTGGTGTACCCATGTTTCGTCACCAGTAACAATTCGATTCATAACGCTTATAACGCATCTCCAAAAGCTCTCTACAGCATGCGATTCTCACTTTTTTCTGAGACGCTGTGAGCATTCGTGGCACCCACCTTGCACTGACCTTTGAAAGGTTAAGATGGTCATGAAGAATGGTGTGAATGGTACCAATTGAAAGCTTGGTGATCTCTGCCATCATTTTCATCTTTATTCGGGCATCCTCAAGAACAAGTTTTTCGACTTCTTTGATGCTTTCTCCCGTACAAGCAGTAGCTGGGGCGCCGGTGCGGGGGTCGTCTTCAATGCCACATGACCACAGTTGATAATGAAGGTGCGGCACCCTGGTAAACAGCCACCATCTCTGCATGAATAGTTTTTTGACTTTTTCCTTGCTTAGTGAGAAATTTAATTACAGCGCGATGCTCAATTTTCACCATCATCGTCTCAGTTGCCATTATGATTCTGTTTAACGCGAATAAATAATCACATTTGTATGAAATTTTACATATATGCACTAAAATAATCGTATTACCTGATAAATAAGCCACCACCAAAAACTGTAAGTGCCTATTAAGGACTAGCTATCATGGAGATTCAGTTAAGCTATGTTTTTGTGTGCAACCAAGAAACGTGGCACAGTTACTGTGGATAATGTATATTTTTTTTTTCTTTTTCACACTTGCTTCCAATGTTGTGCAACCACGTTCAAGTTTTTCTTTACAGTCGTATATCTGCGCACAATTCAAATGTTTTTCAATTGCTGATATTCAAAAGATATTCGATTGTCTTCAATTTTTCAAGGAATTCCAACAGTTTCAGTTTTCTCATTTGGGACCAAGTTGGACAAATTCCAACTTGCCGTTCATGTCTTTGTCATTTGTTGCAGAAATCGATAATATTGATGCACACGTCAACGAACAATTTGAGTCAATTCGATTTGCTATGTGCAATCATATGCTTAATTGCCTGCCCCTGAATGTAATTTCAAATCGTTTAGTTTGGTAAAAAATCGATACCAGAGTGCTATTTACAAGCAACCACAAAGACTGTTGGAAAGTCCGACTTTTACAGACCATTTTGTCGGTTTTTTTCATTTTCGTTTCTATACCGATTTGCAATAAGTGTAGCCCAAGAATGCATGCTTGGGCATCGACCTCAGATAGCGTGTGCAAGTGTGGACAAACCTAATCAGTTCTCTAACTGTTATATATTGCCATTAAAAGGTACAAAGCCATAAGCCTTGGTCCTGTCGCCTATGATGACATGTTGGCTTTTCAACAAGTCGTAAATTTTGTGGTGGAGATGGCGCATCCCCGATTTGCTTGCCTTACCTTCAGTCCTAGATACTCTTACTGTCGACGTATTCATAGTTCCAGATTTGATATTGGAGAAATTGTATCCAATTGTATTGGACGTATTTTTCAAGCTTTCTTTACTTTCGTAGTTTTGCATAACTTCCCGCTTAGTTCGATATTTAAGTAACAACAATATCACATTACTTTGTCTATAAGACGTCTTGTATCGGATGATGCGTAAGACAAATTCACAGTCTGCCAAATTAAAATGACACAGCACATGAATATGCATTTAAGCAGGAAGTTAATCAAGAAGTGCGGAAAATAAAACTTCCCTGACAGCCTTTTTCCTTCGAACGTGGGCTGAATGTTCGTTATTCTATGTACTAAAACAGAGCAAGTTTTTTTTGCTTTTAATCGTTTACAGATAAAGGCTATGTTACATACCGATTCGATAAACTGTTCATCTCACACGGCTTCATTTTCTAGCCCCCATGAGCTTCTAAGACAAAGTTAAACGAAAAGAAACGAGGACAAACTTTTGCTTATCGTAAACTCTTAAGCTACATTTCGGAAGTTACATGGGTATACGTCATAGCTTACAAATGTGGAACATGGTGCAGTGAACTATAGTCACCAACTCTTATGTTCAGCTATAACCGGCTATAACTGGCTTGATTCATTCTTGGCTGCCAAGCCGGCGCAGTTCTTTTGGGATGGGATCCACAATTGCCAGTGATCCAAAAGTCATAGCTTCAGATGGGCAATACTTTGAATAGAACTATTGTACATGTTTTCCCTAAATAAACCTTCAAATTTTGAAAAAAAAAAAAAACGCACGAATTAAGTTAAAGACACAATAAATTTTTAATTCTACGTTTTTTCTTTTTGAATTATTGAAAGAAGAAAAAAATGTGAAGGCAAATATAGACATCATCATCATCATCTTCTGACCCGCATGCTTCACTAAAGGGGTCGCGGGGTGAAACCGCGCACGAGAGATCTCCAGGCAACTCGATCATAAGCCATCGACTCAAACTCATTAGGAATTCCCAAGCGTAACCAGGCGAGTTTTCAGACTTTGTCCAACCATCTCGTCCTTTGTCTGCCAAGCGGTCGCCTACCTGATGGCTAATATGTGTACTTCCTTTTTTGAAAATGGGTGTGATTTCGGCACTTTTTAGATGGCCAGGGAGGTAACCGATTTCAATACTTTTTTAATAAGAAAGACGGGACATCAACGACATACCTTGCAACATTTTTTAACAACCTGCTCGTAACACCATCGTTTGTACAAGAGTTTTTAGTGCCTCCAGTGTAAAGGTGTCTCTACAATAATAACGATACTGTGTTGCTTCTTCGATGATCGCCTGGTCGAAGTTAGTGAGATAGCAAAGAGTGTAGCAATTTCAAATGGTTCCGATTCGATTCGTAGATTGACTGTGGCGGCAACTTATTGGTTCCTGCACTCGCCATTGCTTATGTACTATTGGCCCAACATTCAAGATGAGGTGTTGCTGCCATTCGGCACCTACTCCACGCTGATCGACAAACGAAGGATTTTCCATCAGTCCCCGAACTATTCACAGCCTCGGAATAATAATAATATGGGTGGCGCGACAGCCAGTAGGGAGGTCTACCTTCTACAGCAACCACTCGCCTTGTCAGTGGAGGCCTCACCTGAACTTGGGGTAGCTGCAAATAATGAAACGATTGAACACAGCATCCCATAACACCTACCCACTTACGAGAAACGATAAATCCCCTTGCGAAAGTCCTTCCAAAGTGAGAGTGAAATCGAAATCACTTTTTCAGTGCAAACCCCCATAACCCATAGCACCAACTTTAAGAACCCAAGTGCGAAGGAACTATCAAAAAATAGTTCCCCCACTTAAGGTGACGATGAAGTGAAATTGGATCAAATTCCTGTCCCCATCCATTCACCTGCCATCCAACCGTCGTGTCGGCAAAATTCCTCTCCCAAAGTATGCGAACTTAAGCCCCAAGCACCACTCAATCAACCTGCGGCCTTCCGTCAAAGCATCAACACAAAAAAGGAGAACTACCAAAAATTCATCCCAACAGAGCTGCAACCCTTTGGCATCGCCCGCACATACCAACACGTGGACATTTTTTCACGTAAATTTACGATACACCGACAAACCACAACTATTCCGAAGGGCGGGGTGGCCCCGAAATTGAAATGCTATCCTCGCCGGTGATGGATTGCATATTTTTAATCCTTTGTAAATTATACCACTTAAATCTACGACATCACGCACTTTTCGCCACAGCCGCCCGCCCCGCCTCCGCCGCCACCCACCGGATGATCGAGAGGAACGTGAGACGTGAACACATTTCGGGCCGGGGCTCAGCACGGTCGGGGGGCGGGGCTGTGCGTTACCGTCATTAGACCGCTCCGCACATTAATCAAATTTGCCCCCGAACACAATGCGAGCACGCCGGCAGAGCAACTCCTGCGTAGTCCTTCAGAACGCCCGCCATGGCGCGCCAGCCCCCCAGCATGCAGCACACATTCCGAAGTCAAATCACGTAAGGATTTTATACGATATTCCAATATAATCCATAAGCAATGGTCCTGAATTACGGAAGATTGTTCTACGAGCTGTGCGTTGTTCACGCCGTCACATGCGGAATCCTGTCAGTTGCAAGCTCGTTGGCTGTTTTTCAACACGCCAGAATGGCTTGACGAGGCGGCACAATGGGTAATCTATGTAACATCCCCCGCCCGCCGAGCCGTCAGCATCCCCCAGCCGAGTGGTGACGGTGAAAATGAATTGTACCGATGGAATGCGAGATGACATGGCCGGGCTGCAGAGAACAGGTAGCGAAACGCTGAAGCTTCGTAAATCCCGGATTTATAGCCACTTAAAGTTTCCTTCGTTTTTTTCTCCTTGTTCTCTGCTCTGCTGCCCTGCCACTCTCGTCGCCGCCCTTGCATCGTCTATTGTTCGGTGCTTTTGGCGTGTTTGCCAAATTAGAGGGGGGCATGCGATGATGGTGGGGATTTCGTCGACGCTCAACGTGCGCGCCTTTTGGTGAAATCTCGTTTGAATTATCACCGCGCTGCTGCCGTCCTTGTGTGAGATCTGACGTCTTTCCTCTGCGCAAGGTGTCAGGTATTCTTTCTCGCTTTCTCGCCATTCACCAGTCCGTGCGTTGCGGGGCAGGGAGGGCTGCTGGCAAAGTAATAACAGAGACGTCGCTCACGTGGAAACCATCATCGTTGCAGGCGGTATCGTTTCGGTTTTTACAGCTCTCTGAAGTTTTTACCATCATCTCGCTCATCACTCATGTGAGACGGTCCTGGGAGAGCAGTAGCAGACCACCGCCACCGCCTCTGCCAGAGACTGACGGCGAGGGTAATAAACGAGGTGGATGATGGAACCATCGCATCGTTCGGGGGATTTCCGAGGGTTGCCGGGTCGCTGGATCGTTGGTTGGACTTTAAGTCTTCTAATGGGTGATGCACTCGTTGTTGGGATGGATACATATTCCTTGGCGCAGAATTTGTTGGCGGGCTAATGGCCTTTTAAGGGCTTAGCGATGGCTTAGTCTGGATAACCATGAGTGGGAGAGCAAATAAACCAAACTGCCTATCGAGAGCGAATAGATCCCACAGTGAGGTGTGGGTAAGTCAGGGGCTTTGATGCGAGGTAACTACGCGGCGTTTGATCAGCGTGACATCTCAGGGGCTTCTCTTATGTCAGGAAATAACGACAATGGCGAGTAAATTGAACATTTTAGGGGAAACTTTTGAATTTTGGGTCGCCATCCATGTCCTCGCAAATACTCTATGAAAGGGATATAGATGGCGGAGCAGTGGGTTTGAGAATTTGCTAATTCGCCGCAGGTTCGTGGTTCGAACCCAGACACACCAACCTTCATTTTCACGATACCACATTCGTGGAGTCACTGACAGTCCACAGAGGGTATGGAATTCGTCGCTTCACACAATTCAATAACATCGAGCTCGAGGTCGAAGTGGAGAATGCAGAACGAACAAATCGTACATCTGGGGAAATGAAAATCGAAATGGACACTATTTCCGAGGACCTCTCCTCGTTGTTTACCGGGTTAAAGATCAATCTACAGTACCTCGCGAAATTGTGCACTTAGTATTACTTCAACACGACTAGATGGCGCAGTTGGTTAAGTGCCTGCCCTTGGTTAGTGAGGTCCCCGGTTCGAACCCCAGTGAAAGAAACACTTTTATCTGGTTTTCAAATCTGGTTCAGTCACCATTTGCCGTTGGGATCTAATCAACGGCACTGTCGCTGGAGTGGTCGGTTGGTGGGAGTAGTTGGACTGTGGGTATCACAATGGACCAACACGGTCTAAGTGCGCTGGTGAATCCACCAGCAGGGCCTCCTACCGACCTACCTATCATTACATCATATTTGTGATATTTAAAATTCAAATTAGGTCTACATTCTTTTTACTTCCAACAAGACAATGACGCGAAGCACACCTCCTATTTGGTAGGCGAATGGTTGCTCCAAAACGGCTAAGAATTCCCCCACAATCGCCGGTCCTCAACCCTATTGAACACCCATGACACGAACTAAAAGCGCGGGTTAAAGAAAGAACTTGCTCCAATAAGCGGGAATCCAACCTTAAAAATTCAGGCAGCTTGGGATCGCATTCGGCTATACACTGGCTGTCATAATTCACGGCAACCCTCTCTAATTTGAAACACCCACGTGGCGGTACAATGGACCCAAGTGCATTATAGCCACTTTCAACTTATCTACCATCAGCAAATCACCTGGTAACCCTTGACTGCAGTCGGCAGTCCCTTTTCGTCCAATAACTCATCGTGATGCTAAGACTGCAAGTCGAGTTGATCCTTGTGCTCGTCACTCTAGTGCATACCCGATCCGACTTAGTCTGTTCTAGTCTCAGTCCCCTTGGGGCACGGACAGGATCATGTTGCTAATCCTTTAGATGACTATGGTTGCGTTTCTGAAGTTGGTTGTGTGGGTTGGTTTTGGTGCCTACCCGGGTACAAGTAGCGCAGCTCCACCCCGTTTTGATACCACGCCTCGTAGATCTTGGCTGTTAGGGTTAGCTAAATCTAGCCGGTGGAGTTCAGTCACTTTGCTTAGGAATCTCGGAGAGGCCACTAAGGGAGGGTTCTGCCGAACTCGATATACCTTTGTTTGGCTAGTTCCGGACATTCACAGAGAACGTGAGGTAGACTTTCGACAAAGTGGGTGGCGGGGCAACTGCGACAGTGTGCGTTGAACGGTATTCCGAGTCCCACAGCGTGGAAGCCTATGGGCCAGTGCTCCGTACTTACAGCCACGACTCTAGCTATTTCGAAGCGAATTCTCTTGAAGAGGTCAGCAGTCCTTTACTTCACGTCCTTTACAGAATGACCAAGTTCACCGTCTACTTGCTAAGGACAGGAAGTGTTTGTAGTTTGGGGGCTCAACCAGCTCAGTGGGGGCGTTGCCAGAAGCTCTTTGCTCGGCCAGTTCGTCGGCAATCTTATTTCCTTCTGGAAAACTGGTCTGGAACCCAGACAGGAGTGATATTGCACCTGCTACTGGCCCGTTTCTGGAGTAGTATACCCATGTGCTCGAGTCAAATGAATCTGTTTGTGTGTTGGTCCATTTTCGCCCAGACATCAGCGTAATCAAGAGTGTCCGTTGGGAAGACTTGTCCGCAACCCTTTGTTCGAACTCAAATTTGTTGAAGACACTACCCCTGGATGGTTGGATTGCTTGGTGATGTGTTTAGGGTCTAACCGTGCAACAGACGTTGTAAGGTCTTTAATTTCAGCCGCGTTTTAAGACCTCAATCGGTGGACCTTTCGAATTGGCAACGTGTTCAAATTCAAAGGAATATGAATCTGGTACAATTGGCCACCAGATCTGTGAGAAAATGGCAATTTTGAAAATGACTTAGTGTCCGGCACTAAGTCAAATAAAGTCAAAAAGAGGTGGAAATTATAAGTTTAAAGTCTCGTCTTTTAGTGGCAACACACGAATATTTCCAGCCTAATGACTGGAGTCTTCCTCCAGGATCTCTTCCTTTTGTCCATCTATGCTTAGACCTGTGCTGCGCCCTAACTGTGGACCCCTAAGTGTATTCGTCATCCGTTTCGAGCGCGCAAAAATTAATGTTTGAAGATCGATCCAAGCGTTTGATGATGCTACGCAGCAGCATTGCAGGAACCATGGAGATTGAACTTACATCCGTCTAGATCCTTTGCATCGTTGCACGACTCCAAATTTGATTCTACACACTCTCGCTTGGAATATTTTATGTCGCCACATACCTCTAGTCACTTGCAAGCTAGTGCCTATGTCACTGGTGTTCCAAGCGACAGCAAAAAGTATTCTTGGAGCTAATTAATTCAAAGCTTGACGAACGACAGGCCCGACAAAATGTCTTAAGTGCAGTAACACCACATTCACAGACCGTAAATGGGTTCCAACTTAAGTCACGGATCGTTGAAATTGTCCCAATGTCCGTCCAACGTTCCCTCAAATGTGCGACATATTCAATCCCGTCTCGTTTGGCAGCCCCTAGGAGGATGTCGTTTCACTCTGAAGCAAGTCCGTCTCGAGCAAGTGCTTCATCCGTCAACAAACCACGCTGAGGGCAATTTAAATGTATAAACTGGACCGACCGATGTTACAGCTTTCCTCTTTCGTTCCCAAGGGACAATCCTTTCAGACTTTCAAGAATCACCCCCTTCACCTTCCGACCGTTGCCCAAAACTCCAACACGAATTCCCCGAAGGGCCTTTAGGAATGAAAAGTAATCTAATCAAGGACCTTCCACAACCACAAACATAACACGCAGATCCAGATCCCAGAAGGTCGTATCAAACCGAATTAAATGACTCAAACGCGTTTTCGGTTCAACAGACAGCACAGCAGAAAAACAAACACACGAGAAAAAAAAAAAAAGAATAACCGCACCGAAGTACATACAAGACTGCAAGGCATTCCATTCCGGATCATAATTCATTCGCCTCGAAACGATGTGGTCTTTCGGTAGCCGTGCCAAGAAGTACGAATCCACACCGTTGACTGTGTCTACATGCAAATGTGCTTCCTAATTTCTCCAAGCACTTTGTCCTCCCACGTAGCCGTCAAGACACCCTGACCGCACCCGCACCCCTGCAGGCAACGTCGCACTGAAGGAAAACAATTTAATATGAAAATTTCCAACTTCTCTGCAGAACACTGGATCATACTCACAGACGGAAGGAGGAGAGGAGATTCTTCTTGAATATGATTATCGCGGGCAGACAAACTGTACAAGGATAACTAGGACTCGTGACCGGAAACTATCAAGGGAACAATCGGTTGCACTGGAATTTGTAACGAATTCTAACATTACACTTTGTCTGTCGTCACCCCACCGGCCTCCACCCACTCAAACGATGGCGATGGCCTCATCCGATCTGGCAAGCTTGGACTGGAGAGTGAAGTCGAGTGAAGTGGAGTGGAGTGGAGACATATTTAATTCCAAGTGGCATGGCAAAATGCCACTTTTGTTCCCGGACCACAAATTAGAGCAATAAAACGTTTCATAAAACTTCAAATCCCTTCTGCTGCTGGTTGGTGTTCCGGTTTTTCTTTGATTGTTGTTGTCTGGATTTTCGTCCTTTCGTCTCGCACACACTTTCACCACCCACCGACGGGTTGGCGTAGAGACGGGGAGGGGGATGAACAGAATCTACAAAAAAAAAAAAAAAAAACACAAGGCGACAAGTTGACTTTCATCGTTCTGACTTCACATCCTGACTGTACATCCTGACCCCCGTCATAACCACCGTCACCATCACTGTCCGCGTATCCTTCGCCAAGGGTCAACCATAAACAAAAGTGTCAGAATTATAAAAAGGCTCCGACAGCAACGGCGACGACGACGACGACAATGATGGCACAGAGGGAGAGAATAGATGAAGCTGCTGCTGGCGCTCCGTCGGAGTGCCAAAGAGGGTGGAACATTTTAATTCCCACATGTCCTCCTACCAGTCCTCGTCCATGCACATTACCCACTGGCTCAGCCGAGCAGTGAATCGCTCGGTTGTTCTCTCTCTCTTTCTGTCTTGCACTCACTGGCTCTAAATTTTGCGACTAAATACTTTAACTTTGTTAAGCACGAGATGACACAATCTGTTTGTCCCGGTGAGACCGAAGTGCCACCCTCACACACTCTACAGACGGCTGTGTGTGTGTGTGTGAGGTGGCCACTGGTGGCGGTGGCACAGGCTAGCGCACTGATGACGATGAGTGACATTAAGTGGAAGTGGCATATTTGAGAAATCATTTAAGAGCCACCGCCGAGGGGGTGGCCCACACCGGGTGGGTGGAGCGGTTCAAATTTTCCCGCAGAGACAAAGCAGAAATTTTATGTTAATGTGATACACTTATCCCTTCACCCTTCGGTAATTTATTTTCTCTCGGCTTCTTAGAGATGGTAAATGAGAGTCACTTTTCTGGAGCTAGAGCGGGGGAGGGGGGTGGGTGGCTTTTGACGTTTAATATGTTACTCGAGTCCTTCACCCGTATCCATGCCGTCGAGTCCCCTGCAGCAACTACTTCTGCCTCCGTTACTTTCGATGTTTGCTTAATTGGACACCACCGCTTTATATAATTTATGGGCGACTGCTGGGGTGGCGGGCGTTTGTATGGGTGTGGCGGGGTTGATGTATGTCAGAGTCGATTAAAGCTGTTGTTTCCTTTCGTTGGAGCGGGGGTGGAAGAGTTCTGATTGTTTTGTTGCGGCCGAGACTTGACAAACAGAAGGCAAATATTGAAAGGCCGGACAAGGACACACCACCCTCTGCGCCCATGCCGCCACCCCCCCAAACGGCTGGTAATGGATATGTTAGGACGGTAATTCAGTCTGCATATGGCGACAGGTTCGTGTCCGACGGAATGAATCCATGAATTTCAAACAGTTTCGTCGTGATGCATGAGGTCACTGGTGGACGGTTCGTAGGGTGTGACAAATGGTATCATTTGTAGGGGGGGTCCCTTAAACGGTGGACATGGCTTCGATGTGGGACAATTCGCGTGAATTTTGAAACGAGACTCAATGAGAGCCGTGTTCTCATGTGGTCGGGATTTCTCACGTCTTGGCAAATGACAACGGATTTCGAGCGAAAATCTCTCCAAGTTGAGGTTTTGAAGGACTTACCAGGGCCACTGAGAGTCACCTCAGAAGTAGCAATTTTATGGAAGACAGACCGATGTTTATGACTTTAAGTAAACGACGGATCGTGGCAGACCACGGGGAGCCATACCATCGTGTCGGTGGTTTGCGTTTCACCGCCGCGGAAATTCGCGTGCAGTTGGTGCCACTGCACAAACAATGCGGCTCTTGACCGCTCACCTCAGGCAGATTGATTCAACATCGGATAGGGACAGATTTTGCCACAGTAATGCTTGTCTGAGAAGATTCACAAACAGCCATGGTGTGCATAAGCGCGAGAGACTTTTGAAGGAATGGGTAAACAGGACGACAGCGATTGTCTGCCGACCGCCGATTGCGTGCAAATATTGAAAGATTCAATTTAGTTTTAGTTTGAAAATCACTTGTCGCTTGTTCACCCTTTAGAAAAAACCATGTCCCAAGTGGCAAATTCCATTTGATCACAATTAGTCTGGCCGACTTCTATAAGTTATCTTGGATCATAAAATCATGACCAATCCCTGGGGGTGTGAGTATAATAACCCCTTAAGAGTCCTGGAGTTTCTTATTCTTGGTAACAGTGGCAGAAAACTGATATCGAAGTGTAACACGAGACGAGACTGAAGATTTGAGTGCGAGCTTTTTTGCTGTGAAACATGTATTGACGCGGTTTCGGAGTAAAATTGACTCTTAGTCGTGACGGCTAGCGGCATGACCCTGTCACGCCATCATGTCGCTTATACTGCACGGGAGTCCAGCCATCAAACTCGATCATCATCTATCGCATTGGGAGTAAAACTGGCTCCTTTGTAGTGACGGTGAACGGCAGGACACTGTCGCACCATTATGTCGCTTATACTGCAAGGGAGTCCATCCACCGCTCTCGACTACCATCGATCTCATTGGGAGTAAAACTGACTCCTTTGTCGTGACGGTGAACGGCATGACCCTGTTGCGCCATCATGTTACTCTACTGCAAGACAGTCCTGCCACCGCTTTCGACTACCATCGATCTCATTGGGAGTAAAACTGACTCCTTTCTCGTGACGGTGAACGGCATGACCATGTCACGGCATGATGTCCCTTCACTGTAAGGCAGTCCAGCCACCGCTCTCGACTACCATCTGTCGCATTAAGAGTCAAACTGACTCGTTTGCTGTGTGACGGTGAAGGCATTGACCCTGTCGTGCCACCACTCTCGACTATAATGAATAGCATTGGCAGTAAAATTGACGCGTTTGTCGTGGCGGTGAACGGCACGGCTCCGCCACACCATCATACCAACTCTACCGCAATGGAGTCCAATGTCGACTATCTTTTATCGCCTTGGAAGTACAAATCACTCGTATGCCGTGACGGATACTGGCATGACGCAGTCAGGTCATCAATCCACTGTTCCCGAGTACCATTCATCGCAAGGCAGTCGAGATATCTATTATCTTTGCCCAATTGAATTACAATTTGATATATGCCTCGACTGGTAGCTTCTGAGGACCTTAGCTGAGGCACTACTGACCACTAGAGAGCTTCATCCACTGAATGTTACTCTCTGTTGTGGATTAAATTGGTGTCTCCAAAGTCGGAAATTTCAAACAATGACAATGTCCAGACCAAGAACTGCCTCCTTTCTGAGGAATCAGTGAATTAATTCCGAAACAGCAGTCATAGCTCCATTTTAGCAGTAGTTACCGTGGTCCCTTCTATTTATTAGAAATACTTTTATTCTTCTCTGACTGGAGAGACCCCTCTAGGGTGACTCGAAATTCCCAAAAGCAGGGCCAGTGTCTTTATCTACTTACCCAGGTCCTTGGAATCTGACCAAATCATCTACGTTTGCGGATCGTCCCTACTTACCTCGTTGACAGTGAGCTTTGATAGAGCACATCCACCTGCCATCGATTCAAAAACGTCCTTTCAAGTTGATTCTTATTATTTATCATTTATTTTTCGATATGCTTTGGACGGTTATGGTAAAAACATAAAGAGCTTTCCATTCATAGTTGTTTTTTTTTTTTTTTTTGTATACTTTTTCGTTTTATTTTTAAATTTAAATAAAAATTTACAAATTGTGTACAAAGTTTGTCGGATGATTGCCACCCTTCAATTCAAGATAGTCGAAGACATTCGTTTGAAAATCAGAAACTAAATGCAAAGAAAAGAGGAAAAAACATTAAATTGCCCTTAATTTAAAAATACGTATTTAATAAATAGTTCGTTAGAGTTTCTGGTTTTGTATTTATCTATTTTATTTTGTTTTCGTGCAGCAATGGTAGCTTCCTATTCGATACGTTACATAATTCTATAGCTTCTATGTTACATTTAATATTTTTAATCGTTTTTTTTTTTTTAATTCTCTTCAGTTTAAAATTTTACAAATCACAATTCTGCAGTGAATCATTCTTAAGTTTTTATCGGGATAAGAGATACTTTTCGTTTTAGTCTTAGTCTAAGTAATTGCTTTGTATCTATAGATTTGCTGGGTACATATTTAAATATTTTTTTATTTTTTCATATAAACTATTTTATATATATAGAATTTGTTTTGTGTTTATCTTTTATTTTTAGAGTCGTTGCTGTACAAATATGAAAATATTATTTTTATGGGATTGCGCTATAAGTCGTCCAATCAGAAATGTTAAATCGCCGTGTATCAATGAATCATGAAGCGTATGCACGGGCCGGGCCGGGGTCTAGTTGGTATGTCCAGGGCACTCCTGGGCGGGGGGATACAAATCAGATTCCCTTAGATTACCGGAGGATTATGGGGGATATTTTGGGAGGAATACAGATGTACATGAATGTTTTGTTCTCGATTCTTTCGGTTTCCCCCACATGCGCATCCAAAAATCGTAAAAAATGCCGGACAGGACGGATGAATGGATTCGTCGTGCTGTACTCTTTAGTATTTCGCTCAAGTAGCTGCGTCCGCCGTACGCTTGTCGTACATACACTTAAGGAAAGTCATAAAACGGGGTTTTACGAGCGAACTCGTTTTTCTGAAACTTCCCACAGACGCAGCTGTGCCCTGCCTGGTGGACTGAGAGGGATACTTTCTGTGAATGGACCCCTCGTGCTCGGGGAATGCGGAACAAGGGTTGAATACTGCTGACGCAATATCCTTCCAAGCACACAGTTCACCGGCACAGCACCGGACTTCTTCGGCGTTGTTGGCATCGTTTTTTTTTTTTGCGCACATGATCCTGTGCCAACGACCCAGAAAAGCAGGATACTTCGGATGGTTAAGGAGATACGACGACGACGAGAACAACAGAAAAAAGAAAAGGGGAAAAAATATGTAATTCCAGATAACTGATGCTGATTCAGATGAATTCTTTCGTGATGGGGAGCCGGCCAGTACCTGGAGCCAAACGTGTTGGCGTTGTGAGTGCTTGCGTGCGCTTAAAGTGTTTGTTTTCTGACCTTCGGAGGTGGCGGTGGTTGCGCACTAGGCGAGCTACGACTGTGTGTAGTAATGTTCAGCAATTTGGACTTAATCGAATTAAATTGATTCTTTTATTGTCCATTTGCAAGGAGATAAGGCAGACTGAGGGGGTGGAGGGGAGGGAGCTATGGCCAGTAAGCACATGTGCTGGGCTGGTAAAGCGAATGAGACTCTATTCCGAGGGGAATAGGGTACAGTGGTGTCCAGGCGTTTCCCGAGTCACTTGATAGATGTAGGACAGATTAAATGGAACGTGCTGTCAATGATAGAGTTGAAGGGAATTCATACAAGTCGGGGCGATACCTTTGCGAGAAGAAAATGGGGAACCCGAAGGGCTGCTAGCCAGTGTAGTGGAGGGGGGGAATGGTGATAAAAATGAAACTCATTTTTGATCTGCTTAAGAAGAGGTGAGTTCAGCTTAAAGTTGGAAGGACAAGAGGGACACTGCACCACGGTTGAAATTGCGCACTCAATTGGGTGCATTCCGTTTTCCACTTCGACGGACATGCTTCAAATTTAGTATGACTGGGTATTTGGAGCGCATATTTAAGTTTGACGATAGCCAAGCAGTGTATCCGACAAGCGAACTCATTGATTCCCAAAAAGCATTGCCCGGGGAAGGTAAGCATCGCCAGGACGCGAAAAAGGGTCTTGAGGAACGAATGGTTTCAAGAGTCCTTCATCATCATTGTCATCACGACCCAAAATCTGTGATTGTCTTGTGGCCAGTCACTTAAGAATGGGTCACCAAGCGGCATCAGTTTAGGAAACGGAAGTTCTAGAGAACATTGTCAAGAGGCTTGTGAATGACAATACTATTCCAAGATATAGACCTTTCAACACAAAAATGAGAGAAACTTGATGAAAAAATAACGTTCCAAACTTCCACGGAAGAAGCCTAGGGGTCTATCCTAAGCGCACACTTCAAAGGCTCAACTTGGGTCCGGTAAAGAACTGTGTTGTCAAGTAAGTCTAGTCATAAATTTGGATCCGACTAGACTGACTTGACAACACAGTTCTTTGCCCCACCCAGTCTGAGTCTTTGAAGCGTGCGCTTATCCGGACAGTGGCAAATTTGCTGCATTTGATGAGTGACAAGACCGACTTCGGCGTTTTCTAGAAAGCGGATGAGGGCAAGTACACATGTGTTGTCCTCAAGAAAGGACATGCAACATCACGGTCTTGGGCAAAGCGTCACAATGAGCAGCTATAACTTCGAGGTTAGGACTCCGTCTACCTCGGCTCAGTGTTGAACAAAGCTTAAAACACCAGAATCGAGAGCAAAATTAGAATATCTCTTGCCAATCGCTGATTTTTTGGGCTCAAGAGATAATTGAGTTGGAGGACCGTCTCTCGAAGGATCGAGCAGTTTACACCAGACATTGATAATTCCTGTCTTGCTGTAAGGCGCTGAGGCATGGACAATTTCGGATGTCATAGCCATTGTTCTCTTCGAAGGTTGTTTTTGGTCTAGCTTTCATTGAGAGCATCTGGAGGAGAAGATTCTGCCATGACTTGTACAGGCTGTACGGTGACATGAAACTAGTCAATCGTCCACGTAACCAACATCTAGGATGACTGGTCTCCGTCTAGGTAGGAGAACTTAGTTCCTGCCCGAAGAGTCTTCGACTCCGCCGGCGTTTAACGCGACGCACCAAAGTGGAGAAGGACCTCAACCAACTTGGCATGCGAAATAGGATGTATTTAGCCAGAAATCGTGCGAGCTGGGGAGACCTGTTTGTTATGGTCCAGATTCACAATGGGCTGTAGCGCCAGCCGAAGAAGAAGAGGGATTAATTCGATCGTGTACGAACTCATTTGCTGGCACCTGGTATAACTACTTTCGCTGTTTGAAGTGTGTGTAGATCGTTCGGTTAATCCTGGGTTGGATTGGTGGGTAGACCAGCTTGAGGCACATGGCAAATATGTCGTGCTGGCCCCAATGTGATGTCTTGTACCATGTGGCGTCTGAAATGGTCTCCGCTAGGCACAATTAAAATACTCACTAAACTAGTTACTGGCCAGCGTTAAGCTGAACTTAAACCAATTCTCGAAAATGAAACCAAGTCACATCTAATTTCATGTCTCTCTCGTCATTACTACCTGCCACTTCGCAGAAAGAAACCCAATTCCTTTGTGCGGCATGCACCCTGAATGTGGACATCAGTTAACAACGCCCGCATTGAATGCTGGCAGCGATGCATAATTCATTGGGAACTTACAGTTTTTCTTATGAAGAACAGTAAAACGTTCATGGTGTGTATAGTTTCTGTGAGTCCTGCGTCCCTATCAGGCGGCTGAGTTTTTGACTGCCGTCCACTTCCGTAACCACTTCACTACAAGTTCTGGACGCACGTTTGTTACAGCCAGAGGTGATGATAATTTCAAAGGAAGTTGAGTTTTGCCCTGAGATTCACTGAAGTTGTTTTGACAGATGTGACGTATTAGCACTAGCACGGAGGTTGCTATCAGTGATTACCTCAGAACTCAAGTCCAACAAATGTGATGTCAGGGGGTATGTGAAGGATTGTCCAAAAGAGACGTGCAGATATTGACAGGCTATGCGACGACCTGACCGTTCTTGTTCATTCTCTTGATGTGTTCATACCTTTCGCACGACTAAATGACAACACTGTGCAATACATGGTGCTCCTTGTGAGTTGGCTATCCAACGTTTGATGAACAAATTCGAGCCGACTGTTTCATTGACGAAAGATCTGTCAGAAAGGTGACCGCTGTAAAGCTGCCCATACACAGCGCATTGTGTGCGCACTTGAGTGTATGCATCGATGTCGCTTTCTGCCACACACGTCATACTTCGGAAAAGTGACTCTAAAAATGAAAACATGTCATGTTTACTTACACAGTGTTGCACACCAAAAGACTTGCCCACTTACAGAAAGCTCTTCAGCATACCGACACAAGTGCGCTGTGTATGGCCACCTTAAGAGCACACTGGAGAATCCTACCAATTCTTGGCAATTTGTATCTCTTTTTCTGTCTTAGCTAACCTGAAACTAGGCATAGCTAAAGCACAGAAGGGCACCATAGTAGGCAGACTGGAGTGCACATGTTTAAAGTGATCAACTTGGACGCTTCTACGGCGGCATGGCGTTGGAAATATTTGATAAAAAGTCATTCGGATTGAAGATGCAATTTGGGCAAGACTCATTTCCTTTGCCGACTGCAGTGCAAAAGAAGGCGTTGTTAACTAATGAAAATTTCCTAATTTATTTGGAGTGGACATCGGTTTAAGTGTCGGTCTTCAAGGGGCTGTCAGGCAGATAATCCTTAAATTTGTCGAGCCCAGAAGGAAAACTTAGACCCCGACCCGCGCAGTGACGGACTAATCGTTCTTTGATGAGCAAGACGACGTCTCAAAGGATAGGCTAATCCCTTACGATATCTTCGGTTGGGCCTTAGCTGAGGAAAAAGAAAAGACCCGTCTGTTTCAAAGATTTCTTGACAATTTTTCCAGGTCCCCTGAAGTGCGGGTAGGACGCCACAACACTTCTACTTTCTCTGCTCCAGACAATGTTACGTCATAAAAAATATTAAATGGCGCTCCTTTGTCGTTTCCGGAACTAGCTCTAGTCAAGTCACAAAAAAGACACGTTGTACTTAACTTAACGATCATATTTTTTTATTGTCCGTTTCATTCTGTTCCTCTTAACCAGACATGACCACTCTGCTCAGGGAAAGTCCACGCAATCTCCAAATGGACGTCCGCATAGCACGGCCAATTGCAAAAATGAAGACATTGAGCGTTGCGTTACAACACATTTTATGATAGTTACCGTCTGAACATCACATCCCCAAGCCACGCTGCCTCACATTCATTGTCGCTAAGCGGCTGTCTCCTCGCATCGCAAACAAAAACGATTTTAGTGCAGTCTATCGCTTTATTGTCTCTTCACGTACACAATCGAGATTAGTGTCAAATTAACGACGTCCGTTTCCGTTGTACTCCGAAAATGTTTATGGAGCCATAAGATTGAAATGGTTAGACGGGAATGAATTTTTATCGCCAACAAAGGATGAGATCACCCTTTTGTGTGTGTCCGTGCAAACATCTTGCGATTTATGCCGCCTAAATAGGTCCAAGTGTGTGATCGTAAAAGTTTACGATTAGCTTATGGTCAACGAGTAAGTTTTTTAAGCGACTTTTTGGACTTTGAACATTTTAATGCGAACTTAACCGTGGCGACCGACTGCGCTACACATGGAGTGTCATTTCAAATGAAGTGTCAGACAAGTCGTTGGAGCCAGGAGTGTTGGGCATCAATTCAGCTTAAGTTGGAGATTTGTGGGAATAAAATTTACGCCAACTGCGGTGGCAGCTGAGGGACCTTTTTAGTTGAATTGAACTGAGAATGATTTGTTTTACGGCGTGTCGTTTTCGCTGAATATTGACCTTTCCGGAGGGGTCCTGCGCTGAATTCATTGACATCATGGCTTTGACCTAAATAAGATGAAATTTAATTCCGTCTCGCATTTACTCTGATCCCCAGTTTTTGGGAAATGGATGCTTTGGTCTGTGCACAACGGTGCTTACTGGGTGCTGCCACGTGCAGTGGGAGAGAGCTGATTCGGATGATATTGCATACGGCGCTAAACATTAAATTTGAGGGACTAGGGACTAAAAATGCCAACAAGCTGTCTATGGTGTCTGATCCCTGTACTCAATAGCCTTGCGTGTAGTACTTGTACACATCCCTTGACACGCAATTTTAAGCTAGATTAGGGATACCCGCTTACCCCGGTAAGTATCCCGGACAGTAGACCTCTTGACGCTCGCATAAACGAGGTACCGCACAGAAGATGTCTTGATACACGCATACCCGGGTAAGTACCCGGACAGTAGAGCTCTTGACATCAGCATGCTAGAGTAAGTACAGGGATACTAGAGCTCTAAATACCCGCCTACCCGAGGTAAGTGCCCGCACACAAGAGGTCTTGATACACTCATACCCAGTAGAGCTCTTGATAACCGAATTCCTGAGTAAGTACCCGGGTAACCGCATTTTCGGGTACCAAATTATTGGGTACATGTATGGCATCCGCAATATTTCGGGTACTCGTAAATTTGGACCAAAATTATCCGCTACTATGCACTCAATGTACATTACCCGGGTACACGGGTAGTCGGGTAGTTGTCAAAACGGGTGTTATTCGATTAAAATCAAGAGCAATAATGGGCACATTGTGATACACGTGGTCTGTCATACAGGGCGTTAGACAGCCATTCAAAATTTCCCAGAAAACCCAAAACGCAGAGTAAAGGTCTATGTGCAACGTCTTGCGTGTCATCGAAGAGGATATGCTCCCTCGGCATCTTTAACCTTGGGCAATGACAGAGCAAGTGAGCGGAATCATATTGTTCCTCTTCATCGTCACAGCCCCTGGCTATGAAGGTACTTACATTTTTCTCCCATCACTCTCCAGGCGATTTGGACTAGTGAGCGTTCCTACTGCCTGAGCTAGCAACCTTCGAACAGTCTGTCGACTGGTCCGTCCGAGGTGATTCACGATCCACCACATTCCCTTGCGTCAACTCTTTATGCCTAGAAATCCACTGCCACCTGTTTAATCTATTGCCTAAGATGCGTCAATGTAGGTGCCTTCTGATGTTTTCCCAGTTGCTTGGAGGATACATCATATCGTTTGATCCAGCATCAATAATTCGGGAGGAGTGCGGGTGTAACATCGAGGGGACAACAGCCAACGCCTTCGCTTTCGATCTAACTGCAGAAGTCTGAATAGTAACATCAATTAAAGGTCTTTCAAAATTACGGAAGGGAAGTGGTTATGCACTCCCTACTCGCTTATTCCATTATTGCTTGAGATAATTGCACAGCAGCAGGTACTTGACCAACCAAACACCAGATTGGCTGACTCACAAAGGGATCCTTGCGGCAGGCATACATCAGTCAATTGAATTCTGCCTGCAAGGAGCCTGATGGTATGTTCGTTGGTTTATCAGGCCGGCGACTAGATTTCTGATTCGGAGCAGATTGTATTCTGATGGAGTGGTGACTCAAAGCCATGAACGTTTTAATATCTTTCATAGCCTTTTAGAGCTTTTAACTTGGCTTCACCCAGGCGTCTGTGTGATAATCGCTACGTACATTATATTCGGCAGTTGATCCAAGAATTCAACCGAAGATCCTAGTGCTTCAGTATCGGCCCCAAATCTTACATCGGGATGTCGACCCCTTATATTGTGACAATACCTCTTCGAAAACGTTTGAGATTCGTAATGGAAAACGGCTCAACCACGGACATCATCTGATTCATCCGAAACCCCTAAGACTCGGATAGCAACCTCAGTCGAAAAGGTTGTAGAAGAATGCCAGCAATGATTGACGAGATCTAGCTACGACGACTACGAACCTTAATGCTGAAAGAATCGCGAAATCTATATGGAAACCAAATGCATTGAGTGAGAAATGGGGCTTTTTGCAAACGCATCATTGCTCTAACACTGCAATGGCAATTATTCCAAAACGTAAAAAGTTAACGCCAATGCAGACTATTCCAAAACGTATTGTGAACGATTCTACTGTGCAAGCGGAAGCAAACAGAGCATCGGCAAATGCCATTTGCGTCGTCACATTCGTATCACTACGTTGGCAGTGTGATGCGCAATTATTTGACGTTTCAGAAAACGCCCATATTGTATGACGTGTCGAACTCTGTGCGGAATTTGTGGACTCAAGCACTGCGACGTCAATGCTACGTAACTGTTGTCATCGTCGAACTTATTTGGCTTCTGATCAAGAGTGTGCATCGAAAATAGTTGTTGCGACCGACGTAGGTTGGGTTAGGTTAGAGTGGCTGACTACACTTAGGATAGCCACACTTAGGGCAAAGGTAGGCCCGTTGTGTTACCGCAATCCACGAACCATCTTTAGCTCTTAATAAAGTGATAGAGCTGACTGATGCTAATACTACATAGTTCCGTCAAATCATAGAAATATGGGGCGCCCAGGTGACTAAATCCGCCGACCGACGTACAGTGCCACGGGGTTTTCTGCCAATAGGCTGGCGTTCGGGTTTTAAATTTGTCGAACAAGCAACTTCAGCGCAACGCGGGCATGTTAAGTGGAGTTAGCCTGTGTTGATCCAATAGTTTAGGGCTTTCAGGGATAACCTAGCAGACCTTCTAGGACTCCGTTCATGTACAAAAATGTTAAAACCACAAAAACCGAAATGATGCAACCAGTTTAGTCGCCACTGTTGTGTGTACAGATAGTTAAAAAATGGAGATGAGAGAGGTAACCGTTCGAAACTTGTCCGATTTCATACGAATCGGAAAATGTTTGCTTTTTGCGAACAGCTGTTCTCGGAACATCTTTCCGACAAAATGTAACTCAACCCAGAGTGCTGCGTTGCTACGCGTTCAATTTCGTTTTTTGACACACATTCGTGTCAGCCACACGTCAAATTTGTCCGTTACCCTCCGCAACGGTGAAATCATTGTACAACAGAGTATGTGTTGCGGAAAAGTTTCCGTTCCGAGCGATTACCGCGCTAGGTCCTCCCAAATGATTCCCGGGCCACTGTAACGGTGGTCGGGAGCGAAATACTGTGAAATTTAGTATTCGCAGAGAGTCAGTCGGTCTCCTGACGACTCAACCTCAACTCTAAACTAGTAGCAAGCTGTTGGGTTGGCTTAATGTGTCTGGCAGACACATTTTACAACGACGACTATGCCTCCTACTCTCCTTTCCTCTGAACGCCTAGTCTCTCCGGATGAGCACCCACTAACGACTTCTGCAGAAGCTGCATTGGCGAGGAGTAAAGAAAACTCCAAACACATGCTTTGCTCCCGCTTGGCTTTGATGTCGAATTAAACCTGTACCGAGGACTTCATTTCTTCAGAATTGTTCTGATGACGCCTTGCAAGTGTAGATGTGACCAAATTTTAACGGCAAGCTATCCGCCAAGTTAAAGGAGATAGAGCTCCCCACGCGTACGTGTTTTAATGCGTTTCCAAAAACTGCCCATGCACTAGCAGAAGCCTCTTTGTGTACTGTTGCGGATGCCATTGGACACATCTCTGTCCCCAGGTGCGAAACCTCTTCCACGGGGCACAGCATCTGTTTCCACTAAATGGCGCTTTCACTTACTCCACAGACTTCTTAAGCCCCCTCAAGAAAGTGTGCACTTGTGACAAGCTTTCACGCTTAAACCCATCTTCTCCACTCCAAATTACGTCGAGACTGGACAAACTTTCACCGGAAACGGACGTCCATACATCGATTCATGACCCATTGCTTCGTCTAACCTTCCAGTCTCAATCTCAAGAGTCCACCGTCATTCGTTATCGTTCCCATCGCACACTTACGTCCTAAAAACCTTAACTTACAGCCTCACTATTTGAACAAAGCGGTAGAAGCGCGTGCCTCCGCGCGCCTTCCTCATTATTCTTGACGTCAGTGTTCAAGGGCGCACCTCTCTCTCTCTCTCTCTCTATCTCTCTCACTGTGTGCCTCTCTGCCTGTTTAGATATATTACACGATATCACTCTTTCCAAAGCTTGTCAGATACTTCTGCGATCCGGAACTGCAATTAATACTAGTTATGTTGGATTTGCTACTACTCACTAGGCGGCTGCATTCGTCCGCGTCCGCCGGAATGGCGGCATTACTCTCGCTGCTGGTGCTGCCCGACTTGTACTGATATGCGTCGCTGCTGACCGCCGACCATGTGCCGTCCTTGGCCTTCACATACAAGTGCTGCTTGGCCGGCAGCTTACTGCCAAATTGGTCGGCGTAGTCGTTCAGGAGGAGATGATTGCTGCTGGAATTACTTGAGCAATAACTGTCGTCGTTACTGTGCTGCGACTGATACTGGGGCTGCTGTTGGTGCTGCTGCTGGTGCTGATGCTGGGGGTGGGGCTGGCCAGCTGCCACTGAGGGTTGCCGACTGCCGAGTAGGGGGGAGTAACAGTTCTTGTAGGTGTTGCTGCTGCCACTGCCGCCACCGGTATTTATGTTGTTATCACTCTTGAAGAGCTTCAGATTACGATTGCGTTTCATGGTGCCACAGCCGGGTGCGGTTTGTGGGTCGCTGCCGGGGGCGGAGAGTGTGTGGCTGCCACTGCTGTTGCTGTTGCCGTTGCCATTGCCATTGCCACCCTTGAAGCCGTTCAGCAGTAAATGATGCTGCTTCGAAGGGGGCGCCGCCGACGACGGCGACGACGAGTGTAGGAAGTTCGGCATGAAAACATTGGCTGTTGCTGTTGCTGTTGTGGTGGCGGCTGGTGCAGCTGGCGAAGAGCCCACCCCCAGCACTCCTCCAGCTGCAGGTGGAGTATTGGTGGTGTACGCTGGCAATGACGATGATGATACCGCCGACGACGATGAAGAGGACGTCGACGGCGATGCCGTTGATGATGATGACGTAAGATTTAGGTTATTTATGAGATCCATTTTATTCTCGGTTATGTTCATTTTTGGTGGCCGGGACGACGCTGCCGATGGTGGCTTGTTGTTGTTATACTGCTGCAGCTGCTTGGCCTTACCCATCGACTGCGGGGACGCCATGGATGACGATGATTTGGTTGATGATGGTGCTACTGGTGTAATTTTGTCCTGGCTCATGGGATAATTTGTTTCGTGGAAATTGCTGCCATCGAAGCCGTAGTGGGCGCTGGGCGGCGCCGAGTACATCCCAGTGGCGCGATAGTCCCCCAAAATGTTGTCCGTTGAACGGGCGGCAATTGTTGTGCCGGCATTCACTGGCGGTGGATGGTGGTTGTTGGCCTTTGTCGCTGTCGCATATCGATTCTGATACAATTTGGCATTCGCGACTAGATTCGTTGTTGCGTACGCCCCGCAGCTATCGTACAGCGCCACCGGGTTGCCCGTCGACGGGGTGGCGTTCGGGGTTTTAAATGTCGAACATGCAACTTCAGCGTAATCGGGCATATTAAGTGGAGTTAGCCTGTAATTTATTGAACAAGAAGAGATGAGTTAAAAACAAAACGAAGGCAAATAAAAAATGAGAAAAAAATTGACGCGAAGGGCTTCGCCCCATGGATGGGGTTTGTTAGAGTACTTGTAACGAGGGTTCATTATAAAAACATTTTTTATTCCCCGTCCGGGGCGTGGATGTGTGTGTTGCGAGATTTATGGTGATTTTTCCCGTTTTTCGAATGGGGGAGTGGTGGCACGGGCGTCGAAGGGTTGAGAGTGGTTAGCTGACAAACTGCGTCGCGTTGGTAACAATTTAGATCGTTTGTTGGGGAATGTTTTTCAAGTGGGATATTAGGGGGAAATTGCTTGTGTCTCTGGTTGAGGGGGCGCACATAAGCTCCACACGAGGCAGCATTCGAACTGGAACCTGGAGTGGTTGAGTATTTACTGACGATTTGGTCTGATGGACATTCAAATGGCGGAACATGGGTCTGGGAGAATGGCGTTGTCAAGGATGTCGATATTTATGGGCTGCTCTTAATTCCTCCCGCTCAAGCTGTGTGGAACCTTGGGTGCCAGCCGTGGGTGGCTGTTAAAAATATAAACTGGCTCCACACTGATGCGGCAGAGGCCGGTGATAATTTACCAAAACGGGAGGAATTGTGAAAGTCACGCCAGACTTGGCAGCACCGATTACCGACACATTGTCAGCCATGTTTGAAGAAAATGAGAAAATTGAAACGGCGAAGAGACACGAATTTTCAAGCATCGTTGAATAAAGTTCTAAAAAGTGAAAAGCGTCTCACATTTTTTGGAGTTCTAAGCGAGTCGCTGAATCCGGAGAAATGGAGCATGCACAAGAGTGGGTCTGGAAAGGGAATTTGATACTGCCTTTGCTTGAATGTCCCATTTAACAAATTCCAGTTGAATGTGGCTTAGGTCTGCTTAAAAAAAAAAAAAAAAACGGGGAGGTGAGTGGCAAGGTCTGAACTAAGGCGAGCTCTTCGCACTGGATTGAATTCTAGTAACACGGCTGGTCTTCTGTTTGCATGTCTGAGGACCTTATGTTCTCTGAACACTTCGTTGCCTCGAATCAAGTCACCCGAGCTGTGGGATGTACAAATCAGGCCGACTTGGGCTTGGGTGGACCTGGGCCAAGCTTCGACTGGAGAGAACCTACAGTTTTAGGCCGACTCCGAACGACAGAGTTTGAGAAGCTGTATTATGCTACATTTCCACCAAACGAAACCGCGAGGTACCATCCATTTTCTCCGAACCTACCGGGTTCCGCGATACATTTTCGGGGTCTGGAAACCTCGCAGCACAAACCTAGTTAAATTCTCCTCGAGTTCATCCGTCCGTGTGAGGGCAGCAATCAGCCCTTAAAGGCATGGCACGGTGAATTTCAGTTTGTTTTGGTGTCTATTTTCTCATTTTGTCTCTTTCTATTTTCTGGTGTTCTCACTCTATTATGTCCTGTCAACAAACAGCTGTTTTGGTGGCCATTTAAAAATTGAGAGCTAGTGTCAATACTTTTGGCGGGCACTTATATAAATTGAGAGTGACTTGAAAATTAAGTGGAAACGTAGCATAAGTTCGATTATAGACAATGCTTAAACCGCAGATAAGCTTGCATTGTGAAATCAGGCATTAGTCTTAAGCCGGAGGGTGAACCAGCGGCTTGGAATCTGGTTGGAGTAGCTTGACGAGAGGTAGAGAGAGTGCTAAAGAAAACGATATTGCAATAAAAAGGAGAAGCAAAAATGAGTGCGACTTTGGCAAAGTGTTGAGAACGAAGGATGTTGTACATAATGCGAGATTGAGGAAGGTTTTTGATAAACATTGCATCATCATTTTGCATTGATCGCACTTTACTCCTTCCAAGACGCAGGGGCAGGAACATTAGCGCCAATGCGGGGATCGAAGACAGAAGAAGGTGGAAACGTTGGGAAAATAGACATCGAACTTGGTGTTGCTTGGTACGGGAACAGTTCCTGTTACAGCCGGAAACTGACAATGGAATTGGGAGACAAAGACCCAAATAAGAAAATCAGTGGATAATTGAAATGGCTAGAATCGCTATCCACAAGCTATAGGATCTTCGGACGTCATTTAACAAAAACGAGGCTGAAAGTTGTAAGACCGTTGCAAGCTACGTGATGTGAGCTCGCTTGAAGTCTAGAGAACCAGCTGGCTGCGCTTATTCGCTTTTCGTCATACAGTGCTAGAGGCTTAGTGTTGTAGCCGCCGCCGAAGTAAATGGCAAGCATCGATTTATCAACTCTTGCAAAGCCTTCTGAAATTTTTCTGTGTTTTTCGTGACATTTAAAAACCCGACTATGAAAAGCTCATAGCTTTACTCTTTAAACTCGCGAAAATTGCTTTTGCTCGTACCGGGAATCGAACCTGGACGGCGTAGGGTCAACTGCGTAGGATTGGGCGCACCAAGCAACAACGCCTCGGCCGCCTCTTTTTCACATCGTGTAAAATCAGTTCCTGTCTTAGTCAGTGTTGAAGTGATTCTGGCTCTGTCGAAGGATGAAAACTTCGATTATTTACTTTTTTGCCGACTTGTAGCTGCTTCCTTCAAGAGATATCATTTCCAGGACTCTCGGACCGACTAGTCTGCCTTGTCGAATGATTGAAGATCTTACATTTCATATCAACAGCAGACATATACCGTGCTGCGCTCGCTATGAAATAGTGGCAATTAAAATTTCACGTCTGGCTCGACTTAGTAGAAGTGTCAACGATTTATTTTTTCATAACACTGCAAAATCAACGAACAATTGTCCAATTGTTGTGAACTTTTCCGCCCCACTGACAGCCAAACCTTCAGAAACCGATGCAACCATTAGCAGAATCGAAAAAACCTCTAGACAGACACAGCCGCTACAAGGACTTCCTGTGCACGTAGATCCCCTCGTCAGGTCTCCCTTGACCACCATCTGCTGTGCACCCGACCCGGTGTGCAATCGTCATAATTAGTCACAAAATGCCAACAAAATCACAATCGCTCTCAAATCGTCACCCAAACACACCGCAGCGGGAATAAAATTATCATTAAGAACATTTATTGTGTGTACACCACTCATTACATCCATCCGCTGGCAGAGAGCACACTGCACACCTCCACCTCACGACGAGCGTTCATCCCTCGTTACGCAAGCCCACCGCTACCCAATGCCTACCGAGCCGACTAGACTCCTGATGGAGGTTGCCTGTAAGCCGCAAATGAAATAAATTGCTCTTGCTGTTGTGCTGTGTTGTTTTTTGCAGCCTTGTACAGGTTTCTCTGTCAAAATTTTCAATTAAAATGCGAACTCAGGTAGATGAGGTAGATTGTTTGTCGAGGAGGGGGAGGGGGAGGAGGAGGGGTGGGATGTTGGATGTTGGATGACAGCAGCGGCTATGAACTATACTATGACACAGTAATAAACTGGAATAATGAGGATGTCCTTAAGTGAAGTGGCGGCGGCGGCGGCGGTATGGGTGAATGGGATTCGTCGTCGTGGAAAATGCGTAGGTAAGCGACTTGTTTTTCGGTTCTTCGTGTGCGGCTGTGACTGCGGCTGCGATTAGTGCCAGATGGTACGCAACACAAGGTTTATTGTTGGAGCCGCCTCGCCATGCTCCGCTTCCTGCTGCCGGGTAGATTTTATGGCTTACATCGCGGCAAAATTAAAGTCATAAAAAATCCTAGGCAAGCAGGAGGCGATGAACACGCAGGGGGGTGGCTACGGCTCGGCGGGAGGGTGGAGCAGATAATGCTGTAATGCGTCTAAGTTTTTGCGAAGCACACATAATTTATGGATGGATGGTGGTGCTGTGCATGGCATTAGTTCGTTGAGTGCTAGACTTTACAATGAGGTGAAACTTTTCTTCTGTTTTTTTTTTTTCTTTTTTCGGGCGGGGGTGTTAAAACTTCGAGGGAATGGTGTTTGCTTTCGGCTGCTTTTCTCGGTACATCATAAGTTTATTGCTTGCCTAACAGAGTCACTTTAGGCATATGCCATTTGTCACACGACGTCTTCGTGCTCGTACGAGCACACTCGCATTCCCCCTGGACTTAGATAACTGTTTGAGGAGTGCAAACAAGTGTTCAGTTGGCTGGTTGTCCTGTTTGCGTTAAGAGAGTGTTGGTCGGGCTTTTATGTGCGGTCGAACTATTTGCAGGCTTCACTTTGAACTGGTTTACGATTTGGTTTGGGTAAACATTGCGTGCGAGCTGCTTGTAAGGATGACCATCCTCTGTCATCAGAACGTCAACAAGTGCAAACAATCCAGTTGACGTTTCACGAAGCGCATGCAATTTAGGTGCAAGTCGAGTCGATTTCGGATTCAGCTCAGATCAGCCTGGCAACCAGATCCATGTCGTCCCGACCATCTCGATGAAGGCCGGTTAAATATGGCTTTATTCCTCATGTACACCATGTACACTGTTCACGACGAAAGGGGGGTGCTTCATGGCGAGAAGCTGAGCGAGTTAAAATAGGGATCCCAGGGTTTCGTGAAAATCTGTGACGCACCAAACTGGGAACTACTCGCTCGTCTGGATCGCTTCTAAGCACTAAGCAAGCATTCCGGTACCTACTAGAGCTCTTGATACCAGCATACCCGGGTAAACGAGTCCGGATTGGGCTGGGTAAGAGTAGGTAAGCTGGCTGTACGTCCATTGCGTGTATGTGTGCCTCTAAGGGGGCAGCTTATCTGACGGTTTTCATGGACTTCGAAATAAAGCGCACGACTTTAATCACCACGAAATAAGAATGGGACAAATAAAGTCTGTAAACAAGCTGCATTGGAAACTGACGGGTCCAAATCTGAAGAGGGCACGGAATCATGCGTTTATGCCAGTTTGTCAGAGATCTCTGACGCAATCCGGCTACCGAACCACTGCAGTGCATTCCAAGCGGAAGTAGCAGCTGTTCAAAAGGCAGCCAGTCATGACTATCAATGGGTCCAATAGACGGCGGCTCACTGCACACACCATCGATCAACTCTAAGATGGTTAAACTCTGCCGTCAATCTCTTGGAGAGATAAATGCAATCCTAAACTATGCTGGGTCCAAGGGTATTCCGGGCATTAAAAGAGCTGATAAACTAGCAAGAAGGGTAGTAGATCAGGAGACAGTGGGGCTGGCCCCACTCGCGATTGATGACGATTGGGAAAAAGGATACAACCTCAAATGGACAGAAGTTGACGCTTGCAAGATACCGAAAGCGAGCTGGTCTAAGCTAAATCCATGAAGGCCTGATTACGGGTATGAGTGAAGTAATAGGCGTGCTAACTGGCCACTGTCTCATAGACAACCATGCCAGAAGACTTAGGACACCATTTATTGACTTCTGCATCAGCTGCATGGATGAAGAACAAGAGGAAACAATCCGCCGCATTCTCTTAGACGAGGTGACAAATTCTAGCCTCGCATTTTTCTGTCACCTCATATCAAAATCTGTAATCAAGTGAGGTGACAAAAAACCAACCGAATTTCCAACCCAAAAAAATTCAACTAGTTGCTGCAACACATGCTGGAGGCTTATGTCTTCGAGTGGGATAAATTTCCAGTCGTTATTTTTCGGCCTTAGTGCAGAACTCGTTCGTATTGGATCGCGTCTTTGCTGTACTCCCAGACTGAGTGTATTCAATGACAGCCCGAGGAAAAGCAAAATACAAACGTTTCGTGTTCTTAAAAAAATGGATTCCTGGGTGTGAGTGGAATCATGCTCTATCAAAGCGACCAGACACTCAAATTGCTGGTTTGTTGTTATTTTAACCCTAAGCGTGACCGTATTAATCAACTTTTATTCCCATCAATACAAAATTTGGGTTAAAGCGTAGGTGTAATTATTATACGTCGATTGGCGTCACCCACAAAAATGCAAGCGTCAAAATTTCTCTCATTCTATCTCACTTTCCCATGAAATGTGACTAAGTGCAATGTGACGGATGGTCTAAGTGAGCATGACTTCCTGTCACCCTACCTACATCCCAACCAATGCCCATCGTGATACCACGCGGATTGACTACTCCTAACCTTGGGACCAGTTGGAGCTTATCACAAAGCGAACGCTGGCCCTATTTAGCTCATTGAGACCATTGAAATAGAAGGCCCCTAAATGCATGTGCAAAAGAAGTTATTTGGTTTCTACATCTCCTTCGTCCATGGATCCATGCAGCTCCTGCAGAAATCATTGTTTGGGCGTGTATGCCAATTGAGTTGTGTGGCGAAGCATCTGCCACCATTGTGTAGTTGTTCGACCATATTTTAAGGCGCGTGATTGCGGCCTGGCTGTTCGAACGATGCCTCTTTCGGATATTACATTGTTTTTGAACCAGCACAGCAACTCTTGGATCGCAAGAGTGATCAGAGAGCTTCAAGGAGCGGCCAATTTTGATGTCTTTGCAACACTTGGACACCTATAGCCTCGCCTTCGTCCGCTTTCGACCCGTGTGTGTAGCCAGCCAGCGACACACAAGCCGAACTGGAAGAAACGCTGGTGGAGAATTTTTTCTCGAAGATGGCTTGGGGTAGTATGCGGTGGGTGTCGAATGGTCGAGTGAACAATCCGATGTAAGCTCCAGCCATTGTAGGTTTGTTGAGCCAACATCCCAACAGTTAGTTTGTAAGTGTCAAATTAAAAAAAAAATAAATTTTAAATCGCTTTGAATCGGTTGAGTGGCTCGTGACGAGTTCGGACCACAATTGACTGCTAGTTTGCCAAATATAGTGAAACCTCCAAATTGAGACACTCTGTAATTGGGGCACCTCCGAAATGAATAGCTCTTCATGCATAAACTCGGTTTTTTCACATAAGTGAACCTCTGCAAACGGGGCACCTCTGAAGTGGATCACGGGGCAATGATTTCGTTAAAGCAAGTTGTCATTGCCGGAAAGCCTTAGAGGCTGGCTTGGGATAAAAAACAAGGAGCTGTAGGTGTCAAGTGTCAGAGCTGATTGTGTGGATGTCTCCCCGGAACGCCGGAAATGCGTTTGTGTTGTCCTGTTGTTGCCACAAAGCACTCATTCATTAGCGCTTCATACAAAACTTAATAACTTTTAAAGGACAGTTAGCATTTCAGGGGCATTTTATATCATACATAATTGAGAGGTCCTGTCAAATCGGGGCACCTCCAAATTGGTTCGCATTTTCTTGGTCCTCTGACTTGCCCCATTTAGGAGGTTTTACTGTATTTCCAGTGGTGGCAGATGCACATACCGGTCAGTCTCTGCAAAGATCGAGCTCCTTGCTTGTCAGACGTTGGTTGTGTTTAACGTCTGACAATCGAGGTGTAAGCCCAGTAAGCGATTCCTGGCTGCAGGCCCCATTTGCATCCAATGCCGTTTTTACAGATGTAAAAGGAAAACGTTTGTCGCCGTGGGTTGGTGCGTCGACTCTTTCACCAGCTTCGATACCCTTACTTTCATACCCTTAACTTATCATTTTTCAAAATTCACGGCTCCACCTCTTTCGAGTCACTGACAATGCTCAGTGCACCTCTTTCGAGTCACTGACAATGCTCAGAGAATTGTCCTGTCTAGAAAAAGCTTACGCTCTCAAGTACAGGTGGAGACATATTTGAAGCTGGCAGTGTTGAGCTGGCTGCAAAGTGCGCCGCAATCAGATTGGCTTTGTCTAGAGAGCTCACAGCTGGGATGCCATTGTGAAGGAGCGTGGAAATTGAAGACGAGGCGGAATTCTTTATGTTTTTTTTTTTAACAAATGGCGGATTTCACACGTCTGTCAATTGCATTGCAGTCGTTTCTGGCCCGTTTGAACTTACTCCGGTTTTCCTCGGTAGGATTGGCTTGAATGTCCGGAAATTCAACTTTCATCCTGATAGCCTCTTTACAGCTCGAGTCATACCATGCCTTGGCCTTGATACTCCTCACTCTACGAGGAAGGAAGGATCTCATGCCTCAGCAGCAGCATCCACGTCACTATCGAGGAAGCATAGTACTGTTCTTTTAGGAATTTGTTCTCTAACTGTGTGATAAGGAGAAATTAGCTGATTTGACCCGACCATTGGGGCGAGCCTAGACGTGACAGCGCCAATTTGATTCGGCAGGAATTTAAAGCCCCTAACTGCTTCACATGCTTGTAGACAATGAAGAAGTCCACTAACTCCCCGACAATGTTTCAATTCCGACGGAACTGCCAACGCCAGGCACACTGCCTCCACCCCACCCCGTGCATGTCCTTGAAAAGCTAAAAACAAATGTGTGTCGTGTTCTGCTTCAACAAAAAAGAAAAAAAAAAAAACCAGCGGAAATGTAAGAGAGTAGAAACACCATCACTCGACAACATGAGCATTGTAAAAGCGTGCCAACGATAAAAGTTGTTAGACCACAAAACCGAATAGAACAACCCCCCGCTCCGCCAGCCCATGTGCAGATGGGGGCGGTGGCGAAACCTTACCTTTCATAGTCCGGAAGGGGCAACGTCGGATGATGGTGCTGCGGTGCGTAATCAGAAATTGGATCTTTCGTTGTAGTAACAGTCGTTGCCTGTCGCCAAACGCCTCCAGTCGGATCAATCCAAACCCCATTCGCATTAAGCGGCAAAGTTGGGAACTTTCGTACCGTTCCGATTGCGTGATTCCCTGAAATTGAATTGCAGCGCACGAGGCCTGTGTTTAGTTTTATAAATAGAATCGGCAAAAAAAGGATACAAAGGATGGCAAGCAAAGCAATAAAATAAATGAGAAATGCAAGGGCGGGGGTGGAGTGGATACGCACCGTGTAGGCTCCCCAGCGACGTCTGCTTGATGTACTGATACCGCTTGAACAGAATCATGGCACCGAACAGGAACACAATAATCGCTATAATCGATCCGAGGAGCACTATGAACCACGTCTGGGTTAGGAAGTCATCAGCTATGTCCCTGTTGATGGGGTACCTGCAGGCAGAGAGAGGGCGTGTGTGTTGCTGTCTGTGGCAATGGGGGATGGGGATGCACTTACCTTGCCGTGTAGCCGGTGTCCAGCGACTGGGTCCTCGGATCCATCCGCAACACCGACGGCTGGCTGAAGGGACCCACACCGATCCTGGTTGCGGCCGCCACACTGATGTAGTACGTAACACCCGATGTTAAATTGGCCAAGTGCAGGGACGGCGTTGCCGCATCGATTGTCATATTCTTGAATATCCTGGTGGTGTTGTGCGAGTCTAGTCCTTGGACGATGATGTTGTAGGCGATCAGGATGCCTGCGGGGAGGAGAATCAGAACCAGATGAGCACATGGAGCACATTTTTGTGGAAAATGCTAAATGTGTCAATTAAGCACGCTCGGACGGTGAGAGACCGACCGACCGACCGACCGTTTACGCACCATTTGCAGTCCGATTCGATGGTGGCTGCCATTTCAGGTACACCGAGGTCCTATTCACTGAGATCGCCTCCATGCCGATGGGCGGTGAGTCGGGAACTGGAAATTCAATTTTGAAAATTATTCGATTGTGAAATACAATGCAGATGGGTTCGACGGTGTTATCTGAGCGAAACAAGATTCCCGGACGCATAAGGACCACCGCCTGCGAGCGGTGGGAGTGCTGGTGGTAGCGCCGCGCTGGTATTCTGGTGCGGCGCTAATTGGGTGGCGAATTGGAAAACATTGGACACGCCGGGAACGAATGCGGTGTCTTAGGCGGTCTGGATTTTGGGATTGAATTAAGTGCCCATGTACGGAGCCTCAGATTGAAGGTGTTTCTGGTTCGAGAGTGGAGGAGGAGGCCAGTGATGGTCGATGGAGACAACATGTTCTCCGCACTAATTCGGGATTAATACGAGTCGATGCAGAGTGTGCGAAGCAGTGCCTTCCGAGCATTGGAACAACTGAGTCCCGGACCGGCGTCGTTGTGCGTTCGATTAGTTGTTTGGCGCAGGGAATGAATCAGTTGCAGCTAATATTCGTGACACCGAGAGGAATAATCGAGCAGCCAGCAACGTCGGACAATGTCTTTAGTTTCGGCGCTACGTCCCGTATTTATGTTGACGTTTCTGGCGATTGATCACTTTGCGGAGCACTATTCACATGGTTTAATGGCCGGACTTGTGAGGAAGGGGCGACGGTTGTGAAATGTGAGATTTGAGACATCTGATTTTTGGACATCTGATGGTTCATTGGACGATGATAGAAGAGAATTCCGCCTCTGACCTAGACGAGGTCCAGACAGCGATGTCGGGACTAAACCCAAACAAGGCTGTTGGTGCAGAAGGACTGTCTGCAGAACTCCTCAAGGGAGCTGGAGATGAGTTGGTAGGGTATGTGCGGTAACTTATCTGTAAGACATGGCCGAAGAAAAGCATGCCCGCCGAGTGGAATCTGAGGACCCTTTGCAGGATCCACAAAAGGAGACTCCTTCAACTGCGCCGTCTATCGAGGGATCCTATGCATCGCATAAAGGTCTTCTCTGCCGTTTTGCGTGAGCGCCTGAAACCGTCCGTGAATAACCTGCGAGGGCCTTACAGTGCGGTTTCAGGCCGGGGAAGTCCACCATCGACCAAATCTTCACACTACGACAGATCCTGGAGAAGACCCACGAGGTGAAGATCGACACCCAACACCTATTCGTCGATTTCAAGGCCGCATATGACAGCGTGCATAGTGACGAGCCATACAGCGCCGTGCCTAGTTTTGGAATTCCTGCCAAGCTTGTCAGTTTGTGCAGGAAGACGATGGAGAATTCCCGATGCTCTACCAAGACGGTAACGCAATAACCGAGACTTTCAACGTAAAAAAATGACGCGCTGTCATGTGACTTCTTTAATATTGTCCTTGAGAAGATCGTGAGCAACTCATTGGCCAGATCAAGGGGCACGATATTCCAGAAGTCCTTCCGTATGCTAACATACGCGGATGCCATTGACGTGACGTGGCAGAACACAGCGAGGCCATCGATGAGGAGTATGCTGACATTGAGACTGCAGGGTCTAGCGGTGAAGGAGGACAAAACGAGGTATATGCTGTCATCGTGAAAGGACGTACAACATCGAGGACTCAGCCAGAAGGTCACCATTACGCTAAGTTATCAGGCCGACGAGCAATTGCTGCCTTCCATCGTCCAGCGTTCAGTCATCAAGACCAAGCTGTCTTGCATCCGCGATTACTTGGTCATTATACCGCAGATTCGGTCTTCCTCTCCTTCGCGAACCAGGAGGCTCGGGTTCGAAGCCCCTTTTAGCTGGAGCGTTGGTGTGGCCGAGCCAGTGCAGTCGACGGATATTTGCCTTCCGATCTAGATCCACATCTTGGTACAGCTCGTGGAGTTTGCGGTTGTGTCTCCTTCCTCGCAGACGGGACCATATATCTGACGCAGGATTTTTTCAATCGCTCGTAGCAAGAAGCTCTGCAGTTTTGCTTAGCGTCCAGCTTTCGGCTCCACAGAGCAGGACTGTCAAGGTGAGGGTTTTGTAGAGCATGTCCCTCGCGTCAGAAGTTTTGATCCCTGTTGTTTCGACAAACCGATGTGGCACCGGTTGCCAACGGGTTGTTGGATTTTAGGGAACCCTGGTACGCTGTCGTGGCCTGGCAATCCTTGTGTCCATCCACAGGATTTGAAAAGTATTATTTTTTGCCGAATATCCTGTTGTTCTGGTAACAGGGCGCAGGCTGCTCTACATTGACCATCGAAACAAGCATCTTGCCGAGGATTCCAAGTCATTGCGCGCTGAAGTTGTATGCGGAATGAGCCTTCTATCAGTCAGTCTCTACCAGCACCTATCTATGCGTTCACATCTGCTTTCTGTCTTGGTATCCCATGCGAAAATGACGCCAACGTTTAAGCGTCTGGCTGCGCAGAACTCTGATTTTGTTAATCAATCATTATTGCCTTCAAATCGTGCCTGAGTGACAAGATGTTTGTGCAAAAGCCCAGCCTACCCCCTGCTGATTGAGAAACCAGAAATCAGTCCCGAAAAGGGGTCAGATGTTTGAAGAGCTAACATCGGAATCAAATATCACGACATTTGAGGAATAGGTCATCGCAAGCAAATGATGGATATTGACCGTGTAACTTGTTCGCCGTTCAGCAACATCAGCTGCTCCACCTAAAGGGCAAACTTATTGATTTTATCGACGTGGAGCGAGTGGCGGAAGGGCTAAGAGGGAATCAACATCAACTAGGAGGCGAACCGCAAGAGCGACCTACATTGTGAAACGTTTTATTGCCGATGTGATGTGGCCTTTTGAAAAAAGGTTAAAATGACGTGTACATGACGACGAGTGCGGCGAAGGTCCCTGTTGAAAGGACGAAGCCTGACTCATTGGGAAGTTATTAATTGTGTGGAGAGAGGAAGTGTGATGGCAGCAATGGAGTGCGGTTTCTTTGTCTATGTAGTCGACCAGAGGCGTACTGCGACTCTGCATGACGTTGCAACTTGTGACTCAACATAGACTCGTTGACGGAAGCATTTGGAATTAGGACACGGATAAATGCCTGCGCCTGGCGCTCCAAACCCAGCTTTAGGCTACTGTCCTGCATTCATCCAGTTCGGCGCAAAAGCTTCCATCGATGTTGGGCCCACATCCCCGCACTTAATTCAAGCCAAAGCTCTTCGATTGGGCACACCACCTCGAGACTCGCCATTTCCATTCGTCCCACCACAGCTAGCAGGATCTGAAGAGTCTGTAAGCGTCAGCCTACGAGTTAACTCAAGCCTCTAAACAACCGCCTAATGAGGATCCGGACCACAAAAGCCACTTACCACCCACTCCAGTCGCAGTCGCCGCAGTTACATGCTCCGGAGGCAAACCCCATGAATCCACAATTAACATAAATTAATGTCCCCACTTACCGTCTTCCATGGTGGCGGCGTACCTCGCGTTCGAGGGCCTCCCCTCGATGGTCTTGTAAAACGGCACAATGAAGAACTCATACCGCGTCGCCTTCTGCAGGCCGGTGATGGTGCACGCAGTGGCCCCGCCGCCATTCAGGACGGTCAGCATTTTGTAGGCCCCCTGCCAGGAGGACACGTCCCGCGAGTAGATGTAGAATCCCTCGATGAACTTTCCGCTGTCAATGTCCCACACCAGCCGCACACTGGTCGAGTCCGTTGCGTTCGCCTCCAGCAGCTCGACGGCACTGTTCGCCGTCAGCAGGGCCTCCGCCTCGCTCAGAATGATGTCCTTCTCCTCCCGCACCACATGCCCAGCAGTAATCGTGTCCGACGTGGCACTGGGGTGGGAGAAGCCCAACGCATTTTCCGCCCGCACAATGAACATGTATCCGGCACCGGCGTCCAGGCCAGTGGCCGTGTAAATGCTCTGAGTCAATCTGTTCGCAATCGGGATCCACGTCCGGCTCTTGTTGGTCGAGAACATTTCCACGGAGTAGCCGAGGAGGGGGGAGGCGCCGGACTTTTCGCTCGGCATCCATGCAATCGTCACCGAGTCGTTGGTGGAGCTGACGACTTTCGGCTTGCCCGGCGCAGTGGGACACTTGGACGGCTCGGGGGCGCGGAAGAACTTGATGTTCGGGTTGGTGGGCGGCTCTATCCGCAGATATCCGCTCCATGTTGACTTTCCGCTCTGACTGCTGACCACACACGTGTACAGGCCCTGATCCTCTTTGCGGTCCAAGTCGGAGATGACCAGGTCCCCGGACGCCGTGATGTTAACTTTGTTTGAATTGATTACCGGTATGCCGTCGCGGTACCAGGAGACAGCCGGCGTCGGGTGCCCGATTGACTTGCAGTTGAGCACTGCTAAGGACTTCACGGGCACGGTTTGATTAACTGGACCTGCGACGATGATGGGCGGCGGGTGGTCGTCCTGCGAGTCGATGCTCAGCTGAGCGCGAGTGCTGACTGCGCCAGCCTCGTTGATTGCGTTGCAAATCACCACGAGGCTGGCGTCCGTGCGCTGGAACTTTGTCACTGTGAGGATGCTGCGGCCGTTGCCGTCGATGGGGGTGGCTTCAAAGCGGTCCAGCCTGCTGCCGGGGAAGATGAGTGACCGGTTGCCCCTGATGGACCAGAAGATGGTGGGCGGCGGACTGCCCGTGGCCTGGCAGTCGAACGAGACGTCCGTGTCGACCTCGGCCGACTTGGACGTTGGACGAGCTATGAACTTTGGTGGTGCTGCGGGAGAGAAAGGGTGAGTGGACACTTTGACTGGTGATTCATGGGCTTACAGTGAACTGTTAGGGTGCCTACTGCCGATATGGAGCCCACCACATTGTCGGCCTCGCAGCTGTACTCGCCCTCGTCCTCCAGCGTGACCCGTTCAAGCCTCAGCGATCGGTCTTCCAAGACGTGGACGCGATCTGAAAAGGAGAATCGATTTGTCATCGTGCCGGGACTGTCCTGGGGACAGTTGCCTGTGAACCTTACCCAAGGGCATGTTGCCACCGGATGCCGTTCGAAGCCACAGCACATCTGGCATCGGGTCGCCTCCGACGCGACAGGAAAACGTCACCGCAGAGCCCTCGAACACGACCTGGTTGTGTGGTCCCCGGATAATAAATGGTTTCACTTTAAAGAGACGAAAGAATGGCTTGCTTGTGATGTTTGTTCACCCCCCACGTCCAACTTACCGTGAACCTTCAGGATGGCAGCCACGGATTCCCGCACTCCCACCGGATTCTTGGCCACGCACTGGTATTGACCCTCGTCACTCTGACGGGCGTCCTGAATTGCCAGGTTGCCGCCGTCCACGATGCGGATACGCTTGTTGCCGTCCAAGTCCAACTTTTGGCCGCCCTTCTTCCAGAAGACCACCGGCTCGGGTATACCACGCGGCGGGGCACATTCCAGCAGGGCGGTCTCACCTTGAGCGATGCGGGTGTTTTGCGGCTCCAGGCGGAATTCATCTCGAAGAACTGTAAAGGAGAACAAGACAGGTGTCAAATGAGAGGAGACAAATTGAAATTTGGTCGACATTTTGGGGAAGGGTTGAATGATGCGACATCGCCAGGACAAATGATTTAGCTTATTTCCCTGCAGAGTTCTAAGATATCCGATGACCTGGGAACTGAGTCTGTGTAGAGTTTCGCAAAGCACCAGGGTACGGGGGGTTGTGACATACTTTTGGCAACATTCCAGCCGACTCTTCGGGGCATTCTTTACTTTTGTGAATTTGGCCGGGTTCTCTTTCAAGACAGGGGGTGTCGGTGTGCCTGTTTAACCCGTGGTGTCTGAAATGGCCAGCCATTGTATACAACTAGGGCACCGTTTGTCATTGTCCTGTCATTTGTTCGTACGGTCATCCACTTCGTGGTCCGCAATTTACATCACTGAAGTAGTCATAGCTTTGAAGAAGTCGGCGCAGGCCGGCTGAAGAGCAACAAGGCCGCAGACTCGGAAGGCTTACCATTAGAGCTCTTCAGGGCTGGCAGCGAGCTGGTAGGGAGCATGCACCAGATCGTTTGTAGAATTTGCATGCCTGAAGACTGGAATGTCGGCTCCCATTGGCCCAACCCCCAAAAAGGGTTTTCTACTCTTGCAACAGCTTCCGAGATATATCCCTGCTCAGTGTCGCCTATAACTGCGTCTAAACCCGTTTTACACGGCACCAATCGGCACATACCAGTACGACTTCCAGCAAATCAATTATAGACCAATTTTTCACACTAAGGCAAGTCTTATAGAAGCCTAATGGGTTTCCAACTTTTCATCGATTTAAAAGCCGTATACGACAGCATTCATCGCGTCAACGATCTTTGAACACGTAGCCGAAGCCTTAGACTGTCACAAAGTAGCCATCAAAGAAGTGTGATGGTAGGGACCGGGCAAAAAGGGGAGCTTGTTTGGACTCGTCGTTACAGGAAGACTTAGGCAAGACGTCCTACAATTCGCATCAAAAGCTAAATTCGCAAACACAGAGAGGAATGATGAGGACACCAAAGTCAGTTGCTATGACCTCTTGCACAATGCCCTAGCTAGACCAGTGGAGGCACAACAATCCATGTCCAAACTAACATCGTGTCGGAGAATCTTGATTTTACGACATGGCATGAGCTCTGTTCAAAAGTTGGACATGATATTCGACGTTTTCCGATATGTTCACGATTTTGTTTGAATGTAGTGGTAAATATTGTGAGTAAGTGTAGAAGCCTTAGGGAATGTCATTTTTTGAGACTATTTTTGGTGAGATCTTCATCGTTGATTGATCAATGTTGTCTCCCATTGTCTTTAGAAGTAATTACTTAAAGTTTCTTTTCAAGAGACTCTCAGACGATCTTTCAGGCAGAGAGTATGGCCATTCGTGAAGGCCATTCTTGATGCTGCCGCTCATACTGCAAACGATCAAGTGAAGCGACATGGCACATCTTGACTGTTTAGATTGCGGTTGTGATGTTGGGCAGAAATGTGTCAAATGGAGACGGTGTGTTATGGCGCATATTCCACTCGGATCAACTCAATCAACAATTGAAGCCAGCTGGTCACGGAGTGCGGTGAACATACGTCGAATGGATGCTTAAAAAGCAGCTATTAAGTTATGATCGAGTCATGCGTCAAAAAAAACCTCCAAGTCGTCCTGGAGGTCATTTGAATAGTGTTATATTCCATTTCATGATGGCATGAAGATAACGACATTCCGCTTTATACAACGAAAATTACCCGATTTCTGCGATACCTACACTCAGCGATGCCTCCACCCTGCGATGGATTTTTCCTGCGACGGGCTGGTTGTTGTCGAGTGTCGAGTGACTTTATCTCTATTTTGTCCATGGTATTAGACACGAGCACACGAAAGACGGACCCTTTCGCGATCCAAAGATGATTGCAGGACACCCGATAGTTGGCCCCTCTCTCTTTCACTCAAGGGGGTAGTTTAGGAAGGAAGGAAAGGGATAATTTTTATTCCTCGTTTGCTATTTAAATTTACTTTCGAAACCTCCAAATGAATCTGTTTATTTCGATCGTGTTTTAGACTCAGCAGCGGCCAGATGTGAAAAGACAACTTGTCCGTGAATAGATCGCAATAGATCCGATTTTATAAGACCACAAAAACAAAGCGTTGGTCCTTGAAGGCGTTCAACCGAATTCTTTTACGTCTTTTCATATTCAAGCCGGCAATGTTGTCTCGCACTGTCTTTAGAAGTAATTACTTAATGTCGCTTTTCAAGACATTCTCGGAACATCTTTCAGGCAGAGAAGCACTGTGATGGCGGAAATGGGATGTACTGCCCGTTCAGGTTCACAGGCAGGCACTTGAACCAGTCTCCCTAAACCAAAACAAGTATCAATCTGCCGTTCATCTCTCGAAAACCGGAAGTGGCAGATCAAAGGTACATTCGAGACTCCCGTTCAGCCAACTGCAACAACACTAGAGCCCGATCGCTGTAAACATCAGTCATCATAGAACAGATTGCATGCAAAGGTACTTTCTGTTTCTGGCAGACTAGGCGACTTCAACGACTTCTGGACACACTGAATGGATGTGGAAAAGTTAGAAAACATACAAAACCTCCTCGGCTTTTGACCAGACACAGATGACTTAAATGGGCTCGCCCGTTGTAGAATCACTTCGCGTCATTCTCAGCTTCGAATGGTGTCCCCTAGATCTACAGGCAGAGTCAAAAGTGAGCGCACAGCATAAGTGCTTGCGTTCTGAACGAAAAATAATGTCAAACGGGGCTCCGAGAAGAAACATGCAGTTTTCTAATGTAATTAGGAACGTGCATAAAGGGAACAAATTTCAAGATTTCTCAAAAACTATAGACACAAATGACTGCAGTCCCCCGAACACATCGTGCGCATGGACACCAGTGCTCCAGCCTAGAGGATCTCCGAATCAAGAAGATGGAGTCTCTGGCTTCTAGATCAAGTCACCACAGACGCAAGACAGATTGATCTTGATATTTGGAAGCAGTGTGTAGTGTGTCCACACTCAGTCCAGACGCAATACTCAGTGCTGAAAATTTATGAATAGTTGAAAAAAAATTAAGACAAAACAAAAGATGGCCAAGGCTTGGGTCGCTGGAAATGCAATGCCTACAGCAACTAAACCGAAATGCAATCACCGGATAGCAGTTTCATAGCCTTTTCCAAGAAGGGAGTTATGACTTTTTGCGCGGTGTTGGAGGCTCGAAAGAAATGGACCGCAGAGACCTACACCATCACAGAGAGACCCACACCATCGCGGCAAAAACATTTCCCCGGAATAAGGACCTCTTACATAAAAAAAAACCAACATAGTTAACAAATGTAAGAAAAATAAAAAAGGAAAGATCTTTGTTTGCAGATATTTTTATTTGAAAACACTTTAGATTTGTTTTCCACCGAAATTGGTTTGTTCTAGGAGCACCCCGTGTTCCTTTCCCAACCGCTCCCAACACGTCTTGTGGTCAATCAATCTGGTTGATGCCATTCTGTGTCCTTGCTTCTGCACTTCTGTGGTAGTTGTTGGTTGTGGAAAGTTGAAGCCTTGATCTGACATGGGAGCGATGGTTGTATTTCGTTGATGTTTTTTTTTTTGGATTTTACTTTGTTTTTCTATTTTTTTTTACATTTTTTCTTTGTTCTTTTTGCACTCATCATTTGATCACTCATTTGTTCACTCGTCATTCCAGCAGCAATATTCTTGTTTGAGCCAAGGCAAGCATCGTGATTCCTGATTCTGATCTCAGCTTCGTTTCAGGAGCTCTGTCGATCACCTCAACACGATGGTGCTGGTCCCTTGACTGAAGATTGTCAGCGAAAAACGTTGCATTTATAGGTCCAGGTTTCTACCTGGTTCTCGTGCTTAGAGATGTATTATCTAGATTGTTGTTCTAGCGAAAGGCAAGCAGGTACCTACGTGGCTTCCAGTAGAAGACTGTATTCTTTGAACGAGATTTTCGAGACTACTTTGGCCATAATTTGAATCATAAAACATCAAGCATGAAGTGCATCCATCCATAAACATGGAACAGATTCTGATTTTTATAACTACGGTTCCTAAGGCTCGCAGGTAGCTTGCTTGTTAATCGAGACGTTGTTTGCGTGTTCTCTTGGAAATTTCCAGCGAAAATCTGCACATGATGGGGTGTGAGGATTGTAAAAATGGAAATATTTAGCAATTTATTGGCGGAATGAAAGGATTTAGATTTGTTCAAGGCTGAGCGAACTGAACTCGACCACATCGGGCGCACCGACAACAACGCTCCAGCAAAGAGGGTGTACGAATCTGAACCTCCTGGATCTTGAAGGGCAGGTAGGAGGATTTGTTCTTGACAAGATGAAGCAACGTGTCCAGAACTGACATCTACGGCAGGCAGCTGTTTCAGGCTCTGACCCCTCACGCATGCCTGACAAATAAGTAACTAATTCCACAGCAAATGTGTGCGTCCGTTTTTACGTTCCACTTTGGCTAAGTTGAAACGACTGGATGGCGCAGTTGGTTAAGTGCCTGACTTTTGTTAGTTAGTGGGGTCTCCGGTTCGAATCGCAGTGAAGTCAAAGTTAATACGCTTTTCTCTGGATTTCAAATCTGGTCCAGTCACCATTTGCCGTTGGGATCAAATTAACGGCACTGTCACTGGAGTGACCGCACTGGAGTGACCGATCAGTGGTAGTCGTGACTGTGAGTATCACAATGGACTGGTCTAAGTGTATTGGTGAATTCACTAGCAGCTCCTCCTCTACCCCGCCTACCCTGGCTAAGTTGAATTCTGTGCTTCTGTCACGTGAAATGAACACTCGTAGAGAGTGATCAATAATAATTTAGAAGCATATAAGTGTACCCACCGACGAAGCAAAGGATTGAGTTGATTGAAGCAAGTATTAAGTTATGTGACATTTTGGGTTCAAGTCATTTCAATAAGAATTATGTACACTGACTTGTCCTTATTGGTATGCTAAAGGCCAATAAACACTCGAAGTTTAACTGCGGTGCCATTTGATGCATTGAATCGGTGGCATTTTCTGGTTTGTGAAGTGCTACCGGTACAGTCCAGGGTAAGCCTGGGCTTCTCCCAGTGAAACCTTTATAGCTAGAGCAGTCGCTGTTTCTGGCTAGCTTCCTCTTCTGCTTTGAGTAGCGGGCGGGTTAGGTGGTTCGGGGTGGACCAGCCAACAAGACCCTCTAGCCTTTTTCGATCTCTCGCTAACTGCATCCAGTTTCACAGAACCAGTTGATTGAGGTCATTCTCCACTTGCATGCGCCGCCTTAGACGCTAGCGTCCTCCGTTGAGTTGTCCCATGGATTCTTCGGGGCAGAGGTAAGTCCATGTGCTCTCTACGACCCAGCCATCCCAGACATTAACTAGGGTCAAGTCCGTAGTTGAATTTTTTTCCCCCAGATGGTTGAGTGCATCCTGGACCGAAGATAGCATGGATTCTTCTATGATTGAAGACCCCAGCGACTTTTTTATTCGCTTCTAAGATTGTCCATGTCTATGTGCCGCACAGAAAGGCTGGGATGATCAATGTCTTATTGAAGACCATCTTGGTTGCTCAGCTGCCTCTTGAGCCTAAATAAACAAGTGTCATTCAGCGTTTGTTCAGAGTTTTATATCGACAGTGTTGAGGTTCATTGATTTCCACTGAGAAGCCTGGGTAGACGGAGGCCCTGACTACCTCGAAATGATTGCTGCCTAATTTGACGCAGCAGTTAAACTTCCTCCTGTAATGCGCGGGTGGTTATGGGCTTGTTGAAATGGACCTAAATAAAAGCAGTAAAATAAAATAGAAATCTAATGACTTCGAATCACACGATACAGGGGGCCAATTCTGATCAAGGAAACGAGAGACTGCTCGACAGAGGAATGTCTCGTGAAGTAATTGAATTGTCTCGATGTCTTTAGGGCATGTGACACCGTCTTGATGTACATCAACATTTCAGCAGAAGGAACTGTGGTCCCATTTACAGCCCCCATTTAAAGAAATAAAAGTATGGTCCAGTAATGCCACTAGTCCAAAATCCAAACAAACGATCTGGCACGATCTTCTCAAGAATGGTGTTGCTGGTTTTGGGAGTGTCATCATATGACTTTAGGGATGCTTAAGGCAGCCACTAGTGTTCGTCATCAGGACTAAGGTTGGCAAAACTTTCTTGTGCCCGAATCGGATCAATTATTTCTAGAGAACATGGGATCAGAATAAATTCATTGGCAGCTCGTCCTACAACACAAATTGTCTAGTCATTTAGTCTTGGTTTAATAACGTAGCCATTATGGCCTTCGTCTGATATGACTCAAGTCCTAACATGTGGGACTAAATGAACGAAAATGTGTCAATCAGCTAGCCATCCGTAACCTTGGAACTTCAGAACAAGTGGCACCAATTGTAATGAAAGAGAGCGCCTAGCCGATGAAGTCGTATTCCATATTTGCATTCCAAAATTAATTGTAAACGAATCCCCCCCCCCCTGCAAGATCACCGGCCCTTCCCACCCAGAGTCTCCCCGGTGCGGAGAGACTGAGTACAATCACGGTCCTAAGCCACTCTTGGCGTAGACAGCTTCTACAAGGCAATCGAACCTGTTTGTCAGCCGCCAAGTAGATTAAGTGGTCCGTCAGCCAAATGTGAAACGACAAGAGGAGTAACTACAAACTGGCTGCAGGAAACACTTTCACTCAAGAGCACGTGTCTTGTGCATCGTTGATGAACGAAACGCCTTCTCGCTGCGAAGACTTACTTGAGTAGCATTCGTAGGGTCACATGCCGGTCATCACGCCCTGTCCAGAGGGCCGAGTCCAGAAATCGAACCACCCACGGACACTTAAAGCACGTTCATGCGACGCCCCCTGAAATGCAACAAAAAGCAGCACTTACAAATTCACGGCAAATTTGCGAAGGATCATCTGTCAGGATTCGACACATCCATTAACTTCAAGTCGGTCCACATGGAAGCGGGCGATTTCACCTAGAAGCCGCAACTCACACATGAAATATGGCCACTTGCAGACTTAACGAGCAGAGCCACCTTTAAGGCGATTCGCTCGGTGAAGCCACCGCATCCTAAATCCCACGTCATTCACATGGCCCATGAATGCTCATCCCCGACTGAAGGTTCGCCCACCTTTCTCCCATGCGGGACTTGATTTATTCCCGTCTGTCAGAGATGGACGTATTCTGCATTTTTGTGCCCACCCTTCATTTCCAGCTCACCGACGACGACGCCGGATCCGAGAATCCTAGTAGCCGGGAACTACAACCACCGTCCTGCGAGTCCGGGCGCGCCAGGACTAAGTTAACCAACGGAATGAATTCATAAATCATGAGACCGGTAAAAATGGACTAGAACCCACAGTCGAAACCGCCAGAATCAAAGGAACAGGAAAATTAATAGTTTTTCGTTGTTTTTTTTTTCACCGTTTTTGTGTGCGCTTTATTTTCACAGCGCGCTTCTCTCGTCGTGTCGTCCTTTCGCACGCTCCAGGACAGTCGGCCGCGGCAGTGTAAGCTGTGCACTTCGGCGGAGTCCGAGTGCCAGGACGTAGTGCGGAGGTGACAAAGTCGAAAACTTGCCCGTTAAAACAAAAGGATCCCCCGGGTGGGTACAGCGACTGCTGCATGTGCCGTGAGCGAGCGGTACGGACGGGGGGTGTGCGCTGTTAGAATGGAACAAGGACTTCAATTAAAAGCGGAATGTGAGCAGTCCGGACCGGACCATTCAGACCATATTAGAATTGATTTTGCTTTTCAGTCCTCGAAAAAATTTAATCAGCGGTTTACGCCTCAAGCCTGGCAGGTCTGTAATTAATGAGTGATTGAAGTTCAGCCATGCATTGAGTGCGCTCCGAACTCATTCATTTTTTGTCCACCCTTTTCGATGGCTCCCCGGATGATGCAAGGGATGGGCTTGTGTGATTCATTATGGCGGAGGTTTGTTAGACGGTCGTCGCTTAAGTAATTAGGCACGACGAATTGGTTTTTCTCGTGCAGTGGCAGGACAGTCGAATGGGACACTGCCTGACGTGCTTTTGCCGGTGGGGTTGGCACAATGACTGTGCAGTCGCCATCGCTTGTGGTGGATGTGACATAGTCTGGGTGCTGTCGTCTGACTAAGGTGCTGCTGTGAGGAATCAATCGTTGACAAGGCTGCGCTGAGGATTGTTTCTGCGCGAATGGCACTGTAGGTGGGACATTTTCGAGAGGAAGAGTGCCTGAAGGAGGGTAACTGCGAGGACTCAAGGGTGCCGGATGGCGGATTCCTCCAAAGAATGCGCAATGCTCTGGAGGACAAGAGCAACTTGGAAGCGTTGTGATGGATCTGGAAGGTGCAGCATTCAGTTTGACTTTGCACATGAGAATTGGGATTGAAGACGGGACAGATTGCATCACAAATGAGGACACATTAAGGTTTCTGGCGGGAATTGACCGTTTTTTGCGCTTATCCGCTACGGAGACGGAAAAGCGCAGATTTTCGCCGAATATTTGCGAAACATTACTCCTCGTTACTACCATCGTTACTATTACGGTGTAGTTACTTTTGTTTGCCAACATTTACTACAGACAACCGCTATTGGTACGTTCACTCACGGCACAAGAGAGTCATACCATACACACGGCACGGAAAGGATAGGCCAACAAACCATACCTACGCGTGATGTGGCACAGCGAAATAACAAAAACGTTCATTCGTTTTACCTGACCACCACTGTAAGTCCACATTGATAGTACTGGATGGCGCAGTTGGTCAAGTGCCTGCCCTTCGTTCGAGGGGTCCCGGGTTCGAGTACCAGTAAAAGCAAAGTCAAAATGCATTTATCGGGTTTCTGGTCAGTCGCCATTTGCTTTTATTTTTGTTTTAATTTTATTAAATTTAACTTACATGCTAGACAAAAGAACTTAGCTTAACTAACTTAACAATTCATAAATTGTTCTTGATACTAACCTACTGACCCTATGCGGGTACTCTAAGCTAATCTACTTTATTAATGTGCCTTTCGGCTTAATCTTTTTAGTCTTTATTGACAAACTTCATTTAGTCGTGGCATGCGAAATGTTATCTTAAATCGGTACGTTATTGTCGAGAATTGTGTGTTTGACACTCAAGTTCAGTTGTCCGCTGGTCATGAAGTCGGCGTTGTTCGGCAAATGGATGAAATCAATCAATTGTTGTAGCTGTGGCCAACTTGTGGGACAAGACGAAATTTGATTGATCGCCTTTCAGGGTTGCGCACCTACTCTCATATTCACATGGAAGCGCTTCAAGAAGAGACAAGCGAATCGTGATACCGGGTGTCACAGTCATTGTTTTGTTGAGGTCATGTGAGAGCGTGGCGGCTTCGAATCTTGTTGTCTAGGGAAGTCTTGGCAGACTTACCGAATTTGTTCTTGGGCATGGTGGTTATGTTCAAATGGATTTCTGAGTGAAAGCGCACGACGTCAAAATGTTGTGACACATTAAGGGATAGAGTATATGTGGAACAACGGCCGCGGTGTCGATTTGAGTGGTGCCTCTACCCTGAGAATCTGGGTTTAATTTCTCTCTTCGGACGGGTGTAGCCGTGGTCAATGACAATGGCAAGAAGTTATACCATTATTCAGACAATTCCTCCAAAGCTTCGTCGTTTTGAACGGAATTGACATGAGTCTGCGGGTTCCCTCCGTTCGTTACGCTCTACCATTTTTTTAACGTCGTTCTTGGAAAATGATAAAAAATGTGGTAGTGTGTAAATTGGTGCAAAAAGACTGAATTGTCGATAAATGACATTCGAGGAACGTCATTAGTGAGAACTGGGAGTGTGGAGACCGCTTTAGAGAGCACTAGCAAGCACAAGACAAATTGTTGCCTTAGAAGCTGGGTCTAGGTCTACGTCGGATTACAGGGCCGCTAAAAAAGCTTCTTCTGCACGGAAGGATGGCTGGAAAACCTGAAGGACATCTTCGAACTGTGCAAGAGGCAGGCATCAACCTAAGCCTATGCATCCAAGTGAAGCAGGTCACTGGAGGAGCAAGCCTTACGCGCCCGGAAAAATGACTTCCAATGATATCAACCAGGTCATGGAAAGCAAGCAATACAGCGGCGTCATTAGCGACCAACACATCGTTGCGATCGTGGGCAAAGCTGAGGAGATGGACAAATGAAGGCGCCATTTTCCATTGGGATCAAATTAACGCAACGATCCGTGGTAAGTAGTCTGGGGTTGCTGCCGGGCAGTACAATGGACACGAATCGTTGTCTGACTTAAAGTGCTCCAGTATATCAGTAGCAGTCCACACTGCTAAACTGCCAATTTTCACTTCACAGTGCCCAGCGGAATCATTTTTATCTTTTTACAAAACTTGCACAAACTTGTTGCATTTACAGTCAAGCCTCTGTAAGTCGAACATCCTTAAGTCGAATTTTCTCTGAGGATGAAACACGAAATATGCCACGGCTGCGCTGCAACATCCAGTCCACATACACAATGAAAAGCAGAGGTGACAAGACGCTTCCTTGACGAAGTCCAACACCGACGGCGAAAGGTGTTGATTTAGCACCGGTAACCTGAACACAGCTGCTACAGTTTGTTTATAGAGATTGAATGGCCCACAGAAGAGGACCATCAATCCCACTCTCCTGCGGAACACTCCAGAATTTACGTCGAGGAACACGGTCATATTCCTTTTTCGAATCCACAAAACAACTGTAGATGGGCTTGGCATACTCCCAAGCCGTCTCAATTACCATTCATAGAGTGCAAAGCTGGTTGGTTGTACCTCTGCCGGGACGAAAGTCGCACTGTTCCTGTGCTCAACCAAAGTTCTAGAGCAAAGTTCTTCTAGACTTAAAACAGATAAGCCCCTGTAGTTGGATAAGCCTCATCTTGAAAAGTGTGACAATCACCGCAGTTTGCCAATCGCCAGGTGTCTCACCCCGTTCCCAGGCCCTTTTAAAGACACGAGAGAGCCATAAAACTCCCTCTTTACCCACTGCCTTAAGCATTTCTGGCCGGTTTTCGTCCACACGGGGGATTTGGCAAATAATTCAACTATGGATCGAATATTGTCCTTGAATGCTTGAAGACCCAGAGGCGGCAGCTTTGTTCGCTTACTCATCCAAAAAGTGGGGCTGAACCTCACTTAAAAATAAAAGAGTTTGAAAGCCTAGAGAGTTCCGAAGCGCTTTGTGTTGTGAGCAGTCTGCTGACTTCAGTTCTTTTTTGAGTTTCACATTGTAAGGAGGTATAAATTGCGGATAGCTCCGATTTACTTGATCTCTCGACATGGCCACTCTCAGGTTTTCTGTCACATTGCCACACGTGGCAGACGTAGGTAGGTACCACTGGATGTCACGGAGATTATCAATGACCCCGGAATTGACTAACTTTGCAGTCGATTGCTGTCAGTTTCACAACAGCGTGGCACCTCCCACTGAACCCTTTCGCGTCTAGAGGCAAATGCATCGCTTCGTATTCACTGTAAGAAATCATCCTGGTCCTGTCGACGTATCGTATCCTGCCTGACTTAGGAGTCCCCCCCAGTCAGGCAGCATACGATATCCTGCCTGACTTAGGAGTCCCCCCCCCAGTCAGGCAGCATACGATTGACAGCCGGAAAGGTTCGATTTTTATGTAAATCACGATGGGATTTGATTGCTGAAGCTTGCTGCAACCCCGCGCAACCGTTCGCGGAAATATTTCGCAAAAAATAATCACTTTTCCAGAAAAAAAAAATGTCTGTCTAGAATGCCTTGACAAACGACACGCACAATAAAATTCAAACACAACGACTTGACAGCGCCCTCTGCGTGGCTGTCAAGCGAGTGAGCGACAATCTCTGTCATCCGCCTGCAATCCACGTCGCCCCTCGGTTCAATCGTGCCGCTGCCGCCTTATCGCCGGCAGCCATCAAAAGCACAAGGCAAACGTCAACGAAAGCCTTTATCGCCCTCAAAAGTCATTGTTTTCGCATTTCCGACCGCCATTTAAGTGCGCACATCACTGCGTCGTTTGTCTTCCGCTCCTCAATCGGTTGAGGGCCATGCTCGGCGGAAACATCAAATCAATACGCTTCAATTGGCTACACATCAACCGACGGCAGGAACGCGAACGCGAACGCGCACTCCGCCCAAATGCGAGAAAGCCGATTTCAATATCTTACGAATCAAGCAATTTCCCAGCGAGCATTTCTCGGCGTTTCTTGGAATTTCTCCGACCCCCCTCACGCACCACCGATGTCTTCCTGGCCGGGACCTATCGCCCGCCCAACCCAAGTATCTCGCATCGCCCCTTGAGTGAAATCAAATGAAATAACAAACCCAAGAGATATTCCCGCAACCGTACAGCGGTGGTGAGTTGGAGGAAGGGTAAACGTCGCGTCGTCGAGTGGAAAGGGAACGGATCCACCCCCGCGCGCAAGCCTTCCGCAATATGAATGAATAAATTTAATAGGAATTTATATTAGAGCTTACCGGCAACTTGTAATGTAGCATTCCTGCTCCGTGACACTCCCAACTCGTTCTTCGCCTCGCACCAGTACACGCCGGCATCGCTCTCGCGACGGGAATTCACAACCTGCAATGAAGGACATGGAAGAATCCAGAATTAAATGAAGAAGGGTTGAGAGGAAATTGAAAACGAGAAAAAAATAGAAAATCATGCAAGACGAAGGAAAGCGAAGAAAAACTGACACACTTTGGTTTGAACGTAACCGTGGGGGCGGGACGGGAGCAGAGGAGTCCTTGAGTTCTAGAGTTCGACAGCCGGCGCCCGATGGAGGTGGCACTTAGGCACTTACAGATGCGAAGTCAATGCGGAGAGGAAATTTCGATTCAAAAATTGGATATGGTTTCAGTGTGCCGTGCGACGTGTTTTAAAGAGGCCCCCCCACCAGATGGCGACACCGATGGTATCCGCGTGCTTGGAATAAGACTAAGGATTTGTGCTTCAAAATTTTATAAGACCTGGGTGGATGGGCTGGAGATGAATTCTGATTTGTGAGTCATTCAAGATACCGTGGCTACCAGCTTGTGTTGGGAGTACTTCCCGAGGTCGGCTCAGAGCAGTTTGTGAGTCATACGGAAAAGTTTCTGTACTCTTAAGTGTTCTGGTTCAAAGGCGGCGCAAAAGCTAGCAGCTTGACCGCATATTCCATACCAATTTCGGCGTTGTCTTGTGAATTTTCAGAAATTTAATTTTCAGTGTTGTTTCTAACTTGAGAGGTTGCACGTGGCCATGATTTCATACAAGGCTGTTATCTGACTCAGTCGATAGCCAGGACATAATTTCGTAACACGACCTCTGCGTGATGTGGTTGCTTGCACAGAATCTATCGGCGGAATCATGCCGGCTAAAAATGGCGCCCCATTCGTGTACTCAACGTGGTGGTATTGGCATGGATATTTTTTTTTTCATTAAATAACCCATTCTAGTTCAAAAAATGGTTTAAGCCCATCGAGTCGGTTAATCAAGTGCCAAATCACAATCCATCACGTGTCTGAATAGTTGCAACACTGAGATTCCACTCTTAACTACGTTGTGGCAGCTGTGACGTTGTGGGTCTGTGCGTCGACTCCAACGCACTTCCGGTAGCACAAAAATAATCCACCGCTTTTGAGTCACTGACAATGAAGTGAAAACTATTCATTAAACTTAACTAGAGAACAGACACGAGGCAACAATTTTCCATCATGACAACGCTCGGCCCCACGTTGCTATTCCGATTAAGAACTATTTGGAAAACAGTGGATGGGAGGTTTTACCCTACCCGTCTTATAGCCCAGACCTTGCCCCCTCTTACTGCCATTTGTTCCGGTCGATGCAGAACGCCTTCACTCAAATACGGTTCACATCAGAGCAGAATTTCAAAAATTGGCTTGATTCATTCTTGGACGCCAGGTCTGGATGGTATCCACAAATTGCCAGAAAGATGGGAAAAAGTCATAGCTTCAGATGGGCAATACTTTGAATAATAAAGGGTGATTTTTAAACTATTATATTTTTGGCAACACTGGTTTAAACAGCCGACGCACGTTTCGTGTTTTGTTTCACTGTCAAACATCTTCAGTTTGGTCTATAATTTAACCATGAATCGTCTTACAAACGAACAACGCTTGCAAATTATTTAATATTTATAAATATTGAATTTTGTTATCAAAATGCGTTAGAATGTCCATCGCGCGCTTTTTTACCGAAAAATTGTGTTCAGCGACGAAGCTCATTTTTGGCCCAATGGGTACGTAAATAAGCAGAATTGTTCATTTTGGAGTGAATATCAGCGAGAAGCATTGCAGGAGCTACCAATGCATCCAGAAAAAGTCACAGTTTGGTGCGGTTTATGGGCAGGTGGCATCATTGGACTGTACTTCGTAACTGTGAATGGTGAGCGCTACCGTGAGATGATATCCAATTTTTTTTTGCCCAAAATGCAAGAGCTTGCCTTGCATGACATGTGGTTTCAACAAGACGGTGCCACATGCCGCACAGCACGCCCAACAATGGACTTATTGAGAGGCGAGTTCGGTGAACATCTTATTTCACGTTCGGGACCGGTCAATTGGCCGCCTATATCGTGCGATTTAACGCCTTTAGACTATTTTTTGTGGGGCTATGTTAAAGCTCATGTCTATACAGACAAGCCCGCTTCAATTGACTCATTGGAAGACAACATTGAAACATTTACTCGTGAGATACCGGCCGAGATGTTGGAAAGAGTATGCCAAAATTGGACTAAGCGGATGGACCATTTGAGGCGCCGTCAAGGTCAACATTTGCATGAAATAATCTTCAAGCATTAAATTATATGGACTCAAATAAAGATTTCATGCATTTTTCTGAATTTTATCTGTTTTTTTTCTGAAAAACTTTCCTATAGCTTTTAAAAAATCAACCGTTACTATTGTACATGCTTTTCTTAAATAAACGTACAAATTTTGAAAAAAAAAAAAAAAAAACGCACGAATTAAGTTTTTTTTTATGATTTTATATTTAATTTCTGAATAAAACCGAGTTTTACTAAACGATTATTTATAAGTTTAGAGCACAATTCATTTCAGTCATTTTCACACATTTGACACTAAACAGCTGACTGAATATGCTTAACATTACTTTCTGATGCACAAGAGTTCGTCGACCGTTAGTTCGTAAGTAACTTATGGAAAATAAGGAAATAAATGCTCGAAGAGTATTCCCGTCTAGTAGGAAGCTTTTCAAACTTGGTAGTTGTGAGTCACAACACGAGTGGTTGTTGTAGAAGCTAGGCTCTGGCTCTCTAACTCTGACTGCATTATCACCCATATTACTGTTACATTGTTATTAACCACTCGCACTCCCTACGATTGTCAAGTGTCAACTCAAAACTGCCATCCCTACCAAAATGGAACCCGAACATACTCAACCTTACGTACTTACTTCGGTGGTGCTACAGTTCGGGGTGATCCCGGGCCTTAACTACCAAGCCTCTAGAGCTAACAAGGCCCTTAGTTAGCGGCCTCCGGTTGAAGTCCCCTTCAACTTTTTCGTGCCCCCTAAGCCGAGAACTTCCTCTACTGCATTTTCTCACCGGGTTAGATTCAAAGACTCTGCGGGCCGGACCATCAGTGTCCATTCCCTGTCACAAGCAGTCATAGCTTTCTTAAGCGACTGATGCGCAGATTTTTGAGCAGGTCGCTGTACCAGGTGTATGTCGCTCGTATAGTTCGTCGTTGAATCTCCTCCACCAGAGCATGTGAACGCATACGGGACAGTATATTTTCCTATTTTCCAAAGAATTTTTCTCTCGCGCCGACTCAGGATATCCTCATCTGCTGTTGACAGAGTCAATGCTAGTCGTAAAGTAGGACTGGGATGATCAAGGATTACTACTCGATTGCCATCTGAGCCCAAGGAAACAGAGATTGACAAGAATAATTCTTCGTTTGCCGAAGTGTTGTTATATAGATTATTATAGCTGACCCAGTTTATAGTAGACAAAGTCCCTTGTTGCCGCAAAGTTAAGACTGCCGATTGTAACGTTCGAACAAACTCAAGCTGGGACCTAAGAACCACCCTGTATTGCCTGCTTCGCACTAGTTTGCTTCTTTCGCTGTACACATCCTTGCATTGTTTCTCATTTCCTCTCAACTCAACGTTCTGACTCCTCCTGTGCCTCTTCCAAACTTAAAGCCTGCCAGTGCCATATCTGAAAAGCCTTTTGATTCTTTTCCCTCCACTCGTCGTTGCTAGTCTTGCACCATCCTCTCATCCTTGCTAATCGTGTACCCCTCTTAGAAGTACCAAGTGCGATTTCTTGCGACCATGCGCAACATGAACTCAAGACACCATAACCCCTTTCGCCTTGGAAAACTAAACCAACACTCCCCGCCCAAGGCATTCCCGATCTCTCATGAACAGCTTCCCCCTCACCAACCGTTCGCACATGGTCAAGTGAAAGTAAATCAGCGCTCAACTTGTTTTCAAAATTAAAACCTCCTCTGGCACGGGTGTAAATCCCGCAAGGACCCTCCAACCTGCAATCCTGAAATTCTCTCCAAAACTCAGGCACTCAACAACAAAAGCACACAAAATTGTCCCCCACCTGCCCCGCACACTAGAAGAAGCGCTCCTCCTCGAAAAAAAGACAGACTCTCATCCGCAAAGAGTATGCACCCCAACCACCCGCTGGCAGTTACAACCCCAAAAGCATGTTCGTTTTCAGGAATTTTCATAACTTAAGTGGTATTCATCTGCAAATGTGTGCTTTCGATGTAAGCCCAGCCAAGCCAAGTACGCAGAATGCGGTGTTTTAGTTTTTTTTCTCCTCTCCTCTTTTTTTTTTGTTTTTGTTTTTGTGGTTCGCCCCACACTGGGGAAAGGATATGTCGGCTGGTGGGTGAATTTATGGTCTTGTAGATTGCATTAGGCACGATTGCTTTCTTCAACTGCCAGAGTAGATACACCGCCTGGCGTGGGGATAAAGTTAGTTATGTTTGATTATGAAATTGTAAATCTTTGCTGCTGTTGTTTAGGTAAATAGGGAGGACTCTTGGGGGGGTGGGCAACGGATTTATTGCCATGAGAGGCAATCAATTTATTGAATTGTTTGTTTTTCTCAAAAGGAGAAGTCCTCGGCTGATGGTTATCAGTAAATTGGACGCTTGAAACGTGGACGAGCACTCCAAGATGGAAGCTAGACGGTCTATCGAGGAGATTTGTGTTGTTGTCCACAATTCCTTGAACGTGGAGCATATCGTCAGTCGTGACTCTGAATGTGGCCCCGGCTAATGGATGGGTGTTTGACGAAGTGGTTCCGTTCAGACTTCTTATCGGGAGATCCTCCTTGCTGATGACTTTGACGGGAATTGTTGAATTAAATTAGGTTATTTTTCTTGATGAAATTTAATGAACCCTGGTTCAGGGTGTTTGCTTGGGAGTTCGAGTCGGCAAACACTTGCTTCCAACTACAACCTATTGGACATTTGACTAACTACTTTGTACTCAGTTGGGTTTGGCATTTCAAGCTGCCTGGAGGGGGTGAGTGGCGGAGAACAATGCTATCATTGCGTTCGAGATTTTCGCCATCATCTAGGAGCAAAGTGGTTGCATTTGGAGTCAAAGGAATAGCCGTTCACAGAGTCGTATCTCTGAGTGTGATTTCAGGCAGCTTTCTGAGGGTTTCATGGGGTCTTTCTCAAACGTTTCCTAAAGTGTCAGCATATGTCCACGCCATTTGCAAACAAATGCCACAGACACCGCTATTGGCTGCTGAAGATGCTAGCGCCTTTCCATTCGTGATCTAAACCACCGGCGTATCCTTATTCAGATGGCAATGATTCAGAACAACTGTGCTTTCATTAAGATGCCATGGCAATCTCAATCAAAATCCCCTAATAGAGACACTCCACACGCACACGCACTCTATTTTATTTGGAAGCTTTATTTCACGCATACTTTTACAAGTGGTGTCTTTGATCAGCTGTTTAGCGATCCAAATGAAAGAACCAATAAGGACGTTGGAGACTGAAGGATTCGCAGTTGCCGCATACGCGGGCTATGTGGGCATACTCATCTCGGGTGAAGTTCCCTCCACGCTCAGTGAGCGTCTCAGTTGCGGACTAATGTTAATCAATGACTAGGACCGAATGTCAACCCAAGTAAAACTGAACTGCTGCTCTTCACCAATGAGAGGAAGATCCCCTTGTTTACCTGTCCAACCTTAAACGGAGTTGAACTGATAAGTTAACACCACAAAGTTACAAGTCGCATTCCACCGGTCGGGTGCAATACTCTCACTTGGCTTAAAACACTCGCATTCCAAGCACAACAATTAGAGTAGGCCAACGTGCGATGTACCTGTACACCCAAAGGGTCATACGCTCCAGACACTCCAACAAAAATTAAGAAGTTCGATCCGCACATTGCAACATCATTATCTGAGAAAAAAATTGCTGATCCATGCACGTCACATCGATGGTAGACGTAAATATAAATACATAAAATAGTAAGTTAGCGGACAGTAATTGTCCTAAAAGAAAACTAAAGGTTTTTTGTTTCGAATGCATCGCGAACGAAACTATAACTGATACCCTCAAAAGCAGCAAAACACTTGGGCGTTATACTTGCTTCCAAGCTCGAATGGAAAGTAAATACAGAGGACAGTACAAAGAAGGCGTGTGTAGAGTTTTAAGAATGTAAACGTGCCTTCGGTAAAACTTGGGGTCTTAAACCACAGGTGGCTGTATACCATGATTGTAAGACCCATCTGAACATACGACTCTCTGATGTGGTGGAAAGCAACGGAGAAGAATTATATTCCCACACAACTTACCAAAATACAAAGAACGCCCTGCGTTGGCATACCAGGCTGTCTTAGAACAACCCCGACGGCAACGCTGGAGACCATCCTCTTCCTCCATCCTCTCGACTTAGGTTTGCGGGAAGGCGCAGTAGAAACCACGCCACACTTGTGTCCGGATAGACCCGACTTATTCTGCAGCACTAGTGTAGACTCCTCGGCCCTGAGGCTCTGGAAGGACGGCCACACTACCATACTAAGAAACTTGGAAAGCTGTGCAAAACTGTGGGCAAACCGATCGTATTCCGCCAGCAATGGCTCTGGAAAAGAACTTCAACCAGCGATTTCTGGACGGGATGCAATAGACAGAACTAGCGAACAGAGGGGGAGATCGCCCTTAACATCGATGACTCAAAGACGACCGCCAGCACAGCAGTAGGGACCTTCTGTGACCTCTTCGAAAAAACACTGGCTCATCCCTTAGATGGTGAAGTGGATGAGGTGGCTGCTATACACTACGCGGCGCTAGCGCTGTATGACCAATGCATAATCGGTGAATGGATCATCACCTGCTCTGATAGCCAAGCGGTAATAAAAGCCATAGCCTCAGACATTTTGACATCGAAGCTAGTTGAGCCTTGTATCAATGAAATATCCTTGGAGAAAATGTTATCCCACTAGTGCTTGAGCAAGAAGTTAATAAAAAGTATGGCTTAATGCACTGAAATTTGAAAAAAATATTAGTTATGAGGAGAAATAGAAAGGGCATCAAACCAAGTTTGGCCAAGGATGTTCAATATTGGCTGAGATACACGCGTTTGAACTTGATGTTTCCCATTATTTGTTTTGCGTTGTATTCACAACAGTCAGCGTCAAAAGTCAGTGCACATGTAATCTGTGTTTTAATTAATATTTAATACAAACGCAGTTTTCTAAAGCACATAGAAGAAATACCTCCCATTCCCCCATAAGTGCGCTTGTATGTTTCTGGATATATCTTGTTCACTCTTGTGACTTTATCCACGATATTTCTTACTGTTTGTTGCGTCGACGACGCGAGGGTTCTTTATGGATTTTGCAGTTGCGTGACTCTTGAATACCTGCTTCCTTGCAGTTGTATCGTGGGAAAAAGTTCATTTATTTCCAGAGGCTTGTGAATTTTTGGGATTAAGGCATTTTTAAATCTCTCAGTTTTCCATACCGATTGCAATGAAAAGATCGTTTATTATTTTGATTTGCTTACGCAGCAATGAGTTCCGGTAGACGTAAGAACGGAAAAGGCAAAATTATAGATTTTTTCATTAACTCAAAAAAATGATTTTCCCTTGAACTCTTCTGTACCTAAAATTATTTCGTAATTAAAAAATAAAAAGAATTAATAAATTTGCTACTGAGTATCTATTTTGAATTTTACTCTTAATAATTTTGTATAGGAGTGGACTTGGAGGGAAGTTGGATTTAACAACCGCCGGTTATAACGACCGCATATGCTCAGTCCCTCCAGCAATTTCCACTGTGTATGGTTTGTTTTTGAGATATCTCAGAACTTTAAATACCTGCATTTAAGGTCTTTTCTTGGAGTCACGTTGACATAATTTTTCGTTGAGAATGCAGGCACCTAAATGATGTACACTCTCTACTGACGCTCACTGTACTTCCAGTTAAATTTTGAACACAGTCTGCTTAGTTAAGCTCCTCCCCCTTTTTGCGGTGAAACATAAAGTAGAAATGAAGTACTATAGAGATGACCAACTTCACAGCTGATTGCCCCCTAGTCCATCGACGAATTTCGGAGACTTTTTGACAGTTATCCATGATTTTTTGACGGTTACTCACAATGTAACGTAGATGCCGTTCTCTGATTGGTCAATTTGGCTAAAAAATCGTTGTCAAAAAATTGGGCTTCTCTAGCACACTTCATTTCTGACATAAAGCTTTGAAATAACGCTCAAATAATAAACACTTTTTTCAAACAATTGCTCTACTTCAGTTCATTATGTCGGAGGGGAAGACTGTCAGCTGTTCAAAGCAGCTCTCATGTATTCCCAGACGCTGCAAAAACAACAAACTGTCGCAATAATTTCAGGAGCAAAAGACGAGGAAGATGCGTCTCTATTAGGTGATTTTTGTGCGAGATGTACAATTTTGACTGAGATGAACCCCTGAATTGACAAAATAGGACACCTTCAAAGCACTTTTCGTTTTCAAATCATTTAAAATCGTCATCAGTCGAGGATTGTAATCGCCTTGCGTGAGTGCCAAAAGTGTTGCTGTGGTGATGTCCATATACCGGAATATGCACAGTCATCAATTTGGTGACTTCGAAAGTAAATTAAAATATAACAAAATACACTGCTACTCCAGCGTGCTAGGAAACATAAGAATAAGCATGGTGCCACAGTCAGGGCTTGGCTTCTCAGCAACCACTCGTGTTGTGCGTGCTATGTTCTGTCCCGAGTGACAGGGACCCACAATTTTGTGACAACTCCGAACGGCCATGTTTGAGAAGCTCGTTCTAGACAGTTATTGATCTTTGAGCATTGTTAGTGACTCCAAAGAGGTGGGGCCGTGAACATTTTTTTACTCGTACAGGGAGTCGAACCTAGACTGCGTGGGGTCAACACAACGGCCGCCACCAGCATGCTAGGGAATGTTGAATCTTTACCGAATATCATTTTCTAGACATTGCCTGACGCAAATCCTTACAGTGACATGGAAGATTGTTGTTTACACCGAAGTACATCGCTGACAAAGCGAGGAAATTTGCACAAAAAAAATACACAATTGGGGAACAAACGTTTCGAAAATGGAAAACGACTACTGCTACTGTCAGCACGGGTCTTTCCTGTTGAAGCTTTAACAAGTCGATGGCGACGAACTACATTCATCTGTAGACGTTGATGGCCAGACGTACTTATTGACACCGACGCCTCTTGTTGGTTGACCACTTACAAGTCCATCCACTATGCAGTTTCGAAAGTGTTTGTCTCTGTCTTCACGGTATGCAATGGAGTGTTGAGTTCTACTGGCAAGGCAGCTTTCCAAACCTTTTCAGCACTTTCTAAATCCTTCCAGCACATACCCGCAATTTATTGTCCATACTCTGAAGACAATTCGTCTTCAAAGCTGCCAAGAGATTTCGAAATGTGGGCATAAATCGCTGCTCGCTGCCTTATCAAATTACCCACACGATGAGGACCCATTAATGAGGCCGGACGGTGGCGATCGATGACAGTAACACACACGCTCCAACCATGGCACATTGCACAGTGCATACAGCCAGAGACTATATGAAGTCCTTACTCAAGTGAAAAGTCCACCAAGCGCAACCGCCATAAACTCGAGAGAAAAACAACGGCAAAAAATTAACAACAACTGACAAATTAATTCTTTCACTCAAGCTCCCCGACCAGAGAGAAGTTTCCAAAAAAAAAAGCGAACACATAAAATTTCCATAAACTAGAAGTACACAGTGGATGGTATCGCATCGTATTAGGTTAATGCCGGACTTTAATCCCAGTGTTTACGATTTCATCGTTCAATAAATAACATTTCAATTCAAAACGACAACAACAGCGACACAAAAAATTGTGAAAAACAGGCGGATGGCATGAGCATGGCTACTAACAAAGCCACTTTCTATGCAAACGCGGTCAGCTGGAAAATCGAGCGATTAAGTTCGCTCGAAAGGACGTTAATAACCCACTTAACTGACAAACGAATTTAAAACATTTCAATGGATTTGAAATTTCACGGTATTTTGACTTTAAAGTGTCACACACTTGGACTCCTTTGGCGATTAGCGAGCGGATGTGAATGCAATTGTTCAATTGTGCGTTGGAAATGTTTGTCTTGTTGGTGGGTTGTGTGGCTAGGTGGAGTCTGTGGAGGGCATAGGCGATGTGGTCGGGTTCGGTTGGATGAATTCCTCGGTGGGTCCTGTTCAGATTCTGTGGTGCAAGCAGCGGTGACAACTCCACGCCATGTACTCGTTTCCACTGGTGTACCTTAGCATGGAAGTGTTAGGCCACCACTGTTTACTGTCTCTTTATGGTCGTTGTTCTTGTCGAAATTGACTCCTGTCCTGCCAAAGACGATTGATACGATTGGATTGGTATAAAGACGACTTTGGAAGGCAGTCAGCACTCCCATTGACTCTCTAGGTCACCCCACCCAAGCTCCATCAAAACCACATGAACATCAAAATCAATTGAATGAAATGCAAATAGGCACCTCCCTCAGGCCTCGTTAAATCGTCACCAAATTGCGAGTTCCGCCACTCCACCGCCGCGCCGGGCGAGAACAGATCAAATGTACACAGAGCCACTCGCACGGCGCCTACGATTTCCAGGAAGGAAGGATCAGTTCGACGCGAACGCGCCTTTTTAATTTAAAATTTTAAGTGACACCACTTTGTGCGTTGTTGTGCCTGCGTCTTGGCATCCATAAAATCAACATAACAATGTGTCATGTGATTATTACCTCATGTGTGACACAAAAATTGCGACATTAAATTTTAAATTAACCACCTCCTGGCAAGTGCCATATCACGGCAGCATCCACCAGTGCCCGCACCGACGCACGCTCGCACCGTCGACGGCTTTCGCATAATGAAGGCCGGATATTATCTTGTCTTGTGAGCGCGAGTGTGCGAGCGTGTGTGCTGAGTAACGACTCTCGGATATCTAATATTCCGTCGTCCTTGGGCTGCGCCTGTGTTTATAATAATAAGATACTTTAATATGCCTACTTAATGGTGTGCTCCTGGAAACTCAAGACTCGAGACTGTATCCGGCCCCCTGCTCAACCACGCACACACGCACGCGTTGGCTGATACATTTCCTGCTTCCCGCTGCTCGACAAAAACAAAAAAAAAAACAGTGAACAAGGAAACAACAGCAGAAGATGGAAATGACATTTATTTCCGAATTTCAACTGCTTGATGGTTCAAAAGAGGTTAAGCCGCCCCACTCGTCGAGGGGATGTCGGAATGAGTTACCGCATTGTTGGGGTTGAAATACAAATAAAAGCAAAGGAATAAGACGACGTGGGTAGTTGCTTTTAACGCGACCATCGAATTAAATGCCGGCGAGGACCGACGACGGTTGCGGTTTTGAAGATGTTTGCTTCGCTTTCATTTGCGTTCAGAGTTCCTTAGATCTTGGTTGGTTTCTCAGTCGAGCAGAGACTGGTGTTTCCAGTTGTCTATAATTTACCGTGCTTTGAGGGGGAATGTCAGGCATCAGGGTTGTGGTTGATTTGTTGGCCATCGACTGGCTTTCTCGATGCTCTGATAGGACCTCTCGCAATTATTCCCTTTCGAAGTCCTTACAGGCGATGGTATAGAGGTGTACACGAGATAAGTTCAATCAGTTAATGGTGGGGGCCAGTCAACTCTTTTTGACATTGTTCGGGCGAGACGACATTTCATCGTAGACTGGCGCAGGCGGTGATTGTGATGGTGGCAAATGCACGGACGCTGGGGCACGCAGTCGTCGTCAGTGAGCTGGAAATGAAGGGCGGGCACAGAAATGCAGAATACGTCCATCTCTGACTGAGGGAAAGGTGGGCAAACTTCAGTCGGGGATGAGCAGTCATGAGCAGGCGTCTCTTGGGTGGCTTTAGCACTGGCTTTAAAGGTGACTTTGGTCGTTAAGTTAAGTTACCACACAGGCACACTTTTTGGAACATACTAAATTTGGACCGATACAGAGAAGATTAGCATGGGCCCTACGCAAGGATGCCACGCAAAATCGTGAAGCGTTCCATTTTCAGTGCTCCACTTTGAGTCCAAATTTTAGACAGTTTTTCGAGCTTATTTGTTGGCATCTCGCTAATGACGCTCCTGAGGACGCACTTCCTCTTACACCCGCCTTTGCTCGGATCCGGTGGCAGACATTCGCTGCTGATGAGGCGAGGGACTAAGGAAGTCGAGCAAAAGTAGGCCATACCAGGTGGTACTACAGTGGACCAGTTTTTGAGTCTGATTTACTAGCCGCCGAACGTGCGGTTTGACGATGATTGACTTGTGCGTTTGCGGCTCTTTGAAATCGCGGCTACACTCATAAACCGCATATGATCGGTGGCCTCAAAGTCAGCGTGGCCTATGCCTTCCTCTAACTCCAGCCAGATCTCTGCGAATTCGTCGAAAAGTGTCTCACAGTGAGCCAAGCTGTGTTGACTATTTGAACAATGTCAAGCCAACAAAATTCGATGTTTCTCAGCTGAACAGCCAAAAGCAGATCCCAATCGTCGGCACAAAAATCAATGGTCTCCAACTAGGACACGCCATGGGAGCACGATTGCCAGATGATAAAAACGTCCGGTCAGAGAATACGACAAATGCCGCCTGAAGTCCAACGAATGATCGGGCTCAGAGTTTGTGTCACGCCCATCCCATCGACCACAATCTGGCTCCATAATTGATGTTAATAGATAATTCCTTTAATCAGTCGCCTGACTAGCCCCACACCCCCACCACATACGTTCAGATAAGAGCTCAGTGGTCAGGTGGGGGTGGGAGGGTGGTCTTGCTGAGTTGAAGATGAATTGGGTTGCGTGCCGGACGCGCACGCTTTCACCATCGACTGTCGCCCGAAATCACCCACGACATCATTTACTTCCACAAGAGCCCTTACCTCAACAATAATCTATTGTGTCACGTTTGTCGGCGGGGACGAAACTGAAAATGAATTTATTACCCCACTCGCTGGCCACTGCGCCTTAATGACTCAAAACAAGGACTCTTGTTTCCTTTTAATTTAAAATAATCATAAATTTAGACATTCATTTCTGTTTCCGTATAAATTTGCTCCAACCAAGCGCACGGAACGGAGGAAAGCGGAACGGTCTGGGGAGGCTGCTGATACTCGTGCGGGCCGAACGGGAGAACGAGTATCATTTGCTGGAGCACGTCCTATTAATACTCCTAAATCACATGAAGGATACTTTTGTGTACAAAACGAAGTTACGGAGTACAAAACTGTTCCTATGAGCATGTACCCACCGTCGTCGTATCGGTGGTGGTGGTCGGGTCATGTCCTGCGTGCATGCAGCCAAGATACGAGTGTGGGCCGGGGAGAGATGGGATAAAATATCGCCGTCTAGCGGGTCTGATTGGGAGCTAGGGGAGAGGGAAAAAAAATAAACAGAACCAACCCACGAACAAGATGAATGTGAATTCAAGGTCTCCACCGTGGGATGGGGTGGCAGAACTTTGACTCCGATCAAGGCAGCAATTTTCACCTTAACACACAAACACTGAGAGACGAGCAAACGATGCAAACGAAGCACGGCCAGGCGAGCCTGGCTGCCACGTATCTTATCTGCTGGCTGTAGCCGTGGCTGTGGAATCGAGGCAGCGGATGGGACGGGATGGATATCCGCTTCGGGCAATTGGAGAAGCACTCGAATGAAAATCGATAAAACTCCTGGTTAAGGGTACAAAAATTTAGTTTTATCGCACAGCGAGGGATGCTTCAGACGAGGTGGATACACCTTCCTCCACACACACACACACACACACACACACACACACACGAACACCGGTAGACAACAACTATTCAAATGCGCAGCCGGGCAAGGATGAGGATGAAAGAAAGAACACGCAACCGACTGTGCCTCCATTACTGTCCGCCTGCCAGTCAAGCTGCACATTAACTTGCCACAGAGCGTGGCACAGAGTGGGAGAGAGGGTGATGTTGATGCTCTGGGGCCGAAAAACAAACGGAAACCGGAAAAAGGATGCGCTCTCTGCTCGTGTACCAATGCTTCAAGTAAGGGTCTTGCCGTTTGCTGTTCATCGTTCTTCTTCTATCCTCCTCCTCACCCACACCCACAACTCCTGTTCGGGCCTTTTCCGCGCAGCCAAGCAGAGAGAATGCTTAAGCCTGCGTTTGTTTTTCTTTAATGAACTCGTAATGCGCTTCACATGGTTGTTCTAGGGTAATTAGTTCCTCCACCCATCGCACAGTGTGTGTGTGGTCCTTTTTAAAATGTAAATTCGTTTCTCTCCTCGGAGAAACTGATTCAGGTGAACGTAGTTTTGGTGGCAGTGGAGTGTGTCCTTGTTCGTCGTTTTGTTATGAAATAAAATAAAATTGAATATCCCCACTCACAGGCGACGGTGCGGCGCGCCGCTCTGCGCGATTGCGAACAAACAAACATTCAGCTACGCTGCTCGTACTTACCTTGAGAAAAAATAATCCACCCGCCGGCAGTGTTATCCTGTGTGAACCTGGCAGAATTTTCAGTGGGACGCCATCCTTGTACCATTGAATTGTTGGCGTAGGTGAACCCTCGGCCTTGCAGTTGAGTGTTGCCGGTTCGTGCCGCGGTACGGTCGTATCTATGGGATGCTCTATAATCCTGGGTGGATGTGAGCCTGTAAATGATTGAGACAAAAGTTGAAAACGGAGTGTGCGAGAGAACGAAAGGGGAAATGAAACAATTTTATAACGGATAGCTGTAGAATAAAAGTGTTTTAATTGAAAATACGTACGAGGACGGCAAAGGAGAACCATACACCGTCTAAGTGGAGGAAAATCAGAACGATGCAGAGTCAGATCCAGAGCGAGTGTGGAGCTTTGTGTGGACTATGACGGGGGTAGGGGGAGGAGTCAGGAGTCGAAAGCGTTTTAACTTAATTTATTTACTTCAATTAATTTAAATGCATTTCACGCTGAAGGACGATAGTGATGATGGGTTTAGAAAATATTTTACGCTTCTACTAAAGCGATTTTTTGCTGCGCCCCTCTGTCTGCTTGCCAGCGAGTCAGGGCGGCAGGGATGGTGGCAACAGAACAAACACTGAGTGAAATTGTTTGCACTTCTGATGGATTGCGTTGTAGGTTACCGACTAATTCGGTTCGTAAGCAATGAAGAAAAAAATTGTGGATTTTATAGCCATCACTGTGGGAATGGAATGCCGGAGCCGATTCAAAATCCGTATCCGGTAAGTGCATATTTTCGGAGAGTGTATCCTTGGCTTATTTATTTGTGCAGCAAGTGTTTGCCTGGCATGTATGCATGGAATTTAGTTTGCCTTGCAAATAATGCTCCTAGTGGTATTATTTAGATTCACTGCAAACAGGGCTTAGTTCGGGTGTGATTGCAGCTTGGGGGTGGCCTCTCATGATAGGCAGTTGGAATCCATCAAAGGGACTTGCAGATGATGCATATGCAGTGTGAGATGGATTAGAGTTGAATTTGTAATTGAAAATTTGAAAACGTTATCTAGAACCCGCAAAGCTAGAGGTGAACGGACGGAGAGCTTTTAGCAAAATTTTGAGTGAATGAGGTTCGCATGGTAACCAACCTTGTGTTGCACTCCTAAGCAATCGGATTGAGAGCAGTTACGGCTTAGATGACTTAATGTTATGTGGTCACTTGAGTTCAGAAATGCATGGAGTCGTACTCAAAATTTGCTTATTGGTTACACACCATATTCTGAATGCTCTGTTCGACTGAAGTTTCTGATGTGTGTGGAGACAATGAGCATAATCTCGTATTTTAACATCGGTAGCTGGATATAGGTAGGGGGGACCTCTACTACTCATCTGGACAGACGTTGTCAGTGTCCACCCAGAGTAAGAGGAGACGCACTTCGCCATTAGTTGCGTACTACACCGCGGCTACCACAAGTCATTATTATTTCAAAAGTTTCGAAAGGATGTTTTTTTTTGGAAGCGGGAAAATTTGAATTGATGTGAAACACTGAAATATATTAAATCCTTGAAATTGACTTTATTTGGCAAATATTTTTAAGGCATTCAAGTTTGAATACAATTATGAACATGTGACCAGATTTTGTTGGGCTTCCAAGTCTATTGTCTAAGTCTCTGTTCCACCAACTGTTGACTGCAACGGCCAATGCATCCTCGTGGTGTTGTGACTGTGGTGGGAGTTGCCTAAGCACTTGAAGCTACATAACCCAACTTCGATTCTCGGTGCGAGCAAAATACTTTTTACAGCCCCCCCCTCTTTCGAGTCACTGACAATTCTCCAAGAGTACTAAATGTCTAGAAAAATCAAACTTGGCCCTTCGGAGTTGGAATAGGACTGATGGTACAACAGCACGCACAGCACTAGTGGTTGTTGAGAAGCCCTCGCCCTGGCCCTCTACTGGCTGTAGCGCGGTATAGTGAACTAAAAAATAGCGGACCTGTTCACTGCAACGAGCTTGGACTCCTTGAATTTGCATCAAAATGTGTATGCTTTTACGTGCAATTCATGGAATATAACAATATAATAAAGGGTGATTTTTTAAAAGCTATAGGAAAGTTTTTCAAAAAAAAAAAAACATAGAATTCAGAAAAATGCATGAAATCTTTACTTGAATCGATAGTACGGTCCTTATAATTTAATGTTTGAAGATTATTTTATGCAAATGTTGACCTTGACTGCGCCTCAAATGGTCCATCGGCTTAGTCCAATTTTGCATACTCTTTCCAACATTTCGGCCGGTATCTCACGAGTAAATGCTTCAATGTTGTCTTCCAATGCGTCAATTGAAGCGGGCCTGACTGTATAGACATGAGCTTTAACACAGCCCCACAAAAAATAGTCTAAAGGCGTTAAATCGCACGATTTAGGCGGCCAATTGACCGGTCCCGAACGTGAAATAAAATATTCACCGAACTCGCCTCTCAATAAGTCCATTGTTGCGCGTGCTGTGTGGCATGTGGCACCGTCTTGTTGAAACCACATGTCATGCAAGTCAAGCTCTTGCATTTTGGGCAAATATCATCTCACGGTAGTGCTCACCATTCACAGTTACGTTACGATTCGCATCATCTTTGAAGAGCCATCAGCTCATAAACCGCACCAAACTGTGACTATTTCTGGATGCATTGGTAGCTCCTGCAATGCTTCTCGCTGATATTCACTCCAAAATCGACACTTCTGCTTATTTACGTACCCATTGAGCCAAAAATGAGCTTCGCCTAAACTGACCATAAAATGGAAGAAGCGCGCGATGAACTTTCTTAACAGAGCACGCATTTTGATAACAAAATTGAATAATTTGCAAGCGTTGTTCGTTGTAAGACGATTCAGGGTTAAATTATAGACCAAACTGAAGATGTTTGACAGTGAAACAAAACACGAAACGTGCGTCGGCTGTTTAAACCAGTGTTGCCAAAAAGATGATAGCTAAAAAATCACCCTTTATAATTACAATTTTAGAGTAGAGAGCAACATTTTTGTGTATTCACTGTAGATTTCGATAAAAATCTGACTTATGCAGCATAAGTTAACTTGTGTTAGTTCCTTTTACAAGAAGGAATTAGGAAAAAGTAGACAAGTTCACTTGTGTTTGGGTTTTGTACAGAGACGAATTAGTAAAAACTACACAAGGCAACTAATATTCCTGTAACTTATTTCCTATAGTTTATTTTAGCACAAAGGACACAAGTAAACTTATGATAGCTTGCTAAACTTATGATGGTTTGCTTTTTCGGTTCGTTGTCTTTGCACAGGAGCATCAGTAGAAAATTCATATGACACTTCTGCTGTTTTCCTTGTGCAAGGTGTGCAGGTATAGACTTATGTCGTTTTCCTTTTGTCTGTAGCATAAAAGCCATAAGAGATAAAAAGACAGACAGAATAGCTTAATGTGAAACAGATTGTGTAAAAGGCTTAATTTTGACATGAGTCGACTTATGTTGTTATTCCTTAATGCCACAGTACCCATCTGCCACAAGAACAACTCGTCAAAAAAAAAAAACAGTAAAACACAACAAAAATAATACAATCCATGGACAAAACTACAACATACTCAAGATGTGCTTAGATAGTACACCATTTTCCTTTCCGTTTCCTTTGAACTTAAGTTAATTAAAAACGCCTTCTCTTGCAACTTTTGATGGACCAAAACATCCCTGTGTTCCACTGTATTGTTAGTTGGCAACCGGTGCTACTTCGGTTTGTCGAAACAACTGGCATCAAAACTAATGACTCGAAGGACCAAGATCATGCTCTACAAAACTCTCACCCTGCCAGTCCTGCTCTATGGAGCCGAAAGCTGGACGCTGCGCCCAATACATATTCCCGTCTGAGAGGAAGGTGAATGGAGGAGAAGACGCAACCGGATGTGGATGTAGTTCGGAAGGCAAACATCCGTCGACTGCACTGGCTCGGCCACATCGAGCGAATGTACACCAACGCTTCAGCTAAGAGGGTCTTCCAATCCGAGCCTCTTGGTTCGAGAAGGAGAGGAAGACCGAATCTCCGGTATAATGACCAAGTAATCGCGGATGCGAGACAGCTTGATGACTGAAAGCAGCGTGCCCAGGACCGTCAACGATGGAAGGCAGCAATTGCTCAGGCTCAGACCCTCCTTCGTCGTCGTCTGCCTTTTGACAATGGCTTCAATATGAGTTCCTCGAATTGAGGAGTGGTTTTCAACATAAATTTAACCAATTTGCAAACGTAACTCCGACGTGAGTCTAATCATGTTGAGTTGTCAATCCCAACTAATTAACTAAGTAAGCACAAAACAACCAGTTTAAGGTCGTCCGACTCTTATCATCCTCATCATCTTTTGACCAGCATGCTCCACTTAAGGGAGTGCAGTGCAGTGTTAAACCACGCACGAGAGATAACCCCGGCAACTCGATCATCCGCCATCGGCTCTAACTCATCAGGAGTTATGCCCAAGCGTGACCAGACGTGTATTTGGACTTGGTCCAAACATCTCGTCCTGGGTCTGCCAAGCAATCGCCTACCTGGTGAAATAACGCCCGCCTCGGATGAATGGGACATTCGTGCCACGTGACCAAACCACCGAAGCATAGCGCTTTCCCTTCGAAGAAGCAACTGCTCAATGTGGAGCTCTTCGCGCACTGCCGTGTTTCTCACCCTATCCCGGCGAGTAATTCCCGCAACAGCACGCAGGAATCTCATCTCGGCAGCTTGTATAGCCCAAATTTTCATGACCATAGATGAGAGTTGGAACAGATACTGACTTGAAAACCACTAACTTCTCTTTGACACCAAGCTCGGCGCTTCTGATTACAGGTCTGCCAGGCTGTTTCAAAATATACCCAGATTGAGCAATCCTACAGGAAAGCTCAGCATTACCCTCCCATCACTCGTGAAAAAGGCCCCGAGCTACTTAAACTTCTCCACCTGCTTCAATGGGACTCCACTAACATGTAGAGGGCATTGAAGAGGCCCTCTGGAGATGACCATAACCTCCTTGACCTCCATTCCAGCCACATCTTATACTGCCACAAACCTATCGAGTGCGCGCTAGAGTTCCGTCTGGGAAGGAGAGTCTAAAGAATATATTTTCAAATACTACAAGTCCGTGTTTTTTTGAATTCCCTGCTCAGTATGTACATTTAAATACCTTTCGACTTCCATCTGTTGATAGACCGTGCTGGCAAGCTTTGAGCAATCTGCGTCACTTACTTCGTCTTTGACATCCTTTGAAAGCTTGAATTTTTAGGAAAAGGGGAAAAAAGTGAATACCTTGTTGAACCACCGATACTAGGGAAAATCTTGATACATTCTATGGGGGCTCCGTACCACCAAACCCAATCTTTAAGAAGTACTTTACTCTGTTTTGTTGTAATCTCACCAGCACAGGTCGAGTTACACCGAAAGTTGACGACCCCCACAAATTGTCGAATTGCTTGCACTCAACCCTGCGACTACTTACGATCCGATCGAGTGTTTAGAAGGGATAGTGGAAGGGGCAACACAACACAGAGCCCACTTATCAATCCAGACAGTTGGTTTCCCCGGGCTGACGTGCAGCAAAGAAGCTCAAGTTCGGTCCGTCGTCGAACGATGTACTGAATGGGGCCACAAGCTACAGCCCCAGCCAGCATATTCTTCAAAAGCATCACCCTGCGTGGCTGGGTAGTGAGACATGATGAAGAGCTTCCCACTGCAACAAGTGCCCAGTCTTTCGACTATCCATCTAACTAAAGCCACCAATTGAGCTGAACGAATGTTGTTGAGAAATAAAAGACAAAAATGTTGCAAAGCAAAACCCGCGTTTGATAAGCCAACCGATCCAACAGTTCAGCAGAATTCGCACAATCAAGGGTCAGAGGGAAATCGGATAAATTCAACAGAAGGCGAGTTACACTTAACAGATGTCAATAGTCCGCACAACTGAATGAACTAAACTACTTCCGTCAATCACTCGAAAACTCAGTAAATTGAAATTCAAAACTGTTGCCATATCGGTCTGCTGTCACACCGCTGCCGGAAGGGCAAAAGTTAAATCCCCCAAACGCCCAGTCCCTCGTCTGTGTCAACACAGATTTCCAGCTAATATTCCGACAGAAATTTATCTATTGCCGATAGCAAAACTGGGACTGGAGAGCCCCCCACTGACATAGTCTGAATTAACCCGTTTAATATCCTTCATTTGTAAGCCGCAAATGTCAAAGGACCTCATTAACATAAAATGTTGCAACATACCCCGGCACGCATCTGCCCGCAACCCAGTTCCGCCCTTCGACCCAGCACAGCGCACATACCAAAATGTCACACGCAAAGCCTATTCATTTGGCTTCAGCAGCTCCACACTCTGCTCGGCGGACGGGGGGTGGGACGGAAAAAAGTTGAACAAAAAATATGCCTCGTCCTGCGTTGGCAATAAATTTGATTGAGAGCATACCGCAGGAACATTAAGCGCCTCACTGTTACCAATAAATAATCAGCTGTGGCGGCTGCACGAAGTAGACAGACTCGCCTCAACCCGCCCCCCCTTCCACGGCGATAAAAACCGCAACATTCCGACGCATCTTGGTCCCGAAGCACCCGACCGCAACTGGGAACTCCATTCGAAGTCCCAGCAAATGAGCGCGGGAAAAAAAGCAAGCAGAAAAAAAAAAATAGCGCGGAAAGAACAACGAACCCCATTCCAGACGAGGATTCAATTCAATTCTCACATTCGAAGCAGCCGTCATGCAAGTTCCGCGCAAATAAAAAGTTTTTAATTAGAAACATTTTCGCGGCGCGCTTTGGAAGCACCAGCACAGTTCTCAGTTCTCCAACTCCGACGTTAGGCACAGGGATGCGCAGACAGGTTGCGGGGAAGAAGGAAGTTGCTCCTGCGTCTGGGGAAATCATTATGATATGATACAAGCGAATAGACCTTGAAGCGAGTCTCAGCGCCATCATAAACTATCAGGGCCCGCAGGCGACGACGGCGTAGCTTGAAGTTTTAATTTACACAAACCATCGGCTGAGGCCGACCAGCCGGAGCGGGAACACTCTGCCGCCAAATTAAGCTGCCTGCCGGGGGAGTGCTGCGCCCGTTGAATTAATTTAATTAAGAGGGCGGGCGCGAAGTGTGCGCTGCTTCATGGTCCAAAATGCAGTGCGGAACTGTGCCCGCCACCTCGCCTGTGTCTCTCTATTGATCCTGAAATGAGAGTTTATGATTTTATCGCCTCGCACACACACACAGGGGCACAGAGGCAACACCCTTCTGCTGGAAAACTGATGAATATTGAAGGAAGTGAATTTGAAAAGTTGAGAGTTTAGAGTTGAGATGTACACACCTACACCTACACCTACACCTACACTCAACCAGACGAGGACCGACAACAGTTGTCAAGTGTTGTCTGTGCACAGAGGCGCAGTGGGGAGGGTGTGGGTTCGCCAGGAGCAGGACGATATTCGTATTCCACATTGGGACTCTGTTTTCCGACCTTAATTAAAGTCAAAAGCTTTGATGGGAAAATTTTATTAGGGTATATCCGGAATCTGAGGCGACAGATGAATGAGATAAGTTGTATCTCTCTGACAGATTGTTGTTTACTGCCAAGTCTATATGCGGCCCTATCCTTCGTACAACACAAACACACAAACACACACACACAGGCACAGCCACTCAAACAAAACTTTGCTCCATCGTCGCTTTGATGTTTATTTACGTTTGGTACCCCTCGGTAGTTGATTCGTGTTTGCGTTGGTGTACGCAGTTTTCGGGGCTAAATTTCAATTAAATTTAATGAAAGACGTATATGTCGGTGTCTATAGTGTATTTTCACTTACTTAATTGCAAACTGACAGATGTCAATAGATGATAATGGGTTTTTAAGAGGATCTCTTTGGTGGCTGCGTGTGTGTTGGGAGGGTGGATTTTCTTCACTTTTCCCAAGAAATCTGCTCTTTTTTCTGTTTTGTTGTTGGCAAGATGCGCTGTCTAAATTAAGAGTCACTTCGAATTGACATTTAAGTTCGGAGGGGAATGAGTTGACATTTGACTGGGGAACGGCGGGAGTATATTGACGTTTGATGACACTTTTGACAGAGTTTTACGAGCTTTCGACAGGGTTTACGGAAAACGAGGTTAGTTTTGATGGCCTAGACGAAAGTGCTGTGCTCCGACAAGATGGTTTTTCTGAGCGATTACGCGAAATAGCCTAAGTTTGATGTGCTATTTTGATCGGCCATCAGTGAGCTGTTTGAACGGCGGTAAATTGGAGAACGGTGGGGAGTTATAAAATGGGTAAGTCGATTTCAAGTCGATGTTTGCTTAATAGTCAGGCCGCAGGGAATTCATGGGCGTTTTGGGAAGTTTGACGACACGGAGTCATGGAGCATGCGATGTTGAAGTGAGATCAGTGTTCAGCCGACGTTCAGGAGAGCCTCTGATAGGTGGGCAATAGCCTGTGGCCATGGATTTTGTTGAAGATTTCATGCAGGTCGACACATTTACAAGAGCCTCCTACCATCAAACTGTTTTCCAGTGAAGAGGATCACGTCTTTCCCCGTGATTCCGTGAAAATGTCGATATCGGCCGATTGAACACCTTACGATTCCTTATGGCTTAGCAAACTGCATTCTCTACAGGGTAAAGGCACTAGTAGCCGGACAGTTAACACAAATCTTAGCATCGACTCTTCTTACTTTTGACTCATTAAAGCTTCAAGGAAAAGGTTTGGATATATAAATATGGTAAAAAGAAACACAAACACACAAACACATTTATTATTGTGGGTAATTGTTATTTTAATTCTTAAAACAAAGTTCTGTTTGCGCCAGCCCCCGGACAGTAATACAGTATACGCTCGATATAGTGAACTAATAAAAACCAAGCCTGTTCACTGCACCGAGCGTGCACTCCTTGAAGTAAATTTCACAAAAACGTGTTCAAAAACAATTCATGAAAAATAGAGTGTACATACATAGCTACGATGTGGCTCTGTAATTGCTTAAAAACAAAACAGTATTTACATAACAAAAGAATACTATATCGTCAGGGAAGGCAACGCATCCACCAAGACTCATACATTCCAAGGACTTAAGAAACAAACCTGCAACTAACTTAAGGGAGAGTACCCCAGGATCCCCCAGTTGGAATTTTGAGATGATCTACTTTTTTTTTTTCATTTTCTAAAAGAAAGAAAATTTTAACCAGATCGCACTATTATTTATGGAGATGAATGATTTTGAGTGGAACCATGTCTGTGCTCAAAACTTTATACACGTTTTCCTCGAAACCGTGTTTTCGAATTCGGTGGTCACTGTAACTTAAGATGAGCTATACCGGTCAGCGAAAATTGATATCAGTCCTCCGTGTGAACGAAGGGGTTTTTGTTTGGACGGTTCGTGTTTTTTGAATATGTGCGAAAAAACTTGGGTTAACCCATTTATGACGACTGTTAACATACGGTCACACTGGTAGTGTTCCACTTACCGATACTTATTAAAAAGTTGTAAAGAGATATCGCCACTTCCTATTATTAGTGCGACTGAGTGTGCGTTGACCTATCTGCAGAGATATAATTTGAAACTTATTCGCATGTTGTTAGACATAATAGTCGGTCGCATAGTTGTGTATTTTTCAGGAATATGAAAAAAAGGTCTAATTGTTTTGAAATTTTCCCTCACAGAGCACACAAAACTCTACGTTCTAAGTATTAACTCTCAGTTTACCCGCTTTACACAGTAGATTTTTGCTGCGCGTGTTTTATAGGTTGAGTCTAACATCTCAAGCGGAAGTGTTGGAAGTTTCTCAACGCAAGCTTATGAAGAGGTTGGGATGCGTTGCGTCGGTCCCGGCAGAGCCTGGCACATCTGCAGATCTGCTGAGACAAACGGAAATGTGTCAAGTGATCCTTCTTCAAGCAAGGTACCGAAAAAAATACCACACCTGGGCCATGCACTTCAATGGAAAACTGATACCAAAGGACTTGCTACACCAATATTTTCAACTCCAGATTATAGAGAGGTTAGACTTCCTGGAGAAGGACCTCAACCAACTTGGTGTGCACAACTGGAGGCAGCTGGCGAAAGATCTTGCTGGCTGGAGAGGCTTGTTGGCCCAGGTCCACCCCGGACTGTAGCGCCAAACGAAGAAGAAGAAGAAGACTTCCTGGGTAGGATATGCTCGAACGCTTTTTCGACGATGAGATGTTGCAAATGATCACCGAAAAAAGCAATGAATATGGAATTCTATTATCCTCCAGAAATAACACCAAAATGAATTGGGGGTTTTCGTTGGTATAATGTTAGTGACCGGATATTCGCAAGTTGGAGACACGAAGTCATATCGGTGCAAGGACGGTGACTTGTATGAAGAGATGATAGCGTCGGCAATAATCCGTAATCGCTTTACCATCATCTCAAAATGTATTCACTTTGCTTCGCCTGCATCCTTGAATACTAAGGACAAAATGTGGAAATTACGACCAGTATCCGACAGGACCATTAGAAATTGTCAAAAAAAAAAAAAGTCATCTGGAGCAGGACTTATCTTACGACGAGTCCATGATGGCATACTATGGTGGCCATGGATGCAAGCAGTTTATTCGCGGAAAACCGGTACGTTTTGAGTTCAATGTTTGGTGTTTGAATACAATACCGGGATACCCGGTAAATTTTGAGATATACCAAGGCAAAAAACCCATCATCAACCCTGGTTTGGAAACCAATTTTGGGAAATGTGTTGCTCCCTTATTGCAAATGATTCACGCCATGCCCCTGGAATTGAAGGCTCTTCCATATTGCTTCTACTTCGATAATCTCTTTGGTGGACGCCTTGTGGACGACGGTGAAATGAATATTACGAGTAGCAGTTCTTGCTAAGGTTAGTATCCACTCTAGGAATTTTTTCAGAAAAATTCCCAGTAAAACGTTCTCGTCCTAAATGTGTTAAAACAACAAACTTGTGTTTGAAAAATCAAAATTTCGACTGCATCGCTAGAAGACACTGAACAAATGGGATGATTAACATTCGGTGGTTTTTTTTTTCCTTTCTTTTCTTCTTCATATCTGAAGATACATGATGTTTGTTAAAATTGTTTAAATTCAAAATCGTCTGCCGAGTCTTCTTCCTAGGGAAAGTCTTTTTTCTATGCTGCGGCCAAGTTGAAAACAGCACAACTCATGACACGGTTAAAAGACAATACAAATACATGCGTTCGCTAAAGGGAGATTTTGCTCGTTCACTATTTAGAATAGCCTTTATAAAATAGTGTGTGTTAACTATATTGGATTGTTCACTATATCGATGTTCACTATATCTGTATTTATTATTTATTTACATAAAAGGTGATCGCTTGGCCAAGACCAAGTCAAAAACTCGCCATGGACATAACTGCTGATGAGTTGGAGTCGACGGTAGAGGTTTGAGTGGCCTTGAGACCTCTTGGGCGTGTTTTGCCCTAGTGTCCCCTTTAGTGAATCATGTGGGTCGCTGGCGTGAGCTGAAATGCTACGGACCCAGACAAATGTTTGGTTTGAGAGCAATTTATGATTGCCATCAGCATGATAGGAGTTGGTGCTTGGCTTGACTCATGTCCCTTTACAGGCCGCACTGTTCCTGGTTGAGTCTGCTTCCCTAGTCATCAACGCTAAGGAGACGCTAGTAGACATTTTCTAAAACTAAGAACTAACAACGAAGTCTTGAATGAGCAACATACTGTATAGAGTTAGATCCTTGCTTGGTTGGAAATATTTGTCAATTTGGCTCTCAAGACCAAAGAAGTCGAAGTGCCTCTAGTCTACGAGCCATGGAAGGTCAGAACTCAGGTTCTAGCTCCCTTTAATGCACGCTTTCCTTGACGCAGACAAACTGCTTTAATGCATGCAAATTCTAACTCTCGATTGTGATGCTTTGTGCCAATCGATTCTCGACAGCATGTGTCCAGTGATCACCGACGTCGACGTCATCTTCGTAACCCACCAGTTGGACAGAGTTGTAGAATATGGTGCCTTCCGTGTTTAAGAAGCAAGAATTAATCTACTTTTGGTTTCTCTGCTGACGTTGTTTGTTATACCTCCGCGGAGCCGTGATGCACTAATCGTCGCGCGTGTCGATGCTGTGTATCCTTTTTTGAGGACGGCATATCCTTCGTTTCGTCGCTTTTTAGCCGCTCCCGTCTCAAAGACTCAAGTCCTTTAGCTCAGGAGTGATTGAGTCTGATGGGATTAATTGTCATTCAAAAAATAGAGCCAAACACCCCAGTTGCACTGTGGACCCAGCCACTTGCCCACTAAACCCCAAGTCACTTGACACAAAACCCAAAACGTCTTGTAATGAAAGGCCACTGAACTGGGACAAGAGGAACTGCTTGCAGCCAGCTGCCTCCCATTAATAAAGCGAACTCGTCCCCCGTCCAATTAATTTCAAATTACTTCCAAGCCGCGAAAATTCGTATGTTTGACTGCAACCATCCCGTTTGCAACACAGTTTCGCTGCACAATTAGTATTCTAGTTTTTTCCCCTTCCTTCAGACGGTACGAAGGCAGTTTTGAAAATTACGACCCACAAAACGCCCTCATCTCAGCCTCATTTACGAAAAAGAAAAAGCGAACCAGGACACCTACATCCCGCGCCCGCGTCCGCTCCGCCGCCTACAGCAACGCGCAAATGTGTAATTTGCTCCGACTTCAGCTTCGGCTGGCGCACGGGCGCGCCCCCTCCTGTCCATCGTTGGAACGCGCTAAATTATTCCACAATTGACAGGAAGAGTTTCTCATTCCAGGGATACTATTAATAAACTCATGCAGTTCCTTCAATCAAGCCTGCAGCACCTGGACGGTGGTTGGGGGTTGGGATGGGTGCAAGAAAAACACGAAAGACACACAGAACGTCCTCCCAAAGTGAACAGCTACCACACTAGGGCAAATAGCAGCGGCAGCGGTGGCAGTGCCAGTGGCGGTGGCGGTGGTGGCGTCGGCGTCGACGGCGTACCGTATTTGAAAGCCATTGTCTCGGCGGTCCGCCACGTGAAATGAGCAGTGAGCCCGGGTGGGCGGGGGTGTTCGTTCACCTCTTTTCTTCAGTTATTTTGTTCGCGCCGCAGCACAGCAAGGCACTGGATTGCGCTAACTTGTGAAAAGGTTTCACTCTCTACGACGTTTAGGCACGCAAAGTTGTGCCTTTTGTAATGCAAATTGTTCAACTACCGGTCCAATTTATTCTAAAAGGGACACCCTGCTTGGAAGGGGCAGATGGGACGCCATTATAGTGTAGAAAAGGACGCACAGAGAGACACACAAAGAATGGGTGGAAAACTAAACTCATCGGATGTCGAGGCATAATTTACACTTCACGCCGGTGGCGGTGCAAGGCGTGCAGTGGCATGGTGACTTTGTCACCAAAGTCCTCTCGTTCCGCACAAGACGACCGCTGCGCCCAGTGCCCCTGTGAAATGAGGTTGACGGAGAAATTAAGTTTTTCTCTTCGGCGATGTTCGATGTTTGACGTGGAGGGGACTTGAGCTGTGGCCAGGCGCTGGCGCGGGGCTTGGAGGTGAGGTTAAATATTCGCCAACAATTGCGGAACACATCAAAATTTGCATTTGGATGTAAATTCCAGCGGTTGGTCGTCCCATCGGAGCGAGAGATCCTGACCAAGGGACACAAGTAATGCCGAGTCCATGCATGGGTTCGAGTGGAGAGTCAGTTGTGTTTTTTTGCTTCGATGCACGACAAATGATTGCAACCGGAAGCGGTATTATTGGCAGAGGACGACATACACTTTCGTGTTGCTGTCACTGCGGTCGTTGGTCGATGGTCGTCAGGCGGGGTGTGGTGCTGGTGTTTGCTGGGAGGACGAACAAACAAGGGTGGAAACTACTGGCTGGAGGTGGGTAAAACATTTCAAGGGTGCAATTGGGTTTGTTTTTCTGTTGTTTCCTCTGATTCCTTTCTGCTCGTTTTGTTTTTTTTTTTTTTGTTCCTCTGCTTTTCTTGTTTTCGGCATTTCCGAAATGTCCTTGCTGGCCTTTTCCACCGGGACACACCTCAGTCGGTGTGCTGAGCGAGCCCTTTTTTGGTCGTGTGCTTTTGTGGGTTGTGCGCCCGTTTAGTCCTTTTCTCATCGTCCCTCGGTGTGTGCTTTATGCAACCGTCATCATTGTGAACACGATGTCCTGGTGTAGTTGTAGTAAAATTTCTTTTCGCAACCACAGGAGAGGGGTGGTTGTGTTTGTTGTTCTGTTCTTGTTTTTTTTTTTTTTTTTGTTCACCTTACACAGTTCGGCTGGGTCGGCTGTGGGGGCATGCTTCAATTTGAGTATTGTTTACGATTGGGGATTGACGGTTCGCTTGGTTTTGTCGCCGTCTCTTGTTAGGTGACATTTTCATTTCTGCTGTGCCCTTAAGGCTGCGCTGCAGTGTGAGTGTGTGTCTGTTGTCGCTGACATGTTTGCTTAGTGATCGATAACCAGGGAAACTTTTTAATGGGGCGCAGTTGGATGTTTGGATAACGTTAAATGGCAGAGCACCGGGTGTTTGTGTGTGATTTTTCAATTGCAAATAGCCACACACACACATGCACGTGCACACGAGGGTGTATCGGTCGAATATCGCAATCTGTTGATGTTTGAAATGTTTCCACGACGAATGGGGTTGTTTTTGGTTTGACAAAAAAGAAAACCCCGGACCGTCGGCTATGTGTTTGGAATGTTGTATTTATTTTGCAATATCTACGGCTGGTGCGGCATAGCTGTGGACAAAGTCGTTGACGTCGACTGTGCTCGTTGACAAGCCTTAATTAAAGTTATCCTCAAACTTGGTTGAGTGGCGGTTATGTGGTTAACATTTGTTCTTTCTTTGCGATGCAGCTCATGATTCCGTCTCCCAATTATAGTTTGACAGTCACTCAGTTGCGATAGGAGTTTATTTAGACTGCGTAGAGTTCCACGTAGAATCCTTGATAAGCAGCGAGCTGAGACTCCAAAGAAATCACGTGCTGCGTCATGAAATGGAAGGCAATCATGGACCCTGTGTTCGAATTGGTTAAAGCGCATTGGAAAGAACGCCTGCCCCAGAAGACTGCTACAGACGAACCTCCAGAAGTCGAATAGTCACGGGAACGCACATTGAGCTCGATTTATGGTATGTTCGTGTTATGGGCTGTGAAATGTGGGGACATTTAAGTCTTGGGTGCCGTTAAGTCCTCAAACATTTATTCGACTTTTAGAAAATTCGACTCACAGAGGGTTTGACTGTATTTCCCCATGGCAACTGAACAGGTTCCTGACAAAGATGTTTCACATTTTCTGCCTCTAGCGACGGTATAAATGGGTGCATACCATATCAGCTGTCATTGGTTTTTTATGCGAACTCCAAAAAAACGCCGCGAAATGAGCTAACACAAATCGTTGTCCATAGCCATAGTACAACAGTATCAACAATGAACTCCCAGTCACTCCAATTACATCTTCTGTAAAAATGTAATAGATTCTAGCAAGCAAGTGTATTTGTTGTGATCGTCTCCACGAACATTTTAAGCGAACTAGGCCTGGTGCACACACGGGTCATTTTTACGCGCGGTGCCGCAGCGGGACCACATTTGCGTCTTACAGCACTCATAAGTAAACCGAGTGGTGCACACACACATTCGATGACGCTGCGTCTTTCTTGGGTGAATACGCATAGCAGACGCCGTTGCGTCTTTCAGTACATGGTTTGTTATTGAGCAGAGCACACATGCATCGCATTCGGAAGAAAGACGTCAAACATGAAAGAATTTGTTTTGAATTTGGATTTTTGAGATGAAAAAGTTTCCAGAAATATGGAGTGTTACTTCTGAAGCATAACAATTCATATTTGTGAAATAACGACGCTTTAGCACCGTGCTTCCTTGGTGAAATCAAGGGAAGAGTGCTAACACGGAGAGTAAAACGCCAAGATTAAATGTTTTTTATTCTTTATTTAATCCTTGGCTACATAACCATTCTGCGTAAGAGGTCCTCTGTCCTAAGCGTGGTCGCAACCATCCTATGAGAAGGAGTACTAGAATTATTCTGTCCTTTCCCTGACATCAACTGCCCTTTTATACTAAAATCAAAGCGTGGACTTTTGCATGTCGAATGGGATATCGTAATCAAAAAAAAAAAAAAAACACTTGACTTCGATACATAGACCCCACATGCATCGATATTGACCCAATACCAATATTGATACTCTCATGCAGTCATGATGTATTGCCACATCAATTTATTATATTTCTTTCAGAAATATACTCCATTCCCGTTTCTTTTTATAAACCTCCATTGCGGAAAGTCCAGCGCCAAAAACCCGCATGTGAGCATTGAACAACTGCGTCCACCGTGCTTAGAGACACACTTATGTCCGGCAAAAAATACAAAATTTTGTAAAATGTTGCGGTTTATCAAAAGTAAATATCAAGCAATGCAGAGGATGATCTCCTGCTGGTTTATGGAGTATCCCTCATTTTGGGGTACACTCGTACCCCAGCCATTCCCGTCAATCTGAAGCTACCGATAACAAATAAAACATGGCCAACAAACAATTTGTATAAGAATAATAATATGGTTGGCGCTACAGCCCGCAGAAGGCCAGGGTCTAGCTTTCAGCAAACAATCACGGACTGTAGGAAGGGACCTACAGTTTTATGCCGACTCCGAACGACGAAAGCTTGTTGACTGAGGCCCATGTCAAGCAGGGCCGTAGCGCAAGTAGTAGAAGAAAAATTCATCTGTGAAGAAGAAGAATACAAACGCCATAATATTAATAATATGGGTGGCGCTACAGCCCATGAAGGATCAGGGCGTTTCTTCAACTTCTGTACCAACTACTCGTGTTGTGCGTGCTGTTGGCATCTCACGAGTGGAGAGGACCCACAGTCTTTGAGAAGCCTTTTCTGGACAGCTGTACACATAGAACATAGCCAGTGACTCGAAAGAGGTGGGCCCGTGAAACATTTTTTCCCTGGGAACCTGGGCTACGTAGGCTCATGTGCGTAGGAGTCTACGCACCAACCTACAACGCCACGGGCAACAGAAGGTATTATTATTGAATTTTAATTGGAGTTTCTTTCGAGGTTTTACCGTGTCATATATATTTTTTTTCTGCGGGGTACGCTGGAGGCCTGCCTGACCACTTGCAAGACCCAGGATGAGGTGGTTGGGCAGGAAACTCGTCAGTGGTTGTCAATGGCAGGTGTCAAATGGTTTTTTCCTCATCCTCGTAACTACAGCTTCTGCAGGACTCATTGTGAGGAAGGCCTAGTCTAGAAGCGTGAATTCCCATGGCACAATGCCGCAATGAGGGTTCTAAGATTCGGCCTACCTAAACTAATCGGGTTGACCGGTCGCTTAGGATCGGTCTAAGGCCCAAGTTGTTTGGTAATGAGGCATCCTGTGGCAATTGCCCATCTGCGATCCATTTGAGCTAGTGTTTCCAGCCTTAGCAGGCATGAAGGGTGGGTCTCCACCCGGAAAGAGTACAGAAATTGTGACCTTTCTGGCGAGTTCGTCCGCAATTCTCTGGAATGTCACAGTGTCCCGGCACCCGCATAAATTGGGTGTTACAACACTTGCGCATCTCGTTAAGAGATAGGCGGCAATTAAGGGAAGTTTTGGTGTTGAAAGTGACTGCGATTCCGAGATTTGATCAATTGATGATATCTGCGTTTCATATTACGTTGTTTTTTAGCCAGGACTGGGCTTCGTTAATCGTTTAGTTTCAGCCTGAAAGACGCTACAGTGATTCGATAATCGGAAAGAAAACTAGATGTTTAGATCCATGGATCCATCCAGCGTCTGGGGTTCAGACTCCCAGTAAAATCAGGGGGGAAGTTGGTCGAGAAGTTTTCCTCGAAGAGGAGTTTAGGTACAGTGTGGTCTGTATCTTTGGGTATGGAACTACTCCTGCTGAGGATCGTTGATCGATGTTCGGACAAAAGTTCTTTTCAGTCTGATCGCGTGTTTGTTTGAACTTCAGCCTATTCAACTTGACCAGTTTTGCTTACTGACCCCCATGTTCGCTCCTCTGGTAGACAATTTCCTCTCGTACGCCTTGTCGGTGGCACACAGTCAGTCTTAACCTGGTTAACAGCACCAAAGACTGGTCATGTTAACTGCTGTGTTGACAAATCCCGGACTGGGCTTGAGTCAGGGTCTCCATTCCGTTATTGAATCTTCTCCTTCCATTACCATGAATGCAATGTCTTTCTCGAGGCTACATCACTCAAACGTGCACCTTGTGCTTTTGTTCATGTGACCATGGTCAAGAGCTGTTTATCCGAAAACAATGCTTCCAATACCAACCTTCAAGATGAACATCGTTCAAATAACAGCCCGGAAGCCACAGACGCAGTGGGTCAACTCTCCACAATGACTCCGAGTCTGCATGGGTTTGCGAAATCCTTCCGCCATACCGCCGCGAGCAAATAAGATTGCACCCAGTGGTTGGGCCAATCTAAACAAATTCGTCGAATTCAAGAGCAAAAGCCAATCTAAAGCAATCCCTCAAGCAACAATCCTCTTATCAAACAGTCAACATGTCTCAGTTACACGCCTCAGTCAAAACACAGAAAATCGACTCAAGCCGAAGCTAAACTAATTAATCCGCCTGATCCCTCTGAACAAGAGGACCAGCACAGCACCAAGGACCAGTATTTGAACAGCAGGACTGACTTCTGTCTCCACAGCACAAAGGTGACTAAATTCTACGCCCCAGAGAGCAAGCACCCACCCCTGCCATAGGACTGCGATGAGAAGCAAGCAAATCCTCTCCGAAAACTTATTAAACAGAACCACCTCACATTGCACCCGGTCATGACTTCTCCGCAAACAATCTCTGAGCCATTCGAACATATCCTTGTGCTGGACTCCGAATCCATTCAATTGTAGAGCACAAGTTCCCCCGGGAAGTTATGAAAACCTTCACAAGCATGCATCTCAATCTCGTACCAATTTCCCACTCCCCGGCCATATCGTCTGTAAGCAACGTTTACCTTCTTCCTGCAGCCCCAGCAAGGCCCGGCTGCCCTGCAGCCTGGTCGCCCGGTGCCAATCCACTCCCTCGTCCTGTTTTCAATTGTTGCAAGTGCAAAGTTTTTTTCCGCTTGACATAGGAGTGACTTTCCTTCCCATTTCGTACTCACCGACCAGAAAATATTACACAAGAGCAAAGCATACACACATGCAAGGGGATACGACCTACCCCTACTACACAGTCCCGGGGATACTGTGTACACAGAAATTAAATTTCTGCGCGTTCAAACCGCCCCCTGGGGATGCGTTCATTTTAAATCGCGGCACCTAAGCACAAAGAATAATATTATTAGCTTTGTGCAAGTCTAATGAATCCATAATGAATCGCCGGGAACATTAGCCCCCACCCCCGGCATTTCGGCACGTTTACGTTCGCAAGAACATGCCTCACGTGTGGATCACACACACACAACGAGAGTCGAGTCAAATAATTAAATTATTCGGCATTTGTTGGCGAACGGCTTTAAGGATGTAATTAACTGTCGAGAGCCAAAGGAATGTGTGTTCCAGTTCATTGTGTGGCTAATACCGCAATTAATTATTTGGTCTTATCAAAAATTTCATTGCACCCCCCTGGAGGGTGGGCCGGTGGACAACAACCCTGATTGACCCCGTGATTATGATTGTGCATGTGTAAGTGGATGTGACCAGTTACGACCGTGCCCTAAGCACGACTGTTATGAATTGGTCCTGTCAAGCGGTGAGCAATTTTAATTTCAGCTTAGACCCGCAAGGGTTGCCGCATGCAGTTAATGTTTCATAATGTTTCATAAGACCGCCCACCGCCTTGTTGGTGCATCCGGTTTGTTTTGTCGGTTTTTTAACGATTGCCCATTCAGAGCGGACGTAATTGGATGTGAAATGAAAATGACCAACATGTCCAACATACGCTCACGGATCCCAGGGAGTTTGTTGGGTTGCCTGTGTCCCTTCTCGACTCCAAATGCGGGGACTTCCTGTAGTGAACAGCGAGGGTTGTGTGGAAGGTGTAGGAGCTTGTTTTTCTGGTTTTACATGACATATGCTTGAGGAGAGAAGTGCTGAAGCTAGGGAACTGCCCTCACAACCCTTCAAATTTAAGACTGTATAATTGTCCAATGGATGTGAACAATTTTATGTTTCTAATCCACGATCACTGATCTTGAACGATCACCTTCAGCTTGTATTATCTATAAAACTTGGAGCAGCCAATGCTATAGCCTTTGGGGATAATGTCCTCCTCTGATGGGCAATAAGTTGTTCACTTGAAGGAGTCACTTCCGGCAAGACATTGAAGAAAATATGCTGCGTGTGAGAGATAGAGGAATGTTTGTCTCATTTGCCACGAGACCCATCAGTGACAACGCCGCCGCCGCTTCACTTGGTAAAGACTGCGATTTCAGCAAGGACCATGTTTGAATGAACGCCAAAAATTAAGTCCCAGTTCTGAAATAAATCTCGAAAACTGGACGTTTGACCACAACTCACTACGATTCATTCCAAACTAGTTGAGAGTTTTTTTCGGGGAATAAGGCGCGAACTCCACAAACGATATCCTAGTAGAGTCGCCCTTGCCAACCGGTCTATGTTAACAGACTGCTGCATTTTGGGATAGTTTGCAATTGGCACGCAGCTTCACGACTTCTTGCAAGAGTTCAAACAGTTCACGGACTATTGACGCCGAACGTTCTAAAATCGAATGCTTTGATTTTTTCCCTTGTTCGTTGTTTTGCCCTCGCGACGTTGTTGTTGGTGGCGGGGCCGCGAGCTTTACGTTTTTTACGCGTAATGCACCGACGGAGACAGGTACACGCATCGGAGGATGACACAGTACGAGTTTCCCGACTATAAGCGGGGGATGTTCGTAAAGATTCACTGACCCGCCGTTTCCGCGATTTCGATGGATCCTCAGCCTACTCTGCGTATAGACATGTCGTTTTTTCGTCTGAAATTCAAGCATTTCGGCATCACCAGTTTCGACCGTAAGTCCGACATGAGAACACTCGTCAGAACCCATAGCTGAGTGGGTAGACTCCATTAATGTCTGTGTGTCTCCCAATGCTTCGCAAAATATATCACAAACTGTACGAAAGGAGCAGCATTTTTAAGGCGAAGCTGGTGGCCATCCAGGAAGCTGGCGGAAGCCGGCAGCGCTAATCGCACTCGCATTTTGAATCTATGTGGACAGTCAGGTAGCGCTTAAGGCACTTAAATTGAACACAATAAAGTCCCAAGCGGTTCTGAACTGTTTTGATGCGCTACAGGACCTCTGTAGTAACAACGCAGTCTCCTCCAAACACCTAATATCGCTTCCAAGAGTTAACTGCATCAAACAGGCGGGGATGATTACAGGACACTGCCTGGTTGGTTACCATGCACAAAGACTAGGCCTGATATCCACGGATAGATGCAGAAAGTGTAACGAAACAGCGGGGCTTGAAACTCTGGACATATCCTCTGCCCGGCTTTAGCCACGACCTTTTACAAAAGCTCTAGATCAATCATTAAATGATGAATGTAACTCGTGAAGCCACAAGGACTCAAAAATTTAGCAAAAGCCGTTGGAACTCTGGGAAAACCCAAAAAATGCCCCTCTTTTCATGAACTACCACTGATTACGTTACATGCATCATTTATGCGCTTTATTCTCAAGGAATCTAAATCTATTTGCATTCGTGTTATTATTTGAAGGACAGCTGACCACGTTAACAGGAAATGAAATTTTTTCCTCAGAAAGGACGTTTCTAAGCCCGAAATAAGCCACTTTTTTAAAAATTGGAGGGGTTATGAAAAGGGTTAAATAAGGGTACAGTGGACTTAGGTTCAAACTGTTTAGTGGCAGCACTACCGACCAAACTAATCTAACCCATCTCGACACATTTAGTCAAGCATTTTTCCAAATGATTGGGTTTCTCATGACGGCATGACGTTTGTTGCCTAGTCCCTTACCGGCCACCCACTTCTTCCAGTTTGGCAACAGGAAATGGTAGCGGGCGGCTGAAACTGGATAATAATCTGGATGGCGTGGTAGTTCGTAGCCCAATTTATAGATTTTGGTCGTGGTAACTAAATACGGATGCACCCGTGCATTGTCTTGACGGATCAGCACTTGTTTCTTCGACAAATGTGATCAGTTCTTCTTCAAATTAATACCGAATCTGTTCCAAGGCTCTAAATAATATCAGTTAATGTGACAATGACAGCGCGTGCATGCCTAAAAATGTCGGTCCTGTCATTGTTGGTCGGCAGACACACCTTGCCTTGCCTTCTTTTGTGCACTGCCTCCTTCGACTCTCGGTCACTGGTGTGTTGTGATAGATCCATATTTCGACCACGGTAACGAAGCGGCTAAAAAACCTGCTTCGGAGTGCCCCTGAACATCGCCAAATTCGCCTTTAGAATGGTTCCAAAACTGCGCTTAAAGCCGAATTCCCGGTTTACCGGTTTACGTCGAATTCCCGTGGCGCCTAAAACAAATACAAGTGAGAAGGAAACTATCACATCAATGATGATATGCAGAAGCATTTATTGGGCCTGTGAGAGGGCATTCGGAGTTGCAGCTTGGAAAATATCGCGAGTGTTACAATTGTACACTGCTGCAGTTGTCCCAGGACACGCCACTGCCACTTGATGCTCTTCAAAAATATGTGTTCCCCAAAGATTTGCAGAGGCTGAGGGGAATTGGACGATTTCTGTGGGGCGTGTTGAAATGTGTCTTCAAACCCTTCACAGCAGCTACAGAGAGCTACAACCCGGCGGAACCAAGCCCCCCACACTTCTTTTCGATTGTTCAAAGCCATCCACCACGTTCATGGCAGTCGTCTTGTCCTCTTGACTTGGACGGGCAATTGTTTAAAGTCACCCATCCCATGCCTTTACACGAGGAATTGTTCTTGCTTAAATGCCTGCCCCTGCGCTAGTCCTATCCGAGAGACCAAATTTAATCGCATCGCCCATCCCCCGCCATCAATCTGAAACGAAAACCTCATTTCCTCGGACATAAGTCCCCGAGCTGCAGACCCTTGTAGCTGGTCCACTTCCGTTAAAGGATTTAAATGCGAAAACGTGTCATGTCACCATATCTCCCTCCCAAGCCTCTCCGACCCCCACGCCACAACCCGAAAGCAAACACTATCCATTTGTTTCTTATTAGGAAAATAATTAATCCCACGGACGATACAGTGGCCTCCTTGGGGCGCACTCCGAATTGCCATCCTGAAGCGTCAGTTAACTAAATTACATGTCACCCATTTACGGGAATAGCGTGCTGACCGGCCCACGTCCGCACACATTGTGTCCCGGCCGAATGATGATATTGTAAGTCATCCTTACGATTGATAAAAATCATAATTACAAGGATGGCAAGTATTCACTTAGCTGCGACCCTTGTATGCGGACAATCCACATCCCCTTTGCCGGCCGCACATCCTGCCCAGCGGCGACACACCATACCGTACCGTATCTCGCCCGCTCTCTGGAGAGATCGCATTAAACGGAATCAGGATTACGTCCGTGTAATCAACAGCAGCAGTGCCGGCTATCTCAGTCCTCACAAATTGAATGGACAGCAGCACGCAAAGCAGGCCAGCTACGACCCGGGGATGGGTATCGTCCACCTCATGCTGGAGCTTGATTTTGTCTAAATGACAAAATGCACACAAACGCACACACACACACGGGAGGAGGGTGGCTGGCGAACAATGGTCTCTGCGTACGGGAGCGCTCTCTGCATCTGACTGAGCCGTACATACGGGGGGATGTGTCCTAACAATGACCCGATAGGTACTTACTGACATTTTGATGAACGATAAGCTATCACAGTGGCCGTAGACAGTGCTTTTGAGAAGAGACCGGCCATCAGGAGCGGCCTCTCGACCAGCAGCACCGAACAAATCTTCTGTTCGTGACAACCCGGGTGCAGGATAAATTGAAATTTCGTCATTTGCTACCAACCGTACCAGTCAGTGGTGGTGGATGGGCTGTGATGGTGTCCAGGATTGAGTGTGTGCAAATTGGTTGAATAGATAGATGCGGGCGGGCCAGTGTCGCCCTCAGACCCTTGTATCCTTTCGCACACTCACACTCGGTGGGAGTTTTGTTTTTCCTTGCGTCATTCCCTCTGGCGTGGGCTGTGGACGTTTTGATTTAGTCCGTCCTGCCGTACACGACTGACCATATCCATGAAGTTGAAAAGTCCTTAAGAGCTTGTACGCCATGAAGTTGAAGTTGATCCAACTCGGGTGTGGATGTCGGTGTGAGTGGCAGCCGATTCGGAGTCGAATTCACATGTAATGGCCTCAGCCAACGCATCCCTGTTCTCAATGGATTTCATTTACCTTTTGCACGGGGGTGGATAATTGATGAATGGGTTCTCGGCAGCGGTCCTCGGTCGGACTCAATGCCCATCGCTCTTGTTAGGGGCGGGCGGACTCTTTTATTTACGGTCGCTTTGTGACATTTAAATCGGCGACCACGCTGACTGTTATTTGATTCGGACGCCGGTTGTTGTGTCCGCTGGATAGGAGAGTTTAATTAATCTGAGACCAATTAATTTGAGGGCAATTCGCTGGTCGGAGCCTGCTTTTGGACGGCTATCCATTCACACTCTAACCATCGATGAGGACGTTTAAGAGCTGAATTTGTTGCGGATTCAATGTCAAAGCGGCACTCCACGGCTCGCGAGTGCCCATGTATCCGCGTAACCTCAGTCATTTGTGGTGCCATCGATGAAGGCGAACGAAACCCAAAAAGGATTTCAATTTCCTACACACGACCAGCAGTGCTCCTGAACGACCTAATGTCGATGCAAGTCGATGGTCATTAAGCCACATAAAGCATAACCACTCATTTCCCGTTTTTCACACACAGCCCCAAACGAACACAGCATTTCTCAGGAACTCTCTATCAGCAGGTCAGCAAGCACAGCGCGAAAGGGAGAACAGAAAATCGCATGTCCGGACGGTGTAAAATTCCACTAAGTGGAAAGGTCACCAAGGATTCGACAAATGAAACGCAAACTCCCCAAATGGCGTGCACACACCCTGGGTGCACATGCAAATCTCTTGTTTCCTCGTATCGATTACATTGTCTTCCGCTCCCGCTCTCCGAATGATAGTGTTTTGTGTTTACAAGCCCCTTGTCCGTTTAATGTGCACGGCCATTACAGCGAGTCGTTAACCCAGTTTATGCGAATGGTTTCGTGCTTCTTAGTTGCACACTACGGCTGGGGCTGCGGAAACTATCAATGCCTTTGAAGGATTCTCCTTCTTCGATTCAATACGCTCTCCATCCGCCAGTTGGCGAGCTGTAGTTGGGTAGCTTAATGCGATCGAAGACACGTAATAAAAGCGCTGCAGGGTGGAACATTGTATTGTCTTGCATTCATCGGCACGCAGAAGTCATTCGGGAGACGTTTCGGCATCAAGACGCTGCGAAGCACATTCAATGATGTCAAACTTTATTTTGAAGTAATTTACATTCGAGCTTCCTTGAACGACTTCGGCGCAATACCCTTTAACGCAACACGGCTGCCGTCAAATGGGATCTGTTAAATGTACGTGTTTAGCCACTGTCAAGTCTGGAGCCAACTTCGTCCTTTGGTTTCTGTTTGACAGTCGCTGAACGCAGGTAACCTCGTGGAATTTTAGAAAAATGGTAACAAGTGCATTTCGCATCAGCAAAAAAGAGGAGAACCTGGGAAACTACTTGGGGAGGTGACCACTACTGAAAGCTTCGTTTTGGACGCACCAGTCAAGGGACATCGTACACCGAAAGTCCACCGCAAGAGCTCGAGGTCCTCACGCCAGATATTGTCGATAAAATCGATGGACTCTGTTGGACCATCGGAGGAATAAAGTGCGTGAAGTGGCTGAAGTTGTAGGCAGTTCAAGTGAGCGGGTACATCACATAGTTTGGAGGTCATGACAACCAACTGTACCTCTTTAAAGGAGTGTTTGGCTATGTTCAGCCGCATTACGAACGAGGTTTTTGGCCCGTAGTCGAAACATGGATCCACCACACCGCACCAGAGATCGAGGAACAAACAAGACAGAGGGTGAACATTGACCAAAGAAGGCCACGGTCGACCAACAATGCCACAACCACCATTTTTTGGGATGCACGCGCTGTCGTTCGTCTTTTGAAAAGGCTAAGACTATTGTTAACTGATATTATTCAGAGCCTTGAAACTGGTTCGGTATTGATTTGAAGGAGAACCGACTGCATTTGTCAAAGAAACAAGTGCTGTTCCGTCAAGACAATGCACGGGTGCACACGTGTTTAGTTACCACAACCAAAATTTATAAATTGGGCTACGAACTCCCACCCCAGCCAGATTATTCTGTTCTGTTCTCCCCAGCCGCTACCATTTCCTGTTTAAAAATCCGAAGAAGTGGGTGGCCGGTAAGAGGCTAGGCAACAAACGCCTAATTTGAAGGTCATGGCGTCATGAGAAACCCAATTATTTGGATGGAATACCAAAATGAAATGAGCTAAATAAAAGCCCTCCGTTGGGTTACTTTTGCTAGCCGGATATGCGTGCGCATCGGTCACTGACCCGCTGCAGCTGGTGAGTAACACAATCGAAAGTGTCACCACATGCACTTGGGTGCAGTTTCCCGACAGGACTTGCAATTTGAACTCTTCAACAGACAATTTATCTCGACGGTTTGTTTACCTGCGGCAGAGTCAGCCAGCTCTGATGAGGGCATGTTTATTTGCCGAATATGGGATCTTTTATTAAAAAGTCAAGTGTCATCAGGCGATGAGAGCATCAAACCGAAGCCTTGAATCTGAGCATACTCTTATTTGATGTCTTGCCCTACCTTCAAGGCCATTCTAATGAAGCTGCGGTGGTGATACGTTAGCAATGGCAGGGTAACATCCAATAAACCAGCCGCAAGGCAGTGACTGTTTGGTTTCAGCAATCAGGATTGTTGATGCTGTTTAGACACATCTCGAAGATGCCTCTCGACACTCTTGTGCTGAACCTCTCCTCATTGTACGACGGGGCGGTTGTAGTTGACGTTGATTCACCCATTTGTAGGTGAATAGGGATAATGACGGCAAGCCTAAAGACGAGCCCTTAAACGCCTTCCATCTCTTCAGGTGATCATCATCCTTGCATTTAGTTGGTTCTCACTGTAGGAGGCAAATCATCACGTAGTCAGTCCAGAGCAGAATCATGTAATTTCATGTTAAAAAAATACGTAGATAATGACCTACCAGATGGCTGGGTGTCTGATTATGTCACTGCGCTCCTGCTGTTGCATAAGTGAGCAAGTTCGTCAGTTCGTTTTAACATCCGCCGAGGCCTTGTCTATACAACGACTTTAATGCATTAATTCCATTCCCCTTAGGTTGGATTTCAACTGTCAGTCTCACAACACCGCTGGAATGAATCGTTGTCATACTGCAAGTGAGTGGCAAGGTCCTTGATCGTTGGACCAGATCTGTACCTTCTCAAGTCACAATTGCACGACGAAGAGAGCTATGCGATCGCTTATGTAAACCTTAAGCGGAATCGGCAAATCAACAGCGCTCTCTTGGAGAAAAGAACCGCAGGGAAGTGGATCTTACACAATGCCCTTTCAAGTTTACGGTCTCGAAGGAGTTCTCCAGGCCCGCAGGGCAGGCATTGTACTCTTGTTCTTGTCTTGCTCCACCTTGCTGATCCCAAATAATCGAATGCTTCCTCCGACTCGAATACCTTGATTCCATGTTTGGAAGGACACTGCGTTGAAGGTTTTAAAATTGTGCTTGTTCCTCCACAGCATCGGTAGCCGACTTGCTGCTCAGTCCTTCGAACTTTTCTTTTCGGACAGGTGCTCTGACGGCGTTTCGATTTGTTTTGACATGTATGTAGAAAACAAAAAATCCCTCAAATACACCTATCGCATCCTTGCGGTCTTTCTAGAAAACTAGAGAGCCGCCAACAGCGTCGGCGTCCCGCAAGGTGGAGTGTTCTCTTCTCTACTTTAGAACATCGAAGTATTCGCCATTCTTCGGCATCATTACAAGTCATTTCAATTATTGCTTGCCCCGTGATAGCAAATTCCGACATCTCACATAAGCACCACGTAGTCCCGAAGATGTGGTTACATCACTCAAGGCCCCTGGAATTAGGGGACTTCTCCGCACAAGAGACAGCTCACTAATCGGTTGGCTCGAGTTGTGCATACTTAATCAGGCACTTGACAGAAATTAACGGACAACACAATGCCCCACAAACACACGTGCACTGCTCACAGTCCTCAAGTTCCCCCAGCATTTGCATCCCAATCTATTTCTGGTTACACGCTCGGCCCACAACAGCCCATTGACCTACTTGCACTGTGTCTCCTGAATGCTCCGTTTGCATCCCGCAATTACGGCCGGACGTTAAGCACACTTTTAATTGCCTGTAAGCCCATAACTGATGCCAAGTTTTTCCGCAATAAATTCAAGTCAGAATGTTTACCTTCGAGGACCCTCGGCTAGAACAAGCAATCTCTCCGATCTATGCGAAGCTCGGTCTCTCCCTCGCCACAGCTGACCTCGTTACCACACATCCATTAAATGAACTGCACGTACAAAATGCAATATCTTCTCTCTAACCCATCTCCCCCCCACACTCCGATGAAAATGCAAACGTTTGCAATGTCCTTGTACACTGGACATTCCTCAGAGCACCGTCCCGCCGCATGACCCAAAAAAGGATCCACCCATCTACTAAATGGCATCATTACATGAAAATGAGAGATTCATTTTCAACCAGGACACACAACTAACGGTGAGTGGGTGCAAAAGAGGGAAAAATCAAAGGACCCTTCCTTTTCTCATCTCATTCATCAGGATCAAATGTTATGCCACAACAGCAAGAAAGCAGCGAGGAGCTGGAGCAGGAGAATGAGGAGGTGCGCCACAACGATGCAAAGAGGACACAGTCAATTCTTATTTGACTAGGATTTGCCAAAAAGGATTCCGATACTCACAAGCGAAATGCATTTCACAGAACCCCCAACCCGTCGCCGACACGGCAGAGAGATGAAAAAGTTCGTTAAGACGAAAAGTATATTCTTTCTCGTTATCATAAATTGAAGGAACTAACAGTGTCCTGGAACAAACTGCACACCAGCATCAAGGACACACACACAAACTAACGAAAAAAAATAACTGAAAGACGACATGGAATAAATTCCAACTTGTTCGGCATTTTTCATGCGTCGCCAACCTCATTCGTTGTGTATTTGCATTTCATAAATATTAAATTCCGCAAGGATACATTCAAATCCTGAATTGACAAGATTCGAGGGAGGAGGTGTCTGCCCCACCGCCGCCGCGCCGACGAACGGAGAAACATTGTCTCTGGCATAGGCCCAGACATATCCAATTCGCATTGGCAGCCAACCAAAGACAAATCCCGCAGAACTGCAGGACATTTCGTCCTCCCCCCCCCACCTCCACTACACACACCCCCACACCCACCCCACGCCATCCACAACGAACGAAACATTTAGAGGATGAGCACATTAAATACGAAAGAAGAGAGCAAGGAAAAAAAAAAAAAAAGAATTTGCAATTCTCTCTGAAAGGACATCTCCTGTCTGTCGAGTGGAAAACACTTTCAACGAGCGAGGAAAAATAAATTGAAAAACAAAAGGATCTTCAAGTGGAACGCAGGGGACAAAAAAATCATACACACACATCAACACTCATGGCATTTCTGCCAGGAGGTGGATGAAAATGCAAAAAAAAGGATGCATATGCAAGTCGCCTGTGTGGCGCGACACTCAAAGATAGTTGATGCAGATGGAGTGCTTAGCACCCAAGCACGACACTCTCGCAAACGCACACACACAAACAAACGTCGATTTGCAAAGGACCTTCACCGGAAGGATGAGAACAAAAAAAATCTATCTCTCCAATGTTTGCCTAATTTGTCTACTTCTCAGGCTCTTACCAATTAATTGCTGTGATGAAAAGTTCAAAAAGTTTCACGTCGTCCTTCGCTCAATCCTTCACATCCCGCCTCCCTCTTGCTCCGTCCTCACCGTCGACAGTGCTCCAGCTTAATCTGCCTTCGAATCCTTGTCCTTGTTGTTCGTCGGAATTGATTAAGACTGTAACGACATTCCGATGAGGAGTTGCACAAATCCACACACACATACACACACACGCCCCCTTGACTAGACACAGAATGCATGAGAGACGAGGTGGAACTGGGGAAGTGGAAAAGAAAAAGAAATCAACATCCTGATGCACAGAGCCAGTTGGAAGGTTGGTTGGAACCCGCTTTCAATTATAACACACTGACATTGTAGTCGGTTGTTGTTGCTGCCGAGAGGTTGCGGAGCTTCCATCCGAGCAGAGGACGCTCTGTCAGCCCCCACCAGGTGATGCATCCTCCGACGCAGGAGAAAGAGGACATCAAGAGGATTAACGCTAATGACATTGCAAGTTCTTGCCGATTTGTGAATATGGAAACGAGGCTTAATGGAATAACAGAAGGATCTCGGCGTCTGATGATGTTTGATGCTCGATGCTTGATGCCTGACGACGGGGCACCGCAATCATCGGCCGCCCTTCGACCCACTGTCGGACTGTCGGAGGGATGGAGTTCAATTAGAGCGTTGAATAGACTGCGGTTTTGAAATTCAAATTAAGGACGATGTGACGGTGTGGAGCGGCGCTGGATGACATTGGTTGGATATGGAGAAGGCGGTTTATTGATTTACCATTGATAGTGGTTCCAATGACTGGGGAGGTGGTGGGCCCAGGCCTATGGATTGTTTGACATTAGATTCGGATCTGTGACAGGATAAGTAGCAAAACGTGTTGCGGCAAGTGAAGGCACTTTGCTTCAGATGACTGTGTCACTCTGCGTTGCATTTAGTCTCGGACAGCTGTCACTGTGGAGGATGATGGGTTGGCTTAGCACTAGAGGGTTTGTTTGACGCCGAAGTGCATGGTTGGCAAGAGTGACAGTGCAGGTGGTTCGTAAGGGGATTTCGAAATGGCCGTTGACCTTGTGTCTTCTTTTTTGACCACAGCGATGCTTCCGATGGCAGTTATTGATTTTCGTTGGCCACGTGGAAAGTTTGAGAACTTTTGTAGGTGCAAAGGGGCAGGCGAATCATAGGTTTTATGGCTGGACACACTGACGGCAGGCAGACGGGGATCAACGTGGAATGAGACAAAGGGGGGCGAAGTAAGTGACACATGGAGGACTTGTTCAGCTTCGTATCTTGTGAATGGGCGGCTAATCAATGAGCTCTTTGTGAAGACTAAAATAGAACAACTCATGGAATCATTCTTTATTGACGCACAATGTTAAGCCTGGTAAGTCAGAGGCGACCAGCGCTCAAATTTACGCTGCAAATCATGCCGCAAAGGAGGAGAGGTTGATGAACACTGTAATTGTATCACGCTCTCGTTGAGCCTTAAGAAAAAACAAAACTGTCTTTTCTACGATCGTGTATCATTTACTCCTTCCAGGCACTTTCCACCAAGAGAGTCGAATTTCGAGCAAATAGTGTAAAAATGACTAGCCTGGGTCATCTGTCTGCGAATCATCGACTTCCAAATTGCAATGACGGGTGTGGCTTCCTTCCATCGCTGACGGTACTGGGCACGCTCTTCCAGTCATGTCCTGCGTCCGCGATGATTTCGTCTTTATACCGGAGAGTCGGTCTTCCTCTCCTTCTCGAACCAGCAGGCTCGGATTCGAAGACCCTCTTTGCTGGAGCGTTGGTGTCCATTAGATCGATGTGGCCGAGCCAGTGCAGTCGCCGGATGTTTGCCTTCCGAACTACATCCACATCCTGGTACAGAAGTCGAGGGTGCGTCTTCTACACCATTCACTTTCCCCGCAGAAAGGACCAATTTTTTCGAAGGCACCCAGAATCGGCCCTGCTGTTGTTCAGCTTCCGGCTCCACATAGCAGAACTGGCAAAATATTGTAGAGAAGGATTTCGGTAATTCTAGTCAGTTGGTTTGAAAAAACGAAGTATTACCGGCTGCAATTCCTTGGACGGACATCAATTGGGTATTGGCTGAGACTGAAAGGGAAACCGCTTCAACACTGACAGCTTGTAACAAACACAACACGGGAAGCAACTACGAGTTGAAAGTGCCTAAGCGATCGGTGAGCGTGTGAAGCGAGCAATAAAGCCCTCTTGGAATGCAAATAAAGTCACGAAGACTTTGAAATTAACCGCTAGAACAAGGCAAAACCTTGTCTATGCACTCCAATGAAATGTTACCACCAGATCTAATAGATCCTAATCCGCGAGCCATTTGGAGCTCTTAATAAAGCGATGGAGACGACTGATGCAAATATTGCTCAGAGCGGTCAAGTCGCAGAAATATGGAGCATCCAAGTGACAGCCCATTGATTAGAAGAATTACAATTATTTCTGTGCTGCCTTGTAATAATAGTAATGTGGGTGGAGCCACTGTCAGATGTCTTGTCTTGTCTTGCCTAGCTTCTTCTGCAACCACTCGTGTTGTGCGTGCCATTGCTCTATACAAGTTTGAGTTTGCTTTATAGATGTTTGAGAAGCCTTTTTTAGACAGACTGTTTTTGAGCTGTCAGTGACTTGAAAGAGGTGCAGCCGTGAATTATGAAAGTTGGTAAATGCCGGCATAGTACGGACCGGCGTAGCACCAACCCACTACGTCACGGCGACTTGCTGATTTAAGTTGCTACACGCATAAATGCGCATAGAAGCATGCCCAAACAAGTTATCAGCTGAATATTTGTTCTGCAGGAGCTCTGAGAACCTCTGCAACTGTTGGCCTGGATGTATAATTAAACCACACACTGTGAGACATACATTGCTGTTCAAGCTTCAATTCCAAGGCAGTTACAGAAGCTGTGCATATGCTCCTAAACAAATTAATTAACCTCCACCAGATATTGGAGAATTTCGAGCTAATTAGGCTTTAAATCGTTTCAGTGATCTCATACATTTTGGGCTAATTTTGTTCACTAAAAGTTAAACAACAACTTTTTCTCTTCAACTTCTCAATTCGCTTTAATTCACTTTATGATTCACTCGGAGGCCTTAAGGCCCATTGCGAATCCCTTCATTTGTGGAGAGCACATTTTAATTAAAACCTATCCTGTGCCGCGTGATGGCTTTAAGCTCAGTGTGATCAATCCACAACAAAGGAGACCACATTGACTGCGCCAACTATGAAGGGATAAGTCTTCAATGTTAAAAAGGGTTTAACAAGGCTTCCCAACATCATCCTGGAGAAGATGGTGCAAGACTCACACGCCAACACTAGAGGCAATAAGGCGTTTGCTGACATTGAGACGGAAGTGGCTAGAGTGGGTCCAGCGATGAATGAGGACAAGACGAAGTAAATCTTGTCCTCAAGAAAGCACGCACAACATCGACAGACGTTGGACAGAGCGTCACAATGGACAGCGATAACATCGAGGTTGCCAAGGACTTCGTCTAATTTGTGCGACCAACATCAGTACCGAGATCAAGAGCAGAGTAAATCTTGACAACCACCGTGTCTATGGACTCAAGAGACACTTGACCAATAGAATCGTCTCTCGAAGGACCAAGTTGACTTTTTATAAGACATGTCCTGTTGTATGGCGCGGAGGCATGGATAATCTCAAGAGCGGATGAAGAAGTCGTTTGCTTCTTAGACAGAAAAGTTCTGCGTGCGATCTTTGCGTTGAAGGCATTTGGAAGAGAAACTTTAATAAATGATTGTCAGTAAAGATTTTAAAATAACCTAGTTTAAGCCGAAAGGCACAACAAATAAATTGCTGCTCACGTATGTATACACGATGGGATGGTTGTGATTTCATTTATCGTGTTCTTCTCTCAAAGCGGACAAAAATAATGGTGCTCGTACTAATACAGGATTCATTGCCATGCAAAGAGAGACGGTTAGGCTAGGTTATGGAAGGAGAGTGTGATGGTTGGCCATCACGTCCACTCGGAGGCCTTAAGGCCTATTGTGAATCCCCTCATTTGTGGAGAACACATTCTAATTAAAACCTATCCTGCGTGGCTTAAACCACCCCGTTCTCGTAACGAATCTTAGAAGACCCAGTATACCCGCATTCGCTGAGTCCGCAGTCTCTGTGAAGAATCTATGGGCAGTGGCAAAGCAGATGTTAGATCGTTTCAGTCTCTTGCTTCCGTCACAGCAACTCCGGCAGAGATCACAGTCTCTGTGAAGAATCGTTGGGCCGTGGCAATGCAGATGTTAGATCGTTTCAGTCTCTTCCCTCCGTCACAGCAACTCCGGCATTTCCGAAGCTTTGATCCGATGTGGCAGTGTCCTGTGATCACTACGATCAGTACAGGATTGAGTTACGATCTAACGCCAGAAGCTTCTTTGTTTTGCCGTTGTTGAGCTCTGGTCACGTTGATTTTGTCGTGTGACAGTTCATTTCTTTGTTGTTTCGCTTATGGTCCGGTATAATGCACTGATCGACATCGAGGTTGCAATGATGTGCCCTCCTCGCTGATGTCCATTTCAAACCCTTGTCTGGCCAATTCGTCCGCTCTCTCGTTCCCTGCTATTGTGTTGTGGCCCGAAATCCAGCAGAGTTTGACTTTGTGGTGACTGATGGACTTTAGTGAGTCGCGGTAATGCATTGCAGCCCTTGATCTCATCGTGACGGATTCTATTGACTTCAGTGCAGCCAGCAAAGATCGTGGGATATCGGCTTGCATGTGGAAGACACTGCATACATCAAGGAGTCCGATTAGAATCCGGCACCAGTACCTGTGTCCATTTCTGATCCGTCGGTGAAAAGGGCACTCTCTTGGTCGTTGAAGACTGTGTTCGAAAGCCACATGTCCGTGTCGGGGAACAGAATTGGTGGTTCGAGGGAGAATTGAAAAATATCTCCGGGGGAAAACTTTTGAAAACTCGACAACTTCTGGGTTTTATATTTCAGACTGTGAGTTGAAATAGTGAACAAAATCAATTTTCAACTCGCCGGTAAAATGACGAGTGGAAACCGATCCCGAAGATGATCAACTCTCAGTTTTTCGCCAATAATGAACAAAACTACCCTTAAGATTCCAGTTCTCTGCAGCTTAAGTGATTGACGTCGCTCAAAAAGGGTATATCGGTGAGACGAACTCAGACGCAATGATGTTTAAATCAAGGTACAATCAATTAAAAAAAGGCGTAAATTAGTATAAGCAACGTAAAAACCCAGTAAAATAGGTACAAAAAAACTTGAAAAAAGGTAAAGACGTCGTAAAAATGAATTGCTGAGAACACGAGAGGCATTGGAATATTCGTCAAAGTCTTCCAATTTTGCAATCGTTTACGAAACAAAAGTATATTAAATACAGTCGACTCTCTATAATTCAAAACTCAAGCTTACAAAAATTCGAATAAACGAGAGTTCGGATTAAGGACCAATTGTCGAGTTGAAGCGAAGGACGAAAATGAAATGAGTGCCAATGAGAGACACACAAATCTTCTTCATCGTAGTCTTGAATTGTTGTTGCCTGAATTGGAAGCCGCCACAATTTCGTCACCACAAAATGTCCAAAATCATCGAAAGTCACAGATTCGCCAAAGGATGAAGGCTCCAACCATCCTTTTTTACTTACATCGCATACCCACGTCACAATCGAAAGAGATCACAGCATTGGAAACACCAGCTTGCCAATGAACAGAGAACAAAAGCCGAAAACGACACAAAAAGTTCGAATTACTGTTTCCGCTCAGTAATTCAAGAGCTACTGATTTCGATTTACAGCGTGTTTGCTGGCTGCACGACTGTGCAATCACTTCGAATTAACGCGCGTACCAAAGCACACAGGATTTGTTCGAATTATCAAGCTGTTTCCAAGGGACCCAACAATCATTTCGAATTATCGAGAATTTCGAACTGTATGTGTCGACTGTATGTTGCGTTGTTGAACAAATTCAAATTTCTCTCGTTTTTTGTTTGGCCAGGACTTATTATTGTATTGCAGGAAGAGAGTACAATAAAATCCATAGCTGGAGGCCGCATTCCACATTCGTCGGATTAGAGAATGTGTCCAACAAATAGGACTTTTTAATGATTTTATCGAAAAGAAGATAAAATCCCAGATTAACCAGATCCAACGCTCTCATCTTCTGTTCTGAAGCCCCTCAATTTGGATTATTTTCCGTGTTTATTTTTATTATTTCACGTTTTTTACAAAGGTAAGCTTAAAAGTGTAAAAAACGTAAAGTAAATAAGTCGAACAACACATCAGGCAGTGAAATAAGGGCAGACGTGCAAACATTTGAATGCAATCCACCATGTTCTAAGCGGACGTCTTGGCCATTCACATAGCTGGCACCAACATCAGCTTAGTTCAGTTTGAATACGCCAACATCTGTTGAGCACTGACTTAGAAAGAACAGAAGCGAACAGAGCACGAAAATAGGGTCACCAAAAAAGCAAGCAACATGCAAGCCTTTAGCACAGGAGGGCAGAGTACCTGGCGGTCGGAAGAAAACTTGGCGCAGTACGGTGGATTGAAGGATATTGGGGAGAGTTGAGGCACATGGCCAGAAATATAGCGCGATGGCGTGTAGGCGTAGTTGAGGCCCTACACCCCACAAGGCGATACAGCAACTACAGAAAAAGAAGACGCCGAATGGAGGATGGTGTACTTACTTATTTTGCGGTTTCGCTTAAGCAACAGAATTTCCAAAAACCTAGACAGTTCTGGAAAATCAGTTTATCGATAATCACGTCTATAAACTCGGAAGATGAGGGGGCACTTAGACAGGGACCCTTACGTCTAAACACAAGAACCTTGTCGACGCAGTACATGATATGAAGCCATATGTTCAATGTTCCATGTTCTTGTTCTGCATAATCCATTTCATCGCATCAAATGACCAACCCATGCGTTGCATGGATGCGATACCCAACTGTGAGTATAAGAATACTCAAAAGAAGTAATGGGTGGTATGAAATTTGACGTGAGAGTTTCCGCGGCATTTTGGAGGGGACACTCCTGCTGAGGTAAATTGGATCATGGTCAGGATTCAACTGAATCGACATGATCACAAGTTAGTTGGACTTAATTGCACTACGAAGAGTTTTTGATTCCCATCCTGTGGGGGAACCCATTAGAGCACTCTTTAAAGGTGACACACACGAGTGGAGAAGAACTAGCAGCTAGCGGAACATCGTCCCATGAGGAGTCCCATGACCAGGACCGCCACACCAAGTAGATGATGGCATAAGTTCCTCTTGTTATGGACCACCAATGCAGGGCAGAGTGGCGAAGTTTTGAGAGTTCTCAAGAAAACTGAACACGCCTCTCAGTCTGTCAAGTGTGCTCGCATCATTCATCCCTCAAACGACGCTTACAGCCCGAATCCGTCGCAAGCTCTGCTCAATTTCACCATTTAACAACAGCGTCATCCGAGCTCATTTGGAACATCTATTAATTTTCGGTAGATGTCAAGAAAATTGTCCTCGGAAAAGGATATCTTTGTGGACTTCATATTTACGCTAATCAAGCAACCCTTTAAGTCACTGGAAGGCCCCAGCCCAAAAGTCTTCACCCAAGGACAGTAACCCACTTTGACCTACATTCAATCGCCGAAATGGACTGTCACAGCAGCGCCGAGGATAATCGGAATTTATTGTGTAACAACCTTCATAAGTCCCAAAAGCTGTGGCATGCAAAAAGCCCAAAACGCACAGAACACGGCTGCGAGCACGCACAATGGGGTAACCAGAAAAGATGCTTCCTCATGACGGCGGCGCCGGATCCCTTACAAGCCACTTTTTCACTCGGCATTCAGCAGCCAAAGCAAAAAATATGTTCACTGATGTAATTTTGTTTTATTAGCTCACTAATGGGTACCCACGGGTTGAGCAGATGTCTTCTGCCAAAGAATGCCATGATAAATCGTTCGAAAGGTTACCTTAAGGACGTTACATGCTCTCTGGGTGAGTGTGTGTGTGTGTGTGAGTGCTCTTGCCATGGTAAACGGATTCGAAAGGATATTTGTCTCCCTTTGTTGAAACTTTGAGCCTGATACTCTCGGCAATGAAAGGAGATAGTTTTGACAAGCAACAGACGAGTAAACACACGGCATGGTCGGGAGGGTCGGCAGGTCGGGGGATGGCACATGTTTGCGTTTTGGTTTCTCAAGCACTTGTGGGCTGAGCGTCTTACCAACCGATAGCCCCCCTGAAAAAATAAAGGGGCTGATGTTTTATCTTCGACTTTGTGCTTGGCATTCGACGGCGCGGCGGGTGAGTGGAGGGCGGATAGACTTGCTCGAGGCAGAGTTACCTTTTTTTCAGATTTTTGATACGAACTCAGTATCATCGGTTTGTGTTAACGTCTAGACAGGAGATGTTTTTTTCCTTCCTTCTTGAAGGTAACTCGCAGACAACAAGGTTTTAAATGGCGTGCGGTGGTGGAGAAAGTTTCGGCGAATGGCGTGCAGTTGAGCGCATCAGATGTGTGGTACCTTTGGATACAAGATTCCTAAGAGAACTTAATTCAATTGCGAACAGTTTGCAGCGAATGTCTAGTAGTTGTGGTGTTTGATGAGTCTCTGGTTGTGACGCATCTTAAGGGTTTCGTTTTGTGTAAACGATTTTGGGGGTGGCACTTGGCACGACATGTTTCGAGTCTGCGCGTGATTATCTATCGCTTCAAAAAGACTGGGGGACGTTTTAAGACCGGACCTTTTCCGAAATGTCCTTTGAATCAGGTGTGGTTTTAAAAGTTTTTAGTAGGGCTAGTAAGATGAGCCTCAGGATCAAGTCAAGGGATGGAAGACAATCACCAGCCTTGTTAGAGGCCGAAATAATTCGAGAAAACTGCATTAACCGATAGCTGAAGCAAAGGGCAAGTTGCCAAAAGGACTGCCAGAGCAAGGGTAGGTTAGGGTAGGCGATGTGGCTTCGATCATAACCTGGATGGATTCACTTAGGCCGGGGTCCATTGTGTTTTCCCGAGTTTTTTGGACAAACGCCCGGATTGATTTGACACCCTTTTCGAATATGTCTGTTGGTTCGTTTATATTCTCCCAGGGTTTGTATCTGAATGGAGGCCCCTGCAGGGCAGTTGCATAGCCGATGTGAGGGGTTTTCCTCTTCTTCTTCATCCCTGCCTCTGCTAAAGAAGTCGTTGTATGGTAAGCCGAGTCTTGCGACGTGTTTACCCATTGCACAGTGTCCTGTAAGGACTCCAACTAGGTTACTCAGGCCTTTCCTGCTGAGATTGAGGATGGCCGTGGTTCTTTTAAAGTCCATTTTTGGCCATATTTGCTTCGCATGTAGGTAGGTAGGGAGGTAGGGTGGCTGCATGATTATAATGAAATCATGCTCACTTAGACCATCTGGTCCATTGTGCCGTCACGTTCGGCTTAGTGCGCAGAATCCAATTTACCCCTTGACCTAGTAGTAATTCCCTCTTGGGATTTGCAGTCATATGTGGTTTCTTCTGACCATTTTTTATAGGCGCTTAGTGGCTTTAAGAAGTTGCAGATTATCTCTTGGATCTATGTTACTCAGATCCTCAAGGTGAGTGATGTAGCATTCGCCTAGCAGTCTTCTTCTTGTTTCCGCAAGTGCAGGAGGTAATGTAGCACAGTTTCCTCTTCTTCTTCATCCACGCAGCTTCTGCAGAAGTCATTGTAAGGTGCCCCAAGTCTTCTAGCATGGTTGCCTATGAGGCAGTGGCCCTTTTTCTTTACTGATATCCTTCCTGTCTAATTTGAGGAGTTAATCAGTCCTTCCTTGATTTTGCATCGCATGTAGACACGTGTTAAAATTACTTCGGGAGCAAAGTTCGCGTGAGGAAAGCTCACGGAGGTTGCACACAGTGCAATGCAAGACGCCAACAAACGTGAAGCGATTAATAGAACAGTGGAGAGCCAGTTTGGAGAGCGACAGTTTGATCTTGGCCTTTGGAAGAACATCATTAAAATACGTTAATATGTTGATTTTTTGCTTTCGTCGATGCACGCGTGTGTCAAGTGATACATACTCAGTTGCCATTGACATTTCATCATGGAGAGACTTACTATACAACTTACTGAATTTTTGTTATCAAAATGCATGGTCTGCGAGACATGTCTTTCGCCCATTTCGACCATTTTGTTTACCTACTGAGGGTAACTTTTACGTTTCTTGTCCCTCTGTGTCATTTGACAGCGTTTTTTAGAACATCTTGCGTGTGAGCTAAGCGAAGCTGATAACTCCCGCCTAGCAGCTGAACTCATGACGAACCTCTCATTCAGCGGCTTCACAAATAGCCAACAACACCACAGTGCTCTGGTAGACCGGCTGGTCTTGAGATGTTCCGAGTAAATCCGCACTCCCACTGCACTACCGCTAGAGAAAGAAGCGTGAAAAAAAGCTCTGAAGTGACACATCTGAAGTGAACTGCGTTGGGCTATGGGTTCCTTTCTGCTACTGAGCGAACAAATCAGGCCATAGTTGCTGAATTGTTTCACCAATTTCAAACCTATTGGCCACCACGCATACATGTGCGCACTGTGCGTGCAGACAGAATATTGATGACGTTTCTGCCAGTTTTGATTGAGCCCATGATTTGTCAATTCTTCTTCCCTGCAATTGGTATTGTGTCACCCATTATACTTCAGTGATTTCAAACTTGTTACCAAAAGTGCACGAGCTCAAGCTGGTGGCTCCAGCAATACGGCACGGTGCGCCGCTGCATGCCACAGACCACGCAAATCGGTGAACCAATTAAGAAAACGAGTTCGGTGATTTAGGAGTCTATCGGCTTGTTCGTGCGACTTTTTTTTACTCATCAAAGCGGCGTCTATGTCGATAAGCCTGTGTCGCTTGCGACCACATTATCAATTAACAAGTTCGAAAAATTGACTTAAATTTTGACTCTCTGAAAATGTTGTCGTGGTCAACATTCAAATTACAAAGGTAAATGCCTGGGTTAGGTTTATTAACTCAAATAACAAACGTTTACACTTGAACATCTTGACGCGGTCTTGTCTTGACAATGGAAAACCAAAAACTTAGGAAATCACCCTTTGGAAAACTATAACTTTGTCCGGGACTTCTAAGGCGTGGCTGGTAAGTCTTTACTCCATCTCTTATCCCTTTTCAGGTCCATAAGAAGTGGATAGGTGAACGCTGATCGAAAATGCGGCACAAAAAACCAGGGCACTTGTGAAGGCTTGGAGCGATCGGGACTTAAGTGTTATGTCTCGGACCTAAGCTCAACCATGATTAATTCAAATAATAAAAATTCAAAAAAAATTATGTCAGATCCGATGGAAAAGCAACGAAAAGCAGGATTTTTTTCTGATAATTTTTTTCAAATAATAAAAATTCAAAAAAAATTATGACAGATCCGATTGAAAAGCAACGAAAAGCAGGATTTTTTTCCGTTAGAAGGTATGTATAAAGAGGACTTCCACCTCTTTTTTGACAGTCTTTTTTATTCATTTTCACGGATTCATCGGATTCACGGATCATCATTTACAACGTGCACTGATGACGTTCGCACACGTGTGTTTGTCTAGAATAAGCTTCTCAAACTTGGCCGTTCGGAGTCGGCATAAAACTGTAGACCCTACCTGTGTTTTCTGTAGAGCCTAGGCTCCAAGCTGTCTTCACTCATATGTCACTTAAGTGCTTTATTTTTCATTGGCATAATCGTTTCTGAGAACTTATGCACAATTCCAACAACAGCTGTCATTCACGTACGTAGAGAGCGATTGAATTGGCTCGACTTCATCAATCAAAATTTAACGAAACTTAACGAAAGGGAGTGAAGTGGTTGTCACCGTGTATTGTTCCTGTGTAATCGCGCAGTTGCTTAGAGGGACTTATGTCGTTTTACGTATATTATGGTTGGACTTTAACCCTGGCATTGATCTTAGATAGATATCTTAACGAAAGGTTGTCTCATTGTCCTTGTTAGCCCATTAATCACAGGTGCACTTTCAGTATCTAACAGGGTGTAGCTACTGTAAGACAAAAAACCGGGACATCTGGAGCTACTACAGCGACGAGCTTATCTTGGAAAAACTTAAAATCGAAACCAATTTGAACTCCAAACTTAATGAGTTGACTTTTATTTAAAAAAGAATTAAAGCTACAACCAAAAACCATGTTTGCAGCAAGCCGTACGTGAGCGACACAAATGCCTTCTCATTTCGAAAAAAAGACAAGCATTCAGAACAATTTTAAGTCACATCTCCGGAGGCCCGGCAACGTCCCGATGTTCCTCCAAAATGGACGTAGATACGTGTTTTATTAACAACACAAACGTTTCCCTCCAACACACATTTCAAAATGATCCCAGAAGTTGTTTGGTTTTTTTTTACTCAATTCACGCCAACCACTCGTGACTTTGCCCGATCCACGAGAGAACAACATGATTCCCTCGCCGGGGATAACTTGAAATCTAATTAAAATTCATTGCCTCTGTAATTTGTTTCAAATTGATTATTTCACGCGCATTTACCGTCATTCCCACAGATATCCCATTAATTATTCCCATAAACCCGACCGTATCCCCGCCCCGGGATAAATCTCAAAAAATAACTGCAATTCAACCACATCCGCAAAAATCTAATAAAACCTCGCCATGAATGCAACACCCCGCTCTTTCCCTCTCACCCCAACAATGCAAAGGGAAGCATATGTATGCCATTTCCTACCGCGTCCTATGCTGGAACACAAAAAAAAAAAAAAACAAGCAGCAACGACGAACATTAACGACTGACAACGTCCATAACTCACAGAACCTGGCTAATTACCTCGCTCCCCCGTCAACCCGCCCGCTGATGGTGGGGTTGCATATCAAAAACCGATAGCCTCATCCGATACTCATAAAAGGACATATCAACACTATCAGGACAATGTTCATTAAAATTTAATTATTATTGCGTTATGCGACTGAAATTTTCGAATTAAAATATCAAAATTAACTGGAAAAAAATATGACACACACACACGACGATGACAACAAGGCGCGAGGAAAGTCATCATCATGTGCGAGGGTGCACTGTGGCTCATCCACCAGCAGGCAACCCCAGTGCGGCGTAATGAGTATCGAAATTCAATTGTCATAGCCACGGGGTAAGTTTTGTTATCTCAACAATTCAATTGAAACTGCCAGGACATTCGAACACGCATACATAATTCAGGAGGCGAGTGGGCGGCGTTCGATGGGACAGCAGCGGGTGCACATACAAATGGCGAAATCAACAAGCACCACTGCCGTCCATATTGAACTCGGTTACGGGAGGGGAGGGAGAGACTGCACGTAAGCTCCGGCCACGACGAGGACAACGGTGGCAACGACAACGACGAGGACAAGAAGGGCACAGACGGACACAGAGGCACACAGAGGGGCACAGAGGGAGACACAGAATGAAAGAGAAGAAAAAGGACTCCAACTCTAGAATAAACATGTCATTCACTTTTATCTCTCAGTCTGGCAATTATTTTATTTATTTCCTTTTCCTGTATACGCCATGTTATCCTTCATCGGTCCCCATTGGATTGCCATTGATGACGGGGCGGCAAATGGGCGCAGGGTGTCCTATCATTTGTAATGTTTATCTCATCGGAGAAAGGAAGGAAGGATTGTTGGAGTAGCTAGCGCCTAGCTAACGAGCTTACCTTGCACACTCGTCCATCTGAGTAGGAGTATCAGCATGAAGCCGAGACATTTTGCATTCGCAGCGACCAGGCCACCACGTTGGGATGACGATGCTCGGCTGTGCGACATCACCTTCGTCGTCATTATCACCATGCCGGACATTCCGTTCCGTCTGGGGGTGCTTTAGTTGTATTCCATAGTTCACGCTATTAGTGACGATGACTCCGACGATTGCGATGCGGACGACGATGATAAAGAGTTTGCAATGAAAATTAAGAATCCACAGCGCATTCCTGCCCAGGGACACAACTATTTCGAATATTTCACCACTAATCCGTTGGAGCACTTCACACCGCGCACTTCACTGTTTGCTTTTATATTTTCCTGGCACCACCGAACCGAGCTAAATCGACGTGCAACAGTGCAGCAGCCCTTCAGTTGGCCCTCCGCACATTTGTCGGCCGGCTTTTGTTTGTTATTGATGTTTGGTAAGTATTTCTTTTTTTTCGGCACTATATCCTTAATGGACTACAAGCATTTCACACTCAACCAACGGCCACCAACGGTCGCAAGATAACCGATGGACGAGGAGTGAGGAATGACTCGGAGGAGAGAATAGTCGCAAGGAAACGGACAGAATTTACCGCGCGTCGAGTGCACACGTCCTTGTTCGGATGAAATACAAAGCTCTACTAACGGTTGGTCGGGAAAAACCGGGCGAATTGCCTGTGAAAATGTGAAAAGAGCGAACGGAATTCCTCCTCACGAAACATCCCCCTTTGTCCCTGTGGGGTTGACAATGAACTAAGGCACACTGCTCAGCTATTTGTGTGATTTTCTTTTCGTCCGCTCGCTTGGGCCGCTTGGGGATGATTGTGTGTGTTGGTGAGATTCTCAATGCATGTGGTGATGTCCCGGCTTTGTACCGGGAACACATCGGTTGGCGTTGTAACGTGGTGGCTTCGCCGAATCGGTCTACGAGAGAGTGGTGGTTGATTCCTCATGCTTGACGATGGTACTTTAGTAGTGTGGATGGTAGTGGATTGCTGAGTGGAAGAGAGTTGTTGCGAGAGAGGGAGAGAATTGTTGGTCTGGTGTTTGATTTGCACTCTCCTGCAGCGCAGATCTTTGACTGACCACAGGTGTGGGTGCTTGTCCCAAACGAGTTGTGATATAAAATTTGTCACAGGTTGAATGACTCGGACACATTTTGGAAATAGAGTCGATTTATTGCGACTGAACTCACAGATTGGAAGAGACAATTGACTGTGGAGACCAGTCACTCATTGTGCTACCTCGCGGATGCGATGGCTCCTACAACTGAGGTGATTGACGCTGATTTCACGAACGGGCCGACAATAAAGGACGTAAACAGAATCAGTTAAGCAGTCGGGAACATTTAAATTCGAATCGCGGTGAAGGAATGCTGACCGATTAAAATCCTTTAAATAAAGTGGATATGTGGAAAACAGAACTACAGTGGGGGGGCTTTTCGATTTTGACACTAACTTTGTCTTAGTGTGGCACTACAGCTCGGGATGAGCTTAATCCTTAACCGTCACGTCTTTCCAGCTCGATCTCTGGTTACTTGGCCCCAGTTGTGCTCACCGAATTATGGGCGTCCTCTGTTGCTTCACCACAAGCTTTGAATCGGCTAAGCTAAGAAATTCATATGAGCTCCAGTAATCCTAAACTCAGCATTATATTTTTGACGTGTGTCTTTGTGGACATATTTGCTGCTCTGGTCAGGGGCAGTGCTGGGTCTTTACCTAATTGTTAACTGAACATATTCCGTGTCCATCCTGCATTCGTTGCAGAATGAGGGTAGTCTTGACATAAAAACCTCAACCATTTAACGATTTCAGCAACTGAATTTGTGGCTCCCTTCGGATTATTGTCTTGTTCTTCTGCTTCATTACGTAGTGCGGAGTGGACCTGCAACTCTCCATTCATCTCAGTCACCTTAACCCTGGAATGCAGTTTGGGGTACGCTCGTACCCCCAGTATTTTAATTCCCGCCATCAGCAGCAGCAAAATAAAACAACTTGCGCAAGATAATTTCATCTCATTTTTTTGTTACTATGGGAAATACGTTTTGGGGTACGGTTGTACCCCAATGTAGCATATTAAGTTTTAAGGCCGTCCTCTGTGACTTGGTCCCACAGACTCGGAATCGAAGAGCAATTCAAGCTAAAATTGGGCTTTTTACCTCGCATCGGCCCAAATGTGTAGAGACAGGTGTGAAAACATTGCCACATAACCGCTCCTAGAAGAATCCAACTTCCAGCATGGTCATTGCTCGTTGGGTTGGTCCTCTAGTAGGGAGCCTCCGGTCTCTCACTGCCCTCGAAGGATCTGTAGCCCTTGCTCCAAACAATGTTTATAACGGACGGGCTTTCATTATTCTATCTGGTTCCCTTCATTACCGTGAGACAGGGGCTCTGTCCAACCGCTTGTCAAACATTCCATGTCTTACCTTCTACCAGTCCATCATCCAACAAGGCCTTCTCAAGCCTTACTATTCCCAGTTGAATATGCCAAAGTGGCATCACTGACACCGTCTCTCCCGGAGTCCGAAGAGCCATCAACCCCCATAACGACGAACTTCCTGAAGTCATGTTGAGTTTGCGCTCACCACACCATCTCTCTCTCTGGTTCCCACGCTCTCTCCACCGAACCGACTCTCTGTTTTGTGGTGAAAAACACACTCCTCCGCACACACACACACACACACACACACGCCCACCCACACGCGATTAAATTCCAAAACATCCCAGATTGCATTCACAGGAGAATATTCGCCGTCATCCCGGTACCACTGGCATTCCACAGGGTTGAAGGCCCGACAGCTTGGTCCCGTGTGTACACACAACGTCTGTCTTCATCCGACCGGAACTTCTCTCATCGAGATGTACTCAGTGTGTTTGTGTGTGTTTGAGGGTAGCTATAGAATTTCCTCTAGAGCTTACATCTAAGTGCATCGCCGCCGCCCGCAGACACCCGGCGAGCTCGGATTTCTTCACTGCCGAGGTCTGGCGGTGGTGTCTTGTGTAGCGCTGGGAAGTGTTCTTTTCCCTGCTGACAGCGTTTCACTTTTTCGCATTTGAAAAGTGAAAATGTGAGCTAAAAGCTAAGCACTACGTTCTAGACCGTTGCCGTGCACCGTATGCACTCCCCCTATGCACACCCCCCATACATACACATAGGCGAACACATGGCCGACGTGTTACTTACTGGAAGCAGCCGCGCGTATGACCACGCTGAGGGGTGGCGGTGTGTGTCGCCGCGTCTATCTGGAGCGTTCTATCTTTCGCATTCTTAAAGACGTGTCATGGGATAATGTATGTGTTTCCTTTTTTGCTGCGCACCCCTGATGAGTGGGCGAGGAGGGACGGACGGGTGGACCAGTGAAATTACTGTATGGAATACGCCACAGTTGGCCGATGATAAATTGGATTCGTGGAGAATGGAGCGAGCGGCGAGTACTGGGCTCGAGAACGGTGCATTGGACTTCGGTTTTGGGGAGATGCTGGCGCTGCTGTGACCTCTGATGATAATTGGTGGGGTGAGAATCCATGACTGTGTCTTACCCCAATTTCATTAAGGACATCCGTTAAATTATGCAGGGTGGCATGAATGCGGTGCGGGTGGTGGCGGTGGTGGCGGCGTTGGGGGAGGATTGTGTGTCCCGAAGGTGACGCTGGGGGTGATTTCTAATGGCTGAACGGATGTTGCCGGTACTGGCGCTGCTGCTGCTGCTCTCGATGCGAGGGTGGCGATGCGGAGAGCTGGTGCAGGGGAGTGGCAGGAGGATAAGTGTGCAATGCAGTTGATGTGGTTTTGAGTTGTTAGGGTTTTTCCAGATGACATTGCAGGCATGCCCACACAGATGCCAGGGCTATGGCTATGGTGTATCGTAAAGTAATGGAATTTTTGCGAATGATTTCACCTTACGGATGGTTGGTTGGTCACAGTACTGTAGGGGTGGCAGAGTTTTTGATTTTCTGCTCAATAGATGACTGTGTGCGCTTGTCACAATCGGAGTGTAAATTGTTGCAAGGATCTGAGTGCGTGTGTGTGTCTGATGCAGTTATTGATTTTAAATGGTGTGCTGTGCGAGATGCGAGGAGAGCGTTGAATTGCGACGCTTAGCACTCGATGGAATTGAATCATGTGGGGGGTGGGGATTGAACCTGTCATGGGGACTGAGGTGTAAGTAATCACATGCAATGCATGGCTCCACAATCACAAAGAAGTCCTGCCGACTTCATCCGTGGGATGCCATCTGACATATGGATTGTGACTGTCTATGACATGAGGCATCACATTTCGAAGTCCTTCACGAAAGCCGAACACTAAGTGATTTGAAATATACTGAAGAGCTTGTTTCTGGGTTATTTCGTCTAAGATAAGATCTAAGACAAGATTCCCCGATCTAGTCGACCCTACTCTGTTATCCAGTTGGTACTCTTAGCAAAGACATGACAAAGCGTGACTGTACTGAGGCTTAGTTTGGCCAGGCTATAGAAGATGTATGCCCTAGGTTAATTCTCGAAAGAAGAGACCACTGTAAGTGACAAGGCACAGACACCGCAGACACAGTAGCCAGTGATAAACGCCACTGAAATCCTAAGAGCCGACCAGGTCAGTCTGATCAGGATCTATGTGATCGTTTAGGAAAGCGAGTGTGCCATAGTCGTTTCGGAATGAAGCACATGGTGTGTAACTGGTGTCATTGTACGTTATTTCAGTATATGTCATTCATTTGAAGCGTGAACAACAATAATTTTCACTCAAATATGTCAAAAAGGAAATCATTTTTGCATCGGATTGTTACTGGTGATGAAAAATGGATCCATTACGAAAACCCCAAGCGTAAGAAATCATATGTGAAACCCGGCCAACAGCCAAATCAACGGCGAAGCCGAATATCCATTGCACGAAGGTAATGCTCTGTATTTGGTGGGATCAGAAGGGTGTCAGATCAGAAGCCAGTTCATTCTCGGACTGGGAGTATTCGCGTCATCGCAGGAAATCTCCTTCTCCCTGTCCCGTCAACTGCCTATCTATTGCAGTATATTTCAGTTAGCTGAAGAGGCTGCCCGCTTACTGTCAGTGAACCCGATAGACGAGCTATCTATCTATATACATAGCCTGTTATAGCCCCAGGGTTAGCTAGAGTTAGTTAGAACACGGGTGGATTTGTCACTGGCAAGTAATCAGGACACTCCATACTCATCTCTACATGTAGTAAGCACATTGTTGATTACAGATGCCATCAACGCTAATCGGAAGTGGATGGATACTTGCAGGACTTCAAGGCTAATTTGGGCTTCAATAAATCCAAAAATGTCAGAAATGTAGCTGACATCTACATCTGGCACACATGCCAGAAGGATGGGAACCCCCTACAATGACTTCTGCAGGGGCGAAGAGGAAGAAGCAACTAGGCTTCACTACCTCGGCAAGGACAAGGAAAAACACGCTAGGTATGCTCTAGAAGAAATGTAAGGTATTCGAACAAGAAAGTGGCTGTGAACCAGCGTGCATAATCCAGCATGTGCATTATCTATGTCACATGTGTCAGGTAATTTCAGGTGTTTAGTTAGAGCCCTAAAGAGGTAGGCTCCCGAATAGTGATATCGCATTGGATCCAATTAGCTTCAACTGCTTAAGCGCTTGAGTTGCGGCAATCACATGAACCTAACCTATGCCAGTAGGTAGGGAGAAGATGATAAATTTTTGAAGGGTGCCTGTTAGAATTTATCACTGTTACCTCTAACTCCACTCTTTTGTTCTGCAGTAACGACAGCATCGCAATTTTCCGAAATGTCACAGTGTCATAGCACCCACATGAGATGTGTGCGAAGATTCTCGGCCCTCTTGTTAAGCGATAGTTGACAGGTCAGGCGAGTCTTCAAATGATTGCATCCTACCTGTCAGAACATATGAGGATGTCTCTCTCTGAGGCCGTCGTGGGTTATTCTCCGATACGAACAGCTTTCACATCTCAAGGCTCCACCACTTTCGGATCACTAACTATGGTCATTGAATTGGATACAAACTAATTTGAGCGCCTCAGACATCGCCCTTCTAATTCGCCATTAAACAGTGGTCACTCTTTTTTTTCATCCTGTGCTGTACAGCCGCGAAGGCAACGAGATAGATCTCGGAGGGTTGGAGTTAAATCAAAAGTCGTACTCCAGTTGTGGTGGCAACTCGCTGTCGAAAACGAGGCGAAGTCCCTTAAGCGTTAAGTGTCGTCTCAAAGATCAGGAAGACACACGGCGCGCCGCTGCTTGGGAACATCGGAATTCACAAGTCACACTCACTCACACACTAATCACTCGCGTAATCACAACTGTTGCGTTGACGACACTTTATACCACACCTCGTCCCTCAGGGAAGACAGTAAGTTCTATGTAGTGGATATTTTTAATTCCACTGTAATAAGTGTCTCCCGATGACATATAATTTTCCTTCGCAGATTAGTGCGGGACATACACAAAGGATAGCTCAGAAGTCTCGTCCTCTTCGAGGCAAAGTCGGCAAACCTTGTCTTGACACAGACTTGACGCGGATTTGTTCAGGTGATAATTCGGGGCACAGTGGCCTGTAAGCAAGGTCATGAGCAATCTTTTGCTTTATTAAGATGGAGTATTTCTGTATATTAGAATAAGTCCTAATTATTCATCGTGGTTTGTCTAAAAACAAGACCATATGTCCACTGGTCTAGGCCAAGTTTGTTCTCCTATTCGTTAATCAGAGTTGGAGCTGCTGTCCAATTGACATTACAGCACGGTTCGGAACAGATGAACGCAGACTCCGAGCCAGCCCATGCTAGTTCATCTGCGGATTCGTTGCCTGCAGTCCCCCTGTGTCTGGGGACACAGCCAAGCTTCACTGTGTTGTGTAGGGCGTCATAGCAACATGTGTCTGAAAATATCTATATTTTACACACCTTTGCGGAGGTTTTGTTTCGTAGATCTCGATGGCGTGGATTTCGGTAGGAGTCTTTGGGTCCAAAGACTAATGTCCCTACTCCAGAATCCTGCTTGGGTCCGTCTGTGTACCATACCAGCCTTTTAGGGTCTAGTTTTAAGACACCATTAGACCAGCTTCCGCGATCCAATATTTCAGCTTCGATCCAATGTACAAAACATACCCTCAACACGTAAGAGACAAAAATATAACAAGAATGGGCAGTGCTAGGCCTAGCTGCCCTTGTGTAGCAGCTATGCCTAGTTCCACACCGAAGCCATATTTTTTTAAGGCTTCCTTAATCGCTGTACTTTCTGTCTCAAGAGACGATACATTTGTGAATATTCACAGAGGACCATCCTGTGTCCGGTAGTCAGACTTCAAGTAGGATCCCGAGGTGAAGGTGGGTGGGAAGGGAGACCGGTGGACTCGCGGTACAGATCTAAGTCTGTCAAGGTCGATAGGGTGGCCAGAACGGTGTGACCATAGCACAGACCACATAAATTTGTTAACACAGCCGCACAGCCACATTATATCCTCCGAACGCCGAAATTTGGTGGGGCCCGTGAACATTATTTTGCTCCTACCGGGAATAGAACCTAGGCGTCGTACGCTCAAGTACTCTCAAGTGCACCAACCCAAAACGCCACAAATTTAACAGAACCGAGTTGTCCTTAACGACAAGCTGATGCATCATCCCTTGCCCAGTTGATGTCCATAAAGTCTCAGCAGTTCTCAGTCTTCCATTCTTGGTTCACGAAATAAAATCAGGCCAAGAGCACCCCTCGAATGCCTCCAAATAACATGCAAGCAAACGACACCCAGTCGTTCACGACCAAATTGCGAAAAGTACTCGCCTCCAGCTTCGGAGTGCCAGCAATTCTCGGTCACTCTCGACCGCACTAATTTCGATAATCACCAGCAAACCGGAAATACTCCGCCATAAAAGCTGTCAGTTCTCAATTCATTTCGCATTGAACTGCCCTCGATGTCATTGCTGTTGTCAAGTTATGGATTCCCTGCCAAGCTCCCTTGGGATCATCTGCCAGCAGCGAGCACGTAACGTTTCAGTTTTATGTGACTACCCGACTCCACTCGAACTTTCCCCGAAACACAGCCGCCAGAAGTGCCCAACAGGGCTTAAGAATTCTAAACTAGCTAAGTTTTCGAATTTCAAAATGCCTCACCGCCTCCGCCAGCCCCCACAACGGGGGCCCTCTGCTCGAGAAAGTTAATTGTTACAAACAATTAAACAGAAGACATCCATAAAATCACTTCGTCGAGAGGCATGTTGAACATTTATCGCTCAGAGCCGCCATTTTCCACTCAATAATAAACCATTCCAGCGCCCGAGGCGCATTTCGGCCGCGAGTTTACATCACGAAATGGTCGCTCACGCCCCCGAGAACTGCAAACTTTCCGATTTAGCCATAACTAAGAAACCCCGGAATGGGGGTTGTTCGTCGACCAGCCCCAGCCACCAGGCCCCTCCAGCCTCCAGCCACAACCTGTTTTCGTCCGCATAAAACTCTTAATTATTTTCCGTCCATAAAATTTAACACTTCAATAAAAATCGAAGCGCGGCAAGTACAAGTCCCCGAGTATTCGCGCGGAATAGCGCGCCGCGCCGCCAAGGGACTGGCCTCATAGATGAGACTATCATCCACCCTCATCAGTGAGCGAGCGAGGGGGAAGGGGGGAAACGAGAGATTGGATTATGCTTTGAGATGCCAACAAGGGAGGGACATACGCTCACGAAATGTTCGCCGCGTTTGTAGCCGTTCAGTCGGCGGAAGGGCTGCTGCCGCCACGAGAGGCGATGGAAATGCGTGGGATTTTCCCTGACATACGCCAATTTCATTAGAAATAGTGCACGTGTCCTTACTCGACTTAAAGTGCGTCGAACCCGGTGCGGGGGTGCACTCACCTTGTGAGCGGCATTTTCCACGTCATTTTAAAGAATATTTTATTCATGAGTGAAGTCTTTAGATGCGCTTGTTGTGGATGGAGTGACGTCGCCGTTCAGTCGCTCATCTTGGGCAGATTTCAATTGAAGAATGCCCGCCCGGGGGTGTGTCGCTGAGGAGGTGGAGGTGGCCACCCCTTCGAATGTGGAGGTTGTTGAGGGATGTCCACCATCCACCATCGATTCGAATCGAAAGTACTCGTCGAGGTACGCAGAACTCTGTTTCCGTCAGTTCGTTCCAGCAGGCGGGGATGGATTTTGAATCACGCTGCCACGGTTATGACTGACTCACAATGGGGCTGGCGAGTGCGGGTGCGGGACGCGGGTACCGACGCTGAGTCATACATTGTTTAACCGTCGGTTGGAGTGACACAACAATTAGTCCATTCATCGGTGGATGTTTTGCCTTTAGGAGGCTATTGGGCTCAGCGCTTGATGGAAGCACAAAGGGCTGTGCGTTGTCAAAAAGTGAAAGAGGGTTGAGTTAGGGTTGAAGACGCACTGGTTTTTGACAAGCTTATAGAGCCGAACAATCCTGAGAGTCATTCGGGGTAGAAACCTTTGGAAACAGGCATGGACCAAGTCTAATCGCCTAGAGACAACCGTTCTGCCTGTGATCCGGTGTGTGTTGATGGTGTTTCGAGGAGATTTTGGACTGTCTAAGCCATGTGGGCAGTTAAACTTAAGTTCGTACACAATTCGAAACCAATCTCTGGGGAACAGCGGAGCCCGGCACTCAAACAGTTGAACGAAATCATCGTCCTAATCGTCTGTAGCTTCACTCCAGAGAAGTAGCCAACGAAGAGAAAGGAGCACAACTTGTTAAAGCGACCGATGGTGGAACAAATTTCAGGATGATTTGGGTTGGCAACGGGTTCTAGTCTGGTATCTGCCAAAGAATCGCTGGTGTTCCCCAAGGCTCCAGTCTGTCACCGATACTCTTTCTCGTTTGAAATCATCTTCCCAATCGACTGTAGCGTCCCTCCAGGGAAGCAGCCAACGAAGGGAGCACATCTTGTTACAGCGACCGGTGGTGTAACAAATTGAAGGATGTTTTGTCTTGGGTTGGCAACGGATTGTATTCTGGTATCTGCCAAAGAATCACTGGTGTTCCCCAAGGCTCCGCTCTGTCACCGATACTCTTTCACTGTCTCATTTTTATAACTGATCTCCTGTCTGCTGATTCTAAGCCTTCGGTCTGTCATACCCTCAGCAGATCATACTCGTTCCAAGCCGCATGACTCTGCCCTTCGGCAGCAAAATTGCGTATTCACTCGCAATACTCGCCGCAATTTTTTGTACGCTCTATAGCATGGAATGGTGCATGAAATCCTGCCCAGGACATCACTTTGGATAAAATGGTGAACAAAATCGAAGAACTTCTGGTGGAAGATCGTCAGGTAATGACTCAGGTACTTCTAGCCCCCTTCTGAGTATGATCTAGAGCATTCCTGTCGAAGAGAGCAACAACTCCTTCACCCGCTTTTCACCATGCCTCAGAACTGTGAAGCAAAGTCTCTTGTCAACTTGGTCTTCTAAGAGGGGGCTCTCTTACCAAATTGGATCTCGAGCGCAGAAATGACGCAATCGGCATCTTAACCCTTATCTTTGTTGTCTTGTCTTCATATTCAATCTTGTCTCAGGGCAGTAGTGACAAGTGAGGCAGTCGACACTAGAGCCGGTATTGTGCGTCCTTTCTTCAGGACAATATATTCAACCAGGTTTGAATAATGATAGAATCGTCTAACAGAGATAGGTGGCGCTTTAAAGGATCATAGCTGCTGATCAAGGACAAGCAATCGGTGAAGTCTGAACGAAGGATGGGGACCAGGAATTTAGGCCCATTAGTGGTTATTGCCGCCTATTGCTGGGCGCATCCCCTCGAATCGTAACAGCTGCGTGTTAAAGGAGACAAGCTTCAAGTGACCTTGTTGACAGGATTTGCTGACGACTGTCAAAACGGCCGAAGAGTCAACTAGAAAATTGCAATGTGCCTAAGGCCGCGTACACGAATTGACGAATACTCACCGAATTGAGCTTAACGATGTTAAATCTGTTCAAATAGTAGTTACGTAGAGGAACGAAAATAACTTTCCCGTTTTCACAAATAATGTTAAAATAACCTTCGGCAATAAAGCGAAATTCCTCGGGGGACTCTCGGTGTAGACCTTAGATAGGAGGAGCACGTCAAAAAGAAGCGTAAAGGTACAAAGACGTTTACTGGCTTATTAATATTCTAAGCCAAGTATTGACAACAGATTTCTGGTCTACAAGCAAGTGCTAAGACCCGCCTGGACGCATGGAATACAACAATGGGGTTGTACCAAAGGCAATGTGTAATAAAAATATGCTACAAACTTTACAAGATAGAGTGATAATCGTCAACGCACCCTGGTAAAGGGTGATTTTTTAAAAGCTATAGGAAAGTTTTTCAAAAAAAAAAACACATAAAATTCAGAAAAATGCATGAAATCTTTATTTGAGTCGATAGTACGGTCCATATAATTTAATGTTTGAAGATTATTTCATGCAAATGTTGACCTTGACTGCGCCTCAAATGGTCCATCCGCTTAGTCCAATTTTGCATACTCTTTCCAACATTTCGGCCGGTATCTGACGAGTAAATGCTTCAATGCTGTCTTCCAATGCGTCAATTGAAGCGGGCTTGTCTGTATAGACACGAGCTTTAACATAGCCCCACAAATCTAGGCTGCCAATTGACCGGTCCCGAACATGAAATAAAATGTTCACCGAACTCGCCTCTCAATAGGTCCATTGTGGCGCGTGCTGTGTGGCATGTGGCACTGTCTTGTTGAAACCTTGTTGTCATGCAAGTCAAGTTCTTGCATTTTGGGCAAAAAAAAGTTGGATATCATCTCACGGTAGCGCTCACCATTCACAGTTACGTTACGATTCGCATCATCTTTGAAGAAGTACGGTCCAATGATGCCACCAGCCCAAAAACCGCACCAAACTGTGACTTTTTCTGGATGCATTGGTAGCTCTTGCAATGCTTCTGGCTGACATTCACTCCAAAATCTTATTTAGGTACCCATTGAGCCAAATTTTGGCTTTGGATTAAACTGATCATAAAATAGAAGAAGTGCACGATGAACTTTCTTAACAGAGCGCGCATTTTGATAACAAAATTCAATAATTTGCAAGCGTTGTTCATTGTAAGTCGATTCAGGGTTAAATTATAGACCAAACTGAAGATGTTTGACAGTGAAACAAAACACGAAACGTGCGTCAGCTGTTTAAACCAGTGCTGCCAAAAAGATAATAGCTAAAAAATCACTCTTTATAAACGAAACAACGATGTCCACAGAGACTTTGGAATTGCATCAGTCCAAGAGGAAATTAAGAACTGTGCTGGTAAGCATAGGCGTCGTCTGGAAGAGCTGATAGACTCTGCTGCCCTTTCAATCCTCGATGAAAGTAACACTTTCCGCCGTCTTCAAACAACTGACTTCAATGAATTAAATAAAATGTTAAAAAATGTAAATTGGCTCAATGAGTTTGATTTAATTTAAACTTAACACCCATGTATTATCGTTTCGTTGAAATTCTTAGAACAGGATTCTCATAGCTCGGTGCCCTGTCTCGGAAGTCAATTAAGCTCCCATGAGTTACATGTGTTCCTCAACACAACTGCCTAGCAACAGCGGGAACATGTACATGTTTACCAGAAACCAACATCGGCAATGGGAGCAAGCGTCCCAATAAAGTACCACAGCATTGGCAAGCATTGGTCCGCTATCCACATGTAACCTCGTAACTCAGCATGGTAACAGAACACAGTCCAACCAATGCTGTGAGTGAATGCTATCAGCCAATGCACGTTGTTCCCCAGTTATGGTACAGTCGCAACCTGCAACCACTAGTCCACCTGCTGGTTTGGCTTTACTTGATGTACTGTATTTATCGTTTCTTGTATAACGTATGTTAGATGTAATCTCGAAGAAACTTGTGACTTCACTTGTATATTAGCAGTTGAAAATAAAACACGTATAAAAAAGAAAAGTTGATTTTTATATATTTTATATTACTCATGGTGTCTCAAAGAATTATCAACTCTTAAGAACCACACAAACAAGGCTTTCGTAGAAACAAAATATACATTATGGAAGCGACGCATATTATTCTTCTTGTCCTGTGCGACAGGCTGTTCCACCATGTTAACTACATATTATGTTCATGAAGTAGCAGTTAGTGAACACCTTACCGGAAGCACCAGCACGGCATGCGACTGACTTAACCTCTGGACCTATCACGCTAAATTCAACCCGCTCTTAGCTGCGCTCAAGTGAAGAATCTCTTGCCAAATGCGTATGACTCAAGGAAGTAAAACTGCTGTATAAACTAACTTGTAGTGGAAATATAGTTTTATAGAAGGGAGATGTTTTTACTGAGTGAATGGGGGAACGGTACCTACCATCGACCATGACATAATACCCATGAACGTCTCAAAAAGACGTCTTTACTGGGAATTGGCACTACAGCCCTGCATGGTCCACTGACTACTCAAATCAGTAGTCAGACCGATCTCATTGTATGGAGTCGCTATTTAGTGAACTTTGTTCGAAAAGAATAGCCCTCAACCCCCTGGACAACCGAAAAACTAAATCGGCTGACAGACAGCAGCTAGTACGGCGATCAGTCTAAAATCGCCGCATAAGTGGAAAGAACTCCGTGTGGACACACTACAACCCTAGGCAAGCACAGATCTATACTAAAAGACACCGACTTCATCTGATCCTCTTCGAGAAGGATTTCTCAACTAGCGTCCCTGGCAAGATCATTCTCGGAGTTTAGACACCTGGCGCTAGATGGCCCACTGAGGATTTCTCAACCAGCATCGTCCGCAAGATCATTCTCGGAGTCTAGACACCTGGCGCTGGATGGCAGACTGAGGATTTTTCAACCAGCATCGTCAGCAAGACCATCCTGGGAGCCTGGACACCTGGCGCTGGATGGCCCACTGCGAATCTTCAAGGCTTGGTAGCGGATGTCCATTCCAGGAGTCTAAACACTCCAACTATCACTGTAGCGTTCTTCAGGCAGGAACTAAAGCGATTAAGGAGCTCTGTCCCGGCAAACAAACAAGAGATCGAACAGGTGCAGGTAAGTACAGGTATCGTCATCAGTTCTCACAGCCAGGCAGCTATCAAATCTCTGTCTACAGTGACCTTCAACTCTGAGTTGCCGCCTATCTCTCAACGAGGCGGCCAAGTAATTTAGCATCCAACTTATGTGGGTCCTGTGACATTCCAGAGAATTGTGAAGCGGAGAAACTCTCTGGAAAGGGTACTGGCTCCGTACTCTCTAAGGCTGGAGATCTGCATTCTGCAATCCATGTAAATCATAGAATGTCTACTGACACAGGATGCATCACTCTCATTACTAATTCTCTCAACTATGGCCTACCCTCGATCCAAAAAGCTCACTCAGCCATTATCAGAATTACCATGATGGCCGAATCTGGGAATTCGCATCGGCTTTATAATTGGGCATGCGCCATTGGAGTACGCGTCGACTTTGTCAGAAGCTACTAGGAGGATGCAGAAATATGTCACATTCTACTTCGCAATTGCAGCGCTCTCTCCTTGCAACGAAGAAGTCACACAGAAGCCTACTGTGGTAACAACCCGGCCGAACTAAGTAGCACCAGAGGCAGTCATCCCCAACGCAGTGTCAAAAGCACTAACTGGTTTGCAGACGTGATGGAGTCATCAATAGAGTACACCGAAAATGAGTACAACAGATCCGCGTGGTGATGAAATGCTGCCCTAAGAGTGTACCGGCAGCCTAACCTTACCGGTTCATATCTACGATTGATTTTCCTAAAAATCTTAGATAACTTCCAGTGGCATCGCGTGCGATCGACGAATGCGACGTAAGAAACCTCAGAACTGCTCTCAACTCACCACAGCCGTATTCATTTGAAGTCTTGTAAAACATCGCCACAGAGGATGCAATAGAACCTAATTGAGACACGGGATCTGGCGGTCTACTCACTAATGCTGTCTGTCATTGAAAGTAGAATAGTGCATTGATTTGCAGAAAGAGCGTTCTCCGCCTTTGCCAACTGTCTTCTGGGATCTGCTCTCTTTCACATCAAAGAATCTATGTCGTTGCATAAACGCATCCATCCTACTCCCAGGACTACTTCTCCGAACTCTCAATTGCTCTTGAGTGATTTCACTCGCCCACACAGAGGATCCCTGAGAGGTACCCGAACAAGCACAAGAATTCACACAGAAAGCGATGCATTTTAGGCCCGCCAAGGTGTTCCATCAAAGCCTTACCTTCAACACACTGAACGAGATCGGCCTCCAACCGACACTTGCTCACCTCGATAAATTATGTGCACACACACGACTGGCCGGAGAGTGCACAGATTTAAGACGGTGACCTCGTTAAAGTCTCAACCAAGGCAGTTCCCCTGCAGCCAGCAAACTGCAGCACAGCTCACAGAAACGTAGAAAGCGAATTCACCCTCAGGAATCAGGATAGAAATGTTTTCTGTTAAATTATTCATGATGACAATGTCAGTCTCATTGTCATTATCCTAGTTTGTGTGCATCACTTATTCATGTCCTTATTTGTGCGAAGGAAGCGCTTTCTCTGCGGACTTACTTGAGATGGGAAGAAGGACCAGTTTCACGACTTTCATTTTGTTTTCCTTTTAATCTTGCTGCTGGAACTTTTGTTGCTTTTTGTTTTTCTTGTCTGTGCTATCGAACGCTTACATGCACAGTTTTGTATGATTTTCATTAAAATTTATGACGAACTATGTTGAGGGTCAGAGGATGTGTATGCAACGAACTCATGTGTTCGTGGATGGATGGCCTTCTAAGTGGCTGGGTGGTCTTTGGGTGACTTGGTGTAGCCACGTGGGGGCACCGAAAATGTCATACCAAGGATTGGGTGGTAAGACGCGGTGGCAATGTAGACACAAACAAAGTCGCAAGGGAACGGAAGTTGGGATCTCAAATAAGTCCCTAGTCGTAGAATAAATTCGGGACACGGGACACAGCATTTAGGAAAGAACTTGGAAGGGAGAGAGTTTTACTTAGGTGCCCCAAACACAGCACATCTTTTTACGTCTCCTGCATGCATGTCTCACTTTTACTTACTGTTCTTTCGGGTAGCAAGAAAAAATCAAGACCAAATGTCGTCACTCCCCAACGATCGGAATGTGGCTGATATTTTGTGTGGTACATCGTGGACTAGCCCACATACGTCACACCTCTAGGAGCACCGAAACGATTTTAATTTGTACATTTTTTTTTGCTCATACAGGGTGGCATACCGTGAAATCGGTGCGCGGACTAGCCCACACTGAGAACACATTTCAGCACACCGACACAAGTGTGCTGTGTATTTAGCACTTTAAGCTGCCCATACACAGCACACTAGTGCGCGCACTTTGGTGTACATCGGTATCGCTTTTCTCCACACCACATTCAAAATGAAGACATTTGAATTTTACTGACACATTGTGGTATACAAGAAGTCGGTGTGCGGACCAGGCCACACACAGGACAGTATTCAGTACATCCAGACAAGTGCGATGTGTATGGGCGGTATTACACATTCGACACACGATTCGGGAAACGAATTTCATCGATTTCAAGGGATATGAACCGATTGTACTCGCAGGCTATGAAGGAAAACTCTAGGATCCGTCGAAGGCGAGCATAAATGTCATGAGAAAATTCGAAAGTAGACATTACAGGTCTGCATGAATACATCTAATTGATCTGCCTTCATGAGTACACTGCGTCAGTGTACTCTATCCACTGCACTCATTCGGTGTAGAGTACACCGAAAATTAGTACACTTACTTAGGAAACAAACACTGTACAACATTCGATCATCAGACAACGAAATGAGTACTCTGATGGATTTCTCTCTCACCCATGAATGTTGTACTCATTGGAAACGAGCAGAAACAAAGTATGATTGAGATGCCCGACTTCACAGCTGACTGACCCCTAGTCCATCGACGCATTTTAGAGGCTTTTTGACAGTTGTTCGTGAATTTTTGACGGTATTACCGAAAAACAACAAAAGCCGTTCTCTGATTGGTGAATTTGGCTTTAGAAAACGATATAAAAAATGGCTGTCAACATTTTATTTAAGGGGCAAGAGAAGTAGCATCTCTATTAAACTTCATTCCTGGTTGCCACACCATTGGCAGTGATGATAAATGTATGTAATGTGAGCTTGGTGCTTCGAGAGAGGGCTCTACTACTCACTTACGTCTTGAGCACAAATGAGTAACAATTGGATAAAGATATTCTGCGTTAAATCTGCATGCTATGTTTTTTAAAACATCAAAAAACTCTAAGGTGATCGAGAAATCCGATGATAAAGGACTATTTGTAGACTTTGTTCCACATGTAGACATTTGAAGTTCTAACAAGGAATCCGCGACCACGACCAAACACATTTGTGGCTTTCTATGGTGAGTCTAATGTTCTGCAGTGGTGGCACTTGTACTAAATTGAATTTATTTAAAATTAGCTGCAAGATATTAGCTAAACCAGCAGCAAGGTAGGCCTGCTTCTGTGCGAGTCATTTCAGTTCGTTAATATCTGAAAAACTCTCTTTTATTGGATCGAACCAGTGTTGCCGATGAACACTTCAAGAAAGTCGCACAAAAACGTCTCCGAACAAAAAAAGTTGCAATTGTACTAATTTTAAGATTTAGGAGCCGTGCAGTGAGTCCGTTGCATTTTCTTATAATTTGTGTTGAATTTATTGATTATGCGAAACTCAAAGACGTATTGCGTGAAAGAAATGTGTTTCATATAAAATAGTCGCGAGAGTGATTTTATGGTTTCCCGGCACATCACGGTGTCAAAAAAATGTCAAATTGCGACCAAAGTCATAGCGGCAACTCTGGATCGGACCCAGTCTTAATTAAAGTTGTTTTCTTTTATTCTAATATAAATAAAATTGAAATTTGTGACGATTTACAAGAAAGTACATAAGAAAAAAATATGGCGCACGATAATCAAGTATCAAGTACCGTCGAAGACAAACGCGAGTAGAGGAGGTAGACGATAGCATATGTTGCTTTGAACAAAACGGATTTTAGTCGATGACCATTCACATGGCAGTTCGAAGAGAAAGTCGACTTCCACAATCATTTTAAATTTAACGACATTGTCAACATTCAACAATTAGTGCGATAACTTTGGATATGCAAAAGTTTGTGTCGAGGCCCAACGTGTTTAAGTGAAGGACAAAGCTCACGGTATGCAGGTTAGTAAACCTTCAATTGAACACCTTAGATCATCATCTCCTGATCAGCATGATCCACTCCCAATCGGTGGAGAGGTTAAATCACTCGCGAGATGTCTCCAAACCACTCGATCATCCGCCATCGACTCTGACTCACCAGGAGTTATGTCAAAGCGCCCAATGTCAATGGCCCAACCACCTCGTTCTGGGTCTGCCAAGCGGTCGCCTACCTGTTGGAGTCACATTTAACGCCCGCCTCGGAATTCGTGTTGATGGGGATATTCGTGGCACGTGACCATACCATCCGTTCGAAGAAGCAGGTGTTTAAGACTGAGGTCCTCGGGCGGCGCAGTGTTTCTCACTCTACCCAGACGAGAGACATTCGAACGTTGGAGCGGCTAGTGGTCTGAGGAAGCCGTCTCCTCTTTATCCGGCATGACCAAAAACTGTACAATTGGTCCTAAATGCTTAAAGCTTAAACTAGGGAAAAGGGTGAGGGCTCAACAAGAGGGGTACAACGGATGTATAATATTTACAGAGCGTACAATGTTGCTGATAATTATTGATTCAGTTTATTTAATAGTAAGCCATGATTTGTTGACATCGGGGTGTTCAGTTAATTGTGGTGGTTGTCTGGCAGCTTTGGTAGAAGTGCTGCTGCCCGTTGGTTGATGTTCTTGGGAACTCCGGCTCGTTTTGCAGATTCAGTACCTTGAGGAGTTGTTGTTCGGGGAACGTACTTCTCAGTCTGTTTGGATGGATGCCGATGTGGAGCAATTGTCTCTGGAACAGTGTCAGCATGTCTTGCTGTAGGGTAATGATGCGGGCTTCTTCTTAAAGTTTTCTGTTGCTGAGGTACTTCAGACGATCTTGGTTAAAAGTGGGACAAGTGCATACTTGAAGTATCTTCGTTTCGAAGGACGATGGCGATGGGATGCCATAAACGCAACCCGAGTTACTCCGTTTAGTTTTCGCATAAGATGCTAGATGCAATGAGATCCAATGCAATTTTGAGAGTCTGCTTCGAGTGGCTGTAAAATTTTAGATTGGGGAGCACTATCTTGAGGCATTCGGCTGGTGATTCGCTTCTACCGCTAGACCTGCACCAAAGTATCGATTTTTCAGCACTTATTCGTTTGACTCACTTGGGGTGACAGTCTTTGTCTTCATTATTTTCGAAACTCCGCGTTGCGATTTGCGGTGACATTGAAGCTAACATGGATCCATGTACCTAGAGTTTTTCAAGTGGAAACGTGTAAGTAAAGGGTGATTTTTTAAAAGCTATAGGAAAGTTTTTCAAAGTTTGGCATACTCTTTCCAACATTTCGGCCGGTATCTCACGAGTAAATGTTTCAATGTTGTCTTCCAATGCGTCAATTGAAGCGGGCTTGTCTGTATAGACATGAGCTTTAACATAGCCCCACAAACAATAGTCTAAAGGCGTTAAATCACACGATCTCCCGAACGTGAAATAAAATGTTCACCGAACTCGCCTCTCCATAAGTCCATAGTTGCGCGTGCTATGTGGCATGTGGCACCGTCTTGTTGAAACCACATGTCATGCAAGTCAAGCTCTTCCATTTTGGGCAAAAAAAGTTGGATATCATCTCACGGTAGCGCTCACCATTCACAGTTACGCTACGATTCGCATCATCTTTGAAGAAGTACGGTCCAATGATGCCACCAGCCCATAAACCGCACCAAACTGTGACTTTTTCTGGATGCATTGGTAGCTCCTGCAATGCTTTCGGCTGATATTCACAAAATCGACAATTCTGCTTATTTACGTACCCATTGAGCCAAAAATGAGCTTCGTTCTTTACAGAGCACGCATTTTGATAACAAAATTCAATAATTTGCAAGCGTTGTTCGTTGTAAGACGATTCAGGGTTAAATTATAGACCAAACTGAAGATGTTTGACAGTGAAACAAAACACGAGACGTGCGTCAGCTGTTTAAACCAGTGTTGCCAAAAAGATAATAGCTGAAAAATCACCATTTACTTGTGTAGCTTTTGCTCCGGCAAACACTGTCGCACATTAGTCAGATGGCTCTACAGCTGGAGGTGGTCTTGGGCCTAGCTTCTACAGTTATGTTATCACGAGTGGCGAAGTTTGAGAAAGTTTGTCTATGCAAGCAGTTGGTTAAGTGCCTGCCCTTCATTGACCCCTCTGATGGGTCGGTTCAAATACCATTGAAAGCCAAAAAGTTTTTATCGGGTTTTCAAATCTGGTCTAGTCCCCATTTGCCGTTGAGATCAAATTAAACGGCACTATCACTGGAGTGGTCAATCGGTGGTAGTAGTCTGACCGGAGGTTGCTGCCTGGCAGTACAATGGACACAGTCGTTATGTCTGAGTGCTCTAGGTGGCCTCTGACAAAAAACAATCTCTGCCCCGGGAAGCACAAGTTCACAAAAATGCTTGACATCATATATTCGACTTCCGTCGCCCAGTTGACACAAAGAGTTACCTTCAGCAAAACAGGCGCTAAGTCCGTTCAAAGACAACCAACTGAAGACGAATCTGGGAAATTGCCAAGTGAAGACCCGCTACCCGTGCTTTAAACGATTAATTTTATTGTAGATGGTTACAATGCTTTGCAATCTCTTCGGTGTCCTAAGAGGACATTCGCACACACGGCTCCGGGATCCTCGTGACAAAGAGGAGGAGTACATTGACCCCCCTATTCATTTAAACTATTTATTTTTTGCATAGGAAAAACCATCACAGAATTCCTTGTAAAAGGACTAAATGAGGCCCGTCGTCAGTGCCACCCTCCAAAGGGATTGACGACTTCCCATACAACCACCACTTCACCGCAATGCCCACAAAGCCGATGAATGTCAAAAACGTTTGACTTGTCATCGACTGCGCCAGCTTTTGACGTCCCGACCCTCCACCGTCGTTCGGCGACTCTCTCCGACCGCCACCGCAGCGCCGCGTCGCACCGCTCAACGTGCCCCGGCATTCTGTGTGAATATTATTTTCCGCATAATTTAATTCAAATGTTTATCTTTGACTCACAGATTTGCCTGCCATTGAAAGAGGCGCTCAAACGCCAGTCAGGGTGATACAATTTGACAGTAATAATGGATGCTTCGATCCGGCCTGGCCCTCACCCCATCATTCTCCATCACGGGCGGCTTGAGTGCGGTCGTGTTTGCACTCCAGGAAGAGTGAAAGTTGGTGCACGTGAGTGTATCCTGCCAAAGAATTCAGGGAGCACCACCCACACACGATAATCACATCCGTTGGCTTGAATTACGCGCGCTCAGCAACTCGGGAGCTATGCACCCTCGGCCGGGGGATCCGAAGCATTCCAAGGGAGCCACACACTCACGGCTGACGTGCAGGATATTTGGGTTATCCTCATACGGACTCCAGTCTGACATGTGTCAAAACACTGAGAGGATAATTTATCAAAACGTATGAAAGCAGGAGGCGCCTCCCACTGGCGAACATGTTGCGCGTAGAGCCAGTGCCTTGTAATGGACAGCATCCTCGGGGCATGGCTCAAGCGGTAACTGGTGGCTGCGCCCACTGAAACGAGTCCTTCATGGGTGCTGCTGTTGCTGGTTGGGGCTTTATGGAATGGGCGGCGGGAGCCTTTTTATTCCTTATTCCTCTGCGAGTGTTTGATGTGATTGCGGAAACTGTTGTGGGGATGTTCCAGGACTAAGGGACATAAATGGGGTCTATCTGGCGCTGTGAAGACGATGACGGCGATGACGACGACAGCGCCGAGAAAATGAAAAACAAACCGAATCTGGGTCACTGCTTGAATGTTTTGAGGGGGCGACGGCGAGGGTGACGCCCACTCTGAAGTGAATAAATTCGAAAGCAACTGCACTAATTGCAGAGGGAAGCGTGCAGAAGGACCCTAGAAGTGCTCGACTCGCACGAGCTGGGACTTGGGCTGTTTTCACTTTCTGTGGCGTGGAATGAGTTCCACCAGCAACGCAATGTTCGCTGCAGCCGGGATTGGCTTTGATGGCGAATGTGAGTTCAGATGGATGTGTGCGATGTAGACGCGGTCAACATGTTTTGTTGGTTGCAAGAGCTTCATTGTTTTGTGGTCTCAATAAAACCACTTTGAGGCGGATATTGCTTGGTCTGAGAGTAGGCCATGTAGATATTGGAAGGGATGGAGTTGGGATAACCAGCCAGTGTGGCAATGACAGAGAGAGGAAGCACTTCGGAGGAGACATTGCAAGACGAGACGAGAGATGAAGGAATATGCTAAGAGGTTGTGGTGACACTTGGTGGCTGACAGAGTTAAAGAAAACAACTGCGTCGACTTATGGGAACTTCATGAATGTCTGAGAGCAACATTGTGCCAGTGGACAGCAATTAGGCTATCACTGTGAAACTTCTCTTTACGGACACCCCTTTATAATGGACACTCCTCTTTTCATCCTGATACCGCCAGCAAGATAGAACTTTTCCTATATTTAAACTCGTATGTAAACGGAGCAGTTGTAAAATTGAGCAGTTGTACCCCCCAACAACGGACACACGAAGCAAGCATGAACAGGAAAGAGACAGAGAAATATTGAACGTCTGCATTGTTTTTTTTTATTTGGCCCTACAGTCTGGGGTGGATCTGGGCCTCAACCAGCTAGCCTCTCCAACTAGAACGATCTCTGGCTAGCTGCCTCCAGTGCCCTTAAGTTGGCTTAGGTCCTTTCCCACCTGTGCCACCTTAAACGCGGGAGTCCTCTGTGGCGTTGTCCGACAGGTTCAAAGAAGACGAAGACTCTTCGGGCCGGAGCTGAGTTGTCCATGCGATCTACATGGCACCGCCACCCTAGACGTTGGATCCGTAAACGTCTGACAAGGCTCATGTCGGTGTACAGTTCGGGTTGAAACTTCTGTTCCAAAGGCAGTCAACTAAAACTGGACAAAAGATTGCACGCAGAACTTTTTCTCGAAGAGAGCAAGGTCTTCCTCATCCGCATTGTTTGAGTAGCAACCTCAATGTCTTTGTGGCTCACAACTATGGTAGTGTCCAGTAAGTGCTCGGCATAGTCCTCTTAGGTAAGCTTTGCTCAGATGTAGAGCTTGCTTGGCTCGTTTAGGATTGTAGTTTTGGTCTATGAATAGTCCGCTATCGAGAAGTTTCACCGTATATATAAATTTGCGGTGAGAATAGATTATTTCTCAGACCACGCGCGGCTTGGTAGTAGAACTAACTCGTATGCCGTGACGACGAGATAACGCTGTCGCGCCTTCAGAAGATTGGAGAATACAGAGGACCATGTAAAGAAGTCATATGTTAAGTTCTAAACGTGCCTCCGAGAAAACAAGGGGCCTTAAACCACGGATACACTGGAGAGGACCTTGCATCTTCTGTGACCTCTTCGGAATAACACTCGCACTAAGAGACTTTTTCTTCTCTTCCCAAGCTGAATTGTACACTTGCGCTGATAGAACACAACATACCCAACAAATCGATCTTAATTTTTTCCGATAGCCAAGGCCAAGCGGAAAAACGGCCAGCATTGTACATATCGTCGTCAAAACTTTGTATGCAGACAAGGCGTTTCACAGACAAAGCGTCTCACTGACGTTGGTAGACACCGTACCGTATGCTGGGTACCAGGGCTGACGGAAACGAAGAAGTAGATAGTCGTCCAAAAAAATTATCTAAGCTGTTAGAATCTGGGCAATCCGTTATGCATTCACGGTGCTTTATCTCCATAAGGCAAGGACTGGTAGACGAAGCTATGGGCAGGCACCCTTTTGGCTTGGTCGGGGAAATTGGAGCACCAGCTAAGGCACTGTAGCCGAACAACAGTTGTAATCGCTCGGGTCATAATCACGCACGCATTACGACTTCTACAGGAGCCGTAGGGATGAGGAGGCGAGTGCATAGAAAATTGGGCAGTTCCTATGAAAGCTCTTCATCGTAGAGTTAGTGAACTGGAGCGGTGTTAAGCAGAAAAATCACCCAAGGCTCATAAGTGAATCTGGAAGATTTCGGGTGTAAATGGAGGTCCCAAGGTCGATCCTCTGTGCGGGCACAATAGTCAACGCCAACACTGACGCCGATGCTCTTGCACCAATGACGACGAGGTCAAGCAGTTCGGGTTGAACCATCGACGTAATTGTGCCGTTCGTCTATATATATTCTGTTTAACTCAAGTGTACTTGTATGTCCTTTGAATAAAGATTTGATCATTTAATTCAAACCTGACACAATGGACACATGATGCTGGTCTAAGTGAGCCTCATTGGACACAGCGTCTGCCATTTAGAGGTAGAAAGTGAGATCCTCGGGCAAACGTAAACTCCGAAGACGACATTTTACCGCAAATCCGACGCAGAATCGCCGTTGGGAAGGGTTGGTAACTCCTGAACCGAAGAACCAAAATCATGCCCAGAAAGCCATCCGAAGCCAAAACCGAAGCCAGTTGGAAGAAAATTGCATCGTACTTATTCTTCTGAGAACGGTTGACTGGAGCATCCTTCTTGGGAAATTTGCGATGAGTTATCGTCGCTCAAAGATGCGCCACACTGACCCGCAGATCCCCCACAGGCTACATCATAACGATAAGCTTTGAATATCTCCCTTGACGTTGAACTCCCTCTGCAATGCCTTCAGCAATTTATCTTCATCTGGATACAAGCGGCGATGCCGCCGCCATCATCACCCACAGCCATGTTTGCGCTGCCTAAAAGCCCCCACACGTCGAACGCTGCATCATAACATCATCGTAAGTGTTCCGTTGACACCCAATAACCATCGCCCATGCCATGGCCACATATTTATCATCCGTCTAGAAGGTGTCTGAGTATCGCATGATTGATTGGTCGCATGCACCGGGTCAAGCGCTGGATAATGTGCGCCAAAGAGCAACACATTACTCAATTATCGCCGCAAACGATGTCCAGTCACGAGCGATTTCCTTGCCGCAAGCCGTCCACCGCCCGCGGACCCCCTCAGCAACCAGTGTTGTGCGACGCAATCGATGGCGCATCACCCAGGCGAACAGACACCGTGCCTCATGACTCATACGGCCCTCGCTTGTTTCATCCCTTGACACTTTCCCCTGGTTGATTTTTTCCTTTTTTTGTGCTGCCTCCGTCCCGACGATCGATGTGAAAAGGGAAAGTAAATCCAATCTCCACATGTCCTTACACTTGCCGTGCATGCACTATTCACGAGCGCAAATAAAAAGTCGAGATTGTCAATCGCCCCTCCTGCCGGCAGACAGGGTACGAGTCAAAACTTTTACAGCCCTCCGCACACCGGCCGGAATCACCTTTTTAAATATTAATCACAAGCGATTGCACTGGGAATTCCGGGGCACTCTGTGCCGCGACGCAGGACCGTCCTCTGGGGCATTGGAGACTGCTCCTTTCACTTCGAGACTTCACACTTCTTTTAAGGAATTGAATATGTCTCGTCTGGTACAGCCCCGCTAGGTGGTGGGGGTGGGCAAACCAAAGCCATTCACTGGCTTCCAATTGGCCTGCAACCCCCGCCCGGCAAGGAGCATTAAAAATAAATGCCAGTGCATGGGGTTGCGAGTCTGAGTGGTCGGTGGGGAGGTTGTTGTACTAAACTAATTAACTGCATGCTATCGAGGATTTCTCATGGTCAAGCCGCACAGCACTGGTGCGGTGGTAGAACGTGGGGTCGTCTTTGCGATCTGCGCCGGGGGTAGCAGGGATTTTTACTAATAACGATTACCACTCGATACGTTTCATTTGGCTTCTGTGGTCACATGCCATGAACATAAGTTTTGTTTTCTGGTCAAGGAGAGTGCATGGAAGTGGAAGTGGCAGTGCCAGTGGCTGGATGATGGCTTCAGATGACTGGACCGGCGCGGTGGCGGCGGTCTTTCGTTCGCATTGATGGCCAATTACAGTCCGAGTGGTTTTTTGAATTTTCATTTAGACGAAATGAAACCGATAGTTAACTGCGGCAACCTTTGCAGAGTGTGGCTCTGCATGGTTTTATGGCCAACGACTAGACTGCACCCCTGGATGGTTGGGATATTTATATTTATTTCGATTTGTGCGGTCTCGGGAGGGTGGACGGACGCCTTGTGATTGAGGCGAGTCGATGTACATCGCCGGCGGGAGGTGGCAATGACTGCAGTTTCTGCAAGTGGAAATGGTTAATCTCGGATTCAAAGGGGGGATGCGGAACTCATGGTGATGCCCAGAGTGTATGAATTCGAGGCAGTGAGGAGAATTGTGTTTTTGCTTTTGTGGAAGCCATCAAAGGTGCCATGTTATGCCAGTTAAATCTAGCTGGCATTCGTGGGAAATGTGCTAGGATTCAGTCAGTGATTCTTGGTCGTGGAACTCTTAAAAGAACATGTGTACGTGGGGCAAATTTATCAAGTCTTAAATAAACGTGATGCAGTAACACTAACCTATTCTTCTGAGGAGGACCAGCAAAATTGAATGGAAGGCCACATAATAAATTAAATTTGAAGATTGGAGGAATCATAATGCTTCTGAGAGATTTAAACACAAAAAGTGGCATCTGTAATGGTACACGTCTTATTGTAAAAGACTTAAAGGCGAACATAATAAGAGCGATGTACTGACAGGATCTGTACAAGAATCGATCTTGCACCAGTTAATCCAGACGTTCCATTTGGCTCGAGAAGACGACTATGACAGTTAATTAATCGTAAGGGCAAACATTTGAAAGCGTAGGAATTTATTTACCAGAACCAGAATTTAGCCATGGGCAGCTTTACGTTGCAATGACCAGAGTTGGCAGCGCATGTGACTTGAAAATTAATATTATACAAGGTCCACAATAATTTCACGTTCAGACTAAATTTTCACAAAAAACATTGTATATAAAGAAATACTTACTGTGTAGAAAATTTCCATGAGGCAAATAAATGTAAATTTAAAAAATATATCTAAAAGAATTTTATATGGCAACAAAGGGAAGGGGGTCCACGTCCCTTGCCATGGGCGTATATAATTTTAAATTCAGCGAACGCTTCCGTCATAAATGCATCAGTTGTCAACGTAATAAGATTTAATTTATCTGCGATATATTATTTAGTAAAAATTACTTAATAACATTGATCACATAAATGCGTATGAAACTCTTCCTGTCGTATGACAGGCTTTTCTACTAAAGAGTGATTTTTCAGCTCATATCTTTTTGGCAGCACTGGTTTAAATAGCTGACGCACGTTTCGTGTTTTGTTTCACTGTCAAACATCTTCAGTTTGGTCTATAATTTAACCATGAATCGTCTTACAAACGAACAACGCTTGCAAATTATTGAATTTTGTTATCAAAATGCGTGCTCTGTTAAGAAAGCTTATCGCGCGCTTCTTCCATTTTATGGTCAGTTTAGGCGAAGCTCATTTTTGGCTCAATGGGTACGTAAATAAGCAGAATTGTCGATTTTGGAGTGAATATCAGCCAGAAGCATTGCAAGAGCTACCAATGCATCCAGAAAAAGTCACAGTTTGGTGCGGTTTTTGGGCAGGTGGCATCATTGGACCGTACTGATGCGAATCGTAACGTAACTGTGAATGGTGAGCGCTACCGTGAGATGATATCCAAAATGCCCAAAATGCAAGAGCTTGACTTGCATGACAAGACGGTGCCACATGCCACACAGCACGCGCAACAATGGACTTATTGAGAGGCGAGTTCGGTGAACATTTTATTTCATGTTCGGGACCGGTCAATTGGCCGCCTAGATCGTGCGATTTAACGCCTTTAGACTATTTTTTGTGGGGCTATGTTAAAGCTCATGTCTATACAGACAAGCCCCCTTCAATTAATGCATTGGAAGACAAAATTGAAGCATTTATTCGTGAGATACCGGCCGAAATGTTGGAAAGAGTATGCCAAAATTGGACTAAGCCGATGGACCATTTGAGGCGCAGTCAAGGTCAACATTTGCATGAAATAATCTTCAAACATTAAATTATATGGACCGTACTATGGACTCAAATAAAGATTTCATGCATTTTTCTGAATGTTATGTTTTTTTTTTTTTGAAAAACTTTCCTATAGCTTTTAAGAAATCACCCTTTAGTTGTTTCACTTACGCGGGGTTTTCAAGCGAGTTCCACCTAAGCAGGTTTCACTGTACCCTTAAGTGTCTGGGGTCAAGAGCACGGGTCGGTGGTGTAAAAGGAGAAGGGGAAAGGAAGTACCTGTGCGCATGGGTTTTTGATATCTGCTGATGGTAGTCTGTGGGAATTTTTAGGCTGGGAACCACACATATGCGTGCGGTGCGGCTGAAGAACGAGTCTCTAAATTAAACTGTGCGTCGTGATGAGCATTCCTGGCAAGACGGGTAGTGCGGGTGAATTCATGGGGAGAAGGAATGCACTTGGCTAACTCACTTGACCAACGAATGCTAAAACAGCGATAAAATACTGACAAAGAAGAGACGGTACGTCGCTGTTCGAGCTTGTCTAATGACTCTGCTGACTATTGTTGTCTCCTATAAGTTTCGTTATTGTTCGCTTTTGGATTCTATCTAGTAGGTGCAGGGTGGTCTTGGGGCACCAGACCAGATATGAGCGTTTTACTTAAGCTTGGGGCGGCTATACGCCTTATAAATTAAAGCCAATCAGAGGGGGTGAAGTATTTCTTAAACATTTCGCAGCATTTACGGCGGCCTCAAATACGTAGGAGGGAAAGTTTTCCGGTTTCATCGACACAGGCGCCAGTCTGACTGTCAATGGCTGACTATCAAGGGTTTACTTTTTCACGTCGCTGGAAATGAGGTCGCCGACAAACTTGCTAGGCAAGCATCACAGGAGACATTCTCAGGACCCGAACCTGCACTGGGTCTACCGGCGTCCTTGGTTGAAGCTTCCATCGATGGTTGGGCCTCTCGAGAGCACAATCGGAGGTGGCATGACTCGTCTGTAAGAAATCCGCTGCATTCTTGTTATCTCTTGACAGAAAAGACTACAGACGACTTACAGGAGTACAACTTACCTTCGCCAAACATCCAAGTGTGGTTGCCTAAGCGATGGTACCCTCTGCGAAGCCTGTGGAGAGGACGACGACACTGCAGAGCACTTCCTCGGTCAGTGTCCCGCCTTTTCTCGGATCAGATGGCAGGTTTGGTGCCGAAGTGGTGAGAGCTGATGATGTAGGCTCCAAGAAATTATAACAGATGTAGATTGCTGCCTTTCAGTTCAATGAACTGAGTGCTCCAGTGTAGGTTCGCTTAGGTGACAGCAGACAGCATTGAGTTTTTGAAGCATTCAATTCCACTCGGTTGTTCTTTGCTCAATTAATTATGCTGCAAGATAGGAATTCAATGTGCTTAGCATACGCTGCCGCTCCAATTCTACGGCCGTAGAGTGGGGTCGTGAATCCTGGAACGAATATGAAAAGCTGAGGGTGCTGTCATCAGCGAAGGAATGAATTGGCTTGGAAGTAGCAGACAAGAGATCATTTATGAACATGAGAAAGAGTGTCGGAGAATAGAGCCTTGGTGGACATCAGACTTGAACCCATCCAAAGCAACTTGAATGGAACGGTTCGGAAGGTAATTTCTAATCCATACAAGAATAGATTCATCGATACCACAGGCATGCATTTTCGACAAGAGAGCTTGATGCTAAACCCTGTCAAATGCCGTAGAAATATCAAGCGCAACGATCTTGCTTTCGCTTGCATTGTGCAAAGATTGGTTCCACTTATCGGTGAGATAAGCTATCAGATCACCAGTGGACCTGTTGCTGTGGAAAACGTATTGCCGATCATTAAGAAGCTTCCGCGATTCAAGATATTTCATAAGCTGACGATTTATCACCGTTTCCACGCCATTAGACAAAAGGGACGCCGGTTTGATGTGAGTGACGCAGATTTACTTTGTTTACGTTGATTAAAAAATTACACAAATGAGACCAACACCAAAACGCTTTAAAACTTTGCAACGCCTTACGTGTCGAGACAATTGCTCAAGGGACAATGTTCTGGTGGCACTTTCCGAACACAAATTTTGTGTGCCAACTGACATTTGAGCAATGAAGACTAAAACGTTAGCGGTGTTTTATTTATAAATGACCTGAATGAGGAGGCCGCCCGACGGCAAAAGTGTCATCCTCTGAGAGACCAAAAAACGCTTAGATCAACTGACATAAGTAATTGCTCGTCGACCTTACAATCGACCAGCCGTCATTGGTCATGTAAAAACTGGCCTTGGTCTTGGGGGCCTGATTGGCTCTTTGCAAGACGTCCAACAGGCGGGGAGACCAACTAGCTCCAGAAAAGAAAACAACAGAAGCAGTACATTTGCAGTGAAAGTCTATATTTAAATCACAGTAATAGACGAAGTAAAATATCTCTGAAGTCCTTCAACCGTCACGACACACTAAAGACAGCTCGTAGTTCTGCAGGAGAGCTGTTTGAGCCTTCGTTAACTCTCCGTCGACTGCCAACTGTACACACTCGCTCCTTTGGACTCGGAACCCTAAAATACAAGAGATAGCAGCAAGTTAACATTACGACCACACACGGTGCCATTGAGTGCTTACCCTCAGCTGCGCATGCAACAGCATATAGTCATGGCTATCACAGGTAGTTCGTATTTCATCTAGGAGTTCCGCCAGCTCGCTGAAGTCATAGGACATCCGGAGAATGATGCCCTGGCAGGAGCGCTCGCCATGAGCGACGTAAGCCACCACCATCGGAAACCGGTTTCGCTCCTTCCACACAGTGTCGCTGTGTCTCACAATCGTGAAAATAAGGTTCGACGAGTCCTCGTAGTACTGGACGAGGAGATAGGCTTGGTCCAGGTTGAAGATTCCATCGGCTTTTTTCATGCACTAAGTGAGAGAGGAGAGGGTAACAACCAGCAGGGGGTGATTTGAACTGAATCAAGACTAACCGCAATGCTTCTGAAGACAGTCTCCTTCAGGTAGGCCATCACATCCCTCAGGCCCTTCTCAGACTCCAGGATATGCAGCAAGGCCACTGGCGTCAGACGCCCGCCGTATTCTAAAAGATAGGTTCGTCGGTCTTTCCTGGAGTCTTCACACCGCAATCTATCGCAATTGATGGTTGTGAGGCGTACCTTATGTGCATCTTGCGCGATGCGCACCAATCCCCATAGATTTCCGCTCTTGGCGGTCTTCTCCAGCGCGAGCAAGCGAGTGCACTCCTGCTCAACGTACCGACGGTGGTCGGAGACCACCAGAACAATTCCTGGATACTGGCGGTTCTCACGGAAGAAGCGAATCCTTCGAACGTTCGGGCTGAAGTTGCCAGCGACCTGCGTGGCATGGATGACAAAGAATTTCCTCTGCGAGGTTTCCTCATCGACTTCGACTAGGATCCACGAGGGATATGATGGTGCTGCAAAGTGCTGGTTGTTCGCTGACATCTTGTGTTGCTTCGGACGAGGGAAAGGATGGACTAAAGTTTTCGCCGACAGACGGCCTTTTTTATAAGTATATTTTGCCTCCATGGCACGTCCTTAAAATGGCGGCGGTATTTGGTCCCTTCCGATGAACTGGGCAATCCATAAAAGTGCAGGCTTCCGCGGTGGTTTCTCGGATTATGATTTACAACAAACAGTTTTATATGGTTTGACGGGGTCTTTTGTGTCATCATAAGGCGGGGATGCACGCACATTAGGCTTAGGTAAACGATCACAAACAGTAATGCTGTTAGCCTCACCCGATCGGTAGATGCAAATTTGTTTGTTTTCAGAACAAAATTCTGACGGCGTCGTGCTTCAGGTCATGTGGCACAACATGCGGTTGACCAGGCATACTGCTAGATGGACCTTGAGGAAATCCCTGCTCAGGTCAATGGAATTTCAGGTGTGTCCTAATGAAATCACTGGTTTCTTTTCTTCAATCGGAAGGTTTGTGGATAGCAGGTAAGTCTCTACGTTAAGTATGTTTTAATTTGATTGAGATTAGGGTACGATTTTTTAATTTGTTTATGCTGCAGGATGTAGAATATGCTACTTAACGGCGCACAGGCATAAGTACTATCAAATGCAGACTATTCGATTCTTGGTCGCCTAGACCGAAAAGTCCTTGCGATTATGGTGAAGTGGTTGAATTTGAGTGGCAACTAGGTGGACACAGGGAAGACACTGCTCCTATGCGAAATTATAAGCACCTAGACTAGGACCAGGCTAGATTGAGGGGCGTGTTGATCTTCCTTCTTCCTTCTTCCTTATTCCTTCTTCCTTCTTCCTTCTTCCTTCTTCCTTCTTCCTTCTTCCTTCTTCCTTCTTCCTTCTTCCTTCTTCCTTCTTCCTTCTTCCTTCTTCCTTCTTCCTTCTTCCTTCTTCCTTCTTCCTTCTTTCCTTCTTCCTTCCGTCGCTCTTCCTTCTTTCCTTCTTCCTTCTTCCTTCTTCCTTCTTCCTTCTTCCTTCTTCCTTCTTCCTTCTTCCTTCTTCCTTCTTCCTTCTTCCTTCTTCCTTCTTCCTTCTTCCTTCTTCCTTCTTCCTTCTTCCTTCTTCCTTCTTCCTTCTTCCTTCTTCCTTCTTCCTTCTTCCTTCTACCTTCTTCCTTGTTCCTTGTTCCTTGTTCCTTCTTCATTGCATCCCTTCACATTAAAATTCTAAGCCTGACTTGAAGTCAGCACAGTCTCACCTTCATTTCGACTCCAGGTTCTCCGTAATGTTCTTAAGTGGTTTCAAATATTTATGTACCTCATTAGTGGTATACAACATGTCATAAACGGCACGTATTTACCTCACTTCCACGAAGCACCTCTGAGTGCAATGAGATTTTGTGGAAGGTAGCTGATCTATTCGTCCTTTTGCATATGCTCGTCCCTAATTAGTCAGACCAACGTGGGTAGTTCCCGAATTCCAATTACTATTCCTGGTACGGACGTTGGTTGCCAGGCAGTGGCACATCCATAAGTTTTCAGAGGATGTACACTCAGCATTTAAAGACACCTAAGGTTTCCATCGCGATGGTTTATTCAGGTCTTCTTAAGCATCGTAAGGAAATGCCCCGCTCGCAGAGGTGCTGACGGAACCGCTGCGTCCCTAGTGAGCTCGCCCCGCTCGCAGAGGTGCTGACGGAACTGCTGCACTTTCACCAAAAAATTAACGGGGTGTTAAAAATTAACGCAGGAGTTGTGCGCCTGCGCAACACCGCATCTGTTCCTCAACTCAACGATCAACAGTGAGGCAACTTGTCGCTGCAGGAGTGCGAACTACCCGCATCCACTCTGGCAGGCGGGCGGTCCTAGGGGCCGGAGGGCTGATGCCAGGCCAACTGAGATACCGGGTTCTGGAGGCTATTTGATTTGCTATTTGTGATTTGATATGTCTTACCGAACAATGGAAATATCTTCAGTACTAGTCGCTTGCAGACGAAAGCAAGATAAATTTGGCATTTTTGTTGTAAATGCGTGTCTATCTGGCATCAAAATGGGGTCGATCAGCTCAACTCATTCTAAGTCATCCATGTCCACCCACTGTCATCATTGGCCAACTAATGTCATCCAGCTTTCGGTCCATGATCTGCCAACGGCTTGTAGTCTTATTTATATCGCAGAAGATAGATCAACAACAAGGATCAGTTCGATTATTTCCTGCATGCCAGGGTCGACATTGGAAATATTGGGCTCCAAACCAGCCCAGTGAATAAAGCGCATTCTTAGTGGGTATATAGGACCAACTCCGAAGAGGAGACATTTTGAACAAAACTTACTGCCTCACAACGACTGGATGTTAAGTGCCTGCTCCTGGTTAGTGGGGCCCCCGGTTCGAATCCCAGTGAAAGCAAATTTAATACGCTTTAATGTGGTTTTTGAACCTGGTCCGGCACTGGAGTGGTCGATCAGTGGTAGCTGTCTGACTGTGGGTCAATGGACCAACATGGTCTCAGTGTGCTGATGAATTCACTAGCAGCCCCTTTCCCTACCCTACTGCCTCATAGCTTGGCAAAAATGCAGTCCTGGGCAAAGTAATAATTCGCAAGATCGGGAAAATGATACATTTGCATGGACTTCGAGTTTATTCCCACAATTCCGGGCGTAGCCACTCCCACAAAACGGTGCATAACCACGAGCATACATGCATTGTCGGTAATGATGGAAGAATGTGAGACGTAGTCCACCTTATCTCCAATGCTCAGTTCGTTAAAGCTTCAGCTACGTAATTAGAATAATTCAATCCAAGTTACCTCCCAAGTGCCAGGTGCTCCAGCGATGATTTTCCTAGACCATCCCCCTAGGAGGAACCTCCGCTGCTAGCACGCAAGAACTTAGAACCCTTCTTCTCGGCAGTCCCCACACAGTCTTCGAGTGCTCCTGGCATGTCCCTCAGCATTATCCCTCGCGTTATGAGAAATTTTCGAATAAAAATCAACTAATTACTCGCCTGTCCAGTGAAGAACCGCCTCCGCCGCAAAACACTGATGGACTAGCACTTCATTACGACGCCAAGACGAGCAAAACAAAGAGCCACTCGTCCGCCCCAAACACGAAACAACCGTAATTGTCTCGAATTAAAATTAATATAATCCGGATCCCATCAAAAAGTGGTTTCACCATTTGCCGCAACTCTACTCCTGGCCTCCCCACTCCCATTCATCGATTCCATTTCAACCGCCCGAAGGGTGCATGGAAATTCCACTCATAACAGTGGTTCTGGCGAAAAGGCGCCTTCACTTGTTTTGTTTAAACTTTTCTCCCTCGACTTCACAATTCGCCGCGGAATATCTTTCGCGGCAAAGAACAAAGGACACGTCCAACTCGCGACAATGGAGGGGACATGGGCGAGCGATACAGCTTAAGTGCTGTGTGAGCGGAGACGAGGAGAAAAAATTGCCACTCAACCGCACCACGCGCCGCCACCCTAATTTCCTTGATGGAAAAGTTTTTCATAATTAAATTACAACCGTCAGTGCCCCGGGAAAAAGGAGCGAGGCACCAAACCAAATAGAACTGCCACCCGGCACCCCAGCACCACGGCACCCAGGACCGCCCGCCTGCCAATGTGGATGCGGGTACTTCGCACTCCTGCAGCGACAAGTTGCCTGACTGCTGAGTCGAGGACCAGACGCGGTGTTACGCAGGAGTTGTGCGACCCCGTTGATTTTCTGGTGAAAGTGCAGCGGTTCCGTCAGCACCTCTGCGAGCGGGGCGAGCACACTAGGGACGAGGCACTGCGCCGCTCTAAGGCTGCCGCTGCAGCATGTGAAACTTTTCACATTTAATTACTTCTTTGTCGTTGCCACCCGGGGACGGATTTACTTGGGCTGACTTATGTCGTGAAAGGCGTCCGCGGGAGTGTGTGCTCGCGCGCGCATTTGTGTGTGTGTGTGTGAAGTCGCTAATTGATTAAGCGCTGCTGGAAGTCAGGACATGCTCCGGTTAAATGTCTCCACGGCACGGTGGAGCACTGTGTGCGAGCGCGTTTATATCGCATGTCATCGATGTGCTTTTGCTTGCACAGGCAGCGAACGTGAGATTGCTGGATTATTCAATCCGACAAATGTAATTGATTTCACAAGGAACACCGCCACTGTCACCGTCACATGTCCTCGCTCCATGGCGTAGAGGGAGGGGGTGGGTAGGGATGGCTGTTAATGCGTTGGTTGAAGATGAAGTTGTTTTTTTGAAGAAACAACTCGCACGTCGGTGGGGGGAGCCTTGTCTGCGCAGCTCGTTAAGGGAAGCAGTTTAAAGTGATTAACTTCTTAACGAGTGAATCAGTTGTGTTTAGTCTGGAAGACGCATTAGACAGGTCATTAGACGAATTTTGAAGCGAGCGCCTTGTGCACACTTTTCAGACGTTGCATTCCGCTTGACTATCTGCAGACGGAGTGAATGACGAGACATTCGAGTCGGTCATGATTTGATTGGATTGCTTGGATGTCGAACTGCGGCTCATTATGGAAATGGCTTCCGCCGTCGTTGGTCTATATAGGGATGTTGATCAAGGTAATATCGAACGAACATTTATTGCAGGAACCACGTCCTATGCGTGTGAAGATCCGATCAATGTCATCGCACGTGACCGCGTGACACTCGCTTACATTCGCGGATCTATTTGGTGGAAGTACTTCTGCAGATTATTACATCTGGGGAGGGCCCAAACATCACTGTGGGGCAGAATGTTCCACTCAATCTGGAAGCAAGCTCAAATCGGAAACAAAACCGGACGGGTTGTGATCTACTGGCGCAGGAAATCATTTACTTGATCTACAACCCATTTGACTGCACAAACTATCCCACCCAAGCACCGCGTACAAAAGTTCGCCGAAAGTTTTCTTTCTGGTCCAGGAAGTCCACGAAAGACCTGATCAAGGGGGCATGTTCTGGACCAACTATTCCCCAATTCCAAGGCCACTTAAGGGGAAGCTACACACCGCCATATCTAGTTTTGACATTCCTGCCACCGAACTTGGCAGGTTGTGCAGAATGATGATGGATCTCGCTGCCCTGTCAAAGTCGCCGACCATATCACAAGGACTTTGAATGTTAAAAAGAATGTTAGGAGATTGTAGTGTGCTTCCTCAAAACTCCCCGCACATTGAAGACATCCGCACCGCCTGTGATCTGTTGTGCTGTTTCTGTTGAGGGTATCCAGAGGAGAATATTTGAATTGCAGCATATAAGGAAGGGGGGGGGGGACCATCGTTGACGGTCCTGGGCTGCTTCCAGTCATCAAGACCAAGCTGTCTTGCATCCGCGATTACATGGTCTTTATACCGGAGATTCGGTTTTACTCTCATTACTCTCCTTCCCGAAGACCCTCTTAGCTGGAGCGTTGGTGTCCTTTAGCTCGATGTGGCCGAGCTAGTACAGTCGACGGATTTTTGCCTTCCGAACTATATCCACAACTACGTGCCTTCTCCTCCATTCACCTTCCTCGCGTTTAACTCCGACGCAGAATAATTCTTTCGAAGCTAGAATCAGCTCTTAGCGTCGAGCTTTCGGCTCCATAGAGCAGGACTGAATGAGAGTTTTGTAGACCATAGCATGATGTTGGTCCTTCGAGTTAGGAGTTTTGAGCCCAGTTGCCATGGGCGATTCTACATCGGATCTCCACTGTGATGTTGTTTGTGGAGGTGTGCCCCGAGTTAGACAAACTCCTTTACTACCTCGAAATTGTAGCTGTCGATCGTGATGATGATTCATCTAAGGTGGTGTGCGACTGAATGTTTTTTGGTCGACAGCATTTATTTGGTTTTGTACTCATTGACCTTGAGACCTGTTCGTTTCGCCTGTTCTTCAATCGCCGTAAAGGCGTCTAAAAAGGCGCGCGCGACGACGTTGATGGCATCTGCGTACCCCAACAGTTGGACCGACTTGTAGAAGATAGTGTCTTCTGTGTTTACGGCTGCCCGCCCCACTATCTCCTCCAGTACCGGATTGAAGAAATCACACGACAGTGCATCTCCTTGCCGAAATCCGGCTCAGGTTTCAAACGGCTCGGAAATTCTTGGCCGGATTGCACGGTGCATTGCGTGTGTGTTAGCGTGGTGCGACCCAATCGTATCATTTTTCCCGGGATCCCGAACTCGGCCATCGCATCGAATAGCTCCTTGCGATGAATGCTGTCTTATGCGGCTTTAAAATCGATGAAAAGATGAAAGATTTGAAAATCTCTTGTGTTCTCCAGGATTTGCCTTGGTGTGAATATTTGGTCTAAAGTCGATTTGCAGGGCTGGAAGCCGCACTGGTACGTGCGGATTAGTGCGGTGCAAAACGGCTTCCGTCGGTACCCTCGGTAGGATATACCTTTAAAGTTGTTGCAGGAGGAAGGGTCGCCTTTTTTATGGATGGGGCATGTGGAGCGGATATTCCAGATGATCTGGTGCATGCTCCCTACCAGAACATCGCCACCGGCCTTGAAGAGCTCTGATGGTAAGCCATCTGAACCTGCGGCTTTGTTGTTCTTCAGCCTTTTAATGGCTGTGCCAACTTCTTCGAAGCTGGGTGGGAGGACCGCTTCATCGACTCCAGTTGGGATTTCTTGATGCCCTATCACTCTCTCCCGGTCAGGCCCGCTGTTAGGAGTGCTGCTTAAACAAATCCACTATTGCCTGCGGGTCAGTAACAAGGCTACCCTCAAGGTTACCCAAACACAAAAAGCCCGTATTTTCTGTCTGTCTCTAGACTCTTTAATGTCCTTGAGCTGGCAGGTTGGAGGGACCTTTTCTAGAAGCTTCTTCTCCTCCAGTCTTCTAGCCCGGTACTCCTCTTGCGCTGCTCTTGTTTTCTGTTGCTGCGTCTGTTTTCCGTTTCTTCTGCCCACACTCGCCATCGTTCCACAGGTTTCTTGTCGGGGATGGTCGGTAGCCTCTTTGGTGGCCGAGCGGGAATGCAATCAAACCACGTTGGTGTTCGACGTAGGCATACCGGAGAGTCTCTCACGTAATTGCTCTTCGTAAGCTCTTTCGATCTCTGGTGTGCTCAGGTGTCCAATGTCAAAACTCCTCTTTGTTGCCTGGTGGAGCTTCCTGACATTGAACAGTCGAGCTCTGAATCTTGCTGCTGCGAGGAAATGGTCAGATTCGGCGTTTGAACCTCTGAATGGTCACACCCAAGTCAATTTGGTTGGCGGTTCGACCGCCCGTGTGGATTATTTTGATATTGACCATTATATTGAAAGCTGTTATCTGCTGTCGTGTTGTCCGCCAAAGATGCCTTACTTCCCGATTTGGGCAGTGAAGTCTCAGGCATTGGCATCGTACTCCGCACAGGCACCGTCCAAGAGGTCGTAAAAGTCCCCTTTGACAGAATATTCAGCCTTCTCGTTAGGTGCGTGTGCACATGTAAGGCTGATGTTGTAGAATCTGACTTTCAACCTTTACCGCTATGTGCAATCTTTTGTGGCCGCTGTAATATATGTCGCACTCTTTCTTTATCCCTTGTCCTATCCAGCGCAGTTCTTGAATCGCAGTGATATCCGCCTTATACTGCGTGAGTATCGTTTTCCAGTTAATGAGCAGCCCCAAAAGTGTCGAGTGTTCTTACATTCCAGGAGCCCACTCGCAAATCATTGTCCTTTTTCGCGCCGTGTCGTCGTTGTGTTTCCGTCCGTAAATTCGAGGCAGTTTGCTCTCTCGTAACATTATGCCTTTTTATGTGTTAGCCCTCCGCACAACCACAAGGGAATCGCCGCATACTCAAAGGGTGTTGCGAAGGCTACTCAGGGGGCGCCACTAGGAGGCTGTATGTCAACTTAATCTAAGCATCGACAGGGATCGTTGCATTCCGCCATGTTGAGCTCCGAATCAGAGGGACAAAATAACTTGGCACATGCATGTTTCAGTTCTTCGACCAAATCCGAGTTTGTCGGTTGAGAGAGCCGCACAAGCAACGCGTAACGACTTGACCACGTCCTTTTTTTTGGTTTTTGTCAAAGGTTCCTAAACAACATGCTAGAGCACTCAGACATAACGACAGTGTCCATTGTACTGCCCAGCAACTCCCGGTCAGACTACTATCACTGATCGACCACTCCAGTGATAGTGCCGTTAATTTGATGCCAGCTGCAAGTGGTGACTGGGCAGATTTGAGAACCCGATAAAAGCATTTTTGCTCAAACCGGGGATCCCACTTGCCAAGGTCACTTAACCAACTGCGCCGTCCCCTCGTCTTTGGTCCATTGAAGAGGAATATTCATAAAGTGGCGGCCGAGCTATTGACAGACATGTGCCGAGACGTCGTACAAAATGAACATGTCAGAATTGAGTTATGCAGGGATTCCCGTGGATGACTTGCAATTTTTTCTTAAAGTCAGTTTAAAGCCCTTGGACAACACAAGAACAAGCAAAGACTCTCGCGAGTATCCATGATCATGGTGTCTATGCCAAAGTTTTGGCATTTTGCCCCTGACCGGGAGGCCCTCAGCAACCCCCAGCTGCAGGATGCCATTTCACATGCACATGCCCTTACATCGTCTTGCCCTCCCCCCTGCGAGACACGAGCGATTGACTCAGCAAAGGCAACTCCATTTCCATCTGCAAACAACATCCATCCATCCATCGCCTTCGAATAGTTTTCTCCTAAATATTTAACCTTCCGAATCTCAAGCGTTTCCTGCCGCAGCAACGATGAACTCCAATCCAATGCTAATACCAAGTGTAAACAACAGTGGAGCGCCTCGGTTAAAGCCGAACCAGCCTTATTTGCTCAAAAGTTCATAATTGATGGCAACAAAGATGAGAACACAATCATCGCACACACGTGCATCCTGCTTGAAGAGCATCATCACCCGGCCGTGTGAGCGTGTGTGAGAGTGGATTCCGGGATAAAACAAATACCGAGGGTGCAAGTTGACCATTATCCGCCATCGGGCGAGCCACTTCATCACCCGACCCCACCTATTGCCACCCCCTCCATAGACACACACATTAACAGTATTGTCGGATGATTAATGTTGCACATTAATTTGCCTCCCCCTGGCGAGGGCGGCGGATGGGCTGTCGGAGGATGTGTCGTTGTACAGACGTTCCTGCTGGCCGCAGACGACACATGAATATGTTCGGGCAACGTAAACACATGGCGCAGCGCAGGGAGCGACAAAGCGAGCGGAGACACAGAAGGATGCCTCCTGCTAGACACCACCGCACGCAGTGATCTGATTGATGGGTTATTGATAGATTTAATTATTGGACACAAATATCTCGAATGAAGTTATTCAGGTGGCTGTGTGCATTAAATCTGTTCAAACATCCTCGTCTCCTGCGTGGACTGTGACGTTGTCGATGGCGCCGCACAGGTGGGCCAGCAGAGGGTTCGGACAGTGGGCAAATTAATTATGAAGGGTTCGCAATTGGAATTCGATACTCACCTCTGCTCGGGGTGCTTGCGCTCGGAACGGATCGGGACCGTTGCCATAGTGCTTGCGTGTGTTTTCGGGCTTCAGGAACCCATATTTGGGGTCAGGGAATACATGAGCGGGTATTAGGGGAGTCTGTGAATAATTCATTGGCAGATAATGCGGAGCATAGGCTCTGGGACTAGGTAACTTGTCACTTGCGCTGTATTTGCGGTCGTTGTGATGGTCCTAGTCGAGCCTTCATTTCGGACATGCTGTGGTGTTGTGGACGAATTAGAAGAGATTTTCCGTTGTGATTAATTATTTGCTAATGGAAACTGCTTGTTTGTGAAAGTTTTCCTTTTAATGACTTTAATGGGCGTAGGTTGCTCTTCGTGGGAAATTTGACTCTAATGGGGGATGTTGAAACTATCGGAAGAGTCCACTGGGAAGGTTCGCCCCAATTATTGGGGATGCTCTTTCCTAGCTCTCACATGCCAGGATGCGGTTTTAGTTTATTTAATGCACATCATCTCTCTGCACTGATTTTGAGTTCGTGAGCGATGGCATTTTTTACGCTGGAGGCGGATGCAGTTGTTGTGGAGACTAGGACTAGGACTGGCAACTAAGAGAGGGTGAATGTTGTTGAATTCGTGGCTGCTGTTGAAATTGTGGCGCAAGGAGTGCCACAGGTGATGCCAACACTTAGGGATGGATGTGAACAAGCCAAGTAGAATATATAGGTGAAGTTGAAGCAGCTGTGGAATGTATCCTGTTCGACTTCAATTGAGTCGAAGAAGTGGCCAGGATCGTCGCAGTTGAAGGGCGAACATGCTTTTGCTTCGGTTTTCATCGTTAAACTGAACTGAAGTGAGCACGAAGTGAGATTTTTGGTAGAAACGCGAGAGTGTTGAGGAACAGCACAGAAGACTGTCACACCTATTCTCAAATCCGGATCGGAGATTCCTTCCGTTCACTCGTTCGATTCACGTGCTATCATTGAATCCGCCAGTTGCACTATATTATCGACATTACTTCTTTTTCGAAATCAAAAGCAGAAATGAAGTATCATAGAGATGCCCAACATCAGAGCTGATTGACCTCCAGTCCATCGACGAATTTCTGAAGCTTTTTGACAGTTACTCACGAAATAACGTAAATGCCGTTCTCTGATTGGTCAATTTGGCTTAAGAAAACGATATAAAAAATGGTTGTCAAAAATTTTAAGGGCAAGAGAGGTAGAAGTTCGCTGTCTCATCATACTTCATTTCTTCAATAATGATTCAAAACCCCAAAATGTACTGAAATGCATGTGTGTTTTCAAGCACACACACGTCTACCGATTTTAACCAAACTTCACATAAACCGTATATAGACCAATACAAAAGAATGTGTGGAAATTTGGTTGAAATCGGTATATTCGTTTAGGCGTGAATCGACGACAAACATTTGAGGCTTAATTTTTTTTATATATTGTATATGTATGTTAGGGTGCCCCTTATACAGGTGAATACATTTTTTTTTTCACATATCGCAATGCATACCCTCTATTTATTTTTAAACTACCTAGACCTACTAAAATGATGGTTGGGTGTTGTGGGAATCGGGTAGGCACTGACTGGCGTCAACCTGGCGATGCCCAGTGTTGTAACTTTTTCTACACACCAATTGTGCTTATTTTACCTCCAAGTGGTAGCCATCGGGTACTGGTTGTAGTTCACCCGAGCTCAACTTGCCAAACTTATAAGTGCGACCTCTTGTCCTAGGGGTGACAAAAAAGGAACTGGCCCTCCAGGTTGGGGGTTGTGCCGTCGGGGTAACTGCCCGGCCACATACAAAAATATGTAGTTGCGAAGCAACAACAAGCCTCGGAAACGGAGGATTTTACTGATGACAAACCCTGCAAACGATATACGGACAACGATCTTCGGATCTGTACGTGGAATGTAAGGTCCCTTTATAGGCCACGTGCAGCCATAACCGCCATCCAAGAAGTGCGATGGGATGGACCGGGCAAAAGATGGCTGAAAAACTGACAAAAACAGCAAAAACAGCGCCTATTTGGATGTGGATTTGTCGTTAGAGGCAGACTTAGGCAAGAAGTCTTATCGTTCAGATCCGTGAACGAGCGCCTCACGACAATTCGCATCCAGGCAAAATTTACAACATAAGCCTTATATGCGCACATGCCCCCACAGAGGAGAAAGATGACGACACCAAAGACAAGTTCTATGAGCTCCTGGACAAAACTTATGAGCAATGCCCTTGCTACGACTTTAAAATTTTCCTTGGCGATTTTAACGCAAAGCTAGGAAAAGATAACATCTTTGGTAGTACGGTCGGGAGGCACAGCCTACACGACACCACTGTTTTAGTAGCCAAGAGATTGCCAAATCCTTTTCCGATCGTGTCTCCCTTAACCTCTTAAGAAATCCTACGCCGCCAACATCAAGTATTGAAGATCAGTGGCATTGCCAAAAAGCCATCAGAGATGCCGCCTCTGTGTGCTGGGTTTCAATCCGCCACCACAACGAAACCAGCCAAGCAAGAAGCATACAAAACGGCACTGCAAAGAAGGACAAGAGCTGCTCGGGAGCTCTACGAGCAGAAGAGGAGAGACGAACACCGGCTTCTCAGGAGAAAAAAGAAGGAGCCTGAGAAGCGCGCGATCGGCAAACTAGAGGGATATTACTGCAGGAATGAGGTAAGGAAGTTTTACCAGAGGGTAAAGTTAACCAGTCAAGGTTATAAAATCCGAACCGAAGCCTGTAAGGATGATCAAGGGAACATCGTAGTAGAGTCACAGTTTATGCTGAGGATATGGAGAAACCATTTCTGCAGACTGTATAACGGCTACGAAGACCCAAATCCCGCTGTCAGGCAGAACGAACCATTCAACCCCAATGAAAGGGACGATGAAGACCAACAATTCCGTCCACCCGACCCAGATGAAGTGAGGATTGCCATATCCAAACTAAAATCCAACAAGGCTGCGGGAGCTGACGGCCTACCCGCCGAGCTTTTTAAGGCCGCAGGCGATGATTTGGTAAGGAGCATGCACCAACTCATCTGAAAAATATGGTCGGAGGAAAACATGCCCGATGAATGGAACCTCAGCATAGTCTGCCCGATCCATAAAAAAGGAGACCCTTTGAACTGCGCCAACTACAGAGGCATCAGTCTCCTAAGTTTCGCATATAAAATCTTATCTGCCGTACTGTGTGAACGCCTGAAGCCATTCGTCAACAACCTGGTCGGTCCATACCAGTGTGGATTTAGGCCAGGAAAATCCACCATCGACCAAATATTCACACTGCGGCAGATTTTGGAGAAAACCCAGGAGCTTGTTGCTCCTCGATACCCACCACCTTTTTATCGATTTTAAGGCCGTGTATGATAGCATTTATAGAGACGAGCTATACAGAGCAATGTCTAGTTTTGGCATCCCTACCAAACTCGTCCGTTTGTGTAGGATGACGATGGAGAATGCACGCTGCGCCATCAAGGTCGGTAAAGACCTAACCGAGACCTTTGATGTCATAAAAGGATTCAGACAAGGCGACGCGCTGTCATGCGACTTTTTCAACATCGTTCTTGAAAGAATTGTTCAAAACTCGAACGCCAACACCAGAGGAACAATCTTTCAGAAGTCCGTCCAACTACTCGCATATGCCGACGATATTGACATTATCGGAAGAACACAGCGTGATGTCAATGGCGCTTTTGTACGTAGGGTAAGACCAAGTATATGCTGTCAACGAGAAAGGACACCCAACACCGACGTCTCGGTCAGAACTTCACAGCAGACAGATATAGAGGAAGACCGCGACTCAGGTGGCGCACGCAAGTGGAAAGGGACCTCAACCAACTATGCGTGCGAAACTGGAGACAGCTAGCTAAAGATCGAGCTGGCTGGAGACGCTTGTTGGTTGAGGCCCAGGTCCACCTCGGACTGTAGCGCCACCTTAAGTAAGTAAGTAAGACCCACATAAATACAAAATTTTAAATTTGAAATGGCAATTAAAATGAAAACAGGCTTAAGAGTGTCCTTTTAAAATTTAATCTGTTATTAGACAGATCCAAGTGTTGCGCATTTTTCTCTACTTATCCTTGTGAGCGGCTCATTTTTCCCATATTCTGTGTTATGAGATCTCATGAATAATATTTGCCGAGTTCGAAGTGATCTAGCAGGCAAATAAAAATGAATAAAAAGCAGAAGCCTAGGACTCTTTATAAGGTAGGAAAGTATATCCCGAACAAGCATTACGTCATGTATAATGAGTCTAGTTGCTAGGAATCTTATGCCAAGCAGCTGGCACCTGGAAAATATATTTAGTGCATCGTTTTTGTACTTTTTCGATATGATCGGCAAAAGTAGTGAAGGCAGGATTGCAGACTACAACAGCATATTCAAGGAAGGGCCTTACAAAGCAAATGCAAAGTGATAACAAGGCGAATGGGTTAGTAAATCCTTTGGTGTTGCGCTTTATGCAACCTACTGCTGAGTTGGCTTTTGATAAGTTATGGGAAATGTGTGCGTGATATGAGAATGATGAGTTGATCATAGCTCCCAAATCCCTTTCCATAGAAAGAGCTACAGACCCAATGGAATAACTGAATTGCCGAGGATATACTGATTTCGTAAACGATATTGAATGGCATTTCTTTAAATTAAGATACAAATCGTTATTTATGCACCAATCAAATATATTGCAGTAAAAGACAGTCATTAATATTTTTTGTGCTCCTGAAAATTTCCATGTCATCCGCATACAACAAACACTTACTATGGTTAACCGATCGAATAATACCATCACTGAAGATTATAAATAATAGTGGTCCCAAATGACTACCTTGCGGTACACCCGAACTACAATTTATTATCCTTGACGATTTTCCGATTTTTACTCAGAAAAGAGGATATCCAGCAAAGGAACTGACAGTAAAATCTGTAAATTTTGAATTTGTTAATCAACAGTGACTGGTTAACGGAGTCAAAAGCTTTGAGAAATCTGTATAAATAGCATCGTCCTGATTATTTTTTTCCATCTCATCAATCACTAAGGAAGAGTAGATTGGATTGACAGATTGGTGGAGGTCAAAACCAAGTATCTAATTTGTTTTTCACAATACCTTCGAAAAGTTTAGGTCTTGCCGAAAGCTTACAGATTCCTCTATAATTTTCAATGTTGTTCTTAAGACACGATTTTTGAATGGGAACGAGAAATGATCCTTTCCATTCGTCAAGGAAAACACCTTCAGATAAGGAGCGGTTAAAAATGAGTAATAGGGGATGGCAAAGCGAAACGGAACAGTATCTGAGGATACATGCTGGAATTCCGTCCAATCCACTATTAAGTCTTGGCTTTCAATTTTTAACTACATTTAATGCAAGAATAGTTAAATCAATTGAACTATTTCTATTTTAATACTATTTGTATTATAAATAATAGTCAAAAAGAAAAGGTAATTAATTATTAAAAGCGCATACAGGATATTTTCTTTTGAGGGGCTCCTCTTTACAATGTGGTCTTTAGATTTCAATGGTCTTGCACACAGCGTAGTAAAACTTGTTTTTGTTCTTCCTTTGTAGTCGTTAAACCATGAAAATCTTGCATAAGTTTTACTGCTCCTTCAGCTGTGTCATTAACTGTTCTCAACGAAAGGACCTTTCTTGTTGCCTCCGTAAAGGTAACGTCTTCGTCCCAAGCAGAAACGTGTCTCTGGAAGAAGTTCTCATCAATTTTAAATCGAGAAAATAAATGTTTGCTCTTGACGGATACAAAATCATTTAATGATTTTCCCGAAACAAAAAATAAGACAATTTTATTATCAGTTTTGTGGAAACAATATGAAAAAGAAGTAAAAGACTGTGTTCCTACTTTCCACAAAAAAAAAAAAAAAATGATCAGACAAATCATCCTTCGATGGAATGTATCTCTTCGCAGAATTATACACACTCTCTTTTTGTAAGTTCGCTACTGTTACCCATGGTTTGCTCATCATCTTCACCATCAAAGAGTAAAAAAGCGATTTCTTCTGACAAGTACCAAAGATGTTGACTAAACTTGCTGGGGGCTGCTTTGGCGATAACTTTGTCAAGGACACTGTAACGCCTATAGGTCTTTTAAAGTTTTGACTTGTCGAGGCCTAGCCTAGCTAAGAAGATGACAACCCGTGGGACGGCGTGGCGTTGGCATCGTCTATCAAGGGTGCATACCTTACATGTGGCATATCTTCGCAAAAAACCTTTGTCAGGGGTCTGTAAAAATGTTCTCAGCAATAAATGCGCATTTATTCAGAGATGACTAACAGCCTGTGTTACGGAGAGACTTTAGAAGAGGCGCCATGTTCTAAAGAATATGCAGTGCAGTCTCTCGTGGGAAAAGCTGACGGTATCCTATTCATCCTGTCTTCTGCTACAGGCAGTATTGAAAACGAGTAAAAGAAGCACTTACCGTTTTTAAGAGAAGAGATTTGCCGGCGTTACATTTTATTAATATAAGGGAGAGGGAACAACAAAAAGGAAGCAATGAACGAGTCCTTCGGTGGGCGAAGATCAACTGCCATTCCATTGCACAACAACAACACAATGCGATCGACAACAAAAAAAAAAAAAACGGGAGGCAAAATAATAAAAATGACGCTACCAAAAAGAAGTAAATAAATAAGGGTGTGTGACAAATTTTGAAAATACGCTACAAGACGTTATCCGTGCGATTGTACCTGTTGGCGATTAGAGGAAAAGCCCTAACTCAGAAGAAATAGAAGCACATGGCTTCCGCGAATGACACACAATCTTAGCTGTATTATGTTCCTGCAAATGGCCTTGTGGTACAAAACCCTCTGGCACCGATGTTTCTGAAAATCACCGCTTTGTCTTCAGCTTTTCCTGGGGTATGCTTCGCAGAATTTGGCGGATATCTGTTCTTTCAAATTCAACCGAAAAGTCCTGTGAACACTTCAATCTCAGCACTCACACGTGTAAAGCTGTCCCCGATACTCGAAACCCTGCCTACATCCAACTCAACCCATGTGAAACGTGCACTTCATGAAGCTCACATTGCGTTCACATTTTCAAAAGCTTCTCCGAAAATCCCCCTGGCCTTCTCAACCACACGCGCAGTAATCTGTGAAGAACCACTCACGGTGGGCCCCTACCACTGGTGCAGGAAACTCATTGAGGTAGTCATCAGGCCCCATTGAAGCCAGCACATTAAGCTCATTATGAATCATTTCCCCAGACACAAGGCATTTCCTCCTCCACCATATCCATCAACGACAGGTTGAACGACACCGCATTTATTTAATCAAAAGCCTCGAGAGCATCCTTAGGGGCACTCGAGAAGACCCACATTTGAGAAACGAAAAATTAAATTGCTCACATCTTGACAATCGCAGCTCAATTCATTAACCGAAGTGAAGAAATGACCTGAAAATATCCTTTTCTTTCATCTGCTCCCCCACTTGCATGGATCCTCCTCTTGGTTTTATTTACACATGAAGCAGCCATTTGTGTGAGCCTTCCAGGGGGCGTGCGGTGGGGTAATGTAATCGCAACAAGAATGCCAGCCTCCTGCCTGAGACGCACAGCCACATGTGTGCTCGTACATCGTCCCTCCGAATGCCTTCACATTAAATTTAAATTTGGTAATTTACTCTTCATCTCATGCATGAATACCTACCCACCTACCGTCCTTCCCCTCCCCCTCCCGCCATCCCAACGAGATATCCATCACTCGGTAAGGATATCTGTTTCCTTCCTCATATCATTACCCAATATCGCACCAAAAGGCAAAAGGGACCCAACCACGGAGCACCAGCAAAATCCAAACGAAAGATGGAACAACAAAAAAATCCGAACCAACACCATCACCATTTCGGTGAAACTTTGAAAAAACACCAAAGACTCTGGAGGGAAGGATATTATAATCCCTGAGGGTGTGTATGCTCCAAACTAAAAATATCACAAGCAATGAACACAAGACCGAAATTCATTCAAAATCCAAACCACTGGTGAGGTGCCTCCGCAAGGAAAATTATCTGTGGAATGGAAGCTTAGGGTGACGTCGTTGTTGGCGGAGTTGATGAAGATGTGACAAAAGTGATGATATTTTTAGGTTTTAAGTTAAAAAAAAACTTGCTGAAGATGGAGCCACCGTCGCACAGTGGTACCGCTGTATGGGAGAGTTGGAAATAAATCTTTAACTTTTTATCCCGTGAACCGATTTTAATGAAATTTGAAGCATACTACAACTGCCACGAGGTCTCATCGTATTTCAAAAATGGTTGCTATAGCTCATCGGGTAAAGGAGTAATCTTTAAAAAGTCACTTAATTTTTTTTTATTTTTATTAAAACAAATTTATTTATTATTGTCAATGGCCCTAAATTTAAAACAAAGCTATGATCACTATTTACGAGTATATAAATAATAAAAAATATATAAATAAAAAAAAAGTAGTTTTAACATACATTTTATTTAAAATTAAAGAAACTAAGTAATTTAGTATAATTAGGCTTGCGCTTCGTTACTAAGTGGAAGCGAATCTTTTGTTTCCGGTTCAGGCCAGGGTGCAGATGTTACCAACATTCGATGAATCACATCTTCATTGGTTGTTGAACGCGACAATTCGATTGTATCTTTATTCCTACTTTCCTGTGCCTCATCTGACAATTATCCGAAAGGGCGAAGCTGCTGATAGTATTATTTCTGCTCCGTGGAACAAAATTGAATGCACTGTTGCTGGCATACCAGGGATATAAATTTGTAGCCATTGTAGCGGCTTCCGGGCATAGCCTCCAAATTTGTCGGGATCAATCCAAAACGTGGCTACATATTGTTTCCAGGATAACACTCAATCCATGTTCCAGCAAGTAAATGAAATATTTCGAAGGAAAAATCAAAACGACGCCCAGGCCATTAGACTTCTCAGGACGACTAACAACGAACATTTACTGACGAGAATTAGCATCGATAGAAATTAGCAACCTCTTCGTGGTTGAAGATGTCCAGAAGAAGGTGAAAGATATTGGTGCAAGTGTACACGACCAACGAAGTAGGTAGGCCGAACCATGGCCTGGAGAACGAAGTCTTGCTGAACAACACTAATCTTCGTAATAATTCATGGCGATCCGAGAATCCAGGTACCACCTGGTTCAGTGCCATCGCACTGCCGGAAGAAATCACATCTTGATTTCTCAAGAAGATCACCAGGACATTTTTAACTCACTGAAGAAAAAAAATGTCAGTCGGAATCGATGGAATACCGAATATTGTACTTCGTCATCTTCACACAACGCTGTTCCACAATACGCTAAGTACTGCATATTATCCAGCGCTCTGGAAAACAGATGTCGTGCAACCGATCCCTAAACGGGACAAAGACAGATCTATTCCAACAAATCTCCGTTCGATCAGGCTTCTTCCTTGCATCCAACGATAGTCATTCGAGTTCTGAAACAATGGGTAGAGGAAAATAAAATCATACCGGACAACCAGTTCGGTTTCAGGGCGGGGCACGAAACCATATATGCCGCGTCCAAACTGGTGTCCGACATTCAGTGTAATAAAGGCAAAAAACAATGCACGGGTGCCTGCCTGATTGACTTGGAGAAAATGTTCGACACCGTTTGGCAGGACCTCTTTCCCAAACTGGCCATGCTCGGCATAAGTAAACCATTGCTAGACATGATCTATGACATGATAACAGGCAGAAACCTTATCGTGAAAAGTGGCGACGACCACGATCTTTGACATTCAAAATGATCTGCAACCGCGCCGATTGGTTCGCCGATCTTGTTCTCAATATTCACTGCAGAACTTATAGGTTCTGACGACCTAGTAGCGTACAAATCAGGTTGGAAGGTCGAGGTAATACATTCTTGTTACAGCGTGACTTCGAAAAAATTCAGGGATTTTGCGACGACTGGAAGTTGGTTATCAATTTCCTGAAGTATGAAACTACACTTTTCAGCACCCCACTGTACATGGCTCCGCAGGATACTCGCCCAAACTGGCGCAAGTTCGGCATAGTTGACCCGCAAGGACGGGCGTCAGCTGTGAAAAGTGTACTAGGCATTTAGCTGGATCAATATCTGTATTTTGACGAACATATGAATATTGCTCTAACGAAAGCCAGAAAGGTCTTTGCTGCGGCAAGGTTGTTTCTTAGAAGCCAGGGTGAATATAATCTACTACATGGCTCTTATCAGGCCAATCATGGCGTGCGGTTGCCCATTGTGGTTCAACGTGAGTCATTCCCAGAAGGAAAAGATGAGGTTGTTCGAGAGGCAGTACCGAGTCTGAGTACAAGAAGTACTATCCTAACGTGGTCCTGTACAACGAGGCAAACGTGAACGGGATTACTTACTTACTTAAGGTGGCGCTACAGTCCGAGGTGGACCTGGGCCTCAACCAACAAGCGTCTCCAGCCAGCTCGATCTTTAGCTAGCTGTCTCCAGTTTCGCACGCATAGTTGGTTGAGGTCCCTTTCCAGTTGCGTGCGCCACCTGAGTCGCGGTCTTCCTGTACTGCGCCGTCCCTCGGGGGTGGATTCAAAGACTTTTGGGGCGGAGCACTGGTTTCCATCCGCTCTACATGACCTAGCCACCTCAATCGTTGGATCTTCAAGTAAAATCTTCTTGTTGCTTCGTAACTACATATTTTTATGTGGCCCCGACGGCACAACCCCCAACCTGGAGGGCCAGTTCCTTTTTTGTCACCCCTAGGACAAGAGGTCGCACTCATAATTTTGGCAAGTTGAGCTCGGGTGAACTACAACCAGTACCCGATGGCTACCACTTGGAGGTAAAATAAGCACAATTGGTGTGTAGAAAAAGTTACAACACTGGGCATCGCCAGGTTGACGCCAGTCAGTGCCTACCCGATTCCCACAACACCCAACCACCCAACCACGTGAACAGGATACATGATTTTATTATTAAGCTGATCAGAATGCACATTGCATGAGCTATGACTTCTTCCAACAGTCTGATCTTTGGGGGTTACTCCAATATTATGTACCAGGAAAGGGTGCGCCTTAACGGCTTTATTCCTCCCGAAGCATTCCTTTATTTAGACACGATTGGCCTAATACAGGATACAGACGGATGCCCTCTAATCTTGCATGTCGTACGCCGAACAGTGGACAGGCGACTCCAATACAAACCGGTTGTCGTTCGCACCCACGAGGATCTTATTCGGTTCAGTGGAGCGATCCCCGTTCGAGATAGGAATGAGTCTGCCAAAGAACGGTAATTTTAGTGCTGGTTACACCAAAACCAGTCTCCGCCACCGCTGGCTTTTCAAGGTGACCAGATAGTTGACCATGGTGGCCAACATAGGTTTAAAGTTAGTTTTTAAGTATATACGTGCGGTTTTTTTTCAAAATATTGCCCATCTGAAGCTATGACTTTTTCCCATCTTTCTGGCAATTTGTGGATCTCATCCCAAAAGAACTGCCGGCTTGGCAGCCAAAAATGAATCAATCCAATTTTTGATATTCTGCTCTGATGTGTACCGTATTTCAGTGAGGGCGTTCTGCATCGACCGGAACAAATTGTAGCCAGAAGGGGCAAGGTCTGGGCTACAAGGTTGGTGGGGAAAAACTTCCCATCCACTGTTTTTGCAAATAGTTCTTAACCGGAATAGCAGCGTGGGTGCGAGAGTTGCCTTGATGGAAAACTATTGCCTCGTGTCTGGTCTTGTATTCCGGGCGTTTTTCGGCTACTGCTCCCTTCAAACGGATTAATTGTGTTCGGTAGCGTTATCCATTGATGGTTTCACCCGGTTTTAGCAGCTCATAATACAGCACACCCTTCTGATCCCACCAAATACAGAGCATTACCTTCGCGCCATGGATATTCGGCTTTACCGTTGATTTACCACTCTTAAATCGTGCAAACCACTTATAGCACGTTCGCTCAGCTAGCGCATGTTCACCATAAACTTCCACAAAAATACGATGACGTTCGGCAGCAGACTTTCTTCATATTAAAGTAATGAAGAAGAACTCCCCGCAAAAACACTTTTTCAGGCTCACAGTTCGACATATTTGAGTGAAAAAAAAAGATCGTTGTTTACGCTTCAAATGAATGACATATACTGAACTGGCGTGCAATGACAGTAGCTTTCCAACGCATGTTCCAATGGAATAATACAAGTTACGCCATCTCTTACAAACCGTTAAGTTGCAGACCCAGGAATGTACTTGAAATCGCGGAAACTTTTAAATTTGCTCAACAAATGCTGAAATGCAACTCTAACCTTCATCTTCTTAATTGAAATCCTCAATATTGTAGTAATCCCCAAGTCAGAAATCTTTATTTTTTCGGCAACAGCACCCTAATTGCCAACTTGTATGCTACTGGATAAGGCAGTTGGTTAAGTGCTTGCCATTGGTTAGTGGGGTCCCCGGTTCGAATGCCAGTAAAAGCAAAGTTAATACGCTTTTATCAGGTTTTTACATATACCTGGTCCAGCCACCATTTGCTGTTGGGATCAAATTAACGGCACTATTAATGGAGTGGTCGGTCAGTGGTAGTTGTACCAACATGGTCTAAGTGTGCTGATGAATTCCCTAGCAGCCCCTTTCCCTACCCCTACTCTAACTTGCATGCCCATTGCGACACTTGAACCGGGCATGCATTTTATGACAACGCAAACAAAATAAGATAGAGGCAATTAGTTTCATATTTATAAAAATTCTATGACCTAAAGTATCTCAATTCACAAAAATAAACACTTCCTCGGCCTCTCGCATGCGTTGCGAGGGTAATGCTTGAAAATGCCGAAAAATGCACGAAATTTCTCCACTTAAACGCCTCGTTCTCCCAAAGTCGAAAATGTCGAAAATAGGCACTCTAGTTTTTGCACCATCGATAAAGAATACTTTAAGCTTTCAGAAAAAGTCGAAGCCTCTTGGAGCATTTTTGTTACAGCCCGTCTAACATTGAAATGGCCCCCCAAAAGTTGGCTTTACTTTAAAGACTCGTCTAGAAAATTGGAAATCGGTTAAAAAAAAAGGCTTGATGCAGGTTGAAAGCCAACTGCATGGTCTTTAAAAAAAAAAACTTAACTTCTGGTTCCAAAGTACCCAATTTTAGGAAATATGCCATGTCAAAGTTGCTTAAAAAATACGTATATTTTTATAAATTTCAAAGTACCAAATTTGAACTAAAGGTACAGCCAAACGGATCATCAAAAGTCAGCCAAATGTTGCCTTTCTAGATTCTCTTATTTGTAGAATTGAAAAAAATATTCCATTCTGGCCGAGAAAAATATGTCACTTCGGGGATTTATTTCCGCTGCGGGACCACTGTGCGTCGATGTCAGGACCCTGGCAGTCAAGGCAACCGACTTCAGTAAGAGTTCTAACTTCTCTCCAATCTAATACGGGCCCCAATGCTGTTCAAACAGATTCTAGGTCTTGAGGAGGGAGCCACAGTCGACGCAACACTATGCCCGCCTTATTTCATTCACAACTGACCAACTTCCAAGTCAACTCCAGTCAGAGTTGCAAACGAATGCAACCTCTTCTTGCTTCAGTTTGAGTTCCAACTCCTCTCTCTCTCGGATCCAATACGGCGCCCTAATGCTGTTCAAAGATGAAGCAGGAAAAAAAGAAAACAAAACGCAGAACCATTTCAAAAAAAAAAGAAGAAAACCGCAGGGAAAAACAAAATCAAAAGAAACTTGATCCAAGCTTTCTCGTGTTATTTGATTTTCGCTTCCTTGTCGTGTACGACGCGTTGGCAGTGGCGGCGGCGTCGGCGACGGCAGCAGCATTGGTGGCAGTCCGCCTCTGGCTGAAGGGCATGGTGTGGCTTGTGTATATGCGTGCCTGTGGTCCTCGCGTTAAGCTCTATCCTTCATCCTTCGGTTGTTGCTGCTGTTTTTTTTTTTGTTGTCTTTTTCATCTTTGATTCTATCCTCCGTATGGTTTTTCCTTAACCAATTCTTTTCATTTGGGTCTGGTTGATGAGTGTGGGGGGGGGATGCTATGGTTTTCGGCAAATAGTGGAGACAAATTCGGTGTACGGTGGTGCGCAGCCCCCAGTCATGTGAGACACCACGAGTCCGAGGCAACGCTGTGAATTGTAAAAACCCTCACGTAGGTAGCGATAGTGTTTGTTGGATGAATTTTAAAAATCCCTTACTGAACGAACGACTCCCAGATTTTATGCTCGGGCATTGGCTGGGCGCTAGGGGAGTGCTTCTACCTCTGCCGCTGACATCCAACTTGCAGTGAGTAACTATCACGATTTAACAGTCTTATAGATTTAATCTGAAAACGAAAACAAGAAGAGGGAAAAAGACGAAGAAAACAACCGTAGTTAATGTGAATGGTGAAGATTGGAGTACTGTCCAAGGTGTGACTTTGTCTAGAGACGTGGCAACAGTCGGTTCAGCAGGTAGAGATACGTTTCTAAACGGGTGCATTCAAAGAAGAAGCTTAAACCTGGGAGGAATTTGGCTAGGAATCAAAATGTTGGATGCACCTGTTGAGTTAGCATTTTTCTTCTGCCTCGAATATTTTGCTCCACCTGCTATCGAATGAGATAAACGAGGCCACAAACCGTGGACATGACACTTGAACATGACCGTCGAAGTCATCACAAATCGGCTCTGCTTTTGGGTCCACATAACAAGACTGGTCCTTCGAGACGGACTCTGCGCTCGTACGCTACGATTAATGCGGTGCCAAAAGCCTTAATGTGTTCGCACAGTGCACTGCATTGGATACTGGATTATAGACGCCACCAAGCTGGATCTCTGTTCTCTCTGTCCATCTTCCGAATTATGTTCATGCTTGTGCATGCTCTGCATCAAAATATCGGTAAAGCAAATCAGTCTGCGACTTTGTTGTTCCTTCAGGCTAGGCGGAAGGACAACATTATCACACTGCCGGTTTCAATCTCAACATTGGGGAGGCCTCTAAAATGTGTTGATAGACTTTTGGCTTCCTTACAAAGGGCTCTTATTAGTTTTCTTCTCCCAAGATTCTTCGATATCCTTGACCTGGGAGGTATTTTCTTTAGCCGTGTAACATTCTTTTCCTCTTGGATTCTAACCCTCAAACCCCAATACCCCTGATCTGGTCTTTGGTTGCAGCGCCTTTTGGTATATGTACTTCGCCGGTTGCATGTTTTTTCTTCTCACTTACCATCGTACCACGGGTTTCATTCCGGCGGTGTTAGGTAGAGCAAAGTAGACCCAGAGATAGTCATGATTGCTCAGCGTTAATGCGACCACATACAATTGGTGATTAAGTTCGACGTACATGGGCATGCCGGAGAGTCCTTCGCTTAGTTACTCTTCAAAGGCTAGTGCATCGAATCCAATCCCTGGAAGGGCTAGGCTATATAGAGCCATCGTGATTTGTAGTTGCGTCTCGGAACGAGCCTGACCGGAAACAACCCCGATTCGAATTTATCCGCCTTATTCTTCTGAATTTCTGACAAGTCAATGATCGTTGGTTCGCTGGATCGTCCTTTCCTAAAGCCTGTTAGAGTCGAAAGGGACCTGGTTTGGTTTCCCTTCAAAATTCTGAACAGACATAGATCGTCCTTTCCTGAAGCTTGTAAAAGTTGAAACCGACTTCAACCTTCTCGGAGTGGCATGCTGATGAATACAGGGAAAGATTGTGCTGACTGGAGGGGAATGTGAAGCCCTTGTCGAATAAGGAGCGACTAATATGGTGAAAAAAGGATGAGGGCAAACCGAGATATGTGCTGTGTTCAAGGAAGGACACGCGCAATGACTTGTCAGATATACTTTCGAGGTAGTTAAGGACTTCGTCTACCTCAGCCTAGGCAAAAGAACGACTGAAATAATCGCAGAATAACTTTTGCCAGTCGCTGTTTCTTTGATCACAGGAGGTAATTGAGGAGCAGATTTCGCTCTCAAAGAACCAAGCTGACTTTAGATACGACTCTGACCATCCCAGCTCTGGTGCGCCGGCAGTGCAGGAGGCATGAACAATCTCAAGAGCGGATGAAGAAGTCCTTGGTCTCTTCGAGAGAAAAGTCCTGGGTACGATAGTCGGTCGGGCGTTGAAAGGTTTTTCGGAGAAGAAGGTTTCACCACTAACTGTACGGGTTGTACAGCGACATGAGCCTAGCCAGGCGTTTGCTAATTCAGCTCCTAAATTCCTTAGGCCATGTTGAGCGCATGGAAAACACTGCTCCACAGTAGAGGAGGCGCACGAAATCGATGGCGCATGTTAGTGGAGACGGACCTCAATCAACTTGGCAGGCAGCTGAATTCTATCTGGCTTCCGTCTCTGTGGTCTCTGCCTAGCAGTGTGGAATCACCACTCCGAAGTTCCTCCCAAGACTAAAGTCAGACGGCTCAGTGGATGACGAAAGGGGTGATTGTTGAACATACTCCTGTTCACTGTACAAATTCAGAGACTGCTTTCTTGTCGGCATTCATGTTGTATGGGTCGAAGCTCACACATAGGACGTGGATCGGAGGACTATCACGGGATCTTAAGCACGTAGCGAGCAGGTTAGTTCTCCCACATTACGTGCATGAGTGCGCCTCTCACATTCATCCGTTTGGCTTTAGATCTGCGAGCAATCGCTGTTGCAACAGAGTGTACAAGCCTCGGTTGAGACCAATCGCTTTTGCCGCGGGGGAAATTTAACGGTCCATGGAATACGTAGTTTATTTGATCAACCCTCGTGTCCTTCCGGAATAGTTAAGCAGCTGCTCGGGGGGCTTCCCTTTGTCTTAACGCCTGTCACGTTTCGGTCCAATTCCACGACTCCCAGCTAATAATTGCCTCGCAAGTCGTGGTTCGGTGTACACTCCCACACACTCAACGCGGGGAGGAGTCACACTACACTTAATTTGCGCTTTTTTTTCTCTCCATCGCCTTCTTCCACTTCTTGCCCTTGCAACCCGGCCGATGGTCCGGGTCCAGCATGAAGATGGAACTCCCAATTCACATCGTAGCCAGTTAATTTCCCATCATTTGCATTAAATTACACGCATTAGCTCGACTCCAGCCCGCCATTTGTTAGTCTTACTTCTCACTGATGCGAGGTTTCACTCCTCTGAGGCTGCTGATGCTGGTCCTTCGTCTTCATCTGACGCCGCCGCCCACGAGACCAGAGATGTGAGCCGTGATCGGACAGCACCGAGGGCGGGGATGACGTCGCTCTTGGCGGTGTTGGGTCAGCGCGGGTGAGTGGATAGATGGTGGGGTAGATTGTCTGGAGCAGTGTGGAAAATTGGAATTGAAACTGTTGCCATTGAAAAGGATAATTACTTAAATTAATTGGTGGGGCAACATGAAATTACACAACGATTTATGTGGCTCTTCTCGCTTCACATCCCCCACTGCACCGCAGCGGCGGTGGTCTCCTTGTGGTGGACGGGGTGGATCCTGGATTTGCCCCTTCCTTTCCTCGCCTCGTGTGCAAACACCAAGAGAAAAATCCGAAAAATTTGTATTCAGGACACTCGGTGAAATTAGCTTTTGTTTATGGCGACAATGGGAGGACGACCCAACGGACACAAAGGACAACTAATTATAAGTATTTTTGGATGTTAGGATGTTTGGATGTTTGGATGTTCGGACGCTCCGCTGGCGTAGGGTGGTTCGTGCAAATGACCAATTGGAAATGGAATTATCATAAGGGGAGCACGTTACACGAGACAATTTGGAAAATTAATCAAAAGCAGACGATTCTGCCTCGTGAAACTTTTTTGAGAGCGTGATTGAAATGCTGATTAATCGCAATCGCAGCCGCATTCGCAGTCCTTGGATAATTTCGTATCAACTCGCGTTGTGCGAGGACGTGTGCTGTGGACCGATAATTTGTGTCAATGATACTTGTTTTGGGTTTTGTCTTCCTGATTGGGGGCGAACTCAGAAATTAACCAACTCGAAGATTAAGACAGGCGGACGGGATCAAAATGTGACGAATCAAGTGATGAGGGGTGGGAAGAAAGTGGGGGTATCTCCACATTACGGATGAAACTAAATTGAAGATTCAACTCTGCTGACTATGTAGCCATTGACGATTTGACAACATTCTAAGGACAACGTGGAAGCCAGTTGTTGAAACGTGTGTCTCGTGTCAACAACTCGTTGCCCTCACGAGTGGATGGGGCTTGCACTTTTAAGTCAACTTCGAATGGCGAGGTTTAAGAAACTGTTTGCAGACATTTGGTACTCTTTGAGCATTCGCCCTTATTCTCTTAGACGAGGGGACAAAATCCCGCCTTGCATATTTCTGTCACCTCACATCAGAATCTGTATTCTTGAACTCGAGTGAGGTGACAAAAAACCAATCAAATTGTCTTCCCAAAAAAATTCAACTAGGCAACATATGCTGCAGGTTTGTGTCTTCAAGTGGGATCAGTTTCAATTCGGTGGTTGCATTTGATAATTTGCACAATTCTTGGATGAATTTGGTTCGGAACAAGGATATGTTGGTGCTAGTATGCGGTGGATTACATTTCAATGACAGCCCAAGAAGAAGGTTAAGGAGACCATCCAGTTGTGGATGCAGATCAGCAGCCAAATGTCGAAGCATAAAGATAATGCTGCCTAACGGTGTAGAAATATCAACAAACAAAAAGGTCAAGTACCTTGGCGTTATTTTCGCGGAAAGGTTGAAGTTCAACAGTCATTCGAAACTGACCCTTAAAGAGGCCAACCTAGGTTTCCACCTTGCGCATCTAATCATTGATGCTCAAGCAAAATGGACTAAGCCAGAGCAAAAAACTGCCGCTACACAAGTAGCTTGTACGGCCGATCTTAACGTGCGGCTTCCCAATATGGCACACCATCCCTAAAACCACCATAACGAAGCTCGCAATTTTCGAAAGAAAAATACTGCGAATATGTACCGAACTCACCTTCAACAGGGACCGGCAAAGGCACCACAGCAGCAATAGGCTTTACCACCAAGCACGCAGCAACCCACTGCAACAGTACATGGTGACACTATTCACGAAGCAGCTCCTAGAAATCAACAACCATTCCAACCAAGAAATCAGGAACCTGAGAAACGCAATCCCCGGGCCTCAATCCAGACCTTATCGAAGGCCTTTTCTACATCCAGGGAGCAGGCGACGTAGACCTCGTTATTATTCAGCGCAGCTACAACATCGTGGTGGTTGTTACATCCTCATTAGAGGATGTGGCGTTCAATGTTTTTCCCGAAATCGGTACTGATGTTTAGGTCGGTAGACCATCGCTTTAGTTTTCGCACTCCCAGGCTCGCCAGGATCTTGCTTATATTGCTCAAGAGCGATATATGCCTGCATCCTGAAATACTGGCAGCGTTCGTCTTTTTTGATATTGCGACAATTTTAGCTATTTTCCACTTGCTAGGAAAGTAGCAATTGTTGAAGCAATTGTTCGTGATGACTGTGAGAAGTATCATCACCGTCGCTTCAGGTCGAAATTCGAAATATTGTCATCCCCGGCTGCTTTCCTCGTTGTCATTGAATAATTCCCGCAATTTCATCATCGGTTCCTGGTTGGTTTCGCTTAAGATGATGTCTGGTGCGGATGAAATCTCAAGGGCATTGACGTAGGTGATGACTTCTGTGACAAATTCCGTGTCATCGGGCTGTGCTGGTTGAAAGTTCCCGCCGAAAAGGAATGAATTGTGCATTGTCCGCCAGCGTGTTTGCGTGTCCTTCGCTTGTTGTCAGTGTTTGTGGCAGCTTCTTCCTCTTATCGACGATTTGGTGAATTTGTCGGAATGTGTCGCTTCCTGGCTGTATCTTGCGGAGCCTGTTCTCCAGCTGTGTGTTGTTGTGCGTTCAACTCACTTCCGAAACATGATGTTCGTGCAGTTCAACTAACTGAGAACGGATTGGTAGCCGCTGTCTCGTGGATTCAGCTCCCGGTGATGTATTCGCTGGAGTCTTTTCCTCAGCCTTTGCCTGTGGTGATAAAGGTTTGGCATATGTACGGGTAAGTGACTATACCTGTCTCTGCTTGTCCTTTTTTGCTGGTCTAAGGCGTTGTTGATTGAGTTCTCGAGTCCTTCAACCGCATATTGGTTAGGTTCCTTATTACTGGCGGAATGTGGATGTTCTCCAGTATATCTCCTTGTAGCTTAGCTACATCCAGGTGATGCAGGTTGACGAAGACCCCTTCTGGTCGACTGTTGGCATATATCGGATTTTCCAAGTTGATTGCCAGTTTGACCGCTTCGGAATCACTCGTTAGGGTCCCGCAGGAAAAGCTCCCGATCTCTGGTAGGAGTCGCACAACGAGCTGCATGGATTCTGCCAGAGCAGTGATAGCAATCACCATCGAGGCTAAGTCGGCTACCACATCACTACCCCATCCCCAAAAGGACCACCATGGACACATGGACTTGAACAACCCGATGTAAGCACCAGCCATTGCAGGACAAAGAAAGAATAATCAGACAATAATAATAAACATTAAAGTACATCAGTTGGGTCCCTATTGTTGAGCCAACACCCTAACCTTTAGTTTGAAAGTCTAGTTGTAAACTCAATTGAAAAAATACTTCCGTTCAAATAAATTTTAAAATCGCCTTAAGCCGCTTGTCTTCATGTCGAATAAATTTCATTTCGGTGGTTGCATTTGATAATTCGCATGATTCTTAAATGACTTTGGTTCTGAACACGGATATGTTGGTGCGCGTATGTGGTGCATTACTTAAAGACAAGGCAAACGGTTCGTTTTCTTAAGAAAACTGGATTTCTTGTTATTTTAACACTGAACGTGAGCATATTAATCAACCTCTTTTCCTATCAATAACGAAATTTAGCGTCACCCACAAAAATGCAAGCGACAAAATCCCTCTCATTCTATTTCCCTGTCTTATGAAATGTGACTAAGGGACACACAATCGTCGGGAAAGTGACAAATGTCACATAAAGTGACTAAGAGGATTCAAATTTGCCAAAGTGGCACAGTCGTTGGTGACACGATTAAGAGAATAAGGCGATTGTCATGGATTCGAGAGAGGATTGTGAAAACGCGTGATGAGTTGAACCTGCACACCCAGCGTTAGTGACTGCACACCCAGTGGGGTATAGCGGGTTAGACCACCCACTATACCCCGTCAGCCGCCGATGAACTCAAAAACGCATTAAGCCGCGAAAATTTCATCTCACTCGTGCTGAACATGATTTGAACTGAAACATAGCCAGCACACGAACTCAGAAAATCGGTTTTTTCGTCCTTGCTGTGTTGGTTGCAAAAACCCTTCCAACAAGCATCCGCCATCTCACGCCATGTGTTACCTCTAATGGGCGTCCATCCCGTTTCCAAGTTCAACAGATGCTTACTTTTTTTGCATTTAACGCATGCAATACACCATTTTTCCACATTCAACCCAATTTTTTGCGATTAATTATCTTTCGAGTAATTTACGAACTCACTAGAATCGTTCGCCTGAATGCACAGCCAGTGAAATGCATATTTTCAGCCCCTGGGCATTTCAATTAATTGATTTAAGGCAAATATGCCAGGGACTCGAGCATGTCCCCGTCGCAGCACCTGGCACAGGTCCATCTCCTGTCGCACTGCACACCAACTCACTTGCACATTGGCCCTGTTATCAAAATTTAATATCGATTTCAACATTGATAACTCGAATGGCATCCCCCGGGGGCACATATCGGCAGTGCCGAACGTCCCATCGCATCGGCTCGAGATAACCTTGTAAAATATGTAGGCCCACTGCATGCCTACTTGTGGAGCGATCCCATTGAGCTGGCGTGAGCGGTGAGACTGCGCCCGGGGACCGCTGGTAGGTCTTGTCTCGTATGGAGATGATAATAAATTCATGATAGGCACCTAGGGGGAATCCGATTTCGCGTTCGAATCCGGCATTGATTCCCATTCGCTTTGGGCACCGGGGCACCGCAGCCCGCCTCTGCATCGTCATGTTGCAATTGAGGCTTGGATTTCTGAAAAGATGAACCGGTTGCGGGGAGGGGGTGGACGCACCCTGGGTGGCGACAGGCACTTCTGTGCGCTCCTCGTGTGTGGATGCTGTGTAAATCTGATTTGGAGCAGAGACTCGCACTGCATACACCGAGCTGGTGGAATCGAATCAAATGGACGACATGCAGCCGGGATGAATGGGGACAAGTGAAAAGTGGATTTGGATTTGATGTGATTACGGATAAAGTGACGCACACCGGAGGACGCAGGTGGGTGGTTCATTTGCATAATGATTTATTGATAATTCTTCGAATGCGATGTAATCGGGGCGCGATGTGCAAGTGATTGTAATTTCATTAAATAACCCGACCGGTGATTGAATAACCGTCACGCCAAATGGGTTATGTGGTACCTGTGGTGGTGGAAGTGGGGTGCGCTGTCAAAGAATTTCCGCGTAATTTTGAAGAACTGATTTTGTTTTTCTGAAATGCCACTTGGTTTGCCAACAGTATCAGAAATAGAATTCTGCTTCTATCAGCCTTCTTATGAGACACTGCCGTGATGGGAGTCTCTGCAGCCTCTTGGAGCCTCTCTTGTTCAATGCTCGATCTCTGTCTGAGCACGGTGAACGTTGATTTGTGGCCTCAACTTGAGGGGCACGGGCCTGTACATGCACAGGGCAAAGCTGTTGTATGCTCTCCACTAGCACAACCTCCCTGTGGCGTCCTTCAATAGCCTCTACAGAAAAGGCTTAGAGGTCGAGCAATGTATGCAGCGCCCCTTGTCCAGGGGTTTAACAAGGACCCGGTCCTCCAGGTCCGTGGGTTTCCCACCGGATATAGTTCCGGGGCGTTCCTGCCCCGGCTCGTTCCTGAGCCTCGGACTTGAATAATTTCACCGTTGACGACCCTAGCAGACGTGAAACGTTCGGACTCTTAACAGACCACGTGCAGCCGAACAACCTGTGGAGGCCCTGCTACGCTATACACTGGACATTGCCACGATCCAAGAAATGCTGTGGGACGGGCCGGGCAAGACAGGAATGAAAAACTGCCATATTTACTACGCTAACTGCAACAAAGTACTTATTTGGATGTGGGGTTGTCATCAACAGCAGACTAAGGCAAGGGCTTAAGGTAGTTCCTGACGAACCGCATCAAGACTTACTTCGCCAACATAAGCCTCATATGTGTGCACGTCCCACAAAGATGAGCAATGTCGTAATTTTAACGTCAAGATCGCCCTTGATGACCTTAAGGCAAAGCTGAACAAGAAGGTCATCTTTGGTCGGAGGACATAGCCTACACGACACCACCTCAATGTAGCAAGCACACGGTTCACAGTCCTAAACATCCACATCCAGGGCTACAATGCACCATCTACCAAATTGATAATATTGCGATTGACGCGAGACAATCCAGCAGCTCCGGACCTTCCGAGGCTCCAACTTTTAATCGGATAGGCATAGCAAAACTGCGAAGCCGACAAAATGCTGCGAGAAAATTTAACGTCGCACGGCTACAATCGCAGGATATCGCCAGAGCGTTTTCCAATCGAGGCTCCCTCCACTTCTCGCAAAGTCCTATTCCGCCGTCATCAGGTGCTGAAAGAATCGAACACCTGCATTTGACCCTTTAACCCTTTCGCTTTTGAGGTTCCACTCTGGTCGCAATCATTTCGCCAGTGTCCACAACACTGTCTGCTGTCTTTGGAGTGTCTCTAAAAGCTATGCAGTTCTGCTTGGAAACGGACTCACTAAGCAGGATGTCAGACCACTCAATGTCTCTTATCAGGCCTATAAAGGGTATATGCCTTGTCTCTGCTTCCAGTCGGCAAGTCCAAGCTATCTTGGGTTCTCGATGCCTCATCTCCTTCAGGAGACTTGGATTCGAAGACCCTTAGCTGGAGCATGGGTGTCATTGTGCTCGACGTGGCCGAAGCAAGTGCAATCAGTGGGTTTCTGTCTTGATACAGGTCGTAGAGTTAGCTGGTTGCGTCTTCTCCTCCATTCACCTTCTTCCCAGGGACCACATATCCAAGGTCGAATTTTGCTTTCGAAGGCACAAAGAATCAGCTCTGCAGTTTTGCTTATCGTCCAGCTTTTCGACTCCAAATGGCATGACTGGTGAAATAGGAGTCTTGTGGAAAATTATCCTTCGAGACAGGAGCCTTGACGGCACATCACATGTTCCGACAAGCCGTAGAAGCATCGGTGGCCAAGGGCGATTCTACTGGTACGTTGGATCTGCATTAAGATGTCGTTTACGGAGTTCAAGTTTGCCCAGAGGCAGAAGTTTTGAAATCGGAGTATGCTGACTGCTGCTGACCGTGCCAGCTGACTCAGGCCCATGTCCACCCCGGGCTGTCACTCCAGAAGTAGAAGACGAAGACTTTGTCTTTGAAGAAGACGATAATAATAATAAGGGTGGCGCTAGAGCCCACAGAGGACCAGGGCGTAGCTTCTACAGCAACCACTCGTGTTGTGCGGGCTATTGTTCTCTCACGAGTGGAAGGAACCTACAGTTGTATGCCTACCCCGCCAACTTTGAGAAGCTTTATCTAGAAAGCTGTTACACCTTGAGAATTGTGAGGGACTCGAAAGAGGTGGACCGTGCAGATTATTTTGGTCCTACCGGAAATCGAACCTGGGCTGCGTTGGTTCAAGTGCGTAGGGGTTGACGCACAGACCTCCTGCTACTGGAAAACTCTGACAAACTGCCTCAACATTGCTGCTGTCGAACGTGATGCTCTGTGTCAGGTATTTTGTGACGGAGCCACCAGGGAAATTTTGTTCCAGTTCCCATGGAACTCAACTCAGATCATTGCGACTGTCATTCAATCACCATGAAAGCTTCATCACCATGATCAGACCGACTTGCAGAAGACAGAGGCTCCTGCTCACTGTCTTCTTCACTCAAAATAGTCAAACAACAGCCAATAAATTCACACACCAATCGCCAAGCGATTAATTACATTTATTATTTATTCAGGACATGTAATCTGCTTGGTTTTAAGAAGGAAAAGTTTTGATAGACGATTGTTATCAAGCACTCTGTGCGCCGTTTCAATAACTGAGTCCTGTGGCTTGCGTTCACGTGTCAGAATCCAGACAACCTCTGAAATGAGAGCAACAGAAAAGTGGTTAGAAACATTTTGAAATTAACGAAAATGCGGAGGAATACACGAATGAGTTGGAGCTTAAAATGGCGATTTAGTGGAGAGTTTTAAAAATACTATTAATAGGCAATTTCTAGTCAAAATCTTGATAAATCTAGACACTTCCCTTGCCTTTCGCTGAAACACCCCAGGAATGGTGACACAGATTTGTACTCAGTCAGTGGAGGAAGGCAACGCTAGAGTGTAAGCCAGCTGCGCAACTGCTTCATTTTGGTCAAACCTCGTTGTTACGTCGACGTTGACTATCCAAATCAGTCAATGGAGACGGTCCGAGTCAGATCAGGATTTGGGTGAAATTTATCAGGAATCGATTCTTTTTCAGCCCAACGCACCATCATTCGCGGCCCAACCACCCCACCACAGGGCACGAAGTCAATTTCAGATCATTCCAGAAGTCGAATCAGTCGAATTACCCACCCGAGCACATAGGATGAGCATTTACATTGTGCTCGCCTGTCCATTCCCGGCAACCTGTGAACTCTTTTATGAAGAACTCGCGCCAAAGTCATTATCCTGTCATCAGCAAAATTACCGGCAAAGCAAAAAAAAACGCCGTTGATCCAATATGCCGCTTGGTCTAACCAACAGCGGTTGGTGTAACCACATGGCCACATGTGACCTTGCCACCCGCGGATACACGCGTACCCACACACAGACTCCACCTCAAATCATGGTCGGCTGATGAGCATGAATAGCTCGTGAAGTTCCATCCTGACTCCGCAACACGCGTCAGAATGTGTTCAATTCAGGGGAAATTTTTTATTGCAAAACGTGCCTGCAAACGTGCCTCGAACTTCTTAAGCACCCTAATGGAGGAAGTTCTTGTGTCTCTGTGCGGCTGCAGACGTACCCGACATGACACAAGTATCTCGCATGAACATGCCACATGTGTGCTCGTCAAGAGCGAATAAAATATTTCGACACGTGATTGTCATGCACAGAGCATGCTGGGGTATGCGCTTCTTCGCCGTATCCTTGGCAGTAAATTGCGTGGAAAATCTTCGTGTAAAGTTCGCAACAAGCAATCAATGTGACGCGGGTTTTAGCTTCAACATAAACCAGCATGAAAGAGTCCTTAATGAGTGCTGAAGTACACGATTTGTCCCGTGATTAGGATGAGCTTTCTTAATTGAAAGGGATTTGCCTCAGCATTACCAACTGAAAATTGCTCTTTTGGGGTGGCTAGGGAGGCTCCAGTTTGACAAGCGTTTTAAAAGACTGTTGATTAATGGGAGACTATTCTGACAGCGACGTGGTGTGGATATTTAAAGCAGAAGATGTGAATGTGCATTTGAGAAGTGACATCGATATCAGCCAGGGAATCGAAGGTATCTTGTGCTGAGATATGGCACCCTTTGTCCTATGCCATGACACGAATGTGTGATAACGAATGTCTCGCTTGAAGGTGATTAAAAGAGAATGCAATTATTTCCCTTAATACTCCCGGAGCAGGTATTTATCGTGCTGGCTGGAGGGACTTGGTGGTGAGTGAGCATAGAGTTCTTAGAACTGCAGCGCAATACACGTTTCTCGCGCGAGTGGAGTGGACACGGTGTTTTACGCCGACTCGACGGTTGAGAAGCGTGCAAGATGAATGTGACGGCTTAAAATGGGGCTAGGGGGTTCATCTCACCACGTTCAGGAGTTAGGGGCATTTTTAGAAAAAAAAAGTGCTTAAAATGGGACTTAGGGTGCTCATCTCACTTCGTTTAGGAGTTTTGGGGCAATTTTAGAAAAAAAAGTGCTTAAAATTGGGCTAGGGGGTTCATCTCACCACGTTCAGAGTAAAGGGGCAATTTTAGAAAAAAAAAGTGCTTAAAATGGGACTTAGGGGATCATCTCTCTCCGTTTAGGGGCAATTTTAGAAAAAAAAAGTGCTTAAAATGGGACTTAGGGGATCATCTCACTCCGTTTTGGGGCAATTTTAGAAAAAAAAAAGTGCTTAGAATGGGACTTAGGGGATCATCTCTCTCCGTTTAGGGGCAATTTTAGAAAAAAAAAAAAGTGCTTAAAATTGGGCTAGGAGGTTCATCTCACCACGTTCAGGAGTTAGGGGCATTTTTAGAAAAAAAGAAAGTGCTTAAAATGGGACTTAGGGTGCTCATCTCACTTCGTTTAGGAGTTTTGGGGCAATTTTAGAAAAAAAAAAGTGCTTAAAATGGGACTTAGGGGATCATCTCTCTCCGTTTAGGGGCAATTTTAGAAAAAAAAGTGCTTAAAATGGGGCTAGGGGGTTCATCTCACCACGTTCAGGAGTTAGGGGCAATTTTAGAAAAAAAAGTGCTTAAAATGGGACTTAGGGTGCTCATCTCACTCCGTTTAGGGGCTATTTTAGAAAAAAAAATAAGTGCTTAAAATGGGGCTAGAGGGTTCATGTCACCACGTTTAGGAGTTAGGGGCAATTTTAGAAAAAAAAAAAAAGTGCTTAAAATGGGACTTAGGGGTTCATCTCAATCCGTTTAGGGGATTTTAGAAAAAAATCAAACATTTTTTGAGTTCGCAAACTGAGTTATCAAACATGAATATTTTGATGTAATGTATTGTGGCTTTCAAATTCGGGGTAGTACTTCATTGTAAGTGTTGCCGCAGTTTTTTAATAATTTAAATAAATTAAAATGTTAAGTAAATTTTTTCTAAAATTGCCTCTACCACGTCGTCTCCACTGGACATGACCCCATGGGCATGATGTGAAAATATCCAGTGGAGGCACAAAAATCCATGTCCTAACTAACATTGTGTCGGAGAATCTTGATTTTAAGACATGGCATGCGCTTTGTTGGGGGACATGAGATTTGTCGTTTTTCTATATGTGCACGATTTTGTTTGAATGTTGCGAGTAAGAGTAGAAGTTGCTGAATGTCATATATTTTTTTAGTGAGATCTATAGATAGAACAAATGTTGACGAATAGAGTATATCTTGACGAACTTACGATGGTACAGCTCACAGAAATGTTGAGGAAGTACAGTCTATCATTAAGCGGCAGTAAATCTGCATTGCGTGAGAGGCTACGGTCAGGAAAATCAACCGATGATATGGACAACGACGACGACGAATGAAGAAGAAGACGAAATTGATTCCATGACGGTAGCCGAACTCATGCAGAAACTGGAAGACTTGAATTTCAAGAAGGGTAAGAAAGCTGAACTCTTTTCGAGGTTACGTGCAGCTCTAACCAAAAACAACGTGGAAAAAGGAGCGTCGGTTGCTAGTGAGATAAACGATGCTGACGACGACGACGATAAGAATGTACCAATTACATCTCACTCTGTGCGACTTAAGGACGTAGAAGAAGCTCTGGAAATATTTTCCGGTGAAGGATCACAGAATGTACACCGCAGCAGAATTTTGCGCTTGGTCTGATGCACAACAAGTGATTTATGCCAAAGGACTTCTCCGTGGATCAGCGAACATTTTCATTACATACGAAAATGAGGACGTAAGTTCATGGAATAGCATTAAAAGAAATTTTACGAATTTCCAGAAAACATGAACATCAAGGACCTAATAATATGAGTGCGTATGCTGAAAACATGAAGCTGTATTGGCAATTGCAACACGACGAACCGGATGATGATGGGTAATTCTTTGACAGGAGGCATAGAGGACGATGCTTACGAGGATGGCCGATTGTAGGATGTGATCGTTCCATATCTAAGCCTGTTCGCAGAGATAAAGAAAAAGGAGAGCGAGGGTAATACAAATGGACGCCACGAACTATGGGCTTTCGTGCGGAGAAAGACAATCAGAAGTCCTTTTTTGTCCTTTGTAATTTCTGTGTATTCTTTTTCTTTGCTTTTGTATTTTGTGTATTATTTCAATTTATTATTATTTTATTAAAAATTCTGAATTAGAAAGAAATTATTTTAAATATATATATTTAAGACCAGTATGTCCACCTCTGTACCTTCGGCCCGTAGTAATCCCATGAGCGAGCGCAAATTATAAAAAAAAAACTTAGAAGAAATTAAGACATTTCAATTTTTAAAAATGCTTTGGGGTGGTCTGAAGGTGTTCTGATTAGCCAAAATGACATGAGTGTCCTAAGGCGTCTTGCCTTGCCTTGAAAAAGCAGTGAAAATGCATTTGGAGAAGAAGAAGATTGTACATCTTCAGCAAATGACTTTTTTTTCATTAAATTTCTACTCGGTAATACTGATCAGAAATGGATATGGTTTATGCCAGAAACTTTTATTGTATATGTTCCCATGCAAAAACAAAATTAAATAAATTGAGGAAAAAACCCTACTGTTATATAAAAAAAAAATGCGCATTATTTATTTGTTTATATACAAGAAGTTTTAAAATGAGCATCTACAGTGGGATTAGCTCATTCGTAAACGTGCACTCATTTGGTTTTTAATTGTTCGCGTTATCGAGAGTCTACTGTAATAGTTTGGGTGGCGCTACAGCCCGTAGAGGGCGAGCGCCTAGCTTCTCACTACTCTCAACAAATGCGTACTCTTCCACTTCAACACATTCCGTAGAGAAGGGCTGTCTCTTCTGAGCAGAAAAAAATCTTCGACTACAGTGAAGGCACTTTAATTCGGAAAACTCGTATATTCGGTAAAAAAAAAAAATAAAGATATTTTTCCGAATAAATGAGAGTCGTTTTTAATGTTTTTATGTAAAAATTAAATTAAACTAGGAAAAATTAAACAACGCATTGATCTCAAGCATGTAGAAGTTTGATAGAATCATCAAAAATGTCTATTCGGGTAGTCCTGGCAATGCAAAAACAAGCATACAAAATATTGCATTGCGGCAGTCCCGGCAATTCACATTTAAAAGTCGTTTGAGTTAATAAAATAAGTTTTCCTTATTGCACACACTTTCATCAAAAGGAACGCCTTGTTGGTGCATACCCCTCAAACATTCCGAATTAACGAGCTTTTACTGTATTTCCAAGTCACAATAACGAGAGTAAGCATATAAGTCCAACTGTGGATCGACCACGGGCTCTTTGATGAGGCCATCTCTTCTTCTCTCGGGCATGTGTTACTTATCAACGAGTATCTTCCCCGCTAGAACACACGATTCAGCGTCTGAAATTGCCCTGCATCCGCTGTTTGCACAGCCTGCATACTGGCGTCGGTATCTTGTTGGATTCTCCTATCACCCTTGAAATGTCGCTGCACAAACATTTACGTGGGCTTCGCGCGGTCCAAAAAACACTTGAACGGAAGTTGCCCAACACCGACCACCACTTGTACCAAACTAGTCGTAAACAGGAATTTATTGACTTGGCGTGCCAACCGATGGTTACCCGTCAGTTATTCAATAACTCATTCAAATCAGACACTCTCCAGATAACACGTACGAGCACTCAAACTGAAGCACTTTAATTATCAAACACCTCTCGAGAGGAGAAAAAAAAAACAACAAGAGAATATTATCGCCCCGAGCGAACAAACAACAGATTATCAAGACATCCAGCAAGGCATCTCAAAAATGCTGTCTAATTACCCCGCAAAGTAGCGAACGATTAAAGAGCACGAGAGAGCTACTCACTTGTATTGAAGACGTTCAGGAAATCACTGCAGGAGTACACGACCGCATAACTGGAGTAATCCGTCCCGAGCACCCAGTAATTGGATCCCTTCACGAAACCTGAAATTCAATGAATTTACCAAATCCGTTCGCAAGAGCTCGAGTTCATTTCGAGAGTAATTAATAAGACGAAACGCAATCCTTACTTGGCATTGTCGGGAAGCGTACGAATAGCTTGCCAGGCGCCCTGAGCTCAGCCGTTCCCAAGATATCCGAAGGACGATTGGTTCTGAAAGACACATGATGAGATGCATAAGAACGCACCTTGGCGTGTAATTAATCCCCCGCCTCCCCCTGGGGCGCCGCCCACTCGACTTACATCGTGTTAACGTTGAAATTGTACACGGAGATGGTGCCATTTGGCAGAGGTGCATATCTCGCAAAGGTGCACTTGCCGCCTGCCTCGAAGATGAAGGGATAACGCTCGTACTCGTACCACTGCCCTAGAAACTACAAATGGGTTTGATTAAAGGAGGACGTGTGTCTGTGCGGCAGGCAATTGAATTTAGCTTACAGCGTTCAAGTCGAAATTATTCACCACCTGCACGTTGGTTGGGCACTTGCCAATGCCAGGCACCTGGGCCAGTGCCAACGAGGCCACCACCAGAAGGAGGACACACACGTGGAGATTTACTCTGGAAGATTGACGGGTTACTATCTTGGCCTAAAACTTTGCCTCGCTTCACTTACACTTTCGACATTGTTGATATTTTCCGGAGCGTGACACTTTCTGTTGGAGACGTCGAGCTAGACTGAAACTGATACCGTCCAACGCGCGAAGTTGTTGATTATGCGGCTGTTGTTGAACGCAAAAGGTGTAGTGGCTGATGAGAGCGAATGACTAATGTTTGCACAGAGTTTATCGTCGTGAATGGATGGGCGTTCTGTGAGATTTGAGAAATGAGACATTCTGCGAACCGGCTGACGACAGTGTCTCATTCACGGGCGAGTTTATTAGTTTGATGTAAGGTCTATTTGTCAGTAATTTGGCCTGGGGTAGGGTTATGGTGATGCTGAACTTTATTCAAATTCACGAAGTCGTGGGTGGTGATGCCTTTTTGTGGTTCATGCCTCTAGCATGGCCGTCCTCCGCTGGGTGGGAACAATTTTCAGAATTTTCAAAGCCTCCTTTCTTGATTCACAGTGCCCCGAGAGTGATGATGATCGGGGAACCTTCGGGGTACGTGGAGCTTTGAGAAGCATTTAATGGAGACATGAGTACGTGAGAGGGGGGCACCTTTGAACAGCAGATGCGATTTTGTTAGTGCTCTTCAAAGGTACCCTCTCTCCCGTACTCGTGTCTTTATTAAATACTTCTCAAATTTCGCCCATCTTCTCAAAGTTCACTGTTCGAAGTCGACGACCATAAATAAATGAGCATGTAGAGTTGATCCTCAACTCGCTAAATCCTTTGCCACTTGATTTCATCTGACAACGTTGAAACGCTTCTCTAAGCGGGGATGGTGGTACAAGGATTTTGAAAAGTTTGTGTGAAATCCAAGAGAGTTCTGACAGATGTTAGACATCTTTTTTTTTTACAAAACTGAAGACCCTACCATTCGTGAAAGAAGCCAGGCCAGACCCGCCACGGGCTTCCATAACTCGGGTAAGATGTCCGGGATTATGGAAGACTCTGGATCGGACAAAAGGGATAAGCAAGCTCGCTTCAAGTTCAAGTGTACTGAGCTCAAGATTTGTGGATTGATAGAGAGGCGTGCGTTGCAATGAACCTACATATAGCTTGGCCCATGTGCAACTTCCCGGCCATCTCACTCTACCCACACAGACTTGTGTAACTGATGCCAGATAGTCTTTCGGAGCCAGGAGAGCTACCGAATTATTTTCCTTAACTTAATATTTTTTTATTTATTCGAACATTTTCCATCAATTTCTAAGAGTATTGAGTATCCAAGAATTAATAGGTTGTTTTTGAAAATGGTTCCTACTTACATTCTTATCATACCGGCGACGAATGCAGGCAATTGCGAGCCTGAGTAGTTGCTGCACTCCATCGTTGATGGTCCTGGGCACGCTGCTCCAGTCATCAAGACTAAGCTGCCTTGCATCCGCGATTGCTTGGTCCTTATTCCGGAGATTCGGCCACCCTCTCCTTCACGAAGGCTCTGATTCGAAGACCCTTTTATTTGGAGTGTTGGCGTCCATTCGCTCGATGCGGCCGAGCCAGTGCAGTCGACAGATTGAAAATGTTGGCATTTGCGAATCAAATCTAATTGATTTCAAATTACAGTCGACTCTCTATAATTCGTAAGTCGATAATTCGAGCTCATTGTCCGGTCCATTGGAAAAGCCTTGATGAATCGAACAAAACCTCTGTATTTTGGTACACTCGTTAATTTGAAGTCATTGCTTAGTAATTCGAAATCAGTAGCTGGTTTCGTCTCAGTAATTCGAGTCTCGTTTTGGTTTTCTGTTCTCTGTTCTTTATCCGGCTGTATACACGCTTCCAATGCTTTGATACTGATTATTTGTGGTCACACTCGAATATTGTGCTTCGCAAGCATCCCACATCGCTTAAACGATTTGTCTCAAACCGAGTTCGACTTATTCAAGAGCTTACGTCTCCCGATCGATGGCTTCATATTCGGTCAGCACAGAATGCGGGCAGTCACGGCATTGGAGCAGAGGCTCTTGTAAACCATACCCAGAGTGGTTGATGGTCGACTCGTTTGACTCTGAAGAGACACGGTTTTTAATAGTGCGCCATGAATAGAACAACTCGATTCGGTCACTTGTAGCCGCAGTTGTTTCAGAACTTACAACCCGGATGACAGACCAAAAAATGATCTCACTGGTAGATCGCTTTGTCTCTCTTCTTCACCTTCTACGAACTAATGCACGAATGAGACGTGGACACCTCCTCGAAAACACCGTGGTCACACTGCCGTAATTGGTCCTGAGGAACTGGACCATTATTCGCCAGGAACAAGAGGAATCCTTTGACATTGATTTTATTAACCATGGAAATGCTTCCAGTTTACCGCACGCCAGTGGATTGCTTCCACTTAATCCTTTTTTGGATGACGAGGACATCTTGCGTGTGGGTGGTCGAATTAAAAATGCTCCAGTGCCCAGTGACCACCGATTTCCCATCATCCTACCGAAGTCTCATTGTTACTCACTCCACAAGCACATGAGACTACTTTACATGGCGGAATACAATTGATGTTGCGAACCTTTAGTGACCGGTACTGGATTTTGTAGTCAAGACAACATTTCTACACAACTGTATCATCTGTCGGCCTTATATGGGACTTGCTCTAGCTCTGCAAATGGCAGCGCTGGCAGCCACGCCAAAGGGTTATCGCTGGCCGTCTTTTCAGTGCTTCTGGCGTCGACTAATGCGGTCCCTTTACTCTTCGTTTCGGGACCAGACGATCTTGCTCTACTATCACAACGTAGTTGGCTAATTTCATTTGTATGGTTACGAAAGCTGTACATATTGAGGTGATGGGTGACCTGTCTTCGCAAGCGTTTCTAGCTGCTTTAGGCGTGGTATCGGTCGACACGGGCCATGTCGCAGTCTGTACAGTGAATGTACAGATTCTTCCGAATGCTTAAGGAAGATTTGGATGCATGGAGGAGCAGTGAAGCGAATCATTGGGCAGTATGGGAACAAATTGGAATTTTATCACCCCTGGCTCCCCTCATCAAGGAGGATTATGGGAGCCTGTGGTGGAGGCGGCAAAGCGTCATCTCCTACATTTAGTGGGAGCCTAGAGTCTATGTTACTGCAAACTGCAAACATTATCGGTGCGCATCTTTAATGCACGTCCGCTTGTACTTTTGCATGATGACCCAGACGATATCTTGACATTAACGCCAGTACATTTTCTGATTGGGGAAGCCATCATAGCAGTTCCAGAACCCAGTCCAAACGATGATCCTCGTGATTGAGTGCAACAACTTCACCAACGATTTTCGCAACGATGGAGTGATGAATACTTCCACACCCCACAAGTTCGAAGCAAATGGCAACGAAGGGAGGAAAACAATCGCGTTGGTGATGTTGCTCTAGTCCGACACGAAAATCTACTTCCAACTCATTGGCGGTTGGGTCGAGTTATAGATGTGCACACGGGCACCCACGGACTCATTCGCAATGCAACCCTGAAGACGGCAGTTTTTACCAGAGCGGTCCAAAAATCATGTCTGCTAGTAGAGTCTTTCGAACCAAATGGTCCGACCGGGCAGAATGATCTGTCTACGAACTGGAATTGGACCGATAACCGAATAGTTAGCTTGCATATTCCCTTTGATCTTGTCTGCCAGTTTTTTCTTGCATCAACGCGGCACCGCTCCTGCTATTTGAACAGTGAATAACTTTAACGAAAAGTTTAATCGAGAATTAAGTGAATTGCTTAACATAAAATTTAAATTATAATTTGAACTTAACAGATACCGCTAGATTGTGACCATTAAAAATCACTGATGTCTTTACAAAATAAAGAGAAGTAAAATTGTGTGTCTTTTATAATAAAGTGCGTCAAAACAGTTTTTTTTTTTCATTCGAATTTTTTGTTAGGTCTCTTGGGTTTCGAATAATCGAGATTCGGCTGCATGTCGCCACCAGTGTTGTCACATCCCGTTTACAAAAAGTGGTAGATTAAGCCAAAAAAATGGCAGATCCAGATTTTCCGTGACAAAATTTAATCAAGTGTGTAATTAAATTAGGCAGGCATTTTTTTGGTTTTTCAACAATCACTGAAGAGATATTTTAGGTTTTCAAAATGTCAGCTATTTTATTTTGCCCGCAAGGTCCGAACATTTTATGAACCATTGAATTTGCCTGTTTTACCACAATTTGTAGAAAAACTCGTTGGACACACGTTTTGGAACAGTTTTTGCATGGTGTCCATGGTAAAAAATGAGAGGTTATGTTGGACATGTACGAGTATGTACATGCACAGTGGATTTTCTTAAAAATTGTTTTCACATTGTTTTACAGTCATTTGTTTCGTTGGATTTTCTTGAAGTTCTTGCAGTTTTTTAAAGGTCTCTTTTGTTTGTTCGTGTTGATCTAACAAATTGAGGTCATTTGTCAAACTTTGTTTGCAAATTTTACAAAATGCTTCACCATCAACTCATTGGCCGGTGGGGCGAGTTGTAGATGTGCATCCGGGCAGCGACGGACTCATTCGCAACCCACCCCTGAACAAATGGATTTTTTACCAGAGCGCTCCAAAAATGATGTCTGCTAGTGGAGTTCACCATCAATTTGTTTCAACCCACGTCGTGTGTGTTCCTACTCGACTATGTATTTTTGCGAATATCTTATCTTCTTATTCGAAATTTGATCTGAAGACTCGGCCGCCGTTGAGTCTTGAATGTCTTTTTGATTTTGATGTCTGGTATAGATAAAGTCAAAATTCGTTTGGTTGAATGTTTTACTCAGATCATATTTTGCCACAAGAAAATTTATTCTTGTGTTAAAACAAATCTACGATCAACAAATTTGTAATAGATGCAAAACACAGCAAAAACGAATTTCCTACCTTTTCCGCAGAATTGTATGTGTGTATGATATAAAATAAATAAATAAAACTTTTCCTTTTTTTCGAGTAAACTAAACTAACTAATTAAATGTTTTGAATTAGGTCAACTTACGTTTCAATTAACTCACATTGAATGAGACATTTTCTCATTTTGAATTTTTAATTCACTTTTTCACTTCACAATATTTGTATGCTCAATGATACACGAAACTGTTTTAATTTACCGTTGCACACACAGCACTGCTCCTTCATATAGTGTATCGTCTACTCTTTTCATCAGATTGTTTTCACAATTTACAATGCTGAAAAGAGCACACGATACGCTATATGAAGAAGCAGTGTTGTGTTTGCAACAACCTTCACAATAAATACTTAGTACCATATGTGTACCAAATACTTAGTACATGAGAAAACATAAACACAAACTTCGTAAATGGCAGGATTTAAGTAAAATATAAATAAAATGTAGAGACAGACTGTATAGTAATATTTGTTTCATTGTCATTGCTGCAAGTAGTGGTCGAAGTTTTGACTTCCACGGAAGTGGTAGATTGTGAAAATATCACAAAAATTGGTAGATCTACCACTTTAGTGGGAAAGTTCTAACACTGGTCACAAAACGCTTCTCATTCGAAGATCAGATTCCACAAGCGTGAGTTTTGTTGTACAAAAAGTGCACCATCTTCATATCAACCCTTACACTAGAATAATTTTGACGATTTAACGAGACTATATTACCAAGACGACAAGCAACCTTTGAAAAGCAAAGCTTTTGATACACTGAACCATGGAAAGCTATCCGTGCATCCGAGGAAATCTGTAAGTTATCTAAGCGAGAGATCATTTCAGAGTACGACTGATCTACGGGAGTACCACAGGGATCGAAACTGGGACCATTATTGTTCATTCTTTCACAGCCATAGTAGTTCAACATAAGTACCTTGATGCGTGGACCTTGAATGGTGCCACCATACCGGCCTTGTGATAAACCCCTCTAAGGCGAAATTATGCATATCCGTGGTCCACATCATAAGTCAACGCAACAAAAGATCAGTTTTCGAAGCAGTATAAGTCAGAGAACACATCTAAATAAGAGCATTGAAGTTGTCGAAAGCTATAAATATCTGGGGGTCATCATTGACAGCAATTTCATTCGGGACAAGCATATCGACAAGCTTCGCTCGGATCTAAAAAAAAAGGTCATGTTTGCTGTGTACTACCTGGGAAACTACTCGACGCCTGAAGTCCAGAGGCTTACTATGCCTCGGTCGAATCTAAACTGAGGTACGGTATACTTGCTTGGGGAAATGCTTCGAGCACACTCATCAATAAACGTAAAAAGCTCCAAGATATCATCCTTAAGAACATAATCAGAAGACATGCATCCAGCACATCCGCCGATAACTCCTTCACTTCTATTTTGTTCGTTAATGCTTCAGCTTTACTCTTGAACTACCAGCCAGTATCGAAGAAGGTGGACCATGGGCAACGACAACGGCGCGCCCTAAGAACACTCGTCATATTTTGGTCAAGATGTCATCTCGGATTTTGGTTTAGCGACTATATCCACAAGCAAAGTTGTCGTAATTGGGGCGAATACAATCCACAAGCATAATTGCGTCCACAGCGATTGACTTGGCTAGGTTTGAAGGATGGCGACATTATTGGACCAGAAATGAAAACAGAAACCGTTATCGTCAATGGTCTCCAGTAAGAATGATGTTAACCGACTTTCTGTGGTATTTCTGTGGTTCCAAAAAGACTGCAGCGCTATGAGCAATACAAGCGACACGAAGCAACGCTCGAAGTCTTGAAGGAAAAGAAAGACCATCCGACTTCAAACCGCTCACCATTATTTTCTCTTGGACCACTTCAAGACCTAAGTCTAGTTTAAGAAACCACACACTTTGGACCAACTGGAATACCACATTAGAGACGCTATTGCTGGAGTAACACCGCACATATTGGACCGGCCTCCTGAAGCACTGTCATCGTAGCCGATGCTACCATTTGAATGATGTGCTACCCCGTACAGGCTTCAAAATAAAGCCAGTTTCCATAGCCTACCACGCTCCGCAGTGGCACATTGTGGTTGCATGGATGAGAAATGATGAGCCAAGCAAAGCTTACATTTCATATATGTTTAACTTTGCAATACGCATGGCTAGAGATAAAGAGGGGATTGGTTTGCAACACACCGTTGTCCATGTGAGAAGCAGTCCGCATCTAAATCGAAACCGCACAATTGCAAAGACTGACCTTGAGCTCTTTTGATTGTGATTGCGAACGCCAATCGAATTGGTAATTGCAATCATTTAAATAGAAATGGTGTATCGGTCGGGACCATTCGCATTCGAAGAATGGAGAGACCTTCACCCTTGGACTGCCCCGTTAAAATAGTTGCTTCATACATTTCTTAACCGCCATTCGCGTGCGTTGCAGAGTTTTGGCCGATTAATATGCCGCAACATGATAATTGGCACACCGTTTTTCAATTTGAATATCAGTGTTGGTGGTTATCGGGGGCATGGGCCTGTGCATCCAGGGCAAAGTTGTTGATTGCTCTCAAATTCGCGAGATGCCAGCAACGATCTCTGTACATGCACCGGTCAAGTTGACATGCAGCCTCATGGTGGCGCCCTCTGGATAGCCTTTATAGAAACCGCTTGGAGCTGAACCAGCGTATGCAGCGGCCCCTTGTCCAAGGGTTTTAACCAGGACCCGGCCCTCCAGTTTCTTCCCCACTGTGGCGAGATGCCAGCAACGGTCACTGATCACATGAACCCCTCACATGCACCGGTCAACTTGACATACAGCCTTCTCATTTCGCCCTCTGAATAGCCTTTATAGCAACCGCTTGGAGATGAGCCAGCGTATGCAGCGGCCCCTTGTCCAAGGGTTTTAACCAGGACCCGGCCCTCCAGGTTCTTCCCCTCTGTGGCGAGATGCCAGCAACGATCACTGTACATGCATCGGTCAAACTGACATACAGCCTCCTCGTGGCGCCCTCTGGATAGCATTTATAACAACTTCAGGTTCTTCCCCACTGTGTAAAAAAAACAAGTAGTTCAGAGACAACAACAAGCCTGGGATATGGATGACCCTAGGTTAGGTTAGGTTAGGTAGTGTGGCCTCCACACTGCAATTGCCCGGGTGGGCCGGGCAAAAAGAAGATGAAAAACTGCGATATCTACTACGGAGACTGCTACAAAGAGCCAAGGCAGCGCTTGCTTGGATGCGGGTTTGTAGTTCGAGGCAGACTTAGGCAAGAATTACGCGATCGCCTTATAACAATCCGCACCAAGGATACATTCGGCAACATCAGCTTAATTTGCGCCCACGCAGACTTTTGCGAGCTCCTAGAGAAAATATGAGATCTAACTCAAAGCGACTGTTTTTTGCGTTTACCCATAGGCTTGGAGATGAAGCCCCTATGGGCCAGGTCGCCAAGCGAGTGCTGTGGGTGGGCAGCAACACGGCAATACCTTCGACACCCAAAACAAATGACAAGGAATCCGCCATCACAAAAAAAATCCGTGCAATTTCGGCGTGTCCATCTGGATGTTGTCCTCATTTCAACTAAATTCATGGATGAATGAAATCCCTCAGCATCCTGAGTATTCCGTGCATTTAATCACATTTTTATCATGTATTGCCCAGACAACACCCGCGCCACCCTACTCACTAAAGCAAAAACGACAAGTGACATTTCCAATTCACTTCACCAGCGTTGAACAAGTGTCATAAAGTGTTGCTACAGCTTCAACAGGTTAATCGCTTCAAATAGCTAATTACGCACGAAAGTACACATTTACGAACCCCAGAAGGAAACAAAAACGAAGCCCTCGCCCCTCCCCCGAAAACATTTATTACCGAGAGGCCATGCCGCTGCTACATTGAATCACAACAGACGCGGCCAGATTGGTCGGGAGTCACGAAACCACTTTTTATCCATTTTTATCTCCGCTGTGTGCAATTAAATCGCTGATAGCTTCAAAAGGTGATTGTGGCCGCACCACTGTCGTTGATTTGATTTAATCTCAAAATCGCATTGAACTTACGTGTGCTCTGCAAATCGTTGCAACTTCGAATCGGAGTAGGTCAGAGTGTTGGCAGAACTGGTGAAATTTGAAGCCAACTGAACCACAGAATAATTTTCAAGGCAAGTCAGAGATTTGTCTGCGGAACGATCTTGATGTGGAACCAGTGAGTTACAGAGAAAAATTCTCAAGACACTTGATCACTTCGTCCATTACCTTCAGAGATGCATGAAATCGGGGCTTGATCGGTGTGAGTCTTGCCAGAGGTCAGGCTGCGCTGGCTGGCGGATGAGAGGTCGATGATCCGCGTTTCTCAGTGCTGACCAAGATCAGTTCATGGGCGTTTGCCTACACTTTTTTCAGTTTTCTTTCTCATATATTTTTATTGTGCTGTTAAACATAATCTGATCGGCTTCTCTGTCCGCCATGGCAGTCCACTTTCAACTGGTGGGCAAGGCAAGACCTTGAAGTTTGCCGATGCAAATGGCCTACTGCCTTGAACTCTGATAGTTATGCGAGGAATTCAAGGCATCTTGCTCTGTGATGGCAAATTTGAATACTGGGTGAGTGGTAGGCTTTCGAGAGGAACTAAATATTTTTAGGCTATTTGTGGATCGGAGGGGAAATTGGGCTGCGCTTGGGGATTAGAGCCTTAGTCTTCATTAAGTCTGCCAAATACCCGAAATGTCGTTGTAATTGGAAGAGGTTGGCTATTTGCTTAGCAATTTCCAGAAACTCTCTGTTTAACGAACTATGCTCAGCATCAATTAAGTCGCTGACTTCTGCGACCGGCTCTTCTATTAGCAAGATTACTCGCACCTCGTGCAAACGCCCTTCGGTCTAATCACCAATCCCAAAAGTGTGCGCCGCTTTATTAACGTCGCACTCTGCTCTAATGGTTGCCGTCTTCAGTCTCAATTTCACACGACTCCAGTTTAGTGAGTTACGGCCGCCTCTGGGTCTTTTCAACTTCTGTTGCATAACCCTTAAATCATTTGTTACTTCTAAAGCGATGATGACATGGTGTATTACATCCGCAATCGGTGGACCTTCAGTAGGTACGGCGATTGGTAATAATGATTGGTTCTACAAATGAGGCAGTCGGTCTGGGGTGGGGAATAATGCCTCCCTCTTCGCCCATCTGTGTCTTTGAATGTTTGTCCACTAGACAACTCCGCAACTCAGCAGACCTAATATGCATTTTCGCACAGATCTCAGTCATACGCGTTCGGACACTTCTCAATCTAAGGATGGTTCTTTTTATGTAAGGTGTCCCGCCAATGAGCAGTACTGTGCCCCCAGTCTATGTGTCGACAGTCGCCCCGGAATGTCAGTCGTAGTCATAATAGAGAAGAGTGAGCGTGAAACGTCTCTTACGTCGAAGGTTGGTCCAAATAACTTTCACCACCTTTCTAGCCTCGTTGTCGATACTCAGAGATCCGACACGAACAGCCTTCAAACACGCTTTCGGCTCAACAGACCAGGACTGGCAAAATGAGAGTTTTTTAGAGTATTATTTTGGTCCTTCGAGTCAGGAGTCTTGAGCCCGACAACCGAAGTAGCACCGATTCTACGCCGGACTTCCACTGCGATGTCGCTTGTGGAGTTCAAACTCCTTTACTTCCTCGAAATTGTAGCTGTCCATGGTGACGCTCTGTTGTGCGTCCTTTCTTGAGGACAACATATACTTCGTTTTGCTCTTCTTCACCGCTAGACCCACTCTAGGCACTTCCGTCTTAATGCAAGCAAAAGCCTCATTGACGTCTCGCTGTGTTCTACCAATCACGTCAATGTCAATGTCACGAATGCTGACAGCTGAACGGACCGATAGATCGTGCCTCTAGTGTTGGCGTGTGAGTCCTGCGTCATCTTCTCCAGGATGATGTTGAGAAGCCTTGTTAAATCCCTTTTAACATTGAAGACTTATCCCTTCACAGTTGGCGCAGTCAATGTGGTCTCCTTTGTTGTGGATCGATCACACTGAGCTTGAACTGGTCAGGGCATGGTAAATGCGTCAGGGTGACCATATCTTACAGATGATCTGATGCGTGCTCCCAATCCGGTCATCTCCAGCTACATTGAAGATTTCAGATTCGTACTCTTTCTTCATCTCTGTGACTTCTGTTCGTCTCTGTTCGTAGAGGTCATGAACAGCTCACGTTGCTTGTTGCAGTGTTGCTTTATAGGCTTCCAGCTTCGCCGCACGTGCCTGCCTGAACTCGTTTTCAACATGGTGTTGTAAAGCCCAGCGCATGACAGCTTCTTGACAACGCTTCCAATCTTCTTGTCCTTACATGCGCAGGCGGCGCACAGTGGCCCCGTTGTATGGCAGAGTTGGAAATAAATCCGTAACTTCTGATCCCGTGGACCGAGCCATTATAGGCTACTAGTGGATTCACTAGCAGACATAGACCATGTTGGTCTATGTCTGCTATCAACCGAAGGAGTTCCGAAGGAGTTCCTTATGCCTTCGAGGGAAATCCAGCTCGTACAGGATTCAACGGCTGCAGGACAACCTTGAGGATCCAGTTTCTTCCAATCGTGCCTATATAAAGGAATGCTTAAGCCCCAGAGATCAGACTGTGGGAAGAAGTCATAACTCGCGCAATATGTCTCCTGGTCAGCTTAGTGATAATATTAACCATCCTCTTTAAGTTTGCCTCGTTGTACAGGACATGGTTGGAACAGAACTTCTTGTACTCAGACCCGGGTGCAAGGTGTGTCCGAAGACACTGTCTCCCCCACACCTGTCCCGAGTGATACATGCAAAATTCAAGCAGTAGAAACTGAAGTTCGTAAGTTCAAGTATGGAAGCTACTTAACCATTGTGCGCGTCAAACATTTACGGAATGGATCGTAAATCAAATGTTCCCCTGACCCTAATTTTATCAACATATTTTATTCAGGCACATGCCGGTTTGAAATGACTTAGTTCACAAGTCATAGTTTCAAAAAATAAACGCATGGAGTGAAGGAGACCCATGAAGGTTGAGAGTCATTCTCGGCAGACTTGGGAGAGTTGGAGTGTTGATAGATCGTAAATCTACTACACTACCCTGTGTGACGCTATACAAAGATCCATTGTGGATCTGGGCTTCAATCCTCAAGCCCCGCCAGTTGGCACAATTTCTTACTAGCTTGTACACCCCTTTCAGGGCGAACGCAGTTGATGCCTCATTTTTGCATTAATTCAGAGTTGATGTTGTCCAAGTCTATATAAGAATGGTGAAGACTCAGTTGCTAAAATAAACGAGGAGTTGGGCTCTATTGCCAATTGGGCTACAGAGAATGGCATTATGCTCAATCTCGAAACAACTGCCTTCCCTATCCAATTTAACGCCAATAGAACTTAACTCAATTGCAATTGAATATGTTACATGTTGGAATAAAGTGCAACACTGAACTGACATGGGCTGACCACATTTACTGCGACCACATATATACGTCCTTAATAGGCAATCGTTCGCTACGAACTTTGCCGATCGAGTCTCATTGAAGGTCTCAGTGAGTTCAACCCTGTCAGGCGAAACAATCAACGAACAATAGAACCGTTGTTAAAGCGCCATCAGAAAAGCTGCCTCTGATGTGTCGGGTATTAAAACGCCACCCAGAAAAAATCCCCTGGTTCGAAAACGAGTGTAGTCAGCCGGGTTTTAAAACGTCAGCCAGAAAAAAACACTTGGTTCGAAGACGAGTGCAGGCAGGCGCATTCAGCGAAGCAAGCGGGGTCACTGCTGGACAGAAGGACAAGAGCGGTTCGTGGGCTCTATGAACTTAAAAGAAGGGAAGATCACCGCCAGTACGGGAGGGGCTCAACTTTGAGGAGCTGCTTCTTCGAATGGAAAGGGCTTTGCTTCGGTAGTTTCTTCAACGAATGACCAATTCATCACGACTTCCGAGGCGGGCCTTGAGTGCGATTCCATCAGGTGGGCGACCGCTTGACAGACCCAGGGCGAGATGGTTGGACCAAGTCCAAAAACTCGCCTGGTTACGCTTGGGCATGACTCCTGATGAGTTAGAGTCGATGGCGGAGGATCGAGTTGCCTGGATCGTGCGTGGTTTACCCCCACGACCCGTTTAGTGGAGCATGCGGGTCAGAAGATGATGATGTTGATAGATAACTAGGCGAAAAATAGAACGGCTCTTAGGCAGAAAATCGTATCCATCGATTAATAGTATATATATATAAAAATGAGTTTGGTATTTGTTTGTTCGTTCACATCTACAGTTTGGCAACACCGAATTTGATGATTCCTTTTTTGTTGGAAAGATATTCTTTTGTAGCTGGTTTGTATGAGAAAAACATAAAAACGAAACTGCATCATGAGGCCAATCGGAAAGTCTCTCTCAAGTACGTGGTTCACTGCAATATCCATCAGCAAGCGCATCGCAAAGATCTCTGAATTTATCGCAGAGCTCGGTCGAGTTCATAAACGTCACCCTGCGGCAGCCCTTCAAGATTTGGGCTCATAAATGTAAATAAAATGCAGTGACTGTGCATGAGAGCAGTCGGCAAATGCGTTCATAAAAGCGATGTGACAGTCAAACTGCGATCAAATTGACAGTGATTTTTGTTTTGTTGCAGGATTGCTGAAAATGCACTCGAAAATCGTTATAAGAACATTATACGGAAATTCTCCTATTTTTTTAAAGAAATTTCTGTTATTTGGAACTTGTTTTGACTTCCAATTCTTTTTAGTTAAAAGCATGGCCCTTTTGCTGCGTATTTTGCTACGGTTTCATTATTTAATATTTTTGAATGTTGGCCAGTTTATTATATCATTAAACCTAGTATCATACTCTTCTTAGACAAGATGTAAACTTTCATTTTATCAATACAAATGTCAACCAACCACTTTTTGTGTCGCCCACTTACGTTGCATTTATGAATACTTTTTTGCCAATGCTGACCTGCTGCAAACTGTCGCCAGTATTCGTGTTCAAAAATGTATTGCGAGAATATTTTGCTCAGTGCAGGGGCAACAGTGTTGCAATTATGAACTCCACCCTCTTCCCATGCATCTTCAAGCCAATCGCCTGACTACATTTCAATAAATTGAATTTTATTTGAAGTGAAGTTTCTGTTTTAAGCAAATCAATTAGCTACTTACGAGTACTTGGTATAGGGTCTGTAATTCGTATATATTCGTGCGGTTTGCTAAGAGATGGCGTAGCTTGTATTATTCCATTGGAACATACGTTGGAAAGCTACTGTCACTGTACGTCATTTCAGTATACGTCATTCATTTGAAGCGTAAACAACAATCATTTTTTTTCTCTCTGAAAAAATGTTTTTGCGGGGAGTTCTTCTTCATTTGAAGAAAACTACTGCCGAAAGTCATCGTATTTTTGTGGAAGTTTATGGTGAACATACGCTAGCTGAGCGAACTTGCCAAAAGTGGTTTTTGGCTTGGCCAACCAGCCAAATCAACGGCAAAGCCGAATATCCATGGCGCGAAGGTAATGCTCTGTATTTGGTGGGATCAGAAGGGTGTGCTGTATTGTGAGCTGCTAAACCCGTGAAACCATCAATGGACAACGCTACCGAACACAATTAATCCGTTTGAAGAGAGCAGTAGCCGAAAAACGCCCGGAATACAAGACCAGACACGAGGCAATAATTTTCCATCAAGACAACGCTCGGCAACACGTTGCTATTCCGGTCAAGAACTATTTGGAAAACAGTGGATGGGAAGTTTTACCCCACCCGCTTTATAGACCAGTCCTTGCCCCTTCTGCCTACCATTTGTTCCGGTCGATGCAGAGCGCCCTCACTGAAATACGGTTCACATCAGAGCAGAATATCAAAAATTGGCTTGAATCATTCTTGGCTGCCAAGCCTGCGCAGTTCTTTTGGGATGAGATCCACAAATTGCCAGAAAGATGGGAATAAGTCATAGCTTCAGATGGGCAATAATACTATTGTACGAGTTTTTCTTAAATAAACGTTCAAACTTTGAAAAAAAAAAAAAACGACCGAATTATGTTATAAAGGGAGATTTTTTAAAAGCTATAGGAAAGTTTTTCAAAAAAGAAAAAACACATAAAATTCAGAAAAATGCATGAAATCTTCATTTGAATCGATAGTACGGTCCATATAATTTAATGTTTGAAGATTATTTCATGCAAATGTTGACCTTGACTGTGCCTCAAATGGTCCATCCGCTTAGTCCAATTTTGGCATACTCTTTCCAACATTTTCGGCCAGTATCTCACGAATAAATGCTTCAATGTTGTCTTCCAATGCGTCAATTGAAGCGGGCTTGTCTGTATAGACATGAGCTTTAACGTAGCTCCACAAAAAATAGTCTAAAGGCGTTAAATCGCACGATCTAGGCGGCCAATTGACCCGAACGTGAAATAAAAGGTTCACCGAACTCGCCATTGTTGCGCGTGCTGTGTGGCATGTGGCACCGTCTTGTTGAAAACACATGTCATGCAAGTCAAGCTCTTGCATTTTGGACAAAAAAAAAAGTTGGATATCATCTCACGGTAGCGCTCACCATTCACAGTTACCTTACGATTCGTATCATCTTTTAAGAAGTACGGTCCAATGATGCCACCAGCCCAAAAACCGCACCAAACTGTAACTTTTTCTGGATGCATTGGTAGCTCCTGCAATGCTTCTGGCTGATATTCACTCCAAAATCGACAATTCTGCTTATTTACGTACCCATTGAGCCAAAAATGAGCTTCGTCGCTGAACACAATTTTTCGCGCGATGAACTTTCTTAACAGAGCACGCATTTTGATAACAAAATTCAATAATTTGCAAGCGTTGTTCGTTTGTAAGACGATTCATGGTTAAATTATAGACCAAACTGCAGCTGTTTGACAGTGAAACAAAACACGAAACGTGCGTCAGCTGCTGAAAGCAGTGTTGCCAAGAAGATAATAGCTAAAAAATCACCCTTTAGACCGAATAATAAACTTTTATTTCACGGTAAGTACCAAATTTGTGAATTTTTCCGAGTATATTTAGATTGTCTTAAATTCCATGATTTTATGTCTTGTATTGATCTTGAAATTTTCGAAATGTGAGAAAGTGATATTGTATGCAGCGAATCCACCCCGAGACTTCGAAGTCTTTAGTTTCAGCAGGATAACTTCAAATTGATTTCATTTGGTGTTACAAATACATAAAGAGATGGATTCATGACAGGACAGTAATTTGGGCGCATTTCTGTGAACCAATTTGATACAACATCTGAATGTTTTCCATCCGATCAGATTCAAGGTCTGATTTATCACATAATTGCACGGAAATGCACAAGATGCCATGGTTTTCAGAAAGCTAATACTTTCATCAAATGTAAACCAAATTTTAAAAGTTTTCTTTCTGTTCTCTTAAGTTTTAGCAATTCTCAAGCCTTCAGAATTGAAAGGAATTTCACGCCTCTTAACTAAACTGCATTTTTGCTTTTATCGGGAACAGCTCCTGGGAAATGCGCTCAGTGAAGTGGGCATGAGCTTGCTAGTTTTTCTAAAACCAGTTTTGGAACTATGGCGCTCAACTCTGGAGCCAGCCACACCAACATCGCAGTTATCCAGCACTTCCAGAACAAAGCCCTCAGAAGCATTGTGAATGCTCCATGGTACATCAGAAATAGCGACCTCCATCGGGACTACTATCTACTGTTCTTGAAGAGATCAACTCTAAGGCGACAGCTCACACGAAAAGACTTTAGGAGCATGTTAACGACTGAGTAAGAAGTCTTCTCCTGAAGACGCCTGCAACGCACGAGACCCTCAGACCTCTGCTAGTCAATCGGAAGTTGCAGGTTCAACCATGTAAACAACGAGATAGTCACGGAGCGACAACAACGAGCGACAACAAGAGGCCCTCGGGGTAAATTTAACCTCCAACGACTTGGATAGATTACACTTTAATCGATCTACTGCCAAGCCCTTAAGATAAGTTCACTTGTTAACCTCCATTTCAGATGTTGCGAAGAGCGATGACAGCTCTGATAAAGCTTTCTCAGTAACTGACGCCCGAGCATCAGAGAGGGCAATCAATTGGGGATGGCCACGGCTTTATTGTGTCGGCTTGCTGCTGGACCATCGAGATCGTTGATAAGTGAGCAGAATTTCATGTTTCCTTCAAAAGCAGAAACTCACTCTGATTCATCGAATCTGCATCCTATTTCGGGGCTTTGTTTCGTTTCTTTTGTTCTTGTGGATTTCCCAGAAAGAGAATAAATCTGATGAGTGATGGTTACCTTGTCTCGTCCATCATAGAGTCTATGGATCGAGGCAGAACATCGCATCGAGACTGTGTCTGGTTAGGGCCCTTATCGCTATTTAAACAACGCATTCCTACTCTCGCCCGCACTACCGTGTCGCCTAGACGCCAGAAATGATCATCAACTGAGGACGCACATGCTAGTTTCCCAGCAGCACTGTATGAACAGGGAGCTCTTCTCCCAGCTCCTCCTTCCCACTTACTACAATCGCCAGACTTTAAAGACCAATGTGCAGGTTAACACGAGTGCCCCAGATACGTTCGGTTCTGTAGGAACTAAATGTTCCCAACGTTGGGCGCCAGTTAGTTATTCAAATACGAGTACATCCTCTTCTTTTGGAGGCCAAACAACAAGTGCTCCCCCGTTTGTTGGAAATATATTTCTAGCTTACATCTAACATAGAAGTACCTTAAATGTAACTTAACCCTATGTGCTGCCCAGACGCTGCATCAGCATTATTTCCACGTTCGTTTCGCACACCGGTGTTGACTGCGTTCTGCTGACTGTGCGCTACTGTGAGAACATTTAGTTCCCACAGAACCGAACGTATTTGGGACACTCGTGTTAACTTGCACAGGTACCTCGTGGAAGTAACGACGCCCGCAAAACTGGAGTTCCGTGCTATTCGCAGAGCCTTGTTAGTCGACTCTAGACTGAATTTCAGTGCTACGACTTTCTTAACCCAGTAATGAACAGAAAATTCCCAAAATTCGACGCACGGAAGAGACGACTGCACTAAATCAATGAGTCCCCAAGTCAGTCAAATTCAAGCTCCATCGTGCGGATAGATATCCGCGCAACACACCGCGAATTTGCTCTTGAAAGCAAAAGCAAATCGTGTGCATTTTCACATCCCTTTGAGGGGACACTTAAGGATATGCAAGCGAATTCAAGCTTAGTTGCTGATGTCCCTTTTAATGCAGGCACAATGTTCTGATGCACTCTCGTCTAACAGCCTCTGCGGCAATAAGAAACTCACAAAACTCTTCGTATGGCTGCACATCAGAAAATCACGCGGCCCAGCTGCGCGTCGACCCCCCAGGAAATGCATTCCTCAGTCGTATCAAAACAGGCAATCTCAACAACATAAGGAAACAGGAAACACACGAGCAACACAACAATGTTATCATAAAAGCACGAGAACCCTCCGCGCCTTTCTTTCGGTACTTCGGCAGCCAAGAGTGCTCAATCCACGTGTGGCGAGGGGGACGAGACGCCTGCTACACGCTGGCAGCCAAAAACTCGTCAAGGCTTCTTTGCCAATTTTTTGTTTTGCTGCGCTGCCTTGCGCCGACGACGTTAGCTAATATTTTCGTTTCTCCGCGAACATTGTTATTACCCCACTGCCAAGCTATCAGCTGGTTGTGTCCTCTTAATGCCTCAGTCCCACTCAGGGGTCTCCCTTCAGCGCGCACACAACTTCGCCGTGACTCGGTACGAAAGTCCCGAAGAAATGATATAAGCCATTGCGACGAACATATTTTTAACATTAATTTTGCAGGGGACACAAAAAGCGACGCACAATGGCGTGCTTCTCGCGCTTTAAATGTCCCACCTCCAGGCGCGCGGTGTTCCCGCGTCCCTTCCTATCACGCAGAGGAGCATCCCCCCTCCTGTCGCCAGCCGAGATCCCATGAATGTGCTGGAGCCCTGGCAGCAGCAGACAAGCATCCACCTGATGGGGCAGGGGGTCTGCAATAGGGCGGGCGGGCGTGGGCGGGCGTGGGCGTATGGGAGCGTATCGAAGTGCATGCAGAGAGCCAAGGGTGAGTATCTGCTGCCGTTGTTTTTCTGCTTAAGGACAACAATAATTTTCCATCTCCAAGGACGGATGCACAACATCATCCCCAGAGAGGGGAAAAACAAAGCAGCAGCAGCATCAGAGACGGAAAACAACAGCGACAGAGGAGCACGCGAAGGAAGGAAATCGTCTTCCTGTAGCATCCTTCCATAATGTATGAGTTACGGCAAAGGTACTTTAATAAGCTTATCATTGCGAACGTAACACGGGGAAAAAAATGTACAATCTACGGATGTAAGTACCCACTTTGTGTAGGTAAGTGCATGGATCTGGTTCTGGTTCTGGTACTGGTTCAGGTGGGGTGCTGGCTGGTCTTGTGTGCGCTCGACGTGGCGTTGTGTGCCTGGCGTGCACCCCATCGTCGAGGATTCGCCAGATTCATGAATTTTTCAACGAATCCTTGTGCTCGTCGTTCACTCTGGAATCTAATTTACCATTTATGCGCCAAGTAAATGGGCTGAAAAACGGGAACAGTCGTCGTTGACGTCAGCCGATATTTAGATTAGGTGCCCACACTTAAATTAGGTTAGTAGGCAGCAGACCGGGAGGGTGGCGGAATTGGGTGTTCTGAGACACGGATTTGCGGGAATTGTTGGATCGATGCCGCTGAGGAGGCGGGCTAATGCAGCGGTTTACCTTGGGAAAAATCAATCTAAGGTTCATCGAATGGATTTGGCTTGTGCCCGAGGACGTTGGGGATTTTGATTTCGCCGCACGGTTCAATGGTTATCGATTTCCTGCGTGATGCTTTAAGGGTAGCTGGTGTTCGATGAAATCGATTGCGTTTCGCTCGGTGGAGGAGATGGCTTTGACGGAGGCTGCGGTCACGGTGTCGGATGATTCGGTTGAGGCAGATGGGGATCTGATGACTTGACCCCTGAGGGAGGGAGGACCCCGCAGCGTTGGAGTTTTTGACGGCACAGAATGGGGGATTTGAAATGTCGGCTGTGGTACTTTGGGCTTTTGGTGGCGTATCTCTTTGATCTGAACATGCATGTTTGGCTGTTCGTCTTGAAGTGACAGGTGGCTGGCTGCACACAAATTCATACCGTTGACACCAACCCGAGCAGGCAATGAAAAAAAAAATAAGGAAATGCTTTAAGTGCCTTCGTGGAGGATTGATATTTTTAAAGACAATCACCTTCAGTCTTCACAAACGACAACCGGTGCTACTGCGGCCTCAAAACTCGTGACTCGAAGACAAAACACGTATTTTTCAAGTCCGGCTATATGGTGCCGAAAGCTGGACGATGTGTGAGCTGTTCCACGATGTGGATGTAGTCCGGAAGGCAAAAATCCGCCAACTACAGTGCCTCGGCCATGGACACCAAAGCTCCAGCAAGGAGAACCTTCGAATCCGAGTCACCTGATGAAAGAAGGAAAGGCTGGGATTTGAACTGGGATTCGAACTGGGGACCCCACTAACCAAGGGGAGGTACTTAACCCACTGCGCCATCCTGGCGTCTTAGTTTGGTCTTGACGACTGAAAGCAGCGTGTTCTGGACCATCAATGATGGAAGGCAGCGATTTCTCAGGCTCAGACCCTCCATGGCTAGTAGGCCTGCTAAGAAGGTAAGTAACCATCTTCAGTGTGTTGTCCCTCGTTTCATTCATCTTTCAAAGACTTCCCTTAATTGCCGACTATCTCTTGTCGAGATGGGGAGCAGTCACTCGCCAAGGTCTCGATGAACTCGCCACTACCTCTGCTCTAGTGACATCCTTCCAGATAGGCAAAGCTCCACAGGAAGTCGTCTTCTTAAAGTTCAAGCAACTAGAGCAACCAATCATTCGAAGCTAATTTGGCTGACACTTGACCAAAAACGTCCAGTCCTTGAACACACGCGCTCCTAGGATGGTACACGCTTGCAAGGACTTCTAAGCTTCAGCAGATCCTGCATCGCCTCCTCTACTCATCCGGAACTAAATCCATTTGGGAGCTAATACTTGCTGTGCTGGTGGTTGCCACCGTGGGCGAGTGGCGTGTAACTCCTAATACACGCAAAACCGTGGCATAGCTCCAAGTTCACTGTTTTTGAGCGAAAATAAAGTCCCCTTAGTCTCTACTATTTCCCCCAGACGGTCTTTACGTGGTTCGGACAGTAGAGCTGATTTCCTGCTCCCACTCCGTCGCAGACTGCCATCCAGCGTTTGGTAGTCAAACGTCCAGTAGGATCTACAGATGAGAAGTTCTTCTCGAAGAGGAGCTTGGTAGCAGGAGATCTGGGTCCCTAGGTGTAAATCTGAACCTGTCAGAGATGGTGGAGTGGTGTCCAGAAAATTGCAGTGTCCACATTTGCTGTATTTTTAAGCTAACCGCTGGGATGGGAGAGTATACATACGCAGGTCATCTGTTGCCCACAGACAGTTCTTCATTTTGATACAATTTTCCAAGCAGTATTCAGGATGATGCAAACTCCTACTAGTACGGCTCTGGCTACGTGCACGTGTCTTCAGTGCCCACTAGCATGGAGGACTTATGGACACGCTCTTGGATGTTGGGTGTCCGGCTCAAGAATTCCCAGCTCCAGCATTCAGCTTTAATGCAGTCTCGCATACGGAGGGTCGACCAAAGACTGGAATTTTATATTTTCTACTTTTTCCCTGACCTCTGTTTGACTCAGACCCCAACACTTAGTCAGCATTCTTTGGTCCATTTCTTGCGATTGGGAGAGCAACGTCTGCATACTATGCCTGACCGTGGATATGAGTTTTCCAGAGGCAGCTTCAGCGACGTCCTCCACATAGGCAACGACGTTGCACGTGGACTGTTCCCGAGATAGGACTGATGCGGCATGCCCTGTTGAGTGCTCTGGAGACCATAGCGCCATCGAGCTCATCGCTCATGGCTCTCATACTGAGCGGTTGATAAAGAAAAGACACGATGGACTTTTCGATGTCGAGCCGTCTGAGTTCTGAGTGTGTTGTCATGGATTCTATAATGACAAATTTGCCCTTGTTACCTGCTGGGAGTATATTTTAACCGATCGTGCGTCGAATGTGATCATCCAAAGAAGACAGGCTGGTTTTGTTTGAGGTGTGAGCATTTTCTTGCCTGGGGTACGAGGGTACAAAGAACGCGTTAGTCTACCTTCCGGGCCTGGGTACCTATGTGGCATGGATTTAAGCATCCTTGGGAGATGATGTCCACTCAGGGGCTTGGTGACCAGCTCATCGTCATTACATAATTTATGATTGCATATTTTTAGGTGCTATCAGGCATTTAAAAAACTGTAATTACCTATAAGAGGTAAGCTCGAACTCTGTGGATATTAAACGCGCTTATGAGCAGAATTTTTCTAAGGTCTTGTAGTGGCTGATTTCGTCTACCTTTCGCAATTATTCAATTTAAATTTTGTATTCAAATATTCCCCCTGCGCTCAAAAGGCATGGGGCTACGTCATTCTCGCTGCGCAACCAACAACAATTTGAGAAGATAACACTGAATTGGCAAGCAAACTTCATTTGAAATCTATGTCAAAGCAGGGCACTTCATCTTCCGATATTAAACAAAATAATTTTGCATCCAAATATCGTGAAACTCGTAACAAGTGGAATCAAAATGCAGACAGACACTTTAACGTGAAGCCAGTTTCGTCAGTTCAAAGTAAAAATTCGTTGCTGCCGCCATCTGTTGACGAGCACTTACATGTCGGTAATACAGCGCAAATGATACAATTTCAAACGTCAAAACCAGCTGTTCAGTATCACCAGTCACAGTTCTCCATCGCGTTGTAAACAAACAAAATATTCGAAAGACGTCCTGAAATGATTTCAACTCCACCCAAATCCGATATAAATTCCTCATCCCTCACTCCAGTAAGATGTACGACCTTCATTTTCTTCCTCTAATCATCAATTCATTGTCGACAATTCTCCACTAAGTTCTCGACAGTCCAAGAGCAAAACAGCCGCAAGGCGATGAACTGGTCAGCAAAACTCGTCTGGATGAAATAACAAAAAACCTGTTGGACAATTTCACCAAATGGCAAACTGCCCAGAAGCGCGGACAATCACTCTGCAACTGCATTGAGGCAATAAAGGCGAAATGCTTTGAGAGCAACACCCCTGGTGGAACATTCTTCCCCGAAGAACTGAAACCCTACTGCGAGAGACTGGTCATCATTCTGAGTGTGTTCGAGGACATTGTCAAAGCCACGCAGGAATCATTGAGACAGCTGAATGCTCTTGTGAAGCTTGTGGGTAAGACTGAAGAGGCTCTCTACAGATCGTGGATGGTTGGGGATTTTCTGGAGTTCACAAAAACAGTTCTGGACCGATATCGGAGCGAATTGGCTGTGAAAAAGTTTGTGACAGGTATGAATAGCCTGAAGAGTCGTGTTAAGGTTTTTCTTATATGCTGTGCTTTTATTTCTTCAGAGGAAATGGCCCACTGTGAGGATCGAAGTGACCTTGTCCGCATCAGTAGTCTCTGGGAGTACCCTCACCATGTGGACGATAGTGTTAGAGTTATGTTCTTGTATTTAGCCGAGGAGATTCGTGTGAAATAAATGATTAAAGCAATGCAGTCTGTGTGTTTGAAATTTAGGGGTGAGCGTTTCAGAGTTTGTAGTTTGTAGGGGAACTGTTGTCTGAGTTATGATGCAGGGATTTACAGGCGATTTATTGACTATGACGGATCTAGCTCTGTTCAGGGTGATTACACTGGGAGACTTGGCGTCATCATTAACGACATCTGCCGAAGTTATGTGCACAAAAGCGATGTAAAGAAGCTTACACCACCTTTACTCATATCCCTTTGAGGCCCATTGTGAATTTATTTCACATAATGCTAGACATCAGATGAGTCTCCACCAGTTGCGAAGGGATAAGCTTTCACCAATAAGAGTGATACCATAACAAACCCTTCAAGCCAATGTCAATCATTCAATTCAGCCATCGCAACTTTTGTGGTTAAGTTCTATGCCATCGTCCGACACTTGTTTCTCGTCCGTGTACTACCTGCATACAAGCGAGGGTGCTAAGAACAAACAAAATCAGAAGTCTAGTGAAGGTTCTCGGTGGCAAGTGGATGTTCTACGCTCCCTCCCGCCGCTTTACTTTACAAGTCACTGTTGCGCATTCTCGGTCGCAACTCCCGTTTAAGTCGATCAATGAGCTGGCGCAATGACTTAGAGTGCTAAGCATTCGACGGGGAGATGTGCAAATTTCTCAGTGCACCAATTCATATCGGTATTGGGATGTGAACATAACATTCCGCAGCTATTTTGAAATTTACACTTTTCAACTCCGTTGGGTAATGTCCACTGCGACGCTTCTTCTGTGTCAACTCCAGACGAAGTAAATCAAGCTTAAAACAGACGTTTACCTTAGCCTGGGTATATGGCTAGGTAAGGCCTTTACACCTCTTACACTTAGACCAAGGTAGGCGAATATTGCTATAGCTTCTAGTTAAGTGAAGTTGACTTCTTCCACTAACGCCTATGCTCAAGTGGCAAGTACATCGGGCTTAAGCCACGAACATGATTCATTCTTTTTTTATAATTCTTCTTCGTCTATGTTTCGTTCGCCGTCGTTGGTAAGCCTTAACTTGCTAGTCACGATTGGGTACCGGAGTTTGTTGTTCCCTTTGGCGACATGCTACTATTCAGGGAAGCCCTGGTGATCAATTTTACCTCAAACCTTGGTCGCACTCTATACAACTCACGAACAAAGCAGTTCATTTCGTGCGCGGGCTACAACCTGAATATTTTCGTCTATGGCGGCTCTCAGAAATTGAATACACAGGAATGTCCAAAACACACAAGATGCCTTACCATGATCATGAATTGTAGCTGTGAAGTGAAAATCTCCGAACCGTCTTGGAAGCACTTGTTTTAACTGTATTTTATTTTTCGAATTGCTTGCACATCGTCCGCAGTTTGTTGTTGTGGGTGCCAGAAGAAACATTGACAAAGTTAAATTTGTCTTGTGATGTGAATGAAATTGATTCAAGTTTAGTTCAAATCAGAAATTGTACACAGTTGTTGTGTTTATCTCCGGCGCCAGGTAGTGAAGTAAAAAGATATGTTCCATTGTGTGTAAGAAATCGACTTAATTAATCGTGTCAAGTGAAATGTTTCACATTTTGTAAGCACTCCATCGTTTTTATCGGTTGCATAATGTAGTACGCAGTCTCTCCTACAATTCTGTTGTCCTAACTTTAGTTTGTATTGTGAACTGGGTCTTAACCAACTCTTCTTTCCAGCTAGCGTGATCTTTAACTAGCCGTCTACAGCTGTACAACTGGGCTGAGTTGCAGTTGAGAAGAGTTGTCGTTCAAATTGAGTGTGCGACAGTTGAGTAGAGTTTATTTTCAAACTAAGTGTGCGACTCTGGCTGCTGTCAGCAGTAGTTTCGTTGTTTCTTCGAATTCAATTACTTTCTAGGTCGCGGTTGTGGTGTTCATAGAAGAAACTGGCGTTAGGTGATGTATCTCCGAAATATTAGTAAGGTCTCGCATAGAAACCATATTATTCATGAAAGTGTCAGTGGATGTTAGTCCTATCAAGCCAATGTCAGAGGCATACGCGTATCTTCCATCTTGTAATGCAAAGAGCGCTTTGTTGATACTCTTTGATGCACCACCGCGGAAGTCGGTTGGCATAGCTTTACCATGTCTTGAACCGCTTTGATAGTGAAGGTCTCACCAAGGTCTGCATCGTACTTGGTGCCACAGCGAGAGTGCTGCTATTTAATTTGGCAGACATGCGCATATTTCGTCGAAAAAAAGAGAGCTCTGCTTGGCTCGTCTCTAGGCATGTTGCCATGTACGATCATGAAATCGACAATTGGGTGGAGTGTTATTTGTGCTTTGGGGTTTTTTTACTACGGTCCGTAGTGTACATGTGCCATCTAACGTGCTGTAGGAGATCTATGGCTTCATGCTGACTCCGAACGGCAGGGTTGTTTTTAAGTGAGTTTTTTCTAGACAATTATACTCATTGAGCGGAGTCAGTGAATAGATAGAGAGTTCTTCGTTTTGGGCATTGAACCTCGGCATCTAGAGGAGGAGTTGGTGCACCCAGCCAATACACCGCAGCGGTCCTCGTCGGCGGACTAAGAACTCGGTTGACAAACAGACAATGCGAATTTGTGTGCTAACTTAAATGTTCAACTTTGTATTGTGTGTTTGATTTTGCTTTGGGGCGTTTAAACAGGCTTTTTGTTTGTGACAATAAGTGTGGCGTTTACCTCCATAAAATGGTAATCATCTTTTTAACTGATTTCAAATGCAATACTAAAAGGTAGAAATCCTGGTACTGGCCAACAACAGACACACCATTGCCATTGAGCATTGGCTCGGCATTCCAACACAGACATTTGAGGTTTGGTCCTTCTGATTATGGCCTTTGGCGTCTTTGTCCCACATTCCCCTCCACATAGGTACCTACCATCATATTCGTAAATACGTTACTAGTGCCCTTCAACACGGAACTGAATAGATTGAGGTTAGTCTAAGTCCAGTTGGAGTCCCATTCCGCAAAACTCGTTAGGTCTTTTTATCTAGAAGATGGTCGACTCTTCGTTCAGCCATGCTATCAAAATAATAGGATCCCTGGAGTCTAAATCTACGGGATGAGAGAGCACTGCAGTTGCATAGTAAGTGTACAACGGTTTCTCCCTCATCCTCGTCTCTGCAGTCTCTGAAGAAGTCGTTATAGGGTAGGAGTGAGTTTCTTAAGCGCAATTCCCTGTTATAACGCCAATGAGAGTTCTAAGATTCGGCCTTCTCAATATTTCATCAGAGAAAGCGATCTTCGAGAGTAGGCCAGAGTCATCCTGTGCCAGTTGACCATCTATGATTCATTTCGTAGATGGTCTGTATCTTAATAAACTTGCTGGTCTGTTCAGAAGCATTTAGCATTTGGCGTTAGGTACAGAAGCATTTGTATTTCCTTCCGTGAAGCTGAAGGTAACACAGTTGGAGTATTAGTTCAGACCAGAATATCTTTGTTGAGTTCTTCTCGTACTACCGAATAGTCAACAGTCAAAATATCTGTTGGAGATATTGCATTTGGGCTTCCTACTAATACCAGGTCACCCTCATTGCCATTTGACATAGTATCAAACCAAAAAGGGTGAAATGAAAATTACAGGCACCTCCTCGAGCGACTAAAACGTTAACAATGTTATAAAGACAGGTTGGTATCAATAGTTAACATTTTTAGAGGCAGATAACTTTCTTTGTGCTGTCCTATGCTTTTTTGCAAAAAGAAGAAGCCATTGTTTCATTAGCTGCGTGGCACCGTCCTGTTGAAACCACATATCGTCCACATTCATATCTTCCAACAAAATACGTATTCAAACTAGGCAAAGGCACGTCCCAGGTATTTTCACGAGACGTCACGTCTTTTTCATCTGATTTGGTGATTTTAACTGTTTATTTTTTATTTTCATTATAAAGGGTGATTTTTTAGCTTCTATCTTTTTGGCAACACTGGTTTAAACAGCTGACGCACGTCTCGTGTTTTGTTTCACTGTCAAACATCTTCAGTTTGGTCTATAATTTAACCATTAATCGTCTTACAACGAACAACGCTTGCAAATAATTGAATTTTATTATCAAAATAAGTGCTCTGTTAAGAAAGTTCATCGCGCTTCCTCCATTTCAAGGTCAAAAAATTGTGTTCAGCGACGAAGCTCATTTTTGGCTCAATAATTACGTAAATAATCAGAATTGTCGATTTTGGAGTGAATATCAGCCAGATGCATTGCAAGAGCTACCAATGCATCCAGAAAAAGTCACAGTTTGGTGCGGTTTATGGGCTGGTGGCATCATTGGACCGTACTGATGCGAATCGTAACGTAACTGTGAATGGTGAGCGCTACCGTGAGATGATATCCAACTTTTTTTTGCCCAAAATGCAAGAACTTGACTTGCATGACAACAAGGTTTCAACAAGACAGTGCCACATGCCACACAGCACGCGCCACAATGGACCTATTGAGAGCCGAGTTCGGTGAACATTTTATTTCACGTTCGGGACCGGTCAATTGGCCGCCTAGATCGTGCGATTTAACGCCTTTAGACTATTTTTTGTGGGGCTACGTTAAAGCTCATGTCTATACAGACAAGCCCGCTTCAATTGACGCATTGGAAGACAACATTGAAGCACTTATTCGTGAGATACCGTCCGAAATGTTGGAAAGAGTATGCCAAAATTGGACTAAGCCGATGGACCATTTGAGGCGCAGTCAAGGTCAACATTTGCATGAAATAATCTTCAAACATTAAATTATATGGACCGTACTATCTATTCAAATGAAGATTTCATGCATTTTTCTGAATTTTATGTGTATTTTTTTTTTTTTTGAAAAACTTTCCTATAGCTTTTATAAATCACTCTTTATATGGAATGCTCTTCCCAGCCCAATATTCCCCCCGAATACAATCCGCAGATATTTAAGATCAATGTGCACAGGTACCTCATCTACCTTTCTCCCTCTTCACCTTCGGCCCGTGCTGCGTCTTGAACCCGGACACGTGAGGGTATTAACAATCCCTTGTGCGCGCGCAAATTATAAAAAAAGTGTGTCTCTGGCAAGATTTCTGACACCTAGTTTTTTTTAGGACCTCCCCAAGCCTGTGGTTGTCCCATCTTTTCAAGGACTAAGCTGTGGTCTTCTGGGGCAGTCATCAGCAACCGACGAAAAATAGCCCAGTCTGCCGGTAATAAGTCTTTCAAGTCAAAGGGATATTTTATTAAATTAATATAATTTAATTTAGACAAAAAAAAAATATAATAAATAATAATTTCTACACGAAAAGAAAACAACGAATTTTCATGATTCTAGAATATATATAAAAGGAACTCAAAAGGAACCCTTTCGTAAACGGCTAACAAACGTTCAACCGGGAACACGGCTAAGAAAATACTGCGAATGTCACTAAATTTAGTTTAGTCTCAACAGAAGGCATTGACCATGTCTTGTTTCCAGAGATTCCAAAATCGCACTTAGCCCCCAGCAGAAAGTTGACAAGAACAGAATTAAATTCAAAACTCATTCGATCAGTAGACATCGTCCGGGAACAATATTGAATGTTTTGGATGGCCCGCCGAGTGACAGCACGTTTCGGAAGTCGCTTAGCAGGGCGACCAGAAAAACGATCCAACAGAAAATGAAGTTGAACCACTCAAGATGTTATTCAAAGCCCACAGCAAATGGCTACATTTTGAGCGTGTTCAACTGAATCTTCCAATCTCTGCGGCCCAAGCGCAATTGTGTCCAAAATTTTGCAGAATTTTGATCACAATTGCGCTTTCCGAAATCCGGATCAAAATGTGACAATCTGGAGAAACCCTCGCCAGGGTGCAACAAGGAATAAACTTTGTCGAGTGATTTGATTTGCATATGCAATGGAAGACAATTCACATGTGAACGGATCAGTTCACAAAATCTGAAGTCCTCCTTCAACGTCGTGTGTCTTTGTTTCGGAGGTTGTTGTACTGCAGCTGAATTCTGTCGGAGCTGTCGAATCGCGGCACTGATTGGCTTATCGGCTCAAATACGACGGGTTGATTGTGAATTCGAAGCAACAGCAATCATTCCTCTGCCATCTTCACCACGCAAAGGCACATCAACATAGCCGTCATTCGCTTGTTCCTCCACACACCCGGGCGGGTGGTCATGGTACAAAATGATCGCACATATTCACGGTCACTTTCAAACTGGTGAGCCGCGCCTCACAGTCCAACACCAAATGACAATGCAGAAGGGCAGCCTGACTGACTGACTGCCTAAACTTCAAACATCTGCCAAGCGAAATAAAACATATTTCGTGTTTGATCTGGCGAAGTGACAGCAGTTATTCTATTTTCAGAACATTTTCTTTAAATCAAAAGAAAGACTGATGGAAAATGCACGCTGTCAGGAGACGCTCTCGTTTAGTGGTTGAAAATAAATTAAAATAAATAAATTCAAATTATTTATCAATTACTTGATGCAACCTTTTACGCTTGTTAAACATTTTCCCTTTAATAAACTCCGACCAATAAGGCTGGCTGTTGGAACAAGACTGACATGGGCGCATGGAAGAAATTGCTTATAAATGAGGACTGCGTCTAAAATGTGTTTCGTACAAGGGAAAACTCACTAGAAAATTCCACATGGACAAAAATTATTTTTTTAATTTTATTTAAAAGCATTGAATTTCCTAAAAAAAAGTGTTGCTGTGCGCAAAATGTAAAAATAAAATTTGACAGAATTAAAATTAAAATATTAATATTAAATTAATTGATTAAGATAAAAAAGGAGAAGATAACCAGTTAAAGAAGGCGAAATTACAGATCATCCTCTGTGAAAAAGCAGAGGGTGATACATGTTTTTAAAAAAAATATGGCCTAAAATTTGGTTTCATCTTGGTAAGACCAGCGAGCAATTACCATGAAAGTAGCGATACCAAATATTCAATTTATAGAACTGGCTGGTATTTCCGATTGCAGAGTTTAAGTGTGGTTAAGTGCAGATATAAAGGAGGATAGAGATATCCAACTTTGGCCATTTTTACCCCTTGCCCATGTCGGCTTTGAGCCGTAAATAATAAGAGTGTTATGGAATGCCCTTTGCTTTTCACACATGCTCTAACAAAATTCCCGGCTCCAGCACTCATCGTAACATCGCATAAAAAACGCTGTCAGATGAAATCAAGGGGCAAGGGAGTTAAGTACCTGCCCTTCATAAGAGCGGTCCCCGTTTCGAACCAGTGAAAGCTATTTCGTGTTATTTTTTGATTTGTACCAGGTATCAAATAAAAATTGCATCAAATTAAAAACGCTGTGTTTTTAAATGTCCATATGAAAATAAACGTCGACCCCTACGCAAACCAGGCAGGGCTGGGTTCGATTCCCGGCCGATATTTCGAAAAATAATTTTCACGTCTCCACCTCTTTCGAGTGACTAGCAATGTGTTCAAAGAGTATAAATGTCTGGAAAAACTGCTCAAATTGGTCGTGAGGAGTCGGTATAAAAGTGATAGAACTCCAGTCTTGGTGGAACAATGGCACGCACAACACGAGTGTATGCTAAGAAGCTAGGCCCTGGCCCTCTACGGGCTGTAGCCCCACACGTGTTATATTATTATAAAGGGTGATTTTTTAAAAGCTATAAAGCTTAAAAGCTGCGGAAACCATACTGCCGGTCATTAAGAAGCTTCCGCGATTCAAGATATTTCATAAGCTGACGATATATCAGCGTTTCCATGACGATTTGTCAGAAGGGACGTAAGTGCTATGGGTCTGTATGAGGTGTGTGACGGAGATTCGCCCTTTTTAGGGACGGGCTGGACAAATGCTGTTTTCCATCTGTTCGGAAAGAGACCTAAAGAGTAGGATAGATGAAAAAGCTTGACAGCGCAGAAGAACACCTTTCCAGAAGAATGGGTTGAATGTCATCTGGGCCAGCGGACTTGTGCACGTCGAGATCTTTAAGTAGATCGGAAGTGGATTTGTCTCATGCTGAAATCAACCCTCTCAAGTACATGTGGCGATATATTGGAATCTGGCAGTGTTGAGATGGCTGCAAAATGCGCCGCAAGCAGATTTGCTTTGTCTAAAGACCTGACAGCTGGGATGTCATTGCAAAATGGGCGTGGCGGAATTCTTTACGTTTTTTACAAATGGCCAAACGTTTTTTCTATCCTTGGGACATTGTAGCACTTTTTGCCTCAACTTTTGCGCATACGAGAATTTCACACGTCTTATAATTGCATTGCAGTCATTTCTGGTCCGTTTAAACTTATTCCGGTTTTGCTGAGTAGAGTTTGCTTGTATATCCGGAAATTCAACTCTCTCAACCTGATAGCCTCTTCACAGCTCGAGTTATACCATGCGCTTGCTTTGGGCTTGATGCACTTTATGACACTCTATGAGGAATGAAGGATCTCATGCCCAGCGGAAGAATGTTTGTGATCATATCAGTCACTATCGAGGAAGCATAGTGGCCAGTTAAAATTAATAAAGAAGTTGTTTAGACCGCTCTAATCGGCTTTTGCTTGACTCACAAACCCACTCAAAAACTAAACTTACAAGCTTTGATTTGAAAAAGATGTTTTCATCTGGCTTACGTAGACTACACGTGGAATGCGAAAACTAAGTCGGAAGGCGAAACAGGCTTGTCAGCGGAAAATGATACCAACTACTCGCTCTGGTTTAAGAAACTCCGAACTGCATATGGCTCCAATTACGTGATCATGCGTGATCATATGCAAACTCCCACGGTTAAGACAAAATGTTTAAAATTATACCACAAGAAATGCAACTTTGTAGGCTTGTGTACTCCACGAACGAACTAGTTCAAAAAACAGCTCAAGTGAACTATGTGAACTAGTTCACAATGGCATTTTATTTTAGCTCATTTAGTTCAGTGGTTCATCAAGCTCAGGTATACCTTACTCTGAATAACTAAATCGAACTGAATTGAGAGAATTGAGCCTTTAGTGTTTCTGGGCATGAGGCCAGTTCATCAGCGTTGTTTTTGTTAAAAGTGTCTATGGGCATTGCGCACATCGGGGTTCTTTTTGTCCACCACAGCACGAGCACATGGAACATTGCGATGTGAAGGGAGTTTTAAAAATGTAAATGTGCGTTATATGGTTTGTGCAAATGTTTTCTGACGTGATGAATGGATGCACTATTAAGGAGACTTCTTTCTGACTATGTTTTGCTTAAGCCCGTATGCCACTACGTATTTTTTCATATTAAATCACATGTTTGCAGAAGGGACAGCAATTATTTTGCAGACGATCTTACACTGTCATTAGATAAATGTACATGTGTGTTGTCCGTACCGTGGGCTGTATGTATTTGGTTTTCAAACAGGGAAAATGAAAGAAATGCCAAGAAATAAGCTGCTAGCGACTGAATAATGCAATTATGTTGACTTATTCCAATTTATGACGGTAGTGCTGCATCCACACTCACACTTAATCACAATTTCATGAGTGTTGAATTTCACAGGCTTTTTGACAGTTATTCATGAATTTTTTACGGTTATTCACGAAATAACGTAAATGCCGTTCTCTGATTGGTCAATTTGGCTTTGGAAAACGATATAAAACTGGTTGTCAAAAATTTTTAGGGGCAAGAGAGGTAGAAGTTGTGTACCTCTATCATACTGCATTTCTGCTGCTCATTAGACTCAAAAAATATGCAAAATAAAACTTAGTGTCATACGGGCTTCATTATACATTCCTGAGTTGTGAACAACATTGAACTAAATGAACTAGAAGAACGAGCTAGTTCAATAAACAGATTTGAACTAAACTGAGCGCTCTCTGGACTGAACTAAAATGTAGCCTTCTACTTAAACAGGACCTTGTTATATACATACAATACACTTAAATATTGTTTGTTTTCAACTAATTTTATATTTTGCCTTAACCAAAGCTAATCATTAAGGCATTTTGCTTTTGATCTGTTTTTACATCGCTATGTATCAAGCTCGACTTATCGAGAACACGTCCGCTCGGAACTGATGCCGCTGGTATGTACAAATATACCTAGCTGTGCAAATGTCTCCGGTAACTCGGAGCTGGATTATATCTAATAATCGATGGGGCACTTGTCTCTATCAATGGGCGTTTTTTCCAAAAATGACATCAATTATTGCGTCACTTGATGGGGTTCTGTAACTAAAAGTTCTTCCTCTTGAATCTTCCCCGATTGAAACAGCGATTATTTTCACCTTTTTAACTTTAGATCCATTTTACAGTAAGGCACATAGTTGCAGACCCAGGTGCTTGTGCTGGACCTGGGATGTGGCGCTACCACCTGGACCTGGACATCAACCAACAAGCCTCTTAAGCTGGCATCACCTTAAATCAACAAACACTTGTGAGTGCCATCGGTTCCGTGGGCGTCCTCAATTGCCTTCCACTGATACGCTGTCAAAGACTTTTTGGGCTGGAGCAGTGTTGTCCATGCCTTCTACATGGCTTAGCTAACTTAGGCGTAGAATCCGTAGGCTCATGTCGCTGTACAGCCCGTGTAATTCATGGTTGTATCTTCTTCTCCAAAAACCCTCAAAGCAAAGAGGACCAAAGATTGAACGCAGAAGTTTTCTTTCGAAAGGCCAAGGGCTTCTTCATCTGCTTTTGAGACTGTCCAGGCTTCCGCGCCATTGAGCAGAACAGGGATGATCAAGGTCTTATTTAATGTTAGCTTGGTCCTTCGAGAGAGGGCGCTACTACTCGATTGCTTTTGAGCAGAGTTGGGCGTGATGACAAGATTATAAAATGAACGTAATGAAAAAGAAAAAGTATTAAAAATGTGTTTAGTTGTTTATTGCGCAGTTGTTGTTCATGTTTATTTTTTAATCAGTTTGAATGTGGAATAACATGCTCTGATTCTACATTTTCACCACTGCCATTACTACCACTTTCATCGAAGTTTTCACAATTGTCAATACGTATTCCAAACTCTGTAAACGCTTTGACGAAATTGCTGCCATTATCAGTGACCGTGGCTAGTACTCTTTGTGAGCCCAGTCCAAATTCAGGATGCTTCCAGTAAAACAGCTATACGATCACAGCTGTGCGTACCTTAAAATCTTCGGCATGCCAGCGTTTTAGATTACAGATTACGTTTTGCCCAACACTGCTCGTGGGCCCAAAGGAGCTGCGTTTAATATCGGTACTGATGTTGTTCGTACTATTTACTGCAGAGCCTAGGTAGACGAAGTCCTTCACTACCTCGAAGTTATAGTTATCTATGATGACGTTGTGGCCAAGTCGTCAATGTTGTGCTTCCTTTCTTGATGACAGCTCATATTAAGTTTTGCCCTCGATCACCAAGATCACCCCCAGCAAATGGCTCGCTGTTTTCGACCAATCGCGTCAACGTCGTCCGCGTATTCTACCAATTGTATGTAATTAAGCATAAGCGTGCTCTGGATATCATAAATCGACTCTGCTGTCCTTCGAAATATCGATGAAAGTGACATTTTCCGTCGTCTTCTAAGGACTGCCCCCTTGACGTAGCATGGTGAATTCATCCCTCGTTTAGTTGCGGTGTAAGCAGGAACTCGCGCTGGAGAATCGTGTCGCAATCAAGAAAATAAAACCGTACCCAAAGTGTCTCATAAAGATGTTCACAAACCTGGGCCAAAACGCTTCTGAGAAATGCAGGAAGGCAGATAGCAACAGTACATCGTCAGATACTTTAAGAAGAGCTCTCTCACAGTTCGACTTGCTGCGATAACCGGACTGTAGCTTCGCCACAAGACTGTGTTTCTAAAGAAAGTTTTCATATGCTTACTTTGTTAAGAATTGCCCTGGGTCCTCCCAGGAGCAATTGCTTTAAAGTCGGTGTTAATAGGTTTGGGGAGAGGAATAATTTTGGTCTAGCTCTCAATTACATTTCTAGAATTACCCAGCTTGAGCCATCTTCGTACAAACAAACGCCTGCTCGTTAGAACCATACAGCTAGCCTGAACATCTATTCCTCTCCTGCATAGAATGTCTGTTCAGAAATATCCCAGCCAGTCACCTGCAACACAACTCCCCACGGGCGGTGAGTGCAGAGGAAGACCTTCTCCACTAGTCCCACTCCCACTTGATAGAATAGAAAGATGCATATTCATCCCAAATCTTATGATCCGTTCTGAGGCAGATTCAAACAAAGGTGCCGGCTGTTTGGTTTTCGTGTGATACGCCCTAACGAGCAGAACACATTCCTTGACCTACTCCCCTCACAGTGCAATCGCCCGGTGTGGGGGCAATCCATGAGGCACAACAATGCGCCCAGAGAGTGGTAATTGAAGTTGACTTCAAAAGTAAGCACATAAACGCATCACCGGAAATGTCACACCAGACGACGCTCTCGGACATCCGGAGAGTCCTGGCCCACTCAAGGAAACGACAGAGATCTTTGAAGCATGAGAAAAACCAGTGTCTATACCCAAGAGCCTTTGACTTAAGCACACACCCACTCACATCTGCTCCATCATTTCCTCCTCGTATCGTATGCAAAGCAAATTATCGACTTCCCTAATTGCCGGTCTGCCTCACGTCCACCCACTCGATGCCGGTTTGCCCTCAGGAGTGCAGGGGTACCTGAAAGCTTTTAGTTTACTTAATCACTGAATACCATGAAAATTCAACAGAAACTTATCTTCCATGTAAGTCCCATCCCCCGGGTGCTGAGTCAGGTCAGGATGCTTCTGTGTCATCACCAGCCAGACCAGCCCCCAAAAACTCGGACGAATGCATTTAAGGAACACAATCTGTTTTCCTTTTGAGTGAGCACACACCACCGCCGTCGGTCCATGGGGATCTGCATGAGACGAGAGTGCACCCAGGCATACACTTCCATTGAGTGGACATGCGAAGGGGATGGTGCATTTAATGAAATAGAACTGCACGCGGAACCACTAATTTCGATTAGCCAATTAATCCAGTAACAGCTCCAGACCTCCGTTCACAAAATTCGAATTGGGACCAAAGTCCAGGCGCATACCATGCCGCTGTCCATTCATTTTGTCACACAGCAATTTTCAATTACAGGTTTTGGCCGAAAGGATAATGAAAAGCAAATCCCTTCCCGAATACGCCCGGAATGAATGAATGACATTTATTATTACTAATAACAGTTGGGATCCTGTCGGTTGATTATCCACCGCACAGATACACTCGCAAACATCGGATGAGGGCACAACTGGTGCTGCATGGTCACTGAAGTGAACCTGGAGCAGGAGCACAAGCACACGGCTCTGTGGGTGAGGTGGTCGATTAATTGAGAACCAGACGAAGCTGGGATTTTTGAGCTGAACCTTCGATATGGTCATCTGCTGGGGCAATTAGCTAAATCAACACTGAATCAGTGTGGAGGGAGAGGGCCCTCGGGGCCGTGGTGGGCATTCCGGGCAATCCGGGCGGAGGGGGAAGGATAATTGAAAAATAACATTCCAAAGGTGGAACTGGAAGGTGGCTGTCGGTGCGATTCAAGAACGGATTACATGGCTGGTGGCACAAGCTGGAGATCTAATATAAATATTTTCATATAATTGGGAACAGGATGATCCAGGCTAAGCGGGTTGTCAGTGTCATCATGGGGAATTGAAGTGAAAAGCGGAAAGTGAGGCCAAGACTCGAAAATGTATTGGGAATCTCTGCGGAATGGATGAACGAATGGAACTCAATTTTGTTTTTCCAAGTCCTTGCGAGCGAGAGGGAGAGTGAGAGAGAGAGAGAGAGAGAGAGAGAGAGAATAAGCGACGAAGTCTAAGTGGAGACGAAGGGAAAATGATGCAACTTTCGTCAGAAGGTAGTGAAGAGTACACAGCCACAGACCCGATCAGAAATTCGCAGAAGAGCGTTTCACTGAACTCAGGGCACAAACATTTTCCATTTGCTGCTGGAACAGAGAGAAATGTCTAGAATATCAGTCCGGGTGGTATTCGACGATATGCCTAAGGCTGACCACAGGGAAACAATAATATCTACGAAATCTTCCATTGATCGCTTGACTTTTAATTAGAATTACAATATTAGTGGGTGCCCGGTGGTATCTCCAACATGGATATCATTGTGGCCGCCATCTTGACTGCCAGGACCTCCACGTGAACAGCTCTAACATAACTTTATTTCGTGATTAACTGTCAAAAAATGCATGAATAACTTCAAAAGGCCTCTTAAATTCTTCGATGGGATAGCGGTCAATCAGCTGTGAAGTTGGCCATTTCTATTATATCCATTTCTGCACCTCATTATCCTTCCACCGCGATGTTGACATTTCTCTCAATAATACAAATTATTGATGTTTTCTGTAAGAATAATTTACAGCGGCGAAGCTCATTTCTTTTTTAATCAAAAAATCTGTCATTTTTGGTGTAAACCACAGCTGTCAATGCAACCGAAACAATATTACCGTAAATAGGGTCCTCTATCGTTCAAAGTTTGTGTGAACGAGCTGATGCCTGGTCCGAAGGAAAACAGATTGTGCGGACTGCACGTAGTTCCGGCGCGCCATACCTCAAGCAAGAAAGAGTAAAATTCAGCTGAAGTTTATACAAAAAATTGGTGTTAAGGCAGATATAATACTTGGTGTTAAGGCAGATAAAATAAGCGAGGATTTGCTTTTTCGAAGACCTATTATCAAATAGGTGAAATAGAAGAAATAGAAGAAATAACTGAAATATAGCCTAAGGCTCCATCGCTCTGGGTTAACAGCTAATTTGTAATTTTTATAATTATACTAGCTGACCCGGCAAACGTTGTTTTGAAATATAAATTATTTCTAGAGCATATTTGGTATTGTGAGTGTGTGAGGATGTGGTATATGAGTGAGAGACATGGAGAGCCGTGATCGATGACGGATAAAGAAAAATATAAAACGCTAATAATTTAATTTTTAAATTTATTGTAATTGGTTCTTTAAAATTACTTAAACATCATTTATTATTACAGTATTACTAAAAAACAATATTAATCAATTAAGAGTGTACAATGTGTTTGCCTGCCAATGTCAAAACTCGCCTCGTTTCGGAGGTTGGGGCAATTAAAAAAAATTCACGGGAAATGCTAAGGTTACCGTCTTTCGAAATTGGCCTAGGTCTCCTCCCCTCATGGAAAAAAAACAATAGCAGGCGCAATTTGACTGGTTGTTACAGAAGATAAGTAGGGACACATTGACCTGTCCTCTTTCTCCATCCTAAATCGATAGCAAGGTGTCTTCCGTTACTGGAGAAGATGCGTTGGGTCGGCTAGGGCACTCCGGAGAATCGCGAATCGGACCCGCTATACAGTCAGGCACCCATGTGACTTCCCCCCAAACGAACTGCAACAATCACCTCCCAAAACTATTCGGTGGAGATTATATGGACTGTATTCCCTAAGCTGTAATTAGCTACCTACCAAAAACCTCAAAGAATCCTTTCACCGCCATGATGCTTTCAAGATCTATTCGCGACACTCTTTGACTCAAGATTGAAGGGGGAATAAAAATAAAGTTCCACTGCACATCTGCAAACTGGTCCAAATAACGGCAATGCATCGTTTGGCCTTGAGACTTATTGACAGTCATTGCAAATGCCAATCTAATTGGAAATTGGAGCCGCTTGAATTAAATTGGGACATCAGTAGATATAATAGGAATCCGCGGTAGTAACATATTTTCACTTCGAAATTTGCCATTTAAAATGACGACATTATTCATCAATTGTTTAATGACTAATCGCGTGCCGTTGCACAGCCGCGGTGGGTTCAAATTACCAGAGATCCAACCTTTAGTTGTAAATTATGCGATGGCATGCCTGGTAAATTCAATGAGTTCAAAAGCTCAGTCGGATAATTCACAGCTTCGGTGGCATCGCAGACTGTATCAAAAGATTTGTATGACACTAAGTCTCCTGGCAACAACTTTTGAATCTTGAAGTTCAATTCCTTAACGTCCACATTTTTTGCTGCTAAAATTGTTCTTTCAGCCAGCCACTCATGATTAGTGTATTGTGCGTGTACGTCAGGAAATATCTGGTCAATGAGAGCATCCTGCGAATTAACGATTGTGCAGAAATGCGCCGGTAATTAAATGCACCCAGTTTCATCCGTAGTAAATTTTCCATCGCCGATATCTAACAGTTGTTTAGAGAATGTTTCAGCCGATGGATCTTGAAGCATTTGAACGCGCTTACTTTTTTTTTTTTTGATTACGCTTACTATACTTACTTTCAGTTCCAATTTATCAACATTGCGCCACAATTGTGATGATTTTAAGCACGCGTTGATCTCCTCAGAGTGTGTTGAACGCGGAATGACTGGGAGTGTTTGTCTGAAAGGAGTATCAGAGTGCCGCCAAATAGTCTGTCGTTGTTTTTTACATCTTTCAATGTCCTATTCAACGCTTCAAGCGAATGTTTGTGTGCCATAGTGCATTCATCCCAGACAATAATTTTACACTGTTTCAGTACTGTAGCTGGGCGCTGCACTGCGTCTAGGTTATTTTGAATATTTAGTGTCAACTTAAATACTGAATGAACAGTTCTGTCTCCAGCCAATAAAGTTGCCGCAATGCCAGATGATGCAATAGCCAGTGCGATGCCATTCTTAGATCATACTTCGGCGAGAATTAGCGAAATAAGGAATGTTTTGCCAGTTCCAACCGGGGCATCTAAAAAAAAGAGTCCACCTTGTCCAGCTGAAACTGCGAGCATAATAATGGTTCTTTGGTCCTCATTCATTAATGGGACATTGCGAGTAACAATTGCTGCCATTTCTACAGTATTGTATTGTAATTCACGATTCATTTCAGTGTTCATCAAACAGATGTACTCCGATTAGGCGAATGCATGTCGAAATGACTGAGTGGTAAGTTGGCAATGATGATGCAAAGATCCTCAATTGTTAGATCATTGATCACCGTGTACGATATTGATGCAATATTCATCAGTCATTGAATCTTTGTGATTATCCCACAATATCTCTGGTCGCGTTAGAAAACATGTAGTCAACACTAAAGCGAATAATAGACGAATTTGTTTTGCTGTATAGTTTAATCCTGCTTCAGCAAGCATACATTCCCGCACGATGTCGTCTTGCAGCAAGCCCAGTGCAAGGCACACATCTTTATGCGTTGAATACTGTTGTCCACTCACTTTGCGTGAATGTTGAAATGACAATGGCCCGGCGACGTTAACCAACAACAGTCGGAGATAAAAGCATCAGTAGTCTCATCGATACTCTGTGCTGTTTACTGGTGCAACGACACATAGTATGGGTAGACTGGTGGTGGGGATAATTGAGCACTTATGTATATCAAAAATAGATAAAACCTATTATCAGGCCTAACGAATGTGTGTACAAAATTTCATTCAAATCGGTTCAGCCGACCACAGACACTGTGACAGGAGAATTTTACATATTAGATGCTAGCTTTTTAAATAAATAAATAAATAAATAACTGAAATTGATGTGCAACTAATAAAAAGACTCAGTGTTATCCTGGAGACAATATATAGCCACTTTTTGGATTGACCCCGACGAATTTGGAGCGTACAATGGACCGCTACAATGGCTACAAATTTATATCCCTCGTATTGTATGCAGCTTTGCCCGTCGGGTCATTATCAAAGGAGGCTCAAGAAAGTCGGAATAAGGATTATAGGTACTATCGGATTAATAATAGAAGAACATTTTGTCGTTGGACAACAAATGAAGATGTTATTCATCAAATGTCTGATCCCTGGGTTGCGTATTTAAGGCCTGAACCAAAAACAAAAGATTTTCAGTGAGGGCGCTCTGCATCGACCGGAACAAATGGTAGGCAGAAGGGGTAAGGTCTGGGCTATAATGCGGGTGAGGTAAAACTTCCCATCCACTGTTTTTCAAATATTTCTTAACCGGAGTAGCAACGTGGGGCCGAGCGTTGTCATGATGGAAAATTATTGCTTCGTGTCTGGTCGCATATTCCGAGCGTTTTTCGGCAACTGCTCTCTTCAAACGGATTAATTGTGTTCAGTAGCGTTGTCCACCCGGTTTTAGCAGCTCATGTATAGCACACTCTTCCGATCCTACCAAATACAGAGCATAACCTTCGCGCCATGGATATTTGGCGTTGCCGTTGGTTTGGTTGGCCAAGCCAAAATCACCACTTTGGGTTCAGCTACCGCTGACCATATTCCACCAAAATACAATGACTTTCAGCAGCAGTTTTCTTCATATTAAAGTAATGGAGAAGAACTCCCCGCAAAAAAAACTTTTTCGGCCACAAAGTTCGACATATTTGAGTGAACAAAAAATTATTGTTGTTTACGCTTCAAATGAATGACATATACTAAAATGACGTATAATGACAGTAGCTTTAAAACGCATGTTCCAATGGAATATTAACAACGGAATAATACAAGTTACGCCATCTCTTAGCAAAACGGCACGACAGACCCAATAATTTCTTTAACTCAAAATTACTCCGTTGATTAGCCCGATGGGCTACAGTAACCATTTTTGAACCATGATAAGATCTCGCGGCATTTGTACTATGTTTCAAATTTCATTAAGATCGGTCTACGGGGGTTAGTAAGTTACAGATTTATTGAAACTCTTCCATACAACGGGAGCACTATGCGGCGTCGCTACATGCCACACAGCACACGAATCGATGGACCAAATAAGAAATGAGTTCGGCATGTGCCTCTCATTTTGGCTGGATCGTGCAATTTAACGCCTTGTTCTTTATTTGGTTTCATCAAATCACCCGGCTATGTCTATAATTGTCAATTGCAGCCTTGGAAGACACTAACCGCACGTGTTTGTAGCGAGATATCAGCCAATCTGCTTCAAAAAGTGACTCCGCTCTCAATTGGACCATATGGACCACTTAGGCTTGGTCAATATTTAAACTAAGTAACAGCAGAGCTTGATCACACACTTTCCAGTTTTTTTTGCATTAAAAACCAAAAGTCTTAATAATTACCAAAATGATGACGATTGAATAATGTCTGAAAAATGTAATGTCTAAGATTAGCGGTTTAAATTCTCGAATTAATCTTTGGACCATATTATCTATACATATACACTAACGACTGGATGGCGCAGTTGGTTAAGTGCCTGCCTTTGGGTAGTGCGGTCCCCGCCAGTTCGAATCCCATTGTAAGCAGAGTTAATACGCTTTTACCTGGTTTACAAATCTGGTTCAGTCACCATTTGCCGTTGGGATCAAAGTAGTGGCTCCATCACTGGAGTGGTCAATCAGTGGTTGCATAGTCTGACTCTGGGTATCACAATGAACTGCGCTACCGATCCCCCAACCTAAGTGTTATCACACTGGTTCCCAGGTAACCAAACAGAAGATCATTCAAATATAAACACAACTGATGCGATGGAAATGTTCTATAAAAGAGAAGAACATCAAAATGCGGTGTCCATCCATCACGCCGTCGGTTTGATTTTTTTTTAAATCCAATAAAAATGTATTATTAAAATTAAATGCATTAGTTTTTGTTTTTTAATTTATTGTTTTTTAATTAAATTAGTTTTATTGATTTATATTATTGTATTTATTTTTAAATAATTTTTTTTTTAATTTCCATGCAACTAGTGTACGCAAGTTCCATCACTTTGGGCTTATGGCAGCCTAGGCGTACCTGCCTTTTCCACCAACCTTCTTACCGGGTTGTTGTCTACTTACGAACTTCTTACGGACCCTCGGTACCATCTCAGTTCCGCGAACGTCGTTTAAGACGTCAACAGCACGAACCACGTCCATCGCAACCTTGTCTGAAAGAAATGTCTCAAAGTTTGTTAACTGGATCGAAACCACCTTGCCTTGAGCCCATTCAGTGAGCGATTTTGAGACAAATCAAATGGGATACAGGCACTTTGCCAACTTTTCACTTTCAGTTGTCTGCCACATCGAATCTGCTTCAGCCACTCCACAATCCTCCGCCACATCATTCGTATTCCATTCAGCCTGCATATCAGTTGTCCGTGTATCATCGGGCTGGAGCCTCTTGAAATAATCACTCGTTTCGCCGCACTCGCTTCCAACTGTGACCAGAGTGGTGCCGCGCCCTCTCCAGGAACGACATGGCCAAAGCCAAACAGTCTCAGGAATTGGATTTCTTGGAAAATCCCTGATGTGCCGTCCCCGGCTGCGTCTGTGGGTAATGTTGATTCTAGCGGCATGGGCCATAAATTATGCTCCTCATGGTTGAAGTGTCTATTAGCACCCTTATAATGCCAGGAATTCGGCATTACACAATGGTTAAATGAAATTCTCATATATCAAGTGTAACGAACCGCACTAAACACTTCGTCATTCGTCCTCGTCGTCGGCGTAGTCCTGGTCGTCGTCTACGTCATCCTCGTCGTCATCGTCGCCGTCGTCGATGCGGTCGTGCCGGGGTGTGTTGTGATGTGCTCCTTCTGACTGGTGCGTTACGCCTTTAGGGGATGTTAATGACAGTGGCGGTTGGGGTTACCATTGTCTCGGTGGGTGGACGGGTGTGCGTGTGTGTGCGGTTACATTGTTTCACTCAGAAACTACGCCCACCCCACACGGCACATACACGCACACACATCACCCACATGATGTGGTGCGGAAAAATATTTGCGAACATTTGGCATTCGGTTGGATCCAAAGGATATGCGAAGGAAATTACATTGTTTTGCATAGCAGCGTATGCCGCACTCAAATAATCAACATGCTCCCCAAATACGAACAGTAGCCGCAGGAGGAATGCTCCACCGATGGGAACAGCTCACGCCCGCTTGCCTGATGTATGGCTGCTTGGCTTCGTCGAAATTCATCTTCCCCGCAGTCTGATGTGGGTGCTCTGAGAACGGACGGACCGACGAACGGGGAGTGTGGTGGCCTTGCACCACTGCGGCAGGGATCTCGCTAATGCAATCTGCTTTTCTTACGAATGAGAGCTGGCTGGCGCATCGGGCGGCATGGGACTTTATTTACTAAATTGAGACTTTCCCTTGTTTGTGTGCGGGTATGGAGTGGGGAGTGGGGATAGGGAGACGCCTGCTTGCGCTCCGAGTAAACGCAAATCCTTTTTGCAACCGGAACGGAAAATGGAGACATTTTTCCTTGGGAAAGATTAGATGTTTTGAAGTTGAAAAAGATGATCCTCGGGATGGTCGTTTAGAATGAATGCTGGGCGTTGTGGTGGCAGAACGAGGGACGTGGCTGAAGTTTGGTGGTGTATGAAATGGCTGCAGGGAACGAGATTGTATTTGCTTGTGAAAAGATTGTTCTTCCATTTCACTTGAAGTTGACTGCGGATACCTCTCAGTGAGAAGAAAATGCTTTTTCTGGGTCAAAAGGTGTATTCTTCTCCGATGTCCTGTTGTCGGTTTCGTTTTGCCGCTTCTGACACAGAAGCCATGGGAAGCCGGCCAGCTGTCCTGTGCTTCGTTGATGCCTTGTGAGGGAAGTCTACAAAACAAGGTCCTGCGGCACCAGTCCATTTGTGCAGATGCATCTCTTGTTCGTGATCTATGGTGAATGTGTTTCCAGTTAGCCACTCAGTTGTTGCCCATTGGCAGCCGAGACAGAGGCGTTGTGTTGAGAATGCAAATTTTCGTGCAAATGCACTCTAATCCTGCCGAGGATATCAGTGAGGAGAAAATGCTCGTCTTTGTGGGCAGAAATTAAACAGAAACTGTTTTCATAGAAGACAGCAGTTTAAGTGGACTTTGTGAAGCCTGAAAATTAGTTGTATTCTTGGCTCTTTCAAAGTGTGGTGCCCGGCTGGTGACATAATGGCTGCTTGAGGTCGCCGAAGGCTAACGCAATTCGTAGCGGAAATAGGTAGAGCAGAGTTTCTGGAGAATTCGATTTGGAAGAATGGACGGAAAGAGCTGAGAACCCATCTGAGGAGTTCATCGCCTTTGCTTTCCAAATGTCTGCCTCTCCTGCCCAGTGCCTCTATCCATCTATTGGGTCTATAACTTAATTCGTGCGGTTTGCTAAGAGATGGCGTAACTTGTATTATTCCATTGGAACATGCGATGGAAAGCTACTGTCATTGTACACCATTCCAGTATATGTCATTCATTTGAAGCCGAACTGCTGCCGAAAGTCATCGTATTTTGATGGCAGTTTATGGTGCATGCTCACTGAGCGAACGTGCCAAAAGTGGCCGGCCAACCAGCCAAATCAACGGCAATGCCGAATATCCATGGCGCGAAGGTAATACTCTGTATTTGGTGGGTTCAGAAGGGTGTGGTGTATTATGAGCTGCTAAAACCGGGTGAAACCATCAATGGACAACGCTACCGAACACAAATCATCCGTTTGAAGAGAGCAGTAGCCGAAAAATGCTCGGAATATGCGACCAGACACGAGGCAATAATTTTCCATCATGACAACGTTCGGCCCCACGTTGCTACCCCAGTTAACAAATATTTGAAAAACAGTGGATGGGAAGTCTTACCCCACACGACTTATAGCCCAGTCCTTGCCCCTTCTGACTACCATTTGTTCCGGTCGATGCAGAACGCCCTCACTGAAATACGGTTCACATCAGAGCAGAATATCAAACATTGGATTGATTCATTCTTGGCTTCCAAAGATGGGAAAAAGTCATAGCTTCAGATGGGCAATAGTTTGAATAATACTATTGTACATGTTTTTCTTAAATAAACGCGAAGAAGAAAGGGAGCAATACGCTAGCAGATATGTTAGAAGCAGAATATTTTAGTGGCGATGGCGATGAGGACTATGTTCCCGATGGAGATGATTCCGATGCGAACTCAAACTTGGAAGGTGTGGGAATAACGGATATAGCAGATACTGTTGATGACGGGATGCTGAAAGAGCTACAAGCAGAAAACGATCGAGTTCGCCGCTATTTGGCCCGTGATGGAACAAAATGGTACAAACAACTACAGCATCAGGTAGTCTAAGAGCACACAATGTCATTCGAGACGTTGGTGGCTACGCAAGACGAGGGCGCCTCGTAGTCATCTTGGTATCTTCAGGACAATCATATCAGAAGACACGGTCGTTATCACCATGCGAGGAACTAATAGAAGAAACGACAAATTTGGAAATCTGTTAGTGAACAGGAACTTTATGCCTATTCTGGGCTTTGTCTAGGCGCTGGTGTAAATCACGCCAACATGCTGCGTTCAGAAAACTTGTTGTAACCGATGTTCTACTGAGAATCGGTTTATAAGATTTGACGATCAAAGGACTCGTGCCGAACGGCAAAGTACGGATAAAGGTACTCCCATTCGGGATATGTGGGTAATTCTCAATCATCATTTGGAAACTGCGTATACTGTGATAATCGTTAACGAACGACTATTCCCATACAGAGAATTCACACGATTTGCACAATCCATACCATCGACGCCTGCGAAATACGGAATAAAAGTGAGGTGGGCTTGTGAATACAGCAACGATCGTCGCAAAGGGATTCTGTATACAGGCAATGAAGATGAACATCAGAGAGCTGTACAATTGGGCGAGAAAGTGATGCTCGAATTACCACCCAAGTACCAATCCAGCGGGGGAACTGTTGCTGCTGACAATATTTTGTAAAGTTGTGGAGAAGCTGGAAACTGGGCCGGCCTTTGTTTGAACTATTTGACAGAATACGAAGTGCATCCCTAAAGAGATGCTTCCGGATCGTAGTCGCTCAACACAATCAACTATTTTTGAACTTACAGCCAATGTCGCAGCAGTGTCTTACGTGCCGAAAAAATCCAAAACAGTCATTCCATTGTCAACAGTTCAATATGACACCGAATTGGTTGGAACAGCAAGAAAGCCACAAGCTGGTGTGGTTTATAAAAGACATAAAATTCGTCGACGACGTCATGGAACAAATGTTGGGAGGATATACATGTAAACGACAGACGAAGCGATGGCCATTGGCTTTCTTCTACAAAATGTTGGTTGTCACAACGTTAGCATCTTTCATAATACACAAAAAACTAAATGATGTGAGTGCTACGAACAATGTCAATGCACGTCGACAATTTTTACATTCTTTGTTTGAGCAGTTAGTGACACCCCTCAGAACCATTCAAGGATAAAAGGAGTGTTTTCCATTCGAAATGGTATCGAATCTTTATTCGGAGCACCTTTGCAAAATAGAACTCCACAGCCCAGCGGTAGCCAGGCATCAACTGGCCAGAGGAAGTCATGTGGAATTTGCCGAATTAACGAGAAAAAAAAAAAACAGATTTGCATACAGTGCCTGCGAAGAGCCTGTCAGTTTACAACACAGTGTCCAGTTACACAAATGCCACAAATGTGCAATTGAAGAAAATCAAAAATAAAATAACGTGTCCAAAATAACAATAAAATTCGGTGCCTCGAGTAGCACTTAACGCAGACATATTCCATCCCGCAGTTGGATGTGACATGCCTCAATCCTTGGCAGTTTCGCACTTCAAAATATTTTTGGTTTCTAATGGCTCCCATCTCTCTCTCGCTGGTAAAGGATCTGCATTTTCTTGAAAACCTCTGTCAATGATATTGTTTTGTCAATTTCAACCACGTGGAGGTTGACCTGTGCATCCTTGGTTCTCGTGGACTTGAGGGTCGACACTTTGAAAGCTGGAACTTCCTCGGCGATGAGTGCATCCTTAATTTCGTCTTCCGTATAGATAGCATGAATGCCTTTCTAAACAAGGACGTTCTTCGTGTCCGCTTTCGGGATTTATGCATGTCTATCTGTTGATTCTCATTTCCTTTAGGAGCAACTTTTTCTTTCAGGGGGGTTAGCCTTTTGATCGATAACGTAGCTAACGTAGAGGCATTTGGTTGCTGGATTGGTTCATTTGGTCTGATCGGTGGTGTTGACTGGATCGGTGGCGTTGCATGGGCCATCCTTGTCTTATTGGAGGGCGTTGGAGATGTCTCCATTAGACGCCTCTATGGCCAAGTTCTGGGTATGGTGATAGACCTGCGTTCTCTCCACCATTTGGTCTGTATCTCCACATGCACAGACCCGATCTCCAGACTCACTGCTTCCGCAGGCAATCAGTTTCACTTCGCTGTTTAAAACGCTGTGTAGGGGAGAGTATTCCAGAGGAATTTTTATCAACATTTTCGGGCAGATCGCCGGTACTGGACGTCAAAATCTGCCGTATGCTTAACAGCCAAACTTGAGCATCAAACGCTGAACGAACGATTTGCGTAAAAGACTAATTTTGTGAGTAGCAGCGTCGACTTATTCCACACTTCACACATTCGAAATCCCAAAATCGGACTCTCAACAGAGTTCAATTCTCCCAGCACGGTCCATGTGCCAACCATGCACGTGCACCTTGACCGACTTTAGTAGCGCTCTAACGTGTATGTGCCACACAAAGTGAGTATATTTGAAATGACTGCAATTGAGGCTGCATTGATTTCTGCTCGTCCCTTGCTCGTTTCTAATGACGACACACATCCTGCTGTTGGCACGAAAATCACATCCGCTGAAGCAATCCACTTCAGTTGAATGCGTCCTCCTCGCAACCATTCACCATGCGATCATACTTCAAAGCAAGCTCTTTTCGGTTTTTCCATTTCAAATGCAAACGCGATATCCTTGCAATTAAATCATTGCAAAATGAGGAAACCCATTGCGATCATTAAAGCTCCACGCGGCCTCTCAGAGCACACGCAATCAATCCAACAGCCATCCACTAGTGAACCACATGCGAGCACAAAGCCATAATTAATCAGCAAATCATCGTCCCACTCAAGCACCCTTCATCAGAACTCACCCTCGAGCACGATAGAGGACGCGCTTCAGCTTCCACCTTCCACCATCAACACCCACCACCCACAGCCCTAACCCAAACAATCATCATCATTTATGCTCATTAATGTTTTGCAAGCAGATTAACATGCCAGTTCATCACAGGCACTCTGTCAATGTTTCCAGTCATATCCTTAAATTCGACAATTTTTTTCTCCTTTACCCTTCCCCTGTAAATCCTTTATCCGCATGTTCGTCCGACCATTTCCGCCTGCAGCCTGTAGCCAGTGCTCCCGAAATAGGAGAGCGCACTCACACACGAGTGCAGGCAACAGGAAGACCTTACAACAACGTCAAGTTGACAACCGACATTTGCGGGTGGTGCCGAGACGTAGACGGCCCAGCGGTGCGGCGCAGGGAACGAGAAAGGGAACAGCCCCAGTCGTCGATCTGTCTGCTGCCGCTGTCGCTGCCTGGGCTGGATTGGATTAAACGTTGTTCGGATGTTCAATCGCTGACAGGCAACCGAATGTGTGCGGGCGGCGGTGGGCAGTGGGTGGCGGTAAAGATTCCGTTCGGGTGCTGTTGTCCCCTGTCGTACGGATGTGTCACCACACATATGGCCAGCGGATCCCAGACATCGCATTGTTATTGATTGGATTTAGTGAATTTACACTCGGAATATGTTGTTGTACATGATGGATTGGATGTGACTCCACTCGATTGTTGCATGGACTGGTCGGAGGGGTGTGGGCGCGGGAACGTTGCTTAGGCAAATTCACAGGACAAGCCTAATGTGGGGAATATATTAAGCCGCATCATGAGTGAACTTTAACATTTTTAAAGGCTTGCTGTGGTATGTTTTGGGATTTTGAAGGGATTACGAGTGTCTGCCTTGTGCAAAGTGCATTCCGAGGGCTGATTATGTCCATTGAGAGTGTATCGGACCGGAAACCGCACGAGTTCGTGCTGATTCGGATGGCTTGAGAAGGAACATGGACACTGTGCGTGGAGCAGAGTGACAAGGAATCTTCTCTGAGCTCACTTCGGGTTCTGGAAGGCTTTCCATGGGAAACATGTAATGAAGAGCTGCGGAGCTTTATTAGTTTTAGAGCTCCCTTGCATGCGAGAGAGAGGGAGAGAGAGAGAGAGATAATGAAAGAGAGAGAGAGAGAGAGAGATTATTTCCCAAGCGAACTTGTCCTAGTCTGAGCTTTTGTTTTAATGTCTTGCGTTTAATACAAATTATTCCTTTCTTTAGTCATTCAAATGATTTGTAGCCATTCGAACGACTACTAATCATTCGATTATTAAAATAGAAGTCATTCCAGTGATTAGTAGTCATTCGAATGATTAGCAGCCATTCGAATGATAAGTAGTCATTCGAATGATTAGAAGCCATTCGAATCATAAGTAGTCATTCGAATGACTGATTAAGAATCGAGATGTTCTCGAAATGTTGTAATAATCGATAAAATCTCGATTACTAAAGTCTCGATTCTTAAAATCATTCGATTATGTACATCACTAGTCACTACCGCGAACTCAACGAGCTCAACCAGGATGTGGATGTAGTTCGGAGGGCAAAATGGCTTGGCCACATCGAGCGCATGGGCGACAACAACCAAGGAGGCTCTTCGAATCCGAGCCTCCTTCTTTGAGCAGACCAGGTAATCGTGGATTCAAGACAATTTAGTCTTGATGATTTGAAGCAGCTTGACCAGGACCGTCAGCAATGGAAGGAAGCAACTGCTCAGGCTTGGGCCCTCTATTGGTCGCCGGTCTGATAAGTAAGTTATTCGAAGAAACTACTAACTACATTTGTTGCGTGTTGATTTTGCAGTGTTATGAGAATGTTCACATTTTTCACGTACAAGCACAATTGAACTGACGTTAAACGTCAACTATATTTTGACATTTTTTCTACGTCGCCAACTTTACAGCCGATTGGCCACATGGCCATCAACGCATTTGAGTGACTTTTTGACAGTCATTCATGCACTTTTGACAGTCGTTCACTAAATGACGTAGTTGCTGTTTTCTGATGGGTCAATTTGGCTTGAGAACTTGCTATAAAAAATGGTTTCCAAAAATGTTAAGGGGCAAGAGAGGTAGAATTTGGCTGTCTCTATAATACTTCATTTCTGACGTCTACTACCCTTTCCTACGTATACTACATTGGCCGTCACAGTGAGAAGAAGAAATGCAGTTATTCCAAATAAGTGACATTTCTGCCATCTCTGATTGTTACTCTCTGCCATCTTGATCGATATGAGTGTAACCTACCATGCTTATTATTTACCAGCCTGCAGTTTATATTTTACTTATTCAAACCAAAACACTTATGCTAACCCAATTACTTAAAAAAAGCACGTCTGATGACTATGCTTACCTAATCTTTGGCGTGCAATTTGAATAAGATGACGTACATATTCGAAGAAGCATTGTGGATCAATGAGCAATGTGTGGATATCAAATATTAGCCAGTCTTGGTCAAGGCCGGCCAGAGCCAAATGAGAGCCCAAGATTGGCGCCAATTCTTAAGTTTTTCTAGCAAAAGTCGTTTCCAGATTACACAAGGGGTAGACTTTCAATGCGTATCAGAAATGTGTCAAATTAGCAAATGCCCATCATCGGCCATCCAAACAACCTTCAGATTGCTGGATGAAAATGAGAAAACGAGCTTTTTGAACTCATCGCGAAGACGGATGAACAGTGTAGGGAGGATTATATAAACGATGCCTCATCTACTGTTCACAACCTGTATGAGTTGAATTACTTCCACATCGAACTTGGACTCATCTCGGCAATGTTTGTATTGAGGGGATAGGTGATGGGACTGAATTTCAGACCACACCGAGTCCATCTTCCTATCTATTGCAGTTTATGCAACTTCGACGAACCTGACGATATCTTGTAGTTCCTAGGAAAATGTCCTATTCTAGACGAAATAAGACGAGTTATCTTCAACAGCAACTATATGCAAGAAGAGGAAGCTCAAGGCCTGATTAACTGCGAAGGAAATATAAACGAACTGTACAAGGTTTATGTCATGTCGTGATGTCAATCGGGCAGATGGCTTAGCCAAGCTCAAACGGTTTTTGCTTAAGAAAAAAAAAAATGAATTTGCAAAAATATGATAAATACGTAAATCGAATTTTCTATCAAACTCCGCTCAAATGTTTCCGTAGGAGTTATTAATTGAGTGCATTGTTTTGAGACATTTTTCTGTGTGAGTGCTTGTGTGAGAAATGATCCTGCACAGCCGTGGGGGATTTTTTATCTTGCCTTTTTTCGAACTATTTTCTTGTGTGTGAATGGTTTTTTGTGTGAACAGATGAAAAGGCAACTGAAACTCGCTGCCTGGGTTCGATAACCGGTCTATACCTCAGAATAGGGAATGACCTTCGGAAACATGCTCGATGAATATTTTCCAAGGCCATTCCGGAAATAGAGATTGTTGTACGCGGTGCCTTAATGGAGTCACCACCACAACACCAACTAGTGGGTGGCCGTGGCGTTGTGGGTATGTGCGTCGACCTCAACGCAACTGAAACTCGCTGCTTGGGTACGACCAAAAATAATTTTCACGACTCCACCTCTTTCGTGTCTAGAAAAAGCTGCTCAAACTTGGCCGTTCGGAGTCTCTCCCACTTATGATAGAACAATAGCACTCACAACACGAGTGGTTGCTGAGAAGCTAGGGCATGGCTCTCTAAAGGCTGAAGTGCCTCCCGTATTATTATTATTATCACAGATGAAATGATGAAAGCGTGTGTCTTTTTAGGCATCAGCTTATAGGAGCTTGGCGCCTTGGGCATTGTACATGTGGTAGGGCCAGCCCTGGTCATGGTGCATTCCGATTGCCTCGTCTGTTGAAAGAGAGAGCGACTTAAACTGCTTAGAGTGGATATTCACAATCATATACCTGTAGCATAAAAATTAAAGTTGTAACATCCCTGTCTGCACCGATTGTGGCTCTACCAACCCTGTCAGTGGGTAACTTGACGATCCTCTGATCTCGAAACTCGAGTCACATCTGTCACTTTGGCGAAAGCTTTGAAAGCTTCCTTCAGTAGAATTAAAATAAAAGTAAAATGGAACAAAATGCCCGAATTAAAACTAACCAGTCCGCCGAATGTCATATATGGAAGAAAATTGCAAAGAGGTGTTTGAATCCTACAAGACTCCCCTTTTACCAATGAAATGCTCCATATCCTCAACACACTCCACACAATGTACATACAACTACATTATTGAACACTTCAAGAAATCCACTACTTCCGTCCGCCCGTCCCCTCCCATCGACCCCTATGAACACCCTTTCACTGCATTTTCAGTCGCCACACTTAATCAAGTGGGTTCAAGTCCATTACGTGGGTCTTCCTGATTTAGTTAGAAGCCTCCTAATTTGACACCAAGTTTTGAAATTGATCATTTCGCTTCATTGCATCGTAAACAAGTTTCTCGATTGTCGGGCGGTATCCATTCTCGGAATTCATTTCCGAAAGCAATTACTTCTCACATTATCCGACATAATCACAACGAGTCCACCATTAAAGTTCATTACACCACCCACTGCCCACAGAGCGCCCAGCCTTACCATTCATACGACACACACGCACACACACACTGACACTCATCTGATATTAATCCTTGCAAAATGTAATTTAAGAAACAATAACGGTTTTGTAGTTCTCGATACAAAGAGCTACACATTTCTCCTCATGTCGTGCATAGTGAAGGCTTGTTGTACCGGCATGGTGAGGAGAGAACAGGGGCGGAGGAGGAAAAAATAAAACTGAAACTGATTCTCGACTAAATGATATTCCCTTTCACATTCTGTTCGTCATTTCATGAGATCCCACAGCAGGAGCTGAGCGCTGAGGACGTACCTATCAGATGCCACTGAACGGAGAAGAGACACACATATACACACACACATACGCTCAGAGGGATCTCGGTCGTGGTTTTTAGCATGCTTCCACGAATCCCCAGCGGAGACATAAAACTTTTCTCGTTAGAGAAGAGCTAATTACCAGCGACTGACCACATCATCCCGGCAAATGAGTGTCTTTCTCTCACACGGAACACACCACGAACAATCATGTCCAGCCGCCGCTAATGGATTGAAAGTGCCTGTTGGTTGGATGCTGCAAGGCCCCCCTCAACAAGGTGAAAAGGTATTGCCAGGTGCAGGCCAATCCAAGGTGCTACTAGCACCGGCAGAAGTGGGCTGTCCCGTCGTTACGAGAACTGGAATAAGAAAAGTTTTTCGGGGTACGTATTGCCTCTGAAATATCTCCAGCTGCAGGTCCTTACCAACACATGGCGACGACGGGGTTAGATGCTCGTGGCCCTGGTCCGCAAGGCGGCGCGGCGGGGAGTTGTAATAAATTTTTGGGCTGCGACGGCCGGTGCTGGGGTCAGGCGGGACTTGAATCTCATTTAGTGCGTAATTACGTTCGGGCAGCGCAAGGGGTTATGTCCACGGCCAGTGAAGTCGCCATTCGAGGCGTGGAGGTCGTAAATACACATTACGGTTAGGATGCCAGCGGGCATAAGTGAACTCGTTAACGGGGTGAGCGCGGAACAAGGGCTCTCATGTTCCGTTTGAGTGACACTCTCTGGCGGGCAGCTAATTAATTGTGCCAAACTCAAATAGATTGGCTCGATGCGTGTGGGACGGACGGATCGTGATCCACGACTTGTGACACTCATTACGGCGAGAGGACGGACCGGGACAAATGAGGGTTTGTCAATGATGTGATAAGCCCGTGCAATTTGGAGGCGGTAATTTTGAATAATCAGCCGACACTTAGAGGTCCTCCCGAATTATGAGCGTTGGAGTGGCTCTCGCCAGATGATGCTTTTGATGAATGTGAGATGCTTTGCGAGGGGGTAAAGAACAAGCCGAAGGCAAGGGCATTCTAGACCCAGTTTTGGATTTTCTTTTTACGTTACCTGACCTACCTTGGGATGGAATAGATCTTTAGGGTCGCACCACTAGTGTCCTTCTACGACAGAGCACACGTTCTTCAATCCTTTTACCGGGAATGTGCACGAAGACAGAAGGAGACAAGCTTCTGATCAATCGTTAATTTTATAGCATTTCCTTGGGAAAGTTTAATTCATTGTGTTGGGATATAAGGCCTTGCAGGGGGTAGGCGGCATAGGAGGACCTTCCACCATACGGTTACTTCTGCTCAGTCCGTCGAAAGATGAATATGTGTGCGGTAACCCCGAGCTAGCAGAGGGGATGTAAAGCCAAGACCTACTCAACACAAACGGATTCGTCCGAAAGAGGATGGAGCACATGATACATTCATGTTCCCAATCACCGGCACGAAAGTCGACATACGAATCCGATCGGGGGAAACAGCAGCAAAAACTGACTCCCACGACGGATTGCCGCAAAAGCTTTGTTTTCCAACTCGGAAGAACTGAGAACAACCTCACTGTCGACGGCATCCTTGGGGGCAACAGGTTAAGGTCTACATTGGACACAGCATTACCTTCGATGATAAGGAGTGAAGACATGGCACCACCGTACAGGATAAAGCTAAGCTACGCACTACGGCAGAGGATGCTCTGATATTTGGGAAGTTAAATACCTTGGCCACCGGCTTACTATAGAAGGCATACACACAGCGCTAAGAGGTTGGCCGAGACGGAGCTACTTGGTCACCTACGAGTTGATGATAAAGAACCAGCAGTGTGCGTGGACGAATCCGCAGTAAGGACCGGTTAAAGAAGCTGCTCTGCTTCGCACTAAGTCTACGGATGCCATCGCTTAAGTATTAGGCGGCTGTCTCAAACGAGTAAGTGATAACGGGGTAATTGGCTATCGAACGATTCGGATCTATGAACAACCATCGGGAAAAAAAACAAACGAATGTCCTTGCGCCAAAGCATACTGGGTTCAGTGGTGAAGTCTAAAGAACCGGAATGGTTGATTGCATCGCGCTTGGGAAATCGGATAAGGCAAGGATTGTGCTAGCAGTGTGTTGCGGAATGAATCCAAGGCTGTGATAGGACTAATCGGTAAAGGTGAAGGGACCACAGTCAAGGAGCCGTGGGAAGGTACAACCCAGCGTTGGAGCACGTTTTCCAACCAGCGATCGTGCGAACAAGTACGTATGGGTGGCAGGAGTTGCAAGCTAAACCGTGTGCGGATTGTATGTAGTTATAGAGTCCCTTTGGAACTGCACTCGGGCCAGGGAAGGAATTTCGAGTCTGTGGTCTTCAAGGAACTGTGTTAGACCCATTGGCGGACCGTGGGGGGGGGGGGGGGGGGGGGGGGGAGGTACATTGCAAGGGGCGGCAATTCGGAGCGGTTATAACTGTGTATATAAAATTTGCAAAACCAATTCTTTTTTCAGTCCAACGACTGAAAGTTTACCAGCATTAACACTGCTTCGCAGTTAGTAATCGGACATTGAATGTCTGACGTTCCTTGCGTTGCTTAACAACAACACCCTCGCTCGCTAATACGCAACTACATTTTATCAACATGATAAGCAACAACATTTATAAAGGTGTTTCTTCTCTAAGCTGGCATTCTTTTCTTAGTAACAAAATAATTGCCTGTTCGTAGGTACGTTCTTTTGGATTAGTTTGTGTTATTTTTTGATTTGTACTAGGAATCTAATACAAAGTGCTTACTTCAGGACATACTATCTTTGTTGAGTTCTCCTTCTAAAAGATGATTTTTTAAAAGCTATAGGAAAGTTTTTCAAAAAAAAAAAAACACATAAAATTCAGAAAAATGCATGAAATCTTCATTTGAATAGATAGTACGGTTCACATAATTTAATGTTTGAAGATTGTTTCATGCAAATGTTGACCTTGACTGTGTCTCAAATGGTCCATCCGCTTAGTCCAATTTTGGCATACTCTTTCCAACATTTCGGCCGGTATCTCACGAATAAATGCTTCAATGTTGTCTTCCAATGCGTCAATTGAAGCGGGCTTGTCTGTATAGACATGAGCTTTAACATAGCCCCACAAAAAATAGTCCAAAGGCGTTAAATCGCACGATCTAGGCGGCCAGTTGACCGGTCTCAAACGTGATATAAGGTTCACCGAACTCGCCTCTCAATAAGTCCATTGTTGCGCGTGCTGTGTGGCATTTGGCACAGTCTTGTTGAAACCACATGTCATGCAAAAAAAAGTTGGATATCATCTCACGGTAGCACTCACCATTCACAGTTACGTTACGATTCGCATCATCTTTGAAGAAGTACGGTCCAATGATGCCACCAGCCCATAAACCGCACCAAACTGTTACTTTTTCTGGATGCATTGGTAGCTCCTGCAATGCTTCTGGCTGATATTCACTCCAAAATCGACAATTCTGCTTATTTACGTAATTATTGACCCAAAAATGAGCTTCGTCGCTGAACACAAGAAGCGCGCGATTAACTTTCTTAACAGAGCACGCATTTTGCAAAATTCAATAATTTGCAAGCGTTGTTCGTTAGTAAGACGATTCATGATTAAATTATAGACCAAACTGAAGCTGTTTGACAGTGAAACAAAACACGAAACGTGCCTCAGCTGTTTAAACCAGTGTTGCCAAAAAGAAAATAGCTAAAAAATCACCCTTTACTTAAGAATCTGAATTGTCAACAGTGAAAATAATGGAGATTTTACATTTGATGACAAGGCTGGAGTTTCAGAAATAGGAAGTTGCAGAGATTTAAAGATCGACCAGTGGTTTTTCTTAAAACTTTATTCGTGGGCTCTGTTTTTACTTCGATTCAAATTCACGCCTTCTTTTTTTGGTTTGACAGAGAAATGTCTTTACGTCGACAATCTGTCAGAAATCTGCTAGTTAACTGGCATAATGGTGACAACTCTGCTATTTTTTTTTGAAACTGGTATAATGTGTTAAGTTAAAAGTCGTCGCGTACGATTTGGAAAAAAAAAATTGAACCGCACAGTTGGTTGGTTTTGATTAAAATAAAAAGCATTAAATAATTAAAATAACGTTAAAATTTATTGTTGCCTGTTTCGGCTCGAGTCGACAACTGAACGTACAATATTTATTCACTTAAAATCTAAGCTCGCTTTGGTCGCTTCATTCCACGCTGGTTCGTTCAGGTTTGAGCATGCCCTGCCTTGTCTGGGTGCATTCGATGATCTTCATATTACATCCGATGGGCGAGCTGGGCGAGCGCGTGAATACGATTGCGCGTGTAGGATGTCGATTGTGATAATGATAATAGACAATCATTATCATCATCACGCGGGTGTAAACCACGAGAGATCTCCAGGCAACTTGATCCTCCGCCATCGACACTTACTCGTCAGGAGTTTACGCTTTGGCACCAGGCGAGTTTTTGCACTTGGCCCAAGCACCTCGCCCTAGGTCTGGTAAGCAGTCGCCTACCTGATGGAATTGCTTTCAACGTCTGCCTCGGAATTCGTGATGATACACAATTTCGTACGAAACTTCATTGAATGTGATCTAATTCAGGCAATTTTGAAATTGGTTCGTTAAGCGCAATTTCGCTCCTAACTTCGAGGCAAATTGCCAAAATTACTCAATTTCGTCTAGTGGGAACATACTCCAAATGTGTCGCCTTTAAATCCTTCTATTGGAAATAAAAATGCTGCTGTATCAGACTGTGCTGTCTTTCTAGACCAGGCCTCCACTACAAGGATGACGATGAAACCATTGTATACGGGCAATGCAACTGCAATGCTCCTCTCACTCACGCCACAAAAGGAAGTCACTTTTGCATCGGATTGTTACTGGTGATGAAAAATGGATCCATTAGACAACCCCAAGCGCAAAAAATCATATGTGAAACCCGGCCAACCAGCCAAATCAATGGCAAAGCCGAATATCCATGGCGCGAAGATAATGCTCTGTATTTGGTGGATTCAGAAGGGTGAAACCATCAATGGACAACGCTACCGAACACAATTAATCCGTTTGATGAGAGCAGTAGCCGAAAAACGCCCGGAATATGCGAATTAAGTTAAAGACCCAATATTTTCATAGTCTGGCATGAACTGAGCAGCATAAGAGTTAGCCATCTTCTTCGCTTTATTAAATGCACTAACGGGTTTGCGGAATAGGTATTCCTAGAGCCGCGTGGTAGCACAACGGACCTGTGGTGGTCTAAGTTTGCCTGCTATCTTTCCGTACAGCAGTCAACCACTTCAACCTAACCTAAGCTTCATATGCCTAGATATATGTTGAAGCCAATCTTGCCAATCGCTGCTTCTTTGGGCTAAGAAAGCAATTGGTAAACAAAGCCCTCTCTCGAACAACCAAGCTAACGCTTTACAAGACCTTAATCGTCCCAGTCCTGCTATATGGCGCGGAGGCATGATTTTCGGTCCCGTCTGCATAGATGGTGAGTGGAGGAGGAGATATAATGACGAACTATACGGGCTGTTTAGCGACATCGACTTAGCCAGAAGAGTGAAGATCCAACGATTGAGGTGGCTAGGTCATGTAGAGCGGATGGAAACCAATGCTCCGGCCCGAAAAGTCTTCGAATCCACCCCCGAGGGACGGCGCAGTAGAGGAAGACCGCGACTCAGGTGGCGCACGCAAGTGGAAAGGGATCTCAACCAACTATGCGTGCGAAACTGGAGACAGCTAGCTAAATATCGAGCTGGCTGGAGACGCTTGTTGGTTGAGGAACAGGTCCACCCCGGACTGTAGCGCCACCTTAAGTAAGTATATGTTGAAGCCGTGTACAAAGGCTTTTAAGTGTCTGAACAAATTACTGGGGGCGGCCAGAATTGGGTCTGCCCCGGGCGAACCCAACCCAGGCTGCGCCATTGGTTACAGCTTGGAGGTACACAAGGGTTCACAGTGGATTCAACAATACACTTCAGGAATTGACAAAAAAGTCAACACGACTGACTCATCCCAATTTCAGCGCGTTTCCTATGGCATTCAGCAGCAGAACTAAGACCGTATGTCGTCAACTGAAGAAGACTTGTCAGCGATCAAGGAAAGTGTAGACCAGGTTGGTCGAAATATTAGGAGGCTGCAGCTCATTGAGGCAGGTTCCAAAAGGAAAATTTGATGTCAATTCAGAATCTAATAAAACTGCCGCCAAGCGTATACGTAGACACATGCGGCGGTACCAGTAACCTGGATGTTTTGGATCGACGACAAGGCTGGGATCTTATAAACTTGTTCGGAACTGCCAAGTCCATTAGCCGGACGATTCCTTGGTGTGAGCTGAACGTTGGATGAATCACCTTGAATTTGGCTACCAAGTCTGGAATGAGCGGCAGAGGAACGTGCAAATGAGCGAAACACCAGTTTCAGTCTTTGACCCGCCTTGTTCGAAAGCCCTTTCGAAAAGAGTCCCAATCAACTTGACGCAGCATCTGTCGAGTTACTCGCAAACATGTGACATATTCAACCCATTCTGCAACTATGAAATCCCCCCACTACCTCCTACAGCTCCCTTATGCCGCAGACAACTCATTTAAACGGACAAATGTGCAAGAGTGTACGTTTCAGTTTGGATCTCCTCGACGGACAACTCACTTTGGTTGGCAAAAAACGCTATCGCCCTCGTTGTCCGCCTGAAAGATACCGACATCACAGTAACACGAATGTTCCGTTATTTATTCGAAATACAATGAAGACCTTAAACAGTTCCCCTTCGAAAAATATTCGCAAACAAATCTCCAAATTGAATAAAACACCCTTTCCCATCGCCATGGCACTGTTTGCAGGAACTAGTCGTGCTCCTGCTCCTGGTCCTGGTCCTGTTCCTGGTCCAACATGATGTCTAATGATTTGTTTTTGAACAAAGCAAAACTCTGTCTCACAAGGGTGTCCGTTCCCCTCCCACGCCCTGTCCATCGACAGAAAATACAATTTATTGGTTCCACAAATCGTGAAGGATGGTGTCACCGGCGAACTAAAGGACTCTCTCGCAACGTGATTTCCTTTCCCCCTTACATGCCCAAAAAAAGGACTCCACCCAGGCGGGTGAGAGATGATATTCGTTTGTAATTTTCTTTGCAACCATCTGCGCTCCTCGTGTACCGTACACGAGTATGTCGTTGCTTTACACAGAGGTTGCAACGTCCCCGACTCTCTCGATCGACGGTCTCCACAGGAGCGAATCACAAAAACCAATACATCTCGTGCCCGTTTCATTTTTCCTTCAATATTTCGGCAAACCAAGGAACAATCTCCTCAGTGTTCGGACAAGTTGTGTCCCTTCTACGTGCTCTCGCCTCCCCCCCCCCACACTCTCTGTCTCCCCCGTTTTCGAAGGCACTGTGTGCTGGAACTGGAATGTGTTATAACAACGTCAGTGTCCCAGGTGCGAAGAAGGTTGCCACTAAAGTGCGAACGTGCGAAAATTTCAATATTTTCCAAAAATTGCTTTGAAAAAGATTTGAACGCCTCCGATGGTCTTAGTGGGAGGCGGGGGGGAGGGGGAGGGATTGCCACCCACGAGGGATGTAATCTGCTGGTGGACTGGTTTATAGATTGAAAAATAATGCTTATAGATTTTTGGTTGCAGACGTGATCTGGTTGCGCTCGAGGCGCCTCATCCCCGCCCTCGCTCGCTTCGCCGCCGCCTAGATGATAAATGAAATCGGGCGCTCTGTCTGGCGGGAATGTGTGGTTTTTCATTTTGAAAAGGACGTCTTCCAGTGTAAGTCACTCGCCTGCCCGAGTTACCCACGAGTCATCCAGCTAATGGGAGTCATCCTTTCCGACGGGGTGACGATGCGGAGAATCGCTCAAGCTAATTTGTTATGTGGAAAACTCCTAAAGGAACCTGGGTACGTACCGTAAATACTTCGGAAATTCCTCGAGAATTGATGGTAATTAGAGTCAAGTGTGCATCGTTTCGCAAAGAAGGGAAGGAGGCGCGAGGCAACGTCGTTCGGAGCTTCTTCAATCGATACAGCTGCCTCCCTTACATTCCTCATGCAAGCCGCCGACAGTAGCGAGTCCCGCGCAAGCACTGAACGCCACCAAGTCAAATCCCATCAGAAGAATGTGAATCCATGCAATTAAGACACAAAAAGGCTTCATCAGCTCAGCGGTGGCGGTTCAAAAAACCGACAAGAATGAAGCAAAATCGATTTCAAGTTACCCACTCACTCCCGTTTAGGCAGACAGAGATGAAGCCTGTTCCCTTATGTGTATCCCTTTTTTAATCCATTACTCTTGACATCCTTCGCTGGGAAATAAATGGCGTTTCAATAGACAATAATGGCAGCCTCCACGATCCGGCGGCAGGGTGCGGACCGGCGGTGCGGTGGAAGTTAAAAGCCGCAATGATGAAACACACTCAACACACTGCTCCAGCAAACCAACCCCGGCATCGCATCGCATGTTGTCCGACTAAAAGCTAAAAGCGGTCCGCTGGCTGACCATCTTTCGTTGTTTACACGTCCACCAATCGAACAAAAGGATTAACTTTGCATACCTGGCCTGGTGGGGCTTTTTGCGAGGCATCCAGGCTTCCATCATTCATTCAATTATGAGGCAGCAGCAACACTCTCGCCCGATGTGGGGGGTGGTGATTTCGCCGGCGGTGGCGACCCAGCCTGGGTGCTGGGGTATTTTCGCGATTCTGTGTATCTGCGCTCTTTTTCCTGTTTTCTGTACCAACGCCTCGCAAATGCATTGTGTCCTGGATCAGTGGAGGTCATCCGATGACCAATTCGATTGCAAATTTAAATTTATACAATTTATGGTCGGTCTCTGGAACAAACTACAAAGGGGACTGGCCGTCTCGTCTGGAGCCATCGGTTGTACCTGTAATTAAGGCTCATATGTCAATGCCTTGGTGTGGTGTCGGGGGATGTGTGTGTGGGAGTGCGGCTCATGACAGGAGTGGAATGGTTACTGTTTGGGCGCCCGTTTCTCTGAAGATGATTGAGTTTAATGCTTCGAGTAATTGTGTGAGGACCTTACAACTGAAAATAGACCGGCCTGAAGTAGCCAATAAATGAGTCAATGTCCTTGAATCAATTTGATTTGGGATGCTCCGCTCCGTAAGAAGAAGATAAGGAACTAACGCGGTTGGTGAAGGAAGAGGAAAATATTGCTTCAAAATTATGACACACATGGTTTCAGTGTGGAATGGTTTGTACCATTGAGCGCTTCGAGCGCTGACGAGATATGCAGGTGAAGCCACAGGATGAGGCTCTTAGGGGCACTGTCAATATGGGACAATGGTTCAAGTGAACAACTTCGAACACGACCAATTTTGTGTCAAAAAAACTTTCGAGGCATCAGCCATGCGATAAGCCTGCGCAGTGTTTCTCAGTCGCCGCCTTTGCTGATTGAGTTAGTCTGCATTAAAATTCCGTGTATAAAACCAGGATAGACTCATCAATTTTCAAGCAACGCCTCACTCGAGCCACTGACAAGGTGAGAGTGTAGCTGTCAAGGTAGGTAGGTTGGTATGGTGTCTGCTTGATTCAAAAGAAAATCAAGCTCACTTAGACCATCCGGTTCAATGTGCTGGCACGTACGGCTTTCTGTCTAAAACCCGTTTACCCTTGGACCTTGTTGTAGTATGCTCTTGGGATTTTTGTTGGTCATTTGTGACTCCTTCTGACCCCTGTTACAGCCATTAAGTGGCTTTTTGCGGAATTGTAGGATATCCTTTGGATCCCTGTTACTGTTTGTTTGTTGTTTCTGCAAGTCCAGGGCATGTTCCGAGGTAATGCAATATTGCTTCCTCTTCTTCTTCATCCATGCAGCTTCTGCAGAAGTCATTATATGGTGCCCCAAATCTTCTGGCATGGTTGCCATTGAGACAATGGCCAGTCGGCCACTTCGAGAGGTAATCAGTCCTTCCTGGATTTAGCATAGGCCAAATCGCTTTCGATATCTTGCAAGTGTCAGGTTCTGACCATTTGCGGCTTGTATCTTTTTCTTGCAATTGCCATCAATCTTACTGCTTCCTGATCTACTGTCATTTCTTGCTAGTTCATCAGCTCTTTCTTTGCCGAGAATACCCTTGTGCCCGGCAGAGGACCGAGCATAGGATAAATTTGCATCTAGCCGCTATCTCGCTTAGAGATAGCCAGCAGACCATTATGGAGTTTGTAGATGGTCTGTCCAGAGCTTTGATGGCCGCCTGACTGTCTTTGTATAAACTAATAGATCTTCCGTCTATGGGCCTTATAATTAGTCGGATGGCTGCATTCCGTGTGTTTCGGTAGCCGGATAGCCTCAAGGATCTCTGGCAAACTGTCATAAATGCCTGATCCCGTGCTAGACTTCCCTAGCTGTCAAGAATAGCGTTGCAAACTTTGCCAGTCGGTATTGACATTAAACAGAAGTTTCCTCCAGTAGTGATGCAACAATAGCACTCACAATACAAGATGGTTCTTTAGAACCTAGACTTGAGTTGAAAGCGGGCAGTACCACAAACCAGCTGCCCCCAATCAGGTTACAGCTGCCGGAAGTTATCTCTCGAAATGCTCGGGGGCTCCTCTACCTCGAAGACCTGGACTAAGGCCGAACCACCAGCTAATCCTCGTGTTTCGATAATCAAGGGAAGCACTGGGATAAAGCCCGAATCACAATACAGCTCGGTCTTGATGACTGGAAGCAGAGTGCCCTAGATCGTCAAAGATGGAGGGCAGCTGATAGTCAAAATGCTCGGGGGCTCCTCTACATCGAAGACCACGACGAAGGCCCAACCACCAATGATCCAGCTAAGCCTCGTTGTTCGATAATGAGAGGAAGCTCCCGAATCGCTGGGATAAAGACAGCAAGACAGCTTGGACTTGATGACTGGAAGTAGAGTGCCCAAGATCGTCAACGATGGAGGGCAGCTGTTGGTCAAAGTCTGCCCTCAGGGTCCAAACCTCCATGGATCGCAGGCGAGAAAGCAGTAAAGCCCATCAACAATGGACCTAAACAGGCTTAAGTCACGTTAAGCGATCGAGGGGAAAGATCCACTGTTTCCATAACCGGATTTTCCAAGCCGGTTGCTTTTTCTTATATGAGGTTAAGTATACTTAAGTCAATTATGGTTGCGCATATAGCCCTTCGAGGTTTCTGTTTAATGGAAAGTCAAATTTGTTTGTATTTACAAGTGCTTTTACAAACAAAAAAAACTTTTCGCATCCGGATTCCAGAGTACGTTTTGGGTCAAGTTGGAATTACCTTACTCAAGGCAAGACCAATGCTTGCATTGTTTGATGGGCCGGTCCAAGTTCCACTTACAGCAAGAGTAAATGGGGCGCCCGGTGCACAAGGACTCTTCAGCTCTTTGGCCAACTGACGCTCATGGAGGCAACAGCCACTCTTCATTTCCCTGAAGAGCTTCGGCAGTGGTATCATATTAATGCAGATAAACAAACAGGTAAGCACACAATGCGAGGAGAATAAATAATAAAAAATTAAATGGACCACAGCCAACAGACGGCCCAGTACACCCAAAACGACCACAACAACGTGGTGCGGATAAAAATAACAACACTCGCATCCATGCATCCATCCATCTCTGGCCTGCAGGCAGCTTCAACAGCCGAGTGGCAGTGGTCACCGAATCCAGCCTAGAGGGAGTTTAATCATCCGCTTGAGTACAAAAAAAAAATCACCTTGAATAAGATACGCCACTAGCTGCAATGGATTCCAGCTTTTATCCGGTATTTCTCAAAAAAAATCACAAAAAACATGCATGGCCTAAGTAATTAAATTTATTTTCGCTCTCGCTGATAGATAGTCCTGGAAAGAGAAAGCCAGAACGCATATCCTCACCGACGAGGACGATCGTTATATTTTAAAAGCGTTTTGAGGTTTACTCTCCCGTTGTTATCCGGCGTGGTGGTCCTTTGTTGGGCGCCAAAGCCTAATAAGTGACCACCATTGGCGACGGTGGATTATAAAAGGTAAACATGCACACGGATGCGCCAGAGTGTCCCCGGACACACCTGGCAATCGCATACATGCAATTTTTGGTCACAGCAGAATTCAGCCACCACCGGGTGGCACTTAAAGCCACGGCCATCGATAGCCTGTTCGGCGTAGGAGCCGGCAATGAATTAATGCAATTGCTTCGTGATTTAACGCATTTTCATTGGAAGAGAATTACATACACCGCCAGCCACCAACCCATACAAGTTGTGGTCACTTTTAATTGGGGAACCATTTTATCCAGTTTACAGTTTTGTGATGTATTATTTTGTTGTTGTTGTTCGTTTTTTTACGTTTGGGTCTCTGTTTGGATGCCATAAATTAATTGCGTGCACACTGCACAGTAAATCTAATAATGAGAATGTGACGGGATATCCTGGTTGCCGGGGAAGCAGATTTATTGGCGATGACGGAACTGGAGGCGTGCATCTGATGTTTTGTTTGAAGTGTGTGCGCTGCGGTGGCCAACAGATAGGATTTGCGAAATAAAATGGATTACCACGAATTTTGCGAAAATAATTTTGTTTACTGAAACGGTTAGCAAAGGGGATGGAACTTACTTGCTCTAGGCACTTGCCATAGATTGGTGTAATTTTTTTGTAATTTTGTTTTAGAAAGTGCTTATAGGGGGAAGTTTGCCATGTTTTGCGCCATTATTTAGCACATTGGTGTTGTAGTGGATTAGATCTGTAAGCCTAAGGCTCTTGTTGGTATGAGTATTTTTTTTTGTTGATTTTTAACTAACTCAATAAATATAAATTAAAAGGAAGAAGTAAATATACAGTAGAGTCTCGATAATGTGAACTCATTCAAGCATGGCCAGTTCACATTCTAGAGAGATTCACATTATCGAATGGGGAGGAACCGTAAGATTTACAATGCAAAGTAAGAAAAAATCTGGTGGCATTCGATATTTTATACTGATTGACCTCAAATAGTGTTGAATGCACTTCAAGAGGGTGCGGTGCTGAACAAAAAATAGAGAAAAAAAAGAGAAACAATTTTTAGCAATTTAATTCATTTAACATGTCATCAATTTGTTATCACTTCTTAAGGATGCAAGATTTATTTAACAAATATACTAATGTCAACAGTTGGAACAAAAGTCAGATCAAAATATTAGAAGTAAGAGAGTCTAAACTATAACAATCATGAGAAAACAACCAATAACACAACAGAACTCGACCAATGTATCATTTTAGCGCGAGAACAAGTAACAAAAAGTTAAGTAGTATTCATTCGAATGATTAGTAGTCATTCGAGTGATTAGTAGTCATTCGAATTTTTAGTAGTCATTCGAGTGATTAGTAGTCATTCGAATGATTAGTATTAATTCGAGTGATTAGTAGTCATTCGGGTGATTAGTATTAATTCGAGTGATTAGTAGTCATTCGAGTGATTAGTAGTCATTCGAATGATTAGTAGTCATTCGAATTTTTAGTAGTCATTCGAGTGATTAGTAGTCATTCGAGTGATTAGTAGTCATTCGATTGATTAGCAGACTTTCGAATGATTAGTATTAATTCGAGTGATTAGTAGTCATTCGAGTGATTAGTAGTCAATCGAATGATTAGTAGTCATTCGAATTTTTAGTAGTCATTCGAGTGATTAGTAGTCAGTCGAATGATTATTTGACATTCGAATGATTAGTATTAATTCGAGTGATTAGTAGTCATTCGAATGATTATTCGACATTCGAATGATTAGTATTAATTCGAATGATTAGTAGTCATTCGAATGATTAGTATTAATTCGAGTGATTAGTAGTCATTCGAGTGATTAGTAGTCATTCGAATTTTAGGTAGTCATTCGAATGATGAGTAGTCATTCGAATGTTTGCTTAAGAATAGAGATGTTTTCAAGATGTTGTAATAATCGATTAGCACTCCAATTACCATTCGAATGCGCCAATCCCTAATCGTAACCAACACGTAGTAGAACCATCAGCGCAGCATTGTAAAATCCGCATAAGGATCATTCCTCGATTTGATTTGTTAAGCTCTGGCCCCCCATTCGGTGACAAAGTGCTGCGGGATATTAAACGAGAACCACGCGAGCACCGAGTCTAATCTACGACTGGTGGCCTTCATTGAGCGTCAGGACTTCTGCAATTAGTAGACAGAAAAGGCGTTGAAATATGACAACTCCGTCGTTAAGCACTGAATTGAGGAAAGTCACCGTTCCGATTATTGTATTTATTTGTATTCGACTTAATAGTCGCTGATTTCTCTTTCAGTTGCTGTGCTGCTTGCTTGAAAGATTGCGATATAGGTGCACGCTAGCTATTTATCTCCGTTCTTAGCCGCTCCGCTTAGCACTCCATAGTTCTTCATTCGATCGCTCAGTCGCTTGCTGCGAGGACCTGATCGACTCTCTTCAGCCTTAGGCGCCAGTGCTACCTGATCGACTCTCTTCTACTAAGACTTCGACCGTCAAACTGGTGAGACACTGTTGGTTCCCGGCCCTTTCATATCACGATTGTCAATCATGATGTACTCCGAAAAATTCCGACTACCAAACCACCCCCAGCCCACAGCAACTAGGTGTGTGCGACAGCAGTATGAAGACTGAGGAACCTCAAGAATGAGCGACATAACATTCAGTGAATTTCACAAGAAATCACAAACACGTTCATTTGGCAAGAAAGCAATAAATAATAGAAAACGTGGGAGAAGTGCCAATCGCAACGAAAATTTATTTTCCTTTGGAGTCACATACTTGTTTGTTCTCACCCCCAACTCTCTGGCTGAACTTTGTCTTGAGCTGCTCCTTTGCATCATCTGGTACTGATGGCCCAGATGAAGGTCTACCCCGTTGCAGAAGTGCCAACGAGGATGACGACGACGACGACGAGGAGGAAGGATAAACAACAAACCTCCACCAGCGGTGGTGGCGTCGCTGTAACGGAAACTCTGAAGTGTGTGCCGAGTCCACGAGATGTGATATGTCAGGAATCAAATCGGCAACAACTGGTGCCAGTGCTAGTGCCTGCCCGAACGAGGGTGCCACATAATCTCTTTATAAATGATTTACACAGAAAAAAGTACACGTAAACTTAACAGACGGTCCTTTTCTTGGTCCTGACAACATTTTTCTATCCTCCCTAGCTGCTGCCACTGCTTTGCTGCCGGTGATGATGATGGTGGTGTTCGACGATGATGGGGGCTACAGCTTGGGGTGGTGGGTGGATGGGTTGGACTGGTGGCGTGGTGGGTTGATAACACCCTCATTTAGACTCCGCTCACACCAGCCCCGTGTGTGCGTTAGACACTCACATGGGTATTAATCGCCTAGCAATAGATGCCAAGTGATAGGTTTTGCTGTTCAACTTTGAACCCCCGGAGTCTTGTCTAATGAAAGTTCTTGAAGTTGTTCGGTGGTGGTGCTTATGTGGAGTTCACGGCCGGAGGTGAGGTGAGGCTGGGGGAATCTCTGAAGATTGGATTTATTTTGTTCAAACTTTCGGTACGCTTCTATTATAATGATGATGATGATGATGAGGTTCCTAACGGCAGCCGCTTTTGTGGGGAGCGCAGATTGGGTGCGGAAAGGGCTTAACAAGTAGGCAGGCGAATGAATAATGGTGGAGTCGGTCCTAATGTGTATCACGGGTGCATTTGTATGCAGGGGGTGGTCTCTAGTGTGATGCCAAGATGAAGATGAAGACATGTTAGATTGCGAACACCTGGAGTTGGCTCTATGTATCTTTGAGGAGCTTAAGTTGTCTGTGGGCAATTGTGAGCTGACAAATTACAATTAACAAGCATGTCTGCGAGATAAAGTACTCTTTCATTGTGTGAAGAAGTCTGGAGCGGAACGCACGTCAACAAGGCATCCGCGCTTCTTGGATAACCCTGAAATGAGAGTTGTAAGTTTGTAAGGGACGCACGATGAACCCATAGATTTTCGTGTGATCAGTTATGGTTCAACTGGTTGTTGCGAGCATAGGAGGACTTGGATCTCCCTCGCATGAACCTCGAAAACACTTTCTGTCTCCACTAAATTCCAAGTAAGTAGTGGGTGAACTTAAAGCATCGATTGCCATGGCTTGCTTAACTGTCAATCCAGAGAGTACATAGGCGCCGTAATCTAACCCCCAAAGCAAGCGCAAGTAACCTAATATTTGGTCTGACAATGTTGCTGAAGAGAATAGAAGGCACACAAATATATGGATGCAAATAACATAATCTGTACATGCATGAACATTCGCTTGTTGAGTTTGTACTCTCTTCAGCTAGCTGCTGATCTTGTTCAATCACAGTCACCATTTTTTTCATGGTTCACATGGTTGGTGGATTCAATGGTTCCCAATGCGACTCAATCCATGGCTTACCTAAACCACCCTTAAATACTGCCTGTGAAAACGAAATCTTCTTGAGTGAATTCTATGTTCGATCCTACACTTAGCTAAGCCAGCGGATAAGCTTGCACTGTGAAATCGGGCATAAAAGTTAAATTAGAAGCATTTTCTCTTCTAATTGTAGCTCCGGGGTACCACAAGGTAGTCACTTAGGGCCTGTAATATTCATCAATGATTCTTTAGCTCTTTCAATTAAATACAGTCGATACTCTCGATAATTCGAACTGATTGTTAGGTCCCTTGTAAAACCCTTGATAAATCGAACAAATCCTGTTTGCCTTGTTAAGCTGGTTAATTCGAAGTAATCTACGCATTGGGTATTGGGCATATAACTTACGTTTGTTTTTTCAAAATTTTAACGTTTATTTAAGAGAGACATGTTTAATAGTATTATTCAATGTATTGCCCATCTGAAGCTATGACTTTTTCCCATCTTTCTGGCAATTTGTGGATCTCATCCCAAAATAACTGCGCCGGCTTGGCAGCCAAGAGGAGAGACAATTTTTGATATTCTGCTCTGATGTGAACCGTATTTCAGTGAGGGCGTTCTGCATCGACCGGAACAAATGGTAGTCAGAAGGGGCAAGGACTGGTCTATAAAGCGGGTGGGGTAAAACTTCCCATCCACTGTTTTCCAAATAGTTCTTAACCGGAATAGCAACGTGGGGCCGAGCGTTGTCTTGATGGATTTTTGCCTCGTGTCTGGTCGCATATTCCGGGCGTTTTTCGGCTACTGCTCTCTTCAAAGGGATTAATTGTGTTCGGTGATGGTTTCACGGGTTTAGCCAATACAGCACACCCTTCTGATCCCACCAAATACAGAGCATTACCTTCGCGCCATGGATATTCGGCTTTGCCGTTGATTTGGCTGGTTGGCCAAGCTTTTAAATCGTGCAAACCGTTTTGGCACATTCCCTCAGCTAGCGCATGTTCATCATAAACTTCCACCATTCCATGCGATGACTTTCGGCTGCAGTTTTCTTCATATTGAAGTAATGAAGAAGAACTCACCGCAAAAACACTTTTTCAGGCACAAAGTTCAACAAAAGTTATTGTTGTTATTGTTGCTAGGGAGAGGACTGCAATTGCGTACAATACGCACAATCCTTCTCGCTGCTCTTTGTACATTGCATGAGAGGCCTAGTTTTGTTCCAATGGAATAATGCCCGGTTACGACGCCGATTGTGGTTCTAAAGGTGAGTGAACGTATTGCGTTGAGAGTAGACAATATTTGTTTTCTAATGAGGCACCCAGTCCATCTACGAATTGTATAAGTAAGTGTTTCAAGGAGGTGCTCGTCCGGAAGGAGTACAGAGCGAGTACCTTTTTCTACCGAGTTCGTCATCACAGTGTCCCGGCAAGCACATAAGTTGGATGCTATAAAAGTTGGCCATCTTGTTGAGAGATGGGTTACAACTTAGGGGAATCTTCGTAACTCTTTGTAATCGGGCTACAATTGTAGATCCCCACGCACTCGCGAGAGAACAAAAGCGCGCACTGCCCATGCCTTCTAGTCGTGGAGGGTTTGAGCCTGAGCCATAGCGGCCTTCTATCATTGATGGTCATGGTCGATCTGCTTCTGGCCGCCACCCAGATCATGCTGTCTTGCGTCCGAACCAAGATTTGGTGTTCATGAGCCGATGAGACCGAGTCATTGCACTCGACGAATTGTTGCCTTCCAGATGTTGGCACTGCTCGAAGAGTCAGCAGTCTTTGTCTTCTCATCCATTCGCCTTCATCGCTGTCTGGATCATATAACCGACACTGGATTTGTGTTTCGAAGAAATTCCGAAAAAAAGTCGGCAAAATTCGAAACCGAAATAGCAACTGTTGCCAAGGGTGACTCTATGTCAGATCTGGCCAAAGGTGTGGTTTGTGGAGGTTCATGTTTACGCCTCCTGCTTGCATCTGTTTGCGAGTTATTAAATATGATTGTTCCGTGTTCTGATGATCTTATGTCTCTGTTGACACAGGAGAGTCTACAGTCTGGGGTAGACCTCGATCTACAAGCCTCTCCAAGTAGCGCGATCTCTGGCTAGCTGCCAATAGTGTTACACGCCAATTTAGTTGAGGTCCTTCTCCACTTGTGTGCGCTGCCTTGAACAATCCAAATCACTCATCTGGCGATTGACTCTGAATGGAAACTCCAGCCCACACCTGGGGCTCTTCAATAAAATGGGATTTGCAAGAAGCATTAGTCCGTCCGACATTAGATGGTGTTCGCTTTGCAAATAGCTTCGGAAAATCAAACGAGATGGCCCTCCCTCCATCATTTGCAGACCATACCAACTCGGCTTGTTTCAAACAAAGGAACCCATCTAAAGTGTGTGCCCGCTCTGAGCGGCCCTCCATCTATCTACTCGAGCATTCAATATATGAGAAGGGATACAGCAGCTTGACCACCTTATTCATCTTCAATGACTCACGCATTATCCATCAGTGCAGAGGTAAAAGAAAAGTCCTAAGTAAAAAATTTAATCAAAATCCGTCCGAATTTGTTGGCGCAGCGTAAACCCCCACCGACATCCCTTATCAGTGGACCACTGTGAAAATGCGTACAAAACTTATTACTTAAAGTCAGAGCAGCGAGGGTAAGACTTAAAAGGAAGAAGAACACGGAAGAAAAGCCGAACAAAAGAGTCGAACACAAAAGTCATGACCCCTCAGTGCAAAGTGGAGGAGGTGGGTGGGGGGTGAAAGTCAGAAGGAATCACTGCAGTGAATGGTGAAACGCTGCCCTTGCCGTTGAACATCACTCACCACCACGTTCCTCGGAAATCCCTTTCAATGCTTATTTAGCGAATTGCTTGCTACGAAGGGATGAGGAACACTGCCCTGCCACGCCACGACTACTACGGCTCCAACTACGACTACGACCAGCGTTGGATGATTCTCAAGTTTTCCATTGATTTTCGGGAACTTTCAAGTGATTTTTCACCGACGACGATAATGATGATGATTCTCTCCTCGCTCCATATCCAATGGTTTGACTTTGGCTCCAGCTACAGTCACGGCTGGCTATGGCTGTGTTGCCATCACCCCCGGGGGGAGGGAGGGTAATCTATACTGAACTGATTTCAATCAAAAATTCCTGCTACACAAACGGCTGGAGGGATCCAAAACGAAGTCAAACCTGTGGTAACACTTCGTCGACAAAAATAGAAAAGAGAAAAGCGACGAAAGGGCCAAAGGGACGAGAAGGACGCTCTTTTCAGGATTGGAATGTGTTCCGCTCTGTGGGAGGGGTGAGCAGTTGGATGAGAGATCGAAGCGAAATGAATTACTCACAATAATGCAGGGCATACGTTCACCCAGCCACCAGCGGCAGCCCCAACTGGGGGAGGTTCTCCGAGAGGTCGTCACTTCGCAGACGATTCTGTCAGTCGTCGTCGTTGGAAAATAAATTAATTAGACTTGAGAGTTTGTTCCGCCTTTGTGCGATAATGAAAATCGCATTTTCACTATCATCACCGCCGTCCGCTCCGACGACGACGACGTCGCTTTGTTGTCATCATCGCCATTGCCATCGTCCGGGTCCTTGTTGTCCTTGTTACAGTTTTCTGCTTCCGCCTTCGAGGTGACGTCTCATTGTTCGACCTTCGATTTGGCTTTTTGTCATCAAATCCATTCACTTTCAGCTCTGCTGTCAGAGCAGGGTTACGCTTATCTTACCTGGTCGCTTGGGTGGTAGGACTGTGTTACGGTGGGACGGCGAGACGGGAGTGAACCGTATGTCGGTTCATAGATAAATGAAAACTTTTGCCCCAAATGACTGATGTGTGACGTCTGTGCGATATTGAATGATGGATATGTGTGGCATATTTTCTTCTTCTTCATTAATTACACTTTCGCCCAGATTTGGGGTTGCTGCAGACACACGGATACAAATTCGGATAGACACGTCCCACAGAACATGGGGGGTTGGCATAAGCCGGGGGAGTTTCTGGCACACGGAGTGTTCTATTTATTGCTCCTGCGCTGGGGCGGGGGCTCTGCAGAAGTCGTCCTTATTTATCTCCGAACTTACAGTACATTGAGTTGAGAGTCGGTGGTGGAGTCGTGTGCTCTTTCGTAGTGCCTCGGGCCAGAATGCTGCTGTAATCGAATTGAAATCAAATTTAAATGAGGGTTACTCTGGGCGAGCACACGGAAGGGTGAGATCACGAGAAGTTACTGCGATTTGAGATGATGATTGTTTGTCGACTGTGCTAAGTTGGGCGTCAGGTTGATGGAGACGGAGGTGCACTTGAAGCGAAGACTCTGCCGCAGGCATTGGAAAAACTAGACCGCATGTCATCTTGATGTGGGATAGAGGGTGTCGATGCAAATAAGCATCAATATACGCCGAAGGTGGTTGGAAATCATGAATTTCAGTCGATTTGCGTTCAAGTGCACTGAAAAAATGATGAAGATGTCAGTTGATTGACGTTGTCATGCTTGAACCACTGGCTAACACCCTAGTTTCGCCGACTGTGCTTCCTGATTCAATCTGCGTCTGTACCAGGGCAACATTCGATTCAAGGGTCACCCGCTTTAAAGCGTCTACAAAATTAAATGGTTCCCAAATGGACGCGCATGTGACTCAAGCATAATTACACCAGAGACTTGTCCTGCACACTTTGTTCGACAAGAAAGAAGATTCCCTGCTGCTCCATAACGTCACCGGTGATCTTTGCTACGAATACTCGGAGTGACACCCAACAAGAGGAGTCATTTGGATCGTAAAGAAAATGCGACAATTTGCAGGAAGATCTGGTAGAGAATCTGACAGTGAACAAATTCTAAGCTAAGAGAAAACGATATGCTGTCTTCAAGAAATGACACGCAACATCGACGTCTTGGGCAAAGCGTATTACTAGGCGGAAATAGTTCTGCGGCAGGTAGAGTTGTGATGATTCCATTTTCGGGTTGAAGTCAACTTCGAAATTCGGTCAGTTGAGTGAAACCAAGCACTTGTAGTCCCGGTTGTGTAGTGTTGACTTCGAAATTCGGTCAGTTGAGTGAAACCAAGCACTTGTAGTCCCGGTTGTGTAGTGTTGACATTTCCAACAGACTCCATGGCGATAGAGTCTTCATGCTGGGCTCCCCATGATTGGACGCAATTCCACACACGTCGCTCTTCGTAAGGCCGCTGGACAAATAAAAAAAAAGTGAGTGCTGGTAGTAGCCTCGAAATTGAGAAGAACAGCAGTGGAATATGCGATCACGCGCCTGTGTGGCTAGACAGCCCACAAACGAGTTCTGTCTCCTCTACCAAATGCAGAAGTGAGGGAAAAGGTCAAAGTTATGCAAGCAAAGCAAAAAGTGGAGACAACTAGCGGCATCCTGGAAAGATATCCTAGTTCAGGCTGAGACTCACTCTTCAGGGGATGGCAGTTTTCCGAAGAAAAAGGTGAACAAGATTTGATGGTGCCCCTATTTGGAGGGACAAAAACAAAGAAACGTGACCATCGAAATCGTAGAGAGCGAGCGATAAACGCGGTTGAGAGCATTTAAGGCTTGAAGAGCGGGCGATGAAATGAGGAAGAGATCATTTGAGGCTTGAAGAGCGGGAGATGAAATGAGGAAGAGATCATTTGAGGCTTGAAACAACATCGGTCGAGTGCACTTGCGAATGGAAGCATCGCTAAATGCATAGACGTGGGACTAGGGAATATATTATATTATACTATGTACAGCAAATTGGTCTGAATTGGCTTCTACGCTCCTATGGTTAGTAGATGTAGCTGGGATATTACACTCATCCCTCGCTATGCGCGGGGGTTAGGGGAATGAAAAGTTTCGTGCAAAGCGAAACGCGACGCAAAACGAATTAAGAACGCCATGCAAAATAGGTACTAAATATTTTTAGTGAGAGACCATTCTCAAAAGGAACTTCGATACCAATTGTTTCTATTACATTAGTACTTGTAAAAGGAAGTACTTTGTGTCGTATTGACACGTTTTATGAACACGGCAACACCTCCACCACTTCTCTCTTCTCTGTCCAAACGATAACATTTTTACACAGAGTTGGATAGACGATCAGCTGAATTCAGCCATGTTTCTGACTCGAGTGCTATATCAATGTTATGGTTACTTAGGAATGTACCAAATTCAATTCAAGCATTCCAACATGTGATGTTTAAGCTACATAATTGAGCGATCGTATTAAACTGTTGTGCCTTGGAAGTCCAATTATTAAGCAAAGTAATCATTTCTGCAGTGAGTGTGTTCATCTCTCTCGAAAAAAGATCTTCGTTACTCTGTCGGTGAGCTTGGTCCATACATTTAGTGCTGTGCTTGAATCTTTCGGTCCATTAACTGATGCATTTCGATGGGTGGTTGTGTCTGCCTTGCACGTTAAGTTGTTGTTCTTGGACGATGGACATATGACAGATCAGTGGATTAATGCGTTCCATTGCAGTTGGCACACTTAATGTTTTTGGAGGTGCATTCATTTGTTCTGTGGTACTCTGAACAATTTGCGCAATGGGTCCTTATGTGGCAGGTTTCCTCCCCGTGTCCATACATTAGGCAATTGTAACACTTTGTGACTCGGTTGAGTTGCCTTCTAGCGAAATCCCATTTGACTTGAACATGGATTTAAAATGGTTTTTTAGCTCTTCAAGTCTTATGGATCCTGTTTCGAGAAACACTAAATAGAACACATCGACGAATCGTTCGTAATGTTTTTTGAATAATTTTATTGTGATTGCACTTTAAACCTAGTGACACAAGTTCAGCTTTAAGTTCTTCAGTAGCAAATTCCTCTAGGCCATACAAAATCACTTTAAATGACCTCGACGTTGGTAGGTCATGCGTGAAGAATTCGACATTTTTAGTTTTAAGAGTGGCGCATAGTCTCTGATGAGAATCGACACTCTCACAGTTAATTTTTATACCAATGCTCATTTTTTTTTTAGGCGAAAATATTGAGTTTCACGAAGCGGAGCCGATGTTGATTTTGAATAAAACACAAATTATTTAGGAAATTACTGTCATTTCTTTTTATTATGATAATATTGGTATGGTTGGAACAAAATATCGGCCAGATGGCAGCCGCGACCTCGGCGGCACATCCCCATCCGATGGTCAAAATGTTCGATGCCGCTGAAGCATAATTGAGGTTCTATGCCATTAATGTGCCGAATTAACTCATCCTTTAGCTCTTGAACTGTTGCTGGCTTATCGAGGTATACCTTTTCTTTCAAATAACCCCAAAGAAAAAAATCCAACGGTGTCAAATCACATGATCTAGGCGTCCAATTGACATCGCCACCACGTGAGATATCACGGCCATTGAATTTGTCGCGCAAAAGAGCCATTGTTTCGTTAGCTGTGTGGCAAGTGGCACCGTCCTGTTGAAACCACATATCGTCCATATTCATATCTTCCAATTCGGGCCATAAAAAGTTCGCTATCATTTCACAATAGCTAACACCATTCACAGTAACTGCCTCATTTTGGAAAAAATACGGCCCGATGATGCCGCCAGCCCATAAATCACACCAAACAGTCACTCTTTGTGCCTCATCACTGAAGATGATTTTCTTCGAAAATTGGTCATCCACTGTTGCCATTTCTTGCCACCATTCTGACCAGTGACGACGCTTGAAATGGTCAAGAGGCTTTAGTCCTTGAGTCCATTGTAAATGCAAGTCTTTATGCATAATGTTCATCAACGACGAGCGTGAGAGGTGCAATTGTTGGGCACGACAACGAGTTGAGGTGGACGGCTCTTCAGCCACACTATCGCGAACAGCAGCAATATTTTCTGCAGTACGAGCTGTACGAGCATGTACTGGTGTTTTCACCATCTCCTACAGACCCGGTTTGCTCAAATTTTCCACGATTTTCCGATTGTACGCACATTTGGACGATTAAATTGACGGAAAAAATCACGAAGTGCACGATATGCATTTTGATTTGAACGCCCATTTTCATAGTAAGCTTGAGTAACTTTAACGCGTTGCTCGATTGTGTATCTTTCCATGGTTCAAATTGAGTTAGTCTGAAATTGAGAAAAGTCAAATGAAATGCAGAAAAAAACTTGACGTTTAGATGTGGTTCACATTCAACATCGGCCCTTTACTTCGCTAGCACTTTTTTTGAGAACACGTACCGACGGGACTTTTTCTTTTTTGTTATGTGTGGCTCGACTTACCACTCATCACATTCAATGTCCGATATGTCAGTGTCATACAAAAGTTAATTTTTTAATTTGAGTTTTGTTTGAAAGAATCGTTTAAAATCACTTGCTTTTTGTTTGATCTAAATGAACTGCCCTGTAGGGTTCCAATAATGCCCTCATGCCGTTGTGAAACTTGTTGATCTTCCACCAATTTGTCACTCATAGCGAGAATCCTTGCCAGGTTGGTTGCAGTCATCTTATCTTGGTCTTGGGGTGTAGCTTAATTTTCTGCAGAACGTTCAAGTTGTTGAAATACACTATCAATCATCTCTTCTGCAGCAATGTCTGGCCCATCAGCGTCTAAAATTTAATTAATATCTTCTCGATTGAGCTCTGCGAAGCCTTCTCCAACAAATCACACCAATTTCTATGTCACCTGGAGAGTCTTTTTGATTTTGAAGTCCTAGTGCTTTATGAATCCCAGGAAAACGAAAACGGCTTCATCGGCAATAGCTCCTTCTCCTTCAGAAGGCTGTGAAGATTTTGCCTTTTTTAAATTTTTCAAACCAACCTCTTTTTAGGCGCTCATGCAACCTTTTCCCGAATAACATTTGTGCTCAAATGCATTCGGTTGGATGTCTGCCGTTGTATCCACGCAGCTGAAATTCTTTCCACTTTCTCAACCAAAGCCGACCGAACTATAGATGTTGATTGTGTTGACAACTCACTTGACTGCGTAACAGACCGTTTAATTCGTTCTTTATTCGATCTTATTCTTCGGATGCTCGACTCGTTTATGCCATATAATTTTCCTAGTGCAGACGGCTTCTCCCCGGTTTCCAGAGTCCTAATTATTTCTATTTTCTTAGTCAAACACATCATTTTCTCCTAAACACAATGAAAGATGTATGAATATTCACTACCAATTTGTTGTCTTTACCATAATTCCAAATGTGCAGTAAAAAAGCGAAAAGATTGTCGCTGCACTATTGCCCGATTCAGTCAATCATAAAAAACAACTGAATAAATTAATGGGTGATTTTTTAAAAGCTATAGGAAAGTTTTTTAAACAAAAAAAACACATGAAATTCAGAAAAATGCATGAAATCTTTATCTGAATCGATAGTACGGTCCATATAATTTAATGTTTGAAGATTATTTCATGCAAATGTTGACCTTGACTGCGCCTCAAATAGTCCATCCGCTTAGTCCAATTTTGGCATACTCTTTCCAACATTTCGGCCGGTATCTCACGAATAAATGCTTCAATGCTGTCTTCCAATGCGTCAATTCAAGCGGGATTGTCTGTATAGACATGAGCTTTAACGTAGCCCCACAAAAAACAGTATAAAGGCGTTAAATCGCACGATCTAGGCGGCCAATTGACCACTCCCGAACGTGAAATAAAATGTTCACCGAACTCGCCTCTCAATATGTCCATTGCTGCGCTTGCTGTGTGGCATGTGGCACCCTCTTGTTGAAACCACATGTCATGCAAAAAAAAGTTGGATATCATCAATCTCAGTTACGTTACGATTCGCATCATTTTTGAAGAAGTGCGGTCCAATGATGCTACCAGCCCATAAACCGCACCAAACTGTGACTTTTTCTGGATGCATTGGTAGCTCTTGCAATGATTCTGGCTGGTATTCACTCCAAAATCGACAATTCTGCTTATTTACGTATTGAGCCAAAAATGAGCTTCATCGCTGAACACAAGAAGCGCGCGATGAACTTTCTTACCAGAGCACGCATTTTGATAATAAAATTCAATAATTTGCAAGCGTTGTTCGTTTGTAAGACGATTCATGGTTAAATTAAAGACCAAACTGAAGCTGTTTGACAGTGAAACAAAACACGAAACGTGCATCAGCTGTCTAAACCAGTGTTGCCAAAAAGATGATAGCTAAAAAATCACCCTTTACATGGATATGTGTGTAAATCTTCGACGGAAAAATTATGTCACGCCATGATTCTCTGAAGAAAAGTGGTATTTCGCGCAAAACGATGTAGCACAAATCGAATTGGGATAGGTATATGAAAATCGCGCAGAGGTGAAACCGCACAAAACGTGACCGCGCAAAGCTAGGGATGAGTGTACTAAAGCACATTGGAACCCGCTAAATGACTTCTGCAATTAAAATGCCAAGGGGTTGTCATTTCCTGGCTTTTAAGGTTGCGTCATCGAAACTGAAACTCTTCTAATATGGATGTGTCCGACCTTGGCTGCGATGGCGGTGACCGGTGGCGGCGAATTTGACTCACACGAACCTAGCGAAACTAATAACCTCCTAATCGGTGCATGTGAGTTTACTAAAACGAAGAAGCTAATTTATTTACTTTTAACTTTTGTTCAATTTAACGCCCCACGGCCCCCTTTGTTGCCGTGATATGATATAGAAGCGTCATTTATATTGATTGGTGGCGGATATAATATTTGACAACGATCTTTAACGGGTAAGGGCTCAACTTGAATGCACCTGAGTATGCATGAGCTAGTATCAAATTGTACCGAAATATTTCGTCACACTTATGAAGTCATAATGAACCTATGCGTGAGTTACATGCGTGTTGCAACACGTTCCAGCTTCTGTAACATATCAACATTCATTATTTTGTCCTGAATGTATAGATGCCAGGGGAGTAATTTGTAGACCACCGACGAAGTCGTTTTTTATTACTTAAAGGGATTTAAATTTGATTTGTACTGTGTTTTCTGCGTTTTATTTCGTTTTTATGTATAAGTTTCGCTCCCGAACGTAACTTCTTCCCGTGTTTGCTTTTTTTCATTTTCTTGAAACAATTTCAAATTTTTTCTCATTTTTATATGAACGTCAGTTAAGGCAGAACATATTAAGTAGCAGAATGCATGCCGATGATTCACAATAATTTCCCAAATGACAGAGGGGATCAGGCGAACGTCCAACACCCGCCACGAGCAGGAGAGCTGGCACTGTCAACCAATTCATGCTGGGTACTGCTGCTAACGCTGCGTCTGGGACCATCGCTTCACGAGGTCTCTTCGCATTTCGGTATTTAATTGTAAGTTAGCCTCAAGCGAACTTTGTAAATGCTGAAGTGAAATTCGTGAAATAAAAATATTTTTCGATAATAAACTGTTGGATACACCGGAATTCACTGCAACATTGTTGAATTTCTGTCTAAAGCAAAAGCAAAAGCAAAATTAATCATGACAGTACTTGGAATTGGTTCATGAATTCCCTGCACTGGAGTCGGGCAACAAAATTCGTTTTTCCAAGAAGTGTTTGAGTTTCTTTGTATTTTGTGTATTCTGTTCATTCTTGTTTTTTGACGCGAAGCGTGCGGTCTGCTGTGCCAAAAGTGGTTAATCTGAAATTGGCCAATATTGGTAAAAGAACAAGAATTAATAAAATACTCATAGAATCCCAACATAAACTAATTCCAAACAGTTTAATTTGTGTTCACTGATTTCTATTTTCCATATTTTTCCTTTCATTTGCCAAATTCACATGTGCGCGGAGCGGTTATGAGTGCTCTACCTCATGCTAACTGAGAGGTTATGTGCCAGCTACCAAATTCACATATGTTCGTGAGCGACTACATAGGTTGGCTTATTGCGGTGAATGTATTCACTCACTCATACTCATTCATGTTCCCTCATGCACATTATAGTCGGGCCTTTAGTGCCTTCGAGAGACAAGTTCTGCATTCGACCTTTGGGCATAAAAGGTGATAATGACCGAAAAAATAATATCGCGTGTATGAGCTGCTGAGATGAGATTTCTGCGTACTGTTGTGGGAATTACTCACCGGGACAGGGTGAGAAACATGGCAGTGCGCAAGGAACTCAACATTGAGCAGCTGCTTCTTCTAAAGGAAAGGGCTATGCTTCGGTGGATTTGTCACGTGGTACGAATGTGCTCTTCTTCACGACTTCGGTGGCGGACGTTGAATGCGATTCCATCAGAAAGGCGACCGCTTGGCAGACCCAGGACGAGGGGGTTAACTCCTGTTGAGTTAGAGCCCATGGCGGATGATTGAATTCTCTGGAGATCTCTGCGTGCGTGGTTTACCCCCACGACCCCTTTAGTGGATTAAGCGGGTCAGAAGATGATGATGATGAAGATCTTTGCATTTGTACGTCCTATACGGAGTCTAGCCATGTGTCTTAGGTCATGTTGGACCCATTGTGGTGCCAGTTGGTGGAATGTTATTTCTTAGCTCCAACTGCCCTTGGTTTAGGCCGTCCCCGGTTCGAATCCCAGTCAACGTCTGGACAACCTGCGACGTAAGGAAGCCCCCAAAAAAAATGTTTAACTGATGCAGCCATAAAAACCGTGTTACCCAGTCCAGCATAGCCTCTGCGCACGATATCGCAGTTAGTTTAGTTAATTTAAATGGCTCTAATTTGATTTTAAATTCATTACAGTCATTGTATAAACAAGTCCAGTGTGGTTTGGCCTATGGCCGTCAATCAGATTGACAATACATTTTATTCAGTTCATTATACAATAGAAACCAAGTGAGTTTAAGGAACGGAATGCGAAAACATGTAATGACATTACCGTTTGGATGCGTCATATTTATTAATAGTTCGTCGTTGAACAGCTCACCGCTCTACCCATGGAATGAACCAACTTGGTGCAAGTTTCAATCGGAATGGAGTACCACGCAGTTTGGATTTTTGGCCACAGCTGTTCCTTGCTGGTGGCTCTACAGTCCCCGATCTTGTGTTTTAGAGTCCCCCATATTAAGATGGGGGCATTGTGATAACCACCCCATAACTGCTATTTTATGGCGCGTAAAACACTCTTCCGTCAGTTTCAAAGACTGCTTGGGGTCATACCTTGCAGTGGCGTGTCCTCTTCGGGCAGCATTACTGTGTTTAGTATTTCTACATAATCGACAGCACACATTTTGTTTCTTATCCAAAAAACTGGACCAACCCCAGAAGCCGCAAAGCACCCCCAGACCATAATGTTATCTCCGCCATGTTTCACGGGTTTGGTGTATTTGAGATCGATATCTGCGTTCCTTGGACGTCTCACGTACATTTTCCCATCAGAACCAAACAAATTATTCTTTACTTCATCGGACCAGAGGACGTTATCCCAATTATCCCGATGAAGATGTTTGTGCCTGAAATTCAATCCTTTTTGAATATTTTGTTTGCTCAAGGATGGAACCTTTCTAGGCGATCTGCCAAAGGGTTTTGCTTCTTTCAACCCGTTTCTTATCGTCCGACTCAAGTTCCTGCATAAGCTCATTTGAAGAAGCAAAGGGATTTTGTTTGCAGTGTTGCACTAGTCTTTCTCTCTCCTTTTCTTCCTCCATTTCCTCCCATTTCATCCATTGTTTTCCTCTCTTTTCGCAGGTTTTTAGTCAACTCCCGCCCAGTATCGGTGCTATGAAGTCTACGACCCATTTTCATATTTTAACAAATCGACACTGGCAGTCCTCAAAACACTATTCTTAGTTCATTTTTTCAAAATTTGGAATGAACAGCACCCAGGAGCTATTGATGAGCACTGAAGACTTCTTTTCTCTCTATTATTTTGTCCAGCCTAAAGAACATCTCACTCGCCGTTTTTATCATTCGCGGCAATTGCGAACTAATAGGACCACACATCTGCATAATCCTGACGTGGAGTTGGGAAGAAATTGCTGACCCTTTTTGCTGATATTTTGTTTATTTTTTTGATTTTACTGATTTGATGGCATTTCAAAGCATTGGGCATTACATTTATTTTTCCACCACTGTACATCTTCCCCAGCATTCCCTTGACCGGGTGGACGATTCTAGCTTTTCAGTCAAATCAAATGGACTTTCCTGCTTGGAACTGAGTTCCCCTCGTACACTCAGCCTCTGCACTCAATGTACTCTTTGACAATTTGTCCGGCCGCCTTTCTGACAACAAGAAATGAGGCAAGCATATGACCCAGTCAATCAAATTTTAATACATCAATTTTATGAAGATGCGCTCATAAACCTAGAACTGCCCCATGGCATGCACAGTCAGTTCACTTAAGGCCTTCACCACAGTCTCAATAGAGCGAGTCCTCCCCCAGCGCAACCACAGCTTGTTTAAACAGATTAAGGATTATAAGCCTAAGAAGGGTAATTTATTCAAATCGCTGACCAGGACACAAGGAAAACCTCACAAAGCACTGTTCATGTGCAGATCCATCATCCCGGGCTCTTCCAAATGAAATTAAACGAATTTATCGTTCTCGCATGAGATCCCTTCAAATAAATATCTGCCCCATCGTCCGCCAAAGAAGGACATGATAAATATCCCGCTCTACGCACAGGACCACCCACCGGCCAGCGCCCAACTCTCCAATCACATGCTAATAAGCTCAGAACGAATAAAAAATACGTCATGGCAAATTTTGAAAAATTACAGTAAAATGTCTTAACTCCCCGACTGCTCCGCAGACTGGATGATGTTGGCGCTTGGCAATAAGGTCGCCGCCCGCCGGTCACATCCGACTGCAAATCTGTTCATAGCTCAGCGGACGTGTGTGGGCTGCTCCGTGGCCCACAACGAAACCTAGATGACCGAAATATTTCACAAGACATTCTCGGGTCAGCATGTGTCCAGGGGCCGGCGTGGCGGTCTGTGGGGTGGCATCCACAGGCAACCAGTCACCCAGTCTCTACGAGGACAAGTTGCTGAGTGCAAAGGACGACGAGTGGACCATGGCAACAAAAAGGAGCTCGAGTAAGGGATTCAATTGTCCCCGGCTCATTTGGTTCTCTCAATCACCTCCGATGGACCTGAGCGCCAGATGTTGCAAAGATAACAACCCGTGTTGGGGTCGGTGCTGTTTTTTCAACCCACACACACGCGCGCTCCTCCCGGAGTCGGTGTTTAGAGAAGAAAAACGAGCTTTCCGAGTCAGGATGTCCGCACTTAGGTGAGTCGAGCAGTAGCAGAAGCGACGAAGGCGATGGAGGCAACTGGGCTCTGTGCAGCAGTGAATTTCCAATGTCGCCCTGAAAGTGGAAGGACATTCCGTTCCGACTGCGACTGCCATCATCATGAAAAGATTACAACAAACTGAAGGAAGAGTGCTGAAAGCAAATTATCTCGCATTTCTCGTCTGGCAGTGGCTTTGTGCACAAAGCACGCAACGCAACGAAACGACAACCATAGTGAGATGACGAGAGGGGGTGTGAGAAAGCAACCGGAACCGAATGTACCCAGTGAACGGATGCAAATGATGAAAAGTACTTTTTCTCAGAGATTAATTCATCATGGAACCGAAAAAATACCGAGGACTGAGCTGGGAAAGTGTTTTTGCCTCGGTGCCAGTGCTTTGGTATTGCCACATCTCAGGGCCATTGTCGGCAACAAAAGGGAATAATTAACGCTTGTAGCTTTAAGGACACATACAAGGACTGTGCCCGCGTTCAATTGTGTGCTGTAAGCACAAGCAGGACGCAGGCATTCTGTACATTCGTCGAATATTGCTGTGCGTTTAATAATGGACGTGGGTCTTTGTCTGTCGCCGGGATTCTTTGGAAAACAGAAAAGGGGAAGCGGCGTGTGTCCTCGGGGCAATGCAGACGGATGATTAATTAGTGGAAGAGATTGTGTCTTCCTGTTGGTTTGATTCAATTGAACAATCGAGTCTGTCTATGCTCAGAACATAGTCGCGCCTCCTGTGGGTGGACGTGAGGTGGATGGATGGAGTGGCATCGGAATTGCCGAGAAGGCACGGAGAGTGAAAACTCAAGAGTGCATCTTGCCGGTGGAGGAGTGGAGATCAAAGACGAACGAATGCATGAATCCGATTTAGAGTAAGCTCAACCGCTTTCGATGCTGGCAACAAAGGAATTTTTGGATTGTTTCCTTCGTCATTCCTTTCCTGATTGGATGGACCGGGGGGTGGGCACATCTTGTCTTTCGTGAGTGCGGTCCAACTGCAGAATGTGAAAGGTGGAGCCGTGAAATATGAGAGTTCGCTTCGGAAATTGAATCCAACAAACACCTAGAGGAGTGGCGTCGACCAAAGGGTGCTGTGTAACGCAGTGATCAGTACACACTCTTGTCGAAACATTCTGCATAAATGTGTCTGAATTCAGTTGCTGTGGGCTTGTTGACATATACTTTTGACTTCAATTAATATAATACTGTAATATAGGTGGCGCTACAGCCCGAAGAGGGCTTGGGCCTAGCTTCTCAACAATCACGCATATTGAGCTGTTGCTGCCGTTTCCAAGTTTCGCTGAGGAGTACTTGAAAGGTCTAGATGGAGTACACACAAAAAACCAGTTTTTTTTTTTCAAATAAAAATAATAATTATAATAATAAAATATTTGTACTTAAGTTAAATTATTTAAAATTGAATTTTAATCATTAAATAGTTCGTGTGGTTTTTTTCAAAGTTTTAACGTTTATTTAAGAAAAACATGTACAACAGTATTATCCCCATCTGAAGTTATGATTTTTTCCCAACTTTCTGTCAATTTGTGGATCCCATTCCAAAAGAACTGAGCCGGCTTGGCAGCCAAGAATGAATCAAGATAATTTTTGATATTCTGCTCTGATGTCAACCGTATTCTACATCGACCGGAAAAAAGTGGTAGTCAGAAGGGGCAAGGTCTGGGCTATAAGGGGGGTGGGGTAAAACTTCCAATCCACTGTTTTCCAAATAGTTCTTAACCGGAATAGCAACGTGGGGCCGAGTGTTGTCATGATGGAAAATTATTGTCTCACGCCTGGTAGCATATTCCGAGCGTGTTTCGGCTACTGCTCTCTTCGGATTAATTGTGTTCGGTAGCGTTGTCCATTGATGGTTTCACCCGGTTTTAGCAGCTCATAATACAGCGCACCCTTCTGATCCCACCAAATACAGAGGATTACCTTCGCGGCATGGATATCCGGCTTTGCCGTTGATTTGGTTGGTTGGCCAAGCCAAAAACCACTTTTGGCACGTTCGCTCAGCTAGCGCATGTTGACCATAAACTTCCACCAAAATACGATGACTTTCGGCAGCAGTTTTCTTCTGAAGAAGAACTCCCCGCAAAAAAACTTTTTCAGGCACAAAGTTCGACATATTTGAGTGAACACAAATTATTGTTGTTTACGCTTCAAATGAATGATTTGTACTGAAATGACGTACAATGACAGTAGTTTTCCCGTGCATGTTCCAATGGAATAATACAAGTTACGCCATCTTTTAGCCAACTACACGAATTAAGTTATATACTCAATAGTTTAATTTGTATCAACACAGCACTTAGTTGGAACGATCACATATCGCCAAAAATGCTGCAAAATGCTAAAGTTTCCTTAATCGAAGCAAGAAATGCTTCACCCCCTCTGATTTGGCTTTAGTTTATGAAGCGTACATCCGCCCAGGCTTGAGTACAAGGCTCATACATGGTCTGGCGCCCCCAAGATCGCCCTGCGTCTACTAGATAGAATCCAAAAGCGAGCGATAAAACTTATAGAAGTCAACAATGGTCAGCAGAGTCATTAGACTCACTCGAACAGAGACGTGCAGTCTCTTCTTTTTCCATATTTTGTCGCTATTGGGATAAACGATGCTTAAGTGAGTTAGCCAAGTGCATTCCTCCTCCCCATATACCCGTCTCGTCAGGAATGATCATCTTAAGTTTACTTTCGGACGCACAGTTAATTTAGAGACTCGTTCTTCAGCCGCACCACACGAATATGGAATGCTCCTCCCAGCCTAATACATCCCATAGACGTAGATCCGCAGATATGTGCACATGTACCTCCTCTTCATTTCTCCCTCTATACATTCGACAGCCCGGCCGTGTCTTGGTAATACAACAAACCTTGTGGGCGCGCAAATTATAACAAAAAACCGATCCAGCAATCCATCCAGTTTCCTCAATGAAATGTGGGTCATTACTGGCGCTGAATTAAGTGGCGGCCGCTGCATTTACTCTCGGAGTTACCCTCCGTTGTACCTGTTGTTGTCTTCAGTGTGTCAAATGAAATGGCCTCCGTTGTACCTGTTGTTGTCTTCAGTGTGTCAAATGAAATGGCGACCAATCGACCAGCAACGTGACGAGCATCCTGACCGATATTTCGTTATTTAATTCAACTTGACGTGGTAACAATGCCGATGTGCAATGAAACAGCGGACAAAAACGAATTATTTTCTAAGGACATTTCCTTCCGACTTGAAGATGTCATGTTTTCCTATTGTGACATTCGCTTGTGAGAGCAATTCACTGAGTGAAATTTAGTGTTGTATGCAACATAATGGAGCAGCCACATCCCTCTTCGTCCCACAAGACGACGATTTCTTTCTTCTTCCAAATCAATGGGTGGTAGTGTTTTAAAAGTACATCACAGTCCCAGCATGTTGCACAACCCTACAAAGGGAGTCCCTGTGAAGTACATACATTTATCTGCTCATCCACGTATCTTCCGTCCCCTTCGAACACCCGTGCTGCACCCCTCTTCTATAATTCCTAATTTCCAACAAAAGGGGAATCGATGCGGAAATTGCATTTGGCATGGGCAACACAGCGAAAGGGATTCTCGAATCTAATCTCATTTGGCTATAAAACGAGACCCCACTGAGAGGCTAAGGATCCTTAACAATTTTTAATACATCACAACACATGGGAGGATTTCAGCGTTATTACATCTTCCACACATCCTCGCAAGTCACAAAGGGAGAAAGGGAGGCGGAAGAAAAAACTGCGACAAGGGGGACAACACAAGCTGCAGGTCGATGGTCCAATTGTCGATGCCACCCTTTCGATGTCGAATCAAACTGCCTTTGTTGACCCTAACAACCGTTTCTGCCTCACTCGAGGTGAGCAACAGCCAGGCGGATAATGTCATGTACATATTCATCCATCTGCCAGCACTCACTTGTTGCAGCATGTCGAGGGATAGGGACTCAAGAGGAGCCACCACCTTGAGGGCGAATGCAATCGATAATGGTATCTTGCTCACGTAAAGCGAACGTCAGTTCGGGCTCGTATCAAAGTCAGATTGTCACTTAGCGGTTATTGGAGATGTTGGGGTTTTATTAGGTAAATCTGCTGTTCTCAGGGAACTCTCAGGGAATTAAACGACTTGCTTTGGCGATGTTCTGTTCGAGGCTTGCGACAGTGTCGGGAGGGGAACAGTAACTAATGCATAATCGATTGTTGTTCACGTAAACGTGACTGGCGATTTTTTTAAGAATTCGAACTCCTTTCCCTGGACCAGGAATCACGGGTAAGTAGAAACAAAGTCGCTTAATGCGGAGAGATTAATCGAGGCGCCCGCCATCTGAGCACAAGAGTGGTGTACGTCTGCCCCATTGCAGCAAGAAGCCAACATTTCGGTACACAATCAGTGTCGCTGGCAAGCTATTATCACGTAGTGGTTGAGTCCATCGATTCCCACGCATGAAATTGCACGCTTTTCAATCATCTTCTATGAAGACAGCTTCCACGGACAGCTTTTTCAAAGTTCGCCATCGACATAGGTCCTTCGATTCATGCGTATCACACTAACTACGAGGGCTGTAGAAGTTAGCCAAAGGATAGCCATGAGGTGTGGAGACTTACACGTGCAAGTGTGAAAAGTTGCGTTCCGAATCCTCATTAAAGAACAAACGAGTGGCTCCATCGCTCTTTGTCCTCTTCTCCAGGGAATTGCAGGCGACTGAGTAGAGCTGGTTTTTCTGACGCTTGGCATTCCGCAACTTGAAACTGTCGAAGTCTCTCAGGCGAGTACGCTTGCAATTGTTCTGTAGGTACTTAAGCAGAGCATGGAGTCTGCTTGCAAGTCATTGTCAACCCAAGCCCTGCTCGCAATCCGTGTCAAAGCTGTAACGTGGATCTTGATACGGAATTTTGTCAAGCGACTCCAGTCAATGGTCAATCAACAAGGACCATATTTTGATAGACTACACAAGACCGGTAGCCGCCAGGCTTTCCTTTAGGCAGTGGTTTTTCTGACGCTTGGCATTCCGCAACTTGAAACTGTCGAAGTCTCTCAGGCGAGTACGCTTGCAATTGTTCTGTAGGTACTTAAGCAGAGCATGGAGTCTGCTTGCAAGTCATTGTCAACCCAAGCCCTGCTCGCAATCCGTGTCAAAGCTGTAACGTGGATCTTGATACGGAATTTTGTCAAGCGACTCCAGTCAATGGTCAATCAACAAGGACCATATTTTGATAGACTACACAAGACCGGTAGCCGCCAGGCTTTCCTTTAGGCAGTGGCGTAGCGTGGGTTGGGGCCGCCCATAATTTTTTGTCATGAGTGAATTTTACGCGTCGCTCGTTTGAACTTATTCCGGTTTTTCTCAGTAGGGTTGGCTTTGTATATCCGGAAATTCAACCACCACTCATACCTTACATTTGTCTTGTCCTTGATGAGGAATGAATGATCTCATGCCGGTTATTGATGAAGTATTGGACAAGGGTTTCGGAGGGTTTCAACACCACACTGGAGCACTCAGACTCAAAAGCAGTTCCATTAGAATATTGTCTGTAATGAAGAACCTACATCATCACCTCATGAGACCGAAATAAATGCCACCTCATCTCAGGACCGGAGGGGACTGCAGCAGAGTGTTCGGCTCTGCAGTGTCACCCTCTTCTCCACATGCGTCGCAGGAGGCTTCATCGCTTAGGTCTGATGTCTTTTCTGTTAAGGGACAATAAGATTGCCGCGGATTTCTTACAGATGTTAGGGGGCATGACCTTGGTTTGTCTACATCCGGAGAGTCGTGCTACCTCCGGCTGTGTTCTTGAGAGGTCTAACCATCGATGGAAGCCCCAACCAAATGAAAACAGACCTAACGTATGTATTTACGCGAATGCCTGTCGATGCTTAGAAGAGAAGGGACCTTGTCATAGCCGTGTAGAACGAAACGGATCTTGTTGGTGATAGTCTTCAAAACATGCCAGCGCCTCGATAATTTTAGACTCGATGTGTTTCTTTCCTTTTGAGGATGTCCCTGAAGATGAAGATGTGCAACAGGAAACGAAACAGAAGATTTCAACACAAAGAAACACAAATTTTTGTCAAAACAAAGAAATTAAAAGGACTTGCCTCTGAATCACGTTAATTGAGGGAGTCTTGAAAATATTGCTCTGGACTTAACTTGATCAACTATCGGGGCTCCCGGGCAATGCAGGCAAATTCACGGATACCCGGCAAATTCCAGCCGCCGTTTATCGGGTACACAAAGGCCACAAGTGCGTGAGCGCCAATTGTGATCAAAAATTGGCATTTAACTCAACTGTTGGCATACGCGGATGACATTGGCGTGATTGGTAGAATGCAGAGAGCAGCCAATATGATGTGCTGGCATTGAGACGGAAGCGGTAAACGAGGAAAAAACAAAAAATATTCCTTCCTCAAGCAATAAAACATCGAAGTCTTGGTCAGAGCGTCACAATGGGTAGCTTTAACTTCGACGTCGTCTACCTCTGCTCAACCGTTAATAGTAGGAGCAACATTAGTACCGAGGTGGGCACAGAAAACTGTTGGCAATTTCTGTTTCTATGAGCTCAGGGGGGAATTTAATACGAGAGCCATCTCTCGAAGGACTTAGCTGGCTTTACACAAAACCTTGATTATTTCAGTCCTGCAGTCTGGCGCGGAGGCATGGACAATCTCAAAAGCCGGTGAGGAATTCCTTGGTATCGTCGAGAGAATAGTTCTGCGTGCGATTGTTGGTCCTGTTTGCGTTGACGTTTTTTGGTGGAGAAGACTTAATAACGAACTGTACTAGCTGATCAGCGACATCTGCCTAGTCAGGCGTCTACGGATCCAACGTCTAAAGTGGCTGGGCGTATGGGCAATTCAGCTCCGACGCAAAAAGTCGCCTGCGACAAAGGGCGCCTGCGTTTAATGTAACGCACCTAGGTGGAGAAGGACTTGGACCAACTTGGCGTGCAACACGAGGCAGCTAGCCAGAGATCGTGTTAGTAAGAGAGGCTTATTGGTTGAGGCTCAAGTCCACATCGGACTATAGCGCCATAAAAAGAAGACATCAGCTTTGTTGCACTAAAACAAAAATCGTTCACATCCATATCATGCCATTTCGGCCAACGCGAAGTTTCTTCACTTTTTTCTCATTTCAAAGGCAGAAACGCGGCCGCGTTCAAAGAAGTACGGACCAAACATATCGTCGACCTTCACTCCAAATAAAAATATGGTGGACTGTCTAGTGTGGCTTAAACCACAAAGGCCGAAAATTAGCAAAATAACAATTTTTGACGCCCTCAGAGCTCTCTAGTGACGATCGGCATAATTTCAATTCTTGTGGGATAATCCACCTTAGCACTGTTGGGGGACCATGTGGTTTGACACCATCCCAGGTTTTGCAACTTTAATCAGCAACACACCTAGTGCCAGAAGATGAGCTTTTTTTCTGTTTCAGACCCAGTTGCTGCAGACCTCAGCGAAGGAATCGATGCGTCTAGCTATTTTTTTTCAGCTCCCGCCTCAGTTGGACGTTTTATGGATGAAAACCCTGGCTTCTACACAAGCTTATGTCTGGGCAAGACAGAATTCTACACTCTCACGGATAGCGGCGATGTTTTTGATCTCGCTTTAGTATTCCAGGACCCTGCCAGAGAAAGCTACTTTAAGGAAAAAAGGGCAATTTTCATGAAAACCTGTTCCTCTGATGACCTCATCATCACGGAAAATATTTCTGTACAAACGCTTGGATACAAGTGACGAAATATCGAACAATTCCGGTCGGTCTCTGTTCACAAATCCGTTCGGCCCCAAAAATTCAATTATTAAATCCCCAAATCCGCCTGGCCGTTGATACAATGCTCCCGAACCCTAATGACCTTTTAACAATCACTCAATCGGGGAGGATAAACCCTGTTCCAGAATCAATTCACTTAGGAGAAACAAAAGCTGAAAATAAATGTCCTTTTGTTTGTGGAACGAGTGTCTGCCATTCGAAAGGCCCTTGTTGATGGGATTCCTTACATTTAGGGTTATCAATCAACCCGATGATTGATTTACGACCGTGCACCGAATCCGTCGCGTACGCGTTTATCACCATCATTGGAATGCACTTGGTTTGATGGAGGATTTGTCCTTAATCCAATGAGTAACCCACTCTCCAATCAACGCTGGTGCGTCCATGAAGTATTTAAAGGTTTCGGGAAGAGATTGATGGAGACGACTTTAAAAGCGTCTGAGCTGCAGACGAATTTCGATTCAACAACTGTAGTCAGTTAATCAATTTGTCAGCGGTTAAAGTGTGGCTGAACGGTTGACAGAAGTGATTATCCAGGCAGTCAATTCGTTTGAAGGAAAGTTCTTGACAGAGTCTAAAGGAGATGGATTTGTTTTTGTAACTCTTTTGCTTCCCAGGCTATGCATATTCAGATGTCGAAGCTGACTCAAGTGCTTGTCCTTGGGAAGTCTTGGGTTGTGTCCTTTTTGAAAATATGGTTCGAATTTGAGTTTTGTGCAGACCGTACACGGACTCTTCGACTTTGAGAAGAGGCGAAGAAGATGGAAGAGATCACAGTTTTGACGCACGAGTTTAAGGTTCCCAGCCATGATGCGATAGCCTTCTGTGCCGAATGTCGTCTTGATGCGTGTTCTCCTGTCATCCTGTGGCACACAGTAAAAACAACGTCTGCACCTAGATCAAAATTCAAAGTAACTCTTGGCAGACACTGTTTACTTGGGCTCAAGATGCAATTGACAACACAGCCATCTTTCGAAGTATCAAATGACTGACACTGATCATCCCTATCCGGATGTACACAAGCTCTACAGCGCGACGAGCACAGCGGCCATCTTCGGATCCAACGCCGCTGGACTATATAGATGGCATTGAGAACTTAGTTCCAGCCTGAAGAATCTTCGACGCCGAACCGTTGGGACGACGCAACAGGGTACGCCTAAAGTGGAGAAGGACTTCACCCAACTCGGTGTCCCAGACCAAAAGCATTGGGACGACGCAACAGGGCACGCCTAAAGTGGAGATGGGCCTCACCCAACTCGGTGTCCCAGACTAAAGCCATCTAACCAGAGATCGCGAAAGTCTTGCACAGGCCCAGGTCCACCCGGACTGTAGCGCCACACAAAGAGGACGATGGGACGATGGGACGACACAACAGAGCACGACTAAAGTTTAAAAGGACCTCACCCAACTCTGGATACCAGACTAAAGCCATCTAACCAGAGATCGCGAAAGTCTTGCACAGGCCCAGGTCCACCCGGACTGTAGCGCCACACAAATGAGGACGATGGGACACAACAGAGCACGACTAAAGTTTAAAAGGACCTCACCCAACTCTGGGTACCAGACTAAAGCCATCTAACCAGAGATCGCGAAAGTCTTGCACAGGGCCAGCTCCACCCCGGACTGTAGCGACACACAAAGAGGACGATGGGACGACGCAACAGAGCACGCCTAAAGTGGAGAAGGACCTCACCCAACTCTGGGTACCAGACTAAAGCCATCTAACCAGAGATCGCGAAAGTCTTGCACAGGGCCAGCTCCACCCCGGACTGTAGCGACACACAAAGAGGACGATGGGACGATGGGACGACGCAACAGAGCACGCCTAAAGTGGAGAAGGACCTCACCCAACTCGGGGTCCCAGCCTAAAGCCATCTAACCAGAGATCGCGAAAGTCTTGTACAGGCCCAGGTCCACCCGGACTGTAGTGCCACACAAAGCGGATGATGGGACGATGCAACAGAGCACGCCTAAAGTGGAGAAGGACCTCACCCAACTCGGGGTCCCAGCCTAAAGTCATCTAACCAGAGATCGCGAAAGTCTTGTACAGGCCCAGGTCCACCCCGGACTGTAGCGCCACACAAAGAGGAAGATGAAGGCCAGCCTGTTTTTCCTTGTCGTCCACCTCATCTCAGTCAGTCTATGTCCCATTTAATACATTAGTTATTCAATTGATTATGACCGTTCAGAGGCCTGTCACACTGATGGATTTTTATGGTACAGTGGAACTTCTCTTTACGGACACCTCTCATTAAGGGTAGCTCTCTTAACGGACAATTCCTCATGGTCCTGGTATGATCATATTCGTGTATTTCAACTCCTTCGGAACGGACCCCTGAATCATCATTTTCCCGCTGCTGTCCGCTATAGAGAAGTTTCACTGTATTAGCATACTAAGAGCAGACATATAGTGCAAGAATAACTTCGCAATGGTTCGTGGGTAGGCCGCGGCTCACTTAGAGCAACATGTTGGGTTCATTTTGGCCAGATTCGTCCTGACTCATAAATTAATCTTAGAAGACTTTTCACTTCAACACCACTTAAGTCCTACAGCTCTACGAAGAAGTACCTTGCTAGACCATTCACGCTTTCATTTGACAGAGCTTGGCAATCGGAGCTCTTCCTCCCTCTGCAGCTGTTGCAGACGCAATGTTCAGACGCAATGCATGTCTACTATTCTTTGCTGCACTTTCTTACTACGAAAGTAAATCAACGATAATGATCTCTTCGTCCTTAGCATCGACCATAAAACCCTCGCAGGCGGTAGAGGATCGGTTAACATCCCGTCTCGGCTTAGTTTCGGACTCTTTTCTGGTTTTTACAAGTGCATAATTGGTGCTTCTAGAAAAAAACCTTCTCGTTAGTTACGAGAAGGTTACCTCAAATTTGTTACCAAATCGGTCTCTTACCGAAAATACGGCAAACTAGGCTATTCTATGCGGCGAATGATGAGAAACATTGGAAAGATCCATTGACCTCACAGGATTCTAATTGTGATTAAAACGTCAACAGGTTGACTTGACCTCAAACATTTTGCGCGTTTTCTTTGTCAAAGTTCACAGAGCAGAGTCTGGGCTCTTCACTAATTGAATTTGAGATTGGCTTTTACAAGCACCCTCATTTTCCTTGCAAACGTCTTTAAGCCAACGCTAAAGTTTCCATTTCGAATTTAGTCGTACTTTGCTCCTTCATCAAACTTCTGCGATAACTTTGAAATAAAGTGCTGCGAGGAATTATTTATTGTTTAGTCTCTCCACTTCTGGTTTTTAACTCTTTCCTCGTGCTGCCGGGTTCAGTTGTAATTTTTATGAGATCAGGCACAGGCAGTGGAAAGGAGCCCGAATTATAATAATAATGACATGGGCGGCGATACAGAACGTAGAGGGCTAGGGCCTACGGTTGCCAGGCCTTCTTATCTAGCCGAGGACAGACATATTTAAAATCCCATACTTTGGAGGACATCACCTACCTTAAGAAAGGGAACCAATTGAGAACAAGAACTAGGGCCACGTTTGACATTTGGAGGGTTGATACTTGGGAGTCAAAATACCATCTGCTTTGTATTGGATTTGTTTTTCTCTTAATCTAATGTTTGACTGTGTTTTTTATTTTCAAAATTACAATTATTTGTTACAGGCAACAAGAGGAACATTGCTGGACGTTGTAGGATGTTCCGGCCGGGGTTAAAAAAGAGAACATGTCGCTCTTGAGAAAGAGCACACATGGCAACCCTACCGGGGCATAGCTTATCAGCAACCACTCACGTTGTGCGTGCTATTCTTATCTCACGAGTGGAAGGGAACCGGAGTTTTATGCCGCTTTTTTTAAGACAGCCGATAAAGAGGTGGGACCATGAAACGTATTCCGCTCGTACCGGAAATCGAACCTGGTCTGCGTAGGTTCAAGAACGTTGGGATCGACGCAACGTCACGACTGACACAAATTAGTTGTACAAAGTTTTCACTTGTACAGAACTTTGAGCACGGCTTATGTTTGGGTGACTAACGTCGTATGGCAGCGTGCGTATAGGCGACCTTTTCAGTTCACACCTCTCTGGCACTTGTTCATCCATTTATTTTCGACTTCATCCTGTTTCAAGACTTTAGGTGATTGCTTGGTGTTGCTGGAAGGTCAAATTTAAACGGGAAATTGCACGTCATGCTGCATCATAGCATCCGTCGTGACATGGAGGGATGTGAAATTTGTGAAGACGCGGTTGGGTCACCTCGAACTACTCATCTCAAATGGCTCTTTCTCATCGTTTGACTCCAACAAAATAACAAGAAAGTTTCAAATTGACCCCGCTCCTTAGCCAAGTCCGAATATAGGCATATGCCACATGATCCTGGGCCATGACGAGAAATCTCGGTTATCGCCAGCGAACCTCGGACTCCCCTTATAACCAGAAGGCTGTGCCAGCAAACACTGCCCCTACAGATGTTTCCTGCTCGCCCCTTGCAACCATTCCGCAAACAGAGGTGCAGTCGCATCTTAATCGCATCGGACAAGGATATCGTCGTTGTCGTTGTCATTTCCCCACAGATACCTGGGACCCCCCTATTGTAGCAAACTTAATTCAAAATATCGATATCCTTGCAGCGTTAATCAAACAAAATGCTGCCGGTGCTGCACAACTGTCGCAGGGTTCCTCTGTGGACGACGACGACGACGAGGACTATGGAAAGTAATTGCCCGTGCTTACAGCCACCCGCCCCGGCCGTCATTTGAAATGCAAAATGATTGCAAACAACAAACACCAGTTCAGTCCACACTGAAGGCAATCATCTCTGGTCTCAAATCTAGGATCTCCGGGCTTCAATCATTTATCAACCGAGACAATGCCATTCTGAAATGGTCCCCACCGTCCTCGGTCCTTTTGTTTCGCCCCCGCCAAGCCTCAGAATCGTCTGAGTGGTGTTCTGAATTATTTCGTGGTTATAAATCACATCCAAAGATTACGGAAATTAAAATCGACTAAATGCCAACGCATCCAAAAATGGACGAGACCTGCTGACGACGACGACGAGGATGATGATGATGATGGCGACCAACGCAGCCAGAGAAAGGATTTACAACTCAATCGATGACACAACGAGCACAAAATTAATCGCTAATAATTAAAATGATAATTAAGCCGCAGTTCATTATCCTTCGATTCGGCGGCCCGGCGGCGGAGGCGCAGGACACAGCACATGACGAGCGGGTGCGCTGGATGTGATCCTTAAGTGACGTGCGGGGGATAATTGTTACCCACCGGTGGAGTCGAGAAAGTTCAACAAATCATTAAAAATCCAATTACGGCTAATAGCCGGGGTAATCATCTCCTCGCACAAAGGGAGAAACGAAAAACGAGGACTTTCCCCAGCACACACACGCACGTACGGATGGACATACTTGAGCAAGGGAGCCAGGATACGCAGTATTCAACCGAAAAGGCGATTAACTTCTCGGCGGACGAGGACGGCAACGATGACGAAGACTTATATTTCTTACCTTTCGCCGTTCAACATCCCACATCCGATGCGTCCGCACAGCTTCCTTTTTTCCGCTGTGTGTCCTGGCAGTGTAATCCGCTTTTAGTTAATCATGTCATGTTATTAGTCACCCTCATCTTTGATTCTTTTAATTACATTGAATCCATCATAGCGGCGAGAGCGGAGCTCCCGAATCCCAGACCAGCGCCATTGTCCTTGTTGTAATAACCTGCTCATGCTCTGAATTAATTTCGGCCAGCAATTTCGGTGTTTCCAGGCAATAAAGGATGAAAGGCGGCAGCCGGGACGACGCACAGGTCCTTGGTGTATTTTTGTGAACTGCCAGACCATTCCTATGGTTCACTCATTCATCTGTATCCCCAAAACCATGTTTACGCGTCGTCCTCTTCTGCTCACAGGGACGTGGTCGAGTCGGAGTGGAACTTTTGTGAATCGCTGCCGAAAGTAATAACAGAAAGGATACACAGAGCTTAGTGTGCCCCCACTGCACGATGGTTCGACCGAGGGTGGCGAGTGACTGGGGCGGCTGCTGGGTGCTTTGGAATGCCAAGGAGGATTTCGCAACCAGTTCTTTCTCGTGGTGGAACGAGCCTCAAGATGAATTCATATCCACTCTTGGTTATGATACTTTATTGCCCTAATGAAAACCATCTTGAAAAAGTTATCCTCTCCCGCCGCTGTGCATCACTCCCAAACCGCCAGCACTTGGCTGAAGGACCCTCACTCTCTCTCTCTCGGTCGTGCACTGAGTGATGTTGCTGCAAACACAGTCGGAGGTGCGTACTAGTGTGTGGCACTGCGTGCGGTGGGTATCCCGGTGATGCTGGGGGAAAGGTGTGCCAATTTTTGTTTTTTTTTTTTACTTCCCCCCACTCACCCCGCCGCCGATGTGTTACCTTGAATCCTGACAAGATTTATGTTGCGTTCGAGTTCATAATGTCGTGTAATAATATTAATAATGGAGACCATTTCTGGCGCCTGGATGTGTGGCTGATGGATGTAAATTTGTTGCAAAGTGTCTTTGGAGGGGTTTGTCGTTTCCCTCCATTTCCGTTCATTTCTCCGCGCGGACGGGGGTTGCGGATGCTCGCTGCGGATGAGGGTGACGATGAGGACTTCTTGCGAAAAGTATTTTGAGACCACATGGTGCGTTAAGAGTGTGTGGTGCGAAGTGGTTCGTTTTTTGCTGCTGTTTCTTCTCCTTGGCCTAGTTTGAAAATTGTGTGATGAAGACGGTGACAGTTATTTATGAACTCCATCGGCAGGAAATTGTATTGCAAGATGGAATAAAGGATTCAGAGGTGGGTGTGTCACATTGGGAGGATGAAATGCGAGAGTATAAATCATGGATATTGCAGCAATGTGGCCATTAATCCTCGTACACACACGGATCGCTGCGCCCGCCCGGTTGCGAGGACATTTGCTGTGATGAACTTTCGAGTCTCAAAGTCTCAGATGTTATATCGTTTAGTTAATGAAAATTGAGCTTTTGTAGCTTGCTCCAGTTATGGCTCCTACATCGTGTATGATCCTCGAAATTGTCTCATAAATATTTTTTCCTTCAAATTTGAATATGTCAGAACCGAAATCAAATTTTTAAGACGAAATGGAAGCTGGAGACTTTGACAGAGTGATTGATTTTTCGGAGTTGTGGGACATGGGAGGTGGGCGAGGAGTTTGGGGGCGCTCCAGCACACCATTTGCTTTCTACGGTTCAAATGCTGATGATGAATAGACGGTAGTTGGCAAAAGCTTTTCAGATCTGCATTGCGCCCAGTGAGAACTTGTCGGATGGCGTTAAGACTATTTTCTCAAAATCGAGTCACCAGTTGAAAGATGGGCATGAGGCCGTTTGACCTTACTTTTGGGAAAACGCAAACAACTGAATGACTGCGTTATTTGATTTGGATTTTTCCATAGGACTTGTCTGCCTCTTCCAACTAATGTTTTTTAAATACACAAACATTTTTTTTTATTAAAATGGTTTTTCCATTCTCTGATCGACCTAACATATGCGTCTACGTGCAGAGATGACATTTGCATCAAAATGACATTTTTGGAAATCTTGCGACTCATTCCCTTCTTCCACCCGGTGATTGCATTACACATTGTGCTGTCTCTGCTTCTGTGACACATTGCACACATTTATGTCTAGCCCTGCTTGGCGGGTAGTTCCCCATGGAACAGAACTGCAAGTCTTAAATTGAGTGCCTTAATTCAGAATAATTCTGTTCAGACGATAATCGTACATTCATTTCCTCTCCACCAGCGAAAGGAGGGACGCTGCCCAAAGCAATGGAAACTTCGGTGAAAAGTGGTTGCAGATAGGGCAACGGACTGGTTGATGGCGAATTCTGCAGACTACATCGGAGCAGCTTAATAAATGCTGTGGAATGTGCTATTTTGGCTGCAGGAAGAAAAGAAACTACGGGTCATTTATCCAAATTCTTCATCTTCTTTACTTGGCGCTACAGTCTAGGTTGGACCTGAGCCACAGCCAACAGGCCTCTCCAACTAGCACGATCTCTGGCTAGCTGCCTCCAGTTTTCCACGCCAAGTTGGTTGAGGTCCTTCTGGAGATAGGTGCACGGGCGTCCTTTTGTCGCATTGTACCACTGTTTCGGAGACGAGGACTCTGTCTCTACACGGCCCATACACACATTTGTGGCGGCCGTGGCGATGTGAGTATGTGCGTCGACCCCTATGCAGACGAACCTCGTTTCCTGGCTTCGATTCCCAGTACGACCAAAATAATATTCACTTTCCCACCTTTTCCGGGTCACTGACAATGCTCAAAACGTATAATTGCATAGAAAAAAGCTACTCAAATTGGCTGTTCGGACTTTCGGAGACGGCATAAAACTGTAGGACTCTTCTACTCGTGAGGGAACTATCTGCTGAAAGGCGAAATGAAATTGCGGTCGAGCATCGATAACTCGGAGCATCACTTGTCACACAAAATGTTCGAATTATCCAGACTTCAATAAATATAATACAAAACTTAAAAAAAAAAATATACAAATGTATTTATTTGCGATATGGCACAGAAAACGTGGAGGAACTTTTTTTTTTATTACAGAGGTTTTTAATTTTATTTTATTTTTTACATCTAGAAAATAATACAAGTCGTCGATCAATGCATAAACTTTACAGTGTTATGATGATTTGAAGAAAAAGCCACTGAAAGTCTTCATTAAACAAAAAATAGTTAACATAATATAAAATACGGTAGAAATAATGCAAAATATATACTTCGTCGAGGGAAGGGAGAAGTGTTGTCATGAACTGATTTCCAAGTTCGTAATGAGTGCGTTCTAGAGAAACATAATAAATAACAAACAACAAGCAGTTTAATACAAAATTAATAAATAACTGAACAAAATGGACAAAGTTGATGAATAGAAAAAAATAAATAAATAAATACATTAATATAGTAAGTAAATAAATGAACACAGGTATGAACTTGACAAAAATTTAAGACATTATCAAAGGTATGTAATGAATGAGGCTAAGTTTGAAATCAACTCATTATATGATGATGAGCACGAATTTATATAACAATGGTGAAGTCGTTCAGTTCTTTTTTCTATACTGGGCATTCTATGAAGTGCCTTTGCTGAGAAAACAAAGGCAGATTTAGGATCGTTTTAAGGAATTTATTTTGAGCAGTTTGTAGTTTGCGTAGACGACAGTTCGCCCACTTGCTCCAGATTGGTGATCAAGACAATATTTGATTGAAAAATTGATTTAAAAATTAATCTCGTCGCTTAGTTTTGAGTCCCTTCATATGGATGGGTAGAGGATTCTAACTTTTTTATAATTTCCTGGACATGAAGATTGAATCTTAATTTTTATATTTTATATTTTTTATATTTTTTTTTTATTTTATATTTTTTTACATTTTTATATTTTTATTATATATTTTGAGCTTGTTTTCCATCCAACCGTAAAGCGAAAAGTTGTTGCTTTGCAGTGAACAAGCTTTTCTTTTGCGAGTAAAAAAGACAGCTTTGAAGGTCTTTGAAGTATTAATATAAATTTTCCAATTGCCACAATACACTACTAGGACATTTAATCGTGATTGAAGATTGGTTTCAATATTGAAACAAATTGAATCTGAGAAATAAATGCATGTATGATCATGCAAACAGGACAGTATTACAATTTCTCCAGTCTGGGAACTCAGAGGTATATATATTAAATAAGACTGAAGCAATAACAGACCTTTGTTTACCCCCAGCTTTGAAAATATTCTGTTATAAATGACTTTTTTTTATTATTTTAAACTATCACGGAAGTACACGGAGTCGGTTGTCTTTTTTAGTCTTTAAATATCTTTAGTCTTAAATATGCCTTATATATATTTAATAAATAATATGCTTGCAAACATTAAGTTTCAGGCGTAAAGCAGCGTCAGCCAAGTTCATCCGGGACATTATTAATTGCCGTCTAAATTCACCAGATTTACTTTTTCTCATGAATATATAGCTCCCCAAAGATCTCTTCGGATGAGAAATTTACTTCACGACAAGAGGCATAGAACCAACTATGGTTGCAATGATCCTATTACAAGGTGTATAAACACTTTAAATGAACTTTGCAACAAAATTGATTTTAGCTAGTCTCGATTGGAGTGTAACTATTCTTTAATAAATACTTGATGTAAACTATGAGACGCAAAATCGGTAGATGATCCTTAGACGCGCAGCAAACATCTGCTGTGTAAAGCGAGAGTTAACACTTAGAGAAAGCACTGTTTTGTTCTGTGATGGAAACATATAAAAAAAAGCATGTACCTATAAACGCAAAATGCTTGCCGAATTTGCAACAAACTGCAGTTCATCCTCCAAATCTTTTTCCATTACATCACTGATGATGTCATCGTTATTGTTGTGTTGTGTTAATTTGTACCTTCTTTTTTTTCGTTTTCTAGGTGCCTACTGCATATACACCACGCCTTGAGTTCGTATCGACCAGTATACTAGCTTAATGTTCTAATTCCTAATGACAAGAAATTGGGCGATTTTTTTCTCCGACTTAAATATCAGGCAAAAGGGTATACCAGGTCGTAGGAACATACTTTTTTTATACTTTTAAAATAAGCAGAATTTGGGAATTCCACTTCAGATTCACTTTTTATTTCACAACGTAGTCTCGTTTTAGTCAAGCTTTTTTCTGATTTTCTGTGGTGGTGGCGCTGCAGCTTGAAGAGGGCCCAGGCCTAGCTTCTACATGAACCTCTTGTTCATGTTCTCTCACGAGTGGATGAGCATACTAATTTATTTATGCCGAGGGCCAAGCTTAAGACGCTATATCTAGGCAGGAATATTTAGTGAGCATTATTTATGAGTCGGAAGAGCTGAACCATGAATTATCGAGTCAGAGAGTGAACCAGGAAACCAGACACCTGCCCACCACACTTTAAGCATCAACCGAAATCGATCCACACAGGAGATTTAACGAAACAGATAACAACACATTCCGGGCACAAGCTTACTTTAGGTTTTCAAACCCATTTTCCACTCCCTCAGAGGCGCTCGATTTGATTCTATGTTTGACTCCCCTTGACTGGCCGTCACCATTCACCCGTCACAGAATCGCCCGAAATTTCACAGTTTTCTTCCACTTTTTACATAGCTCGGCAGAACTTGTAGACCCATCAAAGCGCTTACGCCATAAAAGTCATCTGTTTCCTTCGCTCACTGCCACAGCCCAGACCACAGTCTAGGACGCAGTCGCTTTTAATTGGCAACCCTAACACCCTTGTCGGGGCCAATTTCACAAGCCATTATGTATTTTTTATTCGGCCAATTACCGTAAATGGGCGATTTCAAATTATGTACGTGAGGCTTAAAGCCCTCAGCCCCTTTCCAAAGGGCGCGCATCACCCACCGTCACCGCCACCCACACGCAACCGGTGACTAATTTCCATGCCAAAATCGATTATCTGACCCCGGGTTAACTTTAATTAAATAAGTTGTGTGCGGTTAAGGCCCGACTGCTGATGTGTCTTGATCCCTCGTCCGCCACGATGCGTACTAATGTTCTGCTTACCTTCCGCTGAGGTCAAGGCTCGGTCTCCTCGAGCGGCTGGGCTTTCCTTATCGCATCAGCAGAAATGTGTCTACGCGTCTGTGGTGCTACTTTGGGCCGTTTATGATTTATGAAGATGATTCCGATGTGTCCTGTGTCCTGAGACCTGGCTGAAGGGCGATCCTTGTAAGGGCGCAGCCTTCCCCCACTGAAATTGGCTTATCTCAGTCTATTTCGAAAACGATTCGTTTTTTTGTGTGTGTCGATTTTTGAATGGATTTCGCATGAAAAGTGAAAAGGGACGAAAAGGACTCGAAACTCGTCGGGCGGCGGACGCAGTGTGCGCCGACAGGCATGATCTGACCTGGCTCTAAGGCAAAAATCGTGTTAACTATCCATTAGGCAATGTTTCCAGATGATTTAACACCTTCCACATGGATGCGTTTTTTCGGGGATTCCACATCCTTTTTTCTCCCCGACACTGCTCTTGTTGTTGCTGTTGCTGCTGTCATCTCACTCAGGCAGTGGTGGCAGTTTGTGTATTTGTGTGGCTGTGTGCTGCTCCGGTTCACTTCCGCTGAGGATGCGAAAGACTGTTTGTTAGTGCACGAAGGGCACATATGCTAAATCGCCGCCATGGCACCTATCCATGGACCAGAGGAGTCCTTGCGCCTCTGCTCGGCAATCCGGATCTCTGTATCGTCGGCGAGTGTTGGGTTATCTATAAATTATGGCATAGACGACGTAATGACGCGGGCATTTGACGACGGATGCCCGCCTGGAGGAGGATGAGGATGTAAGGACCGTGCCATTGGCGATGATTAAAACGTACAGATGTGTGGATTTGTACGTGTGTGTGTGTGCGAATTATGTCAAAATCAATGAGAGTAATTGGGCTGCTCGAGTGAGATAAATATCCTTGTGGGGAGGGCAGCACAGTCGGGTAATCGGGTTGCCGGCGATGTCAGAAGCAGTGGCTTCGGCTGACAGCGGTGTTTCTGTCACCGTGAAAGTGACTTAATAAAGATTTGTTGGCTGGAGGGGAGTTGTTTCGGAAAGTAATTATCCAATCAATGATTCGGAAGGAAAGCCAGGATGTATGGGGCGGAGGTGGAATGAAAGAAATGAGAGAGCAAAAAAATCTTAATTTACTGTCCGTTTGATGAGGGAGAGTCTATGCGGTGTGCGGACTTCTCGGGAACGAGGCGTCCGTTGCGAACGGCGAATGTCGGAATGGGCAACAGCTGTGGCCGTGCGACTTGTGTGAATAAAGCAGGAGCAAGGAGAAAGCCAATCAGAAATATTCAAAAAAAGCGGAACTAATTCACATGATTAATGTGGAATCCTAAGCAACTTAAGATCCGTATTTTGGACTCGCACGGTCGTTCGTCACTGCGTCACTATCGCCTTCGTTTGATCAACTTACGGAGTGCCAAGAAATGACTTGTGTTCAAGCGCAGGCTTGGAAGGGAACATTTGTGTATTGTGGTCGTCTTTGAACATTCGAACTTTAAGCATTTTGCTAAGACGGGAGATTGAGAATCGGGTTGTTCAAGTCCGTGTGTCCATGCGTGGCGATGTGGTAGCCGACTTAGCCTCGATGGCGATTGCTATCGCTGCTCTGGTAGAAACCACGCAGCTCGTTGTCCGACGTCGTTGGAGAGTTCTGCACTTTTAGCAGATTTAACGCGTTGACGTAGCGATGTCCGGGAATTGTGTTTCTCAGGTTACTGATTTCCTCGTTAGGATGGTTGCTGATGTCTTCTTTGGAACAGTGTCACAGGATGATGATGCGTGCTTTGTCGTAAAGCCTTTTGTTACTTTGACGGTAACTGTCGAAGGTGAGTCCGGTACATATTCTCGGTATTTTTCTTTCCAAAATTGCGAAGATCATGCTGGTCTTAGATATGGTATGCCATACTGCGAAGCCGTACATTAAGATCGGCCATATAAGCTGCTTGTATGACAGCAGTTTTGTCCTCTGGGCTAATCCGTTTTGCCTGCACATCAAGGGATAGATGCGATGGAAACCTAGGTCGGCCATCCTTAAGGATCAGTTTCGAATGACTGTTGAACTTCAATCTTTCCGTGAAGTTAATGCCAAGATATTGACATTTTCGTTTGTTAAAGTTTCCGTACCGTTAGGGGGCACTACCTTTGTGCTTCGATATTTGGCTGTAGATCTGCATCCACCTCTGGATGGTCTCCTTAAGCACATAAGTACCGATTTCCCAGCATTCAAACGAATACCCCATTTGGTATAGTAGTCAAATTTGTTCGCTGTTTAGATTACGACCCTTCGCTTGGCTATCTGTGGTGACGACGAGCTGGCATAAGTCAGCGAGTCATCTGCAAAAAGACAGCAGTTCACTGCGTTGGTTGATCTGCCGTGTAGATGTTGAAAAGCCACGGTCCCAGCTTTGATCCTTTTGCAACTCCCGCCTTGGTGTTCCGCTCTGCCTTTAATTGAGAGGTAGAATCTTATGGAATGCAGAAAGCTATAAATTATTCCGATGAAGTTGAGGAGGGGAGGGGAATCCCATCTGGTTCAGCTTGTAGGTGAGTCCCTCAATCCAGACCGTATCGAAGACATTTTCTACGGCCAGGAAGCAGGCGACGGTGACCTCAAGAGCGATATAGGCCTGTATCCTGAAACACTGACAGCGATCCCCTGTTTTGGTATTGCGAGAATTTTTGATATTTTCCACTTCCTAGGAAAGTAGCAATTGTTCATGATGATTGTGAGAAGTATCATCGCCGTTTGTGGCATTCGTCTCAGGACGAAATTCGAAATATTGTCAGCACCAGCTGCTTTCTGCGATGGGCTACGTTGAATAATTCGAGCAATTTCTTCGGGTGTTGAACTCACAACAGTTCCTGTTGGGTAGTCCACTGGGTTGGTTTCGCTGAAGATGCTGAAGACGAATGTATCACGAAAAATATCTTTAATCAAAAGCAGCTGGCGAAATTAGATAGCAACTTTTTATGAATTTCGCTGAATGTCCCATATTGTCAGTTCAATGATATAAATGGCAAATGATGCGTGGTTCATCGTGTTCTTTTAAATTCACAAGAAAGCAATAGGGCACCACAATAATCAGTTAAAATTCACGCTGTTTTACATTTAAATACAAATGTGACCAATCTAACAGAAAAGGCAAAGCAATTAGAACTGGTTTTGAGTTTCTTTCTAGAAGTGGCTTTGAGTAAATGATTCAGAAGTAGTGAAAAAGTGTGTGATCTATCGTCCAAAAACGTAAAATGTCATAAACAATTTAACTGCAGCAGAGAATACAGGGATTATTTCGAACAAAACATATAACTAATAATTCACTTTTTTAAATCTTCTATAACTTAATTCGTGCGGTTTGCTAAGAGATGGCGTAACTTGTATTATTCCATTGGAACATGCGTTGGAAAGCTGCTGTCATTGTACGTCATTTCAGTATATGTCATTCATTTGAAGCGTGAACAACAATAATTTTTTTTTTCACTCAAATATGTCGAACTTTGTGGCCGAAAAAGTGTTTTTGCGGGGAGTTCTTCTTCAGAAGAAAACTGCTGCCAAAAGTCATCGTTTTTTGGTGGAAGTTTATGGTGAACACGAGCTAGCTGAGCGAGCATGCCAAAAGTGGTTTGCACGATTTAAAAGTGGTGATTTTGGCTTGGCCAACCAGCCAAATCAACGACAAAGCCGAATATGGTGCGAAGGTAATGCTCTGCATTTGGTGGGATCAGAAGGGTGTGCTGTATTATGGGCTGCTAAAACCGGGTGAAACCATCAATGGACAACGCTACCGAACACAATTAATCCGATTTGAAGAGAGCAGTAGCCGAAAAACGACCGCAATATGCGACCAGGCACGAGGCAATAACTTCCCATCAAGACAACGCTCGGCAACACGTTGCTATTCCGGTCAAGAACTATTTGGAAAACAGTGGATGGGAAGTTTTACCCCACCCGCCTTATAGCCCAGACCTTGCCCCTTCTGACTACCATTTGTTCCGGTCGATGAAGACCGCCCTCACTGAAATACGGTTCACATCAGAGCAGAATATCAAATATTGGCTTGATTCATTCTTGGCGCATTTCTTTTCGGATGGGATCCACAAATTGCCAGTCACAATTTAAATTTATCTACAAAATTTACGGCAGCGAAAGTGCCAGATACAGTTGACAAATTGACGCCGGATACAAGTTATCAAAATGCCATATACAATTCTAACGACAATAACACCTCATCAAATTCTTGCACTTGCACATAATCAGGCGCAGTATTCATGTTTCCAAATTCTATGTTCCCACATTTCTATTGTACAATAGAGCCACGCTCTGTATTCATGCTGCGGACTTTGCGTCTGGAGCCAACAGTTGAATATCGGATTTCCTTCATATTCTCATATTCTTTCTCTCTCCCATATTTTCCGCCGCATAGTTTAAAATAGGTGATAACTTTATTACATTTGTTTGGTCAAGTTAGTCTTCAGTGGAATAAAGAGGCTTCACCTCCAAGAAAATTAAAATAATGAAAATTTTAAAGTAGAATTTAAATGTGCGTGTCCATGTATATTTTAGTCTTAAGAACACTTGAAAAGTATTGTATTTTTCCAACGATCCTGAATTATAAAATATTTTTTTTTGAAAGCTCAATTCAATATAAAGAGAATATTGAACAATAAAAAATGTTCAGTACAATTTCAGTAGAATTTCATTTCGGTTTTCGAAATTTTTCAAGAGTCCCATTTTCATCCCTGGACTTTATATGTTATTTCAGTAAAATCTCTCCTAAGTGGACAGCCAAGCACCAATGGACCGGAGTGGTTCGTCCACATAAGAGCGTATCCGTTGAAGAGAAAAGAAGAACGCAAGACACGTACGGAATGACGATAAAACAGCGACACGACAAAAAAATAGTAAAATAATAAACACAGCCAAAAATTATACCAGTAATCCAATTACAGTACATTTTGAGTCAATCGTCCACTACAGAGGGGTGTCCGTTAAAATGAGGTTCAATGCAACATTATAGGCCGACAGTAGGGTAGTGGGTCCAATACCCGACACGAGCAACTCTCTCAAATTCACGTATTCCACCCTTCCTCAGAGATTAGAAGAAAGCTTCTCAATCTTCGCAGTTCAATGGAGAGCTGAAGCTAATGGAGGGAGCGAAGCTACGCCCAGGTCCACCACAAGATGTAGAGCCATGGCCATGTTTTGTGGAGCTCTAGCTCTTAAACAGCCCTTCAGACTTGACTGAGGACATATGCTCAAGGCCATCAGATTGAAAAAAAAATAGCCGCAAACAAACATTTGTTTATTTCATTCTTTATTTCCTTAAAGATTCTCTTAGTCTACGTAATTTGTAAGTCTATTTTGAAAACATTTTTATTTTTCTTCAAACATTGTAAACAGTTTACAAGTCATACAAGTGTAACCATGCCTTTGGTTTCTATTCGATTAAGGATCTACACTACAGCTAAATATAATATATGTATATGCATGTGTACTCGTATGTATATAATTTGTCAATCAAATTTTTTAATAGTTAAGTAGGGTTTACACAGTCGATCAATAGGTGAGTGAGTGGCTAGTACATCGTATAATACACAAGTTACAGGGACAACCTCATGCAGTGGCCACCTTCGAATCTATTACAATACATAATTTAACGAACTCCTGCTTCCTCATTCCTCCGTCCTTCCTCCTCCTCTTATTCACAATCAATAAAACATTTCAATTCTTACGCACTAGGTCGCTATATACATGTGATAATAATTTTAATTGGATATCTATTCAATTTGCATTCGCGGTGTAATGTCAGCCTAACTAGAACTAGGATCTACGTAAAGTTGAGCGTTGGAGCGTCTTAGTTTGATGGGTGGGGTGGTACGCAAGTACCGCGATGACTATTTTGGGGTCAAGTAGGAAAGTTGGCAGTCATCCCCCGCCGGTGGGTGGGGTGGAATCGAACAAACAAAAAAGATTGGCATCTCTCGTCATCAGTCTTCGAACGAAAAGGGGCAACACAGAGCAACAAACGGCTGAGAATCGAAATCACAACTCCTCTTCCACCCATCCCTTTACAAGTCACTCCAAGGACCCAGGGTGCTAGGTCACACATTATCCACCTGAGCATTATAACTAAGAAGACTGCGATCGCTAGACGGCGCATAAATCACATCGTTATCGTTTGCCGTCGCAGCCTGTCGTCGCCTGCTATTGTCGCCCACATTCAGATTATCACCGCCAACGCCGCTGCCAATGTCATTGTTCTCCGAGCTGAGGGTACTGCTGCCGCCGATGCTGCTGCAGGCACCGCCAATGCTGCGGTTGTACGAGCCCCGTGTCGGGTGACCCCTCCAATTGAGGTAAGTATTCTCCGGTGGATTGGTTTCGCCAACTTTTATATAAAGTTGCTCATCGTGGGCATGCAACAGGGAGGGTGATCCGCAACCACTATCGCCGCAGCCGGGTCCCATTCCGCCGCTGCCACTGCCGCCACCGAATCCTGAATCGACCATAACCGTGGAATCGAAGTCGAGCAGGCTCTTGCTGGCAGAAGAAGCCGTCGACACGGTTGTCGCATTCGCATTGCTGTTCCCCGAAACGCTGCCTCCTCCTCCGGTGCCTGAGTACTTCTGCTGCAGCTGTGCGACGACCGCCCCCGGTGCCGGGGGTGGGGGTGGCAGCACCTCAACGCGTTTGCCATTGTCACCGTTGTTGTGGTGGAGGAAATTTTGTGGGTGTGATACTTTGAAGCGATTGTTGTTCCGTCTTATTGTTCCCATGGGACTACCCTGTTGCAGGGCCGCAGCGGGCGCTGTCGGCGTTGGCTGTATTCCAGCGGTTCGTGGGTTAAACGTGAGGCAATTTGTCATATTGTTCAACTTGTTCTCGGTAATGTGGATCTTCTCCTTGGGATAGTAGTACTGCTCGGAGTAGGTGGACCGATTAGAGCCACCCCCGCTGCCGCCGGGATACATGTCGTTGGCGGTGTGGTACACGTTTGACGAATTCGAATGCTGATGATGATGATTCCCGTTCGCGTGGTGGTAGCCGAATCTCTGGTGCTGCATTGAGTTTGGATAGCTCTGCTGTTGCTGCTGCTGGTGCTGGTAGTTCTGAGGATGAGTTGATTGGCTGTGGTATCCGGTCGATCCGCTGCTGTATTCGTTCGGGTATCGCCCCGTGCCGACTATCGAGGACGTGGCATACGGTGCTGGGGAGTGCTTGCCGTTCGTACTGCCGCCGTACTCGCTGGGGGTCTTTCCAAAGCTCGACACCTCTGCGTAGTCCGTCGGAATGTTCGAGTACTCGCCCACGTATCTGCAAAACACACAAAAAAAGAGAAACAAACACGACCCTTGATTAATAAATTGCCAGATTATCGGAGTGCGAAAATAATTTTCTATGGATTAAAAACGATTTACGGAGTGTTGGTGTGCGCTTTTGGGGGGACGTGCAAGAGCCAGGCACGTTGTGCCGGGGGGAGATTGCGATGGATTCGGGCCACTCATGCATGCTACGTGTTCGGGTTCGGATGAATATTTAATTGTTAAGCAATCCGTTTGGGTAGACGCCGCCGCACCGTCGACCGGCGGGGACAGGAATTCTTACAGAACTGAATGCCAACCGCTATCGGACAATACGACAGGTAAGCCGCTTAAATTGTACTTCATTAATAAGTGTTAATGTATGCGACTCTGCTGCGGCCGTAAGCGGTCGGGAGTGTGTGGTTCTTTGGTTTGTGGGCATTGGGTTGGGTTTTGTAATGAAATGGATTGAACCGTTGCCAATTGTGGACGCAGCGCCATATGCTGTGGCCAGGGAAAGGCAAATGAGAGAACGCTGTACTGATTACGGATTCATATGGTTGCCCAGTTGGACGCGGTGACAAACAGTATGCCTGCAGCGGACTGATACGGGCATCAGTCATCAAAAGGTTTCGTGAAAGAATGTCCATGAAGATGCCTTGAAAGGACTGACAGTTTCGTTCGCACAGCGCTGGTGTGCTTCGGTCCTGGGATGGTAAAGGAAGCACACGATCTCAAAACGCCGCCGAATCATCTTTGTCAACTCAGGTTGTCAACGTCAACTCAAGAGACGTTTTTTAAGCAACTAGCTTGCCTAACGAGGACGACCATGGACAGCGGATCTCGCATTTCCCTGAAATCCTTAACATTTGTGCATTAATGTAAATAATGTGTAAACATGCTGTACAAGCACGTAGACTTCTTCAACTCATAAGGACACCAGGTTGTGTAGTTCGAAGCCATCAGTTCAAAGCTCAAAATCAGATAAAATTACATGCCGACCCGCAATAAATGGCACGTGGAATTGTTCCCGTCCAGGGACTGAATAAAATCGTCCACAATTCCAACAAAGCATACCGACGAGTGTAAAGTCGGAATTTAACTAAGGTCCAGTCCACAAATGCGTCTCGTTAAAGGGGTTTACAAAGTCCATACAATAGCCGACCATCCTGCAGCCTGCAGCTGAATAAATGAAATTCAAATTCAATTTCAATTAGCCCGGCCCATTTGAGCAACGTGCATATTGCAAGGCGCTCCATCAGACATCAAGCCCTCGGGGAAGTGCACAATGCCGTACTTCTGTGAACAGGATGCGTATGCATGTAATTATTTACCCAATCGAGCTTGTTTCGTGTTTATTTTCGCTACAAAATGATTACACAATGCCCTCACTCGCTGTTGAGTTCTCCACGAACATCACAAAGACAGATCGACAGGCGCACAGTGTCCTGTCCAGCCCCGTTTTTGCAGCAAACAACACGCATCAACTTCAATATAATTTGCCGAAATAATCGAAAAGGATATCGAGTTTTGGGGTTTTTGTGTAACGTACCTTTGATTTCGATGCTGTTCGGTTGGTAATGTTGTTGTGCCGGTTAGACAAACAGGTGCATAGTCGGCAATTTGATCCTTTTGCATGTCCATTGTATCGCCGGCCGTTGGGCGCCATACCATACCGCCAGCTGAGGCATCCAACCAGAAGCCGTTGCCATTGCGCGAGAGACTCGGCATTTTAAGGACATCGTTCGGATGATGTGTGCCTGTGGAACGAATAAGAATGTCATCGTAATTAATGCAGAAAAATACACATAAAATGGGGGGTTTATTAAAAAGGAATGTAGGCTGACGGAGGGGATGATGTCCTGGAAATGCAGCATTTCCATCGGATTGGGGACGATCCTGCTTCGGATTTTTCTGAATCACCCGCACACCCACTCTGCATGCAAGCATGAATATTTTTTTTAATTAAAAATTTTGTCCGACTGTCAACTGAATGAAAATGTATAAACAACACTGTCCTGCTCGTCCAGCAGACACACACACCGGCATACAGCCTCCGCTGAAAGAGTGTCGCAGGATATGAAAATGAACCATCATCGTCATTCAGCGAGGCATGCATACACACGTCGTCATCATCGTTATCCCCGTCAGCTGAACGGTGTGAAGCAGGGGAAGCGGGAGAAAGCACAACACACACTGATGGTGGACACAAATACTATGGAGGATTTTCGAGGCGCTCAAACAGACAAAAGTGCAATTAAGCAAAGCGCCACTGATATATGGAAGACTTCAAAAAATGTACACCAGTCTGAGTCGAAAACTCCGGCAATCCTGGCTGAAGCTTTATTTAATTTTACACTGTGCCATGGCGTTGCGATCCTCCGTGCACACACACTCTTGCACACACGAACTCACACGGTGTGTGCATAGTTATGAATTCGTAAAAATCATGGCAGAATGGCACGCGTGTTTCATCGCACCAGCAGTAGCTACCAGCTCTTTTGCAAGTTTATCCTTCAGTGTGAACACATTTTGAACTCGTGTGTCCTGTTATGTGTATCCTTTTCAACTCACATCACCTGAATGCTGGCGGTGTTGTTGGCGCTGCACAGTGGAAAGGTTTTCCCTATTTTTTGTTTTTCTTTTTTCTCTCAGAAAATAAAACAGTGAAGCCCCGTCGAATGGAGGGAGTAAAAAGGACGAATTAAAGTGGAAAACTGCACAAAACGGAAGCAGTTAGTGCAAATACAGAGTGCAGGAGGTGTACACTGTACACCATCGCACAGATGTGTGGCGCACACTGCGGGGGGATGGATGGATAATTTTCACTCGCAGGACCGACATTTATTTTAGGTTTTACGTTACATCCACCCAACCAATGGCTGGATGGCTCCTGCTGTGCTTCCTGTGGAGTTTAACCATTTTCGGGGGAATACTTCCACGTGGACTATGGGGATGTGGGTAGCTTACAATGAACGTAATTAATTTAATAAGTGAGAATTTTTGTTTGATATCGTTGGTTTTTTTTTGCGAAGAAATTATTTTGGAAGCTCGGTAGATGGAGGAATGTGGTTGTTTGAATATGCAAATGCCATGGGGACGTGGAATTAATGGAAATGGCTTTTCATTTAGATTATATCCTCCTTCTTTCCCCGGAATGAAAGGGATGCACGAAAGCATTGAGATGGATAATGCGTTTGAAGTGACCAGTGACAGGTGCTTCGATTTACCTCTTTGGCAAACCAGAACTTTAAAAGGGATGCTACATTTAAATGTGAGGCAGGTCGATATTCAGTTTCCGGTGATGTGTTTCATGTTTCGATGGATAAAGTTTGGATTTCGTGAGACCGAGAGACCGAATCTGTCAAAAGTCAAGTGTCAAGTTCCATGACAGGTGTCAAGATTCTATAATTTGTCACTAAAGGGCATCAAGTGAGTCCCTCGACTTATGAAGCATGAGAGTTAAGAGCTGCGAAAACCGCACTTGAATATGAACGTCAACTGTCAAATGGGTTTTGTTAAAGGATATTGGATTTTGTCTGAGAAGAGATGACGATGTGTGAATGTAAAAGTGATCTCTAACCATTGATTAATCTGCCATCTGACCTGTCAGAATTAACAAGATGACAGTTGAGCGCAGACATGAGCTGTCATTTTGATAGAATTGTGACCGATTAAGCTCGGCAGGCGGCTAAAAAACGGATGAGATCGATAACACGACGTTTGTTCATATACTCATCAGAATGACAGTTAAATGTGATAGAAGCAATATCACAACAGGAAATATCCAACAAATGGAAAAAATGTCCAGATAGCTACCATGTACAGAACAAGAAATATCAAAAAAAAAAAAAAAAAAAGAAGAAATGTTTCTGTCAGTTAAACGTCAGTGTCAATGCCAATTGCAACATCAATGCCATTCTGAAACCAGAATTCGATAAATATTCTCATGACTACTTACATAGCTTATGCAACTCGCCATTCACCAAAAACCAAATTCGGTAACGAGTCTTTGTTTACACGTCAGTTTGACTTTGACAGATAAACAACTGAAATACGCAAGACTTGCTCATAGGCACAAATGGCCTCTACCCGTGATTAGAGATGAAACAGTGAACGTCAAAATTTAAATGACCCAACTAGACTGCAAAAATCAAGTGTTTCGACAGCTGTCAAGGTTGAGGTTCAATTCAAATTTGGAGCAGCTCCTCTAGACCAGAGATCACTAAACAAGCGGAAAATGCAATGTCACGACATTTTGACGCAGAAAATAATGACAGTCCACTTGACGGTTCGAAGAACACGGGTCGTATCGTTTGTTGCTAAATGTTTCACAGAGCACACATTAAAAGTAAATTCGTCAAAAGACAGACTTACATCCCATTGAAGGACAGGGGATTCCTGACTATAGTTCGGGCAATCAACTCCACTGAGGTCGTGGCTAAGTCCCAATCCATTGATTGAATTCCTGGACGACTCGAGGACAGTTTTCTGAAGCAAAATGAATAAAATTCTATCAACTTTAAGCCCAACTGATGACAGCTGGCAAAAGTAATGAGACTGTGATTGAATACAGGCCCTTCTGGGCATCGAAAACGAATGCAGTCATGCCCAAACATGTCTCCCGTCAATGTAGATTTTGCGAGCGATGTGCAGACATTGTCTTTCACAGACACGAAGCCCCGAATCCACTGCAACCTTAAACTCTTTAAATGCGCTTTCACACCCGTTCACCTTTCCACTGGCGGAATGATTCAATTTTCATCTGATTAAATTGATAAATGTCCATTAATACCCCCAACGAGCGCCCACATCATCCCCCCCTCGATGCTGATAAATGAAAGCAGACTCTGCACGTCCATATTTTGCAGTCAATTTCACTTCACACACACACACGTTCGTGTCCACTCATTCAACTCGAAATGTGTTCACTGTTCATTTGATTGCACTTCAGCCAGAAATTGACAAAAAAATGGGTGCATACAGCCGCCAAGCCATATAAATATTTTGTTACAATCCACCAATTAACCCTTCAGGCGGGCGTCTGTAACCCCACCGGCGCCCACGCACAGTCACTCACACACACAGCAGTCGTATCTGATAAATTGATAGCACAGCAGATGATGGTGAAACTAACCTCGTATCGTGTTCAATGCGGATTGCTTCATCAGCATATGTTTCCTCTTCACAAATACCATTGCGCCGAAGGACAACATCATCACAGCGAGAATAGTGCCCAGCAATATGATGAACCACGGCTGGGTGAGGACATCATCAACGTGCTCCTGATTGATGGGGTATCTGTAAAGATGAAAAAAAAAAATGGTTAAGGGTTAAATTTGTGTGATGTGCGTGATAAAATTCGGAAATTTGTTCGTTTGTTGGATGCGGCTTACGTCATTCGGAGGAGACAATTAAACCAACGACGAGGATGTTTTTGGAGAAATTAACGAAAAGGCAATGTGATTGGACAGTGGCCAAACTTTTTAACTGACTGCTCAAAATTTGTCTAAAAAATGATAAATTAGGTAGGCTCTCCAAAGCCAAATTTCGAAATGAGGCCATCAATTTTGATATTAGGTCAGAACTTGGCCAAAAAAGAGTAATTGTCCAAAGACTGTCGATCAGCCAAAACTTATGAAACTTTGTCGTCAGGCAGACATCGTTAATCATTCCTTCCCTGCCCGAGATTACCTTAGTCAAAAATTGTACCTCATCGAATGGGGTCAAAATATGGCATTGTGCCCCTTCCAACCAGAAAATGAATATTTGAACGTGATCGAATATCTACATATTAGCAAGTGAACTCTTCTGAGAACCTTCCTTGAAGCAAATAAATTGCGTCAAATTTTTGAGTCAAGTTTGGTTGAAAATATTTGCGTCGAAATTTCACTGTATTGGAAAAAAATGTGGTAAACTACGATGCAAATGACTCAAATTTTGAACCAAAATATATAAAAACGTGGACATGTGGTTGTCAGGAAATGTTGGAGGAACCATTGAGGCAAGTGGATTGTATCAAAATTTGGAGCAAAATTTGGTCAAAAATGTTGTCATGGGGAAATTAAGACTTTTAATGATTGGAAAGCCGATCTTAAGGATCAAGAAGAAAAAGGAAGCCTCTTAAAACGCAGATAATTGTATGCAAAATTTATTCAAAAATGTTGCGTCGAAATAGTTCTAGATCGGAGAAGTTTGAAGAGGATTGTAGAGTACGAGGTCAAAATTTAAAGAGAGGAACTCATATATACAAATCTATGGCGATGAATTCGACACTTTTAAAATTTTGGAAACCACATTTTCTGAGAGTTCAAACTTTGAAGTCCTTGACTTTTTTGACTTCAAAACTTTGAAATTTTACCACTCAGTGAAGGATTTCGAGAGCGACTCCCAGTATTCCAAGAGCTTCTGAAAGTGTGCCTGCTTAAAATGCGTTCCAAAGAGGGTAACAACTTGGGACTGAATTAACATTTTTGATCGAATTCACGGTAAATGTACACGCTCAAAAGGGGTTTTAGGCCGGTACCTTATAACAAAAGTAGCAACATTTTTAGATAATTTTATGTTTGCAGAATCATCAAGAGGAGAACTTGGGCTCCAACGAGGACTATGTCCTCGCACTCTATTCCAGCAATGGACTCTAAATGGACACCCGGAAGGAAATTGTACCAAACGGCAATGAACAAAAGCCAAACGTGACCACCATTTCGCATTTTCAAACAAAAAAGGAAAAATAAAACTCTCCGTACTCACCTCTGATTGATGACTGGATCCAATCGCTTCGTAACCGGATCCAAGCGAAGTGTTGCAGGCGAGCAATACGGTCCAATGCCAGCCCGATTGCCACCAGCCACACTTACAGTGTACATCACGCCTTCGGTTAGATTTGCCAGGACGAGAGTGGGCGAGGCCGAGTCAATGGTAACATTCGTCAGAATACGAGATATATTCATTTTCATATCGACTCCACGTACCACCACGTGATAGTTAAGAAGGACTCCTGTAAAAACGACAAGCGAAACATGAATACGCTTTCTATTCCGGATTCAGAGGACCGTTTCCCCACCCCCACCAGCGCGTACACATCATACGTGGGGGGCGAAGGCAAAGTAGTCGGTTACTTACCGTGATATGGCTTGAGGGTTGGTGCCTTCCACTTCAGGAATACTGCTGACGAATTCAAAAGAACCGCTTCCATTCCATATGGGGGATCGGTAGGAGCTGAAATGAGAAGGGGGATAGTGATTCAATTTTTTTTCCTGCTACCCGAACTTTCATCAATTTGCCAGACATTTACGCGCATTTAAAACAGGGACAAGGACTAAATATATTCACCCAACAAGGGGCACAAAAAAGAGAACGACGAACTCCACACTTTTGATTGCTATCACCCGCCATCAAATCACTGCGAACGCTCAAAGGATGAGGGTTTTCCTCATTTTTTTTCCCAGGACACGTGTGCGCTTGTGTGTGAATACATTGATGCACGCCGCGGTAGTTGTTTGCATTCATTTGATCGAATCAGAGATCATGTCGTCGGGCAGGAAGCAAAAATTGGAAAATTGATTAATTTTTTCGGCTTCCCCGGCAGCCGACAGTCGACTTCAACGGGACACACACGTATCGGATGTCGATGGGCAGGCATGGCATGTGTGGCTGTATGCATGTGCGCGCAAATTTTGAGTGTCCCCATGCTTTGCAGAGTAATGTAATATTTTTGTTGAATCTTTTTTCTTCCTCGTTCTCGTGGTCCTTGATCTCGTTTATATTGTATTGAAATTGACCAGGATACGGGGGATATCCTTTTGTTTGATTTGGTCGCAGCAAGGGCTGCGCCGTGATGGATGGGTGCGTAGTTGGGGGTGAAATGTGAACACTCAGCCGGGAAGGGATTTCGTGTGTGCATCTGTTGATTTAATCAGGGGGATGGATGTTGGTGCATTTATTGATCGAACAGATGATTAGGATCGTTAGAGGCAAGCATGTAAACCACTGGCGAGGGTCAGCCGGATGAAATAATCTCGGATTTTGTATGCATATGGAGGAATATTAAATTATTCAGTGAATGATGAGCGAAAGCGGAGTATGCGACGGATGTGGCACATTTCATTTGGACTTCATTTTAGGGGAGGAAATCAACGAGTGAGCAATGCTTTGCTTGTGATGAAACATTGCTGGGCAGTCAACATTTCGAACCAACAACTTGATGAAGTCATCATCTTAAACAAATGGAATTTTTCCCTTTAAGATCAAAATTGTAAGGACCGAACATTTGGCCACCGATTGTGTGGACGCTACAAGATTATGTTCAGTTCACAGGGCGGACACGGTGTGGCAGAAATAGGCGGTAAGGAGGTGAAGAGCCTAGCATCTCCAAGGTCAACTGTTGGAGAGGGAAAGGCTTTGAGTCTGGAGTCGTTCAACCGATGAACTGCTCAGTCCTTAGACAGAGATTTCCGGATTGGAACTGGATAGGTCTTCGAGCTTATTGTGCATGGATCAGTGGGCTGGCAGAAGCCACCTTCCTGGTCTTCATCGCCAAAAGATGGATACGGGAGAAAGACAAGCGATTTGTTTTTTCTGAGAGCCACCCCGAAATGTGAGCAACCTTTTGAAACACTTCGTATTTTGCTAGAACACTGGGGTCGCCCACATTTGTTTGTGCTCATTTTGTGGCTCGCTGTGAAAAATCTATCCGTTCAAGATATTTGAGCGCCTTTACTAAGTACCAGCAGTATGGGCGTCTCACTGTGGGACGTGTTGAACATATCACATGTCGAAGATCTGCCACATTAACGGTTGGTAGCGTTTTGCAGTGCAGGATGTTAATTGTTGCAAAAGGAAAGGCTTTGAGTCTGGAGTCGTTCAACCGATGAACTGCTCAGTCCTTAGACAGAGATTTCCGGATTGGAACTGGATAGGTCTTCGAGCTTATTGTGCATGGATCAGTGGGCTGGCAGAAGACACCTTCCTGGTCTTCAGCGCCAAAAGATGGATACGGGAGAAAGACAAGCGATTTGTTTTTTCTGAGAGCCACCCCGAAATGTGAGCAACCTTTTGAAACACTTCGTATTTTGCTAGAACACTGGGGTCGCCCACATATCCGTTCAAGATATTTGAGCGCCTTTACTAAGTACCAGCAGTGTTGAACATATCACATGTCGAAGATGTGCCACATTAACGGTTGGTAGCGTTTTGGTAGAGCTTTCTCTTTCATACATGATTTCTCCTACCAACTAAGACGGGATGTAAAGCCTTGTGAAAGAAAATGTCTTATTCAAGCCTTCATACACACTCAAACCATGCCAACTTGGCAAGAATGACCTTCAATTCGAAGCAAACGAAAGATAAATCCACCCTCTAACACCGTTTCGATCTCAAGCATGTGCACAAACATCGGGTCCACTGTGTAGTCACAGCGAACATATTAAAGGGATACAAAAATGTTAATTTCAGAAACCCTGCAGGCAATCCGCTGCTAAAAAGACCCCCACGCAGTCAAGTAGTCCAAGCATAGGCCGTCAAGAACCATTCCACTAAACCGCCACAGAGTTTGTCTAAGAGGGGAATGCTGGCCTTGCGGTTTGACGGTGATTATTGGAAAAGCAATTTGCTCAACGAGACCTATTCAAAAGCCAACCGACAGACAACCGCACGCGATTGTCATTAAAGACTCGAACCACAAAAGGTCGTTTTAAAGCCTTAATGACTTGCATTTCGCACATCGACAGGGGTGACATCGCTCAAGGCGGCAACAACGACGACGACACATCATGATCAACCATCCCCGGCAAGCAAATGTGTCGAGGATAAATTAAACTACTAACGTGTCCTTTCTCCGTCGTAATTCACGACCGAACCGCAGAAAGTCAAAGTCTATCAAATCCATCCTCCACCGGCGCGTATGCAAAGTCAAGTGTTTGCAGGAAATTAAACAAATAACACACCATTCAAGGCACACAGAGAGTCCCATTTGAGGAGACGAAGCGACAGTGAGGGAGGGAAAAAATTGTATCCTTTGCACAAACACCGCGCCTTATTTCTTCGGAAACAAAGCCATCCTCAAATGTACGAAGCTTGGGAGATGCCGTCTGCAGACATTGTGTCGTTAACCAGCCAGGTATTCAAATAGGAAGTACCACCGCTGACTATGCATGCTCAGCAAGGACAGCAGAAGAATAGTCCCAGCTTCAGCTCCAGCTGGAAGGCAAGTCATGTGTGTGCAGAGAAAACCAAAAATAAGCACCAAATCGACAAATAAACCACCGTCATCGTCGTCGCCGTCGAAACAAAGAGCCAGCCAGATAGATAGATTCCCACACAGACTGTGAGGGACTGGTCTAGCAGTGCCACGGGACGTGAAAATCCTCGGGGATTTCCTTTTTCGAAGCAACCAAATGAAGTCAAAACAAAAACCCGGCAGAATGAAATCAACAAAACAACAAAAAGGACGACGGCGACGAGAGCGAGGAGAAAAAAGAAAACACACACAGAATGTAGCTGCTCTCGCGTATGTTTACTAAATGAACTCCATTTAAGGATGAAAACACCAAAATGCAGAGACACCGCTCCACACAGCACAGCCAAGCCAAGCTGAGCTCGGCAGAGCATCAACAAGACCAGGAAGGTGACAGAGAGAGAGAGAGAGAGAGACTGGGGGGAAGGAAGTTCCCGGTGAGTCTTCTTAGGTGGCCAGGGATCCGACTTCAATTTAAATAAAAGAATGCAATGAATGAAAACGAACGAAATGAATCAACAGAATGCTTAAAACAAAAACAACAATATCCCCCGCACCACCCAGAGGAGTGAGAAAGGGTAAAAACAAACCTACATTCATACATGCAGTACAACGGATGAAAAAGGATAACTCACCATCCTCCAGAGTACGTGCGATCCTTGAATTGGATGGTTTCCCCTCGACAGACTTATAGAAGGGTACGATGAAAAATTCATACCGTGTGTACTTCATCAGACCGGTAACTGTGCATGTGGATGCGCCACCACCGTTCAGTATCGTTAGCATTTTGTAAACGGTGCCAGAAGGAATGATGTTGTTGTTGTTGCCGTTGCTGCCACTGCTACTGGCACTGGTTGGGCCACCCACTTGATTTCGAATTGGTTCTGCTGCTGCCACCAGTGCATTGGAGCGTGTTCCAACTCCAACGCCAACGCCGACGCCACCTCCAACGCCAGCACCGGAGACCGTTGAATCGGGTAATTGTCGTGCATAGATGTAGAATCCTTCAACGTACTTGCCATTGATTATCTGAAAGGATACACAACGATTTTGTATTCCACTTCATTTCTGTTTCATTTTTTTTTTTCGTGATTTTTTTTTTTGTTTTTTGAGAAGAGGAGAACCCCTTGTACTAACCTGCCACGTTAATTTCATGGTTGTCGACTCTGGCGATGTCGCATTGATCAGTTCCACAACGTCGCCCGACAGAAGACTGGCACGAGCCTCACTCAAATCCAAACCGCTGTTGAAGCTCTTCTAGGAGGGGAGACAGACAACAGATACAGGCCCACAGTCAAAAAAGAGGATATGCCGCTGTTCACTTACCATGCCCACAGTGATGGGCTCCGACAAGACGCTCGGCAGCGACAGTCCATGGGAATTTTCCGCACGTATGACGAAGTAATAATTGACGCCGGCATTGAGGCCCACCTGAGTGAAGGACATATTCTGGATGCGTGCTCCAATCGCAATCCAGCCGTCGGTCTCGTTCTTGCCGAACATCTCGATCACGTAGCCCTTCAGGGCGGACGCTCCAACCTTGTTGCTCCTTGTCCACGAAATGGTCACCGTATCCTCGGTCTTCTCAACTACCTGCGGTTTGCCCGGAGGCCCGGGATACGTCGACAATTCGGGCGCTCGAAAGAACTTAATGTTCGGGTTCGTAGGCGCGTCCAACTTGAGGTATCCACTCCAGGAGGACTTGCCGTTGCGGTTGCTCGCCACACAGGTGTACAGACCTTCGTCTTCGTTCTTCTGCAGCTCACTGATGGTAAGCGCCCCGCTCTCGGAGATGTTCCTGCGATCATCTTCGCCGCTCTCATCAATCGGGATGCCGTCCCTGTACCAGGACACCGTGGGCGCCGGGGTACCCATCGTCCGGCAGGGCAGCGTCACAATCGACTTCACCGGCAGCGTCTGATTCACCGGGCCCTGGGCGATTATCGGCGGTGGCAGCTCAAATTGTGTGTCCACCGTCACAACGGTACGACTGCTCACACTGCCGACAGCATTGAGTGCATTACAAACAACCACTTTGCCCGAGTCCTCTCGAGCGAATCGAATAATTGACAAAACACTTCGGCCTTCAGGTGTGAGGGTGGCTTCCATGCGGCCATCTCGATAGCCGGGAAACATCAGTGAGCTGTTGCCTTCGACGGACCAGTAAAGTGTTGGCTTAGGGTAGCCGGTTGCCTGACACTCGAACAGCACTTCATCTCCAATTTCCACGAGTTGATTTTTCGGACGAGTAATGAACTTTGGAGGAGCTTAATGGAAAACGGATGTCAGTCAGTTAAATATTTTATTGCTTTCCTATCTGGGGCTGTATGTGTGTGTGGCTGGGAGAGGGGAATGGATACTCACCGTGTACTGTAAGGGTTCCAGTGGCGGTAATTGAACCGACAGCGTTGTCTGCTTCACAACTGTACTCGCCCATGTCTTCGAGGGTAACGTCGTCTAATTTGAGGCTACGATCTTCAAGGATGTGTACACGTCCTAAGTAAATAACAAAAAGAGAGAGAGAGAGAGAGAAAAAAAATTCGTTAGTTCAGCGATTTGTTCAAAGAGAGGGTGGTTAGAACTTTGTGGGTGACTTTTGGAGGCGGGGTGAACATCAATGAGAAAACTTTCCTCCGAGCTGTTGACTGATGGGTTGCAGGAAGTTTTGTTTTGTTTTTCCACGACGCGACGGTGGTGAGGTGAGTGTTGGTGGGGGTAGCTGATTTGAGATAAGTGCACAAGAACCTGTCTGGACGACGGAACTTGCAACAAGAACTCAGAGAAATGAAGCTTGCATGAATTTTCGAAGGTTCTGCGACTGGGGAGTGGTGTGAGAGGAGGGGGTGAGAGACTGAAATGTTTTATGATGAATTCAGGTCATCAGGGAATGCAAACACCAGGGACAGCAAAACGAATGCTTCTGGTGCATGTCGGGGATTTTGAAAAAAGATTTTGTTGTTCGAACAGGACATAGGATGTCAAGACGGACACCGAGGATCCTCTCCTATTTCGGTGATTTTGTCGCTGGAGAGCGAAGTAAGGAGCCAGGACAGGTCTAGAGGGTCGTATCGATGTCGTTGGAGGACGAAGTAAGGAGCCAGGACAGGCCTAGAGGATCATATCATATCGTCGATGCCCAGCGTTCTGCGGTTGGAGTAGGACACAGGACAGTTGCATAGGCTCCTATTATCTGCTTCTGCTCATTTTGCTGTCAATCAGAGGTGGAGTTGAGGACGTCGTTTCGGTGTCCTACATTGCCTCTACATCCGGCCAGAATGACTCAAATCCTGCTCAATACACCGTCTTGACATCATAAAGAGGTTTAATGTCTCCCCATCACAACCAGAAGCAATTAAAAGCGTGCAAAGTGCTCTTGGCACAACCAAGACAGTCGAACCAAAAACTCTCATTATCTCAGGAAAACGACAACAATAGCATGTCATAAACTGCATCACGAAACCAAAGACCACACAGCATAAAACCACACTCCCATCCGAGGCGAATGCTCGACATCTGAGGAGCATCCTCGAAGTCTTTAAGAGCCACCAACGATGAATAGAGTCATTTTTGCATTCAGGATTAATGTCGCCTGTCAATTAGTCGGATTAAATGCAAAATGCAGCGCGACAAACAAGACACGAGGACAATACGGAAAGAGACCGGAAAAACAAAAAGAAAAAAGAAACACGACGAGGAAAAAATACGTATACAATTCGAAAAAGGACGACTACGCCAAGTCAAGGACAGAATCGAAACCTCACCGCCGACCAACTTTACTAATTGACAATCCGATGAGCGTACCCCGATCCTCCTTCACCTGCCGCCATGCTCATCCTGGCAAAAAAAAAAAAAAACACAAATGCTCTCTGTACTTACGTAAAGGCATATTGCCACCAGATGCAGTGCGCCGCCACAGGACATCAGGCAATGGATCACCACCGATGCGGCACTGAAATATCACTGAATTCCCAACGACGGCGGTCTGATTTTGCGGACCTCGGATCAGGAATGGCTTAACTGTGAAAAAAAGAAGCGAAAAAACCAGACAATTTAAAAATCATGTAAATACACTTAAAAAATGTGTGTGCACACTCACCATGAACTTTCAGGAATGCAACCGCAGACTCACGCGTCCCCACGATGTTCTTAACCACACACTGATACCGGCCGTCGTCCGATTGACGCGCATCCTGAATTGCCAAATTTCCCCCATCCACGATGCGTATCCTCTTGGATGCGCTCAAATTAAGCGTCTGTCCATTCTTGCGCCATGTGATCGCCGGTTCCGGGGAGCCTCGTGGTGCCCCGCACTCCATGAGGGCGACGTCACCCTGAGCGACGCGAGTATTCTGCGGTTCCAAGCGAAACTCCTCACGGAGGACTGCGAGAAAGAGATGAGAGGAATTGAAATCGCAAAAGTTATAGCAAAAGTTTCTTTGAACAGTCGTTAGAGCACTGAGCAGGGTGCTGTTGTTGGGATGAAAATGCAGTGCAATCATCGGCAGAAGGACTTCCACCCTGGCATCGATTTCAAGCGAAGGGAGATAATGCAAAGCTTCCAGTTAAACAGCAATTACCGTGAATCGCAATTTATTTCCTCCCTATTGGCGAATACACACGTAATCCCGTCTGGATGCTCCCTGAACTGAGCTGAGTTATAAAAGGAAATCCCCCATAATTGGCCAGGTGCGTTCCAGGAGACAGTCGCCCATACACGCCGGTGAATCCCACGGATTCTGTTTTTTCTTTTTTTTGTTCGTTTGTGTGTCGTTGTGCAGTGCAAGTTTTTGATGCGACACCGCCACCGCCACACCACCCGCTGTCCGCACACACACACCGAAACGGATTGGGGCGGCGAGAGGCGAGAGGAAATGTGCTTTATCGTCGGTTTTTTTAGTTGTTGTTGCTTTCTCCTGCGCCAATTATTAACGATCAAATTGGTTTCGTAATTTCTTGCTTCGCTGCAAAAGCAACGACCGACGACGACGACGACATCAAGAGGCGTATCACCAGCCACAGAGCGCCTAAGGAATAACTAATGGGGAGGAGGGGGGAGAGTGTATACATCCCTAACGTTCCACAGGTACTCGTCTCGTTGCAATATTCAATTGAGATCGCTTTCCCATTATCTTTTGTTGGCCTTTTTTTCGTCGTGTGTGTATGGCTCTGTGACTCGGTCCTTTCAAGAAATCAGATAAATTAAATTCACTCACTTGTTGGTAGCAGCAGGTTGCGGCAACAAGGGCTATGTTAAAATGGCACAGGCCAATCCCTCAAAGGGGATGATTGCGGGGCAGGGGGCTGGAGAGAAGATGATGTGGGCTGATAAGGTCTGTTGCTTTTCATCTGCAGACAGAGATTTTCTTTTACGCTCGTCAGAGTGTGAGTAATTTTCTATTTCAATTCGGTTGCTCTCCACTCCCCCCACCGCCGCATTGGCCGTTGAAATGGAATGAATGTCGTCATGCTGGTGTGTGTGTGTGTTTGTCGGGAGATCCAAGAGGATGGGTAATTAAATGAATTCGATGAGGTATCAATAGAAAATTAACTCAGCAATAAAAGATCTCAGTTTGTGTGTGGGTTTGAATGGGTACGAGGGTGGGGGTGGGGGAAGGGATCAATTTTGAGATGATTTTTGGCATGGTTTGCGAGGCAGATTCCGGTTCTTCACGTTCCACGAGTCAAAAGGAGATTATCTGGGCTGTGATAATTGAAAGTTGGCATTTTCTGCCTTGACGGAGACCACTTTCAATTTGCTACGCTTCCTGACGGAGATTCAAAGAGGCAGAACATCGGCGGTGGTGGTTGGGGAAGGAGGAACATGCACAAAAGTTGGCCAGAGACAGACGCAGCTGGTCAGACGAACGAACATGGCGGAAGGAGACAGATTCAGATTCGGAAGCAGAAGGCTAGGGTGGCGGGAGGTAGAAGTTGTTCAGGCACATCTGTTGGTCTAGAGACAGAAGCTGGACCGAGACAAAAGATGGCCTAGAGGCAGAAGGTGGCCAGAGTCACAATGGGACCACAGGCGGAAGACCTCCAGAGGCAGAGGTCTAGAGTTAGGAGCTGCACCGAGACAGAAGCTGGACCGAGACAAAAGCTGGTCTAGAGACAAAATGTGGCCAGAGACACAATGGGACCAGAGGCGAAAGACGGCCAGTGGCAGAGGTCTAGAGTTAGGAGCTGCACCAAGACAGAAGCTGGTCTAGAGACAAAATGTGGTCAGAGACACAACGAGACCAGAGGCGAAAGACGGCCAGTGGCAGAGGTCTAGAGACAGAAGCTGGACCGAGACAAAAGCTGGTCTAGAGACAAAATGTGACCAGAGACACAATGGGACCAGAGGCGGAAGACGGCCAGAGGCAGAGGTCTAGAGTTAGGAGCTGCACCGAGACAGAAGCTGGACCGAGACAAAGCTGGTCTAGAGACAAAAGGTGGCCAGAGACACAACGGGACCAGAGGCGGAAGGCGGCCAGAGGCAGAGGTCTAGAGACAGAAGCTGGTCTAGAGACAGAAGCTGGGCAGAGGCAAAACGTGACCACAGGCAGAAGGGCATACACAAGAGCTGTTTCGAAACAGATGCTAGTTAGATACAGAAGCCAATCGCACACAGAAGCCCGCCACACAGGCAATCTGAAAGTTCATCGGAAGACACAGTGCTGTAGTCAAGACGTCCAAAACCCATTTTGAACAGTCTGCCCGTCTTCATAATTACTCACGACTGGAGTGAGTAGACGCCCCACTTCAGCCGAAACCTGGCCGAATGCTAAAACCAAACAACAGCTCATTTCCCGCCACCGCTTCCATTTCTGCTACCTTTTAAAACCCCAAAAAGAGATTATTTTGTAATTAGGAAAACAGCACAGTGATTGCTTACACGTCACATTGCAAGGTGCACCCCCTGGCTTGCCGCCATTTAAATCCTCGTTAAAAGCGCAGCCACTTTGTCTAGGCAATTACTGTGAAATTATTACCAACTTGCTACCCCTTCCCCTAGGAAAAACAAAAACAAGAAAAAAAAAACAACAGCTTCTGCAGGCTATGACATAATTCAACCCTCATGTCTAAGCCCTTTTGATTCGCTTTTAATTATAAAGAAACCCCCACCGATGCACACAGGGAACAGGAGTCAGCACCTCGACCGTAACAGCTGGGCGAATGTATCATATTTCAAGAACCAACAACAACAGCAGCATCAGCATCCACCAACAACTGCATCCCTTGTAATCCGGTTTTAATGAAATTAAATGAATCCAACGGCACTTTAGCCGATGGGCCACTAAAATACTATAATCGATCACACATGCACTTACAGGCAACTTGAAGGGTTGCATTTTGACTGCGCACCACCCCGAACTCGTTCTTCGCCTGGCACCAATAGACGCCAGCATCGCTCTCCCTGCGGGAATGGATTACCTAGAAGGATACAAGAAGAAGAATATATGTATAAACAATTCCCATAAGGATACAAAATTAAATTAAAACTCTCATAGTCCTGGTGATTCATTGAAGAGTGACGACATGACACACTCTCTCACTCTCTCCTTCTCTCTCTCTCTCTGTCTTTGAATTGGAAGTGGCGGCAGCGCCTTGTTGCTGCTAAATGAACGAACGGATGGATGTGGATGGATGGGTGGAAGGCTAAGTGAGTGGATGACAGAGCACCGTCGACGTGCAGACGACGGCAACAGCGACAACCAACTGAGATGGCATAGATGACTATGATGACGGAAAAAGTCCCTTGACTCCAATTAGATGACATACTGGCGACTTTCGTTTCAAGTGCAACCAGACAAACGCACTTCAAAGTATCTCAACCAGCTGCTGCTGCCGGTGCTGGTGACGAGGGCACATACTGCTTATCCGCTCACGTATGAAATTAGAAGTCACCGCTGGATGCTGGAAGAGGCATCATCTTCTACCACTTTATGTGTGGTGTGCCTTGCCTTTGAAGTGGGTCACAGTCGCGAAATGCATAAATATTCATTCGTTAGGAGAGAACGTGAGAGTGGGAGAGAGCGGAGATGAAATAAGACGCTCGAGCACCACTGAGCCGTAGACACGAACCGACACGATGAAGGGCGACAGGCAGCAGGCGGCAGGCGACGGGAGTCAAGATGAATGAAATGCGTGAGCAATTCAAGGAGACACTAGTGGTGGCCATAAAATTGTGACGGGGTTTGCTTGTCGTGAAATTGTCGTTTTGTCAAGAGGAACTGCTGTAATCTGACCCCAACTGAGGCCCGTGGAGAAGGAGGTAGCACTGCGAACGGCGGTCCATATGGGGTGACGCAAGTGGTTTCTCAGTGTCTAGGACGGGCCCTGAGTGAGACAATGTGACGGGAAGAGACATTGTTTGCGGCAGGGATTCCATCCAACCAGGAAGAGGCAATCAATTCCGTCTGTGGGTTGCGCGAGTTCAAGTTGGAGTCGTGAGGGTGGTAGGTAGGGATCCAAAAGAGGGTTTTTTTTGTTCCGCCTTCTTCGAGAGTCATCCCCGAACAGAAGGTGGTTTAGAAGATGGCCACAGACAGATGCCGGTCCAGAGACAGAAGGTGACCAGCGACAGATCTAGAGACGGAAACCGATCTAGAGACGGAAGCTGGTCTAGAAGATGGCCACAGACAGATGGGGGTCAGAGACAGAAGGTGACAGATCTACAGACGGAAGCTGGTCTAGAAGATGGTCTCAGACAATTGCCGGTCCAGAGACAGAAGGTGACCAGCGACAGATCTATAGACGGAAACCGATCTAGAGACGGAAGCTGGTCTAGAAAATGGCCACAGACAGATGGGAATCCAGAGACAGAAGGTGACCAGCTACAGATCTAGAGACGGAAGCTGGTCTAGAAGATGGCCACAGACAGATGGGGGTCCAGAGACAGAAGGTGACAGATCTACAGACGGAAGCTGTTCTAGAAGATGGCCACAGACAGATGCCGGTCCAGAGACAGAAGGTGACAGATCTACAGACGGAAGCTGGTCTAGAAGATGGTCACAGACAATTGCCGGACAGAAGGGGACCAACGACAGATCTAGAGACGGGAGAGATGCTCTAGAGACACGAGGTAGCCACAGGCAGATGGTCAGAGACAGAAGTTGGTCAAAGTTAGAAGTTGCGGAGGCACAAGCTGGTCAGAGAAAGAAACTGATTTGGACAGAAGGCAGTAGGTGGTCTGGAGACGGAAGGTGACCAGGGGCAGAAACTGTTCGGAAAAAGCATCGAATGTGCATGAATGTCGATTAGTCACTAAGTCAAGGTCCCGCCAGAATGTCCACCGAAAAGGCTGCAAAAGGACCTCGCGCCGATCGTAATGCGTCCTGTCCCGCCACAACCAATTTTGTTTTGATCCACCAAAACCACCGAATATTTGAACGAAATACCGCAACATCCTCTTAATTGTACACATCACAATTCGCCGAATCCCGAAGCAAGCAAACCTTCAGCTGCCCCAGAGAGGTCATAATTAAACGCATCACAAAAGCCCACATCACATCCATCAAACCCGTGCAGAGATTACAGAAAAAAGAACGAACCACACGCAATTATAGAAAAAATTCCCCCACACCCATCCGCTGCACAGATCATAATCAATCGGCTCGTTGACAGCGGCCTACCCAGTCGCAGCACGCTTCAATTGATTTCAATTAAATGAGTGTTCCTCTCTGTGTACGTGTGTGTGCGTGTGTCGGTCTTACCTTCAGAAAGAACAATCCACCAGCTGGTAGAAGCATTCGATGTGATCCCGATTCCACTTTCAACTCCTGCCCATCCTTGTACCACTGTATCGATGGCATCGGATCACCCTCGGCCTTGCAGTTCAGCGTGAGTGGATCATTTTTTGGCACAACCACGTCCATTGGGTGTTCCACGATTCGGGGATTTTCACCTAAAAAAAGAAGAGAGAAAAAAAAAACGAAAAATTAGATTTCTATCTCCAGACAGCAGATGCATGGGAAAAAACATTCCATTTAAACTCAAGAACCATCAATTAGTCGCCTGACTGGCGGTGGGGGCAAGAGAAAAAGGATCAAGAAGGAGGATAAGCAAAGAAAGAATACAACCGAACTGCTCTCAATAAAATTAATTTCATCAACCCTCATGAATCAATGGGGACGAGAAACAGAAAAGGACATTAACACCAGAAAGCGCACAACAGCACATAATTGGATAAAATCGAGTCACGGCAGAGAGCGAGCCGATTAGGTCCTTGCACATGCATAAGCGTCATAATTAAGCGAAGAAAATTTGCCCCTGTGAACGGGGGGAAATGAATATTTATGACTGTTCTAAACAACTGCTACCGCGAAGCAAAGAAAAAAGGACACGCTCTCGGACCTTGTTGATGACGACCATCTTGCCTTCGATTAAACCCTTAACTATACATGAGTAATCCTTGTTTAATCGTAGTCCGTTTCCCTGTTTTTTTCTTCTGCCGCCTTAAGGACGTCCTAAATCTCCGAGAAGAAAGGACACGAAAGGAAAATTTTTGCCGCATAATTGAATTTGAAGCGAATTTAATGGCAGATTTGTGTATGAACGCGACGACACGGCCGCTCGGCGCTCGGGGATGGGGAAATTAAGTTCCCTTGGCATATTTTCCGAGAAAAACAAAAAGGAATGTCCGCCGGAAGGATCTGGTTAGAAGGTCCCCAACAGACCTGGAGACGATGGGGGCACACACAGCCATACACAGGCATCCAGCGCGAACCAAGAGAATTCATGATAATTTCTGTTGTCAATTTGCAATTTCTTTCGATAAATTCAATCTGACCTTAGTCCTTGTTCAATTAGAAGTCTTTACCCGTATTTGCTCCTCTCTTTCCTCCGCCTTGTGCGCTCCAATATGTTGGGAAAATATTTAAAATTCCGCATGGAATTCCCGGTCTGTAGGTACCTTTAATTCCACCTCGTCCTTCCCGGTGTTGTCTTATTGGAATTTAAGTCCACGTCCCTCCCGCCCACCCCACCCACCATTTGCCATGGGTATGCAAATTTTGCACAGTTCTATCAGTTATTTTAAGGATGAGCAAGGTAAACGAAGATAGTCCAGGGGTTTACCCTCCAGCCCCCGCCCCACGAACGAACGGAGCGGAGAAGGGATAACTCCGGTTTGCCATAGTGAACTAAATCTGCGAAACAGCAAAAAGAAAACGTATCTGGAATGCAAAATCTCTGAGAATTGCAATTATAAGATATACACAGGTACGGAATAAGGGGGTTGAATGTGACTCAAATTGGACGGTATTGTATTGTGCTAATGGAGCAAGGGGGGCAAGAAAAAGGGGTATCCTCTCTAATGACAGTGGACCCCGAGGTTTGCATAAAATTCAAATAATTCGGGCAATTTCTCGCAAAAAGGACTCCATATTGCTGGGAGAGAGAGAACTGGGAGAGTGAGTGAGAGACGGTGTGCCACACTCAAGGTTATGCCTTGTGATTTGTGGAATGGTTGCTTTTGGAGCTCACTCATTTTTGGCTTCAAATGTTTGAGGGCGGGGACGATATGGAGTGGACAAGGGCATAAACCATTAACCGATGGTTCCGGTGTTTCGTTGACACAATGGATGCATGGAAACGTTTCAGCTTTGTGATATTTTGATGCGTCACTGGCTGGGGTTTAATTAAGCCTAAGGTGGAGTTGTTGCCTGTGGCTTGTGGGGCACGGATGAGCTGCTCTGTGTGAAAATATAATGACCGCCACCACTGGATGGGTGGTTTGAATTTTCATGATTTCTCATTACTGAGTGAATAAATGTGTGTCTGTGTGTGTACATGGGAGGGCGGGGGATGGATGTAAATGCTGGCACATCCCTTTTGAGGTTGAGACGGCTGATGTTTGTCGCAAGCTCTCGCCCAATGATTCTTGATTTTTGGAATGTCTTCCGCATTCCAGAGACAAGGAGCGAATCGAAACATTTTTCGGATTATTTTGGACAGTCGAGTACTTAATTATGTTCCGATCCAGGTGCATAAGGTAGCACTTCTTAGAAGAGGGAATTGGAGGTCTACAATGGCGATTATACTGGCCTCTTGGCTCATAATTAAGTGGACAAGGGGCCGGAAATGATTAGTCGGGGGACTGCTACTTTGTTTTACTGCCGTCCGGATGTGAGAGTTCCAATCTTTTAAGTCCCATCCGACTTTAAGTCCGAGAAGCCCTCTAAAGCTGAGTGAGGTGTTAGAGTTGCCATGCGCTGACCGAGATTACCAAGGATGTAGGGACCACTGCACAATGGTGGAGATGAAGTGGATTAGCCATGCATTCTCTTGATGTCGGCGGCAGCCTGGCTAACAACTACGTGCAGTGGCACACGTAAATACTATGGCGATGGAAATTGTGTGAAAATTATCCCTCAAGAGGGGTCGCATTCTCCAAGTGCCTCGCTCGAAGAACTATTGTTTGACAAGTCATCTTAGAAACGTCTCCAAAATTTATTTTTCGTGTTTCCGAGTCTGCTATTGCCTTTGCCATCAGGGACCAAATATGCAAGATTTGGGAGACCTGAGTCCATGACCCTGAGACCGAGGTGTTCCTTCAAACGGTTAGGCCACTCAATGAGAAACTAGAAGACGTGTGATGATGAAAGACGCGTCGTGCCGCCTCCTTGAGCAATGCAGACAAATTAAAATAAATTTAAGACTCGTGGCCACGTAGTCACTAATCGATGAAGACTATTTGTTGAAAGACGACGTAGTGGCGTCGTTCGCAATCACGTTTGTTTTAGCAGTTCCCAGCTACTCTGGGTGAAAATGCATTTTCCTTTTTGCGGATTTCTATGGGAAAAGCCTTAACACATCAACTAAGTGCTGACAGCTACATTGGCAAGGAATGACGCTCACTAAGCTCATCACTTAACTGCTCATCGCTAAATTGTTCAGACTCATTGCTGAATTACTCGTCATTCGGTTTCAGGAAAGTCTTTCACAATTTGTGTGAGAACAGTTGTCAATGGCAAGACATTGCCGCAGACATCTCCAAGAAGCCTCTCATCACATCACATTCGGTCGACAGCTCAAGAGACTAAGACAATGGTGTTCATAGCCAATTAAAACGCAAACATAATCCAAGCCAAGCGGCAGTCGTTCACTTCAATTCTGGAATGGAATCTCACTTCAGAGCACTTCCACGTCGAACCGAACACAGCACAGCCACAATCCCTTTGTTCCTCGATTTCGATTTCCTAATTTATGACAAGACACTCCTGGTTGCCCAAAATTTTGAGATAAGCATCTTATGCCTCTCTGCCATGACACTCGCCCCCAGGCGCGCATCGTTAACACTGATTGTGATTGGGGAAGAAGTGTCTTCATTTGGTTCAGCACTGCATGGCAGTGCATACAGAACCAAAATACCTCCAGTGTCACGTACGACAAGTGCCAGCTTGACTGATGTGCCATGACGGGTGCAGCGGCAGCCTAGGATACACAACCGGTTATTAGTTGCAAAACAATTTCCATTCATTCAGTCGACACAAACAAAGCCAGCACAACACTGACACTTGATGCGGAGTGGATGATGATGATGATGATGACGGCACAGTCTTGGCACCCCCTTTAGCGTGTGATGGGTAACGCGTCCAAGAGTCAGCACAGCAAACCCCGAGCCTCGCTGAACAACAATCGAAATGATGAAGCACACACCGATTGTGCACATTGTGATGCTTTGAGAATGGAGCGAGGGTGTGTGTACACCAGCAGCGGCAATGGCCAGATATGAAGCTGCATAACCCTTCTGGGACAAAGGTGTGTTGTATTCTATAAAAATGCAGAATTGTTTGCTTTTTAGTGAAAATCAACTCACAGCTTCCTCTAAGTCAGTTCTACTATCCTATTGCACTACACCCGGAGCACTTTGGCGCATCCTTACAAGCATGACAACGACCGGCGACAACGTGAAAAAGGACTGAGTGGTGGAAGGGGGGGAAACACAAACACGCTTAAAGATGACGAATGAAGTGGAACGAAAAAGACAAAATTATTTATCTAGCTTGTTAGAGCGTTGAGTTTACGAATAGTTAGCCAGGTGCAAGGATCCACACAAGACATGAGAGCGAGAAAGAGAGAGACAGAGCCAGAGAGAATTCACTTTACGACCCAAGGTTCTGGCTGTGTTTACCTTTCGACCACTGGCATCGTTCTGCACACTAAAGGGACGACGGAAGTCAAGTGGATTTGTGTGTCGTCCTTCTGCGCCATGCCCAACCTTTGCAGCAGACGCCGCTGCGTTGCTGTCCCATTACCCAGGATGTTTGGTTGATTAAGGTTGAATGAGAAAAGAAAAGAGAAACCAGCAGCGGTGAGTGGCAAATAGATTTTTATTACGTACGTGTGTGCACATTCCCATAGTCGACTCTCTAAAATCATCAAGCGTTTGTGCCCAGTCCCTGCGCCCGGCACACCGGGTGGCCGTTCACAAACGATGATGATGTTTTCTCTCTCTGTCCCTCTTTGTTTTCGAATAAATGTCACGTTTCGTTGTTGTCGTCATCGTCGCCGTCGTCGTCATCACCGTCTAAACACATCCCGCCCGCCTGCAGCTGCGGTTCCAGGCTAAATAGGTGTAAATAATCTCGCAGGAAATTTATGTGCGTCCCCACCGCTCGTCCTACCCCACCATGGCAGGGGCAAATATATTATTTTTCGAAGGACTCACACGCATTTCGAGCAGTCACTGGGAATGAAACAAAACTTCATTACGGTCTCCCGAGCGTATGACTTTGACTTAATTACAAGACGTACTCCACCACGCCGCGCAGATGAGTGCGGGTGGTAGCTTTTGGAGGGAAAACAAAAAAGAAAAAATAACCGAAAACAAAACAGCCCTCGAGGGGGGCTATAAGAGGTAGTGACAGAGCGACCGAAAGGGAGCTCAGCAAACAGCAAAGGTTCGTTTGTGCGAATTTCGTTTTGGGGAAATTTCATTTGAATCGTCCCGAGGGCCATTCAAATATTTGTGCCGTCCTCTCCTCCTCGCCGGTTCGTTCTCACACCTCTAAGCTCGTGCCGAACGAAAGTGCGGGCTTCGTTCGTACCGCAAGCAAAGGACCTAATATTGAGACTCCCGAGTGTGTGCTTATGCCAACCCCTGCTCCCCGCCGCCGCCTGCTGAGCAAACATATTAGCATAATTTACTTTAGTCTTAACCTTTCCTACGGCTACAATTATTCATAAGCGCAAAAATCAAAGAGAGGTCCTTCCTCGCATAATGCTGCCGCATGTGTGGGTGATATTCCTGTGTGCCCACACACCCGTGACACGTTTTGTTATTGCACGGGATGCCCACTCCCGTTGGGAACTAGCATACGACTTCAAATAAGTTTCTCCTTAGACCATGTAAACGGCAACAATCCTATCTTCTTGTGCAAGACACCTTCGCACACACAAATTGCAGCGACGTTGCCGATAACACATGTCATGCACCGCCCGCTCGCTCTCACGCTGTGTATGGCTGCTTGCGCTCTGTGTCCTTGCCGCCGACGACGACGAGCAAGGCTCGGGAAAGTAGCCTCACTTTAAAGCTGTTTACACAGCTGAGTTAATTTTATTCGTGTTCCGGCGACTCCGGCAAATGTCGAGAAAGTATCTCATGCATCCTGTTGCGGCCTCATCCTCTGCGATGCCGGTGGCTGTGCGGGTGGCTGGTGGGAGTGTGCATGTGTTTGGGTAAGTAAAATGCGCTTAAGTGGTGTAAAAAGTTTTCTTTTCCACATCGCGCGCTGCTTTCAGTGCACACACATCGAAAAGGGTTACGAGGGACAGACACACACACACACACCCATTTCAGGTTCAGCTTGATGCATTCGCATCGTAAAACCAAACGACGACGCCATGCAGAGACGACCATCTCTGGCTGGGTGTATAAACAAATATGAAACGACCTGTGAGGGGGAGGGGAGGGCGGTGGCCCATGCGGCTTGGCAAGCTGATGGAAAGATTGAATGTATTCAAAAGTCTTTAAAGTTTTGCCATGACTGAGGAAAGCCCTTAAGTAGCTGTCAATTTGAAAATCATCATTTAACCGAGAAATGTGGGCGCGCTGTCTATCACAAGAGAGTTAACTTCTCAAAACCGAACAGAGTGCGAGGAGAGGGCTAAGTGGCTTTTAATACTTCCTCTTGCATAGCGACTAGTGAGATAGTGCGCTATCACGGGCCGGGCCACGGCAACGCGTGTGCCTAGTCGTGTGTGAGAGCGTGCGAGCGTGTGAGAGAGATGCGTTTAAGTTATTAATAAGCCCTGACGACTTTGTTGACAGAGGAACGAACTCTTAAAGAAGTCATTTTCGGTGAGTCTCTGCCAGTGCGGCTGTGTGTGTCGGAAACTAATCGGATTTTGGACTTATGCCCTTGCAGGTTGAAAAGTAGTAAAGTAGTGATGTTGTTATAGCGTAGCGGAGCTTATGGAAATGTTATGATGATGGGCTTGGACCGGGTGTGGGTTCATTATGAGTTTCCGTTTTTTGTTGTTGTCTTTTTTCTTGTGTTTAGCCTGAATCCAGTCTCGGCACAGACGCGTCGTGAATGTTGACATTGGCGTGAAGATTAAGATTTCCTCCATAAAGTTTATGGGATGATGCAGCGCATGTGGGCTGCTGTGCAACCTAATGGTGCATCAGAAGCCACATCCATTTAGTGCGAGAGATACGCGCCGAGATAAGCCAGCGTTGAGCGTGGAATGCGCCGATGGTGGAAGGAAGTGACTGAATTCCACTGTGATAAGGTTTTATGAGTGGATTCAAGTAATTCGGAGCGTAAGTGCTGGAGTGATATATAAAAGCTTGGGTGTTTGGCTAAAGTCGGAGACTGACCCAGTTTTAGGGCTCACAGCCGGGGTCGTAAACGTAAAGCCACCTAAGTAGCGACAACGATATGAGGGCAGTGTACCAGGGCGAGATCTAGAGTTAGAATGGTCCGCGGTAGACCTCAACTCAAGGTAAAAGAGCCGAAGGGAAAGCCAAATCCAGAACCAGAGTCAGTCAGAGACAGAGTCAGAGTCAAGGCCAGAGCCACCCAGAGTCAGGGACTGAGCCAGAGCCAGATTCGGAGCCAGAGCCAGATTCAGAGCCAGGGCCAGAGCCAGGGCCAGAGCCAGAGCCAGAGCCAGAGCCAGAGCCAGAGCCAGAGCCAGAGCCAGAGCCAGAGCCAGAGCCAGAGCCAGAGCCAGATTCAGAGCCAGAGACAGAGCCAGAGCCAGAGCCAGAGCCAGAGCCAGAGCCAGAGCCAGAGCCAGAGCCAGAGCCAGAGACAGAGGCAGAGCCAGATGCAGAGTCAGAGACCGAGATAGATGCAGAGACTGAGCCAGAGCAAGATCCAGAGCCAGGGCCAGAGCCAGAGCCAGATTCAGAGCCAGAGCCAGAGCCAGAGCCAGAGCCAGAGCCAGAGCCAGAGCCAGAGCCAGAGCCAGAGCCAGAGCCAGAGCCAGAGCCAGAGCCAGAGCCAGAGCCAGAGCCAGAGCCAGAGCCAGAGCCAGAGCCAGAGCCAGAGCCAGAGCCAGAGCCAGAGCCAGAGCCAGAGCCAGAGCCAGAGCCAGAGCCAGAGCCAGAGCAAGAGCCAGAGCCAGAGCAAGAGCCAGAGCCAGAGCCAGAGCCAGAGCCAGAGCCAGAGCCAGAGCCAGAGCCAGAGCCAGAGCCAGAGCCAGAGCCAGATCCAATGTCAAAGCCAGTTTCAAAATTAAAACAAAAGCCAAGTCAAAGCATTCTCTCGAAAGAAGTTTCTCTGGGCATGTGGATGTCTGTAAAGCGTCTAAACTGTTGGCCAAGGAAGGCAGGGCATTTCCAATAGAATGCAATTTTCTTTTCATCTTCAATGTTTTTGCAGGCTCCCCACAACAGATTACCCTCCGCTAGCGGCCAGAAGACTTCGGAAAAAGGAACGCATCTGCATCACCGGTTCAGTGTTCATGCTGAGCTTAAAATAGATTCATACTCCACTCGCTGTTTCATCGGGGTGTTAAAGGATCAACAACGAACACTGCTCACATAGTGATGCCGCTGTATCCTGTTCAGTGCTCTTGTCCGTCGCCACCCTAGTTCCGCCATGCCTGCGGACTGCAACATAATCCCCAACTATAAGCCCCCATCTTCATCGCTCTTAGGACTAGAGCATGGGTATGACCTGATATCCAGCAAATAACCGAACATATCTGAAGTGGTAGTGGCGCATCCATTAGAGCCCCACTGAAGCCATGTCCCACCATCAGTGCAGTCAGCGCACCTGTTTGTTTATCTATCAACCAGTGCATACACCAGAGAGCCGTCGAGTAGAACGAAACACAAAACAAAAGAACAAGGACACCACCAATGAGCGGATGAAGAGTGCTGATGTTCGGTCTCCTGACGCGAACAGTCGGGGCTGCCCTGCACTTCTGTGTTTACCAATCCCACGCCATAAGCATCCGACAGTCGGAGCGGTGCAGCAGAAGAAAAAAAATGTAACGTATCTTGAAACAACAAAATATGCAGTCCGCCATCAAAAATTGAAAATGTCCCTCTGGATTTTCCTGTGAAAAGCAAACAGCGCAAAAAATGAGAGAAATCCCATGGCATTGACAAGAACAACTCATCGATTCGATGCGAGATGGACGCACACATTCATCTCCAGACTTGCCGTCGCAATTCCCATGATTAAACCCTCGGTCCTTGGGGATGACGCGGCGCAATGGGACTGCAACAGGGACGCACTCAGTTCACCGCTTACCTGCACCTGGTGTGACCGGGCAAAGCACTCAGGACAGGAGGAGGGCATGTCCCTAAGTGCCTCGCATAGATCAAAGGTGCCTGCCACGCAGGAGAACCCATCAAGACAAGGCGGGCAAGGACACACATTATCCTCAAAATTGGTTACACTCCTCCCGTGTGTCATTAGCTTATCGCACGATATTCCCCGGCAAGCTGCATACGTCTGAGCCGGCTGCGTGCACACTACACATCATTATCCTCGCAAATCCTTGTGTCCTTGTGCCCCATCGTTTACAGATAAATGTTTAAATATTTCATTAAGTGCTTATGAGATGTATCTAGAGCTCGGCGCTCGTGTTGTGCTCCACAAAAGTATCTCCTCTCTGATAACAGGATTGCTTTTTTAAAGGACTCCCTCCCCCGCTCGCGCTCCACATTTCCGATGCGATCAAACGGGATAAAATGGGACTAGATACGGCACATATGTACATATGTGAAGTCTAAATGCCGCGCTGTTTTTCTAAGTTAATTTGACTTTCAAACGAACTCAGTCGTTCGCCATCGACTCCGCCGCGGCGGTGGTGGCAGTGGCTGCGGATACGTTGCTCCTTCTGCGGGCGGTTGGATGGTTGTGCTGCTGCTGGTTCCCATGCGGAAAAAAAGGATGCAGTACGTGCTAGGATTAAATTGAAAATCTGTCTTGTTTTTTTTTTTTTTCTGCTCTTCTCTCCCGAGAGAGAGACTGGAGGCTGCCTGCATGCTGTCTATGGTGGCGACGAAGACGAGGAGATACATCGGGGGTGTTGGCAGGATGATGATGATGATGATGATGACGGAGATTTACCCAATTTGGTAAATGTAGGGCATTTCTGAGGAGGGCGAAGGATAGCAGCCGCGGTTCTGCCGCTCCATCCACCCAAGCGATACGCGAACTCAAACGGACGGGGAATGTGTATTTGAATAACTGCGTGAATGGATGCAACAAAAACCACTAGGGAGTTTGCATTCAAAACATGAGCAATGACGAGGCTTTTCGAGGGCATCAACGACTATGGCGGCGGATGCCGAGAAGAGCAAGAACTTTGAAATCCCTGCTTTTACATCACTTAAACGACTTGAAAGGGACTTCTGCTAAAGTTTCACTGTGAAAAATGGATTTCTTTCAGTTTTTGTTTTCCACTGGATCGTGGTGCGTTCTAAGTAATCTTCTCGAGCAGAGTTGTTTTTTTTTTCCTCCACTTTGTTTTTCTTCAAGTTTTTTTCTGCGAACGCTCTCAATGAAGAACTAACGCGAGCTGAAGGCTGAAATGGAGTAAAGAAGTCTAAAGTGCAAGGACTTAAGCTGTCAGACGTGGATACACTTTGTTAATTAGAGAATGCGTTAGGTATTCTAAAAGCCAGCTGGAAGTTGATTTAAATTAACGCTGATGAGTGCGAGAGAATGCAGCTCGCAGGGGGAGGGCGGCATTCTTTGAGGAGAGCACAGAGAAGGGAAATCTCAAGGATGAAAGGATTTACAAAGTGGTGATGTTTGCGAGGATGTCTGCTTGCGCTTAGTTTGACGGACATCTTCTGATGAAGTTCAAAGACGTTCACAGAGTTTGTCAATCTTGACAATGGGGTGGCTCCCTTGCAACCGAATGCACTTGGGAGGTCGAATTTTTGAGTGGGCTTCCAGGTGACGCCAGTGTTAGGCTACGCCCGTCACTCTAACAAACTGCATGCAATCTCACGGTAGATGATAAGAGCACACTTACGACGTGGACCCACGGCGGCTCTGTTTCAGACACTCTTTTTCAACTAAATAGCTCATCTTTTCACACTCGCTTCACCATTCACAACCACGTTCCCTAAATCCAAAGACGCCAACTGACAGATGTCATCCAAACCAAAATGGCACCAAAGCAAGATCGACCTGGAACATAAAAAGCAATGTTTACTTGCACGACTTCCACTCGTCGTCGCCTCAATTCCATAAAATGTGGTTATTTTTTTTTTTTTTGTTTTTGGATGAAAACCCATTTTCGAACACGAACAATCTTAAATGTCTAGAATTTCAGAGGTACTTTGGCTCAATGGAGATACGAAGACTCCCAACAAACCCATTGTGCAACCGAAGCAATGGTTGTCCTTGCGGCAAACATCCGTTCGCACGAAATCCCCCTTCAGCAGAAACTCGATTTTATTGGCCTTAAAACCGAGCCAAATGCGAAGAAAAACAACGCGAAACTGCTTCCAGATAGTCGCACGAATAAAATCCCCACCGAGAGACATTCCGTTCGGAGACACCCGAAATCTAGCACAAAAGCTCCCTCCACTCAACCTTAAGTGACAATTGTCCTTGCACAAGCAACGGATACAAATGTACATCGCTCATAAATATTTATCAAAAGCAAACCCACAATACGGTCTCGAGTAGCACGCGTTAACTTCAATTGTCAGCACAATCGCAACAATTCCCTCTTAACAATCTTAAACGCCGCCCATATCGCAGCCAGTAACAAAGCATGGATCCGCGTCCTCGCAATGGACGGCAGAGACGCACAGAGTCGACTCGAAGAATGCAGCAATTCCATTAGTGCATCATCAAATTATGACAATTGTTGGCGCTTGCATGCCAGTTTCATGCCAACTCAACATCCCGGACATGCCAAGCGTGTGTGTGAGAGTTGTGTGGACAGTGTGCACTAATCCGACAGTGATTTAGCCAAGTCCTGTCAAGGACGATTAATGGTTCACTGGTGAATGCTATTTTTCCCCTTTTCTGTGTTTGTTTCTCCTTGTGCTTGTGCTAGGGCACGCCAGACCGGAAGACAAACGAGACCATGAAGCGTCGGTAAAAGGTTGCGAAGGAACGAGACACAGAATGGCCAGACTTTATGACAGATCACTGGGGATTGCTGCTGCAGCGGCGACGGGACCGATATGTCAGCGTGTCTAATCGGCGTCAGTCTCAATGCCAAAAGTCTAAGAGCCACCCAAACGCGCGTCGTCTCTCCTCACGGCCCACATGCACAGCAGAAGAAGAGAGTAACTGCTCATTAAATTATCTAATCCTACGAGTATCTAATCAAACGAGTTGCTTGCGGTTGCTTTCGCAGTCGTTGATAATGACAGCGACGTCGGCTATGTGGGCTAATGGGATTCACTCGACGACATGTCCCTCCACCGCCGCGTCGCGTCACGCCGTCTTTGTCAATGTCGATGTTGTCGTTGTCGTCTCGGCTGGTCTATACAGCGGGTGGCTAAGTACCCCCCACAATTCGCTGGGATCCCTCAATCAACCCCAATCTGCCAAATCAATTGAATTTGTTCACTTATTTATTTTTTCGTTTTTATTCGCCTCTGTCGTGCTGGTAGTAGGCAAGCCAGCAGAGGACCTTTATTCTGTTGACACATCCCAAGAAGGTGATGTCGCCAAGTGGGTGGCGGGGGAGTGGAGTCTGTCTCTCGTTTTGTGAATAACCCTCCGATTCATTGATAACCGAAATGATTTCCTTCACCGACTGATTTGTCAGGAAATTGGTTTTTTTTTTCGTGTTGCTTCCCAAAGTCTGTGCGGCTTGTTCGGCATGAATTGGAGCTCTGCTAGCTGTTGTTGTGCGGCGAAGACAACTAAGCACGCTGCCAAATGGCCCATAATGAGGGGTAATTATGGTTCCTTGAATGAGCCATCTATTGGCGAAGTCGGCCACAGGAGTCTTCCTCAGACCTTCGCCTTTGTCCGAATGCGTAATTCAAGATTTCCTCTCCTCCCTCCTGCCAGTCGTATTAATCAAGTTTTCGGGGTTGCGGTGGTTTGCTTTCGAACGCAACACGGCGGCGTGGTGGTATCGAAAGGAAAACAAACTCCCAACCGCAATGTGCTGCTCTGTTCGCCTGAATGTTTGTACGGATCTGCGATTTGCTTGAAATCATAAACAGATACGAGAGTATTTTCTCTCATTTTATGCGCGTCTTTATCTCGGTTTGAGTGCGCTGCTACTGTGAATTGTGTGTGTACGCAAAGGCAGTGTATCGCACATAAATTATCCGCGATTTATTTGTGGGCAATGTTATTTTCGATCGAATGAAAGTGGATTTTGTGCGTGTAAACAACTGCTGAGTGGGGGCGGCGGGATGCGGTAAGCTGATATTGAACAGGATGGTCTTCTTTGGTTGGGAGACGATAAATGTGTTATCAACTCGGGTTCGATTAGAAATCTTCAAACAACAAAACGAACGTCCATTTCATGTTGAAAAGATCTACATAATGAAGGCATTCATGAGAGGAAAAGAAAATACGTCTAGAAGCTATCCAGAGCACAAACTCTGACATAGTTTGGCAATGAGTGTAGAAAAGTTTAAATACTTCGAACGGGGCGGGCGGGAGGTTCGTCCTCGATTGGAATTCCTTGTGCGACTCTTTGCAACTTTCAAGATTATTGTGTTGACATGACAGTTGGGATGGGTGGAGATGCAAACTTTCGATATCGCCGAGCGCATTTAGGTCGAAACTATCTGTTTTTGACGACAAGAAGGAACGACTCAATGTGTCGACGGGAGTAGGTTATTATATTGACAAGGTGGACATGGGCCTAGATTCGGCAGCAACCGGTCGTGTTGTGCATGGAATTCGTTGCTCGTCAGTGGATGGGACATGCACTTTAATGGCAACTCGTAACTTGGCGGTCACACTCTCCTAGCACTCGGTCAGTGGCTTGACAGAGATGGGGAACCTCGAAAAATGTCGGTCGCTCTTGGCGGGAATTGAACATAAGTGATGTAGATCGTAGACGATAAGAGAGAGAGAGCTCCTCCAAGATTTATGCCAATACTCCGAGCCGCTACCTTTGAAAACGGGCTCAGCATTGTTAGTGATTCCGACGAGGTGATGCGTTGTTGCCGACGCACCAACCCACTCCTCCGGGACGACCATAATTCACCATATTGCGAAAGTGGTCAACATCGTCATGCTTTATCTGTGGCCCTAGACATGGTTGGGTTTAGTGGTCTCTGGCGCACTTGTGCTACCACGCGGATCTAGTGCATCTTCTTCTGCAAAGAAGTTGGCGCAGTCATGACATGAGATCGCCAACACTAATGCTGCTTAGTACGGCGACGTGTTTGAATAAGTAAGACTCTAGATGTACAGAAGTGCAGAAAAGGCAGCCAGTGGTTTCCTTATCTCCCTCGTATCTGGTGGTTTTGACTATCAGTCGTCCAAGGTTCCAAGGTTCCGACGCCGATGAGAGTCGATCTTCCTCGTGTCTGATGGTTTTGAGGAAGTGACTATCAATCGTCCAAGGTTCCAGTGATGACGCCGATGAGAGTCGATCTTCCTCGTGTCTGATGGTTTTGAGGAATTGACTATCAACCGTACAAGGTTCCAATGATGACGCCGATTAGCGTCCTGACACAGGTGGGATCAAACTGCGCGCAATAATTGTTTCCTTGTGGCATCAGACCAACTGCGATTAGTGTGATCAATTGTTTCAAGCATCAGAAGGTGTTTTTCTGTAACGATACGGATGGATGGGAAATCTCCACCCGAAGCCTGCCCGAATACCCTCCATTCACAATTCAGACAATCTCCACGAATTGCTTCAAGTCACAAACCTCACACCTGTTCCAGAAAGCCGTCAATTCGATAAGCTCCGCAACTCTCTTCCCCCAAAAGACATAAAATTGACATGTCACACGAGTTTAAGAGCGGCAAATCCCTTCTGCAAAAGAAATGAGCGGGTGTCCCAGGCAAACTGAACCCAAAACTAGCGCAGTCACGTCTGTCACCCAAATGCCGAGATAAACTACTTCACCTTCCCCATCATCCTCGGCCTCCTGCTGACAGATTGCCGTTCTATTTCCCGATAAAGTCCGTTCATTAGAGTACCCGAGCATCCACGACTGCAATGCAACGAATCTGTGTGTTTTTCAAAATGTTATTCATTTTCCAAAAATAAAAATATTTAATCCACTTAAAATCCAATTTTAACGACTTCCCTTTAAAAATGTTTAATGTCCCCACATCCCCGCAACCCCAGAGGACACCCCTCATCATCACGAACCGTTAGTCCCAACCGCAGCCCTGCTCACGATCGAATAGTGTGCGAAGCAACTGCCGTCTACCTCAGGGATTATCAACAACTTACACCAAATTACCCACACATTTAATTGGTTTTTAATCTGGGCCCTCACTCTCCGAGTGCATGCGTTTGACTGTGTCTGCGAGTGTGTGCGTGTGATTCTTTTTAATGCTCACATGAATCTCTGCTTTAATCCGTCAACACTCCGGTCCGCAATGAACGAAATGATAATTCAACAGATTCTCCCCCGTCAAAGTCAATAGTTTATCAGTGGCAAAAGTCTACAGGCAGGCTGCCCCTTTCCTCCGCCGGATGGTGTCGTGGTAGCGGGGAACGATGCGATGTCCAGTCTGGGGGACGACGACGCCGACGGTCGCACCGCTTCAGTGAAAGTTGAAGAGTACGGTACCGTACAACCGAGGGAGTGTTTAAATATCAAAATTTCATAATCAAATTCTCATAAAATGAAAATTATGAATTTTCCTCGGAGAATTCCTAGCAATATCAGTTGGAGAAGATACAGAGAAAATATTAGTTTTCATGTAAAAGATACTCGTGCATCCAACAGCAGAGGCGGGATGCATGCCGTGGCGCAGTCGATGTCAGATGCCGTACTTGTTCTTGTGTTGGACACGAACCAAGGAGCAGTGCACAGTGTAAACATAACGTTTTATCTTGAACTCTCTGTCATGATCAAATTTCATCAGTACAAAACTTGTCCGAGGGAGATGGAATGGAGATGGAGGGAGTCCTTAAAATGGCGCCGACGAGTATGAACTGCTCCCCATGAACTAGTTGTGCAGATACAGGCTACTCATCATCTTTCAAAATAGCGGATGATAGTCAGTTACTCCTGGGTTTTCGTTAAATTTCTGATGGAATTTTGAATGCAAGACAATTTTCTCAGAGTCGGAGGGAATGCGATGCGATGCCCTTCTCCTTTTCCAAGCCCACACACATACATCTGCCAGAGAGGGAGAGAGAAGGACTTTAAAAATTTACCGCTGACAGCTAAATGTGCAGGCAAAGTGTAGCAGCACCGAATGGCATACTAGTGGAAATGGAATTAATGAAATTTTCATCCTGTCAGTGAATTCAGATGAATCCTCTCATCATCGTGCTGAGCACTTTAGGTGTGAGAGTGAGAGAGAGATTCTATTATACTAACGAACCCCGTTGGGTGCGGGGGGAGGATGGGAGGGTGTGTGTGTGTCTCAGGTTAGAATTCTTAGTTAAACTAACTGAGGATGGAAAATGCAGAGACAACACAAAATCAACAACGCATCCAACCGCCGCCGCCACCGCAAGGATGGGGTTTCAGTTGCCGACCGTTTGCCCGATGGTGGTTGTCGGTGTATCCCCGGTTGGCTTCCGTTTGCATTCAAAGCGGGGCGGTCGGGGGGAGAGAATGATACGATTTTTGATCCAGCCAACCGTACGGACATGTGTAACGAAGTTATCCGTCAGTTTGTCCGAACCACCTCAGTTGTCGTCTGCTGTTCTTCGCTTGCCGTATCCCATGTCTTTTCCTTCCTTTTTTTGCCCTTTTTTTCTCGTCCGCACACCATGGCGGAGTTAGGTGGGGCGGAAATATTGTAATTTCTTTGGCATTCTTGTCTTAATTTGGTTTCACAAATGCAGCGATAACTGTGTGTGCTGTGTGAGTTGGGATGCAGCCCTCGGGGCACGCACTCATCGCATAAAAATTATGATTCTGTCCTGATGCGGGGGTTGCGCTGGGAGGGTTGTTGTGTTGCCACCCCTTGTATTTTAGTGAAAATGATTGATTTCACGGTGAAATGAATCCAATCGTTTGTATTCTATTTTTGTTAGTGTTGCTCATTCGTGCCCTCTGTCATCAGTTTTGTAATTTCCTGAAGGAATCGTATACACTCATATATCCCTGTGGGAGTGGGGGCGGTGGGAGGGGGCGCATCGAAAACGATTGACTTGAGTTTGAATTGCGCTTTCCTTTTGATTGTGTCCCCTTTTGCGAGGGGTGCTCATCGTTAAGTGAAATTCATTAAATGCAGTCGTCACTGGATAAATCATCTGCAGACGAGTGATGAGAGAGATGTTAGTGACACTTCAAGTGTCATTTCGGGTGCGTATAGAATTCGTCACTCTACGCGTTATGGCATTTTGAAGAAAAGACAAAATTATGACTTTTTGACGATCGAAGGCAATGCATTTGGCACGGATTTCTGAAGATAATTAATGCAGTTTACCAGAATATGTCACTGACAGTAACTGCAAGCTGAGAGTGTAACGTTGGTCTGAATCGTTGATCCCTTTCGACATGGATTCGGTAGTCATCCGACTCGTGTCAGGGATTTGATATCCCCGTTTCAATCCTTCAATTACAGTTTTGAGGGACAATTCATTTTTGTGAGTCATCCTGACATGTCTCGCGTGATATCACACGTATGTCACGTGGTTTAGTTGTTTTCTACTGTTTTGTAATTCGGTTTCTGACATTTTTTATCTTGCGGTTTTCGTTGAATATGCACGGATAGAGTTTGAATATACATAAGTTGTCATATCACGTGATATCACGTTTATACGATACATGGATTCTAACGTAAGGAAGCACATTCGAAGAAATTTACTTATTCATCGCGAGCATTTATCGAATTAAGCAGTTCCGTCAAGCATTTAGTAGATATCACACGCCTATCACGTGACATCACATCAAATGTCGTCTCAGCATTCAGTTTGATAACGCTATCTGATTGCAATCAAGGAGAAAAATCAAAATTGATAAGTAAATTTATGACACGCTTTGAAACAGATCCTGATATCACGCGACTATCATGTGGCACCACATAATGGCGATCTGGATTATAACACTTTTTTTTTAAATAGATCGCCAACGATTGAACTGGAAAGAGCTACGCCATACTTAGGTGATGCATTGAGGTGTTCATCGCGTGACGTCACGTGATATCATGTACTTTTCTTACAAGAGCAAGAATTTTCAAAGATGTTATCGAACTGAAATTGATGAGAAAAACCCGAGAAGTCAGTTCCGCATTGAGTCTGGTTGAATTTCCAGTGAGTGCAGAGGTGTATCCAGGTACGTAGGCATGAGCGACACAACGACGTTGTACAGTAAAACGGGGTTCTAGTGTCTTTCGAAGATTCCACAAGAGAGAAGCACTTGGGGAACTCCTAGTTACAGGATTCATGAGGGGAGAAAGAGATTGTTTCCTAAACGGAGGCAACCAAACCAGAGGGCGGTACCCATGAGCATTTTTCATCGCCTCGGAGCGTCTAGCCGACTATTGAGTTGTTCACCATCACTGCAGAACAGCCATCACACACGTTATCCCCACAACTGCATGCAATCAAATTAGTCATCCATCTTGACAAGTTCATTGTCTAGCCAAGGCTACGAGTAGAGGAGACGTCTTCGTTGGAAAAAAATCCATTACCACAATTCGCAATCATAACTCAAGTACGTACATTGAGTCATTAGCCAGTGAAACCCCTTTCGGAGAGTCTCCAGTGCATCGACAGTCCCTCGGCAGACAACCTTATAAATGCGCCCTCGAAACAGTGTCCAGGTCCAACCGATTAGCGCACCGCCTCTATGGGGTTTCCCTGCAACGCCCTGCTTGAACATCTTCTTCATCCAAAACCGCGACATGCTGCAACAGTCGCTCATCCCACTCGCATACATCATCCCCGTTCGTGTATTAATTACTCCATGCCGGCCATTTGGAACCACCCATTGCTCATGAGCAAGTTGATTGAATTGGCGAACAAGAAGAGCACCACCATCGCCACCGCCACCGACATCGCCAATCGGTTGAAATCATTTTCCCTTAATTGAATTGCGATCCCATCCGGTCGTGGAGCACCGAATTTACATGCGACTCCCAGGCCCCGCACTTTGGTCCTCTAGTGATTTATTTGAACATGATTGTGATCTTAGGGGACGGGGATCTTCATGCAACCGCAACTCATCCGTCCGTCCGTTGCTGTTGTTGCGCTGATGCCGATGTTGCTGTGGCCGCCGCTGCTGCTGCTGTTGTTACTTTAGCTGGTCGCGCTGTATCTTTTGTGAATGCTGCGCCTGTCCAGTGTCAGTGTAAATGCATTCTTTTCGCTGTCGCTACCCTTCGAACCGTGTCTAGAATAGAATTTTGAATGTGCCTCCACAACAGAATATCTCACACGACAGACACAACAAGTTCTGGATATTTGTGAGTTTTTGTTTACTTTTCTATGTTTCGGGACTGATGATGGAAACGTTAGGAAAAGATTCATCATTCTTAAGTGGTGCCCTCGGATGGTGTGTACAACCACACACAATCGGGAGAGAGAGAGAGAGAGAGAGAAGACGAAACTCTGGGCTCCGGGACCACCTCTGCGATGGTGATTGTTCTCGTTTGTTCTTCACAATAAACCACTAAATCCAACAACAACAACAAAAACAACACAAACACCGGTATGGAAAAAAGACGTAAACCCAAGTGAGAGAGAAGCATCCGTGATTGACGACGATCACTGAAGGAAGCCGGGACGTGTGGGGGTGTGGAGGGGGAGATTTGAGTTGTACAGTGATAGAGGAAAGAATAAATAAATACGGCCGCGGGTTGAAATTCATATTTCTTTCAATTCATGGCACATATCTCGAACTTTAATGAATCGGAGTCTATTGAGATGTCAATATTTGATTAAGTCCAGCATTTTTCTTCATTTCTCTTCATTCCTGTCCCGGCATAGTTTGTCGGTGGGGAAAATGGTTTATTTCTGTGATGGAGTTGGGGGGCAGCAGACAGAGTGATGTTACATTAATCGGTACACCATGAGCGGGGCATGACTTTATGGATGATTGTTAATCAAGAGCACAATGAGCTGTGGTACAGAAGACGCACACGAACACGGTTTAGTTCCCTGGGATCATTTGTGAGATTTGTTGCTTATTTAATTTTAGTACGACGCGTAGAGAAAGGTTGGTGACATGCCCTCGGTTCGTTGCTTGTGGCTATCTGTAGATTGATTGAGAGAAGGAATGTCTTTCAGCAGACCCAGCACAGATTAAATACGGCGGAAGATGCGGGCTTTGACCTTCATGTTGATTGAGTTTTAGACGACATCGATGGCGGCGCCCTGGATGAGCACCTGCTTTTGATGTAAATCATAAAAAGACCGGCAGTCGCTGATATGACGAGCATTTATTGGACATTCAATCACCGTTGGACATTCAAGCATGGCTGTATGCTTCATAATCCTCTAAAAGAACGCTCAGATCAGCAGTCTATTTCCCCGTCCTTAGACAAGGTAAGTGACGGTGTCCCTAAAGGCTGCATATTGGGACCAATTATTTTTTCGTCGCTCTGTGAACTCGCACGATGATCGTACATATTTTGTGGCGCTGCAATATTTCTTCGAGTTGTGCTGGGAAGTAACGAGGTTACAGATGGACGTTACAGTATCTGTAAGACCAAAGTAGTGGAAATACACTCGGTCACAAAAAAAAAACGTGGCCGAATTTAATGTAACCGCCCTTATGGAAGATAACTGACGACATCCCTCAAGGTTGCAATCTACGACCAACACTTTTTCTTGATCTCCGCATGTGTACGTCTACCTTCTACACAGCTGCCTACACATTCACTTCCCATTGACTGCAAAGCTCAATATCCAACTCCATTAAGACGCATGGTTACAAAGCCAACCACAAGTACATACGACTTACACGGCAAGCCTACTCAAAATTTGTCTCTCTCCCATTTCGCGTGTGGTTGCAGGCAGGCATCGTGGGTTGGTTGATAAGTGAGTCACTTGAGATGATGATGTGTAATTAATACACGACCACATCCCTCGATAAAATTCAAACACGTTTGAGTTTCATATCAAGTTAATTAAGTCCAAAGAAGCCGAATTCAAGGATGTTTCTCCTTTTACCTTCTTGGATTATATTTTTGTTGTTTTTTTGCCAAAAGAAAGGCAAAGAGAAAGAAAAAATTACATCAAAACAAGAGTAATCCCTCATAACGCCGTCAGGAAAGATTAAAACACCATAAAGCAGTTGGCATTTATCCTTTCCATCTTCCTGGTGGCTGATGTGATGTGTCTGTTTAGCTGTTTGCCATGCTGTCCTCCTCATCATTAACAGCGCGTCCACCCGCTCTGTGTGTTTGACTTAGTTACGCTTCCCTTGTGCTTACTATCCACGGTGTGACAAAATAAAATATCAAAACAATGCCAAGTAAACACAACAGAAAAGAAGAAAAAATGAGAGAGAAAAAAGTATACGTAGGGACAACTGTCGGCGTTTGTGTGTGTGTGTGTATGTAAAGGATACACGAACAAGACAATGGGAAAAGGGAAATCTACTCGTTTTCATTCCTGGCCCTGCTAACAATGGACAAAAGGACGATTTATGACTATGTGCGTGTGTATGGTACTGTTGAAACATAAAAATTACACCCCGGGTGCAGTGTTGTACCTTGAGTCCTTGGAATCTTCTTTCACTTCCTCCATTGCAACAGGATTTTCCACATAAATAAATGTTGAATGGATTTTACACGAAGGTTGGCTAGGCAGGGATGTGAGTAGGTAGGTAGGCGGCGGATGGGATAGTTGCAGATACAATGTTTCATTACGCGATTATCCCTAGATTGGTTCCTGCTTGGTTACCTACTTTTTTGTTTGTCTCCCCCCCTCCTCTACCGTGTCGTCGTGTTCGTGGTACTTTTTGTGCAAAAATTTCCCAGCTGCTGCGGGTACCGCCAAAAACCGAGAGATGGAATAAAATTCTTCTGTTGAATATTTTTTCCTTCATCTCTCTCATCTTTTTCCGCCGAAAAACATTCAAGAAGAAAGGCGGAATGCGAGGGAGGTACCTGGACCTGGACCTGAACTGGACAAAGCGAACGCTGCTAGGTATGTGCTTTATTGTTATTATTATTGCTCTCATTAGAATTTTCTTCTCGAAAACAAAATAATGGAATTCGCTTCTTCTTGCGAAAGTTGTGTTAAATGTATCCTCTTCGCCTATCTGAGTCCAGAGACCACCCAGAGTGCTGGACATTCCGGCGGCCGTAAGAACTTTCCACTCCACACCACACGGATTGGCTACACAAGTACGTTCAAATTATCCGAAAAACAAAAAATTCGTTGTATCTCTTGCCTTCCTACAAGTCCGCTCGAAGAATGGAAAAAACTTAAAGAAGCGAAAAAAAGCTGATTGCAACAACAACACTCGAGCGAAGGACGTTAGAAGGATGCGAGCCAAAATATAATTTATCATCGAGATACAAACAGCGTTGCCGCCGTTCCACGCCAAACACTGGAGGTGGTGAACAAAGAGATGCACAACACTCTCCAGCATCGGAGGCAGCCAGACTCCAAGAGTTCCACCAGCAGTCCAAACAACCAAACACAGTCCCAGCCAAAGTCCATGTATCACAAGAGATACATTATGTTAAATAAGAAAACGAAACGAAAAACCGAACCCAGCGACGAAGACAAACGAACAACAGACAGCGTAAAAAAAATTCCCACCAAGTGCATCTGAACGAGATAAAAACGATGTGTGGTGTCAGTACTAAGTAATTATTTACAAAGGAATGGAAATATTTTAAATTGAATACAGAGAGAGAGATCCACCAACCACTCATATCCTTTTGAAGAGGAGGACGAGATGGGGGCGGAGCAGCGCGAACGAGCGCTGGGGAATATATAACTTAATCAATTTGCTACGGACCAGTGCGAGTGAGTTTGAAAGTAATATTTTTAATCTTTCTGTTATGGATGCACTTCATTTGCCGCAGATACATGTGTAATTTGCATTTTATTTCTTTCTTAAAGGGGGATTAACCGCAAATACATGTGACCAACCGCATGTGCGAATTGGATGATACGGAGGAAAGGGATTAGGTGTATCCGCTTTCGATTTGGTTGTGCCTTAGTCAGCCCGACGAAAGGGATGTGAGTGCATCAGAAGAAGAAGAAGAAGAAGAAGGACATCGAGCAATGAGAAATCATTGGAATGAGCAAGGAGATTATTCCTTCTTGCTGTTTCTTCTGGACGATTTGAGTTTGTTGTGCGACGGCAGCTAGAGAGAGGGAATTAATTCACAGAACGAAGGTATGGTTAGGTATGGTTCGTTGTAATCAAAAGGATATCGGTGTTTGTTTCCTTGTGAGTGGAAACCGGCACTACGAAGACACAGGAGATTAAGCTACCACTTTGTCGCTGAGGTTTTTTTTCAGCTTACTTTTCAGGTGGGCTACTTAAGGCTAGAAAGCATTGATGCCAATTATAGCTGGCTTAGGTAAGCTTAGTACACATATCAGAGTTGAACGAAAAGTAGCCAGAGTCGAATTTGAAAACACCCATAACTGCTGCTGGAAGCTTACGTAAAATTCAAACACCGTAAGTTTTGTAAAGGGAAATTGACTGAGCAAAATTGAACGAAACTCAACGAAACTGGGAATTCGCTCACTTTTAACTAAGCAAAAGTGAAAGAAACTCAACGAAACTGGGAATTCGCTCACTTTTAACTAAGCAAAAGTGAAAGAAACTCAACGAAACTGGGAATTCGCTCACTTTTAACTAAACAAAAGTGAACGAATCTCAACGAAACTGAGAATTCGCTCACTCTTAACTAAGCAAATGTGAACGAAACTCAAAGAAACTGGGAACTAAAGAAAAAGTGAACGAAAATCAACGAAAGTGGGAATTAGCTCACTCTTAACTAAGCAGAAGTGAAAGAAACTCAATGAAACTGAGAATTTGTTCACTCTAAACAAAACTCAACGAAACTGGGAACCAAAGAAAAAGTGAATGAAAATCAAAGAAAGTGGGAATTCACTTACTCTTAATTAACCAAAAGTGAACGAAACTCAACGAAACTGGGAACTCACTCACTCTTAACAAAGCAAAAGTGAACAAAACTCAAAGAACCTAAGGTTTAGCTCCCTCTTAACTGAGTAATGAACGAAACTCAACGAAACATGTGCTTGCAATGCACTTGCAGTGGTTCAAGTTTTGGTCCCATTTTCTTTGCAAAATCCCGACAATCCCTAAGTCGCAGACACTGTCCACTGATGCCTAGTAGCTTCAGCCAATTCAGACAACTGCGTACCCTTGGGGTTGAGGTTCCAATATTCATTTGATTTTGGTCCCAGACTCTCTGCAGAATGCTGACTGTCTTATGTCACAGAGACAATTATATCAAGCAACTGAACGTACGGTTAGGAGTGATGCCAATTTCGATCGTCGCAGTTTAACATCGCTGAATTTAGCAAAATCACATCACACTGCAGCTACGAAATCATAATATTGTCCAGTTATTGCGTATTCCTATGGCTCTCCAGAACTTAACGAGTATTAATTTCCTATTAATCAAAAGAAACAACACAAATGTTGGCATCGATTATGAACGCTCCTTTGTCTCTGGGTACACATCTGACATTCGCTTCGCTAAGCCGACCGGGGACAACGCTTCATTTCACACGCACTATTTCACAGAAACCCATCGAGCTACTTGTTCGGACAGAAATTCAATAGTTTAAACCGAATTACACCCTTGATTAGGTAGAATGTGTACGTATTGAATGACACCCATCGCCGGCCACTTCACTGCGTTCAAGGTTAGGCAAGTGCTTCATCATTCAATAAGCAGACGTTCCTTGACCATGATCCACGATGTGGTGGAAAATATCGTTTTACAGTGACTCACAAAATGTGAGTGCACTTAAGATCAGTTGGGAAATGTCACGAAAAATGTTGCTGGTATGGTGAACGAACCAAATCGATGTCAGTCACGACGATCGTTTACACACACAAGCTGTGTCTTCACAGAAAATGTGGCAAAGCGGTGAAGTTAGCGACAAGCATTGCGCACTTTTTGAAAACATGGGGTCCCCACTGGACCGCGTTGGAATTAACGACAAGCTTTAAGCAGTTCTGTTTGAGTGAATGATTCACCACTCTTGGGAGACACGCAGGAATTTCGGTGATGCCGCAGACCATTCGGGTTGAATGAGTCAAATAGTTTGTAGTTTGGAATGACTTATATCCTGCTCTGAATGGCTTGAAGAAATAGAATCGAATGCCTTCGAATGGCTGAGCAGTTCATTGTTCGGTCTTTCATTTGGAGGAAACGGCTTCTTGACTCAAAGAACATCTAGGCGACAATAAAACTGGAATGAGGGCCATCTCCAGCCAGTGTCAGTCGGCTTAGGTCTGTCCCCCACAGAGCCTCAGGCCGGACAAAACCACGTTCCAGTCAGCTTCTGTTGGCTCGTCCCCATCAAATGCGTTCTTTGTTGCAACACACCCAACGCATCTGCCTTTGTTCCCGTCCACATTCACTCGTCAAAGCGATCCAGAGGACCATCTCTGACTTTGTCTTCAAACCGAGTCTTTCTCTGGCCCCTCATCTGGCGCAGATAACGCACTCCATTGTCCCCCACACCGTCGAAGTGTGAAATGCGTAACTCATTCCATTGTGCGCTTTCAGCCTCTCACTAATCCTGATTTATTCGACATGCAAACGAGCGCTCGGTGTCTTTAAAAAAAAGTTCTCTCCTATGACCACGGTCAATGACATGACTCAAACACCAAGTGGAATGCCGCCACGGGCTCCCCACCACAAACAGACACAGACACACGATCCGTTGCATCGATCATCATCTTTATGTCTGTCAATAAAAACAGCAGGACACATCACGCTTCCAGTGCGAGGCCCGCGACGACTCCAGGCCGATCTCCAGCGGATCAGCGAGATTGATACGCCACATGTGTGATTCGAGCGTGATCCCCGATCATCGCCGGCAATGCACACGGTCAGCAGGGCAGATGGATTTAATTGATTTCCTCTCGAATTTGCATCGGGAATGCGGGTCAGCCGAAAAAAAGCCAGCCCCGATGCGGTGCTCGAACAAATTCCTTTTTTATTGGCCCCTCTCGCCTGCGCGTGTGATAACGAGCGTAACGAGCCGAACCACACGAACACGATGTCAGCATGTTCGCGGGCCGCGGCATTAGGGGATGGAGGGAATTTGTTTCTTTTTTAAAAAATTATGATTTATGAGTTTCATCTGTTTCCCAAAGTGGCTGGGGACTGGCCTCGGAAGCGGGCGGACGACCGAGACTGTAGCGATTTGTTTGGACGGAAAACTCATCTGGCGCTCGACCCGTTTTCCTACGCGACGATCGCGCTGTGTGTCGTCGGCGAAATGGCCTCTCCCATTTCACAGAAACATGAGCACTGGCAGCGTGCACCACGCCAAATCGGCGACGATGATAGGAGGGCATGATGAACGGGACAAATGAACGCAAGAGCAGCATCACACGCGTGTCCATCGACCGTGCGTGCGCACTGGATGCTGACGAGTCGTAGTCGCCAACCACGACCACGACGACTACGACGACTGCCACTACTAGTCGAACGAACGGTTTTGTTTTGCAACGCTAATAAATCCAAATGAATGTCAACCTACGCGATTGTGCAACAAGTATCGAGGAGAGATAAGCGATCTCGCCGAGTTGAAAGAGAGCTTAAAAGAATGCGTTCCTGTCGCCCATTTGCGTTGTGTTGTTGTGTAATTCGAAACGCGTGCATTCGTCGGGGCCCAGCAGAGTGTAGCCAGCAGAACGACGACAACGGCCGAAAAGCAGCAAAGCTATAAACTGTCTCAAGGGAAGGCAGCAGCAAATTAGTTAAGTGTAGGCAACCGCCATACACGTACGACATGCAACAAGGTACTCCTGGAGTTAGCTGACGAGGGTAACGTGTTTGTGGGTGTGTGTGCATGTGTGTGTGGATATAGGGTAAAGGGGGGAATAACTTGAAGTGACACTTAAAACGTCGACGAGAGAAGCGTATTCCTTATCGAGGAAGTCATTTCGATTCGACGGCGAAACGGCAGGAAACCATTCACACACGCACACGGCTCCGACGAAAGTATTGGGTTACGGTCATGGAAAGAGTGAAAAGAAAAAAGAGTAAACCCCTCCTCCCCGCACCACACTTCGTCGGCATCGAAGTCAGAGTTCGAAGGTTGGCGGTTACTTGAGATGACATAGACAACCCGTGCGCACAGGTATCTCTACTCACTCAGTTCTGGGCTGATGGGTGGAGAGTTGGTGTGGGGACAAGATACCCTTTTCCTCGGTGATTTATCTGCACGCTGCGTTACAAAACGTACGAGAGAGAGCACAGCAGCGTCACCACGCCAAGGTGCGACCAGCGCGTAGGCACTCTCAGAATACAAAATTGTCTATCGCCGAGTGTATCTACGTATCCACCCGGCTCTCGTACGTAAAGTACTAATTGCTCTGACAGACAGTAATGATTTGTGACGACCGATGCCAGAGGTGATGTGACGCGGAGGTGTTGTTTGAATTCTAGATATACATTTAATAAAATGTATCGAGATGCCTGGTGGATGGGATTTTGTGTTTCTTACAAAATTCTTGGAAGACTCTTCGAATACGTGGGTCGATGGGCAGACTGAGTGGATGGATGGATGCCCGGGGGAATCTTAATGACGGCTTAATTATTTGTTATCGTTTACTACGTGCGCGTGTGTGTGTATGCCTGAGTGCAATGAAGTGAAAGGTCCTGCACGTATCGCATAAATCAGTCGTGTCTGCCGAGTGGATCCTGCTGTCGGAGTGGAGTAGGACTGAATTTGAAAGCGTGCACTCAACGAGTTGAGCTCATGAATCTTGCCGGACCGAGAGTGAATGCGTTAGACGATCGGCAGACAGAGTGCCGCTTAAATTGACCAATCGGCAGAACGATTGTCTAAACAGGGAGCTCTGTGGAAATTGATATCACGTATGGGAGGGTAATTGATATGGTCGGTGGCACGTCGAACGGAGACTGTGAATGGTTGTCAATTGTCAGCGATTTCGCTTCGAACTGAAACTGAACCCGTGACATGCAGTTTTTCAAGAATTTTTGATGCGATAGGACGAATGCTCGGGAATGTGCTGAGGAAGCTGATCTCAAGTCTGGCCTTTGAAGGGATGCAGAGATTTCCGAGACAATTTTTCCCTGCATTTGATGTGGAGCATGTGGTCGCAATCGATCTTGTTAGTCGCGTCAACAGAAGGTGAGCAATTTTTCTTGTCAGTACGTTTGTGGGTTGGAGAAAATGGTCGCGGTGTCCTCGATGAGAAAAGCGAAATAACTTTGAATGTTTTGAAGTTACAACCGTTCCACTGACAGCAGGCAGTTGCAATCAATGTCGAGGAAGATGACTCGCTCGACGACTCAGCTTACAACGACTTACTTACTAGACTTCTGTTTCATGCTGCATTACGCCTCAGTTGCCGTTGGGCGCCATTTTAATGCAGATGGACACGGACCCTTCCAGCGAGCTGACACGTTCAACCAATATGACACTGAATGGAGGTCTGCTTCTTCCCTCTCCGCTTAGCCTCCTCCAACAAGAAGTGGAGCAGTGAACACAATTTGTGTTGCCACAACTGAAGAAAGCCCTTGTGTGTTATTTTCTCGTTAAGTCAATCCGATAAACGACGGGCCTGGCCTTCTCTGACAAGAAGGAGATATGCCATTGGAATGGAAACTTTCTAGTCAGACATCTGTTCTACAATCGCTATAGAGTCCCCAGCAGAAGATAGATCCAACTTCTAAGACATGGAAGACATCCCATTTCCAGTTGCTTCACCACCTGCCACTCCACACCATATCAAGGCTTATCATTTCGACATGCATGACCCTGGGTTCTTCTTAAACAGTTGTCAGATCGTCAATCCATTGGGGACCCACCTCAAGGCTGTGAAGGTTTGATAAGAACATCTAAACAAACCCACATTCACTTATCAAACGAATGAATCAAGAAAAATCACTTCCTCAAGTCCAACGGTTTAGTCAAATATTCCCAACACGAAGCTGCCGATAAGCTTGAAAAATTGATCTCTAATCGATGCACTCTGACATGCTCTCCGACACTTCGCTTTAAATTGAATTTGAAACCCGAAACCCAGGCCGAGACTCTTATCGACGATGTCTTCTGCGACATCGTTCAACGGAGACAATCGACTTGCATCATCACACGCCTACATCATCCGTCCTCGGACGATGCGATAAGCATTGTCTAAGTATGCCCTCAATGGATGTTGACCTTCATCTGTGGCGAGGACCAACATTACGAAGAATAATGCGTCCCATGGGGGGGACTCGGGTTGGGCGCCAGACATAACATGAATTCATTTTGGTGTCCAGTGGTCGAGGCCAAGTCCGGTTTCGTGCGATCCACTCCACCTACCTGCTAAAGGCAGCCCCAATTCGAGTGCCGTCCCATCAACCCCCACGAAGGGGCGCACTTATGATTGAACGACATCGGAGTGAGACACGCACCACGTTCAAAATCTGCATAAACCAGATTGCTCCGTCTAGATAAATCAGATTATGTCATATGCAACTGTAGCCAGCGCATAATCTCAAGTCAAATAAAACGGAAAGAACATGCGGAAAAGGGGTGGAAATCAATAAAAGCAATTAAAGCCCGTGGGTCGTGTGACTCGTGTCTCGTGTAAATCGTGTCTCGTGGCCCACTTGCCCCGGGGTTAGCGTGTGTGTTGGCTCGCCAAACACCACCAAATTTACTGTGTAAAGTCAACGCCTTAGTGACTTAACTAAAGTTGTCCCTTGGGTGAGATACACTTTCGCCCTTAACTCCCCCAAAACGCACGCACTGTAAAAACAGGAAAAAGGCCACCACCACCACCGCCACGAAGGATGTCAAGGAGTGGTGGGAGACTCAGCCGCCGTCAGGATGTAACATTTTACAGCAGAGATAAGGAAACAAAACGTCTATTAGTCATCTCGATGCAAGGGGGACTGCGACTAGAATCGGTCTACAAATGAGGGTTATCCCGCTATCCCCCTCCTCTCGCCCACACCACACCACAAGGATGCACTTTGTCGTCGTCTATTTTTACACGTTTTTCTAAGTCCCTTCGCATCTGCTGCCATCGCATCACGTCACATTCGGGCGAAAGTGAGATGTCATCACGGTGCAGCGATTAATGTTTCCCCCGAGAAAGGGAGCCCTCACAGCACACGCGACCCATTCAATCGGAGAAGCGACACATCGCCAACACTGGCAAGACACGCTGAAGACATCCGAGACATCCGAGACATGCGAGACATCGGAGACAGCTAATCCCCTGGAATTGCTTTATGGTTGGCGCACCTAATTTTAAACCCATTGACAGTGTACGCGTCCCGATTGTCGTTTTCTGGTGGGGGAATTTACGTGTGTCGTAGCAGGCCCCCGTGCATGTCATTCCGAGGATAACAAGGTGCCCTGATGTAAGCCTAAATCCTACCACTTACCGTGTGCGGCCAGGGTCCGCGGGAAGCTGAGGATGCCCACGATGAGCATCAACTGAATCGCAAGACGTCCTCCACGTCCTGCTGCTGCTGCTGCTGTTGACTGCCTCCGCATGTTGTCGCTTGTAATGTCAGACACAATTGCAATTGCGTGCGTGTGTTCGTCTACGATTAATCCAATCAAGCTGTGCGATATCCGTTCATAGAGATGCAAGTCTCACTGCCCCCTCTCAGTTTTCCACTCAATCACTATTTTCTTTATTTTTTGCACACAAACTGAATTAATCTCAAATATTCGAAACTTTCATAACACTCTTGTGCATTTGTCACCAGAATTAAGAACCTCTCGCGGTGGATGTATCTTCTGCCTCGACAGCGACGAATATTGGAAAATTGAAACCGAAAAAAAATCAACAAAAAAAAGAACAACTGAATTATATCGAAGCTAGTGTTTCCATTGCGTATCTGTACGCACGCACGACGACGGTACGACGAGATCTATCCCTTGGATGGGGATGGAAGACACGGAAAATCACAAAAATTCGTAAACACTTCACGGGAATCGACGCAGAGACACAACGCATCGAAGAACGTCCGAACCGACCGGCAAGCAATTTCCAACTGAACGCCGAACTGCAGTGAGTATCTTTTGCCGAAGCGGCCGCTGCGATGGTGTGCCGTGTGGATGTGGATTGTTTTGTATTTCACATTCCGGTTCGTTCCGGTGTGCCGTCGGTGCATTTGTCGGCTGTGCAGGGCCGGCGAGAGTGAAACGTGGAAACGGGCCGCCGTAGAGAGCATGCGCCGGACTGAAATACAACCCCATTCATGAAACGCTGCTGAAGTGGGCTCCACCTAGCTCCATCCACATCACTGCGGAGTCGGCGGTTGGCTGTCGACCAGGTGTGGGGGTGCCTGTCAAGGTCCCTTTTCGGCGGCGGCATCTGGGAGAGATTTGCATTCTGACGAACTGCGCCCCCGAATGTTTGCATGGCTTAATTAAAAGTTTCTCGCATTTTTTTCCCATCCAGCTCCTCGAGCTGGCGTCGCGTCGTGTAGGTCTCCGCACTGACCTAGACTAAAGGGAGGCCACTAGTAGTTCGAAGGATATCGTCGAAAAAAGTTCTCCATTTCATTTGAATTTGAGATTCGGAACAATGGTGTATGGGGCGCATCGGAAACACGTCTCTAGCCTCGTGTCGTGTCGCCGAGTGAGTTCATCCAGAGCGGAGCGAAACTGGGGCGGCCTTTTGTTGATCTTCAGACGGGATGTGCTCTTATGTTAATGGGTTCCCTCCTGATTCCGATGAGGGTTACTTTTCAATAGGCATTCAATTCTGTTCCTCCTTTGTGCGCGCCGAGTCTGTGCACACCCTGTAATTATGATGAAAGATTCATGTCGAAATGAGGCGCGTTGATTTGCGATTTAAATGAGGGTACACCGTAGACCTCTTGCAGGTCGCCATTAGGCTATCATATTGCGGCATGCTTTTGGTGTGTTGCATGCGATGTGACGAGGGAATGGTGATGTCATATCTCTCCTATGGGAGCACACTTTGTTTTTCACTTTTCCACCTGGACTGAGAATCGGTAATGAGCCCGAGGTGGCGTCTACTGCTGCTTTCGGGAGCTTGTTTGGACGCTGATTTACGCGCCGATATGAAATGCCACGGAATGAGCTGTGAATTAATGGACGCATGGCGAGAGATTTGAAATAAAAAGAAACGCATTTTGTCATTCGATAGTTAATTTGATTGCTCTAATACTGGCTTGATTTTGGGGCGAACCACGGGAGACGCTCTAGAATTTCATGGCGATGCACTAACTTTCGAATATTGACACTCTATCTCATGAATAATCCACTCGGACTCGATGGCGGGGTGCCAAGGATGCAATCGTTGTTGATCCGTTCACATGGGTATTCGACTGCGAGCACCAACTGCAGCGGCGTCGAGTCACACGATCTTGGAAGCCAGGTCACGTTTGTATTTTTGGAGATAAGATTTCTTCGAACTTCCTTTACGAATGCGATGAGGTGTGACGGCGTTACGAGGTGTGACACTATTCTGTTGAGAAGCCTAAGGACTGGTAGGCGCTATTGGAAGCAAATCCGTCTTGGTTTTACTTTCAATTCATGTAGTGATTACCACACACTGCAGAAGGTGAAAAACATAGGGACTGTCGCGTTGCTGAATCACGAACCATACCAAGAGGGAAATTTGAGTGCATTAAGAACATTTCGACAGGAAATTTACACAACACGGCGATGTGTGCTGATTATTTACGAGGTAGGTCTCAGTTGGAACGTCAAGAAGAAGCTGTTTTTTGGTCACATTCAAATAGTTTACACCAAATGTTTTTCAACATGAAGAATATGTTTTTAAGCGAAATAATGACAATATTTTATATCAAAATATATTAGAATACGTGGAGTCCAAAAAAAGGGGTATGCGGTGATGACTGCAGCTCGTCACTGGATTATCTGAAATCCATAAAGATTCATAAATTAATTCTAAAAGATATGCTGCTCCGGGATTTCAAAAATGTAGAGTTGTCTAAAAATGGCGTACGCTGAAACTTAAATCTGTTGATTTAAACAAAGTTTCTCTACCGTTTTCGGCTATATTGTAAAACAATTCAAAAAAAGAATGTCAACCTGTTCGGTAAAGCCGCTCTGTTACAGTGATCACCGACTTCGAAGACAGGGTTTCGAGATGCAGATAGAGATGTCTCCACTCAAAGTTATCCATCTCTATAACCAATAGTCCGATCAGGTTTAAATTTTATTTGTTCTTTTAATTTTGGCATACAGTACTTACTTGATTCACACCTCGATTCCTCGATTCTCGCAACCAAGAAATTTCTTTAAAAAAAATTACATAATATTTTTACTGTATGTTTTAAATTTTAGTTTTCCGATTTTAAAGCAAATGTGTTCAACAATAACAAATTGCTTTGGTTTCAAAACTGTGTTTTTTTTTATCTCATTGTAACTTTGTCCATACAAAAATAGGCATTTGACTATAATTTCTTGTAAAAAAATGTGCCCCGATTAGGGTAACAACCTCTGTCAATGCAAGTGGATTGATTTCTATTAGTTGCGTAGATCGATACTACGTTGAGACAGTACAAAAAATCGGTGTTTTAAAAATCCCACCTGAGACTACCCACATAATGAGCATTGCAAAGAAGATCGGAACAAGAACACAACCTTGCGGTACATCATTTTGCACATCAGAAAAATGAGACAGATGCCAGAAAATTTTTATTTGTGACTTTTGAGAAGTGGCGTTGAGAGGACAGTTTGTGACCAGTGTTGTTCGATTCTTTTGCTTTATGTGTTCGACATTAGTTTTTTTGTACGAAATGTAAAAAAAAACACGGCTACAAGCTACAAAACAGAAGATGAAATTCGGCTCTGAGAAATCCGTGCTGCTTCCCTAAAAGCGGCACAATTTCGATACAATTATTAAAGAGGCCGATTTGATGAAAACAGATTCCATATGTCAACATTTAAGGGTATGCGCAGTCTCAGCAATAAATTAACCAGGAATAACCCTGTTATTGTATTATTGTGCATTTTTCTTTCCCTGAAATAACATAGTAAATTTTGACTCAAAAAACGAGATTAATTTGAATTATCTTATTCTTCTGAACTACGAACGGTTGCAATTTTTTGTTTTTTTTTTTTAATTTTTAGATTTTTATTTAGATTTTTTAGATATTTTAAGATCTTTTATTTAGATTTTGACAGATACTGCAGTGCTACTCATTTCCTCTCTTTCTTCTCAGTTATTTACCTTATTTAAGTCTTCTTTACTTTTTTTAGGTTTTTTTACGGGATTTCAGGTTGTTCACGCGAGAGATTTTAACATCACTCTTTGTGACACATTTTTGATCGGTCAACATAGTCAAATAGCTTCAAGGGGTCATTTTCGAGGACTACTTGTGGGGGGTCACCCACCTTCGTCAGTAACTCTTCGTATGTACGAGTATTACGCAGGCTACCTTTGACGCATCTGTAGCAGACGTATGTCCTTTTTTCGAGATATCGAGAAGAGTACAAAGGCATTCTGGGTTCATGGTGAAATTCTGAATTCTCTCAAATACAAGCCGAAGATGATGCACCATCGTCCGCACCGAACAATCCGTTTCTATTTAAATTAAATATTAAATTAATATTTAAATACATAACTCAGTCTCTTATGACAAAAATTATGGTCAGTCAAACGTAGTTTTTTGGCTAGAAAATAAGCCAAGCAAATACAAAAAAATCCAAGAGTTGATAGAAACCAAAGGAATGATCAAATGTGACCATGTTTTCTGCCCACTCAATCGACCAGACTTGTCCAAGCCAGCAGGCTGCGCTTGTCTCGTTCAGAATTGTCAACTGTTTCGTGCTAAGATGGTCCCTTGCATACCTGCGCTACCCAAGCTGAAACCCCAATAATTGTTTTCAAAAAAATAATCCCAAAGTCAATGATGTTCTCATGGACACAGACTTGTTGTGCAGATCTGAGGGGTATGTAAATCAAAGGAGAAAATATGCAAATTGTGATGACATTGAATAATTATTTCGTTAAGTGGTCATTGATAGGACTTCAGGGATTGAATTATCACTTCTTATTTTAAAGGATTGATGTCCGCACCTTTTTGAACAATTTCCGCGACATTGTACGCATAACTTTGAATATTTAACCGTCATCTACCTGTTGGCTGCGTGTGATCAAAGTAAGTCCGGGTCGTCTGTGAAGAGGCGTTTGCTGGTATTGAGAAGGTAGCATCTAAAATGGTCTAGCTATATGCTTCCCTCAAGAAATGACAAACAACGTCGAGATAGTTGACAGAGCATCACAATGGGCGGCTGCGAGGTAGGCAAGGACTTCGTCTACATCGGACAAACAACATCAGTGTCGATATTAAACACAGGGTAACTCTTCCCAGCCGCTGTTCGCAAGAGGCAATTGACTAATAGACCCACCTCTTGCGTTGACATCCCAGTCCTGCTCTACGGAGCGGAGGCATGGACAATCTCAAAAACCTGATGAGGAAGTCCTTGGTATTTTCGAGACAAGAGTTCTGTGTGCTATCCTTGGTTTGCGTCGACGGTTTTTGGCGGAGAAGATTCAACCACGAACTATATGGGCCGTTGAAGCGACATGAGCCTACCCAGGCGTCCACGGATCCAAAAGGTGGCTAGACCATGTAGAGCGCATAAGCAGCTCAGCTTTGTGCCGAAAAGTCTTCGACTCATGACTTATGACGTCTATCAACAGGAGGCAGCTAGCCAGAGATCGTGATAGTTTGAGAGGCTTGTTGCTTGAGGCTCAGTTCCACCCTGGATATCATCAACTTCTCGTCGTTATTAAGGTCTCACGTGAGGGCATGTTCCCCTCTCATAATTCAAGAGGTACTGCCAATGCTCAACGAGTATTCCTCTAGCTTCACAAACGTCGCAGTAAACTGTAGGTTCCATCCACTCCTGTGTATCAAGTTCATTTCTTGATAGCAATCATCTCGGACTTTGACTTTTGCGAAACAGACAACAAATGTGTTCATAAGTCGTTCGAGGACGTTCCTCGTCGTAGAGCATCTGTTATTCAACTCATGGTTGAAGAACTTCCGCCACCTGTTGCGTGTATTGTTCGACACGTCGGCAAAATACAATCAAATTGACATATAATTAAACCTTCGTCAAATCTTTGACCCCAGCAGTTCCAGAGTGCAGGTCGAAATTTGGTGAAAAAGATTCGCATGGTAGAATAGTTTGCCGACTGTCATTGGTGCATCTTCGATCAACTGGTGGTGACTGTACTGATGCTTAAAGAGATTATTTGACATTCGGGCCCACAAATCTAATTTTGAAATTCCGCGTCGATCATGAATGTAGACGCGATTAAAGTGTTACAGTCTGCGGTTCTGCATTCAAGCGAGTATCACCCGAGCGAAGAGTATCACTCATTTAAATGTACTCAGAGTTGTGGTAAGGCGCACACAATTTACTCGCGCCAACTTAGTGGATGTGAAAGTTCGATGACTTTGCTTCTAAGGCAATCGCGCGAGTAGTAGATTTCGGGATGTGTCTTGCTCCTAAGGTCAATCTATGTGCGCATCAAAAAGAGAGCGAGTCTGAGCTAGTGTCAAACGCGCATGGGTGAGTGAGCGCATTAACCCATCGCCGTGAGCCAGAAAAATATTCTCGTCCACGAAAATAAGCATATGCGAATTTGGCAACCACACAAATGTTTAGTTAAGAAAGAGCTAGAGTCAGAAATGAAGTACTATTGAGATGGCTAACTAGACAGTTGTTTGACTTCACAGCTTTTTGACAGTAGCTCATGATTTTTTGACAGTTATTCACGAAGTAACATGACTGCAGTTCTCTGATTGGCCATTTTGGTTTTAGAAAACGATGCAAAAAATAATTGCCAACTATTTTAATGGGCAAGAGAAGTAGTAGCTGGCTGTGTCTATAATACTTAATTTCTGGCTAGAGCGCTCTGAACAGATGAAAGGAAAAATATGAAAAGTGGGCAAAGCAGGTGATATTGAATTTTAATTCTTGTATACATGCATATACACACAAACCGAAAAAAAATGAGAGAATTGTTTCCCTTTAACAAAATAAAACAAACACGGGAAGAATTTCTGACATATGCGGCTACACGCGCATGTGCTCATTACAGCTCGTTGTAAACATGACGAAACAAGATTTCGATCCAATTTGACACTAGCTCGTTCACTGTCGTCGAATATTATTTTGTCGTTCGTTAAATTACTCTTGGGATATGGTTGATCTTAAATTCTAAACTGCGCCACCACTCAAAACAAATGACGCTTCGCTATCATACCCCGGCAGCAAAAGGAACTGTGGGACGTTAAATTGAGCAGTTTCAATGAGATCATAAAAAAAGTTAAAAATAAATGAATTCGCTTTCCTCCGTTGAGTCAACTCACGCGTACCGATTAGGAGGTTATTCGCGAACATTCACTAAGTTTGTTGTTTCCAGTGTGATTCAAATTCACTGGCACTGGAACGCATCCACAGCCAGGCACAACGATATAAGGAAAGTTTCAGTTTTGATGACGAAACCTGAAAAGCCAGAAAAGAACAACCCTTTCATATTTTAATGCCAGAAGTCATTTCTAATGTGCTTTAAATTCTTGAATTTAGATAAGTAATATCCCATCTAAAGGGTGATTTTTTAAAACCTATAGGAAAGTTTTTCAAAAAAAAAAAAAAAACCTAAAATTCAAATCTTAAAAATCAAATCTTTATTTGAGTCGATAGTACGGTCCATATAATTTAATGTTTGAAGATTATTTCATGCAACTGTTGACCTTGACACCGCCTCAAATGGTCCATCCGTTTAGTCCAATTTTGGCATACTCTTTCCAACATTTCGGCCGGTATCTCACGAATAAATGCTTCAATGTTGTCTTCCAATGCGTCAATTGAAGTGGTCTGTATAGACATGAGCTTTAACAAAGCCCCACAAAAAATAGTCTAAAGGCGCTAAATCGCACGATCTAGGCGGCAAATTGACCGGTCCCGAACGTGAAATAAAATGTTCACCGAACTCGCCTCTCAATAAGTCCATTGTTGCGCATGCTGTGTGGCATGTGGCACCGTCTTGTTGAAACCACATGCCATGCAAGTCAAGCTCTTGCATTTTGGGCAAGTTGGATATCATCTCACGGTAGCGCTCACCATTCACAGTTACGTTACGATTCGCATCATCTTGAAGAAGTACGGTCCAATGATGCCACCAGCCCATAAACCGCACCAAACTGTGACTTTTTCTGGATGCATTGGTAGCTCCTGCAATGCTTCTGGCTGATATTCACTCACTTTCACCAAAATCGACAATTCTGCTTATTTACGTACCCATTGAGCCAAATTTTGGCTTTGGATTAAATTGACCATAAAATGGAAGAAGCGCGCGATGAACTTTCTTAACAGAGCACGCATTTTGATTGCAAAATTCAATAATTTGCAAGCGTTGTTCGTTTGTAAGACGATTCATGGTTAAATTATAGACCAAACTGAAGATGTTTGACAGTGAAACAAAACACGAAACGTGCGTCAGCGGTTTAAACCAGTGTTGCCAAAAAGATAATAGCTAAAAAATCACCCTTTATATCTACTAATCATAGGAGCGTAGAAGCGGCCTTCTATTTCATATGTCATGCGTGTCTAGTAGAACAATTCGCTGAACAAGTGCCAGATAAATATTTTGAAACCTTTTGAACTATTTGATGATTAGAGTTCAATTTTCAGTAAATGGACTGAAGTGCAAATATTATGTTTTAATAGATGTTTTAAAATTACAATTTCGCTGTTTTATTTTGCGCATTCTCTTCGAGAGCAAAATACTGAAATATTCCTCAGCGAACATTTTAAACGGCAGCCCTGTTGCCAATCAAATTTTCGAGTTATCAAAGTGCGACTATCGAAGTTCGACTGTATTATGCATTTCGCGATGCTTCCACTCGATGTTGTTTCAAGCCTTAAATGAGCTCTTCCTCGTTTCATCGCCCGACATATGGTTTGCCGGTGACCGATTAGTAACAAAAAACAATCCTTATTTTAGCACTGCTGAGTTACAACTGAATTTTATTTACTCACTTTAATATGAATTTTTTGAGAATACCTGAAAAGGTGATTGCATGAATTTCATTTCGAACGGAAATGTCCCAGACGCTGACCTTGCGTTTCATGCATTCACCTGTCCATTACATTGTTTCAATTTAATTCACATTTATTGGTTCTTCTTCTCATGCTAACTCTGCAGTTTGTTTGACGGCTCGTGTTGTGTTGATAGGTTAGGAGTGACGGTGCGGCAGGAAGGTATCGCAACTACTGCTCTCAATGATTTCGATGGATGGTTTTTGTCCCTCTTGTTCATCTTCGGAAACTGCAATCCACGAAAAGTGAGCCTTAGCCTGAACCAGGATGCCTTCCCATAGCATCCCGCTAGTTGTCTTCACTTTGGCATTACTCACATAACTCTGACCTTGTCCCTCACTTCAGCATTTGGTAATACTAAATACTTCAAGCATTTGACATAACTCGGTTGTGTGCTGTCTAGCCACATATTTCACTGCCGTTCTACATCGTAATCCACTCGAAAGAAAGTTTTTTTTTTCTCTGTCCAGAGGTCTTACGAAAAACGATGTGGGTGAAATTGCGTCCAATCGTGGGGAGCATGAAGTCCCTATCGCCATGACGGACTAAGGAGCCTGTTGGAAATGTCAACACTACACAACCGCTGTAGCAGTGGCAGGGCTTCAAGTGCTTGGTTTCACTCAACTGACCGAATTTCGAAGTTGACTTCAAGCCGAAAATTGAATTATCAGCCGGGTTGAACGAGGTACACTCAATTCGCCGGGGGAAATCGTTTTCCAAATCATGTCTTCCGCCGAAACGCTCATTCCTCAGAAAGCCACAACACTCGTCGGGCAATTATTTCTGGTCGAATGAGGCTAGGCATCATCAGTTATAAACTGTGGCTGGGAATGTGGCTGAGGATGTGGCTGGAGATGTGACGATTCATGGAAGCGACACTTGACATTCACAAATGAACATGTTGAGGCCAATCACTGAAGCCAATCCAAGCACCAATTTACAATCCAAAGGCAATTCGTACAATTAATGCAAACTGAACACGACGACTGCAGACCTCGAACAATAGCGAAAACCACGGTGTCTGAAGAACTATACACATTCAGACCGCGCTAGCACGATGGCAGCATTTTAGGCCACTGAACAAGTTCTCCAGTGCCGCAGCAGACGACCTCAGCACTTTATCAAATTGGCTATCGTTTCCCCGCCTCAACTGTTGTGCCCTCGGTTACCGCAGCCGACGGTGCGCTCCAACTCCCGAACACCTGGTAGACAAACAAAGTCAAAACAGCTGAGGTAATGTTCCATCAGTGTTCACAAGCAGCGTTCAGGATGTAGGTCAATCTGCTGGAGTCCCGGCAACAAAGACCAGTGTTTTGTAAACAAACCAATCTGCATGCAGTCTCTTCTAAGAATTTGCATCTAAACAGTCGCACAGCTTCCTCCAAGGTCCTTGCACAACACCGTGTTCGCTCGGTGCTTATCCTCAACAGCGGCTCCGGCGCATTCATACCTGTATGCCGCCATGATTAGGTTTGGTTAGGTGCACAATCTTAATATTCAGTGCAAACATTCGAAAATAATAGATTCTCAGTCCTTGGGCCTGTCGCCCGTTGACCGTCGCACAAAGGATACGTGTTGCATTGTGGATGTAAATCCCTTGGTCATATTGTCTTCCACCGAAAGGCGTCAATTTCGCCTGCGCCCAGGCGGCCGAGTGCGGGGGTCCGACTGTGAGTTTATACCTGCAACAGGCCCCGTATCGTCACTGTCCTGCTCTCAGCACCTGTCGGTAAATATTTGCTTGCCTGTGTAACGTGTTTCGGGTTTTTTCGTTATTTTTTTGCTTTCTTACCTTTTTGTGTATTCTTGTCTCCTCGTCCTTTGAGATATCTTTCACACACAATGAGGGGGAAAGAATCCCGTCAGCACATTGTTGAGCAGAACAGGGGCGACTTCCTTTCGGCGGAGAGCACGTTTTGAGAGTTTCTTTTAATTTATAGTCGAATCTAGGGGTTTTTATGGCCCAAAGGACATGCCAGTCTTTCGGTTCACACTGCGACTGTGGAGTGCATTGGACAGAGCCGGGGGAATTGATCGGAGTCGCACTGAAAATGAGAGACACAATCGCTCTAATTGCCAAAATGATGGATACAAATGCTTCGAATTGAATTGACGCAAAGATCGTCTCTCGATTGGTGTCGTTTCGGTTGACAATGGACATTTAAGGACAACTCACCTCCTGCAAGCTGTGTGCGATTCTTTGTGCCACTCGGTGATTTGTGAGGGAATCTGCTCTTCGATCGGCTCATCGATGTCTATTAGCTTTTGTGTGGATGGGTGCTTGAATCGGAGACATTTGAAAGGCTCCTCAGCGTCCCATTCTGACTGATGACTGTGCGTCACATGACACTCATGCGACTATGTGTTGGCGGAGAGTAATTCAATCTTGTGCGATGCCCCACTGCGAGCATAACAATCACGCCAGCATCAATCCAATACGTGGAGCGGGGCGCAGGAGATCCATTCCTCGATCACATCTATTTGTATGTCTTATTGCTGCCAAAAGCTGCGCTTGAATTCATTCCGACTCTGACGGCTCCCATCACCCACATCCAAATGTCAACAGGGAGCCGAGGCATCAGGCGGAGAACTTAATATAATCTCTCTCCGGTAATATGATGTGACGGTGATTGGTTGTAGGAGAAGCAGGAGAAGAGGAAACCGTCGTGTGTGGAGGTGAACCAAAATTTGTCACACGACACATGTTGGCGTGGGATTGGAAACCAAAGACAAGCGTGGAAAATGGCTTAAGCTACTGCCTGTTAATGGACCTATGAATAAAATTTAAATCGCCTTATATTTGATGACGAGGGCGACACTTTGATGATAGGACCAAGAGCTGGCAGGCAGGTGGCACTTAACTGAAACACTGAAAGAGCTCGCATAGGAGGTGGAGAACCTTGTCTTTTCGTGGATATTCAAGTTTCTCATAAACAAGTGGTTTATGTGGAAGATTGGGTCTAATTCAAAACGTTCCATTGGTCCTCCGAATCTGTGAATAGTGGGCATGGTGCACTGATAAGGCAGTCGGTTGCTGACACTTTTGTCCAATGTTCAGAGTGAACAACAAGACAGGTTCGACACCGATTGATTCGAGGTCATCTTCCTCGACTGCACACTATCCATTGCCATGCATGATCAATGAAATAATCTCAGGGGACAGTTGGCTTGCCAAAATTGCTCATTATATTCACTTCAGATCTTGTGGTTTCCACGCCTGATTTAATAGCTCAATCCGGCGTCCATTGCGAAGTGACGAAGAATAGTGGCTTTGATGATCCTCTACAATCTTGCAAAGATTGGACATTGAACACAGCAGTTTGAGACTGCAATTTACAAGAACAAATGACCGCAGAGAACACAAAGTGGATCAAGCTGGGCAGACCTGAGCTGTGAACAGTTCGTAGTGTTTCGACAGACATATCGACGTGGCAATGGGGTTGTATTCTGGCAGCACACCTGATCACTTTGGCGTACCACTACCAGGCCAGCAATTTGGCTGACATGAAGACCAACGAAATCGGATCCAAGACGGATGTTATGTGGTAAGTCGTTAAGGGCCATTTCTAAAAGAGTGTTCACTTTGGGCGATGAGACGTTCCGTGACCTTACTCTAAGTCGATGCCGTTGTTCGTTGCCTTTAGCTTCTCGTAGGGACTGGTAGTGCCTGGCATGACTTCCCACTCCCCCCCCCCACCCCCCACACTCCCGTAGCGGCTCACGAGGCCCCTGACGATTTATTCGTAGTTCCTTCGGGCTAATACTGAGCGGGACAAATTAGCCACCAGACGCTCGCATACTGCCACCATTCAGGGCTGACTTCAAATGGGGCCCTGACACACCAGGGTGGGCAATATACTAGGCCAATCGTCTTCTTCTTGTCATTTGGGGGGGGTTACGCTTTGTTAGCGTTAGATGAGATTTCCTCATGCTGTTGCGGGAATTATTCGCAAGGATAGGGTGAAAATCACGGCAGTGCGCGAGGAACTCAAACTCCTGTCCTTCGAAGAACGAAAGGACAGGGCTATGTTTCGGTTTGGTCACGTGGCACAAAAGTCCCCTTCATCACGATTTCCGAGGCGGGTTTGAATGTGATTCCATCAGGTAGGCGACCGCTTGGCAGATTGAGGACGAGGTGGTTGGCCCAAGTCCAAAAACTCGCCTGGTTACGCCTGGGCATAGCTCCTGATGAGTTAAAGTCGATGGCGGAGGATCGAGCTGCCTGGAGATCTCTTGTGAGTGGTTTCCCCGGCGACGGATCATGCTGGTCAGAGGATGATGATATGGTGTAAAGGGTGCCCCTGCCTGCTTTAAAACACATCAAATTCTGCCGTGTACATTTGAATCAGAAAACATCAAGCTCTACCTTCATACGTCCCTTAGTTGGTCATGCCATCCACAGTCAGATGAAACCTCATGCGATGTGAACAAATTTGAGGAACCCACAGTAAATCAACACCAAACCTGTGGGGTGGCTTCCTCTGGAGATGGGAGAATATCTTAAAAGCAAAAGAGAGCTTGTTCTGTTTCAGTATCTGCTGCAACGCTTCCAGTACGAGAAGGAAACTCAAGTGAATTGCTTCTTGTCTTGCTTCATCTTTCTGAGTTTGGGCTTGGCTTCTCCAGCAACCACGCGAAAATTGTCCATCGCGAGAGACCTACACAACTTGACAATTGCATTTTTATGTCCTCATCCGTACTCGGCGACGCCATTGAAATTAAAGTCACGTGTCTGCATTGAATCATGGATTCAGTATAATAATTGCCGCTCCTACCCATTACCATCCACCAAGGAACTAAATAGGGACTTCCAGGGCTTGCAGCTATGAAAATATAATAATATGAGTGGCGCTACTGAACCTAGGGGGCCAAGGCCTAGCTCTTCAGAAACCAATCGAGTTGCGAGTGCTATTGCTCTCTTTCCAGTGGAAGGGGCCGATAGTATTTATGCCGGCTCTGAACGGACAACTAGAGAAAATTTGGACAGTTGTACTCTGAGCATCTTCAGTGACTCGACTCAGCTGTGGGACTATGAATCGAACTTAGGCAAGGTAGGCTCAAGTGCGGTCAACGCACCAACCCACAACGCCACGGCCGCCACAGGCTTGCCGCTAGGAACCGATAATTTCTCACGATTTTTTCACCGATAATGCTAAACCCGAACAAATACTGATTCGGTTTTCTTCATTATTGGACTGCATTGCAAATTAATGAACATTTTAGAAAGGTCGGTGGTGTGCATCGGCTCCTTAGCACTTGAACCTATGGTACATATTTCGATTCGATTTTCGGTACGATCAAGAATTTAAGAGAGAAGAGAAAATTTGAGAAATTGAGTGATGTTCAAATCTGTATAAAAAATAACAGTTTTTGACTTTTTTGAGTTGACAAACGAGTAAATAAGTAAATAAGTTTAAAAAACACTAGTAAAATAGTAAAGAACACATAAATAAATTAAATTATTGAGAAATGAGAAGCATTGCAATATATGGCAAAATCCTATAAATCTTGCAAATTGTTCGTTCAGTGTCGTGATGGCGTGAGGGGAACAATCCACCTAAAGTCCACCCTAAAGTGCCAAGAATGTTATTAATTTAATTTATATAAAATGAGTTCCACTGGACGACCAAAATCATAGCTTGTTGGATACCACACAGATTAATGAGATCCATCTTCTCATCATTCTCATCTTCTGCTTTGAAGCTCCTCAATTTGGATTATTTTCCATGATTTTTTTTTTATATTTTTTTTTACATTTTTGCGTTTTCTATGTACGTCAACATAGTCAAAATTCCACGTAAAAAAGTCGAACAGCACTGCTTGCGAGTCGATGACAATGCTCAAAGGGTATAACTGTCTAGAAAAATCTTCTCAACCTTGTCTGCTGGAATTCAGCACAAAACAGGGACTCGTGAGATGGGAATATCACGCCTAACACAAGTTGTTGCTGTAGAAGCTGGGCCCAAGCCCTTTACGGGCTGCAGCGCCACCCATATAATTGTTATGAGAAGGATCGATAGGATTCAGAGATCTCTCTGTAGCCAGATAGACACAGTCGTTACCGACATTCAACTTGGAACTTTATGGAAAACTTAGACGGGTTCTAGACGTAGTAAATTAGTGGCGAGACATTTGCAATGTGTATGCAAGAGTGGCGAGACGTGCTAGGGTTAGACAGAGCTTCGTAGCCTCGAAGGTTGATTGGTCATTTGCGATATATCTTGTATAGCTCGTCGTAGTTGGGTATTCAAAGCACGCTATACACAGTATGAGAAAAATAAATGGCGAGGTATGGCAAATGACGTGGAAAGGCTAGAAACAGATATTTTAAGCCGCTATCGAAAGTAGGTTTGTATCATGGGACCACAAAGGGCTGTTTCTAAGGTTTCATGATAAGATAGTCTTTCAGCCTTTCTTACTCCTTTAGAGGACGTCGGTTGAAGTCACCAGACACATGACTGGGACTTCAACAAATTTACTCCAAAGAAGAGATCGACACGCACGCTAAAAGGAGTCCTTGCTGGACACTATGCCGTAGGTACCCAAAATAGCGCATAACGACTTTTGCGGAAGCTGCAGAAGCTACGAGGAAGAAATAGAATCTATTCAGCATGTGCTCGAATGACCAGACCTCCTAGGATTCGCACACGTATCTGGCTGGTTTTAGAATTGTAGCAGGTTTCACGGAAGTTTATTATTTCTCAATAAGGGCACAATGGACCCAACTCCTTGGTCTAAGTGAGCTGCGCCTACCTTGGAGATTTTTGCAGACGTAAGGAGCAGTATACATGCAGGAAGTCAAAGCTAGTGCTAATGAAAGGTCTTTAATAAAGTGATCAGCACTCTTACTGGTCACTCCTGCATAGAAGATAAACCAACAGCAAAGCGGAATGAGAGAGAGGCTCATACATCGAGTTTCGCAGAAGTTGTAGAGTACGAGCGAGGGGCAATCCTTCACTACCATGGAATCAGTCCAGCCTTTAAAACTGGTAGCCTTTCCAGCTGGTTATTCTTCTTCTGGACATTATTTCCCCTTAAACCCTACCCATCACGGGAGAAACACTATTACTACCCTGTGGTCCCCAGCACCCCAAATTGTTTTTGCTTCTTACCCTGGGGTCTTGAAGACTCTGTTGAAGAAGTTGAAGTTCACACAGAATGCCTTGAACATACTTGACGCTTGTGTCCAAGGCGGGACGCCTACTGATGTTGTGTGAGCTTTTAATGCGACGTAGCTTAAAATGAATGCAAGAAAGTTGAGTTTGTGCCATCGCCAGGGTAGAGTTTAAGGGTTAGTCTTGTGATAATTTTTGTTGCTTAGCATTAAAATTGTTCCGTGTTCGGCTGTTTTTTCCCCCTCTCTTAGTAGACACCCACATTTGAAGCAAGTTCGTGTCAGCTGGGGAGGCCGGTTGGTTGAGGAAAACGTTCATCCTGGACTGTGGCACAACACAAAGAAGAATATAAAGGCGTCTCTAAGCCTTTGTGACGATGTAATCTAGCCTCACCCACGATGTATGCGGTCATTAACGTATTCATATCCAAATGGAGACAACTGAATTCAGGACTCATTATTTTCTCAACAACAAAGCACAAGAAAATGTCTCTCTCTCTTCATCTGACCAGTTCTCAGATGAATTGATGATTACTTTAACATTTTCATTCAAACCGGAAGGCATTTGAACGAAAGTAGACCCTTCAAAGTTCGACTAATTGGAGCATCGCAGATGCAAACAGAAACTCACAAACATGCCTGATATTAAAATCGCACACTTGCTCTTCAATTAGTTTCGCATACGCTTACAGCGTTTTTATGGCAGCTCTCCCGGCAAAACGTTACCAGTTCCATTTCGGTTTCATGTATCACTGCCCGGCAGAACCTGCACTCGTCCGATTCCATTTCGTGAATGTTGTGTAACACACTTTCCGGGAAACCAGTCTGCGCAGCCTGCACTCCGTAGCCCCGCATTCGACAGTAATTCATAAATTTTAATTGCCCGCCAGAATAAGGAACTTGTGTCAACTCCAATGAGGATCCATAAAATAAAATTCCGTTCAATAAGATCACCTTTTATCGACTCCGACCACTCGAGTCTGTTTGCGCACTCACCAGTCGACGTTAATGGCATCGCGCAGTTCGCAGTCGTGCACTGCTCCTCACTTCCGACGCTCGTAAAGTCGCCATCTCAAGGTAAACAATTCGCAGTCCATTTGGGGCGTTCTTGGAATGCGTTCGCCACTGAAAACCACCATGTTCTCGTTTCGGTTTCTAATTAAGGCAGCCGGAGCCGCGCATTGCCGCGGTTTCGGATTTCCACTGCGCAGAAGGCCAGCTCAGCATTCGGCGGAACAGTGCAACAGAAGGAAGGCGTTAAAATTCCAATTATCGCCCGAGGAGTCACAAGGATCGTCTTTGTCGCTCAGCAATGCAAATGCAGCGGCCGTATCCTGTTGGGCTCGCCTATCCGGAACGGATTGCTGCAATCACTTCAGTCAGCTGTAATTGATTTTATGGACGGGGCCGTGAAATAGGCGGACAATGGGATAATTTTCTATTCGACCAACTGCTACTCGATTCTGTTTTTATCGTCGTCTCCTTAGCAGACTCCCCGAAGCGAGTGCGGCGGACGTGGATTGTGTGCTACTCGGCTGCCGGCAATAGACGCCTACAAAATAACACCAAGGACCCGACGGTACCTCGGTGTATCCTTTCCTTCTTTTTTATGAGAAACTCATCTCGCTGCAGGCCTGGGAATGTGGGTTCGATTGGGCGGAATTAAATTTATTTTATTGAACGTCGTTCGGCTGCGGATTTTTATGCTCGCCTCCGATGGCCACTCATTTGTCAGGGCAGCCGAGGCGGCGAGTCCTTTTTAACTGTTTTATGACAGAAAACCTTCTGGACACCTGATTGTGAGATGCCGGCCGATTATCGTCGGACGTTTAGTGGCGGCTTATTCGGTTGTCGTTTGCGAAATCGAAAAGCAATTTGCAGTTAATGTCGCCGTCGAGTGATTTGCGAAAATTTCATTTAATTGTCCTGAGCTCCAGCGGCAGCGGTGATTGGAGCGACTGCGCGTCATTGGATGGGGATGACAAACAATTGCGAGGCGACTGTGACCGCTTTTGATGGCGATTGTAGTTTGGGCATAGAGGAGTCGATAATCTGTGATTTGATATTTTCTCATTGAAAGGAGACGATCATTTGAATGCTGTATGGGGACACGCCCTGTGGGCTTGGCATTCAGAGTTAACGGCTAAGCGCTGGCATTTTAAGCGTCGAACCCTGTAGACAGGTGGACATATGAGACTTGTGAGTGCTGTGAGCACTAATGAAAAGTAATGCCTGTGCGTCTTCAGGTCTCAGTTCGCACTCGCTGCCAATCAATGTCCACTGTTTAATGCACGACGACGTGTGTTAAATGCTTCCGTGGTACAGTACGACCATCAGCTTTCCGTTCCTGACCAATGCGCTCCTGCGAAATAACGCCGAATTTTTATATCCGACTTCTTTTCGCAGTTATGCCTAGAAAAATTGTCGGTAAATCGAGAAGACAGACTAATGAACCGTACTGCTGTCGCTAATGTTCTGTGTCAGGTGGAAGCATTTCTCGCGCTTTCTTTGTTTCAACTTCGCCTGCTGAAGTGGTTAATCAGCTCATGGGACTTCATTGCTACTTCATTGCTCATGGGAACATCAACGAATGTAGCATCCTAGAGAAGATCGTACAAAGAATCACACGCCAACACTAGAGGCACATGTTGCTGGTATACGTCGATGACATTGACATGATTGGCCGTGCACATGGAAGCCGTCAATGAGGCATTTGCGGGCACTGAGAAGCTTATAAAATAGGGCTTTCGGTGAGCGAGGGCAATGCGAAGTATATGCGGTGCTCTAGGAATTACACACAACATTGACATACTGAACAGAGCGTCACAAAAGACGGCTGTAACTTGGAGGTAGTTAAGCACATCGTCTACCTCGGCTCCGCAGTGAACATTACAATCAACATCAGTACCGAGATCAAACGCAGAGTAGCTATTGCCAACCACTGGAATAGTGCCGCCACTCTAAGGACCAAGCGGACTTTTTATAAGCCACTGATCATCCCAGTCACCATACAGACGCCATACAGCAGGCGTGGAAGCCAGGCAAAGCTCAACAGCGGATGAGGAAGTCCGTGGTCTCTTTTAGAGAGAATGTCTGTCCTCGGTTTTGGATTCGAGCATCTGGAGGCAACCACTAAGTGTACAGTGACATGACATGATAGCCAGGCGCCAACGGATCCAAAGCCTAAGGTGGCTGGAGCATGTAGACAACTCAGCTCCGACCCGAGAAGTCTTCAACTCCAAAGCTGGGGCACAACGCAATAGACGCCGTTCTCTAAACCGATGGCTTCCGCAAGTGGAGAAGGACCTCAACCAAGTTGGCGTGCGGAATTGGAGCCTGCTGATAGTGAGGATCGTGACAACTGAAGAGGCTTGCTGGCTGAGGTCCACACCCACCCCCCAGCAAAGAACACTCTCTTTTTCGATTGGTCTAACATCTCTCATTTGAGGACCGGAACAGACAATTTGTTGAAGAATAGGTGGTGTTTCCTTGCCATAGAGCTGTTCCATTTTCATGAAGGTACGAGGACAGATTCAATGTTGAAGTTCAGGCTATTTGACGGTATGTCTAACTGGAACTAAAGATTAGGCAATTTCCGGTTACAAGCAACACACGCAGCGGTTTTGGAGATGACAAGTGTCTGAGCAATAAAACTGAAGATCTCTGTAAGTAACGTGGATTTCCCTGGATTGGACCAAGCTGGTTTGAGATAAAAACTTTGTTGAAGAATGACTTGGAGTTAACAAAGCGTGACAAAGGGGGTGTTAAGGAAGCGTATCACCACCTCATTCTTCTCCTTTTCTTCATTTGGTGACCCTGCTTGTCCTCGCTATTTACTGTAGCATTCACTCTTGTTGTTCACGGTGTTCACGAATAATGCATGGCCATATATATCATATCGACATGCTTGTGAATCTTTTCCGATGAGTGAATCATAAACTCAGCGCAGGTGACTACCCAGTACGCCATGTCGGGGAAATATTATGTCCTGCTGCTTTCAAATACCATGTGAATCGTCTCGACCAGTAGCTACGATTGAGTTCAGTGCTGAGTCAGTGACTGAGTCGTTTGAAAGGTGCATCATCCGTAATCGACTGAAATGTGCATCATCCAGAGACTTTCTGATTTCAATTTCAAACTGAACTTTCGTTCTCAAAATTGATGTCGCCTATAAGCACACGTCTGTGATTCGAACGGCTGAACGGATTTCGCAGAGATACTAACTCCTCGCTCATATTCGATGTCTCGTAAAAATATGAAAAGGCATAAAATCTCCCATTCGCATTATTGACTTTTGATGCCTTTTCAGCGAGCAATTAAAGTCGGATCTTCCCTCATGGAGCCACCCAAGTGCGCCCATTACCCTCAGCCCGGTGCGGCGGACTCAGCAATTAAATGCATTCTGCTGAATCTACAAAAATCCATCTGTAAAACGAGCAAATAAACAAATGAAAATAAATCATAAATACAACCACCTAAGCGCTAAAGCAAACAGCAATTCGCCGCATTCGCTCGCACAAAGTGGCCGCTTGTGCAATGAGCCCAGCCCCGTGTGCAATGCAGAGGCGCTTAGACCCAAGGCCCAACCGCCAGTCCTCGCTGCTTAGCCATTTCAGTTCATTTGCTCTCAATGTTTGGATTACCCTGTCGTAAAAAAAAAATACGAACACAATTTTTTCCTCTTCCAGCGAAGTATCTTCAACCCCGTCGGCGGCGGCGGTACTGTGCGACGATGGGAATCAAATATTTACATCTGTTGCTAGGATTTCTGCTTTTTTTTTGTTGGAAAGAGAGAGAGAGAAGTTCTTTTTTATTTCCCAACGCATTTGAGGTGAATGAGTGGAATGTGAATGAAGAAATCAAGGATCGACTTAATTCAAACAATCGAACGTACACACAAGCACACACGCAAACATTTATCCAACCACACGCAGATGAGCAATAAAATATAAAAAGAATGGAACGGAATACAAAAAAAAATCACTGGATGTTGGCCGAAGAATCAACCGTTCATTGGTGGGAGAGAGCGACAATAAAAGAGGAACCGCCTGACAGATCAGAGCCGTAGTCCACCCACATGCCGCCGCGAATGGAGGCCGAATTCAAAGGCGAACGAAACAAAACATAAAAGTGGATCTTTCAGATACTAGCAGATGATAGGTGGATATTTTTGTATAATCTCCACTGCGATTCGACTTGCTGTCAATTTGATGGCACTGAAGCTGAAGTGTGTGACTCGAATGACATTTGCCACGCGATGCGCTGCTACAGTGGGGATGGAAAGTTTGTTGCTGCTGATCGGAGTGAAGTAGACTACGATCGAGTGATCGGTATTTGGCCTCTTTTACAGGGCGACCAAATAAAGAGAATAGGAAAATGAATTTAAGTAAGATAACTTTGGTATGAGATAAAATCGATTCTGGATTTCTTTTGAAACTATATTGAAATGCCACTAATTTTGCAAAGTTTGAGGACCGAGTAATCATATATGCAGCGTCTGGAATATCGTCCTCGAGCTTGTGAACTAGTGCGGGCTAACTACTCAACCTAGCCCCGGAGACAATAATCGAGTCGTGTCAGAGTGAGGTCAGGCTTAATTTTAAATCCCGCATCGTTGTTTAACTGTCAACATTCAGTTGGAGGCTCTTGGATATAGATCGACCGGCTCAGGCCCACCATCTATAGAAAGTCAAACCCTGAGTTGGAGTGAATTCGACTCACCAATCTGCTGATACGTCCGTTAACACCGTTTCAGGTAATGTTGTTCAAGAAGAATGATTTCATGGCGGACTGTACGTTACTCCAACAGACGGATTTTCAATTTAAATGTTGTTTGCTTGACGACCCACTTGTTTTGCCACAAATTTGACTCCAGTCGTATATCTCTGCCAGTGGGACGAGAGCGATCACTGCATTTAAAGTGTAAAGGCTCAAACACAGCAGCAGGCTTTAATGAGTTTTGTATAAATAAAGCTATCACTGGACAGAGTTTCCTCAGAAAAAAATGGCGCCCGGTATAGGGACACGTTGTTGGGGAGTGGTTCGATATCAACAAAATGTCTCAAAAAGGAAGAACTTAATCAGGCCTTCAATCTCAGAAACCGCTCAGCGATTCAAAAGTTCCTACATCTGCCAGCAAACGTGGGTGACACTGATTTGATTGGTTGAACACAGCGAGCAGTCGATGAGGCGTTTCCTTGCATACAAGCTTCTGGAAAGTACTCTCACAATCGGTAACTTGGCCAGAGTATCACGATGGTCAGCGCAATTGATCTGAAGGCAGATCGTAGACAAATCGATAATGTGAAAAAATTACATCAACATGGAGATCAAGATCACGTAACTTTAGCTGTCGACAAGGAAAAGCCGTAGCGCCTTTTCTGGAATGATCAAGTTGGCCTTACAAAATGCTCTGACCATCCCAGGCCTGTTCTATATAAGATGGATGGCGCTACAGCCCGTAGCGGTCCTAGGCCTAGCTTCTGTAGTAACAACGAGTGGAGGGGACCTATAGTTTTATACAGACTCTTTACGCTTTTTCTAGACACTCACGATCGTGCAGCATTGTCAGTGACTCAAAAGGGGTGGAGCTGTTAATTACAAACGTTATTTGTCGTATCCGGAATCAAACCTAGACACTGTAGGTTTATGCGCTTAGGATTCGAGCACATACCCAATACCTCACCGCAGTCACTTTGTCTCATAAGAACGAGAGACACCACGATGGGGTATATGATCCATAGTCGCACAAATCTGCCGTGTAAAGCGATACTGAGGGTTAACACGTAGGAAACGCAGTCTGTCGTGTGCCCTGTGATGGAAAAACATAAAGACCAGGCCTTTCCCTGATCGAGAGAAAAGTTCTACGTTGCATGGTTATTCCTCTATGCGTTGATGGCGATTGGAGGCGATCTGTCGGTCCAAGAGATCCGATGCCTAATGGAGGTAGCCCATGACCCTGAAAGAATCCTCCACATCGAGCCTGTGGGATAGTGCAACCAAGTCTGAGTTCATTGTGGCGCACAATAATCAAGCAAAACATCAACCAACTTCTGCGCAAAATGCCATTCTACGCGCCAGTGAGTTTATGGCCAATTAAACCTAAAATTGCTGTGTTACACAAAGAATGCCAACATATCACAGCATTAAACTTAAAACACACTTCATAATGATCGGCAAAGAAGGCCCCACCATTCGCAGCAAACTTTCACTCACCACTGTCGCCATGCACCAGCTCGTGCCGATGCACCATTCAAGCGATGAGAAAGTGCTCTCGGACGTCCCACGCCATGAAAATCAATCGAAAATCGATAAAGATGACAATTTCTTGCTCAGAGATGAGAAATAGAATACACCACTTGATCGCTTTATTTACAGTTATGATAAATTTACCGGAAATTTAGACCGAGAAATAATAAATTTAAATTTAATCAGCTAGAGTGTGGAAGTTAATTTGAATTTTATGACAGAAGTGGGAGTGAGGGATGCTACTTTTCATGATGTTTCCCCATTTTCTCTCTGTGTGTGTGTGTGTGTTTCAGAGTATCTATTGTCGGTTGTTGTGGATGCCCATTTAGAGGGGGGGGGGGGGGGGGGGGGGGGGGAGGGGGTGAGTGAAATGGAATTATTAATAACGACAGAGATTTACAATAAATAAGCAAATATTTGTTTTCACTTAAAATTCCATAAATTATTTTAAATGATGATGGCGGTTGCTGAGTGCGACCGAGCAGGGGATCAGAGAGGGGTTGTATTCATTCATTCGTTTTTTTTTTGGTTCATTTTCTGTTATTCTGTTATTGAAAATCAACATGCACCTGGAATAACAAGCGCATTTCCGGTCATCCTGTATGAATTTCTGAAAATGGAAATTCGAAAATTTGTTGCAAAAATTGCTGGGCGGTGAGGGGAAGTGGGTGGACTTGGTAATTTAATTTGGTAAACTAGTTAGTAAGCTGCACATTCGATAGGGATTAGTCATTCAACCGGATTTTGGTTACGAAGCTATGACATCAACAGAGGCCCCGGCCCGGATGATAAATGCTTCGTACGCTTAGACCGGTTAAACCGGACGATTTACTCGTAACTGGTGTCATTTAAAGAATGGGACATTTCAGATTTATTGAGTCGAACTTTAGCCACACTGTCAATATGCTTTCACCTTCGTTTGTAGAAATTCATTCATCCGATTCACACATTTGTCATTTATTACACCAAGACGAACGTAGTTTCAGTTTGAGTTTGAGTTTCATTCGAACGCATAAATCCATTCTAATGACAATAAAACCTTCGAATTGAGTAATTTATGAGGGTTCGAAACTCACACCTTAGCGGTGGCTGTTTAGTCGGATTACCTCCTCTCTAATGAAGACCATTCGGTTTCGCTGGAGTCTCGAGAGTCGAGAGTGGCATTTCGGATTTCCGTGACAGAAAACATTTTGCGTCCTCAGTGAGCAACTGCGTAACATGAACATGTTTCGAGATTAATTTATTCCAATGCTGCGACATCTTGAAGCATTGAGATCTTCGGCTGGACGTGTTGCTGCTTGGTCAGAATGTGGACTTTAATTGAATCGGGTGTTGCTAATGCCAATGATTTGAAGGGGATTAGGGCGAGAAGTATGCTTGAGGAAAGTGTAAACTTTTCAAATGGACTGAATCTTTCTCGAACAATTCTTCGATCCAGAAGGAAATAGCTAACACCGTCATTTGGTCAGAAAATAAACGAGGAGATATAAGGGTTCAAAGGCAAGCATGGGGAAATGCGGTGAGTCCCCTGTCGACTGCCCAACTGGGGTGATTGTTCCTGGCTTCACAAAGGGTGACAAAGGAGACTGCCCCAACTACAGAGGCATATTTCCCTTCAGTCTCCCGCGAAAGGTCTGCGCTAAGGTGCATTCTAGAGCTATGGTCCAGCCCATTCCGTGGGATAAACAGTGCGTCTTTCGCCCCGGGAGAAGTACAACTGACCAGCTTTTCGCTTTAGGAATGGTAATCGTGAAGGCTTTTGAGATCTGCAGCTGCTGGGTAGAGCAGAGCTCCTCGAGGTAAACTCTGGAGTCTTCTGCAGGAGTATGTGTTTGATGGTCCTCTTCTGGGGGCCATTCAGTGTCTATACACAAACTGCACAAGCTCCGGTCGGATTAATGGTGCTTAGTCAAAACCTCTCACTTAGACTTCGCTATGGGTGCCTTTTGCCAGCCTGTATTTTCGATATGTACATGGACTGAATGATGCATGTCAGGCTAGGGATTTATCTCATTCGTAGAGTTGTGGTAAGTCATATTTGTTCTGAAGCCGACCTAGCTATCCTCTCATCTTCCGTGACAGTACTCGAGCGAGCGCTTAATGGAAATATTACGAGCTCTAACTTACTGATCCTCATCGGGCACTCTATCAAAACTGGTACTCTATGCCTTTCGACTTAACCGAGCAAAGCATATGTTTAAACATAAACTCGAAGAAGGAGTTCCCCCGCTCCCCAGCTACCAGAACTTTTGATGTTGAATAGCAACATCTCAAACATTTGAGACCACCGTACTGAACCGGAGGAGTCGGTTTATAGAGAGCATCGGAGGGACGACGCCGCTGTGGAGTACCCTTTCGTGATATTGCGGATTGGGGTAATAAGCGCCCGAAATTTGTCCGCCGCCGTCTCAATGCCAGCATAGTCTTCATTGATGGTTCGCTGTCTTCGACCAATCAAGTCAATGTCGTTCCGAGTATGGTAGCAATTGTGCGGACTTTTGAAAGATCCTCCACTTCAGCTGGCCAATGAGTTTTGCACGATCTTCTCACGGCCCATATTAAAGAAGCCACAACATCGCCCTCTTTTACGTTGAAGGTCTCGGTTTGAGCGTTACCGTCTTGGTAGAGTATCGAGAATTCTCCATCGTCATCCTGCACAACTTGACGAGCTTGGCAGGACTGTCAAAGCAGACCCTCCAAGGGTCGTCGGCCTGATAAGTATGTAAGTACATAATTGGACGTCCGCATCAGGCGACTTGACGATGTTTGGAGTCTAAGGCTTAGGCCAATGAACAAGTAAGTACAGCCCATGCTTTGAAGGAACGAATTGCGCGCCATCCAGCAGTCAAAAACTGACGGAATTGAGATACATCGACCTTCCATCGACAAGTGTGTATGGAAGGTAGTCTGAACAAAGTAGTCTGCAGCCACAAGCAGAGCCCGTCGCCCGGTTGGCCACTGACAATTGATTTGGCCGAATTAATATCATTATCGAATGTCCCCCTCCACAAGTCAAATGCAAGGCCACAAGAGCTTAAGTGACCTAATGCCAAATTGAACTGCCCAACTCCGTGACATGGTCATAACCAAATGACAGCCAACGACCGTACCACGAAACCACAAGACTGCCTCTTGAAATCGGAACCAAACTTCGCTTAATGACCGTCCGAATTTCAGACAAAATGCCAAGAAGTATTCAAGTGAATATACGCAGAAACCAAGAGGGGTCAAGCCAGATCACAGAAGTGAATGCCAACCACCATGCCCGCTCTCGTTTCCCGTCGAGGAAGCCACACAAACCAAAATCTTAATTAATAAGCCACTGATTGATTTCATCTCGATAACCGCAAACTATCTCAACCGAGAGTATCTGTAAATACACTTTAAATTGATTGCACTCACATGAGGAGCGTCAGTCACATCGATTTTCCAATTCACTCCCGGGGAATGAGCTTTCGAAATGGCACACTACCCGAGTGTGCTCAGTGCTGAATGCATTCCTGCATGTGCCAGGCGGGTTCTGCATGATATCCTTATTTGTTCAGGGCTCTTTTTTGCCCGTCCTTTTGGGTCGCCTCGTTTTGTTCGCTCTATGAGATACGAGCGAGTATGTTTTATAGCATCCCACTCGAATGAGTTGCATGGGGATGTCTGATTCTTTGCAGTGCATCTTCGCAAATTGATGCAATCGCCTCCAATGCACAACAAGTCCTGCCCGGGGAGAGATACGGATCTATTGTTGGCCCATAAATGCTGGCGAAGGATGAGAGTTATGAATAAGGATGCCGTGCTCGGGGATGGCTATGGCTCCGCACGATAAACGACAGTGAATTGTGGTTTCTGTTGGCCTGAATAGGTGTCCAATATTTTTCTGCTCTTTGATAAACTCCGAGAAAATCCTCACAAACACACATGCACCCAGGAGGAGTTAACAAGCAGACACGAGGGGGTGTGCTCTTGAGAAGTGATTTACGCAAACGGGTTCACAGGCACCCTGTCGAGCGTGTCGATGGGAATCCAAGAAAGCATCGTCTCATCACTTGCTTGTGTTTCTAGCAGTTCAAGTGAGACTTCGTAATTGGAATCTCACTCAGGTAGCGTTCGAGAGTGCATAGGTAACGGATGGCACACCACTCCAGTTGCAGCGGAGTGGGATGTGCAAGTGCAGGGAAAGGCAAACTGCCGTCGCATCTTGTAAATACACAACAGTCACTTTACGGTAGCGTTGATAATTGAAGCAGCATATGCCTTGGAGGAGGATGCCATTTGGTGTTCACTGCAGGACCTGTGTGGCGGGGCTAACGCATTTGCGAACAATTTGACAGCATTTAGTGACGCACATTAGCCGCTGACGATCTGAGGAACCTGCAATGAGTGTTCTGTGAGGAGATGCCCTACTGTTCAAGCAATAAGGGTGTCCTTGGTTCTGTGAATGCCAGTGCATCACTTTCATATAGAGCCGCACTTGTCAGGCTTACGACGCTGAGCTGGGAGTCCAATCTTGGATGGCACCGAGAACTAATTCCGTCGTTCATCTCTCAACGCGGCGCAGAAAGAGCGACGGGTTGAGGCTGTGCACGCAAGTGAAGAAAATATCCTTCATTGTGTTGAAGGGATGACTGTGGTCGGACTGTCGACAAACACGATTTGTTTGAAATCAAAACAACGTCAAAATTGTGGTTATTTTGTGCACAATCCACCTCCTACATGTCCCTGTCACCCAGATGTGCGAAGGGATCAACTCGTTCCCCGCTCAATCCCTCCTGGAACTGTCATCACTCTCGCTTCAGTAACTGCCAATGTACGGATTGCACGAAACAGTGACACACGAATCTCCTCCTCTTGCTCAGGCGTTGTAGATCAAAACGAGATGAGATTTGCCACCTCTTCTCCTCCGAGAGTACACATTTAACTTAATTGCAGCCAAAGGTCTTTCAATCAGAGCCTGGGACTCAGGAATAGTTTCATAGACATTTTTTTCCTTCGTTATTCGCCTGTGCCCTCAGTCGGAAAGATTTCGCAATGATTTCACTCGGCCTGTGAACACAATGCTGGCGAAGAAAATTACTTATCGGCAGGAGTCCTCAGATTGTCGGGACATGATGATCCTTGGGATGCTTTTGTTTGCTTCTCGAAACATTGAAAATAATCGCAAATTGAAATTGCTTTATCCCTCGTCCAGATGTTACTGATTCCCTTTATCCTGCAAAGGAATATTCTTGCTCCCTCCGTTTGTCCCACTGTGTGTGTGAGTGAGTGTGCGTACACTTCTGACACTTTATTTTTGTCTATCGAACCAAACCGGAGGTTTACGATTACAGACCGGCAGAGAGGCAGAGGGATGGGGAGACACACAGAAAGAAATCCTTTCAAGGATAATAAAATACATGTTTGGGTAATTTCGACACGCTAAGCTGAATCGAATGTCAAAAAATAGAAAAGGTATCCTCGCATCAGAATATCAAAGGTCATACATTCTGCTCTTGACAGCGTTCCGTTTGAAGTGGAACACGGATTACCCACGAGTGGAGTGGTGTGCTGTGGAGAGAGTCCTATTTCATGGAGGCGACCAGTCCGCGCCACATTCAGCATCGCCACCAGTACCTTCTGTTTTTCTGTATGAATGTGTGATACCGGGCAATAACTCATATCCAGAGCAATAAATTCCGAATTTTATGCACACACACACCGATTCGCATTGTTGGACGCGGTTCCCAGGCAAGTTGCTGGGCTCCTTCGAGTTGGGCTCCTCCTTCCATTTCGCTTGTCATTTTTACTCGCTTTGCGGTGGTCACTATGTGCGCTGCGTCCTGCGGTCTGTGCACACAACAAAATCAAACATTAATTATTAATTAGGATGTGGACGAGGGAACCTACTACCTAGAGTGTACGGGACGAGCACATAGGCAGAGACTGTGTGCGAGGGAACCGATAACGGAGAGGATTAGTGTCCTTCCGCAACGTGTCTGCTTCCTTTGTCCAGCGGAGTGGGAAGTGTTCATTGACCTATGCCTGATCCGATTATACGGGAAAGATGTGGAAGATGGGCTCCTTCGTCCCGATGTGGACTAAGGTCTGCAACAATATCCCGCGTCGGGGTCTTGCTGTTTTTTCTTTTTAATTTTTTATGAACGAGAGTACGAAAAAAGTTTGTTTAGGGACGACTGTTCCTGACGGTGCTTAAAGGCTGAAACTGTCCTTTGAGCATTGTTCTGGAGCGGGGTTTCGTGGGTTTCTTGGGTCCCCACCGTGGAGGGGATTACATAAATATTTTGTGACGTGTGGATAAAGTTAGGGGCATCATGTCATTGTGGGTCGCATTTGTTGCGGTAAATGATTTAGGGCGATCTGGCGGGAGTAGGTATCCTGCCCGCTTGTGTGCTGAATGAGTGAACAGGTCGGTGAGCTTTGCCAGTGACAGTCTCGAGGGAGATGCGATTAGAAGGCCTAGATGCCACAGACACTCAGCGGAGAGCGATAGTTCTTGGTCAAAACGAAATCAATCGTGCGGAGATGTTGTCCGAAGGGAATCGATCGGGTGGAGGAAGTGCTATTAAGTGCTAATAGACATTAGCGATATTTTTGTGATAGAGGCACAAGCTGACGGCGGCGTACTTTGAGTGACTTTGTCAAGCTCGATTACTTTCTATGGCGGCTTGATTTATTTGAAGGTCCGGAATAGAAATCGAATTTATCAACTTTCATAATTCATCACTGACAATGTTCAAGGAGAAAAAAGCTTCTGAACCTTCGCCGTTCGGAGTCGGCATAATGCTCTAAGTCCCATCAAGTCGTGAAGGAGAGACAATACGAGAGGTTTGTTGTGGTTGATGATTTGCCTCGTTCCAGTGGTCCAGGGTATCCATGACGAAAACATGACAAATTAAGGAAATTCTCCTCGCATCGTGTGAGCAACAGGGAGACAATCTTGGTGTTTCATTCAGATCGGCGTAGATGAGCCTGGGCATGAGGCGATTCGAGGCGTTCCTGGTTTCTTCAGGTAGCTAGGTTATTGGGTGCCCTGATGATCTTGTGACCGTGGCTCATCTAGACCAACGTGCTGGGTCCCTGCTAGGGAGTGTTAAACTACAGCGAGGCCTTCTGTGGTCCTTAAATCAGTCGGATTCATGTGTGATTCTTTTTCAGTACATCCAGCTCAAGAAGAAGTGCTTTGCTAGAAGCTGCCTTCTTTTCCGATAGGGCTGGGCATTTCCCGAGCAGATGTTGAATAGATTATGTTTGCTCCTCATCTCAGTAATTTCGGCTAAAGTCGGTGAGAGGAGGTTGAATGCTTACCATAGTGCCCGGTGAGGACTCCTGTTAGCGTGTGTACATGCTTGCAACTAAAGCCGCTCAATGAACAAATATTGAACGTAACAATGAAACCAAAAATAAGCTTAATTTATTACCACTCATCAGGAAAAAGGTCCCAATTACACCGCCGCCCAGTGGCCTATGTCATACATCACTAGCTGGTCACTAACCAAAAATTAACATATTTTTTCTACATCACATTTACCCTTTAAAGTAGATAGCAACATTCAAATACCTTGTTCAAAACAACACCTAGGCAATGATGTAGTCTAAGTCACTGTAAACAGAAGATTTTACCGACGAAAAAAGGATATCCGAAAAAGCTATTGGGTCTATAACTTAGATGGCGTAACTTGTATTATTCCATTGTTATTATTCCAGTGGAACATGCGTTGGAAACCTACTGTCATTGTACGTCATTTCAGTATATGTCATTCATTTGAAGCGTAAACAACAATAATTTTTTTTCACTCAAATATGTCGAACTTTGTGCCTGAAAAAGTGTTTTTTGTGGAGACACAGCACACACGACGCCACAAAAGGAAGTCATTTTTGCATTGGATTGTTACTGGTGATGAGAAATGGACAACCCCAAGAGCAAAAAATCATATGTAAAACTCGCCCAACCAGCCAAATCAACGGCAAAGCCGAATATCCATGGCGCGAAGGTAATGCTCTGTATTTGGTGGGATCAGAAGGGTGTGCTGCATTATGAGCTGCTAAAACCGGGTGAAACCATCAATGGACAACCGAACACAATTAATCCGTTTGAAGAGAGCAGCACCCGAAAAACGCCCGGAATATGGGACCAGACGAAAAAAAACCGCACTTTTAATTAAGTTATAGACCCAATAATATGTCGCAGGTTACTCATTGTAGGTAGGTAGGTAGGTTTCACAAATTTCAAAGCAATGCGTTGACTGGTGTCTTGCTGCAGTGCCTTACCTGGTTGTGGCAGTAGCGGGACGCTTGCAGAGGGGGTGTTGAATGCTTTCTTCCTTTTCGTCTAGGCAGCACCGACAAAAGTCGTTTGAGAGTAGGCCTAGTCTCTTTGCACGAAAGCAGTGTCCCCCCACGAAGGCAGTGTCCCACTGCAGTGCTGATTTTGGATCTCCTTAGACAGATCAAACTATTTGATGCTTTTGGGTCAAGATTAGGATCGGCTCTGTTTTGTGATTTGACAATGCCCGTCGACCATCCGGCTTTAGTTTTCTTTCTAACTAGATTAATGAGCTGTAATTTGGTAGAGGTACGTTTATTACAGGAGAATTCATCAACTTGTAGTCTAGTGGTGTGCTTTGCGAATTTATCAGCTTTGCAGTTTAACGCGATGCCTCTATGGTCTGGCACACAAGCGAATATTAAACTGTTCGGATGTCTCATAAGGAGATATGCGGCAGTCTGTATGTACGTTGACTGAACTGATCAAGTGCATTTGGTTCTAGAGTAGATTCCGGCTAAGACTTATAAGGATAAGATCCCTTCACAGAACTCTTAGCGATGCCCAATCCTGGAGAAGGTGGAATCAAACTGATTTGACTCGTTTCCTATGGACATGCTTGAAATGCAACAGTATTCTGGGCATCAACCCGTTGTTTCACTGGCACATCTAGAACATAACTAGACTACGAATTGTTTGTCAGTGGGCGAGAATAACCACCTTTTGGCCAGAAATGAAGTACTTTAGAGATGGCCAACTTAACAGCTGAATGACCCCTAGGCCATCGACGGAGTTTTGACTGTTACCCCTTAATTTTAAAAATAACGTGACTGCAGTTCTTTGATTGGTCAATTTGGTTAGGGAAGAAATTATGAAAAATGGTTGTTAAAAATGTTAAGGGAAAGAGAGGTACAAGTTGGCTATCTCTATAATACGTTATTTCTGCTTTTGGCGTTAACGCTCTTGAAGTCGACGTCATCGACTTAACATTTTGTCGATCATAAACGTTTCGAAAGTTCAAAGCAAACTATTTTAGAGAGAAAAATGAAAGAGGGAGTTGAGATCCTGTGTAACCCGATGAAGAGCATCTCCGCTGCTTCTACCGACTGCATACAACTTCAGGACTCACTGTATGCACGTAAGCAAGCACAAGGTATTGCAATAAAAACAGTGTTGTGAATTGACAATGCTGGTTCGTAAATTGTGGAAAAGGCACAAGCGAGTGCTGATTTTGAACACGGACATTAAAGTCAATCAAGACGACCTTCAATCAAATGCGCAGAAAGCATTTGGTGGTGGTTTGAAAAATATAAATTCCAAACAAATGTCTGTTCCATTGGAACGCATAAAAATCGTTGTTACGGTCTGAGGTACATTGCCGTCATTGGCAATATAGTTTTATGACAGTCTTCTCTACATACGCTTTCCGGTAGGGGCGCCGCGGCCGTGACTGTGAGAAAAATATACAGCTTGGGACTGGGGTTGTTTACACTGCAAGGCTTGTTTCATAGCCCAGGGTGGCTAGTAAATCTCAATCGCAGGGACTTCTTATAATGGATTTAAATCATTCCTCCAGGTAGAAGCTCGGTTTAGCTTCTTAAGTAGTCCGAACTCCGCGTATGCATGCAGCCGCTAAACACTGCACATCCAAACATTAACCTTCGTCTTCTTAACAATTGCTTAATATTAATTTACGATCTATTCTGTGACGCTTCACCATGAAATCCGATTTGCTGGCATGAACTTTGTATTGGTGGCTTCTAGAGAATACCTCAGAGTGAAAAAGTGCATCATTAGAAAAGAATTGTGGCCATCATGAATACTAGTAAGTATGCTACCTGAAGTTCGTCGTGAGTTCAGTCGTCATCATGAATGCAGTGTGCAGGCAATTACTCGCACCGCAGGGTGAGTACACTCTTTTGGACCTTCAACCAACAACTAGATGGATATTAGTGCGAAATGAAGAAAACATAGTCGCCGGACCGTATCGAAGGAGACTGAATGATGGGGTTTTACAAAACGGTGTTGGCGCAAGAGACTGGACGACCATAGACAAAGCCAGACAGTGTGAGTTCCATAATTGGATACTGGAAATGTGAGATCTGGAAAAAATCATATTGTTGGACGAGGCGTATTTTTGTCTCAGCAGGTGTGACAACAAGCGAATTTGTCGTTATTGAAGCAAACAAAAACTGCAAGCTTCCATAAGAGAGCACACAAAACACAAGTGTTAACTCTCAGCATCGCTTTGCAAGCACATTTTTGACGCGCGGCTAAGGTTCATCTACCGATATGGCATCTCATAGATTACCTCAAACAAACGGTATTAATTAAGGAATAGTGTATGGTTAAATTTTTTAAACTCCAAATCGAGTACTTATACCCCTTGTAGTAGGTTCATTTCAACCACAGTTGGTTCTATACCTCTTATCGTATAGTGAATTTCTCACCCGAAGAGATCTTTGGGGAGCATATAAGTTAACGTGGGAAAATCTGCGTCGCAGTCGCTCACAATCGTCTCATTTTCCAACGAGACACGCGCAATACTCCACCTTGCACACGCCCGGCAATCGACACCACGCTCTGAACGACGAATGCTGACGCTGCGTCTACGGATAATAAATAAGTTATTTGTTAAGGAATTGGGTGCTTCAAGTGGAAAAGGGGGAGGAGAGAACCTTCTCCTCTTAAAATAAAAAACATTTTTTTTTTAAAGTTTAAAACTAATAACCTTTTAACTTATATCTTCATGAGAAAACGTAAACCTGGCGAATTTACACGGCAATTAATAATGCCGCGGATGAACATGGCTGACGCTGCTTTGCGCCTGAAACGTAAGGTTTGCAGGCCTATTATTTTACATCCATGGTCATATTTAGGGAGTTCTTCGAAGGACTATAATTTACGTGAAATATTTCTGTACTCTTTCGAATCTGAGTTCTTGTGTATCATATGAGGAGTCCCAAATAATGGAGGCGTATTCTAAATATGGTCTAACTAACGAACAAGAGATGGTCTTAAGACTAGCTATATTCCGAAACTCTCTACTATTTCTTTTCAGAAATCCTAATATGGCGTTAGACTTCGCAATTGCATAATCATAATGTAATGCAAAATTTAATGTAGTATCAAAAATAACACCCAGGTCTTTAACCTCTTCTAGGTGATTATGTCCATGATCATTTATGAAACATTCATAGACAATCGGGGATGTAGTTTGACATGCAGTAAAAATACAAAATTTTTGAATATTCAGCTCTGGTCCATTGTTCTGGCTCCATTTCACTTGTGCATGGATATGCAATTGGAAATTATCACAATTTGTTAATACTGTTTATATATAAAATATATTTGAAGTCGTCTGCGAATGTTAAAATTTTACAATATTTGAACATTTCTTGACCATCATTTATGAACAAAAGAAAGAGTAATGGCCCCACATGTGTACCTTGTGGAACACCCGAAGTAACTTATATTTCTCGAGATCTAAAACTATCGATCTTTACCAATCTCCTTTAAGTAATTGGAAAATTACTTTAACATTGACGAATGGAATCCCAAAGACTTTAGCTTGGTTAAAAGCAAAGTGTGATGTGCTTTATCGAAAGTTTTCGAGAAATCGGTGTTATTTTTTATGAATGTAATTTTAAAATAATGATAAATTATTTGTACATGACCTGCCCTCCATAAAGCCATGCTGGTTATTAGAAATAAATTCTTTTACAATGCTTTGAAATAACTTTCAGAGAAGAATACTTCCATTCATTTAAAAATTCACTCGTTTTAAGGGATTGATTAAAGATAATTTTGAGTTGCAGACAAAGAAGAGTTGCTCAAAGATACGCTTTTTGGAGCGGCGTATGGCATGGCGGCATCAGCGGGACCCATTTCTGGTGAAACGTGGACGGGGACATTGTTACGGACAATGGTCTCAACATCAAGGGCGGTTTTAACGGACAACATTTTGATATCCGTGGTTCCAACAAGATGGCGCCACATGCGATACATGCAATGGAATGGCCGAAGAAATTTTGCGTTCCTCAGTTGGTTGCCAGTCACTGCTCGATTACTTTCTTTGTAGGTACGTCATGTTCTTTATCAGCGCTAACAGCCAACCACTTTGGACGAGATCGAGGCTAACATTCGCGATGCTACTGTGCTATTTCGTAAAAAAGACATGTAGCTTCAAAAAAAGCCAGAGTGAATTTTTTACCTCACGACGATGTATATGAACCACATTTCTGTTCCTATCGCTCGTATATGTTCACCCTTTATCAGCGCATCTGGCGGGGTGAAAGACGCGTTCAAAACTTCTGCGAGGCGTAGTTTCTTCGTTCGCCGTCTAGCCATGAACTCCACACTTTGTCCTTCAACAATACATAACAAGGGCTAATTTCGAGGGTTTCGCTAAGAGTCAAATCCGCATTATTGTTAGCCCTGGAACGCTACACTTTTTGCAACGATTACTGTGCGACACTGGGGTGCAAACGTATCAAACAAAATTTGTTCGACGAAATCGTAAACGAAACTTTAATTATAATTCAAGTCATTTTTGCCGGAAAAGTAAATATAGTAATATATATAATATATATATAATATAGTAATATTTTGCATAAGTTTGACACATTTTAATTTTGTGCTGCTACTGATTGGCGGGAATTTAAAATGGATACGAGTCTACCTAAAATAGCATTCCAGGGCTACGGACTCTTCAGAACCTCTCACCAGCCTGTAAAAGAATGACTTTCCAGGTCTCTGCACCTCAGCTTATGCTGACGCAGACAGGACTGTTCTCCCGACTTAGATTATTTATCGTTCTAATTGAGAAAACAACACGAGCCAAGCCTCGTAGACCTAATAAAATACCCGAAAAAGGCTTCGCCGTGTTCCTTTTTTCTTTAAAAAAAATGTCACTCTCTACCCCCGTTGTAACGCATTTCCTGCTACACAATAAAATCCAAGACAAAAGTCAGCATCTTTCAGCCTAAGACAAGGACCAGCCTCAAACAACACATCATTCACACGAACAGGCCCATACATCCCCATCCCCTGACCACCCACCTGGTCCATCGCTATCATTTTAATGGTCTTCCATTCAGCGGAACACGCTCCAGTCTGGGTCGCTTGATCTAATTCGATAATTACATCGACCTAATCCGCTTACGGCTCTTCCACTTAAACACCGGTTCCATTTCACTCCTCCACGCGTCATCAATCATTCGCCGAGAGCGTAACACAAATTTGCCGGATCACCCACTACATCAAATCCCGATCCTACATCTTGACCGGGGGTCACAAAGCCTGACATTAGCCTTATCCAACAGACCGAGTGGATACAGCCTGCCCCCTCGACGGCATCCAGCAGACAATCGTTTGTACAATTCGAGAGAGTTATGTCCGCTGCCAGATACGACGCGATAATGCAACAAAAGACAGACACGACCACAATTAATCTCAACTCGTTCCTAATCCCACATCGGAGGCCTGCTTGGTATGGTGTGCGCCGCCGCCACCGCATCGCCGTCCGATCGACGACTGCGATCGGGAATCTTAAGTGATTCTATTTTTGGTCGCTGTGTGACCGATAAAAAGTTCGGGACACCGTATATCGCCGGGATGTCACTTTCGGCGTGTACGTGCTGCGGGCTCTCCCTCGTGATTACATACGCTCTCCACGAACGCCCCGATCTGCTCCGCACACATGTGTAATTAGACAGCGGCACCGGATCGACTTCGGTTCCAGCTCCAGGCGGTATTTCGTGCGTAACGCGTTCGGTAGGCTGCCTTCAAGGTACCGCGTCCTGGCCTGGAATGTGACACACCGTCTTCGGTGCATGTCCAAGGCAAGACAGGCATACCATTGTTCGCGGAGGAACACCAGTCAACCCTCCAGTCGAGTTCTTACACGCCACTTATGGCCTAATGGGGAGCGCACGTACAGCCCGGACTTCGCGGTAAATTACTGAGGAATGCGTCTGTTTGTCAACAAAGGTGCATCGAACGCGATGACGGTCTGCCCGCCGCCTGTTTACCCCCAAAAATCGCTGTCCCTGAGAACGGCGGCAGTGCCGGCGTCTGCTCGACTCTTGATTCTCCTCGATGGCCGCCGATTCCATTAGCTTGCCCAACGATGCCATTTGTTGACTGACTCATAAAATTCGATTCTTAATTAGTATCGCCAGGCGGGAGTGGAGTGGATTTTCGAGGACCATTGGGCTTGGATTTGTCGAGATTGCTGCTGCTCGCTGGGGGATGGAAATTGGGGGCGCGACGCGTTATGTGTCAAGTGGTGTGTGGAATTTTAAGACACCCATTAGCCGACTCCCCACATCTCGCCTGGCTTCGCCGTCGCTGCCGCCGTTGTTCTCGCGGGCCTCGAACCCCAACCCACCGAAGATGTCTCGTTTTTTTGTGTTCTTTATGGTGAATGGGAGCAGAGTTCACGCTTCGGAATTAAGTGGAAATATTTCGCAATTCGACTGTGGGCCGATGGTGCGACGGAGAGATGGAGAGATGCGACTGACTGTGTGCCGTTGTCGTTGTCGTCTTCGTGGTGCTCTCCTCTTGAGTCGACTTGCTCTCGGTGATTTATGGATTCATTTTGTTTTTAACATATTTGTTCGAATGATTTCGTCGGGGTGGCGCGGCCGAGTGGGGGACTCAGATTCTTGTCTTAAGAGATCCCAGGATTTACGAGCGTTTTTTCCTCGTAGCACTGTCTCGTCTTCTTGTTTGCTTTGTGAGCTTTTAACTGAGTTATTGTTGGACCATATGGTAATTCTTTTTTCAGTCTTTTTCGTCGAATAGTCACGCGGAGACATTATGAATTGATGTTCGAACCTTTGTGGCGGCTCGTTAGATGTGGCAGTTGTTCGAAGGGAGCCCTGAATGAAAATGGAGATGGATTTGCCAACGCTGGCTTAATTGGGTGGCGGGAATTAATTTTATTACCCAAGAACGCATGTCGCTGTCGGTGTGCCGTGATGAGAGGCTGTGATTTGTGCTGCGAGGGTCTGTGAGGTGGGATGCGTTCCTAAACGGTGGGACAATGAGCATTAAGCTACTGGAAATGTGAGCGGCCAATTATGTCGTTATAGTCGGAACAAATCAATGGCTTCTTTAATTTATAATTTAAGTTAGTTGAAACGAGCCTCTGCTGGGGCACCCATCTGCCATCCACTGCAGGAGTTTGAGCTGACACTCGTTCGACCGTCAATCCATTGTTGACAGTTTTTGATAGAATTGCATCCGTGCATGGGTGTCGATGCAATTCTACCATGACGCCCCATGATGTAACCATGGCATTTTGGGAAAGCCGAAATGGGTGAGACGTACTGTTACGCCTGAAACTGGAGTTGAAACTGATCCAAATCCGTTGTCTAATTGCCACTGGGGTGATAGCGGAGAGCGTATCACGAGGGGGACCCCGCAGCACGTACGCGCCGAAATTGACAGCAGAGCAACTATTTTTAGTTTCAATGTTGCACTGCCTCATGAGAAGCGAGGAGAATTTTGTCCCTCCCTCCTGTTGGAGATGAACAGTCTGTGACAAGGTATCGAACTAATTCTACATGGTCGCTGCATTGTCCCTGTTAGGGATTCTTATGACCGTGTGGGCCTAAGGCACAGCAGTGTCCAGTTCAGCAACCCACTAAGTTCAAGCCTTGCTCACTAACTACGTGGTGCGTGGCAAGTGCGTTAACGGAGTGCTAAGATGGACCCTGGACATACTTCTGCACCTCCATCCATGTAACTGGGGTTAACTGATTTATATCGAAAGGGCAGCTTGAGCGCTGTGTTGAATGAAACTTCAGAAACTTTATGTTAACCAGAAGTAAGTCTGTCAGTGATTGTGAAATCATAACCATCGTGTCCGCAAGACGATGAACAGACCCACAACAGCACACAGGCGCCCTGTGATGTTGACCAATTCATTCGCTTATCCCCAGCTACTAGATAACCGCGTTCTCACATTCCCTCCCAACTCAATTCTCCATCATTACACGGAGCAACCCATCGATGTGTTGCCCGTTGATTTTCCTGTTGACGCAACCGTTGCCAGACTCATCAACAAATTTTTTATGTTTTTGGGCGGTTGCTGCAACCGTTGCTTCGCGTGTGAAATTTTGTATTTCGTACAGCTCGTCGGAACGAACCTTGTCGTGCGGAGTAAAAATAAGTGAAAAAAAGGAAAGAAAATGGCAATTGCAAAGAATGAAAATTATCTTAATTTTAAAAATTTGAGAGAGTTTCAATGATAACTTTCCCTATAGCTTGTACAGATACCTCTGTCCAAATTTTCAAATCGGCGAAGGAGTTTCCTGTTGCACGCGGACCACAAAGTTGCCAGTTTGGCTGCTCCTAATATGGCATCTCTCATTATGGTATCTTGTTTCGTTATTTTCCGTTTACCAAGTCCGTCAGTTTTCCAAATAGTGCTTCTCCCGTTCTTCATGTAGGTTTTGTGGTCCGCTGGCCAATTCGCCGGCAATTATAATCATGGCAGTGATCTCACATATTCCGTCACTAATTTGCAAAATGTAATTTTGAGTTTTTTTTTTTACTTCGAGGACTAAATTTGAATTGGCTAAGTCTTCGACCACTTTTTAAGCCGTCGTGAAACGACAGTCCTTCCAAATGCAAGTGCGTTGCAGAAGAACAGCCTTACTCGATCCACTTTCACTTGCCATATGGATCGTAGAATACGGCGGGCGGACTACCTTACCGAGGGCTATGTCGAATTCTCAAAACAGTTGTGCTGTGATAATTAATTTTGGAAAAATATAGCGAGTTAGCACCCGACAGAAAAAGGCGAGAATCTTCAAAAAAAATTCCAAAAAATGGAATTGCACGAGATATGTGCGTACAAAAATAAAGCACTCATTTTCAGTATCCTTTGCTTGAATATCTCTGCTTCCACAAGTCTGATTTAAAAAAAAAGTTAGTTTTGTATAATTCTATAAAATAAAAAAAAAAAACAAAAATGGGTTTACTTCAATAAAAAACAAAAAAAATAATTGGATTTGTACTAATTATTAAGTGGGACAAAACTGAAGTACTGCTCCACGCCGAGGTAGAATTCCAAGCATAACAGCTCACCAAAATGACAAATTGCTTCTGAGGACAATACAAATTAAACCGATTGTCATCCATGAATTAAAATAACAAATAAAATTTAGAACCAAGCGCTAGGACAATTTGCCGAAAAGTATGGCAACTGTCTGTTTTATTTATCAAATCGTACTAAGATCCTAAAGAAAACTGGAAGTTGTAATACGACCAGCCACAACTCCCCGGAAAATTGTCCTAGAGTTTGGTTCTAAATTTTATTTGTTATTTTAATTCATGGATGACAATCGGTTTGAATTGCACTGTCCGCGTATTCTACGATAGGGGTGATTAATCATCGCTCTTAGAGTTGGGTCGTTCTGGAACTATGTCCACCGTCGGAACTATTTCCGATCGTTCCGCATACTTCAATTCAACATGTTAATTTCATCTAAATGGTTCAAAGTTGGCAGAGGTGTCTATGAATGAATACGAACGTATGTTTGTATGGACATGTCAGATTGCAAATAAAATCCGAACATATTCGGACTTGAGTGGGGTTCGGGAAATACTTTTCTAGTACTACTAAGGATTTCGATGTGAAATACATATCGTGGTTGTAGTGGATCCTTTAGTGACAGGGATTGAAATTCGAACTGGAATTAACAAGCTAATTGGAATGAACATTTCACATTTGTTCTGCATACTTCCTCAGATACGTATCCGAGGAACTAGTTCCGACCCAAAAAATAACCGCTCCATATTCGTTCCGCCATTGGAACTATTTAGCACATCTCTAACCGCTCTGTAGTGAATAACGTTGACCGTAATGTTACGTTTCCACTGAACCGAAACCGGGAGATCCAGACTAACTTTTACTGAAACCTCAATAGACCGTTCCCATCGAGCTGGAAGTGGTTTCCCTCTCAATTTCCAAGTCACTCGCTCCCAATTTAAAAGTGCCCGCCAGATATGTCACTCGCTCTCAATTTTTAAATGGCCACCGGAACGGTTGTCCTTTGACAGGAGATAATAAAGTGAAATAGAAAATGAACACCAAAATAAAGTGAAACCCTAGCTGTAGGCTTGTTCGGTATGACAACCTCTCATGAACAGACGAATTCAAGGGGGCAGCAACGAGGTTTCCATACCCCAAAAATGTATGGCGGAACCTGATAGGTTCGGAGAAAATTGAAGGAACCTCGCGGTTTTTTTCGGTGGAAACGTAGTATAACACGATGTTTTCTCTGCTTTTGAGCAATTTTGAATCCGAAGACTGTAAGAGGTTGTGCATCAGAAAAACCCGTCGAGCCATGGCGTTTCGATAATCTCCTGTTGATCAACAACTTTGTTTATTGTCAAGCAGCCTCATCGCACTACAATCACACTACAAATTTCTTCATTTTTCTTCACACGGTGAAAATGCAGCTCATGTTTAAATCTTTAATTAAGTGGCGCTACAAAGTGTCGTGATATGTAATCATTTGCCAGTTATCTCCACTGTCGCGCTTAAGGTTAATTGAAACTCGTTTCGACTTGACCCTAGATACTGTCATCTTCTATTGCAACGGCTGTTGAATTGCCTGGTTGTATTCTCGCTGGGTTGGTTGTATCGTTTCCTCTCTGTGGCGTGCTTTGTATTCAATCTTATAGATTGAGCACCATCATTATGAGGCGATAACTAACTAAAAGATTAGACATCGTATTCTCAATAATCTGCTTTCAGCACCGATGTAATTTTTCGCTTACGAAGAGGAGTGTAAAACCCATAACCTCGAAAAATACTTCACCAAGGGGCAGTCAGCTTGACACTTTTTAACGGAAGAATATTTTTAGATTTTGCCTCTAGGCCAAGTACACCCTTGTGTCGGTTGTGATTTCACTGTCAGTCGACTACACCAACCACACTTCCCAGAAGTTTTTCTATGGGACCCATTAGAAACTGAGCGCAAAATTCTTTGGTCTGGCCCCCTCAACGTGAAACCCGTCAGTGAATTGCTGACGGAAAAGAAATGCAAATGCAATTACAGTCCCCTTCGTTCAGTCTCACCGTTCGCTCGCTGTGCCATTTTAGGTTTGGGCTCTATGATAAAGGGAAGAACCAAGGTCATTTGGGGTTACAACTACTTCCTCTACATCTCCTTCGGCTGCAAATAGAGTACTGGATGAACTTGGGTCAAGCATCTACATCCAGCACTCGTCTTTTGACTACAATTTGTTATCTCATCCGATGTTTCCTACGACCTACGATGCGGCGGGCCTATAATGTTTTCTTTCCATGTTTAACGCACTGAGTGCAGGTTCACGTGCTGACTGAGATTTGATCACGAACCTTCGGTTTAGGAATTATCCTTGAATGTTCTCCTCTTGATGAACAGTGCAAATATTTCAGAGTTCATATGCGATTGAACTGAACTCTCAACAAGCTTCATGGGCTCATCTATTCCAGACTGGCCCAAAAACAATTAACTGACAAGCTGCTTAGACTTGGAAGCCTTGCAGGAGGCTGCAGTTTCTTAGGAACACCTAGCTCACGCGGACGAAGTCTTAGATGAAACCATTGAACGGGACTGAATCTAACCCTAGGATCAATCAATGAGAAGAAAGAGAATAGTCGGAGTCCTTATTGGACACTCTGCTTTTTACATGTACTGCGAATTGCTTGCAGTGTAGAAGCTGCAGGCGCGGCGAAGTAATTGACTCTGCTCCACATCTACTCTGCGTGCGCCCAGAAAGACTAGGCAGCGTCTGGGCAAACGTGTTTTTGCAGAACTGGACGATCTAAGTGGGATTGAACTGAAAACCCCCAAGGGGACTCATATTTTCAAAGAGCTCATACCCCCAAAGAGCACTAAATTTACCCTCAAAGTATAGTCAGCTGGCAGGTGATGGCGCAAGTCATGGTTAGACGTGGACTCTGTCGAATAAAATGTTGATCCTTACCGATCACGATGATGTATGGGTAAGTCAAACTGTAACACGTTTCGTTTTTTTGCAAAGTTTCTTAAATTCAAACCAAAAGTCTCATTTTCATTGTCGTCTTGAAGATCGTGGACAGAGTCAAAGAAGCACCGCCCAAGGCTGCGGGAGATCAATGAATAAGCAAATCATCTGAAGTGCTCCATCCCCTGTCAGATAACCATCATTTTATCACAGACTCCGTCGCATTTCTTCTTCCTCGTTGTTTTCCTTTCCGAAAGGGTAAGCAGCATTACTCCAGCCATCGGATAGCAACTACACGGAACACTGCGATGCCTGGGGCAGTGATCACAGATCAAAAGAAAAATATCATCGAACTGCCATTCACCGTGGAGCCCACGGGCCTTTCCAAGTTCATTGTGGCATTTCCGTGAATCAGATCCCCCACACAAGCGAGCCTTTTGTTTGGTTGCCATCTCTCAACCTTCACTCGGGCCGCTCTTGGCTCACACGGCGTCAGGATACAAATGATTTCGGTCAACACCGATGAATGCGCACATTAGCACCTCGCTCTGCGAGAAGTGTAAACACGAGTTCCAAAACCATTTGCGATTCCGCATGCACCGCTAATCAGTTAAACCAACACCCGACACGTACTGACCGAGGGATCTCCACTTCACTCCCCACATCCACAGAAACGCCGACTCCTGCTGACAGCTCGTCGCCGGGCCGCTCAGTCCAAATGCATGATCTGTAACAGCAATTAACGCTCACATTCTAGCTTTCATAAGAATGGAGCACAGCAGAGTCTGTTGCTTGGGCCGATGCATTCTTCTCACCAGAAATCTTCCTACTCACGGCGCGTCCGAAAATAGCGACGTGCACATCAAATGCCACATCTAGTCGGTCGTGCCAGAGCGAGCCGTTTAGACGAGCAGAACGGTCCCAAATTAGAGCAGTGCTTAAGTGCACGGGCTGATTAATTAGTCGAATACGGTCCAATAACGCAGCAACTGCGAGCGAGTCTCTGCTCTCGGCAGCCAGCGTGTGTGCTCGGCTCAGGGGATAGGGTTCGCGATGAATCATGCTTGTTCTTATTTGCAAGCGATCCTATGTGCGCCGCGTCGTCGCGGTAGTCACCTCTATTTTTGGGAGTTGATGCTGCAATTTGAAGTGGAAATGTCGGCAATTCGACGGCTTCTATTTGCGGATTTTAGGTGAAAGTTCAGTGTTCAACGCGCCCAAGCGGGAGGCCACTTAGGCATTTTGCGGCACCGGAGCGCCTGTGAGATCAAAGGCACCTTGTTGATGTCACATTTGGGTTTTTTCTTTGGTGAGCAGTGTGGTATTATTTTGACAAGCCGTGGGGACTCGATGAGTTGTTGAAGTGGAACAAGTCATCACCCGATGATGGCATGTGCATTTCGATGGCGAATTGATTGTCAGATGAGTTGGATCCTTTAATTGAGATAAATTTGCAGAAATGGCATGGACCTCTCGGTGATCTTGAGCAGATTTCTGTTGACGGCTACAGTTGGGTCTGGGACTGGATGAGATAGTTTGACGGGCAGATTCAAACGCGGACAGTGTCGATATCGTTGACATGGTTCAGATGACGATTGAAGATCAGGCGAAACTAGGATGCGGTGGTCGCCATTCAAGGATTTCTTTAGGATCAGAAAAGCCCGATCGATGCTAATTGGTCTTAAAGCCAAGTGCTTTACCATGACTCCTTCACGTTGTTCGTGAGCCTGCTGTTGTGGGGCCATCTATAAGAAGTCACGTTTACCTTGTTTAACTTTCGAGCAATTCCTACCAAATATCATTTTGCCACGATCGATCGACTGGGTGTGACCGCTGAACTCTTCCATTCTTCCGACCTTCGTGTCTTTGAAGTCCATCTTGGGGTCATCGCGATAGGATGGTAAACATGCGAGCATTCGGGAACCTCTAGTCGAGCTGCAGCACCTCCAGTTTCGCCCCTGTGCACACGTCTCCGATCTTTACTGGGGCCATTTTCAAGAAATGGAGTCCTTTTCAGGGCAAACAGGCTGACGTGCCGTTGAAACGAGCTTGGTGGATGTGGCCCTGCTGTCTCCCTACTGATAGCGAGTGGGGTAGAAAGTCTGTTCAACGATGTCTTGGTCTTTAATGACGTCGCTGAATTGTTTGGCTTCATTGACCTGGTTGATAGCAATTTTAGTTATTTATTGGAGCGAGTGTAGCTTGTTCCTCCAGTGACCTGTTTCTCTTGGATGTAGAGCCTGAGGTCGATGCCTCCCTCTTGCGCACAGGAGTGGGCTTGGACGATAACTTGAAGGACTCCTTCGGGTTTTCCAATCACCTCTCCTTCGGTGAAGCAGATAGTTTCTATAGGATGCATGTCGCTGCTCTACACTCTTTGTAGACTTGGTGAACCGTTAGTTGACCCTGACACAGTTTGTTCTGATCTAATAGACGTCAGAACGCGAAGATCCCGGTGTGTTGACATTTCTCATATCCAGGGGAAGTGAGTCTGGCTAGGGTGCCTATTCTCGCGTAGTTTTTGATTGTTTTTTTTTTTGTGTTTTTGTTTGTTGTTACTGTCTTTTTGTTTGGTTTGTTGTGTTATCATGAGCAGTAGAGCAGTGATGGTGGGCCTACACGCAGCTGCAAATGCGTAGATTAGGTTGGATAATTCAGCGTTTCGTCAAATGATACCGGATGCGGTTGATCTATTATATGACTGAGGCCGCTGGTACTTTGATACCTTGCTTCCGCGAAAGAGAAGGGGTCCTGACTAGAGTGGGTGATATGTTCGATGAGTGCAGAGGGAGGACGACCTGTACCAGGACCTGTACAATATGGTGATGCATTAAGACCATTGTTTCACCCATTCGTCCACATACGAGCAACCTCTACCGAAAGAACCCCTGACCAACAGTGGTCCGAAGAAAGCTATGCTTCAAGCTCTAAAAATGCTGATGGTGTGACGCCGTACGGTAAAGTAATGGAAAACCTGTAAAGAAACACCAAGGAGGCGGTGTGGAACTGAGAAGATTTGTCAGAATGGTAGGCCACAGCAGAAGGAGTTAGACAAGGCTACAACGCAAGCTCAACACCCTTCAGTCTCTGCATTGAAGACCTTGATGATTTCCTCTCACGGGGGATTTCGTTTGCAAATACTTGGTTAAAAACGCTTAAGTATGTCGAAGATACTGTCGTATTAGCAAGTTCACCAGAAACCTTGCAGCTCATGAGAAGTCGGGTTTACACTTCACAGTGTGACCTGGAACCTCCACGTTAACTTACACAAATCAGAGGCGATGATTTTTAAAAGAGGTGGTGGCAGATGTTGAGTTACCACGTAACGATCCCACGGCAAAACACATAGTATGACCAAAAAGGAATGTAATGCACATGCGATCGTCCAATTGTGATGACACCGATGACAAGAATCATCGCGATCACATATGCAAGATAAGCAGATTATGCATGCCAGGTGAAATACCTGAGCAAGTAGAATAAGTTAGCAAGCAAGGCATTCCTTTTGTAAAGTACAGTTGAATTGGAAGCTTAATTAAGAACGGACGATAAAGAAGGTCCGAAGAAAAATATTTTTTTTTGTTTCTCAATCAATCGAATTTGGAAATTGGTAGACAGGCAATGATGGAACGATGGATATACAACGCCGAGTCTATTGAAGTCGTAAAACAGTCGAGTAAGGAACCACATTTGGGTGAAAAGTTTGAAACGGTTTCGAAAACCGCAGTATATCCCACTGCAAAATATCAAGACAAAGTCGGGCCTGTTCTATGGAACTCGAGCATGGGGCGACAAGTGGTATGAAGCGGTAAAAAAACTTGTAAAGATTCTACCTGCGAAGAACGTTTCGACTGCCTACGGCGGCACAGTATATGCACATGATAGAAGCAAGATTTGCACCATTGCATTTGTAAACATTTAAGATGGCCGTTGATTATGTTCTAAGAGCATCTAAACGGTGATTTTTTAGTTATTATCTTTTTGGCAACACTGGTTTAAACAGCTGACGCACGTTCCGTATTTTGTTTCACTGTCAAACATCTTCAGTTTGGTCTATAATTTAACCATGAATCGTCTTACAAACGAACAGCGCTTGCAAATTATTGAATTTTATTATCAAAATGCGTGCTCTGTTAGGAAAGTTCATCGCGCGCTTCTTCCATTTTATGGTCAGTTTAGACGAAGCTCATTTTTGGCTCAATGGGTACGTAAATAAGCAGAATTGTCGATTTTTGAGTGAATATCAGCCAGATGCATTGCAAGAGCTACCAATGCATCCAGAAAAAGTCACAGTTTGGTGCGGTTTATGGACTGGTGGCTTCATTGGACCGTACTTCTTCAAAGATGATGCGAATCGTTACGTAACTGTGAATGGTGAGCGCTACCGTGAGATGATATCCAACTTTGTTTTGCCCAAAATGCAAGAGCTTGACTTGCATGACATGTGGTTTCAACAAGACGGTGCCACATGTCACACAGCACGCACAACAATGGACTTATTGAGAGGTGAGTTCGGTGAACATTTTATTTCACGTTCGGGACCGGTCAATTGGCCGCCTAGATCGTGCGATTTAGCGCCTTTAGACTATTTTTTGTGGGGCTATGTTAAAGCTCATGTCTATACAGACCGCTTCAATTGACGCATTGGAAGACAACATTGAAGCATTTATTCGTGAGATACAGGTCGAAATGTTGGAAAGAGTATGTCAAAATTGGACTAAGCGGACGGACCATTTGAGGCGCAGTCAAGGTCAACATTTGCATGAAATAATCTTCAAACGTTAAATTAAATGACCGTACTATCGATTCAAATAAAGATTTCATCCATTTTTCTGAATTTTAAGTGTTTTTTTTTTGGAAAAACTTTCCCATAGCTTTTAAAAAATCACCCTTTTAGTATGAGGGAAGAATGATTACCTAGTTGTCGTCGCAAAGTATGCAGTAGTCGGGAGAAGTCTGTGTTATAAGGATATGCTAGTTTTGGTATAGGCTCAGTACGACTTGAATCTAGAATGGAATACTCGGTATAGTTGACTTCATGGCGCATCCGGATTTATGCTGTCGACAAAGATACATTGAACACGCACAGGGTGTCCACACATAGATCTACAAGGGAACCCAATTCAACCATGGCTCGCTGAACTACTTCATCGATTCAAATTAAGTAGCACTCATTTTCACAATTTCTCCTGTTAAAAAAGCAATATGACGGAAATACCCCATCGTCATAGCTCAGAGCTGCGAAAGCAAGACAAGGTGTGTGTAGATCATCCGGGGACTAGCTCCAGCTAACCCCGTCTCTGTGAAGAAGGAGAGTGCTGGCTCAACAAGTTTATGACGAACTGGAGGATTTGATCCAGCACGAAGAATCTCCCCTGTGGAAAGGAGGACGGCAACATGTTTCAACAAAAATACTCGTAGACCGATGAACTTTGACAGATGTGCTTGGTGAGAAATTATCATAAGAAAAATTCCCCATCCACACATTCGAACAAATTATCAACGAAACTCACGATGCTCTCACCAGACGCTGCTGCTTGCGTGAGAAATTTATGATCAACATAATGACCAGCATGGTCATCGTCTTATTTGAAAATGTTTCAGGAATTGGGTCAAGTGACCCATGACTCAGCATCTAATGCCTCGATGACCTTGCTGAAAGCCGCCAGGCCGTGAGGGTTCACCGGAATTTTTCTGTTCTACATTTCGGCTTTTGAAGGTGATGAATCTTGAGTCACGATTATCAATGGATGGCGTTAAAAGTTTAATGGACGCACGATGTCAAGGAATGTTGCGGATTGTACGGTTGAAAGTGGGTTGAGGATCAGGTCATCTCAAACTGTAGGAAAATGAAGGGAAACAAATTGATAGAGAGTCACTGGAAGACTTAATCAGGTCATGCGACTCAGACAATTAGTGGGATTTGAGACAGGACCTATCTGATGAGACGATCGGGCTCCTCGAAGTGGAGTTGGTGCTGGCGCTTCTCTGTTGAGTCGGATAGTTTACTCAGCACCTGCCTTCATTTGTCCATCTCGGTCTGCTTTGCCCACGATCGCAACGATGTGTTGGTCTTTAATGACGTCGCTGTATTGCTTGCTTTCCATGAACGGGTTGATATCATTGGAAGTTATTTTTCCGGGTGTGTAAGGCTTGCTCCTCCAGTGACCTGCTTCTCTTGGATGCATAGGCTTAGGTTATTGCCTGCCTCTTGCACAGTTCGAAGATGTCCCTCAGGTTTTCCAGCCAACCTTCCGTGCGGAAGAAGCTTTTTTAGCGGCCCTGTAATCCGACGTAGACCTAGACCCATCTTCTAACGCAACAATTTGTCTTTTGCTTGCTAGTGCTCACTAGAGCGGCCTCCAAACCCTCAGTTCTCTCTAATGACGTTCCTATAACGTCATTTCTTGTCAATTCAGTCCAGACTACACTCACATTTGCACACTTTATCAGTCTTTTCGGTCACACCGGCAAAGTCTACGAACATTTCATCACAATCGCCATCATTTCTGTCGCCATTTTCATGCCAAGCTGCACACTACCACATGTTTTATCATTTTCCAAGAACGACGTTAAAAAAATGGTAGTGCGTAGGCCGCTTAACGAACGGAGGGAACCCGCAGACTCATGTCAATTCCGTTCAAAACGACGAAGCTTTGGAGGAATTGTCTGAACGGGTATAACTTCTTGCCATTGCCATTGACCACGGCTACACCCGTCCGAAGAGAGAAATTAAACCGAGATTCCCAGGGTAGAAGCACCACCCAATTCGACACCGCAGCCGTTGTTGCTTACAAGTTCCACATGTACTCTACCCCTTAATGTGTGACAACATTTTGACGTCGTGCGCTTTCACTTAGAAATCCATTTGAACATGACCACCATGCCCAAGAACAAATTCGGTAAAAATGCTATGACTTCCCTAGACAAGAAGATTCGAAGCCGTCACGCTCTCACGTGACCTCAACAAAACAATGACTATGACACCCGGTATCACGATTCGCTTGTCTCTTCTTGAAGCGCTTCCATGTGAATATGAGAGTAGGTGCGCAACCCTGAAAGGCGATCAATCAAATTTCGTCTTGTCCCACAAGTTGGCCACAGCCGCAACGATTGATTGATTTCATCCATTTGCCGAACAGCGCCGACTTCATGGCCAGCGGACAACTGAACTTGAGTGTCAAACACACAATTCTCGACAATAACGAACCGATTTAAGATAACATTTCGCATGCCACGACTATCTCTCGAGATAAACACCCGTCCGATGGTGGCTGTGGCTGACGCGGTCCGGCGGGTGGGTTGTGTCGTGCCCATAGCCGATGTCATTCCCTCGAATTGAATCGAACATAAATTCGTACTTAATACGACAATCGAACCCAAACCATGCCGTGCGTGGTCCTCAATGGTTTTGATTCATTACCCTCCTCCTTGCACGGTTCGCATTCAGGTGACGGAGGCAGGATCCTGCCACAAGTACACACAATCGTTCAGTCTTTTCCGCCATTCAACTTGAGTATAACAAACAAATTTCGTATTCATTTTATACTTAAGGGTCAAATACAAAAGCGGAAAATCTTGGATTTATTCATAAAGGACTGCTTCGATTGGCACACTCACACACACAGACACGCACTCCGCCTGAGTGCTCAAGCACACTACCTACCTACGTATGTGCATATGATGTGCACGGCATGGCAGGGATTGTGTGCAGAAACGGATGGATGCTGGTGAAGGACTTTTGAGTTTACCTGCTGTTACTCTCTACAATAATTCTGTTGCCTGCTGTTGCTGCTGTTGAACTGCAAATAAATTATGAGCGCGCCTGAGAAGCAAAACGAAAGGTGTACAGTGGAACCGAGTGGTGTTCACTTGGGCATCGGTGCCATGGGAAGCAGGAGAGACCTTGACAAAGTCATAGTTGTTCGCATTTGAATAGACAGCTAATCCATTGATCTGTCAATAGATCTGGTGTCTGCTGCTGTTTGTGGTGTCAGGACAATTGGCTTGTGAAATTGTGACAGACTCTTCGATGCGCATTCAAAAGATAATGCATTTTGATGTACCTGGAGACCTGGCGTCACGGAATGGAAGTCTTTTAAAACTGACTGAATGATGGCATTCGGGGATTTCAAGTTTGTCGATCCGGACTTTGGGGGGATTTGGCAAATGGGGGAGAAGTCACTTTGCAGATTTGTTTGAAATCAGAGATAACGTCCTCAAAGATCAACAGAACACGGTTTGCTTGAGATCGGTAACTGACCTGGACAGTCTTCCTCTGATGATTAGGTGGACCGGGCGTACTGAGGGCATCTTTCTGACAGTTTAGGGATCCCAAACATCTAAGAGCATCGTGCTGGAGGCGATTGACAAACATCGCGTTGTCTGGAGAAACGTACATACGTCCAGGCAATCCCTGCCTGTACCTTCATGGATCTCGAAGACCATACAACAGTGATCATGCAAGACTTTTGAAAGAGTATTATCTCACCAAGATTGTCCTATCATTTCTGACAATATGATGATCAAAAGTTAAGGGAGTGGGTCAATTTTAGTCATCATTTCATTCAACTATGTGACGAATGATCTTGGTGGGTGGAGTAAGATCTTCCGCTTTGAAGCGAATGCCAGAAACCATTTGTCAACGTTCTGGTTTCAAGCCACAGAGAACTGCAAAAGATCAGGCTACACATCAGGCTCACAGTCTGGAGGCGACCCATAAAGCGTACGTCAACACCCACCGGCCATTCGTTAACTTCCGTGCCGCATTTGACAGCGTGCATAGAGGTGTGTGTCACAATGTCTACCATGTCTAATTGTGACTAGTTAGATCGTTCAGAATGAGCGTGGAGAACTTTCGCTGCTTCATCCTGGACAACCACTCACGCACCGAGGAGTTGAATTTTTAAAAAGGTTTTACACAAGCCTACGCCCTGTCGTGGAGACCAGGTGTCAGGGAATGGAAATCTCCTTCAACGTCTTTCTTGAGAAGATCGTGTAAGCTCACAGCAAGCAGCACAATTTTCGGCTACTAGCAGTTACATACCTTTTGACTAGATATCCGTTCAGTTTCAAACAAGCTTGGTTTGGGTAACGGCCCATACAGACCTTCCAGACAACGGGAGTTCCACCACTCTGTCACTCTCCACTACAGTGGAACAACGCCATATTTTCTGATAGCCAGTCGACAGTAAAGACCATAACATCAGACATTCTGACATCGAAGCTAGTTAGGCTATGCATACAGAGTGGCAACGAGACATCCTTAGAGAATTCAGTGACCCTCTGCTGGAAGGGACATCCTGCTACAGGGACATCCTGGAAGCCAATTAATGAAAAAGCGGGCAATATCGCGAAGCTGGACTCGGAGCTGGGTCCACGGCGTTCAGCGCCAAAATGAAAAATCTTGTAGACCAATCTTTGGACCGAATCAGTACTCGCCTTGTAGACCAATCCCTGGACCGAATCAGTGCTCGCTGGCTTGGCTTGTATATTCGGATCCACAGCTAAGGCTATGGCCGACGCTGAGCATGAGAACATGGTTGATTGGTTTTAATCACAAGGACGTGCGCACGCTAATAGGAGTCATTACGGGGCGTAGTGACTTTGGTAGAAGCGGCAGAGATGGGGAGTACACAGAATCTATCCAACACCTGTTCTGCGAATGCCCAGCCCTGGCAAGGATAGGACGGCATTTTCTAAGAAACAACTTCCTCACGGGGCTTAAGTGGTGTTGAGTTGAAAAACGTCCTAAGATTAACATGAATCTGGATGGTTTGTGGACTGCAGTAGGTGTTACAGTAGCTTTAACGCCTATCCACCTATCGGCCACCATTCTAAATTCAATGGAACAAGAGCCAGTAACATTGTACGGGTGCCTGCTTGAGTGACCTGGAGAAGGCCTTTGACACCGTATGGTTAGAAGGTCTTTATTTTAAGCTCAGTCGGCTAGGCATGCTTACCGGTAGACTGTTCTTCGTCAAAATGGCAACGAGACCTCTACGGGTATTTTTTAAATGGTCTCCAACAGGGTGCCTTTAATTCGCCGATCCTGTTCAACATTTTCTTGATCGCTCTGAATAGCTCTCTTCCTCACGTAATTATGTACGCCGACGACTTGATCGTGTACAGATCAGGCAAAAAGATCGAGGGGTCACCACTCTCGCGCAGCTTGACTTCGATTCATACAGGAGTGATTGCGATGATTGCAATTTGAATATCAAGTCGGAAACCACACTGTTCAGGACGCCGTTGTATAAGGTTTCGGCGGATATCTATATGTTGCTCTGGCCAGGGGTCCGAGGCGCTTTGGTCCTTACAAAGAGACTGTTTGACAACAGCGAACTCAATGTGCGAGTGAAGGTTGTCTGCTACATAGCCCTGATCCGGCCGATGCTTACCGACGGCTGTGGTTTAACATGAGTGCATGCTTGATGGAAGAGATTCGGGTGATCGAGAGGGCTTGTCTTCGCCTTTATATAACTCCAGAGCCCCAGTACAGAAAATTCAATTCCAATGAAGTCTTATACAACAGGGCAATCCTGAAAAGAGCGGACAATTTCCTGGTAAAGATGATTCGAGGACATACTGCCAGAGCTATGAATTTGGTCAATAACTTGATTTCGAGGGCTTACTAAACCAATCCACTATACCACGAAGGGGTACGGCGTGAAACCTTTCTCCATTTAGTTTGTCAAAACGGGTTGATCCTGATACAAGACATAAATGCGGTGCCGCTTATCTACCACATCGCCGGATCAACTGTGGATGGGCGACTCACCCACGACCGTTCCGTCGCACAACGAGCAGAGGAGGGTCTCCTCCGGTTCAGCACGTCGGTCTCCAGACGGGATATTCGGGATGTTGCTGTGCAACATCGAAAGTTCTGGAGGCTGGGGAGAGAGGGAAGTCCAGCGTCGAGACCTTTGTTGCATACAAAACGTGTGTTGTTCGCCTTTGCATTTCTCCATCCCATCAGCAACAAAGTCGAGGGGAACAGGCTGCTTCTGATGTGACTCTAGATGCACAAGTCGTTAGATTGTTGATAGCTTTTCTAGATTCCTGCTTCCCATGTTCAACCTTACTAATTTATTGAAGCTCTATCCCCTCTAGCTCAAATCTCTATTTACAACAAACCCAAGTACCCTTCCAAGATTTTTTCCAGCGAATCTGTCTTCAGTGCTCTACATGTTCCCCAAGAGTCTTAGAATTCATCACAATGCCTGGATCTGGTGATTCACATGCTCTTGTTAACCCGTTAATTAGACTACTCCTCCACCTCGTTCTCCATGACCACAGTAAAGTGACAAGTGAAACAGATTCTGTTCGCCTTACGAACAATCTCTCTCGGGACCCTCTTTACATGCCCAGGCGTTCAATAAACCAATGGATCATGTTCATTTCGATGACAGGATTAGCTACCAAAATTAAGTGCACCACTTGGGTCGGCAGGAGGATGTATTTTCACTCAGGAAAACATCTTCGGTCCCACAGTGCAGCAGATCCCAGACCAGAGCTGGCAAAGGCCAAGTGCAGGGCCAGAATCAAATTGCTCTGAATAAATACTTCCATTTTCGGCGGCATAAGTGCGCTCCAGGGCAAGAGCATTAAGGAGCATTTGCTTCTACAATTCCCATTATTGCCATCATAACTTACAAGATTTCCTTTTCACGAAATCCCTCACTCACTCTCGCAGTCTGGCCCGCAGGACGCACCAGACTCCTCCGCAGCACTGCAAAGTGCTTTGCTTATGTTCGGGCATGCCGAAGATACCCCAAGACATGCTGGCATTCAATACAAACTGACTCCCTGCTCGACCTCCTGAATCACTTTCGCTCGCCTCCCCAGGTACGCAGACGATGGTTGAACGAATTCCAATTCTGAGATAATTTAATCGTTTCCCACTCCCGAAGCGCAATGAAGAGCACTCTCCCTGAAGGGCAGTCCTTCAGACTCCTAATTCCTTTCAATTGCATTCGCCGGCATACACCCAGCGTATCCTGGGATTCCCATTGAGCAGTGAACAGCCAAAGCGATTATCGACAGCTCTCTGTGACTCTGTGAGCCCGATCCCAGCCCAGAGCTCTACCTGGGACTTTTGAATTTTTGACACTTCCATTGTCGCCCGAGAATTGATCCGCCTCCTCAGGCCGGGACTAATCTCGGTTGACAAAGGAGTGAAATAAAACGAAAGGAACCACGGAATATCATCATTCATTCATTCGATTTGTGGAACGAGAAGGCCCGAAAAAAAAATGTGTCAGCCCAAGAAGGAGACTCTGGTACACTCGTATTTTATCTTGTGGCCCTTTGTCCGACGACGATGCGTCGACGATGGCCCGTCCCTTGAAAGGAACGCTGGCAATAGGAACGAATTTCGTGAATGCGTTTATCGGGTGATGGTCCTGTCCTTTCTTCCACACACAAAAAGAGAATACAAATCCGGGCGTCCCAAGCGATAAGACACCATGAGGGCAATAAATTCTCGGCTTTATGGCCTCTCTCGTGGTTGTCTGTCTTTTGTTAATGAGATAGCAGTCCCTTGCGACAGGTCGCATCAATTGTGATGCAGTGGGATGCTTCGCAGGAAAGGTGTAACTGCACTGAGAGGAGTCAGCCAGATTGAATGGCCGACTAATTTAGGGGTAATTAGGGAGCTCGGTAGCGCATCCAACTGAGTGCGAAGGATATTGGAAGGATTGCAGGCATACATCATTGAAGCTGAGCGACGAAACATTGGCTACGAATCGCATATGCACCTGCAATGGGTGAAATTCGAAAAATGCGATTTGGCGTCTTCTTAACTGGTTTTGAGAGGAGATTTTGTGGAGTGAATGAAGACACGGACGTACTAGCTAGCTAGTCGCACTGACAGCAGTTGAAGAGGAAGAAGGTGGGCAGGTCCCCTTCTCCGGCCTAAACTGCGATTCGATTGCATCGAGTTCCGTGTAGGATAGCTTTCGGATTCGCGCACCATTTTGAAACCTACACCGGGCGCCAAGGAGATGCACTGTTGTGTGGTTTCTTGATCACACGGGTAGACAAGATAGGCAGACTGTCCTCGCTAGACTCACTGACAGACAACACAGAGCCCAAACTACTGGTACTGGAATATTTAGCATTTGGTCAGGATTTTTTTCTCCACTTAAGATGAGCGCAATAAAATGGCATTTCGATGTCCATGTGAAGAAAGAGGTATTAAGGCAGGGCTCCTAGTGAATTCACCCGCAGACTTAGACCATGTTGGTCCGTGGTGATACCCGCAGTCAGACTACTACCAACGATCGACCACTCCAGTGATAGTGCCGTTAATTGGATCCACGGCAAGTGGGGACTGGACCGGATTTGAAGACCAGATGAAAGCGTATTAACTTTGCTTTCACTGGGATTCGAACCGGGGACCCCACTAACCGAGGGCAGGCGCTTAACCAACTGCGCCATCCAGTCGTTTACTATTACAATGAACTCCAAAATTGTGTCATCTAGAGCGACACACATCTTGCTTGCCTACAAATTCCAGACATGCTACGATCTTCTGCCTCTATCGACTTCTTGACCCTTAGTCATCGACTGCCGACCTCAAAATAATTTTGGTTTTACACTGCAGCTCTGCAGCCGTAAAGTGGCGAACAGAGTCCTGCTATGATTTGAGTGTTCAGAATTTCTAAACGGAAGACATTTCTTCTTATCTTTAAAATTTGAATGAGATTTACGAGGATCCCGTGTCCTGATACTTGACACCGATGCTCATGTCCCTCAGATCATTCACAAAAACACTGCTGATTGTCCACAAAAAAAAATGAAGCAAACAACGCACCCGAGTCCCACTTCAAATCGATCCCACACTGCTTTAGATTCATCTCAGTCCTGATCATGTCTTCCGTCGCCATCGGGTCCGTCTGTTCCTCGTCGGTACCGGGTCAGTGTTCAGTCATCGGGCAGAATGGCAATTTCCAATAATCCTTGCGGTCAACATAAGACATTCCCATGATTGAACAACTTGTCGTCAGTGAATTCCACCGGATGCCAGACAATTATCTGATCGCCTGTGCTGGACAAGTCCGATATCCCCGCCTGCCCAGCGTGAGATGTTCCATATCTAATTGCGTATCGGTCCCTTAATCGGATATGGGTCGTGTATCTCCGTATCGGCTACCTGAAGTCCCAGACAGATCACAGCAGATTAGTGATTTTTCAATTAACAAACCCGGAGACAGTCAAGGGAATGGAAGGAGGAAAAACTGATTCGCAGCCACTACCCGGGTGTGCGTTCAAGGCCAACGCAGCTCGTAGGCACCCGCTCCTGCAGAGATCCCGTTTCATCTCATTGAGCCCACTTAGGATGCATGAAACGGACCTCATCCCAAAACTGTAACCGTACGTGATTTCCTCCCTGTCTCCGACGCCCCGTACCATCCATAGAGCCGTCGCAATCTCTCAGAGATCTCCAAAGAATGCCCATTGTTGCTGCGTATGGCAGTGCCTCCTCCCCGACACAGCGTCGCAGTCTTTTGTTCTCCCCACAGACGCGCGCTTTGAATGCATGCTAATCCGCCGGATGAATTGTGGCTCGTAGATACTCGTAAATCAAATATTTCTGCGCGAACCACAAAAGTCGCTTCGCGATTATGTTCGCACTCGCATGTGTGCACATCTTGGCGTGTTCGGATGGGTGTGAAGCATCTAATATCTGGTCGCAGGGAAGGTCTTAATTTTAGGGGGCGAACTCGAACTCGGGCGTCCTTTGGCGTTTAACTATGCGCGACACATAAAACTGACGTCGCAGATAAATTTCCCATTTGGCTGCGCGAAGACGACGATGGCACGGGGGCCTCCACCCGAGTGCTGTCTCCTCAAAAATTGAAGATTTATTTGATAACTCTACATGGTTATGATTATTTATGGTGGAAATGTGCGTATATGCATGGGAATGTGGCTTGGTTTGCTGAGTTATGCGCGGCAATATGTTCGTGCGTAGGTCTGCGTCTGCCGGGAGATGTGACGCATTGAATGGATTTTCAATGGCTTTATGAATAGTTAACCCAATTAGATACAGCGAGTGTGCGTGCATCTGCGAAATTAGGTTATAAATTTACTGAGATTTGAGCGCACATGTACCGTATTACTGTATAGTGAGGCTTGACTGGGTCTGCTCAAGGCCACTTATTTTTATGCTGAATATTTTATGGATGAATGTGGAACTCTGAAACTGCCTTAACCTCGTTTGAGTCATTGCATCGGGGAACTGTGTCGCAATGGACCTGGTTCTAGTGTCTAGTGTCGCACATCGGATTAGGTCGGCTGCCACTTGTGGGCGCTACTTCAGTCGCAGTCACCATCCCTCTGCTGCGCATTCCCTGCGGTGTCACAGTTGATGATGAATCTGCTGAGCAGAACTTTAATGAGCTGCATATTTAATGCTGACGAATATCACTCTTTTTTGTCTCTGTCTCATTCAGACAACTTTTGCAGGCTGGCTACGCCAAGCTTTTAGACAGACACCGGTGATGACGTACACCATAGATGACGAGACATGAGTGGTTTCTGGTTTATTTTTAAAATCGATTTATCTGTAAAATGATGGTTCTCCATTTTTGAAGAATCCTTTCTTTATCAACGGAAAACGAAGGAGACGCCATTAGCATCAATGGACTCAGGCACAGAACCGACTTTCTATGGCCTAAGATCGTCCCTAGCTGTCAGCACAGTAAGACGCCGTTACATGCCATACATGCGGGACACGGCTCGAAAATGTGAAGGTATAATTTGGTCATCAACTGACACGACTCCTGCCAATCCCAACAACCAACCGCTTTGGACGAGCTCGAGGCCAACATTGCAGACACTATTGCCGGAGTAATGTCGCACGTATAGAACCGGGTCGTTAAAAATTGGACCCACCGCTTGAACCACTGACAGCGGCACGTCAGCGGCGTACGTCTTTCGTGGAGTACGTCATTCAACCGGCCACGGCTCTATATTCATTGGGTTACCATAGTCCTTGACAAGCTGAGTGACTGTCGTTTGAGTCCTTTCAGAACTGAATGTGTCCACCAAGGGCGTGTTCATAGTGATCAAGACGTGGACGTCGAAAAACAAAGGAATGTAGAATGGAATGGGAACACAGTTGCTTGTGGTACGATATGTCGGCCAGCGGTGAATAAACATTGATTACAGTCCCAGGAGGCAGACCTCAACTGACCAAGTCTACACAGCCAATGCATTGCGCTCTCTCCGTATCCTTCTGGAAACGGGAAATATCGACGAGTACATTTTGTTTCAAAATTCAAAACCTACTCGTATTTGCAAGTTTTATAGAAATTTGTGGAAGTATGATCTCCCAGCGTTCTTGTCTCAGATGATGTAGACTAACTCTCACTCACTTCATCTGAGTAACCTGGTGTCCATTAACTAGTACCTCAGGCAACTGTGGTCCAACTGGCATCGTAAGCAAATTATTGCCGCACTACGGGGGTGACGATTTCCAGAGTGTTGTACCTACTCCTCAGTTGCCCAGTGAATTCGCAGATGATTCTGCTAACTACGAGTAGGTACTCATCCCGATTACTGGGTGCGGTTTTGGCCTCCCCCTGGTAAATTCATCATTCGATGTTCGTGAACATCGATGTTATAGACTGAGTACATATAATTCCGACCGCTATGGTAAAAAACTATGTCTATACACCCCACACTCCACGTCAAACAGTAAGAATGAAAGAATACAGAAAATACCAAGAAATTCAAAGCATTCTGTATACCTACTCGAAAAGAAAAACGATTTAATTGTCAGACTTATGCCCCGAATCAATTCCAAGAACTCTTTAGATCTGTGTTGTTTCTACGAAATGCCTACACGATTGAGATGAAAATCCAGAAAAGTATTTGCTAACATCGAAGGCCGATGTTTTGTTCATAACATCGATTATGCGATGTTTTACTAACTTCAACGTCGACAGTTGGTGTCTCAACATCGATACATTGTGAACATCGAACATCCCTGGTAGGAAATTTGACTGATGGCAAACTATGTAGCTTAGCGAGGACAGGATCCATGGAAATTCCAGTTCCAGTCTGTCCTCCCATCTCCGAATTCCAAACTCGAACTGCAGCACACTGTTTGGTACGATAACGTGCCACTGTCTCGAAGACTACAACGGCACTAAACACCACTGCGTTTCAATAGCATGTCCATGAACTGTAACAAATCCACCTCGACGGATCATTGGGACACCATGTCAGTTTTGCTATCCCAGCAGGCCACGAAACCTACTCGTTAAATTAAGCAACTTAGCGTGTGGCTTAGCGACCGAAGAACCCCGGCTTATTAAGACTAAGACCAAAAAAACCTTACGTTGCTCTGGTCTTAGCCTGAGCAAATGCTGCCTTCCCTAACTGACTGTCCTGAACACGCTGCTTACGGTCATCAAGACCAAGCAATCTTGCGTCCGCGGTGACTTAGCATTCTAGAACCAGGAGGCTCGGATTCGAAGACCCTCTCAGCCGCAGCACTGGTGTCCAGGAGCTGGATGTGTGCAAGTCAGTGCAGTCATCTTGGCACAACTCGAAGAGTCAGGCATGTCGTCTCGGTTCGGTTACGTCTTCCCTCCTATTCACCTTCCTCGCAAAAAACCATATCGGACGTCGAAGTTTTCATTCGAAGCCCACAAGAATCAGTTTTGCTGATTTGCCTATGGTCCAAATTTCGACTTTGGACTGTCAAAAGCTACTTCGCGTCAGGAGTTTTGAAGAAGAAACAGTTACCAAGGGTGATTCTACATCGGATCTCGACAAGGATGTCGTTTGTAGAGTTTACATTCGCCCCACAAACTACCTTAGAGATGTGTCAGCTTGTCTATATCCACCAACACCTGCGAACGTAAATCTCGCTCAAGCTGTTTGACTTACAGGACCGACGGAATTTGGAAATTATAAATTGCCTAAGGCTTGCTTAGCAGAATCTGCCTCACATTCGACAACACTTGTGCAAGGTGTAAGGTAGTGACTTGAGTCAGCATCTTAAGGAAACTCCATTATTTGGAAGAACCACAGAATTTGGAGAATCGGTGTATCGATCTTTTGTGCATCCAGCGAGAGCAGAAATAATGGACACTGTGCGGGGAGCAGAGTGGGTTCCGACAAGGAATCTGAGCTCATTTCGGGTTCTGGAAAGCTTTCCATAGACATGATGAAATGGAGAGCGGGGGGCTTTATTTGTTTTAGAATTCCCTTGCGCGCCCTTGAAGAAAGAAAGAGAGAGAGAGAGAGAGAGAGAAAGAGAGAAAAGAGAGATTATTTCATAAGGGAACTAAAGAGAGAGAGAGAGAGCGAACGAAGGTAGAGAGAAAGTGAGAGAGATAGAGATCAAAAGGATAGATAGAAGAGATAGAGATATAGAGAGAGAGATAGAGAGAGAGAAAGAGAGAGTTTTTCACAAGGGAACTGACACAAGTCTGAGCATTTGGTGTATCCTCTTGCAGTTAATACAGATTGAATGGTAGCGTTTGAAAAAAAATAGTGGCCTTTTATAAAAAAGCCAAAAGCCTGCCCTGAGGCTTTTGGAAAGGCACCTAGCCTCTTCCCAATTATGAGGGTAATCTTGTAACTGATCCGCAGGGAGTAGTGAATATGTGTAAGCCGGACTTCCAACAGCCGCTTAGTGGGCCCGACCAGGGGAGAATGTTAGGCAATCAAGAAAGCTCAACATCAGTCAAGGAAGTAGTCCTTCAACCTGGCTTCGAAGAAGTCGGCACTGCCATTAAAAGGCTGAAAAACAACAAAGCCGCTGGCTCAGATGGCTTACAATCAGGGTTATTCAAGTGGCAGTGGCAATGTTCTAGTAGGGAGCATGCGTCAAGACGAAAGAATGCCCGACGACTGGAATATCAACTCCAAATGCCCCATCCACAATAAATTCGATCGTACCTGCTACAACAACTATAGACGTATATCCCTGCATAACATCGCCTACAATATCCTGTCCAGCGTCCAAACCCGTTTTGCACCGTACGGCCCAGGAAATCCACTGTAGACCACATCAAAGGCAAAGCGTGGAGAATACCAGCGAGTTTCAAATCGACACGCACCACGTTGCGGCTTCAACCGCATCCGACAGCGTTCATCGCAAGGAGCTATTCAATGCGATGGCCGAGTTCGGGATCCCGAGAAAACTGCTCCGGTTGGGTCGAAACCTCGCTATCATGCAATGCACCATGCAGTTCGGCTTAAGGAATTCCGAATCGTTTGGAAGCTGCACCGGATTTTGGCAAAGAGATGTGCTGTCTTGTGATTTCTTCAATCTGGTTCTGGAGAAGATAGAGCGGCTGGTAGCTGTGTGCAGAGTAAGTCAGTCCAACTGTTGGTATACGCAGATGACATCGTCGCTCAGGGACTCCAGGACTGTCAGCGATGGAAGGCAGCGATTTCTCAGGCTCAGACAGTCTATGGGTCGCCGGCCTGATAAGTAAGTAATTACGTGAGGAGGTTAATTTGTCCAAAAGTGGACCAGAAAGGGGTCACTTCTTGCTATTTGATAAATATAGCAAGCAGAGTCGTGGCACCTTTTCCAAAGCAAAGAACAGTGTGCGTCCAGATGCGTCCAAGAATACCTCCCCTTTGACACCTAACAGACTGTGTAGCGCCTTCAAAGGGCTTCCATCGCATCATCTGGTCCAGCATGAAGTCACTACTCATCGCCAGCCCATTCGTCATAAGTTGTTATCGTCGTGCAGCCTCATCCATCATGGGAGAATCTTCTCAAGAATCTTGTCAAATGTTCCTGTCAAACTCTCCCCCCGAAAAAATAACGATTCCCACTTCATAATTGCCTTTGGCCATACAATTTGTGGAGAACCACTAATTACGGCATCGACGTCTGGAGACTACCATCCCCCTCTGGCATTTCCTTTTGATCACCAATCACTGATACGGCCAGCTCCCGGTTTCGAGGAATCTCACACCAGTGTCGTCATCTAACGAAGATTTCACGGAACTCGCTTATCGTCACACTCGTCGTCTTGTCGATTTGTTGTCCACTTGACAGAATGATTAATTGCTTCCATTCCCAGAGCTGCACACTCACCCTGATTTCCAAATTAAGAATCAATCGCGCCACACCAGCAGCAGCCACTCCATGCACTGACTCATGCGACAGCGTTCCGAACGCATTATCGGCAATAAATTGGATTCATCTCTCCCGGTCCTAATGGCCCCGGCTGACAGGTACGATGCTTTGCCAATTTAGAGATCAACTTTTCTCGGAACTGATACCAGAGCACTAATGGGTGCCCGGAGAGTGACTAATTCCCGAATGAACTGAAGTCCGATTGGCCGGTGTAGGCGCGGGCTGCGCACACAAGGTGCAGGAATCAAACAAAGCAAGACGTGCAGAAAGGGATCAGTGATCCTGGCGATGATAGTGCGGTGGCAGTGGCAATATTTCGCAACGCGACAAAACGTTCATTTGCCGACAATAAACACATGTAGCCCTGTCAAAGAACAGGCGTTCACCCCACTAATTATGTGCACAAACGATCCGGCGCAACCAGCGTCTTCTGCGAGAGACTCTCGAATTTCGCCCGCTCGACAGGCACGCTATGCCGTCGTGGCGGGACGTAAAGATGCCTGCGAATTGGACCGAGACTCATAAAAATGCATAAGGTAGTTTCTGCGGCTGTCCAAGTGGTGTACAGGCAGTCAAATGATGGCGAGTGTAAGTCGGTGATCCGGCATGGAAAGAGTGTTGGATGGTGGATAGTTCTTGACTTGATTGCATTTGGAGTGACTTTCACGAGAGTATAGCCGAGTAATGGGACACGTTCAAGAGGCTCTCAATAGCAGCTTTTTGTACGATCCTGGTACGACCTTCGAACAATATTTCCGGTTACTGTCGCAGAATCTGTAAACAATGACGAGGGCAATTGTTTTCCCGGATGACAAAGTTTTAACTCGAAACCATGGAGAATCTGTTTACGACGTCACACAATATCAATCGGTTACTAGCCTGCAGCTGCCGCACAGTTCTCAAGGTGTGTGTCTCAACATTAGGCTCTGTTTTGCAATTTTTCTTTTTGAAGCAATTTGTTACAGAATACATTAAATAAGACCATAATTTGTAGTAAGAAAGCTATGAAGTGTTCTCCGTTTTCTTAAAATGCAGTCTGAGGGGAACCTGAGTTCAACCAAAATGACTGGTGTGTGACTCCTTTGGCAACTCTGTAAGGGCTGCACTACCATTTGCCGGCTAACAACTTGTGGGGACAAACGTATCTGTGGTCGTTCCCTAATACGCTGACCATCCGGCTTAGGTTCGAAGACTTTCCAGACAGCAACTCTAGTGTTTCTGTCGACTGCATGGCCCCTATACTCGACTCACCTTCTCTGATGCTTCCCATCATGATGCACCACCCTGATTCTGCGTGATTGTTCACGCACTGTTCTGCTGATCAAATACAGAAGGAGACAGCGATACGCATCTACATTGGGGACGCATATAGTATTGCCAAGAAACGGTTGTCATCGATAAAACAGAGAAGGATACCGACTTGATATCCACCACTGCTCAAGTTATTGTGAAATCGGCAAAAGTCTTGGAAATGAGTCGTCCACCTGTTACATGCGTTTAAGTGCCCACCAATCCCCCTCAGCAACGAGTGAGAATTTGCACTCGACGGAGGATAAGAAATCACACGGACAAGAGTAATTGCTTCTTTCAGCCCGTTGTATTTAGCTTCGTCTTACTAAAGTCGTCCGTCGTCGTTGCGTCGCTTTGGCCATCTCTCACATTATCCACTCCACTCATGGAAACAGTAGCAAAGGCATACGTTCCGAAGACATTCGACTCCAAGAAGACATTAGTCGTGGAGAAAATTATTGTTCTGTTCGGAGGCCCAGACTGAACACTAGCTCTTGAGACACACTGCGGCAATTCCTAAGAAGCCTTCTTAAAGAAAAGCCCAAGTACCACTATGTGCCGTTGTTATACCAGAGCTCTGAAAAGAGAGGAACTGGGGTCAAAAGGTTCGCTTTTATTTGGATTACAACTATCCCTTGGAGTTTGGAAACATCACTAGTCCATTGATGGTCATCTGGGATATTTCTCGAAGGCATTCAATGAAACGCTGAAACGAAGTCTGTCTCTACCAAGGGTTGGACAGGTGTTGATACAGGGTCTCACTTTCTGAAGCAACATCAGAGCTTCGGCGGTGATCATTGTAGGGGATGCCCAATTTCGCTGCATGTACGCCAGTGTGCCGTGAAGATCACTACTATTCTTGCCACATCGGTCCGAGTTCGGTTGTTGTATTCAAATTATAATAATGCCAAGTTTTCCTAGATGCTGGACAGTCATTAAAAGTGGCAAATCTAAGGCTGGCCACCTTCAGGAAATGCGCCGATATTCTTGCTTTGACCACACCGAGCGGGATCGGCACATCCGTTTGAACGATGAAGTGCGAAGAATGTTGCTGTGGACTGGTACCCAAACTGAGGCGACGCTGAACTGTTGCAGCTCATAGCGCCATTCTCTGGCTCACTTTGGGGTAATGCAGGTCGACTTAATAGCCCTAATTGTTGTTTGATGGTCTAGAAATATGACGAGGTCTAGTACTGTGAATTTATGATACGACAGGGCTCGCGAATAGCGACGATATCCGCTAGGATAGCACTAGTTTATTCCGGACGTTTGAAAGAAGTAACGCCCTTAACTAAAAACCCGCTCCTACACAGCAGTCCACATTTGAGACGGCAAATTGACTGAAAACCTCGACTCATCACATCACCGAACTCGTCAAATGTATCGATCAAATTCACTATAACCGTCCGCGGCACATGGTGACTCACAAAAGCAATACAAACGTTGCCAAATATTTCTTTTCAAACATGTGCAGTAAATTTTTCCCGCTTCAGGAAGTTGGTGAGTGTTGTCGATGTTGGTCGATCCTCACACAAAAGTGATCGCAGCGATAATTGAATGTTGACAGTTGAGCAATCATGGGAAATTGAAGATGACACCTCTTATTGGACGATCGTTTATCTTCATGACTGTGCTCTCGTTTGTGCTCTTGACGCTGTTCATGAAAAAGCAAGAAGAGAGTAGGTATGGCAAATTTCCATTGACCAATGGAACCAATGATGGGGTTGATTTGGCGTTCTACCATTAACTTTGCGAATCGATTCCCTGTGACAAATAAGACTAAAATACTGTAGGGGCCAACGGGCTGCGTGCATACTTGTGATGGTTCAACTCGAGTTGATGCACCGATTTAACCCGAGTTACATCAAAATCGGCGGAATGAAAAGTGATATCAAATATTGAAAAATAACGTTGTCTGGATTTATTTTGAATTCTATATGCGATTTTCAGAGATAGGTGAAATAAAAAGTGAACAATGCAAAATAAAGTTAAAGAAATTGATTTAATAGATTTTGCGGATGTAGCAATACAGGCGCTAAATCTAAAACCTGAAAAACTTCTTCCTGTTGCCAAGAACCTTCATGCGTATCTTTAGAGACTGTCTTTTCGTTTGATGTGTGGACGGGGGGGAAATATATCAATAACTCTCCATACGTCGGTACACCCATTCGCAAATAATTGCGGAAATTATCGTGAGAGTTTTCATTTAAGTTAGACAACTCGATTTGCAATTCGGTTTGCTTCAATTCCTACTCGGGCTAACTCGGTTTCAGAAATCTTCAAAAAAACCTAGTTAGACAACTCGAGTTGCAACTCGGTTTGCTTCAATTCTAACTCGGGCAAAATCGGTTTCAGAAATCTTCAGTTTGAGTTTTAGTTTGGTTTCATTCAGATTTTTATATGAATCCCAGGATGTTCTACACCGCATAAGTCCTGCAGCTCCACACAGAAGTGCTTTCCTCCAAGAAGTGACATTGCCTCTTTCTCTTAGTTAGGGCTGGGCATTCGCAGAGTATGTGTGTACTTCCTTGCTATTGAAGCGATGATATCTCTTCTCTTTTCTAGTTCTGATTGATTTTTGCAGAGACTGCTTTGGATTACAGCATGCCAACGCCCTGTTAAATTGTCCGATGCCATGGCATGGGGTGATAGTTTTGTCAGTTTTCGCTGTGGTCTCTCAACGCGCATGCTGCTACTTGCTTCGCAGCCACTTCGGATTAAAATACTGAAAATTCCTTGGGACTAAATGTACCTCCTCATTGCCTCTATGTGGCATCAAAGTCCTGAACTGAGCAAACTCCACAACGGTTTCCATCTTGCCGCAACCTTCCTTCTAACTCAGGGCGTAGATCTGCCAAGTTGAGATGACTAACGATAAGTGAGACCGGGTGGAATCGTCTCTTCTTAAAAGGGCCCCAAGCAGTGCACATTATTTATCCACAGTGCAGAGTCCTATCGTCGAACACAAATGCTACCCCTTCCGTCGCCTAGGTGAATGCATATTTCAGCCGGCGACTTCAGAAGTCGCCAGAAAATCGACGTGCCCAGCAAACAATTTATTTCTCCCATGAATCCTCCAACACATCGATAATCCTTTCCTCTCTTAGCCAGGCAATCATCATAACTCAATCGAATTTATTAAACGCATTAAACGCATTGATTGCTTCACGCCATTCGGACATGATTCTAATCACTTTCGCCGTCAAGCCCCATCTAGCACGATCCAAGGTGACACTCTGCCGGGATGAGGTCTATTGGCCCAGTTTTAGCCGCAATCATTCATCATTCAACTTGTGCCTCACTGCACCGAAAATACATCGGCTGTAGGTGCTCGATCAAGACCTCAAAGGAGATGCGCTTCGGAAGAATATATCGCCAGACAAAGTATCCAATTAAATTATTTTATACACCAGCTCGCGTCCAAAAATAGCAGGCACCGATAGCTTCGGTGGCATCCCTGCGCGTCGACTTTCGCGATGAACCGACAAATCCATTCACGAGACGAGGGCCCGCACAAACACACATTCCAACGTCCAGGGCACGCAAGATGTTTCCCATCGTCACCCGTCTCGGTCGTCCCAGCAGACAGGCCCACAGTTGCCAAGACAAATGCGAAATAGCACTTGGAACACTTGAAATAATTAATTATGGCATTAAGTGCTAATTTCTCGACATCTCGACTATTAGTCTGGGCGGACAGCTGCTCCGGGACTGGGGCTGTTGTCGGTGTCAGTGCCGATTGTCGCGCATTTCCCTGAGCCAACGAACGCAGCTTTCTCCGTGTGCTTCGTGTGTTCGCCCCCAAGACACCGCGGACGGGATTGGTGCGAGCAGCAGGGAATTCCGTGAAAGTGACTTGCCCACCAGTCCGAGGCAGCAGCACAAATCACACATTTCTCGGATACACGTCAGCTCTGTCGATTTGAATTCGGGCCCGAGTGACATGCCCGCGACCGATGTGTCTGCAACATCAAAGGTGTACGCTCGCTCAGGGCCCGGTTTGTTTGTTCTGCTGGAAATGGAGATGTTAATGAGCTTCTTCCCACCCTACCCACGCACATGGATTTCGGGAGAAATTTTCATATTTTCGTCGGAACGCACCAGCCGCACATGGGCATGGCATGGCGTGGTTGAGCTGCGAGAGCGCCTGCCGCTTCCGGAGGAGGCTGTGTTTTGTTTACTCTGGGTTAATTAATATTAATTCAGCTCGGAATGAGGTTGTCAGCGCTGTTGAATGGCTCGTGAGATGATGAACTTTTCAAGAGCGTTGTGTTATTTTGTTTTTTTCATTCGTCACTGGTGCATTCGCACCCGGGTGGGGGACCCGGATTGAGATCCACACCAACTGGGTGTCGCAGCGAATGTCTTTATGAAATATGAGACGAACGAGATTTATCTTAATGGAAGCCATTGTGCTGTCAGCAGCTTCAGACTTGCAATTTGTTCTGTCTGGTCGCGAAGAATGAGCGTTAATTGGAAATCGCATAAGTCTTGGCAAGCCAGCAGCCAGCGGCAACCAGCCACACATTGTCGAGTGGTTAACGGATGAGATTACAGATGTGCATGTGCACACACGAATGTGTCTCTGTCAGGAAGTACGCGTTGTGACACACGGAAGGAGTCAAGGTTCCTTTTTTTTCTTGCGAACACACGATGCGATGTCAATTGTGTGTGTTTCATGTTCGGATGATGGCTTATTAAGTGTCTGTTGACCAGACAAATAACTTCTGCTAGAGATGTCAGCGAATGATCTGCAGATTAATTTGTCATGGGATAAAGAGAGTTTCTTTGATGGTGTCTAGCTACAGACAGGACTGAGACTGTAATTCTCACTTCAAATTAAAGTCAGCCGAATGGTCGTTTCTTTTGATCATGTCTTCGGTGGCCGGGGGTGGATTAGCACTTGGCAGATCGGTCTCTGGTCTGCTGCAGGTTACTCCATGTAAGTCGTGCATTTTTTTGGGGGCATATCTCTCACTGCCTTCATCAACTTACGGCAGCAGTCAGTCGCTGCCCATGACCCTGTATCTCTCACCTCGTATTGTCGAAACACGACTATTGTCCAGGAAATGTTCTCCGTCCGGTGGGAAGTATTCCTTAAAGGCAGTGCAAAGGAGTGACTGTGAGAACAACGAATAAAAGGGAATAAAAAGGAAGGATTATTTGCCGAATACTCACTTTCACTAGTATCACAAATATCCGCCAAGATGATATGCAGTAAAATCTCTCATTGGCGGACTTCCTGTTTAGCGGACAACTCGCATTAACGGACAGAATAAATTGAAATTGCTGGCTCCTAATATTTTCTACTGAAATTATTGTGGCGGGGAGAATACGATAACTGTGGCTACAGAGATTGATAACGGTATTTTGTGGAGGGTTCAAAAACAATTCGTGCCGAATTGACGAATTCGTCTGTATACCTATATGCACTTCTCTAATTGACAGTTTTCAGAAAAGATTATTCAACCGAACTATACGGGCTGTGTACAGCGACATGAGGCGTCTACGGATGGAACGTCTAAGGTAGCTAGACCATGTAGAGCGCATGCATAACACTACTCCAGCCCGAAGAGTCTCCGACTCCGAAGCTGAACCGATGGCTTACACAAGTGGAGAAGGACCTCAATCATGCGAAATTGGAGGCAGCTTCACAAAGATCATGCCAGCTCGAGAGGCTTGTTAGCTGCTTGCCAGGTGCTCCCCCGACTGCTGCGTTAGTAAAAGGAGAAGATGATGAGACGTATGGATCATTCTTAATTCCCATTCATAAATCGGGTTCCAAAAATGATATTGAAAATTTTAGAGGAATTTGCTAACTCTCCTCGATTCCAAAATTATTTGAAACTTTAGTGAAGGATAAAACTGAATTTTTAATCAAAGGCCACACGGTTTCATGTCTATTAGCTCGACTTCTACTAACCTAAAGCATTTGATTCCGTCAACCAATCTCGACAGATACACAAACTTAAAGCATTTGGGTTTCATTCCAATTTTCTTTCCTCTTAAATAGAACCCAAAAATTTAAATTCGGAAAACCCTTATCCAAGCCTATAGAATGTAGCTCGGGTGTACCGCAAGGTAGCCACCTAGGTCCATTATTATTTATCATATTCATTGATGATATTATCTTCTCAATTAAACACAGTAAATCTTTGCTATATGCTGATGTTATGAAAATATTCAAAAGTATTGAAATGTCAATGACTGTCTTCTGCTACAGTCGGATATAAATGACATCCTGGAATGGTGCGAAAATAATGATAATAAGCTTAATTTAAATTAATGCCATTATATTTCTTTCCCAAGACTAGCTTCTTCAATCAAATCACGTTCGAAATTCACATCTTTCGAACGCTAGTAGTGTCAATGATTTGGCTATTAGTTTAACTCCTCGTTTACATTTCATGTTCATATCAGCCAGATTTTAGCAAAAGCAAACTCAGCTGTCGGATTCATTAAGCGTAACGAGGATTCACTGATCCATTCGCCCCATTAACACTATATATACCCCTCGTGCGACCTTTCCTTGAATATGCTGTCGTAGCTTGGAACCCAGCTTATAACACATTTTCTGAAAGGATTGAACAAGTCCAAAGGCGATTCACAAAGTACATTTTTTATAAATTTCATTGCGATTTTTCCTCCAGTTATAAAGCAAGTTGCCAACTGCTTGGTTTAAAATCTCCAGCAACTAGGCGCACGATTTACGATGTAATCTTTGCTAGAGATATTCTTTGCAGCCAGTTCTTTTCTCTTATCCATGATTCAAATTTATGTAAGTTAACGACATACGAGCCACTCCATAAAATCTAGCATTCACTCTGCGGATGTTCCCACGACAATGTTGCATTCCATCAGAAACTGCTGACAGCATGTCTACTAGGAACATACCACGAATGCACCCGATATCATTGCGTTCCAACGAACACACGAGGTGGAACATAATCCGCTGTGCTGGATATGCGTTGGTGCTGGGCATAGGTGTAATTTTAAGTATAAAGTTAGTTCTTAAGTATAGCTCGAATAGAGCAGACCAAAAACCAATAAAAATATTTTTTTATATTAAAACTAAGTAGAAGTTTTTAACTTATACCATCTAGGTCACTCCGTATTTGGGATATTTTACTTGTAAGAGTCCACACGACAGACTACTTCAATGAACATTAGCAACGTTTGGATTTGTCTCTTACAAGACCGCTCTTTAAGAGTACATTATTAAGCCTATCTTTTAATAATTTATTAAATTATAGAAATATTTATTACATATTGTACATTTTATGTTGAGAATAGTACAAAAGTGTTAACACGTATGTAGCTTACTTACTTACTTAAGGTGGCGCTACAGTCCGAGTTGGACCTGGGCCTCAACCAACAAGCGTCTCCAGCCAGCTCGATCTTTAGCTAGCTGTCTCCAGTTTCGCACGCATAGTTGGTTGAGGTCCCTTTCCACTTGCGTGCGCCACCTGAGTCGCGGTCTTCCTCTACTGCGCCGTCCCTCGGGGGTGGATTCGAAGACTTTTCGGGCCCGAACATTGGTTTCCATCCGCTCTACATGACCTAGCCACCTCAATCGTTGGATCTTCACTCTTCTGGCTAAGTCGATGTTGCTAAACAGCCCGTATAGTTCGTCATTATATCTCCTCCTCCACTCACCATCTATGCAGACGGGACCGAAAATCACACGAAGAATTTTCCTCTCGAAGCAACCAAGAGCAGCTTCATCCGCTTTTGATAAAGTCCATGCCTCCGCGCCATATAGCAGGACTGGGACGATTAAGGTCTTGTAAAGCGTTAGCTTGGTTGTTCGAGAGAGGGCTTTGTTTACCAATTGCTTTCTTAGCCCAAAGAAGCAGCGATTGGCAAGAGTTATTCTTCGTTTGATTTCAGCGCTGGTGTCGTTGTCTGTACGTATGTAGCTTGTAGATTCAAATAAATAAATAAAAAGCGTGACGCTCTAGAAGGGTTTTGTTCGTATCGTGGAATTTGTCTTTCGGAGTGCACTACAGCTCGAGGACAAAAATGGGGCTCCAAGTTTCATTCGTTGTAGCCCTGGATCATGACGGCTACATTCCACTTTGTCCCACAAATCATTCCACTAGATAAGAAAAGAGTAGACCCCGTCTAAACTCAGGCGCTATATTTCTCCTTTCTGTTGTCCTAGTCCCGATGTTGAATCATGCATGAAGATTTAAAAAAGCTATTTAAATGTATTTGAACGGAATTCTTTGTACAATTGAGACTACAGCTAGACTTACAACTTAAAGGTTAGGGTGTTGGCCCAAAAATAGGGGCCCAACGGATGTGCTTTGTTTAATTTGATGTTTATTATTACTGTCGATTTATTGGGTTTTGTTTTGTGTCCTACAATGGCTGGTGCTTACATCGGGTTGTTCAACTCAGTGTGTCCATGGTGATCCTTTTGGGATGGGGTGGTGATGTGTTAGCCGACTTAGTCCCTATGGTGACTGCTATCGCTGCTCTGGTAGAATCCATGCAGCTCGTTTTTCAACGTCGTTGGAAAGTTCTGCTCATTTAGCAGATTTAACGCGTTGAGGTAGCGCTGTCCGGAGATTGTGTTTCTCAAGTTCCTGATTTCCTCGTTAGGATGGTTGTTGATGTCTTCTTCGGAACAGTGTCACCATGTACTGTTGCAGGGGGATGATGCGTGCTTGGTCGTAAAGCCGAAGGTGAGTCTGGTACATATTCGTAGTATTCTTCTTTCGAAAATTGCGAGCTTCGTCATGCTCGCGAGATGGTGTGCCATATTGGAAAGCCGTACGTTAAGATCGGCCGTATAAGCTGCTTGTATAGCAGCAGTTTTGTCCTCTGGGCTAATCCATGTTGCTTGCGCATCAAGGGGTAGGTGCGATAGAAGCCAAGGTTGGCCTTCTTAAGAGTCAGTTTCGAATGACTGTTGAACTTCAATCTTTGCCAAGATACTTGACCTTCTCGTTTGTTGCTATTTTTGTACCGTTAGGGAGCACTACCTTTATGCTTCGATATTTGGCTGCTGATCTGCATCCACCTCTGGATGATCTCCTTAAGCACATAAGTAACGTTTTCTCAGCACTGATACTGAGGGTGGTTGTTACAATTGTTCACTGTTTGGATTTCGACCGGCTATCTGTGGTGACGTCTAGCTGGCATAAGTTAGCGAGTCATCTGCAAATAGGCAGCAGTTCACTGTGTCAGTTGGATGTGGTTGATCTGCCGTGTAGATGTTGAAAAGCCACGGTCCCAGCTTTGATCCTTGTGCAACTCCCGCCTTGGTGCTCCGCTCTGTCTTCAATTGAGTCGTAGAATCTTCTGGAATGCAGGAAGCTATAAATTATTCTGATTAGGTTGCAAATGCATGCATTGTCTTAGCTATCTCCTGAGCGGTACATCCATGCACACGCAGTCGGAAAAACAAAATCAGCGCACGCTGCCTGTTTCATTATTTTGCCATAGACGAATTATGATTTGTGTCTGGTCTGCTCTGAGACTCCTCGTGAAAGGATTATTTATGCAAGTACATTTAGACCCCTTTTTAATAAACAAGAGAATTGAAGGATTTTAATTGACGCTTAAATGCACGTTTGCATGTTCTCTGTCATCATTTCACATTTCTTCCCAATGCTGTTAACCGACCAAACGTGTCCTAAAACTCTGCACTCTCTTTGCAACGCTCACATTTGTGGGTCAAATGTACGAGTACTTTGTTCGTGGGTACATCCACCTCGTGCCCGTTCCCTGTGTAGTGTATGAGTCGACATTACACAATGCACAGTCGAAACGAAACATTTTCTATTACTCTAGAACAGTCCTTTCCACGGGGGAGGGGTTAGAACGATGGTTTGACAACACAAGCTGCTAATGGAGCATGACACGTTATCGCCGTGGATGCGATGTTCGCTGCTTCACGCAAAGACAGATGAGAAACAGATGTTGGCCGAACATGGGGATGTCTATAAGCAGGACGTGCGAGCTACTAACTCCGTCAAACGGGGGGCGGATGAACATCCACATTTGAAAATGATGTACTTTCAATCACTCCATCACACACAATTTGACTCAACGGCAGTATTTTTAGTTAATTTGTGACACGGACGGACGGATGGTGGCGGTGAGTAGATGCAAAGAGGATGCACAAGGGGTTTGAACCCTTATTTTATCTGCGTGACAGGGGGTGACCCAATAAAAAATATTCTTGTGGTTAAAGGTGGTCAGCCTCAAAGGTGGTCGTCTACATTTTATCTGATCAACACAAATCTCTTCCTCATCCGAAGCCGACGATATAATCACGCCGTCACGGCTCCGGAGAAAGGTCCCGGTTGGAAGAAGAGCATTTGAAGATTGTGTGAGAAGGTGTGAAGCATGAAGCACGGATATCATCAAATGAATTTGACATTTTTGGGTGGTCTTCCGTTGAAGCATGAGAATTCCAGAGCACGAGATGAGATAAATTTGATTCATAAAAACCCAGCATAAGGGATTGGATGGCCAGGTCGGAGGTCTTTGAACCCTTCATCGTTAAACAACTTTTGAAGACCGTCCGTCTAAATCTGAGTGAGGATTGCCAGCAAAAGAGATTGAGGCAACAGTCATTCCTTTTTCGGAAGCGGAGTCGACAAGCGGAGTCTCATACTAAGACACCGCTTGTCCATACTCAAGTATTGCATTTGAAAAGAAAAGGGGTTATTTTATGCAATTTCTTGGTGTTATGTGCAAAAGGACAAGCGACTCTCGCGATTGTCTCATCGGAACAACATCGTGCACTGTGCACACCAAAGACTCGTCTAAGGCTTCGCATCCCTGGATGGTCTTGGCATGCACCTTTGCCGACTGTCTGTGGTCCCTATTGCGAGTATCGACTATGGATTGATAATCGCTTGTTATCGACTGTCGACTATCGATTCTGGAGTTTGGTACTGTGAGAGTCGACCGCAGTCGTCATTTGTCGCTTTGACAGCAGTTTTGTAGCAATTGCACATTCGTGGTCGCTGATTATCGATTTTAGAATTTTGGGTTGAAAATGTAAGCATGGTCCAGTGATTTAAGGCCAAGACAAGTAACGAACAAGAAACTAATGGATATTCTAGTGGGAAATTCAGACATCTTAGAGGAAAATTCAGACATCGCCAAGGACGTACATTACTTTACACTTTTCTAGCTCGAAAATATTAACGAACCTGTTCTTAGAGACGATTGGAACAAATTGACTGCGATTATGATAGGAAATTGCATGAATATAAACGTGAAATAATGTATTAACTAATGTATTTCTTATTTCTTTAAACAGAACAGACACATTTGTGGGTCACATTTATGGGTATATCCACCTCGTGCCCGTTCCCTGTGTAGTGTATAAGTCGACACCACATAATGCATAGAAGAGGCACAGTTGATTGCTCCAAACCAACGCAAAATTCATTGCTGGCACTCAATCGGTAGGAACCTTGAGCACAAAAATGTCACAAGTTCGATGTACTGAAGTTTTTCTCTTCATGGGTTTTGACACAGTTTCTATTAGACAACCGAGAGTACAACTGTAAGGAGTATAGAAAGCATTATTGAAGAGCATAGTTAGAGTTAGCGATTAGAGTTAGAGTGCGGTTTGCTAAGAGATGGCGTAACTTGTGTTATTCCATTGTTATTATTCCAGTGGAACATGCGTTGGAAAGCTACTGTCACTGTACGTCATTTCGGTATATGTCATTCATTTGAAGCTTAAAAGGCAATCATTTTTTTTTTTCACTCAATGACATGTCGAATTTTTTGGCGTAACTTGTGTTATTCCATTGTTATTATTCCAGTGGAACATGCGTTGGAAAGCTACTGTCATTGTACGTCATTTCGGTATATGTCATTCATTTGAAGCTTAAAAGGCAATCATTTTTTTCACTCAATGACATGTCGAACTTTTTGCCTGAAAAAGTGATTTTGCGGGGAGTTAGTCTTCATTACTTAAATATGAGGAAAACTGGTGGATGTTTATGTGGACGTTTTTTTTATTGGTGGAAGTTTATGGTGAACATGCGCTAGCTGAGCGAACGTGCCAAAAGTGGTGTTTTTGGCTTGGCCAAACAGCCAAATAACCGGCAAAGCCGAATATCTAGGCGCGAAGGTAATGCTCCGTATTTGGTGAGATCAGAAGAGTATGCTATATTATGAGCTGCTAAAACCGGGTGAAACCATCAATGGACAACGCTACCGAACACAATTAAACCGTTTGAAGAGAGCAGTAGCCGAAAATTGTATCCCGCGCATTTAGCGTTGACCGTCCCTGTTACATTGTTTCATCGGCAATGGAAGACTCTTCGGCCGGGATTCTAGGTGTCCTTTTGCTCAATATTGAACAGCCTAGCCACATCAGTCGTGGGACCCGTAGAGGTACATATTGCTCCTAAAACTGAATAGTTCGTGGTTGAATTTTCTTCTTCAGAACGCAGAAGTCCTACAAAACCAAAATAAGAACTCAGAACTTCTTTCGGAAAAAATTCAAGGAGCTTCTCCATCCTTTTTCGATATCAGCGATGCCACTGTGATTTCGAAAGTCACTGAGGTGATCGGAGGTTTTTACACATTTCCCACAAGCCTCGTAGAGGCCCCAGGAAGCAGCGATTAGCAGTAGTTATTCGGTTTGGTTTTGGTGCTTGACGTTGATAGTGCAGCGCTGATGAGGATTTCTAGAACACTCAATTCCCCAAGCACAAAACCATGGCTAGACCGCATGTTCTAGTGGCATTGTTGGCATAGCCACAACAAGGCAAGTGGCATTGTTGGCATAGCCACAACAAGGACTCACTCTACATCAGGCTGAGGCTCTAATTGAGGAGGTTTGTTTGTTCAGACCCAGGTCCACCGCGGACTGTGGCGCTGCCGTTAGTGAAAGTCCTGATGAAAATCCAATTCTCTCGGTTCCTCGGCGACCATAGCATCACTGTATTTTGCATTTGGACTTACATCTTCGGCTTCACTCACTCAAGAAATGAGTGCTCATGGAATACACCGATTGGGCACTTGAACATGGCCGGCGTTTGTATGACAAGCCAGATACGATACTTGAAGGTACGAAAAACACAAGTCTGATCTTCCTTGATGCATCAGACTAACAAAATATCATTGCCTCTGAAGCCTTGTGAGAAAGTGTCAGTCTCTTGTCCAATTGGCATTATGTTTCTCCACTGCACTTCTGTGACCCCTGATATGTCTGCGTCTTCGTAAGTCGAGCTCTCCGCAAGTTGACCCACTGCGCGGAACCTCTACCATTCTCATATGTACGACTGACTACACGTCCATGTATTAGCCGAAGCAGCAAAGCTGTGTGAAGACCTCTTGATTGCTTTCCATTAACACGGAGCCGCTAAAAACTATACCGTAAGTAGTACGCGACTGTCATCAGCTGCAGCCGTACCCACGAAATCGATTAATTAATTAGCCCAGGTGGCAGTTTGAAAGTGCAAAGCCATTCATCACCACAGACAGGCAGGCAGACAGAGACCGAGACAGAGCCTAAGACAATGCCCCCACATGGATAGATGAAAGCGTGACGTGCTCATTCACAGATCATCACTCGAATCATCTGGTATCACGTCGCATCATTAATCAAAATCATGTACGCGCATCCCAGCCAGCGCTCTGCGTGTGACGATACAATTAAACCAGACGAACAAAGCACCAAAGCACGAGAACAAACACTGCACATGTACTTATCACGCACATCACACAACACAACAGACAGGATTATGGCACCTCTCGCATTGTATCCTTTCCCGAAGCAAAAGGGCTCAATGATTGCGCCACTTAAAATCCGAGACTCAATCGAGTGTCAAGAGCGACGCTCGGTCTGTTTTCACAACACATTTGGAAGAGGTTCGTCGAATAAATTGATTCTTGAAACTGTATCTAATTATAAAGTATGAACGCTCGCACGGGGATGGACGGGAATAAGCCCCGAAGGAGGCTGAACACCGCACCGTGCGACGTTGTCGTCGTCGTCGTCGGTCTGCACACCCCTAGAGGCAGTGGTTTGCTTCTGCGCCTAATTTACACGCAAACGAATAATGGAACATTGCGCCGAGGACATCCTGTGCAAACATATTATCCTTGGTGTAAGCGGCTGTCGAACAATGCCAATGAATCACGCGCTAGATACTCAAAATTCGGGAGAACAAAAAAAGGGACCACTGCGCACTTCCTTCCTTCCTCACAGCATCCCTTGCTGCGCGCTTCACTGCATAGGGGCGCAATGGTAATCGTAATCAAGAGAAAGCGAAATGTACACAGCCACCACTATCGAGGTAATGATACACATTTTTTGACATTTGTGCACCGACACCCAGGGATTAGTTCAACAACTGCCACCATTGCGAGTGCGAGTGCGAGTGCACCCCTGTCCGCGCGTCGCTGCGTTCGGCTCGTCGTAACCCCTCGACAACTGTCTCGTTGATTAGTTTTTCGCCGTAATTTGCAAAGCCAAACTGGAGGAACACAGCCCAACCCCCACCACTGCTGTTGAAATCTAAAAAACCCCGACAACCAAAACACACCCCTCACCCAAGCCGTCATAGCCGCTGCTGCTGGGACAATGTTTCCTTTTTGGGATCAAAGGGCTGACGTTATTTATGTTGTCACAAGAGATTACCATGCTGTAGCCTGTATTCGGGCCACGAAGAAATGAAAAGAAAGCCGGGATACACCCAGAAGACCTCCGTCGGCTTTGACGCAGGATGCACGCCCGAGGCGAGGCACTGCTTTGAATCCTCTCCACGGCTGAGGCAAACGATTAAAAGCCTTTAATTCGTTCCATCATCTCAGAGCCCATGTTTGTTTGGTCGTTCTTGTGTCCCTCGCCTGGTTCTCGTCTGCGGACGACAAGGGAGGCAATTAAGGAGAATGTGATAAGCAGCAGATAGAGGTGATGTTTCTGGAGCTGGACGGAGTCGGAGAAAGGCAGGCGCCTTCATTGCGCTTGACGTTCTCGGTCGGATTGCTTATCATCGGCTGAGTGATCTTTGACACCAGGTTTTGAAGTTTATGGCGGTCATGATGGGTTTTTTCTGTCAGCGGCTTATCGCGCATCACCTGGCCCTGGGGCTGGGATGACAATTGTTGAACTACGGGTATTAGGCTGCGCGGCGGCGGCATATCGTTGTTGACGTTAAGTGACAATTTGATTAGAGATTTACAGCTTCATGTTAAGTGCTGAATGGTGTTTAATGGGGCATTTGATGGATCTTATCGCAAGTGACTACATGTGGCATTACGTTCGGGTATCTCAAGTGGATTGATCAGAATTAAATGGTCCTCCTTACAATATATAAGAGAAAGTACCAACAGATGGCACCGCTATGCATTCACTCTGCTGCGTTGTACAAGGTGCTCTGTATTTAAGTCATCAGTGGCTTACTTTGCGATAAAAAAAAAAAAACACAAACATTTCTTAGTTCTCTAGTCGCAGGTAGAGAGCAGCTATCCAGACTCATCAGATACGAGAAAGCCAGGAGCTGGTCGATTCGTCAAGTCATCGTGACAGTTTCCTTTTTTCAGCTGAACCCTGTTTCGACTACACCAAATATGACATTTATCCCGATGCGGATAAAGGCAGATTTCTTAGTTTCCGCTCATCACATGGGGTTTTTTTTTTTTCATGAAATCCACACGTGCTGACTGCTCTGACTGATCATTGACTGAACTTTTTCAACTTTCTCTGAAGTTCCTCCACTGCTATGATAAAGGGTCCTAGCATCGTAATAGTCCATCTTTAGTTGTTCGTTAGATACCCCAAAGCTACTTAAGGGCCTCACCCAACAACCCTTTCGGGGTCGGACAAAACTGTGCATCCCATCCACTCATGATAGAACAGTAGCACGCACCACACTTCATTATTATCTCATACATGGCATAGATTTCTGCTTGAAAGATTCTGTCCAAATAACCCTGCTCTAGGCCTTCCGTAGTTCTTGATTCATCTGTATACCATTTTGCCGTATTGCTAGTCAGTCTGTGGATTAAGCAGCCCCAGTAATTCTGGGGCTGTGAGCTTGTTAACACAGGCCTTCGACTTCATATAAACTCATAAAAAAAGTCGAATGGTGTAGGCCAATTCTGATCACTGATAGAAGGCAGAACACGACCAGCAAAAGCACAGATAACCTAATAGAGATACACGTCTACACTTTGATCTTAGCCATAATGCCGAGAAGCGACATGCAGATAATGCCATCGCCGACGAAGGTGTTCATCCCCCATTCATATCGAAGACCGATCTCCGAATGGTCTTCGCATCACTAAGGAAGAAAATATCAGTTGGAATCGACGGGATCTCGAACATTGCGTTAAGACATCTTCCCATGTGGTTAATATGTACACAACCCTGTTTAACAATGCTTTAAATAATGCACATTAACCGGAGCATTGGAAAACTGCGATTGTACAACCCATATCCAAGCAAAGTAAAGATTCTTCGAATCCCTGCAACCTCCGGTCAATTAGTCTTCTTCCGAGCATAAGCAAGATATTCGAGAAGGTGATCAATAGAGCTTTGATCAACTGGACTAAGGACAAACATATAATTCCGGATAACCAATTCGGTTTCAAAGCGGGGCATGACACTATTCATGCCGCGTCCAAACTGGCGTCGGATATCCAATGGAACAAGAGCCAGAAACAATGTACGGGTGCCTGCCTGATTGGCCTGGATAAGGCCTTCGTTAGGTCTTTTTTACAAGCTCAATCGGCTGGGCATCAACAAACCACTGCTGTACCTGGTTCGTCGTCAAGAATGGCAACGCCAACAGGGTACGTTAATTCTCCGACCCTGTTCAACATTTACTTAAGCGACGTGATTAATTCTCTTCATCACGTAATTGCGTACGCCGACAACTTGATCGTGTACAGATCAGGTACAAATATCGATGACATCGCTACTCTCACGCAGAGTGACTTCGATTCATTCATGAGAGATTGCGATGACTGGAAGTTGAAAATCAACTTTCAGAAATCGGAAACCATACTGTTCAGGACACCGTTGTATAAGGCCTCGGCGGATACGAAAAAGAATTGGCAAAAGTTCTCAATTGTTGGACGACATGGGCAACCACTGGCGCAGAGGACTCTAGACAGATAACTGGGGATCTGGCTAGATCAGTATATATATTTTAACAAACATGTAAATGCTGCTCTGGCCAGGGCTCGAGGCGCTTTTGCCCTTACGAAGAGACTGTTTTACAACAGCCCACTCGAGGTCATCTGCTACATGGCCAATGCTAACCTATGGCGGTCCCGTGTGGTTCAACGTGAGTGCAAGCTTGATGGAAAAGATTCGGTTGTTCGAGAGGGCTTGTCTTAGTTCTTGCCTTCGCCTTTATAGAACTACAGAGTCCCAGTACAGAAAATTCTATTCTAATGAGATCTTATATAGGTCATACTGCTAGAGCGGTGAACTTGGTCAATAACCTGATCTCGGGAGCTTACTACCCCAATCCACTATACCACGAAAGGGTGCGGCACAACGGCCTCGTCCCCCGAGAAGCATTCCTCCATTTGGATAAGCACGGTCTGATACAAAGCGAAAATGCGGTACCGCTCCTCTTTCACATCGCCCGTTCAGGTGTGGATGGGCGACTCAACCACGCGGTATCAAGGGGATATGTTCGGGATGTTGCAATAGAACACCGAACTTTTTGGTGGCTGGGGAGAGAGGGAACTCTCTCGCCGAACCCTTTAGACCCGGGATAGAAAGGGCAGTACGTATCCCCGAAAGGCGGAGCAGTCGGTCGCTGTAGCGTGTAAGTTAGTATATAAGTTTTAAGGAAAACAAGTGCAGTCATTAAGATTTTTTAAAATTTTTCTAGTAATCACTCTTTAAACACATGGATTTTTAGATTAAGTCGAAAGACATAAGATAAGATTAAGTTTAGCGTAGAGTCCCGCGGAGGTCCAGTAAGTTAGAAATAGTAACCATGTTCGTCCAACTAGTTCTAAGCAGTTTTGTCTAGTATGTAAGTTTATTATGAATACTGCAGTAAAGATTAAAGACGTACACGTCTTTCCAGGAAGAAGGCCAAGACAAAGCGAAAATCACGCATACTACTTTATTTGGAAGCTATATTCACTTTCACAAGTGGTGACTTTTGATCAGCTGTTTACCCCTCCAAATCAATTTTGCTCATATAGTGTCAAATAATTTAGCTATCTTGCCCACGATCTGGAAACATTCCACGAGTTATGTTTGTAAGATATACTTCTTTAAGTTGTCCTAACATGGAAGCATAAGTTCTCTTTTAAAGTAAATGGAAGAAGAATATAACAAATTTACAAATATTGTTGTGATCAACCACAACAATTGATACATGAGGCCAACTTAGACAGCACACAGTGCAGCTCTTATTTCCACTATCACTCTATTGAAAAATTTTTTGTATACCTGTACGCACCTCTTTCGCGTCTTATTTCTTGCTATAAACCCAATGTACATACACTGTAGCAATTTGTATACAAAGGAAAATGTAGAATAAGCAAATTTTGTAGTATAGGAAGAACTGATATGCCCAAATAAGGTTGAGTTCCATACAAAAACCCTGTCTCCCCCCACCAGCGGCAAGGTTTCAGAAAACCTATAGACACCAAAAATGTGCTGTTGCTGAAGAGCATTGCAGATATGCAATACCGAATGTGAAAAAGCTGAAAACCTTCAATTAATGACTTCTGTTGTCACACCATTATTTCAAATGAAGTAGCAAAATCTGAGAATTTGATTAATTGGTAAATACTCAAGATAGATAGATCTTTTATTTCGCAAAATATTGATGACATAAGTAATGTTACCGCACATTTCACAGATTAGAGATATGATATTATTATTCTATAATATTCTACAAGTAATTATGCAAAATTGTGATTTTCAAAATAATATGATTATACTTTTTAGGAAAATACGAAAAAAAAACCTCCAATGTGAAAAAAAAGAAGAACAAAAGTATATAAATAAGTGAACAATACAATTTTAGTAAACACACGAGTTTTGTAATAAATAAAATAAATAATAAATAAATAAATGAATAAATAAATAAATAAGCAAATAAATAAATCAATAAATAACTAAATAAATAAATAAATAAATAAATAAATAAATAGACAAATAAATAAATAAATAAATAAATAAATAAATGAATAAATAAATAAATAAATAAATAAAGAAATAAAGAAATAAAAAAATAAATAAATAAATAAATAAATAAAGAAATAAAGAAATAAAAAAATAAATAAATGAATAAATAAATAAATAAATAAATAAACACATTAATAAATAAATAAATAAACAAATAAATAAACAAATGAATAAATATAACACAGTAACATTGAATAAACAATAGAGATTAAGTATCACTTAGAATATTAATAAACGGGTTTTCAACAAAACTACAGCGTTCTTGGAATTTTAATTTCAGTTTCTGTATCCTATCAGAAATCAATTCAACATCCGCTTTTTTGTGTATGCCTTTAGTTGAGTGCTGCCAAGGCTCAACATGCAATCTTTTTATGTGACATTTCGAACGGTTACCCCATACTTGACACCCATATAGCATAATGGCTTGAAAAATCATCTTATAAATAATCATTTCATTTTCAAGTGAAAGTAACGATTTCCTATTTATAAATGGGTATAACATTTTTGTTGCTACCCCTACCCTTTTTATTGTTTTACTAATGTGATCATTAAAAGTTAGTTTCGTGTTTAGATTAATACTCAAGGTTTTGATGACAATGCGTAAAATTAAGAGAATTGTGCTCTTTTCTGTACAATTTTGTATTTTCATAAGACTCGAAAAGGAAGCATATCATCGTCAGTGCATTCAAATTAATTGTGATTGATTATTTATAAATTGAATTTTGACAACAAAATCATATCAAATCCCTTTTGCTTCCATTATACTGCATTCCAATATACTTCCAGTTAAATTAACGTACCTTCTGAACACAAGCTGCTTTGTTAAGCCCCTCCACCTTTTAGTGGTGAAAGATAAAGCTTTGAAATAACGCTCAAATAACACTTTTTCAAAGGTCTTAATTTAATTCATTTTTATTTTCAAAAATTCATGATAAGCTTAATTACTAGACAAAAATGCTTAAAACTAATTGGACGGAGATTATTACTATTTCTAACTTACTGGTCCTCGGCGGGTAGTCTAAGCTAAACTTAACCTTATTCTATATCATTCGACTTAAATAAAGGCTCTAGTTCACCTCAGTATGTTGGATGGCTGTTCCAACGCCCTGCCATGTATTCACAGACTCTGCAAAAACAACAGCTGTCACAGTAATTTTAAGGGCAAGAGACGAGGAAGATGCATATCTCCATCAGGTTATCTGTGAGCAAACGTCTCATGCAGTAATTACATTGTTTCACGGGCTGCATGGCAGGTGCACCGCCTAACTAACTGTTTCAATCAATTACGATGTAACATGTACACTCTTCCGATATTTATGACCCTAAATTTTGAGCTGTAAATTTTTCTATTTTTGGTCAACAATTTACTGCACAAATGGCGTCAAATTCGAATGTTGTGTTAATTTTGGGACACCCTGTATATCTTTTCATAATCTTGAGTCAAAATTGTTGACCAATGTCTTGTAACTTAAACAAATACCGAATCAATTATTTTCATGTAGGCAAGCGGCTAGTAATGATAATTTGGTTCGCGCTACAGCCCGTAGAGGGTCAGGCCCTAGCTTCTCAGCAACCACTCGTGTTGTGCGTGCTATTGTTCTCTCACGAGTGGAAGGGACCTACAGTTTTATGCCGACTCCGAACGGCCAAGTTTGAGAAGCAGACAGTCATTACGCCACCGTCGCCAGAGACTGTTATTAAACAAAACTTTGATTCGCTCCAAAAGTCAGGGAAAAAGATGACATTTTAGACAGGATGTTGCTTAGCTTGGCATGTGACCTGGTTTCTCTTTTTTTCAAGCATTCCTAGTGAACCTTTAAACTTTGTCTAAACAAGATCCATCCAAAACTGACAATCTTACCTCACACTAAAAACAGCCGGTCGTCCACTATAAAGCCATTCACAGATCATTTCACAAGCTCCCACTGTCCGCTCCGCCTGTCTGCGGCAAAATTAACTGATTCAACAGTTGTCATTGACATCAATTAAATACTCTTAATTGCCACTCACAGGCGTCAACAGGTTCGCAAGCGGCATACACTTTTTTGGCGCCGCTCCTCGGCCGTAAATTAAGAAGAGCGCCTTTTGGCAAACAGTCAGCTATTCTCCTCCTACTCATGCCTCAGCGGCACTAAAAACCTGTGAACAATTCCAACCAGACACCAGAAACCCGTCCCATCGGCAGTGATTTAGGCGTGAGAGATTTTTATTGATTGATGACACTGAACTGACAGCTGTCCCACTCCATTGAAACGCACATCAAACTCCAAGGCGACCGACGAACAACAGGCCAACGGCAACAAACTGAACCAGAAATTCCTTTCATCCAGCACCAGTGGAACAGCAGACAACAGCAACAACAACGTCGCGAACGCCAACACAAACACCGAGAGCCCCCATAAAGCGCTTGGTTGACTCTGTTAATTAGTATCTGCATAAATATCCCGCCCTGACAGCACTCAGGCGGGTCATCAATCAGACAAATCCTCCGCCGCCACTGTCCAACTGCTCGGCAGCTTGCTTGCGAGATTTTATTTCAAAAACGACGATCAGTTAGAGTGTGATTCTTCGATTGGCCATGCTGCAGCAGCGGCGGAGACGGTTCACGGGTCCTTCATGCTGCGCGGAGGCACGCTGACCCCGTTTCTCCATTTAAAGCGTGATCAAGTGTCTCGATGACATGACAACCGATGCGTTGTCGTCCACTTAAGGACGCTGCTGCGCCGAGAGCGCCAGTGCACGCGGCGGTGGCGATGGCGATCGGATCGCTGGCTTCGTGTGTGAGCCGCTGACACATGTTGATGACGATACATCCTCCGCGGTGGCATGAAACGGGATTCGGTTATTAAAACGAAACCTCAGCGATCACTAAATCATGCGTCCATTAGTTTGAGGAGAAGATACACTGCTTGTCGGCGGGGCGGTTCACTGTCATCACTCGGGGAGAAGTCGGGCGTATAAATGCTGTTGCACAACGCATCGCACTGTGAAGCCATATATCACGGGACACGGCCGCGGCGCTCGGAGTACGAGATTTACGAGTCTTTGATGTTAGCTCGCAGGCAATAATGAGAGACGACTTTTAACGCATCACTCAGCTCGGTGATGGAGTGAATGACTGCGATCCGTCCTGCAGATGCGCGCTCACCTCACTGGGTTACCTACTCGAGACTGGAAGTGCAAGCAGCCCACATGGTTGACATGCACTTGAGGAACCTGCATTGAGCTGGGGTTATCGGCGGGACCGGGCTTCTAGTGCGGGCCCTCTCGAGCGGAGCGCTCCGTCTAATGGATGTCATTAATTTCCCTTTAAGGAGGCCTTGATCAAGGGTGGGTTAAGTGCGAAGTGCTAAGGACAAATGAAATGTTAAGAACTGAGATAAATGGGTTAAGTGGAGTACGCGGCTGAGATAGGATGCCACTTCAATTGGGATCGTGGATCTGGGTCTTGTTGTGGTGGTGGTGTGACCACGAAGCGTGGGATTTGACCGAAATTCGAATACACTGTTGGGAGATGAGATGAATGTACGGTGAAAGATGATAAAAAGAAACTCGCAAGGTGAGGACCCAAAAAGGACATAAATACTCACATAAACTCCAATCACCCAACAAGCCCCAGTCTTAAACAGTTGCTATCGCTGCAATCGGTACGGTTCCACGAAATAATTGGTTATGGCTCTGTATCGCTGTGTAACATTCTGACACTCATCAGATTTAATGAATTATCTCGCAATGATTCTACCGGCACCATACAGGATTTAACGGTGTTTCCCTGTAGTTTGAGTTCTCGGATTGGACCAGGTTTTTCGAAAAAAATTTTGACAATTTGCAAACATTGATGAGGGGTCTGTCTATTGGCGTTGTAACCTCAAAATAACCGAGAACTGTTAAATCAGCTGTCCCTGAAAATAATGTTGACCACCCAAACTTTTTCGTCTCTAAAAAAAAAATAAAAATCTTTTATATATTTCCTTCGTAAAGATGTTTACTGGTGTTCTCCATGGGTACCGATTTTCCAACCCCTACAGTTCGTAGTGCGCCACTGTCTAGCTTCTACAGGAACCACACGTGTTGCGGGTGCTATTGTTCTCTCACTAGTGGATAGGACCTACAGTTGTATGCCAACTCCGGGTTATGTGTTATGGGCTAAGAGACAACGACTTTGCTTGTCACTTATGATAAAAACTTGCTCATGCTTAAGTGTCACTCGCCTTTGGCAACCGATGCTACTTCGGATTGTCGAAACAACTTTGATCGACACTCCTGACTCGAAGGACCAACATCCCCTATACTGTAAAACTGTAATTTTGCCAATCTTGCCTTATGGAACAAGGAAAACGTTGTAATTCCAGAGTAGATGCACAATAGTCTCTTTATCCTCCTCGTCAGCTTCTGAAAATCTTATTGTTAGGAAGGCCTCAGCTATGAAACGCAGTTCTAGAGTAATTTGTATGTCCCCCTATTGCCTCTTCGTTGCGAAAGCTTTCTTTATAGCTTCAAATTAAATTCATGTTCATGACAGTTTTGTCTGCTTTTTGTATTAACTTCAGCGTATGTGCAACTTTGGCCATTGCCAATGCATCAGCAACCAATCAACCGCAAGACCATCCATCCAAGAACTGATGCGTTCATGAAAACACTCCGTATCAGGACGTGGCTCGATAGAAACCTGAGCCTCCATGAATTATGGGCGAGTGTGTGTAACAGGAATGCCGGATGCCCTCTTTTAAGCCTCATTATAATGGTGGAGCGCATGCCACCAACGTCCTGTTTACTTACCCAAAAGCCCATAACTCTTCGTCTCTCGTTAGCAGGGACAAGCGGATATGCATACAGAGGCCCACGGAGGTGTACTTTTTCGCCGAAATCACGGTGAATTTGATTCTGTTGGCAGGTGGAGGATATCACTGAACACTGCCTTTCATACACCACGGCACCACTTTCCACCACAAGCTGAGGGCGTAGAAAGGACTTCTCATACAGGAACAGGCATAAACCGTCAGCCCCTTCAATTGGTACAATATCACGAAAAAGACGAGAAGTTGCTGAAGAAGCTAGGCACTTGACCACTACGGGCTGTAGCATACACGCGGGTTGCATCATAAGACAAAATGTTTGAATGTTTCTGTTTCATTGCCACGTGACCGTCACATTTTTTTCGAATTTTTGATATAATACAAAACTCTTAAAAGCATCGAAGATCAGTTCGATTTTCATTCAGCTCTGCCCTGACGGTGGTCGGTGCCATCATACGCCATATCCAATACGCTACGGCGACCACAAGATTTAAGGTAGAGTTGTATTTCAAAATACTAGGTCCAGCGATTCAATCAATAGCAGAATGGTCTGGCAGCTTGAAGCATATACCACACATTTTTAAATAACATGCTAATGTTGAAAAATAAGGATTTACGTTCCTCATGCCTTAATTTGCAAGACGTTTGACATTTTGAGATTTTAAAGTTTTGCTGTATGAAAAGACAACAGCCACACTTATGGCCCGTTGGACACATACGTCATTCTAACGCGCGGTGCAGCAGCGGTGACGCCGCGTTACCGCAATAGTTCAATGCACACATGCGGGTTTTTTCCCGCTGAACTCAGTCTGCCGTTCGTGGCGCAGCGGTCTCACGGAAATCTGCGAGCAATTTTACCCGCAAGAATGACACAAGTGAATACTCTAAGACGCAAATGCGGTTATGCTGCAGCACCGCGCGTTAGCATGACGCATGTGTAGGATAGACCCATTGTGCTTCCATTCGGATCTATGAGTACCTACTCCGAAACCGTTTTTAATAAAGCAAAAAAGTTGGTCTTGTGCTTCTGAGTTCAGCTTGGATATCAAAAAAATAGTCTCCCAGAAATGACGGGGTGAGAGAGCGTTACATTTGCATAGCAAGTGCGCAATGGTTTCTTCCTCATTCTCGTCTCTGCAGCTTCTGCAGAAGTCGATTTAGAGGGGCCTAGTCTAGATGCGTGAGTTCTTATGGCGCAATGACTAGAGTTCTAAGATTTGGGCTGCTTAAAGCTAATCAGGTTAAGTGATCGTTTAGGGTCTATCGTAGGCCAGTGTTGTTTGGTAATGAGGCATCCTGTGCTAGTTGTCCATCTGCGATTCATTTGAGTCTGTGTTAGGCTCTAACTCTAAAGGCGAGTTCGCCTGCTTCGCTGTTCTCTCGTTAAGGGATAGGCGGCGATTTAACGTGATTGAATTCAGAGATTTGATCGCTGCCTAGCTATCGAAACAGATGACAATATCTGTGCTTGATACTAGATTGGTTTATAGCCAGGACAGAGCTTCCTTAATCGCTATAGTTTCAGCCTTAAAGACGCTGCAGTTATTCGGAAATCGCAAATATCGCAGTATGTTTAAGTGCTAGGAATGACACCAGCACCCATCTATCCACCCATCTTCGATCCATCTGTTAAAGTGCTCCAGAGACTGGTCTGGAGGGATGCTGGTTGAGAAGTCCTTCGCGAAGAGAAGCTTAGATTTCATGATGTCCGTATTAATGGGTATAGAACTATACCTGCTGAGGATCGTTGAGTGTCCAGACCGACTTTATTTCCAGACGTGAAGCTATCCCAGTCTGATCGATAGCTTTAGGTCGGACAGAATTTAAGGCAAGTATTAGCGTTATTAGCAAACATGCTTATACTCATACTAATAAAATATAGGTGGCGCCCATAGCACAACGAGTGTAGTGTTCGAATTATCCCAGCACCTAAATACCTAAAGTATTCAATCCAATAACCATTCGATTTATGTAAGAAGCCAAGTTCTAGTTACATCGTGTGATTTATGCACCACAAGCAGAAACATTTCTCGTAAAAACAAGAATTCCACACTTATGTGCATAAGTCAACATTATTATTTTGGATTGTATCACAGTCAGACGCATAAAAACAATTCAAAGAGGTGAATAAGCCCTCGTCGAGATGCGAATTAAAGCAAGTACTTCTGTCAACATACATATCTTGCTCAAAAGATCATAATTTACGGCGGTCAAGTCGTAAAAAGAACTCGGAGCGGCATCGTGTTAACGTAATCACAATGAAAAGGGAAATCCTGTGAATGACATCTCAGGGCTACCGGTAAAACTATGGCAACGAATTAAAGCATAAATCATTCGCAAGCCGGCATAAATATTACACGTCTAGCCTTCCTGGAAGAGGTCAGTGCGATGACGGACGAAGAATCAAAGTAGCAAATGCCGTGTGATTGTCTGGACCTGTGGGGATGCGGATGACCTCTTAGGCAACTGCCTGGGGAACCAACTTTGGAAGAAAAAACTCATAGAAGACGTCAAGCAATCGATCAATCACTGAAATTCGGAAACATTGCAAATTAATGTGTGGGGAAAGATCTGTTTTTTGTCGATATATTGGCACGGAAAATAAATATAATGTGACGCTCGATACAGTGACCTCGATTAAAGCCGGACCTGTTCACTGTAACGACCGTAGACTCCTTCAAGCAAATTGCAGCAAAATGTGTATGCTTTTATGAACAGTTCATCAAAAATAGAATAAAATTACAATTTTTCTTTGCAATTACTAAAAAATAAGACAATATTTTTAAAACAATATCTCATTTTGAACAAAGACAACTCGTGCGGAAGAAAAAAGTATGGCACAGTGAAAATAATACTATCCATGGACACACGCTACAAGCTGTGCTAAAATAGTCAGAAATGTTCGTTTGCGTTTTCTTTGAACCTATGTCAGTTAATATCGCCTATTCTTGCAATCTTTGCTGGTCCAAGACATCCGTGTATTCCACTTTATTGTTAGTTGCCCATTCAAGTGCTTTCCAAATAATTGGACAAAATTCCTAGAAGATAGTGAACAAATCGGATGATCTGCCTCCGGTTGTTCTTTCTCTTTGCCTTCTTCAATATCTGAAGATAGAGGATCTTCGTTCCAATTGTTTAAGTGGGCTGAGGTTTGTGATGGTCCTTTGGGGACTTATTCAACCTTTCGATATTAAATTGTTGCTAAGAATACTGAGAAGTATCTAGGAGCTGCTAGTGAATTCAACAGCACACTTAGACCATGTTGGCCCATTGTCGCACCCACAGTCCCCACTGATCGACCACTCTGATAGAGCCTTCAATTCGAACCCAACGGCAAATGGCGACAGGACCAGAATTCAAAACTAGAAAAAAGCGTATGAACTTTGCTTTCACTGGGATTCGAGCCGAGAAGCCCACTAACCACTGGCAGGCACTTAACCAACTGCGCCATCCAGTCGTTAGAGGCATTTAACTTCATCCTTCAAATCGTCTTTCGGGTCTTCTACAAACGAAATGAGGAAATGACTGATGGTTCTAATTTGTCCCATGCTGCTGCCCAGTCATTGGGTATATAACTCTTCGCGGTTTGCTAAGAGATGGCGTAACTTGTATTTTTCCATTGGAACATGCGTTGGAAAGCTACTGTCATTGTACGTCATTTCAGTATATGCCATTCATTTGAAGCGTAAACAACAATACAACACTCACATATGTCGAACTTTGAGAGAGAAAACTGCTGCCGAAAGTCATCGTCTTTTGGTGGAAGTTTATGGTGAACATTCGCTAGCCATGCGAAAGTGCCAAAAGTGGTTTGCACGTGATTTGGCCTGGCCAACCAGCCAAATCAATGGGATCAGAAGGATGTGCTGCTAAAACCGGGTGAAACCATCAATAGACAACGCTACCGAACACAATTAATCCGTTTGAAGAGAGCCGAAAAACGCCCGGAATATACTACCACGGTTAACATAATACAGCAGAATATCAAAAATTGGCTTGATTAATTCTTGGCTGCCAAGCCGGCGCAGTTCTTTTGGGATGGGATCCACAAATTGCCAGAAAGATGGAAAAAAGTCAAAGCAATACATGGGCAATACTTTGAACAAAAATTGTACTTGTATTTGAATTCATAATTCATATCAAATTTGAATCTATGTATCTACTAACACTTACTAACATCTACTAATTAGTAATTAAGAAAATATTAATCCTGAATTTTGTCCGTTGTCTCTTGCTTCCCATACGCACTGGTTTGCGCATGGCGTGACATCCCCTGCCAACCCCATAGCGGGTCACGACCTCTTGGCAGACCCAGGGCGAGATGGACCAAGTCCAAAAACTCGCCTGGTTACGCGTGGACATAACTCCTGATGAGTTAGAGTAGCTGGCGGAGGATCGAGTTGAATGCAGATCTCTCGTGCGTGGCTTACCCCCGCGACTCCTTTAGTGGAGCATGCGGGTCAGAACATGATGATGATCGTGAATTTTGGTTTTAACTGATTTTTGTATGCCAGGCACAATAGTGCGGAACTACTGCTGTCGTGGCACGCAAATCGTCATGCGCACAGTGCCACGTCGACCTGCGTTAGTTAATAATTTTGAGGAATGAGACGACCGTAATACAACGTAAAACGAACTCACTTCCTTATCGGCGGTGAGAATGCTGAGTCCAGAAAGTGAAGCTATTTGTTTCTGGCATAATTCAAATTCGTCGTCTTCCCATAACAGTTTCTGCCTTCCTCATCCGTTACAGCTGTCCTCATCTGTATGAGTCATTTGCATGGGGTTGGACACAATGATCACCAAGGATCTCCCAGAAAGGACATACGATCAATGCCTCAGCTTCGACACCAAAATCGTTCCAGCAGATTTCTACGCAAAGCTGGGTATGGAAGACATCTTTGCTAGAGTCATCGAGAAACACAGGCTGCACGACACCACATCCGATGACTAGCACGCGGTTCCCACACCTCAACATCCATAAGAGGGTCCCCATATCAACCAACTGTCAACCAGATTGATCAGGTCGCGATCGACGTCCGGTACTCCTCCAGCATACTTGATGTCCGAACGTTCCGAGGAGCCACCATTGTCTCGGCTATGTAGCATAGCCTGTATAAAACATCGTGTATACAGACCTGGACCCCAAATATGATCATCAAGTTTCTTTAGGTCCGAAGCTATTTTTTAATAAATTGTGCACTCGGGATTATTTCCAACTTCATGCTTGACATATCTGCAGCAACAGTGGCATCATAGAACATCCAATTCATTTCTCGCACTTCTGAATTTTGAATTCGATAAATAGTCCTAATTTTTTCCAACAGCCCTTGCCTCTTAATCGCCCTTTGCCAGCCCCATCAAATCGTCGGTCTCCGTTTCAGTCATTCGATCCCCATCGCACTCTAGTGTCATTCAAAACAAATTATGCAGCTCAAAATGTATGCATCAATCGACACCACTGATTGTCATTTGCGTGGCTACATGAGACTCCAGTGGCATGACCATAAAGCTGGGTCTACAATTACCAGGTTTTTTGGGGTTGTGTTTATAAGCCCTGCTGTTGGCATTGCGATGCTACTTGATGCAGAAATGAGCAGTTATCTTTGTGGGGAAGCGGGCAAAAACGAAATGCTCCCTCAAATGGAACCACGGTCCACCGACAACAGCGAAGTGTATCTGATTACTGCATCAAAAGGTAGTGATTATAACTAACTGACTGCTGTCGTAATTCGTATTTATTATCCACTATTACGGTTCAGATTAAAAATATAATACAAATTTATCGATACTCAATCACATTGGACGCTTTCGCTTTGAAAGCTATTAATTATGAAAGCTCGACAAAAAAGAGGATATCCACCGTCGTCGTCCAATTAAGCATTTCCACTAATCCGTAATTAACGTTTCTGGTCATAGCTGCCACGCACATCGCCCCACGGCTCCATCGTTCTGAATTCCTATTTGAATGCATCGACAGTCGACCGGCACACAAGGATACACACAGCGAAGGATACCTTTGCGCACATATCCGCGTTGATGAATGTTTATTGGGGCAGTGCAAACAAAAGCCTCGAAAAGGATCTTTATCGCGTTTCGTTTTTCCATTATCGTCGGAGGTCAGGGGCAGCAAAAAATGTAAAGGATTTTGTGCGCATTTTTTTTTTTTGTTCCTTCTCTTGGGGGTATGATTAATGTGCCCATGACCCTATCCGGCAATGAAACCAATTAAACGGAATCCAACTGAAATAAATTGATTTTGCTGGAAATGCTGGAAATCTGCGCGCGGAGAGGGTGCACTCCCTCTCCGGGCGCTGTCCGCACAACCAAATGGCGGTGATTATGTTGCACAATACCGACACTTTTGTGGTTAAATGAAATCTGTGCCGAGTCGATTTTCCCATGAGGGCCTCCGCACCCCATGCTGTACTGATCATAGTGGTCACGTCGAGTGTAGTGTTGCATCGCATCTCAATGCGAATCGTATTCTCACCGCCTAATTGAGAGACTCTCACTTGATTCGCATCCATCCGCTGGGATCGATTGATCGGAGAGGAGTCCTTCTGGACTGCTGGCGAGAGGGTGAGCGATTGTCCTTGAGACACGTATCATTGACAATGATTGTGCTGATGTCCATGAGGTACAGTCAGTCCAGGAGGTCCAGAAGCGACGGAAGTGGGTATCGTAAATCTTTTTTCCGTCGGCTCTGTGCGGATTCCTTTTGCCGCTCAGATGTGTCACTCTTGAGGGTTATTGATGTTTTACATCTGCTGCCGTGATAGCTGGCGAATCGGAGTCCCCTCTTCTCGAGCTCACATCGGAATCTCCTGATTTTCCCGATTATCCGTTTTGATCCCAAAATAATTGATGTGTTTCTTCTTCATTTTTTCTGTCTTCAAAAAGTCGCCTTTCAGGACTCTCGAGAGCGTTTTATGTTTTTACTTTCTACGAAAGCTGATTAATTTTCTTTCGACATCCCGAGTGTGTCGTCCGGATGGGGAATTGATGTGAAAGTGGGGGAGCCAGCACGATGCGTTGCGGATGGTTAATCTGGGGAATTAAAATGGATGTCCATTGGTCATGTGATGGGATCGCATTTCAGTTGAAATATTTGTAGTTTTTTGCTCTAATAAGGGTCTCCATTGAAGTCACTGGTAAATGGAGAAGGAGCGGATGAAGTAGAATCGAATGAACATTACGGGAGAGAAGTCATTAAGACAACGGAGATTGCTGGACGGAGCTTAGAGATATTTCATTTCTATCTTTCAACTGGTAAACGATGAAGATGGATAGGGGATAATTGAAAAGCTTAACTTTGCCAAGGATGGCGAACAAGCATGCATGTATGTACTCGGGCGAAGTGAAAATTCAATGACATCCGTAAATTGTTGATGTCGATTCACGGGATGTACTTTATAGAACTTTGAGGTTAAGGAACTCAAAAGGAGAAGGATTAACTTCGATAACTAGGGAATCAATGGCCCTGACTATGGTGGTATTTTCCAATCACAGGTCATGGCAGTGAATGAATTGCAATGCTGGTCACACTTCCAGTTGATGTTATCATTGCCAGTCAAGCGGCCTCGATCTTCCACACCCGAAATGGGGCTCATCGGACGATCAAACCCATTCCATTGCACCAAACACAACTTAGACCAAGTCACTTGTAGCTGGACACTGATATTGGACTTTACTGTCAAATAATAAGAGAATTTTTTTAGTGTGAAAAATAAATCCAAAAACAACCATCTATGTTTCTTTCTAATAGTTGCGATAACTGCTTTGCCAAATACACATCCGTTAGTACATGGTAGACGACTGAATGGCGCAGTGTGCCTGCCCTTGGTTAGTGGGGTCCCCGGTTCGAATCCCAGTGGAAGCAAATTCAATACGCTTTTATCTGGTTTTTAAACCTGGTCCAGCCACCATTTGCCGTTGGGATAAAACTAATGCCACTATGACTGGAGTAGTCGGTCAGTGGTAGTACTCTGACTGTGGGCATCACATTGGACCAACATGGTCTATGTGTGTTGGTGAATTCATTAGCCCCTTTCCCTACCCTACCTAGTACATGGTAGTCGTGAAGAGAGCAGACAAGTGCGTTTTTTCTGTAAAAAAAAAATAGTGGCACTATTTGCAGAATTTAATTATTTTTAACATTATTTACTGCATTTGCACATCAAAGTGAGGTTTAATTGAATACAAAAAATAGTTTCTGTGTTCAATACAAAAAAAGATATGTAATATTTACGAAAATTATTTGGTGTCCGACTACTGGTACCTTGTCCAGTTACTGATGTTTTAATACTTTACTTACTTACTTACTTAAGGTGGCGCTACAGTCCGGGGTGGACCTGGGCCTCAACCAACAAGCGTCTCCAGCCAGCTCGATCTTTAGCTAGCTGTCTCCAGTTTCGCACTCATAGTTGGTTGAGGTCCCTTTCCACTTGCGTGCGCCACCTGAGTCGCGGTCTTCCTCTACTGCGCCGTCCCTCGGGGGTGAATTCGAAGACTTTTCGGGCCGGAGCATTGGTTTCCATCCGCTCTACATGACCTAGCCACCTCAATCGTTGGATCTTCACTCTTCTGGCTAAGTCGATGTGGCTAAACAGCCCGTATAGTTCGTCATTATATCTCCTCCTCCACTCACCATCTATGCAGACGGGACCGAAAATCACACGAAGAATTTTCCTCTCGAAGCAACCAAGAGCAGCTCCATCCGCTTTTGATAAAGTCCATGCCTCCGCGCCATATAGCAGGACTGGGACGATTAAGGTCTTGTAAAGCGTTAGTTTAGTTGTTCGAGAGAGGGCTTTGTTTACCAATTGCTTTCTTAGCCCAAAGAAGCAGCGATTGGCAAGAGTTATTCTTCGTTTGATTTCAGCGCTGGTGTCGTTGTCTGAATTGATAGCGGTGCCTAGGTAGACAAAGTTTTTGACTACCTCAAAGTTATATCTGTCTGCTGTGACGTTCTGACCGAGACGTCGGTGTTGGGTGTCCTTTCTCGTTGACAGCATATACTTGGTCTTACCCTCGTTTACCGCTAAACCCATCTTCGCGGCCTCCGTTGCAATACCCACAAAAGCGCCATTGACATCACGCTGCGTTCTTCCGATAATGTCAATATCGTCGGCATATGCGAGTAGTTGGACGGACTTCTGAAAGATTGTTCCTCTGTTGTTGGCGTTCGAGTTTTGAACAATTCTTTCAAGAACGATGTTGAAAAAGTCGCATGACAGCGCGTCGCCTTGTCTGAATCCTTTTTTGACATCAAAGGTCTCGGTTAGGTCTTTACCGACCTTGATGGAGCAGCGTGCATTCTCCATCGTCATCCTACACAAACGGACGAGTTTGGTAGGGATGCCAAAACTAGACATTGCTCTGTATAGCTCGTCTCTATAAATGCTATCATACGCGGCCTTAAAATCGTTAAAAAGGTGGTGGGTATCGATTTGTTGCTCCTGGGTTTTCTCCTAAATCTGCCGCAGTGTGAATATTCGGTCGATGGTGGATTTTCCTGGCCTAAAGCCACACTGGTATGGACCGACCAGGTTGTTGACGAATGGCTTTAGGCGTTCACACAGTACGGCAGATAAGATTTTATATGCAATACTTAGGAGACTGATGCCTCTGTAGTTGGCGCAGTTCAGAGGGTCTCCTTTTTTATGGATCGGGCAGACTATGCTGAGGTTCCATTCATCGGGCATGTTTTCCTCCGACCATATTTTACAGATGAGTTGGTGCATGCTCCTTACCAAATCATCGCCTGCGGCCTTAAAAAGCTCGGAGGGTAGGCCGTCAGCTCCCGCAGCCTTGTTGGATTTTAGTTTGGATATGGCAATCCTCACTTCATCTGGGTCGGGTGGACGGAATTGTTTATCTTCATCGTCCCTTTCATTGGGGTTGAATGGTTCGTTCTGCCTGACAGCGGAATTTGGTTCTTCGTCGCCGTTATACAGTCTGCAGAAATGGTTTCTCCATATCCTCAGCATCGACTGTGACTCTACTACGATGTTCCCTTGATCATCCTTACAGGCTTCGGTTCGGACTTTATAACCTTGACTGGTTAACTTTACCCTTTGGTAAAATTTCCTTACCTCATTCCTGCAGTAATATCCCTCTAGTTTGCCGATCACGCGCTTCTCATGCTCCTTCTTTTTTCTCCTGAGAAGCCGGTGTTCGTCTCTCCTCTTCTGCTCGTAGAGCTTCCGAGCAGCTTTTGCTTTGTATGCTTCTTGCTTGGCTGCATTCGCCTGCCGACACTCGTTGTCAAACCAGGGGTTTCGTTGTGGTGGCGGATTGAAACCCAGCACATCAGAGGCGGCATCTCTGATGGCTTTTTGGCAATGCTGCCACTGATCTTCAATACTTGATGTTGGCGGCGTAGGATTTCTTAAGAGGTTAAGGGAGACACGATCGGAAAAGGATTTGGCAATCTCTTGCGATTGTAGCCGGCTGACATTAAACTTCCTCACAGTATTTCTTTGTCTTGGCGGTGTTCGGGATATCCGCAACCTTATCTTGGCTACAACAAGGTGGTGGTCCGAGTCAATGTTGGCGCCTCGGAACGTTCGAACATCTATAATACTGGAGGAGTGCCTTGCGTCGATCGCAATATGATCAATCTGATTGACGGTTGATTGATCAGGAGATCGCCATGTTCCTTTGTGGATATCGAGATGTGGGAATCTTGTACTGGCTACTACAACATTTCGCCCCGCAGCAAAGTCGATCAGCCTAAATCCGTTATCGGATGTGGTGTCGTGTAGGCTGTGCTTTCCGACCGTACTACCAAAGATGTTCTCTTTTCCAAGCTTTGCGTTAAAATCGCCAAGGACAATTTTAATGTCGTAGCTAGGGCATTGCTCATAAGTTTTGTCCAGGAGCTCATAGAACTTGTCTTTGGTGTCGTCATCTTTCTCCTCTGTGGGGGCATGTGCGCATATAAGGCTTATGTTGGCAAATTTAGCGTGGATGCGAATTGTCGTGAGGCGCTCGTTCACGGATCTGAACGATAAGACTTCTTGCCTAAGTCTGCCTCTAACGACAAATCCACATCCAAATAGGCGCTGTTTTTGCTGTTTGTAGCAGTCACCGTAATATATATCACAGTTTTTCAGCCTTCTTTTGCCCGGTCCATCCCATCGCACTTCTTGGATGGCGGTTATATCTGCTTTGCAGCAGTCGAGGGCTTCCGCTAATTGTTCGGCTACACGTGGCCTATAAAGGGACCTTACATTCCACGTACAGATCCGAAGATCGTTGTCCGTATATCGTTTGCAGGGTTTGTCATCAGTAAAATCCTCCGTTTCCGAGGCTTGTTGTTGCTTCGTAACTACATATTTTTTTTATGTGGCCGGGCAGTTACCCCGACGGCACAACCCCCAACCTGGAGGGCCAGTTCCTTTTTTGTCACCCCTAGGACAAGAGGTCGCACTTATAAGTTTGGCAAGTTGAGCTCGGGTGAACTACAACCAGTACCCGATGGCTACCACTTGGAGGTAAAATAAGCACAATTGGTGTGTAGAAAAAGTTACAACACTGGGCATCGCCAGGTTGACGCCAGTCAGTGCCTACCCGATTCCCGCAACACCCAACCATGTTTGCAGATTTGATGTTTTAATGCAGATTTTAAATTCATGTTTTAATATTTTTAACGACATGTAAATTTCGCTTAATTTAAATAAAGCATATTGCATGGTTCTTCAAATGGTATGCGGACAGTGTTTATTAGAAAACAGATTTTTACAAAAAAAACTGTCCGGGAACTGAACAATTAAATTTTGAACCCGGACAATGTTTTTTTTTTTTATACATTAAAATGTCATATTTTTAGATTTAATTAATTAAGAAAGCTTAACACGTGCTTTAGACGCAAATAGTTTGAGTTTAAAAGAAGCACCTAACAAATATGGTGTGTCGATCAACTCATCAGGTATTTGGCAACAAAAAATCCTGATGGAAAACTCTGTGATCATATGATAGTGTTCCCATACTTATGTCCTCGAAAGCACATTTTTGAAAGTATGCTCCAATAATGGATCCTAGGGAAAAGCGAGGTCGATTTGATGCAAGTATTCCTATCTTTTTACATAAAATATTTTATGAAGAGTGTTTCTGTTGAAGAGTTTATAAATACATAGTAAAACCTGCTAATGGGCACACTTTCTAATCGGACTAGTTTTGAGTAGGACACGTATTTCTAATGAGTTTGTATCAGGCACTCATTTCAGAAAGAACAAGTGGTAAATGTCCCACCTCTGAGGTACACAATTTGTCACATAAGCGTGACTTCCATACGTCATTGCAAGTGTTGTCATAAATGTGTGTTATTATTTTTGATTAACACGATAAATGCCGGTTATATGTGCAACACCATTTTCTTGCTTCTATTACACAATTGCAGTACCCAGCAAGTGTTTCATAAATGACAACAGAAACGAAAATGTACCATCTGAGAACCAACTTGACGATTGCAGTCAATAAGCCAGTGCAGACTTTGATTTTTACTTATACTTCGACTACTCAAAGGGAGAAATTATCTCTGAGTATGGCAAAGATGGAAGTGTGACAAATATATATTTTTCTTTGAGGTGCTGGGACACTTCTATAGTGATGTGGTGATGGGACATCTGTGGCGCATCTTGTAAGAGTCACACAACACTTAATCGGATCACCCTCCGTATCGGACCGCACTATTTGCTAACCCTGCTATTTTTCATACAATTTTCACCCTACAATTAGGACACCTGTTGCTAATGAATTTACCTGACTAATTGGACCGTGTGTAGAGAAAGACATGTAATGTGCTTGCATCTATGTAAAATCAAACTTTTGTTTTAAATGTTCGTATTTGGGGAGCCCTCAGGTTATGGGCATCTGAGCATTTCGTTTCTTTGTGTTTTCGTTAATTGATGGTTCCCCACTATTCCCGAAGATGTCAATTTTATTTCTTAAGTTTTTTCGAAGAAAGCATGATTTTGCACTAGGAATGTATAAAATAAACAATGAGTGATTGGTTTCACTGTGAAACGACTAGGAAGCAGAGGGCTTCACGAGCAAAGTATTTTAGGAGCCAGTTCAGTCAGAACACCACGTTGATATATTTATCTCTTCTCAAAAGTTGATGGCAGCGTTCAACGATAGTGCTGTGGTCCAGAAAAAAAAGTTGCCGATTTTTTCCTCCACCAAAATTAACATACATACATATGCACATTATGTAGTAGAGATGCCTGTACAATCTATGTACATACGAATAAAATAAAAATAGTCTCCATAACACACTGTTGATTATTTAATTGATTCATTGTCTATTAAATTAAAAAAAAAACCTTTGTAAATGGACCTGTCCAATTAAAGGGGACCTCCATAATCGGACCACAAGACTTGGCTCCCAAGAGTGGTCAAATTTGACAGGCTTTACTGTACATATATTTATTGCTATATGCTTACTGTGTGTATATAAAGTTTGGTGCCTGGCTGCTGAAACCAAATATGACTGTCCGGGTAGCGCAAACCGAACTTTTTCATCATCATCATCTTCTTCTGACCCGCGCGCTTCACTAAAGGAGTCGCGGGGAGTAACCCACCCACCATTGACTCTAACTCTTCAGGAGTAACCAGGTGAATTTTTGGACTTTGATCAACCACCTCGCCGGGTCTGCCAAGCAGTCGCCTACCACATGGAATCCCATTCAACGCCAGCCTCGGAAGCCCGGATGGCCTAGGATAATGCATATCCCAGTGTGCCTGGGCCCCATTTGGAGCTAGGCCTGAACGGTCGCAGTATGCAGTGACCGGCCACTCACTTTTGAGGCTGACTGTATGTACAGTGGTGGATTTAAAGTGTGGTATACTTTGTTTACACGTTCAATTTCTACGAGGACATTCTGCGTCAACGCTGCCATAAATGCAATGTAAAATGCATTTTTGAGACACAGCCATCAATTAGCACTTCTTTGTCATTTCGATGGTTGAAACATTATTGCGGCTTGATTGATTCGACGGAACTTAGGGCAAAAATCCATTTCACGAGCTTGAATATCTAGTTAAACTGAACCGAAAACCGTACAGACGCTCACCGCTCAATCACCCATGCGAAGAGAGGTTTGACCAACTATCAACCTACCTACCTACTTGAGTTTCCCTAACTACAATGGACTCTTGTGTAGACTTCGATTCCGTCCAGAAGTCGCTGCTAACTTTCAAGGAAAGTGGCTCGTCACTCGGCTGAGGAAGAAGCACACCATCCGTGATTGGGTATGTCCCATCGAATTCCCCTTTGTTCACTGTAATAAATCAAGCCACATTTCTGCTGCTTTGAAATTTCCTCTAATAGATCACAGACAAAGCGCTTCTTGACTCATTCAGGTCGCTTCCGAAAATTGCGCCTGCTCCTGCCTTACGAATCATTCCCTTTGATGGCGAATTTAGTGGCCCGTCAAAATGCACTTTGATCAAGCTTTGATCTCCCGTTGAGCTTGAAGTTTTTCGAGTGAAATTTCTTAAAGTGTAGCTCAAATTGTATGCACAGTCGTAACCCTTTAACTGGGAGCAGATTCCTCATTAATTAACACGTTTCTGTAAGGACAGCTCCTTGCTGCTGTTCACAACATCCCACCTGTCTGTCCTGCTCTGCTGGCAATCTCTTCATCAGTCGCTTCAAGTCCTTTGCCAGCGCCATAAAATACACCCCGTTGTCCTCAGACACATTAGAAGAAGTCTTCTTCTTCCTCTACTGCCAAGCGAACGCACCAATCCCTTCATCCTGTTCACTGAAGTGCTCAACATCGTGTCCTTTCCGCATGCACCCGACACAGAGTATTAATCTAAATTAAAACTCCTAAGCGGACGACGGAGCATTTTAAAAAGCGGACGACTCCTCGTAAAAGTAATAAGGACTTAACAACCAAAAAGATTCTAAGCATCCTTCAAGCACTGTGTAGCAGCTCTTTCGGCAGCCCTTCGGTTTCGGTTTTTACTTCTCTTTGCTGTCGGAAATCAGAAGTGAAACAATTACAGCGAATGTAAATCGTGCCGTTGGGCGGACCCCGGCCAGCCACCGCATCCACCATTGCCGCCCACCGATGCATTATTCAGTTCAACCAGATCGTCCGCTGCTCATGCCGTGCGGGTGGTACGGGATGTGGGGGAGTAGACAAATTGTTGCAACCCCTTCGCCGATACGTCTGGTTGAAAATGAAAAATGTTCAGGGCATTCCGCATGACACGTGCTCCTGGCCTGAGTAATCGGTGTGCGTCGTAGACGACGGGCTTAACACTCGGCGCTCGCCTTATCCGACATGCAACGGTAGAGCCATTCAGCCGTACAGGGTGTGCATGTCCTTATCAGAATTAGCAGCTCGGAGAATCATTAAATTTCACGTTACGGGCAATAACTCGGGATTTGCTGTGCGTCTGGTTGGGTCGGTCTGCGCCGCACTATCATCAGCACACTCCCGTCTGCAACTTATCCGGATGCAGCACCCCGGTAGCCGACATCACATCGCACAGCAGGAAGTGAGGAATTACATCAGAACTCTCAAGGATGTGATAAAATTTTAACCGTTAAATCCATTTTCCCCCTCACCCGGTGGACTCCCCCAATTTCGCATGCAGAAGCTGGTCCTGCGACTCCCGAATGAATTTATAATTCTCTCTGGATATTTGCGATGGCATTAGGAATGCACATTGCATCTGCCCTGGGGACGCCCCTGGGGAATAGCGATAGTCTCGGAGCGTGCACAAACTTTGCACCGACCATCCGAAGTGTCAGAGAGCTGGGCAAGTTTTTGACTTAAAGTCGAATGCGAACGCATAAAGTTGGTGACATTATTCAAAGCGATTACGTTCGACGTTTCTTCTCGGTGCGGTCAGGCCACATTTTCCTTTCTTTGGCATTCCCACGACGCTGCTGGGCCAAAGTTCTTATCGATTCTCATCCCGGCCCCGCCATGACTTGAAGCCACTAAGCTCCTAAATTTGCCTCTTAATGGGAATTGATAACCCTGGCGCAGGGTGCCACACTGCCGGCTGAGTGATTTCAATAAAAAATTCAGTTTTATCGAACCAGAGGTAGGTGAGACGCCGATAACCGTATCGCTGCACATGATAGGAGGTCAGTGTTCAGGGCTGGGCCCACATCAGATTGGGCTCTGAGGTGTGGTGGTGGTGCGGTGGCGTGGCTGCGATGGGGGCAGTCAGGAGACGAAGAAAGGATTGTTATTTGAATAGGAAGTGGTATTTGATAAGATGCAACTCAGCACAGACACATTGTGTGGTCGTTGGGGTTTTGTTTATCTTTGTGCGTTGATGACGGCACTTGTCGCTCAAGGCGATAAGCATTACACGGGCTTACTCGGTGTCCAACAAAGGGCATGTATGAGTTTTTCACTTAGGCACGAAGCTTGTGCTTGGAAAACTAAGAATCAAAGAGCATAAATTCGTAGGAACGAGTTGGATGGTGATAAGGAAAGGAATTAACACCGGTCCGTCGTGGTGGAAGGGAATGCATTTACGATGAGGATAATGCAACCGATTGTCGTGCGTCTGAATGGGCCAGACCTGAAAGATGTCAGGCGAGCTCTGACTAAAAATCTCCTCCCCCAAGGTTTTTTTTTAACACAAATTGGAAATTGGAAAAATTGAAATTGTGTCAACACTTAACTTGTAACGATGCTGTATCCAACGTTTTCAATTGCTACTCAGATTTTATATTTTAGCATTGGGGATCTGTTCTATTAGCCGTGTGTGTGATATTTTTAATCACGGGATGCCCCAAGGGACTGTAATGGGCACTGTTCTCGTCCGTCTTTACATAAATTACTTGCTTCTTCATCCACTTGCAACATTTTTCAGATATCACTTCAACGTAAATGTAGGGCTTATCGCAATTACATGAGAAGCCAAAGATGTAAAGAATTGAGAAAGTGGGGCTTAAAGAAATGAGTAATAATACTAGAAAATTTTAGAAATTTGTATTAAATAACTATCTAATATCCCGCTCTTACAAACAAGTGTAAAAATATGCATTTTATTTGTAAAACAGAAACGAATTTATATTCAATATTATCCAAAAATATGGCTCGCATGTGAGCGCGTAAGAGAGAGCATTACTAGCCGAAGTATTCCATAATCTCAATTTTTAAAAAAGTTGGTTTTCATGCTATTATCTATAAGCACTTCAAACGAATAAATAAAAATACTAGACGCTCGAAACAGTGAACACACAATATTTTTTTGCAGACTGTTTTAAATAGTGGACAAAAAAATCTCTGTGGACATATGTTTTTGTATTTTCTTTTGAACCTTCAACATGCAAAAATACTTCTACTCACTAGTGCTATGCATAATCCATAAGTATCCATAAGTTAACATAGCCTAAATAAACAACAGGACTACCCTGATGAAACAGGTCTATATTGGAAGCTTCTTCCGGAAAAGACGTGTGTCCAGCGAAAAAAAAACTGCTTAAGGCCGAAAAAGAGGAAAGAAAAATATCACATTTTTATCGTGTGCTACTAATCCCACAAGAGGGCACCATAAAGTGAAACCACTTGTCAGAGGAAAATCACGGACACACTGTTCCCTTAAAAATGTATCACTTGCTGTACATTACTGGAACTCCAAGTCGAGCTGAGTGAGTATTTTCAGCAATTTTTTTAGGACTGGTTCCATACTCTATTATATTTGCTCCGGAACACGTACAACGTTTTCTTCACCAAAACGGGTTCCAGTTAAGCGCTAATTAATTTTGGGCAATGCACTCGATCCATCCTCTAGAAAGTGAGCTTCTAACTCTAGATGTTTGCATTTCAGTCATGGACGTGCCTCCCAATGTAACACATCTAATTCAGCCTATTGAAAAAAAATGCTATCCGCCTGCGCAAACTTTTTTATAGAAAAAATTAGCTGCTTCTGAAAATGAAAGGAGCTATCACCAGGGCTAGGATTTTCATCTTAATGCATATTGTTTTCGGATAAATTTAGAAGCAAACAAATAATATAGTTTTTCGAACCAGTGGATTTCCTTCAAAATGGCACTAATTAGTTAGAACATATTTTTGCATATAAAGGGTGATTTTTTAAAAGCTATAGGAAAGTTTTTCAAAAAAAAAAAAGCACATAAGATTCAGAAAAATGCATGAAATTTTTATTTGAATCGATAGTACCGGCCATATAATTTAATGTTTGAAGATTATTTCATGCAAATGTCGACCTTGACTGCGCCTCAAATGGTACATCCGCTTAGTCAAATTTTGGCATACTCTTTCCAACATTTCGGCTGGTATCTCACGAATAAATGCTTCAATGTTGTCTTCCAATGCGTCAATTGAAGCGGGCTTGTCTGTATAGACATGAGCTTTAACATAGCCTCACAAAAAATAGTCTAAAGGCGTTAAATCGCACGATCTAGGCGGCCAATTGACCGGTCCCGAACGTGAAATAAAATGATCACCGAACTCGCCTCTCAATAAGTCCATTGTTGCGCGTGCTGTGTGGCATGTGGGACCGTTTTGTTGAAACCACATGTCATGCAAGTCAAGCTCTTGCATTTTGGGCAAAAAAAAGTTGGATATCACCTCACGGTAGCGCTCACCATTCACAGTTACGTTACGATTCGCATCATCTTTGAAGAAGTACGGTCCAATAAACCGCACCAAACTGTGACTCTTTCTGGATGCATTGGTAGCTCTTGCAATGCTTCTCGCTGATATTCACTCCAAAATCGACAATTCTGCTTATTTACGTACCCATTCAGCCAAAAATGTGCTTCGTCTAAACTGACCATAAATGGAAGAAGCGCGCGATGAACTTTCTTAACAGAGCACACATTTGATAATAAAATTCAATAGCAACTCAAACATTCCATAAATTGAACGCAATATTTGTTCCTTGTTGTGACTATTCGACTAATGGAGGTTCATATAGTTTTTATAAGCAAAAGCCATACAAAAAGAACGAAGAACATTCCCCAAAGTGTTGCTAATATGGAACGCCCCGTTCCCCCCCGGCCACTAAAAACAAGATGGGCGCTCTACGCATTTTGTGTACACCACATCTTCGTGTGGACTCTCTGTCCGGGCAAGTAAACGCCTCTGTGTGGTTTTACGCACGAATTATTTGCTTGGTGCCTTCCAGAAGCCCGTACTATTTCTTTTAATGGCAATTTATGCTGCTCTCAACTCATTTTTTGTTTTTTTAAACATTGTGTACATCTCGAAGTCATTGCCAAAAAAAGTATGCCTTAACTGCCACCACACCCAAACCCTGAAGCTTAACTCGTACTTGACGTCGAATCTGCCAATATTCAGCTGTATTAAAATGACAACTATGGCAGTCCATCTCAGAGTGCCGTCGTTGAAAAACATGAAATATAGAAGCGGTCCGCTACTTCGAAGCCACTTTCAGCTGCTGTGGGAAATCCATCATGCTGTGTGCCTAAATCATCAAGGGATTACGAAGAACAGGGCTCTTGAAAGCGCTGCATTCGTTCGACGGATCCCTCTAGGTCGTCAGTTCCCACTGGACCATGTCCTCCTACTCACCCACCCTCGTAGCTAATCTTGATTATCCTAGATCCTTCGAATTGCATGTTCGCGTGCAACATTTATGTTCCACTTCAAAATGTTTCCACTCAACCTCTCGTGCACGCTCTCGGATATCCTGCCAATTGTGTTTCATATTCGCAGTCCTCGTCCTTCCTACCGTCGCAGTCGATGCAAATACTCAAAAGCAGCTTACACACGTAAAATTGTCGTAATTCTCAATGCGACAACGTTCACCGCCAGCGCATTCCTCGTGCAAGTGACGAAACTATATATTTGCCATTAGCACTCGTCCTGGGCCGGCCCTTCCATCAGCAGCGCTCCGATCGCAATCATTACGTTGCAATTCGATAGGAATTCGATCCGGCCATTGAATCAGCCCCGAGTGCCGCCTCGTGTGAATACGGCCACCACACACCCCGACCCTTACGCATTGTAAATATTTACGCACTGGATGAAATCGGGATTAATTTGTGATTTTAAACTGTGTCCCGGTCGCGCTCTCTCTCTCTCTCTCTCTCACTCTCCCACACTGTCTCCCAGTCACCCACTCCACAGCGCCGGGTGCATAATCGCAGTGACACAGGACCGCTGCTGCTGCGGCACGTGCCCTGCGAATGCAACACTAATCATAGTTCGGGAACATTATCCTCCGGTTGCTGGATGGATGGAAGCTGGTAGTTTCATCTACTGGGCCGCGCACCCCATGTTCTGATTTTTGTCATAATTCTTTGGCACTCCAGCCCGGGTGACACCACCACCGTGCACACGGTGACATTTGGCTACATATCTCAAGTATCGTAATTATGGGTCTTCCTGTTGTCCCTGGGCCGTCGTCGGCCACGACTGACGCTCGGGCGAATCGAGCGACGATGATTGTTATCGTTCGGCATTATGTGCAGATGGGATTGAACGTGTCGAATTGTCCTGCCAGGATCGGCTGGCAGCAATTTTTCATTTTTCAAAAAAAAAAAAAAATGATGCCCTTTGTTCGCGCCGAGTTGAGGGAAACCCTGACGATATTGAGTAACTATTGGTTTCCTCTTTCCTTTCCTTTCCCTTTCGCATGATGCTTGCTTCCCGACTCTAATCAAGCGAGTAAATGTTGACAGTGTGTTTTGCAATCGAGCTACGCAATCTCGCTTTCATGGCACTTCTAAGGACAAGAGGTTTGTTTGGGTGCGCATTGACAACTCAGTTCGATTTTTTCGGTGATACTGTCGCTGATTAGATTCAACAGCAACCGAGGATAACTAAGAGTGCACAGCGGGGTGGATGTGTCAACACTGAAACTGGAGCATCGTGTTTTTGGATAATTGAAGGAGGAATTTGGTTAAGCACGGGTTGGGTTATGTTACCTGGACAGAAGAGAGACCAAGCAGAAGCGCGTGGTTTAAATTTCCTCCTCAGCGAACTTTGGCAAATGTAATTGTTGTTTTTTTCTGTTAGACTTTTTTTTTTTGAAAATAGATTTCCCTGCAAATTATGTCCGTCCCCTTTCGTAGAACTTCTCCGTCCAGAGATCGAGTGAATTTGTTAACATAACGAACAGGGGAAATGCTTCGGGCACTTGACCTGACGCGGTGACAACAAGGCGGTTGGTCAACCTGTTCTGAGCCCAATGTGTGAATTTGACCGCAGAAGTCTTGGCGGACCAACAAGTACCTTTTCCTTCATTTGAGGTAATTCTTCTTCCTACACCTACATAAGTTCTTCTTCATCCTTGGCTGGCTCCACAGTCTGGGGTGGACTCGGGTCTCAGCCAACATACCGTGCCATCCAGAGCAGTGCGGTCTTTTCCAAGTTGCTTCTGCGCACGCTCAGCTGATTGTGTCCCTTTCCAGCTGTGAATGCCGCCGGAGCCGTGGTTTTTCTTTTTCCTCGGGAATGCAGTTGAAGACTTGTCGGCCGGAGCATTGGTTTACTCGGCCCTCTACATGATGTAGACATTTGAGACGAGAGACTCTTATTTGACCAGATCCCTGCCGTTGTGAAGTCCATACAGTTGGTTGTCCAGGCACCCCCTCCAAACAGCATCAACACATACGGGATCAAAGTCTATATGGCCTCTCGAAGCGACCAAGGACCGCTTTAGCTAATGTCCATGCGCCATACACCAGGTCCGGGACCATAAAGGTCTCATATAGAGATGTCTTGATAATCCGAGAGAGGGGGTAAATAGGGAAAACTGGAACTGTCGTTTGTGGTCGACTGTTCGTCTCAAGACCTTATAATTGGATAATATATCCGTCCAAATACAGATTGCTTCGCTTTTATGGATGGATTAGCGAAATCTTGAAGCAAACATGTGTTTTATGTAAAGAGGTGTATATGTATTGCTTCGTGCGTTTTTTTCCAAAATTTGAACGTTTATTTAGGAAAAACATGTACAATAATATTATTCAAAGAATTGCCCATCTGAAGCTATGACTTTTTCCCATCTTTCTGGCAATTTGTGGATCCCATCCCAAAAGAACTGCTCCGGCTTGGCAGCCAAGAATGAATCAAGCCAAGTTTTGATATTCTGCTCTGATGTGAACCGTATTTCAGTGAGGGCGTTCTGCATCGACCGGAACAAATGGTAGTCAGAAGGGGCAAGGTCTGGGCTATAAGGCGGGTCGTGTAAAACTTCCCATCCACTGTTTTCCAAAGAGTTCTTAACCGGAATAGCAACGTGGTGCCGAGCGTTGTCATGATGGAAAATTATTTCCTCGTGTCTGGTCGAATATTCCGGGCGACTTTCTGTTACTGCTATCTTCAAGCGGATTAATTGTGTTCGGTAGTGTTGTCCATTGATGGTTTCGCCCGGGTTTAGCAGCTCATAATACAGTACACCCTTCTGATCCCACCGTATACAGAGCATTACCTTCGCGCCATAGATATCCAGCTTGGCCAAGCCAAAATCACCACTTTTAAATCGTGCAAACCACTTTTGGTATGCTCGCTCAGCTAGCGCATGTTCACCATAAACTTCCACCAAAATATGATGACTTTCGGCAGCACTTTTCTTCATATTAAAGTAATGAAGAAAAAGTCCCCGCAAAAACACTTTTTCAGGCACATCGTTCGACATATTTGAGTGAAAAAAAATTATTGCTGTTTACGCTTCAAATGAATGACTTATACTGAAATGACGTACAATGACAGTCGCTTTCCAACGCATGTTCCAATGGAATAATACAAGTAACTCCATCTCTTAGCAAACCGCACGAATTAAATTATAGAACCAATATTTGTCATCAGAAAGCATGCAACCCAGCAACCCACCTTATGTCTCCAATTTCGTTGTCAAGGCATGACGATCTTCGAAAATTTATTTTTATTCTTGGAATGTGCCCAAAAATTGCACATGTTCCTAACATTGGTTCGACGATGTCGTTCGAGTTTATAAACAACTCATTGTTGTTTTTCACGGCCTTTATTTTACACGGTTTAACCCGATTGTTTGATCGGCATTTAATGGATGATTAAAGAAAAATATTTTTACTAAGCGTAATATTTAAGAAATTTTGTCCTAGAATTTATTTTTCCAATGTATTCAGTGAACAGTGGTCGCGTATGATTTAGAAAAAAAATTCAACCGCACAGAACCTCTGTGCTCACTGGGTTGGTTTTGAATAAAATAAAAATGTTTTATCACGTTATAATTTATTATCGCCTGTTGCGGCTCCCGTTGACAACAGACTGTACAATATTTATTCACTTAAGATCTAAGCTCGCTCTGGTCGATCAAGTTTGCTGCATTCCCACTCAGGTTCGTTCAGGCATGCCCTGCCAAAAATGCAAGCGATGCGTCTGGGTGCATTTGATGATCTTCATATTACATCCGCTGGGCGAGCTGGGCGAACGCGTGAATACGATTGCGCGTGTAGGATGTCGATTGCGAAATAAAACACGGCCAGTTCACATTTTAGAGAGATTCACATTATCGATTAGGAAGAAAATACACGTTTTATTGAAAAATACTAAAGAAAAACGCATTGTTTTGAGGTTAGCATAAGATTTCACGAAATTGTTACGAAACCAGTCTGTGGTTGTTCCTTTAAATTTGTTCGCATTTTTATAGCCTTAAAGGATACAAAACTACTCCCATTTTTTGTACGTACTATGCTTATCGTATCCACCGCGTAATACCTGAATTTGTGTAGTGTTTCTTGGCCCTCAATTAATACCCGAGCTTCAGAAAATTGATTCAAGACATAATCTCGAATCGAGTCGAACCAAGCCAATGTCGCGACCATAACGATGACATTTATGTGCATCCTTTCCACTAATTCCCATTCGCCTTTAAGAAATTAAGCTGGCCGCATGCGATTAGTGTGCTGGCATTTAAAAGGTTAAGTACAGTAACCACTTCTTAAAGAAATAAGTCTGAATATTAAACAATTTCAATTCAATGTAATCTGTAAATGGGTGGCTATCGATCAACTGAACTCCAGGCCTACAATCAAAATAATTGTCGATGGCACATCAAGCAGGCAGCAGTCAAACTTCAATATGCAAGATCTGTACGGCTGTAGATGGCCATCTTGGATCCGTAGGTGAAGATTGCCAGAGGATTATCCAGCGTCTGGTAGTCAGACTTTCAGTAGGGTCTGGGGTAGAAGCGGGTTGAGTTGAGACCGGTGTCTTTAGGTATGCATCTAAATCTAACGAGGATGACACGGTCCAGAGTGGAGTTTCATCGACATTGCACCGATTTCAGACGTAAAACTGCATCGCGCCGTAGTTGCTGTCGATGAAGTCAATTGGGGGGAAGATAAAGAAGTATATTCAAAGCTTGCACATGACTGAGTAGTCTGTAGTTGATGTTCCTATCCAACCAGGCTAGTACGGGCTTGACAACTGAATCGAATACCCCGCGGAACATGCGAGGCTGCAGCACCCACCAGTATCTCATTACCTTCTCACACCAACACAACACCGTTGAGACTTTATTAACACGATCTTGCATGTTGGCTTTCCAATTCGTAATCTAAGTTTCTAGTTACAGGCCCACAGGCGTTAGAAACCAGCCAACAACGCAGCTCCTCAAAAGTAAATGAAGAACGAAAAGTAAGTGCCTTCCAAAGTTTGAAGCAGTTGACACAAGGCAACAAAGCCATATACAAGCAACTAACATGCCTTGCAGCAGACACTGTGCCACCACCGAGATGGATTGGAGCGCCCCATCTTCACGGGGAACTCTTTTGCGGGCGCGAATACATTTCTCCAAAGTGCGCCTCCTTCCATATCGCTGGCATCATCTCTCTATGACGTTCGCTGTGGAACATCAAAGCGAGGTCGTTGTGTTTACACACCCATCCGCCGGAGCACAGTGTATCTCTATCGCACTCTCCACCGAAGGCATAATAAACCTTTAATTGCATCCAAATATTGAGTTTTCAACAAGCGTTTCGGGGCAGGACGGACGGATACTAATTGAAAGGCCACGGTCTGTCCCCGCCCAAGAGCCAGCGCGTCACTGTTCAGCGCTGCAAGACGCTGACTGATGTCGATACCGATGTCGACGACGTCGATGATGATGATGATGGTGATTCTCAGCGGCAGGCCAATTTATTTACACTTGTTCCCTTAATGAAACATTTTAATTTGTTGCGTGGTTTTCAAAGAAAAAGAATATCTTCAACGAAGACGCGTATGAATCCCACGAGGCTGTCCCGCGCGGCGGAAAGGAGTGACTGGGAGTGTAAACAAAAACACCGACCCACAATCCCCGAGAAATGATTGATCTAGTTGAAATGTTTTGGATACATCATGTTGCCGGTTCACCAGACAAATTCAAATATTATTCAGAGTCTGGTTGTGTTTGAAACTTTGCGACGGTGGCGGCGCGGCGGTGGCGGCAGGGACCGGATCACGGTGGCGGGGTCCTTTGATTGTGGTCAGGAAGCAGTTTTATTTTCTTCCTTGATCGTGTTTATTTAGATGTGTTGTTGGAGATACATCGGATTCGGCGGAAGCTGTGGTGGTTTCGTGTGTGATTACCCAAAATGAAATTCGGTTTCGAAATGTGACGCTGCAGAGAGATTTGATGGAGCTCAAGGAGTGTGTTTTCTTTGTTTTTTGTTTTCGGATGGAATTGGACTTATTTTTGGCTTTTACGACTTCAATTCAATCGAGTCTTATGACTGCTTGTCAATGAACGATGAGGACGTTGGGCCGAAGTGGGGAACGTGGGGGAGGAGGCGGAAGACTGCGGTTTGGACAGAGCTGACATCTGCTTCTGCTTGTCTTCTCCAACAATCTCAAACAATCTGCGGTGTCATGTCACATACGACTTATTTTAATGATGACAATGAACCTTTGGTCCTCCATATGATTTGATTTGCCTACGATCAAGCAAAACATTGTATTTTTGTTGAAAATTGTACTCTGACTCTGACTGTGGCATTTGGTGGAAGACCACCAGAATTGCAAATGAATTGAGGAGGTTTTCGAACTGAAGTCAATTAAGGTTGAGACGATCCATTAAGGCGTTGGTGCTTTCACTAGTTCGATATCAGTACAGGACGTATTAAAGCTGTTGACACACACATGTAAATACTTTGAGGTACCATCAAGCCAGGAATTGAAGACCCACTCTTCTGGTTATGGGTTTCGGTTAATCAGGCAACGTCCCGACAAGGATAAGAACTTTGTCAGTTGAATGAACATTCCGAAAATGCAAATCGATTTTTTTAGAACTCTGACTGGGGTACCCAACCCTTATGAGAAGTCGCCAAGAGAGGGGGAGAGCGAGTCTAAACGAGCGATAATCTCTTAACGCATGGAAGCGGAGGGCAATCTTTTAGAGCTCCCCGGTCATATTCTAGACTGATGTCTTAGAGGTTTCTCCTAATGACCGACCTGACAAGAGTGGGCAGCTGACGGGCCCCTTCCCTCAAAGTCAACGACGGCGCGAACATCCTCAGCGAGGCTACTGACAACGGATGCATGAAAGAAATTAGCCATGTCTTCCAGTTGGAGGTTTTGCGTGAGGTTAACTCCCTCACCATGAAGAAAATGTTCCATTGAAATTGGACACACTTGTCCATTGTGGTCAGCCCTGGGAAACGGATTAAGGACAATGATCTTTGGCCGCCAACGTTCTGCTGCCGAATAAATCGCGGAGGTACTGGACTGCTGTAAACCAGACATCCCCGCAACGAAGGAAATGTTAGAGGCTCTTATTTGATGTCAATTTGTTGTTCCTGGACATAAGCCTTTTATAACAATCCACAACAAGGCTAAATTCAAATCAGTCGATTTATGCCCGTTCCCCCTACGAGGACAATGTTGACATTAGCATGACTTCTATGAAAGGACATCCGATCAAAGCCCCAGCTTCGACTTCAACATCGTTCATCGAGATTTCAACGCCAAGCTAGGTAAGAAGGACACCATCTGATCACGGACTTATGTAGCTAGGCAGAACTTGTGCCTGGAGAAGCTTATTAGTTAAGGCTCCAGTCCATCCTGGACTGTAGCGCCACGTCAAGAAGAAGAAAAAACACTAAATCGTGTCTGTATCGAGGCAAAAGAGTATTCCACAAAAGTATTTTTCCAGTCTTGCTATACTGACCCTAATTTATCATTAAATGGTGACACACGACACCCTTCAAGGGATGATCGTTACTCAAATTGGGAGTGTCAGTACCTCTATGAGCAAGAAGTTCAAGATAGTCCAATGAGGGAGTAGAAACATTGCATGCACAACGATGCGTAGACGACTTCGAATGTCAACTGATCGAGTCTGTGGGGGTTTCCCATTTCACATACGAGCTTGATGTCCAACCACTCTGCCAAGAAATTCTTACTCGACATGTGTGTGCACAAGATGTCCGAAACCAATTTCGAGCTCGAATACGACAACGATCTCTAACTCCAGCAAAGAATGCGGAGAAAAAGGTTGTAGCTGGTGGTAAGGAAAGCGCTTCAGAATTCGAAATAATTTAGTTTGAGCTTTGATAGAGAACACTGATCACTTGTCTCACTTGACAAGTAGCTCACAGGAAAATTCAGCGTTTGATATTTAGTCCAATCAGTGCATTGAGCAGAAGATGCAACCGCCATCTCTATGATCAGTCCAAAATGTGAATATTTATTGTCGAGAAGACTAGAATGCTGGTTCAGCCTCATCCAGCGCATGAAGGATGGATAACATGGTTCTGATGATTGCACACAATGTGTGCAATTTTAGAATTTACAAATTCTGCGTTCTTACTTGATGAAATGTTCCAGGCTTCTTCTTGTTCATCGATGTAGCAGTTTTTCTTATTTTTCATGGTCCATTCCCCCGCATTTCCTGGATCGCAGTAATACCGGCTCACTTTAAGTTGAATGGGTAGTCAATGAAAAAAAAAAATGGAAAATCATTTCGGAGTTGGCATGAGGAACATAGACAATCCCACATGGGGACGATGTCTGTTGCGTTTTATGACCTGGCAGCCGAGGTGTTACATTTAAATGCGAGCGCTGACCATCAATAGTCACCGCTGTTTACGTTTCACCGTCGACCAACCTTTACACGGGATAGGTCTCATTTTGACAAAAGGGTGCAAATATTGAAGGTGTAACGAGCGGATAGTGACGCGAAATTAGCCAAGATCATGCGATATCACACCTATTTTCCACGAAGGTGCCAGATAATGCCTAGTGTTAAAGAAAAGACCTTGGATCACTCTGAAGACAACATTTGGCGCATTATTGACAGTACAAGGCTTCAGGTACTGACCAAATAGAGAAAATGGTTCTCGGACTGCGCCTCATTGGAAACAGGGCCGTTGAGCTCTGCGGCAAATAAGACTAAGAGAGCACATGCGTTTTTTCATAACGATAGGAGAATCGTGGTCGCAAAAAATGTTACCATACACGCACTAGTGGCTTTCTGACGTATTCAGTCGCAAAAAATAGAACACACAGCTATTTATGTCAGTGCATACATATGCGAGCAACTAATTGCAACTGTTAAGCAGTTGACGATTGTCTTGCCGCAAAATCGCACTTTCACATGTTGCCTCACAAGTGATACAATACGTATTATGCTTGGTATCTAGCCAGTTCTAGCCAGGGAAGCAGCATTGAACCCTTTTATTTCTATAAGGGAATTTATAATAGAAGCAGAAAATTCTGTACATACACATGTGATAAAACACCGAAAGATAGTAGTAATCGAAATTGAAAGGAGAAGGTATGCAGTGAAATGTGGGCATTATGGTGAATTCTATGAAACTGCCCCTTAACCCTGTCTCTTACCATTATTCTACACACACTAAGATTTCCCACCGTCCTCAATCTTAAACTTACCTCCTCGCTTATATGTGGTTACCTTGAACTTAAGATTTCTAAATTAAACTCTTGTATATGCATTGGTGTACAAAAAAAGGACCATGGGCGGATGACAAATTTCAAAGAAATTACACAAAATGAAACTGCTGTTCGATTCGGCGAATGGTAACCATGCTGGGATAAGTTATTTTCCACTTATAACGGGACGGACCAACTATTTTGTACGCCTATTGTAGACTTTAATAAAAGAGCAACATACTTCCAAATGTGGATTACAACCACGCATCATCCATTGGATCTTCATCTCAATTGACAGACCGACACTTCTGCATGGAGTCTCAGTTTGGTGGACAGCACTAAGCACAGCAGTCAACTGCACGCTACGCAAACGGGTGCAAAGACTGGCCTGCATGTGTATCACCGGGGCACTGAAGAGCACTCCGGCAGATGAACTCAATATACTTCTCCATCTTCCACCACTGGAAACCTTCAGTAAACAAGTGGCAGCCCTGAGACTCAAAACGCTCCGACTGTGGTCCGAACTCTTCTTCGGCTACTCAACCATGAACTAAATGAATTCAACTTTCTCCCCACGACACTGACCGAAGCTATCTTCGAGAAGAAATTCCCCACCAGCATCCCCTCAAGACTGGACTGGATATCTGATAATCAGACGCTGGCTGATCCCCTGCGCATCCTCACTGATGGCTCGAAGACGGACGAGGGTGTAGGTGCTGGTGTCTATTCTCTAGACGTAGCTATCTCCCTAACCACTGAGCGTATTCCAGGTGGAAGCCATTGCGATAAAGGAGGCGTTGTCCTGGCACAAGAACAACGTAATATCGAGGTATCACCATTTCTTCGGACAGACAGGCAGCAGTCACCAAACAATAGGATGTGTTCCACTTTCCATGCCAATCTATTAAAAATACACACAATCAACATCACTAATAGTAAATGGCTAGAAGGTACCACTGGCCTTAAAACAAAGGAAGTATAGCCATCGCTTAATATCAAACGATCACTCAATCTGCTTAGACTTCTGCCGGCGTTATAACAGGGCACTGCACAATTGGCACCCATGCCCGTAGGTTGGGGGTCCCCTATAATGACTTCTGTAGAAGCTGCATGGATGAAGAGGAGGTTGAAGCCACAAATCACCTACTCTGCTCGTGTGGCGCGCTGGCAGGTCGTAGATACTTTCACCTCGGGGCCTACTACTTCAACAACCTCAATGAGATAAAAAGCGTCAGTATTAGCCAGTCGCTTTGTCACAAGCACCAACTAGTTTTAATTGTTAGGGAGAATCTATCCGCCTGGTATCACAATGGGCCTAATTTGGCCGAAGTGTGACTGCCTTTTGCAGCCAGCCACTATAACCTAACCTAACATACTTTTATGGGAAATTAATTTTTATACCAACTAGTGTCTCATTTGCATCATCATCATCATCATCTTCTGCCCCGCATGCTCCACTAAAGTGGTCGCGGGGTAAACCACACACGAAAGACCTTCAGACAACTCGAGATCCCCGCCATCGACTCTAACTCATCAGGAGTTATTCCCAAGCGTAGTTTTTGGGCTTGGGCCACCTCGTCCTGGGTCTGCCAAGTGGTCGCCTACCTGATGGGATCGCATTCAACGCCCGCCTCGGAAGTCGTTATGAAGGGGACATTCGTGCCACGTGACCAAACCACCTTTCCGTTCGAAGAACCAGCTTCTCAATGTTGAGTTCGACACGCACTGGTATTTTAGAGAAATCTCATCTCAGCAGCTTGTATCCGTGATCTTATCGGTCATTATCCAAATTTCATGACCATAGGCTAGAGTTGGAATTTTAAATTCCGGTAAAAAATCGTGTCTAAAATGAGGATCGTTGCATTTTTTAATCGCTGCCATTACTTAGTCGCATATGCGTAATATGTCTGATTTTTTGCGACTAATGCTACGTTCACACCGCACAACACCGCGAGGTTCTATCAATTTTCTCCGAGCCTACATACATTTTCTGGGTCTGGTAACCCCTCGGTTTCTGACACACCTCGTTGGAACCCTTCTTAAATTCGTCCGGACATGAGAGGTTATCATACCGAACAGGCCTATAGCGTGAATTTCAGTTTATTTTGGTGTTCATTTTCTCATTTTGTATCTTTCTATTTTCTTGTGTTCTCACACTATTGTATCCCGTCAACAGACAGCTGTTCTGGTGACCATTTAAAGTGAGTGACGAGTTTTTTGGTGAGCACTTAGAAATTAGGAGAGACTTAAACATTTTTGAGCGAAACCACTGCAAGCCCGGTGAAGAGGGCCCGTTGAGGTTTCATCAAAAGTTCATCCAGAGCTCGTGGTTTCGGTTCGATGGAGCCTTGGTACAAGTTATGATCCGCTGGAAAATCGCATGTGTGTGCATACCCGCATCTCGTTGCGGCAACGATTTTTTTAATCGCAAGTGAGTGTTGACTCTTGCGTGTACATTGCGACAATCGCGTCGCCAGGAAAATGGGAGAAATTGCAGACATTTAATCGACTGAATAGTCGTGCGATTGAAAACGCATGTGCGCTCCTAGCCTAAGACAAATTGCTACTGGCATTCAAGCGAGTCGCTCGTTTTTGCGATATCGCAAATCGTCAGGGTGTGCAATAAGTGCTGCTGTCGAGCTTCTGACAGAACTTCTGTACATCCATGTGCGTTGACGCATCCGATGAGGCTCTGAATGACACATTGTCGGCATTAAACAGACAGACGGATGCATGGGTTTTGCCAGCACTCGACGTAAGATATTCTCGAAGCCTTATGAAACGCGATCCAGACCAAATTTTCTCAAAACCTAGACTCTTCCACAACGTGCGCATTAGCACTTCACCCATCTGCACGCGTTGACCCTCCAAGGTCGGCTTCAATTTCGGAATCTTCGAACGTACGCGGAGTCTAAATAGGACTAACTATTCATGAGCTCAACCAAGCCATCAGCTAGTCAAGTTTTATTATGTACGCCACATAAGTTTCCAAACAACTTACGAAAAGGGTTCATACATTTCCCTCTGTCGGCAAGGATACCGCACTCATAAACCCCAGCGTAACACGCCACCACTCTCGAGTACAGTGCACCGCTTTGTTCTCCGTCGGACGACAAGCGTCTGATTGTGCCCCTAAGGAGGTCCCGCACTAGAGCGAATACAGAAGGATCGCTCCATTTTATATGCGTCCAACACATGCTGCATAGATAACCTCTGCTCAAAGGCCAATCCGCCGGGCAATGATGTACATCATGTGGCACATGTTCGGTGTTTTATGGCTTCGCAGAAGCACGGATTGTTTAGGTTATTTGGACTGTGAATGACAATAGGGCGCATGGAGTGTGGAGTGTACATGTGCATGAGCACTGTGTTATGACCACTGGCAGTCGTAAAACCGGGATCCTGCAGTGCGTTGAATTGAATCGGGCGCCAAAGTGATCTTTGTGGAACGGATTTATAGGTTTTGCATGAATCTAGGGTGAAGGGTCAATTCTGAACAACGTCTTGACGTTGACAACTCATTCCGAATGACCGTGGCAGCAGATTGAAAGAGTTCTGGGAAAAAGGGATTAATTGAGCAGTCTGTTTGAGTGGGGCCATAGAATTTGCAGGACATTGGATTCTGAGCAGCGTAAAGGCGTACACAGTTAAATCGGCACTATGGACTTAGTATGCAATGCATCAAGTGGACTACTAGCCTAGTGTCGAGATCTAGAAAGACCTTGTTGCCAGTAAGGCAGTAATCTAGTACGCCTAAGCAATGTAGGACCGACCCCATCCATTTGATGGGATTCCCATTCATTGAAGTTTGTTGGAATTAAATGTACGCCTTCTGTGATTCCTTCGTAAACAGTGTGTATCCTAAACAGCCCCAAAGAGTTGTAATAAGCGAAAATTCGGATGCATTCTGAAACCGAAGGAGAGAGAAATTTCAACGATCCTAAGACCGGTAGAGGATAGAGCTGAGCTAACGCTGGGAAGCAGCACCAAACCACACTGTCAGTAAGAGTAGTAAAAATAAATAGGTCATTGTTTAGGAATAATGAAGTACAGAGTTATACCCGCTTTCACAGTGCGAGCTTAAGTGTCGATCCATGGATAAACTCAAAATCAATACAAATTTCGTTTTCCCAGTGGACGTTTAACGATAAATTCCACTTACGTAGTGCCCCACCCACGAAAAAGTCGATCCTACCTCTTGCAACAACTTCAGAGGTATATCCCTGCTCAACGTCGCTCACAAGATCCTGTCCAGCTTACTGAGTGACCATCTTAAGCCGTTTTGTGCCGCAGTAATCGGCACCGAACCACTGAGACTTTCGGCCCGGTAAATCGACTATAGAACAAAAATTCAAACTAAGGCAAATCCTGGAGAAGACCAGCTAGTTTCAAATCGATACGCATCGTTTTCCATCGATTTTAAAAGCCGCGTATGACAGCATTCTATCGCAATGAGCTATTCGATGCGATGGCCGAATTCGGTATCCCGAGGATACTGATCCAGTTATGTCGCACCACTCTAACACACACGCGATGAACCGTGCAGTTCGGCGGCAAGGATTTCCCAGCCGTTTGAAACCGCTTTCGTGTGATTTCTTCAATCTGGTACTGGAGAAGATAGTGCTGCGGGCAGTTGTAAACATGGAAGGCACTATCTTCTACAAGTCGGTCCAACTGTTGGGGTAAGCAGATGACTTCGACATCGTCGCGCAGTCCCGTAGTAGGGGCTTTTACGGCGATTGAAGAACAGCGAAACGCATTGGTCTCAAGGTCTATGAGAGCACAACCAAATATAATCTGTCGATCGAAAAGCGTTCCCTGGCACACCACCTTGGACAAAACATCACTATCGACAGCTACAATGTCGAGGTAGTAAAGGAGTTTGTCTACCTCGGGGCAAACGTGACCTCCACAAACGACATGACTGTGGAGATTCGACGTACAATCGCCCTTGGCAACCGGTGCTACCTCGCTTTGTCGAAACAAGTGGACTCAAAACTCCTTCTCTACAAAACTCTCATTTTGCCAATCCTGCTCTATGGAGTCGAAAGCTGGACTCTATGCAAAACTGCAGAGCTGATTCTTGGTATTTTCGAAGGAGTCGGAAATACCAAGCGGTTGTGTCTTCTCCTCCATTCACCTTCCTCGCAGATGGGACTATATGTCTGCGAGGAAGGTGAATGGAGGAGAAGACACAACCGCGAACTCTACGAGCTGTACCAGATGTGGATGTAGTTCGGAATGCAAAAATCCGGCCGCATCGAGCGAATAGACACCAACGCTCCAGCTATAAGGGTCTTCTAATCCGAGCCTCTTAGTTCGAGAAGGAGAGGCAGACCGAATCTCCGGTATAAAGACCAAGTAACCACGGATACAAGGCAGCTTGGTCTTGATGACTGGAAGCAGCGTGCCCAGGACCGTCAACGATGGAAGGCAGCAATTGCTCAGGCTCAGACCCTCCAAGGGTAAACGGCCGGATAACTTAACTTAACGGTGACCTTCTGGCTGAGTCGTCGATGTTGTGCGTCCTTTCTCGATGACAACATAAACTTACTTTTGCCCTCGTTCGTCGCTAGACCCAATTTGGCTGCTGCCGTCTCAATGCCAGCATAATCCTCATTGACGGTTCGCTGTGTACGACCAGTCACGTCAATGTCATCGGAGTAGGGTAGCAATTGTGGTAACTTTTGGAAGATCCTGCGCTTCAGCTGGCCACTGAGTTTAGCACGATCTTCTCAAGGACCATATTAAAGAAGTCACATCACCGTCCTTTTTTACATTGAAGGTCTCGGCTTGTGCGTTACCGTCTTGGTAGAGTATCGAGAATTCTCCATCGTCATCCTGGACAACCTGACGAGTTTGACAGGAATGTCAAAACAGACCCTCCAAGGGTCGTCGGCCTGATAAATAAGTAAGTACACAATTGGACATCCACATCTGGCGACTTAACGATGTTTGGAGTTTTGTGTTTCTAAAGCTTAGGCCAATGAACAAGTAAGCACAGCCCATGCTTTGAAGGAACAAATTGTGCGCCGTCCAGCAGTGTGCAGTCAAAAACTGACGGAATTGGGACATTAATGAATACAATTCTAATTGTGCAGGTATAATGGCAAGTGCGGTTGGCCACTGACAATTGATTTTTCCGAATTAATATCATTATCGTATGTCCCCCTCCACAAATCAAATGCAAGGCCACAAGAGCTTAAGTGACCTAATGCCAAATTGAACTGCCCAACTCCGTGACATGGTCATAACCAACTGACAGCCAACGACCGTAACTCGAAACCACAAGACTGCCTCTTGAAATCGGAACCAAACTTCGCTTAATGACCGTCCGAATTTCAGACAAAATGCCAAGAAGTATTCAAGTGAATACACGCAGAACCAAGAGGGGTCAAGCCAGATCACAGAAGTGAATGCCAACCACCATGCCCGCTCTCGTTTCCCGTCGAGGAAGCCACACAAACCAAAATCTTAATTAATAAGCCACTGATTGATTTCATCTCGATAACCGCTACATGATGTGAGCTCGCTGTTAAGGAAAACAAATTCTGGATGGAAATGCATTTTTCCATGCAACATTCTACAGATTAGTTAGTACGAGTATCAGAAGATGACTGAAAATGAAGTCCAGAGAACCAGCGGCTGCGCTTATTCGGTCATACAGTGCTAGCGGCTCAATGTTGTAGCCGCCGTCGATTTTGATATGGGGCCTTCGACGACCAACTTTTGTTTAGTGCCTCTCTTCATGGTCTAGGTCAACATTTAAGTAAACATATCTTTAAAAGTAAATGGCAAGCATCGATGTATCAACTCTTCTGCAATTGTGCTGTGCTCTTCGTGACAACTAAAAACCCAACGATGAAGAACTCTGCCTCATTTGCCAACCCCAGGTGGAGAGAAACTACTGAGGACTAGCGGCCAGCTCTGACTATAGGCACAGTCGAGGGCTCGAAACAGAAGTCTGAGAACAGATGACTGAGTCAAAGACTTTCCCAATTCAGCCATTTGCTTGGAGTGCATTTCATGCCTTCGTCTGGCACATCCTCAAAGGGCACCGAGAATTAATTATCATCCTTTCAGCTGCCCGGCGCATGCAGAAAAGACGTGATTGCACATATGTGACTGTAAAGCAGCCAGATGCCTTTCCGCCACCAGGTTCCGCCTCCGCCTATCAATCAATCTCGTTAATTGAAATCAGTTGCCCGCAAAAGACCCAACTCCTTGCGCGTTCCTTCTCAAAAGTGTTCCGCGTTGCCACCCCCTCGGCGAGGGTGGCATTTGACAAAGTCAACTCCCTCCATCTTCGCAACTGCGATGAACTTGAACTGCAAATGAAAATGAAATGCTATGTGTGCGGTGAATTGGAAGGGTAACTGTCATCGTTTCGGCGGCGGGCTCGTTCGAAAAACAAATATTTGCATAAACGCTCGCATCCTTTGGTTAATACATTCATCATCGGTGAACAGCCCTCCACAGGGTAAACATTGGTCTTACAAAATTGAAATTAATTTCAAAAAAGTTGCCAATTCATATGCAAAAAGGGGTTGCTGCCACCGCCGGATGAGGGTGTGCACTAGCGAACAGTTGCTGCCGGTGCCGGTGCCAGTGCTCGACGAGTCGAGCCGCCTTTTAGCTGGCGGATGGCTGAAGTAGTGGGCAATATCCGATATTACTTCAGAATTACCACGATACATCGTTCAGATGTACATTTATTAACAACTGCATGGGGCACGCTCGGCTCGGCGCCCAGCACTCTCGTCACTCGAGAGAAGGAAACGCCATATGGGCCTCGGATATGTCGTTAATCACACTTTTTAATCGAGCCCAACGAGAATCTCATCTAAATCGAGATTTAAAGTGAGTATCTCGCCCCGGATGGTGCATGGTGGCTCGAGGGAAAGGAACGTCTCAAAGGGGCACTTGATATCCACTTAAGGGTATTGCAACCCCCTGAGCTGTGGCTGGCTGGACCGTGGAACGTGGAAAGATCTAAGCGGGAGGGGGCACAGAGACATAAACTCACGACAATATCATAATTTCAATGCTTGTCGTTGCTTCTCCGTCGTCGTCGAATAGGCCGCCCACCCCTGGTTCCCGGCGAGTGTGTTTACATATGCAGAGCGGAATTATGTGATGCAGTCCGACGACAACATGACGCTGCCTCTGCCTCTGCCTTGGCTGGGGGACACGCCATAATGACAGTCGGCAGTCTCATATTGAAATGTAAACAAAGCAAGACACGACAAAAAATGCACATTTAAGCACAAGGACCCACACAGAGAATGCCCATAAAGTATCTGTATCTGTATGCAGTGGCGGGCGAATGACAAGGCGGTTGTTTCATCTTCATCGCATAGCCGGCTGTGTGTGCTTTGGGGGAACCCTAGTGCACTGGGTTCAGAGACGATCAGGAATCTGAAGGACATGATTGCCATTTGACTAGAATGAGGACGAAGTGGCGCACATTCGGGCGCACAAGGATGTGTGGAGAAGTGCTCGGTCTGAGTGTGTGGGATGTGGGGAGGTTCCGGAACAACGTATGATAATATTGCTTAATGAATTATGCTCCTGCTGGTTTTTGGAATATTCCATTTGAAGTCGAAGGACAGTGGGGGAGAGAGAGAGTGGCCATGGGGTCGACGCTGAGGACATTGCCGGGGCATTGCGAGGACATTGCCAGGACATTGCTGCAAATCGAGTGCAAAAGAAGAGGCGTTTGATTTACTCGAGCAGGGATATATGAGTGCAATGAAACGACAACTTGTGGCCAAATTAAGGAATGCCAACTCTGTGGGTTACAAGGCATTAAGTTGTGAAAGGACAACAACTTCATGGAGGACGTCCTGCTTGCGTTGCAGTATGAGGCGTTGACTTGTTTTTGTCTGCATCCTCATGGACTTTAAATGCGGTTACTATGGGCTTACATATGGGTTCCTTTTTGCTGAGACATGCACTCCCAGGCTGGGGTTGATGATGACGCTGTTGAAAATGGGAATGTACCACAGCCAGCGGGAGGGGCATTCTTGTGCATTTCTTCGCATGGGCTCCACTTCAGAGGGGACGAGTGATGTGATCAATCTTAATTGCGAATTTGTTCATCGTTGTCACTGCAGATTGTTAGTTGTGGCTTAGGCTGAAAACAGTGCATAGTCAGTGTTCCTGTAGGTGGCTCAAGTGGTGGTGGTGTCGTGGGGCAGCGCAATGTCTGCCAGACATACTCTGTGCCAGACAACAGTCTTCCTCTTGAAAGCCGTAATAAAATAAATGTCTTCGTCGTACACGCTCCGTGACTAGTGGCACCACTTTGGATATGAGTCTCTAGTTTGGGGTTGTTTTATTTCGTCCATGCGACACTTTATGCATATTTTAATCTTTCATGTCGTTCCAGTTTGCGCGAACGATGACCACAAATCTGTTTATGTTAGCGCATTGAGGGAGGAGTCCTGGGTAAATTGCCACTACTTTTACAGACTTTGGGGTGCTAATCATCACGTACTTACATTTCATGTTTATTGGGTGACGTTGACGAGGTGGATCTAGCTTGTACAGCAACCGTTTGTGACCTGCACGGTATTCCATCCTGAGTGGCCTTCATTCCTTGGCAGATGAAAGAGTACACTGGACGTCGAAGTGAACAGTGGAGGATGACAAGGCAGTGCTCTGACACCCGTACTCTTTGGGGGAGACGCGAGTAGGGTACGAGAATCAACCAAAGTTTGGTTCTGATGTGTTTCCTTCGGAAACGAGACAAGGTAATTCGTAAGGACTCTCAAGTGGAACTGAAGTGGAACTCAAGTGGAGGATGCAGCCAGAGAGAAGATGTAGAATGAACGGGCTGATTGGAAAATGTTCGAATTTAAGTTTGAACAGTAATAAGCAAGTTACTGTTCATATAAGGAGGAGCTAAAATGTGCCTCGACTTAGTTGGTCAACAGCAGTCACACTTATACCGGACAATTTACAACTCTGAGTTAGTGCTAAAAACCATCGTTAACATATGTCTACAGAGAAAAGTTCTGCGTCGAATCATTGGTGCCGTTTGCGTTAATGGCATTTGGAGGAGACGATTCAGCTACAGACTGTAACAGCGATCTGAGCACAGCCTGGGGTTTAGGGATTCAATGCAACTGCAACACACAAAGCCTCAGTATACTTTTCTCATTCGACAGAGCGATAGATCGACAGAGAAATGCCATGTCATTTTTCAAAAATTGATTCGCTATTCGGTTAACCATGTGTTGATAGATCTTGTTCGGCTTCAACTTACTTCAATACCCACGGACGAACATAATTTTCAAGCCTTGAGTGAAGTAATGTGTACTGATGCAAAATGCTGCTCTAGTGCTGACCAATATCATTCCTTGAGCAAGCGATTCCGTGAAATATATTGAATTTCAGAATCTTCTGGTCTGGTCTAAATGTTGATTTTTTTGTTCGATAAAACAATGTCTTGCAACATGAAGTGTAACAAAGCAAGAAGATGTCAGGAGGATGTCGCAAACGCCACTTCTACGCTCCATATACTAATGCCAGCGCTGCTATCAAAGGAGCTTCGTCAAAAGTACAACTCACCTTCAAATCGATCGAAATTCGCAATTGAGACGAAGTACAAGTGGTGCGTGGTCACTAGAAGGATAGTCAAGTTTTCAAGTTTGCACAGTCTAACCGCGTAAAGGTTGCCCTTTTCATTGAAAAGATTGAACATTGACATCATAAGTCGATTTTGGAGCGGCGAGAAAAGGGACGATTGGCTGCACTCCGGAAGAAGAGACAGCTGCTCAGGCAATTGAAACAGCATACACTTTGCTCTTGACAGCGAATTTTTATAAAAATTAAAAAAAAAATTAATTGTGTGAATATATGTAAAGGGTGACTTTTTAGCTATTATCTTTTTGGCAACTCTGGTTTAAACAGCTGACGCACGTTTCGTGTTTTGTTTCACTGTCAAGCATCTTCAGTTTCGTCTATAATTTAACCGTGAATCGTCTTACAAACGAACAACGCTTTTTACGAATTTTACTATCAAAATGCGTGCTCTGTTAAGAAAGTTCATCGCGCGCTTCTTCCATTTTATGGTCAGTTTAAGACGAAGCTCATTTTTGGCTCAAGGGTACGTAAATAAGCAGAATTGTTGATTTTGGAGCGAATATCAGCCAGAAGGATTGCAAGAGCTACCAATGCATCCAGGAAAAGTCACAGTTTGGTGCGGTTTATGGCTGGTGGCATCATTGGACCGTACTTCTTCAAAGATGATGCGAATCGTTACGTAACTGTGAATGGTGAGCGCTACCGTGAGATGATATCCAACTTTTTTTCGCCCAAAATGCAAGAGCTTGACTTGCATGACATGTGGTTTCAACAAGACGGTGCCACATGCCACACAGCACGCGCAACAATGGACTTATTGTGAGTTGGTGATATTTCACGTTCGGGACCGGTCAATTGGCCGCCTAGATCGTGCGATTTAACGCCTTTAGACCTTCTTTTGGGGGGCTATGTTAAAGCTCATGTCTATACAGACAAGCCCGCTTCAATTGACGCATTGGAAGACAACATGTAAGCATTTATTCGTGAGATACTGGCCGAAATGTTGGAAAGAGTATGCCAAAATTTAACTAAGAGGATGGACCATTTGAGGCGCAGTCAAGGTCAACATTTGCATGAAATAATCCTCAAACATTAAATTATATGGACCGTACTATCGAGTCAAATAAAGATTTCATGCATTTTTCTGAATTTTATGTGTTTTTGTTTTTTTTGAAAAACTTTCCTATAGCTTTTAAAAAATCACCCTTTAGTTGAATATCGAATACCGATCATTGAGAAAATTAAACATGTACACCCAAGAACACGCGCGTCTTTTTGCAAGCATATATATGCTTAAATTTCAATTTGCATGTTAAATACATTACCAACAAATCAAACATCCGCTTACATTATAATACAATAATACTACAGCCCGTAGAGTGCCAGGGACTAGCTTCTCAGCAGGGCTCGTGCTGTCCGTGCTATTAGACTCTCATGAATGGAAGGGACCTAAAGTTTTATGCCGACTCCGAACGACCAATTTGAAAACTTTTTCTAGACAATTATGCTCTTTGATCATTGTCAGTGACTGGAAAGAGATCAAGAAAGAAGCTCAAATGCGTATGAGTCGACGCACCATCCCATAACGCCGCCACGCTTTATCGCCGCTTGTGAAATAAGCGCGGATGAAAATAATACTTCCATTATTTTCTATGTGTTATCGATGATTTGCTTAGAAACGTCACACAATTCATCCACGACAATGAATAACAAAAGAGTTTGAAAAATGCAAAGGCACTGAAAATGCTTAAGGAAGACATTTACACGTTTAATGTGCTGCTCCTGCCCATATTCCGATTCCTCTGAACTGGAACTTGAACTGTCGGCACAAATCATGGAAATCCTTTCTTTATTTTCCAATATTATTATTTGTTCCAAATTATTTTCAATTTTTTTTCAATTTTTTAACAGCTCACTGTCTCAAGTGTCATATATGTCGCCTGTGCTGCCAAGTTTTTATGATGAATTAAGCGCCGAAAATCATTTTGTTTGCACTTATAATTCATGCGTATTTATGCTTGCAAAAAAAAAAAAAAACACGCCCAATGCCGCGTCTTGCCCAACTGTGTGAATATTTTTTGTTCCATTTGATATTACAGGGTCACTAAGAAAAAAAAAAAACAATAAGATGCAAATAGTGTCTACAGCCGCGAGTGGTTCGCTGGCTATTCGTATCAGTAGTTATACCCACTGTACGGCGCACAGTGATTCAAAAGCAAACATTTGGAATACGGATTTGTTATTATTACTATATACCTGGTCTATATTTTCTCAACTTTTTGGACAAGTTCCGTCAAGGGATATGTGAAATGCAGAGCTCTAAAATTACCCTTTCTTTTAGTTTTGAAATTCTTGTGTATTTTCTCGTAGTAACTCGTTGGTATACAGACTCGCAGTCATATTGCAAGTTATTTGCACCCACTTTGCAATCAATACACGAAAATTTAAGGTTTATTCTGAAGACAGCTAAGCTCAACACATCGTTATACCCTTTGTATCACACGCCAGTTACACTTCATAAAATTGTATTACACGGAGCAGAAGTAATAGAAAGAGCATCTTCACCCGTTGGATCTCTTTCAGAAGAGGCCCATGAAAATAGGAATAAGGACTACAAGGACAATAGGACCCACCACTCCAGGAAATTCTCTCGGGTATCGACGAATGAGGATATTACTTACATGATCATGACAGGATCCGATCCATTTATAACCCACTTATATTTTTTTTGTTTTGTAAAATTAACTATTTTCATAAAAGTCAATTAACTCTACAATTCCTAAAAACTTCAATAACTTGAGTGTAAGCCCAATCCAAAATGTGTGCGCAATTTCATTGCTCTACGTTCAGTAGTTCGGAATTTAAATATTTCGTTCCGCGCTCCCATACAAAGCGGAACAATGCGCTGCACCGCGATTTGCTGGATTGCATTAGAAAAAGACACCAACTGCAAACTGTTCATCAGCGGAGGAATATGAACCTTCTCTAGCCATAACGACACTCCTTCTCAACCTTCCGCCGACAGATCCATTCGGCAGGAAGGTCCCTGCCAGCACGGCGATTAGATTAAAATTGCTGCGTATGTGAAATGAGCTAAGCTAAGCTTCGGACACTCTGCACTTTTCGATAAACTTGGATCCCTATCAGGAAACACCAGCCTCACGCTCATCTTCGAGAAAAACCAGCATGCCCCCCAAATCTTACTGGACGTCTGGACACCAGCTGCTGGACAGTCCTCTGCAAATTAACAGATTGACAGAGGATGGGCGAAGGAGTGGTTTGGGGGAGTCTACACCAAGGATCTGAATTTTTAACTGTCATTCCGACTACCTTCCCACTTTTGCGTCTTTCAGATAGAGACTATACAGATATGTGATATAAGGTACAGATATTGTCATCTTGTGATCTGTTCGGACAACGAGGCAGCCATCAAATCCTTGAGCGCAGTCGACTTTAACTCCAAGACATTCCTCAATTGCCGCCGAGATTGCCAAGTATTTCAGCATCCAAATCATGTGGATGACCCGACATTCAGTGACATCTCAGAGAATGGCGAATTAGACGAACTTGCTAAAAAGGGAACCACCTCAACACTCTTTCGGGACGGGGAACTGCCGTCCGTGCCTATCGTTGCTACTAGACATGTAGTAAAGCTTGAAACGCTTACTCACACCAAACGTCTGTTAGCACTGGATGCCTCATCACAAATCAATATGGCCCTGTATCGATCCAAAACGCTCACGCGACTTGATCAGGCTGAGTAGACCGAATCTTAGAGCTCTCATCGGCGTTATAACCAGGAATTGTGTCATTGGAATTCACGCCTCAAAACTAGGTATGCCCTATAACGACTTCTGCAGAAGTTGCAGGGATGAAGAGGAAGAAGAAACCATTTCTCACATTCTTTGCAATTGCAGTGCCCTCTCATCCTGTCGTATTGGCATCAGTCAACTTCATTGCTCAGGATGGTTCGCGGGATCTATTTGATCTCATGGGCCTACATTTGCCCTTAGTGCCTACCCTTAAGGTAGTCAGCCACTCTTACCTAACCTAACCTACTAAGAAATTTCTGCAAGTTGAAAGATCTGAAGTATGCCAACGGAGCATCCTAGGACCGCTTCTGTCTCCTCTTGACAAGTTAAGTAACCCCAATTGACTTCATTAAGCCAAGCTTAGCCGGTCCTAACAATCGACTGATTAAATCAAATGGATTGTCAGTAGCCAAGTGATCTTCTCCGATTCACATCTCTCGAAATCTTCATAACTCTGTTGTCCTCCCGTCGGCTTGTCACTTTGTGGCGTCTTTTTGCAAGTAAGCTGGAACCTCGATTATTGGACTTGCGTGTGAAGTCAGATTGACGACATAATTTTATTTTTGTCATTTAAATTTCGTTTCTGTCCCTTTTTATAAGTGGATGGCGTTAGGACGCTTGGCTGTGACGTGGTCTTGAGCGCTTCCACCCTGAGGGAGCTGGACACTTTCATGGGCAATTTCCTAGAGCGCTCTCAATACATTTCCACTAGATTGACTCAAAAAACAGTGGCTTACACATTTAATGGTTACACTATGGTGGACAGACCCACTCTCACGGAGTTTTGTTAGCATTTTTTTTTTAAATCAACAGTTTCTTCATTTGCTTCTGAATACACACAAAACATTCTTAATTCGTTGACCGAATTCGATTAACAAAGGATATTCTTCCTCTGCGCCCAGCTTGCTTTCAAACACGGAATAATCTTCTTTCCAAAGTTCTCATTTCATTGCCCCCAGGCGACAAGTTCACAATCCATCTGCATTTTTGCCAATTAGCGACACACTTCATCTGTCATTCGGGTTCCTTCGCAAATTGGCCGCATTTAATTGCTTCGAAAGCCTCCACCGTCTACCATCGACCATTGACCACAATCCATTCAATTTCTCTAATTGTATTGAGTCCTCGAAGGGAATCCCTCTCGATCGTCCAGAGTGCGTCGCCACCGCACCGCCAGTCGCCACCGGACCATAAGTCTGCACAAACTTTTCCCTTGATTTCGCCAATTAGTTGGCACCACAACACACTGACTAGGAAAGTGGTAATTTTGCATCCTCGTACCTAGTTCACTTTTCCTTTTTTGCATATGTTCAGCGACCCCGCTCCCCGACGCCACTTGAGCGAGCCTTTGACTCGAAAACTACTACTCGACTCCGACTCATCAATTTTTCAAGAGCACCACCACCATCACCCGCATCACCGCCAACATGACCGACACACGGCGCGGCGTGGAGGTGCAATCGAAAAGAAATTAATTGGAAAATTGCTTTAATTGATTTGCATTCCGCAGTGGGAACGGCCCCAAGTGGATCTGGATATTCGGCTGCGAAACGGATGCCAAGTGCAGCGCACTCCAGTCTGTCAAGAGCCACTCCACTCCACGGCCCGAGTACAAAACCTAATTAGCTTGAATATTTGGTCAGTTATCCAGTTCTCTTTCTTTTTTGCTTGCTTGCTTGTGTTCCACTCCCGCTGCTGAAATTGCAACCCTTGTGCGCGCAGCAAATTGAGTTGTTTTATGCAACGAACATGACTTTAATGGGGTTGGCTTACCTTCCGCCAGGGGTTGCCCGCATCCCCCTTTCGATTTCGTGAGACCAATAAATGGTCCTTGATTGGCAACAAGGACTTGTACGGCTTGATTCGACGAGTCGCGAGAGTCGGGGGCATGTGATGAAACTAGGGACTAAACAATGGAAGGTTTGCCCGCCCCGCTCAATGAGGGTTAAAGTCGCACATGAATGCTAATGTAAGGCCCACGTACTTGTCGGCATATTGTATCCGTTCAAAGGCCTTCCTTCCGTTTGCGCGGAGTCATAACATAACCCGAATACAATGGCATTTCCTGTTTCTTTTCCCAGCCGCCAACAATGCGGGGGAACCGAACGAACACAAAAACTTATTTCCGTATAAGGCATGGGCTGCGGCTGCGACTACGTCTGGGGCTGGGGCTGGCACTGATGGCGGTAGCGCTGGTGGCTATGGTGGTGGTGGCATATTGAAAGGCAGCGCGCGTCACCGACATCATCGCCACGAAAATGTATAATTTCTTGTGATCAAGTGCAATCGAAACCCAGGATTGCAGATGTTTCTTCATTGTGGCTAAAGTCGATGCTCGGGTGGGGGGTTGTTCGGAAATCTGGTCACGTAATCGGCTAAGCCGAATTTTGTCACCGAATTTTCTCAGCGTTTTTGGGAAAGTGTAAGGCGATGACACGGAGTGAAATGGAATCGAATGACAGTCGGGTGCTGCAAGAAATGAATATGTGCGCGACTTTCATCAGTTTGTCGGCGTTGGTGGTGCTGGTCTAGAATGGGAGAATGTGTTTGAATCTTGAAAGGAAGCTATGACAGACGACGGATGACAGTTCTGGGGCACAATAGATAGGGACACGTTTACGAGCCGCACTTTAAAATTAGTGAACCCACGGGAAGGTGATCTTACACCACTCTGTTCATCCTTGAAAAAGACATCAAACACAAAATCCTGAAACAGAAGGCGAGAGTGGTGCTCAGAGTCCACCTCTTTTTTTTTCCCATTACAACGCCCCTTCTTGCGGGACACATTGTACGCTGCGAAGAAACTTATCCAAGCCTCGTACAGGCGGCTGAGAGCACACCCTTCGACGAACCCACATTCACACAACTGTGGGTCATTTCGCCGACGAAGGTGTCGCGGCGTCGCTTCGACAGCAACAACCCGTAACGCTGCCATCATCAAATACTAATCAGCATTCAACGAGCACGGCACCCAACTCCTGCAGGAGGCAATGAGCAGGATGCATAAATCGGGAATAAATTCGTGGTAAACACGGCCTAAAGACGCCTTAATTTAACCACTATTTTTGAATATTAATGAAACGGAAACTGCGGGCGGGCTGAAGTACGAGAGGTCTCAGCGCTCTCAAGGAGTTCACCCGGCACCCGGTGCGGCATGAATGCTAGGCGAACAATGTGCCTACGCGTGCAGTGAAAATTTTCAATTTCATGGCTAATTGTTTTCAAAAGACGATGCCATTAGCTAACCCACGAGGGAATATCGTCCACATTGTCGTTGGAGTGTAGAGAAAAGGAGCTTGTCTACGCATTGCCCACTGACCTGGGACATGGGACCTGGACGGAGGGACAGCTTCACGACTTAATTTCGTTTTTGTGATTTGAATTCGGGCTCGTTCCGTTCCTGTCGGTGGATGTCGCAAGCAGGACAACTTGCTACGCGTAATGGCTTTGACGTGATTCCGAGCGCGGCCGGGGCGAGGGAGTGCGACACAATCGTGCGCTACTTCTTTGAATTTCAATCTGCTTGAGCTTTTGGGGATAGGAACTCGATTAAGGTTATTTATGTGTCCCCCGAGCCGCCGCCGAGGGCATGTGTTTAAACGATCGAAAAAGGAATCAGAGCCGAATGGGGTCTGGGTGGAAATAAATTGGATTATCGTCGATGGGTCTTTGTCGTCGCATGGGTTTACGACGCGTCGACGTTCGGGTCGAGATCAGTCCGATAAGGGATCGACCTGTGAACAGTGGATTTTTAGAGTTATTGTCTGAATGTCGAAGTGTGGCGGTCACGAACTGAACGAGGGCCTTCGATTGTGGTGCGTCCTCTAGCAAGTGGCGAAGAGAGGAATGACTTCATTACACAATTGACTGAATGATGGGACCGAAATGCGTCTATTGGTTGGGTTCAATAGACGACTGAGGATGAAGTTCACGACATGGTTCGAATTCGAGACCATAAAAATAAGTCGAGAAAATCACTATTCAAGCGGCCTTTCTTGCTCAAGGTAGGTATTTTTTGTCTTCAAATTAACGGTTGTATAACTTATTTTTTATTGATCGTCCATATGGTCTTTAAGATTTTGTAGCCATTTGATAATTGAGGCCCACAACGATATGGTGGCCAAATCAAATATGCCTGAACATTAAAAGCAGCCGCATAACTGACTGAACATGCACATTCTCCCAGGGAATCCTTTTTAGATGAATATACATATGTATCAATCTTTGCCCCTGTTTGCGTGACGGGATCTAGAGGAGGAGATTCAACCACGAACTGTACGGGACGGTAAAGCGACATGAGACTAGACAGGCGTCTATGGATTCTAAGCTGGCTGGACCATGTACAATGTATGGAGAACTCAGCTCCGAGTCTTCAGCTCCAAACCTGTGGGACAACGCAACTGAGGACGACCGTGTCTAAGTTGACGTACCCAGGAGGAGAAAGACGCCAACCAACTTGGCGTGCGAAACATGACATAGCTGGCCAGGGATGGCGCTAGTGATAGATGACCCAGGACTGTAGCGCCAAGTAAAGGAGAAGAAGATGACAAACTCAGATATAAGCTGTGACTATATATACACATATCCACTTCGGTTGTTTCCTTGAACGACCTTCTTGTTGAAAAGAAGAACCATATCCGTGGCAAATCACAATACACTGGACGACATTCGGTAGAGCAACCGTATGATTGCATATGAAAAACTAGAGTTTATCAGCCGATAAGCATTTTGAAACCCATTCCAACGAGCTTGGGAGAGGAAGGGAATCGCACATGCGTCGAAATACAGTCATACTCGGGTCGGGGTCGGTACGGGTTTTCTGATACCTCCGTTTGTGGAGGCTCTGACAATTGCAGTGTTACCATTTTATGACAAAGCGATGGCAGCTCCTAAACCTACCCTATCCGCACGTACGTGACGGAAACCACCGTGTCCAGAAATTCCTTTCGGTTTGGCAAGCAACGACTTTCTGAAGACCACCATGCCAAGAACCACATTTGAATTTACTGAGGTACACAACCTGCCCGTCACAGCTCCTAAAATCACCAATTTCCTAACTCCCTTCGCTGACAAGCAGTCCCACACTATCACGGAACACCACGTGTTATGGCAAGTTTAATGTTTCTTTTTTATTAGGGTTTTCCCTCACCTAACTCGGAAAGAAGACAAACTACGAATTGTTGCCGTTTAACTTAAAGCGAGGTACTTAAAGTGGACAAGCGGGCGCGTGCCGTTTTTCATTTCAATTCCACTTTCTGGGTGGTTTATCCGCATACGTGACTTCGGGGCCTGGCTTGACCTATTGCGCTTAACGCTGAAGGTCCACAATTGAAGAAATCCGCCCACAATTGTTCAAAAGCGGAAAAAATACAAAAAAAGTTGAATTTAAAAGATGGAGTTGGTGCATTTATTGTTCTTCAAAATTAAAGCACCCCTTGCTCTACGCCGAGGTGGAATTTCAAGCATAACAACCCACCAAAATGACAAAGGGCTTCTTAGGACATATCAATTAAACCGATTGCCATCCATGAGCTAAAATACCAAATAAAATTTAGAACCACGCTCTAGGAAAATTTGCCGAAAAATTCAGGATGATTGTGTGGCAACTGTCTGATTCTTTTACCAACTCGTACTAAAATCCTAAAGAAAACAGGAAGTTGTCAACTTTTCGGCAAATTGTCCTTTCGCTTCGTTCTAAATTTTGACAACAAATTGTCAATATGCTGGCAGAGATAATTGAGGATAGCGATATCCATCTTCTACCTCTCTTGCCATTTGATTTCATTTTTATACGATTTCTGTCCCCTGTCTGTGAATACGTGTGAACTCTTGAGAATAGCTGGCGAACAGCTGATACCCTTCGCAGACCTAGAAGAGGAGTGAACTAGAGTTCTTACATGAAAATTCGCTCGTTACTTAGACGTTATTTCTAATTTTGTTCTTAAATTTTCAACACAGTATGGAGGGGTAAACGAACGAACACTCAAATATGTCGAACTTTGTGCCTGTGCCTGTGTTTTTGCGGGCAGTTCTTCTTCATTACTTTAATACGAAGAAAACTGCTGCGGAAAGTCATCGTATTTCGGTGGAAGTTTATGGTAAACATGCGCTTGCTGAGCGAACGTGCCAAAAGTGGTGATTTGGCTTGGCCAACCAGCCAAATCAGCGGCAAGGCCGAATATCCATGGCGCTAAGGTAATGCTCTGTATTTGTTGTGATCAGAAGGGTGTGCTATATTATGAGCTGCAAAAACCGGGTGAAACCTTCAAGGGCAAAGCTACCGAACAGAAATAATTTCAAGAGAACAGTACCGGAAAAACGCCTGAAATATGCGACCAGACGAAAAAACCGCACGAATTAAGTTATAGACCCAATACTCTTTATTATTCTTTCCCTTGAGCTACTTCTTTGGCTACACAAAGCTGCAGTAAGTGGTTAACAGGTGAAGAAAGCTACAGTATGCAGCTACCTTTTCTAAATAGAAAAGGAAATTGCCCACCCTGATCTGCCAATTTTGTACACATTGGTGTCGGTAATTGTGTTTTTGAAAACATGGAATTGACTTTGGTAATGTTACAAAAGTTATAATTTTTCGGCTAATAATTGCTGAAAAGTATACAGCTAGGACTTTATTTTTAAAAGAAATATAAATCTTTCTTTAACAAAAAAAAAAATAACTAAATGAGATGAGATATTCAATCCATAAAGTATGCTATCAATGTTAAGTACGCCTTTGCAGAGGAATGTTTAAATGTTTGTTGGACTCTAGAAAACAAGCTGCAAGAGGCTCCAACGGGAGACCTAGTTTTCCTTAAAGCTGGAAGCGTCTCCATTCATGTTGCGAGAATAACAAAAGCCTACAGACCAATTTGGCCTCAAGAGCCTTTTAAGTGATCTCAGCTGCACTTTAAATTCACCTAACGAATATGTTATTCATCAAATGCTGATACAGTCGGATCTCTGAATTTCACAATTAAGGCCTGAACCAAAGACAAAAAATTCAATTGCATTAAGCAATGAATCGCAGGTCTCATTCGACTGTAATAATATAAAATAAAATAAAATATATATAAAGCAATTTTATTAACAAATAATTACAAGTCAAATTAAAACCTATTCTACACAAAAGTTTGTCGCCGATTGACGCCTCAACGCATTTCCTGATTTCAACCAAACTTTCACACATCTTTGGCATTGGTCTATATATGGTTTGTGTGCAGTTTGGTTAAAATCGGTCAACGTATGTGTGTGTTGTGGGTACACATACATTTTAGTACATTTAGGACTTTCTCTCAAGTTTCCAAAAATGCGATTCCCAGTTGTTTTGATTTTGATATGAAAAAAAATTTATTTTTACACTACTTACTGGTCATCGTCTGCTACTTTGGTGGAACCATTCATCATCATAGAAGCATCATCTGTATTGACATCTGCTATCATGCTCAAAAAGAAGAAGTTTGCCGACAGTTTTCGCCAACACTTACCACACACAAAATGTCAATGTTTTTGTATATACAGTGAAATCTCCAAATTGGGACACTCTGTAATTGGTGGTTTTCATGTAAGTGAACCTCTGCAAATGGGGCACCTCTGAACTGGATCGTGCGGCAACGATTTCGTTAGAAAAACACTTTTTGTTGCCTGGAAAACAACCTCTAAATTGGGGCACAAAACAAAGAGAGCTACAAATTATAAGTGTCACAACTGATTGTGTGGATGGGTACATCTACGTATGTACATGCTAGGATGCCCAAAATAGGCGTTTTGTTGTTGCCACAATGCACCCATTCTCTTTAGTAATTTATAAATAATAATTTATTTCAGAGCTACTTATAATTGGGATAGAACAATATTTGGACTATAATTGGCCCAATTAAGAGGAACTCTCAAATCGGGGCACCCCCAAATTGATTCGCATTCTCTCAGTCCCTTGGAGTGCCCCACTATTTACATGTAAAATATTTTAAAAACGACGCTTCTTAGCGAAGCGGGTATGAGTTTGTTTGACTTCAAAAGTTTGTAATTTCCAATACGTCTTGCGCTTACTGTGACAATAAACAAGGCCTAAGGACAACCATTGGAATTGTGCGGAATTCACTTCAAATCTTCAAGCTTTTCCTTCCCAGCTATTAGTTAAGCTATTAGTTCTGTTTATTTATACCACAGCTAGGGGTCAAAACAAAAAATGTATTTTACGAAATGGCTCTGCGATAGTGACTGACTGCTATGCCGAAGGACAGCAGACACACGAAGGCCAAGCATAGGGGCATTCTGTTTTCACGCGGATCTGTAACCAATTAATGCTTTTAATAAAGCGATCATTTAAGTAAAAACAGCGTTAAAAAGGAGACCAAAACCAGTGTTTTTCATTCTTATATTAATGTGATCTGCTTAGCGAAGCAGGCACAGGGTCCCCTAGTTATTTATATATTTATCAATTGTAGGACTTAATGCGACCACATCGATAAGATTCTTTTTATTTTTATTTATTAAAAAATTCCATTTTATAGATTTTATATCTTAATTTTGGGCCATCAAATGAACTCATAGCATTTGTATCGTGTTTCAAATTTCATTAAAATATTTACACACGTTTAGATTTTACATATTTTTCACCGCGCTCACATACAAAGCGGACCCTAGTCGGCAGCATGACGATGTCCGACCACGTTATCCGTTGATTTTCAATTCAAAAAACGAGGATCTCCCGGCCCGACGCGCTGACTGTCATCAAGCGGTTCAAGGTCAAAGCTAGTTTCAAACATTAATTGCAATTGATTAAGACAAGCAAAAAAAAATGTCTCGTTCGCTTTGTGAGAAGCCAACAGATGCTCCAACTGAAATCAACCACGAAATCTTCAGGCAACATCGATTAAGGGAAACATGAGTTGCTGATGGGATCCGTTCACCCAATCAGTTGAGTTGCCTCTGTAAAGTTGAACAAATTTTCCGCGCCAGAGAATTTATCCACTTAAGCAAGTCGCATGCGAGACACAAAATTACGAAAACCATATGTGACTTTCGAAAGTTATCCAATAATTCACGACCCGGCGACCGACCTCTTCGGGCAAACGACTTCCAAGTCGAATTGGACGGTCAGCATGTGTGGGGCCAACTTACCGCACACAAAAGTTTGCTCGCCTCCTCGTGGACCGTGTGAGCGGCAGATTAAAATCCGAAAAAAAGCAACAATAACAGCAAAACAGCCCCGAAACTGTGTAAACTCTCATAAAGCCACCCAATCGCAGGGCGAAGGATGCGGGACACGGCAAGGCAGAGGGAAGTGGCGGAAGAAAAAACTTGTTTCCCCCAATAAAAGGAAAAGTTTTATTCTGTTTTCAAGGAATTAAGACCATGGCCACAACCGTGGCAGTGGCAACAATGAACAGGCTCCTTATCCTTATCCACTAATGCTTCACTACTTACCGGAGGAACAAAGCTCTAACACGACCCGAGCGGCCCTAATCCTCGGGATGAAGCCTCACTCCGGGTCGAATGAAAAGTTTCATCTTCGGGAACAAAAAATCCACTGGATTAAGCATGAGGTGTGCGTCACGGCGGAACTTCGGTGCGTGCTGGCACACAGAAGCTCACCTGTGAAACCGACAAAATGACTTCTGACTCCTGCGGTGAGTTGTGGTGGCCGTGCACTTAAATACCACACACCACGTTCTAGTGGCGACGACGTCTATGATGGATGCGGAAGCACTGAGGCAAACACTAAGTTTATCCAATCAGTCATGTGTGATTGTTCTTCAAAGTTTGCACAGGAAATGGTATCTGACTCCTGGTATCTTCAACAAGCCACTCACAGTGGCTGTGGTTGACGAAATGCAAATATTTGTTGGCTGAACACACTGGTGTTTGAGAGTTTTGAATCACTTGTGATTTATTTGAATAAATGCAGCTCTCACTGCTTCTTGCAACCAATCCTCGCTGTTTATTGAAAGACCTTAGCATCTTAGCAAAGAAACTGAGCTAAGACACACTGAGGAGAGCTCCTGCTTTTGCCTCCAAGCAATAGAGCAGGTGAATTCCAGCAATATGAACCACTCTTTTAAGCTCGCTTCACCCTCTCCAAGTCGAATACTTTTCAACATGACTGTTATCAACTTTCGTTCGCCGAGCGAAGATAAAGTGGAAAAGTTTGCATTCTCACTTTGTTTCGCGGAATCGTTCAATAAGGGAAACAATATGCAAATTACCCCGAGATAACTCTTTTGTCAGCAGCCAAACCGGAAGAAGAAGTCACCTCTGCCGGCATGGTGTACAAGCATGGAGGGGACGGGGAGTAGCGCAAGCAAGTGTATCTATGACGTCCTTTCAAAGGTACCTAGATGGCAGAGGAGTTTTGTAAAGAACAGCAATTCATTCGAATAAAAATGTTCACCGACTGTGCTCGGAGATTGTGGAGTATCTTTCCACGTCCTTTGAAGTGTATCTGTGTTTTTTTTTGTTCTGGATACAGATGTGGGGGTTAATGGATGAACTTGTGTGACAAATGATAGCAAAAAGCGAAAATTAAATTCACATTAGAATTATTTTGAGGCTAGCTGGAATTTATTTCGATGGCCAGGAACGATATCAAGTAAGTCAAACAAAAAGGACACATTTGTCAAGATGTGGACACTTTGAAATCAGATAAACTGACTTATGCCGCATTATGAGTTAGGGTTCACAAAAGGAACTCTTTAATTCAGAAAATTATGCTGATGTTGACGGCATCGAGAAACCCAGCGTGAACACGTGTTACGCGGCGGGTGCTAGACATGCACAGAGACTAGCTGTATTTGGGGAATTTCGTATACAATGTGCTCTGGCGACAGCGTGTATATAGGCCCGTGTAAACGAATAAAATAAAGGCATTACAAGCGCTCTACTGTCGACTACGTCAGACGATTTGGTGGTAAAGCCACATCTTCTCCAATTGTGTCTATCCATCAAACACAAGTGGTGGCTGTGGCGTTGTGGATTCGTGCGTCGACCCCTACGCACTTGAGTCGACTCAGCCCAGGTTCGAGCAAAATACTTTTCACGGCCCCACCTCTTTCGAGTCTCTGACAATGCTCAAAGAGGTGTCCTGTCATTCTGTCAAACGACATTATGCCAAATTGGTACAATGGCGCTTTTAAAAGTGTTTGGTGCAAATTTGGTACAGGGTCATAAGTCCACCGGTCATCAGTCCACAAACGTACAAATCGGTTAAAGAGATTTAAAGTTATGACAAACTTAGCTCTCGGCGCCTGCCTGACAGTTGTTGACATACCTTTCGTGGGCGAAATTATAGGCCAAATTGGCGCTACGACGACTTAATGACACTTGCACAAAACCGTCATTGTACCAAATTTGTCCATTTGGCAGAATGTCGTTCGGCACAATGTCACGGCGCCGTTCAAAGAGTACAACTGTCTAGAAAAGGTTTCTCAAATTGGCCGTTCGGAGTCGGCATAGAACTGTAGGTCCCTTCCACTAGTGAGAGAACAATAGCACGCACAACGTGCGAGTGGTTGCTGAGAAGCTAGGCAGTGGCCCTCTACGGGCTGTAGCGCCTATTATGAAAAACTAGAAGAACAGAAGAAATGACTAGAGAACACAACGCAATCAGGCTAAGAGAGTTGAGGTGCGGGACAGGAATACCGAGCGATATCGAATCATCGTCGAGAGATTATGCGGTCCCCAGAATTGGCCGAAAGAACGCAATGCCACAGCGAACAGTTGTGCAAGGATTTTACCTTTGGCTGCCCAAACGGTTCTTAGATGGACACTCAACTTCCATAGGCACAAGACTGGTTGGGCGGGTGGAGTTAAATGACCTACTTTACCCCCACCAGCTGTCGCCAAGTCCACTGCGTATGTATTCACGAAATTTCTGATAATTTCCAAAGCATGCTGGATAATTGAAGTAGGTCGCAGACTGGTCTATCTGTAATTCGGGAGGCGTGTCATTGAGTCGAAATACGCCCAAATATCGTGCCAAGGCAGAAGGTTGCCATATGCGTTAATAGCCAAGCAGCTATCAAAGCTGTAATTGCCTCCTTTCCTTAATGTTCAAAACTAGGTCAGGAATGGCGACATTCCATTTTACAATATCCCTTATCTCATCCCAGACCACAGTAACATCTCAGGAAATGAGAAGGCCGATGAACTGATTGAGTGGGGATCTGCCCGTCAGTGCTCACTTGCGGAGGAAGTGTAAGTCCCACTAGAAGCACTCAGGGCTAAAATCTCTGCGCACTCCCTTAAAACAGAAAGCCTCAGATGTACCGACTGACAAGCGTTTGAACATCATGGAAAATATGGCCCGAGTAAAACCAAAAAAAAAAATCCTTCGGCGAACGACTCTCGCCGTTGGGAGATCATGCCGAAAAGCTGGGTGCTCCATACAGCACGCATAGACGAGTTGCAATAACACAGCTGAGAGGAAGGCCTTAATACATTTAATTTCTGCCAGTTTGGTACTTGCTACAGCCAGGCAGCGAGCGCTTGGTAGACCATCACTCGCTTGACAAGAAGTTGCAATAACACAGCTGAGAGGGAGGCCTTAATACATTTAATTTCTGTCAGTTCGGCACTTGCTAAAGCCAGGCAGCTTGGTAGACCATCTCAAGAATACACTTCGTATCTAACCCAACATAATCTTAGCTAAGGAAGCCAACAAAATTTACTTCAAAAAACAGAGTTATGGCATCTAAACGGCACGTAGTGCTATTTAGGGTGTTTACCGAAGCACCGCATACGTCTACACACCGATCGGCTGTATCCGTTTCAGATTGATGATTTTTTGTCTTTATGAATGTTGTGTTGGACGATGGTTACTTTCATCTCCTGTCATTTCGTAGAAGTCTATTATATGTGAAAACAAGGCCACGGTGCAAAGCATTCCTTTCCGTCCACAGGACAATGTTTGGCAATTTGAAGCTGCACCACCGTACTCCACTTTGAATTCCAGATTCATCTGACAACTCACCATTGTGCAGCATGCGGCAATGATCCTTTCTATGTGGACTCGATATGTACAGCACTTCACACATTCTGAGAGCGTTCACAGCACATCGCCTACTAATTAATGAGTGTCATGGCACTCTGTCAGACCTGTCGGATTTTTTTCCAGCATCCCAAGTGGTATCTGATCAAGTTTTAGTAAGAATACAGGGTGTTGCTTAAGGGCTTAACAGAACTAATAGAACACCCAATGCGTTAAAGGTTCAGGTTCACGCCACATCTCGTCATCTCATCATCATCCACATCCCACGTCTTTATGTCCTTCCCTCAACGCTGATTTTCCAAATTAGTGACATCAGCTCCGGCTAAAGGTAAATCCCCTCCCAACGCCTGTTTTAATCGATAGCAGAACGTCAAGTAATAAATTTTAACGCAGACTGTTCCTTCTTGACCACCGTCAACAGCAATCCGAAAGGCAGCACCAGCACCCAGACCCGCCGAGAGGCAGGGGACATAATGAATATTTAATGGATGTCAGTTTTGAGTTTTGGTTGTTTTCTTATTTTTTTATTGCGTTTCGACAGGTGTTTCCCAAGGAAGTAAGACTGACATTTTTATGCCCCATCGCGACCTGTCTGTCGATACCCCAGAAATAAGCGCGCATTAAAATCCTATAAATGTAAGCGATACGTGGTTAGGCAAGGGATACGACTTTATGTCATTTTAATATTTGTTTGACAACGCTGACATCCCTGGGATTGATGTACTCTGCACTGCTTGCATTTCAATTAACACTAGGCCCTACCTTCTGACACCCTCATCAAAAAAAAAAAATGGAAAACAGAAAAAAACATGACTCGGATTGGGGGGAGGGGATTTATGCATTCAATTAGGCACCGAGGAACAACAGCGAACGAGTTAAACGATGTGCAGTGGCAAAGGGGGACCAGACCCGAGATCAAGGGTAGCGTGCTGTATGGTTTGGAAAAATATGCTTTTATGCTCGACGCTTGATGACTGGATGGCTGGATGAGGGAGGCAGTTCAGAGACCTTATCTGATGAATATGCACGATGGGGAGAGGCGTATGTAGGAGTGCTGTGGAAACGGTGTCTGGAATTGCAGATGAGCGCCGCAGGGTGACTGATGACATTTTGGTTGAGACAATTAAAATTAAAGTCTTTGTTTGGTCTCGCGAGAATCGTTATGTGATGGAATCAGAGCCAATAAAATATTACTAGCGCACGAAATCCGAAGAGGGTCACGAACAAATTATTTAATCGTTTTGGAGTCTGAACATAAATGCCTTCGAAAAATGTTTCGCCCGTTAGGCGGGTTAGGATGCGTCCTGAATAAGAATTCGGGCGACCATTAGCCATTTGTACTTGAAGGCCCTTCGTTAGCTGGATCTACTGAAGTCATTAAACTCTTGGTACTTACTGGTCCTCGCCTCATAAATCAGGTATTTGTATTTTTAGGTCTGACCAGACCAGACCTACTGCTTCTTGAACTTTAATTTTATTATTGGAATAAAAATGCCAATTTCTGTGAGGTTTAACGACTGGTTTCTGTCTCGACAAAGGCAGAAGCAGAAACGAGGGTAGAGTGCAACAATGCAGATCATGTTGTGGCACATCCCTCAGAGCGTGGAGAGCCATAAGGTCAGACGAAGCGAACAAATAAAAAAATGTTGGCTTGGAAAAGCAGGTGAAATTAGGTGAAACTCACTAGATGCATGTTATCCGCTGACAGAAGCCTCAATGGACAGGAGGCTAAAGGAAGTATGTCTTGAAGAACACGACTCCTATGGGCAATCCATTCCAAAAACTTGGCATCCAGCAGGAAATTCTATATCTGAGTTCCGAGCGGCAGTGATAGGGTGAGGCGTACACATAAAATGATGAAAGTGCTTATTTCATAACTTAATTCGTGTTGTTTTTTTTTTCAAAATTTGAACGTTTATTTAAGAAAAACATGTACAATAGCATTATTAAAAGAATTGCCCATCTGAAGCTATGACTTTTTCCCATCTTTCTGGCAATTTGTGGATCCCATCCCAAAAGGACTGCGCCGGCTTGTCAGTCAAGAATGAATCAAGCCAATTTTTGATATCTTACTCTGATGTTAACCGTATTTCAGTGAGGGCGTTCTGCACCGAACGGAACAAATGGTAGTCAGAAGGGGCAAGGTCTGGGCTATAAGGCGGGTGGGGTAAAACTTCCCAACCTCTGTTTTCCAAAGAGTTCTTAACCGGAATATCAATGTGGGGCCGAGCGTTGTCATGATGGAAAATTACTGCCTCGTGTCTGGGCGCATATTCCGGGCGTTACTTCAAACGGATCAGTTCTGTTCGGTGGCGTTGTCCATTGATGGTTTCACCCGGTCTTAGCAGCTCATAGTACACCACACCCTTCTGATCCCACTAAAGAGCATTACCTTCGCGCAATGGATATTCGGCTCTGCCGTTGATTTGGCTGGTTGGCCAAGCCAAAATCAACACTTTTAAATCGTGCAAACCTCTTTTGTCACGTTCGCTCAGCTAGCGCATGTTCAATATAAACTTATTTACGCTTCAAATGAATGACATATACTGAAATGACGTACAATGACAGTGGCTTTCCAACGCATGTTCCAATGGAATGATACAAGTTACGCCATCTCTTAGCAAAGCGCACGAATTAAGTTATAGAATATTTTGGCTTCCGTTCATAAGAGCCTGGCGTCCTGTAAATTTGCACGTCTTTCGCTTGTGGTGGGTCCAGCCCTGGTAGTTGTTTTGACCCCGTATAGGCCATAGTGAGCCAAGTATGGACGGCCATCTCTATCGACCACATTCCTATCGATTCAGAGGTTTTTTTTGCTGCTTGTGTTCAGCGCCCTCTATTTGACTGCTTACACATGATTCGTGGCATGCGGCATAGTCAGGCATGTTCGGCTGTTATTGCCATTTCCTGTGCTTGTTGGCAGTTGAATACCAAACCCCTGAAAAATCTACTTCGCATGATCTTTTACTAGCTGTCACCAGTTTGGCACACTAAGTTGGTAAAGGATGTCCCCTGTTGCGTTGTCCCACCGGTTCGAAAAGTCACTGTTAAAGGAAACCCATTGAAGCACTTCCATTAGCATGCTCACAAAAGACAAACAGGGCCATAATTCATTTCCGCATTTGTCCTTTGAAGTGAGGGCAACTCAAGTCTTTTCAAGGAGATTATTGTCCACTGTCACAACCCACTCCGAGTGTCAATTAATTATGCGATTGACCTCTGCCCCATTCCGAGTCTCCTGACAGACACCACGGCAATTGCTTTCGAAAGAATTCCTCAAACAATAATCCTTTCACCGCGCTTGAACTTTGAGGAAAGGTATGCAGCCATTAATAACTTTTCCCAATCGCCTTCCATTGACATCTCCCGAAGCAACCTTTTCCGTGCGAACAATATCTGGTCGCATTCCATTCGAATTGCTGCCGCAAACAAAAAAAAAATAACCCAAACTATACAAAAAGTCAATTAAGCCCTCCGTCACCGGTCATAATTGATGGATCATTCCAAGCAAAACCTCCCGAGACTGCCAAAGTGTCACTTTGACAGATTTTGTCGAAATAAAAAACCCCGGCATTCCAAAGCGCAGCCACCACCGAAATCAATTCCCATTCCAATCATTTTTGCTCCGAACTGCTGCGAACTCTCTCACTCTTCGAGTTGTCAAAAAAATGGAAAAGCTGAGTTGAGAGGGGGATGAGGAAAAAAAACCTCAGTTGACATTTATTCAAAAGAGGCAAGCTTTGCAATTATTCTCAATCCCCCGGTCCGGGTCTGGATCTGGATACAATTGAAAAGGTAAAGTTAACAACTTTATTCAATCAAAAGCCTCCCCGCGGGGACGGCGGCTAGGTGTGGGCCGCGGGCGTCTCTCCTCTTCGCACTTCGCTCACAAACAAAACAAAAACACTTTATCCTGACAATTTATCAAATGAGCAACGAAATTCAAATCGCAAAAAGAAAGAAAGAAGTGAATGGAAAGTTTAAGGATATACACCCCCGTCTAGTCACACGGACCGACACGAATGGCAAACGGCACCGCTGAGCACGATAAATCCTAAGCGGAGGGGGCGACCACAGGCACCAACTGCATGCCGGGGCAGGACAACATCGAACGATATACCCAAACTTTCTGACATCGGTCATGACAGGAGACGCGCGTTTTGTTAGGCGGTCGGTCGGTTGGTCGGTTGGGTGGCGACGGCGGCGGTGGCGTTCTCAAGCCATCATCACCTCAACAAACACACACGTGCTGCGAAATCGATTTGAGAAAGGAAATCTATTTTTCATGCTAATGGATTTTTTTCGCTTTGCTCCGTCGGCTTTTTGTTTGCTTCGACAGTTGCCGAGCTTGGCGACACCCAAGAACTTGGCTCGGATCGTATCGGATCGGGAGTATTGTCGTCGTCCCTCGGGGCATGAGAGCGCTCCCAGTTCCTCTCCATTGGGCGGCAGGGGGATGGGCATAACAACCGTGGTGTCGGGGGCAATGGAGGATTGTTTCGTGTTGCTCCTGTCATTACCTTGCGCGACACGGATGTGCTCGCTGAGTAAGTGTTTCGAAACATGATGTAGCCACTGGCGGTGAATCTCCCCAGCCTCCCCCACGCTACTCTCCATTCCAATTTTGCCTGTGACGTGAGCCGTGGCAATATGGCGTGAAATCAAGGAATCGAGGATTCGTCCTGCGATCGTTTCGGGGAATGGCCCACATTTCAATATCAGATGATGGTGGGCTCAACCCAGGCCTGTGGCAACCATAACCATTCGTATATCCTGACGTCGCCATCGCCATCGTCTTCGTCATCGTCGTCGACAGTGAATGTTAAGTACACGGCCGATACAATAAGCGACGAGCCCTCACTTGACTGCGCTCCAGTAGTGCTCCATCAGGAGAATACTGAATGTCAACCAAAAGACCGTTATGGCGTTCGTATAATTTTTAAATAAAATCCCGTCGTGGCATATGGCATTTATGGAGTTTTGAAAACATCAAGGAGCTCTTTATGGCGGTCTTATCGGCGGCCGAATGAGGGTGAAAATGGCTGGGTGGCCGTGGCGTTGCGGTGCGGAGGGATTTAGATTTGGATTTTCAAGTCGTAGATGTTGATACTCGTATTCCTCACTTGTGCACACAAATTCAATGTACCGTTGGGAGGGAATTTTTGTCTTCAAACAGCCCCACCGATAGTCGGGGGGGCGAGTAGGCAATATAGCCATTGATGTGACAAGGAATCGTTTTCGGGATTTCCATGTAAATACTTGGCGATGGACAGAAAAAGGAATGTTTGCTGTGGAATTTCTTTTCGATTTAACGAAGAAGCTATGCGAGGTGGTAGCACGGGGATTTTATGGTCTCATAAGACGAGAAATGACGGGCACTTCACGGGAGTTTATGGGCGCCATGCTTAGGCGTTCTCGCATATATTTGAGCATAAAGTGAAGGACAATAGATTGGTATGATTTTTGGATGGACACGGACTAGGACCGAGTGGCGTTTGATCAATTTGGTGGTCTCTGGCTGTCCTGTCCGAGGGACGACTGACGCGAAATTGCTTAAATTATACATCGGCTGAGGGAGGGTGGCACATTTATTCGCTTTCATTTGGGGGACATTGTTTACTCGGATTGATTTAAGACTTTTGGGCTTCCGACGGATTTGGGAATTTATGCGGACGTCACTGAATAATTTCACTTCACTTTACATCTCTACTGAATCGAACGGAGGAGAGTGAGCAAGCGTTTGGGAGGTATCTCGTCCCGGGCATGCCGTGGCTGAAGTAGGGACAAGAAAAGTCGTGTCAGATCCGGTCGGAAGAAATACAGTACGTAGGTGGGTCACTAAGTACCCGAGATTGGTTTCTTTGTGCATGTGTGGGAGCATCTTTTTTCAAACTAAGACTTGCAGCTCGTGTTAGCAGTCTCCTCCAACTGGCTCTAGTTAAACTCCACTGCAATGCGATGTGCTGTTTTTCGAAAACCAATCAACTCGAATGGCGAATGTTGCTGGGAGCATCTGTATGTTGGGACTCACTTGTCATGTCCCATCAGGATTCCCTTATAGAAGTCATAAGACTCACTCAGCTCCACTGTACTGGGCCACAGCAGCCATGGCAACCTATCCCAACCACATCTTCACCTTCCGCCCTTGTTGGCGTTGACTGTTTCCATGCACTGACTACAGCTCGATCCACCTCTCGTGCTGAGCTCCGCACGGTGTGCCACTAGACCATTTTAATAACCCCCGTTCACCACCAATGCGAGACAAATTAATACCTTCTCTCGATCTAATTATAATCATGATGAATAGCACAAGCTTTCAAAGCAGGACACCGCTCCATTATCACGCAGTGGAGTGGCCGCTGTCTCTCACCTACCACGGCAAGTAATCCTTTCGGAATTAAGCCATATAACGGAATTATTGTATGCGAACAAAGATAATAGTCAGAGATATCCTTCCCTGGCATGCTAATGCCGTGCGTGGCGCAGCTGATTGAGAGTAAGTTTATCCTGGCAAAGGACTACGCTTATATGTGCTTGTGGCTCAGTGTGTGGCTCGTGTTATTGAATCTGAATTGAATGGAGAGGCTGCAATCACACAAAATAATTCCTCTGCCGGTGGGCTGGCGTTAGCCGTGATTGTTTTTGGGGGGACGCTTGCAGGCTCTATACTGTACATGTATCAACAGGAGCATCCAACGTCATCCGTTCGAATCCCATCACAGCACGGATGATGGCGATGGCGATGACGATGATGCCTCCCTGATGAGCGGTCGGTGTCTCTTTGAGATAACATTTTTGACTGTCTGCACGCAGTAGGAGTTTATGATTTGCCATGGTTATGGACCTTTGTGTGAGAACGTTGTCAAGCGAAAGAACGTTGGGCGTTCGGTTCGTCCTTGCGAAAGGCAGATAATTTCAAAACACTGGGTTGAGTCGCCCAGTGTGCAGTGGCATCATGTTGAGCTGACTCGATTCGTTACAACGATGACATAGGCAGTCCGTGGGGCTAGTGCTTTAACTTTAAAGGTTAGGTGGCGGGACGCGGGTGGCTTCCACTGATTGAAAATATCTTCCAATGGATGGTTGAATAGTCGGCTGGTTGGATCTGATGGTTGTAATTTTTACAAGAATTAATAAATTCCACGTATTTTCACGAAGTCTTCGTGGCGGGGCTGAGTTGTTCATATGCTCGTTATGGTCCAGTCACATTAGACGGTGGATCCGTAGACGCCTTGTTAGGTTTAGATCAATGACATCTTCATCCGCTGATAACGTCCATACCTCTGCGCCGTACAGGACTGGGATAGTCAGCTTAGTCCTTCGAGAAACGGCTCTAATGTTCAATTGACAAGAGTTATCTGCCTTAGTGGCGAAAGAGACAAGGTAGCCACTTAACTATCTCGAAGTTATAGCTTCGCATTGTGATGCCCTGTCCAAATCGTGGTTCTTTTTTGAGGACACAGACAGCATATATGTGCTTCGATTTGCCTTCATGTGCTGCTAGACCCATTTTAGGCGACCCATTTACTAGACCACTTTTGAGTAAATACTTGGTTTTAAACATAAGCAAGTTTTGGCGACCAAGCATTTACTAGAGGACAAAGTAATTACTAGGTTAGATTGGATTAGGTTGTAGTGGCTGACTGCAGAAGGCATTTGCTTTTTCCCATCTTTCTGGCATTTTTTGGATCCCATCCCGAAAGAACTGCGCCGGCTTGGCAGCCAAGAATGAATCAAACCAATTTTTGATATCTTACTCTGATGTTAACCGTATTTCAGTGAGGGCGTTCTGCATCGACCGGAACAAATGGTAATCAGAAGGGGCAAGGTCTGGGCTTAAGGTGGGTGGGGTAAAACTTCCCAACCTCTGTTTTCCAAACAGTTCTTAACTGGAATAGCAATGTGGGGCCGAGCGTTGTCATGATGTTAAATTATTGCCTCGTGTCTGGTCGCATTTTCCCGGCGTTTTTCGGGTTCTGCTCTCTTCAAACGGATTAATTGTGTTCGGTAGCGTTGTCCATTGATGGTTTCAGCCGGTTTTAGCAGCTCATAGTACACCACACCCTTCTGATCCCACCAAATATAGAGCATTAACTTCGCGCAATGGATATTCGGCTCTGCCGTTGATTTGGCTGGTTGGCTTGGCTTTGGCACGTTTGCTCAGCAAGCGTATGTTCACCATAAACTTCCACCAAACTACGATGACTTTCGGCAGCAGTTTTTTTCATATTAAAGTAATGAAGACGAACACGAAGTTACACGACGAACACTTTTTCAGGCCCAAAGTTCGACATATTTGAGTGAAAAAAATTATTGTTGTTACATATACTTCAAATGAATGACATATGCAAAAATGACGTAGAATGACAGTGGCCTTCCAACGCATGTTCCAATGGAATAATACAAGTTACGCCATCTCTTAGCAAACCGCACGAATATTCTAATATTTGGAATCGGGAGGACATAAAACGTGTTTGTATAAAGTTGATACTATCGTCCGATTAACCAAAAAAATACAGGCAGAGTTAGCAAAATCCTATCCCTGGTAATTACTGTATGACTTTACTCGAATGTTCGGTAAATTCGAATGCGGTATTCGAACTGAAACAAGAGGGGCACTATTACATGAGGGAAAGATGAGAAATAATGCAAAATAAATATGTACTACCAATTGTTCGATGAACTGTTAGTATTTGCTTGAATGAATTAAGTATTCACTAGAACTATTTGCTGGCAAGGCAAAGCTCCCGTTTATGATTTCCAATCTAGTAAATACTTTAAATATAAGCTTATGCTAGTAGTACTAGTACTTACTTCGACTTTTACTTCTAATAAATGCTTAAAGGCCTTTTCACAATGCAGCCTCGACTACGTGGTGGTTACAATATTTGCTTTGAGGCATAAATATCTCAGAGTCATCTGTTTTTTTTTTTTTCATTTCAAACATTGTAAATTTCCGTTCAACTTTCCCGGCCAATGAAAATGTGGAGTGAAGCAGGGAAATGGCAAAAAGCACCAAAAAGTTTCAGCATATTGAAAACATGTTGATGAGACAATGCGTCGCTGACGTGAGACAACGTTGCTCTCCCCGCTCTCATTATTCTTATAAATGTCAGATCGTAGCACGACGCAGTGAATGCCATGGAACCATTGCATTGTATACGTTGAAAAACGAGGCGACGCGCCAACGCAGTATTGTGAAATGGGCATCATTTGTATGCATACGGGCCGTACAAATTGGCTCTAAATGCCAAACTGCGATTTTGTTTGAGTTCATGCACCAAGTTTTTGTTTTAATCTTGTTCTCTTAGCTTAGATGAGACGAGTAACCAAAAGGAAAAAGAGACAGAGCCCAATAATGAATACTCAGGCGACTGATAACAACTCATGACAGATGAAATGGCTGTGAATGGACTGGTGGATAAGCGGCTGGCTGAAGCGATAGCTAATGACGTGTAATGTATGGTCAATGAAGATAAAGACTGGTTGAGAAACAAAAAACTAACAAGACTGAGGACTTTTGAGACGATAGTCGACCAATGATACTCGCTTAGACAACCATGGCAACCCTAGCCTGAGCCCATAGTGATATGACAAGAAAAGCTGAAAAACTGAGAACCACAACCACTTCATTATTACATACACAATTTGGCGTGTGAATCTTATGTTGTACAAAAGCATGGTTGCTGTAGAAGCTACGCCCGTTTGAGGTAACCTCATAGTTCTTACATGGCGTTTGTTATGGTTAGGGGGGTTCACATGGGCATACGAACCAGACAGACAGTCAGGGCCGACAGTCTCTATTTTGACATGTCGGATGGTTTCCAAGAATGATTGTGTGGCAATGTAGTGACCCTCGTTGATATTATCTAGTTTTGGATCAACCCTTAGAACCTGCCAAAGCGTACACTCCGAACCAGTTCGTTCCCTACAACTACCCTCTTCCATTAGAGTCAACCACCAGTCAAAGAACCTTGATCCACCTAAACTCAAATCCTCGATCAACCAGCCATCTTGAGTTCATCACAGTCTCCACTTGAATGAAATTGAACCCTAAAATTCCTTTTCATAGTCCAGCCAATCCACGTGAAACTACCCACTTGAGAGCAAGCAACTATCAACACAGAATACGATACTAGCAGCACTTTCAGATCAAACCCGCTCTTTGAAACACCCCAGCAGCGAATGCAGAGACTTCCACTTCAGAGCTGTGTGCATAAAGGATGTGGATTCCCTGGCTAACGGGGGCACACAGTGGGTGGTGTTATCATGAACTATGCTCGCAGTTTAATTAAAAATTGAACATCTTTTTTCCACATTTTCCATGTGCGCCAAAGGGAATACCAATTCAGAGGAGTGGCATCCTGCATGCAGCACTCCCACCCCTACGCGACCCGCTGCCATTCAACATGGATCATAGCCAACATCATCACCGTCTATTTGTTTTTGCCTAGTTTTTTTTTATTCTGAATGGTATGCAGACTCCTGCTACGCTCAGATTTTCAGCTGTGCATTCCTTAAATATTTCGTAAGCAGCATAACGGAATGAAGGGAATATAAGGACTTATGATGCGCATGCATAGGATACCTGCAGAGACGAGTTTTTCATTAAAAATTTGCCCCCAACCGCTCTAGTTTGTGCAGGTACTGCAGGAAGCTAATGGCACGCAGTTGGTGTTTGGAAGCCAGATTAGCAATGTTATTCGGAAGTATAACGAAACTATTTAGGTGCGGTGCAGTGGTGAGCGGGTGATGCTGCACGCCTCTACTGCGCGCAGTTCTAATAAAGATCCCACACGGAAAAGGGACATTCCGCCCCAATTGCTGGAGGACTGTGGCGCTAATGATGGTGGTTTAGGTACTTGGCTTGTGAGTTGCATCTGATTTGCGACTGTGGTTTTAAAAATTGTTCCTTTTGATTTTGATTGGCTTTTAGTAGTCAGTTTACAGCCGACTTCAGCACAAGGGGACGGCTATTCCGCGTCGTCTATACGTATGCACATCTGTCTTTTGCTTCATCTTAGTTAGAGACGACTCACATGATTAGCATCGATCTTCATCTTAAGTCGCTTCAATGATTGCTCATCTCAGTTTACAATCGTTTTATTCATCAGACGTCATCGGTGTAAGTTTCAATGACCAACCGTCTAGATCATTGGTCGGCTATCGTCTCAAAAGTCCTCAGTCTTGTCAGTTTTTTGCCAGTGAGTCAACTCAACCAGTAGTTTTGGGTATTCATATTTTTTATCTTCATTGATCATGCATTACACGTCATTACCCATCGCTTCAGCCAGCCGCTTATCCACCAGTCCATTTACAGCCATATCATCTGTCATGAGTTGTTATCAGTCAGCAGCCTGAGCATTCATTATTGGGCTCAGTCTGTTTTTCCTTTTGGTTACTCGTCTCGTTTAAGACATACTCTTCATCAGTCATCGCACAGCTCAATCAATTCTTCCATTTTGTCATCAGACAGTCAGTCAGTCACGTTAGTAGCTCAATCGTCAGCGGCTAAGTCACCTCTTGTCGAAGTCATAAACACCATCTTTCATTCATCGCCTGAGCTCTCAGTCAGTGCCTATCAGTGCCAAAAAGCCATCAAAGACGCCGCCTCTGACGTGCTGGGTTTCACCTGGTTTGACGACGAGTGCCAGCAAGCGAATGCAGCTAAGCAAGAGGCCTATAAAGCGGCACTGCAAAGGAAGACAAGAGCTGCTTGCTGGCTCTACGAACAGAAGAGGAGAGACGAACACCGGCTTCTTAGGAGAAAAAAGAAGGAGCCTGAGAAGAGCGCGATCGGCGATATTATTGCAGGAATGAGGTAAGGAAGTTTTACCAAAGGGTAAAGTTAGACAGACAAGGTTATAGAGCCCAAACCGAAGCCTGTAGGGATGCATCGTAGTAGAATCGCAGTCGATGCTGAGGATATGGAGGAACCATATCGATTGGGAACCAAATACCGCTGGCAGCCAGGTCGAACCATTCAAACCGAATGAAAGCGATGATATAGATGTACCGATAGATGTACCGTCCACCCGATCTGGATGAAGTGAAGGTAGACATATCTAAACTGAAATCCAACAAGGCTGCTGGGGCTGACGGCCAACCGGCTGAGCTTTTCAAAGCGACAGGCGATGATTTTGTAAGGAGCATGCACGAACTCATGCATAAAATATGGTCGGAGGAAAGCATGCTCGATGAATGGAACCTCAGCATTGTTTGCTCAATCCACAAAAAAGCAGACCTTCTGAATTGCGCCAACTATAGAGGCGTCAGCCTTCTGAACATCGCATACAAGATACTATCTGCCGTGTTGTGTGAACGACGTGTTGTACGACACTATCTGTCGAACGATACTATCTGCTATGTTGTGTAAACGCCTAAAGCCGTTCGTGAACAACCTGGTCGGTCCAAACCAGCGTGGCTTTAGACCAGGAAAATCGATCAAATATTCACGCTACGGCAAATTTTGGAAAAAAACACAAGAACAACAAATCGAGACCCATCACCTCTTCATCGATTTCAAGACCGCGTATGTCATCATTTATACTGACGACCTGTACCGAGCATTGTCTAGCTTTGGAATCCCTACCAAACTCATCCGTTTGTGTAGAATGACGAGGGAGAACGCACGCTGCTCCATGAAGGTCGGCAGAGACTTGGCCGAGACCTTTGATGTCGAAAAAGGATTCAGACAAGGCATGCCACTTCTTCAACATCATCCTTGAAGGAATTGTTCAAAACTCGCACGCCAACACCAGGGAAACAATCTTTCAGAAGTCCGTCCAACTACTCGCATATACCGACGATATTGACATTATCGGAAGAACTCAGCGTGATGTCAATGGCACCCTTGTGAGTATTTCGACGGAAACAGCAGAAATGGGTTTAACGTTAAATGAGGGCAAGACTAAGTACATGCTGTCAACGAGAAAGGACTCCCAACACCAACCTCTCGGAGACAGGTGTAACTCTGAGGTAGTCAAAGACTTTGTCTACGTAGGAACCGCTATAAATTCAGACACCGACACCAGCGCTGAAATCAAACGAAGAATAACTCTTGCAAATCGCTGCTCCTTCGGGCTAAGAAAGCAAATGATAAACAAAGCCCTCTCTCGAACGACCAAAGTGACCCTCTATAAGACCTCAATCGTCTCAGTCCCGCTTTATGGCGCAGAGGCATGGACTTTGTCAAAAGCCGACGAAGGTGCTCTTGGTTGCTTTGAGAGGAAAATTCTTCGGGTGATTTTCGGTCCTGCCTGTACATATGGTGAGTGGAGGGGGAGATACAATGGCTGTTCAGCGACATCGACTTGGCCAAAAGAGTGAAGATCCTACGATTGAGATGGCTAGGTCGTGTAGAGCGGATGGGAACCAATGCTCCGGTCCGGAAAGTCTTCGACTCCACGCCAGAGGGACGTCGAAGTAGAGGAAGATCGCGACTCAGGTGCACGTAGACCAACTATGCTTGCGAAACTGGCGGCAGCTAGCTAAAGATCGAGCCGGCTGGAGACGCTTGTGGGTTGAGGCCCAGGTCCACCCTGGACTGGAGCGCCACCATAAGTAAGTAAGTACTTTCGCTCTGTCATCAGGTATTTCAGTTATCAATCGTGTCACTCTCTAACTGGTTACATGATCAGTCGCCTCAATCATAAAGACGTTTCAAATGCCTGTGACCACCTCCAGGCCAGGGTCGTAAATTCTATCAACTACCCCAACTTGTGCAGACTTTTCCAGTCTGCCTCTTCACCAGTCAGCATTTCCATCAAGTCGCTTTAGTTAGTATTCACTCATTGTTACCAGCCGCTTCAGTCCCCAGTTTTCTGCATCATCCGTCTCTCAGTCGTGGGTTGTCTCAATCATCAGCCAACTCAGTCATCAATCGTTTCAATCGTAACTTTACTAATTCATCGGTTTTCTAACGTGTTAGTCGATCATTTTTTTTGCGACCATTCGCCTCCACCATAAACTGCGTCTGCCATCAATCCCGTCAGTCGTCGGCTTTGTCGTCAGCCAACCCAGTCATTACGTCTTCCAATCGGCAGATTTCTCAGTTACCCAACGACCCAACCCCAACCCAACGACCCAACCCAACGCCTCAATCACCCGTGCTTTCAGTCATCAGTCGTTGTCTCAACTTGCAATCGTTTCTGTTGTCAGTAGCCTCAGTCACATGCACACACCACACCTCCACCGCCCGACCCCATCAAACATTGCGCCGATCCTCTACACACCAGGACATGAAGCCAATCGCTGTGTGTGTCCACGGAAATGCCTACATTATTGCCTCAGTGAACAATTTACGTTCGCATAAACATTCATGAGCTGGGCCGTAACCTCCTTCAGTTGAAAATGCAGATTTCCCTTCAGTGGAAATGCAGATTTCACTTCCGCCGCCTGCTAATGGCCTGCAGACAAATGTCTTCGATCCGGCACAGCGCCTTTGAGTGTGCTAGCCGGCCGATAAATCCCTGCCTGGCCCTTCCCAAATACGCCATCGACGTTTGCGGTAACCATTCACGTTTCGTCTTTCCACGTCACCCATTGTCTTGGCGAAAAAACCACTCGCTAAACGCCACGAAATTGGTGAAACAAAGCAAGTGAGCCTTGTCTAGACGGTGGCCAGGTCACGTGGGCTCGTATGTCAGTCTCCACATGGGCTCACATCCTCTCGAAGCCACCACAACGGCAACAAGGACGTCCGTGTGCTGTGCGCTGGGCTAGGCAATGGCGGTGGCAGAATAAAAGTGCAATTTCACCGCTCATAAATTTCGCCAACGAATTTATCACCCTATTAGTTTTAACGGTGGCACCGACGACGATGGTAACCTGAACTCGTTCCTGTCTGCGGGGCATCGGGTGCGACACTGGGTTAGACGACAAGAAGGTCCTGCGGACATAAATTACGAGTATTTGGCGGCTAAGTGGTGTCAACGCTTATTGATCTGATTATTAATTGAGGCCGGCTGGTGAGAGGTGCGAGGTGAGTGGTTACGTGATACTTTGCTCATCACTTGCATGTGTGCACTGAGGATGGGGATGTATCGTGTGCGGATGGAGGTGCCTCCGGCCTGATGTCCTCGCTTCAGACTCACGATCTGTGGCCGGGTGGGGTTTTTCGATGGAAATCTCGTCATCTGTGAGGGTCATTTGTCCGCAGCATATGTTTCCATTTGACTCCCCTATCGTCCTCCGGAGCCATTCAATGGAGGATAGCAATGAGGGATGTATGGAGTCCACAACAGACCGTCGATTAGGCTCAGTTTCATTGGCTGTTAAGGCCCAGTAGATCCCGATAATGACACCAAAACGACTCCGCCACTTGCCCTAGTGCCGCCAGTGCGAGAGAGTAGTCGATAAAAGAAACCCGCCGCCCATCCACCGCCCCATCGAATGGTAGCCAGTTGGCCTCATTTGTTATGCTGAGGTGATATAACCGTTCCATCATATCCGAATTAGGAACGACCGGGCAGCAACAAAAAAACCCGAAACGAACCATAAGGATAACCTTCCCAAAATCGAAATCCATTTTGCCCAAAGCACCCGGCAAAAGGGGATTTACCTAAAGGTAGCACGGCACGACGACGACGCGACGAACGTTTATCATTGTTATTTCTTCTCAATAATATCCCCTAAGCCTGGCATGTCGTACCCCCAATCCCTATGCGTTCATCCAGCCAGCAGTGGGTCCTGGAATTTTTTCTCACATTATGCAAATAAAATTATCGTGCGCCCTTGTGTGTGTTCAGCCCCCCTCCGTCATCCACCGCAGTCGGTGCGAGAGAAGCGGAGCAGCGTTCGGCAAAAGTGGATTTTGGGCTGAGGGTTTAAATATCCATTTTCGAGTGCTAACATATTATTTGACACTCTTTAGCTCCTCATAAATCTATTCCCACTGAAGGAGGGAGACGTGGCGATTATTCTCCAGCCCGCATCTGGCTTTCGGGTGTGTGATGGGATTCCGAATGATTTTGAATGATGTGCGACCCCCTGGCCTGTTCGAGTGGGTGGTGGTCTGGTGCAGCTTTATCAGTGGACTTTTGTCATTTCTCAGGACCATTTGATGTGGCATTTGGTAGAGACGGTGCATCGTTCTGGGAATCTTGAAATCATTCCTTAGAGGGATTTTCGCTTTCGCCAGGGCATGAGATGAGGCCAGGTAGATGAATGAAAGTGATTGAGGGCTGCATTCAGGTCTTTGCTTTCGCACGACTTCGGTAAACCATGTTAAATATGAAAGTCAAATTCGCCATTACCAGTCTTGGGCTTGTTCTGTGCACGGCAAGACTTCCAACACAATCTGTGCGCCATCGTGACAGAGACTAGCCAATAAAGGAGAAAACGAAGGAGCATTCTTAGCGCCCACGTGGGAAGCTTAAGAAAAACTCCAATACGAGCAGACATTTACTGTGGCAGAGCGAAAATGGATACATCATGTCCAGGGCCGCCGGTACTACTACTAAGGGAGTATTTGCACTACTCTCGTGTTCAGTGAACTCCCGCACTCCCCTCTGCTCGAAGATATAATTTCTTTAATATTTTAATACTCGGCTTACATTTTGTCTAGTGTGAATGATTATTCATGCTCTGAATTCATTAATTCTTTACACTGGTGCCATACATTTACTACGGCATACATACGCCACTTTCCACACATCATGCGATTTTCTGTTTCTCAGATTCCACAGGAAGTGTTGTATGGTTTCTTCTTTGTTGGGTTATGTGTATTATTTTGACGCTTCATTGTGAACGACAAATTTCATTGAAAACTAAACATTGCACAGGATGGGGGGAGGGGGGGAGGGGGTGGGAGAGGGGAGTGGGGGTGTGAACAGTGCGGCTTTCGTCCCGGTAGAAGTACAACCGACCAGCTTTTCACTCTAAGAATGGTTCTTGAGAAGGGTTGCGTGTATGCCAAGCCCATCTACAGTTGTTTTGTGGATTTGGAAAAGGCTAAACTCTGGAATGCTCTGCAGGAGTATGGGATTGAAGGTCCTCTTCTGAGAGCCATTCAGTCTCTATAGTCGAGGCAAGGAACGTGTCACATTAGGAGCGTTGAGGGTAAGTCACCTTCTTTATGCAGATGACTTTGTGATCCCCACATCTTCCCAGACGCAACTCCAACGCGCACTCGATAAGTTTGTGGCTGTACGTGCTGATGCTAGAATGAAAGTCAACATGGACAAATCGGAGGTTATGGTCATCTCCAGAACGCCTATTCAATGCACTCTACAGGTTAGTGGAGTCCCATTGAAGCAGGTGGAGAAGTTTAAGTGGGTCTTATTCACGAGTGATGGAAAGAGTAATTCTGATCTTATAACACCTTGGTAGATCTGTGATCCGTGATGTGATCAGCCGAGTTTGGTGACGAAGCCAAGTTGGCGGTTTTCAACTCAGTAGTTGTCCCAACTCTCACCTATGGTCATGAAATTTGGGGAATGACTGAAAGACTAAGATCGCGAATACAAGCTGCTGAGATGAGATTTCTCTGTGCTGTTGAGGGAATTACTCGCAGGGATTGGGTGAGAAATACGGCGAGAAACTCAACATTGAGGAGCTGCTTGATCGAACAGAGAGGGCTACGCTTCGGTGGTTTGGTCACGTGGCACGAATGTCCCCTTCATCAAGACTTCCGAGGCGGGCGTTGGATGCAATTCCATCAGGTAGGCGACCGCTTTGCAGACCCAGGACGAAGTGGTTGGACCTTGGTCCAAAAACTCGGTTACGCTTGGCCATAACCCCTGATGAGTTAGAGTCGATGGCGGAGGATCGAGCTGCCTGGGGATCTCTCGTGAGTGGTTTACCACCACGACCGCTTTAGTGGAGCATGCGGGTCAGAAGATGATGATGTCGTGAATGTAGCCCAGCAGTCATAAGTGGATGGTAGGTGATTTTAGCACACAAAAATTAAAGTATGCAGTTCCTCGTTGTTTTCGAAATTATTACAATTTGGCTGTTATAAGACATTTTTTCAAGTAAAACATGTTTTTTTTTTTCTTAAAAAAAAGACTCATGATAAAACAAATTATGAACCAAAACATTTTTTTTTTGTGTGTATTTCCTCTCGTGGAAACTCATTTTTGTAGTGACTGCAGCAGCTTGAGGTGCTGTATGAAATGTATATTCAAATTTGAATGAAACTAATTTTTTAACAAATGCTCTTGCATCCAACCTACTGCCCCTATACGGGTACTCTAAGCTATTCTAATCATAATTTGTACTATGCCTTTCGGCTTATGCCATGGTTTTGGTGTAACCACCAGTAAAATTGCCGTTCTTTGGAAGACTCTCTCCCGTCCCGAGCAGAGATCGCTCTGCTGAACCGTAGGAAATCCTCGTGACTGCGAGCGACATCCCGTTCATATTGAAGTCGCCTATCCACTGTTCGGCGTACGACATGGAAGATTACAGGACATCCGTGTGGATCCTGTATTAGGTCAATTGTGTAGAGGTAGAGGAACGCCTCGGGAGGAATAAGGCCGGTAAGGCGCACTCTCTCATGATACATTACGTTGGGGTAGTAAGCCCCAAAGATGAGACTGTTAGAAGAAGCTTAGCTTGAAGTCATAGCTTGTTCAACATGCCTTCCAGCCAGCTAGCTTAATAATAGAACTATCAAACCTGTTCAAGTTTGCCTCGTTGAATAAAACTATTTGCTGTGAAGCAGGATCACACAACTTTCTCATATTTCCAGTGTAATCTCTGGTGATACATGTTGTATGACATCGGATCATGCAACTAATCTGAGAAACAGAAATCGTACAAAATCATACAATGTATGTGATGTGATGTATCATCTGTGAAATAGTCGCCAAAACAACACCTGAATTGAAGATAAAATTCAATGCACTAAGCTGGAGTTTTGTCTGTAGAAACCTAAATAAAAAAATCGAATATCTAATCACCAGCCAATTTACTTAAGATATTCGCGAGAATATCAGGTGAAGTCTACTCAGACCCGTGCATGCTGCTCGTCTTCCTTGTTTGGTGCTACAGTCCGGGGTGGACCTGGGCCTCAACCAACTAGCCTCTCCATAAAGCACTATCTTTCGGTCCGTCTCCACTTATGTGCACCATCTCGTTCGAGGAAGTAATCTGCTGCGTTGTCCCACCGGTTCGGAATAGAAATTAGGAATAGGTGCTTGCATGCGGACCGCTGCTACTCAGAAATACTAAGAAAAAGAGACGTATGCCCATTTCTAGGCCGATTTGATCTAGTCAGACCCATACGCTCAACCGTTTCCATACGCGTTTATGAAACCTCCCATGAGCGCATGGAGACAGTGTATACTCGGAGTAACTCCCTTTGAGGGCAAAGTACTCCCGTCTAGACCTTTTAAATACTCCTAAGAGTTAATTTGAAGGCAGCCTGATCGTGTCCGTTTTGTTTTTTAATTTTGAACAGTTAATGTTTAAGAAGTTGTATAAAAAATATAGAAATTAACATCGTTTTGATTTTTTAAGAAGGGACTTTAATCATGAGACCGCACGAAATGCCGGTGGTGCATAATCCCAAAATTGGTGACAGAGGTTCCTCCACTTATTCAGATCGTTTTGGAAAAAAATTTGGCTCAAGTGCCAAGAAGCTGCAAACATCATGAAAGAGGACTTTGAAAAGGGCACTGGGAAGACTGCTGATGGTGTCCGAAAAAATATAAAAATGTAGAAAAAAAATATAGGCTCTACAAAATTAAAAAAAAAATAGATCTGGACTGCCGAAGACTGGCAACGTGTCAAAGTCAATAGATTCCAGTCAGGTGGAAGCTGGAAAATTTCAATCAAATAACCCATAGTCTCCACTGGACATGAACCATGCGAACCACAACATGATGTGATAAATCTAGTGGAGGCACAAAAATCCATGTCCAAGCATAAGTCGTGTCGGAGGATCTCGCTTTTACGACATGGCATGAGCTCTGTTCAGGAGTTGGACATGCAATTTGGGTTTCACATATAGGTGAACGATTTCGCTTGAATGGAGTTTGAGATAATGAGAGTGAAAGGAGAATGTAATTTTTTGGCATTATTTTTTAGTGAGATCTACTTAGTTGATTGGTGGTTGGTTGTCCACTTCTTGATGTTGACTCTTGCTCACAAAAGAAAGAGTGTGGATGTCTATTCAGATCGTGGCTGTGATGTTGGGCAGAAATATGCCTAATGCAGACAGTGTGTGAAGAAGAAAATTTGTGGATGACAACCCACAAAAACTGAAGTTATGTATCCAGTTTTGCTTTGCATTTCAGTGCCTCCCACTGAAGTAAGCAAAAGTGAATGAATTTGACTAAAGTTACCGTAGGGCCCATTCTAGTCACAACGCAATGTATCACTTCTTTGTGTTCCCTCGGTTACCTTAATTGACAGAAGACTCCGCAGGTCCATTATGGTTGGTCTCTAATTTTGGATTCCCTTTCATCAAGCGCCACAGCGCGTCGCGTTTATGATAATGTATAAATTCAGTCATCGTTTTTATGTTTTTGCAATTCTTCGTCTCAGTAGTATTTTCTTTGGGCTATCTAGGATTGCTTTCAAGCGTGAATTGCGTAAAACCCTTATTTAAGCACACAATACGCAAACTCTTGATGCTTTGAGAACGAATACTCGTTATGACATGGCGAAATTATTGCCCGATATGCGTACACAGATTGTGGAAAATTACATTACCGAAAGTTGGTCGGTAAGCAAAACACCAGAGCTCATTCTTACGGCATTCGAAAAAAACTACTTCGGATAGGGGTGAATGCAGGAGAAGACACAACAGCGAACTCTACCAGCTGTACCAAGGTGTGGATGTAGTCCGGAGAGAAAAAATCCGTCGAGCGCACTGGCCACATCATGGCCACGTCAAGCGCGTAGACAACAACATAAAAGGAGGCTCTTCGTATCCGAGTCTCTTGGTTGGGGAAAGAAAGGAAGACTGAACCGGTATAGGTCATCGCGAACGCAAAACAGCATGGTCTTGACGACTAAAGGGTGATTTTTTAGCTACTATATTTTTGGCAACACTGGTTTAAACAGCTGACGCACGATTCGTGTTTTGTTTCACTGTCAAACATCTAAAGTTTCGTCTATAATTTAACCGTGAATCGTCTTACAAACGAACAACGCTTTTTACGAATTTTACTATCAAAATGCGTGCTCTGTTAAGAAAGTTCATCGCGCGCTTTTTCCATTTTATGGTCAGTTTAAGATGAAGCTCATTTTTGGCTCAAGGGTACGTAAATAAGCAGAATTGCCGATTTTGGAGCGAATATCAGCCAGAAGCATGCATCCAGAAAGAGTCACAGTTTGGTGCGGTTTATGGGCTGGTGGCATCATTGGACCGTACTTCTTCAAAGATGATGCGAATCGTAACGTAACTGTGAATGGTGAGCGCTACAGTGAAATGATATCCAACTTTTTTTTTCCCAAAATGCCATAGCTTGACTTGCATGACATGTGGTTTCAACAAGACGGTGCCACATGCCACACAGCACGCGCAACAATGGACGTATTGAGAGGCGAGTTCTGTGAACATTTTATTTCACGTTCGGGACCGGTCAATTGGCCTCCTAGGTCGTGCGATTTAACGCCTTTAGACTATTTTTTGTGGGGCTATCTTAAAAAGAAGCCCCCTTCAATTGACGCATTGGAAGACAACATTGAAGCATTTATTCGTGAGATACCGGCCGAAATGTTGGAAAGAGTATGCCAAAATTGGACTAAGCGGATGGGCCATTTGAGGCGCAGTCAAGGTCAACATTTGCATGAAATAATCTTCAAACATTAAATTATTTGGACCGTACTATCGACTCAAATAAAGATTTCATGCATTTTTCTGAATTTTATGTGTTTTTTTTTTTTTTTTTTTTTGAAAAACGTAGCTTTTAGAAACTCACCCTTTAGAAGCAGCGTGCCAAGCCAGTCAAAGATGAAAAGCACGTATTCCTGAGGCTCAGACTTTCCATCGGTCGCAGGCCAGTAAGTAGGTACGTAGGTAAATGGGTGCCCTCCCGTGGCTCACTTAGACCATGTTGGGTCCATTGTGCCCCACAAGTAGTTAGTTCTATCGGCTTCTGAGGAGGTGGTTTTTTTATTTTTCTTGTACTATTCACCATAACAAAATCCAAGCAAAGGGTGTTTATGTTTACTTTCGAGAAAAATGTACCCCCTGCAGTTGCTCTTGCACTTCGATTCATTTCTGTTGTGAAATTGAATTGTTTCTCATTAACAAAGCAAACTTTAACGTTACATTCTATAAAGTTCTCTTTTGAACTTAAATAAATATCCAACACTTTGCATGCAAAATCTGCCAACCTTCCACACAAGTTCTCACGAATTTTGTTCAAGTACTTAGTAATTTTCGCAAAAATAAAACTTAAACTCTGTATCATGTCCTGGAAATGATGATTTCCCCTCAAGGAAAACTCCTAAGTAGCACTCATAAAACAAAAAGAAAAAGGAAACAAGCACTCCTCTCCTTTAAACCGAGTCGGAGAGCGTAATGAATAATTTAAATCTATTATCGAATATACTTCAGTTTTTTTCCTCTGTTCTCGATTTTTTTTGTTCAGCAAAATCACTTAACAAGAGATGCCATTGTTGATCCTTTGCTATGTTGCCTCGCACAAGGGGCGAAGAAACACTGCAATCAAATGAATATCCTCAAGGATATCAGCAATTTTAAGGTTGCCAGTATGGGTTTATGTTGTTATTGTACTATTCACTACTTTCAGACGGCGGAAAATCGATAAAGCGGAAGAGGCCAAGATGAATGGAGTCGATTTTTGCTTTGAAGTCGTGCTTCCGTGTTTCGGCTTCGGATTAAACAAGGGTTTGAGTGGGGTGCTGGAGAATGTGTTGAACCCACAGGCACATGGGTTTCCAATTAGCTCGAACGTGGAATGTCTTCGAAAATCTGATAAGTTTGTTCCGATATCATTAAGGTTCTTCAATGGGGCATCGGTGGGGACTGAAGAAAGACAGTGATATCGCCTTGACCGTTTTTCAATATCTTCACTATCATCTAACAACAATATATAGTATCGCAAGCATGTGGATAGGCATGCTGTAGGAGTCCTTACCGGGAACTGTGCAGTAGGTACTCACTTAAGTGGTACTGCACTGAAAGACCTCGTAAGGCTCATAATTATGGCTGGACAACAGTCGGTCTCACGGTAGTATAGGACTCCCTAGCACAATGTATTCAACACGTTGGTCTCAGTTCGCCAAAATACCGTGATTACCTGGCTACCTATCTAACAATTAATGCAGGCAATACTCCATAGATAACATAAATTCAACTCCTAGAGCCAATAAGACTACTCAAAAGAGGACACCCGTATTTAAGGTGGAGCACACAATTGATGGTTGATAGCAAAAAAGATGACAAATCGGTCTGCAGCATAATACGAGGAACACAAAAATTGAGCAACGGGTCTTGGAAGCTATTCTCATCTTCGTAGCCTAATGGTTGAATTTTTGCTATTTTTTAGCATGGACTACAATAATATAAGCATAGACTACAAAAGGTAATATAGCACATCGTATCTTAATTTTAAAAAATATAGTTCTAAACTTTTTTTGGGATTTTTTATCAAAAATTTGAGTTTGCGTACGAATTACTCAAAAACTATTCACATGAATAATTTGTTGTACATTTTATGTTAAAAAACATACAAAATTGTTGCTTTCAAAGTCGGCACAGTACTTCATTGTAAGTGTTGCCGTTGTGTTTTTAATAATTTAATAAATATGCATTTTAAATCATTTTTGCCCCTAAAATTGCTAAGGGCCGAGGATCCATATCCCTCCCCCCATGATAAAAAAAATCAATTAAAGTTGCATGGTTATCGTACTCGTACCTTAAATGCCTATGGAAATACACAAAATTTCCATATTTGTTCCCATGAGCAAACTCAGGCAACATGAGTGACCAGTGAATTTGGAAAAATTAACTGTTTGATGGGGTTTATGTACCAGCGGAATGGGACCGTATTTTTGGTCAGTAATGACCATGAGAACAACGTTACAATCAATGGCGCCCGCTATCGTTCCACAATTTCGAACTTGTGTGCCCATAATGCACAAGATGGTATATGATCCCAGAAAGACGGTCCTACATACCACACGTCGATATGGACCATTTCAGGCATGAGCTCGATCAGAAATCTTACTCTCGCCTTGGACCGGTGAATTGGTCGGGAAGATCGGGCACTTTAAGCTATTTTGTTTATGCTGATAATTATGTCAAATCACTCACCTGAGCCGTTCAAGCCTGCATGACACCAAATTTGTGAATGCAATTTTGGCAGTAAAGAGACATCACATTTTTTTCGATGAAAGCAACAATAATTTTCTAAGGAATCATAAATTGTCTGTATGGACAAAAAACACGCTGCGGCGGCTGAAAAATGTAGTGTTTTTGACATTTTCACATTTATTAGGCTACGCAGTCACACCCTATGCCGCTTTGAAGAGTGAATTTGTTCGTACAGCTGGTATTTAATTTTCTGTGCAATAAAAATTGCGGAAAAAGTATAGTGTCACTCGGAAGGATACGTTACACGTGTTAGCCAATAAGCTGGAAAAAGTGACTCAAAATTGGTTTACATGAAATAATCTTGACACAAAACATAAGTAAGAATAGTATTACTTTGCCTGTTTTCTTGATTTTTTTTATAATTGAAGGCAACCAGTGGACCCAGTCTTGTCCTGTGTAACCTGCAGTGTAGTGCTATCTGGGCCATGTTTTATTCCGTACAGCCAGTGAATACACGTACTACTGAGTTGTAACGACTTTAAGAATTAATGTTTACGAAGTTGGCGATTATTTTCTTCATTCCGCACTTATTAGCGCGTATGTAGGGAGACAACAGAAAATATGATTTTTGGATGAATACCAGATCTGGCAACTCGAAACCAAGCAAATCCACTACAGATTCTGTATAACCTTGCCACGTGTGGACGGGAGTTCAACATATGGTATTTCTGACGCTCCCATCTATTCTGTACTTCGTAGGATTATCCTGTTCAGTGTCAATTCTGCATTTTCCTAAGAAAATCCTGTAATTCAATGCAGCATCTCCACTTCCATTCAAGTTTCACAGAGTTTAAAATTATTTTCTGTTCATCTCCTTAGCATTGCTTTGTTGAAACAATTATGACACATTTGACACATTTTTGTTGCATCAGAAATTATTGCTCAGCAACTCAAATTACAAAACGGGAAGAAGAATGCGTACCAACAATACAGCGATGGGATGAAGTTTTCCAGCATGTGGGCACTGGAAAGTGGAGAATATAAGGAAAAGGCGATTATTATCGAGTTTGTCGTATGCCATCCGTGTTTGATTGCTCAGAAGAGAAGAAAATCGTTACACCAATCTTACTACCAAAATAAATTTAAAAAAGGCGGATGATTGCCCCTTGGGAAAAGAAGGAGCAACTGACAAAAGTCAGCTCAAGCGCGTACTCTGCAGGGCTTGCTCTAATAGCTGAAGACAGAAATGGCTCTGCAGAAGCAGCCCCAGTGAAAGACTCACTCGGGGAGCCTAACCATCACCCCTCAAGTGTCTTACGCCCAAATGAGGTCCGGCCAGAGGAGCACGGAAGAGGAGCTACCAAATGTAGTACTGCTGGTTTCAGTAGCAAGAGCAGACGATCCTGGAAAACATCCATCGAAATGCATATGCATATCGATCGGTTAGAGGAGCAGGTCGGACAAATTCTTGTGCTCCTGCAGAACCCATCACGTCAACAGTCCTAATGGCTACGCTCCGCATGCGCCTATCCTATTCCTATAAGATTCTTGCAGTGAATGCCAATTCATTGACTGGGGTCTATCGAAAAAACGAACTCTGTAGGTTGTTGGGCGATCAAAGCCCAGAGCTGATGCTGATTAGCGAAACCAACCTAACTCTGAGAGGCAAATTGGAGCACAGTAATTATAAGGTTATAATAAGAGACCGGCTTACACAGTGTCGAGTATAGACTCGATTTGAAAGCAACAGAGATCTCGTCATTCCCTAGAAACGGCTCCTATCTGGATCTCTGGCTGTTAGTATCAAGACTGCAGCTGACAGACACAAACGTACTGTAAACGGTTTGAACACTTTCGTGTATCTCAGTGCCCTTTGCGGACTGTGCCGTGCCGAAATCATAATCCCCAACGTTTTTGCGGTGTTAGGAGAGTTTGTTTAGACGTGTACCTACACTTAAAGCAGGGTATAAATCGTACCCTGCTTCTGCAGACAAGTTTTGAGAGCACTCTCTTCGAACGCGCTTCGCATACAGTCCAATAGAAATTTGTCAAACAAATTGACATGTATCTAAGTCAATTGGGTGAGACAATTCGGAAGACATGCTTGGAAGTTTTTAACTCTATAAAAGCACAGCTTCAATGGGACTCGACTAACATGTACAGGCGTTCTGGAAATAACCATAACCTCCGATTTGTCCACGTTATTCTGAAGATACTTCTATTCTGAAGTACCTCGGGGTGTTTTTCACGAGGGATGTAAGGAGTAATGCTGAGCTTTCCTGTAGGATTGGCCAAGCTGGGTTAATTTTGGAACAGATTGGTAGATCGTAATTCAGGAAGGTCGAGCCAAGATAGCTGCTCTCAACTCAGTATTTATTCCAACTCTCACCTATGGTCATGGAATTTGGTTAATGACGAAACGAATAAGATCGCGAATTCTAGCTGATTTGTTGAGATTTCTCCCTGCTGTTGTGGGTATTGTTGGATTGGAAACACGGAAGTGCACGAGGAACTCAACATTGAGCAGCTGCTTCTTCGGACGGAAAGGACTATGCTTCAGGGGCACGAATGTCCCCTTCATCACGACTTCCGGGGCGGGCGTTGAATTCGTTTCCTTTAGGAAGGCCACCGCTTGGCAGATCTAGAACGAGATGGTTGGACCAAGTCCAAAAACTCGGTTACGCTTGGCCACAACTCCTGATGAGTCGATTGCGGAGGATCGAGTTGCCCGGGGATCTCTCGTGAGTGGTTTACCACCGTGAGCCCTTTATTGGAGCATAAAACCACAGCCAGTGTTTAAAAAATGCAATCAAGTTTGCAGTATTCGGAAGAGGTTGAATTGTAGACCCATATTCGATTTGTTCGTGTATTTCAGAGAAAAAAATATGGAAGCGTTAGGTATTCCGATCTCATTGCAAATGGCATTAAGCAGAGCCTCTCTTAACGCCTCATGTGCAATCTGATCTGTGAACAAGAAGGATCCGGGTGAATCAAAGCACGCCATCTTATTGCTCTGACTTCTGATCTGTGGCTGTAACGACGCAACTAGTTGTTAACCCCTGACACTTGGTAAAGTGCTTATTAGCTAAGCGCTTTCAGTCTCCTATTCCCTCCAAGAGTTGTTTTCTTTAATTCAAGGAACATCGTCGGGAATGTTGATGTTAATGGAACAGAGGGTATCCCGACTTGGGCTAGGGTAATGGGAATGAGAAACTTTACAAACCGGAGATAACCTCATTTCGGTTCGTCCTCTAATCAACTCAATTACACTCACAGAGTACTTAACAGTTAAACGCCACATAAACAATTCCGTTTAGAAATGAGGACCGTAATCAATCAAGTTTCATAGCACTCACGGGAAAACAACGAGGAAATACCATATTCGAAGGATTGCTTACCATCCTTATCCATTATGCATGAGGGTGTTTGGCTCGAGGCAACATCCCGAGAGCACCGCACTCATCATCGTCCTCAGCAGCCCGGCTTCGATTCATGCTTCAAAGGCGAACGGTTAAAGCTATGAATTCTCAAAATTGTACATCCTGTAAGGATGTTTCAAAAGTCCTTCTTGTTCTCCTTGTCTCGTCGCCGTCGCTGTCGTCGTCGCCATCGTCGTTGTTGTCTCAAAATTCATAGACAAGCTGTAGTAACTCTTTATGAAGTAATTTTGTATCTCTGCGTGGGGCAGCATGTGGTGTAAATATTTCTCGATGAGAGGATAATGGATTTTGGATTGTGCCTAATCCTGTGAGGATACGATGAGGGGGGCCGTGGTGGGCCTCTCGGATGGATGGGGCGGTGTTGCTTCCTAATTAAAAATGTAAATATTATGAATTGTGATGGGCTATGGGTTAAGGGCCAGCGAGAGGGAGAGGGGATACTTTCATGGGATTGCCGACATGTTCAAACAAATGGCTAAGGGATGAGTTGAAGGTCGCTGGAGGTTATTTTTCTAATCAATTCCATGTTTGTCCTTGTCAGGATGTTGGGCAAAGTGAATTCGCTTTAATGTCTGCTCTGGGAGACTGTTTGGCTTGTGGCAATCTATTTGTCATGTAAACCGTATCGATAACAACTACTGCGCTGTTGTTTGCACAACAATACGATATCAAGGCAACTGCGTACACACTCAAACTTAGAGCGATAGTGTGCATGCTGACAAGAGAAAATGGCTCAAGGGTTTTTGATTCTCATACGCGAAACAAAACTTTTAGTAATTTAAGACGTTCTCTTCCTCATCCCACTACATCGAGCCACAAATTCATATAATCGAGGGGGATAACTTGGCAAGTAAGAATGCCATTTGGAGGAGACTTTAAGTCGGCAGCAATGCATTTAGGAGACAGAGTCGTCCAACTGGAGGATCTTAACCTGCAGATCCCTAGTGGTATGACAGTGAAATCACACACTAAATGTTTATATACCTCGGGAATGGCAGAGTACCTGCTGGAGCATTTGTTGGAAAGTATGAAATGAGTGAAAAATGTAAAAAGGATCTAAAGACCTAATAAGTAATTAGGGACGATGGACAAAGTAACGAAAAACAGGTATATTCCAAAAGTAGCTGTGAAGTGCAAAGCTAAGTACATTGGAGTTGTTTTTGTTTGTTTTTTTCTTAGGGTTTAAAAAAAAACGGATTTTCCCTTATTAGTTTTATTCTTATGCAGTATGTAATGCACTTTACCCAAACTTGTATGCATTTTTGCTCCCCACTGTACGCTAAACCAAAAATTGGTCGTAATATTAACGAACAGCGTTCGTTAAAGTTATTTTCGTGAACTATTCGTTAATATTAAGAATAGGCTTACAAATGGATGAACGTATTGGGTCCATTCTTCTCTGATATGAACCGTATTTCAGTGAGGGCGTTCTGCAAAGACCGGAACAAATGGTAGTCAGAAGGGGCAAGGTCTGGGCTATATATACTTCCCATCCACTGTTTCCCAAAGAGTTCTTAACCGGAATAGCAACGTGGGGCCGAGCGTTGTCATGATGTTAAATTATTGCCTCGTGCCTGGTCGCATAATCCGGGCGTTTTTCGGCTACTGCTCTCTTCAAACGGATTAATTGTGTTCGGTAGCGTTGTCCATTGATGGTTTCACATGGTTTTAGCAGCTCATAATTCAGCACACCCTTCTCATCTCACCAAATACAGAGCATTACCTTCACGCCATGGCTATTCGGCTTTGCCGTTGATTTGACATATTAAAGTAATGAAGATGAACTCCCCGCAAAAACACTTTTTCAGGCACAAAGTTCGACGTATTTGAGTGAAAAAAAAATTATTGTTGTTTACGCTTCAAATGACTGACATATACTGAAATAACGTACAATGACAGCAGCTTTCCAACGCATGTTCCAATGGAACAATACAAGTTACGCCATCTCTTAGCAAACGGCAGGAATTAAGTTATAGACTCGATAGCCTAATGTACGATTCTTCTACGATTGATTTAATGAACAAGCGTTCATTAAAAGTTAAAATTTTCCGTAAGCACTTCCCAATGGAATCGTACGTCGCATCAATGAAAGCGTTCGTTAAGCCAATGAACCTGATCGTTGAGCCAATTTTTCATTGGTTCTAAGAACGTATGAACATTTAGGTGTGCCAACGAAATTGTACGTTGAGGCAACGAATTCTTTTATGAACTTTATGTTTTGGTTGAGGCAAAGCAGTCAAAACGGAAAGCCCTCCAGTTAGCTTCAGTTCGTTGAGCCAACGATTTCTTGTATTAAAGTCTATGTCTTGCTCGAGGCAAAATCAAGAGAACTTTTGAAGCTAAGTTCAGTATCTGTGAATAATGCGGTGACGTGTATTGTGATTTACAGGTAAAGGAGAATGGACCATTGCTGGAAGGGATATAGTGTGTGACTCGACATCCACCTCCGATATTTTGCAAGAATGCCCGCAATATAAGTCACCTGCTAGGCAAAGATTAGTAATTAACGTATTTATTAAAAGATTATAATATATAACTCATATCATTTGCTTCCTAGATTGATCTGGATTTTAGTAATTTTGGGAGACTTTCGTGACCAGTGAGAAATGGAACATGAGAAGCTAGACAAATTTTTGAGTACTCGTTGTTTAAGTCGAAAGACATAGAATAAGGTTAAGTTTAGTTTAGAGTGGCCGCCGAGGGCCAGTAAGTTAGAAATAGTAATAATCTCCGTCCAACAGGTTTTAAGCATTTTTGTCCACTAATTAAGCTTGTCATGAATTTTTGAAAATAAAAATTAATTAATATGAAGTGACAAATTTTGGTAGATGGAAAGAAGATGAAGGAAAAGCGAATTAAAAATATTATTTCTGATGTTAATTTGCCTAGTAAAAACGAAAGTAAGTTCTATTTTAATATTTCCACTCAAAATATATAATAATGAGTATTATATTACACTTACAGATTGTGGAGACGAAGCAATTTTCAGTTCGTTGCATAGCTACCTTACCTTGTTCCAACAGAAAAACTTGCTCGGAAAGATGTCTACGCGAAAAAAAAGAACTTCCGAGCTCACAATCAAACATTCACTGGAATCATTTGTTTTTATTGGGCAAGTTATTGAAGCATACATAACACCTAAGAAGACTTTCAGACAACGTGATGACACGTGATGACATAATTTTTTTCATCTTTCATTTCATTTCATTTATTGATTTTTATCTCTCTTTACGTTAAGAATATTATTTTCTTTTACTAAATAATACAAATGCATAGAAAAAGGTAAAAATAAAAATATTGTAGGAGTAATTTCCGTCTGATGAGAAAAAGGAGAAACAAGGGGTACAAAATTGTCTATACTGGGTCTTAGGTATCTGTGAAGGTATGAATGAAGAAGTGCAGGCGTGGCATAAACCAGGTATGAATTGAGGGTCTTAATATTACGACTCGATCGACATCCATGATATTTATATATATTTTATTTGATGGAATCAAATTTGCCTTTAAGACCTTTAGTCGAGACGTCGATACATGTTTTGAAATTTTTTATTTATTTAATTTTCAGTGCGCGGCTGCTAGCACCACATTCTGCAATTTCATTCAAAGTTATTTCAATTCTTTAAAAACAAAAAAAAATTCCAAAAGTTCAAGTTCTTATTGATGAGCTAAACAAAGTATAAACTTTTTGCATAAATAAATAACATGAAAAATAAAAAAAAGTGAATTATGTTTTATTGTATTATTTTGTAAATTGGAAAGGACTCAAAAAAAAAAGGACTCATAATAAACATTAAGTGAGGGGTGGTAAAGTGGGTATTCGATTTAATGGAGTCCTTCGGTTGGTGAATGTACTGTGTTCGTTGGGTTAATGCACATGTACGTTGGATTAATGTATGCTTTGAATCAATGAATTTTGTTCATGCAATCAACGAACAATTCATTAAATATATAATAATACTTTTTTTTAACGAACAGCCATTCGTTGGCTCAACGAACAAATTCATCGGACAAGAATCAATGAACTTTTCGTTGGCTCATATTCGTTGTACCTACGTACCTCTTCGGTTCAGTGTATAGGGTAAAGGCACTAGTGTTCGGACAGTGCTAGCACCCGGACACTTCGTCGTTTATTGTGAAATAATAAGATAATTTTCCAGTTTAAGTATAAAAATAAATGCAAAAACAACCATTCATGTTACTTTCGTACACATACGCGGTTTCCAATAGATGCGATAACTGGTTTGCCAAATACGCATCAGTTAGTACATGGCAGTCGTAAAGAGTGCAGATAAGTGTAAGCTTTTTTAACATTATTATTGTATCAAAGTAGGTTCAAATTTAATTAAAAATAATTACTTTCTGTGTTCAATAAAAAAAAGAGAAATAGTGCTGAGAGAGAGAGAGTGCGCAAAATAAAGACTAAAGATGCCCAGTTTGAGGGCCTCGCCCAAAATCATTATTCAGAGGGAATAACAACTTTGCCGAAAACAATGATTCACGGAAGTCCCTGACATATCCAACGAGCCTTGTGTATTTAGAAATATTCAAGCTGTGTTCAAAAAGTTTCATTTCTGAAAAGAAAAGAAAATTTGCCCGAGGTACTGTGCTCTAGAAACAGTCAGCATAATTTTTGGACTTGTCTGGATTGAGTTTCTATGTTCAAGACTACTCACCACTAGGACAGTGGCAGAAACAAGCAAGTTGTCACAAAGCTTAGCTGTGGTTGTAAGATCGCCGATCATTTCTTTCTACCAGTTTGAGTAGGACGTTGGTTCTTAGATGGTCACGAATGGCACCGATCGTCCATATTCATTCTAAAATTGACACAAAGGTGGCATTAGCTTGCCTCAACGCTCTCTGTACTTCGCCAGAGAAGGCCCAATGGCACTCAACAGCTCGGTAGTTCCGCGATTAAGGGGCGATCTGAGCCGGCAGGGTTCCTGGTGCCCAACGCATCAGGACTTGTTTTTGTGGAGCCCATAAGCGGCCAAGTTTTCTAATGATATTCGTAGAATGTCATTCCTTGTCAATTCCGTCCAGGCTACACACTCTAATTACAGGAACGGTATTTTTTAAAAAGATTTCCCACACATTTGCACATGTTATCATTTTCAGACCTTCATCGCACTCGCCATCATTTCCGTTCCCATTTTCATTCCAAGCTGCACACTATCACATTTTCCAGGAATGACATAAAAAAAATGTATAGTGTGTAGGCCGTATAGTGTGTAGGCCAGTGAGGTGCTACTTTGGGCCTTGTTTTGTTGATACATTCCTACGAGTAGCGGCGAAGGGCAGGCGTAAAGATCAGCAATGCGCAGCTAAGGCTGAATAGCCCAGCAGGTCCGGCAAACCGTTCGCGACTGAGGTAGTCTTTCAAGTGAGCCCCAAACAAAGCTGATCATCGACACAGTTCGTATGACACCTTGATCCAGTTCATCGGGTGGATTGAGGATAGCAGGATAGAGGGGATAAGGGAACAAAGTGAACGAGAGGACGGCTCTATCATAGCTACACGTCTCTTCAAAGGGAACACCTAGCATTCGCACAGCGACAAGGTGAACATTTGAACATACATATTAGGCATAATTTCAACAAAAAGTACGAGTGCGTTACGATCTAAATTGAGTAGTCTACTCTCCAAAAGGACGACGCAGTGCAAGTTGAAGACGCACAGTTCAACTGGAATTAAAAATCACACCTCTTGTTGAAAACCCATAGACGAAGCGCTGAAGAACTCGGCACAAGTAAAATGCATCAGCAAAGAGGTCGGTCATAAACAAGGATCGCAGGTGGCATGTTGAAGGGCTTTTAAATGAATTACACATGGCTCTCTTACTTTGATAGAAGACCTGGACAAAGTCCACTTTGTATTTCCTCGGATAAAGTGGAAAAGAAAAATCCATTCCGCGCTGACTTAGTTCCCAGTTCGTACACAGCAATCAACCACTATCCGTGATTTACTCTCTCCACCCTCAACGAACAGCAGGTTACCCACACTCAACCCCCCAAGCTAACGGAAATTAAAAACTAAAAATAAATAGTCCCGTGCAATCGCATAACACCTCTGCATCAATCCGCACCCCACCCCGGCCCCATCCCCGAATCGATACATTATTGGTCTCACAAGGAGTGAAATATTGAATCGCGCCACCGTCGCCGAACGACGTTGCCAGAAGGGATCGCTCACACCCACACCCCCATTCCCCATCCACCATTCGCAACGCAACATCACATGTGAACGAATTCGCCCTTATTTCCCTCATTCCTGCGCTCCATCTGCCCGCCCTCGATATTTATGGGCGTCGTGCCGAGGACCGGAAATTGCTTATAAACGAAGGAAGCAATGTGCTTCCACGCCACGTACTGGGTCAAATGTCGCAAAAATGTTTTCTTGTTTTTTTTTCATTTTTTGGAACGCATAATTCAGGGAAAATAATTTGTTGGGCTCATATGCGACATACGGATTGGATTTGGTCCGCATACCGTTTTTTTCTTTTTTCCTCTCCAGTTTTGTCGACGTTGAAACTGGTGTCGGAATGACGACGCTGTGACTGGTGGGTAATGTTATTAGAGTGACAAATTGGTTTTTTAATTGAGGACCAGGTGAACCTATCGCTGATTCATTGGGCTTCGCTGGAGTCTGGAGATGGACGTGTTAATTCGAAGCGACTTCAGGAAATTTCTTCGACTTCCGTACGCGAAATGGGGGAGAAATTGATTGCAGTGGAAGAATGTCTGCGTTGGGGTGTGGCGATATATTCGTTCACTAAACGGGTATTCATCGGATCGATTGAGGACTGTTGCGCTCTTTGAGTTGCGGCTGTGGACGTGATGGCGACTATAATGCAATCCCCAAGAGGCGTGAGTTCCTATTACATTCTCAGCGTTTCATTTAACAAATGACCTTGTAGCTCTTGCAGACTCGACCACCCCTAATCTACCCATTCAAAGACAACATCACCAGCATCGGCCTTTGATTTGATGTTCTCCAATATTGCTGTAAGTCTACATGTATCAATCAAACATCAAACAGCATCGGCCACCTCTCTCCTGCTGTCCATCAAGAAGTCACTCATTCACCGAAGCATCTGCTCAGACTTGCTTGTCCACCACCTCATCCCCAAGATGTACCATTCGTGTCCCTCTAAGTGAATTAGCTTTAAGTAAACGATTCTTTCGCCATCAGGACATCTAAGGAAAAGGTCAGAAGCCACGCACTCAAATAAGATTATCTCCTCCCCCAGAGGACAATAGTCGACTCGGTGTGCAGGACAGAAGACTTTTCTCTAGATACAATTTGTTTTTGCGACATCTGTGCGTGAGAATACTGACGCATCAGATGCTGGATTTATCTTGCACAAAGGTCAGGGGGTCGTGGAGTGAACCAAATCCTAGTAGGAGAGGTTTGAAGGTCAATTGGCCCCAGTTGATGGCACTGGATACCAGTCGGTGAAAGGGAAATTTGTTGAACAAATTTTGCTATTTTCTTGGAGGACATGCGTCGGCAGCGTGTGATGTGACGAGCTTCAACTGTCGTAGTCATTGATATATTTTAGCTATTGGGTACGAAACACTGCGCATCATTCCCTGGCACATACAACTTCGCTGAAGGCATATGCTAACACGCGAAGATGAAAATAAAACGAAAATAACTGCTGGGGCTCTAAGTCTTTTTTCCGTGTCAATCCACCCATTCTCTGTCTCAAAAGCTGTATAAAGGGCGACATCAGCGCTAGGTGACAATGGTGGTTAGAGTTGAGTCACAAGAGTCACTCGAACTCAGTCATTAGACTCGCTCGAACATCGGCGTACCGTCTCTTCCCTGTCCGTCCCGTTTATCGCTATTTTAACAAGCAATACTCAAGTGAGCTTGCCAACTACAGCCCCCTCTCCATGAATTCACCCGCAATTCCCAGGAATGCTCACCAGTTTACCATTAAGCCTGCTTTCGGACGCACAGTTAAATTAAGAGACTCGTTCATCAGCCGCACGACACGAATATGGAATGCTCTTCCCAACCTAATGTTTCCGCCAGAATACAATCCGCAGATATTTAAAACCAGTGTGCACAGGTACCTCCTCTCCCTTTCTCCCTCTACACCTTCGGCCGTGCTGTGTCTTGAACCTGGACACTTAGGGGTATTAACAATCCCTTGTGCGCGCACGAAGTATTAAAAATACAAAAAATGAGGACCCCAATACCACTGTCCACTCAATCTCAATTTCGTCCTCCCGACTTAGACGCGGCCAAAATAGAAACATCAAGACAGCCCTGGGGGTCTATAATAGTCCCGATCTTCACACTTCGGCAGATCCTGCAAAAGACTCAAGAAATGCAAGTCGACACAAGCCACCTATTCGTCGAGACGGACTGTATGCCATGTTTAGTTTTGACATTCCTGTCAAACTCGTCAGATTGTGCAGGATGACGATGGAGAACTCCCGCTACTCCTTAACTGTGGGAAAGGAGCTCACCTAGACGTGCAATGCCAAAAGAGGATTTAGTCAAGGCAATGCGCTGTCATGTGACTTCTTTAATATCGTTCTTGAGAAGATCGTGCAATACTCACGGGCTCAGGCAAGAGGCGACCTTCGAAAAGTCCGTACCATTTAAAGCATACGTGGACGACACTGACGTGACACTGAAAGCCGGCGTTTGTTGACATTGAAATGGGAAGCGGCCAAAGGCGGTTAAAGAGGACAAAAAAATTATATTTTGTCGTCGAGAAACAGAACGCACGATATCGACGAAGTATCCAGGACGTCAACGTAGCCAGAAACTTCGAGTTGGATAAGGACCCCGTCTACTTCGGCTCCGTGGTAGACAGCTCAAATAACATCAGTACCGAGATCACTGTCTAACGCTTGTTTTTTTTTTTGGGTCCAAAGGCAACTGAGTAAAGAGCCATGTCTCGGAAGTCCAAGTTGACTCTGTATTAGACTTTGATCATCGCCGTCCTGCTCCACGGCGCCAGGGCATAGACTATAAGCAAAGCGGACCTAAGAGGCTCCTGGTCTTTTCGAGAGAAAATTTTTACCCGCTTGTTCAATCACGAACTGTATGGAATGTACAACGACGTGTGTCTATCCAGGCGTTTTCGGATCCAAAGCCTAAGATGGCTAGGCCATGTGGAACGTATGGACAACTACTGCTCGACTTTCAGCCAGTGTGATATCGCAACAGAGGACGTCCCAGTACAAACTGGAGCACACAAGTCGACGGGGACCTCGGCCGCCTTGGTGTGCGAAACTGCAGACAGCTAGCGTGAGATCGTGACGGCTGAAGAGGCTTGTTGGGTGAGGTCCACGTCCATCTCGAACTGTAGCGCCCTAAGAAGGAGAAGACATTGAAGGTCTCGGTGAGTTGGTAGAGAAACCCTCGTTATATGACTCAGCTGTGCATAGCTCGTCTCTGTCCACGGTGTCATACGCAGCCTTGGAGTCGACGGATATACGCTGAGTGTTGATTCGGATTTCGGAGGCATTTTTCTGTAGAATCCCTGCCCTGACCTGGTATCTCCGCCTGGACACCGCCTCTTCTGATGCTCCTCTTCTCGAGCTAAGCACGTAAAATACACAATTTGCCATATATATAAACGAACATTTAACTAATTCCTTCCCTCCGGTTCCATGTTCAAAACTAAGACGGTCATGCGTCAAAAGAATATAATCCCATTCTCGCCAGTCAATGGGAGGAAATTGGGCAAATCCCATTACCCACGCCATCATGACCACACACAAGCTCCCACAGAAGCACTCCTCTTTCCACACACTGGAAGAGCCTCGCCGTCTCCTCAAAGAAGAATAACAGAAAGCCCATTCCCACTCGGTGTCAGTTTGGGCTTTAATGCTGACCACGTCATAATGCGGATGAAGAAGACTCCTATAATCCCATTTTTTTGTTTGTCGGGTGAAGGATGATCCGAAATAATAATTTCGATCAATTCCAATTTCGTTAAGTAGGGACAGCCGGGCGCGGTGGGGCATGTGAGATGGATGCTCTCCGACTGATTGGCATCAAAGTGACACCATCGAAGCCTAGATGACATGTTAATCTTCTCGTAAAACATTAATGAGCACAGATGATCACATGTGTGTACTCGTAATGCAGGCGAAGGACGACAATGCGAAAGGGAGCTGCTGCTTGGACATGCTGCGGTTACGGCGGCGGCGGTGGAGCGGGGACGACATATTTGTGTGTTCCATATGAATTCACTTGGCTGGATAATTGGTTGAATTGTGGAGTTTCGATGATTTGTGGCAGTCCAAGGGGGATTATTTGGTCTGGAAATGTGGAAATGGTGTGCGTGTGTGGGTCTGTGTGTCTAGAAAGCTCAGTGCATTTGTGAACGATTTTGAGGACAATTCATTGGCTCGTTTTCGTAATTTTAATTCGCGTTTGGGAAAAGTAACACATTCAAGTTGATTACTGGAAAGTCATGACGTTTCAATTGATTCTGATGAAATTTTCCTTTTCGAAACAATTTTATGCTGAAGTCACAAGTCTGTTCCACGAAGTAGTCCTCCCAGCCCGCTGTGAGAGGGACAACAAAGCCGCCGACTTAGGCGGTCTACCACAAGGCCTGTGGCGACGCTCTGGAAGGGAGCATGCACCCGACATCTGCGAATGTGGGAAGACGAAAACATGCCCGACGACTGGAATATCAGCCCCTTGTGCCCCATCCACAAAAAAGGCGATCCCAGCTCTTGCAACAACTGCAGATGCATATCCCTGATCAAAGTGGCCTCTAAGACAATGTCCACAGTAATGTGTGAACGAACGTCTAATGCCGTTTTGGGCAGCCGCACTGGTGCGTGGTGGTTAGTGGCTAGACCAAATTTTCACACTAAGGCAAATCCTGGAGAACTCTAGCGAGTTTGAAATCGATGAAAACCGCCCATTCATCGATTTTACAGCCGCATGCGACTGCAAGGAACTATCCGAAGCGATGGCCGAATTCGGAGAATCCCGGGAAAATTTATCCGTTTGTGGTGCACCACGCTTGACCCCTACACCAGATTTCGACAAGATGAGCTGTCGTGTAATTTCTCCTGTTTGGTACAGGGAATGAGTGCGGCTGGCAGCTGTAAGCACGGAGGCCACTGTCTTCTACAGTCCGACTGGATGACGCAGTTGGTTATGTGCCTGCCCTTGGTTAGTGGGGCCCTATGTCCGAATCACAGTGAAAGCTAAGTTAATACTTTTATCTGGTTTTCAAAACCGTCCCTGGAGTCTAGAGATCTAGGTCTAGAGATGGAATTCTATCCTAGTTAGTTGATGAGGATGCCATGTATTTTCACCGCTTGCGTCTCAGTCTCATCTACTGCACGGAGTATACTTAGTTCTGTCAAGTTGTAGAAATATGGGGCGTCCATGTGACTAAATCCACGAAAAGAGAGGGCACTGCAATTGCAAAGAAGGTGTAAAATAGTTTCTTCTTCTCCTTCGTCCCTACAACTTCTTGCAGAAGTCGTTACATTGGATAGCCAGTCTTGAGGCGTGAATTCCAAGGGCCCGAGATTCGGTAAGGTTTGTAAGTCTACTTGTAATCTCAATTTTAAAAATTATTTTTCTGTTCAATAAAATGTTCCAAATCGCTTTTAAATCGCCATTGCTTACCTTGATTGCTTACCAAGAAAGAAAAGAGCGCTGATGGCTGTTTAGTTTGTGGGTAGAAATATGCCCAGTGAATACGGTGTGTAACAGGACCACATTCTTACACCTAGAAGCCGTTGACAAATGGCTGGTGTCACGGTTACCATTCGGCAAACCCTCCGAACCTGCCTCCGAGTGATTTCATTCTCAAAAGATTGAACATCGAAATCGAACAAAAACCGATCGTGAGTTTACAACCAGAAGAGAGGGCATACTCGGCATTTAATGTGGTCAAGTCATGGAGTGGTGATTATCCGGAATGACACTAAAAAAAATCAACCCATCAGTTGAGCTGCATGCGTGACTTGTGCGAGGCAATAAAGACTGCCCGGAGCCGAGATGATGTAGGCGCTTCTTGGTGGGAACTGAAAAAATGACGGAACTCGTTTCACGAAGAACACATATTTCAGAGTTGCTATTCTCCAGCTACCATCTCGCTAGACACAGATACTAAAACATCCATGAGTCATGGTTACTTTCAGTTTAAAATACTGTCAACAACACCTCGAAGTCCAAAGCGAATTTCCATGCACGTCCATGGTAATTCTCGGCAAAGCCACTGGTGTACACCAGGCAACGCCACCCCTCAATGGAGGCCTGAAATGGGTATTGTTTGGTAAATTATTCACGGTATTTGTTACGACGTGGCCGAACGCATGAAAACCATTCGAAATAGAGATTTAAATGAACGCACTGTTGTGGTGCTCAACAGTGGGCAATTAATAAGTCCGAACAAAAGTGCGCGGGATTACAGTGGTCCTGCCACTGGACCGCCATTCGGGGTGGGAGCTGGCGGTTCGGTTATAAATGTAGAACCTCTGGCAGCAATTGAACTTCATATCAATGCGAATGCAAAGGGGTATTGACAAATGTTGCTTTTGTAAGGCCCCCCATTTTCCGATAATCGCATTGATAATTGTTACAAATTGTTGGGGAAATTAATAAATTTATTCATTCACATGTTACAGCGCGCGGATTCGATGCGAATTATTCTCTGGGTTGCCGAGTGGTGGCTAATAGATATTTTTAATAGTGAATGTGGTGTGGCTGTGTTTGTTTTGCTGATGGGAGTGAACGGGAGGGAATAGTGGTCGGCGCTGCAGCGGAGGCCGGACTGGAAATTGAATGAAACTGATGTGTGTGGTCGAAAGCAGATGCTATTTGCGCCACAAAATAACCTGTCACAGTTGCCTGAGAAGGGGATTAGGAAGGAAAAAGTAAAATCATTTAAAAAAATATATGTTTATTTAGAACACTGGCCATCTGCGATGTGAATGACAATAACTGGGATCAGGTCGTGAACAGTTTCGTCACAGCACACACGCTTTTCTCATGATTTTTGATATCAACAGGATGCCGAATTACTTGCAGTATAATATAACATGGGTGGCGCTTCAGCCCGTAGAGGGCCAGGACCTGGCTTCTAAGCAACCACTCGTGTTGTGTGTGCTATTGTTCTTTCACGAGTGGATGGGACCTACAATTTCATGCCGACCCCAAACGGCCAATTCGAGGCGCTTTTTCCAGACAGTTAGACGCTTTTTGAACATTGTCAGAGACTCGCAAGATGTGGGGCCGTGGGAAATATTTGCCTCGTACCGGGAATCGAACCTGGGCTGCGTGGGCTCAAGTGTGTAGGGCTCGATGCAACAACCCACAACGCCATGACCGCCGCCCATTTACTTGTCTCACCTTTTAGTGATGAAGCAAGCCCGGTCACCATCTTTTGCCAGCCTTGGTCGTTCTTTACACTTATGACTCAAGCCTTTAGCACAAGAGAGTGTTTACATTAACCCTTGTGTCAACGACCACCAAATTATACATTAACTCACACCCGGGTGTGTCTTACGTTTTTGTAAAAAACCCAAAGCTTATATTGCACCCATAGGCGTGTTTTTTTGAGCATCTGTACTCAGCTCTGTATTTGAAGTCTTTTTTGACGCTGAAAAATTTGAGAAAGTTGCCTTTAGTTGCGTTACTGCTTATGAGAAACTTAACGACGTGTTTGTTGGAGCAGATATGTTTCCCCGGCGACTAGCCGGGGTAATTTCATGGTCTTCCAACGCTCCGCGGCGTCAAAAAAGGGTCAAGTTGCGACTAAAGTCGCTTAGCGGCAACCACTGCTGAAGTGTGTGTTTGTTCAAATTATACCCATCGCTCTCTACGAATGAGAAAAGTCCATGTAAATACATTGTCGGAATTTGCGAAATTCGCGATTTGTAGTGAGCTCATATGAATGACCCTTAAAAGATGAGGGACTCATCTACAAGCTGACCCAGATGGGATTCCCCTCCAACCTCATCAGAATAATTTAAAGCTTTCTGCATTCAAGAGGATTCTACGTCTCAGTTGAAGGCAGCAAGTCAACAGAGCGGAGCACCAAGGCGGGAGACCGTGGCTTTTCAACATGTACACGGCAGATCAACCACATCCAACTGACTCAGTGAACTGCTGTCTATTTGCAGATGACTCGCTGACATATGCCAGCTCGTCACAGATGGCCGCGCAAATGGTCGAAATTCAAACAGCGAACAAATTTGACTACTATACCAAATGGGGTATTCGTATCAATGCTGGGAAATCGGTACTTATGTGCTTAAGGAGACCATCCAGAGGTGGATGCAGATCAGCAGCCAAATGTCGAAGCATAAAGGTAGTGCTCCCTAACGGTACAGAAATATCAACACACGAAAAGGTCAAGTATCTTGGCAAAGCAAGGCTTCCATCGCATCTATCCCTTGATGCGCAAGCAAAATGGTTTAGCCTAGAGGAGAAAACTGCTGCTATACAAGCAGCTTATACGGCCGATCTTAACTTACGGCTTCCCAATATGGCACACCATCTCTAAGACCAGCTTGACGAAGCTCGCAAATTTCGAAAGAAAAATACTACGAATATGTACCGGACTCACCTTCGACAGGGACCGGCAAAGGCACCACAGCAACAACAGGCTTTACGACCAAGCATGCATCATCCCCCTGCAACAGTATATGGTGACACTGTTCGGAAAGCAGCTACTAAACATCAGCAACCATCCCTACGAGGAAATCAGGAATCTGGGAACCACAATCCCCGGACAACGCTACCTCAACGCTTTAAATCTGCTAAATGAGCAGAACTTTCCAACGACGTCGACAAACGAGCTGCGTGGATTCTACCAGAGCAGCGATAGCAGTCACCATCGAGGCTAAGTCGGCTAACACATCACCACCCCATCCCAAAAGGACCACCATGGACACACGGACTTGAACAACCCCATGTAAGCACAAGCCATCGTAGGACATTAAAAAAAAATAAATAGACAAAGTAAACAAAGTACATCAGTTGGGCCCCTATTGTTGAGCCAACACCCTAACAAAGTACATCAGTTGGGCCGCTATGGTTGAGCCAACACCCTAACCCTTAGTTTGTAAGTCTAGTTGTAAACTCCATTGTAAAAAATAATTCAGTTCAGTAAATTTTTAAATCTTAAAAGATTGATTTCATTCCATTTGCCTAACTACTTTTATCCGATAGGTTATAAACTTGGCTGTGCACGTTTGTGTCGTTACGATCGAACACTAAGATCGTATCATGGACACACACCATTCTGTTCGAATTTCATTGCCTACTTTTAGAGTGTCGATACTTTCAATTCAAGTCGATTTCCTTCAATTCCCTACGATAGTTACTGACTTGTTAAATAAATCATGAGTTTGAATGTTCCTCGTACCATGAGACTACAGCGAATGAATCAGAAGGCGTGAGTGGATCAACAATTGGAGCTGTACTTAGAAATATGCTCACACGGATCTACAGAAGTGTGATCATGATGAGTTCAATTAGATAAGTTTTTCTCCTGACGTTCGGGTGTTAACGGTTAAATCCCAAGGGCGGGTTCCCCCAGCCGGGCTTTATTACGAGTGGGTGCTATTGTGTACGAGTGGATGGGGCCTACCACAGTTTTATGCCGACTCCATTTCAGAAGCTTTCCTAAACAGCAGTCTTGGAGCATTGTCAAGGAACCGTAAAAAACGAATGTTGATAAATTCGGTAATCGAACATAGCACTCCCAGCGACGGAGTCGACGCACGAGCACACTACGACCACTCTTTTGTTAAATATGGGGTCGAAATACGACACTAATTATCATCAACCAGATCTACAATTGAGAGCAGACACACTGGTCATCTTTCGACAATTCAATCAACACAAACCAACGTTGTAGTTCGTGTGATTATTGCTGAGTGTCTAAGAACAGGGGCTATCCAGATATTGTGTCTCACGAAAGATTAGCATCAAAGTGCACTTGACACAGGAACAGACGCCTACTGACCAGGCACAGTGAAGACGGCTCCTGCTCGTTGAATTAATTATGACACAAGTGGCTGCTGATTGTTTAAACGAAATCATGTGGTTCCTTGTCATGTCTGGGGACTTTGTTGATCGTTCAATTCAAGAGTCAAACGGTAAACAAATGATTCATGAAACACAAGTGCATTTACAACGTGTCATCGTTCGATGGACAGTGCTTAAGATTTTAGACTGAAGATAAAGAAGCAATGGAGTAGTATGAAGCACCACTACCGCGGTATGGTAATCGGGCTCTATGTTGCAAGATATGGACGTAAAAAAAAGCAGAAAACGACAGCATTTATCGCAAGTAGTTTTCGATGCTATGGCCAAACTCGAGATCCGGGAACAATTGATTTAGTTGTGCTGCATCATTCTAGGCATCGTAAAGAATTTCTGAACCGCTCGAAGCCAGCACCGCATTTTGGGATAAGTGCAGTGGAACAGTAAGCACGGAAATGACTATTTTCTACAAAGTCGCCATAGCCGCGCGTTCCTATCTTGCTGAGGTAGAAGCTTTCGCGGTCATGACTGAATATCAGTTGAAAGAATGCTCCGCCGTTTACCCACTGAGTCAAAACGCTGCGATCCGAAGCGACAAATTTTGAGGTAGTAAAGAAGATCGTCTTCCTCGTGTGTGAACTCCAGGAACGACATTATCGTTGAGATCCGATGCAGAGTCGCCTCTGACAATCATTACTACTCTGGTTTGTCTAACAATCTGGGTCTAAACTCAGACAAAGAACAGAATAGCGCTCAATTCCTGCTTCCTTATTTGCGTGTCACTACAGTTCGGGGCGGACTTGAGCCTCGTCCAACAAGCCTCTCCAGCAGGCTCCACACATGTACATACATCGTGATCTATCAAGAATACGCAGAACGGCAGTGCGGCGAGGTGCCAGAATGGAAGTGAAAACGCAATCGCGAACCCTGATGTGGCTGTGGTCACGAAGGTACAAATCCATCGATGTACGTTATTCAGTCAAGCGCATGAACACCAATCTTCCATTTGGAGGGTCCTGGGCATCCTGGTTCGAAAAGGAGAGGAAAACCAACCGACTAGACACCTCCGCAATCTCCTGATGTTTATATCAAAAGAGCCCTCCCAGCCGGTGCAAGGACTGAGTGATAGCGAATGCATGACAAGTTCGTCTTATTGACTGGGAGCAGGGACACGGGACTGTTACGGTCGAAGGCAGACTCAAGCTCAGAACCTCCGAGACGTAAGCATGTGGATGATGTAAGATGTCAACAAGATAGGTCCACATGTCACGCAGACTAAGAAACGATTCAGGAACAGCTGTATCGCAGAGCCTCAGTACTTGCATCAAATCTATGCACAGTCGTGCAAGAGGAACGCACAGGTAAGTAGCTAGAAACGCTATCGAAAACTGAAAACAAATCCCCGCCTATGCCTGCGCCTAATCACATCGCAAAGCAGATTTGTGTCAAACATTTGTGCAAACACCAAGCCTCGGCAGGCTGTTGGAAAAACGCTTCTTAAATTCAGCTGCTGTAATAACTTTCTTAAATATTTACAATTCGATTTCACACGCACAAGGGATGCAAGACTTGAGGAGAAAACTCAACAAACCCGTGCAGTTTCCCATCTTAACAAATGTCTTCCGAGTTCAGACAACAGCCATCCGCAGTACAATGGCTGGAGCAACAAAACTTTTCCGATTTAATGTCTCCCTTCGATTTCCCCGAAACCAAAACGAGTTGAGTCGCCCTAATGAGAACGGCAACTGCCTCCCGACCGCCGCGCCGACCACCCTCTCGGGCAGCGGCAACAAGGACGACGTTAGATTCAAGAAATAGGACTGTCTGTTAAGTTTATGTGCACTTTTAGTGTAAATCATTTATAAGGGAATTGCACACCACCCTTAACCAAGCTTCAACCCCCCCCCCCCCCCCCCACAATTCCCCTCCCACGACGGAATCATTATCTTGGCAGCACGATATTGGCACCAGTTGTTGTCGATTTTTCTTCTGGCAGAGTCGACGACACTGTCAGAGAGGTTTTTTCTTCCTGCTTGAGGACATTGTTACCCCTGTCGGGCATTTCTCAGTCCTCCCCCACCCACCACCACCAACTCAGTCGACGGAGCAGATGATGCTGAGAAAGAGACGACGACGTCACAGGACACTGGTGAGACTGGCTGAATGGAGATGTAAGGCGCGCAAAAGAAAGTGTCAAGAAAGGGAAGCAGAATAGTGTGTGTAACAAGAAAAGGAAAAGCGGAGAAAAAAATATGTGCGATTGGCACTTCTCCCAGTCCTGTTCCATTATTTATCATACTTTGCCGACTGAACGTGTTCGGATTGGTGTGGGAAATGTTGACATTTCACAGAATGAAATCCGCCGAATGTTTGCTTGGTCCTTTTAGTTCGTTTTGAACTTTGGGGATGCTTGTGTTGCTGGTGTGCGCTGGTCCTCCGCTTTTCCTTTCTTCTGTTCTTGTTTTTTTTTTTTGTTGCTCAGCGTTGGTAAGTACTCATCTGGCAGGAAGTCATTGAAGTTTGTTGCGTACATCCAGCGTGTGACTGGGATTGGGATGAGGTAAAGCGTTTCGCGGAGGGTGGCAGTGGGAATCGCTTTACAAGGTGCTAAGACCTTTAAGCTGGAAAGTGTTGTTTGTCAAGTTTTTCCTGGCAAATGTGACAATGGACCAGGAAGATGACGCATTCGAGGTGTGCACTCGAGGAAACGACCCCTGGGGGGATTTTAGATCTTCATTTGCATCACAGTGGCTCCGCTGGTGGCTGGGAGCTTATTGGCTGCGGAAGTGAAGAATGTAATCTGCTTCTTCCGTAATTGGCTTCATTTTGAACACGCGCCGAACAGAGATTGAACGGGTTTTTTCTTTGAGATTTTGAAGACGGTAACAAATTGATGTCACACATTGTTCTACACGCATTGCCTCTAGGCACATGTTTGCAGGATATAGAAGGAGGCTTAACTATGAGCTATCTGCTCTCAGCGCAGAGCTTGCCCGCTTTAGTTGAAAGCTGTTGTGGGCAGAGATAGAGCGGCAGTAGTAACCGGACATAGACCATCGGGAGTTCATGGTAAAAATAAACATAAAACTATTGACACATTATTTTGTAGAATAAACATTAAAGTTGTAACGTCTCTGTGTACACCGATTGAGCCATTAACAACCCTGTGCGAGCGACAACAGCGCCTCCTGACTGTGAAAAACCGAACATAACGCTTTGAAAGGAAGAAGTTGACGATCCTCTGATCACGAGTCACATCTGTCGCTATGGCGGCAACCTTCCGATAAGAAGCAACTAGACTGGCTAAATTATTTAAAACAAGTGTAAAAGAGTGAGAATGTGTATTTTCTTCAGATTCCTTTTTAAGCTTACATGGTCTGAGTTACCGCATCATTCTACTGAATAAAACATTAAAATAATAAAACAAATATCCACACGTAAACGGATACTATAAATAAATGAATAGTTAAATTAATAAATTAATTAATGCAGAAAAAATAAATAATAAATAAGTAAATAAAAAAATGAATAAATCAATAAATCAAATAAATAAATAAATAAGTAATATAAAAATAAATGCACGGACAAACAATTTGTTTCTTTCTGAATTGAAATTGCCTAGGGATATTGCAAGAACAAAGTCTAGGAGCATAGATCTTTTACTAAAGTGTTGTCAGACTGTCTGCATCGGACCTTAAATTTTGCAATCAGGGTATTTATTCTTTCAGATATCAATTCAACATTAGCCCTTTTATAAAAAACCTTCGTAGGGAAATACCATGGGAGGTATAGCATCATTTTTAAGAGTTTATTGTATATGATCTCTGTAACTTTGCTATGTGGCACTTTGCACAATTACCCCAAACCTGGCATCCATATAAAGGGCGATTTTGTAGCTATTATCTTTTTGGCAACACTGGTTTAAACAGCTGACGCACGTTTCGTGTTTTGTTCCACTGTCAAACATCTTCAGTTTGGTCTATAATTTAACCATGAATCGTCTTACAAACGAACAACGCTTGCAAATTATTGAATTTTATTATCAAAATGCGTGCTCTGTTAAGAAAGTTCATCACATGTGTTCAGCGACGAAGCTCATTTTTGGCTCAAGGGTACGTAAATAAGCAGAATTGTCGATTTTGGAGTGAATATCAGCCAGAAGCATTGCAAAAGCTACCAATGCATCCACAAAAAGTCACAGTTTGGTGCGGTTTATGGGCTGGTAGCATCATTGGACTGTACTTCTTCAAAGATGATGCGAATCGTAACGTAACTGTGAATGGTGAGCGCAACCGTGAGATGATATCCAACTTTTTATTGCCCAAAATGCAAGAGCTTGACTTGCATGACATTTGGTTTCAACAAGACGGTGCCACATGCCACACAGCACGCGCAACAATGGACTTATTGAGAGGCGAGTTCGGTGAACATTTTATTTCACGTTCGGGACCGGTCAATTGGCCGCCTAGATCGTGCGATTTAACGCCTTTAAACTATTTTTTGTGGGGCTATGTTAAAGAGAAGCCCCCTTCAATTGACGCATTGGAAGACAACATTGAAGCATTTATTCGTGAGATACCGGCCGAAATGTTGGAAAGAGTATGTCAAAATTGGACTAAGCGGATGGACCATTTCAGACGCAGTCAAGGTCAACATTTGCATGAAATAATCTTCAAACATTGAATTATATGGACCGTACTATCGATTTAAATAAAGATTTCATGCATTTTTCTGAATTTTATGTGTTTTTTTTTTTTTTGAAAAACTTTCCTATAGCTTTTAAAAAATCACCCTTTAGATAAATGGCTTGGCTATCATTTTGTTTTCAATTGATAACTGTGACTTTCTGTTTATAAGGGGATATACAAGTTTTTTACTTATATTTATTTTGTTCAGCGCTTGCCTCACATGTCGATTAAACAGTAATTTCGAATCAAGATGAATTCCTAAGTATTTTACGGGTGAACTCCATTCAATTGATACATTAGCCATTCGCAAGTGGTTGGACGGAACATGCTTTTCTTCTTCGAGTGAAAAGGATAGCTTGCATTTTTTCCTCATTTAACTTCGTAAAATAGCTTACAAGTATTTCCAGCGTGTGAGTAGAATTAAAATAAAATTAAATTCAACTAGAGCTTATTTTGTATGCGCCCAATGTCCACATACAGTACCGAGCGAAAAAATGCAAACGAAAGTATGTGATACTGCCTTACGAACAATCTTTCATTGGACGTTTGCCCAAATCTAGAAAATTGCATTTGATTTCCTAAACAAAGCTGAAATTCATCAATTGTACTTGATTGAGCAAACAAAAGTGCAAATGCTTAAAAAGAAATCAAAATTAACCAGTTTATTAATTTTGTTTGACATTTTTTAGGTTAGGTTTGGTTTATATGATTGGCGCAACTTATGCAGTCTTGGCTCACTTAGATCCGGATGGGATCTATTGTGATATTGCTTACTATTCGGCAGCTAACTAAAACTGGTATGCTAGTGGCACATCCTGGATGATGCACTAGTATGCATGCAACTTAGTGTTTTTTTATAAATTTTGCTATGTCCAAGATTCTAATATTTGAGATTGCTTCTAGGCTACTAAAATAATAGCTACCTAGCATGTTTTTCCTTGTCTTTACAAGTGCTGGGCAGGTGCCGAGGTAGTGAAGTGCAGTTTCTTCTTCCTCTTCGTCCCTGCAGCTCCTACAGTCATTAAAAAGGGTTCCCATCATTTTTGCGAACTGGCAATGACTAGTAATAATGCCAACTACATTTCTGATTTCCTTTCAATTTAATTTTAGGGTGAATTTTGAGTGTGGTTGTATTTTTTTGGATTTATTGAAGGTCAAATTAGCCTTGATGACCTATCTAATTCCATCCACCTCCGATTGACGGCGTTGATGGCATCTGTAACTAACAATGTGTTTATTACTTGTAGGGGAGGTACGGGGTGTCCTGATTACTTGCCAGTGACAAACCCACCCCTTTTCTAGCTAACTCGTCGGCCTTTCGTTGCCTGGAATACCATATCCCAGGGACCCAGCATAGGGTAAGGTTTCATCTGACCGCTCTCTCTCTCTGAAAGATAGGCGGCAAAGTTTTTGTTTTGGCATTATATAAGTAAAATAATATTTAAGACTTTATACTTCGTTGCATAATCTTTGTTAGCCAAAACGGCCCGCAATCTTGAGGGCATCGAGTCTACCAGGGGAATCAGTAGGTCGGTGAAGATTTTTTCCCATTCGGACTTTACTCTTAGACTTATGTCTTGCTTCCTTCCTTATCTCCGATCTACAAGGTCCCATAAATTTTCTATGGGATAGAGATCAGGAGAGTGCGGTGGCCATGTCAGAACATCAACATTTTCGCTGTCCAAAAACCTTAAGACCAACCGGCTGGTGTGTTGTAGGTCATTGTCATGTTGAAATAAGCAGTCTTCAGGCATATTTGAACTCAAATGTGAAGCATGTGATATTCTAATTCATCCGGCCGCCTGACCAGCTCCAACGAGAGAATGAGCATTTCCATGTGCGAGGGTTGCTCAGTGTTGAGAGGGCTGTTCGATAAGTCGCTGATGGATGCTGGCACTCGGATTGCTAGGAGGATGTGACATCTTCCATTTTTCTTAACACAGACGAATAAACTTTGTTTTGTGAGCTCTGGTCAAAATGGAAGCAAGTGAATTTCGTATTTTAACAAAGCACTGAGAAAGAAGACAGAGAAGACAGAGAAAGAAAAACGAGTATAAGGACTGCTCGATAGCATGGAATTGTGCACAAGTGGTGCACTGAATTTCGAAGGCAAATGCTGAGGGCTCACGTCTTCCGAACAGATCACAATGATATCGTGTTGAGCGATCGATAATAACGTTATTCGAATCCCGCATCACCGTTTGGGCAACAACAAATTATCGACGAGGTGGGTTAGGTGAAGTAAGACAACTTGGGAGCACTGTTTGGACACGGTCCGAAGCACAATCCGAAAGAAATTCAATGGCATTTTAAAACATGACTTCATCACTACACACCAAAAAAATCAAAGTGGAGTGCCTTTCATTAATTAAGTAATTCTGTGGTTAGATCTACAGCCCATAGAGGGCCAGGCTCTAGCTTCTCAGTAACCACTCGTGCTGTGCGTGCTATTGTTCTCTCACGAGTGGAAGAGACCTAAAGTTTTATGCTAACTCCGAGCGGCCAATTTGAGAAGCTTTTTCTAGACTGTTATACTCTTGGAGCATTGCCAGTGACTCGAAGGAGGTGAAGCCGTGAAAAGGGAATATAACCTGGGCTGCGTAGGCTCAATTTCGTAGGACTCGACGCATTAACTCACAACGCCACGGCGGCCACATTAAGTACTTACAACATATTTTATTCGTTTGAAAGGCCTATCGAGGCATTCTTTTTCCTCTTTTTCTTCTAAAGGCGCTGCATTCCTGGTAGGACCTGGGCCTCAACCAACAATCGATGCCATGTATGGGAAAAGTCCACCGCGGCTTCTCTGGGTGAAGGCCATTTTGCCTGAAAACATAAATCAGGCTGGATTTGGCATCGGTTATTTTGTCGCTGATGGCCCCTCTGGTTTGTGGCTCTCAGATTTCAGAAAACCGGACAAGAAAAAGTCTAACGGGATCAAATCTCACAATCTCGGAACTGGCTGTTTACATCACATCCAAGCGAGATCAGCGTGACTTTCGAATCGCTCGTGCAGAATGTGCGTGTGCTGTGTCTCACGTAGCGCGGCGTCCTGTAGAAACTATATGTCGTTGGTACCCATAGCCATTCAGTCCAACAGACGTTGCAAATCATCCGCCGCTGACGGTGATGGCCTGGGCAAAGTCGTTCTCAAAAAACTCTGGATCGGTGACGCCGCCGACAGCCCGAATTCCACACAAGACTGTGACATCTTCGGGATGCATTGGACGATCTTGGATCTCATGTGAATTGTTATCGTCTGAAATTCGACAACTTTGTTTGTTGTCATCTAAACATGGGTATCATAGCTGTAGATGATTTAGGCGACCGTAAAATGGGCGAAGCCCGCTGAGTGTTGCCCAAACATAACCCCCATTTGGATAAAAGCAATCATTTGCACGCTTGTTGAACGTAGTGTCCCCCCATGGTGACTCGGCAAAGTAGACAGAATAAATGGCAACCGATTTGACAGCTGTAGCTTCAACAATATGGTCCCTCTCAACTGGCAAAATTCGGAAGTCCCTATTGAAGGACCCTTCACATTCAAACAGTAGACTTCACAGTTGGGGAGGAAATCTGCACTTGTACCCAACACATTATGTTGCATTGATTGAGAATAGATAGTGGCTGGAAGCAGTAATTCCACTGATTAAAGTCAACTAAATGTCTTGTGATGTTCCATGTTTCAAACGAGAACTAAGCAGCCACTTCAGGGTTTCTACCACTCGTCGTTATGAAATTAAGCACTTTAAGCCTCTACTGTCGCCCACTTCAAGGTGTTCCCTTCTAAAACCACCACCCGATCTCATCCATGACAATGGAAGCGGGATTTGAAGAAAACATACATTTCCCTTTTCCTCCGCTGACTGGTTAGACAGATAAAGCATCAACTCGAAATTGCCAGCTCCCACAGAGGACGGCACAAAACCCAGTTTCGTACCTCCTCAAATGCGACACCACGTGCAAAGCCTTCAAGCCTTTAATTCGATTGAAATCAAGTACGAAATCCCTTCAAAGCGAAGAGCACGGTCCCAGCTGACTGAGTCTAGCTGGCCTAGTAAATCCACGCTCCGCGGTGGATGCAAGTCATCACGCCACCAATCTCATCTAGATTGATTGCAAACCCATATTGCTCTGGCGATGATTTCCTCGAATTACTTTTCTGCCATTGCCTGTGTCCTGGTGAACAGGATTTTCCTCCATTCATCCTTCACGGTGAGGCGGCGCTGCGGTGGGAGATGTCGAACTAAAAGAGTGAATTACTCTCTCGCCGATAAATCGGCATTGGGGTCGACACTAAGACCGGAAAGACGTTCACATTTACCTCTCACGGGGGTGGCGTCGAGATGACATCACAGACAGTTCGTCCTTGCAGACAGTGTGGGAGCAAAAAATGGAGGAAAAATAAATTAATTAGATTTGAGAGCCTGATCCGCCTTTGTGTGATGATGAAAATCACATTTTCATTATCTCATCATTCATTTCGTCGTCTTTGGCGTTTGGGGGTGGTTGGCGGGGTGATGGTGCATAACGTTGCTGTACAGCCTTATTCTTGTTCGTGGCCGTGTCGAGGTATGTCTGCCTTTTGTCATTGCCGCCCGAGTGGTGGGGCGCCCCAAGTGGGCGAGACAAGCGTATGCTTATCGTACCTGGTCTCGACGAGACTGATGTATCTGCGAAGATAAATGGAATGATTGGCCTAAAGCAGGCGACGTCTGACATCAGTGCGATGCTGGATGATGGATATGCGTGACACAATGCCGGCTCCGGCATTAATTACATGTGTTCCGGTTGACATGGCCTTTGTGTGGGAGCACACGCAGGGATTAATTCATTTGTCTTTGTTGCGCTTTCAATAGGACATGCGGGAGGTGTTAGATAAGGATTTTGCAGATGGGGGGGTGCTGGAAACATGCTGACTTAAACCACCACTATTTATGAGGGCTGGATCCATTAGCTGGAATGTTTGCTAATGTTCCGCGCGCTTTTTGTCTTGCTTCCTTTGACTTACAGACTTATACGCCATTACGAGGATCTCTGCCATTGCAGGAATTACCTACCCATCCCTAGACTTCACTAAGAGACTCATCATCCACAATGACTGTCAAGCTTACTTCAAATGAAACCTGGGTTGCCAATAAGGTGCACCAAAGGCCTTGGAGATTTGTAGACGATTTTTGGTACCAGCTTGAGAGATACACGCGGCTAAAGCACTCTGGCAAGAGTCGCCTCAACATTGCGTTTCACCTTTTGGAACTGCTAGAAAATGCTCAAGGTCTCTGAAATGTCACTGACTTTTTCGGGCCTCCGACGGGCCTCGCCTCCACTCCTCAGTCTTTGCAAATATCCATGCGGCGCTGCAGATGCCCCTATACCGTCACAAAATTTGAACACCTTCAAAGGACACAATGGGTAACTTCCAAGGACGAGCGCTAGTCACCAGTAATGGAAGCATTTTGAACATACGAACACGGCCTGAATTTTAGACTGGTTCACGGCAATTCCTTCCTCCGGCGTCCATTAAAGTGCATCCCGATCCAAATTAAAATGAATTAACTCTCGAAAATCAGCCCAAGTCGTACCCTTTTCTATTACGGTCACTGCTAATGTCACGTCTCTTACTGTCACTTCAGTCATTTCACGCAAGTGATTACCAAGCTTCACAGAAAGAAAGAAACACAGTTACTTTATGCGGACTACATCCTGAATGGGGGCATCACTTGACATCGTCCGCAGTGAATGTTGGCGGCGATGCATAATTTATCCAAACACGCCTTTCCCATCAGGAAAAGTAGAACGTTCATGGAGTGTATGGCTTCTGTGAGTCCCACGCCCCTGTCAGGTGGCTGAGGAAAAGAAAGTTTTTGACCGCCGTCCACTTCCATGACCACATCCACTTCACTGTCATTGACTTAGACGATGTAGAGCTCTGGACACATGTTCATTATACCCAAAGTTAGTGTGGTGAGTATTTAGACGGAAAAGGAGTAGTGGTCTGAGATCCACTGAAGTTGTGTGGGCAGATGAGATTGATGCAGAGATGTGGTTTTACCTCGGGTTAATTTTCCTGATTTGTCCATACTTTCCCGAATGAAAAGGCACGAGTAACTACACACTATATCACCGCATTAAGTCCATTATATGATATCACATGTTACACCTTCAGTTCAACATGCCTACTTCAACGTAATCTAAGGTCTGTCAAAAAGATCACCGCTGCAGGTGAGACTGTGCCGCAGAACCAGAGGCTGTCGAATATGCCTTTGATAGACAACAACAGAATCCGAGAAACACAAAAGCTTAATGGTCTTCACTGACTGCCTTCGTGAGCAACTTGAAGAGGAACCCGATTTCATTGGATGCACCGGCAGGTCACTGCGATGCCGATCCTCGTGGCAATGCATCCGCAGAGATGGGGACTACAGAGGCTCGATTTCGCTCACGAAATTCTTAAAAAGTGCAAGGAGTGCAAAAAACGAGAGCCGAGCAATCTGTTGGTATCACGATTTTGTGCCAAGAACTTCTAGTGAAATGCAAATCCAATCAATAATTTGCCAAAAATGCATACAAACTTAATTGATGCACAAGCACGCTTAAAACTAGTTGGGCAAACACGAGCGGGAACTCTAGTGCCACTCCTGGGCCTCAGTGGAGTAAATGCAAAAACATTCAAATCAAGTCAATCTCTAGAATTGACTTTTTTCAATTAAAAGTACATAATCGTAGCGAACTAAGAGGAAGTATTTAACGGTAATGTGTGAAATTCGATGGGTTGGAAATCATCACGGATTGTTTAAGTTCAAAAACATTTTTAACTGAATAGTGTTAAGTATTGATAATGACTCTGAGGCCTCATCTAAAGCTCCTTGTTTTTTATCAGCTTTGGTCAGTCATTTTTTGATAAGCTTACGCTGCTTCTGTGGGCTGGGGAAGAACCTTCTGGATGTGGTGTCGTCATTACTCGCCGCCGTACCCTGTTTTACAACATCAACAACATTGCCTAACTTGTTTCTTCTGAGCGTCTCTAATTTTGCGGGTCTCACTGTCAGTTGTCCATGCTTTAAATGGCAAATTGTAGGCAAGATGGAGGATGCACTCCATAAATTTGATATAAATACCACACACGTTGCACAACTCACATCACATCACTCCCCATTTGTTGTCACAGATATTTAAAATCCGATTCCATTCTATTTTTCATCAATACAATCCAAGAGGACAATACAATTAGGACCACATAGTGGAACACTTCTCCGTCTCTCGCGGTCTGATATAGATATGATCTTTACACCATGAATAGAGTACGTTTCCAGCTTTCAGATAAACAACTTCTCCCGTTGGGGGCTCTTGGAGATTTTTTTCTACAGTCCAACAAACAATAGATCAAACCCCCTGCAAAGGTGTTCTAAATTAAGATTCTAAAAGCAATTGAATTTCTCAGAGCTCCGTTCAAGGATCCACTTAATTTTGTTTAATAAAGTCCTAAATAGTTGCGCTCTTTCTAACAGACCAATCGTTTAAACTAACACAGGGAGCCGTCAATGAGGCGGTTGATGGCATTGAAGCGGAAGCGGTTAAAATGGGTCTGGCAGTTAATTAGGGCAAAACAAAGTACATGCTGTCATCTCGGAAGGACGCACGACGTCTCGGAGAAAGCGTCATAATGGGCAGCAAAAACATAGGTAGACGTGGACTTAAACAGGGAAAGTAACACCAGTGCCGAAATCAAGCGCAGAATTACTCTTGCCAATAAGCAATTGAGTAAAAGAGCCATCTCTCGAAACACCAAGCTGACTTTATGTAACACTCTGATCATCTCTGTCCTGCTGTATGGTCCAGACACATGGACGCCATTGAAAGCGGATGAAGCAGCTTTTGGTCGGGTTGAAAGAAATTTCTGCATGCGATCTTTGGTCCTGTTTGCGTTGATGGCTTCTGGAGGAGAAGATGCAACCACGTTCTGTACGGGCTGTACTACGGCATGCACCTACTTAAGCGTCTTCGGATCCAACGCTTAAAATGGCTAGGTTATATATAGCGAATGGACACCGCAGTTCTGGCCCGAAGAGAAACAGGGAGCGTCCTCGAACGAGATGGAGCACACAAGTGGAGGAGCTAAACCAACTAGGAGTGCGCGCCTCCAATTGCTGGCGAAAGATCTTACTGGCTGTAGAGGCTTGTTGGTTGAGGCCCAGGTCCAGCCCGGACTGCAGCGCCAAACAAGGAAGGTTCTTTTAAGATTTTTTGCTCTCATGTGGAGTGCCTGGACAATACCGGTCCAGTCTAAGTACTGGTTGAAGAAGCTTGCGGGTTGAGGCCCAAGTCCACCAAGGACTGTAGCGTCAAACAAAGAAAAAGGTGAAGAAGTTTGGGACTATTAATAGAAGGCTTCTTTGATGTCATGTGGAGCGCCTGGACAATACCGGTCCATTCCAAGAGATCGTACTGGTTGGAGAGGCTTGCGTCAAACAAAGGAGAGGGAGAAGAAGTTTCAGGCTACTTATCAAGGGCTTCCTTGAAGATTTTTTTTAAACAGTCAAGAATAGGCCAATGAAACGATATAAATTTATTTTATGAATCTCGGGAAAAAGACGTGAACTTTTGTTGAAAATATGGCTCGCTATTCGAATAGATGTTTTATTAATTTTGAAGGCTTGTAAAGAAATGCATAGCATTCATATATTACAAAATATTTTAAAATCATAAGCCCGGGCTATCTAAGAGTACTTAGCCATAACACAATGGAGGTTAGAGATGACTTTCTCCAAAGACCCTTTTTCCGGGCTCAAGCCCCTGTGCGATGTGGTAGCCCATGTGTTATGCCTTTTAGGCTTCGTACACTCTACCACTGTGTGCAATTTGGACGTAAGCTAGTTTTGAATACGTTTCGAAAAATTATCAAAATGTTAGTTTAGAATTGAAACATGTTTTTGAGACTGCGCAAGGCCTTTTAAGTATTGCGGGTGAAACTGAAACCCTTGCAAACTCCACGAACAATATCGAGGTAGCAGCATAGGGCCAAAATTCTCAAAACTTTTAGACGATAATTGTTATGATTCCCCTTTTGGTCGACTTCATAATTCAGCAAATTCAACGAAGAAAATTTTAAATTTAATAATTAAAAAGCTGGGATGGAACTGTGGAAAACAAAATATCATGACCCCTGAACAACCAGACGCAGAGTGTTGAAAGAACGCCATAACAGCTTAACGAAACTTGATTTTCCCCAAAATACATCGAAGAACGTTAGACACCTTACCAGTATCGACATGTCCACTGGAAAAAACGTTTTTGACGATGTCTGTCGATCGAGTCGTAACATTACATCGAAAACTTCTGTTCATAACTGTGTTTTTCATCGCGCAGGCATTTCTTTATTCATGCTGTTCATTTCTGGTGATCATCTACCATCACAGGTACGGTCCAAGACTGAGTACAAACAATTTTGTTCAGCCTCCTTCTCTTACCTGTCCAACTTGAACTGAAATTATTCCACAAACTTACTCTTAATTTGGTTGCACATTCATTTAATTGCAAGGTTATGCTCTCATATTTATAATTCCAATTATTCTTCTTATATTTTTCAAAGATCATTTCCACCCCGAGATTTTTGTCTGTCTAGGGCTTGGCCACAATGGAAATCTTTCAAGAGCGATTTGAGGTCATTGTTTCATGGTTGAGGAGAGAGTCGATGTGAACTAGGTTCCTTATTCTTGTGGGTGGTAGCTGGGTGGTGTACCTAGTAGAAGCCGACGCACATACGTCGTCCACGAATATGGACATACATCGGAACCAAACCAAGAAAATCACATCTGTGTCCTCTAAAATGTACTCAGTGCTGAGGGTATGATTTCAATGGCATTGAATTACGTGCACATCCTTGAAAGGACGACCAGTCCTTGAAGCGACGACGGCACGTCTCTCCTTTCTCACTCAACCTTTCTCCCGTCGATACCCCAAACCGAATAAAGTCCCCAGTCTCTGCCAGAGCAAAGACCTCGAAATGTATCTAACGACTTGTGTTTTCTATTAAAGCGTCCAATTTCAATATACGCTGATCCAATCAGTACCCTTGCTAAACGATGTGATAGGCGCTTAAATGTTGAAGATGACTTAAATTGTTTAGCAAATCATTAAAAATCCAATTACTCCATCGTATCCATGGCGATGATCTTCGTGGTGGAACGAAAATGGATTGTATCGTCCTTCGCCAGGATTACGTACGTAAGTCGCAAGTCAGAACAAAAAGACAATTAACTTCATGGTTATGTCGTTGAAGTCTATCGTCCTCATTACCTTTCACTGACGGCAACCTGAGACTTTTCTCCGTTCTCCGTTCATACCTCTAACGAGCTCATCTGGGTTCCACCCCTTTTTGTGTGCGGATGTGTTATTGCCGTGTTTTGTGTGTAGGTAATCCCTTTAGCCTAATCATCCCGTTTTATTAGACACCCTCATCTTTTATTCACTTAATTACAAGGGATTTCTCATATGGTCCTGCTGCCGGAGGGTACTGTGCTGTCGACTGGCCCTCGGACTGGGGGTTTGAGAAATTTCACTCGAATATATTTTGAAACAAACTTTTGCGTAAGGGTTAGTCGCCGACCGGGTCCGTAATGAAAATTGAAATGATTTATGCCTGTCCGAGGGGAATGTCAATGAATTCATTCATATTCCTCATGTTGAACGAGTGTTTGGTTGTTATGATACGAGTGCTCGCACTGACGGGATGCTGGGGTATTGAGAGCTGGCGGCGGCGCGGCGGCATTACCGACTGAGTTGAGAGAATCGTAATTTTGTTTTCGCGTGACTTGTGGGTAGAGTGTTTTTGGAACTTAAAGACTGGGTCGGTCGTAGGCCAAGTCTTGAATTTAGGACGGCGCACGCGTTGCAGTAAATCCGTGCATTATCAGTGCATCGCCAAACTGGACCGTGGAATTGTTGGCAATCAAAAGAGAAGCAGAGTTCATGCAACGAGTTAATAGATGAAGAGCTGTCGTTGCTGTGCAACAGTGATTAGCGAAGTATAGCATTTCTGCAAATGACTGAGTCCCATAGCGGCGGTTATTAAGGACCTCTTTACTGTCATGCACATCATGTACATTTGCTGGATTTCAATGGGTTTCAATGGTCTGCGAATCACTACGAACCGTCTACAGGTAGGTATAGGTATGGGGGCTACTACTGGATTCACCACTACACTTAGACCATGAAGTTCCTTTGTTATACCCACAGTCAGACTACTACCATTGAATGACCACTTCAGTGATAGCGCCGTTAATTTGATCCCAACAGTGATTTGACCAGATTTGACAGTTAAAAACGTATTTACTTCGCTTTCACTGGGATTCGAACCGGGGACCCCACTAACCAAGTGCAGGTACTTAACCAACAGGACTCCATCCACTCGCACTGTCTATAAGAAGTGGGAATTTTGTTTTATGAAGCCGCACACACAGCAAATTGAGTATGACAAGGCTGCGTCTTATCACCGATCTTCTTCCTTGTGGTGATAAGTGTTGCGCTTCGAGCAGTCCTGTCGACTGTCTGCCGTTGCCAGTCCATTCCTGAACTACGCGAACGATGTATGTTATGTCCTGTACCCCCTTGTGGGTCCTAGGGCCTCTCCCATGTCTACGCTCCATCGGCCTTGGTTTCTTGACATGTGCCTCCGCTCTCCCCAACTTTTTCACAGTTGTCGTGCTTCCTTCTCAACTGTTCTACGCCACTTACTCCTAGAACCACAAAGCACTTCGCTCAGCATCAAAAATGATACAGTTTGTGATCGCATACCTTCACTTAATGGTCCTCAAGCCACATATCGGTTGACTTTCGGATAAGCTCGAAGCAGTCTGGGGTAGATTCCATTCTGGAATCGCGGGCATCCCATCACTTTAATAACGCGTGAGCAATACTAGCTATCGCGTGTCAATACAGGATCGTACGTCATCAACATCAGACCAATTTATTGCCAATTGTCAGAATATTTCCTCGCTTTAGTATCAATCGAAAATAAAACACTACCGTTCTCTTTGAGTTCACACTTGTAATAGATTTGTATTGTACCAGTGAAAGTCTGTCGTACGACACACAGAATGTTCTGCGTCGCTGCCATATGAATATTCTGTTTCTACGACAAATTTAATTTTATTCATTGGAAAAAGAGTACTTCAGAAAACAGAATATGAAATTTTTTTTAATACAAAACCCCAAAAAATGGCCGAAGATAGAATGAAACGAAATGGCTAAGAACGGTGAGCAACGCACCAGCCCACTCCGCAAACGAACCCGATAATCTTCAAGATTTTGTTTTTTTTTTTTCGTTCACATTCGGTATAGGTGTCACAACACGCATAAATAGCGCCTTATTAAAGAGCGATTTCAAATATGAAACATCAATCTTGGTTGGTGGAGTTAGCAGCCTTAGATGCAGGTTTCTGTTCAATTGGTGACACAGTGCCATTTGAAAACGAACATCATCGGTGAATATTTTCTTTACAAGGTACCCCCTTACACATCCCAGCTTCGTTCAAATGGCAGCAAAGACATCCGACGTTCTTGCCATCATCGTAAGGATTCAGGACTAAGAGGGAGGGGAAGCTCCGTAATTGGGCGATGTGTACAGATGCCTAATGCGTTTGAATAGAACATACGCTTGTGATCAGTGTTCTCCACCATAATACGAACGGAGGCAGAAGTGTACTTGTAACCACAGTCATGCCCGGCCTAAGAACTGTACCAAGTTCCCGAATACCACAGCAGAATAGAGGACAATTGTAACAAACAATTGTCTTCCAAGATTGCGTTCCAGGATGGGAGTACCACGCCATCAGTGAAAAACTATTCACCTCAGAAGGCATCACAAACCGACAACAAGGGTCATTACATCGCCTTCGCCGTCACCCATTACCGTAGCACCACCACTTGAGCACCACACTTCTCCAGCATGGTCGTGTCACTTCAATTCAAAGGGGGCTAACCCCATTTAATTAGCAACCCTTGTTTCAACTAATTTCACAAATTTATGAACGAGACGCTTTAAATTTAACAAAACCAATTAATGCAAACGGCTGAGGCGAACTACGTGATCTCATCGCACCGCCTTCGGAAGCCCTCGACAGGGAGTGACTTCGAATTTGAAAGTCTAAGCAGGAATGACTCCCTCCCGGTGATGGAAACCAATGACCAACCCTAATTTCGACCCGCCCCATCGTTCAATCGATTAACTGACCCCGGGTTAATTTTAATTAAATAACTCTCGTGTGCGGTTAAGGGGCACCCGACCTTCTCCGAATTGCCATCATGGCTCCGAATGCAAATGTGTGCTGTCCACAGTATTCCTCTGTCAAGCAGATTGATTAACTTCAGCGCACACAGGGAGAGGAACATAATGCCAACGTTATCCTTGTTCAAACTGAACCTTATCACATTCATAAATCCTAATGGTATCCACTTTCCTCTGAAGGCAGATCCTCTGAAGCGTGTAAGCCAACAGTGGAAGGACAATTTATGAATTATCAGGAATCTGATATGGACCCCTATGCAGCGGGGGTATCCTTGTCTAAGAAAACTGCAGGCATTCAGTTCCTTTTCTGAAAAGAAATCGAAGTTTTCCTTTTGTGTCGTCTAAGGAAATGCAAACGGTCTTCACTTTATCTCGTCCTTGTTGCGAGAGAATGTGCTTCTCGTTTTCGTTTCTTTTGAATGAAACTCGTGTCGTGGAAGAGGGTATTTAGTTAACCTGGAGCTAGGGATGGAGCGTGTTTACTTTTCATTGCACAATATTGCCGGATGATTGAACACCCCTCATGAATCGAGATCCCTTTTTCGGGTGCTTTCCTTGGAAAAGTGTGTATTTCCGAGTGTTTTATTGGGTGCACCATATCGGCGTGTGTTGGGTGCTCTTTGAGGATATTCCTGCCTCGACGGATTTTCTGTTGTTGCTGGAGATTGACCTGCCTTGGGCGAAGGAGATTATCGTGAGTCACCCAACTCCTCTCAGTCCAGGTTAGTCTCCTTCTTAGCAAGGATATAATAAAAACCACCCATCCAACTGAGATCCAACAATCAGGCTGAACATTTCAAGTCATAGAGACACCAATCACTGCCGTGATTGATTTGCGACAACAACCCGTCATCCCTGCGCGTTGTCGTTAATCACCACGGTGAGCCCGGCCGCGCTCCGCACCGCCAACATATGAAATCCTTTATGTCTGGCTGAATGCCTGTCATGAATTATTCCGGTCCATACGCAGTTCCAGTGTCCAGTAGCATTCCTCTCGAACATTTCGTTTGAATTCATTATTTTTTGTCTGCTTTTGTTCGCAGCCAGTTCCTGCACTGGTTCGGTTTGAAAAAGCCCTTTTTAGCTACAACCCAGCGGCAGTGTCAACAAAAACGATCTGATACCAAACAAAATTCTATTTCAAAACAGGAAGCCTTTGATGGAGAAAAAAAAAAGTCAAGGCACAATTTTCGAGACTCGCAGTCATTCCAGACTAAGCGCTGTTAATCCAAATATATTGCCGGAGCTAGGAGGATTCCAAATATGTTGCCTAGCAGGTCGTGGAATGGAGGAAAAACCGGACGACAACCCTTCACAGGGCGGGTCTGCCAACCGGTCTCACCCGTCTGCCACCCACTGACGCGAAGTCGAATTTAAATTTAAACTTTGGATACAACTGTTTCGGGGTTATTCATTGAACGTTTCCAAATACATAAACTCTGCTGTATTAGGAGGCTTGCGGAGCACTGATAAGATTAACTACGGATTACTGAGTCGGGCTTAATTGACCTGCTCGGTGGCAAGTTGGAAGCATGCTCGTTTTTTTTTTTTTTGAGAATATAGAAGGGTTTGTTGTCGAATTGAAAGACACGTTCGATCGATATTTTCTGAAGCAATCACTGCAACAGGGTTATAAGAATTGCCCAGGAGCCTTAGGTCCAAAGGAGAGACGAAAGAGATGCTATGTTCCAAGAGATCTCAAATAGCTAGGCTTGGGATGTAGCTGTACACAATCTGGTAGTTCCCAACGAGATTGAAGTGTTTTGAAATGACATTATCTGTCAGTTTTGAAGTGGCTGTCAAAAGAGCAGGAAATAATGTTGACAGGAAATAATGGTGACATGGGCCCCAACATTTCTTCATATTGTTATAAGACGTCATTAAACACCATACTGGAGCACTCAGACAGGCACAGGCGGTATGTGCCCATTGTACTGCCAGGCAGCAGCAACCCCTGATCAGACTACTACCACTGATCGACAACTCCAGTGCCGTTAATTTGATCCCACTGAGATTCGAACCGGGAACCGCTCTAATGAAGCACTTATCCAATTGTGCCATCCACTTGTAATCTTCATCTTAACTTAAATTATACCAAGTCAACTTCCCGCTCTACTTTTCGGATCATAAGTTAATAAACAAAACTGTCGTATTTAGTCCAATGAGTAACCTCAGGCGAATCAAGAGCGGCTTGTGTGCCCTAAACTACACTGTTTTGCGTATTTTATGGTCCTTGGATCGCATTTCTTCAAATGTGCCCGTGAGAACAACGTTACCAACCGTCCGCTGTTGTTTAATGATTCCGAATTTGCTTACCAAAAATGTGAAAGGTGATTGCAAGCTAGAGGGCGATATATACCACACAGCACTCCTTTCAATGCACCAATTGTGGAATAAGTTTTGAAAGCAATTTTTTTTGTGAATTGCTCTGTTTTCTTGTTACGTCATTCGTCCTCACTCGTCTATGCCGATAAAACAGAGTCAACTATATCCTTGGAGGAAGCAAATTATTAACTTTCCGTAAGAACTATTTAAGACGAAGTCGTGGTCAGCAATTATATGAACTAGTCCTTGAAGGTTAAATGGCAATTATTGGCTATGCTTTAATTTTGTAGCAATTAGGTCTGGCGGCCGTGGCGTTGTGGGTATGCTCGTCGAACCCTACGCAACTGAAACTCGTGCCTGTGTTTGATTCCCCCCTGGTAAGACCAAGCAAATAATTTTCACTGCTCGAGCTCTTTCGACTCACTGACCATGCTCAAAGAGTAATAACTGTGTAGAACGCATAAAAACATCATTCTTAACCAATTACTCCCCACTGTCCCCACTGTCCTATATGGGACACTATATTTGCAGGCTTTTATTGAAAAGTGCTGAGTTTTTTTCTTACACAAGTGTGATCTACCACTGCCAATATATGCTTAAATTCATCGATCGTGTGATCTGCTCGAAACGGTAAAATTTCAATTCGTTGATCATATAAATACTTTCATACTGTAGCATACTCGCTCTTCAGTCTATTAATGAATGTCATCCGACAGACAAGAGCGGTTCTTGTGTTTTTTTCAAACGCTCCTACATATTCAATGTTTTTTTTCTAACTTTTAAAAACATAAATAGGACAAAAATGGGCAGTGACCAGGCTTTTTACTTAGAGACACCTTCAAAGAGAAGCATGTGTGTGTTTATTTGTAGATGTCCTAATATACTCGTAAAGGGTGATTTTTTAAAAGCTATAGGAAAGTTTTAAAAAAAAAAAAACACATAAAATTCATATAATTCAATGTTTGAAGATTATTTCATGCAAATGTTGACCTTGACTGCGCCTCAAATGGTCCATCCGCTTAGTCAAATTTTGGCATACTCTTTCCAACATTTCGGCTGATATCTCACGAATAAATGCTTCAATGTTGTCTTCCAATGCGTCAATTGAAGCGGGATTGTATGTATAGACATGAGCTTTAATATAGCCCCACAAAAAATAGTCTAAAGGCGGTAATCGCACGATCTAGGCGGCCAATTGACCGGTCCTGAACGTGAAATAAAATGTTCACCGAACTCGCCTCTCAATAAGTCCATTGTTGCGCGTGCTGTGTGGCATGTGGAACCGTCTTGTTGAAAGCACATGTCATGCAAGTCAAGCTCTTGCATTTTAGGCAAAAAAAAGTTCGATATCATCTCACGGGAGCGCTCTATTCGCATCATCTTTGAAGAAGTACGGTCCAATGATGCCACCAGCCCATAAACCGCACCAAGCTGTGATTTTTCCTGGATGCATTGGTAGCTCTTGCAATGCTTCTGGCTGATATTCACTCCAAAATCGGCAATTCTGCTTATTTACGTACCCTTGAGCCAAAAATGAGCTTCGTCTTAAACTGACCATAAAATGGAAAAAGCGCGCGATGAACTTTCTTAACAGTAAAAAATAAAATTCAATAATTTGCAAGCGTTGTTCGTTTTTAAGACGATTCATGGTTAAATTATAGACCAAACTGAAGATGTTTGACAGTGAAACAAAACACGAAACGTGCATCAGCGGTTTAAACCAGTGTTGCCAAAAAGATATAGCTAAAAAATCACCCTTTAAAATATTCACGATGTAAAATTCATAGACCTCTTGAATTTAGTCTCAGAGCCTGAACCTTTTATTGTTGAAGGTCTTCCGCACGCTGCTTCCAGTCATCCAGACCAAGCTGTCATTGCGTCCGAGTCATATGCATGTAAACGCCAGCAGTCATCGATATGCCAGTCCCGGGCCGATCTGTTTACTCGTGAATCAAACCCAAATACATAATTTCCGTGATGACTTGGTCTTTACTCCAGAGATTGGATCTTGCTCTCCTTCTCTAACCAGGAAGCTCGGATTCGAAGACCATCAGAAGCATTGGTGTCCATGCAGTCGATGTGGCCTAACCAGTGCAGTCGACGGATTCGTGCTTTCTGGACTAGATCCACATCCTGGTACTACTCTAGAGCTCTTAGTTGTGTCATGTCCTACATTCACCTATATCCGGTGTAGAATTTTTCTTTCGAAGCCTCCCAGAATCAGCTCTACCCTTTGCTTATCTTCCAGCCTTCGGATCCATCTAGCAGGATTGGCAAAATATGTAAGTGTTGAACAGAGCATGCTTTTGCTACTTCGAGCCACCGAAGTAGCACGAGAGTAATTCGATGTCGGATCTCCACTGTGATGTCGTTTGTGGAGTTCACACTCCTTTCTACAGTCCGGGATGGGCCTGGGCCTCACTCAACATGCCTCTTCTCCATGTTTCTCACACCAAGCCGGTTGAGGTCCCCCTCGATTTGTCTGCGCCGCCATGTACGTGGGCCTCCTCAGCTGTGTTGTCCCACAGTTTCGGAATCGAAGATTCTTCGGGCCAGAGCTTAGTTGTCTACATGGCCTAACCACCTTAGGCCTATAAAGGGTTCCGATGCTCCTTTCCCAGCGAGGGAGTTGGCCATTCCATTGCCTTCCATGCCTATATGGCCAACAGAGTTTTAGTCTGTTACTCCTGCTCAGCTTCTTAAGCTTCTGTAGACATTCCCACACAAGCTTGGATTTGATGATATAGGAATCAAGTGCCAGGATAGCGGCACGACAGGTTTCCGACAGGTCCTTCCGGCTACAACAAGGAAAAGGAAACTGTCCGACCTCGAAATTGTAGGTGCCTCCTATGATAGTTTGCCCTATGTGTCGTGTGACGGAACGTTTCTTGGCGTTCAACTCAGCTGCTCTTTTGATGAAATTGGTTGTGGTGGGTTTTCGAGCCTCAGTGTTCGTGCAAATATTTCCAACTATTTATTGAGTTAATTTCTGTTATCGATGATATCGGGCGTATCAGTTGAGCAGTTGAGTGAAAAAAAAAAAAATAGTTGGTGAGTATCCGGATTTGGGGATAATCCTGAAGACCTTCTTCTACGTTATCCTCAGCCATTTGAACTGCATTAAGGGTGGTATTCGCAACTGAATGTGACAATTTGTCAATACATCCCGACAAATTTGGACCAAATACTGGGGAAACAGCTTTATTGGCTCTTAACCTATATCCTTGTGATTATACGCCAGACATTGCACAAAGTTGTTCCACTGAGCTGAGATTATTTCAACAGCAGCATTGTCTACACGGTCGCTGTCAGAGGAAGAACACCAAAGTTTATAGCTACTACATGAAACCACTAGAAAGTAGGCATGGGACCTCCAAATTACACGCATAAACCTGAAAAATTAACCAACCAAAATGCCTGAGTACAGGCCTACATCGATGGAACACAGTTAAATCAGGTCAAACTTTTCCCAATGATGTCGCCGAACACAAAGATGTTCCCAAGTATTTATTTTATTGCAAACCATCAAGTCACAAGCCTCGTTCCGGACATCACTTAAACTCGTTAATATTTTGTAGCAATTTCGAAATAGGTAATTCTTATTCATTCAACCCCCTAATACCTTCGTAAAACCCACCTCCTAAGGGAACCTGAAATCCGACCCGACGTTCGTCCGCAGTCGCATCCCTTGAGGGATGTCAGTGATTAAGTGTGACAGTAAAAAAATGCCCATTAATCAGTACGCGTTGGAAATTCGCACTAAAAACTGGTACAGCTCCTGTGAATGCGACACATCGTGGGTAATCCTGTTTTACTGCCAACAATTTATATGCCCTAACAATGTACACGGTCCTTTTCGCATCTGTCACCGTTTAGAACAACCGTTACAATGGAAGGACTCTTGACATAATCCTCCTCCAGACTTAAGCCACTTGAAGTTCAGTGCAAGGGCCATCCGTAGGAGCGACATCAAGTTCTTACTTAAGAAGACCAAAATTACAGGACAATTAAAGTCGGGAATGCCATTCGGGTGGGATTGTGATTGCGAAAGTAATTAGTAAGGATTATCATTCGACGGGGGTTTCTACCTCAAAACAACGCCGGTGACTCTGAGTTGGTTATGGCAAACTCTGTTGTTATCGAGGATTGAAGGAAAACGCCGGGATGTCGTGCAGTTGTGACACGGGAGTCGAAGGAAGTTGGACCATTTCTAAGGCACGTGCTTCTCTTTCAAAGAGTCCAATGACATCGTCGTTGCGTATCGAGTTACGGCCTGGGGGTGCACTGTCAGCACACTCCTGACTAAGTGTCGATTAAAGCGGAAGAAAGAGCACAAGTCGGCAAAGGACCAAGAGACTCCTTTAGGTCCACTCCAGACTGGGTGGAGAAAATTCCCAAATCAATTGTAAATTCAATGACGTATGAGTTGAGGTTGGCATTGCAGTCGACGTTTGGGGTCTGGGGTAGGGTCGTTCGGTTGTGTTGGGGAGGAGGGTGCATACACTCTTGTAATTCTACGTCCTGCTTAAGTTTCATTGAAGACATTGGGAGCTTGCTGGAAAGCACATGACAAGCGGGTGGTTCAACAGCGGCTCTGTAGTGGACCTGGAAACCGCACAGGAATCAGCTCATAAATTCAATTGATTTGATAAAGACGTCAAAGAACCAGGTTAGACAAAAATGGTTCACATTCTTGTGGCGGAGATAAAGGACAATGTGGGCATAAGAGAAATCAGACGGAGAAGAGACAGGAGAGGAGGTGACGCTGTCTTTTAATCTGAGAAAATGTCTGACATTAATCTGCATTAAACTGAAGAAGACGGGGAACGTTGAAAATGTCAGTCAGGTCCACGGCTGATTAATGACACATCTCAAAGAAAAGTGGAACCAATTTTTGCACAATGACGAAAGCAAGATCACGTGTTGAATTGAACAACTTGTGGTGTGTCAAAAAAACACAGGTCCATTGTACCCCCTTCTTTTAGGGGGGTGCTTCCTCAGAAATGTTACGACCTTCCTAGATGCGATTTCTTGAAAGTCTCTCCCTGCTAAGGACGTTCTGTTTATTATCTTGAATCTCTCTCGGACAAGGCTTGGGCAGTCGGTCATCAGATGTTCCATGGTTTCTTTCACCTGGCCACAGTGTCTACAGATTTTTGTATTGGTAAGACTCATCTTATGTTACATGCTCCGTGCTTCGCATAGCAACCTTTGGTCAGATTTATTGAGTTCTAGAGCATCCTTGGCTCGATTGTTTGGTAACCTCTGGGTTGTTCCAAAATTGGATGTCTTTAGTGGTCCATTTGGATGGAGACTTGTGTCCGACTATGTGTCCGGGGATAGGGCCCATTATAGGGTCTTTGAGCACCTTTATTGGCTTGAATGTCCCGATTTTCATTTCCTTCACGGTCTTCTTGTCCTGGCATCCATATTAGTTTTACATTTTTGACAGCATCTAAAGGTACGAGCTATAGAGAGCAATGTCTGGTTTTGACATCCCTATCAAACCCGTCCGTTTGTGTGGGATAATGATGAAAAAATGCGGACTGCCCCATCAAGGTCAGTAAAGAACTAACCGAGACCTTTGATCTCAAAAAAGGATTCAGACAAGACCAGGCGCTGTCCTGCCACTTCACTAACATCATTCTTGAAATGATTGTTCAAGACTCTCACGCCAACACCAGTACGGTAGAGCGTGCGAGGTGCTCTCCGACTGCTGTCTCGTGTGCACTGCTGATAAATGATTGCTAGGCTGTCAACGGAAAGGACACCCAACACCCAGTCTGGGACAGAACGCCACAGTAGACATATATAGTCTTGAGGTAGCCAAAGACTTTGTCAACCGCGATCAATCCAGACAAACATACCAGCACTGAAAAAAACGAAGAAGAACTCTTGATAAGCAAAGCCTTCTCTCGACCAACTCCAAAGTCAGCCTCTGTAGGACCTTCATCGCGACGCACTGTGGCTGCCTGACTTTGTCAAAAGCGAGGACAATTCTTCGAGTGATTTTCGGTCGGTAAAATCGCACTGTTCAGCGACATCGACTTAGCCAGAAGAGTGAAGATCCAACGACTGATATGGCTAGGTCATGTAGATCGAAAGAAAACCAGTGCTCCGGCCCTGAAAGTCTTCGAATCCACTCCCGAGGGACGACGCAATATAGGACGACAGGTGGCTCCCGCAAGTGGAATGTGTCTTCAACCAACAATGCGTGAGAAACTGGAGGCAGCTAGGTAAAAAAAGGAGCGAGCAGTGGACGTACTCGAGGTCTATGTGCAGACATCTTATCACCGCAGTGTCACCCCAATCGATGATATGAGAACGGACAAGGAACCTGCACGGGATAGAAAGTATTTTATTTAAAAAACATGAGTCGTGAATGATTTGTTGACGAATATTTAAACAATCTCATCAAGTTATGGTAACGTTGCTACAAAGGGCTTATGTTAGCTGAAATAGGAAACGTATTCTTGAGACTGCAATGTATTGAGATTTCGTGGCAATACTGCGTCAAGGACTGTACCACTTTGAGTGGTTGAAATTTCTGAGTTGGAGTCCATTTGAAGCTGCAGAGTATCTCTCAAAAACTCGACCAGGGGTACAGCCGCAGGCGTATTAAAATGTATATCAAAATCGCCACTTAAAATCATTAGCCACAGATGATAGTTATTTCCCAGTAGAGCTGCACCACCCTCTGTGAATGGCAAAGGTACGAAGTGAATGAAGTCGATGATTGGACTGGCGAGTAAAAATGTAAACAACAACGGAAATTACGCTCTGGCCATTTGGAAGAATGCATTCAGCTGCACATATATCCCCGATTGCCGTTGGTTTGGCGACATTTAATTTCCATATTTGGAGTAAATAAAAAAATCTGCTTCCATTTTCATTGGGTCTATAACTTATTTCGGTTTCGTGCGGTTTTGTTTTCGTCTGATCGTATATTCCGGGCGTTTTTCGGCTACTGCTCTCTTCAAACGGATTAATTGTGGTTGGTAGCGTTGTCCATTGATGGTTTCAGCCGGTTTTAGCGGCTCATAATACACCACACCCTTCTGATCCCACCAAATACAGAGCATTAACTTCCCGCCATGGATATCCGCCTTTGCCATTGATTTGGCTGGTTGGCCAAGCCAAAATCACCACTTTTGGCACGTTCGCTCAGCTAGCGCATGTTCACCATAAACTTTCACCAAAATACGATGATTTTCCGCAGCAGTTTTCTTCATATTAAAGTAATGAAGAAGAACTCCCCGCAAAACACTGTTTCAGGAACAAAGTTCGACATAAGTGAGTGAAAAAAAATTATTGTTGTTTACGCTTCAAATGAATGACATGATGAAATGACGTACAATGACAGTCGCTTTCCAACGCATGTTCCAATGGAATAATACAAGTTACGCCATCTCTTATCAAACCGCACGAATTAAGGTATAGACCCAATATAAATAGCAACACCACCAGCTCTCCGTCCTGGTCGTTTGTATTGAATACAGCAATCAAAGTTCGGAATTTCAATGATCTCTTCATCAATAACCTATGCCTTGCAGAGCATGAGCAATGCGCATTTTTGCGTTACGTTGTCGTTGAAGTCATTGCAATGTGCTCGTAAGCTTTGACACTTGAATTCAAATTTCGAGATTTTATCCTTGATAAAGTCCAGGATAAGTTTTTGACATGTCCGTAGATGGTTTGTAGAAGGCCGACGGAACTCAGCTCAGAGGGAAACCGTTGAAAGTGCATTGTTACGCCCATGATAAGAGATATTACCCTCTGTTGGAGACACTATGAAGAGACCTTCGATTGTCGTCACTCGGGACAGAGCAAATGAATGAATTGTGCTGGTGAAGCAAAATATGGAGTACTTACCGTAAACCACTCCACTCTACACAAACCTTAATTTTGATTGTCCAGTTCTACTTTGTCTGGGGCAAGCAATAAGATGTTTACACATCAAAAACCAGCTTAAGTAAGTAAGAAAGGAATTCAATGAAACCCCGTGAAGCCTGCAGTCACCAAAGTGAATCCAATAATCAACCATTATCCTGAACTGATACAGTTTGGATCCTTGGTCTATCAACACTAAGGTGAAATAATCCCATAGGTCCCCTAGGTTTCTTCAATCGATGTAAGAAGTATTTCACTCCATCTGATTTGGCGTCACATCTGGTCTGGTGCTTCCAACACTCTCTGCCCAAGTGGATAGAATCCAAAATCGAGAGTTTCAACTGATAGAAGGCAACAATACTGACCGACGCACTGCGGCTGCCTCGTTCATCTTAACTTACAGCCATTTTAACAAGCAATGCGATCAAGTGAGCTAGCCAATTGTATTCCTGTAGTTTATGAACGCATCCGCATCCGTTATAAGACCGATGCACTATGGCTGCCTCGTTCATCTTAAATTTTAAAAAGCAATGCGATCAAGTGAACTAGCCAGTTGCAGTCCTCCCGTCTATGAACCCACCCGCATTAGTCGTCTCTCCAGCAATGCTCAGAAGTCAGCAACTCACCCTCAAGACTGCTTGAGGACGTACTGTTTAGCTTAATGACTTGTTTCCCAATCTCACTACACGAATATAGACTGCTCCTCCCAACTCAATATTTCCTACTCCCTCCAATCCGCAGAAAAATATTCTTGAGGCTTAACTCCGATACTTAAGGGTACTCATTGAGATGTGGCACCACCTTGGTACAACATCATTTCTTCCACATCCATGTCTAGGAAACAAAATTCAAACATTCTGCTATATCGATGAGAATTGAAGCTGACGGGGACGGTTACACACTGTTCATGGGTCCACCACCTCCTTACTCGTCTGCCTACTCCAGATGCACACAATTATGGCAGTAAGTTGTCACAAACCTTACACGTGTAGGGAAGTGGAGCGAGAAGCCCGAAAAGTATTTTTAAATAAATTCTCAATTGAGAAGTTCCAAATCGACTACAGCGCCAGGTTACTTGTGGGCGAACGGTGAAAAGGACAAAGAGACAGATCCGTTGAACTTGTCAAACACGAAACCTAGTGCGATTGAAAGTTTCTGTTAGCGGACGAGACTCGAATTCGTGCACTGTTGACATGACATTGTTTCTTGGCTGTCTCCACACTCGAGTCTTACTCTAAAATGGCCAACTTCAAACTAAACGCACTCAGCCGCGGATGACAGGTCAACCTGACATATGTGCTGAAACAGTGATGCCAACCCCTACCCTATATTTCACGATTCATAAAGCATAATGCACAATTAAACTAAGCTCTTGGATTTTTCAAGCATCACGGCAAACCAATGACTAGTTAGAATCACATTAATGAATGCTTCTCGAACCCCTCCTGTCTCCAGCAAGACACTCGTACCCCTTAAATGATGCCAACATAGCAGAAGCGTGCTTCTCCCAAGTATGTCACATGTATCAAATGACATATTCCATCAGCTGTAATGTTAATTCACTTTACAACCCTCACCACAGGCAGACGCACATAAACAATGTTCCCTCTCGCAACGAAACTGCAAAAAGTTGTGACCTTTCAAGAATCTGAACTTGACTTCATTGTGGCAACTGATTCACCCAGCAGTTGTGGCTTCCAACTCCCTGCATTTAAACGAAACAAGTTTCACCTAGCAATTCCTCTGGGTCACCCTGCATCGCATCACCCTCGACCACGGCACGGCATGCAGAATGTAAGCAATTGTTAAACAAATTTAAAATTAACTTGCTTACTGTTGCCAATTCATATGCAAAGTGCACCCTGCACATGTCGCTCAGACGCAACAGCCCTCCTTTGCATTGTTCCCACACACCGAAGCGAACACACACACACGAGGACTCCCATTTGATGCCGAGTCCTTTTGCACGAGACAACAGACGCGGTGAGTGCCCGTGAAGTACGGAGTTTTGAAATACTTTTCTTCTCTTTTGTTTAACAAAACTACCGCGGTTGTGTCGGTCGTTTGAAGTGGGAAAGGACAACACACTCCGAAGGGGTTGGATATGCGCCGTGCACCCCGTGACTTGAGAGTCTACGCCATATGGGCTCCATAAACGTCATTAATCACACGTTTTACTCGAAAAAAACACACTCACACAACACACAGAGAACATGAAAATCTCATCTAAAATGAGATTTAAAATGTATCTTGGCATCATAAAGATTGTCAACGTGAACAAGTACTCGGGAGGGCACTTGAGATGCACTTAAGACCCCTGCAACCCCCTGGTGATTGCAATAAATACTTTGTGTGGTTTGTTTTGCGTCCTTGAGGTGGGCTATGATTGCGTTGTTAGATTTTCATAACACACTTGAGAGGGAATCTCGTTTTGGATGCGATCTTCGAAGTAGCTTCAGAGCTCGTAAAGTAGCTGGCATTTGAGTAAAGGGACCTTTCAAAAATAAATGTTTTTTTTTTTCTTCAGCTTTTTATGAAACTGGAAGTGCCTATGCATGAGTGAAATCAAAATCGCGTAAAAAACAGAGCGCTTTGGGAACGGGTTTGGGTATGACTGAAATGTGGGCCTTTTTCGAGGGTAGGTGAAAATCTCCATAAGCGTGTGAGATTATTACTCACCGAAAACTCCTCCCCTTTTCATATGTTTGTCAGATGAGTCTGCACTGAAAGTCAAGGGTTTAGTCCTTTGAAGGCAATGTAAGCCATTACTTCCGTCAAGAATAGGAAGCCCTTTATCGTTTATATGATGTTCCGAACGTCGCTTATATTTACGTGCAAACTTCTAACTTCATCTTGAACTGTCACGGGCGCTGCCGATATCATCACGATTTACCAATGTTTTATCGAATCATGTACCCGATCTAAAGCTCGCTAGTTTTGTTGACAACATTGTTGACCCTTCTACCACTTAATCTGTTAACAAAATGGGCCTATCGTTAGTAAATGTATCAAGTATAGAAGGGGACCAATTGAGCTTCCTTGTGGTACTCCAGCTTTCGTGGCTTAGAATTCTCAATATTCGTGCTTCTCGAAAAATGACAGATCAGCCTTCTGGGAAAAACATGTGCATTTTATTTTCTTCCTTCACTCAAGGGAGCTCGGTAAACAAAGTTAAACATCTATTCGAATATGAACTGGAAGTTGGAACAGTGGCCCCTGTGAAGATTTGTTTGAAGGTTAAGGCTCCAAAGTGTATGAGGTCAACCCAGCAGCCGGACGGATTCAGATGGGCTGGATAGCCGCCTGAGATCAACCCAGCAGCCGGACGGATTCAGATGGGGTGGATAGCAGCCTCTATGGAAACTGTATTGTTGACTTCACAAGTGTAACTCCTAGCTTCTGCGGCTTGGATGTCACTGATTTTAGGCTTTTCGCTTTTGTCATCCTTCTTATTTTTTATTGTCTCGTCATTTTGTGCGTTCATTCGTCGGTGCGTCCGTTATTCTGCGAGGACAAGTACTGTACTCAACTAAATCATTGTGTGAAAAGTTCTGCAAGCTTAAGCTTGACTTGGAAAGCATAGTGATGCCATGCTATGTGTAACAGTCTGTTCTCATTTCTTTGAAACTGACCTACGTGCTCCCGTCTTATTACACAACATCCAGCTTTCCACCACCTGAACTCACTGTCTTCCCAAGTGTAACCGCATACAATGTGCATCCAACTTACTTAAACACCAAAAACCATTCAACTCATTCTTCAATTGCCTCAAGGCAACATAATACAAACGTCAAGCACACTCGAAAAGTTGTCGAGTGCATTTTCCGGATACACTTGCATATCAAACTGAAATTTGATTTTGAAAAACCACTGAACATCTTCAAGTGGATATACGCATCCACAAAATTTGTGAAAAAGAAAGTTTAAGGTGCCTCAGGCTTCTGCATCTGTGAGTGCACACATTGATTGGCATTGCATTCATTGGCCTAAGTATTTCCCTGAGAGGTGTTATTATATTCTTAACAGAGCTCTTTGCAAGCGCATAGGTTCTCTAATGATTCCAACGAAGTGAAGTTTCCATAATCTCTTGCGTGTGCGTTTGTGTGAGTTCTCTTGAAAACTCGAGTGTACCGGCGATACCATGGGTGTTTGAGGAGATGTTGATGGAAGCAGTGTGAGAAGTGCGAGCAGTTTTATTGATCCAATAAACATAAGGATGTACTTATGGTTTGCATACGATCGCAGAAGTGCATTGAAATCTCTCAAAAGCGGGCACCTGGCGGACCGACATTTTTCGCCCGTTTAAAAGAGTGTCCGCTTTATAGGAGTTGTCAAACAATATTTGCACTGAAATAATTAAATGGAAGGAGAACATTGCTTTGATTTTGAGAAAATAGAATTTGTATTTTCTAAAAGATGAAAAAAGTAAAAATATTCTTTAAAAATTTCAGCCAGATCGGCAATTTATTTATAAAGATAAATAACTTTGAGTAGAACCATCTTTGTTGTCATGCTTAAGGTGCTCAGAACTTTAACCATGTCCTCGAAGTCGGTGATCACTGTAATTTGCGAACGAACAAATTTAAATTTGTATCACTCATTGTCATCTGTTCTGTGACGAAAATGTGAAAGAAATTTGGGATAAAAACAACAACGTTGTTGCAACGTCCGCCATTATTTGAATAAAAATGATTTGGTTCATTCGTTCAACCGGAGCATCGTATCATTAACTAAGGATTTTCGATTTTTTTTTAATTTCGAATAATCCAGAGACTATCTGCAGTGATCACCGCAAAAACTTTTTTTTTTGACTCCGCGTATTTTGATATACAGAAAAATATATTATTTTTCATACACATTCATTCGGCATCAATAATGTGCGAAAAAAAAATCACAAAAAACAGCTGCAGTCTAATCCCTTAACCTGAAGGAATTACTAGCCACCCAGCACTAGCCTCGTGAGCCATTGCGGGGGTGGGGAGGAAGTCACGCCATTCACCTACCAACGGACAACGTCATCGACTTATGATGGCACGTGAAAAGTCTCATCGTTCCCAGGAAGCAATCTCGATCTGATTGAGGAACCTGCCGGGTATCGGGGGCATCTCTTCGATGAATCACCCTTTCGGAGGGGTGGCGTGTGTGGGGAAGTGGAGATACTAGTTAACAGCAGAAATATTCATCATCAACGTTCCACGGGATCATCACATGAACAAGCATCGCTCCCATGGAAAAACTGCTGACTTGTTGTCTGGGACACCCGAAATATCAAGATCATCGTGCATTCCATCACGGCATGCGGACGTCCCATTGCACTAACGGCAACCTAACACCTAACACCGGAGCAAGCAGAATAGTATTTAAGTGAGAACTAAGATTATTCATAGGACAGTCGATAAGCAAGTGTAAGAGCAACCTATGCTAAAAAAAAAAGGAAATAAAATAAAAATACTTTTTAAAAAAAAAAACTTAAGAAATAAGTTTTGGATTTACTCAAAAGCAGATAGGTTCCTGGGGTGAATACCGTTAGGAGGAAGAAAGCTCGAGCTTGAAATACCAACTTTGCCCCTAGTGCATGTGTATGCATCAAATCTAGAGGCAGTTTGTTGAAGTTGATGCTGCCCTTATTAGCGCTGCTGAGATGGATTCATATATGTATCCTGATGGGTGACTTCAACGTTCGGACAGCTTGTGACATTCCTGTGATAACGGGCCACCCTAACGTGGTTCAATCTCACCTTCCAATCACAACTTTCCTCAAGAATATCATGAACTTCTTGGTCCGCTATCGCTGGGGTCGCAACATACAGTTCTTAAATAAGAGCACGTAAGTGCAGCCATATATTAGAATTCTATTTTAAAGTCATTCCGTCGATGGGGATACGGAATGTACACGTCCTCGAAAATCACCTGTAACGACTTCTTAACTTCATATTGCACTGCTTCACAGAATGAAAGTGACGCGCTTGCCTCGGAACGGAAAACTGGAAACAATCCGAAAGGGTTGCAGCAACTTAAAACCAGAACAAAATCCCTCCCTCCAACCGCAAGTGATATCTCGACGCCAGTTTAACCCGTGACTGGCACAGCCAGTCTAGCACGCCTTCCCACACCCACAGACATCTCTCTGGAATGTGATATCATTCCCTTTCTCACACCCTGCCCTTCCCGGCTACAACTCATCCACTCAATGGAGTATCGATGATTCCTTGAAAAGAGAAGCATTCCAAACATTCTTCGACTGAGTGCATTCGCGGCGGCGACACAGTGAAATTCAATCAGCACTCTCAAGGTTTTATTGACTCCAACTCAGACCGAGGGAGTCTCCCTGTGCCATGTATGGCTGCGCATCTCGGCGATGCACCGTTTGGGGGTTGCTATGTCATTAATGTGTGAGATCTTTCGAGTTCCATTTACTGTCCGCCACTCACTCTCTGATGGAGCACATAAAATACCTCCTCAAAGTGAAATCGTGTTCAAAATATGGTTTGGACACGCTCTCGAATAGAATTATTGCCCTACCCCTCCCGCCGGCGCACTCACGGTAGCCTAAGACGCTTAGTTACTTAATTACAGAAAACAGAATTTTTATGTTCTTTTAATTTAGTCAACATCATCTGTTGGGTTGCGTCATAAAATTTCGATTTTAATTGCCATGACACTGGGTGCTTGGATTCTGGTGACAGCCCTCTGAGCTTGCGAGCTGATGAGAATTCCGTGTTTTACATTAATGGCCGGGCTAATAACTTGCAGTGGGCTGGGGCTGGGGGAGTCCATGAACAATTCTGCCTAAGCGACAATTTGTTTTCTCCTCTGTGAAGTGAAATGTGTTCATTGTTTTCTAATTTATAGAGGCCGCCAACTGACAGAGACAGTGCTGCAATTTGGTCAACTCAAGATCGGCTATTTGTGGACTTTACGAGATGTTGGGTGGGGACTAAGGACTGCCAAAGTTTTTGTGGTTTTTGAAGGTTAGCATATTGGTCAAGATGTACTTATTTTATTTTCAGTGAGATGAACAGAACCACTGTAGTGACTGACGTTGTAGGCTTCCGAAGGCACCGGTAATATTTAACCGATGAAACACATTCGGAACCAAAAGTTGCACAGCTGATGCAGGAGAGTCCTTCAGTACTGGAGAGTTTGATGGAGCGGTCGCGTTGCTCTGTTATGAGTTTCGGCGCGACGAGCAGTCAGTTATAAAGTTGCGTGGCGAAATCGAAGACTGGAGTTGCTGCTTGCGTTGTTTCATGTTCCACGTCGCTTTCCTACGGGATCCGTTTTGGTTTGAGGCGCATTTATTAGTTAGCATTATTATAGCCTCCCCAGTTAGGATGGTCTTTAGACAGCTGACTGTAATTGTGAACGTCAAGGCGAGCACTTGCGGGAGTCGCACAGTGGGGCAGAATGACCTAAAACCTGGCATCAAACCAAACGTACAAGTTATTAACTCGAAATTTGTCATGGTTACTCCCATGCTGTAAACTTGAATTTTGTTACTGTCGTTTCCGCTCACACCGCGATACTAAACGGAAGGGTGCCTGGCCAAATGTGGAGAAGGGCTGTGGGTTAATAGCCACGCGACTGCCCTTCCAAGTGGAGCTACCGATGGTGAATACCGCGATCCACAGCAGTAGTCGCAAAGATAACGATCGAAATTTCTTACTGACCAATACAATACAAAATTAAACTTACGTACTATCTTAATCTCGAATTCACCCGTATTTCAAGAAAAAAAAAATGAATGAACGGATGCCTTGCCCCCGACAGGCGTCGAGAACCCACGTAGTTACCACGCTTCGTCTATTAGCCTCCTCCGCACTTGTAAGACTTAATGCGGATAGTTAGTACGCTACATTTGGCTAGGTCACGACGTGAACACTATTCAGGCTACGCATGGATAAGCCTCTACCATGCAGGTTTTTTTCGCCTCTCAGACGACGCGTGTACCTTGTGTGGCGTTGCTGTGCTGCATGTTTCTAGTTGTGGCGCCTCTGCCTTACCGTGTTGCGTAGTCCTCGCTGCCTGGGTACCTCTGCTCTGCCGTTTTACGTGCTTGTTAATGCGAATTTTGACGTGTCGAAGATAAACCTCCAATCACAGTCCTCCACTGGGAATATAATGAAGGTATAACTTCGTTAAACCACAAAATGCAAGACCTACTGCCCTCTACTGCTGAAGAATACTCGGCTCTGCCTATCGGTAATTTCTTTTCGTGTTTCTGCTAGGTCTATATGGTGCCGCACTCCTATTTTGATCCGTCCCCAGTGTCTGACCTCACTCGGATTGAGACTTCGACTGAGTTCAATAGTCCCACGTCCGCTGTGCTATCCTACCCTGAACTGTGGTTTAACGATGCGCCAGCCTCTCCGCTAGGAGAACCGTACATGGACCTCCTCCACGTCCGCTGTGCTATCCTACCCTGAACTGTGGTTTACCGATGCGCCAGCCTCTCCGCTAGGAGAACCGTACATGTACCTCCTCTTTCCGTACCACCTACAGGAAATCCGGACGACAAAACAAAAGAGGTTCGTTCAACTTAAGCTCTCCTCCTTATGGGATTCGAACCTTAGTCTCCCGCATCAGTAGCCTCAGCCCTACCACCCTCTACTTGGGGTAGCTCCTACCTAATCTGATACAGTCTCGCTCCCCACCTATTGACCTATGCGTCCTAAGACCATATAGGCTTAGGCGAAAATCTTTTCCATCGAAAACCCACTTTTTGCGAAACACGAGTCTGACTTTTAGAAGGTGAGGAATGCACAGTTTAAATAAGTTCAGAAAACATTCATATTTTTAAATAAATAATAACATTTGAATTATGAAGATATTTAAAAGAACATGCCAACAGTTTAGAATTCTTCAACGTCAGCAGTCTCATGAATTCCATGGCCACCTAAATATTACGAGTAGTTCGATGTTGGCCTTCTTGGGGTAGATGGGGTGGATCTTGAACTTTTTTTCGAGTCAAATGGTAGCAAAAAATAATTGAATTTATCTATATTTGTATTTTGTCCACTGCTCTTTCTGGACTGATGATCTGTATATTTCTTGAAATCCTTATTGCGGGCCTATTCACTTAACAACAAGGCAGTCGAAATAATTTGATAGCCATGTGGAGTGCAGCTGGCATATAGTGAATACTTTTGTAGGGCGGAAATAGTATTTTGGGCCTTTTTGATCTTATGAGCTCGTACTGAACGCGTGACAGATTTGCTTCGACAATCAGGGCCAATACTTCTTCACCTGTCAGTGAAGTAGGTAGAATTGACACACTCAAACCTTTCCTACACTTTCAGCATGACCTGCAACTGCGGTTACGTTTCGAATTAACTTTGCTGCGTCTGAGATTTAGCTTTTCTCAGCTCTTTAGTTTTCTGTATTTTTATTCGCTCAGCAGAACTGTCAAAAGCAGTGACTGGTCGACCACGTTCTTCTCAGATACACTTAAAAACTAAATGGACGTGTCCAGCCAACTTCTGCTTGGCCTTGAAGATCTATCACTTGTCCGTAAAACCATTCTCCATCGCGTTTTAAAGTCTGACTTAAAGTGCGTTACACGCCTATCATCGCCTATCGAAATGTTTCGTTCGATTTTTCAACTCTTCCGTTAAAAAATCATACTGATCTGCTATTTTTAAATACCCAGAATTTTTCAGAATATTGAAAACTTCTTGCCTCGTTGCAAAAAATGTGCTTGAACTCGTTCCCTAGGCGAAAAATTAAGAATCAGTTAGGAAAGCAAACACGAGTCGGGAAAGATTTTCAAAACATAACAATTTTAAAAAATCGCCAAACAAAGGAGTGCTTGTTGGGGCAAGAAATGTCAACAGTTTTAAAAAGCCCAAGTGCCACTCTATGCTCTCCAAAAAATTAGAGGCGGAGCTCAGCCGCAACTTTATGAATTCGATTGATAAATGAATTACTTTTTTGTAAACAAAATTGCTTCATGAGTGCCAATAAAATTATGTAACGAAATCGGAAAATGTAGCACTATTTTGGAAAAAAAATTCTTAAACTCATTAAATACTTGAAGATGAAGGCTCTATACCAAAAAAATTAATCCCTTCATAGTAAGCTATGAAAACAAAGCCATAAACCAACACAATCACTTTGAGCAAATGACTCCAAGTGATCCGTATTTCTGCAGATAAGCTGCAGATAACGGGAATATGTTTTCGGCTTACGATCGAGTGGACAGTTATGAACACAAAAATAATACCAACGGACCCTCACGTCACATTTCAATTTTCGAATTAATGCCAGCTGTTGGTGCATTCTGTCCCACTGTGCGTAATGGTCCGGTCCCCACGACGACTTGTCCTCCACGAAATCCTTTATTGCCCGTGCTCTGGTGCGGAGTGTATACGCAGTGCTAGCACAGCAGTGTTGACGAGAGTTTCTGACCCATGGCCTATCCATCTAAAGCATTGAATCCTTAGACGTCTGGCAAGACTCACTTCGCTGCGCAGCCCACACAGTTCATGGTTTAATCGTCCTGTTCAAATGCCAACGATCGCACGCAGAACATTCCTCTCATCAGCTCTGGAGATTATCCTTGTCTCAGCGCTGTACAGCAGGACTGCGGTGATCAGTGTCTTATATAAAGCCAGTTCGTTAATCCTCCTCTTGAGGCCAAAGAAACAGTGATTGGCAAGAGTACTTGTACTTGACTACGGTGACGTTGTGGGCAAATGGTCGTTGGTGTGTATTCGGCCTTGAAGACAGCACGTACTCCGTTTTGCCCTCATTCACCGCTAAACCTATTTCACCTGCCCCCGATTCAGCTTCATTGACGACTCGCTGTGTTCGGCCAATCAAGTCAATATCACCCACTGTGCCTGTACGAACTTTTGGAAGATCGTTCCTTTTGTGTTGGCGAGAGAGTTCCGCACAAAAAGTCGAGCGAACTTTTTGATGTTCAAGGCCTCGGCGAGTGAGGCGAGAGTCCATTACACGAAATTATGCGCTCACTGAATTTTTCGGCATCACTTAGTTTTTGACAAAACTGCGGATCGAATACGAGTTGATTTTGGGTTCATTTACTGAAATTTCGACGCTAATGATGGTCGCGGGGTTTAACCACGCACGAGAGATCTCCAGGCAACTCGATCCTCCGCCATCGACTCTAACTCTTCAAACGTAACCAGACGAGTTTTTGAACCTCGTCCAACCTCCCCGACCCACCGAGACCCCTTTAGTGGAGTATGCGGTTCAGAAGTTGATGAAGATGGTCGTCCATCAGGACATGTGATAGATCTTGTCAGTCTCAAAACCATGTTTGTAGTGCAAAATGTTTGACAAAATTGAATGGACGAAGACCAAACTGTTGTCCTCAACGTGATAACTCTGGATCTCCTCGATCGCTCCCCTGACCTACTAACGTATCCGGCCTGTGAGCCATGGAGAGACCGAGCTTGAGCAATAGGTGTCTTCCATCGCGATCGCTTGCGATCCTGGACCGGTGCTTCTGGTCATCGGAACCAAGTTGTCTTGGGCCCGCGATTTTCCTCTCCTTCTCGAACCGAGAGGCTCGTATGAGCAGACCCTCTTTGCTGGTGTCCGTGCCCTCGATGTTGCAAAATCAGTGTAGTCGACGAATTTTTTGAACTTTGGTACATCTCGTAGAGTTTGCGGCTATATCTTCTCTGTTTCTGTAGACTGGGCCATGGATCCTAGCACTCTAATGCAATATTCCCTAAGTACGCGCTCTTCTGGTGCGCATCGTTGCCACTGAATCTTTACAAAGATGGTTGTGCGAAAATGGCCATCACTATGGCGGCTATATCGGGTGTATGGTACAAGTCCTCCATTGAATCATCATTTTGACTGATAATAGATCTGAGAAAGATAAATGTCAGCAGAAGGTTCATCCAGCAGAAGAGCATCCATTGGCCGCAACGTCATAAAGCAGGTTCACACCAATTCGCCAATTTTTCAACTCAATTATGGCCGTCACCTTGAGCCCTTACCCGTTCTATTTCAACGGAAAACTGCATTTCAACAGAACTGCATAGGACATCACCTGAAAGCACATTAAACACCATCACGTAGAGTAGATGAATGCATTCTACAGACGACGGCATGCATTTCCTCGTCATTGTTACGGCCCAAGGGGGTAAGCAAATACCTGAGCAATGACGCCGACAATCGAGACTACGATTGCTGCGTTCGATTCATCGATTCTCGTTCCGAGGTAAGCTCCATGATATTTGCTGGGGGAGTAAAAGATTTATGTTCAATTATGATTTTATTGAGTATCATTTGGAGCGAAGGGAGATTTCCCTACTCCCCGGTGCACGCTCAGTGACACGATGTCCCCTTTGTTCCGCACTTGTGCGGTTGGCAATAAAAGAAAGCAAATTATGATTTTCATCGATTTTACGAGACGAACTTCCTCGGCACTTGATTCCGTCGCTGGGGACTTACGGATTTCAGGATATGCTGAAACGGAAACGATTTCGGTGGGAATGTCCTTTTGATGGCATGTCTTTGGTTGCTCTTTGGAAAAGGTCGCGGCGGGATTCCTTCGGTTTGAATGGCATGCAATAAATTTTAGAAATATTCGCCTTTCCCAGAACCAGCGGCTAACTTCCGCTGGTGCAAGAAGCCCTTCTTTTTTATTCGCTCATCCAATGATTGTGCTTTCGGTTGAGATGTCGGTTTGGAGGGATGTCCGAATGGCCGCTCATTACATTTTTATTATGGTTTCGGAGTAGATTTTCGAAGGCTTATTTGTTAATTTTGAACAATTCTGATGGTTGTTGATATTAGATCTGAGTAGGAGTTTTTTATGTTATAACCCAAGAATCAGCTCGATCGACAATATTGCCTACCTACCTACTTATTGGTTTTTAGTATACGCCGTCTTTGAGAGGCAAAGCACAACCTCGACGACTTGACAGAAACGTCACAATGTAAGGATGTGAGGTAGTCTGAGGTAGTCTGGGACTCCGTTAACCACGTGTCCGCGATAAATAATAGTTGCTTTTGTTGCTGCTGGCCTTTGAGTGTTCTATATTTGACAGCTCGCACGTGATTGATGTCAAACCTAACCAAACTGCCGTATTTGGGCCGATGAACATGCAATGCAAAAACTGCAAATGCACCGGGATTGACTTTTCGCCGGAGATCGTTGGCCCCGAGTTTTTCAAAGCGCCTGCTATCGAACTTTTATTTGCCCAAAATCCGCAAAAGCTAGTGTTACATGAAGCACGCGAATCGATGCACCAATTGAGAAATGAGTTCGGTGAGCACATTTTCTCTCGACCGGCCAGATCGTGGGATTTGATGCCTTTAGACTATTTTTCTAATACGTCGACTTATGAATGGCAAACTTAGTAGACAACATTACACGTGTAATTAGCGAAAGTGCATTTTGGCTGCAAGATGATTCAAAATTGGACCCCCTATAGGGAGTCCTTTATATACGTCTATATAAAACAGAGTCATGGTCAACATCGGTACGGGAAACGCCCGTAGTTATGGTAGCGCACAAAGTAGAGGACCACAATCAACTTCGTATGTGCAAGCGGAGGCAGCCAACCAGAAGCTCCAGGTCCACCATGGACTGTAGTGTCGCACAAAAAAGGTGTCTGGTCCGACTTTCTTCAGGAATTCCCGAAGTAAAGATTCAAGTACGTCATCCTCTTTTGGGAATGAACCATTCCTAGTCACAATTTAGGCTGTAAACCTAATTCTACTTTTACACTGTAGACACGTTACAGAAAACGTCGTGTACAAAAAGGCATGAAGCACATATGAAATAAGGGGATCGGTTCCATGATCCTCTAAAGGGGTCGTGGGGTTAAAGCACACACGAGAGTTCTCCGGGCAACTCGATACTCCCCCATCGACTCTAGATCACCAGGAGTTCTACCCAAGCTTAACCAGACGAGTTTTTGAACTTGGGCCTTGCTGAGCCTGCTAGGCTGTCGCTTACCTGATGGAATCGCCTCGGAAGTCGCGATGACATTTGAGCTACGTGAAAGCTACACAAACCATGAAAGCATAGTTTAGGTCCTCGCGCACTGCTGTGTTTCTCACCCTTTACCGGGGATGTAGAGTGCATTGCACAGGCCTTCTGGAAATGACCATAACTTCTGATCTGTCCACTTTAACCCTCATCCCAGCAACAGCACATATGGCCACAAACCTATCGAGTGCGCGCTAGGCATCTACGCGAAAGATGTGAGGATAACAAAGTCATCTACAAAAATTAATTAAATTATATTTGTTATTTTTTCTAACCGTGTAGAAACACCATTGGGCGTCGTAACAACCATCCTTTGACTATTGTGTTCATTCCTTTAAATTTGTATTGTGTTCCTTACCTTAAATTGTAATGTATAGGCTTGTAAATAAAAGCTTTGCACAGCTGATCGCCACAGTAAAAGCTTTCCCGAAGCTCTTTCAAAATCATATAAAATCCGCTACAGGGATTGAACATTTGCCTTTCAGAGTTTTGACAAGTTCTTTGTACGGAAGTACCTACCGCCTACAAAAGCAAATAGCCACAAAACCTGCACGCTCCTTTTTTTGAATACTCATTCTTCAACGGTTACTGCGGACTTCGGATGGCATTACCGTGGGAAGGCACATTCAACTAAAGACGAATCATTTTGTTCAGATCCATTTTAACTAATTCTGAAATATAAAATTAAATAACAATTCGTTGAGTATAAGCATTTTGTCTTTTTGAATTGGCCGAACAAAAACTCTAACGACACCACACCGCAACATCATATTTACATATATCTGCCTCCCTCCAATCAATTGCTCCACTAGCTGCTGTGAATGATCCACTAAGACACCGACATTTAATTGATGTTCTTGCCTCACTTGCTAAGGTCGTTGAAATGTCCATCGATTGGCCGAAGCTACTGGCAGTTTCACAACATTTTTTCACATGAAGTAGCACTTAGTCAAGCCACGTAATGTCATTTCAAAGTGCACATATGTGCACATACTTGGATGGCCTTGTTGGAACTGTCAAAATTCTTGTACATGATAACTTTAGACAAGGAACATGAGGTCTGTACGCTTTAGGAATCTGTCAGCTCACTTTTCTTAGACCAAGCGCTCTCAAGACGCTCGTTGACGTCATAACCGCACAGTGTGCAATTGACGTTCACTCACGCATGATGCTTGTACCATACAATAATTTTTGCAGAACCTCTGTTCCTGTAGCGATCTGGATAGCCGTAGGTACTTGCACCTAGAAGCTTCACTTACTGAGGTGGCTTTACAGGTCGGGTTGAACCTGAGCCCCACCAAAAAACCCCTTCAGCTAGCATGGTCCCTATCTAACAGCCACCAGTTGCGGACTCCAAGCCGGTAGAGGTCTTCTTCAACTTGTGCGCACCACCTAAGGAGAGGTCATTCCCTACTGCTGCTCGAAGCATTGGTGTCCAGTCGCCCGAGAATCTCCTCAGTTCTTCTGCATACGGCCTTACTTCCCAATTGTTCTTCTCAGTCCAAAGAAACATCGACTGGCAAGAATCATTCTTCTGCCAGAGCCAGGATGGACAAAGGCTCATACTACGTCAAAGCCATAGCTGTCGGTCGTGGTGTTGGCAGCAAATACTTGGTTTTGTCCACATATATTGCTTAATTCATTTTGGCAGCCCACTGTGTTCTCCCAATTATGTCAATACATCTAGAGGCTTACTATTTCAATAACCTGAATAGCCACAAAATGGTGTCTGTATTAGCCAGCTAAACCGCTTTGTCACAGACGAATTTTGTTACAAATATACTGTGAGGACACCAGATAATAGAACGCGATAAAATGAGAAAAGGAACAACGAAATGAGCGAAATAAACAGAAATTCACGCAAGCTTATTTGATATAACAACCATTTATGGACGGATGAATTCAAGGGGGTTGCAACTAGGTCTATCAGAAACCGCGAGGATACCAGACCCCGAAAATGTATAAAATGGATGGAACCTCGTTCACGTAGCATGACCTAACTTATGCTTGGGAATCATAGTCGTTTTTTGAGTGGTTTTTATATTCTGGGTCCAAATTCACGCAACTATTTCGAGAAGTGATGCTATAAGTGTATTCACAAGATATACTCAAAGACTGTATTGTTTCCGTCCAATCTAACCCTCTTCGGTTAGGTATCACCGGCTCATATAATTTTTCCTTCTCCAAAAACCAATTTCGACAAAAAGTCTCGGCAAATTCTCCTTCAACTGAATGTAAATCAATACTTGCTCAATGAGTCTCAATCCATGAAACCAATTTTGCAAATGTTTTGAATAATTGAAACCTATCATCAAACACAGTTCAACTTTTCTCAGCAAAAATATACATTCATAAAGTTTTGAATAGAACCAGCCATTCCCATTTCCATTCTCAGGCAGCAGTAAGAAAAATTGTTGGAGAGAAAAACGAAATGATAAAGACAATAGAGCCCCCAGCGAACTTCTTAGGATCATCAATAATTTAAATTTGAACGAGAGTTTCCGTTCTTTTCGCGCGACTTTTGCCTGTGAATTGTATCTCTGTTGAAGTTCGGTCCTAAATTAAAAATGATACCGAACAATGTTACGGAAAGTGAACAATCTTGTAGACCCGCCTAAGGCTGTCAGACGTCCCTTCATGTTTCTATGAGTCTGTTTTTTTCTTGTCACTCCTCGTCTGTTGGCTTTGAAGATTTCTATTTTACTCTTGTTTTTAAGCAAATTCACTCAAGGATTAAATATTTTGCTTTACATTCTTCTTTCTTGTGCGCGGGTAACTAGGAATGTGAGTTCTTAATTTTTGAGTAGCCACTTTTCTTGGCTTCGGGAAATCAAATGACGTGTCTTATGTACACTCTCCGGACACCGGCCAATCATGGATGGATTTAGCTTATCACATGGATCTAGCGCCCCAGCTGAAGGTCATAGTGGGTTGAATATGAAAGCATGAGTGCTTCCCCTGCGAATTAATAAATATTCACTTGCTCCTGAAGAATCAATGCATTCTGAAGAATTTATCAGAATATAAGTGGAAAAGTATTTATTTAATACCTTTCAAAAGGGATAGGGTGAGAAACACGGCAGTGCCCGAGGAACTCAACATTGAAGAGCTGCTTGTTCGAACAGAGAGGGCTATGCTTCGGTGGTTTGGTCACGTGGCACGAATGTCCCCTTCATCACGACTTTCGAGGCGGACCAAGTCCAAAAACTCGCCTGGTTACGCTTGGGCATAACTTCGGATGAGTTTGAGTCGATCGCGGAGGATCGAGTTGCCTCGAGATCTCTCGTGCGTGGTACCCCCACGACCCCTTTAATGGAGCATGCGGGTCAGAAGATGATGATAATGATGACCTTTCGAAACATAGGATGTCACAAGATGCACACAGTAGGTACGGCTTTGTTTCATGTTTTCCGAAAATGGGTACATAATGTATAACACTAGTTATCCTTGCAACTGACATGCTCTATTCTCCTGTTCCTCGTGCCTACCTACTAAGTCATATTCATCGACTACTCTGCCCATCGAATCAGCGTTTAGTCTTACTCCCGAGGGCTGTCTTGCATTTGTGCTTTACTTAGTGAGGTGACCCATTGTCTCTTCTCCGAGTTTCTAGTCCCCGTCGCTTTACTTCTGCCCCCAGTGTGGGCAGGTCGCTCTCCATTCAGTATCCGAACATTTCATACAGTAAAGTCCAGACATGCAAATGTCTACTACAGCAAAAGTCTGTTTTTCATGTCTCAGCAGGCAGTCTCCAGGCAAACCAATTTTGAAAACGTTGCGTTGCATTTGTAGCAGAATTTCCTTTTTGACTCTTCTTGTCCAGTGGGACACCCAGCGATGTAGACTGAAAATCTGTGCAGTGACGTAGTGCATCTTCAGGAATAGATAGTCGCAAAACATAGAATTTACACTTATTAATAATCCGTGGTCCGATCCTTGTGGCACTCCTCCTGGGATGATGTTTCAGATTTTCAACTAGATTCAACAAATCCAAGCAGTTTATGAGAATCGTCTCAAGGGTCTAGAACGCTGTAGTTTAAGACGTTTTTAACACCCTTGACAGAAGATACAAGAATCAGACAGCAACCATGGACAATAGTATTCTTCAATGTATTGCCCATCTGAAGCCATGACTTTTTCCCATCTTTCCAGCAAATTGTGGATCCCATCCCAAAAGAACTGCGCCGGCTAGGCAGCCATGAATGAATCAAGCCAATTTTTGATATTCTGCTCTGATGTGAACCGTATTCCAGTGAGGGCGTTCTGCATCGACCGGAACAAATGGTAGTCAGAAGGGGCAAGGTCTGGGCTACAAGGCGGGTGGGGTAAAACTTCCCATTCACTGTTTCTTAACCGGAGTAGTTCTTAACCGGAATAGCAACGTGGGGCCGAGCGTTGTCATGATGGAAAATTATAGCCTCGTGTCTGGTCGCATATTCCGGGCGTTTTTCGGCTACGGCTCTCTTTAAACGGATTAATTGTGTTCGGTAGCGTTGTCCATTGATGGTTTCAGCCGGTTTTAGCAGATCATAATACACCACACCCTTTTGATCTCACCAAATACAGAGCATTAAGTTCCCGCCATGGATATCCGCCTTTGATATTGATTTGGTTGGTTGCCAAGACAAAATCACCAATTTTAAATCGTGCAAGCCACTTTTGGCACCTTCGCTTAGCTAGCGCATGTTCACCATGAACTTCCATCGAAATACGATGACTTTCGGCAGCAGTTTTCTTCATATTAAAGTAATGAAGAAGAACTCCTCGCAAAAACACTTTATGAGGTACAAAGTTCGACAAATTTGAGTGAAAAAAAATGATTTTGTGTACGCTTCAAATGAATGACATATGCTGAAATGACGTACGAATAATACAAGTTACGCCATCTCTTAGCAAACCACACGAAATATATTTTCCAACTTATCTTGTAGCGAGAAAATACAGGAACATTTGTCATGCTAAATCTCCACAAAAGAAGGCCTATGCCATTTTTGAACCGTTTTTGTTTTACGTGGTGAGGGACAATCAGGACATCCAACTGGGCGGCTCGGCCTTTCTCTTTAACCCTAGGGCGAAGAGCCCGGTGTATCCGGTGTTGGTAAACTGGCGGAGGCTGCGAGTGCCGACGTTGATATAGGGCTCGTCCGCCGATAACTATGGAAAAACCTTTTAGACATCAGCTCCGAATGTGTCGAAGTAGCTCTAAACAGACAGTGCACCTGGTAGCTCCCGCTGGCTGGATTTTTGGACTTTTGGACGCTGTCACTTGCCATGCAATTAATCGGCTCATTCGCCGCCATCCCCAAACAGAGACGAGACGTGGTACAGGCTCACTCACCTCCCATCCCTCGTCAGCAATCGCCAAAGAACTCCCACGGGGGTTGGATACCCTTCGATCGAAGGTGCTTGGCTAACAGATCTCATCACGTCGAGGTGAGTGTAAAGTTCGATGAAAGAGGCTAAGTGATGGCGCCTGTGTCTGAACGAGACGCCATATTAACGCTTTGAAAAATAGTGCGTATGCACCAGCGATGTCGTGGAGGCCATTTTCGCGAATTGTCACTCCATAAATAGAGAGATAGACGCTGTTTTCTATTTAATTCAAATCCCGCGTCAACTTGGTGGCACCCTTTACTTCAAGTCTTGCCAATGGGACAATGACAGATGGGGAATTTCGATCTTTAGTTCCTCACAAAACCTCACAATCAAGCATCAATGTTTGTGTAATTGAATTCGCACTCCTTACTTAATTGAGATCTAATCACACACTAATCAGTACGCCACACTCATCGGCCACATTCTCTTCTAACACCTTCTCTTCATCTTCAGTTCACATTGGCATTTTGAACGAGAGGGTGACGAGAGCTCTCCTTAAGCAACAATTGAGTGTACGGTACAGACATCCACCAATCCTCAAAAACACAAACCCAGAACAGGAAAAGTGCTTATCTGTGAATTCGGTACCGTTTTGCAGTTGTGACCATTTGATGGACAAGGCAGTGCCACGATTCTATGAATTCCGTGGAACACTGGCATCAATTCGGCAGAAGTGAGCACTTTAAGAACTGACCTACACCCAGAAATGACGAATTCCGAAGCTGACCCAAAAAGCGTGTCGGCAAATATGCTACGCAAGATGTGATCGCTTCGGCTTATGCAATTTGATTGTTCAATTGCATTTGGTGTCACGGTTACTCAATCACTCGGTGTTATGTTCAGTAAATCCGTGATTTATTTTGTTTAGTCTGGCAGTGCGAATCATTGGAAGACGACAACGATCGAGTTTCGAATAAAGTGTCAAGTGAGTCAAGTGTTCGAAAGAAAGTTTGTAGGAAGTCTAGAATTGACTGCTCAAGTTCAGGTTAGCTCCGCGGGGTGGACACAGGTAACTCATGAGAAAGTTCTGTGAAATGTGTAAACGATGAGGAATCTGAGAGCCTGTGTACGCCGTGTTGCCCGTGTTTCATTCATCTCCAACCCCGTTTGCTCAATTGCTTGCGAAGTTATTCACGTTCTGTTAACAAACAGAGATCAGTTCTGTTCCGCAAACAGGCGGACGATGCCTGAGAATGTGTGCCATACACTGTGTCAAACGAACATCGCCAGCAGCTGCTGCGTGAAGAGACATCTGCACCTCCCTAATCATCTTATTAACGAAGCGTTTTTTTTTTTAAGAATAAATTAACCATATCCCTCAATGAACAGATATTGTTTATACACACATATCCCCCCACACAATTATTCGTGCCCCGCTTCGTCTGCAAACCGACTAGCCCAGCATTTAATTGCGCGTTCGTGCAGTTCGCTGTAAGGTGTCCCCTCCCCACGAGGGCCGAATGAATGCGAAGAACAGACGAAGAGAGATGAGAGGATAGTGTAACTTTCAACCTGAGATACATCCGTCGTTCGCTTTCAACTATATAAAAGCCCTCATGACATGCTGCGCACCATTAGCTTCAAGACAGTGTCCCGGGCCTTTACCTTACACAATTCCCTTGCGTTCCGTGTCGCGTATCCACAATATTAATTGCATTTGAATTCCCCCACAGGACGTCCGAAAGAAGGAGCCGCAAAGAATGGATTCTAAAGAGTTTCGTGAGTTTGGAAAGGCGGCGGTTGATTTTATCGCCGACTACATTGACACCATTCGTGAACGGTACCAATTGACGCATAAACGCGATGTTCCACTGCGTGACTAAGTGCTTGTGTTTTCTGTGTTCTAGTGACGTCCTGCCATCGGTGACGCCCGGCTATTTATTTGGCATGCTGCCGCAGGAGATCCCTGCGCAACCGGAAAAGTGGGAGGACATCCTAAGTGACATTAGCCGCGTCATTCTGCCCGGCCTGACGCACTGGCAGTCGCCCAACATGCACGGTTACTATCCAACAGCCACTTCATACCCGTCAATTGTTGGGGAGATGATTTCTACTGGATTGGGAGTCATCGGATTCAGCTGGGTACGTATTGGATTCTGGAGAGCATCCACGTTGTTTGCTGTGCGCGTGTGATTTCGAAAAGAAAAGTCCACTGCTCCAATGCGACTTTCTCTTGGCGAACTGGTTTTGTTTGTTTTTGTGAATTCGTTTTAGGCATATCTACGTGAAGAATCACATTTCAATATGGCCCGTGTCTGTACTGTTGTCTTGTTGTCTTGTTGTCTTGTCGTGTTACGTCACACGAGTGTAGGTTGGCGTCGTTTGCTCTTGAAAATCGTGCGCATTCTCACTCCCTGTTTGACGGATGCTAATCGAAGAAGATAAATCGGCGTTCTATGTGAATTTGTTTATTTCTCTTTGAAAGTGGTTCATGTTGCGCCTGGCAGTCGATAGATGACCAATTAGCTTTCAAATTGTTGCGCGTAGTGCGATAGCAGTGAAATCGATTTTGGCTGAATTTCAAGTGGAAATGGAAGAAACGCAACTTTGTATCGATTAGAAATTGGGTTTCAGATTGAGTTTGCTGATATTCGCAGTGGCTGCTTTGTCTTCCAGTGTCAGCCATCATTCACTCAACAAGAGGTGTTCTTTCAAATTGCACATTGCATTCGCAGCGTTTTTGTGAAAGTGTTGCGATTATTCTGATGTTCCCAAAATTGATATGGTTTGGCTTACAATAGCTTCGTCTTCGGTATAGTGGCTAATAGTGGCAAATGATTCGTGAAAACTGCTTTTATTACTTTCTTTCAAAGCAGCAATGAGACCTCAATCTTTTTCGAGTTATTTATTAGCTCTTTGGAAAGTGTTTGGAAACAAGGCAACACTTTCAAAACATCAGCAAAGGTGCCAAAAACAGTTTGAACGAAGGAGTTAGTAGCCATTCGAATGATTTTGAGAATCAAAATCTTTTGCGAATCGATTATCACTCGAATAATCATTCGAATGCGGACGTATCGAGTGGTCATTCGATCATTAAAATATCTTGATTACTAAAGTAGCGATTCAAATCATTCGATTTTAATAACATTCCATCTCATATCTTTCTAATCTGGTCACCCTGTACTAGTGATGGGTACACAAGTACAGGGTGACCAGATTAGAAAGGTATGAAATGGAATTTTATGAAAACAACAACTGTGTGGAATACAAAATTAGTTCTAGCTTTATTTTGAAGCTGCATCTATGCCATTACGTAAGAAATAGCACATCATTCAAATGGGTACATCGGTTCTTCAAGGGATTTTTGATGGCTTGGTCGGATATTTGCAACATTATTCCGGCAAAACTGGCTCAAATGTTGGTTGTACTTGATGTAGCCCCAGAGTGTGCGAGGCGCATGACCTTCGGAAGACCAACAAATTAAAGCTAAAGTCCGTTGCTTTGCTGCCTGGCAGTACAGTCGACAAGTTTGTGAGTCTGAGTGCTCCAGTGCAGTGTTAAAAACCTCCGACAAAAAAAAAAGTCTTAAATTGTGGGATGACCCGGTCGGCAAAATTATGTTTCACCACATCGAGCGTATAATAGAGTCACGCAGTCGAAACACCCATCAGTCAAAAACTGAAAGTCACCGAAAAGCACACAACAAACATTTAAAAACAGTGAGAAAAGCTGAACAGTTAAAAATTCAAAAATGGCAAGCGTTAGAAATGCACTCTAACCTCGATAAGTGGAATAGTCACAGAAACATGTACTGTGTTATGGAATGTTCGAGTTGGGAAGGGGAACTTTTTAAGTCCTGAAACATTTGTTCGACTGACAGACATTTGAAACTGACAGGATGTTCGACTTACAGAAGTTTGACGGCATTTCTAAAAATTACCATTGCCCCATGCCCATACTGATGGTTTCTATTGAGTTTCAATGACTTAAGCCATGCAGTTTCACGATAATTTTTGAACTTTGTTTAATCATCTTCCACTTAGAAGTACGGGAAGGTTCTGAATAGTCTGTCTTTGAATGTCCTCCAAGACTCGCACGAATCAATCAGAATCATCATGATTTAAGTTCTATGGTAGGGCCTATATTTTAATTTGGTGCCTTGTTTTCTGCCCCCAGTTCATTCTGCGAGAGTTATTGAACTTTCAAATCAGTCTCAATTGAGAGGTTATCGCAACGCATACTGTCAGGTGTTTTCCCTTTGATTTGGAGAGCTAGTAATCTCTAGTATTTGCAAATTAGGCATTCAGGAGTTTATTTTTTAAAGGAATGCATTTTTGTAATTTTTCGAAATTTATTTTAAGAGGAAGAACTAGTCAGAGACACCTTGAAAGGCACCAAGAATTGATTACTGTATTTTTTTAGAGGGGTAGTTTTAGTTAGGGGCAGTTTCACAAAACTGACTGACTGAACTGAAAAAAAAGAAAAGTATTGAAGAATAATTTCCAAAATTGGCTTGAATTTCAATTCGAGATCCTGAGTTGTTGCTGGTCTCAGCTGGGCAAGAAATATCAAAGAAACCATCAACATCAAGTCCAATTCATGACAACTGATTCTCCTTAACTAGTAAGTGAACCGAGTTTGACAATCATTTACAGACTGAGACCATTTCAAGGTGGTGCTACAATCCGTGATGGACCTTGGCCTCAACCAACAAGGGTCTCCAGCTAGCTGCATCCCATTTCGCTCGCGATTTTGGTTGAAGCGCCTTCAACTTGCGTGCGCTGCCTGAATTATTTTCAATCAATTGAATTATATCAATCGTTGGATCTTCAATCTTCTGTTGCTGAACAGTTCCTTTTTTATATCTGCCCCTCCACCCATGGTAAGTGGTCAAAAGTGCAGAAGGAATCAAAAATCACACGAAGAATTTCCCTCTCAAAGCAGCCAAGAGAAACCTCGCCCGCTTTTGACAGAGTCCATGCCTCTGCGTCATATTGAAGGACTGGGGCGGTGAAGGCTTACTTTGTTTGTTCGAGGGAGGGCTTTGTTTATCAATTGCTTTCTTAGCGCAAACAAGCAGCGACAAAATCTTTGACCACTACAACGGACCAGTTTTGTGCAGTCTAAAAAGTCTTCGACTTCGTCCAAGTAATGTTAAAATAGTCTTCAGTCCTCCACGCTAGTTGACACACATAGTCTCAGTTGATGTAATCATCTTCGCACACTCTCTGTGCACTCTCGAGCATCCTCGTTTACACAGATTTTTGCTCCGGTTTTTGTTGCAACAAGTAAGCCTCGTGGGACATTTCTGCTCCACAAGCATTGTTTGTAGACTTGGCGGAAGTGCTAAAGTGAATCTAGCCATGAGTTGGCCATCTAGCACTTGTGAAGCTCAGTACCACAGGTACCACACCAAGAGCTTTTCACGTCCTCTCTGCAGCGCGAGCTCTAACGAGATTGTTAGCCATGAAGGAATACAGCACCCATCCTCTGCGCAAAATAAAATAGTTGTGCCATCCGCAACGCGCAAAAAGTTATGACCTAACACAGAATTCCTTTTTCTGTAACGGCTGTGATTTTCTCCAAATCTCGAACTGATTCCCGAGCTGTCGCAAAGGCGTCCGCCAATTTCACTTGCATGCGCGGACAAGTCAAACCAGTCCATCGATGCGTATCGACCAGAAGAAGAGGCAATAAATTCTTCATAATTTTTTCAATGTCATTAAGGAAAAATGCTTCGCCAGTAACCGGTCCTCATACCACCGCCGCCGTGGCGTAACCACTCCAGCCGTAACATCTTACAAAACTCCGACCAGCTAATCAGACGCAGAAGCTTTTCACAAATTTCTTCGCTCATTTAAAATGCAAATTCCCGACCAAAGCGGAGGCCCGACTAATCGCTTTTGCATTTCATTTGCTTTCTTTTTAGATATGCAGCCCAGCGTGCACAGAGCTGGAAGTCGTGGTGATGGACTGGCTTGCGCGGTTCATGAACCTTCCCAGTGAATTCCTGCACTCATCCGACGGCCCCGGGGGTGGTGTCATTCAGGGCTCTGCTAGTGAGTCGGTTTTGGTTGCAGTCCTCGCGGCACGAGAGCAGACAGTACGCCGCATGCAGAAGGAGCATCCAGAGCTGAGCGAAAGCGAGATACGAGGTCGTCTGGTCGCCTACTCGAGCGATCAGAGCAACAGTTGCATCGAGAAGGCCGGCGTTCTGGCTGCAGTTCCAATTCGTCTCATTCCGGCGGGAGATGACCTAGTCCTGCAAGGTGACGCGCTGCGGAAGGCTGTGGAGGAGGACGTGGCTAAGGGGCTCTTCCCGATTATTTGCATCGCCACTCTCGGCACTACAGGGACGTGTGCGTACGACGACATCGAAAGCCTGGCCCCAGTGTGCAAGGAACACAAGATATGGCTGCACGTCGACGCTGCCTATGCTGGAGCTGCATTTTCCCTTCCCGAGTGCGCTGAGCTCAAACGAGGGTTGGAGCACGTTGACTCCTTGAACTTCAATCTGCACAAGTTCCTGCTTGTCAACTTCGACTGCGCCGCAATGTGGCTGAGGGACGCCAACCACGTGATGGAGAGCTTCAATGTGGACCGGATCTATCTGCAGCACAAGTACGAGGGCCACTCACAAGTCCCAGACTATCGGCACTGGCAGATACCGCTCGGGCGCAGGTTCAGGGCGCTCAAGGTCTGGATTACCCTCCGCTCGTTCGGAGCAGACGGCTTGAGGGCACACTTGCGCAAACACATGTCGCTGGCCAAGCAGTTCGAAGACCTCGTCCTCAGTGACGACCGATTTGAGATCGTGGCCAAGCGGGCCCTGGGCCTGGTCTGCTTCCGAATGCGCGGGGAAAATCGCCTTACGACAGCATTATTGGACCGCCTGATGGACCGGAAGAAAATCTACATCATCCAGGCTTCCCACAAGGGCATGCATTTCCTGCGCTTCTGCGTCTGCGGGTTCAGCCCTGAGGCGGAAGACGTCGAGTTTGCATGGAATGAAATCAAGGGGCAAGGTGAACTGGTCCTGCAGCTGGATAAGGCGAATGCCACCGTCACAGAGAACACGATGAAGCAGGGTGTCGGACAGATCACGGAGAGCTTCTCCAGCAGCCTGCTGCTCAACACAGAGGGCGAGAAGTCGAAGTGAAGCGGGTGGTTCCACGAGAACAGAGTCGAAGTTCAAAGTTAGGGTTAAGTTAGCTTAAGTGTTCGAGATTGTTCAGTTTGTGAATAAACCTAAATTACGTATAAACTGCATTTGTGTGAGATGGACAGCGATCCAGAAATGCCCACCCTCCCTTTGTATGTCTGTGTGTCACACATCCACCTCCTCTGCCAACAGACGATATTCAAGGAGCTCCAAAAGCACTTGTGCCAAAATCAGACTGTCCTTCAATAAATTTTTCCCAAAAACACATTTCCAGCCCACAACTAGTCCAGTAAGCAGTTCGGGTTAATGTCCTCATTTGAGTTACGCCACAGCCCATCGCCGACGACGACGCCGCGCCCTAGCCGCCTCGACATCACTGATAAGCAACACTCTGAAACTGAAGGGAATCCAAATCCAACGACCCCACGTCCTCTCCCACATTGCGTCCATTCAAGGGGTGATTCAATTTTGGCTGCCCGCCTCCGCCCGACTTGTTGTTCTGCTGTGGAATCGTGTAATTGGGCCAGGGAATGAAACGAACGAAAAAAAAGAGAACCAAGAACAAGAATCGTTTTATTTCTCTGCCAGAGCATCCTCCTTACGGCCCGGCTGGGGGAGGAGGATTCTTTTTTTTCCGCTCCCACTGAATTACCCTCTAATTCATTGATGGCTGAGATGATATCCTTTATGAAGTGATTTCGGGGAAATGAGAGTTTTTGTGGTTTTGTTGTTTCTCGTGGGGGACCGAGACGCCCTCGATGGCCTGTGACCCCCGCCCCCGCCGGAGGCAACTGACCCCAAGCACAATGGCCTATCATGGCTGGTAATTGTTAATCTAATGTTGGCGAAGATTACCATTTAGATGTCTGCATGTGGGAATTTGTGGAGACTTAGAACTGTTATCCTTCCGGGCCAGCCGAAGGAATTTGATTTAAGTCTGCCTAATCAAGTCAGCTGTGAGTGCTGAGGTGCCATTTGTGGGGAACTTAAGTTTTGAAGCATGAGCCATTCTTTTGCTGCTGGACGAAAGTTTCAGCTGTTGTGTGAGACATTCCTCAAGTTTCAGACATCGTTCGTTTCAGACATCGATTTGGATTGCGTTGGCGTCACCTCTGAACCATATTGAGTGTTCAACGTTCGAAATCGCACGCAAGTTAGTGCGACCTCAACCAACTTACGTACAGTCTGGAGTTGACTGAAGCCCAGGTCCAGCCCGGACATAGAGGAGGAATGACCGCCGCCGTCGCTTAGTAGGTAGGCAGACCCGCTGGGGATGCTGTGATTGATTCTCAGCCCATAACACGTTCATAATGAGTGTCTTACGTGTTACCTACAATTCCTTCTCAAACTGTGCCGCCCGACGCATCAGCATAAAACCCCTAGGACTCCTCCTCTCGCGAGAGAAGAATGGGCAATAGAAGAAGAAGATTCGCAAAGGCTTCAAAACTTTCTTAAATTGAACCATATTTTTCAAAATGAATTTAAACAATTCGTAAAATTTGTTTCGGCGTGTGTCTTTTCATGCTGAATTGCCAAACCGAACCACAGATGATGGAGGAAGAGATATTCCTCTTTCCAGTGGAAAGCCCCCAGTCCATCGCAGTTGTGCTCTCAAGTCACGTATACTACTTTATCGTCACACACACTTGTTAGAAGTATAGTGCATCGCAATGGTGTCTGGCGGGAGTAATCAGCTTCCCTTTAGCTCACACGTATTCACAGACGCCTGTCTGTGAAAAGGTTATAAAAAACGCTGTCAGATGAATCTGAGGGGCAAGAAACGTAGAAATGGCCCATCTCTTCCTCGATCATCTCTGAGACAAACTAACCTCAAAACAACCGAGAACTGTCAAATCAGCTGTCACAAAAAACAATGCCCGCATTTAATACGGGAGTGCAGCAGATGAACCTGGACTAATCTTCTAGAGCAACCACTTGTGTTGTGCGTGGTATGCAATGTTGCCAGTATAAATTGTTCCGGATCTTAAAAAAACACCCTTTAAACCATCCATCACAGCTTGGACAGCAGCATTGTTCTGTATTAACAGTAGGTTGGGTTAGGTTAAGTCGGTGGGTGGACGTGGCGGAGCCGCGCCCAAGGGGGATTTAACCTTTCCGGTCTCACTCGTGTACATCTGTGTTGTTGGTGTTATTTCGTACTGGTGTAGTTGTAGTGTTGTTTTGTACAGCCATCTAGAGATCTTGACAAACCTGGAAATAGATGTTAGCGGAATATCTGTTAACTCATGTAGGTTCTGGAAGAAGAGTACTCCCAGTGTTCTTTGTCTTACTAGCCAGAGACTGGGGCATTGACAAAGATAATGAGTGGTGTCTTCAATCTCCTCTTCGTCCTCGTAGCCCCTGCATATTGTATCAAGGGTGAATCCCATTTCTTGTTCGTGGTATGGCCAGTTAGCGCACCAACTACCATCCGCAGCAGCATTTTGTTGCATTGGAGAAGTTTTTCGGTATCTGCACTATTGTACCATAATAATCGTGAGGACTCACGTGTGAGAAGGGAGTTCCACTTTCTATTAGCTTACTCCATGATTGCGTTATCCACTTTCTTCTTAGCATTTGCTAGCTGTGGATCATGGGATGTGTCGGTTTCGGCACTTTCTCGGCAAGTTCATCTGCTACCTCATTGCCGGTTATGTCCCTATGACCTGGGACCCAACAAAGTGTGATCGAATGCTGCTTGCTAAGAACCTTGCGACTAGTTTGGACTTGATTTTATAGCGCCGCTTGACTGTCAATTAGAATGGTAATATCAACCGTTGGTATTTCCAACAAACTATTCTATTTGCAATGGATACAACGAAATTTGTCGCAGAGAACGCATAATTTTGCTTCCTGCCAGTTACATTATATTCATTAAGAAGCCGTTAGCAAATACCTTACTGGCAACACCACTGCACGCCACTGCTCGAGACCACTATAGTGTAACTCAGGCAGCGCATTGTCATGGCTTGTAAGTGTCCTCAACTAGCATGCTTCCCGACAAGCGTGATCTCTGACTGTCTGCATCCAGCTTCACTCACAATGTTCGTTTATGTCCTTATCCGCGGATGTACGGATGTACTCTACTGCGTCGTTCCCCTGGTTCGAACACTATTCTAGGCGGAGTCAAGTTTAGCGTTTGGCGTCACCTTGTTAATTTGCATTCAACACATTTCACTCACGAAATCAATTAGATCCGTCAAACGAATGAAAATATTCAATTCAATTCAATTCATTTTTTATTTTCAGAGAATATTTTACAATAGTTATATGTTTCCGCGAAGCCTTATAAAGGCTTTTCTGCAGAAGATCGATTTTCAAATTTGTATAATTAACTTTAGGAAGCAAGCTTTGTTTAAATGAATCTCAAACATTTCATTATTTGAAAACAATTCATGGATAAGTTAATTGGTTTTTAAAAATTAAGATTAGATTTAAATAGAAAAAATTGCTTTATGTTTTTTTTTTCTATTTGTTAAGTTTGTGATGTTTTTTAGCTCTTGTGGCAGTGTATTGAGGACTTCTGGTACACTACAATTCAGCTGTCTTCTCCCGTAGTTGTTGCAGAATCGAGGTTCTTGAAGCATACCTTGTGCCCGTCTTCTTGTGTTGATCCCATGTTGAATTGGTGTGATGAATCTAGTGTCGTCATAGTACTCCACTATTAGGGTCATCTTAAAGATTTCATCTACTGGAAGAACTTTAACCCTTTCCTGTTGAAATACATTTCGCCGATTATCTACACTTATCTTTTTTAATGCAGTGTTTTGCAGTTTGTTCAGCTTATTTATGTGTGTTGCAGATGCGTTGCCCCATGCAAGTATTCCATACCTCAATTTCGATTCCACTAGGGCATAGTATACTTGTCTCAATACAGACTTTGTGGCATAGAACTTTAGATGGGTAAGGGCATATAGAGCTTTTTTAAGGCTCAAGCGTAACTCATCGATATGCGTGTCCCACAGAAAATTGCTGTCGATGGTGACTCCCAGATATTTGTTTGTCTTCACTATCTCAATCGGGCAGCTCAATGAGCTACTACAGGAATCATTTCTAAAATTAATTTGTTGATTAGTAGCTTTAAACTACGGATTTCGTATGTGCATCATCTTTGTTTTTAATGCGTTGATCGTTAGACCGTGATCTTGACACCATTTAACCGCATTATCAAACTCCTCCTGCATAATTGCTGTTGCTGTGTTCAAAGATCTATTGCGCACCACTATCGCCGTATCGTCTGTCTGAAAACCCTTAGCAGCTCGTTGGTGTATAAAATGAATAGGATCGGGCCCAATTTTGATCCTTGAGGGACTCCATATGGTACGCGTTCCTTTTGGCTATACGTCTGGTTGATTTTGACACAGAATTGTCTATTACTTAGGTATTCTTTTAGCCAATCTGCCATCAGACCTCTTATGCCAATTCTTTCCAATGTTTCTATTAGCTTATCATGGTTCAGTGTGTCAAAAGCCTTGCTGAAATCCACGAACAGCACAAAATACAAAGGCGACAGTATTTTTAACTTATCGACCGATGTCACTGACGTAGACGTTGATTAGAAGCAAATCGGCGAATCTGCCAAGAACGAAATGTAGCAATTACCGAATGAACTCGGGATTAGTTGTGACAAAAGAATTGCCAAGACAATAAGCCATTTGTATCAAAAATAAACATGTTTGTGGCTATAAAGAGAGCACACTTCGTGTGGGGGCTCTACTGCTGCGGCAAATTTATTCATGCACGTGCCAAGACGACGAAGAGGAATTTTGCTGGCGCCCCGATTATATGTAGGCTCGTATAAAAATCATCATTCAAATGTCTGAGAATGTTTTGCTCTGACTGGGACAGAAATTACGTCAAATGTCATGCAAACAATGTGAAGATTCAAAGAATTAAGTTAGGAAAAATTTAAATCGCACCATTAAATAAGTTTAATTTGAAAACGTCTGCTTTACGGTCAAGACTAGTGGAAGACCTTGGTTATTGGGAACACATTTAATTCATTTCGGAAAGGGAGTCCTATAATGACCAGAATGGGTAAGGGGTCTGCACTCATGTCTACGATCCTGAGTACAACAATTGTCATATTCCCCCTTATTCTCTTAGTCGTGTCACATGCCGCTGTGGCACATTTTTATTCAATTAGTCAAGTCCTCCCAATTATAGCGCCACCTGAAGAGAACGAGTGGTGTCCGTACCGATCCCTATGTCAGCATAGATTGCCAATACCATTAAGTGCCCGGCGTCAAGGCACAGCACCGGTCAAGGGTATAGGGGAAAAAAGGGAGTGGAGGTACGTGCACATTGGTCTTAACCATCTGCGGATTGTAGTCTGCAGGAAATTTTAGGCTGGGAAGAGCGTTCCAAATTCGTGCGGTGCGACTGAAGAGCGAGTCTCTAAATTTAACTGTGTGTCCACAAGTGGGCCTAAGGGTAGACTGATGACCATCAAGGTTTCGCTTGAGTGACAGCAGACAGTTTTTGAAGCATTGAGTTCCACTCGTTTGTTCACTCGGAGTTCTATGTGCTCAACATACGCTGCCACTAAAATTCTACGATCGAAGTGAGTTTAGGAACAAATATGGAAAGCTGGGGGTCCTGTCATCATCAAGATATGGATTGGATTAGCAGAAGCAGACAAGAGATCATTTATAAAAATGAGAAAGAGTATCGGGGACATAACAGAGCCTTGGGGAACACCAGCATTTAGTTGGTGGATATCACACTTGAAACCCACCCAAAACAACTTGAATTTAACGGTTCGAAAGGGAATTTCTAATTCATAGAAGAAGAGGCTCTTCAATACTATCGGCACGGATTTTCGACAAGAGAGTTGATGGCCCAGTCAAATGCCTTAGAAGTATCAAGCGCAACGATCTTGCTTTCAACTGCATTGTGCACAGATCGGTTTCACGTTTCGGTGAGATACCAGATTACCAGATCGATAAGGAGCTTCAGCCATTCAAGACATTCCATAAGCTGACGACTTATCGGCGTTTCCATGACATTTGAAAGAAGGGACGTAGGATCTATGGGCCGGTACGAAGTGGGTGAGGAAGATTCGCCCTTTTTAGGGACGGGGCTGGACAAATGCTGTTTTCCATCTGCTAGGAAAGCAACCTAAGGAGTAGTGTAGCTGAAAAAGCTTACGTAGTGGTTTTGCCAGCGGAGAAGAGCACCTCTTCAGAAGTATAGGGGAATACCATCCGTACCAGCGAATTTGTGCACGTCGAGATCCTCCAAATACTCTTGCAACTCTACGAGTGCGAAAGTGGATTCGACCCATGGTGAAGTCAACGCTCGCAAGTACAGTGTTGAGCTGGCTCCAAAGTGCACCACACGCCGATTGGCTTTGTCTGAAGAGCTGACAGCTGGGATGTCATTGTAAATAAAAACGAGGCGGAATCTTTTTTATTTTTAACAAGTGACCAAAAGTTTTTGCTATCCTTGCGACGTTGTAGCACCTTTTGCCTCAACTTCTGGATCGACCAGATCTGCGTGGTAGCACAAGGGGATATGAGAATTTCACACGTCTGACAATTGTATGGCAGTCATTTCTGGCCCGTTTAAACTTATTCCGCTTTTCCTCAGTAGTATCTCCGGCAATTCGTCCCTCTCATCTTTAACAGATCATTCGATAGCCTGAGCCATCTTAAGTTGACCGGCATTAGGCTCTGATCAGATGATGAGATCCCAGAAGAGTCGCAGACGATATATGGAGGACTTCAACTGCCAGGTCCTCCTTTGTTGTTATGCCCAGAAATCCTCCACCATACAACTTGACTAGGTTTGACAGAAGATTTGTGGCAGAAGAAGGGGTAGCTAAAGCACTGCAGTCACACGGTCACTGCATGGTGTGCAATTCGTTCGGGCCAATCATTGATCCAGACAACTTCGAACATGATGAAGATGTAGCTGTCACCGTGACCGGAGTAGGATTGACCAGGTCCGTGTGGTAACACATTTATTACGCTGGTGTGATTGTTGCATGCTGGCAGTCCGCCTAACCAACCTTTCGTGTCACCGTCAATACTCGTTGCTCAAGAGCTGAAGCCCCAAGCCGTAGATGTGAAAGACATGTGGTTTCAACAGCGGTGACTTTATTGCAAGAAAAAAAAGTCCTAGAGGATTCCACTTCTGCCCACTTCATGCCCCGATCTGAAGATATTTTCTTTGCTTTAACCCTAAAATCCCTCTCACATTAGTTCACTCGTTCTATACTCAAGATTAAAGTTGTCCTGTCAGCAAAAGTTGAGCGTCCATCCACTCTAAGGACATACCAATAGTTCATCACAGCAAGACTGATTGCAATCCTAACTCAAAGATTTTTTAAAGATGTCAAGTGCTGTATTGACTAGAAAATGTGTTCACTTAAAGCGCCATCTACCAATCTCCCACATGCCCATGAGATATGTAGGCCATCAGAGAGGGCATTCCGGCGAACGAACGGCCAAACAATCCCATCGTACGAGGAACAAATCATTTTTTGAAGTTTTCATATTTCAGCTCTCATATTCGTCTGCTTAATTGCAGTTTTGTCAGTTCCATTGTGCTCCCAATCTGTCGGTTGGTTTGTCGTCGTCATCCCTTTTGTCCTCTCAATGCAATGCATTCGTATCGGCCCTCTGGCTGAAATGTATTCATAGAGAGGACGGGGTTCCATTACGGCTCTTCGTACTTTGATATCCACGTCCATGAATGACGTCCAGCATTATCCTGGTCCTGTTGTTTATTATTTATGTACAAGTTTTCATCCGGTTGACAGTTCAAAACTGTTTAATTAAAAATAATACGGGTCCAGTTGGAGCCGGGACAGAGAGAGAAAGAGAGAGAGAGAGTGAAACGGAACTAAAAACTACGAACTATTTCATTTGTTTCCGGTCGTCGTGTTCGGTGTTTGATTTGAAGAATGAACTGATTTGCTGGGCTATTGGCCTGTTTGGATGAATATTGATTTTGTTTTTTTCTACGATTTAATCCTTGTTGAGGAGTAGGCATTCATGCTGAAGTGAATATGGTTTCCTGGAGATGATTCGTTGCCGCTGATTGGCTGCGGCACTTTGTGGACAACAGGCGTTATTTGTATTCGACATTTACTGGCCAGCTTTGTGCTTTATGAATGGTACTCGAGAATACTGGATTTTGAAAAGTAGAAACAATGTGTAGTCTACAAGGACTTAACGCAATAATTGACAACTGAGATGACAGAAATCCCAGTTCCGCACATTTTAATCAAATCACCTTAAAGCCACGCCTCCCGTAGGGCGACTATCTGTGATGTGTGACTGTGATTCAACTCCATTCCTGCATGGATGGACTTTACATCTAAAGTTTCGTAACAATCACCTCATTCAAGCTCCCTAAGCTCGGTCTCCGGTTCCTTGCACAAGCAAAATAATTTGAAAAACAATTACCATAAATTAAATCCCATCCATTCCGATCACAACACATGCACGGCACCATCAAACACTTAATGGATCCATTCGTTCTATTTTAACGGACTTAATTGTGTTCTTTCGATTCGCAATTCCTTTCAGATCGGCAATTAAGTCCACTGTAAATTGAATAATCAAACAAAAACTCGGGGGTAAGCGGTTCATTAAGGATGCCCCGCAAAATGAATGCCCACGATAAACGCCATATGTGGTGTGTATGACATGCCTTCGAAGTGCACGGATTGCTAGGTTTATTTCGAGGACATAACATCCGAAATGAAGATGGTTAGTGATGGTTAACAGGGACGATTCATTGCATAGACAATGGCTGTCCTTGTAAACTAATAAAGTGTCGATTTACGGCGCTTTCTGTTGTAAATTATCTCTAAATGCACAGTTTGGTGTTTACTGCTTTTCCGGTGCCGTCCCATCAAACATCCTCTGAGTCATGGCTTAGTTATTGATGACACTGAGGTGCCTGCAAATGCAGAAGTGATGGGTTTTTTTTTATTGGTAGTCACAAATTTGAGTGATGGTTCATCTGACGTCTGGACACGTCGCGCGGCTTTATTGGAGACCTCTGGAATGTGATGCTGGTTGGACTAATTTGCTGCGGCGACAAGGTGGGACAACTAGGCGCTCTTTACTGAATTGTAGTTACATATGCGTCTTTAATGGCGTAAACTTGAGAAAAGGTTTTGCAATACCAACCATTTCTGTACTTGTCCTTAACCTCTATGGATGTTTATTTACACAAGACACAAGGTCGACACAATCTTGAGATATTGTTAAGGTGCCAAACGTATGGGTGACACTGCAGTCCGTAGTGAACGTAGGACTAGCTTCTTCCGACTCACATGGGCCCACAAGCGTTTCCTGGAGAGGTACACTCTCAAAGCATTGGCCGTAATTCAAATGTAGTAGAATCATGAATTACATAAATTTAGAATGTCCGAGAGTGCTAGCCACAGATCGCGCTGAAGAGGTTTTTTGATTGGAGCTCAGGTCCACCGAGGACTCTAGTGCCAAATTAAAAGTACGAAGAAGAAATTAGTGTGCAGCTTGAATTGAATTGGCCCCAGACCTACTCACATCGCCAAGATTTCTTGATTTTATTTTTATGATAGTCCTCGCAGGGCATTATTCTGACAGATTCTGACACTGTTTCTAAATTCGGTCGGTAGGTAGATGTGACCGCAAGGTTCCTCCCAGATTTTGTCTCACTTAGTCCTTTGTGCTGTCACTTCATCGGCTTTTCCCGACGCATCATTGACCTGTTTTTCGGTGTTTAATGCATGTCGTGTAATATTAGGTGTGTAATGTACGACTATACAGCTAAAAGAAGACTCTATACAAGCTCTCCAGTGCATGTTCACACAACATTGACTTGGGTCTCACAGAGGCTAATGTCAATGAATGGGAAGCTAAACTCTTTGAATGCATAAAGAAACGCGATGACCATGTGTATAACGATTGTTTAAATAGAGCCAAATCTTCTTCTTCGCGGCTTGTCTATAAACTTCTGAACCATACTCTAGGACATAACAACTATCAGAATATTCAACCAAGCAAATAAGCGTAATACTTAGGCCTAGAACTGAGCATCTGAGACTTAGTTACATGTCACATCGGCAGGATGTCAATCCGGTCTGCACGCTTTGCAACCGTAACGAGGTCGAGGACATTTTCCACTTTATCATGGAAATTGAGTTTACTGTACCCCTCTGAAAATTAAAGAAACAAAGAATGTTCTAAATCGGACAGAAGTATGAAACCTGCTTCTACGTTTTGTATTCATGCCTTCAATTACCATAGTCAGTTTAGGGGCACTGATTGGTTAACATCTTTATCGTAATTGTCTATTAGATACTGTCTAAAATATCTTTTTAATTTTGTTCTGTATTTTATTCTTACTGAAGCAATGTCAACACTCAACAGACTTTTGTTTTGTACATTTATTATTGCAATTACGAGGGACGTTCAATATATTCTCGATATGGAAAATGCAAATTCAATTTAAATTGTTTTTATTTTTCAATATAATCTCCCCTAACATCAATGCATTTGTTACATCTTGAGATTTTTTAAACCCTCAAAAAAAATAAATTTCCTCTTTCTCTGCAAAATACCCATTTATTGCCGACTTGTTCTTCATCATCCGAAAATCTTTTTACACGACGACATTTTTTCAAATCCGGAAATAGGAAAGAATCACTAGGGGCAAGGTCTGGACTATAGAGTGGGTGTTGGATTTTTTCGAAACCACAATCTCGCGCAGAAGCCTTGGAAACTCGCGCTGTGTGAACAGGAGCGTTGTCATGAAGAAGCAACACACCCGCTGCGAGTTTGGAAAAGTGGAAACGTAGAATGTGACGTTGATGGTTTCACCTTTTTTTTTTTTTGACTCAATGAGCAAGATTCCCTTTGAGTCCCAAAAAACTGTGGCCATGAGCTTCCCGGCAGACGGAGTCACTTTGAACTTCTTCGGGGGGTCTGTTCCTTTTTTATGCCACTGCATGGACTCTTGTTTGCTTTCAGGGTCATAGTGGTGGACCTATGTTTCGTCACCAGTAACAATTCGATCCATAACACCGTCCGCGTTCTCACTACACATCGCCAAAAGCTCTCTACTTCTTTGATGCTTTCTCCCGTCAAGCGGGGCACCGGAGCGGGGGTCGTCTTCAATGCTCTCTCTGCCTCTCTTGAACTCACTTGACCACTTTTGCACAGTTGATAATGAAGGTGCGGAACCCTGGTAAACAGCCACCATCTCTTCATGAATAGTTTTTTGAGTTTTTCCTTGCTTAGTGAGAAATTTAATTACAGCGCGATGATCAATTTTCACCATCATCATCTCAGTTACCATTATGATTCTGTTTAACTAGAGATAAAACGAATTAATAATCATATTTATATGAAATTTTACATGAATGTACTAAAATAATAGTATTACTTGATAAATAAATCAATTTATATATACAACCACAGCTTCACCCCGATACCGAAAATATATTGAACACCCCTCGTAAATCTATAGCAAATTATATCATTTCTCATTTCTTTTATTGATATTTATCTCTGTACATTAAGAACATTATGTTCGTTTACTAGTAAAGGAGCAATATAAAATAATACACAATTTTAAATAACATGCTTGAATTTAAGTGATATCGAATTTTTGCAATTATTAGTTTCAATTTCCATTCAAATTCAATTCAGTTTAGAGCGTACATTTTGCAATTTCAAAATTCAAAATAATTAATTTTACAAATGCATAGAAAAAAGGTAAGAACAAAAATATTGTGGGAGTTATTTCAGTTCGATGAGAAAAAGTAGAAACAAGCGGTACAAAATTGTCAGCACTCGGTCTTAGACCGTACCTGTAAAGGTGGTTCCAGAGATGAACAGCATGAATGAAGAAGTGCCTGCGTGACATTAAACAGATATGAATTGAGGGTATTAAGGTAATATTACGACTCGATCGACAGAAGGTGATCTTTTCATATAATTAATTTGGCTGTTTCTTGTGAATAATTCTGAAGAGTAATATGAACGATCTGTAACCTAGGAGTGCTTCCAATTCGCATCCTAGGAGATTCCGACGTTGTTCCGAGACATGGTCAAATCTGCGAATATTAAAAAATTACCGTGCAGCCACGTTGATTGCTTTTGTCAACTTTTGCGAAGAAGAATAATCACAGTCAGCGAACAACTCTGATCCATATGTCAACATTAGCACTATGAGTGCTTTGACAAGTTTTAATTTAACGTTGATAGGGATAATAAATATATTTGCTAATTGACAAGCCTCTTAGGGATGTATATACCTTGGACACTACGCTATCAATGTGGTCAGTCCATGTCAGTTCACTGTTGCACATTATTCGAAGGTTTTTTACACATGTAACATATTCAGTTGCGGTCGAGCTAAGTTTAATTGGCGGGAAATTGAATAGGGAAGGCGGTTGTTTCGAGAACGGGATGGATTTGCTTTTGTCTGAGCATTAGGCCATTTTGTGTAGCCCAATTGGCGATAGATTTAAATTATAAAGAACGCTTAATTAATAATAATAAACTAGCAATCTCTCCAGCTGCTCCAAGCTGTACTATCCACTTGTGTGCGCCACCTTATACGGCAGCTTCTTCTGTTGCGCTTCCCTACATTAAGCCCGAAGGCTTATTTGTGGTCATGGGTACCTGACCTGGCCTAGCTTAAGTAAAATATGGAGCTACGACAGAGTTGTACATAAACCGAGTGATATCTGAAATGCAAAGCAGTTCCTGTTGATGCGTATCGGCAGAGAACCACATGGGAATTTTGATTTCTAGATCTGGTTATAGCGTTGCTTTTAATTCTTCGACCACCACACAGACTCTCTCCTGATTGTTATTATATCGCGGGATGGTACGGATGGTTAGTCACACTCACCAGGAAATAGTACACCCTTAACAGGAACTCTTTATTATGTTTCCCCAGAAACATGATCTTCTCACAACGCAGAACATGGTGGGCTCTCGTGAATCTGACCACCCTAGCTTCAAATTAGCAGAAGGGCTGTTCAGATGGGGGTCTTCAACGAACTCGATCTACGTCGCCGTTGAACGGCAAGTCTTTGCATAGGCGGTGCACTTAGAAATATGCATTCTATGTTATCCAAGCAGCTCTCATATTAGCAACTCCGATATTAGCCTTTTCACAGACAGTCAGTCTATCTTTACCAAGCCTCAATTAATAGCAAACAAGCGCTCGTACCTGAACGAGATGGCCTATCAATTAAATGTGCGCATGTGTCATAGAGTCATTCCGGGGAAATGTAAAGCGGATGACTAAGCTAGGCATGGAACAACATTGTCCATAGGAATGCATTATTTAACAACAGCTACTCACCACTACTAGACTAGGTTAGAAGGCTACACAAGTCTGATCCCCACCATGACCTGCCTCAGATTAAGCCTCAGGCGATCCAGGCAGGTTTAAAAAAAGCTGTCATGTGACTTTTTCAACATCAATCTTGAGGCGGTCTTCCATAAGTCTGTACAACAACTTAGCATACGCGGATGCCATTGACGTGATTGCCAGAACGCAGCGAGCTGTCAATTAAGCGTTTGCTGGCATTGAAACGGATGCGGTCAAAATGAGTTTAGCGGTGGGCAAGGGTAAAATGAAGTACATGCTGTCACCGAGAAAGGACGCAGGACAAGAGGCATCGACGACACTACCAGAACGTCGCCATAGGTACTTCGAGGTAATGAAGGGCTTCCGCGGATCCCAAGTAAACAGTTCCAACAACATCCGTACAGAGCTTAAACTTAGAATAACTCCTGCCAATCGCTGTTTCTTTGTGCTCAATTGAGTAGAAGCAATTGAGTAGAAGAGCCCTCTCTCGAGAAACCTTGAACATCCCTGTCCTGCAGTACAGCGCACAAGCCTCCACAATCTCAAAAGTCGAGAGATAAGTTCTGCGTTCAATCTTTGGTCCTGTTTGTGTTGAAGGTTTTGGGAGAAGAGTATTCAACCATGTAGGGGCTATAAAGCGACATTCGCCTTGTTTTTCTTAGAATGCTCGATGCTGTGTGGCCTTATTCTGGATGCAATGAGGATCTCCTGGACTTCTGTTTCTGCGGCAATGTAGTCACTTACTTTACTTAATTCCCGTATGTTATAATTACCTGTTTCTATTTACTTCTTGCGATAGCTTCTAAATACTTCGATTGTTAGTTTCGATGTTTTGCCAGGGCTTGTCGTCATCCATTCCATATCGCAAGGCGTCTACGAATTCAATGCCTATGATGGCTAGGCCATGACGAGAGCATAGACGACACTGCTCCAGCCCGCAGATTCGTGGGACAACGCAATAGGGAACGCCCACCGAACCAATGGCGTACACAAGTGGAGAAGGGTATCACCAACTTGGCGTGAGAAATCGGAGGCAGCTAGCTAAAGATACCGCTAGGTGGAGAGGCTTGTTGGTTCCCAGTTTCACCACATTAAAAGAAGAAGAACGTTTATGCAGCTGATATCACAAAATAAATGTCGGGTAGTGGGTATTTAAATGAATATTAACCTTATGTACAAAAGTAATGATTAAAGTAGTCCCTTCAATTTATTAAGAGGATACTGCCTTTTGGGAGGACCATACTAACCATCTTGGAGCCAAAACTTACGATTACTGCAGAGGAGAAGATAGAAAGCAACCAACACTCATCACTTGCGCAATATTGGCGTCTCTTGCCGAAGATGTCTGGAAGCCCATCTTTTAGCGTCTTAAGTGAGGGACCGCGGGCCCTTGGTTTAGTGAGAAGACAACATCGGACTGTAAATGAGGCATCCATTGTAAGCCTACTTTGAATAGCACTAGATCATCATTGGAGAACCAGTGAGTCATGTAAATTTCGTACAACCCCTCAAACCCCAAATCAAAAATTGACTAAATTAAACAGGCATTTTACCTCCACGCTCTGTCTATTTCTATTGATCGCCCGACTGCCTGTGCGCCGCGCCGTCATTTATTATTATGCGCGATTGTTTTGTGGCCACTTCAACCAGGCCCACTTCAATTGCCGCTGACTTTAATGGAACACCAATACGTTAAGCAGACATCCTTGACACGTTCCACTTCGCCATGAGAACAAAATGCCACACAAAATGACTGCAGAATGCAAATATTGAGTTTGATTCTAAAACACTTGAGATTCCCACAACGTGCACATATTTATTCATAAACTCTCATCGTTGTCGCGCACAAAAGAATCTGACGCCGCTGCCGCGGCGATGTTCGTCTCAATCGAGGAAAAGTTTCCTCCTATTTACCACGATAACAGCGAAAGTTAAACGTGAAAGCATCACCGACAAGCCTCATTGGAATGCAAATGTTGGCCCATATAAATCCTTTTATTCCTCCGGCAAGGAGGAAAGTGGAAAACTTTTTCAAATCACAACCACACTGTCTGCTGTAGCGGCGATGACGCGACGGTGGGTTTCGACATGAAGAAAAGTATGCAAATGACAATAGGATAACTCGTTTACAGTTGGAAAAATTCGTGAACTTTCAGCTCTCGATCAAAGGCTGCACCGCAGCCGGGAGAGATTCTCCAAACAGAATCCCCCGTGTGAACAGGGCAAACTTTTCCGACAAAACTAGTCTTATCACAACAAAGTGTTTCAGCTTTTGCGAACACAGAGCTGGGCAGGTCTGTGGTACGAAATTAGCATCGTCCCATGCTGCGAGGTGTTAATTGGTTCTAAGTTTGCTAGTGACGCATAGTAACACTGGTTTCCAGCTAAATTGGAAGCAAACAAAACGGATTTTATTCAATCTTCAACTTCGCATTCAGCTCAAAAATGACATCCTTTTAGTTGGAGTCAAGGCGATCGAACATCTCATGTAGTTGTCTAACCGCTGTGGCTGCTCAGCCCTCCACTTGTTGCCCACGCATTCTGGCATCCGCGTCAGCAGGACGCAAACCGTACGCAGAATAAGCGGAAGCAGCATCAATTCCCTGCAACTGCTCGGAAAGTCCGCCTTCCATGTAGTTTCCTACAAGATGTTCAGCTGCTGACACAACTCCACGAAGGTGCTGTGATAGAACTCCATGCACTTATCCAAAACGATGTCCCTTTGCCGCCTGTCCGTGTTCATGTGCAGGAATGTTAAGAAGTCAATCGCTTGCGGGGAATATCATGTCAGCTGGAAGTCAACTAAGAGGCAGCCAGTCGGGACGCCATCAGGACTGCATTCGAAGAAGACGTTCCTACTCCACGTGTCACGGTGACACAGCTCATTACGATAAATCTTTGACGCATTCGACAGGCTCGCAGCCTCACACAAATGTCGGTACAGATCGGTTGCAATGTAGTCTGCCATGGGGGTTCCTTTGGAAATGAGTTTGGCGAGCGACACAATGCCCTAGAGAGGGTGGGAGACTCATCAAGTGATTTGCAGTTGACGTGAGACAAGTGGACCCACCTTGATAGCGGTGAAAAACCAGGCGTTGTTCATGGTCATTTGTAAATCGAACAGAATGTCATTGAATCGTGTCGTTTTCACGTTCGTACGCGATGCTGCCGGCATGCAGGTGCGAAAGGAGTGAGTGAGCACAACTTTGAAGTACTCGAAGTGCCGAAGGGGAAAGGTCTTCGAGAACGATGATGTCTGGCCGTGTTCATTCATACAATTTCAAGGCATACACTATCAAGGGCGCCGCAAAGTGAAAGATTGTTGTTCCATACCTGTCCACCAATTCTCACCACATTTTTGAATCTCACGCCAAAGATCGGCATGCAGACGAGTTTCCTCATCAGAGTACATCTTGTCCAAGCACTCCCTTCTGTGCACATGCCTTCTGTGAATGCTTCAAACAAAAAGAACACAAGTGCAAATTAAAAATATTTATTTAAAAGGAAATCTTAAACACTAGCTGCGGAGAACGTGTCCTTGTTCTGGAGACTGCCACGATTGGTTTCTCAATGTCCATCTCATCCCTTTCGTGCGATAATCGCACACTGAGCTCAAGTGGTCCGTCCATTTCCTTATCTCTTCCGAGCTCCAGTGGATTTATCATTTATTTAACGATCGTATGAATGTATCGTCATGTTGGACTATGAATCCTTATTTCTTGGGATTGATTCATGAGTAACCCCTGGACCTGTCACATCCAAGATTGGTGACATATTTATGATGCGCGTTTGACTACAAAATTTGAGATTTCTCTAGAATTCAAGGAGTCTTCCTTCAAGATTCTCTTAGAACGTGGGCGCATTCAGATTCGGAAATTGTGAGCACGCAGCTGAGTTGACAATGAATGATCACCAGACCACCAAACAGAGCAGGTTTAAGTGTGTACAGTGTTTCCCAGCAGTGTACAGTACTGCCAAACAACTTCAGTGTGAATTACTTGAGAATAAATATTCATGTCAAGGGTTGTCATAAAGATTGAAACAATAGAAAAACATTTGATAAATGCGAGCGTCTTGCCACTTACAGTGCACAGTTCAATTCTGAACAGTAACGCATCCACATTCAGCAATCGGATCCAATGCCGCGTCCTGAATTTTGCGATCCATACCATTTAAAGATGACTATTCTCGTACTGTTCATTCAATCGGTTTGCCTTTGAAAAGCCAAGAAGGGAGAAGTTGTGAGTGTTGCAAAATTAGAGGAGTACGTGTGTGTTATCACCTTCGCATTGTACTTCCATTAGGTCTCTTTCATGCAAGTCCTTGTGCAGTAGTTTTTCTTAAGCCCCTCTTAAGGTGCGTTTTCCTTCAACAATCCTTCTCCAAGGACAGGAACAAGAGGCAGTCGCGTAGTGCCAGGTCGAGACTACAATTACGCATAAGAACCTCCCAAGAACGTTGCGGAGCTTCTGACGAGGAACTTTCGAGGTGTGTGGCAAAGCTTTGTCCTGTTGAAGCACACTTCATCTCCTATTGGGCAAAACTGGCCGCTTCTGGGCACTTCAGGCTTCAGGTCTACTTATTGACAGTCCGAATTAAGGGTTCTGCCCCCACTCATAGTAGATGGTTCGCTATCTTCGTTTTTTGGCGCGGGGTGGACATAGACCTCAACCAACATGCCTCTCCACCTAGCTCTATCTCTGGTAAGCTGCCTCCAGTTTAGCACGCCAAGTTGGTTGAAGTTCTTCTCCACTAAGGTGCGCTGCATTAAACGCTGGCGGTCTCTGTTGCGTTGCCTACACGTTCGTCCATGCGCTCTGCAAGCCTAGCCACATTATGCGTTGAATTAGACGCCTGACTTGGCTCAAGTCGCTGTACAGCCCCTACAGTTTGTGGTTGAATATTTTGCCCCCGCAAAGACTGCATATAGACGTATGAGGACTTCATCAGCTTTTGAGATTGTCCACTGGGATGATCACCCAGCCCTGCTGTAAGGCGCAGACATGGACAATCTCAAAAGCTGAAGAAGTCCTCATACGTCCTTATACGGTCTTTGCGTTGATGGGATCTTATGTCTTGTTATTAACAGAAGGTGCCCCTACTAGACTTGCGATCGTGATCTACTGATCTTCCACCAGGACCAGAAGGAGAAGCAGAAGTCTCTTAAGGTTTGCTTGCAATATTCGCTCCATCCAAGGAAGCAAAGGAGAATCCATAGTTCTTGCTTTTAAAAGTCTCGGCCGCATGCAGTGAGCAGAGAAGCATAAGCTCATACACTCAGCAAAGTCTCAATCTCTTGTGGTCTGCCAACATTTTCTTTTCCACACTGAGCTGAATTTTCCGAAAGTGCACACCAGCATTGGCCCAATGCGCAGAGGCAACACCATTCACCTGATTGATCTTGATTCGCATTCAAGCCCTACACCGTCCAGAAGCTTATCATCAAAATCAGCATAATCCCATGCCATTTTACACGCCAAAGCAAACACACAAACTACAATCGAAGCAATACGTAAAAACACAAGGAAACACGAATCAATTTGACGTCGATGACTTGTGCTGACAAATCGATTAATTGAACCGCACTGAAACTGAAGCATATAATCAAATTGTCATCGAAACGACATCAGTGCCGTTGGCGTGGCGTTCACAATTATTGTAATTACCAGTGAAGTTCTAATTTCATTCAAATCTCACATCAGACAACATCCTGAAGCCAGAGAGCATCCCAGCGACGTAAACAACTCCGTCTCCAGCCAAACACCGGCAACCGTTTGATCGATAAACGAATCAGCCGTCCAAGCGAACCACACTCAACACTGCCAGTCCTCACACGAAAATGGTGCGCGTAACTCAGACGGAAGACGAAGTGAAAATCGTAATCGAATTAAATCGCCTGCTCAACAAACGTCCGGACATTGTCCTGCTGCCGACTTATCTGAAATTCAACAATCCGCCGATATTCTTCGAACGGCATTTGACCGATGAAATCGACGAGGTGGCCAGCTTCTGCAAGATATTCAAGACCGAAGCCCGCATCGTTCTGGTGAAGAAGAACAAAGGAATATGGCCAGAAGTCTTTCAGAAGTTAAGCAAAGAGGAACTCAACCGAAAGCGATTGGAAATCTCGGACATCGTCATCGAGACGAACAAGGAGAAGGATAAACAGGCCATCGAACGATACGATCAGAAGAGACGCGCGGAAATGGACCGCGAAATTCGCCGGGAAACCGCTATACGAGAGCGTGTGACAGCCTTCGAGGGCCAAGCGTGCAAGGAGGCCATGATGGTGGGCGTGAAGAAGGAAACCTGCCAGAAGGCTCAAGACGAGAAGATAGCCGAGAGAAAGAAGATACTGAGTGCGAATATAGCAAATTCCCTGCCAAGACCACGGGCACCTCCGCCGCCGACGCAACTGCGGGCCGCGGGAAAGATTAGCTTTTCCTTTTCGAAATTCACACCGATTACTCCGAAGAGGGAGTCGCAGGATCTCCCTTGTTCCCCGCCATTCAAAGTGGACAACAATGCCGTCGACTGAGGGTGTTAAGCAGTTTTTGTTGACAGTTCTTGTTCGTAAAATTTATTGTAAATAAAATAAAGCTTGAGAATGTGTTTGTTTGTATGTGCTTGTAAAATTGGCGTTTCCTTGACGGTCCTGAAAGGAAATTTGATTTGGTCAACGTTTTAAGCAGAAATAGAGTATGATAGAGATACAGCTGATTGGCCTCTAGTCCATCAACGAATTTCAGAGGCTTTTTGACAGTTATTCATGCACAGTTATTTAAGAAATAACATACATCGAGCTGCGAGTCATCTGCGAATAGACAGCATTTTACTGTGTCAGTTGGATGTGGTCGATCTGCCGTGTAGATGTTGAAAAGCCACTCTCCCAGCTTTGGTCCTTGTGCTTTGATCAACTCCCGCCTTGGTGGTCCGCTCTGTTGACTTGCTGTCTTAACTGAGACGTAGAATCTTCTGGAGACAGCTATAAATTATTCTGATGAGGTTGGAGGGGGATCCCATCTCGCCGTGCCTGTCACAGCTCCAACATGCATGCAACGTTGTACACGAGTGGTGATTGCATTTGATGAAAAGTCTGTGTATGTTTGTGTGTACGGAGAAGTTTGTCAGCATGTTGATTTGTGCTTAAGTTCGTAGGGGATTTAGTAAATTGAACCGAAGTTGTTTGAAGGCGTTGTCAAATATTCAATCTTAATAATTTTACGATACGGAACCTTCGAAATGAAGGGGAAATTCGCACTTGTTCAGTTTTATTTGACACTCAGCAGTACCCAAGTGTGGTGTGCAGGTTTAGATTACACTGCAGCCAGTAATGACTAGTACGCTTTTTAGGCCGGTGGCATCTGAAGGGTCTTTTTGAGGGTCCCGTCCACGCTGCTTCTTGTCATCACGACCAAGTTGTTACAAAATGGCCCTTTCAGAGGTGAAGCATTTGTATCCATGCGCTCAAAGTAGCCGAACCTCCACGATCCCGTCCACGCAGCTTCCTGTCATCAAGACCAAGTTGTCTTGCGTTCACGGTAACTTGACCTTCATACGAAGAGATTCGGTCTTCACATCCTTCTCGAAACGACTCGATGGCCCTTTTCCGGGGTGAAGCATTGGTTTCCATGCGCTCAAAGTAGCCGAACCAGCGTAGACGACAGATTTTTGCCTTCTCCACTACTTCTACATCTTTATACAGGTCATCGATTCCACTCCACTTCCAGTCCTTCAAAGACACCAATAAGTAGTCAATTCTGCCATTACTCCATTTAGTAGGACTGGCAAAATGAGAACTTTATAAAGCACTAGCTGACCCGAGCCCACTTCACACATTTTTGTTTCCTGTTTGTTTCTTAGTACTGAGTAATATGTATATGCGTGTCGTTACAAGCCGAAGGGAGGGCCAGGGCTTAGGTTCTCAGCAAGCACTCGTGTTGTGCATGCTATTTGTACTCTCACGAGTCGAAGGGACCTACAGTTCCATGTCGACTCCGAACAGACAATTTGAGAAGCTTTTTTTCTAGACAGTTATTACACTTTGTGCATAGTCAGTGACTCGAAAGAGGTGCAGCCGTGAAAATTATTTTTGGGGATCGAACCCAGGCAACGAGTTTCAGTTGCATGGGAGTCGATGCACATACCCACAGCGCCATGGCAGCTAGTCTTAGTACCGAGTGCCTAGGATTTATTTTGCGTTATTTCGGCCTTGCTTGCCCATCAAGGGATAGATGCGATGGAAGCCTAGGTTGGCCTTCTTAAGGGTCAGTTTCGATTGACTGTTGAACTTCAACCTTTCCGTGAAGTTAACGCCGCTACATCACAGTTCATTAAATTGTTTAATCGCCGTGGATTGGGCATTTATATACATTTTTGCTGGCACCTGGTTGGGTTAAGTGGAATCAGCAACAGGTCCTGTATACGCTGGACCTACCCAAGTTGTCCGTGTAGTAAAATGAAGCCTTGTTGTTTCATTCGATTCGAAGATGGAACCGCATTCTCTCATCGCCCACATATGACAACGCAGTGGAGTTTAGATTTCAAGAACTATTCCCCAAGAATATGTTCATAACGCCTTGACAGTTGACAAGTGCATTGGCGTCATTCTTCGACATAGACTTTTGTGTCTAGGTCGAACAATGACGTCGACGTACTTGTCTACTGCGCCTACATTTCGACGTGTAATCTTCCCATAAGTGCAATGTTCAGAGAGAGAGAGAGTATAGTTTGCTTCTCAGCAAATGCATACCTAGTATTTTGTAGTCCTCTGCGTGAACCATGTGGATTGTCCTGATCTTGCTGCTTTTCGGAAGACGCATCGAGTCATCTTGAAGTTAACTTAAGTCCCCAATTACATTCTTAAGCAGATGTGCTCCTCTATTCAGTGAAAACCAAAAGATGCAGAAAAGTGTGCCCAAAACATTTAGCCGGTGAGTAAACATTCCCCATTCAGTCAACTAGTTAAATTGGTTTTCTTCCAGACGACTGGTTTTCTTCTAGTCAGCTTGTAATTCCATTCCCATCCTAAACTGCGTCATTAAAATATCGCTTTATTCAAAATAAAATCCTTTAACAAACAAGCAACAACTTTATGCGGAGACAATTCAGCAGGACTTATTCGTCCCCCTTCACATCAGAGAAAGTTTTTCAACTCTCTTCAGCAACGGTGAGTCTGAGTGATACTCCAATTTGTTGACTGTAAAATCTCCGGGATAACTGCACAGGCACTTGACCGTCGAGATGCTAAAGTCCCTGAAGGGAAAGTTGAAGTAGGTGAAGTAGTTCCCATTCACAGCGATGATGAACGCCTTGTCCCCAACGCCGAACGCAATCTTGAAGGCCTTACCCCGGACGAAGGGGAACTCCCCGTCGGTCTCCTCATCAGCTGCATTGAAACTGAAATTGGAATTTGACATTTGAAGTTGACACGTATGAGCTGAAGCCAAGTTATATACCTATCGTCCTCCCGCTGAAAGGATCTCGACACCGTCCTTCTCTCGAAATTCACGTGGAATTTCAGGACCACGCGACTTGTCTCGTTGCATTGAAAGCAAATGGAGAACTCCGTCGATCGGGGACCTCGGGTGATGCATTCCATGGCAACCACGGTACCTAAACGATGGCCACTCTCTCACTCTCTATCATCTTCAGAATTAGTTCGATTTTTACCTGTTTCGTACTTCTTCGGCACATCACTTTGAAAAGCCAGCTTCTCGGAGCAAAGGAGGTTCTTGGGGAAGACCAGGGGAAACAGCATCCTGTGGTGAAATTGGGTGATTTTCTCAAAGTCTCCATAGACCATGACGTAGTTTATTTGCTTCGGACACTGCAGGTACTCGAACGTGCCATAGAGGTTGTCGTTGACGTAGATCTCGAAGCATTTCTGAAGAACCGCCACCCGGAAGTTGAAGGTTTGACCTGGAAGAGCACATTATTGTTTAACCGGCAGACACGAAAAAATCCATGAATCACGATTATTTTGAAATTTGCTATATTTGATATACAAATTGAACTGGCTGCAAGAGCTCCTCCATTGCCTGCTGTCCGCGCAATGGTCTTAAAACACAAATCAATCATTCAAAGCCAGCCCAATGGTTTCTCCAGCAAGCAGACACAAACACTGCCTGGCCTGGGCACAATGAATTGCTGCACATTCACGGTCAGTATCTGTACTATTAACATTCCACGACCGACTAGGCACTTCCGAGGAACATGTCCATTTCCTGGTCGCTTACCGATTTCCAACATCCAACTGAATAATCCCCATCACCGGAAATTAAATAAACTAAAGCCAACTACTTACCGGGAACCAATGGGTTCTTGGGACCGTCGCTCTTCCAATTCTTCGAGATCTCCTCCTGCTGCCATCCCTCGCCCGGACGAAACATGCTCCGGATTATGTGGTTCTCTTTGAAGTTGGCTTCGATTTTCAAGAAAATCGTATCGCTCTCATTCGAATCCTTTATGTTATCGGTTAGGTCCAGGCATATCCTTTTCGGTTTCCAAATAAAAAATTAACCAACGACATCTTAATTTGAAATGCTTTCCCAATTCTTACGTACTTATACGGATTCGGTTTGATTTTGCCAGAAACAATAAGGACATGCCCGAAGGGCACTTCCGACAGCACTTTTCCCTTCCAGATGTTCATTTGGTGGTGTTCTCAATGCAACTGAAACTGAGCCATCACTCGACAGTCGCTCTTTGGATACTCGACTCAGAGGGGAGCAAACAATTGGAAAACAACTCCCGCGCGGTTAAGGTGGCGCAAACTGAAGCGCCGTGGGAGGGTCGAGGGCCTGCATTCTCGACTCTGCCCTGCTCCAGTTAATTTTGCATACGACATCATCATTCGTTTGCGTGTCTCGCAGGACACAAAACAGAAATTGATTTGATGTCTAGAGGTTTTTCACTTTGATGTTGCATGTTTTGGATTCCAAAGTCCGGATCTGGCGGTACCAGACTTTAGCTAGGTTCGCTGTCGTAAATAGGCATGGAAATCGGAAAAGTTCGAAGGAATGCCATGCAGTCCTCGCTGATCCGGTGGATGGGGGATGAGGAAGTAATCGCTTTGGTGCTCTGATTTTCCAATAAAACACAACGACTAACCCTTTAAGCGAAACTGGATATGAATACATTTATAAAAGACGAATCGGGGGTAGATTCGGGGGAGTAATTATTATAAGTGGAATCGAATACGACATGGTGGCAGGGGGTTGAGGCGAGGGGCTTCCCATCCCAGGAAAGGGTGAAAGACATTGACAAATTAGAGAATAATAAGCGTATCGTGAGAGTATGCCGAGAGACTCGATGTGGAACGCAGATATACGACCTTTCATTCTTACAAACGAGCTTGGGAGTGTATTTAAGGAGTTCGGATGCATGAGGAAGACACAATAGTGTAATCGGGACAGGGGCATGTGCCAACGTTCAGCTTAACTACTCGGGGAAACATGACTGATTAGAGTTCATCCCATTTGAGTGCTGCGATAGGACGCAGTTTTCTTTTTGAATAGTATGTGGAACCTATTTCGGAGTGACTTTGATAAATAACTTTCATGGATGCTTTTGCAAATTTTGTAAAAAAAAAGGGGCACCCCTGTCTGAATTTATTTTTTGTTGAGAACACAGACAACTTTATGCTTTATGAGATTGACTGTACATAGCTTCTTATGTAAGTCACCATCACGTCAGGAGCGCTAGCAATGTTTTCGTACACAATTTAGAACAAAGATTCAGTGTGGCAAAAGGAGCTAAAGTAAAGGACACGTGACTCCACAATATTCTGAGTGCGACTACAAACATACGTGCACTCACACGAGTGCGTTGAGGTAAATGCGCTTCTTTTTGATGTAACGAACAGAACTACCTGAACAGCAGTCTTGGGAAGATTCTCCATTGACCCTGCCACCAGGATATGCGAACGAAGTAAAATGGCCAGAGGGAAGGTAGGAAGCTTAACCTCACCGAAGGAATCAAATCCACAGCTAGCACCATGCCGTCCAGTTCGTCATCAACATCACTCTGAACTGCTCAGTCCCTAATAGGACAGGAAGAAGGCAAATCTGCTTGAGTGACATTAGGCGTGTTTGTTTTTGCAAGCGTGTATTCGCTTAAATTCAATTTGAATGTAAAATACACTAACAAGAAATCAAGGTACCCGGGCGCTTGTGAAACATATAAAAACAATGCCAATCCTCATTTTCTGTGTGTTCATTTCTGATTCATTCATTAGGTTGGTGTATGTGAACGATAGTATGCACCATTTGGTTGTGTGGTTGATGCATTAGATAACGTAGAAATGTTCTTGCATACTTATAGCAGTTTCGATTGGTGTCCATGCTGCACTTTCATTTATGTTTCTCGATTATTTTCATTGTTTCTTTCATTCGAGGGGCAATGTGTTTGAATTGATAATATTTAATTGTTTGTTGCACTTAAAGTGATGGTCAATCTGCACAATCGCAAACCGAAAATTTTGACCATTAACGATCACCATCACCTTACATGCTTCCACCCCTGACTGCCACAAATGTCATTAATGTCGTCGGTGTTGCCAAAGTTTTATAAATTACTAAGCCCCGATGATTGTTTTTTTTTTTTAACTTTATAATTTAAGCGTATATACGCTTGAAAAATATACACACCTATTGTCAATTTCGGATATAACGATTAAAAAAAATGTTATCCACCATGCTTCTAAGCATACTAAGCACTGCACTAAATCTCATTGTACTCATGTTCCTGCTATCACCGAAGTTACACGCGTTTTGATTTTACAGTCCTAGGGAGATCGATGCTCATAATTGAAAGATTCGTATCGTTAATGTTCTCTTCTTGGCGGCACACGGTGGCTCAAAAGCAGAAAAATACCAAAATTGGTATTTTCAATTTGGAGTTGTTTTTAACTGACATATGTTTTTCCAAAATTCCATATATGCGATATATAATGCACAAAAGTTACATTTTATTTTAGTCTTGACATGTATTGGGTCTACAACTTATTTCGTACGGGTTTTTTGTCGGGTCGCATATTCCGGGCGTTTTTCGGCTAGTGCTCTCTTCAAACGGATTAATTGTGTTCGGTAGCGTTGTCCATTGATGGTTTCACCCGGTTTTAGCTGCACACCCTTCTGATCCCACCAAATAAAGAGCATTACCTTCGCGCCATGGATATTCGGCTTTGTCATTGATTTGGCTGGTTGGCCAAGACAAAATCACCACTTTTAAATCGTGCAAGCCACTTTTGGCGCCTTCGCTCAGCTGGCGCATGTTCACTATAAGCTTCCACCAAAATACGATCACTTTCGGCAGTAGTTTTCTTCATATTAAAGTAATAAAGAAGAAATCCCCGCAAAACAACTTTTTCAAGCACAAAGTTCGACATATTTGAGTGAAAAAAAAGATTGTTGTTTACGCTTCAAATGAATGACATATACTGAAATGACGTACAATGACAGTAGCTTTATAGGAATAATACAAGTTACGCCATCTCTTGGCAAACCGCACAAAGTAATTTTATAGATTTTATATCTTTGATTTTATCACTTTGTTTTTTCCTTTCTTTTTAATTTCATTAAAATCGGTACACTTGTTTAGAGTTTACAGAATTTATTCCGGCTTCCTATACAAAGCGCACACTGTGCGGCGTGTCATAACTCCAGGATCACGGTGGATATCGTCATTTCTTACATTCACAGCTGCAACAATTACTAACTCCTTGTTCATCTCCTTATTTCATTACCGTGCGTCTACAATTTGTTGACAGTCCAACTATTAAAAAAGCACACTTTATAAGCAATTTGTTGCTGACACTTGGATTCATTTCCAAGTAGGCAATATACTCTTAGACGTTTCTTTTTAATGTGTTTCTTACATCTAAGTTTTCGTGGTATTTTACTTCATTTCCAAGGTTTTGGTTTCTGATTATGGAAACATTTAAACATCGACGACGCGTCGCATTCTTTTCTTCTTTCATATTTTTTAGTCTGTGCTCCATCTCCACTTACTGAATTCACCGAGGACTATGTAAGCTGTAAAGAAACTTCCTGTAATTTTTTATTTAACGTAGTGTCTGTTCTGGAAGTATTTCGAAGCGGATTAACCTTACTAAGCGCGATTCGCCAAATTTCTATCCATTTGTGTGCAGTTTCTGATAATTCTTCCCTTCTTACCAAATCTGTTCAAAATTCAAATCTGAACATCAGATCAAGATGAAACAGTCGTGTTGTCTAGCCCGAATGAGAAGACATAAAATATGAAAGGTTCCCGGACCTCAAACTGCCACATTATTAAAGGGAACTTACAAGTCATACGGCGCGGCGGAGGGACAAACTTATTGCGACTCTCGTTTCCCAGACTAATTAAGTGCCATCAAAATCACTCTAAAATACCTTATTCAGCATTGATTTGATTTCAAAAAAGAAGGATTAAGCCCCAAGCCACATTTTACGAGAACAAAAGAAAGCGACTTAATGAAAGCCGAATGAAATCATATGAAACCATATAAAATTACTAAACACTAAATTTAATTATGAGCATAATGGGGAAAAGCGAAACCTTTTCAATTCCCCGCAAAAGGTCCTCCATTAGCCGCCACTAATACCTCTGCATTCATCCATAACGAAATTATTATGAACGAACCGAGCCTCGTGTTTATTAAAAGCCAGACCATGGCAGACAGACGCACACAATCCGTCCATGGATGGCCACTAAAAGGGTTACAATCGAAAAATAATCCCTCTTCAGTCGGCAGGCGCTTTGAATGGACCACGAGCCAGCCAGCCAGCAACCAGGATCAGTAAGCGGTCAGTGTCCCTTTGAGATAAACCATGACAGTGAAGACCTTCTGCCGTAAATGGAGTTTTGCTTTACATAATGCTTCAGGGCGCACTCCATAGTCCATACGTTGTAAATTGAGTTGTGACTGGTGTGTGTATGCGATGGCAAACTCTTGCGTGTATCGCAAAATCAGTTTTAACGAAAACCGATTGAATTATGTGAACTCAAAATTCAAAAGATGTTCGATATCATTCGACTGGAGGCTCGAGAAACATGCGTATACACTCGAAAGTGATTTTGCAAAGTTTTAAGACAAAAATCCAACCAACCGTCAACGCCTCGAAGACGAAGACGTGAGTGGCACCTTTCGCAAACGATAACGGTTAATGTACGCATTTCGGTTCGTACATGTGTACGCGTAGACACTTTCGCCAAGCAAACAGACTGTTATTGTTTTGCGCTGAGAATTGCTTTGTGAGTCAAATAACCTCGTGCATATTGTATAAGATGAAAACTGAATTTACGTTCTGATTGCTTACCGCTGCTGAGTGGGAAACTTCGTCGATTAGCGGCTTCTCGCTGAGCAGGGGCTGCTGTTTGCTCAAAATGATATTAAATCCTTTAACGACATTGTCCCCATTCATTGGTTTTACTCAGAATTAGTTTCAAAGCTCGAATAGCTGGGAAACAACAAAGGAATCCAATGAGTGGAATGTCAACTTGTAAGTCTTTAATTCATGCTTGGATTTTGGTCCTGGAGGGGAACTGGTTTCAAATAGGAATGGGAATTGTTTCTCGATTCAGTTGTGAGGACTTTTATAAGCATTTTGAAAGAATACTTTTGCGGAGTATTCAATTTGAATCACGGCATTTGACTACTGGGCACAGTTGGATATCACGTTCAATTCTTCATCGCGTCTTCCATTTGTTAGCGTCGTCTTAAGCGTCATTACGATCCCATGCTGCGTTGCATTATGTTGTTGGAAACTATTCAGTTTACTAGAGCTGACCAACTTGACTGTTATACACGTTTACATTGTGGCACTTCTCTTCGAGTGTATGTGCATAAGGGTTTTGTAGGCCAACAGGACCATAGCCGCAGGCTTGCCTGCATGCGGTGGCAATCATCGAAGGGTTAAAACACCGACGAATATTTCTCAGGGCTTTTGGGTCGATTCGATATTGATTTGAAGCAGAAATTGCAAGAAATTAGAATTTCATTGACGGACTGCTGCCACATGGAGTACATTCCCAGGATTTTGTGCTTTGGACGGTTTCCTATTTCCAAACCTAATGAAATGTTTGGATGGGGGAGATGGTGGGAGAAACAATAGCCTGTTTGCAGGGTGGGCAATATTTAAAACATTTGTTAAACAGATGTTTAAAACACTGCTTAACACACTTAAAACAAGCAAACCGCGTTTAAAATATTATTAAAAACAACAAAACATGTGAACAACATCGCCAAATATTTCAAGTACCATCACTTTTGACAAGCAAAGTACAAGGAAGCTGGTGGGAAAGCACTTGTACTACCTCAAGATGCACGTTGGAATACATTAGCAGATTGTATTGAATCACATGTCGACAACTGGCACTGTCCTGTGCAAAGTATGCAGCGAGCAAAGGTCTGTATTAGACGTTGATTTCAAGGAAAATGTGTAAAACTATCTTAAAAAGCTGAAAAGTGTAGAACGAGCTCTCAATCTCATTCGAAAAGTTATGTGGAATGACATATATGGAATGATCTCCTCTCATCGCCAGAAGAACTAGACAAACTTAAAGCCAGATTCAAAACTGCAATGATATCTGCACATTCCGCCGTTTATTTATTAGACCCTAACTGTAAAGGTGAAGGACTGTCAGAAGAAGAGGACACAATGGGCCTGGAGTTCATAGATTCAAGATGTAAACAAACAATGAAAGATGTCCTGTCGTACCGTGGAAGGAGTTTTCCATTTCTGGGTTACACGTTTAAGGAAGACCTTTTAATGAATAAGCATGTGTCAGTGTGGTGGAAATCGCCGAGTAATAAAATGGATCCAGGGATGCTCGACATCACATGACAGTTTTTTAATGCAACTGTGTCTTCCGCAGGAATTGAAAGATCATTCTCGACTTTCGGCCTGGTGCGTTCAAAATTGAGAAACACACTCGGGACTGAAATGGCAGCTTAATTGGTTGCAATAGTGAGAGGTCTCAATCAACACAACTTGCTTGAAAAACTGGAGTTCGAAGCTTAACTTAAACTTAAGTTCAGTTTACGCTCCGATGCTGGTATCATTCATCACTGGTAGTGACGCATGATGCTATCAAGGACGCAACTGCGTACTTTCGAGTCTCCAGGTACCGATGGCATATACCCAGACCTGCTGCAAAAAAGACATTGACCAGTTATTGCCTGTTTTGAAAAGAGCGTTTACCGCCAGTCTGGCTCTGGCCTATAGGCCAGACCCAACACCCTGGCGTAGCTTCATAGGGTAGCTTCATAGCAAGCTTCATACCAAGATATGGCATGTGTAACTCGGCAAGAAAACATGGTCTTGATAAATCATTAGTGTTGTGGATCAAAGCAATGCTAATGAATAGAGCTACAATTGCGGATGTGGACCATATGTAGCCAATATGTAAGGGCGGGGGTTAATAAGTGCTGCCAGCAAAGCGATGTCATGTCTCCTCTGCTATGGTGCATGCTGGTTGACACTCTGCTTGATGCTCTAATTGGCTCTAACATATACGCCCAGGCCTATGAAGATGACGTAGCCGGATGTGTGCTCGAAAAGGCAGATACTCGTAGCTCTGATCGACGACTGGTGTATCAGGAATGGGCTTTCTGTTAACCCTCTTAAAACAGTAGTTCTCTACATGGAGAGGAGAAAATTGACTGGTCTGACTTAACTGAAACTAAAAGGCGTCATCTAGATAGGATGTTACTGCTCTAGAAAAAAACACATCAAGTCGAAAATCACGAAGGCGCTGTCAATTTTCTGGCAGTGTAAAGGGATTCTCGGCAAGTCTTGGGTCTTTCAGCAAAAGAATCAATCTGAAGGCCATCTTCCATCTTAAAACAAGTGGTCTTTGCTATGACACGCATTGGACCAGCGTTATGGATATGACTGACGCAAGGACACCTGTACTTTATTTGCGGCGCACATACAAAGTCGACTTTCCCTACACTCAGGACTGGCTTTGGTCAGAATCTGATCCATGAAAGGAATGTAGTCGAATCATTACGGATGGCTCCAAAACCAATGAAGAATTTGGCACTGGACTTTCGTCATTAACTATCAACACAGTCCCTCAATTGAACAATTGAAAATAGGAGTTGATTTCTGTATCCAGCTCACCTTGTTTTCGTAACATGGGTCGTCATGGCATAGTGGGGTGCGTCGCCTACGACTACGCCTACGCCGTGACTGCCAGGTTCAATTCGCGAGTTTACCAGCTGTCATAATTCTCTCTCACGGCTCCACCTCTATCGAGTCATTGGCAATACAGCTTCCCAAACGCACAACACGAGTGGTTGCTGTACAAGCTAGGCCCAGGTCCACCTAGGACTGTCACGCTACTGCATTATTTCGATCGTAACCTGTCCCAAAATGAAAAAAAAAAAAATTCGTTATATTATACACCTAATTCTGTTTTCACATCTTTTTTGCACGGCTTATCAAAAAAATATTCCGCTTTTACACGACTCCATTTGATGTAGCACGATTAAAAAAAAACTATTTGATTGACATTTTAGAGAAAAATATTTTTACCAACCGTAATCTTTCAGGAATTTACATAGGGAATTTATTTTTCTAATTTATTCTCATTTTATAATACAGTACAATCTCGGCAACTCGAACTAATAGAAACCTACTCCAGTTGGAACCACGGAGGTTTTCAGATTACTGGACACCTATGTCATTTTGCATGAAACATTCATTTTAAACACCTATTAACAGTAAAATAAATAGGTTTTTTTTCAGAGAAATTGGGTTGGGGTTGGCCTGGAAGTCAAGCCAATGTAGGAGAAAATAACACCGAATTTGACAAATTGAACAAACACGTAGTTGTACTCGAGATGAAAAAAGGCCAAATTTCCTACGAATTCCACACAAGCGAAGAGAAGGATCAATCATCACTCATCGAGGCCAAGCGGCACATATACTCCGACCCCTTAAGTTGAAGAATGTTGAAAGGCAGAGAAAGGTTAGTTAGTTATTTACAAGAAACTGAAAAGTGGCGATGGATTTATCAATTTCCTGTACTACTGCTTCCACAATCATCAGCTCCTTGGGATGTCCTTAAATTGTAAACATCCCTCGTCCAATGTTCCGTCAGAACCGCCCTCGCTTGGCTTTCAGAAAACGCCTTTAGTTTGGAATCCGTTCTCCATTTCAAGTGGATTAGACTCTTATCGACTTAAAAAAATTATTTATTTATGAATATTCTTTTTTATAATCGCCTTTAACGGAATCTCGTTTAACTATAATGTCCGTTTACTTCTTCCCTTTTTCTCTCTCGCTCTCTCTCTCTCTCTCTCTCTCTCTCTCTCTCTCTCTCTCTCTATCGCGTGTTAAGACCTCTGTGCAATAGCAATTTCTTTCTGAGTTTAGTGGTGACATCTAGTTTCGAACACTACACATCAACCGTTTAAAAACAGAGTTAAGCGTAATCATCGTAACCTGGTTTGAAAAGGGTATGTTTAGTAAGCAGCTGTATGTAAAGATTTCATTACTAATCCTTTCATATTGATATATTATGCGCATGCAGGAAATTCTTCAAAATTACTATTCCGTATCCGCTATGAATGAAGATTCAAATCAATCTCCGGTAGGTAACCTTATACATTTTAACCGCAGTGCATGAATTATTTTGGTTTTTGATGAACAATAGTCAGTTGCCACCTTTTCAAATTACTAGTTAAAGCATCCACAAGGAGTGTGACGTAAATTACTTGTCTCATCACAAATAATATGCAACAGTAAACCCCGGCCTATTGCCACCTATGCACAGATTTACTAATTTCATATAATAGAACATAAAATGGTAATTCCAGACATACTAAGTGCAGTAAATTCAACACCGCCTGTCCATGCAGATGATTGGATTCACTTAAAATTGATTTCAAATGGAATGCATGATAAACGATTTCCCTCAATGAATTCGTCCTTAATCAGAAAACTATTGACGGCCTTGTAAGAGCAAAGGATACAAATTTGCGAACTAGCATCAGAATCGTTCTCTGCATCCTTTGGCCTCGTTGCTATTCATTTTTTACATGCTTCCTCACAAATGGAAATCGAAATCTTCGGCAATTCATTAAATCTTCCAATTCCCGACCACATTCGTCTGCCTGTCATTGTGATGGTTACAAAGGTCCCCTTAGCTAAATGAAGTCCCACTCAAAAATATCAGAGAGAGAGAGAAAGAGGAGAGAAAGCACGTATGTCTCTAGAAATTGAAACCGTGACAACTACAGGCCAAAACATGTCAAAAATACAATAATAATCCGTTAGCCTAGGACTCATAGCATTTTAATAGACGAAAGACGTATGACGATCATTTTGAACTCCTTTGATGTCTGTCACATGAAACTCGTGCACAAAAGGTAAGCCTATTACAGAATTGTCGCAAAGACCGTCCGATGAAGTTGGTAAAACTCAACTTCAAAGGATGTGTGAGTTGTGACCATCACGTATGCGGTAGGAAACAGCAGCAGTCTGGTTCGGTCGGTTCTCCATTTTCTTTGTGAACAGTCAACCCTTTTTTGATAAACATTTTGATGCCTTACAATGAGAAACTGGTTTACATGCAACAAGGCATTTTTGTTTTTGAAGCTTATCGTTTTATTTGCAACCAGTCAAAAGCAATGAATGAAAGAAATGAAAAACTTAAACGGTAATAAGATTATATTTTAGTTTAAGAATGTATTTGTTCACTGATTGATTAACACCTTTCACTGATTTAGTAGATCAAAATCAAAAATGTAATGTATGACCCAAGTGAACCCTTGTGTCTTTCTTGTGTTAAACACGTTTTTCAAAGTGATTGAATTCCAAGGGGTAAGCGAGTGGGGCATACATAGTTCTGAGATCAGTTATAAAGGCTTGCTAGCAGAGATGGCAGAGTAGGCTACTCGAGGTAATCTACTCGATTAATAAACTAGAAGTCGGATGTGTTGAATGTATTACCTGAATTTGTTACGTGCGGATTTTGTGGTGCTTTTTTTCGAGAGTGTCCACATTCATCGCATAGGCACCCTCGCTCCAAGGGTAATGGGGCTTCCTCCCTCCTGCAACGAATTCATTCAGATTTTTGTTTTTATCTGTTTAGTCACCAGTTCCTTTCTGTTCCAGTCCAGTCAGGGACGAATTTCGCAGACACGAACTGACGTTAAATTGACATCTCAACAATATTTTGACACTTCTAATACTTTCTGCTACACATACTAAATAAACTACCTCAATGAGTAGCAGACGTAACAAATGCAGTTGTTCCAAAAAAGTGTTATTCCAATGGGCAACATATATTCTAATACGGAGTGGACCTACAGTGGACCTTGACCAAGTGGACTTATTTCCTTCTCCTCCCAGTTGCAAACTTTCCTTGATGATAGAGAGACCCAACTTCTACCTCTCTTGTCCCTTAAAATGTTTGACAGCGATTTTTTATATTGTTTTCTAAAGCCAAAGTTCCCAATCAGGGAACGGCATTTACGTTATTTCGTGAATAACCGTCAAAAATTCATGAATAACTGTCAAAAAGCCTCTGAAATTCGTCGAAGGACTAGGGGTCATGCAGCTGTGAAGTTGGGCATCTCTTACTGAAATAAAGAACCACAAAGTCCGAGTTCAAAAATGTCGATAGAATTTCCAATTGGTTTCAGCAAGACAGTGTCACGCCTCTCTCAACTCTGTCAGTCGTCTTGGCTTTACTGCATGGAAAGTCTGGTGAAGAGCCCTGTGATTTATCACTATTGGATTAATTTTGTGGTCCTATGCAAAAGAACGAGTTTATTCACACAGTTCTCAATTTCTAAACGCTTTGGAGGCGTGTATTCGTCAAGTTAAGGTCCAATAACTGTGGGATATGTGCGGAAAAGTCATGGAAAAATACCTTGTTGGAATCTAGTTCTGCATGCACAGCAACTAAATAATCTTTCATTCGATTTAATGAAATAAAAAAGTGGCAAAATTTCTCCTCATGTTACTCCAGCATCAACATAAATCTACAAGCTCCTATTTACCCATTGAACACTCCCAAAATACTCACCACCACCTTCACTCGCCTTAGGTTGGGGCATACCTTCACCACTACCTTCACCACTCATAAACAAAGACGATCCTCCAATATGCTCGGAATGTAACATCATCAACATACACCACCTACTAGGCCAATACCCCCGCAACATCTCCACCAAATTCACAGCAACCTGACAATCAGCACAATGCTAAACACTTTCGGACACGACCACATCTAATATCCACTCGTTCTTCAACAACACTAAACTGGTGATATAAAGCAACCAAATTTGAGCTGGAAGTCCGGGCAGCTTGGCTTTTTTCTTCATTTTATATTTGCACTTTATTTATAATTAAATAATGGTAATGTAGCAAGACAGCTCCGTGGTGAGTAAGGATGGAGAGAGAGATTCATTATACAGAAGGACAAAGACGTGAACAGTCGATAGTAGAGATATCAATAAATAAGAAAGAATTAAATAATAACGATTGGTTTTTTATTTAGAGTGGAACAATAAAAAGGATGATTGGAGCATCTAAGCAGGGTATATCGGTAACAGAGAAGAGCACCTAAAGGAAAGTAAACTCTTGGTTAAGATTGTCTTTTATAGTAATAATAATAATAAAAAAACTGACCGAATGAAAATAATTTTGTTTTATTTAAATGTACTCTGAGAACCACAAAATATATAAATATCTGTGTTTTGTTCATATGAGAAAAATAATGACTACCTGAACCATCCAAAATGCCAAGTGAGTAATACATTGAAGTTTGCGAATTTCACAGTTGATAGGTGGAAGAAAGCTGCTCATGCGTACAGCACTCACAAGACAACTGAGACACAGTGCCAATATCGAAGTCAATGTCAAAATTTATAAAATGTATGATCCACCAAAGCTGAAATTGATGGCAACCCATTTCTCGATCTTTCAATCAAATGAAAATATGTAATCATCATCATCAGCAACTTATGACCCGCATGATCAGGGTCGCGGGAGTAAACCACGCACGAGAAATATCCAGGCAACTCAATCCTCCGCCATCGACTCTAACTCATCCGGAGGTATGTCCGTAACCAGGCGAGTTTTTGAACTTGGTCCAGCGACCTCGTCCTTGGCCTGCCAAGTGTCGCCTAGCTGATGGGATCGCATTCAACGCCGGCCTCGGCATTTGTGATGAAGAGGACATACGTGCCACATGACCAAACTACCGAAGCATAGCTATTTCCGTTCGAAGAAGCAGCTGCTCAGTGCTGAATTTCTCGCGCACTACATCTCTGCAGCTTGTATTCGCAATCTTATTCGTTCGCTCATTACCCAAATCTCAGGACCATAGTTGAGAGTTGGAGAGAATAAATATTGTGTTGAAACCCGCTAGCTTGGCTTTGACACTAAACTCGGCCTTCCTGATTACAGATACTCCAAGCAGTCTCAAAATTGACCCAGTTTGACCAATCAATCGTGAAAAAGACCCGAAATACTAAACATTATCCACCTGCTTCAACAGGACTCCACTAACATGAAGACTACATTGAAGAAGCGTTCTTGATATTTCCATAAACTCTGATTTGTCTGAGTTAACCCTCATCGCAGCATTAGCACATACGGCCACAAACCTACAGAGTGCGCGTTGGAGTTCCGTCTGAGAAGATGTGAGGATAACTAAGTCATCTGCAAGAAGAAGATGACTAACCCTCATTTCTCCCAATGTGAAACATTCCTCGAGAAGTGACAACACGCACCTTTGACGAAGTCCAATCCCCACGGTGAAAGGTGTTGATATAGCACCGTTAACCCGAACTCTGCTGCTACAGTTTTTGTACAGAGACTGAATGGCCCTCAAAAGAGGATCATCAAGCCCATACTCCTGCAGAACACTCGAGGGATTTGCCTGTTCCAAATCTACAAAATATCTTTAGATGAGTTTGACATACTCCCAAACCTTCTCGAGTTCTTACAGTGAAAAGGTGGTCGGTTGTACTTAAGCCGCACTGTTAATATCCCATACTGGGCTCAACCATAGCTCCAGAACGCACTTCCATCACCTTAGCATAGACTATAACGTGGAGACTTAAACGCTATAATAAATAAATAGAAATGGTTAAGGCAATATGTAAACAGAAGTATTATGGCTCTCTCTCGTGTCATTAAGGTGGCCTGGGAACGTGGTTATACACCTGGCTATTGACAAGTGGCCCCTGGAGCAATCTCTTTTATTCCCTTCTTGAAAAGAGGGGCAATCACCTCTGTTTGCCAATCGATGGGTGACTCACCGCATTCCCAGGCCACCAAAATGACACGAGAGAGCCATAATACTCCCTCTTAATCATTTCAGGCTGGATTTCATCCTAACCGGCGGACTTGCCAACTTTTAGCGATTCAATCGCAAAAAAGACTTCCTCCGCCGTTGGGCTAGTATCCTCCCCACTCAAGACTACGGGTCTGCCATCCTCAGTGGGATTGAGCAGCTCCGAAAAGTGCTCGCTCCATCTGCGTAAGATGTCCACCTCATTTGAAACCAACACAACATCTTTGGATTTGACTCCTTCGGTGATGTATAATATGGAAATAATAATGGATTGAAGTTGACACATCTTTTAAAACCAAGGCAGGGCAGCTTGTAAACACAAATCGTCACACATCTGCATTTTCGAACATGAAATACGACTGATCCCTGCGAGTACCGATGCCATACTAAAGTAAGACATGATTCCTGTAGAGTGTAGGACATCATTTATCAAATGAACGCAAATAAACAAAAATGATGTCTCTAAAATAGATTAAACAAAACAAAGTCAGGGAGATGGGAGAGTAGTGAATACGTTGTAGTCCTTGAGTCTATTCCCTTTACTTGCACTCACGCAGTTTACTAACCTTCAGACAGACAATAATCCATTTGACAATGTCAATATGTTTACTCTAGTGCGTGCTATTATTATACTTGTCAAGATTGTGAGGAAGCAGCACCATTGGATACACCAAGAGGCATGCACTTGTGCTAATAGCGCTTTGTAACCAGTTATGTATGTGGCGGCTGCGGCGTTGTGGATACGTGTGTGGCCCCTTCGCAACTGAAACTCACATTCCTAGGTTCGATTCCCGGCGGGTACGAGCAAAAATAATTTTCACGGCTCCACCTCTTTCGAGTGACTGACAATGCTCAGAGAGTAATAACTGTCTAGAAAAAGCTTCTCAAACTTGGCCGTTCGGAGTCGGCATAGGCAGCTGTAGGTCCCTTCCTCTCGTGAGGAACATGAGTGGTTGCTGGGAAGCTAGGCGGGCTGTAGCGCCACCCTCATTATTATTATTCTAGTCATTAGTTACACACGTACAGTATTTTCCAAACATATGCAGCTCTGCAGCTTTTGTAGGTGTCAGATGTATTTTTTTATTTTTCTTTTATTATTCAGGTGTCGCTGATTGCATGGACTTCACAGATCTGCATTTTAAAATAAAAAAGTTTTATTTTCTTTCAAACAGAACATTTAAACTCTTTCCAAATGAACTTCGAATAACCAATTTAACAACAGCCGACATAAAACAACTTTACTTCCTTTCGTTTAAAAGTAATTTCCGTGAACGACACCTACCTTTAATGGAATTGCTGGAGTTCAGGAAATCAGGAAACAAAAACTAATTCGACCAAGTTGTGTGCATTCTGCTCTAGTTGCTGTAAACCTGATTGATAGCTGTCAATTTAAATTGAGACAAGAAGTCTCTTGTAGCCTTTAATTTCCGCTTTACTGAGTGAGAATGTTTTACTTAATGAGTACGGCATGCGTGCGATAAGATAAAAGAAATCGTTTTTCTTTTATGAAGTTTGATTGTCTCATTGAGTGGTTTTTTATGCTCAAAAATGCGCTGCCGATGTTGGCGATGGTAGTTGAAACGCAATCCTCTAAAATGAATGAGTCCAATATGGAGCTGGGCCGATGAAAAGGAACACGAGGATGGCCGTACTGTGTAGCTGTACCATTGGCCTTCAGTAGAGAAGACTTGAAGGCATAACCTTTACGCTGTTTTTTTTTTTGAGTTTATGACAAACATTCGGTGAAGCAACAAATTAACTTATAAAGTCTTTCACCCATGGATGCCACATTGGAGCGATCAGCGAGACGCGACGTGTGCCCTTGTACCGGGCACAGGTGGAAAACCATTTCTGACAAAGCTAAGCAGGTGCTTCTACGAACGGAAAGGGCTATGTTTCGATGGTTTGGCCTCGTGGCACGTGGCACGAACATCCCCATCATCACGGCTCCCAAGGGGTGCCTTGAATTCAATTCCAACAAGTAGGCGACAGCTGGACCGGCCACAGAAGACGGGGAATCGACTGACCGTTTGATGGTTTTTGTCAGTCAAATTTAAAATCATTCTAAAGCGGTCCCTAGGACCTCAATATTGTTACGCAATGTTAGATATTGCACAAGATTATTGTTCGTCTGTAGATAATATTGCAAGCTTATGGAAAATCAAAAGGCTTTTGATGTTTATTGCACAATATGAAAAAAATTGCATCGTCTGTAGGTACAGCTGCATAATATTTGTTTATTAAGTTATCAACGGGCGCGCTGCAAAACACCTTAGCGAGTGATTTTTTTTAACATGTTGTCTACACAAATAGCGGCGGTCAACTAAATTATTGGAAAACATATATATTCGTCTAACCAATACTATTCGACAATATTTTGCATAAAAATATTGAGCGTCTAGGGACCGCTTAAGAGAACATAAGACACAACACAAAAAGACCTTAGTTCAGCTCCTAAGTCGAAAGGCATCGCGTACGTTAGTGTATACACAGACCGTTACATCATCGAACAGAGTGGGGATTTCATGGCAAAGCTGCTGACTGTCTATGTCGGGCTGTTTTACCTTTTTCTGTTTTGATTCATTTAACATTTTGTATATAGGTATTCAAACATTCGTTACTTCTAGAAACTAATAAAGTCATGTTTTATCTGAAGAAATAACCAACGGACGAGTTTGCCATAGCAATGGGCAGAACTTAAAAGTGTCACTTTTTGACTTTTAGTTCACATAGCTTGGATCTTATACATATCAATGGCGGTTAACCAATTTCCCACTACTGTACGCACTTGTGTTAAACAAATGTATAAACTTAAACTTAGCTCTTAGCTATGATATGATTTAATAAAAACTAGTTTAACAAAAAAAATTAAGTTATTGTTATGAAGGAAAATAAATATAAGGTGTGGACATTATTGTGCAACACACTGTACTAATGCACAAAATGCTCTGCAGACAGCTAGTGGTTAGCAAATATTAAAAAAGAGCCGATAATCCCGTCAGGTGAATGACCTTAATTTTCCAAGGCTTTTTTTGGTGGTAATGTATAAATGCGCTAACCTTCAACGGCAGCGGCATTCAGTAGGAAGAAGAAAAATAAAGAGTAACGTATCGCCACTGTACTTTAAGTGGTTTATAGTACGAATAGGCTACCAAATCGATATGATATTTCATTAGAAGTGGTTTCTTGTAAAGGGTCCTTTTTTAGCTATTATCTTTTTGGCAACACTGGTTTAAACAGCTGACGCACGTTTCGTGTTTTGTTTAACTGTCAAACATCTTCGGGTTGGTCTATAATTTAACCATGAATCGGCTTTCAAACGGAGAGCGCCTGCAAATTATTGAATTTTATTATCAAAATGCGCGCTCTGTTAAGAAAGTTCATCGCGCGCTTCTTCCATTTTATGGTCAGTTTAAGACGAAGCTCATTTTTGGCTCAAGGGTACGTAAATAAGCAGAATTGTCGATTTTGGAGCGAATATCAGCCAGAAGCATTGCAAGAGCTACCAATGCATCTAAGTTAAGTAAAAGTCACAGTTTGGTGCGGTTTATGGGCTGGTGGCATCATTGGACCGTACTTCTTCAAAGATGATGCGAATCGTAACGTAACTGTGAATGGTGAGCGCTACCATGAGATGATATCCAACTTTTTTTTGCCCAAAATGCAAGAGCTTGACTTGCATGACATGTGGTTTCAACAAGACGGTGCCACATGCCCCACAAGACGCGCAACAATGGACTTATTGAGAGGCGAGTTCGGTGAACATTTTATTTCACGTTCGGGACAGGTCAATTGGCCGCCTAGATCGTGCGATTGGACGCCTTTAGACTATTTTTTGTGGGGCTATGTTAAAGCTCATGTCTATACAGACAAGCCCGCTTCAATTGACGCATTGGAAGACAACATTGATTTATTCGTGAGATACCGGCCGAAATGTTGGAAAGAGTATGCCAAAATTGGGCTAACCGGATGGACCATTTGAGGCGCAGTCAAGGTCAACATTTGCATGAAATAATCTTCAAACATTAAATTATATGGACCATACTATCGATTCAAATATAGATTTCATTTTTTTTGAATTTTATGTGATTTTTTTTTTTTTTGAAAAACTTTCCTATAACTTTTAAAAATCACCCTTTACATGGCAGAGTGGTCCATTCTACAACAATTTGATTAACTTCAATATGTAAATACACACCAGTTGCACAACACTTAAGTAATTCGCTACACATTTCGAAAACAATTTTTAAATGTATTCAGCAATAAAGGGAGCGTAACGCTAAGCGTTAGCTTGGATAAACTGAAACTTAAAAAACTAAGACTTACAGCCATTTGCTGATACTACTCTTAAGTCTACATCGTCTCCAAGTTACACTTAAATCGTATGTTCAACTTTACCTATTTTTCGCTGCTCGTAAATATTTAAGTCGAACTTAGCTATGATACCCCTTTTTTAAACACAACCATGGCGCAGGAAGCGTACGAAATGCTTCACAACAAATCCAATTTCGATAGCAGCCTTCGGTAATTTTATTTATTGTGTATTTAAAACTGACGATATGGCTCTCGAAATTATCCAAACCAGATAAACACAAAACGTGTATTAAAGTCACAAGTAGTCGATTGAAAGGTGCGTTCGAAATAATTCTTGGAAACGTAAGTTGATTTAAATTTTGGTAAGCCGTAAACGTTTGTAAACTGAAAGATCGGCCCAGCTGTGAAAATATGCATTTCTGTTGCAGAAATGGCGAGGACCTCCTACTTCTAAATTTCTATTATTTTCACACAATCTTCAAATAAATCAAATTTTCAAACTTTTATTCACAAATTTCTCCACGGCTTTATGTCACTGTCACTATTAAAGTACAACTTATGGTCCTATGATCCATTATTTCTCCCATTTAGCTCAGCCGACTTTAGGATACACTCTTCGACTCGGGCAATGCGGCAAGACCATCTCAACCTGTTAAGTGAAACGCGGTATCGCCAAGTTAAGGTATCAGCAAACAGCCATAAATCGTTATGTGAGTCAATACGAGCCATTAAATCTGGTGGATTCAGGTCTGTTGTAAAAATAATAATGGAAGTATTTTTTTAGTAGTCAGGCGCATCATGCATTTGAGATAAAATTGCGCGACAATAAATGCTGACAACAATAAGATAAGTTCACACCGAACTGTACCTTCCGTCGTCTGTGAGAAAAAATATTCCACGTCAAGTAATGAACTATCTACAACAAATTGACACGTTGAAGGCATCGAATCTCATCGGAATATTTTTTTTATGATAGGCATCGATAGTTCTGAGTCACATAATTGATTTCCGTTCGAATAAGGAATTCATGTAAAAAATAAAATGGGCGCCAAAATAAATTGGAAAAGTAGATGAACTCATATCGCAACTCTCCCCATGACGCTTTTCATTTCAGATTAGTTATGAAATCAAATCAATTGAAGTCACCTTATCCACATTTCGTATACAAAAAAAAACAGACGATAACGAAGACAACTACACTTCACACATTCATTCGATAACAGTGATTTATAAAGAAAGGGAAATGATACACGTACTTACTCGATCACATTCTCTGCCAAATCATCAACTGGGTACTGCTCTGTGTCGTGATCACTCAAGTATTGCACTCCCACCCAAGTGCTGAGATAGGTGACACGTCGGCATAGCTGACTACAACAAGCTCTCTCCATCAATATCGAATCGATTATAGGTGCCCCTCCACCATTCTAATCTGACAGACAATCAACTGAGAGCCTTTTATGATTTTGTTTGCTGTCATTAACGGTAGCAACTATGATTGATTAAATTGAATGGAGAATCTACCACGACATAATTTCACGTGGATTTGCTTGGTTTCCATATCAAATAAATACACACAATAATGACACATGTACTTACAGATGGGCAATTAAAATAACACAAACTTAAGTGTACACTTTTGGAACACATCCCTTGAACTCCGCTAATTCTCATCCACTCAATGTGTCAAACGTCCAGATATACACATTTTGGCCACACACATCAAATCACTGTTCAACATTTATGGACTCGCCTGTAGACAATTAAGTGCGAAAATAACTTAAGCCAAACGAACAAACTCTTATCAATGCACTTGTCAAGGGACAGTTTCTATTCGCATGGCTTAAGTAATTTGCTACTTAATAACACAATTTGTGAGCTTGTCACAGTGCCCTGGAGGGAGTCAGAGGACTTGTGTGAAACGACACAGCGGAACCCGACTGACTTCAACATTCACCTGTCGCGTATCAAAACAGAACTGAATCGAACTAATATTCGGTTTAGTTTAAAAAACTTATGGAAACAAAAACCTCCAAGAAACACATCGGAGACGTTCAAACGTTTGTTATCAGACGCTCTCTATCAAAAGGCAGAGAACAGAGGTGTGTACACACACACCCACGGGTGGCACGTTACAGTACGTACATAAGGGATATGTGCACACATGTGACATTCAAACCCAACGACTCTTTGCTAGGAGATGACGTATGTTTTCAACCAACAAGTGTACACGTCGACGGACTGACATGTTTCATGTTGGCATTCTTTTTTTTTTTCTCTCCCTCCATCGATTCCCAGTCTATCAATATTTTCTCATCTGGGTCGATTGTTCCTCGATCGGTAATGGGTCGTGGACGGGGCATATCACCAACAGATATATAGTGTACATGTCCATCACTTTGAATGGTTGGCACTGTAGATCGCTCAATGGTGGCCGAAGGTGTTGCACAGCACACCCCTCATTTTGGAGGGTTGAGGTGACAAGTGCGCCTTTCCCGGAAAAGGGGGACACAGGAAACAGCGGTTAGCTGGGGCAGATAATACGTTCATTTTTAAATTGAATGTTTACGATCAACATAAAAATCGTCGCAGCGGTTTGAATTTGATTTGCTGCGTTATCGCCCTCGGCGAGTGGAGTGAATGTATGTGCAAGAACTCCGAGATACAAACTTCAAAGGTGTCGTTAAAGTGATTTCGATAAAATTGAAGAAGAAATGAGCCAAAAGAAAAGCGAAAAAATGTACGTACATACATAGGTACACATATGTGGGTCACAAGAAGATAAACGAATTTATCATCAACAAGAGCAGAGATACCGTGATTGCACGACATCGTTTTTCAATCACCGTGATTGGTGGTGGTGGCATGCCAATTACATAACGCCGACCGTTTAAATTTATAAACATTTTGGAACGAAAAGAGGAGACCTGATGTTGATTCTCAACTGGGAAGAATGCAACCAACCGAGAGTCTTCTGAGTATTCATGGTTTGGCCAGAAAGTGTTGAGTTCACAAGATGGCAAATTATGGCAGATGTTTGTCCCTTATAGACCTGTACATTTGTATAGGTCCACGGATGATACGTGACTAATTTGTGCGTCCAAGGTTGTATGTCGGAGGAAGTGACATAGAAATGCAGATGACCGGACTTGATCCATGAGGCAGAACACTCTTTGCCAATGATTCAGGGAAAAGTCTCCTGAACAGAAACGGCCGTGGCCTTGTGGGTAGGCTCCTACGCTGAAGGTGTCAGCTTCGGTAAGACTTTTGCAACATTTATAGTTCATGGCTGATTCACTCACAATGCTCAAAATACACATCGACACTCACATCCTATTCGTCGATTTCAAGGCCACATATGACAGCGTGTCTAGTTTTGACATTACTGCCAAACATTACTTTCCCACCAACATTTTCAATGTCAAATGACTTTCTGGAAAAGATCGTGCAAAAAACTCACTCGCCAACACAAGAGGAAAGCCCATATAATCACTGATACGTTTGCTGTCATTATAACACCCGTATTCTGACACACCTCTGTGATGTGTCACAAATAACAACTGCCTCACAAGAGCATGGTGAGCCACGAAATTCGAGCTTTTCGTATTCTAAGCAAAAGCTCACAACTTGTGACATCACAAGGAGGAAATTGGGACAAAAGTTAATAATTTCAAGGTAATAAATATTCTTTATACAGCCACGTAGAAGGAAACATCTTTCATCCAATTCTTTTGAATTCTGATTATCATTTACTTTGCTATAAATGAGAGCACAATGTGAAAAAAACGAATTCACCACCTATTCTTGTGAGCTTTTTGTCAAAATACCAAGTACTAAAACCTCAGATAGACATCACAGACATTTGAGTGTGCTGTGACCACATCGCAACCAGAATGGTCTTCAAGGAAGGACACACGACATGCCCACAACATCATAGTCAGATTTACTCTTGAGGTAGTCGAGGACTTCATATATCTCGACACCCAGAATAAGGCCTACCAATCGCTGCTACTTTGGGCTTAATTTTGCTGTTGAAGTGGCGACCTCTTTTGAAGAACACATTGACTTTATTTAACATTTTGATCAACCCCGTCCTGTCCTACGGTTATGTGTTCAATCACTGGTCTTGTTGGTTTGATGGCACTTGGAGAATAATATTCAACCATGAATTATGAACGCGACATAAATTTGCGGATTCAACGTCTAAGATGACTGGACCATGTTGAACGTAAGAACATCATTGCTCCAGCTTGAAGAGCCAACGACTCCGCGCCAGTGACAACGCAATAGAGGACACCCACGAAATCTATTCCGCAGAATTGTAAGGAAGGACCCCAGCCAAATGGGCGTGTTAAATTGGAGCTAGCTTGTTAGAGATGGTGCCACATGTAGTGACTTGTTGGTTGAGGCCAAAAAGAAGCCAAAAATTCCTTGCATTAGACGGAAAGGACCTTTAAGGAATCACCGAGGTTTAATGTATCAGCTGGCTGTTTTAGATGATGTTTCCTTCTGGCTCAGCGGCGGGGAGTAGAAACATCTGGAACAGTACCCAGTCCTGTCATGGGCAGAAGTAGATTCTTTACAATGGCGCGATTAATATGCGAGAATATATGACTAGTTATAGTAACAGTGCCATATTCACAAACTCCGTCACTATTTGTTGACTGAAGCGGAAGCAGATTAGATCAACCACTTGTAGAAGACTATTACTCTTAAAGTTGTTGATTGATTTTCATATTTACTAAGCAATATTTGTTCTCCCTGTTGCGCCGTGTTGAGTTTACTTTATATATCGAACTATGGTATAGATCCATTCTGGCGATGTTCTCATAGTTAGAACATAGTCTAGCATTAATCTACGTCTGAAGACTTATCAACTTAAGAAACCAAACGAATACCCAGAAATGATCTCTGAACATGTCGCCTTTGTTTATTTTCGTAAAATTCGTTTGCCTTTTCTCATTTAAGTGTAATCATAGTGAAATGAATGGCTCTAGTTTCGAACGGTATTGAAATTTCGCTTAAGTTACCAGAAATACTTGTAAGTACTTTGAAAGTTGAATGAATGAAGTATGATAGAGATGCCCAACTTCTTCCTCTCTTGCCTCTTAAGATTTTTGACAACAATTTTTCATTTTGTTTACCAAAGCCAAATTCATGAATAACCGTCAACATTTTCATGATTATCCGTCAAATTCGTCGATGGACTAGGGGACAATCAGCTGTGAAGTTGGGTATCTCTATCATACTTGATTTCTGCCCCCTTCTTTGAGATCATCATTCTCTGATGGAGTTCTATGTAACTGCATGTTCGCTGTGGTGTAATATTCACAAATAAATGTGTACTTTACTCATTTTTGTATTGAATTTGTTGACGTTACCCCATGATGACTTACTTACTTACTTAAGGTGGCGCTACAGTCCGAGGTGGACCTGGGCCTCAACCAACAAGCGTCTCCAACCAGCTCGATCTTTAGCTAGCTGTCTCCAGTTTCGCACGCATAGTTGGTTGAGGTCCCTTTCCACTTGCGTGCGCCACCTGAGTCGCGGTCTTCCTCTACTGCGCCGTCCCTCGGGGGTGGATTCGAAGACTTTTCGTTCCGGAGCATTGGTTTCCATCCGCTCTACATGACCTAGCCACCTCAATCGTTGGATCTTCACTCTTCTGGCTAAGTCGATGTCGATAAACAGCCCGTATAGTTCGTCATTATATCTCCTCCTCCACTCACCATCTATGCAGACGGGACCGAAAATCACACGAAGAATTTTCCTCTCTGATGACGGGTACCCGGTATTCTCTTAGCCTGAAAACACACCGGATCAAACAAAACGTTTTTTATTTGAGCACTTGGTGTGTGCGCGAAGCAGAATGTATCAAAAGAAAGCGGTATGTTTTCATGTTTCGTTTGGTGTGCCTTAAAGTGAAACAAAATGTTGTTCAACATTTGGTCGGACTCAGACGACGAAGTTATGCCAGTCTTACAGTACGTTTACACCGCACCTAAATCCGTGATTTCGGCTTGTTTCAACATTTCGCTGGTTTTGTAAGTTTATCAATTCCAACAATCCTCTTTACGTCACAGATTTTGCAGGCTGCTTGCATAAACAAAAACCAGCTGTCGACAAAGCAATCAATCATTTCAAGTGATTATTAGAATATATTGAGTCAGCAATATATTTAATCAGAATTAATACATAAATTCATCTTTAAATTAATATAACTAAAAAAGGTTCAACCCCTTCTGATTTCCAATCAGAACAAAATATCTGTGATGCATTTTGACACTAGCTGTCATTTGAAATGTTGAAGCTGCAGTGGGAACGCAAAATTGGATTTCGAAAGCAAGCAATTGAGGAAAAGGACGCAGTAGCAGTATGTATGTAATCTTAATAGAAATGCTGATGATGTGAAAATAATTTAAATATCAGAGTTCAAGCATATGCTGAACAATTGAATAATTTCACCATAATGTGGATTGATGCTTTTGATTATTTGCTGCGATTAATCGAAAATGCTTTCAGGAAACAAGATATGTACGAGTATGTACGAACAATCGCAAAGGCATAACTCGTAGTCATGAGGATCGTGTTGCAAAAAACAACAGGGGCCTATTCCACAGATAATAAATCCATCGCATACATTTCGTACAACATACAACGCATTCATACACCATACACATCATTTTCTATTTCTCAGATTCCACTGGAAGAATTGTGTGGTATCTTCTTTGTTGTATGTTTGACGTTTCATTTTGAATGACTCTCTTCCCAGCAGTTCGTATGAATGGTGTGTGCAAATTTGAATAAAACAGTTGCATGACGTGTATTTTCCTGTGAAACAGAATCATACAACTTTACCATATTTCCAGTGTAATCTTTAGGTGGTACATGTTGATGTTCGAAAACAGTTTTGTTGCATTCGGTGTGTTGCTAGTGCACAATGGCATGTATTTCATTTTCTTTGGCGTGGATTTATCCTATGTATTTTCAGCCATAGTCGTTGACATATTTGTATTCTCTTAGTCACTTTATGTGACATTTGTCACCCGCACGACGATCGTGTGTATTCATTTAGTCACATTTCATGAGAAAGTGAATGAGATAGAATGAGAGAGATTTTGGCGCTTGCATTTTTGTGGCTGACGCCAAACGACGTAGGATAAATATGTAAGTTTTAACCTAAATTTTGCATTGATAGGAATAAAAGTTGGTTTGTTGTTATTTTAACACCAACCGTGAACATATTAACGTTTAGTGTTAAAATAACAACAAGCCAGCAATTTGAGTGCCTGGTCGCTTTAATAGAGGACAATTCCAATAACACCCAGATATCCATCCATTTTTTTAAGAAAACGAAACGCTTGCATTATCCTTTTTCCTGGGCTGTCATTGCATGTAGTGAAACTGGAAAGTATAAAATTTATTTGAACGGAAAATCATTTTACAACTCATTTTACAACTAGACTGACAAACTAAAGGTTAAGTGTTGGCTCAACAATAGGGGCCCAACTGATATAGTTTGTTTAATTTAATGTTTATTATTATTTTCGGTGTATTGTTTATTTTATATGTCCTACAATGGCTGGTGATTAAATCGGGTTGCTCACGTCCGTGTGTCCATGGTGATCTTTTTCGGATGGGGTGGTGATGTGTTAGCCGACTTAGCCTCGATGGTGATCGCTATCACCATCCATGCAGCTCGTTGTTCGACGTCGTTGGAAAGTTCTGCTCGTTTAGCAGATTTATCGCGTTGAAGTAGCGTTGGGGGATTGTGTTTCTCAAGTTGTTGATTTCCTCGTTAGGATGGTTGTTGATGTTTAGTAGCTGCTTTCTGAACAGTGTCACCATATACTGTTGCTTGGTCGTAAGGCCTATTGTTGCTTTGACAGTCCCTGTCGAGTCCGGTACATATTCGCAATATTTTTCTTTCGAAAATTGCGAGCTTCGCCATGCTGGTCTTGGAGATGGTGTGTCGTATTGGGAAGTCGTGCGTTCAGATCGGCCGTATAAGCTGATTGTATAGCTTGTCATCTGGCTTAATCCATTTTGCTTGTGCATCAAGGGATAGATGCGATAGAAGCCTTGGTTGGCCTTCTTAAGGGTCAGTTTCGAGTGACTATTGAACTTCAACCTTTCCGTGAAGTTAACCCCAAGATACTTGACCTTTTCGGTTGTTGATATGTCTGTACCGTTAGGGAGCATTATCTCTATGCTTCGACATGTGGCTGCTGATCTGCATCCACCTCTGGATGGTCTCCTTAAGCACATATGTACCGATTTCCCAGCATTGATGCGAATACTCCATTTGGTATAGTAGTCAAATTTGTTCGCTGTTTGGATTTTGACCCTGTGGTCTGTGGCGACGTCGAGCTGACACCAACAATTTGAGTGCCTGGTCGCTTTAAAAGAGGATAATTTCAATCACACCCAGAAATCAACTTTGCGCTGTCCTTTTTCTTGGGCTGTCAGTGAAATGTAATCCATCAAGTTCGCGCTCCAATATACCCGAGTTCTGAACCAAATGAATCCAGGAATTATACAAATTATCGAATTGAAATTGATAAAGGTACAAACCTACAGGATATGTTGCCAAGAGAATTTGATTATTTTTTTTATTACCTCACTTGAATTCATGAAGACAGATTTTGATGTGAGGTGAAAGAAAAATGAGAGGTGAGAGTTGACACTTAGTCTAACAGAATAAAGGGGAATGCCGAGTACCCTCCAACTTGGGTACTACCTGCATTATCCGGGTACCCGGTTAATGCCCGAACCCGGAGTATCATCCCGGGTAAGATCATTAGTAAAAATTGTTTTTCCCGAAATGTAGATGTAGTCCGAATGATTTGGACCTCAGCATTTAAAGCATTTAAAAGACTGGTTGCTTATGATTTTGGTGTTAACAAGAAGTTAGTCATTCTTTCTTGACGTCGAGCTTGTCAATTATTCCATTTTCCTGATGTAGCCTTAAACCCCCATTTAGACGTCAATGTACTCAAATGAGCACATCCAATTTAATATTTTTTTATAAATATATAAAATTACACACGTAACAATACATTTGTAATTTGACTCTTGGAAATAGATGTGTATGGATGGACTAATTTGAGTGCAGTGACCTCTAATGAGTTAACCACATCAACTGTTATAATAACGGACTCTTGAAAAGTTGATTCTCTTGCCACGACAATGAACGGCATTGAGGTATAGTTTATTTAAAATGCGAATTCTTGTGAAATATTTACGAAGTAACTGTCAGGTTATCACAGGTTTTTTTTTTGGGGAACTTGTGCCTCAGGTCTTGAGAACTTGCGTTGCAAGTGTTATTGTTCTTTCACGAATAGAAGGTATGCACCTATACCTGTACCTATAGATTTCGCCGATTGTCTGTTCGTATTTATACTCATGCAACATTGGTACTAACTCTCGATAAGTGATGCCATAAAAGAGGGAGTATATGCCCCCCGAAACGAACCATGGACTTTCTGCATAGACACTGACAAACTTATATATTTCTCCAATGTACCCACCATTCAAGTTGTTGAACTCAAGTCTCAAGACCACTAAGGAGTTCTGTTGTCAAATCTTCGACAGGTAATCAATTTCAAACAAATGTTTGAGTATGTCCCGCTATAGCTACATATGTATATCTCAATGTTTTATCTGAAAATGTCTCTATTCAACTTGTAACATTAAGGTACAACACTTCTCTTGAGAATTTCAAACCGCGCACGTATGCATACGACATTTCCGTGTCTTTCGAAAAGTGAACAAAAAAATAAAACATGTGTTTTAGATTTCTTATTCCATCTGCACCCCGGTTTGGGACGACTTGTTCCAGCAGTTATTATTTTTTCACAATTATGTGTACCTTTCCTCCGGCCCGGCACGCACCTGCCGAAAAGGCAAACATCAAAACCATATCCGAGAAATGTGTGAGCATTGTTATCGTTATATAAGACCGATACAACTGCCCGCCCACAGCAGAAGCAAACGATATAAAGTAAAGTGATTCTTATGTACTTGCTAGCTGTGTACAAGATCGATTTTAAATTGGGCCAAAGGCAAACACACATTCGCATGTGTTACGAGTAATTTATTGGCGTTCGACAAACACAAAACACACTTCAGCCATGTGAACAGAACTGCTCATAACCTCGACGGGGAACAAAAATCAAAAAAAAAAGAAAACCTTTAAATTTAAATTAAAAATCAATCGAACGCAGCACTAGATCTAGATAGTGAGACATCCGTGAAATGGTGATAAGACTCCGCCGTTTGTGCAGTCCGCCGACTCGCGGGCTCCGCCAGTGGGACGAGTGCAGGTTTTTTCTGGTAATTTTCGATTGCTTGTTGGAGAATTTGCTCGACTGGTGAGAATGTAGATCTGGATCGCAGACGCGCCTTCGATATTTCCAGTGACTAAATGGAAAACAATTGATTCATTTTTGGATTTGAAATGAATTGTTATTTGGAATTGGAATTAATTGCCTTCAACAAGTTGGCGTTACGAAGTTTGGCCTCTTCCAAGCTCAGCGGCCTTTGGTGTTGAGGCGAATCTCCTTCGCTGCTATCGTCCGTGAGGTTGAGTTTAAGTTCTTCTTGCTTCCTAAAAGTGAGAAAAAAGAAGGGAACGAGATATCAATATAGGGTTTTTGGAAAGCGACCATGACGCTCGAATGTCGGTAGAAGTGTGTCGGAGAAAGGATAGTGCAGGTGGCTTTGGGTAGATTAGGTTGAGATAGATGTAGCTGAGAGGAGTCACATTCAGATCAAAGTAGGGTTATTGTGCATACGATGGTGGATTCCTACTCATATAATTGTTGATGCTTGCTACGAAGCGATTCAGTTGGCTAATGATCAGATCATCGGAGGAGCATGCCTCCTCTTGGATTTTCCTCTGGGTGGCGAGGCTGCAGCATAGACAGAAAAAACGCTGTGTCGTCCGTCGTCATCATTCTTTGGAAGACCCACCCAACAGGCATGTGGCGTAGTGACTGATTATGACAGCGATGTCCTGAGTACAGGCCCACTTGGTGAGTGACCGAGTATCTAGAAAAGAAAGGGGAGCTAGTGTTCGCCTGGCCTGTTCATCAGCTACTCAGTTGCAAATGAACATGGTATGTCATAGTATCCGTAATATAACTGATTTGACATGAATGATGTACACAGAAATGTATGTTGCGCCATATCATAAAGAAATAGTTGAAAATTAATGAAAATGTGGATATAAAGGTGACAAAGTACAGTGATTTAATTGCGGACTGACAATCCGATGAAATGTTATATCTTCTGGATATATCTTATGGAAAGTGTTGACGGAGATCCAAATCCATCGATTTCATGACGAGCACAGCACTTGGCTTTGTCTTATGACACATTTAATCTTGACTCTAGTCTTGTTTTTCAGTACAAATATTCGTAAAATGATTGCCCGTCATGTCTTGGATTCTCCGAAATTATCACAATCTCTCCGTCCCGTTCAGGACACTGAAATGATCCATTCGAAACAACATCGATGAACTTATATGGCGTTGTAAGAAACACTCAATGATTCAACAACATTCACCGTTCAGGCACGACTTTAAATCGATCTCAGTGTCCACAAAATGTTCTAGCTAATTCAGATAGTTATTGAAGAAATCATAGAACCTAGAGTGTCTGCGTCCAGATCAAAGTCTTACGCATACCACTAGGAGCGGTGGTCATCCCCATTCTTTGTTACACCATCTCACATATCCTCCAGCGCCATAGCAATGCAATCAACACAAACACACAAACAAATAAATTTTGTAGTATAAAAATAGGCGTAACCACTCATTCAATGACGCATTTCAATTGACGTCAAAAAATCAATTTTTTAAGGAAATTCATTCCACTCACAGTTTTTCAAGTTTTCTGTCAAGCTGCTCCTCTACTTCGGCATATTTCGCCAATATTTCTTTAATGCTATCAATCTTTTCCATTTTTATCTCTCACTCGTCACTGTTTACAGTTTATAAATTCGCGTTAGTCACCGCACATGATGAGCGCATTGCACACCTGAAGTGATATGGCAAAATTTTCGAAACACGCTACAGAATAAAATCTTAACTGTTGATAATAAAATGGATTCAGTGAAAGCCCAAACCGCAAATCAATGAGGAAATGGACTTCAACCCCTGATAACAATCAAAAACTAGATTTGTGTTGAGGTTGCTATGATATGAAGACTCAAACAAACAGGTTCTATTGTGATTTGCCGTTTATTTTATTTTGATTCCCAATTTTTTTTGTTCATTCGTTAATTTCTGTTAAAAACTATCCACGGCATTTATAGAGGCGTCAGCCATCATTAGTCTACAATTTTCTATCCTATAGCCATCATAAAACATCGCTTTATCAACGTCTGTGTTCACTAGTTAATTACAATTTAAGGAATTCATTAATATCACCCGCCAAAACTTCTGGTGTAACCAAATGCAAATGATGGGTGCCAGGTACTTTTCGGAATATCACGAGCTGCGCGTTCTTGCGCATTGTCTCTATCACTTCCTCGTAGACATGAGGATTTTCGAATTTCATTCCGGGATCGGCACGGAAATTTAACACTTTACATTTGATGCGGGATGCATAAGCTAATACTTGGTCTGCATTAAACATGCCCAGGAGGCTCACTTTAAGTCGAAGATCTCGTGCGAAATGATAGCCGTTCTTGTTGAGGTGCTTTGGAGCTGGTGACATTCCGCGTTTCATGAGTATCTTGACAGACGCTTCATCAACCGAACCCTCGTATGCGTCCAGAACAAGTTTAATCATCTCATTATATCCGTAGCAAGGTAGTTTCGTATCGGGCAGGACCTCATAGTCGAGAAATTTATCAATTGCCCAGCCAGTGTTGTCAGCTTGCTTTTGATGATCTCGAACTGTTGGTCCAGCGATGTCTATATTTATCAATTTGCTCACCTCGTTGGGAAAAGATGCCGCATACATGAATGTCAGGGCACCACCTAACGAATGTCCCATTAAAATGACGTCTTTCCATGCAAATTTTCGCACGATTCTTCGAATCAACGCTATGCCATCCCAAAAGAGAAAATACTGCATGCCCTCCGGATAAGGCGATGATTTTCCATGACCTGGCAGATCGATACAAAATATCGAGTATGACTGATCCAACAAGGGACACAAACGATCAAAACTGCCTGCATTATCCTGCCACCCGTGTAGCGCCAATATGGGCTGTTTATCACGCGATCCCCACCATTTCCCTGCAATCACAAACCAAAAAAAAGAAAGTTTTCAATAATGTCACGCTATACGACCACCAATCAGACAAAAGTAAATATTTAAATGGGCTAAAAATCAGACCATGCATAAAACATCGCATAAGTTCAATCGCCAAAAGTTAAATTGTGACTTCTGACCCGGATGACTTGTGTGAGCATAACTTAGACAAAACTTTTCCTTTGGGCACATCGAACTTACCTTGAACTGTTCCCCAGGGAACGTCAATGCTCACTTCATTCCAAGACCACTCGCTTCTTGGACCAAATCCATCTGTACCAAAAAAAAACAGAAATATTACATCATGTCAGTAAATATGAATGCGATGATGCAAAATAGTTGCCTAGCATCAACGGCTATTCAACTTCCAGTACACTCAAGTAATTTCACATGGTTACTCACTTAGTTCGCTGTTCACATTATTTGTGTCCGACATGTCTACTGCATATGGATGGATCAAGCGATTATGAAAACAACGCACAAAGATTGAATCAAATAATGTCGCTTATTATGAATGGGTTAGGGTGATCTTTTGACCACCGCGCTCCAAGAAACAACGTCTCAAAAGTGTAGAATTGCAAATGATTAGCAAAAATTCAGATTTTCGTATCGCACAGAAAAGCAACTCTCTGACATTTTTCTTTAGTTGTGTTTAGTTGTATCTGACTGTTGTGGCTTTTAGTTTCGGCTGTGTTCACGGATAAAGCTTTAAAGCTCTTGAACAAGACAAACTCAAGCTTATTATAGGAAGCTATGTTGCTTTCATGAACTGTCATTAAAATTTCTGAATGAGTTTCGAACTTAGATCGTTTTGTTCGGTTCTAGATTATTGGGTTATTGGTAGTTCAATTGGAATTGCCAACAGTCAGGTGCAAAAGTTGAAATTCAATCTGTAATCAATTTTACTTGATATTAATGGTTGCACTAAACATTCCACAATTGAAGTTTATTCATCGACTTGGCAGCACTGTTCCCTCTCAAAACACAACATTGACAGTCAATTTTCTAGTATTTTCGTTTTTAGTTTTCACTTTGCTTCGATCGAACAGACCGGCACGAAATTATAAAATTATCAAATTAATTAATAAATATACAAAAAAATCTATTCATTTATTACATCCTGCGCAGGTATGTATTTTTTTGGATTTGTAAAGAATAAACGAGAAATAGACCACTTTTCTGACAGCGCTGTTAATTTCGACAAATACGCAGATTATTTCATCACCAGACTTATCACTTTGGTAAATTTTGTTTGCAGAAATACGTTTTTTAAGGTAAACTACGATGTTGAGACTAGCAGTGACCGCATCCTTCAGGCCATCACTACAAATAAGCTCCGCTGTTAAGAATGTCGGATTCGCCAGGAAGCAATTTGTGCGTGAGTACTCTCGCAATACTCGCGAAGGAGTTAGCAGGAGCAGAGTGGCAGAAAGGCCATCACTAAAAGAGAAATTAATGGCACCTCCCGGACCAAATGGTAACTTTTTAAAATGAAACTAACATTGTGCGCATATTTTAATTGTTTTGTGTTTAAGCTTATTCATTGGGGAAAGGTGCTGCTGCAGGAGCTGCAGCCATTGGCATGGGAGCTCTCTGCTACTATGGACTCGGTCTTAGCAATTCGGCAAGCATTCAAAATAATGCAATGTATGTTAACTACATTAAAAACGACTGTACGCTCACTGAAGATTGTTCATTTTGATAGGTTATGGCCAGAGTACGTAAAAGAAAGGATTCATTCGACGTATGGATACTTTGGTGGGTCGCTCCTACTGACCGCAGCAGGTGCAGCTGCAGTTTTTCGCACACCTGCTCTCTTGCGTATGGCTACTGCAAATGGATGGATGGTGTGGAGAATCCCTTCTTCCTTTACAATCGATTATTGAATTGTCCTTTCTTTGCAGTCAATGTTGGGAACATTTGCTTTGATGATCGGCACTGGAATGGCAACACAAGCAATCCCCTATGCACCTGGGTTGGGCGTTAAGCAACTGGCTTGGGCTACACACTGTGCCGTTATTGGTGCCGTCGTTGCTCCGATGTGTTTCTTAGGTGGCCCGCTACTCACTCGAGCAGCTCTATATACTGCAGGCATTGTCGGTGGTCTATCTACTGTGGCTGTTTGCGCACCGAGCGATAAATTCTTGTACATGGGAGGACCACTAGCCATTGGACTGGGATTTGTTTTTGCCTCTTCGCTGGCATCTATGTGGCTTCCACCCACAACGAGGCTTGGAGCTGGTATGCAATGATAAGATTATTATTGGTGGAACAACGATACATCATAATTTTCTTCTAGGACTGGCGTCACTCTCCCTTTACGGTGGACTTGTCTTATTCAGTGGATTTATGCTGTACGACACCCAAAGGATTGTGCGTAAAGCTGAAACTTATCCAGCCCTGTTCACCCAGCGGCCATACGATCCGATAAATGCGTGAGTAATCACATTAATTGAGATGTTGCGTCAGAGTTCTATATGCGCATTTGTTTTCCAGGTCGCTGTCGATTTACATGGACACCATCAACATTTTCATACGAATTGCAACAATTTTGGCCGGCGGTGGCCAACGACGAAAGTAACTTTTCTCTTAAGAATGTGATAAACTGTAGGTTACGTAATTGAATGAAAAGAGGATGATATAAATTATAAGAGTTGAGAAAATAAATATGAATTATTTGAACTAAATCCGAAGTTTCAAGAAGCATTGATTGAGTTTTCTTTGGAATTGCATGCAAATGTGACTATTGTGGGGATTATTGATCGGGTTATTAAACTTCTAAGTTGTGTCCAATGGGATCTGCTTGTCCTCTATATGAAGAGAGCTATGCTTTCTGCAAACTGCACTTGCTTGAGACCAACATTACATCCAGCAGTTACTGGTTCGTTGATGACGACCGCTTTTATGGAGGAGTCATAGATCTTTAGTGCAATTAGGAAAGAAAAGGCGTCACTTCAAGAAGTTGTGTAATTTAAAGAGTTTAGAGAAAATTGACTAAATCAAGACTTGTACATACACATTGGAGTTAACATTTTTTTATTTTCAAGTTTTCGTCAAAACATTACAAGATAGAAATTATAAAACAAAATGAGGTGCTACGTAAAGAGAATGTTTCCAATATTTTCACATATTTTTGCTATATCTTCATTTGATGCATTTTCTGCTGCCAAAATTGCATTACCCAATGCTATTGTCTCTTTCACAGTTTTGGCATTGATCCAAATTCTCCCATTTAACCCAACAGCAATTTCGAATGGCATTTCTTTGGTTAACGCACGCAACAGCGGGCAGTCATCTCTCAATATTGTACGCGCCAGGTTCAAACTGCAATTGAAAACGAATCCGTCTGGCAGGACACCCAATTTGCCTTTCTTTCCCATTGAATTCACACACACCAGTTCCGGTTCGAGATCTTTGCTTGCGACGATCAATCTGGCATACAGTAGGTCACCTGGATTGACATCTGGTCGATTTTTTTTCGTCGCCGCTTCAAATGCCAAATACGAAAGTGATGCTTGCTCGTGAGCTCCAATGTCTACGCGAAAGATGTCTCCGGCCTTTGATGTGACCACACCGATTACGGCTTCACCACGCACCGGAACATATCGTTTTTGATAGCTGTCCACCCAGAACATATTTGTGTCCTTCTTTACCAGAGTTCCAGCTTTACATGATAGAACTCTATCGTCTACGCGACGTAAGCCAGGACCAAGGATCACTTTTTTTGTTTTTGCAACTTCTTCAGCGTCCAATATTCGATCGCCAGGCATTACAATTAAAGCCATCGTGGATAATTTTAAAATAAATATATTTACGCACGTGAAGGTTCAAAAAAAAACAATTCATATGAAGTGACAGCGAAACTCACCGACAAATAGGGTAAGTTCAGAACAACACACGCTAGTCTGGTGACTGTTCAAATCGATTGAAAATGTGTTTACACCCGAAGACATTTGTTACCTTGCATTTGCAATTTTTGTATCTATTACCTGCTGACTGCATACAATTGCAATATAATTATTTTTTAATTTTAAGTAAATTTTTGTACAGTTTTCTTCGGAATCGGAATTATTAAGTTCCTCCTCAAACATGGCATATGGCGGAAAAGGCACCAAATAATCAGATTTTTCACAGGCATCATAAGCAACGTGAAAAATTTAGAATGCACTCTGTGATTTCGATAAAAACTACCAATTCGGCTGCCAAGAAATGATATCTTATTTCAGGTTGTATGGAGCAAATATTTGCTTCGAAAGCTCCGAACACTGTGCGGTCGCCTTTATGCTAAGCACAGGCAAAACGATGTGGATTCTATGTGGATGATAAGCACAATCTGTTGTCACCTTGTGGAAGGTCATCCTATCTGTTCGGCAAAAATGGACTATTTGTCGTACAAAAAGCAAAGAGCCGAGACAGTCGTTCGCCGTTGGTATTCGAGAATTCCGGTTGGGACATTTTACTGCAAAGATTAGAACACACAATATTCTTTGAAGGAAATAATTTGATATCTTCTTCTCTTCAACCAATATCATTAAACGACTAATGTAAGTTTCCATCATAAACTCAAATTATGAGTACCTGCATTGCAATTTCCTTTTTTGCTTTCTTTTTTGCAATTGGAATCCATCTTAAGTTCTTTTTTTCTCACTTAGCAACGTATAGTGAATTATTGTGCAATAAAATTTGGTGTACATTGAATATTTTCTATTCGTTGGCACAAAACCAATATGCAACGTTTACTTCCGGAGTGTACTTGTATACTTTTTAACGGAAGTTGACCCCCGGCTTGTATTTTCTGTTTGACCTTTGCTGTGTACTTAGAGGTCAAACAGGAATTCGAGTTTTCTCTTTTTGAGGACTTGTAATAATTTTTCATCTTTTTGGTTTTCCTTTTCAGCAATATGCCAATCAAGTCAATCTTAGCCCGTCAAATCTTTGACTCCCGTGGTAACCCCACCGTTGAAGTTGATCTCACCACTGAGTTGGGACTCTTCCGTGCTGCCGTACCATCTGGAGCATCCACTGGTGTCCATGAGGCGCTTGAGCTCCGTGATGAGGAGAAGAACAACTATCATGGCAAGGGTGTGTTGAAAGCCGTTGACCACATCAACAAATCATTGGCTCCTGAGGTTTTGAAGTCTGGTTTGGAGGTTACCCAGCAGGAAGATATCGATAACTTCATGTTGAAGCTCGATGGCACTGAGAACAAGTCGAAGTTCGGTGCCAATGCCATTTTGGGTATCTCATTGGCTGTTTGCAAGGCTGGCGCCGCCAAGAAGGGAGTTCCATTGTACAAACACATTGCCGATTTGGCTGGAAACAAGGACATCATCCTGCCAGTGCCCGCTTTCAACGTCATCAACGGTGGCAGCCACGCTGGCAACAAATTGGCCATGCAGGAATTCATGATCTTGCCCACTGGTGCCACGTCCTTCACTGATGCCATGAAGATCGGCTCTGAAGTGTACCATCACTTGAAGAAGGTCATCAAGGACAAGTTCGGTTTGGATGCTACCGCTGTCGGTGATGAGGGTGGTTTCGCCCCCAACATCCAAAACAACAAGGAAGCTTTGATTTTGATCCAAGACGCTATCGCCAAGGGCGGATACACCGGCAAGGTCGAAATCGGTATGGATGTAGCTGCCTCCGAATTCCACAAGGACGGACTATACGATTTGGACTTCAAGAACCCCAGCAGCGACAAGTCATTGTGGCTTTCTCCAGAGAAGTTGACCAACTTGTACCAGGAATTCGTTAAGGAGTTCCCCATTGTCAGCATTGAGGATCCCTTCGATCAGGATCATTGGGATGCCTGGACCAACATGACTGCCAGTACACCAATTCAAATTGTCGGTGATGATTTGACTGTCACAAACCCCAAGCGTATCGCCACCGCCGTCCAGAAGAAGGCTTGCAACTGCTTGCTGCTGAAGGTCAACCAAATCGGCACAGTCACCGAATCTATCAAGGCTCATTTGCTCGCCAAGAGCAACGGTTGGGGCACCATGGTATCCCACAGGTCCGGAGAAACTGAGGACACATTCATTGCCGATTTGGTCGTCGGTCTGAGCACTGGACAAATCAAGACTGGAGCTCCATGCCGTTCTGAACGTTTGGCTAAGTACAATCAAATTCTTCGTATCGAAGAGGAGCTTGGCGCTGGTGCCAAATACGCTGGAAAATCTTTCCGCAAACCACAGTAAGGGATGAAGGGCTTACAAGGATCACCCACACAACGCATCTCTCTCTCTTTAAGTTCTGTAATTTTATTAATCCACGTATGTTAAACTATTGTACGCATAAATTTGTATTCTAATTCCATCAAATTGTGCATGCCACCACAAATGAATGTTAAAGAAAGAAACAAACAAGCAGCAGATGTATTTGCTTTGGAAATAAATATTATTTATCGTTGTTGCTGTTAGACATAAGTCTTTGAATCCAAAAATAAAAACTCAACACCTAAAGTTAATCAAAAAAAATGGTTTTCATTTTGTCTGAGCCCGTGATACTCCTCTTCCCATCTTATCCGCCTGCAAACGGATGCATATCCTACACACTTTCAGGTGTGCACAGATGTATATGTTTATACGTGTACAAATCGATTGTTGGTCACCAACCCCTTATCTTATGGCCAGAGTTTTAACGTTCCCGACAACTCATGCGCATTTGGTCGATGTACCAGCAGGAACTCTGTCAAGGTCAAAGGTGACGAGATAAGGAAAGACTTTTGTTTAGATTATGTAACATTCGATGAAAGTGAAAGCTTGCCAGTTTGAATGTGTGCGTGTTTGGTGTGGATTAAATTTATAAGGGGGTGTGTATCCAAAAATAAATTTGTTTTTGTTTTGGACAGCAGTGCGTTGTGTAGGGACACAATTCCATTCGCTCTCTATTCATGTGACAATGGAATGACATTGTTCCGTCAATTTACGGCACAGATTATCTTCCATTAAGTTGATCCCGTCGAACTTTTGAGCAGATTTTCAGAGGAAGGGATATCTATCAAACAACCAACAATAATCCACGATCTGTTGACTCAATTGAAAATAATTCGAGATTGTTCATTAATTTGTTTGTTATTTTTTTGTGTCGTGCCTTGTTTTTATGAGATAATCTTTGAATTGGTTAGTCGTACATAATGGATTCGTGTGTGTACACCGGTGTGTATGCATATAGCCCAGGCTCCACGCCTGTATGGGTGCTGACGTACATACATAGAAAAGTAGATACAAATCTTTGAACTCCCAGCGGACAATGCCAAGGACATGCAAGGGCTTTGCCATACTTTCGCTTCTTCGAATTTCTTCGAAATTCACACAAGAGTGGTGAAAATACCTTGACCCCTTTTGGGAGTTTTTCTTACCAAACAATGAATCACTGCTAGTTTCCTATTCAATGGCAAGTCAAAGATATGAAATTGAGTCGCCTTATGGTTAGTCACCTTGACTCATGCATAACTGTTGTGAGAAATTTGTTGAAATGCGCATTCTTCGTCACGTAAAGTTCAACATCTTAAGTTCAGGCTTGATGCACAATTTGTAAGTCACAAACGGTCTGTTGCCTAAATCAGGACTATAATCATATGATAAATTGATCGCATCATCCCTATAGGCGGTTCAGCAATAGTTTAAATTCCATGACGTAAGTTTTCACTAGCTTGCATGAGTCACTATCACGCATGAGTGATGAACGAGTGAGAATTATATGTATTTGTATAATTTGAGTGACCTAAACAAGGCCGCCACACTTCGGATGTAAGTGTTAACACACCACTCACAACCGAAGAGTTCCGAAACTGAAAATCGTCGTCCTTTCGCTGGAGTCGTGAACAGTGTTCTCGTTGTGTCCAAACTGTATTTTTTTACACGGTAAGAAAGTTAACCTTACGCCCAACCCCCAACTGGAATGCGAGGTCCTTTTCCTTGACTCTGAAGGGAAATGTCCGGATATATCTGGTGTCCGAAACCTCGCTGAGGCTATCAGCGCCTCCATTAGCTTTCAGAGAATTTGCCTCACCCGCAAACTCTTTTCCAAAGTCCCTAATTGACCTTGGAAGAATCCCTCTACTCCAATGATGTCGTCATAGCTCTAAAAGGAGCACCAGGTTGTTTCAATGATAAAATCATCCCTCTTGTTTGCAACTGCTAATGACGCCCTAAGAGGGTTGTATACCTCATAGTTGCTGGTACTCGATTCCCCGATTTCGCCACGTGTGGGTGAGAGTATGAGTTCGTTGGAAGCGGTTAAGAGCGAATGCTAGTCAATCCATATGTTTAATCAGGAAACCAGTTGAAGCTATCAATCTAGCGAGAAAACCATCTGGACGCATTCTTTGAGATCGCTTATATCATCATAGTGGGGCCTTAGGGGCATTACAACCCAGCACAAGGGTCGTTGGCCGGTTTCAACCTTTTCCTCCTCCCAAAGCAAAAAACGTTTACGATCTAGCTTAAGCTAGTTGAGCAGATTTTCCGAACGCAGCCGAAGTTTAGACTGCTCACCGGACTTCGATAGTCGAATACAACGTTGAATTTATTGATATCGGTTCCAGGGCCTTGACAACCCTCCTTAAAAATAAAAATATGAAGTGAAGGATTGTATGTGATATGTTGTTGTGTAGCTTAACTACGTTTTAGCACTCTACTCCCAAAGTGACAGCTCTGCGAAAACCGATAAAAATATAAACGTACTAACCTCATATATGTCAACAATCTGTCATAATCAGACAGAAGTTAAGCTGTCAGTGGTTAATTGAGGAATAAATATTTTGAATATAAAAAGTGCTTTTTGTTATCAGTTCTTTTTCTTCTATCAATTGAAATTTAGTTCCATTTGTTGCGAAATACATAGAAAAAAATCTATCCAAAATGATAGAAGAACCCGAAGGATGTCCGGGTGTGGCAAGCGCCAACGCTGGCTTTGGCAATGCCTGCCAAGGGTGTCCGAACCAAAACATTTGCAGTGACCCAAACAAGAAAACCGAAGATCCAGGGAAAGCCTTGGTAGCGGAACGATTGCAAGATGTAAAGAACAAATTGATGATCCTCTCCGGCAAGGGGGGTGTTGGAAAGAGTACGGTTGTGATGCTATTGTCACGTTTCCTCGGCAAAACATATCCTAATCAAAATTTTGGTGTGTTGGATATTGACATCTGTGGACCTTCACAACCACGTATTCTTGGTGTAGAAAATGAGAATGTTCATCAGTCGGGCTCTGGATGGTCACCAGTGAGTGTAGATGACAATATATGCCTAATGTCAATTGGATTTCTGCTGTCATCACCAGACGATGCCATTATTTGGCGTGGACCGAAGAAAAACGGAATGATTAGGCAGTTTCTGAGTGAGGTCGACTGGGGAGCACTGGACTTGTTGCTGCTTGATACACCACCAGGAACATCCGATGAGCACTTGTCAATGGTGAATTACTTGAAGGATGAAAAGGAGGCGACAGTTAAGGCGCTGATCGTAACAACGCCGCAAGAAGTCTCCCTGTTGGATGTCCGGAAGGAAATTTCCTTCTGCAAGAAGCAAAAAATTCCAATTATCGGTGTGATTGAGAACATGAGTTCATTCGTGTGCGGACATTGTGGCAACGCATCGGATATCTTCCCAGCGAAGACAGGTGGAGCGGCTGCCATGTGCGAGGAGATGAATGTGCGCTTCCTGGGATCGCTCCCACTGGACCCAGCAATTGCAAAAGCATGCGATCATGGCGAGGACATCACCAGTCTCACGGGCCCAACGGTTGAAGCACTGAAGAGAATCTGCACTTCGATAGCAGAAAGCTTGTAGATGGTCGGGGGTGTCGAATAAAAGTAATCTTTGTATCTTGTTTGTATTTTATTTCGTCTGGTGAACAAAAAGTTGTGAAAACACGTTTGCTAATCATTACAAAGAACAAAAACGCTTTGTTTAACAAATAAAGGAAGGGGTTTAGAGCAAAGGGATTAATAAAAATCGGATTAAACACGTTACGTCTATCTATCCTATGTGTGTATATTTATAATTCTCTGTAGAGTCAACGATTTGGAGATCTGGCTTATGCAGACGTCTGTTGCTGTGTGGGGGCCGGTGGTTGGGGTTTTTTAAAGAATGAGTCGTTAATACTGCTGGTTGCGGTCGTTTCGAATGACGTCGGAGGCTGCGATTCGGATATGTAAGTACTCTCCTGTACCGAGTCTGATTGTGTGCGATTTTGCTGACCGATAACCTGAGAGAGTGCGGTACTTTCTAACGGGGGTTGAAAACTATCTCCGCCAGAAATTGTGGTGTCCGGTGTTGGCCTCGGCGCTAACGTTGGTACTGTGTTGCGTATTGTAACAGAGTCAGTACAGTCACGCACTTTGAAAATGCCGACGATGTAGTCTGAGAGTTCAAACATATTTGAACGCAGAGAAATGATAATAAACTGAGCGTTTTTTGTCCGTTCCTGGTAAAAGAAAAATTGATTAAATTAAGGACTACTAGCAATAGCCAGCATGCAGACTCACCTTAATGTAATGCGCCACAATGGAAATATTTTTAAAATCTAACGCTGCATCGATTTCATCCATAAAGTATAATGGGGAGGGCTTGTAGTAATGCAGAGCGAATACCAGCGCCAGGGAAGACAGAGTCTTCTCTCCGCCCGAAAGATTCGAAATGTTTTTCCAGGTTTTCTTCGGGGGCCGCACACTGAATGATACTCCCTCTGTGAACGGGTCCATGGAGTCGACTAACTCCAGTTCAGCATCTCCACCTTGCGTTATCATTTGGTACATTTCTTTCAGTTTCCTCGTGATTATATGAAAGCCTTGCATGAACTCATTGTAGCGCTTTTTTCGCACATCATCGTACAACTGACGCATTTCATTTCGTTTCGTTGTGATATCCTCGAGAACTTTCACCCTTTCCAGATAGACTTCGCGCTTGTTTATGTATTCCTGAATGCAAGACAGGTTAGGTTTCTTGGACTCCAGCTTCTGTTCTTGCACCGAGTACAGGTACTGGATGTCCTGTAGTTTGTGTGTAGAGAGTTCTTCTTCCGTGTAGGTTTTCAGCGGTTCCAACGGTTCTGTTTCTCCGGGAATTTCATGAAGTTTCAGAGGCTTTAGCTTATTCCGCCAGTGCGGCAGCTGACTCTTGACGTCGGCGATTTTCTTATCCACAGTCTGCAACTTTTGCTCAATTTCAACTCGTTTCAGCTTGTATTCGCTTTCCTTCTGCTGAATGGCGCTGATTTCCTTCTTCACGCTGGATGCATCATTGTTCGCATTTTCAATCAGATTTTTTGCTTCTTTGAACTGTTCCGCTAGTTCGTTGACTAGGGCGTTTAGTTTCTCCCTCTCAACGCTGAGCGAGCGAATCTCCTCTTCGGCATTCTTTATCTCTCCTTTGAGATTCTCGATTTTAGTTCTCGTTTTTTCGCAGTTTCTCTCCGACGTTGTGATCTCGACTTTCAGCTTGGAAACGTTTCCGTTCAGAGTCTTAATTTGTTTGCCAAGGTTGTTGATTTTGTTTTGTACGGTCTTCACATTTTCGCCGTGGATTTTTTCGATTTGCTGCTTGATATCGTCGATTTTTGAGGACACCTCGTTGGCCGCTTTTTCGGATTTCGCGAACGACTTCCTCTTCGTCTCGATAATCTGCTCAAGCTTACTGACTTTAGCTGCGTCGGAAATGGTTTTGTCCATCCGCACCTTTTGCGCTTGTAGTTGCTCCTCGATGCGTGGTAGTTGTTCACTCAAACTGTTTATTGTGATGTTTAACTTGTTGCAGTCGGCTTCTAGTTTATTTTTCGTGGCACTCAACTGACTGATTTCTCTTTCGAGACGCCCCTGCTCTTCCTGGCTGAAGTTGATTTGTGACTGAATCTCCTCGGCTTGCACTTGCAAGTCTTCGAGTACTTTTTGCGACACCAGCGACGTATTGTCTTGATGGCTCGTTTTGGTGGTCACTTTTTGACCCATTTTTCCACGAATCTGCGTGCGGCCACCGCCAGACATTGTACCAGAGGTCTCAATGACGTCTCCATTCAAGGTCACCACACGGTACCGTCGCGCTCCGTATGCAATGCGTGTGCCCTGCTCCAAATCGTTGGCAACAAGGGTGTTACGGAGTGCAAAATAAAACGCCGGAAGAACACGTTCGTCCTCCACACGCACCAAATCGAAAAGCCTTGCCGCATTTTCAGGTCTGCAAAAATTCATTTGATGTACTTTAGTGTGAAATATAAATATTGCTTCGCCGGAACTTACGTGTTTATTTGTTGCATTTGGCTTTGGAGATGGCTGACCTTTTCTAGGGCGATGAATGAGGCTCTGCCCACATCATACCTTTTCAGCGATTCGATGCACGCCTGTGCGGTGTTGACAGTGTCGACTATGATGTTGTCCAATCGACCGCACGCAGTCGATATTGCAACATCGTACTTTGCATCTATGGCACCCAAGTCACCCTGAAATCATTCATCAGTCTCATAGCTTAGAAGAGGCATTCATGCACTCACCAGTCTTCCCAAAATGCCGGGTATATTTCCCTCGTTCTTTTGCTTCATCAGGAAGTCCAGTACTCGATTGTTTGAACGTGTGGCTTGAAAGCTGTTCACCTTTTCATTGATCTGTCAAGTGGGGAATAAAAAATAGAAACGAAATTCTAGTCAATTTGAGCCCGATGCATACCTCGGCCTTCAATGTCATCAGACGGTTCTTCATTATGCCCTCTTGCTTGCGGTTGTTGTGTAGCTCCGTCGTTTTTGTTCCGATTTTCTGCGTTATTTCCGGAATCTGGCTCTGGTACTGACACACAAGCTCTTTCTTCTCCTCTAAGCTAACTTTTGATTCTTCAAATGAACATTTCAATGTTTCGTACTTCCTCTGTTCTTGTGTTTCGTCATGTTTAAGAATTTTCAACTCTTGCTCGGATAATGCCAATTCGGCTTTAGCCTCGTCCACATTTTTCTTAAGATCTATTAATTCTGTTTCTAAAACTTCCCTCTGTTCGATTAGTGGTTTTGTTTGCTCCTCCAGAATGGCGTAGTTCCTCTGAAGTTGCTCTTCAAGTTCTGCCTTTTGCTTAGTGACCCTCTCCACTTTCTTATCACATTCTTCGATTTCTTTTTGATTTTTCTCCGGTACCTTCTCCAGGTTAATTAGTTCCTCCTCCAGTTTCTCCAGTTGTGTTTTGTTTGATTTTCTGCGTTTATTTGTGGCTTGCATTGTCGTTTGGATCTCTGTCACATTGCTAATGGCCTTCTCGTGTTTTTGCTGGAGATCATCTTTGTTTTTACGTAGTTTTTCGAATTGCCTGTGAAAGAAGGAGTATGGATGATATTCGATAAAGACATGTTTTAGGGGTTACACTTCGTTTAAAGCGTTTTACACGTTTAGCAAAAAACACTAGGAGGGATGGAGAAGAAATACAGAAATGACGCAGATGAGGGAGCAAGTGTTAACCTACCACTGGCAGCACTTCAGACCACAATACCTGAAGTGCACGAACAGAATTTGACCCCATAGGACTGTGTAACAGCATTAACTTGGGGTGGCAGGTCTTCGGAAAACCATTGACAGGAACGTTCGTAAGCAAAGTCCACTGTTTAATCAAGTGTAAGAAATCTGATTCATTCTGATAAAACAAATCAGATACCAGATATACATTATACACATGTTTATGCTCAATCAGCGACTAACGCAACCATTCGAGGATAACGACAATCAGTGAGGACAAAGCATAAATCGGCGTGGGTTGACTACCACAAGCATATCAACGAACAATAGATTACTCACAGACCAACCAGCTGTTGCTTTTGACATTTGCAATGTATGCGAATATTTACACACAGCGATTAAATCACTATTACATAACCTAAATACTATCTCTTGAACAGCAAAATGACGCCAAGCCACTCGACGAATGAAGTTTATTTACTTACGCCAGTTCTTCCTTCATTTGTCCCTCCTTTTCAATGCGTTGCTTATTCAATTCCTCAGCTTCATCGTCATGCTGCTTTAGCTCTGCGGACACATCATCGTGCTCCTTTGAGTATTCTTCAAGTTTTTTATTTTTTTCACTTAAATATTTTTGAATTTGTAAATTCGTCGTCCGTGTTAATTCGTTCTCCAATTTGAGATACTCCACTGCTTCGTTGTAGGGCTGCTCCAGATCTTTCATTTCACGCTCTGCCAGTTTGCAGCGATTGTGCTTTTCTGTACGCTCTTCTGTAAGTTGTTCGACACGACTATTGATTTTCACTAGGGGCTCTTTGTAGCGCGTTGTCCCCACAATGTCTTCCAAGTACTCAAGCATACCACACTCGTTTTCCGTTAGTCCCTTGGGCTTCATCATTGCAATGGACTCTACCTCTCCCTGCAACATAAAATTGAAAATCTTTAGAAGCTGGGACAAATGCGTAAGACAATGTGGAAATGTACCTGTAAAATGAGAAATCGATTGTGATCCAAATCGACGTTGTGTTGCTTCAGCAATTTGGCAACTTCCTTGAATTGAACTCGCCGTCCATTTATGGTGTAATACGAAGTGTTGTCCCGAAATGCGGTGCGCTCTACAACGATTTCACTATCAGGAATCTCTTCGCAGTTCCCATCCTCTTTATCGAGAATCTGACGGAAGTGCACAGCCACTGAGCACTTCTGCATGTTCGGATACTTTGCAGAGTTGTGAAGGAGCACTGACAGTTTCTTGCAACGAATCTTTTGTGCACGGTAACCAAACACGAATAACATAGAATCGATGACATTACTCTTGCCACTTCCATTTGGTCCGATAATAGCTGTGAAGCACTAGGCGCCAAAATTAGTAAGTTTTATCAATATAGGACTAAACCACAAATTTACACAAAAACTTACATGATGGAATGGCCCAAGGATTACTTTTCCCGCGTAGCTTTTAAAATTTACATTTTCGATTTTTTTAATGATAAGCCGTGGTCCTTTACTCTCTGTGGAGCAGTAAGGTTTAATTGGCGGGGGAATATAAATGTCGCCAATGCGAGTTCCTCCTTCTTCGTCGTCGGATAAATTCGCAGAATCCAAACCATATTCATCTCGGTCTGATTCTGCAGCTTCTTGTTGCTGTGCATTTGCTGGCGTCCTTTGCGTTCCACTGGTTGATGATTCTGAGGTGGATTTACCTTGGAGTTGCAGAGATTTCCTCTTATTTGCCATTGTTAAAAAGTGTCCGCTTAGTGTAATCAGAATACAATTCTAACGGATTCTATCGATTTGTTACTAAATCCATATATGCTTGTACTGTTACCGACTATTTTATTTTGTTTGTTAGTTTAACTTTATTGCAAAATGCATAGATATGCGATATAGTAAGAAAATAACGCTTGGCGTGAAGCTATTTTTTAAAAAACTTGACAAGAAACCAGTTGCAACAACCGTGCGGCGTAAACAAAGCTAAAATTAAGCGTGAATACGCTGCCATCTGTGTGCTAAAATGAAAAGTTTGATTTTCTAAGGACGATATCTCACTTGTATGTGATTGCATCGGTACCTAACACAAAAACTGAAGATATCATCAGAACATTTGATTTGAACATATTTCATACCTAACACAACAACTGAAGGTTTTGGATTGAACTTATTTATTTATACAAGTTAAGTTCATGATCATTTTTAGAAAATCTCGGCAAAATGTTTGTTTTCAGAAATAAATTAACTATTCAACGACTACAAGTTTCGTACAGCGACATCTGTCTATGAATATTATCAAGTAGTTTAGGAGTACGAAAGGCAGTGCTATTGGTTATCTGCAAATAACACGTTGTTTCTATTTCCCGGGATTTGTAACTAAAATCGAAGATATCGAGAAAAAAGCATTCCAAGTAGGTTTTTTCATCGATTTACCCAACAAGGATCGAGATTAGGCATACTGGTGTGAAGCTATGCAGTGTAGTGCTGTGAATGCACTTGGCAATGCGAATTCTGAAATTAATCTCTATCGATTGCAGTGCCATCTTCAGCTGAATGTTGATAAGCGCTGGATCATGTCGGAATTAAATACACGGCTTTATGACTTACAGATGTTTTATTTAGTGCAACAAATGACTGTTCTATGCACACATGAACCCAACCTAAGCATTCTGCAGTAGGCGTATTTTATGAGGACTCTCTTCTCACTAGTCAGCTTAGTTTTGATTGTCATAAAACGCTCTTTGCTCATTTCATCATCTTCAAAAAGTGTCATCAGCGGCATCTGTGATTCAGTGGTGGTACCTTAATCGTAAGGATGAGGCGCCACCTTTAATAAAAATTCTTCAACGCACTTGACTGCCAAATGTAACTGAGTACAATTTGCTCAGTAATTTGTTTTGGTGTTTCTTCGCGTGTATAAAGGGCAGATGTGCCAGTGTCGTATATGCCTATAAACTGAGTAAAGATTCTCAATAATTTTTCAATCATCAATTTAAAACATCAGAAGTGGACAGGTGCCGCGGATGTATCTTTTCTTCATCCAAGCAAGTACTCCCGAAGTCGTTAATGATGAAGCCCTGCTTCCTGTCGTGATCTCCCAAGGCATAGTGCCCTGTGATAACACCATAACCGTAATCTGTTTAACTCTTCAAACAAAGAAGCCTTCTACAGCGGTCGGAATCCAGTCTTGGAACACGCTATGTTTTGGTATTTATATATATTTTATATTCAGTGTTAATTGAATTCATTTGTTAGATGTGGCGATGGAACCAATGTGAAATACAAACAAGACAATATAGGACCGTCTCCCGCAAGTGAAGCTTGTGCTATCTCACTGAATCTGGAATTTGATGGTGGGGTTGTGAGTGATAGTTCAACTGCAGGAGAATGAATTTTGAATTTAATTCCTTTCAGGGGAATTTCTGTCCCGTGAAGACGCTGTGTTATTGTTGTGTTTAAATTGGAAATCAATTTAATTTATTTATTCGGGATTTGAATCCAACGGCAAATCAACGACAACAGTGCTTTCAAAACTTGAGGCGGTTTGAAATTTATTTCTCGTTAGATGGCGATACAAACGCGTTTTTGCTACTGCCAGATGTCCGACATTTTTAGGAATTATGTATCTATTCTCCAATCATAGACAAATAGGGCTTTGAAAATGTTTAAAAACAGTAGCTTCAACTTTGTATTAACGTCAAATATTAGTTATTTGAATAAATCATGACCTTACCTCACTCAAACCACATACCTATGCATGTTAGCTTCCATCCCTTGGTGGTATTAATATAGTTCCACGCGCATTAAAATCATGCTGGCTTGAAATGTATAATGGATTACTTGGCTTACTACAACTTTTGCTATTGTCATGGCAACACCCACATTGATTAAAAAACATTCATATTCTCAGGCGCACAAAATCTATTTATAACCCTACAACAAATTTCACCCTGGCAACGCCACACTGAAATCACTGAAATAAAGGAGCAGCTTCTACTGTCAAATTCATTACTTGTCATTCGCGCTGAACCTTTGCTTTGCACTTTTGTTGTGTTTGGTGGTGTCTAAATTGCAGACAAAACAATAGAAATAGAAAATTAATTTCGCTCAGCATTAATAATTTCTAATACATAATACAATGACCGATCTAAAGGCATCCGAAATTGATAGCGATTTGGAGCAAAACTATTCACTAAACAGCAATGCAGATCCAAAGAATATGCAGGAACTCACAATCTATGTAAGTACCTACAAAATTTCAGCCGCCACCGCACCGAATGTTGATCTAAGAAGGGCGGGTAGACACATATTTCACAGTCATTAATGGTATTTCTCCGATTTGTAGGTGCAAAATCTTCTACAAAACGTTCAAGATAAATTTCAAACAATGTCGGATCAAATTATCACCAGAATCGATGATATGGGCAATCGGATAGATGATCTGGAGAAGAGTATTGCCGATCTCATGAATCAAGCCGGAGTTGAGGGACCAGAAAAGTAGAATGAATTTTCAAAATTCAAAATAAAGTGCAGCCATTTGTTCTTTTTATTTAGCATGTAACAAGGAAAAATAAAATTATTTTATACAAATGTATCATGTTCAACGTAACACATCTAATCAAGGCCCACAAGGGGAGGGTGTGCACTTTTCCCCTTACTTATCAGTGGTACATTCATATGGCAGATAGCATAAGTGTTATCATAGACATGAGATGAAACAAACAATTTAATAAACCTTAGTTTAGAGAAGAAAGGCGGGCGTATTACTTCCTTTTTGCGGAACAATCGATTGGTTGACGGGGCGTTGCTGTTGGTTGGTCGCCCTTGGTTTCGGCTACGGTTACCATGCGACCGAAAGCTGTTGCTGTTGATGAAGGCGAGCCTTTCGGTATGCCAATAGAGGATGGTCTTTGCTGTGCCTATTTGAGTTAAAATTAATATTTATTTGACTGTATATATGACGCCTTACGCGTGGGGAAGCCTGCTTGGGTGTATCTGAATCAGATTCTTCCGACTGATCTTCCTCTATTGTGCCGGATTCCTCTGTATCGCTGTTAGTCTCATCCTCTTCTGCTGTCTCGTTATCGGATTCCTAAAATAAAAGCAATCGATATGAAATTTATCTGTTGTTGGGAAAATGTGCGAATACAAAGTTGTACACATACTTCATCAATTTCATCCTCCGTATGCGTTTCTACTGACAAATCCTTCGTACTTCGAGTGAGTAGGCTCTTATTCCTTGTCTTTGCTGGACTCATATGCTCATTCCTATCCAAACTATCCATTGAATGCGAGGCTCGTAAGACTTTCTTTGGCTGCGACTTCTTGGATGTGCCTTCACTGCATTTCATTAGTTTCTGGAACTCTCTTAAATCATTCTTCTCGTCGATGTTGGAAATATCGTAGTAGGTTGCTGAAAGTGCCTCCAGGGACTTTGTGTGGTGTTTCATCGAAATTAGAACGAAATTCGTTAGTATCTGCTTGAGGTCGTGTAATTTTCGCTTTTCAAAAGTGTTTACAATCTCATCAATGTCTTTGTTGGCTCGATTCACTTCCAATTTGGCTTTCACTAGCTCCGAATCTGCTGCTGACTGTTAGGACAACCGAATTACACTACTGACATGGAGTTATGCAGATATTTCTTACCGTGTTAGCAGAGAATCGAGACTTTATGTCCATCATTTGTTTTTGACGCAGCACTTCCTTGTCCCTTGCAATTACAGCGATTCGAAGACTTTCTCTGGTTGCCTTGCAAATGTTCTCAAACTGAGATAACTCGTTGATTATCTTAAAAAACAAGAAACAGTGAAAAAAGATTCAATTTGAAGAGTGACTCATCTTGCCGAATACCTTTATTTCCATTCGATGAACTTCAATATCAATGAAATCAGCAAGCACTGTCATTGAATTGGTGAAACTCTTGAGCCCCTCACATAGACTTTCATTGATGTCCTCTTCCTCCGCGTAAGATTTAAGACCCTTTGCGAGTTCGTCATATGAATTTCTACATCTAGTATAAGAAGTATTATTACCACAAGTTCAGTTTATTGAGAGTAAATTTTACTTCGCCAACTTCCTTGTGCAAGACGCGAAATTGGAGCACAATTCAATAAGGTGTTTCTCCGTCACATTGATTCGCTCGTTAATAACCTTGATTCTATCATCTTTGGCCGATAGGATTGATAATTTACCGCCGCGACGAAACATGATAAGACGATTTCAATAAATTTGTTTTTGTTATTCTCTTGAGATGAACAGATTGGGACAAGTAGTTGTTTGTTTGTCCCAAATATGGTTGCTATGGTTTCCATCCCCGATAATTTTTGAAATGGTTGCGACCTGAGGAAGGGTGGCACGGCAGTAAGGTGTTCGTTGAGTTATTGGTTTCGACATTGGGTGGATTTAAGTAACTCCCCAGGTGTTGTCAACATGATTGTTGCGAACGTCGAAGAATGTATCCACAAATTCTGTTTTCATTTTTCCCATGGTCATATGCCACAGGAAAGGAAATGGCAATAGCCTGATTTCTTAAATTCTCTGCCGTGACGTCTGGGCTGCAAACACTGCGGAAAACAGCTTCCACATGTTTCAAATAACCATTCGACGGATAAGTGGATGCGAACGAACATGTTTGAAAATATGGTCCTGATTGCGGCTGTCGACAAGCGCTTATTTTCAGTTTTTGGTATCGTACTGTGAATTACGAACATGATTGTGGTATAATTGACTTCTTTATGATTTTTCTTATATCAGCTACAACAAGAAATGTATTCGAGTCCATACTGGTTCGGTTGTCCAGTCGACAAGAGGAGTGCCTGAAGTTAATTGCAAACGATCACCAACAACGACCTTACGCCAATTAGCTACAGATATGTTCCGCCCTTTAAAGGAGTCTACCAGCCTAAGTCCATTATCGGATGTGATGTTGTGCAGACTATGTCGGTCATAAGGACCCTGACACAAATGTCCTCTTTATCCTGCTTAGCGTTGAAATCTCCTAAAAACGGTCTTGGTGTCGAAGGTGAGAGTCGTATGTCATTTCTAGGAGAACATAGCATTTTTTCGTCCTCTCGTTGTTCGGCCCGTTCCACCACACTCCCTGAATTGCGGCAAAGTGTGCTGTTTTTTATAGTAGGGCACGGTCTTCGCGGTGGTGTTCTTAGTTCGATTTCTAGGGAAAGAGAAGATCCAACAGAATATCCGTCCGCATTCGCTACCTCCTGCAAAATCCTCAATTGGATGGTTAGGCCCTTTTCTTTGATCTTCGGCCAGTAGCGTCGCTGGGACTGACAGACTGACTAAGAGAGTATGTCACTCTGTGAGAAGGCCGCGACGTAGCCTGCGAAGAATTTGTTTGTCCTGAGATCCGAATGTGTTGGGGTTGATCTGAAAGCTGTGCACACTAGGTAACTCCTGTTGACATGAGCTGATCACCTCCTATGTCGCCATCTGTAAAGAGACTAAACCTTGGTATGCCGTTCCTCTCTTGTTTGCAGTTGGCAACAATAAACTTGGGTACCCTATCTTTAGTCAAAGGCGTTGCCGTCCACAGCTAAATCTAGACTTATTTGACAAAGCAAACAATTGTCCACTCGAAGGAGATTTCATTTCTGAAGAGAGCTCCCCTTCCAAGCGGATAATATCTCCGTCAACTACGGAATTTGACAGAAAATGACGAATTTGTTGACGGTTTGATTTTGAATCACACTTGTCTGAATTCATCCGTGTACCTTCCAATAAAATGATGACTCTGATGGGACCTTGAAAATGCAATAAAAAGCGTTGTCCGAGTGACAAAAGAAGTAGGAGCTGTACATGCATACCATGCATACCATTCACCAACCTCAAAAATGTAAAATGACTGCGAAAACGTTTCCATGTGAATGACGTGTCAAAATGTGGATACATTGCAGATCGAGTTTATGCGAACGTATCATACCGCGAAGCATGTTAAATTTGAACTGACCTTAACGTCGTTTCAAGATTACCCATCAGAGTTTGCTGTCAACTTTAAAAACTGAGTAAATGCAAATTTCTCATAGAGAGAGAGAGAAAGAGAGCGAAAAGATTTCGGAGGAATAAAATTAGCCAAAATGTCAATCACACCCCCACATCATTACGTGTACGTGTGTATCAGAGAACATCAAGATATTTCCGGAGCAAGGAGAACTTAATTTGGGATGAATGTCACATACGCATCTGAGTATATTCGGCTTTGGAATTGTTCAAAAAAATAACGTATGTAGGTGCAGTCTGACGAAAACATGGATTTTTGCGGCTTATTAGTCATTTAGTGTCAAATGAACTGAATTTAAAGCCTTTACCTTGAAATAATGGGGAATTAAAGATGAATAGTTGATGTATTTTGGTTTTTCAAAGAGTCTCAATGCAGGAACTGGTGTGGGCAATAACATGTGTATTCGATTAGATGTCCGCCTCAAACGACAGCCGCATCTCAAGGTGCGTGTATTTCATTCAAAGGCGTAACCGCTGGCGCGGATCGTTGTTGTAGTTAAATATGAATAAGAAGTTGTTGAAAATGTTGAATGTGTAGTTGGCGATTGTGGTCAGGGGTTCTTACCAGAATATTTTGCTTTTTGATTCAGGCAAGTGAAGACTATCCTTCCGTGTAAATTAATTGCATTGGAAGTCTTCGCTTCAGAAATGATGTGTAAATTTGTACTCAAAAATCATCGACTGACAATTTATTAGAATCGTCGCTGAAACAGAATTATGCGCAGACACTGATTGAATCCATTTTCCAAGAATATTTCGCCAGAATTCAGCTCGTATCCACCATTTTTACTTTATTTTCTGATACGCAGTAGTGCATACTGGTGAGCCAATTTGTCAGATCTTGAACTACTATGGCGATAATTAGGTATGATATGTGTACTAGCCTTTGAACGAAAGATAAGTAATCTACTCTCCATAATGTGAGCAATTGATCGCATGATCTTGTAGAATTAGGCTAGTGTTGGTCATGTTACCAAAGTCCCCATTGTCACGCGAAACGGTCGTACGTGTTATCTTCCATGAAATTTAAATAGGCACATATTAAAACAGTGCATTTTTAAACCTTTGTTTCAGCATGAAACCACTGAAATGAGCAACTTCCTCTTGAGTAGCAGTGGTTTTAATAGGAAACCACTTGTTTGCATTTGTTTTTTAAATAAGAAAATAATATTTCGGGCAACAAAGGGTTAAGTCAACGGACTAGGTGTAAGACCTCTTACGGTTGACATGACCTGGTTGAATGTCTATTCTTAGTCTTTTGATTTGGATAGTTTGTCCTGCAAACACCCCTTCACCACACACGGTGCGAACAATCTTCTTAGGCATTGGTTTGTATCGTTTCGTCGGATCGGACAAATGACAGACGCTAGATACTTTTGCTTTAGCAATGAAAACTAAAAGAAGAGAGATCGAAGGAAATAAAGAATTTGAACCATGGAGTGTTACAACTTTTATGAATTTCCAAAGACTCGACTCAAAATTGTCCACCCGTGTTTGTGTTCATGTTTACGATATGAATTTTGTAGCCCGTCTGTGCGGCGGTCACTGTATACGACACAGACACGTCGCTGCAGACTATACAAAATTCAAAAAATGTTGTATTCAGATATGAATGCACAGAACTCAGACGGTGTGCGCAGACATGTGCACAACAATAAAATATATTGGTCTACGAGGTGACTATGTCGGCGTATGGGCACTAATGACTCGTAGTTTCAGTAGGATAGGAATAAAATGCGTCTACGAATCTTCAGGACAACGGTCATTTGCAAGGTCTTTGGTATGATTCTGGCGTACCATTTGTTTATTCATTTAAATAAAAAAGCTAACATACTACATATATCTTAACAAAAATATAAATTATCTGATAAGCAAGAGCAATGAAGCTCTAGACTAAAGACTCTGTGTAACATATTTCCTGCATTGTTTCCCATTGATTCCTTTCCTTTGTGACTTTCGATTTAGGGTAATTTTGTTCACTAAAAGTTGAACACAACTATGGGATTTTTCTTACCAACTTCTGGATTCATTCACCCAAATTACATGGTTTCAACTTTCAATTTACAACTCATGAGTTTATCAACTCCTCAGTTTGCTGAAGTTAAGGGATGAAATCAGGCCTTTTGCACTCTCTCTATCTTTTATCCATTACCGTAGTTGCCTGTTATAGAGATGCGCAACTTCACAGTTGATTGACCCCCAGTCCGTCGACGAATTTTATAGACTTTTTGACAGTTATTCACGAATTTTTGACGGTTATTCATGAATTGACGTAAATGCCGTTCTCTGACTGGTCAATTTGGCTTTAGAAAACTATATAAAATTGTCAAAAAGTTTAAGGGGCAAGAGATGCGGAAGTTTGGCATCTCTATCGTACTTCATTTCTGATATGTACAAGATGATACAATTGTGATTTATTTTATCGTTTTCGTGAACAAAATAATGTTGCGCGAACTAATACAGGATTCATTGCCGCGCAAAGAAAGAAGGTACTGGCTTTTCGATTTGATTTGAAATAATAAAATATTTGATAGATCTATTTTCACTTATTTTACTTCCAGTTATTTAACTACACGCTGACCACTCGTATTACAATATCATGACCTCGGATCATTTCAATAGGCCAATGCAGACTTTATTAGTGTAAGAATTACAAATATGCATAATCGCTTGTGCTGTTCTCCATCATAAAGCCGGCAGCAACTGGAAGCCAGAGATAATGGAGCATTGAGGTACCCAACCACTATCTATGCTGATAACGTTCGCAGTCGATTCTCCTTCTCATAGCGCACACGAACAGTACCGTAAATTCAAAGTTAAAAACGACATTGGGTGGTGTGCATGAAAACAGAGAGAACACTCCGAGTGGAAACAAATGAGTCGAGTGTTTTAGTTCAAGAAAACACTCAATTTGGTGTGAATAAAAAATATCCTCAAATATACACACTATTTGGTTAATGTGTAATAAACTGGTTGTAGCCGACCAGGCTTTTCTTTACGGACACATGACTAAGAGTAAGTATGAGCTGTTCCAAATAATTGACGTAGACACGTGTACTTATAAATGAGGTAGGTTCATCATTAACTGTAAAAAACCCGTCGTAATATGAAAAATGTGTCGCTACCACATAAGGAACCGCATCAAGTTCCAAACTGACTATAGCGCATGAAGTTCTTATGATACCTAGGTACCTATACGAAAAAGATTAGACTTTACTTCGACTTTAAATGGCACACCAAATGCAACAGAAACAATTTATTGAAGGAAAATAAGGCTTTAACGTTCGCATCAACTCCCAAAATGAGGGACATCTAGTACTCAAGTTCTCTTAAGCTCCTAATGACTGTTTAAATGGTAAGCGCCAGTAAAAGTAACCGAGTGGGGCTGATTCCACTCACTCTTCTGAGTGTCCGTGAACGTCTAGACTCTGGAGGATCGTTTCCAGGGACATGTACCCACATAACAGGGCATCTGACGAACCTGAACTTATGAACAATTTGTCTCTGACCGCTTTGAAGTCATGAAAGATGAATGCTTGCATGATGACCATAAGCAGTATTTGGGCACTCATATGAATATGAATATGAGTAGGTACCTACACGCCTCGCCGATGTATGATAGAATTCATCACTCAAGTTGCTCCGTTTGTTTCAATCTGTATTGCAATAATTTTCAATGGAAAACATACCAGCTTTGCTTCTATTATTCATTCATTTCCACACACAAGACTGCAAACAGACAGCAACCACCTCTCGGAGAGCGCTTCAGTTGAATTCTGCGAAGTGTCATTTAAACGTTTCATCAAATTCTCAGAATTTCGGTTGACATTGAATTTTACGTAAATAAATATATTTCTAGAAAAATATCTCATAGACAGCACAAGAGGACAAACCCGAAAATACTCATCCACTGCTGTCCATTGTAAAATACAATTCCGTTCGGCATTACTCATCCGCCCCAGTCTCCAGTTGGCCCTCAGGTAAGCGACTTTAATTAAACGACTCTATCTCGGCTTTCAGTGTGGGAATTCCACATGCCAACGGTTTCTTTCATTGTGCACAAACCGTCAACTTGTGGCCAGAATGATTCGTCTCACACTCCCGGTCTGATGGAACTCTCGTGCAGACGAATGAACTCATTACACGGCCCCGCATGCAGTACGAGCGATGAATTTGTGCCAAAAAGATAAACATCTCTTAATTTGAACGAGTCCCCCGCTCTATGAATATTGTGTTTGCTGTGGTGATGTTTTTTCCTCTAAATTCATGAACAATTGTGTTGATTCTCCGTGCGGCGACGGCGCGGCGTGTCGTCGTCACATGCAAATATGCATGAGACACGCGCACATTTACGCGTACCCAGCGCGAATTCACTTGTCCATCTGTAGCCTACCAAGCGAGATGGGCTATAAATAAGTATATCAGCAAACAGCGTTCGCACATTTTATCATAAGCTCGCAGTGAATAAAAACGAAATTGGAATCAACAAGCACCATAGACTCCAGTGGGAGGTGGCAAATAAAAACAAAAATAGATCAAATAGCTCTACACGAACCAGCAGTGACTGAAGTGAGACAGCTCTGCTTTGCGGCGTACGTTTGGCCGTGACCTCTATATGTATGTACCACAGACAGATGTCTCACCGAGAAATTTCTATACAGACGCTTTGTGAAAATAGTTTCTCACTCAAATGACTGTTCACAAGTGTGGCTGCGTGCGATAGAAGTTGTGGACGAGATCAGAGGTGTTCTGGAAAACAGGTTTGTTTTCCATCACGATTGATTCATCGCTTATACAGACATTAGCGTGTGAATATTTTATTGGTGTTCATAATTGTCGGAATAAACAGGAAGGCTGGCCACTGCAAGTTTTTTCTTCAAGTCGGAAGGTAGATGGGTTCTCACTTCGAAATTGCTAGAAGCGAATAATTGATTGCCGGGCCCGGGGGATTCCTTGCGAAATTGATGGGCGAGGTGGACTTGCGAACTCCGGGCGATCAATGACATTCGTTCAGGTGCACAAAACGAAGAGTGGTAATTAGTGACGAATAAAGAGAGATGATAGCAGATTTAGGATAATGTTTGTTACGCAACCAATTATGAGGGTTAAAGGCGTTGTCCAAAAGAGGTTTTGCGTTTCACTCTGGTCATTGCGATATTTTGAGATTTATCACAGAATGGAGCTTGGATTCCCGCATTGTAAAGGGCGTGGTAGTGTGAACTTATATGCGTCTTTGATTGTTTTGTACGATCCGATTAGTTCATACGGCGAGCATGTTCGAATTGTTTTCTACACTCTTCGAGCACATCGGGCAAAAATTTGCATCCACCAATAAGCTTCTCCAGTTCTCGCAATCTGTGGCTGCTTCAAGTCGCTCACTCCGAATTGGTTGAGGCTATTTTCCGCTACATTAGTCCTCGGCTATGTCAGCATGCTCTTGACACAGGGTGTTCAAGAATCTCATAATTCTAGCCATGATTTTAGACGCAAGATCATGGACAAGTTGATTAGATGAAGTCCTTGATGAAGAAATTAAATTGTGAGGTCTGCACTGCGACTATTAATTGCGCCACCTACCGAGGTTAAGTCTCCTAAACATCGCAGGAACTTCTCAGTCGTTTTGTGTGAGTGCCTGAAAAAATCGTCAATAATCTAAAATGTCCTTATCAATGCTCACACTTGAAACCAAGAAATAGAGATCAACACTCACCACATATACGTGTCGATTTCGTGGCCGCATATATAGAGATTGCCAAGCATCAGATTGGGCAGGATGGCGTTGGAGAATTCTCGACGTACAAGTTCGGTTATGAACTCATCCGGACCGTCAATGCCAAACAAGGATTTAGTCTTGTCTAAATCTGACAAATGAAATGACTTCTTTTCTTCTTGGTGTAACATTCCGAACAGCTGATCCGACGAAATGTAACGCAACCCATTATGCAGCGTTGCTAGGCGTTCTATTTTTTGTTTGATAAACATTAGTGTCATATAAACGTCAAAGATATCCGATACTCTCCGCAAAGAATAAATCGCTGCGGATTCTACAACGGAGTATGCGTTGTGGAAAAGTTTCCGTTCCTAGCGTTTATCTAGCTTCTCAGCAACCACTCGCCTTTTGCGTGGTATTGTTCTTTCATGAGTGGAAGGGACGTACAGGGTTATGCCGACTCCGAGCGGCCATACTCGAAAGAGGTGGGGCCATGAAAATTATTTTTCTCGTACCGGGTATCGAGCCAAGCAACGAGATTCTGTAAAAAGTTCGTTATTGAAGGCAATATCCCGTTCTGAGTGGAACAATACAAAAAGTGTTCGTTCTGTTGGAACTGATACGAAACCAACAACCTCTTCAATTGTGCAAAATGCATGTGGTAACTATCTTTAATTTTAGACACCATGTTAGTTGTGATCCACTGTGTGCGCCAACTCCATTTAGGGCGTTGCATGCTGCAGGTTCGGAGCCAATGATTTTTCGGACCAGAGATAAGGGGCGTTTTCCAAAACGTCATATAATTGCGCATAACACTGCAAACATGCTATTGAACAGAAAACATCAGGACATTTGCCAATTTGATTTTGTTTGCAAGAGCAATGATGCGTTTTGGAAAAAGCCCACGATGTCCATGAGGTCAATATGAGCCAGCCACCTAAAACATTGGAACCCTTGGAGTCTGGCTGGATTCACTTTTCTGGCAGTCTCATCGCATCCCACACAGGACATCTTTTCATCCACTATCATACGCCATAAGGGGTGTAGAATTAAGTCCGCCAAGACAAAGCCAGTTCTCCTGCCTCCTGTTTCGAAAAGTTTCTCAAGCTTCATCGTTGAATGAACGCATTCAAATGCAGGTTCCTCCACTCGAGAAACAAAAAAGCACGCACAACACGAGGGTTTGCTGTAGAAGCTAGGCCCAGGGCCACCTCCGTCCACCAGCCGTATCATGATCATTTACGCATGTATACACATATGTGCATGCTTGATGAATTTCAACCTTCAACATTATACTTTCAATGATGGTCTTTAACATCGTCTGCTATTTATTGGAGTAAGTCGGTGTCACCAAAGCCATCGATAATATTCTCGATTTATTACCCATTGGAATGTAGTTCAATGCAAGTGTTAATACATGTTGCTACATACAACAGAACGGCCCCAACACAATGGTTTCGCGGAGGAACGAAAACAAAAAACGTCAACTGAACCACAACAAGACAAAGCAAGGCCATGTGCTACACCCGCATTTTAGTCGCCACACTAATTGGTTTAACAGTGTAATTGGTTACACGAAAAAAATTCTTTTGTGCCTGCTGAACACAAAATGACTCTGTTCCCATTAAACGCAGGTGTACTTGAATGCATTCTATGTAAATTATACCAAAGTGGGGCTCGCCATTCAATCAAGAGCTTCATACTTTTAAGTGTTGTGGAAAAACCCATACACTTCACTGCAAGTTAGTGCACTTTAAAATCTCTTAAAGGATTTCAAAGTCGCTGGCCGGTGCCAATTGCATTTACGACTATTCCACGGAAATGCCAAATTGACTTTTGTTTTGTTTCCACTTCTGCCTTAGGCTATTTGAATGACTAATGCTTTTATCTGTTTCGCTCAGTAACACGTCGCACACATTTAAGGTTTTCCCTCAAAATAATTGGGCCGCAGTGCAGTTTCGATGATTTCATCGGTTCACAGTTTACTGAATAAACTAGGGACACCTCAGCCGGTGACTGCGCAGCTGTACCTACACAAATAAATATTTGCCAATTTAACAGAATGCAGTCGTATGTTTAAGCTGAGGGAAATAATTTCTAATTCTGAGAACTTATTAAACAAGCTCCTCCCCACGTAAATTATTGCAAAAACGTGCTTCCACTTTTCACGTTTTAAGTTTCTGAAAATGACAGGGTGATTATAAAGGGTTTGCCAATGGGGTAGGGCAGGTGCTAAAATTAATTAAAACAGAGTGTATAGTTTTTGTTTTCATTGAAACGTGTAACAATGAAATAATGGGTACAATATGACATCGTTGACGTATCCGAGAAGTCCAATTTTGTATAACTCTTGTATGACGCGCATCGGCCAAGCTAAATTTGAACCTGGTTGACTTTAAGAGCACCGATTTTTGGGACTTGTTGATGTACATGTGGAGCCAAAGGAAGCAACAGAAGAAAGAAGGAAAAGTCTAGATATCGATAACTAGAGCACGCGTTCTCTAAGCAAGGTAACCATGCCCTCATCTCGTTCGTGCAGGATATCCGTTTTGTCATATTGTCAAATTTGAGTTAAGAGAAGTTAAGTCATGTTTGGTAGGTAGCAGTCTCTATTGATGATGATAACACTGCCATCGCCCTTCGAAGAAAGACTGCCAATGGTAGCAGACACCGTATGGATGGACATCATCCCAATACGGGAATTTCGGTTGTTGGCATACCCGTTAATCCAAAAAATTGGTCTCGTTCTTTCCTTTTCTAAAATCGGAGTCCGTTGTCAACTGCTCCAAAACATTCAGAACGTCATGTTGAGTCTTGCAACATGCTATGGTGAGACACATCACCTATAGCATGTTATTATTTGATAAATAAAAAAACTCCATTTTTTTTCATGGTTTTTTTATGTCATTTTTTCTTGTTTTTGTAGCTTTTTTGTTTTGTTTTTATTTTAAAGCAGTTTTTTATTGTATTTTTGAAGTTAAAATATTGTCCAATGTTGTAGTTAGGCATAACAAATAAACTGTTTCTGAAATCACTTGTGTCGTCGTCGAGGCCTACGCTTAAGGTTCAATCCGCCTCTTACGAGTCATTGACAATGCGCACAGAGTATTCATGAACTTCGCCGTTCGGAGTCGTCAACATGACTGGTTGCTGTAGAAGCTAGGCCCAGGCCAAACTCGGCGCACCACCCGTATTTTTATTACTCTGAGCTTAGTCATCTATATAAATAAGTTGGTTTTCAAAGATTTTTCATAAGAGTATTCATAAGTATTCATAAGTACTCCAGACTGACACCACATCAGTATATACACAGCCCCTAGTATTTCATATAATGACTCCTCTCATTCGATGATCACATTATTCTAGCCGTGTAGGTAGATAGGTAGGTAGGGAGAGGGGCTGCTAGTGAATTAACCAGATCACTAAGACCATGTTGGTCCATTGTGATACCCACAGTCTGACTACTAGCACTGATCGACCACTCCAGAGACAGTGCCGTTAATTTGATCTCAACAGTAAATAGTGACTGGACCAGATTTGAAAACCAGATAAAAGCGTATTAAATTTGCTTGCACTGGAATTTGAACGGGGGACCCCACTAACCAAGGGCAGGTATTTAACCAACTGCGCCCTCCAGTCTAGCCATACTAGAGGCAATTGCTCTCTGATGCGTTGTTGTTTTTTTTTCCATATATAACTGATACAGGGGTGACGACAACTTTAGCTCTAATGCTGTTCCAAATGACAAAATCGATGCATCGCATCATCATCGGCTTATTATGTCTCCTAATTAATGTCTCCATTTTGAAAATTTTCTGACAAAAAGTGACCGTCACGCCGTTCGGAGTCGACATAAATTCGTTCCCTTCCATTCGTGCACAAAAACACAACACGAGCAGAGATGGCTGAGTAGACTACAATACATGAGGTCGATTAAAGCCTAATCGGACCACCTTCTATTCGGACCATCGCACGTCATGTATTCCCTGCTATTTTTCATACAAATTTCCCTCTATAATCAGGGCACCTGCTTATCGGACCATGGACCAATAGTATAACTTGTGTTGCTTAGTGTATTAAATGTTTCTAATTTTCAATAACGTCTAAATTTGGTAAAATGAATAAACGGAATCACAGCGAGCTTGATCCGGAAAGGAAGGCTGAGGTTATAACGTGTTCGAATATCAACGTCTCATTCGTCTCAAAGATCTTGCAAAGAAATCCAAAGAATTTTGAGCGCGAAGGAGAATATCGGATAAAATACAGGGTAGGGTGAGTTATTTTCGATAGGCGGTTAATTTTTAAATACAATGTTTGATGGCAACACATCGCACACTATTCTCTCAGATCGAACATGAACTATGGCAGCTCTTCTTCGACAGTTGTGGTGGTTAGACCAGTTAGTAACTCGTTCACTGATTTTCTGCAATTTGTCTGTACATTAAGTAACTGACATTTAATTGCATCTTATGGCAATTCTTTGGTTGTGAGTGTCAAACGGGGCTTACACTTGGATTTATATTATATTTAAGTTACTTATAACATGTAATTGAATTTTTTTTTTATAAGTTTTGTGAAAAACTGTAACGTCTACTAATGCAAAGGATGGTTCACTTTGGACAAAAGCACATGGGGCACCTTAGATAACGAGCGAAATTGGAAGTTATAGATATTACAGAATGGTTCTTTCTTATAAGAAAACTATAAGCAAATGTAATATCGACCAAACGATAGTTAAGAATGCTCTCGAAGAAATTGGAAATTAGAAATTAGAAATTATATTATATATACTACAATAACTACCTCAATGAGTAGCAGACTCGAAGTTCTACAAACCGCGAACCCGGGTTAGAATAGAAATAGAACGAGTTGTAACCCGGGTTGACTAACTCGGTTTGATGATAAACCGAAAGCGAACAATATGGACTATGGAGTGGGGCAAATCCAATTCTATTCTGTTTCGAGTTGGTTTTGGTTGGTTTCAGTGTTCTATGTGTATCCTACGACGATTGTGTTGGCAATGGAAGCAACAGGCGCAAAGAGGTAGCCAATATCGTGTGTGTGTGAAAATTGTTTAGCTTTTTCTCTCTTCTCCTTTATCTCTCTCCATATATTCATCAACTCGCAAGTCGTAACGCAACTTATTTGTTTTAACACATCACACAGAAAAGAGAGAATAATATGCACCGAAATGCTGCAGGTGGCTCACACCGAGTTGAACCGCCTGTAGTTTTTTAATGTATTCGGTTCGTTTCATCGGTTTTGACAATTCGGTTTGGTATAAATGTAACTCGGTTTGACTCGGTTTAGGTGTAACCCGGGTTAACTCGGTTTGCTAGCCCGAGTTGACACACCATTAATGCACACTTCTCAAATTTGGGCTACATTTTCAGTTAGGGCGGCCCTTGTGGGTGCACATTTGTATCTTCACTTTAATAAACAGTCCTTATTGATTGATTGAATTCACTGTAGCTATCACTAGCCGCTTGATGATGGCCACAAGCAGTACCAACTGTAGGAATTCTTGGAGCATCATACTCTCAGTAGTAAATTCCTACCACTGTATTCAACGTGTATCGGTTCATCAAAGTTTTTGTTAAAGTTGAATGTTAAACATAGACGGAACAAAAAATATTGCTTGTTGCCTTCTTTTACACAAAAGTACGTGCTTCGTCACAAGTAACACCTCTAGTCCTCAAATTCCGAAAGATTATAATTCTGTACCAGCCACAAAGAGAAAAAAATCGAAGAACGAACCGCTCACTGAATTGTAGAATCAATACCGAGGAATATGTACAAGTGGCATAATATTTCCGTTTAAATGGGCTATCATCCAGCTCGTACCCTGGTTCAACCATCAGAGTTAGGCGTAATTCCCTCATCCGCAACTTATAATTTTAAGCACAGTTTTAAAAAGTGTACCAGCATTCAGAATGAATTACCGAAAAATAATTAAAATTGATTGGTTTTTGAACTGGTCCGTAGAGGTGCGTGTTGTGCGTGTTATTGTTCTCTCTCGAGTGGAAGGGACCTACAGTTTTATGTCGACTCCGAACAGCCAAGTTGAAAAGCTTTTTTCTAGGCATAGAACATTGTCAGTGACTGGAAAGAGGTGGATACGTGAAACCGGCCGTTAGTCGAACCCCGTTGCGTAAGGGTCGACGCACATACCCACAACGCCACGGCCGCCACTGTTTTCTCATGCAATCTCCATAATTTGGTGGGCACCACAGTCTATTGGATAGACAGTCTTGTGAATCATTAGACCATAGATCATATGATTCCGAAGATTGGTGTAAATTATCAACTGTGCATATTCCCACAAATAGCAGAGTAATTAAAAGTTTCCTAACCACACGATCTGCTGGTCAGTTCACAAGCTTACAAGTACTATACATTTCGCAGAATCATGCATTCAATGAATTGAACTTTAATTAATAAATTGATTGTGATGACAGATGCACACATACTTAGATAAATTCGTATAGGGCATGTTGCCCCGTCTCGTTTAAACCACATCTACGCTTTATTGCATTCAATTAAGGAATGCAAAAGTATGTAATTGGTTTCGTGGGCTCTTCATTGATTTTTGCGATCTGGCAGCTAGAATTTTTGATTGGATTGGATAAGTCGATGCGTAGAATTTTTACCATGTCATCATCATAATCATTATCTTCTGACCCGCACGAGAGATCATCAGGAGTTATGCCCTGGGTCCTCCTGATTGGGACATTCGTGCCACGTGACATTCGTGCACGTTGAGTTCCATCTGGGAACATGTGAGGATAACTTAGTCATCTGCAAGAAGAAGGTGACTTACCCCCAACTCTCCCAATGTGAAACATTTATCGAGAGGTTATAAAATGCACCCTTGGCGAAGTCCACGGTGAAAGGTGTTGATTTCGCACCGTTAACCCGAACACAGCTGCTACAGTTTGTGTATAGAGTCTTAATGGCCCTCAGAAAAGGACCATCAATCCCATAGTCCTGCAGTACACTCGAGAGTTTACCTCGAGAAACTTGGTCATATGCCTTTTCAAAATCTACAAAATATCTGTAGGTGGGCTTGGCATACTCCCAAGCCTTCTCAAGTACCATTCTCAGAGTGAAATGATGGTCGGTTGTACTCCTGGACGAAAGCCGTTCTGTTCATCCCCCATCCTGGGCTCGACCATAGGGCCGGAACGCGCTTCCAACACCTTAGCGTACACTTTCCCGGGGAGACTTAAAAGCAATATGCCCCTGTAGAAGGAGCAATCCCTTTTGTTCCCCTCCTTGAAAAGGGAGACAATCGCCCCAGTTTAGTGTCTCACCACGTTTCCAGGCCAATTGAGTGAGACACGAGAGAGTCATAAAAGTCCCTCTTTACCCATTGAATTAAGCATTTCTGGCCGGAATTCATCCACACCGGCGGACTTGCCCACTTTTACCGACTCAATCCCCAAAATGACTTCCTCCACCGTTGTACTATTCTCCGCTCCACTTAAGACTCCGGGTCTTTCATCCTCAGTGCCCTGTTCAGGATTGAGCAGCTCCGAAAAGTGGTCGCCCCATCTGCGCAAGATGTCTGTCAATTTCTTTGGAAAGCATCATCTTTGGACTTGACTCCTTCGATGATGTTGAATTTCCTTAATTTGAGTCGACGAACGGCCATCCACTTCGTGCCGAAGTCCTTCCAAGATCTTTAACTGCCAATCTGCATGTTCTGATCGCTTCAGTGTACTGGTCACGAGAAGCAGAGCCCACCAAGAGAATGCAGTTTCTGTAGGCGTTCCTCTCTCTCTCTCTCTCTCTCCCTATCTCTCTCTCTCTGATGGCTTCTTGAACTCCGGGTGTTAAACCACGCAGTTCTTTTCTCACCACCAGCCACAACTGCAACCCACTTCACTTCACAACTCTTCCTCTACATGCGATGGAACAGTCATCTAAACCAGGTCCTGAAAAGGATAATTTCGCACTTCAATAAGTCGATAATAGCGCACAATCTGGCATAAGTTCGGCCTAGTTGACCTGCAGGGACTGGCATAAGTTGTGAAAGGTATCTTGACATTTGGTTTGATCAATATATTCTGTATTTTGACAAACGTTTGGAGATTGCTCCGACAAAAGCTAAAAAAGCCTTTGTTGTGGCAAGAGGGTTGTTTATCAGCAGCCAACTTGATACCAGGGTGTTACATGGCCCCCATCCGGTCAATTATGGCGTACGGTTGCTCACTGTGGTTTCATGTGAGTCGTTCCCAGATGGAAATTATGAGGTTGTTCGAGAGACAGTGTCTTCGGACTTGTCTCCGGTTCTATCGTACACCCGAGTCTGGGTACAAGAAGTTCTATCCTAAGGAGGTCCTGCACACATGATAGATCATTTTATTATTAAGTTGATCAGGAGGCACATTGCACTATCTTCCTAAGACTTCTTCCAATACTATATACCTTGAAAGGGTGCTCCTTAACGGCCTTATTCCTCCCGAAGCATTCCTTTATCTAGACACGATTGGCCTCATACAGGATCACCAAGGATGCCCAGTCATCTTCCATGTTGTGCGCCGAACAGTGGGCAGGCGACGTCAATACGGACGGGATGTCGCTCGCAGCCACAAGGATCTCCTGCGGTTCAGTAGAGCGATCTCTGCTCGAGACAGGAAAGAGTCGGCCAAAGAGCGGCAATTTTTGAGATTGTCCATGCAGTATGCGTGTGACAATGAGATTGTCCCACCGTATGCGTGTGACAACTCTTGATTTCCGACTTGGCGGAATACACTAGGTGCCGTGCATACAACCCCAGGTGATGATCAGTTGACAGTTCAGCCCCTCTCATCACACGAACGTCCCAAGCCATTCGTTTCAAACACGATGGTAGCACAAAATGATCCATCAACGATTTCTGTTGAAGACTCTGACGGCAATCCTTGATAGACCCCTTTGAAGTACCATCGTGCGTTACCATCTAATAAAAGTTATTTCCTTCAGTCTAAATGTGGTCATGTGGTGAGCATTCCATCAAATATGTTCTATGTTTCATGACAAAATCTTATAGTGGAAATGGAGGATCAAGAGTTTTTCATGGAATTGTGCTTTGTTTCGATTCTTAAAACGGAATAAAAACTCAGCTTCACTAGCTGGAGAGATGAAAGTTGCAAGACCATGGTGCGCTTCCATAGTGCAGGTGCTCTTGTGAATTTTTCATGGTCCCTACAAGATGATGATCGGTGGATGCCCACCGATGTGGCATGTAGCACTGTCTTGTTGAAACCATCCATCGTTATAGTCTTCTCCATGTAGTTGATCAAAGATCGCCATTGACAGTCACTTAACGGTTATAATCATCAACGACAAAAGCGGCCAATGACACCTCCGGCATGAAAACCACACCATAAAATAATTGCTTGTGGATGAAGTATTGTTTCTCAAAGCCCATGAGAGTTTTCACCATTTCATCGTGCATATTCTGTTTGTTGACGAAGGCGTCGAGCCAAAAATGCGCTTCATCACTGACGATGATTTCGCGATGGAATTGGTCATTAAAGTTGCCGTCAGCGACTCGGAATTTCGGTAATAAATTCATTCCTTCGTGAAGATGTTGTTTTTGCTAAATGTTTCGAGATCGAAAGTCTGGTCATTGGTTGAATGGTTCATTCACTGCGAAATGTTGTCAAAGAGTTGTCAAGTAACAATTGGAAAACCCACCATTTGTCTGTATATGGCCCATTTCTGGTTTGATCCGGCTTTTGGAGATCGTTTTCGCAGAGGAAAGTATGGTTCCTATAATATGCTCAATAATAATGAGAGTGACGCGACGATCCGTGGTTGACCTGCGCCTCATCCAACAAGCCTCCCCAGCTGATACAATCCTCTTATTTTCTCAGGCCTAGTTGGCTGAGGTCCTTCACCACTTGTGTGCGCTATCGGTTTCGATGACTCTTCGGGCGGGAGCAGTGTTGTCCATGCGTTCTACATGGCCATCTTTGGCGTTGAATTGGTAGACGCTTGGCGCTAGTTTAATGTTTATGTACAGGCAGTACAGTTCGGGGGTAAATCGTACTACCAACGCAAACATGACCAACGATTGAAGGCTGAACTTTTGCTCTCGAAAAGACAGCGGGCTTCTTCATCTGCTCTTGAGATTGTCTATACGTCCGCAGGACACGGCTGATCCAGGCGGTATATTATGTAAACTTGGTCCTTGCAGAGAGATCTCTCAATTGGGAAAAGTTATTCTGCGTTTGATCTCGGTGCTGTTGGTATTTGTACTATATACTTGGCCAAATCACTTCACTACCTCGAAAGTGTATCTGCTTATGGTGATGTTGTGGTTATGTCTCCGCTGGTGTATGTCCTTTCTTGAAGACAGCGTATACACCGTTTTTCTCTCATTCACCGCTAAACACATTTTGGACCCCTCTAATTCAATGCCAGCACACACTTTAGCGACGGCTCGATGTGTTCGACCTATCATGTCAATGTCACGCAATTGCAGACTTTTGGAGGATCATGCCTATTGTGTTGCCGAGTGAGTACTGCTGTGCCTTCTCAAGTCCATATCACGTGTCTGGATCATTAATGCAGCAAAAAAAAAAAAACGCTAAGGCCATGGCAAATGACGAAGTTTGTACAGGATGGCGAAGAAAGTGTTGATGCCAACGAACAAGGTCATGGTGAATGGGGAATTAAGGTTTGGTCGAGATTGCTCCAAAACTAAACCCATAAACTGCACTAGGCGGTAGACCGCGGTCTCACAGCAAAGGGCACATGAAGTTACTCCAGACCTCATCTGAGACTGTGTACAGACGCCTTTCGAGGACTCCGAAATAGAGCACACAAAAATAATCCCCACGTGAAAGGAAAGGGCCGGAAATAAAGTCCGTAATCCGACTGCGATTGAAATCTTCACAGGCGGATCCAAATCTGATGAAGGCACAGGTTCAGGTGTATAGACTAGGTCACCGGAGGTTTCTATGGCAATCCATATATCACACACCTCTGCTGTGTATTTCAGGAAGAAGTAACGCTGTTCAGTGAGTAGTCCTCCGATCTGCTTCTCATCCGGGTCAAAAAGTAGTCCTCCGACAGTCATCAATTGTTTCGTACATAGATATTCAGTTGGTTGTAAAGGCTCGGAAACATCCGCAATAGGTGGTAAAACTCTGGCGACTCCTGCAGTAATTCTAATCAAAAGCTCTTCTAGAGTTCGACAGGAAACAAATTAGCAAATCTTACGCTACCTCGGAAGGTGTCCCCTCATTGCAGAAACTGGAATAAAGTTACTACGTAGTTACTCTTTCAACGAATTGTCTCAAAAATGGTCAAAAACAGACATCTAGTATGATATATGACAACATTTTCTTAAATGGAAGCCTGTACAATGAACATGCTAGTCACCCTACACCCACAGTCCATCATCATCTTCTGACCCGCATGCTCCACTAAAGGTCACGTGGGTAAACCAGAGATCTCCAGGCGACTCGATCCTCCGCCATCGACTCTAGTTCATCAGGAGTTATGCCCAAGCGTAACGAGGCGAGTTTTTGGACTTGGTCCAACCACCTCGTCTTGGGTCTCGTAAGCGGTCGCCATCCTGGTGGAATGGCATTCAACGCCCGCCTCGGAAGTCATGATGAAGGGGACATTCGTGCCATGTGGCCAAGCATAGCCCTCTCCGTTCGAAGAACCAACTCCTCAATATTGAATACCTCGCGCGTTGCCATGTTTCTCACCCTATCCCGGCGAGTAATTCCCACAACAGCACGAAGAAATCCCATCTCAGCAGCTTGTATTCGCGATCTTATTCTTTCAGTCATTACCCAAATTTCATGACCAGAGGTGAGAGTTGGAACAAATTTTGAGTTGAAAACCGCTAACTTGGCATTGACACCAAGCTCGGCCCTCCTAATTATTGATCAGCTTGACCAATCCTACGGGAAGCTCAGAATCACTGCTCCCAACACCCGTCAAATGCACCTCGAGATACTTAAACTTCTCCACCTGTTTCGACGGGACTCCACTAACATGTAGAGTGCATTGAACAGGCGTTATGGAAACGATCATTGTCCACGGTAACCCTCATCCCAGCATACAGCCACAAACATATCTGGGAACAGGAACAGGATAACATAGTCATCTGCAAAATGAAGATGACTTAGCTGCTGACAACTCTCCCAATGTGAAACATTCCTCGCCTAGGCTGCACTGCAACATCCAGAAGAGAGGGAGAGGTGACAAGGCGCATCCTTGACGAAGTCCAACTCCCACGTTGAAAGGTTGTGATTTACCACCTTTAACCCGAACACAGCTGGTGCCGTTTGAGTATAAAGACTGAATGGCCTTCAGAACCCATAGTTGACAAAAAAATTATAGTTCTGTGAAACAAAGGGATTTTTTGGTCCCGTCTGGATTCGTTTTATGGACGGCTGTGTAAGCCGCCATTTTTCATTCAATATTCGTTGCCATATAAATTCACATAAATTCCTCAAAACTTCAAATCATAGGTGAATTTTGTGACACCCTATAGCAACAAAAAACGTGGTGCTATTAAATGATGTTTATCTTAGACACGTATTCCTAACTTATGGCTTGCCACGTCCAGGCACTAGGTGATTAATCACCACTTAGAGGAGATAACCATTGTAGGCTAAGATAAATAATAAGCTATTTTCTGTTGTTGATAATCGCTTAGATTCTGTCATGTCCGTCCACCAGCCTCGTTACAGATTACTTCAAAATGCTCTAGCCTCAGTGTTGACCCTTACCGAAGCAATACCTGAATCGACCATCCCGCGTGTCATCCGCAACGCACCTTCGGTGCCCATGCACATTTCAAATCCCATTCAGATTGTGTCGTAAGGATCAAGTCAGTGCTAAATCAATTCACTCATCCAGACGTTTATGCTCGGCTCAAGTGACATGACCTAAAAAAATGTGGCTGTAAATCAGTCGAGTGTCTTAAGCAAATGAATTATATAACCGAATTCCATTCTGTCTAAGTACGGATTGCAGATATGTGCGTACTTTGGCATCGTTCTGAGCGATGTAAAGATACCGTAAAATTTACGATTACGATGATTTCCAAAGCGTTTTATGTTAATACGTGATTCCCTGGCTTGGATGTCATAATAACCGACTTCAGTCCCTCTGACATGCTTGGCACAATTCTGAGGTAATCCATCTCCGTTACTTTTTGAGGTGCACTGCGGTCTTCGGAGAAGAAATTCAGTTGTTGCGGGTCTTGTTTGTTTTTTGCACACAGCTTTATGCAGAGGAATAAACTAATTTCTCAAACCAAGCACGTGATGTGTAACCTACTCGTCGTCACCTTGCCTTCCGCGATACCGGCACACAATTGTGTTACTCATTCATAAGCCAAAAACCGAATCGGCTAAATGAAGAAAAACAAAAGAATAATGCAAAATTTGAGGCAATCTCACAGGTCTCTGCATGTTTTCATTGAGCGTAGCTATCAATCGGCGCGTATGCCATGCTGATCGCAACCAACAATTCATCTATTTGCCGCATCGTCCGAAGAGAGCTGACATGATCGTGCCGGGAACCAGTTCGAAGCCAGCGAAGCCGACGACTTTGTTGGTGTTCGCTCTTATATAAAAATGAGATGCGCGCATCTTTTGTTTGGACATCGTTTCGGTATAAATTCAAACTGAATCGCAGCGTTCGCTTTAGTTTTTCATTCGAACGCGTTGAGAACGATTTGGTCTGTGTATCCGTTGAGCAGTGTACGTACGTATCGCGTCGTTCGCCTTTTTGTTTCCACCTTCTTCTGAGTAGGCCCACTTTAAGTGCATTATAATTAGTCAATCAATAGGGGTACAAAGCGCAACACTCGTATGTATACAAGAGTGTCTATGCCTAAGCGATGAAAGAGGAGACCAAGTCATACAAAAGTATACAAAAAAAAGGGAAATAAATAACCGCCAGCGGAGAGGGTGATGGCGTATTTTGTTTTTGTGCACAGAAAAACCGACGACGACGACGACGACCGAGAGGCGGTCGACATGGACGACGGGGAAGTGACTTGACTTGGTGTAACTTCAGTGTATGATGACGTCAGAGGTGCTGCTGCTGTTTGCCTGGCAGACTGGCTACTTAAAAAGCATACAGCACTATAGAGAAATCAAACAAAACCAAAGTATCGCAATCCGGCATCGGGTCGTTTGTGTATCTCCAGTGGATTGTCAACCTTAGTTCAAGTTGGTTGTTGCGTTCGGGAAAATTCAATTCAAATTTTCTCTCTCTCTCTTATTTTACTCTGTTTCTTATTTTTTTTGTTCTCTATCTCCTTTAGCGAAATAAAAATTTGATATATTTTTTGTCCTTTTGATTTTGTGAATATCTTGTTTTTGTTTTTTTTTTTGTTTTGTAGAATTTTGATTGTCAAAATAAAAATCGAATCCAATTGAAATATCAATCAAAGCACAAACCGGCGTATCGTGCGTGTGTGTTAAATTAAAGTGTGAATAAGGATTCAAGTACATAAACACAGCAAAACCGAAGGAAATACAAAGGGATCATCATGAAGCTTCTTCTTGGATTACTTGTATCTTTGGCAATAAGCTCAGCATTTGCTACTCCAGGTGAGTAAATATCAATAAAATGTTGTGTGCGCCACTTGTTCGTCGTTCTGTGCGTGTGTGTGTGGGTGTGTGGGTATATCCCTTTTCGAAATCGATTCGTTATTATGTCCTTGAGGGGGTGGATTATCCTAAAATCTTGTGAGTGGAACCTTCAAGACTTTGTATCAGCCAAAGGAGACTCGTTCTGCGGAGGCGGGGACAGGGTGGCATCATCATTGCGCGCCATGGTTGAGTGCTTCGGTGAATTATTTTGTAAGAATTTCACACCATATCCTTAGAATCCTGTACGCGTGTGTGTGGCGAAGAGAGTTCATGTCGAGTGGAAACACAAACAGGGAAAAATAAAAACATACGAAGATACAACAATGCTTGTTGATTTGTTTTCCTTTTGTTCATCGAGGGACGCACATATCTCTTGCTCACATTTTTGAATATACACGTATACTCACGAATGAGTGTCTTCTTTACACATGAAATCCCCCGTTTCTTGGATGGATTCAATGTTCGATGTGTGTACTGAGTACAGATTTTCTGCACAAGCATAATAAAATTTATTTTGGAAAATGTGTGCCGCAAATTTGTGTGTGTTGTCGTTGGTTTCATTTCAATATCCCTCTGCAGCTGTTTTTTTTATATTTTGTTTCCTTTGGTCATCTATTTTTGGCGACACATTTCGTACACACCGATTATTTTCAACTACATAATAAATTTTGAATTTCAAAAGAATTGTGATACACTCAGCGTTATTTATTCATTTTTGTTTTTTTCGTGATTATGACTCGTTGTCATCACTTTTGGTTTTACGTTGGCGGTGGAAATGCAATTTTGGGTGCATGCATAATGCACACTTCGCCGAGCGAGTTGAATGTGTGCGCACAAATTGAGACGAATTTCGCTGAATTAAACAATTTAAATTGGTTTACATGATTGGATTAGGGTACTAGTCGTAAACCATACAAATTGCTGATCAAACAGCAACTTCCGGGTGTGTGTGTGTGTATGTGTGAACTTTGGACATGGATTAGTTGCAAAAAATAGAAACAGACGAACATGCAGAGCAATTGGGAACGATGATACATTTTGTATTTCATCTAGGTATGCCGGTTTCGGAGGTGAACACAGAAATGATTATTTCGTGTCTATGTTGAGCTGACCGACGACTGATGATGATGGTGATTGATGCAAATTGAGAAAAAAAGTGACATCATCCTGACGATGATTTCTTGAATTGCAAACAAGTTGCATAACATGTGGGGCAATTACACGGCTGCGGTGTCTGTGGTCCAGATCCTGTGGTGTTGCTGCGGTTGTCGCTATTTTATGCTAGTTTACAGGGAAGCTGTTCTGGTTCCTCGCTTCCAGACGGATTTTGGTTCTGTGCTCGATAAAATGTTCGCGCAATAAGTTTCTAAAGACGACTTCAATTGCGCAGCTTGAACTTAAAAACAATAAAAAAAAGAAAATGTCTTTGTGGTGAAAGGGTAAACATACAAAAACGCGACAAGTTCCACAATTTTGGTGGTCACGAGTTCAAAATCACTTCGCCAAGACGTAAGATAATAGGCTTCCTCGACGCCATTTCCATTTTTCTTCAATAATGCCAGAACGGGACATGTTGTGTGCCGTTTTGTTGAAATCCCTTGTCTATCACACATTTTCCACTTGAGCGGTGGTACATATCTCTTTGTGGAAGAAGTCTCCGCTGAGTGCAAAATAGGCCTCTTCCTTGAGGAGAATGAGGTTTGAAAATTGGACAAATTTTAAGAATCACTTTAAATGGTGAAGGCTTATAGAACGCCCTGAACGGACTAAGCCTGGCATTTACTCTTCGAATATAATTTCGTGTAAATATTGCCCCGCAACATTGCGCCGTACAAGTTCAATTCTGAATGTGAAATTTTGGATGCATTGCTTGCGGACAAAACTACTGTCTTGCCTACAAATTACCACAAATTAAATGAGTTTTCTTAGAAAAAGGCACGTTGTGCGAACAAAAATCTACCACAGAACGAATGAGGCATACATCCAAAATTGTAAAAGGGTATATGGTTTATGTGAAAATCACCTGCATGCCTTTTGTGTGACATTTCTTCGTAGGTAGTCATATGAAATTTTCAGAAACGAACTCGTCATGCGTTAACCACCGATATTCGAGCACCCAATGGCTGTTAACTGCCAAATATGTGGTATATGCAAACCGAGCAGATTCCAATCTTCAAAGACTGCTCTATTTTGAGACGCAATCTAATTTCAATTTTAGTGGTTGAACGTGGTATTTCCATAGGTTCTGCGGTTAGTTGCTCAAGCGTTCTCTGTCTACCTCGGGTGAAGCAAAGTGTCCTTTCTTGAACGGGAAACCATTCATTGGTGGGAACACATTTGTATGTCAGTTGTGTCGTTCTGTTGTCACACGCACATTCAAATGAAATGCCGACTCCGGGAACTCAAAAAGACACACAAAGTGACTATCAACACGATCCCGTCTGTGCCAACACATGTTCACCAAATTAATGCGAAATAAAATCAAGTTTCCGATGTTTGCTCAGTCATCTGCATACAAGTTAATCATCTTTGGCGTATCGTTAGCTGCAAATCGGATTTTATTTGATCCAGTTACCAGTTGTCCAGCCTTAAAAACTCACGTGAACGGAGAGTGCACGTACTCAGATCATAGTTTAAAGATAAGTTACCGTCGTTAAGTTCTTACATAAGCAATGGGTAACATCTAGAAATTCCCATGTTATGAAGGCTTGTACGACAGTTCTAGCTTGTTGCTGTTTATTGCAATTTACCACAGATTGCCTGCATTCATTTGTAATTATTTAAGTGCCTACAGTCGTGTGGCTGTTGCATATTTATGACGCACACGATAGTCGCATCGGCTTTAGCAAGTTTACTCCTACGGATCTTCTTGCCATGTTAACTGCTGTCTCTCACTGTTGAAAAGCGGTTTGACTTACTCATCATTTCTTGATTTGATAGATCCTTCTACAGGCGATCTTCTGGTTTAATATATGTACTTTCACTTGGCAAATTTATTTGCTTTACTCATTAAATAAAATTACATAAATACCTGGAAGTTTCCGTTTTTCATTTACATCTATCATTCCCAGTTAAAATGATTGCACGAAACTGCAATTGATTACATAATTTCACGGTTGCTTGCTCTTCCTTTAAGCCTTCTCCCAAGCAATAGTACGTGCAAATGAGTGGTGTGTACACAGTCGACACAGTCTACTTCATGCTCCGGTGCTGTGGGCTCTACGGCGTTAATCTGTGATTAGACAAACTCAATTAACGAAGCTAACGATTGACTTGGCTTGCTTGTGGGGATGATATCATTCTTGTGGTGAATTATTGACGGGCACAGGGTGCTATAAACTATGCACAATGTCCTACTTGAAGATTTTCCAATGCGAACACATAAATTCATTATTTTATGTGCATCTGCATGTACAATCTATCGCTTCGACAGTTTCGAGTGACTTAGAGCAGATAAATTTCGGTTTTTTGGGAGACTGCCAAATGATCAAGTTGTTGCGTTGCTTTTGCATAAAGTTTGCTTCTACGGAAATAGAATCGGAGTGTGTGCGTGTCTTTGAGTCGTGCGGTCGAGTTTGACATTTTCCCTTTCGAACACATGTACTCGCAGTGGATCTTGGGGTTTAAGTGATATCCACCATCGTCGCTACCTGAACTAACACACTGCAGTGGAGAGCATGCCCACGTGGACATGCTCCAAACTGAAAACGATTTTTTGAAACTTTACCTTGCCGCCTATATCTTACTGCTCAGTTTTGATGAGAGCAGTGGGTGGTGGATAGTTGTCGCTTGGCATTGAGCTATATTCTGAAGGTCCTTCGTTCAATTTCGGGTACAATATCGTTCCCTTTCACAGCATCTCCTTTTCAGAGTCACTACCAATACTTACGAAGTGCAACCTCTTAATACGTTGTTGTCAGGGAGACCCATTCTGAAGAAATGTGTGCCATTTTAACATCTTCCTGTTGTAGGACCAATGACAGTCCTAACTGCTGGCCCGTTCACTCCGATCAGGCTATGTGAACATTATGAGATGATTGAGATTTGTCTCATGGTGAACTACAGTGGTTCACACGATCTTCGACTAATATCGTCAATCGTCTCAAGCATTAAACGTTGGTTTCCTGTAGTAAGCGGCAGGCTACCAGTCTTCAATTAGAAGAAGTGATAAGATAAAGTACAATGCCTGGCGAGCATATCGGCATATCAAAAAAAGTGTCCCACCTCCCAAAAGGGGTTAATATACTCGTAGAAGACAAGAGATATGTGGACGATAGCACTCAGACTGTTAGTGGAGATGACAATGTCCATACAGTTCAGGAGCTTAGAAAGAGATTCGATAGAATGGAAAGGATGTGTGAAGGTTAACATCCTTTGAGTATACCCCTTAATTTCCTTCCTAGCAGGTGTGAGGATGCGTATAGGATCAGCCAGTGTTCGTTGATCAGACTTTCAATACGATTTGAACGGAATGCTGATTAGGAAGTTCTTCTCGAAAAAAGATCTAGGCAATCGGAAAAATCGGCGGTCTGGGAATAATTCAAGATTGATGGATAATAGTGAAGTGTCCGAAGCCGAATTTTGTTCACATCTCTGACTTAAGTCCAACCGCTCGTCTAACCGCTCGTATGATTGCCATTTACTATTGGAATTAAGCCTCGATAGGAAAGGTTTTTTTTTTGAAAAATGCGATGGTTTAACATAAAAATGTCATCCTTAATCCTTAATCATGCCATGCGACACCCCGAAGTGCACCGAGTCCTTCAACACCAACCGCTCTTGTTATGCGTCTTTTTCTAGACAGCAACACTCTTTGAGCAGTGTCAGTGACTCGAAAGAAGTGTAGCCGTGAATTATGAAAGCTGGTAAATTCGGGGATTGAACCTGTCACTCCCGACTTAGGAGGCGACGCACAGGTAACCACCATGCCAGTTGTATTTTATGGATCAGAAATATGAATTATGTTTGAGGAGGATGAGGCAATCAGTATTAGGCTGTGGCTTATAATTTTATAAACGTGATACATTCTGAAGAAAAAGAGTGGTCGCTTTGAAAAAAAGTGGTACAATTGGTGTAACCAACGCTCTGAAATGAAGCAGCTACTCAACATAGTCAATGTACAGCTTGCTTGTAATTCAATCTCTGTGATTGAGCTAACAAAACTGACAATCAATCGTAAATAAAATGTGTGTCTTTTCAGATTAGGGCAAAGCAATGAAATCTTATGAATAAACTTGTTAATGATAAATCACTTGCTGCTTGAGATATTCTTTTTAAATGCCAGCACTGAAAGAAACGAACAAGCTCCCCCATTGTTTGAAATGCTTGCAATTAATTCTAAACTTTGCGCTAGCTGTGTTTGTTTTATGTCCGTCTGATGACAGTTACGATGCGCTAAACACTCGGGCAATAAAGAATTTTTTAAGGGCATAGATTCAAAAGATGTAAAAAACACTCATTATTCAAATGACGACGTAAAAAGTTGGGAAAATAAAATAAACACACGTTTATTTTCTTTTGTAAAATCACTGAACCTCATTATTCATCGGGGTAGACGATTCAAACGCTTTGACATTGTATTGTTAATGACCCATAGAGCTCAACTATACGGCACAGAATACGTTTTCAACGATTGGAGGTCCCTCTCATTTCAGGCCCCCTCTTTGAGAAAATGCAAATCATCAATTTCGAATGCAGATCATGTAGTCGCTTTATTTTAATTTACAAATGCGAGTATGCTGCGAAATTGCGTTCATTGCTGAGGTACATGTTCAGATGTACACAAGAAAGATTTGTTTTATGCATCGCGTTATTCATTTGCCGAGCGGCGCGAATTAATTTGTTGTGCCTGGCGGAGGGGAATTTGTTTTTTACTCGTGGGTGGATCAGAATAGCATTTTCATTTAAATATGCAACTAGTTTTGATGAGTGGGGCTTCATGGGGAAACGATTTTGGCGTACTGTAGACGCTCGCTATAGTGAACTTATAAAAAAGGCCATGTTCACTGTAATGAGCGTGGGCTCTTTGAAGCAAATATCGTCAAAATGTGTATGCACTTACATGAAATTCATCAAAATAGAATATAATTATAAGTTTTGTTTGTAATGAGTGAAAAAACAAGAAAAAATCAATAAAAAGACTACTTTATTAAAAAAAAAACTCATACGTACAAAAACTCGAAAGAAGTGTAGCCGTGAATTATGAAAGCTGATAAATTCAGTGATTGAAGAAATCCAGTTGTATTATATGGATCAGAAATATGAATTATGTTTGAGGAGAATGGGGCAATCAGTATTAGGTTGGGACTTATAATTTTATAAACGTGATACATTCCGAAGAAAAAGGGTGGCACGCTCCATTTTTTTTACAACTGGACAGCATCTCAAAAGGACACTGAACAAATCGGATGATCGACATCAGGTTCTTGTTACTTTTCGCCTTCGTTTTCGTCTTCTTCAGTATCTGAAGATACCTGGGCTCTCACCGCGTAAGACGATGAGCGTCTGATGACGTCGTTTCGACGACTGTGTTACTTCGTGTATCACTAAAATAATTTAATTGTTCTGGACGACGTCGTTTTTGACAATTCAATAATGCTTCGTATTACTCATTGAACGGTCAAATGACGATTGGTATTTTACAATCGTTTCATACTTCGTGGTTTACTGTATAATTTTGTTTTTGAAATCTTTAATAAGAATCTGTGCCGGCTTAGTGGACGCTTAGAGATGCATCGGATTCTCATTCACTTGCCACGAAAACGTAAAAATTACTAACTATTTTAAAATGGACTTTGCATTTAAGTTTTATTTAACGTTTTCGCTTATAAAAAAAAAGACGTGTGAATTAGTGCTGGAATCGGTAAAGCCAAGTAGCAAAGTTGCCATTTTCACCAACACTTGCGCCGCATTGCACAACGTATGTATCTTCAACAATAGGGACAACAATATTGCAGCTACTGAACCCAGCGATGATCATCCGATGGAAAATGCGACTGCAAGTAAAGATATTTCCATCAACCGCAGAAAGGAGTTTGCAGAAAGAACTCGAAATTAAATAAAAGAATCGCTATTAAATTAGAGTTAATTACTATTATTGTGCATTTGTTTGGTTAATTCAAGTTGCTCCTCGGCGATTTCGTTTCTTTTCTCAAGAAGCTTTACTACGTGGGTATGAAAGTGTTTTTCTACTTCATTGCGGTGTTTCAGCAGCACCAGAAATTACAGCGTGCTTCCAGCTGCGTTTTCAGCAAATTGAGTTTTGGGTCTTCATCCATTACTCGTCGAACTCGTTTTGGTGTGGTTCTCGATATATAATTTTTCACCATTTCAGGATGTTCGTCCATGAAATTAATTAAACATTCCATTTACCTTGGCGTTGCAGGCCTAGTGTGTTAATTGATAAATCAATTAGTTGACTAATTAATTTATACCTACAATCAATGCACATATGTTTTCGAATTTTGATTTGAAATTAATAGGCACACAGCAGCGAATTTTAAAAGTGGAAGCATAAAATCCGTGTCCCATATGAAATTTAATTGTTTAGTAGTTCTCAAACTGCCTACTATTTGAACGATTGACGACACGACGGTACGATTCGATTGTAGTGTTACGCGATGCAAACTTTTGACAACTTCGTTTAACACGATCGTTATGAGAGCCCTGATTTTCATTCCAATCATTCAAATCGGATGCCGTTCGTGCTAGTTATGTTATATGGTTCAGAAGATTAATCACTTCTTGCATTGCCACAGCCAACAAAGTGGCTTGGACGCTAAATAGTTGCTAAGTTAATCTTAGATATTTCGCCTTCATCCTTAATATCGTCTTTCGGGTCTGCTTCAAACGACGGGACGATCTTACAGCATTCCTGCTGCTGCTGCAGTTGAAAACACCGACAGGCACTTTGTATTGTTAGACAACTCACAACTTGTACCATACGCAAGCACAATCGTGCAAGATTCAAGATAAACAAAAGGTAAATTTGCCCGATTTTATATATGCTGGCCACTGCATAACACAAATGAGTTTTAGACAAAAACTAGCATAGCCTGTATAAAATATTGTGTGTTCACAATATCGATGTTCACTATATCGAGCACTCACTGTATTCGCTTATGGATAAGTCCACCTAAAAAGCGAGACCACATTATATTCAGCCAGAATCTCCGTTCTGAAGGAATTTGCTGGCGTCAACATGTTTAAAAAATAGGGCAGAGTTGGTAAAAATCGATAGTTCTTTCTCTAATGCAAAGTTGGGATCCCCCAGGGTAGCTGCTTGGCTCCAGTACTTTTCCATAGATTCATGAATTGGACTGCCCAATTCTTTTCAACAGAGCTACGCTTTGTCCTGTATCATCTTCTACATCATTCTAGAGAAAAGAAAAGCATCTGGAGGAGACATTAGTGTGGTCTTTGGTCCAGTTTGCCTTGAGAGCATCTGGAGCAGACATTAGTGTGGCAAGGTGTCTACGGATCCATGGGTCATGTGAGGTGTGGCTTTGGTCATGTGAGGATGGACAATTTGACTTCGGTGGGAAGTGTCTTTGACCCAAACGGCCTAGAACAATGGGCTGACGGAACAAGGGGTGACGCGCACAAGTGTAGGAGTACCTCAGCCGCCTTGGATCATGTAGCTAGCTGGAGGGGCTTGTTGAAGCCTAGTTTCGCCCGGAAATGTAGCCCTACACAAAAACGGAGAAGCTATGACACACTTTTCTTTTGAACCCAATCTGTTGCTGGCTGTGAAAAAATAATACTCGCTGTCCAGTTCGTCTTCCAGAGGACAATGACTGCGGTTTCCCTTGCATTTTTGACAACTGAATCTGTTGTACTGTCGATTACAGATGGAGTCTGCAGACGACCTCTAATAAATTATATCGAATACTTCAATTAATTATTGAAAGTCCCTTCGAACATGGTTGGTTGGGCATCCATCCATGTATCCATATAAAAGCCGCGTGCAATAGTCTTCCGTGAACACTCGGTTCACTTAACGTTGTTCGTGTCGAACTTCCTTTCTCGGAGACCACAGTAGTTGCTTCCAAACGATAAACAAATCAATAAATTCATTAAATTCCATTAAATTACAAACCGATCTGTCGTAACCGAGCATAATGAAATCCTGCAAAATGAAATTCTATCCAGCGGAAGGGAATCAATTAGCCATGCTTTGATGTCCCGAGATTTCAACGAAACAAATAAAAAACACCTTAATTATAGGCAGAGCTTCATTTCACGGCAAGGGCGTTTGGGGTTGTGTTTGTTCCTTATTCAAAATTCATTTGAAATACAAGTACGCATTTAAAGATGTACAAATAATCCTTTTTGTCCATTGACCACCCTCTGTCGGCACAGACGTTCTTGCACAACCTGTTGTCTGGGCGATGGGTGGGATCGAACGATGCCTCCTCTAAATATCCTTACACTTCGAATCGAATCCCCTCACTGGGGAGAGACTTAATGTAAACAGGACTTTGCCTTCATTTCTGGGTAAACATTTTCCTATACATACTCCTATACATACAAGCAAGTTGTAGACAAATACATGCAGAGGCTCGTTCGTCTTGAGGGGTCGGGGTAAGCGCTTGCAAAGAGAAACAAAATGTTTCCTTTTCGCTTTTCGGGTGAAAATAGAAAGGAAAGACTTGCCTCTCTCAAAAACCAGAGGGCGAAGACTACGGAATGAGTTTGAATTTTATTTAGCATCTGATCCCTCACTGTCTGCCTGTGTGCGGCTTCCTTTCTTCAACAAGTTTGTGTTGGTGGTTGCTGGTTAAGGATCTCATTGAAGGATATTTGATGGAGCAGAACACCATTCTGATGAGAACTTCAAATATTATTTCTATATTTATCACGTTTACATTTTTGCTCCTTGGGCATAGATACGATGCGAGGGTGTGTGTTTGTTTCTCTACAAATGTGGTTGGTAGACCGCTATTATATATATGTACTTTACAGTGAAACTACTCACATTGTTGGCGACAGTCGTTTGATGCTTTAATTGAATGTGCGGTTTGCCATTTAATAATTTTGTGTGCCCCTGAGCGTGAGTGATGTAGAAACAGAAGAGTTCGTATTGATTTTCATTAGGCGTGATTGTGGGCGGTTGGCTGTTTTGGTTTTTTTTTCAGCTGACGATTTGGTTTTAACAGTCAATAGAGCTTTGATCCAAATCATGGCTTCAGTGTGGAGTGGATGCCAGCATTGAAACGAGTTTCATGTTTCGACACAAACTAATTATTGAGCCCTTTTCATTTTGATAACTAAAGTTCTTTGGCAGATATTCTCAAACATGTTCATGCGGCAAATAATCATTCGAACAAGCACTGCATACTTCCGCTGTTTGTTGAATGTTTCAATTAAATACCACGCAAAGTTCAATTTTATTAACAAATATTTAAGGTATGTGCAGTGCTGCGTGTATTCAATTATCAATTAGGTTATTAGACAAGCCCGTGCAATGCCAACTAGACTGTTTACGTTTGACAATTGTGGAAAATCATTTTATGATACTTGTAGCAATCATTTTGATTTCGAATGTGGTTATGGCAATTCCATTCATTATATGTAATTGAATCGGAATTAAAATCCAATTATTTATTAAAATCCACTACCGTGCAGCGGGGGTGGGTGAGGGGGTGCTTGAACTCCCCATGAACATGCACGAGAGGAGTTTAAGTATGTACAACTGAAATTTGGATAAAATATGTTGAAGAGAGTCGACATAAGAGGCGATGAAAACGAACACAAGTGATTCAGTCAACTGCGTGATATGCAGTGTAATAGGGAACGTTTTCCCAGCTAATTCATGGCCGAAATGGTGGACGAGGAATAAAGATTGGGAGAATTTTAGCCATTCAGTGACTCACATAAGCACAACACAAGAAACAACATTGGATCAGGTTTGCTTGGCTTGTCATTGGTGTCACTGGCATAAGCTGACTAAGGACTTGGGCCTCACTCAACATGACTCTAAAGCCGGCCCGATCTCTCTCCAGCTGCCTCAGTTTGGCTGAGGTCGCCCTAGACTTGTGGGCTCTACCCTGTACGTGGGCGTCCTCTGTTGCGTTGTCCCACAGGCTCAGAGTCGAAGATTCTTCGGGTCGGAGCTAAATTGTGCATACGCTCTACATCACCTAACCATCTTAGGCGTTGGATCCGTAGATGCCTGGCTAGATTCATGTCGCTGTACAGCCCGAACAGGGAGTGGTTGAGCCTTCTTCTCCAAATGCCATCAACGCACACAGGACTAAAGATCGCAGTTTTGTGTATAGTCCATGCCTCTGCGCCGTAGAGCAGGACGGGGATGATAAAGGTCTTATACAGAGTCAGCTCAATCTTCCGAGAGACGCCTCTATAACTGAATTGCCTCTTGAGCGGTTGGCAAGAGTTATTCTGCATGTGATCTCGGCTCTGATGTTGTTTGTACTGTTTACCGCGCAGCCGATGTGACTCTTCACTACATCGAAGTCAGTGAAGCCTGCCTATGGTGACGATGCTGTGCGTCCTTCCTCGATGACAGGATATACTAAGTTTAAACCGACTTTGGCCGCCTCCGTTTTAATGCCAGCAAACGTTTCATTGACGACTCGCTGTGTTCGACCAATTACGTCAATGTCGTCTGCGTATGCTAGCAATTGTACGGACTTAGATCGTGCCTCTTGTGTTGGCGAGTGAATTTTGCCCGAACTTCTCAAGAATGATGTTGAAAAGGTCAAATGACAGGTTGAAGCCTTGTCTAAAGCCCTTTCTGACATTGAAGGTCTCTGTTAGTTCATTACCGATCTTGATGGAGCAATCGTCATCCTGCACAGCCCAACGAGGGATGTCCTGGCAGGGATGTCAAAACTAGACATGGCGTTGTAAAGCTACTCTCTATGCACGCTGTCCTGGCTGCGGCCTAGAAATTGACGAATAAGTCGTGTGTGTCGATTTGCAATTCCTGCGTCTTTTCCAGGATCTGCCGTAGTGTGAAAGATGTGGTCGATGGTGAACTTTCCCGGCCTGAAACCTCACTGATAAGGACCTGTCAGATTATTCCCGAATGGTTGCAGGCGCTCACACCAAACGGTTGAAAAGATCTTGTAGGCGATGTTAAGGAGACTAACCTCTCGGTTGTTGGCGCAATTGAGGGGGTTCCCCTTTTTGTGGATCGGGCAAACGATATTGCGATTCCACTAGTCGGGCACGCATTCCTCCGACCATATCTTACAGTTGAGTTGGAGCATGCACCCTACCCTCATCTCCAGCTACCTTAAAGAGTTCTGCAGACAGTCCATCTGCACCAGCGGCTTTATTCGACTTTAGTATCGATATCACTATTTTGGCTTCGTCTAGGTCGGGGGGACGGAATTCTTCTCTCATCGTGGAGTGGAACATTCTGCCTGACAGCGGCATTGGTGTCCTCATCGCCGTTTAACAGCTTGCATTGGCATACATTTTTTGGAAGGTGGGTACTTAAACAGTGGGATCAGCTGCGAATTCGAACGGAAAGGGTTATGCTTCGATGGTTTGGTCACATGGCACGATGGGACATCGTCACGACTTCCAAGGTGGGACTTGAATGCGACTCCATCAGTTATACGACCGCTTGGCAGACCCAGGATGAGTTGGTTGGAGGAAGTCCAAAAAATAGGCTGGTTGCGCTTGGGCATACCCCCTGGCGACTTAGAGTCAATGGTGGAGCATCAAGTGGCTTGGAGGTTTCGCGTGAGTGTTTTGCCCTACGACCAACTAGTGGAACATGAAGGGCATGAAGGGATTGGTTCATTGTTGACTTCCAAATCCTGGACCGTAGCGGACGTATCGGGCTGCATGTGGTCTATTCGGTCACGCATCATCCAATAACCTTCATTGAGACTCAAATCTGTGTATGGTCAAGGTTTTAGAAGGCCGATGATTGTCACCGTAGGTCGAAGTACACGACAAACCTTTTCCATATACAGTACAGTCTCGCTGGTCCGGACACCCCATAGACCGGGCACTTCAGTAGTCCGGACACCTCTATATTTCGGACATTTTCAAAATGTTCTCAATACTGATACAATACTGAAGAATAACACGTCACCATGCGGCCAGTTCACGAGATCTGTCAAACGGAATCTTTGAATAAACAAGTCTAAATGAATCACCCGCTACTATTCACCTTGTCCCTATAAACTATCCATAAGTTACTAACTTGATTCGTCCAATATCAGTGTCAACATGAGTCTTGCCAAGCTTCTATGGATTGGATTGAACGCCTACGGTGACTATGTCATGTAAAGCGCATCGATAACTAGCTGCTCCAGCCATAAACTCGACATATGGCTAAGCAACACAGGACAGAGGTTGCAAGTGCAGAAGGACTTGAACCAATACAACTGGAGGCACTTAGCTAAACGTTGCGCTAACGTTGTTGGTCCCGATCGGAAACGGTCCTGATGGTGCCCTGATGTAGGTCACTGGTGACTTATGCACTTTGTGCAAGTTTTTTACTCTAATCCACATCAGACTTCAGTTGTCATCAGATGGAGATGGAGAAACAAGAAGTGATAAATTTTCTTATTTAATGCATGTCCCTTTGTATACGCACATATGACTCCTGCTGGCTGGGAGTTGACCCGAGTACAGACCATACCTACAGCTCCTTGGGAAACATTTTCATTTGCATCGACAATTAAAGGCTGCTGACATTTAAAGTCAGAATCTTGCCGCTGTTGCCAGGACGGCCGACTACAGCAAGCCTATTTATATTTTCCTTGCCTTCTACATACAGTTTCCCTCTCCATTCATTGCGAGTCGAGCGATCGGTGGTTCGATCCGAGTTCGAGCGACATGTTTTAGCCATCTAATGAATATAAATTAACGAATTCCTCCAAGCTGTGGTTTTGATTACATAAATTTTTAACCCACTTCGTGTAGACGGAACTATAGATTATATAAAGGACAGCTTTTTTGTTGCTCTGCTGAGAGTGTCCGCACGACGAGAAAAGAAGAATCAAAGAAGATCATTAATGCAAAGTGCTCAAAACCCCAAACTTTGTTATAGTGCACGTGACAGCCTCCCAACCGCAGACGTCATTTTCTTTAAAATTCAAAGCCTGCCTCAGATTGGAGTGTCTGTTGATTTTTAAGTGTGTCTTCTTTCACTTAACGATCGGGGTTTTGTAAATCAAATCCGTTTGAAAATGCTAAAAGTGAACGTGCTCCAGATAGAGTCACATCCATTGAACTGTGCAAAGTTCCTTATTAGCGAACGTGATTGAGAACTTGAATTAAAACTGTGATTGTGATCTCAAGGTTAGCAGATTTATAGATCTTACTGCTTGTACTCGAAACTGCTTTACATGGCGCCTGGATGTACATATGTAAATGGACCTCGAACACGATGAATTTGAACCTTTTCTGACAAATAGACCCGACATTTCATTCTGTGAAGATACGTTTTTTAGGACCGCACGTTTGATTTGTCTTAAATATTCTCCCCAACTTACAGTCTTTATGGGTGCTTTGCTGCAAACTGTGATAGTCTTTGAAAAGGATTATATAACCACATTGTCCAAGGATGCAAGCTAACCGCTTGAGTTATTCACGTCGTCGCCGGTGGGAAACCGGTTGGTACTGGCTAGTCTCAGTCAGAGATGCCATAAAAACTCGATCTCTTCTGTTTCTGTCATCTGATCGGTAACCAGGGCACGTTTGAAAGCGTGGGCTTGAATTTGATTTCATCCGAATTCCTTTGGCTTTAACGTGTCCAATTATGCGTGAACTCGGTAAATTTCTGTGGAGTGTGTTTGAAATATATGCCCACGATGCATAGACGCAGGTTTTTCAGTTCTCCCTAAAATTGGTGATCTTGTGTTTGGTGAAACAAAACCCGTGCATCCCGGCATTCAAGTGGCGTTCTTTTTATTGGTTGCTGTCCACGGTATTCAAAGTGTTATATTCAGGCACCACCACAAGATGTCACTGATCGTATTTTGATTTATAGCTTCTTTATAACCTTCTTTATAATTTATAACCTTTAAATTAGGCGAACTTCCCTGGGGTGAATGTCTGTCTATAATGATGTGATATCGAGTGTGCCATGTCGGCGGTTGAAACGTTTTTTTCTGGGCAGAAGGCGTTGTAAATCGAGAGAAGTGATGTACCTCGCTGCTTCCACGGATAGCTGCTGTCACTGACCGGCAGCTTACGTGTTCTGACACGCCGCTGATGATTTAGTCCCGATGGCTTTTTGCTTGTCTTATTCGGTAGCCCATATGATGTTCAATTCTTCTAGTTTCTATCTCCAGTTAGAGCTAGGAAGCGCCTGTCATGCATTTTGGCGTTGGTTTGCTATTCTGCGGTGTAGTGGTTGAATAGGATGGGTCCCATCACGGATCCTTGTGGCACCCCCGCGTTGATTTTAATCATAGTGTCAGTCAGGCATTTTTATAGTCAAGGAACTGTGTAAATAAGTCGCTTGATAGTGGCGGCCGTGGCGTTGTGTGTTGGTGCGTCGACCCCTACACACTTGAGTCTGCTTGGCCCAGGTTCGATTCCCGATACTAGGAAAATACGTTTCACCTTTTCCGAACTACTGACAATGCTAAAAGGGCATACCCCTGTTCTGTGTCGGCATAAACTGTAGCTCCTTCCACTCGTGAGATAACAATAGCACGCACAACACAAGTGACTGCTGACAAGCTAGGCCCAGGCACCCCACGGGCAGTAGAGCCGCCCATATTGTTATTGTTACTAAAGTCGCTTGATTCACATGCTTTCAAGAGGCCTTCTTGATGTCCAACAGAGATGCCACTGTCACCAGTCATCCCGTCACATCACTGTACAGCTCAAGCAGTTATTTAATTGTATTGAGCTTTCTTCTGAAGATGTGTGATTGAACTAACGCATTTAGTTTCTTTCGTAGAGGCGTTTGTGAGACCGTGTCTCTTACGAACACGGTCTAGTGCCTGCTTGGACAGGGCTTCCCTTTGAGAACTGATCACTTCGGTTAGAGCACGTAAGTTGCCGTTCAGTGACAGCAGCTACCCCGTGAAGCAGCGACGGACATAATTCACGGCTCCACTTCTGATTACATCGGTGTGGCCACTTAGGAACAGGACCGTGTAATTTTCCATTAGCGTAAGCAGATGGTTGGAATACGTCCAAGTCCAAATCGAAATGAACTTCGGGCTAAACAATAAACATTGTAGTTTCACATCATATGACATGTGTACGGCGCATTCGTCATTTGCTGATGATAGTGGGAGCAGTTGATGTTCTCGCACCCCGGGCCGTGTTTTCGCAAAAATTACGATTTAAATGCAATTAAATGCAAAGAAAGTTGCAACACCCCCAAAAGTCTTCATTATAAAGGGAGCTATTATCTTTTTGGCAACACTGACGCACTTCTTCTTCTTTGTTTGGCGCTACAGTCCGGGGTGGACCTGGGCATCAACCAACAAGCCTCTCCAGCCAGCACGATCTTTCGCCAGCTGCCTCCAGTTGTGCACACCAAGTTGGTTAAGGTCCTTCTCCACTTGTGTGCGCCATCTTGTTCTAGGACGCCCTCTTATGCGTTGTCCCAAAGGCTCGGAATAGAAGACTCTTCGGGCCGGAGCTGTGGTGTCAATCCGCTCTACGTGACCTAGCCATCTTAAGCGTTGGATCCGAAGACGCTTAACTAGGTGCATGCCGCTGTACAGCCCGTACAGTTCGTGGTTGAATCTCCTTCTCCAGACGCCATCAATACAAACAGGGCAACACTGACGCACGTTTCGTGTTTTGTTTCACTGTCAAACATCTTCAGTTTGGTCTATAATTTAACCATGAATCGTCTTACAAACGAACAACGCTTGCAAATTATTGAATTTTATTATCAAAATGCGTGCTCTGTTAAGAAAGTTCATCGCGCGCTTCTTCCATTTATGGTCAGTTATGGTCGGGCTCAATGGGTACGTAAATAAGCAGAATTGTCGATTTTGGGGTGAATATCAGCCAGAAGCATTGCAAGAGCTACCAATGCATCCAGAAAAAGTCACAGTTTGGTGCGGTTTATGGGCTGGTGACATCATTGGATCGTACTTCTTCAAAGATGATGCGAAACGTAACGTAACTGTGAATGGTGAGCGCTACCGTGAGATGATATCCAACTTTTTTTTGCCCAAAATGCAAGAGCTTGACTTGCATGACATGCGGTTTCAACAAGACGGTGCCACATGCCACACAGCACGCGCAGCTGTGGACTTATTGAGAGGCGAGTTCGGTGAACATTTTATTTCACGTTCGGGACCGGTCAATTGGCCGCCTAGATTTTGCGATTTAACGCCTTTAGACTATTTTTTGTGGGGCTATGTTAAAGCCCATTGACGCATTGGAAGACAACATTGAAGCATTTATTCGTGAGATACCGGCCGGAATTTCGAATTCAAAAGAGGACAAGCCGTAAGTAAGTATTTCGACATTGCTGGCTAGAGACAAGATCAGAATTCGCCAAAGCCAGTGCTTGAAGAAGCAGAAAGTCTTCCGGGGACACGACGGCCGAATGGTATGTCATTTCCCTTATAATGAGCGATGCTGGTGGCTTGACAAGGACATCTCAAAACTCTTGGGTCCACCTGGAAGGTTAGACTTCGTGCTCAATTGACTTGCTCGTTCAATTGAATCTGGTTCTATTTTTTCGCTACAGAAACACTTTCTTGCGTTAAAAGTTCCCTGCGCCTTCATAGACTTCCAACTCCTCAAACAGCATTCCCCGAACTAATCCGATCACGAGTACGTACGTTTCCGCAGTCGCTAAAAATCGAAATACTGACACACTTTGAAGAAGCTCCGCACATCAATTTCAATTGCTCAAGCACTCCCATTGAACAAGGCATCGCTGTTGTCTCAGAAGCTCTTCTCCATTCCACTTACCCAGCGCAGACGGGAGGCGTAGAAGCGCAGTAAATTGCAATCAGAAACACTGTTTAAAGTTTTGATAAACTTGTAAAAGAACATTTTCCCGAAGAAAAGCAACTTTTCTAACCTCCACCCCACTGTCGACGGTCGACTGTCGACTGCCCCGAGCTCCTGGCTGAGACCAATCTTTGCCTCTTGCAAGTGAAATCAACTGACTTGAGCCTAGAGCGGTTTTTCTACTCCTCTCACATCAGACTGCCTCCGGTCGGTGTGGCAGCTATTTTCCTTTTGTTGTGTAATGTTTTTGATACGACGGGCATCCCGAAAAGAATAGAACCGGCAGAGAGTTGTGAACTTTCTAGTGTGGGGAATTGCGGGGCGAGGCGAAAAGCAACGTTTCTTTTGTGTATGCACTTGCAAGCTTCAAGGGTGCGAGGGATATTTTGGCAGGACTCGTACAGCTCATCCCGGGACTTTTCATTTCTTACACGTCTACTGTGCTGCGGAACAAATAAAAGTTTGAAAATATTTCAATTTTTGACACTCCGACAAAATTGCACTCCACGACTTTGTGGGGAAATGCTTATTTCAGGACTTTTGATTTTTGTTCGAGGTCATCTGCTGCGGTGTTTGCGTGACTGAGTGTGTGTGAAACGTACGCCCGGCCGCGTCCCCAGCTTACAAGACATTCAACGCCTTGCAGTTGTGTGGCAAATGCACTTTCGTCCTGTAAAAGTGTTGCGCAAAATTGATGCAAACATTTGTCTTGTTTGCAGGACCAAAGCCTCAGTGCAAATTTACACAGAATCCATGCAAATCATTCCCGAAATGATGCATCGGCTTCGAACCGGCAACGAGCCGGAAACGGTGGGACATGGGTCTGGGATCTGAGGGTCTGAGGGTCTGAGAGTTTGCATTTGGGTCAAGTTGACAGATAAGCAATTCGAAAATGATTTATGGATTGTGCGTAGGCACACACATAGATTTGTTAAAAATACATTTGGTTTGAACTGCACTTCGGAATGGGCTTTGCTGATGAGTGATGGTGGCATGGCCTGAAAGTCGGGTAAACAAAGGGATAAGGGTTTAATAACAAGTATTGATAATTAAAAGGATATTCGGTAGATAGACGAGAATGTTTTCATTAAAGCTGGTATTGGATTAATCTGTATGCCTGTGCATCTGACTGATTGTACGCATTTCTTGTTGGTTGTTGGGTTGTTTGACATGCCTGCTTGGTCAGAGAAGATGGAATTAAATGTCAGTCCAAGGGTGGATGCCTGCAGTTTTGTTGATTCAGAGATGGTTGCACATTTATCATTTTCTCTTAAATTGTGTATCTTATTGTGGATACTATTATGACATTGCCTTTTTGTGCATAGATTTGCATCCCAGTCTCGACCATTCACCGGCAGTTCCTGTCTTTTGAGATGAATGTCGGGATTATCCTGAGCTGGCATAGTACAAAATGTGAAATATTGAATAAGAAATAGATTTTGATATTACGTCTCGTTCTCTATTTTGAGCTAATAGTGGCTGTCAAAGGGCAGGGTATATGTTTTGCTTGCTGTGGGGGGACGCAACGGCACCGTAAGGTTTGACTCAGCTCGGAGAGTAAAAAAGTCAAAGAATGTTCTCCGTTTGGTGTTCGCACTTGTGACCGCGACGGTCAGTTACGTCATCGCCTAAGCCTGGAGTCTGGGTTCAATTTTCGTTCACATTTCTCCCCCGTTTCGTTTGAGCACTGAAAATGCTCAAAGAGTGTAGCTAACTGGCAAAACAGGGTCTAGGTTCGGTATTTATCGAAGTTCACGCTTTAGTGTCCAATTTGGTGAGGTGTCTGAAGGGATGAATTACTCAATTGTAAGGCCTCGCGGGTTAAGTTTAGTTAATCTATTTTACCCACCTGGAGCAGAGGACAAGCGACAAGCAGATTACCCACTCAGCTGAAGCTTACGATGAGGAGCAGAGGACCAGCGATAAGCACCTTACTTAAGTTAAGACAGAACCCAGAGTCTAGGCCAAAGGTTGGCATTCCATCTTTTCCGTGTAGATGCCATGGAGCATCTGCAGACGTCGTTAATGATGATGCCTGATCTTGCGACAGAAGAACCCCGTAAAGCCTCCAACCATGTGACTCATGTGTTATCTGCTCTGTGATAATTGCTGTTTCAAAAGTTTTGAAACGTACTCCACTCTAGCACGGATTATCTTGAAGGTTTGGCACGCACCAACGAGTGCATCGATAAAATCGGGACAAAGAAGGCATTGTGCGTCGGTCAAATTTGCAAGATTGCTGCCTATTCTATTCACTTCTGTATTCTATCTAGTTGGTGACTTCCCTTAATTGCGCCGTATCTCTGAACGAAAATGCCAAGTATCTTAACAGCCACTGTGAGTATTTGGGTGCCGTGACACTGTGACATTCCGGGGAAATGGGAAGCCGACGAACTCGCTAGAGAGGGTACTAGCTCGTTACGCTTTCCGGATGGTGATTTGCCCTCAGTGAGGGCCCCTCACTGCCTATCGCTACGTCAAAACATCTACTGAAGCCCAAAACGCTTACTCATTCAAATCGTAGATGGTATGATGGCACAGGATGGATCAGTACCAAACAACAATGACCTACTTTTGCTCCAAAACGCTCACTCAGCCTGTTCAGAATGAGTAGGCCGAATCTCAGACCTCCCATTGGCGTTATAACTGGGCACTGCGCCATAAGACCTCTAGACTAGGCCTCCTTTACAATGATGTCTGCAGAGACGATGAGGAGGAAGACACTATTACACATTTGCTCTGCATTTGCAGTGCTCTCTCCTCAAATTGAAGCCTACAATTTTAACAATCTGGCTGAACTAAGCTAACTAAGTCTAGTCATCACCTCTCTCTTTATCAGAACACAGATCCGTGTGCTGTTTTCCCTGCAGTCGACCTACCCTAACCTAGTAGGTGCAAGGAGGTCTTGGGAGCATCAGACCAGATCTGAGCGTAGGGCAGGGTAGGAAGGGGGGCTGCTAGTGAATCCACGAGCACACTTTGAAAATGTTGGACCCGCAGTCAAACTACTACAACCGATCGACCACTCCAATGATAGTGCCGGTAATTTGAACCAAATGGCAAATGGTGACTGTGCCAGATTTGAAAACCAGATGAAAGCGTATTAACTTTGCTTTCGCTGGGATTTGGACCGACTAACCAAGCGCAGGCACTTAACCAACGGCGCCATCCAGTCGATCTGAGCGTTATACTCAATCAAAAAATTTTAATGGGGGTCATTGCTGAGCTGAGTACTGAGTTCTCAATAAAACACGCCTATAGACACATATGGACACGTAGTCTCCCCTGGACATGAACCATACCCGGTTCATGAAGATGATGAGAAAAAATCTAGTGGAGGCACAAAAATCCATGTCCAAAGATACATCGTGTCCGAGAATCTCGATTTTACGACACGGCATGAGCTCTGTTCAAACGTAGGACATGAGATTTGACGATTTCCTACATGTGCCCGATTTTGTTTGAATGGAGCGGTGATAAATGAGACTAAATATTAGGAGTGTTAGTGAATGTAATTTCTTTTCCACTTCGTTGATGGGGGTTTGACTCTCTCGCAGCCAACGTTGATAGAAAAGAGCGCGCATGGTTGTTCAGGTTGTGGTTGGAATGTTGGGCAGAAATATGGCCTGTGGAGATGGTGTGCAAGGGATTCGCTTGAGCGACATAGTACGCCGCTGAGATTTGGAAGTTTTGAATTCCACTTTATTGAGCCGCCAGAGATCTGAAGTCAAAGTGATTAGCCGATGACCGAAAGTTAGAGTCGTCAGTGCTTGAACTGCAGAAGTGCAAGTTAACAGGACAGCAGAGCAGCGTAGCAGTAGTTTGCTCGCAATCTTATGGAGATTGAAGTTCGTTGCTTGCGCGTCTATCGAGTCAGCATAGCATAACCATCTCCAGAACCAGAGAGTTTGATTCCAGAGCCCTAATGCCCGCCTGACGGACTGTGCAGGTGCTAACTTTCTTCAAAAGTTTTCTCACACATGACTGACCTTCAACAAACGCAATGCTAATGGTTTGGCAAATATCAGCATTCTGCATGATTTCTGATGCTTGGAACACATGCCAACAAGTTGGTAGGAATTCTCAAGCGGATTCGTGATTATCTCAACGTTAATTATGAAGAGCCGGCTCCGATGGGTAGATGAATGACTCAAGAGAGTCGGACGTGATTTCGGTGTTTCAATCGATCACTGATAAAAGGTCGCCAGCAAAACGTTAAAGCAGAAACCGCAGTAAATGTGTGCCATTAATTTTCGCGAAGCCTGCTCGGATTTAATATGCAGTACAACGTAAGCAAGTAATTAATTGTAAATACGTGCTCTACGGCCTATGACCTTACTTGGGTCACGCTTCGCAAATCAATTGTTTGACTCACCGCTGAATGAGCACCGTTCCGCTATAAGTTTTTGTATAAGTGCCCAGTCAAGTTTTCCACGAAACCCTTACATCTGCTTCGTGATTCAGTCGCGAAATGACTTCTATTTAAAATCAAATAAGGAACAAAAACAAGGAAAAGAAAAACAATGCAATAAATTAATGGTGCTCAAGCATGTCAACAACATCAGGTGCCTTTAACTTTGGCACCTGTAAGCACGATTTCCCCATCATTCTCGTGATAATTCCAAGAATCAATAAATTAGCAAACAATCTCCAGCCTCCCTTGGCGCCCCAGCCCAAGCGCCAACAGTCGCATCGTCGCGAGGTGGTTATTATTCCAAGCAAATGCTTCAACCAATCGGCTTAACATTGTTTAATGCTTCCCTCTTCTCGAACCCCACTAATCGTGCTCATCGATCAGTGCCGGTTGGGTGTTACCTTGGGACCTTCGCCTAACCTATTGCATAACTTTTTCCTCACTAAACTAATTAAAATCCAATAAAACAATAACTTTCTGTTAAGTACCGGCGGGCGACCACCGCCTGCGGCCGTCCTCTAGAAACTTAAAATTCCCTGTTCACACCGAGTGTAGTCTCTCGCTGAGTCGGGGCGTGAGTCACCCAACTGCCATCTGAGCTAGGCTGCGACGACATGCGAATCAATGAAAGTTATACACCGGATATGCGGGTCGGTGGCAGCCTGTGTTTCGTTTTCTAGAAAGAATACGTAAGCAATCCAGCAGCTTGTTGTTCTCTCCCTTCGATCGGACATTATCTAATTACGTATTCCAGAAGCTGCGCGTACTTTGGACGGTTTTATTTCCTCCACTTTTTGTTTCCTTCCATTTCTCTTCCAGTTTTCCGTTCCTGCAGTTGCTGCCTGGTGGTGTGTCAAGTGGTGTGACCGCTAGAAGTGTTGCTTTCAACGTTCACCGCTACCTTAGAGGTACGCATCGTAAAAGTTTAATCGCAAATCAAAAGGTAGTCGCATTTGATAGATGCCGTGAGGTGAATTTAAAATTGTTTTGTTTTTCTTTGGCCTTCCCTCCCCGTGCACCGTCTTTGCGGAGCGAATCGGATGCCAAATGATTGGAATAATAAATTTTATCGGCCACCAGGTGGTTTTGACGAAGAGATACATTTTAGGTTTTTAGGTCAAGTCAGGAATAAAATTCTGATACACAATTCGAACCGACTGCGAGTTCGTGTGCACTCGAATGTTGCACGCTGCCGGTGTTTCGGTTTGGGGGCAGTTCAGCAGTTAGTCAGAATTTTTGCGATGGCAATGGGGTCGGGGTGGGTTTTGTTGTTTTGTGGAAAAACCAATCTGATTTATGGCATCTAATTGTGGCGTGGAGTTATGTCGCCAAGTCGATGATGAAGGAGGGGAAGAAACCGCGGGAGGGTGTCTCAGATGAGCAATAAAGCCCGGATCGAATTGGTGTAATTTCTACGGAATTTCGCTAAGGAATTCAATGCTTTTAAATAAACTGCCTTGGCTGATTTATGGTGGTTGGGGTGTACGAAGAATTTAATGTCGGCGCGGCGTTCTTGATTGCGGTTGACTTTTTGTCTTGCGAATGAAATCGACTCGGAGAGAAGGGAATACGATTGATTACGGGCTGATATAAGCTTTTTTACACTTTTGTTTGGAGAGAGAGAGATTTCAACTCCACCTGCTCTTGCGATCAATGTTGTGTCGGCAATAACCAAGCGATTGTTCGATTTCAAGTTGATCGTATAGTTTCACAAGCAAAATCACTTGGTGGTAGGGTCGGACTATAGATGGATGCATAAGCACCTCGCAGACTAGGTTACAGAGCTTCTGGCGAGTCGCTATCGATGTGTATGACACAGTTCCCCAAAAGGCCACAGCTGGCCGCTTCTGAAGAATTGCTTGTTTCAGACGTCAAATTGTTGAAAATACAGTAGGTGCAGGTAGAGGACTCACTGTCAATCCCACCACAGCACCGACTCACCGCGATTCGACCAAGAGCGTTTTCGTTTGACGACGGCAGTGGTCCACTTTACGTCAGCAGCCACCATCCGCTTCAAAAATGTGTCGACGTTGTTGCGATTCAGCACTGCTTGCATGTCGCTCATCCTCCATGATTTCCATGATTTTATGGACATTTTTGAAAAATAGCCTTCCAGAGCGTTACTGGAACGAAATCGACGGAACTAAATCTGCGCATGATTTACTGTTACTGCGCTTGGCTTGCGTTTCCACCTTTATCGGCTTTTTTTCGTTGCCGGGGCCCGAGTCGAATAAAACTCAGAGTGTGTACAGTCTTCTCAGTTGGGATTGGGTGTCTTCGTTGTTAGGAGTCCACGTAAGACTCATCTCAATGGTGACAAATGAATAGCACGCACAACAGGAAGAAGGCCCTATTTCCACTACCGACTCTAGTCTCAGTCTCAGCTTCAATTCAGCGAACCGTTCAGCAGATCACCGATGCAACCTTCGTTTGAACACACCTTAATACACTCAAAATATCTCCTCCTCCTGACTTAAAACCACTTGTCTATTCCCACAAATGAACAAATATTAAATACTAATTGTCGGTCCGTATTGTAAATTTTGATCAACAATCTGGTTTACACAGAATGAGCATAAATTGATTAGCGATTCTGCAGCTAAGCCCATTTACCTCGGCCGCCGCAATTCGTTCAAAACCTAACCGTTACAAAAAATGTCTTGCGTACCAGTGAGCTCGTGACATGCTCAATCATGGCCACGGCAACATTCATGTGCATGTGCGCTTTTTAGCTGAATTGCCTTTTCAAGCTCGCATGCAAGACAAATACATACAAAAAATGAGATGGCAATGCATCAGATACCAATTTCGGGGCAAAGTGCTATGTAAAGCCTGTGGAGCATACTCCGCTTTCCGCCAAAGCATATCAGCTCACTCCACTCGAGCTGTGTATGCCCGCCGCCGCACAGCGCTCAATTTAGTTTCGGTGACAGAGTCACTCACTCATTGGTGTGAGAAAAAACCACTGGGCGGACAATGGGGGCAGCTTCCGCACCAGCCTTACATCGGTCCTCGACACTCGGTTCATACCCCCAAAAAGCAGTGAAACACGTCCCAATCGTTTGCTGAAAAGCCATTCACTATGCGATGCGACGTGAACTGAACCCAAAATCACCAGTCGCACCATCGATGCCAACGACGACGGCAACGGCGACGATAGTGGTGGCGGTGGCGACTGATCCAAATCGGAGGCAGTTGCTCCCTCGTTCGCTTGTTCTCGACTCTGTACAGGGGATGTTGCTTCACAATGCCACCGTGTGCTTTTTTGCTCCTGCAAACACTTTCTTTGCAACCAACAGCGGGCTATCCACACTCTCCTGCCCTGCTGCCAGGCGTAAATTGGTTTGGTTCCATGCTTGGATATAAAAAAAAGAGAACGCCGACACGACTACTCGCTATTCGGTGCATCGAGTCTGGGAGGAGTGCGTTGCCAGCCCATCATCCATCAGGCGAGAGAAAGAGTTAATGCCAATATATGCAGACGCAGACAATTGGCCACTCTAACCGTTCGGGCTGTAACGGCCTAGCCAGGGCCGGCATTTGTCTACGAAGTCTATGAAAAAATGTCATTTTGGTGATTTGAATCGAGTTCCGAGGGTGGAGGTAGACTCAATGCAAACGCAAACAGAAATCGCGTCATTGTACCCGGATAAACGAAATCAATTGTAATTACATATGTCAACAAGCATTTTCAGGTCCAGTCGCACTGGTATCGCCACCAGCGTGTCACCGCTGCCGTGGTCCGGGCTGGATACGAGAACAATACTCGCATCCACACAACAGAGCACAAGATACGAGGGCAAGCAGACTGAATGAAAACAGCGGCTTATTATTGCAGCTAATTGGGCGAACTGATTGATAGCTTTTCGGGGGGATGGTGACGATTGACGAAGGCTAGTTACTTTGATGTGGGTCCACTGGGTTGCTGGACGTTTTGCTTCTCACTGCTCTCATTGTCTATCATTCGTGAGAGTTGTCGATAGTACAGAGTCAGCGACGACCAACGACTGCGACAGCGAGTGGCGTCGAGCTGACGACCGAACGATTTGTTCTCATAAATTAAACGAAGGATAGTCCAGCTGAAATGTACGCTGTAAGATAGGAGGGTCGATGTGGGAATACGAATACGAGTTGCGAAACATTTGATAGGGGTGATGGATGATGCTAGAAGTGATGTGGAATGGATTTGCGATGCAGAAAAGAAACTACAAGATCGTGCTCTCCATACAGAGGACGATTTCACATTCAATGAAAGTCTGTGTTCACTGTACTGTACGGCTGCGATGGCGGCGAACGACAGCCGGTTTCCCTTTTTTTGTAGCCCTTGGTTGAACACATATAGAGCTGGCCATGAGAGGGTGGTCGCCTGATTATTGCGATTTAGTCACTTCGTCCTTGGTCTGTTTTAAGGCAAATTTACTGAGGGAGTCTTTTTTTAAAAGAGACCCACTGACATGGGGGAGGGTGAACAAATTCTTTTCAAATTGGAGATGAAAGCTCCAGTGGTGTTGTTTAAGCATCAGATGCTCTATTTATTGACTGTATATTCAGTGGCGGCGTGGCCTTGTGGGTCGACCATTATGCAACTGGGTTCGATTCCCGGCCGGTAGGACCAAAAATAATTTTCACGGCTCCACCTCTTTCGAGTCACTGAGAAAGCTGAAAGAGCAATAACTGTCTAAAATGATTTTTAACTTGAAAGTCTGCTTAAAACTGTAGGTCCCTTCCACTCGTGAGAGAACAATAGAACGCACAACACGAGTGGTTGCTGAGAAGCTAGGCCCTGGCCCCCAACGGGCTGTAGCTGTCCCAATTGTCCAACCAACTTATAGCAAAACTCTTGCTCTTGGGATTACTACCCGGCACATGTCAGCTCCTGACGGGTTCGTTCCATTCGTGGCACCGTGAGTCCTCTCGTTGACTCGCTGTAACTATGTTGATTCTTGAACAGCCAGCCACACTCGATTTCATTTAATTCATTTGAGACATTTTGAATTCGAGGCTATAATTTGCAACGCGTAATAGTTCACATCTCATCAGAAGACAGCAATGTTGTTTTTCCCAATTATTTGACCTTAAGCGCGGAGTACAGTCTTTACTACGTCCGGATATGGCCTAATTAAGCAATAAACGGTTCCGAGTTAATGAACGCGATCGCGTGCTTTGTTTACTGCTGTTTGCACCACTAAACGTGTTTTATGTTTCCCAAACCCTATTGCCTATCATGTGTGCGCGCTATAAAATGGAAGGGAATTCAGTTTTTAATGGATGCCGCCTATCTGATGATAATGATGGGACATATTTTCGTATCCAAGCACTAAATTAATGTCACACGAAGGTGAAGGGTTTTTAATTTAATTTTATGGTCTCTTCTTGCTTTTTGCTTTTTGTGTAAAGTACACGCAAGTTTGCATAATCTCTAGATATTGACAGTTTCTTTTGACGTGTCATCATTTCTAGTAAGCAACTAGTGCATCTAAGCATTCTTGAGTATTGGCATGTTTCAATCTAAGTCGACTATCATCAGATCTTCGAATGTTTCTAGAGTGAGTTGATATAAACAAAGAGACTAGACGCCAGAAGCTTGCGGTCGTAAATTAAGTTAAATCCAACGACGTTTGCTTTAAGCTTGACTCTCTCTTCTAATTGCTTAGTAGAAGCAGATGACTGAATAGACGGTGTCCTGTTCAAGACCAACTTACGAACAGCTCCGAAAGCCAACGAAAGGCTGGTCGAGCCTCGGCTGCCGTCCGTGGCCCCCTGAACAAACAAGATCCTATTTTGTAGCGTCAGTGTACCCAAGTGGCAACGAAATATTAGCCTCGTTAAAGGGTATTTGTTCTTTTACAGTAGGAATTCCTTTATACAGTAACCTCGGCTTGCAACTACTCAGTAAGTCCAACACCCGACGACTGGATGCCTCAGTTGGTTAAGTGCCTGCCCTTGATTAGAGGTGTCCCCGAATTCCAGTGAGAGCAAGGCTAAAAGGCCAGTCAACATTTGCCGTTGGTAGTTGTTGATCGGTGGCAGTAGTCCGACCGAGGTTGCTGCCTGGCTGTTTGAGTGTGTAATAACCTCTGACAAAACAAAAAGTGCAACACCCAAAGAGTTGTCATTAGTTGCGATCTTCGCAACACCAGAAAAGGAATTGATAAATTCCTTGGCACACTCCAACACTATCCCGTGAAATTTGCTCTCGTTGTTTTGTTCATGCTCGGGTTGAATTAGTGTGGCTTCATGTCGGGGAAGTCCACCATCGACCAGATCTTTTACACGACAGCAGATCCTGGAAAAGACCCACGAGATGCCCATCATCTACTCGTTTCAACGCCGCATATGACAGCGTGCATAGAGACGAGCTATACAACGCCATGTCTAGTTTTCGTCCAAACTCGTCGGGTTGTGCACGATGACGATGGAGAATTCTCGTTTTTCTATTAAGGTCGGTAAGGAACTCACCGAGACCTTCAATGTCAACAAAGGCTTTTAGACAAGAAGGCGCGCTGTCATGTGACTTCTTTAACATGGTCCTGGTGAAGATCGTGCGGGACTCACTCACCAGCACAAGAGCCGCGATCTTCCAGAAGTCCGAACAAGCATACACGGATGACATTAGCGTGATTGGCAGAACATAGCGAGCCGTCAATGAGGCGTTTTCTGGCATTGAGACGGTATGGGTCTAGCGGTGAATGTAGGCAGAGGACGAAGTCCTCAAGAAAGGACATAAAACATCGACGTCACAATGAACAACTATGACTTCGAGGTGGACCAAAACTTCGTCTACCTAAGGCTCCGCAGTAGTAGACGCAGTACGAACAAAATCAGTACCGAGGTCAAACGCTGAGTAACTCTTGCCAACCGCTGTTTCTATGAGCTCAAGAGGCAATTGAGTAATAAAGCCATACCGCAGGACCAAGCTGGCTTTATATATGACCTCTCCCAGTCCTACTGTACTGCGCGGAGGCATGGCCCATTCCAAAAGCGGATGAGGAAGTCCTTGGTCTGCGTGCTGTCTTTGGTTCTGTTTGCATTGACGATGATTTTGGAGGAACAGATTCAATTACGAATGGGCTGTCAGACATCTACGGATCCAACTTCTAAGGTAGCTGGACCATGTTGAGCGTATGGACACTCAGCCCTGGCCCGAAGAATCTTCGACTCCGGACCTATGAGTTGGTACAGAGGACGCCAGTGTTTAAGGTGGCGCACCCAGATGGAGGAGGACCTCAACCAACTTGGCGTGCTACACTGAAGGCAGCTAGTCAAGGAACGTGATAGTTGAAGAGGCTGGTTGGTTGAGGCCCAGATCCACCCCGGACTGTAGCACCAAATAAACAAGAAGAAGAATGGTTGATCCTTACTTGTATGTACAATGCATACGCTTCTGGATATTCTTCTGTTGTCAAATCAAATGCGAAGGCTATCCACCAAAAGCACTCCTTTTGCTTGATAATGAGCTCAGATGGCGTACGGCAGCTATCCAACCAATAGACGGAACACGATCTGATTGAAAAAGCTTTTTAGAGTCACATCATATCATCCGATCTTCATTGGCGTGAAGCTATAAAAACTTTGACAATGGCGCGTGCATCGACTTGGAATAGAATTGTCAAACTAACGTCACACACAGTGCTACCAAGTTTAAAACAAATACACACACACAAAAGTCCTAAAAAGCACCTTTCATATGCATAACCCTTCGACGAAAATGACAGCAATCCACCCGCCTGAACATAGTTTCTGAGCAAGAACTTTCCAGAGCACATGTGCGCTCTGTCACACTCTCGCAGCCTGTTGATATAAGACGACGATTTTGTCAATGTTTTTAGTACACACGAATGGAAAACAAAACCGAATCTGTTGGTAGGAAAAAATGGTTCACGTCAATGTTAAACCTCTCTCGTGCGAACACAAAGCAAACTCACAGTACACGTCAGCGCCACGACAGGGTGAGTGTAAGAGTCTTGGAAAATATTTATTCAAACACTTTTGTGTTCTCCTCAAAGCTTTGACACATCAATCACGAATGCAAAGCAGATAGATGCAAAAATAAAACCCACTCGCAGCTTTATGGCGAACAAATGTCAACGAAAGTCAACCTTAAAGTCAACTCAAACACCCAAGCGATGCGCTATGCTGGCGGAATCCCCATTAAAGGCCTGCAACCAGATTCACGCGTACGGCTTTATGGATTATGAATAATTTATTTGCGAAATCCATGTATTCCATGTGCGGAATGCAACTATAGGCACGACAATAGATACTGGCAAGCAAATGCAACATCAAAGCACACAGCGGCTGCGACTGGGGACGGCTTGAGGGTCATATGTGCGCCTATAACAATCCGAAATAAGCCCTTGCACCGGGCACGGCCGAGTGCATTCCCGAAACGACCAGCTATAACATATGCAACGGTGGAGGGCAAGTGTAGCTGTAAATTTAATGAGATTTCTGCCAAATTAATTTCCGGTTATGATTAGATTTTCTGTAATAGCAATTTGTGATGAAATCTGCAAAGCATTTCGGGCGCACCGACCATCCATCCATCCATCTATCTATCTGTGGTGCGTATGGGTAATCCGATTGGATGTGGCCAGGGCAACAGGGTCAGCCTTCATGATCTGGCCACGAGTGTCGCGTTTAACGGACCGTGATTTGCGTAGCAAGCCCCAAGGACTGCAGCGAGACGGTGCACAGATGGGAATTCGATTGTGAGCATCAGCCCCAAAAACTGCATCCAATTACTTGCGTAAGACGATAGAATGAATTGGACTGGGATCGGATTCGGTTTCCACGTCTTTGTCTTGGTTTCGTGCGAGTAATACGTAACCGCTCAAGTAGAACACCAGCCACCCTCAATCCGCATCGCATGCCGCTTGTAGGGTGTCAGCCATTGAGTGCATGTTCGCAAAGTGCATGGAATAATTCGAAACAAGGTGAGACGTTGTTGCGTAAGTGAATACTTTTCTCCAGCCCTGGCGTTCTTCATTTGTTTGCACTTCATTCCAATTTATTTCTACGGCACACTTGCGTGGAATGCACTTGAACGTAATTTGCATTCATTTAGCAAAATCATCTGCCAATCTGATTATTTAATTGAAATGAATAAAAAGATACAATTCCATTTCACAACTGACAGTTGAAAGCCAATAGATGGCAGGGTTATGAACAGTCCTAAGGACATAACGCTAGCTTGACGGAGATGACACGGGCTACGTGATGGAAATGTTTATTAGCTAATTTGCTTTGTTCAGCTCGAATGGGAACGGCGAAGGGAATGTTGATGAGAGACGAGACGTACGGCGAGTGCTGCTTTGTAATTATTTTAAAGCGTGTAGAAAGCAGCCTTACGTAAGGGGATTCAGAAGCTCATTTAATGTGCACTTGGATTATGTGCAGTGTCTGAAGCACTGTGTGGGGGATGACTCAAGTATGACATGGTTGCTTCACAAGTGACAATTGCCTTTTGCGGTCAGTCAAGAGATTAAAAGTGATTTTCTTTTTTCTTTCAAGCCATAGTTTAAGATGTGGGGCGGGTAGTGGGGTGACAGGAGTGGTCGTAGTTATGTATTGCTACGACTGCAGTTTGACCAGCGCTGCGTGTATCCCAAAAATATGTTTTCAACTCTCCATCAGACATACGTATTTAGTCTTAAGGTTGCTTGCTACTTTGAGACGTTCGGAAACAAGACTACTGAAAGTTGAATTAGTTTTGTTAGCCGTTGGAATTTAGGCACGAATACACCAACTTCTGGTTTTACACGGTAGATACTTTCCAGAAAAAACCGTGTAAAAATATATGAAAATACATTGAAAAAACTGGGGATTGGCTCCGCGTCCTTTAAAATGCGTCCAATAAATGATTCCTACAAAAAAAAAATATTATTTTAATTATATTATAAGATATAGAGAAAAAATTAGTGCGTCCATACTTAAATTCGTGCGGTTTTTTCAAAATTTGAATGTTTATTTAAGAAAAACGTGTACAATAGTATTATTCAAAGTATTGCCCATCTGAAGCTATGACTTTTTCCCATCTTTCTGGCAAGTTGTGGATCCCATCCCAAAAGAACTGCACCAGCTTGACAGCCAAGAATGAATCTAGCCGGAACAAATGGTAGTCAGAAGGGGCAAGGTCTGGGTTATAATTCGAGTGGGGTAAAACTTCCCATCCACTGTTTCCATATAGTTCTTAACCGGAATACCAACGTGGGACCAAGCGTTGTCATGATGGAAAATTATTGCCTCGAGTCTAGTCGTTTTTCGGCTACTGCTCGCTTCAAACGGATTAATTGTGTTCGGTAGCGTTGTCCATTGATGGCTTCCCCCGGGTTTAGCAGCTCATAATACAGCACACCCTCCTGATTCCACCAAATAAAGAGCATTACCTTCCCGCCATGGATATTCGACTTTGCCGTTCATTTGGCTGGTTGGCCGGGTTTCACATATGATTTTTTACGCTTGGCGTTGCCGTAATGGATCCATTTCCAGCAGCATTTTGGATATGCCAAACCGCCTTTCGACGTCTCTAGGCTTGAGTTCTGCGAGCTCTTCTTGGTTTGGCAACTTTATAGAGTAATGCTTCCAGTTCTTCCTCTTCAAACTTTTTTGGCTGCCCAGGACTTTCATCGTCTTCCAAGTCAAATTCACCACTTTTAAATCGTGCAAACCACTTTTGGCACGTTCGCTCAGATAGCGCATGTTCACCATAAACTTCCACCAAAATACGATGACTTTCGGCAGCAGTTTTCTTCATATTAAGGTAATGAAGAAGAACTCCCCGCAAAAACACTTTTTCATGCACAAAGTTCGACATATTTGAGTGAAAAAAAATTATTGTTGCTTACGCTGAAATGACGTGCAATGACAGTAGCTTTCCAGCGCATGTTCCATAATACGAGTTACGCCATCTCTTAGCAAACCGCAGGTTATAGAAATTGCATTCTTACATATAACCTACTACTGGAGAGGTCTAGTGATAGCAATTGAACGGTGGCAGTGCCCACATTCTTATGGGCAAGAGTTTAGAGCATTTTAATGGCAACTCTTGTGGACGAATAATCTTTTAGATTTTACAAGACTCTAGGCTTTCTCTAGACTTCTGTGGGGGTGTATGGAAAGCATTCTCTTGGGCAGACGATTTGTTCCTCTACTTTAATGACCAGGCTTTCAGCTGAATTAATGTCTTACCGTCTCGTCTGACTTCCTATGTATTTTACACCGACTTGACATCTGCCGAATGTAGGCATGACCAAGAAACCGGTTGCTCCAAGATTTATTTTTATTTTTGCCTGAAATAAATTTAAACATTTTTCAACATGCTCATCTACTCTTTGCACGGTTCATGACAAGTCGGTAAGTCGAAAATCCTTAAGTCGAATTTTCTACAAGACATTTTTCCATCTCTTGCACTCCATAACACAAACATTCCATGAATCAAACACAGAAGATGTGCCAGTGGCCATTCGATTTATGGAGGTTCGACTGTAGTTTCAAAAGAGTGGAAATTTGCAAGAAGAAAGATTGTGTGTTTATGAATACAAACACAGAGCGCACCAGAGCCACCCACTCTCTCAGAACAAGGTGTAACCACAAAAGATTACCATGCACACCAAATTTGAACACCTACTCTCCTACCATCACTGCATAAATCTGAACTTCCGTACTCAGTATGAGTATGCGAACAAACGCAAACAAAAAAACAGGGTAATTTACAGTGGCAAATATTTACGAAGCAAATGGATAAAATATGCCGGGGATTGTTTCGCCCTTTCGCAGGAATAGGATCCTTTTTTGTTCTCGACGAAGCGAAACGTTAAGGGGACGAGAATAAAACTTAATCGGTTTCGGTTTGCCTTTTGCCCATCAGCTCCGCACTGCAGGATTTTTACAATAAGACCTGGGCAGCATAAAAACTCCGTTCCGTTTGCTCGTCGGTTGATCCGTCAAAGCCATTCGTAAACAAATGATTCCGAAGGATAAAAGAGGTTGCCCAACAACGACAGCTTCAGTTTGAACTGAATGCAAAAACAAAAAAAAAAAAAAAAAAAAAAAAAAAAATAGTAACGTTTAAACGTGCAGCTTGCTTAAATCGATTGAATAACTCTCCAGAACTGGGGTATTCGTCTGTGTTTGCATTTGCACATGCCATAAGGGTAGGCTCCTGACATTTGTATCGCTCTGGAGCCAAGGAGGGGGCAGTTGTATTTAAAGTGCTGCTGTTTCAATATATGTACTTGACCATTAAGTGTGAGCCGAACAATGTCGGATTGGTATCGATTTTGAAAATTCAATTAGTGCTGCACGGGGTGTACGGGTGTGGCGGTACCGTCGACTTATGCATTGCAAACGATGTTCAGATACATTGTGTTTTACCTTGACAAAAAGCAGATAAATCGGCTTACAACTGTGCTTACTATTGCCTCAAGGCGCAACTCTGCTGTCAAGTTCACCAAAAGAGTGGGCTTCTCAGCGCTTGCATTGATTCACTCTTTTCATGGAACATCATCCCCTTCCTCCTTCACTCTTTGCCACATGCGACATAAATCACCCAGAGCTTCCCACTCCTTCCCCACGAGGAGGAATCTGGAAAGCTTCCAGAGTTAATCCTGGTGAAACCACATTTTGTCGAGAAGTGAAGCACTTTATCATCGGCCATCTGTTGAATGCTGTTGTTGTTTCACACAGCACTCATGAAGTTTATGGCCTAAAGCAGATCGAACATCAAGATATTCAATTTCGTGCACATGTCTTGCCAACAAAAAATGTGCCATCCCCTTGCGAAGATTTCAGCGCTCACGACAGTCTCAGAGACACTAGCAGCACCACCACAGTCCCATCATCGTTGCTGGTTAATTTCAGCAGTGAAACAGCCAAAATCTGCTCATTAAACTACCATATGCTGCGTAAATAAATCACTTACGCACCCATGCAATGGCGTAAAAATCCACCCCTCAGTCGGCGGCCACCAACCGAACACCGTCTCCTCGCCCAAAGCACAGGTACCCGAGTGTGAGGGAGTGAGAAGTATTACTCAAATTTCCTGCAGACGGAAGTGGGTTGGCACACTTCCCAACTGTGGGCTGCTGCTGACAGCGGCTGATAGAGATGGGGGCCGGGTTGACGGCGGCGGTAAAATTGATGAACGTCGCCATTTTCATTAATCAAAAGCAATAACAATAAAAATAATTATCGCACCGTGGTGTTTTGTAGTTTTCGCCATTGTCGATGAATTATGGAATTAATATTGTTTCCTTAATAAACTCAATCCGCTTTTACAGCACCGTCCTTGCCAGCTAGGGGCGACTACTCCTCGAACGAGCCGTTCGTATCAACACCGTCGTTATTGTCGTCAGCTCAGCTACGAACTCCTTGTACGAGCCGTTCGTATCAGCGACCCTTAATCGTTTTGGTGGTTTATTTCCACGCCATCGGGCATCATTGACAGCCCGGCAATGTCATAAATTATTCTGCACAAGCGGACACATCCGTATTTTCGGAATCCGTTCTTCAGCTGCACTCACTGACACAGAACAAACCCTCGTGTCGCTCGATGTCACTTGGTCTATTCTTAGGCACACCGTTGGTGATTATTTTCGTTTTAATTGCACGACAGATCTCTCCTGGATTCACGGAAATAATCCATCACTTTCAGCCCGAAACTCAAGTGTCTCCATGTGTACAGTGTCATAATTAAAATACGATATCTTTTTGTTTTTCGTTTCAGTTCGCTCTCCAAAGGATGAAGTCGACATTGTGGACGTACCTCGCGTCCAGCAACGATCTCGAGAAAGCAATAGTGCCGGCGCCAATGATGATGAGTCTGATGTTGATCCAGACTTCAGGAACTTTAAGGGTGTCGTAGATACCGGTGCCGGGTATCCATTCCTTGCTCCGTTGCCGCAACCATTTAGTTTCAATTTGGGATTCTTCGATTCGTTTGAAGGTAAGTGAAACGATGATTGCAGATGGGCAATGGAACGTTCCGTGTAATTAAAATCTGTTTAATGTGGATACAGCCGCCGAAACGAAGCAATTTATTGCGAAAAATGAAATGTGATTTTATGGAAAATATTCTTTTTAATGTGTGAGGCAATTTATTTTTGTTGCTGTTTTCGGGCGCTTTTACGATGAGGTTGTTGTAAAAACGACGAAATTATCTTTCAAAGCGGGTTTTGGTTTTCTGCCGGTTGTCTGTTTTGTGAGGACGCTTTTTAATGGGTCTCCTTGAGGAAATCATTATTTTCTGCGTCCCCAGAGATGAGTTAAATGCGTTGTTTACTGAGGAGGGGGACTGAATTGAATGTTAAGCAGACAGTTATTCATAGTTTCCGTGATTGAAATCGTTTGATTGCTTAAAGTTTTCCGTCACGACAAGTTATTGCTTTGGCATGTCTGAACGTATGCGAGGCGAGAGTAAATAACTTTGGCACACGAGTAGACAGCTTCAAGGACAGCACGTGGTCCATTTCGTTTGGCTGGCTCATGGAAAGAAATTGAATGTTTTCGTAAGATTGGTTGATTGTCGATCGGAATTAAATTTATTGGATGGTGTCATTTCAACACATTGCCTGCCATGGCTATCATAAATGTTAGCCAGTGATGTGTCCCAGGGAGCCATGGCTATCAAATATGATAGCCACCTATAATTTCATTCGGGACTCTGACTGGCAAAAATGTCAGACAATACTTACACATAAGGTATGAGGCTATTTTGCGGGCACCCTACGATAGTATGAGTGTTTGATCAAGTAAGCAAATAAGCCACTATCTCGTCGTGTGGTGCCATATCTAGCACTTTTGATAGCCAGTACTAAATTCGTCCTAGACGTCCAGGATGTGAATACAGTGAACAATCCAATATAGTGAACACACAATATGCTATGCAGGCTTTTCTAAGTAGAGACCAAACAAAAGCTCATGAAATAAAAGTTTGGCATTTTCTTTGAACCTTTCAGCATGCAAAAACGCTTTGAAACTCACTTGTGCTATGCATCGCTTGAATAAACAACTGTACAAAGCTGACGAAACAGGTCTTTATTATAAGCATCTTCCTGAAAAGACATAAGTATGTAGCACCCGGCGAAAAAGCAAATATATTTTTAGCCTGTCCAGTTCAACACAACGCCACAACTCAGCATAAAGTGGATCCACTTGACATAGGAAAAGCACAGAGACCTCGCCCATTTAAAAATATGTCCTTGCCTGTGCATTACAGGAACTCGAATGCGGTCTGCATGACCTCAGCAATTCTCAAGGACTGGTTCTATACTAAATTAGAAGTTTCAGTCATTGCGAAGCGCCGGACAACGTCATTTTGTTTTTTAGAAGACCCGAAACACGATTCGAGAACGAAGAAAATGAAATATCTCCAGCAGTCTTCGCAACAATTTAACATCGAATGTTAACTTAGTGGCCACGAAGGACATTATGAATCTTCTAAAGCTAATAACAGGATTAAAACAATTGGAAAGAAGATCATGTATCTACGTAAACGAAAGCGAAAAAGAACAACAACCGGACGTGGATCATCCGATTCGTTCAGTGTCTCCTAGGGAAGCAGTTGTTGGAGAAAGCACTAGGACGGGTGTTTTTATTCCTTAAAATGTTACTCGACATAAGTTCGAAGAAAACTCAAGCGAACTCCTTAAGCACAGATTTCGTCTGTTGTAGTTTTGTTTCCTAAGTCCATGGAATGTATTTTTTTTTACGGATGAGTTGTCGTCGTTGAAAATAAAATTTTCTTTTCATTAATATTTTCTAGCCTTTTAGTAATTGCAAAGAAAAATTGTTGTTACATTCGATTCTTCATTCTTGATGATTTTCGTCAAGTGAACAGCCCGGCTTTAATTAGTTCAAAATATCGAGCGCGTACTGTTCACTTATTATCGATTTTGTATGGTTGCTGACAGCATGAAATTTTCTCAAATTTGCCTTGGCGGCCAATGTGTTGAACAACAAATTTTACAGCGCGTGCTGATGTTGCAATTATATCCATGAAAAAAAAAAAAAACTGTTGCGACTCCCAGACCATCTTCCAATATCCCGTTTATACACTGCCTATAAATAATGCTAGAATCGTTGGTGAAGGATTGGTGTTAACACGTTCTCTAACAAAACCTCGTGGGAAGGAACCAAAGGGTTTGGATTGATATCCCGTCGAGATTATTGTGAAAGAGTTTAGAATTTTTTCACTCAAAGAAACGGACACACGTCCAGAAGAGATCCACGACTTCAGCTCGATTCTGCATTAAATTGTGACGTGCATTTCCAAAATTCCCCCGAGAACCCAATTTGTTAATAGATACATTCATTTGTGTACATCAAGAGGAAGAAAATGAACGATAAAAACCCCACAAAGTATTTGTATAAAGTTTTTATTATGGCAGTCAAGACCTTCAAAGGACTGTCAAATGATGGTGATTATACGCAACCGTTGTAACCGATAGCAAATTGTGTAGAATCATTTGTTTTCAATTAGATACCTTCTTTTAATTTTGTTTGTAATTTTGTTTATTTTTGAGGACCATATAACAAGAATAATATTTTCCTTAAAGTGCGTTCAGAATGCGAATATCTTGGATATGCACTAAGCTCTTGGAGCTTTTTGTCTACAGTCCAACAAACAATAAAACACATTTCCTTCAAACATTTAAGAAATTAAAAATAAAATTAAAAATTTTGTTTTTTTTTAATTTTATTTATATATATATTATATTATTTATTTAATTATATTTTTTTAAGATAAGGAATTTATATATCTTCTGAAAATTGAGTCCCATTTGCATTCTTTCCAAACGTTATCAGCCAGGAAATTATTACTTTTTGAGCAATGAATATATATGATATAAGGACTTAATCAACGTTAAGTCAAAACCATGTTGTTAAAAACTGATTTACCAAAACAAATTTGTAAAAATGTGTGTCCTGGCGGGTACCATTCTTTACAGAATAGTTCGCTGAATATCGTAGCTTTCTAACACTAAAAAGCTAAAACTGTAGCTCAAGGGAAAAAATAATAAACTTTTAATTCTAGTGCACTCGGTCTAACCCACCTAAAAACTGCAAATTTTGATTTTTATTTTTATGTTGGATGCTTAAGTAACGTAGTATTTATTGAGGAAATTGGGTTGGAACAAACAGTTATAAAAATGCCACTTTTCATACCGACGAATTACTACGGGAAAATACATGGATTTTCCAAACTAAACGAAAGGGTATCTTTAGAGCTCTGTATCTCGCACATCCCTTGACCTCGCCAACATTTTGGAGAACAAAAACATAGGCCAGTTTTATGTCTATAAAAAATAAGTCCAACAACTTCTACAACATATCCCAAATCTCATTTTTTGGTATTTATTTGCGCTTTTGAACCAATGTGACAGCCTATGTACTATGTTTACATTCTTCAACTTTTTTTGTGTAATTTTTTGCTGGGTAATAAGGATAGAGCGCATAGAAAAGGAAAACGTTTTGTCCGTTTAAGAGAGATTATAATTTAAAGAAAATTGTATTGCCGTTAATAAAATTGGTGTCCGCGTCCGATTATAAGAGAGTCCATTTATGAGAGAATTATTTAATTAAGAATATTTACATGATTCAGTTCCTTGAAACCTGTTCGGTAAAGAGAGTAAGAGGTGTCCGTTAGGGGAGAGTGCACTGTATATACCAATTGTTTAATTACCTCAAAACGAGCATAGCTCTAGCTCAGGTCAGTTCGATCTCAGATGCCAATCTTACAAATGTTTTCTATGGTCCGTGGCTGTCCTCAAAAAGTATTTTGCAATGTCAAAAATGTATCATCTTGGTGCAATAATGACTGTCCAACTTCATCCTCCTCATCAAAATCTTGGGGATCATTAACTAAACAGACGCACAAATCAACAAAAACCGTAATTTTATGCCAATTTATTAATGCGTTCGTTAAATTGGATAGCAAATTGTGACCAGCGTTCGCTATTTAGAGGCGTTGATGCGTTCGTTTCATCCCAAATTCTCATTATTTTCACTGGGCGTCCACTATACTTGCTTACAAAATGAAATTATTGAAACTTCAAGTCAAATGTCGGATTGGCTGCTGTCATTCTTCCGAAACACTCTCGCTAGTGTAATAAAAACATCGAAATCGCCTTAAAGGCAATGGTAATGTTGTTAAATATGTTTACTGTGGCCTAAGGACACAGAGGCGGCTCAATGCATTAATTTCTCGAATGCCTCCCCTTGCAATCCATTTATTCATACATTCATACGTTTGCGGAAGTCAAGCGTCTGTAAATTAAAGTACAGCCACTCGTCTTTAATTTAAGCAAATTGAGAAGTAAACTCTTCAAGGCACCCACCCTCGGAATTCTTAAGTACTTATTTGCCAGAAACCAAAATCCGCCCATATGCACTTAGTCATATTAAGTGATGGGAACAGAGTGAAGAGAAAAAACAATAACCTTAGTTTCCACTTGATTAGCCGGGTGTACCCAATTGCACTTTAAGACCATTAAAGTTATCACGCGAAAAAATGCAAAAACAAGCTTGACACCTGAGGCAATGTCATTAACGTACTGTTCATGACACATAATCAAAAGGAGAACATTAGTGTGTGCAGCGCAGAGAGGGGGAGTCAATAACTTTAAATTGACTGTCAGCTTTATGCTGTGACTTGCTCATATATACACTCATAGCTCTTTGTTTTATATTTTGATTGCAATTTAAAATTAAAAACCACTTAGTGATGTTTTTTTTACACGAAATCTACTGACTGCGGCTAATAAAGTATCAGGCTGCGACGTACGTTTTAAACGAATTCGTGGAAATTTCCTCAGATGTACTCGCGGATTGCGGAGGTTCCAATTAATTGCAAATTGCACAGAAATGGAATGTGTTTTGCAATAATTGTGGGAAATCGAAACCGAAATTCGTTAAACAAATTATTATTTTTTCTTGCTGCACAGCGCGAACGTGTGATTGTTGAGCGTTAATGTAGATTCATTACATGATTGTAATGGATTTTATTTTCAGAAACGTATTCATCACATCTGATGAGAATGGGAACTGGGAGACTTCATTTTCCATTCCGTGTTGGTGTGCCATTCAACTCACTTGGTTGTTGGTGAAGTAATATCCCTGGCCACGATTTTTCATTTATTTCTAAAATAAAGTAATAATCTAGCCACTTTCGATAGAAAATATTCGCTTGCACGTATGTGAAACTGTATTGAAACCCTCGTAGCAATTCGTCAATTTTATGGTAGAGCTTTTCTTCTTTAATTGACGATAGAATTTAGTTCAATCATTCTGACTACAACTAGTCACTAACTCTCTGCCACAGGCACTGGAGCTGATTCACAATTTTCTGCTTTGAATTCGAAATGAACGACGCTTTCGCCTCATCTCGTACAGAGATTTGTAACGCGTTTGAGCTCCCTCCAACGACTGTTCTGCACCATGTTCGTCCTAAGCCCACTGCTATTCTGAGTAATAGTATTCTACTGCATGGTGTACTTCTCCGTTCTCTTCGCACCGAAGAGTGGATGTTCCCTGAACATTTGTTGACGAAAGATTGCTGCTTTGTGTGATTATGGTATCTTTCTTTCAGAAACGGCAGTGCGCATTCCATATTGGAGCAGAACAAGAGAGACCATTCTCGGCTGTCAACTTCTTCGACTTCCTGCGTTCACTTGGGCGAGTGTGTTGGAAGCAGTGTTGGGACTTTAGAGATCTACCAGAATTGTGGTCAGGTCCCAACACTACTTCGTGACTGTCTTCGGGACTTAACCACAAGTATGGTAGATCTACCACTATTTTGCGAAATCTTCATGTCTACCACATCTACTTCCCAAAGTTCAAAACCTACCACACTCTTTAATTCTCCCTTTTCATGCCATTTGTAGTTGGTTTTTGTTCCTGAAACCCTTCTCAAAATGCACAAAATTACAGAGAAGTGATATTAGTAAAGAATGTGTTTCAAAACTATGAACACATGGGAAAGCAAGGAGCTCTTTCGTTTCATTTGTGAACAGTCTATGTTCACATAGCATGCTGCATTTTTTAGAAATTGTGTATGTAAGCGAGATCTACCACGCTTTCTTCAAATCGACCACTCTTTTTCTACGGGATCCACCACACTTTGAAAATTAGAAGTCCCAACATTGGTTGGAAGTGTCTTTATTCTACGTTCTCACCCAACCGAAACCGCTAGGTTCGCATGAAGTTTTACTGAAACCTCAATAGGCCGTTCCCTCCGAGTTTGAAGTGGTTTCGCTCTCAATTTAAGTGCCCACCAAAGCAAATGCCATTTTTAAATGGCTGCCAGAACAGGAAATAATAGTGTGAGAAAACCAGAGAACAGAAAGAGATAAAATGGGAAAATGAACACCCAAAAGACCATGATAAACGCTGTGGGCTTGTTCGGTTTGACAACCTCTCGTGGATGCATCAATTCAAGGGGACTGCAAATGGGTTTTATCAGAAACCGCGAGGTTTCCATGTCCCAAATATGTATGGCGGAACCTGGTAGGTTTGAAGAGAATTGTGAGAAAGTAGCATTAGTTTTAGTTGTAGACAGATGATCGTCCATTATCCGGTGTGAAAGTAGACAACGAATTCCTTAATTTCGTCATATTTTCGTCAATGCTGATATCCATCACAAATACATCCTTCACGTACTCCACAATCCCTCCCGTACAAACTAACAAATTGCCGACATATCCCACTAGAACTGCAGTTTTCACAACAAACGAGCCATCCCTGCAGGCCAACTGCGACGAACTTGGGTGAGTTTCTAAACGTATCTCTCTTAGGTCGGTTCAAAAGTTTCGCAGTTCTGTAAGTGGACGTTTAACCTCCAGGCGTCGCTAAGTAATGGAATTCCGTCGAAGTCACCCTGCAACAAAATAATTGTTACTTCGGCCTTCGGACGTGATCGAAAAGCAAAATTCGAAACAAATTTCCACCGAGTTCATTGGCTGTACAACATCCCATCATTCGGTGCGTCGGCTAAAGCACGACTGCGACACATCGCCACCTATCTGAGGTTTCCTTCACCAATTTTTCAATTTAAAAGACTTGACTTGTGATCCGGTCAAAACCCAAAGCAGGACACTCGACAATTGAAATACCGTCCAACCCTTCGACTACTGAACGCAGACGTCTTTGGAAATGAGTCTCCCAACAATATCGACCAGAGTACTTCGAATCATCTTAACCATCAGGAAGTGAAACAGAACTCCTACGTCTCTCTTCCATATCAAGAGTTTTTCTCTGCTCACAGAATTTCCGTACAAGAAAAAATAAAGATTCGCTCGTCATGGTTCAGCAATTTATGTGCTTCCACCAAGGCTATGTCAGCGAATTGACTTACAGCGAAAATTGGAAACTTATCATTTCGATCTAGAACACTTCAATTTCCCATGCGGATTCGGCAAAAACTCATAAGACGTCGTTTCCCGTGCTTAATTGGAAACCCGGTCACATTTTCCGATTCAGTCATAACAGACGTCAACTTGACATAATTAATCGACGCGCCAGCATAGCGGGGTTGGCACAGTTATCGTCGCACCCCAACCCATCCAAAGTTCGGATGCAGAGCCATTGATATATAGCTTTGTTCGCTCAGACGTTTCCCCCTCATGTGCGCCGCAATGCCGTTCGTAGACATTACCTACCTGACATTTGCTGCGAATGACTGGTTCTCAGAATTGCCTCATTTTCTGTGCACATACTTTATTGGATTTTTCTTCTTCGTCTTTACATGTCAGTCTCATCATGACCGGTGTATTGTTGTTTTCATTTGTGCGAACCTTGAGAGTGCACTCGCCGACCGACTTAGTGAGTCGAACAGAAGCGACGGGGGCATGAATGATTATTTTGAAATTTAGTGCAAGTTACGGGCATTTGTCAAGCCTTCCATTGAGCAAACACCCCCCCTGGTGGTCGCTTTTCTAGGGATTCCAAAATTGCTTGCCGTTGTGGAACAGACACCATGTCGCCCGCAAATTGATGGACTTTAGCTGGAAATTGTGTTACCAGTTCAGAGCTAAGCGAGTGAACGATTGCAGAGGTGACAAATGAAATTTGTAACAGTTAACAATTGAGTGGAATAACTTGATGGGCAGTGCTGTGCTCTGTGGGTTAGTGTGCCTGCGTGGATGAGAAAGGAGGCCAGCTGCAGCTGTTGAACTTGGTTTCAATTCGTGCTGTCGCAAGGGTGAAGCCCATGCGTTGAGACGGTCGTGTTTATTTAGAACGAATTCTTGCCAACACCTGCGTTATGTGGAGCATGCCACGTTGGCTAATGAGATGAACTCTGAGTTGAGGATACCTGCATACCTTGTGGGTGTTCAGTTCAGTGGCGATAAAAGCGGTCAACAGGTGTGCTGACTTCATGTGTGAACTTTGCCAATGATAATATCCACAAAGAGAAACAAATTACTCTGCTCACTAGAAGGCTGGAGGGATGCAAGGTGATTGTTAACGCGGTTGGCATTGCCATAGCAGTCAATGGTAAACTCGCTTCGGTTTTTAGGGAAGTCACCACTCGCACGGGACGAGGAAGTGCGACCTAACGTGAGCGCGAACAAAATAAATGCACTCTCCCACATATGCTCACTGCATATAAACAGTAGTTTTTCAAACTCTGCTTCATTGGACTGGTGACTCTGCTGGAATACTGCTCCAATGGAACATGTTTCAGTTTGCCCCACGCCACTAAAGTCAATATGGTAACAATTTAAATTTCTGATTATTCTCGGGTCCATGGACAGAGGGATTTGGTGTTTGCTAGGAAAGAGAAAGTGAGAAATTTCAAAGTGATGTTACTTCATGTAAGACGATGATGCGAATTTGCGTTGTCCGGTAAAAGTAAGATCATCCTGTGCAGCTTGTTTTTTTCATTTTGCTTTCAAGCTTAAATTCCGTTATTATCGAAGTTCACAATAAAGCTCGCTTATTAGAACACCATTTCACGGGCTTGCTTGCTGTAACAGAAATGTTTAGAAATGTATGCAATAATAGTTTGCACAGCAGGAAAAATGCTGCGTGAAGAAAAGAAATATACAGTAGACTCTCGTGAGAGTGAACACCGGATTACGTGAACAGATATTTTTTTGCTTGTCATCTCTAAAACGTGAACAAATCATGAACGCTCTAAAGGGTGAAGAACAATTTTTGTCTCAAGTTAACAGTAAACTGCTTGAGCCAGTTGTATTTTAGCTTGGAATTCGTTATTCTTGGTACAATACTTCGTCTTGTACCATGTGCAGTTTGTTGCACGCCACTTCGTGTCAGTTTGTTCCTCGTTGTTCATCAAATGAATTGTTTTTGATTGTCTTGTCTGCTCGATTGCTGCGGTTTCTTTGTTTCTTGTCATCATTATTTTTGTACGCGTTACGGTTTTCGTTGTCTAGTCCTTTGCGTCATCATGTCCTCAAAGAAACTAGCTTGAATATAGAATGCTCTTCCCGGGATGATATTCCCCACAAATATTTAAGACCAGTGTGCCCAGTTCATGTATAACCTCTCCCTTTTTAAGTTGTGCGTGTTTAAAGGCTTCATTTTCCGACTTTATTTGGCACTACCGCACTACACAAGCTACTGATCACGGCTGACTCGTCGCGTTCTTACATTTTATTTGTAACATGTTGTTCTCGTATATTCTAATTCTAAAGAAGTCATAGCTCGTGCCTTCTGCGGGTAATCCTTGAGCGCTCGCAAATTATAAAAAATTTAAGCCTAATTAAGCCATTTCCATTTTTAACAATGCTTTGGAATGAACTGAAGGTGAGCTGGCTAGCCAATATCCCATTAGTGTCTTTAGGCGCCTTAATGATGAAGCGGTGACAATACTTTTGGAGAAGAATAAGATTTGAAATTTTTAACAAATGACTGATTTTTTTCATACAATTTTTTTTATAATTTTATGTTTTTTATGTCACAACCCTTTATTTGATATGTTCTTATGCAAAAACCTTTTGTTTAAAATTAAATAAATGAATTAAATGTACTCTTATGTAATAGCCAAAACCCATCATTTTTGTCATTGATTCTTATGTTTAAAATGGGTATCTGCAGTGGGATTGTCATATTATGTGATTACAATGTGGCCTTCGCAAAGGTGAACTCCCTTGATTTGCAATTGTTCACATTATCGAGAGTCTACTGTATTTCGTTCGCATTTGAATAACTTCTATTGTCCATTAATGCGGTTTGCTAAGAGATGGCGTAACTTGTATTATTCCATTGGAACATGCGTTGGAAAGCTACTGTCATTGTACGTCATTCCAGTACATGTCATTCATTTGAAGCGTAAACAACAATAATTTTTTTTTCACTCAAATATGTCGAACTTTGTGCATGAAAAAGTGTTTTTGTGGGGGTTCTTCTTCATTACTTCAATATGAAGAAAACTGCTGCCGAAAGTCATCGTATTTCGATGGAAGTTCATGGTGAACATGCGTTAGCTGAGCGAACGAAAAGTGGTTTGCACGATTTAAAAGTGGTGAATTTGACTTGGAAGACGATGAACGTCCTGGGCAGCCAAAAAAGTTTGAAGATGAAGAACTGGAAGCATTACTCTATGAAGATTGTTGCCAAACACAAGAAGAGCTTGTAGAATCTTTGGGTGTCACTCAAGCAGCCAAAGCTTGACAAAGCAAGCAAATTAGGTTCCACATGAACTCAAGCCGAGAGACGTCGAAGGCAGTTTTGCATGTCCGAAATGCTGCTCGGATTGTTACTGGTTATGAAAAATGGATCCATTACAACAACCCCAAGCGCAAAAAATAATATGTGAAATCCGGCCAAGCAGCCAAATTAACTGCTATGAGCTGATAAAACCGGATGAACCATCAATGGAGAACGCTACCGAACACAATTAATCCGTTTGAAGAGAGCAATAGCCGAAAAACGCCCGGAATATGCGACCAGACTCGAGGCAATAATTTTTCATCATGACAACGCACGGCCCCACGTTGCTATTCCGGTTAAGAGCTATTTGGAAAACAGTGGATGGAAAGTTTTACCCCACCCACCTTATAGCCCAGACCTTGCCCCTTCTGACTACCATTTGTTCCGGTCGATGCAGAACGCCCTCACTGAAATACGGTTCACAGAGCTGAATATCAAAAATTGGCTTGATACATTCTTGGCTGCCAAGCCGGCGCAGTTCTTTTGGGATGGGATCTACAAATTGCCAGAAAGATGGAAAAAAGTGATAGCTTCAGATGGGCAATACTTCGAATAATACTATTGTACACGTTTTTCTTAAATAAACGTGCAAATTTTGGAAAAAAACCGCAAGAAGTAAAATTAAAATAGTTGCGAAAATACTGTCCATGTCCACTTAATAGAAAACCGAATTTAAAATCATACCAGCCAACCAATGCAGTACATCTTGTCCGTTTAAGTGAATTGTCCACTTAAGAGGGGTGTCTACTGTGAAAGATTTGACTGCACACCTTTTAAACTCCTTGTGCGGTACAGAACCTTGGTACTACACGCAATTGGCCACATCTATGAAATAATCCCTGCAACTGAAGTAACATCCTTGTGGAGAGATTACATCGCTACACAACCAGGCACCCCACCAGTAGGTTTCTGGGTTAACTAATCGATCCTACTTTGCAGCACAATGCACCTTTACGTCTAAGTGCATTCCAAAGTCTGTGCTAAGCACACACCTTTTGGGAGATAAACACAATGCCACATTTGATCCTGATGATTGCGTGGCTTAAGTATGGTCGCCATAGCAACGTTATCGTTACAATGATGTGCACCCAATTCAGAGCATCATTTTTGCACAAAAAATCTTAAAGCAACTATAACATCCCAAATAAGACGTAAAAGGTGATACGACAACTGCGTGGTGACAGGCAAAGACATACTTGTGCTGTGCAGAAATAACAGAAGGGCACTATCCATCCTCCACCCAAGACATAATCAGTCCGAAAAAAAGAAACTAAGGAATCCCATCAAAACCATAGTAACGGGGACTCCCTTCGAGCGTAAATCAACGAATTCGTTCTAGAAAATGAAAAAATAAAATAAATGAAAAACAAACTTGAGAAAAAAACAAGAAACAGATCGGAATACGAATGAACCTGATGTCAACTGAACATGTGGATGTTAGTCTTAATTTTAGTGCAAAAAAGTGTCCCTCCTATCCCTGGCAGAGCACCCTACCCGAGCGACCAACATTCAGACGTTCAGGCATGTGTGTGCGCATACATAGGCGCTGCCTTTGCATGCATGCATTAAGAAGGGATGAATCGACTTAGCACTTAAGTACACCTGTGCACGTTCCCATTAGGCTTTTCCACACCAACACCGGGCGACAATGTTTATTCTGTTGTAACTGTGCAAACGGTTTGCGTTGCTGCTACAAAAGAGCTCATCGGCAGCGGTGGCGTCGGTGACGGCGGTGGCGGCGGCATCATCGTCGGCGGCGTTGTTATTGTCATTGTCCTTGTGCGTTGATGTTCCGTTTTACTTTCGCTTAGGGTCCTTTTTAGCGTAGACAACAGAAACGAATTTTCGCCTACCACACACCCGCTTCGATGTAATGTAAACTCTTACGTGCCATACACTTAAGTAGAAGGCAGACACCGGCACAGACACAGGCGCAGACATCAACTCCTCCAAAAGCAGCACATCACACAGTGATTTTAAGGACTTAAGTCCGTGACAGTGATTTGCATACGGAATGCAAGGGATTTTCACTTCTGTTTTTTTGGTCTCTGTATGTTGGCGCTCCTTTTCTCGATGATGTGACACTTTAAAATGAAAATGCTATTCAGTCCGTTTATTTCCGTTTTTCTTTCTCTTTGCAGACATTTTCAGGCGACTCCGCACACGTTTATGGTCAATGGGCTCCGCCGAAACGAGTGAGGAGGGATCTTTCTCTATCGGCTCGAGGCCACCGAAGGGCGGTAATACCACTTCAGTTGTTAAGGTGAGTGTTTAAGTGATGCGCTGACAGGGTGGTGTTTGCATGGAAATTATTTTTGGGTTTTCCAAATTTAATACCGCCACCCGGATGGTGGGTGTTAGCTTATGTGCCAGATTCAGCCTTTCCCTTCTAAATTGAGACGTTTCGTAGGTGCGTGCATAATGGATTCACAGAGCTGTGAGGAAATTTAGCCATAAGCACTAATGGTGTTCCCAGCTCAAAAGTGGGTTTGAGGAGGAGTCATTTGTGGGGTACTTAAGTACGGCAGTTTGATGGAAATTTAACCTATTTTGGTGTTAACATAATTGTCTGTGCACAATGGGTTGTAAGCTGTGTGTATGCACATTGGTGAGTAAAACTAGTTTTCGGAAATTTTGTCGGAACCCAATTTATTCTTCCAAGGCGTGGGAGCTTGTTGGCACTAATCTGAGACTTCAATAAGCCCCGAGGGGAAATGTTCAATAATGGCAGTAATGATAATGTTAAGTTGCATTATCTGGCTGGTCATATTTGCTCATCAAAAAGGGATAGTTTACGACTAGGAAGTGGAAGTTCCAACGCCCCTTTCAGTTATTGATTTTTTCCTTGCTTTCTATGGCAGGGGATACAATCTTGTCGAGGCCACATGTCGGTCACATTTTTAAAGCGCAATTTCAGCAGCAATAGTGTCCCAAAATTAACGCTAGATTTGAATTTGCCGTCATTTGTGCAGGAAATTGGTGGCGGCAACACTAAACAAAAAACGCGATTTGGCAGCCGGTAGTCTAGGGCAGAAATGAAGTACTATAGGCCAACTTCACAGCTGATTGCCCCCTAGCCCAGCGACGAATTTGAGAGGTCTTTTGACAGTTATTCATGCATTTTTTACGGTTATTCACGAAATAATGTGAATGCAGTCCTCTGGTTGGTCAATTAGGCTTTAGAAAATGACATAAATGGTTGTCAAAAATGTTAAGGGACATGAGAGGTAAAAGTTAGATCTAGAGTTAGTAGGAATGAAGAGTCACACGATATAAGATCGTTTTTCTATTATAGACTAACATCTCCAGAATAATGAGAGTTTAGGGGTACCGTTTGAACATTTCAGACAAAATATCGGATTAGTGTGTCAGTGTCCTCTGTTCCAAGTTTCCAAAAAGAAAATTATACGAAGCCAACTTCGAAAAGGGCACATTCTGTTAAAAACACTGTGAACACTCCGGTTCTATTTTATTGTCGTTGTTCAGGGTGTACTGCAGCGCGACCTTTAGATCTGTTGTGTTCCCTTTGTCTACCTTTGCTCTCTGTCGAGTTCCCCTCACGTCAGTAATGCAAAAAGTCTTACTATTTTACTCAATTCAGTACAATTTAATTTTCTGAGTGAGCAAGTACATCTATGCCATTTTCAGTACAATTTTTAATTCTTTGTACAAAATTGATTTATTCCTTTAGTCCATTTTTTCTTATTTTCACTAAGATCTATGTGCGATAAGGAATGATTACTTAATATCAAAATCTTCTCCCCGGGGGCTGATTGTGCCTGTTTGAATCCTGAGCTCACATCTGAACGTCAATTCGATGACTTTTCTGAATTCATATTCGCAGTTATTTCGTTTAATTTTGACTTAAAAACATATAACGAACATTTTTTGGTTGGCGCGGTCGTCGGGTCTCGTTATGTTGTTTTATATGTTTTTTATACTAAATTAACCAACCAAGTTACAAGAGCGAAAATGAAAAACACAATAATGTTTCCCTGTCAAAGAATTGTTTTCACAAAAAGGTTGAAGTACACATTTGACAACATTGGTTGGTTAATGCTAGGATACCATTTTTGAATTTGTATGTTTTGGTCTTCTCCTTCTTTTCAGAGTAGCATTGAGGGTAATGAACTCATTTCTCTGAGCCAGTTTCTTTTAGGTATCTGAGAATGAGAGATGGTGCTTGCGACCTCTGACAGTAGATGCTTGCCCAGATATCTTTGCCTTTTGTGGGCCAGTGCCTCACAGAATCTCAGTACGTGTATTGCAAATTCATTAGATTCTCCCCAGAATCTGCAAGGCCTTCTTCTGATAAGCCTAGTTTCCTTGGGCGATCTCTGAATCTGCAGTTCCCCGTTAGGAGGATACGGAGGATGTTCTTGCTCTTTTTGATACATGTCTCAAACCTCAGTCGGTTGTACTGAACTACGAGTTTCTTAGCCCGATTCATGGCAAGAACTTTGTTCCTGGTTTATGTTCGGTTCCTTGTTTCCTAGTTCCCTGAAATCATCTATGAGGACATTATCTCGCACCGCGCGGCCCTGTGAAGGATTATGATGCTCACTCAATGCCTTCTATTCCCGTATGGCCAAGTATCCAGCTGAATTTTTTCTCCCACTCAGCCTCTTAAGCTTCTGTGGGCTTTTACACACATGTCTAGTGATTAATCTCATACAGCGCGGCACTGTGAAGGATTATGATACTCACTCCCTTACCAGGAAGTCGACTATGTCATTGCCTTCTATTCCCGCATGGCCAGTTTAATCCAGCTGAATTTTCCTTTTTTCTCCTACTCAGCTCTTTAAGCTTCTGTTGGCTTTTACACACGAGCCTAATGATCAGGACATGATCTCCTACAGCGCGGCACTGTGAAGGATTATGATACTCACTCCCTTACCAGGATTGTCATTGCCTTCTATTGCCGTATGGCCAGCTTACCAGCTATCCAGCTGAATTTTCCTTTTTTCTCTTACTCAGCTCTTTAAGCTTCTGTGGACTCTTACACAGGACTCTATTGTCATAATAGCAATAGTCTGGTGACAAGAGCTTAGTGCCATGATAGCAGCTCGAGATTATTCCTATGTCGCAGTTGCTATAGTTCCTATCATATACGCATCTGTATATGGCATAGATTTTTGCCTGAAACATGGTGCTACATTTGCCCGTGTGTTCGAAGTAGTTTGTTCTTGGTCCCAACAGCCACGCCCCTGTCCCATCATAAGTTATTGATTCATCTGTATGGTTCGTCTCGTGGCGTCTCGTTTTTGGGAAATGAATTTCCTAATCACATCATCCATTGGAACGGCCTTGAGTGCTAGCTTATTGACTAGTGCACCGAATGCGCTCGTTGCAATGCACTTGGGTTCTGATATCCCTAATCTTTTTAATATTTTGCTTGCACATGCTGCAACTACTAGATGCAATGAGGCAGTTCTAGTGGCAGCAATGGGGCAAGTTCCCTTGGCCCCTGTAGTTCAAAGGCATGCCACACTTTGAACTTTGTTGAGTGTCTCCCTTGTGCTGATCAGACTAGTTGCGGTTCCAAATAGTCTTGGAGTTTCTCGCCAAAAGCAGCAAAACATCGACCTGCGCAGTTTGATGGTCTCAAACAGCAGTTTTAAGACCTCCGTGGGAGTATCTGTCCATTATGCGTATCAAAATATTTCCTCGTAGTGTTCGAGTTATCAAAAATTGAAAATAATTATGTCACACAAAAATCCCTAGCTGGAGTTGACAAATCGGTAAGAGTCTCTCCCTATTTTTAAAAATAAGGCCCGTCTTCCGTCAACCATAAATATGAAATGTTATATAAGCATAACCATAATATTTTATAAGCAGGCGACCTCATTTGAGCTTGTGGAGAGCGAGGCACAGCTCTTCGACAAGCTCGTCTCTTCGGCCTACAGCAACAGTGTGCATCCAGTCTTATTCTTCTTGTAATTTTTGGGGCTTAGTTCTTAGACAGTAGCCCTTGCAGCAACGTTTTATGGAGACTGTCGCAGTTCACCAAAGCAAAATGTCATTTTTAATTTAAAAAAAGCCAAGGTCTTCATCAGGCCACTCAACCCTGTTATATTCGAAATGAATTATTATTTGTTCAATTTACAATATAATAATTAAATTTAAATTTCAGGTTGTTGATGGACATAAAATCGAAATTAACGATACCGTCTATGGTAATGGTGATGGCAAAAATGGGGCCGTATTCAAATTCCGTGTAATCAATATCCGCCCATTGGACTCCGGCGAGGACGTGTCCGATAGTGCAACAGACGGCACAACCATCCAAACCCAAACCCGTGACATTGAGGGCAAGTCCGAGGAAAAGAAGGACTCCAGCGAGGAGTCAAAGCCCGATGACAACGAAATCAGTGCCAACGTCGACGATCCGGAGGTAAAGAAAACTATCTAACCATGCTTGGCCTATTCCGCAGCGCAATGAACATAGTACCACTATAAATATGTATAAATGATATTATCCCCATATGCCTTGTTGTTAATGTTTTTTTTTCCTTTGATTTTATACAGAATATATATATAAACCACATATATACAGATACCGTACTAATAAAACAAAAAAAAAAGACAAGTAACAATAAACTAACAAATAAAAAACCAAATTATTGTAAAATTCAAGCTGCTTTTCTTGTAAATAGCTGGCCTAGCAGCCCTTGCAGCTCACTAGCGTGGTGGTGTGGAGTTCCTTGTACTCGTAGGTGCATGCCTTCGGAGTGGATTGCGAACCGACTTGTTTTTGTTTGTAGAGAGTAGTGAGTGGAGGTGTGGTGTATGAATTTATCTTGTCGAGCTGGCTTGCCTTTTTTTTCCTTTCATGGACGGTCCATGCCGTTCAGTAGCATTAATTTGAAGCTAATTACTCGAAATTTCTTCCTAATTGAAAGGGAGGTTATTTTTATCAATTATACTGAAGAGGATACGAGTACATGCGGAAAGGAAAATATAAAAATGTTCTGGCAAACGGTCGATTGCCAAATGTTGTCTTTTTTGTGCTTTTCTCATTCAGTCCCATTCGTAGTGCAGGAGCTTACCACCTTCCCTGGGTCCTGGTCTTACCGCTTTCCCGCTTGTATTTTCATTCCTTGCCTCTTTATTTTTTAATTGCCACGACAACGTGGCAGATTGCTGTCGGCGTGGGGAATCTGATGTGAACGTATGGGTACCTCAGAGCATCTCTGAGCGAATGAAGGGGCGTATCCTCGTACGTCCTGGTACATGTAAAGTGCCAAACACATATGCATGTGTTTGCATACCGACTTGGTCTGGAGGGATGTTGATGCTAATGCAAGGTGCATCTACTGGTGACTTAAGGGTCTTAAATGATGTTAAGTTGAAAATGAGATGTGAATTTTTGAGTAGCCTAACCTCATGCAACTGGTAATTGACTGGAAATTGCTTCGTTTAGGTTAATTTATTCACATCCTTGTTGGGGCAGAACGTTGCCTCGGCTGGCGCGGGACAACAAAATGAGCGTGTTCATTGGTTTTTGTAGCTTTTTCGACTCTTACATTGCTTTATAGAGTGGGTTTGGGATTTTCAATGACAAGCAGTGTTCCCATAATTTTGAGTTCACTTCATATCTTAGAATAGGGGTGGTTTCATTCTACTTCCAATGGTTATGTACCTTCCCATTATTGTTAGCCACTCGAACACATTCGTCATACTACGGTAGCGAACATTAGAATTTCAGTAATCTCTTACATTGAACACAATGGGCCTGCTCTAAGTGTGCCTGCCCTAAGTGTGCCAGCTGTCTTTCTGCGCAGCAGTCAGCCCCTTACATTTCGAAAATTGTTGGACGCTCAAGTCGAATCAAAGGTCCTCAATTCGCCAACCGTAGTACAAATTTCTCACACTCACACGTTTATTCGGTTGACTCTCCAGCCGTTATGAGGGGGTGATTCTCTTCTCTGAGAAGATTTGATTTTTAATGAGCAGGGTGGCGTATACTTACTATTTATTTTTGTGTACGTTAACCATGAATGCAATCTGTACACACAGCGGTGGTCGCGTATAACGAATGATATGATGTCCAGGTGTGTTCGTTAAATCGAAAAACTCGTAATATCGAGCAAATTTTGTGCGACTATTGTGCGACAAAAAATGTGCTACTATTGTTTCTACTCATGGCATTTATCACACTCCAGAGATTTCACCCCGACTCACATTTAAACTTAGCATTGTGAATCTTTCTCTTCTTACTTTGTCACACATATGTTCGTAAGACAGTCAGCCACACCGGTTGATCATGCATTCGTACTAAACGTGTTCCATTCGTTCAAATATTGTATTTCTTGTAGATAAGATTTTCCAATCGTAGTGTATTTCTTGAGATCTTTCATAACTAAAATATATAAATTTAAAATTCTCTTGCTTACCGAACTACTGGCATAACATAGAACGCAACCAATAACCTTCTCTACAATGCATACTTTCCATTTTCTCTACATTCGTTATATCGAGTGTCAACTCCTTTTTTCGTGTGTTATATGGAGACACTAATGCACTTGAAAAAAGTGTACGTTATATCAATCGTTCGTCACACAGTCATACAGACCAGATAATCGGGACACTCCGTAACCGGACCACCTGTGTATCGGTCCGCACTGTTTGCTTTCCCTGCTATTTTCGAAAAAATCTTTGCTCTATAATCGGGACTCCTGCTAATAGGACCATGGACGATATATATGCCATGGCTGCTAATGTATTTACCTGACTAATTAGGCGAGGACCATGTGTAGAAAGAAGCATGTAATGTGCTTGCATGTATGTACCTTAATTTCATGTTTCTCACTTTTTTACTCAAATCAAACTTTTATTTCTAAATGTTCGTATTCGGGGAACCCCAAAGTTATGTAAAATTTAGCATTTCCTTTGTTCGTGTTTTCGTTAATTGATGGTTCCCAGTTTTTCCCGAAGATGTTAATTTTATTTTATTTTTCATAGGAATGCGAGGAACTATGAATGTAGAGAGTAAGCAATAAGCAGATGATTTATCTTATTTTTAAGATAATTTCTTAATTTTATTTTTGACATAAAAAATCATAAAATTCCAAGATTTCAAATTTCCAAATTTTCACATAAAAATTCATTTGCAATTTTCGAAATTACAAATATTCCAAACGAAATATAAAGGTATGTAAAACCCGCTCATGCATAGCTCTGCTCGTGCATACCGATTTTTGAGTAAATGTGCTTGTATTGTTAACAAACTGTCATTGTGTTGTTAATGATGAATTCCACGTGACTTCGAATATTTTTCCTCTTGACAAATTGTACCTCGGTGTAGAGTTTCAAGACCAATTGGATTCTTTGAATCTAAGCAGCAACGATGCTGAAGCATTCAGACAGTATTGCTTGGAATTGCTGGACTTTTCCATCAAATCTTAAAAAGATTTGACTTTAAAAAACAATTGCTGCAAAAACTACCACTATTCAAATGTTTGCCAAATTTCTTTCCGGAATTTGTGGTATAAGAAACCTAAATTTATAAGCATCAATGGGGAGCTGAGTGCTCTCCGTCGTAAGCACTTAACATACTTTTCCGGCTTCCTGCATCTCCTTCTGCACAGCCCAGAGACGCAACTCCGGCTGTGGTCCGAACTAACCTTCGGCCACTCAACCATTCTAAACGAATATAACTTCCTCCCTAACGACACCGACTGCCTGCTTCCCCCCAGTTATCTTCGAGAAGACATTCTCCACTAGTAATCTTTCTAGATCAGACTGGATATCCGATACTTAGACGAAGACAGACACTTACTCCCTGTAAGTGCAAGTGTCTCTTCCCAAGACCTATTGCTATCTTCCTGAATCTCCCTGATCACTGTAGCGTCTTCCAGGCAATAACCATTGCGATAGAAGAGGCACTGTCCTGGCTCCAAAAGAGTCATGTTCGGATAGTCAGACAGCAATTAAGTCGCTGGATAATGCCAGCTCAAAAACATCCCTTAATTGTAGGCTGTGTGAGCATTTTAAAATATACCTCATGTGGGTGCCGGGACATCGTGACTTACCGGGCAATTGCAAGGCCGATGAGCTTACTGGGTATGGTACGTCCTCCTCTCTAACACTAGGGGAAGCTCCACCTTCCAGGCCACGTGCTACAGCCTACCATCTACTCAAGATACACACAATCAACTCTTCCAATCGTAAATGGCTGGAAGGAATAACATGCCTTAAAGCTAAGGCAATGCGGCCATCACTTAATCTCAAACGGCAGCTCAATCTGCTTAGACTTAGCAGATCTTCATCGAGCACCCTCACCGGCGTCATAACAGAACACCTCTCTGCCTGCAGTCCAAGCTTTTTGATGTTCCACAGTCGAACTCATAATAAGTGCTGCTACGAGGAAATGGTCAGAATCGCGGTTCGCTCTCCTGAATGTTCGCTCATCCAGAATGTTTGGCGAGAATCAGCATGTGGTCGATTTAGTTGGCGTTTCGATAGCGTCCGGAGATCGTCAGGTTACTTTCGCAGGGAACCTTGTGCTAGTCTGTGAGTCATCAAGATTACCGCCTCCAATTGAAAGGAGTGCATGGAGAGCATGTATTCTGTTCAAAGGAGTGTCCGTTAAAAGCAATGTTTTTATTTATTTTCAAGCTTAGGTTCATTATTGATCTAAGTACAAGTGACTGCCTGCCATCAGGGTAATTGAACTGCCCCCTTAAAGTTTAATCTCTCACCCGGCCTGCTTGCTGAAAGTAATTTAAATCACGAGCTTATCCATAATTTCTTATCATCAATTACTTCCGGAAGAGTCAGGATGGCGAGGCAAGTGCCAAGTGTTTTCTCAATTTTTGTTTTGCAAATAATTTCTGATTCATAAATTTGCAAGTACACAACAGGCTTGCGGAAGAAACCCGTCACGTCTCTCCGCCCGCAGGTCAAAGAAAACAGGATGCGATGAGAAAAGAAGTAAAATACGAAAAACCAAAACAAAAGAGAAATATCCTGTGCATGATGTTCGCTTGAGGCTGCGGCCCCATCTCAGTCGACATTTCCCCACTTTTATTATAACGATCATCCGCAGTGTGTTGTAAATCGGAAAGCTACTGCAGCAATTCGGTAGTTAAATTCTCCGAGAAGAACACCCATTTACCCGTGTACACCGAGAGACATTTTGCACTTTTATTGGCCGCCCTTACATAAAGAACGCAAATCCCCACAATAAAATGTTACATTCGTTACGGGTATTAAATTCAAATCGATGTGCTCTCGTCAAGAGCGGTGAGTGGGGGTGTGTGTGTTTGGTGTTCGATACAAGGAAAAAGGATAAGCCAGCGTTTTGACTTTCTCGCCCGGCGGGCAGACACTTGTTCATCTCCCTCGGCGTGTTTCGACTGCGAATTCGTCTTGAGGAAAAGTCTCAGTTTTGAGCTCGCAGTGGAGATTGACAAAGACGAGGACGATGACGACGGAGATGACAGCAAGGACAACGGCGGCAATCGGTTGGAAAAGTCGTTAATGCCAAAATTGATTGGAAAATGAATTGAATTGAAATAAAAACGTGAAATGGAAGGGGAAACTGACGGGATTTCCAGTACGCCGCCATTGACAGCGGCGACGATGGCAACGACAAGGAGGGCAGCCAACATATGTGCGATGCGTACGAGTAGGGGGATGTGTGCAGTGTAGACACACACGTATGGTTTGTGCTTCTTGGGACTCAGATTTGCCAGTTTGATTGAAGAGAAAGGACTCGGGGAATCTCTGCCTAATGATTGGAGAAAGGAAGATTTATTGGGTTATGCGTGAGGGGCCGTAAACACGTTTCATTGCACATAAAGGCGTCAATTGAAGTTCGATGAATTACGTTGACAAATTGCATAGAGGAAAGGTGTAGACAGACACCAGTGCGCGGGCGAGGGTGGAGCTGCCGTTGGGCGCCTAATGTTGCGTGGTATAAAATTTCAATGGTAATAAGATTAGGTGTCGTTCGCTGAACTTTTATGGCTCGAAATAAGCTCATAGGTGTGATACGGTGTATATTTTATTAAGGCCTTGAGTAATTCAATCAGAGAGTGCTCCATTTGCCTGGAGCTTATGTGCCCCTATAACCGTCCGGGAAAGGACAGGGTAAGAAGTTTCACGACTTCTACTTATCCCTCGTCAGAGCGGGGTGGCATTAAGCAAGACGAACAGGCTACTTTGAGTCTTGAGTTCAAAAGAGGGGAACGATGAGGCATCATTTTCTGGTGCACTCGGACTGGAGAGTGTACTTTTCAATTTACCTGAAGGATCAGGGTGAGTTTTGCAATAACATCGCATATCAAGATGATACGATTCGCTAGACAGTTTATCGATGATCATATATTTTCTGCTTGGAGATGATGAGAGGGAGCAGGTTTTAATGTTGACTTCAACTTTGAAGAAATGTACTTCCTGACTTTAAGGATTTTTTTTTTGTATTCTGACAGTTGGAGGTGTGTTGGAGGTCTGTTGCTCGGATTTCTGCTCGAACATTAACCAGACAAGGTTTTATTTTGGTGAGTACTGCCAAGAGTTAGAGTCCTTCGAAGCCCTCTGTCGTGGATACCAAGAAACTGTCAATTTTGGCAACATTTACTGCTATACTGTAACTTGTATTTGAACTCGAATGTGACTTTACTTCCCCGCATTTTCTTGTTGGTCGTGTCGTTCGAACTTACTCGAATCTTTGGTTGTCAAATCTGGAATGTTCTGGATTCCACGCGACTCGCAATTTTTCGTGTAGTCCATTTACTTGAATTTTTGTTAAGGAAAAAACAGTTCGGGGTGCTCCTTGGCCTCAACCAATTAGCTTTTCCCCAATTGAGGCTGTCAGTACTCATTATGCAGATCGTCACTAGCAAACTATGAGGACCTTGTTGGTATTTTTCGGGACAAGTGGGATAGGCCACTCTGGCACTGATAGCCTCAATTGTGAGTACAGCACTATCGAACACTGAGAATAAAGAATTAATCTCACCAATTACGAAAGGCGTTTAACGCCTTGTCTCGAAACGCCTCTATGATGTCGGTATTACGATTTGTCGTGAAAGTAGTTGTCCTGCGTCATAAAACGACATTTGGCGATATGCTTATGTGATCGTATTTTTTGTGTGACACTTGTCGTCTATCGGTCTGCCAGAAATGAAGTATTATGGAGACGCCCAAATTCACAGGTGATTAACCCCTAGTTCATCGAAGAATTTCAGCGACTTTTTGACAATTATTCACGAAATAACGTTCTCTGATTGGTCAATTTGGCTTTAGAAAGCGATGTACAAAATGGTTGTCAAAAATGTTAAGGAGTAAGAGAGGTAGAAGTTGGGCGTCTCTATCGTACTTCATTTCTGCTATCGGTATTCCGAAAGCCGGCTTCCTATTCTAAAACGCCAAGTAAAACGACGAAGGCGATTTGAGTTTTGTGAACGCCTCAAATGGAAAAAGCTGTAAAAACATGAGTTTTCTTTGTGTTTCAACTGGAATGGTGCAAACATGTACATGCTAATTATTTATTTCTTAATTATTCAGAATTCAAGTTCAAAACAAATAAGCCGGCTGGTTGCACTGATGGAGCAAAACATGAATTTAGCAATGAATTTCAAAGGAGGTGTTTCTTTAACATCTGGAAGGACGTAGGAGTAATTCTGAATAGTTTAGGGCCACCTGAGAGGGATGAAAAATAATGCATGTACATATTTTCATTCATGCCTGAAATCAATTGCCAAATGAATGTTGTCCATATTTACTTAAATACGTAAATTACACGTAGCAATTTTATTAAACAAACTCCAATGTCGCTCAAAATAAGAATTAATTCTGGCAGAAACTATAAAAACTACACCATTTCACAATTTGAGCTTTCAAAAGGACATTCAGCTTTTGAGTGGTAGCTTTGGAATGTGCGTGGAACATAAGCTCGAGTCGATTAAGGTTCGTAATACTGATACTTAACCGCCTAAAATTGACTCGACTCTCATAACGCCTTGTGTCGTTTTAGTAAAACGACTTTCGTAATCGGGGTGAATAATAAAAATAATTTGGTAGGTTGGCTTTAGAGTCGTGGCTCACTTAGAGCCAACATTTTAAGTCCATTGTGCCCTTGCTAAGGAATAGCTTTCGACCATGAGACTTACTTTCAGACTTAAAAATATGTTCCCACAAGTTTGAAATTGAGTAATTTTGACAGTTTCCCTAGAAATTAGGATCGAAATTGCGCAATTTTTCACACAACTAACCAATTTCAAATATAGATTATAGGTTAAAATAGATTATACCAGTTTCCGTACAGTAATGACAAACAAAACTAGCAGATTTTTGCACCATTATACCAGTTAACTAGCACAGATTTCTGACAGATTCTGGTTTGCTTGCTAAAATTGTCCATACGACGTAAGGACCTTTCACTGTCAAACCAAATTGCTTCAATCGTAGTGTAAAAACGTTTGGCAATTTCGAAATAGCGACGCAGAAATAGTGCAATTTTTTATGGGTTTTCTTTCACATGGGCAATACTTTGAATAATATTCATAAATAAAAGTTCAAATTTTGAAAAAAAACGCACGAAATAAATTTTAGACCCAATACTACAACACAAAAAACTAAGCTCCGTGAAGAAGGGTTTCCCAATTTAGGCCAATTGCAGAGCAGATGTTTGATAGATTCAGTTTTAAAAGTCGTTATGCGGTATGTGCGGAAGTATTGCATGTGTATCTTTGGCACAGTGTCCGGTAAGGACTCCTATACCTCCTTTTTTGCTTTGGCTCGGATATTTTGACCGTGTCAGGTAATACATTGATATGACCTCAGCTGTCCACGCTAGGGCGTTTCTCTCCCTCTCAGGGATGGACGAGGACTTTTTTGCGTCCAAGATTCTTTTGATATGCAAGTACCTTTTCGAGGCATTCTCCTTATGTTTGCTCCTTATGTATGGAGTACTGTCTCCTTTTGCTCCTCCAGGATTTTTTGCCGTCAGGGCTTTGTTTTCTGTCGCCTAGTCAAGATCGTCCACTAACATCCTGTCAGACTATAACTCGTTCTGCGAGGATATCGTTTCTGAGGGAGCTCGCTCGGAGTTGGTATGGGCGCCAACATTTCGTTCTTGGCCACGAATGCTGTCTGCTCACTCCTCCACTGACGTTAGGTTTGACTACCAATTAGTTCTCGGTCCTCAAATATCATTGATTCTATCATCATTGAGGCTACTTAATGCGTGACACCATTGAAGGGGTGCATTAGCTTTCACCGGACTTAGTTGGTTGGCGCGTGAATTGTGAAATGTGAAAAACACGGAGCAAACTTGGCTCGCTGGCATAGGAGTTGACGCACCAACTCTCTCTGCAACGAGCGACACCTTTCTAATATGAAATAAAAGAAACTGAATTGCATCCTGAGGTGACAACTTCAACATTTTATCTTGTAAAAATGGAAGGAACTGTGTGGTGCTTCATTACATCCCTCTTTGTTTATCGAGACTCGACATGGAGTCGAAACCCCGACCTCCCTGTAGTTATCGGAGCTATTACCACCAGAGAGTCTGACCAACCAGTGCATGATTTCAGCCTCGGAGGATATACCGCCCATTTGTTCGGTTGCACTGTCTCCTCCATTCTTTTCTGAAGTTCAGAGCTCTGACGCAGTTCAACCTGCCTCATTAAAAGAAAAGAATGCATAAACAAATCGAAAGAGAAAGCACCTCCCAAGGCGTAATTAATTGGTTAACTTCATGAATTATCTGCAAAATTTCAAGCATCCCGAAAAATAAAATCACACAAAACCCTCAACTAACTCCAATGAATATAATTTTATACGTAGATGTGTGTTATTAATTTGTTATAATTATTTGCTAATGAAAAGCCCCTCATTATGCATTCAATCACCGTTTGCCGACACCACAAAACCGCAGGAACCAAAATACAACTAATACAGATTGAGTTTCTTGCTCCTGCTTCCACCTCCGCCCAGTTCGGCATTTGTGTCAATATAATTCATTGCGTTCAGTGAACGCCTCTTTTATGCCCAATTGGACGCAAACATACACGCACGTACATCGTACATAATCAATGTTCGCAATGTAACACACGCGACCATAATCACACGATACAAATTTGAATAAAATTAATTTCGGTTTAGTTGTTGTGTGTCACAAACGGTTGAGGTTTTCAACGCCCAGCTGTCCGAGTTACATACTCATAGGTTTTTTTTTTTGCCATTGTGAACTGCCAGATAAACAGATTGACAGTATTCAAATGCTACGTAAATTTATTATTCCGATCATTTGAATCATATTTTTTATTTCCTCTCCTTGAGTGGTTGTCTCGTTACGCGCACGTATTATGAAAAAAAAAATGTATTCAAATTGACTGCAATGCGCGTACGAAAATAAACTTCCGCTTTATTTTGCACCAAATTGTTTGCTAAATACTGGGCATATTTTGCTTATAAAATTATTTGCATGCGTGAAGTGTTTTATTATTTATTGGCTTGCCCGTCACAGGGTCCGATTGGCGTTCGTTTAATTAATTGCACATGGATAATTGGAGGATCATTAGGTATCCGCTAAGCCGCAACGTCAATTATTCGAGTATTAAATGAAATAATTAATCAAAATCTATAAATTTCTCCGTGTTTTTTCCACGCATTTTTTTTGATTTTGAAATTTGCAAGAGTATCCTAGTTTCTGGTCAAATTCCATTCTTGGCCCCGATTGTGTTGTGTGCAGCAAAAAATGGAATTAATCGTGAGTAATGTACACTGCAGGCTATTTGAATGAGTTCACTGGACATTTTGAGCCTGATTGATGTTGCACCTGATGTTGCACAAAAACAAAATCGGGTTATTCATCTTGAACAAATATTATCGCTCAGCGTGTGATGGGAATTTTAAGTATTTTCTTTTGCCTCAGCTGACAGCTTTAAAGAGGTTGCTAAAAACCAGCTCAGGGCAACACTCGAAAGCTGTTAAATATTATTTAATTTGTACTCTTTGTTGTTGTTTTTCTTCATTCTCTCTTACTTCTGTCTGCACTGTCTCCTGGCTAACTTTAAACAAAGGCGAATTCAGTTCATGCAAGCACGAAGAATTAATGCAAAATTTAGATGGGATCCCACTTAAATCTTGGGCTATTGAAACCAAAATGATTTAGAAGACTAATTGTCTCTTATTGCCACGCGAATTTTAGTATAGTCACTCACTTACCCACTTCTCACGCTGACGAGCCAGCTATCGCTGAGCCTATTGACGGCCCATTTACGGAATGACTTGTTCCTTGCAAGGGATGTTCTGTCTGTCAAACCAGGAGCATTGGTGTCCATGCACATTTGCTTTTCAGACGACATCCACATCTTGGTTCAGCTTGTGGAGGCTGCGATCATGTATTGGCTCAATTCACCTTCTTCGGAAACAGAATTTCGACGCAGAATTTATCTTTCACAGGCACCCAGAGTCAGCTCGTCTGTTATGGAAACTCTTACTACTATTTCTAATTAGAAGGTTTAAATGTTTGTGAATATTCAACTCTTGCTTGATACCTAGATTGATTATGTTCTAGATTGGAACACAGGCTGCCGGAGAAATATCACAATAGACAGACAAATGTTTCTTGTGCTTCTCTTCTACCTGCGATCCGTGTGTGTTGGATTTAAATCCACTGCACCCGCGGACCCTCTATGATTGATGACCACTCATTAGTTCAGTTGGGTTTAAATTGAGGTGGAAAGGATCTACCAAATATTGAACCAGAGGATGTCTTCCGTAGGTACTTATAAGGTGGTGACCAGTAAATAAGCCTGCGATGCTGCTAATGTCATTTGTAAAGAGTGGTCTTAAAAGAGTTTATTTTTTAATCACCATAATTTACCATTAAGTTTTTTGAAGATTATTTAATGCCAATGCTGACGATTATGTTTTTAGTGGATAGTCGAATTTTTGAGTTTCTTTTCAAGCGTATCGGCTTGTATATGACACCTGCAAGGTTGCTTGCTAATGCTGCAATTTATCTCATATCGGCATAGACTTCTGATTCGATTCATAGTCTAAAGGCGTCAAATCGCCTCTCAAGTCGCCAATTCAACGTCTCAAAACGATATATAAATTGCTTAATTCACTCCTACTTTTCTTCATCGAATCGCGTGCTGTAGAGCGTGTAGCTCTGTCTTGACGCAACCATATGTCAAGGGTACATCTCTAACATTTCAGATCATAAAGTGCACCGAACAAAGAATTGCAGCTTGTGTTGCCTGCGTTTACTCATCGGACTCATTCCTTGTACCCATCCAAACAAAAACGGGGATCGTTGCGGAAGACGATTTTTTCACAGAACACAGTGTTTTATTTTAGTAATGAAATTTAGTAGTGGGTTGCCGTGGCATAGTGGGTTAGTGCGTCGACTCCTGCGCAAAAAGTGCCAGGTTCGATACTTGGCACCTTTCACAATTCCAGACTCCACCCTTTTTCGAGTCACTGACAAGGCTCAATGCGTAATAACTGTCTAGAAAAAAGCTTTTCAACTTGGTTGTTCGGAGTCGACATATAACTGTTGGTCCCTTCCACTCGAGAGAGAACAATAACACGCACAACACGCACCTCTACGGACCAGTTCAAAACCAATCAATTTTAATTATTTTTCGGTAATTCATTCTGAATGCTTGTACAATTTTTAAAACTGTGCTTAAAATTATAAGTTGCGTATGAGGGAATTACGCCTAACTCTGATGGTTGAACCAGGATACGAGCTGGATCATAGTCCTTTTAACCGGAAATATTATGCCCCACATATTCCTCGGTATTGATTCTAAAATTCAGTGGTTTGGCTGTTTCATTTGCCGGGATGGAAGGGATTGCCACAAAAAACAACAATCAAACTCGGCTGGTTATGCTTGGGCTTAACTTCTGATAAATTAGAGTCCACGGCGGAGGATCGAGTTGCTTAGTGGAGCATGCGGGTCAGAAGATGATGATGAGCAGCCTATGGTGCAATCTAAATCTAGCAACCTGAATATAGCGAGAGTCGAAACAGTGCATTACGTGTACCTTTAGCCTCTGGGACACCCCAAGGGACTAAGAAAATGCTACGCAATTTGGAGGTGCTCCGATTTTAGAGGACCTCTAAATGGGGCCAAACATCATTCTGTCCCAATTGCACATACCTCTGAAATAAAATGTTGCAGAAGTGTTCACTGTCCATTTTAAATTACACAACAGAACAAGAGCAAAGATTTTTGTAGAAACGCCTGTTTGTTGCATCATAGCATGTTCAAACGTAGATGTACACATCCACACAATTGGCCCTGACACTTGTCATTTCTGCCTCCCTTTGCTTTTAGTCCCAATTTTGAGGTTTCACTGTAAGTAAATCTTATTTAGTAATCAAAGATTCCGTTCCTTCCAACAGCTCAACAGAGCTCTTCTTCTTACCCCAACAATCCTCTCAGACTGATCTAAAGCCTCCTTCAGGTGAACATACACATTCTTGACCTTTACACCAATTATGCGGAAAAAACTCACTGACTGAAAGCAATTATTGAATCTTCCAGCAACTCAATGAAAAGCCACCAGTTTCACCGAAGTTGTAAAAAGCACTGCAGTCCGTACATGATTGCACACTGAGAAGTTTACTTATTCCTTAATGAGTATTTCAATTATGCAAATTACTTTTTTTGCTGAGTCACATCACAGTTCATGTGAAGTTGGATTTATAACGTGTGACTAAAGGAAATTTAAGAGGCACTTGCCAAAGTGCGATTGTTTTTTTGCATCTAATTCATCACAATGACATCAAAGTTCCACGCGCACTGGTCTGTACTTTGTTATGTGAGTCAACGTCGCTTATCAGATGTCTGAGATCACACTATTGACCTTTCGGGCAATCACTATAATGTGGAAATTGGTGATTCTTTAGCCTAAGTAGAATATTGGGTGAATTTTCTCGAGGAGAATACGTCTGGTAAATACCAGAATGGCATTACTCACGTTAAGATGTAATGAACGTGCAAATCTCTTATAAATCCCCACCCATTCCGAACTTAGGAGCTTTCAGTGTATTCAAAAGAATTTTATAATTTGCTGATATCAATTGTAGGTTAGGTTAGGTTAGTGTGGCTGACTACCCTAAAGCTAGCCACACTTAGGCCAAAAGTTGGCCCATTGTGTTACCACAAGATCTAACAGATCCTAATGTGCGAACCATGTGTAATAATATATACCACAGCCCGTAGAGGGCCAGGGCCTTGCTTCTCAGCAAACACTCATGTTGAGGGTTGGCAGACCCAGGACGAAGGGGTTAGACCAAGCCGAAAAACTCGCCTGGTTGTGCTTGGGCGTGCTAGATAGGCAACCGCTTGGCAGACACAGCACGAAGGGATTGGACCAAGTCGAAAAATTCGCCTCGTAGTGCTTGGGCTGATGAGTTAGAGTCGATGGCGGAGAGGCCTGGAGTTCTTTTGCGTGCCATGGTGATGACGTCTTCTATCGGGACTGTATAAGCTTGCTGCATAAGCTACTATATAAGTTGTCAAGTATACACAAGACGATGGATTTATTTTTGGCCGGAATTCAGTCAGTCCAACTTTTGAGCTGTATTGCTCTTGGGCGGTATTTGATTAATTTCCATGTAGGTCTGTGAAAGGAGCCAGTACAAGATTCATCTCTAAAATAGACGCAGCATGATATCAACACTTACGAGTGAAGTGCATTAAGCATTTTGATAGTGATGGGCCAGTTTTTGTGGGGAATAACATCTCGTGTGACTCATACGGGAGCAGAGACGCCACGGTAGTGCTTATACTAACTGCCGCTTCTGATAAACACTGATTGTCCTAAACCAGCGTCATGCTTTTGAATCCTTACCTCCACATTTTTTCGATTCCTGAATGATGCCTTGGTAGACAATAGTAGTCGTCGACGTTGTTAAATTGTGAACAAGAGGATTGAGTCTTCGTATTTGTCTACAATGCATAAATGAATTACCTCGGGAATAATATGTTTGTGGCTTGACTATCCACGTTCAATGGTGGAGAGATAGCACCCATCCACAACCAGTGGAAGAGTTTATGTCGGCGGCAGAGCATTAAGTATTTTGGAAAGCTCGGCAAGAGTCAAGAAATGACAGTGAGACACAGGGTATTTTTTTGCTGCCAACGGACATACCCCAAATGTACACGACTTTCGGATATCTCTTCAAAAAATCATCGCAATACTTGAACATGAGCTGTGTCAAAAATGAGACGTGAATTCTTTAAGAAAGTACAACTTCGCAATAAATATATGCGCCTGATCTAAGATTCGTGTTGCGTAATTGAGTGATTGTATCAGAACGCAAATAAAGTGTGTGTTACGTAATAAATGTCTATTCGCAGCGTTTACTGATATGAAATTCTTGGAACTTTTCATTCTTCAAGATTAAACGTTGCCATAACCACACGCACTGACTCCTAGGCAGACCGAAGGTCAATGACTCAGGCTACAGATTTATTTTTACTTCGTTTCTGCGCAAACAAGCTTTACTTTGATATTAATTTAGAGCTTATATCAGAATATGACCAACGTATTACTGATTTAACAATCTACGGATGTGACCTGAATTTCATCATAGTCTCTCAAGATGTGCGAAATTATTCATGACGAGCATGCCGACACATAATTAGATTACCTTGCAGCATTTACTAAGGCTAAGAGGACATGCAAGATCTACTGAATAAAAATCATGCAATACAATGGAATGTAAATAACTCAGTCAGTTGTACGTCTTCTACAAACTGTAACTGAATATTTAAAGATGGTGAAAAAGGGAGACAAGGTTTGCTAGACATCTTGTCCAAATGACCCTATTTTGACCGCATTCAAGGTCCGTTTTTGATTCTGGAAAGGTGTGATTCTTAGGCTTACATCGCAATTCAATATTGTCTATAAAATAGTGAAAAGTACGAAACAGTAATCAAATCAAGAATTTCAAATTGATGAAATGATATGCCGGATGACATAATGTACATTTAAAGGTTGAAATGAGCAGGGAATTTTTTGTTTTCCAGTGTGTCTTGTATTTCCGCCTTAAAAATTCTGTTGGACAAGCTGTCCACCAGCTTTCACAAAATCACTGCGGCGTCTCTCTGAATATTTGAACGCATGACTGCACATACGTTTTTTTTATAATTTGCGTCCGCACAAGGGATTGTTATCCTTAAGTATCCGGGGTCGAGACACAGCAGGGGCCGAAGGGAAATCTGAAATTTCCTGAAATTTGAATTTTCATTTAGCCGACGACTACAGTCAATTTGTTGATGTCGAAAGAATGACATGACATGATATGCCCACACAAACTAGTGAACTGGGGTTAGGAGACTATCCTTCGTCACCAGCAGTTGAGCTCCCTACGAGATCCCCTGATCTCACAGTTTTAGCGCCTTAAGCGACACTACTGATGTGCCCATGGCAAATTTACTTCGTTTCACCATCAACTTTAATTCATTCGAGTGGTAGCACAGTAGAGCCGTATTCAACCTGCCCAATGCAAGACAACAGCAGCAGCGAGTGATGAATTCCCGCAAATTGCAAAATAAAACAGATTAGTAATTACAATCGGAAAAAAAGCTGCCAGGCAACTCAGTTTCTGTACTTTTTATATAGTCTTTCGGAAAAAACGATAACTTCAGGCTGCTGGGTGAGCAATTCAGTGTAAGTGCAATAACCTCCCACATTGTTCTGACCCTGATATCAGCCAATCTGACTTTATTTGAGATCTGCAACGGCTTACGCTGTGCTGACGTGTCATGGGTTCTCTGTGATCGTCAGCGTAACCAGCCTTGAGGTTGCATTTACTCCGCTGGTTCTTGTTTCCATATAAATTGACTTAAACTAGCAAAGACCGGTCCAGAACAATGCCCGCTTTACATGACACATAACTAAATGTTGAAGCTGCAGTGTCAACAGAGCCCAGCGTTTGAGGTTCACTTCTTCTCTTGACATAGTGGCAAATCACCGGGAAATCCCAGATGATATCAGTAACCAACAATACTGTCATTGTCCCTTGCGTGCTAACTGCTCGTGCATGGCAGGCAATCTGATTGACAACCTGACCGCAACTACTGAGATCCATCGCAGCTTCCCATAACGACGCTGATCCGACTAGCCCACAACAATGAGTCATAAGTCTGAATTTTTGTCAAGTGTAACCATCCCCTAGTCCGGGACTGTTGAAATTTCGAGTTACGCGCACCGCACAATCGGCTGGAGCGGTTACAAAATCGGCTGGCCTCTGAATCAGCCGACAATGTCATGGGAATACTATTTTATTAATATTTAATTGAAAGGATAGGATGTGAATTTTAATATTTGGTTGTCATGTGGTGAGGTATTAATCCCGCAACCGGATGTTAAAATTAACCACGAATGAAATTTTCGCCCGGTCGCCAGCGTGTGCGTCAATTTTTATGCCAAATGCATATTTTAAAGAGCGCGGGGAACACAGCGCCTGGTGTCTCTGCTGAGGGGGACAGACGGACACGTTCCCTTTACACGGACGGACACATCCTTTTTTGTGTAAAGGGCGGCGGCGAAAAAATGCGAACTTCGCTTTAAATTTTGTGGGAAAATATGAAAATATGAAAGACATCATTTAAAATGTAAATTACTTTTTGAGGGGGAGGAGAGAGAGAGAGAGAGAGAGGGAAGGATTTTGTGAATTTTATGCAATAAATCTCTTAATTGAAGTTATTATTATTTCCTTGAATACAATTTAATTCCATTTACTTTTTGTTGGGACATAGATTTCCTTTTGCATATTTGTTTGCTCAGCTCACAGCCACCGCTGGACGTACGTTGGTCGGTCGAGGGTCAACAGTTTCATTTACATTTTCACTTTTTGGCTTTAAAGCGAGGAGATTTTCTTGTTGCATTTTTCCACGATTGTGTCAATATTTAATTGTTGATGATGTTCGCGGTTGAGTGCGTTCAATTTCACTTGATTTTGTTTGCGTGGTGTTTTTAAAGTGTACCGATGTCACCGACCGTTGAACAGGGAGGCGATTATACTTTATTTGGCCTCGTCGAGTGTGTATTTGAGCACTAGAGGCAACACGGAGATAGCTACTAGGGAAGGTTCAAATGAACACATTTCCTATTGAATGCATTCTGTGTCGAGAATTGCATTCAATGGTTCGTCACGAATGTGACATCATTTCTCCTGCGAAAGTTGGATCTTTTTTGCGTTGCTTCTTCATGTGAGCATTTGCCTCGTCGTCCTTGGCGAAGACTGGATGTGTCGCGTTTCACTGAGACTCGAATTCGGGGTCGATGATTTACTCCGTACGTTACCCGATGTTTAGGAAGTAGATTTTTGACAGGACGCTGAATTAATGGAGTTTAATAATTTTGAGAAATTGTTGAGCGAAGTCTTGCCATTGATGGTTTGTCAAACAGCACTTAGTAAGAATGACACGACTCCATGAGGACGGGTAGGAGTGATATGTATAGTCCTAGAAACTGCATAGTCTTCCTTGCCAGGGCTGGGGACTCGCAGAGCAGATGCCTAACAGATTCTGGCTATATGCGCATTGCAATTGAGACAGTCCCCATTATGGAGTGGGATTAGAATCCGCAAATCCTTGCGAACCCAACTGTCCATTCATGAATAATTCTTTCTGCCCGGCGTCGGTTTTAGGGCTAGCAGCACTCCTTAATGGGTATTGTCTCAATTGCAATGCGCCCATAGCCCACAGCCAGAATCGTTTCGACATCTGCTCTGCGAGTTCCCATCCTGACAAGACAGATGATGCAGTGGATCGGATGACTCGATTTAGCCTTCGATTTTATGTTGTATCCATTGCTTCATCCTCGTGGTTCTCCTTATTGAGCGTAGCGCCTTGTTGTGCTTGTGACATTGCTAGACTCTCACCCAGATCAGGGTCATCAGTCGCAAGACTATCCGATTTTTCATATTCCAGAGCAGCTGACTTCTGTATAATCTACAAGGTTTCGAAGTTTGAATATCCGAGGCTACAGTTGGCGCCTGGATAGTTGGCGCCTGCATAAGGCACATTTTAAAAAGACCACAGAAGATGTACGCAGCGGTTATAGGATGGCGGCATAAGGCACATTTTAAAAATATCACAGACGACCTACATGACATCATTTTTGTGGCGTCATTGTACAGCGGTCTCCTTCATGTCTACTACTATCTGCCCATGCCATTAACGGGAAGACTTTTCCGAAACGGTGATAGGTCTGTCCTTGTGTTAATTTGTCCACAGCCCTACGATAGGGTTTATAACTCCAAAGCACTGCCTCTCTGAACCTAAAGGCCGATGTGGTCGCCTGCTGCAGAAAGATTCTAGCGGCATGAGATTTGTGAAAGCCTCGAGTGGTACAGATCTTTGAAAATGTTCCTCATCCATCTTACCCATCTTCAGCGGCCGACATGATCCGGGGGTAAAGTACGGACGAGGATCTTCAGGTCACTCGATCCTCCTCCATCGAATCTAACTCATCGGCACTTGGACTCGGTCCTACCATCTCCCGTCAAGCGGTAGCTCTTGCGATGAAATCGCATTCAAGCAAATTCTATATTTTTTCCTTTATTGCAGCAGACTTACTGCGTTCTTAAAAACTAGTTATGCTTAAAACGGGTACTGGCTGTTATTTCTGTTCATACATCGTAGTGAAAATAACGAAAAACATTTCGATAAATCGACATTATTTAGCCGCCCGGCCGACCGGATTGTGCAACATCTTTGTTTACATTTAAATTCAGTCGCCGGTGTTTTTTTCGAAGATAGAGAGCATCTTATTGCAATGAAAAGAGGTCTCCATTCTTACCAGAAAAGCTTTCGGCGAGTGGTGCCAATAAAATTTGAAGCCTGCTCTTGAGACTGCTGCCAGAAATTCACTTCTTTTAGTCCAATTTTGATGATTGTAACTTCCATGACTAGAGCTTCAGTTTCACGTAAAATCGTTTCATACGGCGCCATGTAACTGCCACGCTTTTGTGCATCCGCCGCAAATTCACATGACATTAGTCAGAGATGGTGTAAATTGGTCTCGCCGCCTCTGACTAACTACATGTGCACCTGAGCGACAGTGTGTAGAAATGTAGTGTAATGCTGGCGTGTAATACAAATTCACGTGAAGTCGTGGACTTTCTTAAAGACCATCGTCTTGAAGATGTTGCTATGCACTTGCCTGATAGTCAGAGATGGATTACGCACGCAAAAGTCTCGCGAAAATTAGTCTCTGACCAATGCGCCAAAACTTATCAACGAGTCCAATGCCCCTGGTGTCTCTATGAAGATGCCCATAGCTAACGCATCTCAATTCCGCATTAGATCGTAAATAAACTGTCTTATCTCCGCCTGATGAGCGATTTTCAGACATTCTTCGTTTATCGGTACGATGACACATTCTATATGCCCCGGGACACTAAAAATAGAGGGAGTCCCTCAAGGTTAAAACACCAGCATGCCAACACGTGTGGGAAGTACAGATTTGCATTTGTTATTCCAACAAATTCTTCGTGACTCACTGACATTCATCGGTTCTTCTCGACCCCTACCGAACATAATAGATGCCCACACTGCGCGGAAGTGGCACAAGCACTATGAACACCCCCACTCCCTCGCTCTAACTGAAGCAAAGATGAAACATCAGCGATTCATCGGAATCGAACGCCCAGACCACAAATCAAGCAATACTCGACCAGCATCACAAAGTCAGAGCTTTTGCATGCTTTTCTCCTCTGCTCTTGGGATTGTTACTTCCAACCGCAACTACTCCGAAGGTGACATCACGATATGAATATTAATCCACACACCAACTTGTCAGATTCATCATGTGTGTCGTCATCGTCGTCGTTGGTCAAGTTTTGTTTGTTTAGATTATTTCTGCTTTTATTCTGCTGCTGATATGGGGAAGCGAATTTTTCAACGCGCGCTGCTTACTAAGAAAGTTTGCAGCATTTCGCAGAACTCACTTGAGCAAAGGGAAGCTTCGGCTGGTATATAAGGAAAGTATCTTAAAGCTCAAGTCAGTCATTCGCATTCGATTTTCAGCCCAAGACACTCGCCAAGCGTCAGTATTGTGGTGAGTACACACGAGGAGTGTTTAATTGCAGTTTTTATTTCAATTTGTTTACTTTCTCTTAATTCGGTGATTGGTATGATGCATGCAATGCAAAAAATAAAAAATAAAATATCTTATGCATGTTACACTAATTAACCCGGCCATAATTACAGCTGGAGCAGTGAAGTTTTTAAGCATAAAATTAACACGCAACTCTCATACAAGGTATCCCGCAACCGCACGTCACACCTGCTCCACGCATCCTTTTTTTCATTTTTCTCCCATCCCACACATTCGATTTAAAAAACGACAAGTACACGAATTAAAATTAAACATTTTCTTTTCCCTTTTCACGCACTTTTATACACCACACGCTCAATTTCCACTGTCCTTCTTCGCACCCATCCACACACGAATACACTCCCAAATAGAGCACCACGAAGGCAGCAATTAGCACAGAAATGCAAGACATAGATCAACTATCATCCTCACTTGACAGCAACGCTGTCGCCGATGTCGACCTGGACGAAGTTGAAGAGGAGGTGAACGAATCATTAAGCGAAGCCGCTGAGACCCTGGACGAGGATGCGGACACTCCAGATGAGGACAACGCTAGCAATACAATAAAAAGTGAACAGCTCTCAATGTCAGCGGATGCGGATAACTATAATCCCGACGACGATAGTGAGGATGGTGAGTTACAGAATGCCGAAATGCCGCTCAGTGAAGCCATGAAGAAATTATCAACAGAACAGGAGATGCACAACCGCAACCGAGGAGGTCATTATCCACAACGTGAAAATTTCACATCATCGGACGACGAGGACGAGGACGAAGATGCGAATGACGTTGACTATACAGGAGTCAACTCTGAATGGGGCAGTTTGAATGACAAGAACAGCATTACCAATGAGATCGATGAGTACGAGAGCGTACCGGTTGACTTGTCGAACGACATTGCCGTTAATGCAATGCTGGCCGATCAAGGTGCTCCAGTGAATCCAGACGCTGAAGTCTTCGACGTTGATGAGTTCCTAGGGACCGTCGGCAATCACGGAGGACCCCCACCACGGTTTGAAGTGCTGAGGGACATGAAGTAGGGGGTTCCGTAGTTATATCGAGTATCTAGCATAGGACGAGTGTCAGCCGCACGAGAAAAAAAAAACAATACTCAAGTCAAACAGTCCAAAATTGCCATAACGGCTTGAAAGATTTCAACCGGGTTTTTTTACAAATTTAAATAGTTTTACAATCAAATCATATTTCAAAAACAACTAAGTCTGACTATAACTTTGTGAAAACTGAGATTACGATAACCAAGTGAATCGCTGTATGGAACGCTTTAGTGCGGGATAAGAGTAGGTATATTTTTATCAATTAGACTCTAAGCAACATTCATTCTTTTGTCAAAGAATTATATTTATTAATATTTATTAAATACTTATTAAGGTTATAAATAAAAATATACACAAAAGTATTGCATTTCCATGAATATGTTCTATTAATAGCGAACTGCTACTCGCTAAGAATCACGCGAAAATGATGTCATTCGCAGATGAGCCACTAATTGAATTCAAAGAAATTCACTCAGATGATGGCTAGGTGGGAACGTAGAAGTCGCTGACAGAGTCTTTTGTTTATCAGGTTATGAATTTGGCATGTGGTGGTGAAGAGCAATGCGACACGAAGCTCAACTGCTTTACGAGCAGCGGGAACTTGTGTTTACTGAATCGGGACACTTCAAAGCTGTGGAATGAATGTTCTATTTGATTGATATAAAGACAACTGGGAGAAACACGCGACTAACGTCGTCAGCGCGTTGTCTAGTGCGTGTTGTGGCTAGCGTTTGGGCGAAAGTCGTTTGAATAAACTGTACGGTGTCTCACAATGAAAATGGGCAAAATCATTTTGCATTTTAGTGCAAATCTTGCACAGAATGCGGCAAAATAAAACGAACAAAAAATGCCAATTTCACATTATAACGGTTCTCATCACATATACAATAACATACCAAAAATCATCTCGCAGTAAAAAAAAACCTGATTGTCAAAATCTTGCTGAAGAAAACAAATTTACATAAAATCGACGCCGCTTTTAACCTAAGTTTCCGTACATCCACAGGAGCTCTCTAAGGAACACCACTTAAGGCCTTAAGAGTAGAAGCTGGATTTAGATCAATCAAGAGCAGTTAATTTGATAAGCAAAGCATTGATGGATACCAATCACTTGTATTTTTATCCAGGTCAAATCATAACCGAACGAACTCGATCTCTCCCTTAAGTAAAAAACTGAACTTCATCCCCCCCACGGATCTCGGGTTGAAGGTGGAGTGAGTTCACCCCCTCTGGAGAACTCACTCCACCACAACACTTCGGGACCACCTCCCACACTTGTTACCAATCGAACTCAGTCTCGCAATTCACAAAAAGGAAAGCACCTCAAGCCTACAATTTATTTTACTCCACTCATAGTAACTATCAAGCCGTCCAGTTTTCTGCAGACGGATGGGTCCTATAAGGATAGCAACTCTTCCTTTGAAGTAGTTGAATATATGGGAACAAACGACAGCGTCAACATTATTTTACCACGGGTCCCTGGCCATGTGGGTATAAAAGGAAATGAGGCTGCAGATACTGCAGCCAAAGAAGCGATTCGTTTCCCACTAATCAAAGAGTTACCAAGCATCCCCCTAATAATACAGAAAATCTTTAATTAAATTGAAAAAGAAGAACTTACTAGCTCCTGGCAAAAGCAAGAAAACTTTCTTCTGTTGCATCATCCTACACACCTGAGAATTTCTTAGAATAGCAACTTTTCCAGAGCAGAATGTATTCCACTTTTCCGAATTAGAGTGGGAAAAACTACATTTTCCAATCGACTTTACTACACCCATGAGTCCCTGTAGAATGCGGAAGCTGTAAAATGATCTTATCTGCTTGGCATATCCTTGCGGCACGTCCAATTTCTCGCCAAATCCCAAGTTCCGTTCCTCAAGAATTTATACATATGCATATCGGCAAAATTCTCGATCCTTCTAATGCAAAATAATTGCAACATGTCACAGAAGCCACCATGAAGCCTCAACTAGCTTTTATCTTAACTTTTAAACCTTTAAAGTTCTTTCTGAATGTTATTTCTACTACTTACTACAACTATGTTAATTTATGTCATAACGTATAAACGACATCCATGGTCTTGCTGCCCTGATATCTTTCTTTTGACAATTTATAAATTTATCTTGTGAGCTATTTGTTGACAAATAAATAAATTAATAAATAAATATAAGATGATGAGACTTCTACGTACTGTTGTGGGAAGTACGCCCCGGGATAGGGTGAAAATCAAGGCAGTGCTCGAGGAACTTAACATTGAGAAGCTGCTTCTTCGAACGTTTTGGTCACGTGGCACGAGGCGGTAGTTGGATACGATTCCATCAGGTAGGCACACCCAGGACGAGGAGACTGGTCCAATCAAGTTTAAAAACTAGTATAACTTCTGCTGAGTTAGAGCCGATGGCGGAGGATCGAGTTGCCAGGAGATCTCTCGTGCGGGGTTTACCCCCTCGACCTCTTAAGCGGAGCATGCGAGTCAGAAGATGATGATGATTTAATTTATGTAAAATTAAGCAACCCATACCCGCTTCGCTGAGTTCATGTCCTAAAAAAGTTAAGAAGCTTATAATTCTTTCAATTCGACGTGAGACTTAAGAGGCCAGAAAGAAACTTTGGATAAAATAATTTTTTAATATATTTTACATCTACTGTACATGAGTTTTTATTTCATCACTCGACATTTTAGGCGTGGTTCGAAAACGGTTCATTCTTTGGGCAAAATTCTTTTTATGTGCGTCAATACGATGGTTTATAGAAATACAACATAATGTGTGTTAATTTTAATTCTTACCTCGTGTACACATTCTCATTCGGTAAGTTCACAAAATTACGCCAGATGATATTACACCGGCCGAAATATCTGATCAGGATTCTGAGTTATTTGAATTATAAAAAATATGATTCTCTGAGTAATTGAATTTGATTTTTTTGGCTATCCTTTATATCGCCGTCGTTCAAACACTGACAATGGTGAATCAACAACGAGAACAGTAGGAAATGAGCGGCTTGAAGATGTGAACGGGGGCCGAGAATTTCAATGAATTGCAATATTCACAAACTTGGTCCATTCATTTCAAATAAAATTCAATATTTTCGCTTTAACTTTTTGAAATGTGGATCGGTATTTAGTCTTGAACGATCCGAAAACATTTTGTTTGTCCCCTGAGCTGCTTAATGCCATTTTAAAGCAGCCGATTGCCCTGGTGATACATGGGAAGTGCTCTGCGATAAATTAACAGAAGTTTGGCGATAAGCTTGCCGATGAATTTTTCAATGAACCGCGCATTAAAGAAAATGTATCCGATTGGCCTGATGATGCAAGTCCGCTTCCGGTGATTATCTTCGTGTTGTTTTTTTTAGTTACAAACCTCTTACAAAAGAAGACCTATCCAACAAAAAAAGGATCATAAAATTCAAGTTTACCTAACTCGAGGTATAAGAGGACAAACATTGATATATGTTTATTTTATACAGTATGTATAGATGAGTTTCACTGCACAACCAAAAGTCCTTGAATTTTGATAGTTTTTTGGATACCACACAGACTGTTTTGAAGCTCATCAATTTGGATTATTTTTCATGGTTTTCTTACGTTTTTTTCAAAGCACACACAGATACAACTGTCAGGCAACAATAATTCGTCACGTTTCAAGTTCCCAACAGAAAAACTCAACCGTTCTCCGTCTAGTCATATTAAACTCAACCGCCTGTGATTAATTAGAGAAACCCGCAGGCAGTACAGCGTTTTCAAAATATGAAAATGTACATATTTCAATGTAAATTATTCAAATAGCCCGCAATTTTCCACATCATCTGCTTCTGATAGAAGACTTATAGGGCACCGCGCACCGCTTCCGCTCAACCGACCCTATCTCTACTCAGTTTTGCGGTGATTCCGTGTGACTACTTTCGTATCACATTATATCAATATTCCACTCTCATTTGAATTTTTAATTAAAAAACCGGTCTGCCCGACGTCTATGCTCGAAATTGCGCTCGTCTGGCACCAACCCCAACACCACACAGAAGTTGCCCATTTGGTTTCCCAGTGTCCAATCGATTTGCTCAAGGTTGCAGGCCACCCGGCAAACATGCTGCTAATCAGAAACAATTACGAACCGAAAAAGGGATGCCAAGTCGCCTTGTTCGTTCTACACGCTCCATTATATCTCATTTACAAATTTCGAAGGCGGCCGGGAAGATATGAAAATAAGCCTGCACTCCATGCCCCCACCATTCCGAGAAGCGTTAACAGGACCATCATTAAAACCGGATTAAAACCGAACAGATAGGTTGGTCTAACGTCGGGCGCCCAACCCCAAACAGAGGAGCCCAGAACTTTATCAATAAAAACCAGAGCATGGTAAAGTGTAAAAGTGCCTCTATCACCACCATCGCACCCTTGGATTCTCTTAAGCTGAACTTAATCTCTTTGTTGTTGCATATCGTAATGAATGCACACACACCCTCATACACCGACTGCTTAGCATACAAATGATTTAATTTGGATTTCCCCTTGGAAGGCTCGTAGTTGACAAACCCCTTTGAGTGGCAATCAGTGTCCCCGTCGCGTCGTCTGCCCGTGTGCGTCTCACAAACTAAATTAGCAGCGGTGTGGTGCATTTATAAAAGAAATCACCGCCTCTGCGAAGGGATGTCATGACAATTTCGACTTATCTGTGCCATCCTACGGCGACTACGAGAGAGAGAGAGAGAGAGAGGAACTTTTCAAATTCAACCTTTATCCTGGATATGGGGAGCAATAAACACAAAAAGTTCAAATTACTTTGACAACTGTAACAACCCTGAAGGGAGGGGGAGGAGGGGGTGGAGGAGGGGGAGGGGGCGGGAAAGAGGCTGCTTCAAGCACACCCTCCGCCCTAACCGAGTGAAGGATATTCATTTTGCCTTTTACATAATTCTATACTGCACAGCTTCGCCCACAAAATGAATTACAGCAGAGCGGCATCCTTGTGTCTGTCATAGACTTCCGCGCGTTGCATTTTACGCTTCAAGGACTATTACGATGATACACAAGTCTGCAGCTCCCACTTCGAGTCCTGCACGAGACCATAAAAAGGATTAAAATTTCGCTACTGAATTACACACGGATTTGCCGTTTGCGGAAAATGCACATGGTGGGTAATCCGTTGAGCGCGAGGGTGGGTAAGGTTACGGGAAATTAAGACTACACATGTCCCTCATTCGAATGCGTCTCTATTCGAGGTTTGCACTGTCAGGCAGGACATGTGCTTAAAGCATCAACTCACCCGCTGCCATTTGTTGATTGTTATAGTTGAATACTGTGCTGCCGCCACTGGACCTTTGCAAATGCTTTTAATTGTGAAATTCAAATTAAAATTTCTGCCCTCAGGCGGGATTATGCGGTGCTGTACTCCTGGGGGAGTAGCATATGCTTTAAGCTCGTGCTGATACCGATGCTACCAGAGTACGTAGTACTTATCTATGCGTTCGACTGTACGGTGGTTGCGTCTCATTGGAACGGTCGTGAAGTGATGATGGCTGGCCTTTTGTGTGAGAATGAAAACAACAACAGAAGGGTGAAAAACGCGCGTCACTTACTCTCCGAATTAACTATGGAATGTCTCGGGCATTGGTTGCAGCCTGTGCCTGAACGGGGCTGGAGTTTGTGCTGGACTTAAGGCCCGACTGGTTTTTGGTTGCGATGATGTGGAAGCAAATGATTTTAGGTTGGGAGTAGCTTCGAAATAAAATCTGTTGAAGTCGAAGAGGAAGTGATGATTTCTCGGTGGTAATTATGTGTGGGTAATGTTGTGGTTGAACAGAAGGACTAAAAGAGAGCAGTGATTGAGGGAAAAACGAAGTAGCTATTTGCTGTCCTGAACAACGGCCATACAACATGCGCGTCTTCGACAGAGCCAGTTGAGGATTTGAGCAGTAAGCATTGCACACAACTTCAGTATAGAGATCAAACACAGTATAAATCTTGTGAGCTGTCTCTCGAAGGACCAAGTTGACCCTACATACGTCCCTTACCATCCCAGAACCATTTTCTGCAAAATAGAAGCTCTGAAACTGGTCGACATGTAGTTCCATCGCGACCACGCTACAACTCAATTAAGCATAACGTTTTGTACACCTTTGCAATTTTCCTGTGTAGTCTCTGTATACCGCTCTAGTTCATTACAATCCGTGGAACATACGCCACATATTCAAAGTTTGTTCGAATAGGTAGGCGAAAAAACATCTAAATCACAAACATCTCATTGTAAGTACAAAAGAATTGTCCTAAATCTCAAGAGGAGATGCGATGACGTTAAGTAAAATGTATCACGATCAGGATCTTCTTTTGACAGGACCTGTCCGAAAAGTTCACTCTCAGCGAGCTCTACAAACACTTGGCACGCTCTACTTTATATTTTCAACAAGAACCATCGATCGTATCTGGACTCTGGTCATCGGAGAGGCAGCAGTTTAACTTGTTAACGTCAGCGCAAGAACCTCATTAAAGAGTGCCTTCGAATCCGACCCTGTTCGTCCAATTATTTTACCCGATACACCAGGCCAGCTGCTCTCACGTGTGACTTACCCACCGGGTACTCTAATTAAGTCCTACACACGGCGAACACATTCCAACTTCAGCGACTATGTGGTTAAGTGTGTTGAAGTGGGTGGAGTGGGGTTGGGGTCAGTTGAAGCGTTGCATGACATGTAGTGGCTGGGCTTTGTCTGGTCAGACTGTGCTGACTGTGCACATTCCTCCTCTGGAGGCAAATAACGCTTCACTTGGATGTCATTACACACATAGAGTATGCCATCTGCCATCTGCTGCTTACCTCGTTTTGTATGCCCATAAACGGACGTGTGTTTCACCAGAAGTGGTCTTATTTCAGGTTACATGGGCAAAATATTACACACAGCTACCGAACGACGAAGGGTTGGATATTCCTGTAGAGCAAGCAAACTCCACCTCCTCCCACTTCAACCGCGCGAGACCCTCTCGGGGAGAAAAAAAAAAAGACACAAAAAGGCGGTAACATGGAGCATCTGTAAACCTGTGGACATGGCGAAAAGCCCTACTTTATAATTTTTAATTTAATTTAACCCTTAGGTTATAATAATATGCATGTGGCAGGATGTGGCGGTGATTCGGTGGCACGCGTCACAGCACAAACAGTATGCCGGCTGCTTTGGCCTGTGCACAGTGCACCGCCACTTGAGTTTCAAATTCACATACGGTCGGTCCAGCGGCTGCCGGCTGCAAGCTCCTAGTGCACACAGAGTTTTAAGTTAACACCATTTAGTCCTTAATTATATTGTTGTGAATGCAAAGGACTGCGACATTGCGGCGCTACTGACGACGAAGGACATGTGTTTGTTGATCTCCCCTCCTCTGGTGCACGTTAAGCAGTTCTTATCCCTTTTTGTCGGTTTCACGGACGCTCTGCTATGGCCACTGCTTGCTGCCATCTTCATTAGTTTTTATTTGTCGCATTTCCTTGTGACGCTGTAAGAGGGTTGGTTACTTTCGGTGTTTCTATTTTTTATGGTAATGGTAAGTGTATGCCAAAACGGATTTCGTTTCAGGATCCTACGTGCCGGCTGCCTGTGCGGTGGACGGTTACCTGGTGTTTGTTTTAATATTTAATTCGCTTACCGTTTTTAATTATGGCCCTGCAGTGAATTTTAGAACGGGGAAGGACGTTTTTAATCACTGCTTTGGTTTGTCGTTAACTCAATGCTGTGTCGTTCCCCGTCCGAAAGGGTCCCCTCGCAGGTGAACGAACAAAGAAAATCGTTGGCGCACAGTTAAACCTGGAATTGTACCGGAATTAGAATTAGGGGGAAGTTGCAAGTCAGCAAATGAGCGGAAGTGAACTGCTTCGAAGGCAACGAGACTGGAAAGTTTTCTAAAAGTGTGGTTACAAGCTCCGTGGGGGTCGGCGAAATAATCGGAATGAGTTTGTTTGTTTGCAAACTTTTCTTATTTCGCGTAAGGTTCGGATTTAGATTGCATGAGTGACACCGAAGGGGTATCTTAGCTGTTGGAAACATTTTCTCAGAATTCTCGACAATCGACATGAAGTTTTCGTTTAGCTTTCTCAAGTTTGAGTACTAGTTTGAGTACTAGTAGAGCAGGCTTATGAGGAGTTTTGGCATCGTTGAGAGGTGTTGATTTCTAAGAACTGACTTGTAGCATAATCACATCTGGAACTTTCTTGTTCAAAAATTACCTTAAATTGTAGTTTAGTTGAACTGTATCATGAAAAAAGCGACGAAATGAAATGCTGGCAAAGTGAAAGAAAAAAGAAAAATAATTAAAAAATAACAAATTCGTTCGTTCTACTTCTAAGTAGAATTGTGTAAAAATTCACTAACACTCGGTCGCAGACTGTGGTTTTAAGCCACTATAAAAAATCCTAGTCTGCGGCCGAGTGGGATTTTAACTGCGATCGCGATTGAGTTGCTACTTTTCTCAGATCACCATCAGTTGAAAGCAGTTTGAAATCACGCTTAAGGGCTAAATTACAATGTTAGCAGTATGATCCACAGAAACGATTTCGTTCAACGTCATGAAGGGGGGCAAATACAAACGAAATGGTGCCAGTATGCGTGACTTAGGGTTGCCCTTGATCTTTTCTAATGGGATATTGCTCTTTTATCCATTACTCATTGTGGTACCAACGTTCAGAGGCAACCGCTGTACAATAATAGTGGTAAAAGATTGAACTTCATACATATGATTAAGGTAGGTCTGTAAATTAGAACGTCGGACCAACGAATAATGAGAGTCGGATTTCATATCCAGTACAGCCTCGAAGATGAAGTTTCAGATGTGTCCGGACTCCGGACATGCCTGGACAATAGAGAATAAATAAAATGAAGTTCGAAATGGACAACTTTTGAAACACTTTTAATTGAAGATCTTTGCAAAAGTCAAGAGGTATTAAAATGTGCTAGGTATTATCTTTGAGAAAACTTTCAGAGAGAGACTCAATCCTAAATCACAACAAATACGTCTTCTTCTTAAAAGAGCTTCTAAGAAGGGTCGCCATGAAATACATTCAACAGAGCATAAGAAACGCCAACGTTACCTAGCAAATGTCTAGACTCAAGAGCAAGTACGTACGTAACGTAGACACACAGAGAGAGAGAGAAAAAGTCAAATGTGTCCGCATTTTAATACTCTGTCCGCACTATAGAGGTAACCTTTGAAAGTGTCCGAAATATAGAGGTGTCCGGGCTAGCAAGTGCCCGGCCAACTGCTAAAATTGCAACACTATGACTAGCTTTGCCATACGTCCCGGTTTTCCCGAGACATCCCGATTTTTTGACATTAAAGAAGAATGAAAAGAATTAATTTATTTTTAAAAATCTCTTTTATGGTATTTTCCAAAAAAATCTCCAAAAAAATCTGGCAACCCTAACTGTATGTATATTCTTTTTGGACAGAAGAAAATCATCTTCTTCTGCAGTCCGGGTAGACCTGGGCCTCACTAAACGTGCCTACCGGCCCAATATCTCGCCAACTGTCTCCAGTTTCGCCCACCAAGCCGTCTGAGATCCCCCTCGACTTGTGTGCGCCACCTTGTGCGCGCCACCGTCCTCTGTTGCGTTGTCCCACAGGCTCAGTGTCCAAGATTCTCCGGAACGGAGCTAAGTTGTCCATGCGCTCTACATGCCCTAAAAATCTTTGGCGTTGGATCCGTAGCCGCCTGCCTAGACTCATGTCGCTGTACAGCCCATACAGTTCGTGGTTGAACCTTTTTCTCCAAATGCCACCAAAGCAAAAACCAAAGGACCAAAGATCGCGAGCAGAACTTTTCTCTCGAAAAGACCAAGAGTCTCTTCATCCGGATATAGTCAATGCCTCTGCGCCGAAGAGCAGGACGGGGATGATAAAAGTTTTCTAGCTGCCTATGGTGACATTCGGGACGAGTCGTCGTGTTGAACGTCCTTTCTCGATGACAGCATGCACTTAGTTTTTCCCTTGTTCACTGTTAAATCCATTTTGTCACGTCATGCCAGAATCGTGTGATGGCGTGACATTCTACAGGCATACATGCACATGTGTGAGCATGTGACCTTCATCTAAAAACCAAAAGATCGACGTATTCGACATCTCAGTGACGCGTTTCCCAGATCTGTCCAAGTTGCGAACGAGTCAATGACGTAACAAATGCCTTCTTTGAGAAAGACTTGACATCCAGAATGTCCTTGATGACGTCAGGACACATAGTTGTGTCCAATAAAAAGGATATCGTTCTCAATGTCGCAAATCCTGTTTTCGAAAGATGCCAATGAATTGAAATTGCTTCACAATGCGGACAGCTGCCGTCTCAAACAAGATGACAACGCTGAATTTTATGTCTCTTCATTCCACTTGATCCTAGCCTATTAACTGACACAATATTTCACGCAAGCACGAAATCTTAAGCACCCACTTATGGGACAAGAACCCCTGCCGAAGCTGTCCCCTCCATTTATGCTGAGGCCTTCTTACTACTCCGCATTTGTTTTGATTTAAACACCGTCTGCCTCGTAAAATCCTGACCATGTCTGCAACGAAACAACACAAAGCCGTTTCACAGACAGATCGGCCCCACGGTGCGTGTTCCACTCAAAACTTTGATCCAATCTTCAGCAGTCCACTCGCCTCGTTTGTCTGTCTTACTGTCATCACAGCAAATTCTATTAAAAAGTCATAAAGAGAATCCTTGTAAGCTTGTGCGACTTGTTGACCTAAATGCCCACTTAATCCACCCAGACAGACGGTTTATGAGTTTTACAAGTTCAGCACACCCCATGCGACGCCCTCTCTGTGGCGAAGGTCAAGCACGTAAAACGCCGTACGATGTGTCGCATTAAGTTCCACGGCGGCGCCCATCTCGAAACCACTTAAGAGATTCCACCTCAGCATGTAATCAACTGCAGTCCATTTTGATCAGCTCTCCCCGCCCATCAAATTGCCGTCAGCTCGAGGGATTCTCACCCCGTAGCCACCCCGAGTATTGCTGAATTAAGGAAAAAGGAAGAATGCCGTCCTAAAACTATTTACATCCATGGCAATAAAAAGGCAGTCTTCGCCCGCCCCCAAGCGCAATGTCAACAACACATCCAGCAGATTTTCAACTTAGTTTCCTTCCTTTCGGGCTCTGACGAACGTCGAGTGAGTGGCAACGGAAATGGAAGACAAAAAATGAAACAAATACAAATACACTTTCGCTCCAAATACATCTCTTTTATTTCCACATCCCGATGCTCATTTTGCTTTTATAGCCCACAACCGAAGCGTTCTTCATTCTTCATTCACAAGCACATCGAGCATCCTTTTCCATCCATCCAGCTCGTGCTGGAGCGGCAGTAGCACAGCGGCGAGCGGGGGTTGACTACCGAAGGAACTCGGTCGAGGCAACAACAAAAGAATTACGATTTTGCCACCAGGCGTTGGGAAATCGCAATTGATTGATTTAACCAAATTTAAATAAACCCACATATCCTCGAGGAAATCCAGTGCGCCACTTCCTCCTCCGTCCACCATGGTGTCCTGGCAGACATTCAGCATCATTCACATCCAGGAATACGGCCAGGGAGTGCGACAACACTCACTCACGATACGGCGCGGCGTACTCGCATATGCAAGGCACTGAGAAATCATTCTTGTGCTGGTTGCCAATCCAACTCCTGGAACCAATGCCAACTATAAATCCCCCCGACACACACGTAATAATTTGCCTCGGCAAGGACTCCCTTATATCGATTCGACGGGATCTCACTATGTTCTGCCATCACCACCGTCGTCGTCGTCGCACGAGACTCACACCCCTGCCATGGCGGGTCTTCGGTGCTCCATGCCTCATGCTCTGTGTTCCTGTGCTTCACTTTTTTTTTCCTCCCCCAGCATTTCCTGGTGGGCTTTTCTCTTATTTCCTTTCCTTGTTCGCCTTTTTTATGATTTCATTTTTAGTTGTCGGGGTTCTTTCAATTTCATCCTGTTCTCCTTTGTTTATTCGCCCCGGAGCCCTTATTCCTGGTGTGAAAACATAAATTGGAAAACAATCTTTTTAACCAATGGCGAATGAAGAGATGGGGCTCTGGCGCTCTTGATGTTCTGATGTGCTGATGTTGTGGCGGTTGGTTTGGGACGGTTTCTTTGATGTTGGAAATCACTTTAATTTTTAAATTTCAATGTTTGGCTCCTCTTTCGCTGCGCAAAAGCCCTCTTCCTGTGGACAATGATGACGCTCTTGGCTGAATGGTCAAGTCGCGAGGAGCTTCTTCGTCATCGCCAAGTTAATTGCCTTAGCCTGGCTGCCGTTGTCAATGGTATCTCTTTTTTGCACATTTTGTCTGCCCCCCATGTTGCTCACTGCAGTTTTCATTCTTCGTTCGCCCACCCTCTCCCGGCTGTTGTGATGAAATAATAAATTGTGAAAGGACGAAATGAAGTAAATTAAAAGGAAAATACCGGAACGCGGGTTGATGTGAAGCGAGAGGGCTTGTGTAAATGGGAGAAAATGGAAAAAAAAAATCATGTGGACATCATCAGTTTCGGTGTCCTGGATTTGTACACTGGTAGTGAATGACTGGCACGGGACAACAATGGCACCCGTCCAGCAGGCCCACCGTGTGGGTCAGAGCAAGGGGGGCGAAAACAAATTGCGTACTTCACTCAAGTCGAATGATGTGCGATTGTTTTTCTCTGTGCGGAAAAGGTGAATTTGCTTTTCTGGTTTTTGTTTAATTTCGACATCTCTTAGGTGATCTCTCTTGCACAGGTGGGGGGGACTGTAATGGGTGCTAATGTGTGTACGATTGTGTCAAATGGCTGAATCGAGGGGGGAGCGCTTGACGTGACATATGCCAGTGTTGTCATTGCCGACAGGGAAGATATTCGAGGTGATTGCGAAGCAGCTTAAATGACAGGGCCGTACTTTGCATGTATGAATTGCTGTGTGAAATCTTTCTAGCAGTGTGTGTCTAGATCTATGGAGGATCCGAGCTGCATTTCATCCTGGGCTGAAGGTCCTGGGCATGCTGCTTCCATTCAAGACTCAGCTGTCGTGCATCTCTGATTTCTGGGGCTTTATAGAGGACCGGTCTTCCTATCCGAACCAGGAGGCTCGGATTCGAAGACCCTCTTAGCTGGTGTCCATTCGCTCCAGGAATTCGTACTCAGTTGGTCTTACTGTACACAAATTTGGTTCATGGGACACTGTCCCTTAGGAGCACCTATGACTCCAGGGTCCGATATTAGCCCTCGCCGTAGTTCACACCACCGACTCCGACCCACCTTATGTAGTTCTTCTTCTAATCATTGCCTACAACGGGAACTGCACCCCCATTCACCAGATTGCTGGTTTTTTGTTAATTTCGTCTTGTTCAGGCTTGTTGGCGCCAATGAAGGTGTTGTCCAAAAACCTATGGAATTTCAACCACGGATCACCGGCGGAATTGTGGACGGTTCTACCTCTTTCGAGTCACAAAAAATGCTGACGCTGTTACAGTCAATGACAATGTATTCATGTCTAGACAAACCTTCTCAAACTTCTCAATTCGGGGTACACCTGTAGGTTCCATCCACTCGTGAACAACACCCACCGGACAAGTGGTTGCTATGGAAGCTAGACCGAGGTCCAGCCGAGACAGTAGCCCCACCATTCTAGTTATTTATAGATATAGGTAGCTGTAATGGGAATGGTCACGGTAGTCAAATCTTACGCATTCCAAACAAAAGGTCGACATTTACGTTAAAGTTACTACCACCTTAACGAAGACGCAATTTATAATCTATGTTCCTGTGTACACTTCCAGGTTATGGGGCACTGGAGCTTTGAACTTGAATTCTTCTCCACCCTTGCCCACGAGAGTTCTTCATAGGGACAGAAAGTATTGACAACACGGAAAATGAAGTCGTAAATCATCCGAATACACAGACACTGAGTGGAAGATAACGGCCGGCAGAGTTGCGATTGTACGCTGTAACGATGGTGTTCTTGTCGCCTTTTTGATGCCATTGACAAATGAATGGATCGAAGACGTTTCGGATACTTGGTAATACTTAACTCCAGCCAATGTTTCTCATATCAGATGGTGTCTTGAGCCGACAAAACTGTCTTGGTGTGCCGTGCGCTTTACTGTATAATAATATTAAAGAGAAGCGGACCTAAGTGGCTGCCTTGGTGGATACCAGCTGTGGATTGGGAGACCAGATTCGACTACAATATGAATATTAATGATGTGTACATTTGAGGCATATTTCGTCACGTCAGCATAGACCCCAAGTACTATTCCCTCATAATTAAATAAATACGAACTTCATTTTCACAGTACCTACCCTATTTTTGCAATCAACAAGTTTCAATGTCCATCATTAGGTTCATCCCGCATGGAGGGCTTTCCAAGCACTCTTAGTAATTTGACCAATTTCAGAAGTAACCCATGCAAATTTGCTCGCTTAGTGCCCGTAATTCATTTTGTACACCCTTAGGACAGTCAAATACGGAACACTCAGAGCGCTAAACCAACTCATTGGCACTCTATTTGCCAAGTTAACTCCTCATAATTACACGTTCATCCAATCAGATAACGGCCGCTATCTGCGAAATCAAAATAAACGGAATTTTCACCGGTTAACAAAACTCCCTCCTGCCTCGCCGGCTCCGCACGGATGTGGCCAGCATAACAAATCGGATTTCCTCGATTTGCGTGTCTACATAAGTTATGGTTGCCGTAAAAACAAATTAGACTGCCGTCGAAGTGGAAAAAAGCGTGTAGCAAAATATTTATTCAAAAATATGACCGGGAATCAAAAAAAAAAAAAAAAACGAAAAAAATCACCACGAATTGGATTTTATTCGCCATATTTCATCGCGTTACCAGGTGGGCAGTATAAACACATCCGCTTCACACACGGCCATCCTTTTGGACAAGACCGGCCCACAGCCCTCCGGATTGACATGCTGCTGAACACCCACTCACTCTCTTGCAACTCCCAGCAGCTATCCCCATTCGTTAAAATAAAGTTAATAAAACAATAATGAAATATTTTTCAATAAATTTCGAAGCGGCAGGCAGTTTGCATATAAAGTGAGTCGGAATCGCAGTCAGATTCGGATTCGCAGTCGTCCTCTGTCGCCGGCCGGTAGGACCAGTGAAATCACCATTGAAACATTGCAATAAATGAAAATAATAAACGGCACAACATTTCGCAGGACATTTATCAGTGTGCGATGAAAGGAATAAATAGACGCCACCCGGTGGGTGGCGCGTGGCGATGTAAATTTTCACAAAGGTTGGGATGATGGCTTGTGGTGTGGTTCGGTCGAGGTGGATGTGCGCAGCGTGGGCAAAAAAAGAGTGCAAATGAAAGAGTTGGTTCTGAATTACTTTGCACTGGGTACGCTTTGAATTCAAGAATCTGATATTCCAAGGGAGGATGAAAACTTTCAGCAAGGATATACATTTCAAAAACAATTTCCATATTCAATATCAAAGAGAAATGTGTAAATGTTCACAACTGTGACGGGGTATCGGAAGATTTTAACTCGGAGTTTATTTACGGCTTATAACACGGAATTGTTTATCGGTTCCCTGATTGCTTCCTTTGTTCGCTATTCAAGCAGGTTGCTGCAGCTGTATTATCGCACATCTCCAATGGCGTTTTCGCTTCGAAAACACGACAAAGGAGTATTTTACTTAAATTGGGCTAATTTTGGTTGTAATTACTGGAATATGCAGCACTTCTTGCATTCGTGAAAAAATGTAAGAGAACCGCTGGCAACTGTATCGGTGTTCAATGGTCTCTCTGTGACGATGCAGCATGCAATGCGATAAATTCTTGTGCGTACTTGGTTCAATTCAAAATTCTTCAACTAGCACAGTCATTGCTGGACTGCTTCCTGCTCAGCAGATCAAATTACGGGATGCTGTGCATCCCGTGGTCGGAAATTCTCCTCTAGAGCTCATCATCGCGAAGAACATTTGTGTAGAACAAAAATGTTGTTTGCCAGCACAGCCATTCTCAAACCTGTCTCAACGCTAGCATTGCTCTCATTGAGGACTCTCTGCATTCTACCAACTGTTGCGGAATAGGCAGTGGAAGATCGTGCCGCTAGTGTCCGTATGAGTTGGGATTGAGTTTTGCACGATCTTCTCCAGAACATTGTTGAGGCAGTAACATGGCGGCGTATCGGTTAGCCTTTAAATCAAAGAGTGATTGGCGGTCTATCACAGTGTGAAGATCTGGTCCATTGTGGACTTGTAACGATAAACGGTTGCATGCGTTGACATAAAATGGCAAGAAATATCGTGTCTGCGATGTTAATGATATTTGACGACCCGCCTTTCTTTCCTTTCTCCATTTAGTGTTCCCGGTATATTCGTCCGCCAAGTGCCAAGTTCTGAGTACTAACGCCTGACTTAAAAAAATGTCTTAAAAAACTCAAGGACTCTGACTAATGTCTGAAAGGTAATCGCCGTGTTTTTTTCGAGAATCTATAAATAGTGAACTAGGATGGTTCACTTAAAACACATTCAACAAGCCACTGCCAATGATATCGACACGAGGTATGACAAGGCATGCGACCAACTTCAAGACAATATTATTCGCAATCACATAACATTAGGAGGTATACTTTTAGGATGCATTCAACAACCCATAATATCGGCATTAAAAGTGACTGCCTACAAATTTTTTGACATCGACATTTTGGCAAGGATTTCGAATCTTTTCTTCACAGATTTTGACACATGAAAAATCAAAGAAATTGCGAATTTAATTTTTTTAATCTCAATTCTCTTCACTATCTACTCGTATAACGATGAAACAAAAAAAAAAACACGGGTACACGGGTTTCACTTGACACACAATACAAGTTATGCAACGAATTTCAAGAGAATATTGTTCCTAATGATCTTGTTGCCTACTTTTAGGGGGAAATATAGGGTAGATGTATGTGCGGTTTTTGAGAAGATCGTGCGAAACTCAAATGTCAACACCAGAGGCACGATCTTCCAAAAGTCCGTTCAACTGCTTGCCTACGTGGACGACATTGACGTGATTGGACGAACACAGCGAGCTGTCAATGAGGCTTTTGGCTAAAATGGGTTTGGCAGTTAATAATGGGCAAAACAAAGTACATGCTGTCATCACGAAAGGACGCACAACATCGACGCCTCGGACAGAGCGTCATAATGGGCAGCAGAAACTTTGAGGTAGTTAAGGACTTCGTCTACCTTGGCTCTGCAGTAAACAGGGACAATAACACCAGTACCGAGATCAAGCGCAGAATTACTCTTGCCAATCGCTGTTTCTTTGGGCTCAAGAGGCAATTGAGTAACAGAGCCATCACTCGAAACATCAAGTTGACTTTATATAACACCCTATCATCCCCGTCCTGCTCTATGGCGCAGAGACATGGACGCTATTGAAAGCGGATGAAGAAGCTCTTGGTCGTTTTGAGAGAAAAGTTCTGCGTGCGATCTTTGGTCCTGTTTGTATTGATGGCGTCTGGAGAAGGAGATTCAACCACGAACTGTACGGGCTGTACAGCGGCATGCACCTAGTTAAGCGTCTTCGGATCCAACGCTTAAGGTGGCTAGGTCACGTAGAGCGGATTGACACCACAGCTCCGGCCCGAAGAGTCTTCGATTCCGAGCCCTTGGGCGTCCTAGAACGAGATGGCGCACACAAGTGGAGAAGGACGTCAACCAACTTGGTGTGCACAACTAGAGGCAGCTGGCGAAATATCGTGCTGGCTGGAGAGGCTTGTTGGTTGAGGCCCAGGTCCACCCCGGACTGTAGCGCCAAACAAAGAAGAAGAAGTATGTGCGGTTGGAAAATCATTGGCTTAGCATCCCTGTAGTCTCCATCACAAACATATTCGTACCCACTTGTCGGATTAAAGCGATGCAAATATGACCCGCACCTTGCGAACTGCGAAATTCGCAAGCTCAGTCAATTTTACATCTTTTTTGAGCATCGCCTTTTTATTAGTTGTTGTGGACGGCAGCCACATCCCAACTTTGTTTCTCTTGCATTCTCGGTCACACTGTATGACCAAGTCTTGTTCTAGGCATTAGTACTTACTTATAAATGCTCCCAAGTATCACAGAGTGAATGAAAAATCCGTCAGTTCGATCATCTTCTTTTTCTTTGCAGTTATGAGCTGAATTATGGGGATCATAACCTTCCCACTTTGCTGCATCTCTTCTGGTCCGCCTGTGCGTTCGCCGATTCCACCTCAAGAAATATCGTCTCGGATCACTTCATCACTGAGGCCGATCAGATATTGGTGTTTTTGCATTTGTGTGATCCATGAGTGTTTATGTCTGCCTTTCTATCGCGCTTGCGTTCGAACGACTTTTGATATTGCTTTTTTAACGGGGTTCGAAGGATATCTCTTTTGAACGTGACAATAGCAACTGCGCCGGTCGTGCTTTACTTTCTTAGCGATACGTCCTTTGACGTGAAGGCTTCCAGGGATCTTTGAACTTATTTTCTTATCTTTATCTCAATTGCCCTTAATGTGCCCTCATACTTCGCTGTATTGTGACCCGCCAATATTGTGACCCGTGTGTGAGTACCGGGCGTACAACTGCGGCGGTAAGCCTTCCTTTCAGATTAGAAGGCATTTTTCGGTTACTGAAGATGGCTGAGTTTTTCCGCTACTTCATCCACCCTACGCTTACCCAATGGTTGATACCGTCATCACAGGTTCCTTCGCTATTGATCATAGATCCCAGATATTTGAACTTTTCGCACTTGGTAAGCACTCTTCCTTTCAAATCAATGTCTGGAATAGGCCTGAGTGGATCGGAGAAAGGACACCACAGGTACTCGGTCTTTTTCTGACTAATGCGGTACCCTCCAAAACATCCAAGTTTGATCATCATTTATGATGGCCTCATCGTCAGCAAAGAATTACTGATGAATTGGTTAGTCCGTCACTTGTCCTTCAAGCAGATAATCGAGGACAACAATAAACAGCAGTGGTCACATGGTAGTTTAACTTGGTCCAACGACTCTTAGTTTTAAGTGAACGTTTGCTGCTTGACTTCAGAACCTTGAAAATTTAACTTGAACATGAATATTTTGTGCAACCCATGCGGTTAAATTGTTAGCAGAATACTTCTCAGATTCCATTAAATAGACTTACAGGTCAAAATTTAAGCAATTAAAACACGAATAAAGTAAACAAAACCGTTTGAAATTGTTCCCATAATGCATGTGTATATAATGTATATTTAGTGTATTTCTTATTTCTTTTGTATAATTCATCTAAATTAAATACAATATACTCTTTATCCGCTAAAATCTAAGAAAGGCATTTCAATTACCTTAAGTACACTTGCGTAAACAATGTTTATCTCTTGCTAGAATACATTTCATTTTGTTTTGTATATCAAACAGCTCTAATATAAAAGTACAGGGCACAATCTATGATTCCGTGTAAAAGTGTATTCATTTGTTTTTTACTTTTTTTGGTATTTTTTCTAAATAGCCATATCTGTATATTCTTAAAGTACCCTAGCAATTAGGTTTTGTTTAAATGAATTATTGAAAGAAAAACAAAAAAAAAAAAATAAATTAAGAACAAACAATTTGTTGACTGCACACTCTGCATGTCGAACAAAGATTATCTATCTTAGGTATTATAGCAGACTTTGTTTACCTCGCCCGTGAGGGCGTAGTAATAAGATTTTTTTCATATACATATTTTTTTTTCCTTTTTGTTTAATTTATAAATATATTTTCTACAACAAATTTCTATTTAAATCCTTACAACATCGAGGTATCACTAAAACGATTTAAGCTTACTGCTTAAGATAGTTATCTTACATTTAGACAAAAACAAAATGTACGAATAAACATAATTTTAGTTTTAATAGAAAAAAATACGTTAACTGGCTTTAATCTTTGATTTTTGTGTGTTAATGCAATTTCAATCGAATGGATTTGATTATTTGGTAAATGGAAAATTTGATTTCTTTTGTTTTGATTCTTTGGTCTTCATTAATTTATTTTATTTTATTTTGAATTATGGTTTATGCGTTAGTAATTTATTTTATTCAGAATAAAAAAATGTCGAACAATTTATTTGACTGCGATGACGGCTACGTTTGTTTTATTTTTTTGGTAGTTTGGTAGTTAAATCGATGACTTTAGCCATAGCAGGTTGAAAACGACGAACACATAAAAATAAACTATTTAATATAACCTTAAGCCATTTCCTTTACGTGTTTGTTTTGATTTTCAAATTAAGACTCGCTTATAATTGCTTTTCATAAACCCTAGACTATATAAACATTTTAAACAATTAAGAAGTTAACGTTCAATTAAGTGTTCTTTGTTCTATTAGTTTAGATATATTTAAAAAGGTTTTTTGCTCAAATATTAAGAATTTAAAGTGGTTCAAGGCGTGAGATAATGAAGCGTTTGCCGTTGGGTTTATTCTATCCTTCGTTCTAATCCGAACATTTGACGCATTTTTTACTGCTGCGGGAGGTTGTTAGAAGGTGGATTTAGGGACCTCTGAAGAAGATTAGAGGAAATGTGAGAAGCTCATGATCATGAGTGAATGCAAGATTGAGTACGAGGGCACATAAATTGCCTAGGCATTTAATTAAGTATCGTTGACCTTGCATACGTGGCCAAAATAAAGAAACTTTCCACTGACACAAGATGAGTTAGAGTTTACGACTCCAAGATATGAAATTGTGTTCACCGCATTGTCATCATTTCAAAAGCCGAAGAAAAAGTCCTTGGTCTTCTCGGGAGAAAACCAATCTTTCTCCTGTGTGCAGTGGGGTATCTGGATAAAACACGAATCCGAAGTCTAAGTTGGCACCATATGATACTTAGCTCATATGACTGGGACAGCATAGCAGAAGAGCCCATCATCTTAGCTGGCGATTATAAGTGGAGACGGTCTCGGTCAAATATAGCCAGAGATCACCTTGGCTGGATGGGTTTGTTGGTTTAGGCCTGATTCATCCCAGACACTGGCACCACACAAAGAAGAAGAAAACGAAGCTGCTAGCCAGCTGTGATAACTTACAGAAAATACTAAAAAAAAGTCCACCTTTCGTCATTCTGGATTTAATAGAACCCAGCTCAACGGCATACGACATCCACGTGCTCAGTAAACCACTAAAAGCCCTTGATTGATCCCATGTTCCAACGCATCTGATGCATTTTGGTATGTACATTGACTTCTTTTCCACATGCATATTTTATTTTCTTAAAGTAGCTTGAATAAACTTTGATACTTATTTCCCTACAAAAGTGACATAGTTGCACACGAACATTAAAATATTAAAACAAAAAAAAAACTACATTTGCCTTACTGTAACATACACATATATCCCTTTCGCATCCCTTACTTCCCTCACTTAACACAAGCCTAAGGCACAAAATACTATGGAACTTTTAACAAAACCGAGAACGTAAAATGTAAACAAAAAATCTATCTATCTATGTATCTATGCGTGCGTTCGAAGGACGATTCGCAAGCTCTACCACAACATGTTTTCATGAAAATCTTTTATATTCTCGCCATTTTTTCGTTATTTTTTTTTTTTTTTGCAAATAAAAACTTTCAAACTTATCTACTACTATCAACTGTTGTTGACTCGTAGCCAGCTCTGCATAAAGTTTCATTGTTTGCTTTGGAAAATACGACGAGAGCAGAAAAAAAGGACTTCGATACGCTCATAACGCGATGATGATCTTCCACGGGTGTAGTGGCGGGTGAACATGCTTGCGTGCCGCGATGATGGTGGTTTGGTGCAATGGCAACGTATCTTAGTATGGCTTTCCAGCATCCTTGGAGCGTTTTAATTGAACCTTCAGTCGTTTTGTGCCAATCTGAAAGCCATGCATGGCTTGAATGGCTGCACTTGCTGAGAGTGGATTATCGTATGACACGAAACCGAAGCATTTCGACAAATTGGTTTGCTTATCGATGAAAACTTTTGCGGAGAGAACACTGCCAAAGGGTAGAAACGTTGATGCGAGATCGGTATCGTTGAATTCCTGAGGTAGATGGTATATGAATAGATTGCTCCCGTCGGGACCTGTGGATGAGAAAACACAAATGAAATATGAATGGGTTATAAAGTGTAAGAGGACTGGTTGTAATAAAGGATGCTCGTATTTTGCAACTGATTGTGCTGAGTTAACTCGCAGTGGGAGTGAGAATTGGCGTTGGACTTGGCATGCTTACAAATTGGTCCGTCTGCGTGAGGAGTGTATTCTAGGCTTAGGGCTTGTCAAAATTTCCAGCCGATTCCATGGATTGGGCGAAGTATTTGATTCGTCTAGGACTCACGCTACGTGCTATAACAGCCGTGGGAAGTTCTTCGAATGGGGTCCATTCCAGCCATAGGCACTCGGCAATTTGCCACCCTACTAGTACACAATGATGACTGATTCACAATAGAATGAAAAGCCGGCAGTAAAAACAAGAACATCCGCAAAGTTGAGAGATACCGTACGAAGAGAGCTATATCTCAAACAAAAAAAACCCTAGTGAACGAAACTTAACGAAACCAAACAACGTGATTATTATGGTCACAGTGTGTCTTTTCTGATTTTTTGAGAACCCAGGCCATGTCATTCCGCCTATCTGTTGTAGCCCTTCATTTCTTAAGTTAAGGCAATTAATTACCCTTAAAATCATATGAGCCTCTTCCTCAATTTTAAGTCGGTGTTGAGAAAGTGGAAATAGTTTACCAGCGGTTTAGGTACCAAAAATATTCAAGTTGGCCTAACCTTATCCAACTATTGCTCTCTTAAAAGGCCATAATTTTGTGACGATTCCGAACGGAACAATTTTGATAAGTTCTTTCTAGATAGGTTGCCTTGTCAAAATGGCGCGGCCGACCTAAAATCGATTAAAAAAATATATATATAATCTCCCTCGAACTTACCTTCAATTTGTTTTCCGGCAACACCAGCAGCTGCTGCCGTCAAAGCAGACGCTGTTAGTGGTGTTGTAGCAGCTCCATAGCCTCCATTAGATAGTGAAGTCAAAGTTGGTGCGTAATTGGACGTTAATCCCTCGGTTCCAGCCCCTGTCAAAATTGAAACAGTCATTACATACGACATACCAAAGCGAGAAAAAACATAACATAATTTGCATTTGATGGACGAAACAAATGAGAGAGAAAAAGCCCATTTTCCTCTGAACGGATTAAGGTGATTAAAACAACAAAACAAGGACAAATGGTACGGCTCTCAAAAAAAAAAAAGGGCACCCAAACGCGAACGCGCTCCCTTTCGGTATTGGTATGCCGCAGCGGATTAAGTTCAGCATTCAAAGACTCGAGAGAATTTCAAAAAATATTTACATGAATTTGATTGTGTCCTTTTATGTCGGTGTCATAAAATGAAAATGAAAAGGTAACTGCCCCCTTTTTTGTCACACTGTGACATACCGTAAGATATCCCTTCTATTAAACTGCAGGATACACGGTCGAGCGCACACGTATGACGGACATTCGGCTGATTTGGAAGAACATAAGTATTGCTGTTACTGTTGCTGTGTGTGGCGTTCGTTTTGTTGTACTCCATTTTGTATTTACGTGTAAACATTTTATTGCCTTTTGTTTGTTTCGTGGACTAAATATTGGATTTTTACGACGGCATCTCTTATCGGAGGGGCCATGTTGTGTTTTTTGCACTGGACCTGGATTTTGATGAGTTTGTCGGTTTTGTTACGTGCGTGTAACCATATGTCGGATTGGATGGCGGCGATGTAGAGTTCTGTCCTTGGAATAACGACACGATGTCGAAGACTTCAGATGGATATAAACGTTTTAAGTGAACCTTAAGGGCTGTCTTTTGTAATGGGTCTTATCTGGGTTTTTGACTGGAGTGGATTATGGGGTTATGTTAATCTATGGCCTTCTTTCGTGTTCTCCTGCGGTTTAATGGAGTGAATTCTAATCAGAAGAAATGGATATACACATGTGTGTAGAGGACATGTGCTAATCGGCTGCTGTAGAGTGGCAATGTGGAAGGAGCTCCAGAATTTGACTAAAATCTGTAGATAAATATTCTGCTAGATCTTGATTTTGTTTCTTCCATTGATGAATCTGAGTGGATTCTTGACTTGGTGGAACGTGTACAATATGGGCTTGTGTTCGTTACTTGACCTGACTGACACCTGACTTTATTGAATTTTTGAGTGTAGAAAAAACACTATAAAAATGGTGACATAATTCGGTCTAAAAAAATGTCTCAATATGATGAATCCTATTCCTCTACCTATCATATTCTTAAAACTAGTAGCCGATTTTAACTCACGGACTTATTTCTGTAAAAAAAATGCTAGCTTTGAGGTTCTATGATTACTATCTCGCTATGGTTAGCTTGAGTCATTGGGTGCCAAAGATGGACGAATATGTCCTAAACAACATTATCTTACGATCTCACATATTAGAGTTGTGCTAAACAGTTCCGGCGCAGAATCGGACATGGAACGAATCTATTCGCAGTCGGAACTGGTTCCCAGAGGCATGTCCGTGGAATTATGTAGTCCCATGCATTTAACATGTCCGCGGAACTGTGTAGGTCAATGGGTATGGCTCCGTAAAAAATGTGCGCGGATTGAAGGAAAGATACATGTTCGCGGAGCTTTGTAGTTCTATGTGACAGGAGTATGGGAGTCCATATGTGGAGTATGGGTGGATATAATCCTCACATGAAAATTTGGGTTATGAAAGTACTACGAACATACCTACACACATGAAAACGACAACTACCGTTCATTGATGTTACACGTATGCATATATATAGGAACTACGTGTGCGAAACTCGCATTCCTTGCCATACGCCACATACATATGTGAATACACGCGTAAATGTTTTACATCTCGTCTATGGTGTGCGGAATGATTGAAATTGGTTCCGACAGCAGACATAATTCCAGGAACTATACATGTCCGGAAGTACCCAACTCGAAATCGTTGCAGTAGTTTTCGACTGATGATCGATCGGGGAATCAACGAGAAAACAGCAATTCATTTCCAACTGTTTGCTGGAGGAAATTTTTGTTTTTGATCATCTATCAGTCTTATCATGGTTGTCAATGGTTTTATCCGACAAATTTAATTAATTATCCATGTCAGCGTTGATGGTCAGATATGACTTGGTCGATTGGTTCCAAGGCGAATGTCAACACTTTTTGTAAAAAAAATGTCGCATGTTTCGAACGTGTATGATTTGAAAATCTATTCAAAACCTTCTAGAATGTAGTTCATAAGGAAAACGAACTAAAGTGTGTGCTTGTTTTTGGCAGATTAAAGTGAAAAATTAAGCTTTCAGCTATAAAATGGATTTCATTGTTCATGTGACCAGTATGGGATTATATATGATGGACATCAGCTAGGCGGACACTTCATTGCAGCCACCGACCAATGCATTATACAGGAAAAGAAACCAACTCATCATGGCTCGCAAGAAATGACTGTCACACGACTAAATCAACGTAGCGAGAGCTCAACAACGGCAAAACAAAGAAAATTCTGGCGTAACTCAATCCGCGTACTGGTCAGAGTGACCATCGGAGCAATGCTTCATGAAGACGAGACTTAAACGATCCAACATCTGCATTCCCATTGCCCAGCTCTCCAGAATCGGCGCCTAGCTTCGCTGGGCCAAAGTTTCTTCGCAGAACGCGGATATATTGGATCTTCCAAGATTCCTGAAGAGCACGGGGTGGTTCAAGTCATCACGCGACACAGGATAAGTTTTAATTAGAATGTGTACTCCACAAATGAAGGGATTCACAATGGGCATTAACGCCTCCGAGTGGATGTGATGTTCAACCCAATATATATAAAAATATAAATGCAAGAATTTTCTTTTCTCCTCTTCATCAAACGATGAATTTAAGTGTGAACTAATGTATTGAGTGTCTGCACGTGTGGCAAATTGAAATAGCTTTGGCGGGAATTTTATTATGGATTTATTACAACAAAAATTTATAACACTACTTAAATATTTTATAATGCTAATGGTGTATATATGTATTAAATATTGTATTATTAGATTTTATATTTAGTATTAAATTAGTATTATTTACCCTAGAGTAAAGGCTGTTGTATATTTTTTCTTATTACAGTTACGTATTTGCTATTAGAAAATTTACAAAAGACTTCACTGTCAAACGTTGGTAGATAAAGCTTCCCTCGATTTAACTCAAAAAGACGATGGAACTGATAGAACTGAGATATAGTAAGGCTATTTAAGTTAATGTTAAGTTAAAAAATGAATAATAGATTATTTATTTTAGCCAGTCATGTATGTAAATATGGGTATCTATTTACTGCTGATTGTAGAACTATGATACTGTACTTAAGTCTCAATTCGTTTACATTTACAAGGAGAAGAAATGTGAATTCATGGGTCACCTTCCAGGCACCTTCAAAGGAACTGGATTATTTTCTGTTGATCTATAATTGTTCAACTACTATCAGTGAGACGTGACCTGGAATAGGAACCAAAAATTAAGTACTGCAGAGTCTACCCCTCTTTACTCTTAATTGTGACTATTTTTTAATGGACCAATAAGAGAACGGCATTCACATTATTTCGTAATTAACAAAAGGGCACTTAAATTCCTCGATGGGCAAGGCGGCAATCAGCTATGGTGCTTCATTTCTGCTCAGAACACTCCTAGAGGCAGATAGAAAGTATATCAGCAAAACTTGCTAAACTTGTCTAAACTAACTATTGAACCCTGTCGTGGCAAATGACCACGAGCATCCTACAATGAATTCTGCAGTAGCTGCTGCAAGGATTGTATGGTAACGACTCTGCACTTGAAATTTGCAGAATTACTTTGAATGAATCAGGATAGCGGCCAAATGAGATTTCTAAAATTATCTCCTGATTAATAATCGTCTTCTGTTGAACAAAGTGCTGTTTATAGGTCAGTGACAGCAGAATGGAACCATTTCTATCCACGTACCTACCTCAAACAAATACGTTCTTTATATTCTCGGTATCGGGGTGAAGCTGTGGTTGTATATATAAATTGACTTATTTATCAAGTAATACTATTATTTTAGTGCATTCATGTAAAATTTCATATAAATGTGATTATTAGTTCGCGGTTTATCTCTAGGTAAACATAATCATAATGGCAACTGAGACGATGATGGTGAAAATTGAGCATCGCGCTGTAATTAAATGTCTCACTAAGCAAGGAAAAAGTCAAAAATCTATTTATGAAGAGATGGTGGCTGTTTACCAGGGTTCCGCACCTTCATTATCAACTGTGCAAAAGTGGTCAAGTGAGTTCAAGAGAGGCAGAGAGAGCATTGAAGACGACCCCCGCTTTGTCGCCCCGACTTTTGCTTGTACGGGAGAAAGCATCAAAGAAGTCGAAAAACTTGTTCTTGAGGATGCCCGAATAAAGGTGAAAATGATGGCAGAGATCACCAAGCTTTCAATTGGTGCCATTCACACCATTCTTCATGACCATCTTAACCTTTCAAAGGTCAGTGCAAGGTGGGTGCCACGAATGCTCACAGAGCCTCAGAAAAAAGTGAGAATCGCATGCTGTAGACAGCTTTTGGAGATGTGTAGCGAGAACGCGGGCGGTGTTATGGATCGAATTGTTACTGGTGACGAAACATGGGTCCACCTCTATGACCCTGAAAGCAAACAAGAGTCCATGCAGTGGCATAAAAAAGGAACAGACCCCCCGAAGAAGTTCAAAGCAAAGTCACCCCGTCTGCCGGGAAGCTCATGGCCACAGTTTTTTGGGACTCAAAGGGAATCTTGCTCATTGAGTACAAACAAAAAAGGTGAAACCATCAAATCCACATCCAACGCTTCCACTTTGCATAATTTGTGGGAGGAAGTCCAGACCTTGCCCCTAGTGATTATTTCTTGTTTCCGGAGTTGAAAAAATGTCTTCGTGGAAAAAGATTTTCGGATGATGAAGAACTCAAGTTGGCAATAAATGGGTATTTTGCAGAGAAAGAGGAAATTTATTTTGTTGAGGGTTTAAAAAAGCTTATCTCAAGATGTAACAAATGCATTGACGTTAGGCGAGATTATATTGAAAAATAAAAACTATTTAAATTGAATTCGCATTTTCCTTCATATCGATACCGAGAATATATTGAAAAAGCTACGCTAACAGATAGGGTACAGATAAATAAGGCCCGGGAAATTGAAGATGTTCAAATCCTTTAAGACCTTATCACTAGAAGACAATTTATTTTGATTTGGTTTATACCTAAATTTAATTCATTTTAGCACTTGTTTTATTTCTATGTGGCCAGTCTAAGAACGCTTGAACATTGTGCACGATGAGAAAGAATGATGACCATCATTTGTTAAAGCTTTCTTTCAGTTAAGATCAAATCGTTTGCCAGCCGGATGTTATTTGACGTCAAAAACTACACGACCATAAATACTTTGTAATACAATCGCGCTCCCAATCTGGTAGCGACGATACTCTCGGTCGCTTGAAAATAATTTTCTGGGAATCATTGTCACGAATTTATTTCAAAATAAAAATAAACATTCCAAGTAATGGTAATGGTACAGTACGTCCAAAAAGTAATCAACACACATTGCGTTGAACTCCAACCGGTCCAACATGTGTTTCGCTATTGACGTGTTGACAGCTTCATTAGGAGATACCAGAAAACATACAACCCAAAACACAAAAAACCATTCATTAGATATTATTTTAAGACACTCATCTACAAACATAAAAATAGAATATAATGTAATAGACACACGCCCATCATCGAAGGATACACACAAACAGAAGTGTAGAAGTATAATACACATTCGAGTACTGCCCATAGGCTAGCATGCTGTGAATCAAAGTACGATTATGTACTAGGAATGTATCGCAGAAGATGTTAAACATAAGTTAGGGTATTACACAAAAACACATAGAAAACAGATTGAATATGAATTAATTGTTAACTTACATAAGGTGGCTTGGCCCGATTGCGGATTGGTCAGTTGTGCTGGAATAGGCTGTGCTGGACTGGTTGCAACCGCCGCACTCAAATGCGGATGCGACAAGTGCTGATGATGTGGATGCTGATGAAGGTGATGCGGCGACGGATTTAAGGCGGCTAACGTGACCAAACTCTGCATTGGAATAGGTGTAATAAGTCCGCCGGTAGCCGATAGAGCTGTGGCACTGTGATCCGGTGGGAAATTTAGTCCTGATATTTCCATATTTTTTGTTTTTTTTTGTATATGTATTTTTTGTATTTTTTTAATGACCACAGAGTCATAAGAGACATTACCAAAAAATCAACAAATATAAAACATAGAAGAAAACACACACCCAAAATGGATTATTTACATTTACAAAAGAATTTAAATGTTTTAATTTTAAAACTAAAAAATAAAAAAAAAAACGAAAAACTAAAAATATACAAATACATAAATGCAAATAAAACAAAAACAAAATCGACGTTCTTGTTTTCAAATACATACAGCAAAAAGGATGTTTGTTTAGGGGCGGGTGGTTGGGGATGTTAGAGGTGAGGGCCGGGTAAATAGTACAGTCGTAAGTAGTTGACGCGTCCTATAGGAGGATGGCGGAGGCAAAGACTGCCTGTAAGGTGAGACAGAACACTAAAGGGGGCTGTCATGCTTGTGAGACTTGGGGACACTGCGGGGGCATGAGAAATGCAGACTTGTGGGAATATAAATGGACATTTTCTTGAATTCGAAAATATGGTTGTGAAGAGAGAGTTTTTAACGCTTTAGGAGATTCGATTATTGATAGGCGACCACTAAGAAGTTTGTTTGTCTCAGCGCTGTTCTGAAGTCGGCTTCAGGCCAGGCATATGAGCATCCATTTCCAGGATGGCCTACAATATTGTGAGAACTATACGGTCATCGGGATAACCCAGCGGAGGATAACCGTGATTAAGATGAAGCACACTATTTGGGACGTACCTCAAATGACCCGGCGTCAGTTACTGGGAGTAGGCCCGCGGTTTGAGTTACAAAACCGCTTCGCTGTGTAGCGCTACATAAGTAAGCAAAGCGTGACGTTTTCAGAAGACCGGTCTCCATGCTAAACATAAGCCAGGGAAAATTCGTTATCATATTTCTGCCTTTAGCATCAAATGAAATATTCAACAAAATTTACAAAATTCACTTCTAACGTAGGACACATAAATTAATGACTTCAAAAATAAACCAAAGCATTTCACTAGACAGCGATGAAATTGTTGTGTCTTCCCCGCTTTCCATGTGATAAGAATGCAAAGTCCTGCAGTAATATTCATAAAGGCAAAGGACCAAGGAAGCAAACTGAATTCCATTAAACTGCACCCCGCCACAGCTGTCAGGATAAGGGTGATGAAAATCATAAAGTGGAAAATCGTCACTTTGAATAGCGTGACTACTAACAAACAAACTTCTCCCATTGTACATAACCAGTCTTTCATCAAACGACTAGCAAATCCTTTTTTCAACATAAACGCTGGTATAGTTCCTCTGTAAGCATCTGAACATGTACACGTCGGTCGGTATGTCTGTATAACATTTAAGACTTTTATTAGTGAAGTTTCTTCGTGGGACGAAGATACGGAGCGCGCTTGCATAAAGCTTTGTTGTTAGTGTGTTGAAGATATTTATCATGATTCTGTGGAGAAGGAGTGAATGTGCAAGAAAAATGCAGGCACGCATACACGATAAAATAAAATAAAAAAACAGAAAATATGTATGAATGTGTAAGGGAAAGGAAGTAAAGGACGTGGCAGAGGCTTCTCTTTGAGTGGTACCGCTGAATAGTTAAGAAGAGTGCAAACAAGAATAAAAAAAACCCTAGAAGGGAATCTTCAGCATCGTTGTGTTATTCATTTTGTGGTTTCAGCGGGAATAGGAATTTCCTTAAAAGCATCTCCGTTCTAAGTAAAAAATATTAGCGCTGCGTTGGTTGCTTTATGTTGCTGATGAAAGAAGTCTTTCATTCTTTGAATCCATTAAATCAACTCAATTTAGAAATTAAAAAAGGGTCTAAGGAGACTTAGATGTACCCGCGTGGTGCTCAAGTGAAGGGATTATTTTATCAGTCTTGAGTTGATGAAGATAGCCTACAGCTCGACAAAGAGAGTGCATGATGGAATGTCGTGTTCTTCATGTTGGCTTGTAGTGCGTTTCATGCATGGATGAACTCATTCTGACCATGTGGTACGTACATACACGTGAACGTACGCAGACGTTTTAAATGAAAATTACATGAACGTGAACACGAATGTAAATGACCTCGGTTGTTTGAAATATATGTAGTTCAAAAAGGCGACTAGATATTATGAACTTAAAAAAAAAAATAAATCACGTAACGTAAAAATTCACGTGTAATAAATTAGATTAACGTGAAATAAAGTCATAAAATGCGTACTATTGAATGAATAATGTAATTTCACTTACATCACGTGACCAAGTACTCTCCTATTAAACTTTTGTCGCGGTACGACAAAACATTTTCTAATTCACGCGTGATTTCGAGTCTCTACAAATGCAAGTCTAAGGAAAATATTATCAAACTTCGAAGTTCGGAGTCTGACTAAACTGTAGATCTCCTCACATCATGAGGGGACAATACCACGCACAGCGCGGGTGGTGGTGTATAGAAGCTACGGGCTGAAGCGCTACCCATAACATTATTATGTGGGCTCCCCGCCGAGAGGCCATAATAGCAATATAATAGGCGCCACGATGATATCATCAAACCTCTTCGTAAAATTGAAGTCCGAGAATGGCATACAAGTCAACGTGGGCATGAAAATTGCAAACGAATTAAGGACTCCCCAACTACGTGCGCTATTCATAGTTTGAAATGTCGACAACAAGAGCAGTGACCAGAATGATAATTTAATAATTTCGTGCAAATATATCCAACGGCACACATGAATCAACCGCATACGGTGACATTTGCCCGACTGCATCGATCATGCTGGGATTCTGGGAACCATTACCAAACCACTTGGTGGGCATTCCTGAACCGATATCTACCGAAGAACGTTAGTCGAACTGTAGGAAAACGTGCCATATCGCCTTGACCAAGAGCCAATGCGTATGAATAAGTGATCGGCCGTGCTGTATCTACAATCAGTAAGTAACGCATTGAGCGTTGTGGAACGCACCTTGCGCGAACTCAGTCACAAGTTACAAGAGACCACGTAAAGACAATTAACATCGAAATAGGTGTTTGGCCAGGTACTTTGGCGAAGACCAACGGCAATAAAATCATTCGAAAGCCACACATTTTTGTGGCTACATTTCAATCCACGACAAGAAGAAGTAGCTAAGCAATCAAAAATTAAATGTTATTGGCCACGAGTTCGAGCGGTTCTTTTGTTTACAAGACCAGACAAACAAATACTTATCAACAGGCAAATAAATCCGCTTTATGATAAAATAAACAGGTGTAAAAAATAAAAAATACAGGTGCGTGTGTGAATGTGTATAGTTTTAATTAGCTACGCAACAAAACAAGGTATACACGAAAATGCGAATCGAACACATATCGTAACAACAAAATGCACGGAGAAGAAAACAAATATGATACAGATACAGAATACAGATATTATTAATTTTTCAATTTGTGAGATACTTTTTGATATACTCTATGCATGTGTGCGCCGGTGGCAACAAACACAAACAAAAAAAAAACACACATGCTTCAAAAATATGATTAGCAGTAACAAATGTGTTTACTTGTTCACATTACCAACGTTCGATAGATTTTCGAACGTTTTGTGTCGTTTATTAGCGGCTACGACACGACCAGTACACCAATATGGGAACATTTTATTTTTGAACAAGCTGTCATGGCTACGCAGTACGTACCTAGTCCCATCATCGAATGTATCTGCTGCGGATTTTTTTTTAAGTTTCGCAAATTGATTCTTCGAATAATTATGCGAATTTTGTGCAACCAACGCCATGCTATCTGTCACAAAATTAAATGGGCGTACCCCAGCCAACGGGGGTTGCAGCCGAGGGGTAACTAATTATTCGATGCACGTTTTTGGCGTTGTACCCACAAGCAGACATACTCGTATACAATTATATGTGTGTTCAGTTGGGTGTGTGGAGTATCTGTACAATCTTCTGCATTTGGACATGTGCGCCATTCGTTTGCTTTATTGCTTATCGCCATAACCATGGTAATGTGTTATCTAGACTCTTTATTTTCTGTTTCTATATGTCGCGTAAAATCATCTCACATTTCAGCGGCGTTCAAGATTTTAAATATAATACCTTCATTTCACTGCCTAAGGTACCCGTGGAGAAAAAAATACACACAAAAAAAAAAAAAAAGAAAGAAAAGAAATACAAAATACAAAAAAAAAGAAGAGAGGAATATTAAATGTGAAAATAAAATAAAATAAATTACCGATAATACAGGAAGGGATGTAGACAGGAAAATAACAGAAAACAGAAACATGGTACAACACGCACACAGAAAACGCGGTGAGAGATAAAAATGAATTACGATGGGATTGACAGGAAAGGTGTGCATGCCTGATTTGTTGTCACTTAGGTTTTATTGCAGTCGCATGGATGAAGTGTGTTGCACCAGCAGCAATACTCAAGATTAACATCGGTTTTGAAGGAAAATGGCCATGGCAGAAAGATGGAACGAATGGTTTCACTCAGGCAAACGGTTGCGTTTGGTTGCAGTGGACTGTGTCAGGTTGAGTGTTTTTGAAGGACGATGAAGATTATCACTCCTCTTTGGGTGGAGGGTTAAAATGTACGGGCTGGCTAACGAGTTTACATGACGACTGAAGACACATTTTGAAATTACTTCGACAGTCCATCCTGCGTCCCCAAACTGGCTCTACTATAGATGTCTTACTATAGATGTCATCATCATCGGAGTGCAGCCTCTGGCTGTGTATGGCGGGCACGGCCACAGCGTTTGGGCGTGTTTACGTTATTGCGATGCATTTGGACTCGCATTTAGGCCCCTATAAAGAGCACTCAAGGAATGAAGCCACAACTGACCACAGAATGCGAAGACCGTTCGCCGATTGGATGATTGAATATCAGCATTTGGATGTCAAATTTGAACACAATTTGGGGAGAAGTGGAGGAAGGTGTAACCATCACAGTCCGAGTGGACCTACAAGGTCTAAGTGTCTAGAAGCCCCCTTCCCTACCATCACCGTCAATTCCTATCACTATGGATGTGAAAGACATGTCCTCTCAAAAAGACGGTGGCAAATGTCATACAAAACAACGGCTCTATTCTAGAAAAGTTTTTGCTTTCTTTTGAATCACAAAAGATTGCCTAATCTGTCTCTGTTGGATTTCTTTTGTTGAGGCAATGCAAAGGATTGCTGTAATACGTGCCAATGCCAAGCTCTGGTAGCTGTGAAAATGACATTCATTAAGTCATTTGATACCTTTTCAGATTAAGTGTCTCTCGGGCTCTCGGCTCGTGATCTACAGGTCTAGGTTCGACTGTGAACACAAACACGATAATTTTTACGGTACAACACCCTTTCCAGGCACCCTTCACTTGTGGGTGAACAATAGTGTGGACAGCATGAGTGATTGCTGTTAAACGAAAGTCGCCAGAAGAAGAACGTTCGTATTCTTTATTGACTGAAGAAAGGTATAGCGGCACCCGCCTTGAAGCTGTTGCCGTGATTTGATGCATACCGGCGACCGACTTTCAACTCAATGATACTTCTTGGTTGCAAGTTTTCTTCAAAAGATGGTCATCGATAAGCCAAAACAGAGTTTAACCGATTTACACAAAACTATTCGAATTGAAATCCATCTCTTAAGACTCACTTTCAAGCACTAGCTCAGTCTACTAGCTCACAGACTACCAACTCACTTTACTTGCACAAATGGCTCCGTGGAAGAAATTGATAAGTAAACAGTATCAGTTGCTGCAGCCAACTTTGAAACCCCTTCCCGCTCATCGCCCTGCATTCGCAGAAGAGAATAGGTTCTATTCGTTCGAATAATATCAATTGCTTCTCAATAAAACATAACTTTCTGGCACTCGGAAGCTACTCCGACTGCAGCCGAAACTTGGACGAAATTTCAATAAAACCGCCATTAAAAATTTACTGCATTGCATTGCTTAAACAAAATTCAATGCGGATACACTGACAATGGGGAAATTTACATTTTTATCCTTAATCCGTCTGGCGTCGTCCACCCTGTGTGACGCTTAAAAAATCAACCAACGATAACGATCACTGCCACTGGTACTGCAGCGACTTGCTGAGAGTGAGCGACTGAAAGAGAATTCCCTTCACACACACACATACACACATAAACACATACGTATGTAAGTTTGGTATATTTTCAAGCAACCACAGGACAAGTGAAACTCTTAAGTGAAGAAAACAGTCAGCAATGCGGACGGAACAGTACTTAAAATAATGCATTTTAATGGGTTCAGGTTTGAAATGACTATTTTCTCGGAGGGACAACGAAAACAACTGGCAGCTACCACGGGTCTCCGCAGCACACCGCCGGTTCATATTGCTCGACACGTCTGCGAGAACCACTTGAGGCGAACCGAACAGAACCGAGCAGCAGAGGGAAACCCAAAACAATGGACATTGTACAAATCACGGACGAAGTTGCTGCGAGCTCAGGAGAAACTGGAGCGAAACGTGGGTTACACTTAAGCGTCATAAGGTTGACTTAACAATTTCTGACTCATTCCATCGCAATGGCACCTAGTACAGCGTGCAGCGTGCAACGAACAGTGTGTCCAATCCTAGTCGACTCCAAACCTAAGCACAGTCGCACCGCAAATGCAATGCGCGCCGTCGGGGACTGGGCACGAGTCCTGAGCACGAGTCCTGGGCAGAAGGATGTTTCTACTATTCCACTAGCGAAAACGTGAGGGTTACATTGACACAAAGTGGCCACCATAACGATTTACGTAAAGTAACAGAAAATGGACGGGTTGCAAGACAAAAAGGAAAAATAATACACAAGTCGCAAAATTTCAAAACGCTCTACATACAGAATGAAGCAGTCAGTCACAGTTGACATATGCTTTTAGCACCTACAAGTCTTTAAACACACATACACACAAAACGGACAGTATGACGGGCAAGTTGGACGACACACATGCAATATAATGCGAGTGGTTGGGATTGCTTAGGTAAGCTTCAGCGAGGTTGTTACAAATGCGAAGGTGAAGGAGAATGAGAAAGTTAATGGGGGTCTCGATTGAATCGTGGCGCATAGAGTGCGATGAGAAGAACATAGACCGGACCTGGACCAAGGAGCGTTTGAATTTCCATAGGTTAGTTGAAAAAGAGACGACGATTGCACAATGCGTAACTTATTTCCGTAATCGGGGGAGATCCAGGGTTTGAATGCCGACTTTACTGGCGTACTGGGACGAATACCGGTCGGAACGCGGGAAGTTGCGATGATTCACTTCTGGTCTGCGTATCATTTAAGTCATCAAGCATCGATTAACGCTTACCCCTCTAAAGATATTTACGCCTCGCAGTCCGTAACGCATTTCTCGATTGGTGCGCCATACGCTCTGCAAAAACAAGTTGCACTTGTGCAAACAACGAGCATGACCTAGCAAGCGATTGAAAACAATGTGTTAAATTGCTACAGGCACGTATTGTATATGCAAAATCCCATGAATATATATCTATCCACAGCGTTAAGAATGAGTTCATTCGAAGTGTACTTTGCTATTGGTTTCCGTTGCTAAAGTTAATAGACATCTGTTATATTTAATCAGCACCAACGTGATTTGCATCCATGCCGTCACAGTAACTGCAATGCGAGAAAGGTTCACTCGAGAGAATACGATTGGGCTTGGCGTCTTCAAGGTGTAAGTGCCCTGGATTTGAGGCTGAGTCAAAATCAGACATCACACTCATAAAGACTTTAAGGTCTTTGACGAAAGGCTTAGACTAGTGTATGGGAGTACAGTTGCATGCTTTCTAACAACCTGCAGATTGCTGAGCAGTTGTCGGAGTTCGTGGGCTTCCATCGAACGTAGACTCTCAAAGGAGCGAGCAAAAAATCGACCCCTGCTCATAGCCATAATCGTTGTAAACTGCTTGAAATGGCACTGAAAGCAGTCGGTCACGGTCGATATGTGCCCATAGGCCTTAAATCAAAATACAGGTCGTAGGGAAATCAAACAAATACAAGCAAGAAATTGGCGTTTGATTAGAGCACTCTCAGGCAGAATATAAAATCGATGCGTGGTTGTGGAAGAAGATGACGAGTTAACATTCATTTCGACCAATCTTTTGGGAACTCGACTTCAGAGGGATGTGACGTGATCAATGTTGGGTACAGAGACAGCAGAGAGAAGCTAATTTGTTTGCCATCACCAAACTGTTCGACTGGTTGAGGGTGAAATGACACTCCAACACCTCCGCAGATTCTCTGATCTTGGGGTAACTAGGAGCCTCTTCCTAAGCAGCCAATAGAAGAAATGACTAATTAAGTAACGAGACATCCTTAAATTCACAAAAAATACAAGACACTTCTTCACAATCAACTCTCTAGTTCACAGGAGAGAATGAGAAGCAACGTTTCTCTTGCCGGATTGTGACAGCGCAGTGACACCCAGGTTAGAGTCTGACTGAAGGACGTTAGAACCGTGCTTAATTGTCCGACTTCTCGAGATTTTATAGGCAAAGCTCCTCAAAATCTGGTGGAGTTCATGCAATGTCTCTCCTGTTTACAGCCGACTCTCGACAATTTGGAACTCAAGAGACCGTTTAAATTACGGAGAGTTCAAGATAACACGAGCTAAAATAACCAAGAGGGAGGGACGAAGAAGTTCACATAAGCAAGAGCTTGACTAAAATTCGTGATTAATTATTGCAAACATTTGTAAAATTATTCGCGAATGTTAATTTTGAAAAGAAGTCGGTAATGTTGTGTTGAGTGACAGTCCCCGCTCCAACATTGTCCATTCATTGAATTTCCGATAACTGTGAGAGCTGAGAACAAATCGTACCTTGTGTCGGTTCTGGGGTCGGAGAAGCGTGGGGTAGTAGGAGATGTTCCCGATCAATGGAGTTGGCGGTTGTTCTTCTTCGTTTTCTTCCTAGTTTTCGCCCAGAGTAACCAAGCCAGCAGTTCAGTATCGATGGACTCCGATGTCATCGTCCTTAAAAGTTAACTCTCCGAACTCACTCATATCCTCAAACATTTTTGTTAACAAGTGGCAGGCCTGTACAGCTTCAAATTATAGAGAGTCCGACTTCAAGTTGTTTAATGTCGGCGGGTGAGATGCTGTTCCTTCCACTTCAAATTATCGAGGGGAGCAATTTGAACTGATTTTATTATCCAGTATTTTTCAAGGGACTGGGAAGAATTCAAATTGTCAACAGATTCATATAATCGAGTGTCAAATTATCGTGACTCGACTTTATAATTAATTAGTCTTATTACAAATTGTAAGACTGAAAGTTTGTGGAGCTCTAGCTCTCAATTGCCGGCCCGAGCTTGGGTGCATAATTTTATTGTGTTCTAGATTATGACGTAGGCTAATTGAGGCTATCAATACAAGAGTGGCATAACCCCCCGACAATTTAAATTATACTGATTGTCACTAGAGAGCTCGGATGACCTCAGTTACTTTGGTCATTTTCGTGTATTGTTGGATACAACTTTTGCACCTTTGCACTGATAGCCTCAATTAGTGGGTCTTGAATCTTGAATTGAGACGACCCAATTATAGCAGTCGGCCAATCCGATAGCTTGGATAAAACAAAAAACTAATGGTACAGCCAACACAACCATCTTTACAAATGATGACCTCAGCTCGGGTAGCCCCTGCTTGGCATACACACTGTATTCATGTACCTATCAAAACTTAGGAACAACCACATTTCCCTCAACAACATGATTAAGTATTCAAAGAGAATGATGCTTTTCGTGTTCCAAGGTTTAACGATTGTCATTTTGATATGCGCTCCGCATTCAAACCGCCCAAACGGCATACCGGCCAAGCCTGGCTAGCTGCGCCGGCAGTATGACGGGGTATTAGACTCTTCGCAGCAATTCGTCATTTCACTACTCCACTCCTTGCCGCCTAGAAGCATTTCACTTTGCCAGAGGACACGATACAACAAAAGCGAGGAAAAGAATATGGAAATCTGAAAATGATTGAAGACAGAAACGTCGACAAGTCCATCCTTTCCTCAAGTCAGATCTTTATCCCTTCCAGCTTGTGTGTTGCTACAAATTTTATTTCGCCCATCCGCCTCCTCCTTTTCGCACGTTAAATTCACCAACACTCTGGCTGTGGCTCCCCAGACAGAGTTCACTATCTTCTCACCACATATGATTGAAATATTTAACTTCAAGTCCATGCACACAAACATTGCGCAGGATGCTAGAAGAGCGGAACAGTGCTCGTAGAGGAGCAAAAAAAAAGCAACAACATTGAATGAGGAGGATCCTAGATTTTTCCACCGAGTAATGTGGGGCAAGAAGAAGAATTATCCTCATCACTCTTGCAGCTCTGACATTATGAATACGGTTTGGAATAAGCATGACATTTAAATATCCTTTACGCGCGCGGGAAGGAAGCGAACACGGATGAAAAGGGACACACAGGAAGGATAGCTCCATATGTTATATGCGATGCAAACTAGCGGTGTGCTATGTACCAAGGTTTGTTTATCTTTCCACGTTTTTCTTTCTTTTTCCATTTTAGGGGGCAATACGAGGGGTCATACAGAGAGACAGCAGGAGGGAGGGAATGAGATATAAATAGATGAATAGAGATATGTAGAGGGAGAGAGAGAGAGAGAGATAGAGAGAGAAAGACAGGAAGGACATTTTGGAAAAGCCACATGTGTAACACTCACAGGTTTTACAAGGACAATAGAACAAAATCCATTAAAAAACATTTACGGGGTTAGCTTGGAAAGTACTTTCATATTGGCGGCATTATTTAACTGCTGCTGCGCTGCTGCTGCTTCAGGCTCAATGTGAGAGGGTGAAACACAAGGCTTTGAGATTTGAAAAATAAAAATAACATTGGGAAAGGACACATCTTTGCGCTTAACATATTTTACTGATCAATTTTGTTTGTTTTGTTTTCTCAATTTACTGAATCACATAGATGAATGCAAACACATTTAACTGTATACACTTGGTAGTATGTATATATGCACGTATATATACGAATACATATTAAGTGAAGTTTGGGGGGAAATTTTTGTTTTGGATGAGGAGGGGGACTTTACGCATAATAACTCACCTTGCAGAAGTTGCGGATGGATTCCAAAGGTGTGCAGCTGCTGGAACAGCTGCATTTGACTTGGTGTGGCCATTGCATCGGCCGCCAGATACGGGGAGGCCTGTTGTGGGGGATTAGCTGCTAATAGTGAGGATGGTGCGGGTATGGCAGCTGCACTCAGTGTTGGGGTTGTCAGTGCCTGGACGGTAGGATTTGAACGCGCTACAGACGGTGCTGAGGATACAGACGTTGTAGTGAGACCATTGCCGCATATATTCGCTTGCAGCTGTTGTAATTTCTTTTGGTCTTTCTCTTTCTGGGTATCGGCGAATTTTACAACTAGGGGAGCCGAGCATCCTTCCATGGTTTGGCTTTGATGAAGTGCCTGCAAGTAGAAGTGTAAAATGAGACAGTGAAAGTGGGAGACTTTAATTTGCATAGAATTTTATTTCAAATGGTCTGCGTTGGTTACAATTTCCTTGTTGTATGTTGAATGAGACAGTACAGTAAGTCGTGAATTGATCCACAAAAGTAGAAGAACACGTGGCATTGCGGGAATGGTTGAAGTGCGACTTCTATGCTTAGGTATCAGGTTTGTTAGTGATTTCAATCGAAGCGCGTTTTAAGGAGAAGGGGGCTTGTCGTAAACAAAGTGAGTAGATGTCCAACATGGGTTGAACTTAGTTTCCATCGTAAATCAATATTCGCATTTTTATGATGAATTTAGTACCAGAATCAGGCCTACTTACTCACTCAGGTGGCGCTACAGTTCGGGGTGAAGCTGGGCCTCAACTAGCAAGCCTATCCAGCTCGCACGGTAACTAGCTAGTTGCCTCCAGCCGAGTGCCCGACAAGCCGGTTGAAGTCTCCGGTTGAAGCACCACCACCTCTACTGTGTTTTCCCTGCGGATTAGATTCGCAGACTCTTGGGAGCATTGGTATCTGAAGCGACTGACGCTCAGTTTTTTGACCAGGTCGATGTCGCTGTACAGCTCGTATAGTTACTCCTTGAATCGGAGCGTATACTTTCCGAAGAATTTTTCTCTCGAACCGACCGCGGATATCCTCATCTGCTTTTGACAGAGTCCATGCTTAAGAGCCGTAAGACTGAGATGATCAAGGTCTAATATATGATTTGTTGTTCGGGATAGGGCCTTACAGCTCAATTGCCCTCTCAGCCCTAAGAAACAGGCAAGAGTAATTGTTCGTCGACGTGAGAGTTTATGTCAGAGTCAAGGTAGACAAAGTCCCTTACTACCTCAATGTTAAAGCTGTCGATTGTCCAATTCGTCAATGTTGTGTATCCCTTCTCGCTGACAGCATGTAATTGGTTTTGCCCCCATTTACGTCTAAGCCAGACATCAACTCTTAAAATGTCCCTTCATCTGTTTCTCAGTTATTGTAGAGTTTTGATGCTCAACTTGCTTCTACAAGTTGTTGTGAGTTAGTGACAATTGGGCTGATGGCACACTTATGCTGTAATCAATGCTAAGACTGGTACACCACCAGTGGCCTATATTGACTCTAAGACGCGATCGTTGAGTCGGGACGAATGTGACGGTAGTTTGCAGACCCCTATGACATCATGTACACAATGTAACAAAGTCGCAGCAACAAGGCAAATGTGTTGCCAAGGTAGGTGAGAAGTTCTTGGTGTGCTATGGCGTATCATTTTAATTGCCATCAGTTGTCCCTTGTCACGACACAACACGACGCGACATTGTTGGACCGTGTCGATTGGGATAGGAATGAAAGGGCTGGAAAGAAGGGATGAGAAGGGAGGGAAATAAGTGTAGAATAGGCATGGGGGGTAGGGGGCCTAAGAAGGCTTAGCGTGTCCCACGCAGCTTCTCGTGACATGTACCAGTGCATCTTTATGATCGTCTACTACGATTCTAATAAAAACTGATCAACCAGAGCTTTTCGATTTCACCGCGTGCCTCCCAATGTATGGCCTCAAATGCTGGACAAAAAATAGTGGCAAATTGCAGCTAAACAGCGATTTAAGGGGCGTATCTGTTTGATAAAAGAAATCTTGCCTAGTGTGTGTATATTGCTGTAATGTGTTCATGGGGTGAAATACATATGCCAGGAACGTCTGGGACCCGATTTTTTTATTGGGCACGAAGTTTGAATCCTGTCGGATAACTTAGAGAAGAAGACACGACCGAACTCTACGTGCTGTAGCCTGGTGTGGATGCCAAAAATCCATTGACTATACAGGCTTGGCCATTACCAGCGCATGGACAGCTAAGAGGATCATCGAATGCGAGGCTCCTGGTTCGCCAAGGAGAGGAATACCGAATTTCGGGTATAAATACCAAGTTGTCGCTGATCTCAGCAGTTTTTGATTGTAAGTGATATTTAAACGACATTTCCACAGATACTTGTTCTTGAAGATGCGAAGCTTAGTTGAGACTTGATGTGATGTGCGAAGCCAAACATTTTTCAAACCAAGCAAACTCGTGTTGGAACTAAAGTCGGTGAATCGGCGAAATGCTCAGCCATGTTTTTGTCCTCTTGTACAAAAGGGGCTACGATGCCGTGACATGAAGCATCGAAGGGTTTGAGTTACTCCAAATTTTGTAGTGGATTTCTTGTATTGTTGAGAATCAACCATAATGGACTCAAATCAACTACGATACACTTTGTTTGTCTTAAGTAACTTCTTGGTTGACGACTAGAAGGCGCAGTTGGTTAAGGACCTGTCCTTCATTAGAGGGTCCACGGTTCGAATCCCAGTATAAGCAAAGTCAAAATACTTTTATCGGGTTTTTAAATCTGGTCCAGTGAAAATTTACCGTCGTATCAAATTTACGGCACTATCACTGACCGGGGGTTGCTGTCTGGCAGTACAATGGACACAATCGTTATGTCTGAGTGCTAAGGTATGATGTTTAATAACCTCTTACAAAAAAACCTCCTCGTTCAATTTCGTTCACTTTTGTGGAAGCACAATCAATTGTTCTCTAAGAACGTAATAGAGCCCACGCCATAGACACTTCGCTGCAAACCGTAAGTCTGTGCAAACACCCTTTCGCCACACTCGGTGCAGACAATCTGCACAGCCACTAGTTTGTAACGTTTCGTCGTGGGCGTCGAAAAAATTAAAGACACTGCGTGTGCCGCTATAATCATTGCTTCAACAATTAAAAAAAAAAAAAAATAATTTGGACCAAGCAATGCTACAACTATTATAAATTTGGAAAAGCTCGATCCGAAATTGTGTATCCGTCTTTTTATTCATGTGTACGATATGAATTTTCCCGCTGGTCTGTGCAAAATTCACTACACACGACACAAATTTGGCGCTGCAGACCAAGCTAAATTAAACCAAATTTAATTCACGCAGACGGTCGTTGCAAACACTCGACATGAATACACACGCCACAGCCGGTCTGCACAGCCATGTGCACAACAACAAAATATACTGATCTGTAGCGACGCGTCTGTGGCATGCTGGGGCCCAGAGGTAATTTTAATTGCATCATGAAATTCGACATTGTCTCCGACAAAAGCTCGTGTTTTCTTAAAAATATTATGGTTGAGCCTGAATAGTGAACGCGCACCGGATGACACAAAACGTAGCTTCTTGCCTGATCTGACAAGAAAACGTTGTTTCTTCGAAGCAAAGCTGACACAACATTTTGGGCTTGTGGTATTCTCGTCTGGTTGCCGAAAACTTCATATACTGGGTGATGAATAAAAGCTAAGGGAACACTCTGAGTCAAAACACAAGCGTCAAGTATTTTCTTTAAAGGGAACACCCGATATGTTGTGAATAAAAAGTTTCTTCAAAGTATGTTTTTGCCCGCAAGTCTACGTTTGAAAACTAGAGTAAGGGGGGGTGCAAACGTGTCTAAATATGAGTGCAAAGTATAGGCAATTATGCTTTTAAACATATTGGGTCTATAACTTAATTCGTTTGCTAAGAGATGGCGTAACTTGTATTATTCCATTGGAACATGCGTTGGAAAGCTACTGTCATTGTATGTCATTTCAGAATATGTCATTCATTTGAAGCGTAGACAACAATCATTTTTTTTCACGAACTTTGTGCCTGAGAAAGTGTTTTTGTGGGGACACGACACACACGACTCCACAAAAGGAAGTAATTTTTGCATCGGATTGTTACTGGTGATGTAAATGCATCCGACAACCCCAAACGCAAAAAATCAATACAAAACCAGCCAAATCAGCGGCAAGCCCGAATATCCATGGCGCGAAGGTAATTCTTTGTATTTGGTGGGATCAGAAGGCTGTTCTGTATTATGAGCTGCTAAAACCGGATGAACCATCAATGGAGAACGCTACCGAACACAATTAATCCGTTTGAAGAGATCAGTAGACGAAAAATGCCCGGAATATGCGACCAGATGGAAAAAAACGAACGAATTAAGTTATAGACCCAATATACAATGGGAAATCAAATAACTATAATTAACGACGTTTCGGGGACACAGGGAATGATGTCAAGAACCTGTATAAATTCAAGTTTCATAATATATGCATGGGTTCCACCGTGGCGGTGCCATGCCAAGAATTGAGAACATGAAAATGTGGCCCGGGATCCCAAGTTGGAGTTGGTGAGGATACTGCGATTCATAGATCCACAGTTTGGTTGTGTGTGGATTGTTGTCAGTGTTGTCTATGGATACATTTTTCGTCTGAAACGTCTTCCAGATTTCTGTCTGGAATGGAAGAAGACGTTTTTCTGATGTTTTTAGGGGTTTTCACTGAATCTGTGAAACAGTATTCTTCTTATTTGTTATATTGTTCCCCCCTTTCCTGTCACTGCGCAACTTCTGCAATCGATCTCTCATTAGACTCCATCTTTATTCACACCAAAATGGAGGTAACAGTCACCTGTCAAAATGTGGGTTTCGTTAAACTCAACGAAATAAACGTTTATTCAAACCAGATGGAGTGTTCTTACGCTCCAAAATGCACACTCAACTTGTACTCACACCACCCACTATTAACACAAACCGATTGCGACAAATGAGTTTCAAACCCCATTCGTTGGCGATTGTTGCACATGTGCTTGTGACACAATGTACAACTCATTCGGCTGATAATAATCGACGTATTGACAGTTTAAAAAAAAACGAAAAAGAGCACTTCTCTCCGTTTCCGGAAAAAAGAGAAAATACATGTTTCACTCTCACTTCTGGCAGTCGGAGAGCGGATGCGATGCGAACACGAAAATAGCTCCTAGCTATCCACAACTAAAGAAATTACTGCATTGGTTGCTGACAATAATGTCAGCAGGATGTTTTACAAATCATACCTCTCATAACCTGGACGAGTCGAGTACGATGTGCAACTAAAACACTTAGTTTAAGCTGATTTAACAACCCGTGTTGTCATTTGAACCACTACTAAGAAATAATAAATTTCAATAAAGGATCACAACACAGTCGAAATTTACATACTCTCATCCAAATAATTGGGTTGCAATGGCGTTGAATTTGTCAAAAAAATGAAAAATTTATTAAGTGTCCGTAATGATGGTTCGATCCCAACCTACTCCATCGTAGTGTCACTTGCCAAGGCAGCCGCAGGCATCGCAAATATAGGAATTTCTTCAAAAATAACTAGAAGAACTAGTCTATCTCTTAAGTATTATCTTTAGTATCCACTCGGTGGACAAACTTAGGAAAACTGTCAATAATATTCCAATAGCAAAAAAATTTCATGTCCCTTGAGCAGGCAGAGGGGGGACCCAAGTCTCCCTGGTGGAAGCAGAAAGTCGACCCCCTGTGGAAGGAGTGCCAAAAATGCTTTTTAATAAACGCGTCCGTATAAGTCAGCTAAACCTCTGTCACGCGCACCAAGAAGGAATAAGTCGTGTGACGCCATCCGCAGCCAGCCACTCTTATCTAACCTATCGCTGTAGCATCGAACTGAAAGTGGAAGAAACAAATGCGCCATGTCAGTATTTGGTTAGGATCATCTTCATGCATTCACTTCAAATGTTCGTCAGTAAGATACCTGAGGCAAGTCTGCAGTTCTAATCCGAAGACGCACATTTCATTGCCTTCTCGAAAATCACCCAAGTCTATTCGAATTGATTTCCTATTCTGCATTCCGCATTTACTGTGCAACCGCCATCGTATAATCTCTTCCAAGATTTCTCCTGTCCCATGCACTTGAGTGGCGTCTACGAAATGGAAGTCCAAATGATAAACATTAAATGTGCCAACTGCCGTACCCAATTTAGTGGAATTGGTCACGTCAAATTGGAAACGTGTGCCATGTGAAAAATTATCTTGGCGCCTGTCCAACACAAATGCAGTCCACTCGATTAGTGCGGTATCACTGCTCCGAGACGAGACTCGTTAATTTAGCTGAATTTAGTTTAGTTTCAACATTTTGCTGTACAGATCCATTCAATTTGTGTATGATTGCCTCCGAGCCCCCTCTCTTAGGAGTCACCACATAATGGACCAAGGAGAGATTATTTAGCGCAATAGAGAAACAGAGTTCGCATTATGCTGCCGGCTAGGCAAGAGATGACAAGGCGGATTTCCATCCCCGGAACATCGTTTACCTGGTAGCTTGCCATTCATTTTCCCCGACTGACATTTAGCCCGGTGCATTCCGAGCAAAATGAGATTGTTTCCTCCTGATGCGCTGTGCGGTGTGGTCCTTTGGCCGACGCGGTAGTTTGCTTCATAAAACTGGAAGTAGCCTTTAATTACCTTTGTTACAGCGTTATAAACAGCGGCTCCATTGTACGCAAAGGACACTACAGTGTCCTCTTAGATCGGCCGTGCTACCGTCGAGTGGTAGTTGGAAAGTAATTAGGAAGTCACTCGCTGGTCGACGAGACAAATGCTGTTTGAATGAGAATAAGGCGCCCAGAAGAGAGATTACAGTATGCCAAGCAGGTGATGGATACTTTCGAGAGATAATGGCAAACTTGAGCTGCATATGATGAATAACCATGAACAGATCATTTCGCGATTGGCTGTCAAAAATGCATGAATATTGTTTAATTGTCGAAAGGTCCTTCAAATTTATTGATGCGCTTGGGGACTGTCTAGAGTAAATCGACAAGAGAGTGTTTTTTCTCCTTAGCGGCGGTGTCGTTTCTGCACCCATTTTAACACTTGGGACACTGCGCTGAAATTATGTCGCATTTTTTCCAGATGACAACGCTGAAGCGCACTTTTGTGTGCACCCTAAAACATATGGGCTTACAATGACATGTGCAAACGTGCTTTTTTTGCCACAAAGTATGCAAATGCCTACGAAATTACCACATCCAGATCAGGAAGCCAGCATTATTAGAAAAACCGGTAGCAACGCCGGAAGCACTCATTTGGGCATTCAGCACAAAATTGGTCGTTCAGGGTGGACCATGTAGGACTATGTAGCTGGCAACATTCATACGAAATTATGCTCAAGATGTAAATGTCAGACACAGTGCCATAAGGCCACAATAGAGTTTCCACCATCCAAATACATTTTATGCTTCTCATTTTAAAATTAATTAAATTAATCCTTCGTAGCCTACCACTCCTGCACATGCTCCAGTGAATCATCGCCATACATGCGAGTGTTCATAAAAGCTCTAATCCTCGCTTTTTATCTCATGCCGACTGAAATAATTCAACGATGTCCACTTTCTTTCGTAACAGACTCTTCTTCATCGTAATACACACTGCGAATGTCTTCCGTCGAGCGGATGCATTAGATCACGCGGAAGTTCGCTCTAATGTTCTTTGAGAAATTATTGAAATTACAATCTCATTGAGGGGATTCCGCTCCATTTTTTCTCTCAGGGAAAAAAAATCCCATCTAGAGGATCTATGGCACAAAGCAAGCAATGCGGCGTGTTATGAATTTCACAGGCACACCAGGAAGGAGAAGGACGAGAGAGAGAAGGAGAGTGAGAATCAAAAGGATTGAGAAACATCCTCTGCCTTAATGAAACCCGTTTGTTCGGGTTGCGTCTGAACATTAGTTCCTCCGTACACGCTTTTTTTTTCTTTTGTGCCATGATTAATTGCCAAAGATGCACACTCTCCTCGCACAGGACACAAAGTGATCCCATGAGGCTTGCAGTATTTTTCGACGGTGCACACCCAGAACAGAGCTAAATTACAAACTTCCGACAGTGTTTAGGTTTTCAGACAGAGACCGTTTTTTGCTGGTTCTTCTGAGTGTTTCTTTTGTGTGCCAGAGCTTCGGTGCTGGTTCCGGCGGTTATTCCGTTTTTGCTTTTCCCCTCCCCATAATGACTGTCGCCAATTTGTATACAAAATATGCTAGATTCTGCTGGATAGCCAACATCAACAGGCGACACTGGGATACTTTGCACAAGCGACCTCAACTCGTTTGATAGCGCTTCCTAAGAGACCATTGTTTTCTGGGTCGTTTACCCGAATTCTTTCGCTTGCACTGGCATTTTCCATCCGGCCCCCTGCCCCATCCGTTGAGGGAAAGGGCGCCTTCTTTTTGAAGCGTTTGTGCTTGTGGTGCACTCAGGGCATGCACTCTACCATCGAAGCCCGGGTATGCGAGAGCAACAATTGTCCCCGGATGGTGTCTGGAAACTGCATACCATTACATGGTGACTGATGATTTGCTGGTTCCTTGGGTTATTGTGCATAGCATTAAAGTGAAATGTCGAGGTTTCGTACACATGCTCTTGACTTTAATGGTGTAACGTATGAACCGGAGGTATGGGATATGTCATGATGTCAACTTAATGTTTGTACTTCAGTGGGGAGATGGCTTGTGTTAATGTTGAACGAGGTTATAATAAGAATTTAAGGACGACTGTGTATTCACTTGTCGACGATGGCTCGAATAATGTGTCTGAGAGAAAGGAAGCTCCAGTTGACTGCGTTGACCTATGGAATTTATGAAGCGTGAGTTCATGCATCTCGTCGTCGATTTTGAGGCAGAGTGAATTGAGGCGAGCTACGGACCCCATATGATTGCATTGCATCGAAAATTAGTTTATTTTTTGCGAAATGATGATTCTCCATCATTTTGCTACTTCAAGCTGGCCTGCATTGAATTAACTGAGACCGATACGTGGCGGGTATTCCGTCTACAAGACTAATTGTTTCCTTTGGGATTGGACGTACAAAGTGTAGGAAGGAGGGTAGTGGGCACCACAGCCGGAATGTGCGTATCACCCAAATTTAGGGCGGATCTAGGTTCGATAAACATATCGAGTGGGGATGTAAGCATAAGAAAAAGTTCGGCCATGGTATGGAACCGTGGGGCACACCACCTTTTCCGTCAGGAATTGAATGAGGCTAATGTCGCAAAAAGACATTTCGACAAAAAAGGTACAAAACAGTGAGAAATGATTTAGGAATACATTCAGACCCCCAAGAGCAAAGATCGACAAAAGTCTCATAGACATGTGAACATTAACGACAGAAGGGCAATCCTACCTGATGAAGGTCGCCTGTGTCGGGGTTTCAACCGAGACGCCAAATGTTACTGTCGATACACCTAATGCCATTTACCCCACGGCGGCCACTATTGCGAGGAAACTGAACACTAAACACCAACTGAGCGACTTAGAGCAGATGCAAACTAAATGCAGTCGAACATAAATCGTATCAGTGCAGCCATTGTCATTGAATCAGCCATCATGCACCAATAATCCGCACATCCAAGGTAAGAACGTCAAAATTTGAAGTTTCCATTTGGTAAATGTCAAGCTCATCACGCCAGCATGGACTGTATGGCATCGTCTTGTGGATGCACTTTCATTTATACATTGTTGGATTTCAACAATACGACCTTTCCACACAGCCTCCTGCACTATGACCCACTTCTGGTTCAGATAATACGAAAAGCAATAATGAAAATCACAATTCAAGACCATTGCACTGCAAAGGGATTCCCGTCCTGCCCATCTCTGGGCCTCTAGACATTAATTTATTCCTCAGTGCTACGAACGAAAGACGCCTGCCTCTACCGTTCCACTCAGTCCATTAAATACACATTCTTTCCATTATTCATCAAGAATTACGAGTATACGAATTTTCATCATGCGCATCCTGACTGCTGCTTGATTCTACCCCGCTCGTCCGCCTTTCGGACTATGTTGCTTCGTTCATATTACATTTGAAATTACCTTAATTGCTCCAATTGCTGCTTGTTTCGTTGAGAACGTAACAAAGGCACAACCCTTGCTTTGTCCATTCTGATCCCGTAACACGGTGCATTCCTCTATTGTTCCGTGTCCAGTAAATAGTTGCCTCACTTCGCTCTCATTGTACTTTTTGTTCAGCATTCCAACGAAAAGTTTCCTCTCTGAAATCAAAAAAAAAAAAATAAGAATGTGAAGTTTAGCATTGGGAAGGAAACAAACTGTAGAAAAGGGATAATCATAATCATGATTACATGCACACACACACACACAAGTACAAAACATACGTTTCATTTTTCATTTTGTGTACATTTTTCTTTCTAACTCATTTGGGAAAACGGGCGCTGTTTTTGCTGTAGATGATCATTTATGGTGAAACATCAAGTTGATTGTTTTTCTTTCTTTTAACGTGTTGCCGTGGGTAAGCACAAGTTAAGTAGGGAACTTCGAAAATAGTTGAAATTGTATGTTAAGTCTGGGCACAGACTTAAAGCCGTGAGTTCTGCTTAGCGAGCACTATCCGGTGTAGCCAGTCGGCCAGGCTAGCCAGTCTATTACTCGTAGGCCAAAGTTAGCGTAGATGTGTCACCACGAGGTCCTGGTAACTCCAGGTAGCGAAAATTAAAAAGCACGTTTAGTGAAGACTCCGAGGCGGGCGTTGAATGCGCTTCCTTCAGGTGGGCGACAGCTTGGCAGACCCAGGACGAGGTGGTTGGATCAGGTCCAAAAACTCGTCTGGTTACGCTTGGGCATAACTCCTGATGAGTTAGAGTCGATGGCGGATGATCGAGTGGCCTGGAGATCTCTCGTGCGTAGACTACCGCCGCGACTCCTATTTGTGGGGCATGCGGGTCAGAAGATGATGATGATGTTTAGTGAAGCGAAAGGTGTTGACTTTGTGCCCCGCCAGTACATGTGTAAGCTTATCCGTACACTAGGTTAAGAAAGTTGCACTTCAGTGCTGTCCAACAAATTGCATAAGTACAGTCATTGCGAGTGGTCAGTGCTCATTTGCCCGGCTACTTACATTTAATGACCTCCTTCGAACAGGTCTTACTGGTCTTAGAAATTTCGCTCCACCTCAGTTTTATGCTTCACAGTGACTATCATGCCACACACCACCATCCACTTAGACCTCAATCGGGTCTGTTGTCATGTCTCCAAACCTGCTCTCTGTACCACATACATACTACGACACCAGGGCTGCCGTTTCCATTCATTTTCACTGAGGAGTATTTGAAAGGTCTAGAGGGGTGCATTTTGCTCTCGAAGGGAGTACAAAAGTTCAGAAGATAGAAGGCATTCCATTGCTCCAATTTTCTATTGACTACTTCTTTCTATTGACGCTCTAAAGATGGCCACATAGTGGAAGGAGTTTTTTAGATCTTGCAAATTTTACATCTACTCCCTTAAAACTAATTCCGCCAGCCCCGCCGGATGCCTTGAAAGTAACCGGGTCCATTGGAGGAGAGGTTGGTGTGTCGCTCAAGCTATTTGCAGGTTCCGTGTTATTTTTTTTTCTTTTTTATAGACATATCTTTTTCTTTTTTTTTTGTTTTGTTTTGTATGAAGAAACATTTTTTTGTTTTGATTTGCATGAAGAAACATTTCATATTCAGATTTCCGAAGTATTCTATTTGCAATGAATATAATGAGATTTTTCGTAGAAACAAAATATACATTATGGAAGCGAAGCATGACATTCTTCTCGTCGAACGATAGGCATTCCTACTAGTTATATTCATGAAGCAGGAGTTAGTTAACACCTTACTGGAAGCACCACGGCACGGCACTGGACGCCCATCATGCACACTTCGTTACACTTAAGTATTTCTGCGGGTCGTGGAGTTTTATTTATGGAACATGCTCTGCATTACTAAACGCCCGGTCAAAGAGATACATTTTATATTCCCACATGCTGCCACCCTCCTCTAATCTATTTGTCTAGTAATTCACTCCTGAGTCCTTGTCATTGAATGTATAGACGTATTTTCCAGAAACGCGGTGGCAACAGCGTCTGCACATGCGATGGCCTTGCAGTCAACCCTTACTCCGACATTCCGCAAAGGAGATGTCCTCCTTGCAGAGTGCCTCTTCCGACCAGTTGTTGGATGTTAGAGTTTATATCACACCAACCACAGATGAAATTAACCCAAAGTCCAACTGGAAATCCTCCAGACATTCTGATTATAATGCTGCGCCGCACAATCCTTTGAACACCATAAATTAATCGCATCAGGCTTCCGGAAATTACTCGGTCTGCACACGCCTTGGACTTCGCACTAATTCAGAATTCTTCTTGTAGCCAAAAAATCACTTAAACTTCGCCAAATCACTTGTCCCAATGTGGCGCATGCGAGTACAAAAACACTTTAAGCTGATTTATGCCCACCAGCATCGGCCCCACTCTGCCGCTCGCCACACCTCACCGAAGACATTAACTCGCATCCGCATCAGAAATGCCGGCATTTGCCTAATCTGGATCACAAGTGAACAAACACACATCCCGAGCCGGCGGGGCTGGGAAGACGACTGCATTCGGTTTGGTGGGAGTGTATGCGTGTGTGTATGCAATGCATCTCGCTGAACAAGATTAATGAGCAAATAACTCCCAACTCCCAAACCTATTTTATCTCGAACTGAACACAGATACCTATTCTCTGCCGACATCCCACATCCCATGTCCCCATCGCAGGGAACCTGCTTGTTGGCAGGTATAAGAGAAAACAAATTTTACAATAATCACCTGTTTGCAAACTTAGAATTTGCATAGATTTCACAGATTCCGAATTCCAACAGCGTAACCAAACAATCAAGACCGCTTGCGCTTGCTGGTGGAACGTCCCCTTGGAGCGTGAGCACAGTCCCTCCCGCTCCCTATACTTTACGGGCGCTCTGCATCTGATGGAACAAAAGGATATATTCTCAGGAAATGCACATTTAATAGCGCTGCACAAAGGCGTACGTGCACCGGGGATACAGATGTAGTCCTCTATAGTGGCACTGATGCCGCCGCGCAGGGAATACCCGCCACGTACATACTTGTACGAATCCAGGCGCTTCCAAAGTAATTTATGCGATATCCCGAAAACTGTGATGGCTTTCAGTTTGGCTGACATCTGTGTGGGTGAATTGGTGTTTTGTGTTTATGCTTGCATATGCACAAGTGTGTGCATCCTTGGATCCACTGCCAAGGAGACAAATGCACTTGATTTGTGAAATTCTGCGGGAGTTAATAATTTGCTGTTGGAGTGACTGGCAGATAGACGGCGCTTTGGATTGTTTGACTTCATAACTTTGCAATGAGACGAGAGTGTACTTCAGAAGCGGCATGCTGTTCTCGTCTGCGGTGGAAATTGAATCCAGAAATAATTTAGAATGCTAAACTGTTTGCACAACTGCAACCATTCGCGTCCAATTAGTGGATGTACTTCCACGCCGTGAATTCTTCATGAGTTAATGGCTGAAGGTGCGCATTAATGGAAACATTTGTTTCGGGATATTGAAATGTGAACACGAATGGTACGGGTCTTGCAAGTTGCAATTGGTTTTAAGTAGGCTTGTTTAGCCCAGAGACCACTCAGTTTAGTTGAAATCCATTTGTTGAACTAGTTCCTTTTCCTAGTTCATTTAGTTCAATGTAGTTCACTAGCCAGACAATTGTAATAAAGCCCCTATGACACTAAGTTTTTTTCATATTTTTTTTTGCTAAGTATTCACACAACAAATTGTAACCCATGTTCATTATTCAGTCGCTAGAAGGTTGTTTTTTTGGCATTTCTTCTGGTTTCTATGTTTGAAAACCAAACACATACATCCCACGGTACTGATGATGCACTCATGCATTTACCTTAAACACAGAGCGTAGGTTACATCAGGTTATAGCTGCTGTCTGCAGAAGGCAGTCACACTTCGGCCAAAGTAGGCTCATTGTGATACCACGCGGAAGGATACCCTCTAACAATTAAAACCATTTGGTGCTTGTAACAAAGCGATTTATCTGGCTAATAGTGACACTTTTGAGCTCATTGAGGTTGTTGAAGTAGTAAGCACAGGTAAATGTCTACGACCTGCCAGAGCGAGTCCTTGGTTTCAACCTCGTCTTCATCCATGCAGCTTCTACAGAACTCATTATAGGGGACCCCCAAACTACGGGCTGGGTGCCAATTGTGCAGTGCCCTGTTATGACGCCGGCGAGTGTCCTGAGTGATGGTCTGCTGAGTCTAAGCAGATTGAGTGACCGTTTGATAATAGCGATGGCCATATTTCCTTTGTTTTAAGACAAGTGGTACCTTCTTGCCATTTACGATTGGTGATGTTGATTGGGTGTATTTTTAATAGATGGCGAGCTGTAGCGATTGTCATGGAAGGTGGAACACCTCCTATTGTTTGGGTGGAGGATGTGCAACACCTAGCGAGTTCAGAGCGTATGATCCTTTGCAAAACAATTGCTGTCACAACGCACAAACAAAACATGAAATTTCACCCCTATCCTGGCAAACTCCAGTGATGCCTTGTAAGTCACAACTGCCACACAAGATCATGGTGAGTCACTAATTGTGAGGTTTTCCTATTCTGAGCAAAACCTCACAGCTTTTGATGATCACAAGACCCATCAAAATTATAATGTTCTCATGAGCACACAACAAGGAGGAAATATACTCATTGAGAGTACTTCACATTGCTCTATCAATGTCGGAGAAGAAAAAGGAAAAAGCGCGGAAGGAACAAATTTTTGACATGAAAACGAATTCACCACACCATGGTAACTATGCTTGTGTGCTTTCTTGTGAGGGATTTGTCAGAATACCAAATAGCTGAAACCTCACAAAGTAGGCATCACAATTTTCGCGTCCCAGACGTTTGTGAGTTGTGACATTTTTACAAAAGGAATAGGGGTGTTAATGCATTAGAAATATGGAAAGGAACGTAGAGTCAAGCGGGCTTAAGCAAGACTGAACCAGAAAGAAATCGATGAAAAAATTCAACGCGTCAGAAAACCATTACAGAAACCATATAACGCATATTCAAATAAAAACATTCGTGCACGTCCACTTTTAAAATTGCTTTCAGATACACCTCCGGCTTCACAACGATGTTCGATGTGGTTGTGCTGCGGTAGACAAAAACTACCCTGGTGTACACAATGTCCGTACACACTTTAAACAAAACCAACCGTGACGAGCAACCCTAAAGCCCAAGCACACAAAAAGTAAAGCGCACAATTCAGTTCGATTTAGTTCTGTTGTTCCTACTGAGGTGTACCTGAGTTTGGTGAACTACTGAACTAAATGAGCTAACATAGTTCACTTGTTGGAGCTGCTTTTTGAACTAGGAACTACACAAGCCTAGTTTTAAGTACAGAGACGCCCATTTCGTGGTCCAGATTTCATATCTCTCCTTGCAAACACGACTAAAATCCGAGACTAATGGTCCTATTCTGGCACAGCTCTGGGATCTCACAAGCCACAACTGGTGAATCACAAATTGAGAGATTTTCGTATTCTGAGCAAAACCAACACAACTTATGAGCATCACATGTACTGTCTAAGTTGTCATGTATGATTGAGAAGATCAGATGGAAAATAATGTAGTACCTAATTTTAATTTAACGCAGAAATATTCTAGCGAATTTGAAAAAAAGTGATTCTCCGTTCGCATTGGACAGAACATGTTTCATCGAATTCTTCCAAATTCTTATTATTTATTGAGCTCTATTTTTTTCTTCTCCCACATTGAGAGGACAGTTCGAAAAGAGTGCAAAATATAAACAAAATCTTGACATGAAAACACCACACAATGGTGTGTGTTTTTTGTGAGCTTTCTCCAGGGTACAAAATTGTTAAAATCTCATAAGCAAGGCATCACAGACAATTGTGAGTTGTGACCCCACCACAGCCGGAATAGGGGCAGGGAGGTGTATGTACATATGTTTAAGCTAAGGCTTGTCATTTTACAATACAACTCAAATTTCGTCGCATCATATACGAGGTTTTCAGGCAAGGCAAGTTAAGTCCACCAGGTACCCGCTTCGCATGAATGCGGATGTCGTACCGGTTTTAAAGCCCTTAGGGGATGAGGGCCTAGCTTCTCAACAACCATTTGTAATGTACGTGCTATTGTTCTTTCACGAGTGGAAGCAGTGCTGCCAGTTTGTGGTAAGTTTACTGTTTCGTGGGAAATTTCAACTTCCATTCAACGTCCATTCCACACATTTGGTAAAAAGATATTTTCATACAAAAAACAGAATTACTTGTGAAATAACTATCCTTTCATTTGGCTGTAGTTTCTACAATTTCGAAGAAAACTTCCAATTACTTCTTCGTGACAGTTATTTCACAGGAATGTGAAATAAACATATAATATTACATTTCCTCTTAATTTGACTGGAGTAACGCAATACCACTCCTCGCAATAACTATAAGCAGTGCTCAAGAATCTAAACAAGCAAGTCAGATCAAGGACCACCAGGAATAGCAAATATTTCCTAATCTATGTGAAGTTGAAAGTTATTCCTTAAGTTTGTAACAGATGTTAAGAATAGTAAACGTAACAGTTTGAGTGAGGACCTAGTTGGATGTTTTTGTAAAATAGGATCACAATTTCAGCCTAATACTCAATTGTAGATAACACTAGTCCTTGACAGTTTCTATGTTTACATTACATTTGTTCTGAAGTGGTAAGTTTCAAACGATTCAGCGATTTTTCACCTTCAGTGTGGTAAATTTCACTTCAGCACTGAGTGGAAGGACCTCTAATTGTATGCTGACTCTGAACGGCCAATTTGAGAAGCTTTTTCTGCACAGTTATTCTCTTGAACCATTGTCAGTGACTCGAAAGAGGTGGGGCCGTGGACTTTATTTTGCTCGTACCGGGAATCGAACCCGTGCAACGTAAGCTGAAGTGCGTAGTGGTCGACCAGCCCACAAAGCCATGGCTGCCACAAAAAATACTTAGAATACCAATATTGCAAGAATAGACGGAAAATAAATCTGTTATAAATATGTATTGACCGAAAGAATAAGATAGCGAATACGGGATGCGATTCCTTTGTGCTGTTGTTGGAATTACTCGCCAGGATGGGCGAGAAACATTGCAGTTGAGCGATTGCAGAAACGTTGAGCTGCTTTTTCTTCAACCATGCTTAAATGGTTTGGTCAATGGTGTGATGGGGACATTCACAACTTCACATCCAGACTTCCGAGGCTGGTGCTGAATGCAGTTCCATTAGGCAACCAGCCATTCATCTCGTTTTATTAGGCTTGAATGGTAGAGATGTAACCCAACTGTTCGCATCTTATCGGGTTGCCTGCGAGCTAAAAAAAACGCCAGATGACCCCTGGAAAATATATTACCTCCAACCATTGATACGGAGTTTTTTTTTTTTTTTTTGGAGAACGATGATAGTCAGAGGAATCATTGCGATAAGTGCAGAGGACGACGACCCGATGGTGCAGTTGGTTAAGTGCCTGTCCTTGGTTAATGCGGTGCCCGGTTCGAATCCCAGTGAAAGCATTGTCGAAATCTGGTCCAGTCACCATTTTCTATTGGGATCAAATTAATGACGCTATCACTGAAGTGGTCGATTGTTGGTGGTAGTCTGACAGTGAGTATCGCAATGGACCAACATGGCTTGAGTGTGCTGGTGCCCCCTTTCCCAGCCCTACCCTAGTGCAGAAGACACTCGTACCAGCGCATTTCAAGCTGTACTCGATATTGATAACGTCATATCTCGAGATGACGATGTTTCTTCCGAACTCAAGAAATTTAAATTGCATCTACACCCTCAGAGTGTTCAATTTACTCAAGAATAGAAGCCAGCTGCATATGGAATGCTGAGAACATCTGCCGTTTGTGTGATTGAACATCAGTATTTGGCTGACTAATTTTGACATTTTCTTCGGTGATGGGGTGTCATTTGTCCTTCGGTGGGTGCAACAAAATTCACACTTGGTGAAGCAAAAATCCTGAAGAATCTGATGAAAGGCAGTTTCATTTTCAAAAAACCATTATGAACGTTGTGCAATTAGTCTGCCGGTGTTATAGGTTGGGCAGCCATGCATAACCGTCTGAGCCAATTCTGATGGATCTGATATAGCAAAGATATTGATGTGGAAGATAGTGTGCTTTTTCAAGATGTTCATCTCACACATCAGCAACGGGTGACAAATTCCCTGGGACTGTCCAGTGTCCACCACAATCGTAACAGTAAAGCATAGTGCTTAACCACACAGTTCGTATGATCTCCACAGTTTGAAAACGAATCTTCGTCAAGTTATGGTTGAAGTTGTGCTCCGATATGCATCGAAACGCCATCGAAAGTTACCTTGAAACAATCAAGTCTTACAAGATTTTCCGTGAAAGATAAAAATATTTGTTTACCTAAAGGTACTTTTGAAACATCAAAATGGAAGACATTGTTCCGAAAAACAGGTTACAAAAACGGTAAGCTATCAAATGGGTGCAGTATTATGACGGCCTAATACTTGTCTTAAGGCTTAAGTTTCAGCTTTATCTTTGGTGTGGAATTTGCTCATGACCATATTTGTCTTTTTATTTGGAGCCACACCTGGGCCTCGACCAACAAGGCTCTTAAACTAGCGCGATCGCTAGCAAACAATCTCCAGTTTCGCTCGCTAAGTTGGTTGAGTTCTTCTCCACCTGGGTACTCCACCTTCTCTGTTGCGTTGTCCTATAGATTCGCAGTCGAAACTCCTCGGGCTGGGCTCGAGTTTTCGACGCGCCTTCAAGGCACTGGATCGGTATACCGCTCATGTCGTGTTTGAGTCTTCTCCACCAAATGCCGCCAATGCAAACAGGACCAAAGACCAATGACTTCTTCCTCCGCTTTTCAAACTGTCCATGCTTCGTGCAGCAGGACTGGGATGATCAGTATCTTATCTGAAGCCTGCTTGGTCTTTCGAGAGACGGTTATATTTTCCAAATGCCTCTCGAGCCAAGCAAAGGGAGGAGGAACAGCGGTTGGCACAACTAATCTGGTATTGATCTTGGTACTGATGTTCGTACTGTTACTGTGGAGCGGAGGTAGACGAAGTCTTTAACTACCTGTTAGCTATTGTGACCCTCTGTCCAAGACGCCGATGCCCTCATTCGCCGTTAGACCCATTTTAGCCGCGTCCGTCCAAAAGCCAGCATACGCTTGCTGTGTTCTGCCAATCACGTCAATATCATCCGAAAAGCTGTACGGACTTCTGGAAGATCGTGCCTCTGGTGTGGGCGTGTATGTCTTGCACGATCTTCTCAAGGATCATGTTAAGGAAGTCACATGACAGCGCGTCGACTTGCCGAATTCCCTTTTATATTGAAGTCTCGACCTGCAAACAGGACCATCCTGCAGAGCCCGACGAGTTTGGCAGGATTGTATAAACTGCACATGGAGTTGTACAGCCAACTTTTGAATCATCCCCCCGTTGTCAAGGATGATGTCCCCGGACTTTGTACAATTGCAAAAATAGTTGGAGTTGGGTCTTCCCTAATCATTAAAATGTGGCCGCATGAAGAACCAGCATGAGCATGAGAACAGTTCGTGACCCCGCTCTCTAGCACCAATTATCCACAAGCAATTTTGGAAATCAACATGAGCAGCGGAAGTACACCCCACACCAGCTACGTAAACTGCTGCCAGTGCTGAACAACAATTAATTTCATTTCTGCAATTATTACTGTCCGCTCCCGGCTATCATGCACAATAACAATATCCCATCACCGTAATAATCGTTTCCGTTTCGCTGAAATTCCGCAATGAAATTTTCAATGTAAAAGTGAACTTCAAAAATTTTCGCTTACCGCCCGCGGCCAACTAAAAATAAATATTTAATTCACTTAACTTCACTTGCACGCCTACACTCACCGCCCCCAGTGCGCTCTCCTTTCGATTTCCTTTGAACTGAATTCAAATGTAAAATTCAAAATAACATCCCCGAGGCGAACCGACCGCTCCGCTTTCCGCTGTGAAACTATTCAAACATGTTTCCTCCGTGCAGTCAAAAACTTCAATCACGCTCCAGCCGTCATCGTCTCGTGCGTCGCGACGAACGCCTAAAATGCGGTTCAACTTCGTTGTCAGACTGCAAAAATGTTGGTAACAACCAGCGAGAGCGAATAAAACGAAATGTACCCGCAAAAATTTGTGCAATAATTAATTAACTTTCCGCTCCTAGGGAATGAGGTGGAGGAGTTGAGCATGGAACGACCCCATTCAGACTTGGAAGGAGCCCTGTCGAATTGACAGAGCAAATTAACATCGATGGAGTTACTTGCATGACACAGGCAGACTCATTCCGGAATTTAATTGAATTCCACTGCGAGGACGAGGCTGCAGCAAGGACCTCGACTTTATTCATTCCATAAATCGTGCAAGATAATGTGGTTGTTGCTTTATTTTTCGGACTCTAACCCAACCGTAGCTCTGTCGGAGATAAAAGAAGATACCGTGTGGATGGGGGAAGCTCATTTTTGACAAATTAGAATGAGATAAGTTGAAAAGTTTACTTTACTTGGCTTCGTACTGGGAATGGTTCAGTGTTTCACTTGAACAGTGAGCGCTGAAAAATTATAGACACGTCATTTTTGTTGGCTATGCGAAAGAAATGTCACGATAAACTGCTATAGGCGACATATGTCTTAGCATGTGGTAGTGAGTGAGGTAATTGGCTAAGATCTAGTGAGTTCATCAAGTGAGTTTATAGAGAAGGATGTAGTAAGCACCCTCGTCGAGTAGCTGTTTTGGGTTAGGGTAGATGGTGACTGCTGAGTTTGACTCAGACTAACTGTCCACTGAACACAGTTGTGCGCACAGTGGCCTTGTTGGTGTGGTTTCACAACATGCGCAGAATATTTGGGCGGGTTTTGGCAAGGGTGGCAAGGATATCGTCCACTACACTGAAGTGGAGACACCATTGCTCCAGCAAAGCGGGTCTTCGAACCGTATTAAGACCAAGTCAGTCTTGATGATGGAAACATCGTGTCCAGGAAAGATGAAGCCAGCTGCAGATCAGACTCAGACCCTTCATATTTCACTTAGGGCTAGCCTATGATTATGGTGATCTACAAGGCAGGACTTGTTGAGATCGGTTGTTAAATGTTGCAGTTAATGCTTGGTGTACGAGATTGGATAACGAGATTCAAAGTTTAGTTTGGCGATGTTACATGCGGGACAGAAAATCCTGGTTTCGAGGGGCATCTTCCACATATCCACAAGTGATACGTCATCAAATTCCCTGAAGAACAAATTTGACTGCGACTACCAATGCTTAACTGGTTAGCCATTATGCCGCTACGCTTAGAGAGATCGTCAGCTGTACCGCTCCCTTGGATACCCAAGTATCCAGAAATCAGAAGGCAGAAATAAGACTTCGCTGGGAAACAGTGCCATTTTAGACCTTATTGTTGAAGTGCTTTGAGCGCATCATATTGACATAAATATTGATGTGAGCACGATTTCCGCTGTTTTGAGAGGTTGGAATACGTGAACTGCTTCATGCAGTTTATAACTTCCACTGAAGTCGTGCGTTGCATTTGATACTAATGAACGTTTAAGCAGTGCGATCCATGGATAAGGTCAGAAACAATACAAACTTCTTTTTCACAGTCGAAGTTTAACGATAATTTAAACTAACCTTAACCATAGATTGTCATGTCATGTCAGATTGTCAACCAAATAAAGGGTGATTTTGTAGCTATCATCTTTTTGGCAACACTGGTTTAAACAGCTGACACACGTTTCCTGGTTTGTTTCACTGTTAAACATCTTCAGTTTGGTCTATAATTTAACCATGAATCGTCTTACAAACGATCAGCGCTTGCAAATTATTGAATTTTATTATCAAAATGCGTGCTCTGTTAAGAAAGTTCAAATTTGTTCAAAATTCAAAAATTGTGTTCAGCGACGAAGCTCATTTTTGGCTCAATGGGTACGTAAATAAGCAGAATTGTCGATTTTGGAGTGAATATCAGCCAGGAGCATTGCAAGAGCTACCAATGCATCCAGAAAAAGTCACAGTTTGGTGCGGTTTATGGGCTGGTGGCATCATTGGATCGTACTTCTTCAAAAAACGTAACTGTGAATGGTGAGCGCTATCGTGAGATGATATCCAACATTTTTTTGCCCAAAATGCAAGAGCTTGACTTGCATGACATGTGGTTTCAACAAGACGGTGGACTTATTGAGAGTCGAGTTCGGTGAACATTTTATTTCACGTTCGGGGCCGGTCAATTGGCCGCCTAGATCGTGTGATTTAACGCCTTTAGACTATTCTTTGTGGGGCTATGTTAAAGCTCATGTCTATACAAGCCCGCTTCAATTGACGAATTGGAAGACAACATCGAAGCATTTATTCGTGAGATACCGGCCGAAATGTTGGAAAGAGTATGCCAAAATTGGACTAAGCGGATGGACCATCTGAGGCGCAGTCAAGGTCAACATTTGCATGAAATAATCTTCAAACATTAAATTATATGGACCGTACTATCGCTTCAAATAAAGATTTCATGTATTTTTCTGAATTTGATGCTTTTTTTTTTGAAAAACTTTCCTATAGCTTTTAAAAAATCACCCTCTATTTAGGAAGGGATACAAAGTTATATTTATAACTATTATTATAATAATTTATTAACATACAAATTATAAATTCCTATGCTAATAATACAGTAGTGAGCTCAAGCTGCAAGACCTTCGGCTCTGGGATTGAATATACGGAAAATTACAATTTATACTGTATTTACATATTTTTTTAAATTTTATTATGACCATTTTCATTTAGGATGCTATAAATGGGTTGTGGAGTCTGAGACATGTGATCAGTACGGCTAAATGAAGGACAAGTACCTATCCTATATCTGATCTTCTTTCTTCAGGATATGCTGGTGGGTGGAAGCTGTATGGACTGGTCGTAATCTAACAAAGTTTGTTATCATCGATTTTGTACAAGTTCTAGGGTGGTAGGATGGAGTCTATTAGTGTCGTTTTTTCAGTAGTGGTGGGTATACTTAACCCAATCTTGGAGTTGTCTTGATTTTGAATTGTTTGCTATTAGCTTAGGAATTATTATTATTATTAGTTTATTATTAACAAGGTCCAGTATAGTATATGTTGGTGATTTGAAAACTGAAGCACGGTGTGCATGTTGTGCGGTCAAATCAGCTTCTTCGTTGTCTATTATTCCTACGTGACTAGGGAACCTACATTAGTTTTAACTGTGCTAATTATACGATCTAATTTTGTTGATGATGTGGACATTTTTGTTTGGGTTGCCCACAGCATTTGTTATCGTTGTCTGAAGCCATTATAAATTTGCAGCGAGTTTTTGCAGCGGCTTCTGCAGCTTTTAGTATAGCTAGTCCTTCAGCTCTAAAGATAGAAGCACAGTTTGGGAGAATTCCAATAGCTAGCAGTTCCCCTCTTCGTGCATGGCAGCAAAGGATGCCTGTCTGTAAAGACGAAGCCCCAATTAAGAGATCTTAGTTCCGTGGTGATAGCGGTGACAGTGGAAGTTCCATTAATTCCATGATAAGGGAAGTTGTTTTAATGGACCAAGGTGGATAGAATTGTGTATATTTCCCAGGACAGTAGCTACGGATATTCATCATCCTTGCGGCTGTTAAAGATAACGAAATAGCAGATTGAAGGCGATGATTGATCCGTTTGAGAGTACACATTTTTTTAATTATTTTTGTTGCTCGGATACGATCTTCTATAGTTGGTAGACTAGCTTCAAAACAAATTTAAAGACGCACGCAATATGGCAGAAAAGGCACATTTTTGGAACAACTACATTTGCGACGTCTGCTACTATTAGAAGTAGTTAATGTAGGCGACGTAGAAAAAATGTCAAAATGTATTTGAGATGTCAATTTAACGTCAGTTCAGTTGTGCTTGACTGTTACAGAGGCAAGAGCAAAAAAAAAAAAACAAAATACCTAATCAATTCGTTGGAGGCGTGATGACATGTGATGAATCTCGAAGTATTGAAAAAAACAAAACTGCAAACTGCTCGTAAAAAATGTAGCCAGTAAATGAAACAAATCCGACGTGTAGTTTGTTCTAATGACTACTCGTAATTAGTCGAGTAGATTACCTAATGTAGTCTACTCTGCCATCTCTGTGCAAATGTTTTGACAATATCTTTACATGCATGAACATTCGCTTGTTGAGTCCAGAGATGAAGTGTTAGAGAGATAGCCAACTTCCTCTTCAAATTAGACAACTGTTTTTATATCGCTTTCTCAAACCCAATTGCCTGACCACTCAGAGACCGGCACTTGCATTGTTTCGTGAATAACCGTCAAATATTCATAAACAACTGTCAAAAAGCCACATAAATTTGTCGATGGGCAAGGCGACAATCAGCTGTGAAGTTGGCCATCTCTATTTCTGGTTGAGTTGGTGTGTTCTCTTTTCCTCTCTTCACTAGGGCGCTGTTCGTGTTCAATCACGATCACTAGTTCCTTCATACGTTTTTCACAATGCCACTTATTGCACGGCTTACCTAAACCATCCTTAAATATTGACTGTGAAAACGAAATCTCCTTGAGTGAAGTTTATGTTCGATCATACACTTAGCTAAACCAGCAGATAAGCTTGCACTGGCATAAGATTGACTGCAGTTGAAGATGAAGAAATCGTGTCTTGTCGCTGGAGTGTAAGATAAAGCTATAGTCAACCAAACCTTTAATTAAAAAAAAAATGCAGACTATCGCCAGTTTCTAGCATAATCCACTTGTTCACTTGAAAGTTAGCTTACAATCGTGACGAGGTAGACATTTCAAATTAATTCAAATCTTCATGTTTAGTTTCAGAGATGGTCTGCAATGCGAACACGTAAGGACAATCAAACTTAACAGCTCGGTCGTTTGCTGGTTTTATTTCACAATATTTTGAAACTGTCTGCTCTGGTGTCCTTGAAATATTTAACGAATTGCAGACTCAGTGATAAAGCAGGTGAATTTGGGTGCCAAGGGAAGTATTGCGAAGTTGTATTTGAAATGACTGCAAAACATCGGTTCGGTAGTTACATCTTTAAAATAAACCCAACAGAAATCTTCACTGCTAAGTGGTGCAAATGGCAAGATTTCCTCCCATTCCCCGTCGCTTTGGCTTCTACAAAATTCGTTGTGTGGGAGACCCAGTGTCACAGTACCCCGGTATGACGCCGATGAGTATTCTGAGTGTTTCCCTGCTTCTCCAATTTCACTGGAGTTGGCATTAATCTTTAGGTGCCCTCCACTCGTCTGACCTGTATTCAATTGCAGTTGGCTGGCTAAAAGAGACTGCAGTAATGACTTTCGTAGCAACTCCTGAAACCTGTTCGTTATCACCACCAAATGGTCATAATTTTGCACTGCAACTCAACTCGTCAACTTCACACCTCTACAAAAAAACTGAAGCCGGAATAATAACTTGTAGGGTTATGTTGCATCTGGGGAACACAAGCCTTCATTTTCTCGACACACTCTCAAAAAGGGCAGTGTAAGGAACATCACTGTAGACATCATTCGGCCTTGTGGGAACCCTCAACGCGTATGGTTGCTGAAATTGCAAGACCAAGTAAAATCCGGACTGTAGAAGCACCCAAGGAGATGACTCAGAATGTGCAAATGTCGATTTCGAAGCACTGAGATCTTGCAAAAACGAAACCGAGTCTAGAGAGCCGTTGAAGGTGCTTTCATCGAAAACAGATCCAAGCGCAGTCGATTATGGATCCGACTGCAATAGCTTAAGCCGTATTGAAAAGTTATGGCACCAAATTCATATGACCAACATTAACCGGACGGGAACATCAGCAACCGATGTAGGGATGTTATCTTGACAGAAACATAACATCAGCTCTGTTAACAAACTTAATTCTCTCCACAGTGCCAATACTGCCACACAGTGTCAGTCGAATGACTATGCAAACGCTCGCCGTTCAAACACACGCAATAATGTTGGATGCCTAATTGATGCTTATTAAAAATTGTTTGCAGCTGAACCGCAACAAAAGTGCACTGTTTGACATCAAAAGTCAAACAAAATTCTGGCACAAGTAGTAGCTTAGTCATTAAACGATGGAAAGTCCTTGACAGTGACAAGGTTCACTGGTTTGCGAACATTAGCTGGTTGTGATTGGATTTTAATTAGAAGCTTGCATTAAACGTTTTCACTTCAAGGCATTATGACGCGTTGCATTTGCATTAACAGTGATAGTTGTACGTGTCCCAATGATAGCAATCAACGTCACATCCACTCCGAGTGGCGCCACGCAGTCATTATTACTTGTTGTCATAACGAATGCATAGTAAGTGCGATGACTTGATGGGTGCATACATGAGACAAGTCGGTGAGCGCAGTAGGTTTGAAAGGAAAGTGAAATCAAAACGATGAGATGGGAAAAATATTGCTTAAAATTTAAGTGACAATGACATCAGTGAGAGCAGCAACAATATTGGCGCAATGTGTACAAACTGATTGATTGGAAGTAAAACGAATTGAAATGGCTGACTAGGGGAGGTTGAGACGCTTACTCCCCGGGCATTTTCAGTGACTCCAGGGAGGTGCGGCCGTGAATTATGACAATTGTTCGTGTCGGGAGCTAAACCTAGCACAGACGTTCAACCTCGACGCACGGCCGACAGTTGTGTAGAAAATTACCTTAGATTTGCATTGCTGATTCGTTTATCGCACACGATTTGCAACTACTAATTCCACTCGGACAACAGCGGAAAAGTCCAACAAAGTAATTGTATTAATTTTTTTGTCGCAGACTGTAAGGGCCGTGTGATTACACTGCTAAGTTATCTTGTCATACATGGACAAGTTCCCTTTCAGTTTTTCCCATCGAGACCAACTCTCCTCTCACGGGATTTCCCGCCTCATTACTTTGGTTGAAATTGGAGATCCAATTACCGCAAATTGACACACAACTTATTCACATATTAATGTCAATGGAAGGTGGATTGAAGCCAGCCAGTCAGATACCCACTTCGTCCGTGTCTCTTTCTATGTGTCTTTCTCGCTCTCTCGGGTCGACCAAATTATCATCAGTGGTTGCTGTTTGAAGTTGAAGAAAACCGTTGATAATTGTGTCCTCATGGTAGTTTCTTGTTATTTTGCCCCGCCACACATTCGTCCTCATCTTCGCATTTATAGAGGAGATATGAAGAAGTAATAAAGGAAACCTAAGGACACGTATTTACTTTCCTTTCTTCTCTTGCCACGGGCTTTCGAAACGTCAAGTACGCCTGGGTTGGGTGAACTTCAGGCGTCGATGAACATTCGAAAGATAAACTTTTTGATAAGTTTATTTTTTATTTTCGTATATTTTCATTTCATTCCCTGTTTTTGCTCCTATTTCTCGGAGTCTACATTTTTTGAAAGTTTTGCCTCTAAAAAGAAGTTTTATTCCTCGAATATGTGGTGGCCATCGAAAATGGCGGGCGGTGGGGTTCATGTGTACCTCACGTGTTTCTATAGCCCGTGCATGTGCACGTGCAAAAATAAGAAACTAAGATAAACAGAAGCGTTCACCTGATATCTTGTATTTAAGAGGTTTTCCTTGGAATGTACGTTCAGTTTTAATGAGTTGAATGCTTTTCAACTGAGAGTAGTGCTTTTTCTGATTATCTGCGAAATTGAGGGGGTGTCTGTAGAAACTTCAGTTTTACTGAGATCACGTGAGGGGAGGGAAGTAATCATTTCTAGAAGAACTTGAACGTTGGGATTCAGTTTTGAGGAATCTTTAAAGTGGTATTATACTTCATTGAGTGAGGACATTGGTGTGAGTGATGGTAACGTTCTCTGGTTTTTAATGCGATGACGGTGTACGTTGACGGAGGGATAATGATGTGCATGTTCCCATGCCATGCATTTCTGGATTTACTGCAGTTCCCTGTACATAAGGGATATTGATTGCACATGAGGATTGGACAACGGGAAGCAAAATGAGTGACATAATGCATTTTCATGTTCCACGTCGATTTAACTTGGCATCTGACAGCCCAGAAGAGGGCTTTCGATATAAAAAACTATCATGGCACAGCTACCATCCAACTGGACAGAAAACAGTGGCACTGAACAAGGCCAAAATCTCTCTGTATAGGTCTCGCTTGTGACCTCTTTGGAAGGTCCCCCGCACTACCAGACGACAGTACTATTGCTCAAGCCGACGTGACTGCGATAAATGAAGTAGCGCTAGGGTTGAAAATCCGCAACGTAATCGACAGATCAGTTGGCATACATTCTATAGGTTAGGTAGGAAGGCGACGATCGAAGCCGCAGTGCGGGATACCCGAACTTCGCAACGTGGGAGTATGCGTCTACACCTACTAATAAATGCAATGACTTTCTTATGGGTGAAGGGATGTACGGGTATCCATGGAAATGAAACAGCAGAGGTGGACTGTGGCAAGGAGATCCTTATGTACACATGTGTGAATAAGGAATCAACTATAGATCGCGGCTGTGGATAAGGCTGTGGCTGAGTCCTGACACGCGAGGTGAACAACGAGCACCTCATGGACGTGAAGCTGGGTGAAGAGAGATCATCGCCATAAATTTTCAGTTTCCGTCGCAAGGATGTACTCGTGCTAGCGGTAGCCCTTACCGGGCGTGTATGTGCAGTTCCCAAAAGCCCCTCATAGTCAATTTTGTAGAAGGTGCATCGATTAAAAAAGAAATAAAATCTATTCTACATATACGCTTCTAGTGTACAGCGAGGAAGCTCAAGTTTCCTTCAGCACAGGTCTGAGTCTACAACATTTAAATGAAAATTCCCCGAGGCCTTGTTGGTTATAGGGAATACAGGCCACACCCACACAGTAGCAATATGTCACGCTGCATAAAGCTGCTCTAAGGCCACCCCTTATACCTCCATACCTGCGGCGCCGCAAGGTGCGGAGGCTATGTGTGAGGGTGGACCTGCAGCCCGATACGGGCTTAGTCTTTGTTCTTATAACAGCCAGTATTGTTGTGCATGCTATTGGTCTGTCGCCAGTTGAGGAGACCTTCAGGTTGTATACAAACTCCCCACGGCGGCAAACACCCCACAGCTGCTTTTTATAATAATGCATATATTATAATTAAATTAATATTATTTTTTGAATCAATATTTTTATTTAACATTGCATTTATTACAGCGACATCTCTCGTAACCGGACACCTACAGGGCCGACATTTTTCGTCCGCTTAAGACAGTATTCGCTGTTATAGCACTTTTGTAATTTATATCCGTGTCTGGTTCTAATTCTTCCTACTCCTCATGTTCACTTGAGACATCAACATTAAGAACGTTTTGACTTTATTTCCATATTCCATACTTCGTCTGTCAACACACTGTCATCAGAAGCTGCACAGAGTCTGTCGTTGCTCGCATACGATTTGCCTAACAAGCAAAGACCAATTGCTTAAACAGGACAAGGGTATATCATCCTCTGCATCAAATCCTTCATTTAAAGTTCTTTCAGTCCTAGCCACAGGCAACAACTGGTATTCAACGAACATCTGACTTGGGTTGTTCATTGGTGGAAAATCCCTGTTTTGTCTGGCCTCGAAACTGTTGAGGCTTTCATGGAGGCGAGGAGAGAAAAGGTTGCGAAGGCTTGTCCGCTTAAGGCAAACATTTTTACAAAATTAAGAAATGTACTATCCGTGTCCGTTTAACAGGGGATATTACTATTTCCGTGGTTTCATGTTTTGAAAACGCGCTTTTGTAGATCGCAACTATATAAGAACTAAATATAAAGTACCAATATTCTCGTTTTTGCCTAGTTTAGGAGATATTGAGGTTTAATCTGGAAATTAAACTTTAGCTCCAGGGGCCTGCCAGACAGGGTATGTTACCCTTAGCGGAGCGACGAAGTCGCGTGAGTGGGTTAGACATTGCGAAAAATGGGTTAAAATCCTGTAAGCGAGCGAAGCGAGCCATCCACTTCGCAATTTATATTGGGGAGCATGTGGGGCTGGCTGTTTTTCAAAGTGGACTTAGTCCCCTGCAGCAGAATTTACATAAGGAAAAAATTTATAGTTAAGGCTCCTTAACTAAGCTATTAATCATTTTATTTTTCTTTACATTTTGTGCTTATTTCATCGGGAAAAAGAAAAGTGCGTTTTCAACACGAAATCGTAATCGTTCCGCTAAACAGATTTGTGTGTTACTGGGAAAATTATTTCAATAGAAAATTGTAAAATCCGGGCATTTAAATTTATTTTGTCCGATAATATGAGTTGTCCGCTAAACAGGGTGTCCGCCAATGAGAGATGTCACTGTATTACAAATTGTAGGTAGTCACACATTTTGAAATTGCTAAAAAAATGCAAAAATGTCCTGAAATATAAAAAAGTGCCAAGTCCGTAAGTGAATGTTTTTTTTTTATTTTTTCACGCTGAGACTCCAGAGAGTATTAAAATTGTTCAAGCATTTCAGTCTTAAATTGTTGTACACCAAATTCCAGTAAAAATTGACGATACAAAGTTTCCAAAGAGAACAGAGTTTTCAATTGAATTTCACTCTGAACTTATCGACCAGCCCTGAGGGTTCCTTGGTTTTCATGTGAGCCATTCGGGATTGTATCCATTTCATTAATTTTGCAACCTTTCCATTTGGGTATCAATAGAATGCATGCAATTTTGTTAAAACCGCTTCTATCTCAAATTTATCAAACAAAAGTTAACAAGTAACCACATTATCCACCAGGAAACCATATCGCTGATGAAACTAGAAACAATAGACTTTCCACTGCGGAAAACTTTCTCGCCAACCCTCCCACTCAGTCTCCCTCACACGCACACCCAGCACTAGGACTTGAGTACATTTGTTCAAATTCGGCTGATTGAAAAATCCTCGAAATTCAATGAAGAACTAGTGAGAAGCAAAGAGGGCAGAAAGAAAAGTGACATGCAATCTGGCGGAAAGGGAAAACGGGAAAACTTTGGGTAAAACGTCCTCTGCGGCATGGTTTAGCAAGAGTTTTCCACTTACAATTGCAAAAGTTCAGTGCGCGCTGTAGTGGTTTCGCTATGCCGTGCCGGTGCGTTTGCTATTCCACTTTCCGCAGACATCCACCTCTCAGTGTGTAGCATTTAAGATGTTTTCACGAAGAGAAGTAGACGATGGAAAAGACAAAAAAAAAAAAAAAAAACACAAGCAAAAATCAACTAGAAGCGAACAACTTCTTCCAATGAAAATTGATAATCTGCCACATAGAACTGTCTTCGAAATGAAGAAGAAAATCTGTTACCAATGTTTTGGGCGGGCGTGGGCGACGACGCACCCACAGTCGGGATGTAGTGCGGATGGATGGTGGAAATCGTCTCGAAGTAAATCCTATTACTTTCGTATTTTTCCCTCTACAATCGGTAGCAGCTTACCGTTAAGCAGATAAAGATTTCGATTTCGATTTCAGACTTGATATCGTGAAATTTATAAGTTTAAGATATTTTCAGTTGTCATTCGTATCCTTTCGGGATTTCTTCATTCATCTCATACTCCGTTGAAGGGGAAAATCCTCACTTATTTGCGAGACCAACGAGGGTGTACGAGTATGATAGTGCATTTTCTAAATGCTCTTAATTAGGAAATGCCTTCAAGTTGGCACAAGTAGTTTGCCTAAGAAGTCCGTTGCCCATTGTTGGAATGGTTCTTGTGAAAGTTTACGAAAAGCGGGTCATAGCCTCTGGCAGGAGATTTGCTGTTAAGTTTTTCGGGCTTAAGAGCTTTAAAGTTGAGTCTGGCAGCGACCCAATTTTATTGTGCTTGTCAGCCTTCTGCCTGGATTATGACTTATTTCTGTCTTTGTGTTTAAGAACGGATTTATCTTTCATCTAATCTAATTTGTTTTCCTTGTGTTTTGTATTGGTGTTGCCACCAACGGTGGGGTTGATTTATCTGCATTATTAGAAAAACTTGTTGAAAACGAACGGTGGCGGTGTTAGAATGTACCGAGAGGTGAGAAAACATGTTCGTTTATGTTCGGGAGCGAAGGACACATGAACGACTGAAATCATGTTCCCATTGAATCCGTTCCACTGTACAGTGACGTGAATACTGTGTACTAAATGCATTGTCATTCTCGATTCCAATCCATTAATTCACTAAATCGAGTACTTTATCCACTGCACCTGTCTGAAATAATTTTACTTAATTAATCATGAGAACCGGAGAGGAACGACATGTTTAATTTTTCATTCAGTGTAGAGTCGTTATTTGCTGTATAACACATGGTGTAGCTAATCGACTTCGTAGCGCTCAGTTGACGTCAGAAGTTCGTGCCTACAGTCAGTCGCAAAGTGAGGATACGGGAAAAAAGATGCCTGAGTTCGCAACAAAAATTGAATTCATATAAGACTCCAAAAAACAAAGCAGTAATTAATGATCCCTTTTTTCAGAGATCTAAGCCATAAGGGACATGATCACTGGAAATTGACTTTTAAGAAAACACTAAGGCATCAGCAGACGCCGTCTTGATGAGGAGGAAACAGCTTCTTCTGTGTAGGTGCCTGGCTCTGGCGACCTTCAGACAACGACAACTTGACGCCTTCTTCATCCATGACCTCACTCACTTAAAATATCGTAAAGCTTCATAGATGGCTCCAATTGCTGTCATGTTCGATGAATCACCATGCATGGTGCGGAATGGACCTGTAGTCTGTAGACCATGTCGCGTTAGCTTAAGTCCAATTCTGCCCCAGCTGGTAGCGCCACACGCCAACGAAGGAATATAAAAACTTTGATCTTCCCTCCTTTTGCCATTTCTTCAACTCCCTTGAAACTTACAGGGACGAGATATGTATGACCTTCCTTTCCACTCAACGTTTGGTGGTCAAATTCAAGCCGAACGATTTCGCGAAAAATCAGTCTTCACCGGTATGTCGGCGAATCCTAACATCTGGCGAAAAACATGGTCGCTCTCCCTAAGTTTGTGCAGAAGAAATCGATGCGGTAAATTTCACGCGACGCATGACAACCCGGATTTTGGGAAACGGGTACGGATTTGGCAGGTGCACCAATAGAGTCACCATCGATCTATGAAAACCGGACTCTCATTCACAGAAGTCCCAAACAGAGGAGTGGAGAGAACGAGAGCGCTACCTGGCACACCGCTGATGCCACAATGAGCAATCTGCCATTGGAGGACATGGTTACCTCACTCACAGTCGACGTGATCTAGCCACGCGATCACGCGAATCGATGTCATAAGAAACCTCAACATCAACGCAATTCAAAGCACACATCATCTCTCAAAGCTGCAATTCGAACTTTGATCGTGACATCTCGGCAATTATCGTTAAATTTCATTCAATGCTCGTATGCTTATGTAAGCGAAATCTTCCGCACATAAACCGCATTGTTTTTATGACGTGGCCTTCAACACACACACGGTCACATCGCAGTGAGAAGGTAAATGTCGTCCAGACGTGCAACGATTTCATTAGAAGCTTTCCGCAGAGCTGCCCAGCAACATGTGCGCTCGGTGGGTCCCTCTAGAACGGGTTGAATTACTGAAATCGAGAACACCAGACACCTGTAGCAATGCAAATATCCAAAACCTCATTAACATCGTCACACTAATCGCGGCACAAACCACACGATCCCCGCCAAATGCGCATATTTATGGTCACCGTATCGGATTCAACCCCAACTATGCTTGTACGGTGTAAGTATTTGCTCTTTTTTTTGCATTTCGCAAAGCTGTGGACACTATTGCTCATCGAATGCAAGGTTTGCATGTCCTTGACAGCCGGTGACTTTGGCGCGGAACTGAGCGATTGCTGTGCAATGCACCACCGAAAGTGATTGGATCGGAGGCCAAGTGCCTAAGCCACTTACCGAAGTTTTATTCGATTTCGGATTGTAAACAGCGATAGCTGCGGCATATAAAGAGCCACCTCGAACGCCAAACAATGCGATGCGATGTGTCGCTCAGGTTTAATTAAAGTACATATATCTATCCTCATCTGCGGGCGTCTGTTGGTGTGTAGCCGTGTGTGGCAGCACGAGGAGTACGTGAGTGATTTTTCAGCGTTTGTTTGTTTTCTGATTCATTACGAACGGCTTCGGGGCGAGGTTTGGTTTACCCCCGGTGACACGGATTTATGCAGCACATTTCGCCCCGAGTGAAAGCAGGAGACGAGGCGGGCGAAAGTGTGCGCTTCCATTTCAATTAGTCTAGACTTGGTGACACAGTCGTGTGGTGGCTCATGTAATGGAACAAAAATCGTTATCGTTGTACGAGGGCAACTAGCATGTAGAGACCACAGATGCGTGTGAGGGGCTGAATGTAAACAAAGAACAAGTAGGTCGATGATATACCTCATCTTTTGAGAGCTAACCTTGAGCTGGATTTTAGCTTTCCACCCATCGCTGGGTGAAAAGGAGGCTCTTCAATTAACTTTAGGCGAGCTGCTGCTGGTGGTTGACATTGGGGCTGAGTGCTACATGTGCGCATGTTGATATTATGAAAATCTATGACATAGAAAGCAAGGAGTGCAGGGATAAATTGGGAGATCAAAGATTTGTTTCATCCATCTGAAGGAGAGTGTACACATTTGATGGGCACTGTGAAAGTGGAATATTCTGTGCGTTACTGTGAAGGAGGAATGTGTTATGTTTGTGCATTGAGTACAACTTTGAAAGGAAAATTGTGACACTATCTGGATCCATCGAAAGTGACTGCTTGAACACCGAGTGAATTCGTATTTGCAGCAAATTGTAGCACATTGGGACAGAAGTGTCTGGAAATGAAATGGCTTTTAGTCAGGCTTTCTGCTCGATTGGAAAGTTTAAGCATTTTCGGGAGTGTCACTTTGACGTCAAAGTGGCTGAATGTATCAATTGCATGATGCAGTTATAAATTCGAGTTATTGGTAGGGTCCGACCGAAGGCCAGTTTTTCGCCCAAAGCCGAAGTCTATCGGTCGGACTCTACTTATTGGACCCGTCGGAAAAGACCGCTACCTACCCGATATGGGTGAATGCCTAGTCTTGAGCATGACCTCAATATCTGAAGCAGTCCAGTCCACAGAGCTTAATTTGTCTGTGTCAAGTTGGAAAAAAGCGGACGACCAGTGCGTTCTACTCCCTTGTGCTGGTTACTTCTTTGTTGGTTGCTATTTATGGCTACTTAACTAGACATACGTTTACTCACGTGCTCACAATAATACCGTTTTCCATAGAAATCACAACATACCTGCAACGAGAAAAAAGAGAACCCAATTAATATGCATTATCAAAACATTCAAAACACAAACAAGTTAACTCGGAACTTTTCGACAAGCGCTGTATGCGCTCTTTGTATAGGAAGCAACTCAATTAACGGAAACAAGTGTCTTTCCAGATAAGAAACCCATTCAATTCACCTTAGCCGAGCCCGAGATACACCAGTGCTTAGTGAAGCGTTACGCCCAGTGCTCTGTTCGGAGTTCGGAGAACTAAATTGCGCACACCCACTTTGCTGAGCGCAACAAAGGCTTAGTTTAATTCGCAGATAATTACAATATCACCGCTTGAATGACTTGGATAATTAGCTTCATCCAACGCCAATCGATGTCATACAGAACCCTGTTCACTGTCCATGGTGCAAATTCTATTAGAGCCATCGCCAATCCCATAAATGTCACATCCCCCGGCAGATCCAAACACCAAACCCCGTACATTAGCCTGACCCTCTACTACGGCCGCTGCCACTGCCACTGTCTCCGTACAGCTTCACAGTATCCGTTCCATCCATTTGACCATTTTTAACAAATGGCTTATCGCTTCCGGTATATTGAGGAATGTTGAAGTGCTCAACCAGGCCCCATCACAGCAAGTCCTCGTGTTCGATAGGCAAAGGGGCGGCAAGATGCCAAATCCAGAACGAAAACGTGTACGGATCCCGGCCCCATGGAGCAACCCACTCTTAAGTAGGATAGACTCAATTACCGGAAACAATTTATGGAAAATTTCATCTTGGACTTATCGTCTTCGTCTGGCTAACACTTGTTCTCTGGCATTTTCTGTTTCTCCTTCTACATGAGCAGTCGCCCTGTCAAAGGAGTGCATGAGAAATACACTCGAACTTGTAGTCGTGCTCAAAAGACAGATGCACTCCCTCGAACCGCACACACCGTCGCGTCGTCGCATTGTCGGATATCAAAGCGAATTCGAACAACTAGCGAACATCCAATATCACTTGTGGTTTATCGATTGTGCCGCCGCACAGATACTCGTACATTCATCGGGAGTGTAATGGAAAACGTTTACATCAGCGAGGCGGGGGCAGACACTCTGTAGGCATCGATGGCGCGACTGGGCATGTGGCATGCATAATTAATAAATGAAATCAATTAAAATAGACCCATAATGGAACGGAAGAGATAAGGGAAGAGGCAAACAAAAGACAACACAAATACAAAAGGAATCGGAAGAGACTCAGGGAAGGACGTGTGTACACTGCATGGAGTGAATGTCTATTTGTGGATTCTCGGTAACCCAAGCCGTCTATGCGGAAATTTTAATTGATTTCGAGCCAATGGCTACAGCTATCATTTTTTGGCGGTTTTTATGGGATACATTTGGCCCGCCACCAAAGTCGTCTCCCGCTGACGTGAGCCACTAATGCAATATAAAGTTTTTAAGCGAGGCCACCGGCGGCGCGCAGTTCCCTGGTTGAACAATAAATGTGTACTTGCCCCAATGAAGTGACACATGTTAGATTATTCAACGCTATGAGCTAACATCCATTACAGATGGGTCAGTTGTACACATTTTAAAGGAAATTTGTTGTGTGCCCTCGAATATTATAGCCGCCCAGTGCGTTCTTCCCTTGAGAGGACGTGACACTTGTGCAAGAGTCGTCGTGCATATGAGAGTGGTCTTCGGCTGAACGTATTTGAGAATGGGGATCAATAATGCTTGAAAGACTCGCTCAGGAGTCACTGACTGTACAGAATGAAATAGATGAGAGGAAGTGATTTGGACGAGGACAAATTCAAGTATAAAATTATTTGTGCTGATTGCTTATTTTGAAGCTCAAATTTCCCATTCAAAAAAGTTTCTTTTTGATCCATCGGAGTATGTTGAGAGGCACCCATTAATTGCAGGTCAATCTTAAACCAAGCGGTGGGCCATCACACAGTGAATAGACCACGGAAACCAGTCGCTTCAGGTGATTGAACAAAATATCGTCAATTTCGTTTATGATGGGGGGTCTCTAGAATTCAGGCAGGATTTGATTTTTGCATCACGTCGGGTTTGCTAAGCTGTAGCGCCACATAAGGAAGCAACGTGCTCGCACAGCTGAGCATTGCTCTTTTTTAACAAAATTGTTGACATTTTTTGAAGATGTCTCAGAAACGCAAATAGATGGAAGGGCATCACTTATTTGGCCCAACGCACAAGATTAATTGTCTACTCAAACTGTTAGGACGCTCATCGGCGTCATAACAGACCTTTGATAGATTTAAGCGAATGACCGCTGAATAGGCCTCCCGTAGAATAATCCTTGTATATACAGGATCGGACAAAACTAAAGCGACCCCCATAAGTGAACTTAGTATTCTTAGAGTATTTTTCTTTTATCACGCGACCGAGGGAAGTGACGAAACTGAAATTTTGTTTTCCTCATTTTTAAAGCTTTATTAAACAAAACAAACACGCAAACTTAGCATGCTTGGTACAAACAAAAAAATACAAAACTTAATAAAACATGGGAAGATTCATTCAATAGAAAATTCAACACGATACCAGCCTAAGTCAGCGCTTTTAGAAGGTCACTTATGCGTAACCTGGTCGAACTAAGCAACACTAGTGCCAACCACCTTCACCGCATTGTTACAAACACTAGGATCGACTAGATCCTCGTTGTGGCCTCAGTATGCAGCCACTTAAGCCTAACTTAACCTTTTGACTCTAGCCAGCTTCGAAGCGAGCAACAATTGGTCTTGGGACTAGAAAATATGCACCTCGAGTGGCATAACAATGGTCCCATGTCGGCATTTAGCCACTAGAACCTAACCTTACGCAGGCTCATTCCCACCTTCCGCAGCCACTTCAGCCTAACTTAAGCTTGCCGCACAAAATGCATTAAATTTTCATGAAATCCACGAGTGATTGTTGGAAACATTCCTCTTAACAACATATTGATGCGTACTTCCCTGGGCTGGTTCAGGCCGGGAAAATCCAAAGCTAACGTGCTGACAACGTGTATAGAGGCAGCCACCTTTTGGTACCCCTGCCAAACTCGTCATGTTGTTCAGGATGACGGTACAGAGTACTCAATGTGAACATTCGAGAAGACGTCGCGACGTGACGACGGGTTCCCATACTCGCCGCTCCCACACAAAGCGTGCACTGTGCGTGGCAGAGTTGCAAATAAATTTGTAACTTTTGAACCAGTGGCCGATCTTAATGAAATTTGAAACATAGTACAAATATATTCATTATTTGTCACTTAAGCTTACTCCGTTAATGAGTAGTCCGTTTGAGCTGCATTAACCATTTTTGAAAGATCTCGTGGCACATGCACTTTGTTACAAATTTGTATGATCAGCCCAAGGGTTCAAAGGTTACATATTTATTTCCGCGCTTGCAATATAAAGCGAACCACTGTGCGACTTGCTGTCATAAGTCTGTCTTCAAAAGCCGTCATGAGAAGAACTCATAGGCCAACACTAAAGGCACGATCTTCCAGAAGCTTAGTTCGCTGTTAGCATATGCAACTCACTTGAATAGCTTATCGCTGTGCGTTGTCAATGAGGCGTTTGATACCATAGAAATGGAAGCGGTTTAAATCAGTCTGGCTTCTGCCTTACTGACTCAGAGTACTTGCAAAATCAACGTCTTGGAGAATGCCTCATAATGAGCAGGCTTTCGCTGCTGGCTATGCACCGCGGGAAAGTGTAAGAATTTTACCGAATCACTCCTGCGTCTGCCAACAGTCTGTAGTGAAATTGAAATCACTACAGAAAGAATTTCAACGCATTTTAGGGAAAAACTTTCGAATTGGAAAGAAAATGAGGGCTTCAAAGACCGAAACACGTTTTGCACTCAAACAAGCATCCACCATTCAGTGTGTACACATCGTGGTCATATTAGAAGAGTCATCACGCAAACTAGGGCACTCCAAGACACGGCGTCAAACGTTTTTATGTATATTCGGTGTCTGCGTTCAATTCCCGTCATAAAGGAGAATTTCATAGTTTACAGTTTCATCTCCTCCTAAATCACTAATAATCACAGATGGCAGAGTAGACTACTAGTTACACGATTAATGCGTCTCATTTATTATCTACATTTTTTACGTGTGGATTTAGCAGTGTTCTTAGAATTTTTTTTTGACATTTTTCACATACAAGTTGAATTGGCTTCTTAACTATATTTTGACTTTTTTTCTGCATCTACTACATTTGATTACGTCTGCTACATTTAGTACCACAATGAGTATCAGACGTAAGAAATGTTATTATTCCAGAAAAGTGGCATTTCTGACATCTCTTGCTCATAATGCTCTGAGCGCAAATGTTAGAAAAATATTCTTAAATTGTGTGAACGAAACTGTAGAGTCTCTTAACAGGTAAAAAGTTTTCGTAACGTGAATGGTTGCTGTGGAAGCATGGTCTAGGTCAGCATGGGAAGGTTGTAGTGGCCGACTGCTGGTAGAAAGCAGTCCCTCAGTTCTCTGCATACGCCCATGGTGATACCACGCGAAGGCGTTTGATCTTTCCAGGTGGTTGTGAAAATGGTAAGATTCTAGGTGACGAGAGGAGAAAGCGCTCCAATTGCAGGTCAGATGCACACAATAGTTTCTTCCTCCTCTTCGTCTCTGCAGCTCCTGCAAAAGTCATTGGAAGAAAGGCTTAATTTAGGGGCGTGAGTTCCAACCGCGCAGTCTACTCTGATCTGGCTAAATAAATTTTCTTCCAATTTGTTTTTTTCTTCAAATCAACGGCTTGTCAAGGCCGTGAAGGTTTCTTGAGTGGTGACCTCTTGCCGCAAACTCATACCGTCCTGCCATTTCTTCCACCTTAACAACAGAAAAGCCTGAAGAATATGCGGAATAACGTAGCAGTTAGTAGCCCAATGTATGGAATTGTACGACTCCTCTCCATTCTAGGCACCCATCGCCCATCGATGATATTTTCTTGTTATGTAACGTACCCTCTCGGTTGTGATGCCTACACTCCAGTCGTCTCACGCACTTTGATTCTCCAACCGTTATAAAACCAATTCATGGATTTTATTGACGATTTCTGTCGTGACGACCTCTTCTGAGCGAACATGGGGCTTGTTTAGCTTGCCTTCGTGTCAAGCGTGCGTGGGCATCTGTAATGGAGGCCACGTCACCCAGCTACCAATCGCCACCGAAGAGCTTTGTTTCTCAATTATTACTGAAAATAACGTACAACTCATTACATTCCAGTTTCTTACCTCGAACTTATTTAATCAGCGGTTTTAGTGACATAAGTCCAACAGTCCTTGGAAACTATTAGAATATTCTCAATGCAAGCCATCCCGGAAGGGTGACCCACAGATTATACCATTTGGCCATCAGTGCATCGCAATTTACAGTTGAGTGCTATTTTTCATCACATTTTTGCATCTCCTTACCGGCCGGACAGGTATCATTTACAACTCAATTAACTTGAACATTAGTTGCGAACATTCGACTGCACCGCACTGTGCACTCCTCCCAACGTGACATTAGTTCAGCATCGGTTGCATCGGTTGCACACTGCACTGATGTAACACAATAATCATAACTTTGTGAAGAACACAACAACTCCGTGCATCTGTCAGAGCGGCAAAAAGCAAAAAGTGCAACAACGGCACTAATAATATCGCAACCAACGTTGCACAATGTGAAGCATTTAATTCTCGTTTCGCATATGTCAGTTCACAGGCCCTACACCGAAACACAGTGCGTTTGTCATGTCACAAGCCTGGGTCAGGGAACGAATAGACTCGCACGTAGTGACGTCGCGTCGGAGAGCGTGGAATCCCAGGAGCTGACCGGCTACGCATGGAACGTTTGATTCAATTTTATAATCCCTCACACGCACACACACGCGTGCTGAGGGCTTCAGTGTTCAATGTTCAGTGGGCAGGGCTCAATTGCGGCCAGCAGCTAATTTGCATATCTTTATTGCGACGCATCGAGCAACAAAGGCCACGGGTGGACGGTACGAGTAGCTGTGCAGTAAGAACTGCTCTGTGGATGTGATCGTTGGTCACTCGCCTCTTGGTCGAGTCCGTCCGTCCCCAGCGGGGAAGGTGCCTCAATTATGAGTGAAATGCAAAATGATTTAATAAATTATAGATGTTTTCGACCGGTGAAATGTGCGCCGTGCATTCGACATAACCAGAGAGTTTTACTTAATTTAACATGGGAGCGATAATTGACGTACTAACAGATACACACGGTCATGCGATGATGACTTTACGTAGCGATTGCTGCCGATTGTGTCGTGCTGGCATCGCGGCTCGGATCGGAAGGCAAAGTGGTAATACTTACATTGTCGATGCCCAAATGTTTGGGTGTCGGTGAAATTCAATTTTCTCTTTTCACAATTCAGAAAATAAACAAACGCCGCCTGTCTGCAGGGAGATGACAGTGTTCCGACGAACGTTTGCAGCGAACAACTCCTGCCCTTGCACACCCGCAGGCTGAAGTCCCCAGATAGTCTGGGCTTATCAAACAGCTGAACTTGACTAAATGTACAAAAATAAATACGCTTACAATGCGATATCAAATAGTCACGCAGCTCAGAGTAACATTCCTCAGCGGTCTCAGTGAAAACCGGATGGACCATGACATTTGAACAGCCACGGCTATTTCAAGTGATTTGAATTATACACGAGGGCCCCTCTGCACTTGACACTCCCGTCTAGGCACACGTGAAGATAAACGAGCAAGAAAGATACACTTTAATTCCGAAGACGAAAGCGATTCCGCTCTGGCGATGACGTGTAGCAGTACAAGAGGAAAAATAAAGCAGTGAGCTCCCACAATTTCGACGGTACACGACAATCATCATCTACCACCACATTGTCGTCCATCTGTCGAAAAGGAGTAAAAATGAAGAAGAGAACAAGAATTTGAATTCCCCCCTTTCCGTCGCGTCGCTTCCGCCTTGTACGCCCTGCAAAAATATTATGACAAAGCAAACGGCGGAGAGGCAGGGCAAAAATGAAATGTGGGACTTCGGCGATGTGGGTTGCATAATAATCAGGGCATGTGTTTAGACTTCGCGGGATCCTAAGGGTAGCACCGCTCCCCCGGGCAGCCGTCGCCAGCCTTTCGTATATTCTCTTCTCCCTTTTTCTTCAAGAAGAGTCATCCGCGTCTCTTGTGCTTCGTCGTTGTCGTTAGTGTAAGAGGACGGTAGAGGGTGGCGTACACTCGGTTTTTTCTCCTCTTCTATCTATGCATTTATCGTGGTTTTTGATGTGAATTTGTGACCTCCTGAGTGAGATATGAGGAAACCAACGACTGACTGATGGTATCTATGGTAATTCAAAATGAGAAATTAAATTGCAAGACGTTCCCCACCCACAGTAGGTATGCATGCACACGGGTATGTGTGTGTGTTTGTGTGTAGACATTATTTCTTTTGCCCATTTTGAAGGGTTGAAATCACTGGGGATGAATTAAGATACTCGCTGCGGTCTCAAATCATGAAGTCACATGAATGTTAATTCTGAACTTTGTAACTTGCATAAGGGGAACGGCACAGATGTGATGTTTAAGGGCCACGGATTTATTTGGGTTTCGTGAGCAAACTACGTCTCTCTGTGTGTGTCTGCGTGTGTGTGGGCGTACAGTGATAAGCATTAAGATGAAGTGGTTTTCCATTAAGGAGCTCTTGGAAGAATTATATGTTCTGAGCTAGAAATTCAGTGAAATTTTCTCTAGTGCTGACCTAGAATGACAGAGCGGGAGAGTGTGTGACATCGGATGCTAACACTCGCATCCGAATAATGTAAGTAAGTAAGGCCTCTTTCTCCCTCACTCTCTCTCTCTCTCTTGGTGGGTTTTAACCAGAATTTGCTTTCTAAATCATATAAGTGCTACAGAGTCATGCAGCCATTCCGGACAGTTGGATAGGGGATGTTTAATTGCGGGTGGATACGATTATTTTAACTTGTAACCTGATTCTACGGATGGGGGTAGAACATTCTACGATTGAACGAAGTTAGCTTATATGCTGGTACTGGTGTTTATGTTAATTAGCATTCATGGGCCTTAAAGTGATGCTTAGTTACTGACTCAGTTTCTTCATACGAGGAGGAAGGCGTGGGTGAGAGATTGCTTCAAGCCAAGGCGTGCCAGAAGGTGTTCACAATATTTTGACGGAGACGAAGACGTTTTATTTCTGTGCAAGAAACAAGAAATGAGTGAACAAAAAAAGAATCCCTGCAAAATAAACTGCCAACTAGGCGTCCGCATTTGACTTATATTTTTCAGTCACATGCGTCAACCGAATTGTCGCCCGAGACATGTTTGAGTACTTGTTTATTTTAAGGTTTGCCAGAATTTGCATCGTCTAATTATCTGAATGTGTTTCCGTGATAGGTGCGTTTCATGTACTCTCAGCGGATTACTGCCGCCATAATCGACTGACTGTGAAAAAATATTAGCTCTGTTCTAGGTGCCTTCATGCCTATCCATCATCGAAAAGCACACTCCACAGGATACATGGTTGTCGTCAGAGAGTGTGTTGACGGAGATTCTACTTCGAGAGTCCAGGATTTGGATTTGCCTAAGGTCATGGATATTTTCCATTTGAATTTGCATCAACAGCCTCGATGAATTTACTCCAAAATAGGCATATAACGTACCAGAGCTGGGGGGTTGAACATTAGTGTTTGGATGGCAAGTGCCTTTGAAAAAAATATTTGCCAAGTATTGGCCGAGTTACTGTCCGATATGTGTACCTTGGAAGAATTGAGTCCGTGTTTTGCACCCACGACAACCGAAGTGGATCATGTCCGTTAGAAGTTATGATGACAATCGAGTCCTGACGTGTGTTCCGCGGAGAATATTTTAATGATGTCATTTTCTTAGAAAAGACTAGGACTATTCTCAATTTGTTTTCTTAACAATTTGCGCGCGTACAGGGAATTGTTAACACCCTTAAGTGTCCGGGGTCAAGACACAGTGCGTGGCGAAGGTAAAGAGGGAAAAAGGGAGAGGAGGTATATGTTGGTTTCAAATATCTGCGGATTGTAGTCTGTGGGAGATATCAGGCTGGGAAGGGCTTTCCATATTCGTGTGGTGCGGCTGAAGAACAAGTGTCTAAATTTTACTGTGTTTCCGAAAGTAGGATAAGAGTGAACAGATGAGCATTCCTGGCAAAGCGAGGAGGAACTCACTTGAGCATCGTCTGTTAACATAGCGATAAAATACGGGCAAAGAAGAGACGGTACGTCGATGTTCGAGCGAGTCTAATGACTCTGCAATATTGTTGTCTCCTATAAGTGTTATCGCTCGCTTTTGGATTCTATTTAGTAGGTGCAGGGTGGTCTTGGGGGCGTCAGACCACATATAGGCGTAGTACTCAAGCTTGGGGCGGATATACGCCTTATAAAGTAAAGCCAAATCAGAGGAGGTGAAGTATTTTTTTCATCGATTATGGAAGCCTAAACATTTCGCTGCATTTTTGGCGAGCTCAAATATATGATCGTTCCAACTAAGTGTTGTGTTGATACACGTTTTGCAGAGTGTAGCATCTGCCTAGATGAAGAAGAGGAAGAAAGTGTACAACATCTTCTCAGCAGCCGCCCTGCACTTGGCTTTTTCGACAATGGATATGACTCACTAACAAGGCTTTGCAGAGTGTAGCATTTGCCTAGATGAAGAACAGGAGGAAAGTGTACAACACCTTCTCTGCAGCTGCCCTCCACTTGGCTCTACTAGGGCTCCTACTTTTTCGACAACTTAAGCCAACTTGCGAAACGACACTGGACTTCACAACCCATCTGTGTTAACCCACGTTGCCGTACAATGGGTCCAATTTTTTCTACGTTTCGTCTACGCCCCAACCCTTGTAAAAGCCCCCTATTTATATCATCGTTTAAAATAGAATGGTAATCTAAGTCTAATCATAAATGTGTTTTAGTGTTGGAACCACAAAGCATATTACCATGTAGAATGTTCCACCTAGATAAGGAAGTGCTTGGCATATGGCGAAACATGCAACACCAGTCCATTCCTTTTTCCGCTCAATGTAACTCATTGCAATAATGAGAAGAATGGAGGCATCATCCACAAGGTACTGGCGAAATACATACAAATGTGAACAAAAACCGTGCGTCAAAGCTACTCCCACAAAAATTGATATGCCATTTTCTCTTGTTGGACAGGGTATTGATGGCAAATGTGTCATGCACGTGGAACGTCAATGTTTGCATGACGCAGCTTGTGATTCATGGGAATGATGCCTGAAGCACAGTAGTGCGTCGCGGTTGTCGACTCGGTGTTACGGAGATGTGCGTTAAAGCACTGCGTATACAATGATTTCAAATCGTTTTTGTCGTAGGATTAATTTTAGTCAGCTATTTGATACAAAAAACTCTCTTCTCTCGTGCGTTACTTAAGTTTTACTAGGATGCTCTCATTTTTACAAAGGCCGACGCTGCATGGTCGTTCAACTGCGTGTTTTGAAAGACGACGGCTGCAGTAACGCACTATTGTATTTCAGGCATAAAAGACAAACCCGCCAAAAGATGTTAAATCATTTAAAATTATTTTTAAAGGTTTTCGCTGGGTAAGTTAAATGTTCCTTTAAGGAGGCCAGTGACCGAACAAATTAACAGACGAGATACCAGGCAAGCATTACTTGTCAGTCCTCCCAATTGGACTGGACCAGACTAGACGTGGACAGCCCTTTAAATTATTCGGTTTGGGGTTGGGGCCTCCAACCAGAGTTGATTCTTTGGATGTATACGGCGGTGGTTTGGACGATTCTAATATACGGGTCGGTAGGACGGTGGCCAAAAAACGGTGGTACAAAAAACAGAATGCATAGGCGCCACAGGCTCTCTACGGTCGACTCCGTCAGATGCTCTTACAGTGATGCTATATCTTCCGCCCTTAGACCTACACTTAAAAAACTACAGCACATAGCGCCATCAGGTTCAGAGAGTCTGGTTGCTGAAAACCAAAACCCTATAGCGTATCATCCGCAACGAACTACATGGTCCCTAGAATTAATCTTTCAAGTGGCATAGTGGGCATACGGTGCGGGGATTTTAACTGGACAATCTACACGAACGCCTCCAAGATGGGCGGCGAAGTCGTTGCGGGTGTGTTCTCTGAATACCTGAACATCGGTAAAGCCTATAGACTGCCCGACAATTCCAGCGTGATCCAAGCGTAACTGTCGGAACTGGAACTAAATACACCCCAATATCTTACCAAGACAGAAGTTTGCCATATGCATTGATAGTCAAGCAGCCATCAAAGCTGTTTCCAATCCAACATTCCAAATTAGTACAAGAATGTCGAGCTGAGATAGCGTCTTTAACGGGCCTGCTCATTTCCTTTATATGGGTTCCAGGTCACAGTGACATCCCATAAAATGAAAGGTCCCACCCGAACTTGCTGGGCAGGGATCTGCCTTAACTGCGGCCTTAAAAGGGAACATAGGTTCTCATCAAACCACCAGCTTCCTGGTGTCCCCTTAGGATACCGGCTCTTGAGAGACCACACCTTGCTGTCATCACAGACAACTTCTCTAGAACCTGCCTGAGGAAGAGGTGGACGAGTGCAACGCCTTCTCTCCTTCCAAATCAGCTGTGATGTTTCGAGGATAAAAATTCTTGAGAGCCGCCATGTTCAACGATTCTGGTGATTTAAGTAGGATACCTGCCGCACATCACTTCACTTCAGTCTCAGTCCCTGCTGTTTCCCCACCAGTGATGGATGAAATCCAAGTGATTCGGGCTTGGACCAATCAGTCACCACAACCTCCCACAGGACCACAACCACGGCAATATTTGTCCGCAGATTGATCCGCGTCACGATTTCACGTGTACAACAACATGCCTCCTGAAGAACGACCCCAGGGATAGAAAAGGAATCGAGTATCCTCTGAATACTTGATTCCAATATGGAACGCCTTCGCAATCCTAAAGCAAAATACTTCATAAGGGATCCGCGATTTCGATTGGGGATTTCAATTTCTACAAAAACAGTTGCCGCATTATGTGTCGCAATGCGTCACTTTGATAGTACGAACGAAGGAAACCCAAAGTGATTGTAAAACACATGAATATGAACAGAAGTCTTAAAGAGAAAGCGACGTAGTCTCTTCAATTTGACGTCTCACCTAAGTTTCAGACACGCATAAACTTTGAACGGTGTTTAAGGGATGAATTTATGAGGGATACACGACGCTTTTATAGACGCGAAGATTTCACAAGTGAAGCGGTCTTGTGCTGGCAATAAACTATTTCACAATCATTTCATGTCAAACAGTTTATGTGCGACGTGGAAAAAAAAACCATTTATTTGTCGAGGCAAGTCGCAGGTTTATGGATTTTTTTCTTCATTTCAATGCACACGAGTTGTGGACATAATCAATGAATGGTTCAGTTAACGCAGCACATTTGTAATAAAATCTAGTTCGAAGCTATTCGGAACAGAACTGCGGATAGCTACTTGTCGCAGTTTGTTTAGTTAGTCTTTGGTACTGCAGTAAAATGGTTAGCAAGCAAATGAGAGATTTCTTGTCATGGGCTCTAGACATTATGACAGTGTTAATCGTCGATTTTCTCGAAGGACATGGGAATTAGCCGAATGGTGGTTCTTAATCGATTTTCGTGGCGATTTTCGGAGGTCGGAGTACAGCGATTTTCGGAGTGATGTGAAGTTTTATAGAGATGCCCAACTTCATAGCTGATTGGCCCCTAGTCCATCGACGACGATTTCAAAGGTTTGTGAACAGTTATTCATGTATTTTTGACAGTTAATCATGAAATAACTTGAGTGCCGTGCTCTGATTGGTAATTTTTTTTGACGATGTAGAAAATGGTTGTCAAAAATTTTAAGGGGCAAGAGGGGCAGCATTGAGGAATCTCTACCATACTTCATTTCTGATGTGGCAAAACAGCATTTAAGCTCAACATTGAGCTATTTCCAAGAAAATAATTTCGTTAAGTAGATTTTCGGCAATTAAGGATAGCAGGCGTCAGAGATGATTGCAACTATCGTTGAATCTACTACAGAGCAACCTCTCAGATAATTGATCTAAGAGACCAAGAAAACAGTGCGAGCCTTCAGTAAAACAGTCAAAATTGTGGCCGCAGGCTTTATAAAGGCACCGAAGCAATTCGAAGTTGCAAGGGTAATCTTGTTACTGAAGGTCTAATGGATTTGTTTTTATTTAATCAACACTACCAAGAAATGCTTTACGAGCATGATCAGCAGAGACCAAAAGGGGATTAAGAAATTCCAACTCCTCCATGGCCTTGATGAAGTTATCACATCCAGCAACAAGCTGAAAAAAAAACAGGGCTTTAAGCTTGGATGGTTTCGCATCTGAAGACACGAATGTAAGGAAGACTTAGGTCAGGCCCAGTCGGAGCAGGGAAAGTGCGCTTCATCCTTTACTTTGATCAAATGTGATTTCTTTGAGTGATGAACAGTAGAGGATGCCCGAGATCGTGGCAGACGCAGAGTTCGTTAAATCAATCATCATTGATTTAGTCGGTCATATTTTTAGAAAATCGAAGGATGCTTATCTCTTACAACACGAATTATTTTATAACAGGCGAAGAATACCACACCACTCTACAAGTTCTTTGATCAAGATAGTGGGTAATTTCCGAGCCAGACCAAAAGAGCATCGCGTTGACTTATATCAAGGGCAGAATTTATTTTATCTCATTTCACGTCCTTCAAAGTCCATAAAAAGGTGCGTCAAAATTCGATAATGCAGGATTTTGTTGGGTGCTCTGTAAGCAGTGGCAATTCTGACGTCAAAGTGCAATTGCAACTTTCATCACATGTCGGAGTCACTGGTTTACACCGGACGGTCCGGTTTTCAGATTCAGTCAGTATCATGGTTGGTATAGCGTCATAAACTGTACTTCGAAACGGCTTAAGATCGAAAGGAATTTTGATCAAAGCGTTGGTTCTTTCAAAGTTGACGCTTATTTTCAGACACACCCTTGTAAGTTAACCTCTGATGATTCTTCTTGGCATTAATCTTCTGGGCACAAATTTATGACAAACCTTAAAGCTCCCAACATTCATGTTCAGTCGTCACGTCGCGCTGTTAAAGGATGATGTCCATAAATCAATCATCCCCCGCAGGGGAGAGTGCTTAAATTGGTTGTATCTTTATCCATGGAACCATCTCACTCAACCATTCAACCTCGATCTTCGTTCATCGCTCTGTTTGTTGTTCTGGAACGGATTATCTCGAACGTTTGATCATCGTCCACCAAACATATGATACTTACGTCAGAACGAAATGCAAAGATTCCAACTGTGTCCGTCGGCAACAAATATCGATTTGCGACGTTCGACGAAATCATTGAATACTCATTTGTGTGCTTTCTGAAATATCAAAGACACTCTGTCCAAAGTGAAGTCTATATTTAGTATCAAATCGCTCGACATTCCCGGCCTTTGAATGACTGCCAAGCAAAAATTTGAATTTAAAAGCAGACTGATTGATGGCCGCTGCCAAAGCGATGAGAGCTGCTAGGTGAATGATGGATGCGAATGCAATAACCTGAGTGCACATTCAAACGAAGTGCAAAACACCACTAGAGCGATAATGTTTAAAATGAAAATATCTGAAAGATCGCTCGTAACATTCATTCGTTTCCGAGTGCTTTTGAAGGCGACTGTGGAAACGAAAAACATTGCTCGACAATAAAGACTCCACAGCACGAGAAAATTAAGTGAACACAATAGCGCAGCAACACTAATTAATTCCGGGTCTCGTTTTCCTCATTGACTGCAGGGATGTCAGGCGATGCTTGACATTCTTCGGTGTTATTAAACAACAACACCTCAGCTGAAGCACTACAAAAACTTATAATCTAGTTATTGGCGGGAGTTCCATTGGATTGCTGACAGAAGACACGTTCCGGCATGAAATGCCATATCTGTTCGCAGGCCAAACGAAACAAATCGAAAAGACACCGCACGAGGCATTTGTAGGTATCCACCACCAGCAGTGGAACAAGAGCACCGAACACCATCGGAATCTGCTGCTATTTTCATCGTAATTGGCCAGGTGTTAATGACCACTCGATTCAACAAGAAGTGCTCCATTGCACAAGCACCGAAATAGGGTTAAGGAGTCTCAACTCGACCCACTCATCAGGCGTGCTAGACGCCTGTGCTGCCAATAACTTCAATTGCAGCGTTTAATTAGTATTTTAACTAGTGGGGGTTTACAAATCCAGGATGGCCATTGAAGCACTCACCGTCGATGGGTAACCAAGAGGGGTGTGGGTACGTGGCCCTGTTGATCTATTGGTCTATGGAAATGGCAACGAAGACCATTAAGTGGTGGCAGGATTGCTGGCATATATCAAAACCACACGGTTTATTTGGGCTTTGTGGCGATGGAGCAGAGTCCATGGCTCTGATGGGGGGCTGGATGATCAGATGAAAGTGGGGCACTGGATCATTTAAAGCCCTAAACACAACAAAAACAAACCTCAAACAGCAGTTTTCAGTCACTCCAGGGGTAGCAGTCAAGGACACAACGTTACCCAAAAACATTTGATTTCGATCATCAACAGGTGCCTATCATCATCTGCAGCCTTCCGGAACTGCTTAGTGATGCTAATCACGAAGCGCAATGCTGCTGCTAATACCTTCACGTGCTGAACAATCTCCTTGATTGATAACCAAACCACGGTACGGTGCCAGATGTGGAACAGATAGGTTTTTTCCCACTCGACCACCGTGAAGGCTTGCGGTTGTTTTTTTGTTGGAGGTCTGATTAGACGATCGACCAGAGACAATGTAAGCGACATACTCCGCATTTCACCGAGTCTGTGAGGAGTTAATTCATTTGCATGCATTTCTTTACTTATTGCAGTGCTTTTAATAAGTCGAGGGCAAGAAAGTTGCGAACCATGTTTGTAGGCCGATTAACTTTTTACAAATCGATTAATCGGTGGAGATGACTTGTTTAAGGATGCACTGATTGATGGCGTATTATCCCACGGCATCATTTTCCGCTTCCACACCTCGCGTTTCATTTCCTTCCAGCTTTTGGGAAATTGGATGTGCGACGAGGCTCTATAACTAATCGGGTGACTATTCATTGTATGCACATGCGCTAGTTGACGTATTCTCATTTTGGCCATGGATCTAGCTCGGAGGAGGAGAACTATTCTCTGATGGGCAGAGAACATTATTTAAATTCCCTTGGAACTACGGAAATATTCCGATAAAACCTGTAATTCTCTTGAAACCGTACACACCGTACACACGGAAGTACACACCGTATCGGTGAAGGGACTATCATCATCATCATCATCATCAGCAGCTTCTGACCCGCATGCTCCACTAAAGGGGTCGCGGCGGTAAGCCACGCACCAGAGATCTCCGGGCAAGTCGATCCTCCGCCATCGGGATAAACCACTCTAGAGAAATCTCCGGACAATTCGATCCTCCGCAATCGACTCTAACTCATCAAGAGTTATGCCCAAGCGTAACAAGGCGAGTTTTTGGACTTGGTCCAACCATCTCGTCCTGGGACTGCAAAGAGGTCGCCTACTTGATGGAGTCGCATTCAACGAACGTCTTGCAAGTCGTGATGCAGGGGACATTAATTCGCAAAAATTGATTAATTTTTTTTAAATTCGGTCGAAAGACCAGCGATTATTGTCTTCATGTTCTCTGAAGTTTACAGCAGGATTGAAACAGGGCACAGAGATTGCTCGACGACCGAGTCGATTCTTAATGCCTCTGAAAGAGAGATTCTACGCAGTTCTGTTGGTGGAGAATGGAGTTGATTAATACATAACCAAGCAATGAGCAACGAGCGACTGATCGAGTGAACAAAGGCAGACAAAAGTCACAAGTTAATTCATATTCAATTGTTTCTACGCTTTTAATTTGGGCATTTCAATCTCGTGAATACTGTTTACTTTCTCCCGTGGGCAGTGGAAGTGGGCGCTGGCCCCAATCAATAAGCCTCCCCAGCTAGACAGATCTCTGGCCTATGCTATGTTTAATGCAGTGGGCGCATAAGGCATCAATTAAGGATATTGCTCATGACATTCGATTTTGTTTGATTTAGGAAGTAAAATCACCCTCTGACGGTATTGCCGAGTTAAATTTCAAACTCCATGTTGTGTGACTATACGCACACGCAAAAGTCAATCACAACTCTGAACGTTGCCATGTACTTCCTGTGACGTTCGAGGAATTTTTTAATAACTCCGAGAAGATATTAGATTCTATTTTAGTCGCTGATTTGAATACACAAAGCAAGCCCATAATTGCACTGAATTTCTTAGCATAACTCAAGCCGCCTAGCAACAGTAGCTATCACAATTCGCTTCAGCAATTCAGCGAATTTATAGATAACCACCCGCATGAATGAAAAACAAGCACAATAAGATCCCATTCCATCCCGCCAATGTGTATCAGATAGCATGTCGCGTCTAAAAAACTAATTCCAGCTTGGAGTGTAATAGAATTCTCGAACATATTCCCAATACACTCGAATCAATATCGATAGCTACTCTCGCTCCCGCATCAATACATTTCGCAGAGATGAAAATAATCAAATTACGTAAGCCAATATCCTGCAATTAGAACGAAAAGGAAATTACCTGGAATTAAGTATGGTGCTGGATTCGGTGCTGGCAGCCAATAGGTCGACGTTATCGATGGATACGCCGGTTGCAAATTATTGTTCGCCCCCGTGCTGCTGTTGCCGCCACCCATTGCGGTGGTCAGGTTGTTCGGATTTATATTGCCGTTGCATCCATGCTGACTAGTTGGTGGCGAATTTTCCACTTTTATGCGATTTTTCATTATATTTTATTTTTTATTTATTTATTTTTTTTAATTTAAATTATTGAAAATAATTATAATTTATTTTCCACGTTTGCTGCACTCTATTACAATTCACATTAAGCACTGAATTTCAACTTCACTTCATGGAGAAAATATTCAAAATAAAATCGAATCCAAGTGAATACAAGTGAGACGATATTCTTTTTCTTTCTGTGTAAACAATTAATTAACAATCATTTCGTGTTATAAATTTTGTTGATTCCAATCGCACTACATTACAGCTGAATACACAAGACATACAAGAAAATATGAAACATCGAAATATGCTTACGAAATTTAAGGTAAGGTGCCTAGTACTGAGCTTTTGGTGGCAGATACAAATATTATGTTAGCGCAAATACTGAGTTCCACCAAAGTCATACACACTGTATAAAGTCGAACCGAATACGCTACTCGGTATTTATTTTTCCATCTCTCATTCTCTTGTTATCACTTAGCACATGCTTTCGACTTGATACATTTCTGTCTCATCCCTACTTTATTTCGTCTGTATCCAAAAGATTATGACAGAAATGGAATAAAATACTACCACGAAATCAAGATCAACATTGAGTATCTCTCGGGCCGATCAATTCGCGTTATGTCAGACAGTAGAAGGCAGAAGAGAGATGAAAAAAAAAAACACAACCTGTACAGAACAATATCCGAAGGCGAAAAGCAAGACCGTAAGCGTAAGGGAACACGAACAAAATAAATAAAAATAAGCCAACTACAATTTGTAAGTCTTTCGATCTGCTTTGACCAGACGAGTTAGCCACGATCACTGGCATTCTCACTCGGTTGCCAGTTCCAAATAACTTTATCATTGCATAGGTGAGGAAGCAGCACATGATACAGATACGTATGCGAATGTGTATTCTTCAATTTCTATTTCATCTTACCTCGAGACTTTTAATGAAACAGAAATGAGTTATGTGAGCATGTGGACGGCGAACGTGTGTGAATTGTGTGTAAGACGTCTGAAAGGAACTGACAAATAGAAAATACTTCTGTTCACTTAGCATGTACTCAGAGATGGGTGGTGGTTTTACTGGTAAGTAGTGCGCTGGTGTCACATCACCTCAAGGTTGTGTCAAAGGTGTGTACTGCGGTTGGAGAATATATTTCCACTGAAAGGCTTCCTTTGTGCGGATGATGTGAAAGTTTAGTTTATTTTTCGTTTTGTTGGCTCTTCTTGATGTGTGATATGAAATTGAAATATCAGCTTGAATGCGGTTGCGATATGAAGAAGCTGCCATTTCAGTTAAGTGAATTAACACGAGAGAAGCATCTCTGCTCACTTCTGGGAACATGGAAATTAATTTAAAACCTCGATCTTATGAACTGACACGATATAAAGATACAGTAACGTAGCAGCAATTTGTTTTTTTTTTATTTTGAAATGAAATGCTTTTCGTGGATCAGTGGATGCAACACTAGCAAACTTGCGTAATGTATACGCAAGAAATGTGTATATTTTTCGGCGAGCAGTTGCATTTGATAGAATTTCTTCTGCAAAATGTACTTCATCGAACTAGACCGCCTAGTGTTAAGTTGATTCATGGCAAAATTAAAGGACTCGACGTATGTCAAAACTTCTAGTCAAACATTTGCCTGAGTTGAATCAGAGAAATAATCATTGGGCGCAAAGCCAGAAAAATCGAAAGGAACTGCAGTAAATACGCAGTGAACTACTACAGTCGACAGTGTAATATTGTCTGCTTATAAACAAAGTCAGCGCCTTGGATGTGTCGACTCCTACGTCGCAATGAATTCTAGTCCCTCACACGAGCAAACCTTTTCTTAATTACAGCTCCACGTCTTGCAAGTTACTGGCAATCAGAGAGCGTTCTTGTAGCTTCGCCGTTCGGATTTGTCATGAAACTTTAGATCCCTTCCACACATGATAGAAAAATAGCACGGACAATACGAGCTATCGCTGCAGCAGCTTGGCCCAGGTTCTGCTTCTATCCCTATTTCAAACCTCTTCTGAGTGGAAAAAATGGAAAATTTATTTTTCTCCAACCTCGCCATTTGTAGACGGCAAAACAATCTACGTCCCTTCCACTGCGGAGATGACAGTAGAACGTTGCAGATTGGTAGAGATCATGTGTCGACTGCTCGCATGGATTGTAGGTCAATTAAGAGCAGGAAACAATCTATAATGAACGTTGAATTGATAGCAGATCACTGTGAAGCATAAGACACCAATACATATTGTCAATGACGTCGTCGAGAATTCAATTAAGCGAATATCGAATATAAGTCTCTTCCTTTAATCTATCAACCAAGTCAAAGGCGTTTTATGGTAGCAGAGTCACGTTTTTTTGTGGTTTATTCTTCGAGTATGTTTCAAGCAGACGTACAGTGAAACCCGCTTAAGTTTTAACAAATCCCCGTGCATATGTAATTACATGCAAACTACCTCGCTGAACTGAAAACCCCGGTTAAGTGAAAATATTATTTTGATTTTTTATCATCTCGCTTAAGCGGGTTTTACTGTAATGTCGTCCCTCGTCCTTGAGGTGTGTTATGGTGGTGTCGATTTTAACACAGATTTCTAATCGAATTGGTCGAACATTCGTTCATTTAACCAAAAGCATCAAAAAATGATTGCTTAAAAATATAATAATACTTATTTTAACTAGAAGCCGTATTTGTGGTATCATTTGCATTCAAAATATCTTCTGGTTAATCATTAATTTGAAACGGAAAAGGTATGGAAGTATTCACTGAATAATGTGGGCCCTAAAACCGAACCTTGTGGTATGCCTGACGAGGTTGAAGCTCGATGAAGCTCGAATTTTATTTGATTTAACAAATTGGGCGTTTACGAAAATTACGTTTTGAAAAATTGGGTGGGGTGGGGGTTAGACCAAAATTTAAATATGTAAATTCTAAAGTTTTTAACAATGAAATATCGTGTGCTTTATTAAATTTGCTCTTTTAACTCCGCAATGATAAGCATTTTGTCTACAAAGCGCAGTAATCGTATCAACCCTTCAGCATTCCTGAGGTTGTCGCAGATGGTAACCGAAATAAGATAACACATCTTCGTATATCCGGGAGTACCTCTACCTGGCTTATGTACGAATTCCCCATAAATTCCTTCAACCACCTCAAGCTGAAAGCAAGCTAAACACATTTTACGAAAATCTACAAAGCAAATCCCCCCCCCCCTCCATGGACAAGATTTTATCAGCTAAACCAGGTACATGCGAAGCCCTTCATTATCACAGACATCTTAATTTTCATAATTATCCCCTCCGTATCAAGTTGTAATTGAAACTACCGAGGAAATTGTATCCACGTGCGTTCTGAAGATACTCATTGAAGTTCACCACTAGATGTACGCACACCTTGTGCCAGCTCAAGGGTAAGTTTCCATAGCATGCCATTCAGTGTCGTTTAGAAATGAATATGATCACAGGCGACAAGGTATTTCACGACAAGAAACGAATGACAATGATGATTATTCGACCCCTGCACGCAACCTCTGCAGTAAACACGCATGCAGGCAATTTGTGTTGACACAATTCCACACGAATTATAGGTCAGAGGCGACTGCTGCCTGTCTGAAGGAACACATCCTCTTGCCATGTTTCGTCTGAGATCTCACTGACATGCGATCGTCTCTTCCTCACATGTGAAACATCGAATTCAAGGTTTTAGCAAAATGAAATGAACACACTTTGCACTCTCTGCTTATTATTCAAAATGTGTATAAAGCATTAGTGCTTGCCCTCACATGTGCTCCCATCACAAATGCAACGAGCACACAAATCTCCTACACGCGGCATTGCAATTTGGTTTTTCCACAACTTTGACTCGATTTAACGACTTTAACCAACCAAACTGACATTGCCATCGAATTCATGTGATCTGAGCCGCGCATACAAATATGAGTAACATTTCAAAAATGCAACTTAATAGTTTGCACACACACACACATGGGCACACACACACAACGCTCTGGGGGGAGACAAAAATTCACCACCAGTCGCATTCAGTCCAGCCGGGCGTATCTTGTTCTTATCAGATTTCTGCGCGCTCAGTCAGCAGAAATCACGAATTTCGTGAGTATCTGTGAGGATATCCTCGAATATTTGTCTGGATGAGAACTTGTAGTAAATAAAAAAAAAATTCCGGCAAAAATATCGCGCGAGGAGTGGAGGGCTACCAGCAGAAACACTGCCACTGAGGCCACTGAGCGAGCGAATTAAAAAATATGACCGATCAGACACCAAATACACATTTGCTAGTTTGTTTTGCTGAGGAATGAGAAAACAAATCTCGACCACTCAATAATCTCAACGAATGACTAACTCTTCTGACCGCTCGCGTACTAAACGTCGGATTCGGTCGCGTATTCGACGCGTGTTCACTCACAAATCCGTGATCGCACAGCAACGGCAGCACTTTGACGTCGTCTTCGAAAACGAATTATTGTCTTTCAATAACCGACCGGCGATGAATGATTATGGATCTGTTGCCGCTCGTACGTACTTGTAGTAAATGAAGTTCACAAAAACACTCCGGCCAGCAGAGCAGTGAGTGGAAGAGCAAGAGCAAGAGCAAGCCCAAGCAAGCGAGAGAGCAGCCATGAGTGAGTCGTAAGTCGGAGAGTTAGTCAGTTGTCCGTCCGAAGCTGCACACCTCACGGCCCGCGCCGGCCACCGACGGTACTGCACAGCACGAGTAGCTCAGCTTAAGCTGTACGTAATAACAACAAATGGAATGACAATCGGTAAATAGAGAGATCCAAGCAGCCATTGCCTATAAGATTGGATACCAACCACACCACATGCACAAGCACTTTTTTGTTGGAAAAAGAAAAATTCTATCTCGGCGATATACAATAACTTACTCCAAAATGATGATTGTGTGTGGCACTCGGTGCTGGTGGAGCGAGCGCGGATAGACAAGAACGTCAGCGATGACGACACTAGAAGTACTCGGAATCGCATTAATGTACTTGAAAAATAGCAGCAACACTGTACACACATGCAATGAATGTGTACGAGTGGCTTGTGCCTGTAGACGAGAGTACCGGCACACTGCCGGAGTTTTAGTCGCACCGACTGAAGTGGAGGCAATCAAATTTTATTTGAAATTTAAATTACCGGCTGATCCATTATGGAGCGAGAGTCTGCGGTGGGTTATGACGACTACCAAATGTGCTGTGTGCTGTTCGTCTGATGTGGTTTGTAAGTAATAGAAAATACAGTACGCTCTCCCCACTTGACTGGGCCAAGAGGGGGCAACGAATAGCTGTCTCTGAATGGAATGGAATTGAACCCCGGCAGTGGTTGATAAGATACCTAAGATGCGTAAAATGTGGGCTTTTGTTTTTCTAGCTCCCTCAGCCATCCTCCTTCCTCTTGTTGTTGTTTGCGTGAGATATTAGGCGAAGGGTTGCCAGGTGGTGATGTTCTTTCCGAATGGCAAAATTTGTTCGAGGGGTGAATTTATGTGACGCATTAATGTGGGCAGGTGCCTAGGAGATCGACTGATTTACCTGTGGGAGGAATGGGTGCGTGCGAATGGCATTCGCATGTACCTCCATTTGCGACTGACTAAAACAATGTACATTTATCGGCGACCGCATTCTGATTGTGGCGTGATAGCAGCTCAAAAGGTGATACGAATTGTGACGTATGCCTTGGGAGGTTTTTTGTTCGCGATCAGCTGTTCGATATTCTGGTAGACAAAGCACATGTGCATCCAACAAAGGATGGTTACCAGGTTGTGGCAAATTCGCAGTTTTGTTCATCATCGATGACGAGCAAGAATAATCCGACCAGGTACTTGTTGCATACACTAATTCCTAGTTTTAACTATTAATTAATATAATACATTTTGAATTTCAACAATAACGTGGGGGGACAAGTGACCCACCTTGCCCCCCACCCACCACTCCATGCGGGCGCCTATGGATGTCTCCAATTTTGTGTCTTACCTTCGACCGAGTTGAACGTAAACATTTCGACGGTTTCTGTGCTGCTGTGAGCAGTGAGGTTTTGCAGCTGGTGATGCACCACACTCTACCTTGGGGGAAGTCACAGAGGTGTACATTGCAAATTGTTCGAGCGGCAGTTACACAAGGAGATCCGTTGTTTTAATTTTGCCCGAACAATTAATTGGAATTTTAAAACGACGCAATGGCATACCGGAAATCAGATGTTTAGTGCAGCCTGGCTCTCATTTCTAACACTCTTCCCTAAATCTAAGTCACTTTACTTTAAGATTGGTTTTAAGTCTAGACGCAATTTGGGGAAGTTGTTTGACTTGTTTACAGTATTTCGTGCATGGCCAGACTTCTTGTTTTCCATCACAGGTAAAATCATTAGCCCTGCTTTCATATCTAGAAGTTACATTGTGTCAAATGTCGAAACCACTTACACTGTCTGTCGCAAGGTGCTGCCTTCTCAAATCACGTGAAGTTCTGCCCTGAATTTAAGGTAGCATCTAACGTGGTCAATTATAAGAAATATGGGTGGCGATACAGCCCATATAGGGCCAGGGCCTGCTCCTCAGTAACCACTCGTGTTTTGGGTGCTATTGTTCTCCCAGGGATCCAGGGATCTACAGTTTTATGCCAACTCCGAAAGGCCAAGTCTGAGAAGCTTATTTTTCTAGAAAGTTATACTCTATGCGCATTGTCAGTGACTCGAAAGAGGTGGAGCCGTGAAAATTATTTGAATATATAAAAAGTAGGCCCGTTGTGTTACCACAAAATCAAATAGACCATAATCCGCCAACCATTTGAAGCTCTTAATAAAACGATGGAGTTGACTCATGATGGATCTGTCATGTCGTAGGGCATTGCAATTGCATAGAAGGTGTTTTTCTTCCTCTTCATCGCTACAACTTCTGCATAAGTCGTAATATGGGATAGCTAGTCTTGAGGTGTGAATTCCAATGGCACAATGCCCGCTTATAACGCCGATGAGAGTTCTAAGATTCGTTCCTCTCACTCTGATCAGGTCGCTAGAGAGTTTCGGATCGATGGTAGGCCATAATTGCTTTGTAATGAGGAATCTAGTGCCAGAAGACCGTCTACTCAAGCTTTAGACTGGTGATGTAAATTTCGTAACATTTTGGTGGAGATATCATTATATTCATATTTGTTCTACTAAGTTATTCAAGGAACGAAACCGCGAGGTTTGGTCAAATCTCTACAAACCTACCACGTTTCGCCATACATTTTCGGTGAATATGGTACCTGCGAAGGCTAGTTGCAGCCCACTTGAATTCGTTCTTCCGTGAATGATTCTCAAGCCGGACAAGGCTACAGTGTGAACTTGAGTTAATTTGAGTCATCTTGGAGGTAATATTCTCATTTTATCCCTTTTTTCTGGTGTTCTCACACTATTATTGCCTGTCAGCAGACAGCTGTCTGCCATTTTAAAATTGAGAGCGAGTTGCATTTGTTTTAGTGGGCAATTATAAATTGGGAGAGAGTGACTTGATTTGGAATTGAGAGCGAAACCATCTCAATCTCCAGATGGGAACGGCTTATTGAGGTTTCAGTAAATGTTCACCCGAACCTCGCTTTTTCGTTTCGTTGGGAACGTAGCATAAGATTTCTTTTCGCAGATTTCTTTCTGAACGTGGACACTTTTATGCTGTATCCTCACTTTCGCTGAATACATGTGTCGAGGTGTGCAAAACGATGGAGAATCAGAAAAAAATTTGTATTTTGCAAAATATTTTAAACAAAATGTGTACATAAATAATTTTGTAGTATTCGTCAAATATTTCACTTAATAATTTCTTATTGAAATTACGTGCTTTCAGTTACGGGGCCACATACCAGTCAAAATAAAACAGCAAATAAGAAGTCTGTTGCGTATTTGTTCGTAATGGCCAGCCTTCTTCTTAAGCACAGATTTTATTGGACCTAGGATAGAATCAGTTTCTGACGCTATTTACTACACAGGAATAGTCTTCCAATGGCTTTCAATTTCAGTTCAGCCCTGTGTTCTGCCGTGAAATGTGTTTGCTCCCAAAGATTTTTTCAATTCCGCCAAAAGATGTTTGTTGGGATTGAGATCGGGAACTTCAAATGCCATGGTAGCAACACCTAGCACTCACTAACTTCTATGAGTGCTTAGGACATTTTGTTTTCAGACCTTGGCAACATCATACATAGATATCGCGATAAATCTCTTTAGGCACGATGTCTTTTATTTGGATATGGGATTCCTATTCCTTGGTATACCTTATGTTTCCTGCCCTGAGTTTCTTGAAAGCGCCGTGAGAATAACAACAATCGTCTGCAGTCACCTTACGAATCTTTCTCTGGTTTATATTTTTTCGATACGCCATTATTCTTCAGAACAATGGCTATAACCATTGTGTCTGAAACTAACTAAACTTTAAATTAACTAACTAAGTAAACCAGGCTTCATATACGATGCTATTCAATCTGCCTGTTGAATGTGTTTGAGTAGAAACACAAAATTCGCTATTATTTTTCAGAATTTGCAGAACACAGACGCTTTCATGAAGGACGAACTGACATTATATACCAGGAAGGCAAGGCAGCTGTGCAAATAACTTCGCCACTTAACGTTGCGAAAAGTTGGAAAGATGTGTAAATAGCAACTATATCGAACAGCCCTGAATATGCGCTCTGGAAGGAAGCCATCTATTCATTTTGGGAATTAAGGACTGGTGGGATGAATATATTACTTTAAAGAGTCAGCACTTGTCAGAACCTTTGGAAAATACTGCATTTGGGGGAATTAAGTTGTCGATCATTTCAAGACCCACTGAAATTGACCGTCATGTCAGTCTTTTGATGTTAAGTAAACCGAATGTGGGTCCCATAAGATAGACGTTTGTCTCGGGTCCTTTATTCGTTGATGGTGTTTGGAGGAGGGGACTGAAGGGCGACCTGTACTACGACATGCACCTGATCTCTTGTCTTAGATGACTAGGTCATGTAGAGCCAATGCTCCGACCTGGTGAGTCTTCCCCTCCAAGCCCGAGGGACTATGCGGTAAAGGAAAACCACAGCTCTTTTGGCGTTATCAGCTGGAAAGGACCTCAGTCAGCTAAACTTGTCTAGCCTAAGGCAACTAGCACAAGATCGTGCTGGATGAAGAGACATGCCCATTTCCACAATGGACTGTAACGCAGACTGCATAGCACGAAGTGAGAAATTCGACGGGGCAGAGGTTCCAAGTGCACCGACTAAGCATTGTACACGAGAATAATTAAATTTGGCCCAAGAAACGAGGGTAACTTCTCACGGCACTGAAATTTCAGAACAAATTTGCCTATTCATCGATGGCTTCGACCACATCACATACAAGAGTAAACGTTCACCCTGGCTACATATCCGGCTGAGATGCGAGGTCCTAGGGATTTCAAAAAATTGTCGAGGGCAAAGAAACTTAAGCAAAAAATTAAAAATGCTGATGCATGTCAGCAGTGATCCAAAATTAGAAGCTCAGGCACACCGATGTACGAAGTAATTATTTTGCCAAAGCAAACAACTTGAGCTGCGTAGAAATTCAATTAGCCATAGCCACACAATACATCAATGGATGTCACCTGCTAGACGACGCGGAAGCGATATCTATTTAGGCCAATACACCCAACCACGTACATGTGTGTATGAGTGGGTCCAGGTCACGGACCCATGTCACTTCTCATTAGTCCGAACGCCAGCTGTGTGCGGGAATAGAAATAGAACAAGAAAGTGTCAGACTGCGAAGCCGTGTCATAGAATGACATAACGTTGCTTTACAAAGTTGTCACAAACTTGGCTACGGTTCAACTGACAGTCTTGACGATTCCGAAGATTTTCAAAATTCCAAGATTCAACACTTAAAAACCAAAATAGAGTGGAATATGTGAACAAAAAGCAAAGCAATTCTTTACCTTCGGTTGTGGTTGGATGAAGGGAATTAACTTGTCGTCACGTGGAGCGGAACGCGTGTACGCCAAGATCAAGTGTCATCCGCCCACCGGACTCAATGATGTGTGGCACATGACTGACCCAAATATAAATGCAAATCTCATTCAATGTACTTGAGTCAGTAGATTTCCCATAACGTGTGCCATAAATCATCTGAAAAACACCAGGATCCCCCTTAAGACGGAACACAAATCACTCCCGCGAGTGTATTTCTTTAAACTCAAAATAAACAAACGTCCAAATTTAAATTCAAGTCCGACAGATGGACTCACTCCCTCCTGTTGTCTACTTTGGGACCTACACCTCCACAACAAAATAAAAAATCAAAACAGAAAAATCGAAGAATGAGGGAAAAAGTTATCAAAACGAATTTATTACAACGAATCCGCCGCCCAACCACCCTCCTGCTGCCGCTATGAGAGAGATATGATTTGTTTTCCCACTCATTCAACGCAAACAAATTATCCTCGAATGAATCCATTTATCTATTAGCGGCGAGTTCATCGTTTAAACGGTTTCACTGAACTCACTCAAAACTGCGGATGATTTCTCAAATGAAAGGGAAATGAAAATGATTCGAAAATCCAAAGATACATAGAATTTTCTTAAAATATCTACTTAATAGAATGAAATGCTCATTCCTAGGCGGTGGATTGTAGATGCCGTACTCCCTCTCGGCGACGACGCGGACGCTCGTGTGCGGGCCCAGTGAAATGTGAAAATGGTTTCTCTCAACCGTCTAAGCTGGCTGCACAGACAGTGAGCGATGGAGCTCGGTGCGGTTTTCAGTTGTCAATTGGTTTATTTTCATCTCAATAGGCAAAACAAATACGCTAAAGAGGAAAAGTTAAGGCACACAGACGGGCAGATCTCTCCTTCGTCGATCGCGGTGACAAGTAGTACAAGACAGTGTTAATAAACGCAGTCATCAAATGCATAGTGTGCTTGGCTCTCACGTTACGCCTTATACAGACAAAAGGTAAATTTTATTTCTGCTTTATCCACATCTACACGCACTTATAGCACGAGCATTGTCGATCACTTTTTCGTTTGATATTTTCACTTGAATTGAACACACAAACACAGGGCATCCAAACAGTCCGTCAGCTGAGCGTGCATGAAGGAGAAAAAACAAAAACATACATCTGCGCACTTTCTTCCGGAAATCTACAGCTCTCGTGTCGGCGATCGTTTAGCTGAACGACGGCGATGACGACGACGCGCGCACGATCGATTAGTTGGTGGGTGAAGAAGAAACACCCGAATGCAGCAAATGCACACGCACTTCGAAGTCAAAGTCACGCTTCCGAATGGGAACCGAAACGACTGACGGATGGATTTGCTTACGCTACGCCTGCCCGACCGAAGGCACTGCTACGTACGTATTGGACGGATAGCACAAAGTTGCTGCATGCGCTCGGCGATGATATCCATGCGCACAAAACTCACTCAAATGCTTCTCTGCAATTTGAATTCGATGTGCATTGCGCTGCGACTAATGAAATAAGCAATTCGGATAAACACACAACAAACCTTCTGTAACCGACTGCGATAGAACGCTAACTGCTGACCAGACGGTAATCGTGAATCCCCAATGAAGCGACGAAGCGACCGACGCAGCTAAAACAAAACAACAACAGTCGGGCAACAATTACTGCTGGGGACGATCAACGATCGACGATCGATCAGAGAGACAGCAGTAGTTGGCGTTGACTGGCACTGTGCCATTCCCTGCGCCTCCCTCCGCAAGCGCGCTCCCATATCTCGTCGCGTCTGAGACCAGAGCGCAAGAGTATTTAAGTAAACCGAAGTGCCAGTTCTAAGCTTAGAACATTGCAATAAACTCACGGCTCTGCCTGGAAAATGTGATATGGTAAACTGTGAAAAGGCAAATTAATGCTCATACTCGCATCGCACGGTGTCACCTTTTTCGTTCTCCCTGTTGTTGGTGATACTCTGTGAGAGAGAGTGAGGGGTGTTTGTGTAAAACTATTGGATGTGCATAGGTTAATAACGTATTCCAGAGTCGTGCTCTAAGACCGCGTGCAAGTGTGTGCCCTGTAAATGTGTATTGCATTAACACATACAGCAGGCATGTGTGTGCCTATGTACAGGGTACGGTTATTAAATATTTATTTATGCAATCACTAAGGTACTGTAGGTTCAAATGGAAATCGTCGTCGTTTTACGGTAAAGAGTCTTGTTGCCAAAGTTCTTGGTTTGTTTTTCTGTTTCTTTTTCCACATATTTATACGTTTGTTAAATTCATACGTGTATTATATCTCAGGTTGGTAACTACATGCGAAGTTTCGAGATGGAGTTTTATTTCGTTTGTCGTCGGGCGTTTTTGGTTTTTTTTTGCTGAAATCGTGATCGAGTAAAGTTTGTTAATTAAATTATGCAAACAGCGCAAAGTGACTAGGCGATGCTGTCTAATTAGAATGCAAAGTTCAACAACTCAGCGCGGGAGAGCGCTGTGCTGAGCTCACTTGAAATGGCTGTAAGATGGCTTCAAAACTCCGGGCATGATATAGTTTCCGAACAGCCATTGACGTAATATGGAGTGAAACAATTAAGTGCGATGATGAGGTGTTAAAGTTATGAAATTCAGCGCTCATAGAGAGCGCTCTCCCTGGGTGTGGTGTAGTGTTGTTAGATTCGGATTTTTCTAATTGCGTCAACAAATCAGAGCTTGATGCGGGCACGTTGTCAAGTGGAAATAATCGAAAAGTCTTACAGCACACCTCCGGCAGAGTTGAGTGAGAAGTAATGGCCGTGACTGGTGTGCATGACGAGTGTATTTTATGCACATGGAAATAATTAAACTGAACGATTATAAATGCTTCGAATGCAATTTAGAGCACGGCACGGGTATTACCTATGTGGGTAACAATGCAAGCGGGCATGCCTGCAGGAAGTGTAAAACCCTTGTCGTTTAAGCAGATATCAGTTGGGAATAATGTGCACGGCACCACTTGACTGGAAACTTCTAAGAATTGTTGGGCCTGAGCATCCCCTACAGTCACACATTCACCTGTGTGGTCAGCCATCTACCGAGACTGCATGCCGATGATGCTTTTGCTCAGAAAATGAGCAGAGCGTAGCTTCTAAGATTGTACGTGTGCCTGCATTTTTAAAAATATTTATTTTTTTTTTAACTGACGTAACGAAACGTTGAAAAATTGTGACTGTCCTTCTGTTTTGAGAAACAAATGAAATCATACCATTCATTGGAGCAGTTTGGAGTGGTTAATGAATGTTCCGCAAGCACAGGCATATGCAGCCGATCACCTTAGATCGACGATGTCGCAACCAACCCCCCGTGGAAAACCGGCAAATGAGACTGGGGGGAGAGTGAATCTGTACAAGTGGAGGTTGACTCAGCAGTGCACTCCGTCTAACGGCCCATGACTAATCTACAATCGATGGCGGACAATAAGCCCCATTGCCGTAGGTCCAAACTGAATTTAGATTCCAAGCTGCTGGCCATCAGTGTCTCCTGCGCTGGCTCCACATTTTTCGAGTCATTGACAATGCTCCAATAGTAATCTCAAACTTCACCGTGCGGAATCGGCATAAAACTGTAGGTCAACTCATTACAGATCGTACACGCACAAAAATGTGCCATACGCTCCTGCCCCAGAACATCTCTAGAAGCAAAATTCAACATTCATTATGCTGCCAGATATGTCATCAAACTGCAACTAGATCATAAGTACAAGCTAGATGACATATAGGGTCACCTTAGGATATTCAATTCAAGCCCTAGGAAGGTAGGGGGTCTGCTAGTGTATTCCTCAGCACAGCTATCTTGGTCCAGTGTGATATCCACAGTCAAACTACTACCGCACTCCAGTGATAGTGCCGTTATTTTGATCCCAACGGCATACGGAGACTGGAACAGATTTGAAAACCAGATAAAAGCGTATAAACATTGCCTTCACTGGTAGTCGAACCGGGGACTTCACTAACCCATCATAGGCACTTATCGCCATACAGTCGTTTTTCAACTCAAGTCCTAAACGCGACATGTTTCGTACAATGCCGGATTTTCTGGTCAGGCAGCATTGTTTCATCAGGTTTTATGAGGCTAAAATGTTGGATCGTGAGAATTGGACTAGTGGTGTTCCATCACTAGATCACAGTCTGCTATGGTCCGCAGGCGGATCAAAGATGGACGCTAAAGTTTGACCAGACACAAGGATTTCCATACATATGGGTTCGAGTCCTACTTCAAGTCGAAATCCACACCATTAAGATCTGCGTCTGACACAATCTACTCTTGGCAAATCAAATACATTCAGACAGTCATCCAACGCTTTAGTCGTTATAGTCCAACCTTATGGACTGCATAGCGAACAAATTTTGCTACGAAAGATCGGCTTGGTAAGTGAATACAAGGGGATTGCGGGCAACGATTCTGCAGATGAGCTCGCTAGAATCTTCTTGGAGTCTCCGTTCATAGATTCCTGAACCGAAGTGTCAATTGGACATCTAGAGACGCTGATTAACTGTGACTGGGAAAACAAACTTCGCCTAGACCACTGGATCAATGGCCATGATCTTAGGCAAACCAACTGATTAATCATGCCTTATACCTAGTCCTCAGCCTTGGCAAGGACATACGAAATTCTATTTACTTACGTTGACGTCTTATTGCGGCTGCTATCTATCAAACGACTAATAAGAAAACATGTTACAGCGAATAGTTGGAAAAGACAATCCAGGGACGAGATTATTTTATTGAAAAAAAATAACTGCTAAATTGAAAAAAAGAGTGGGTTTGAGTAGAAAAATAGAGCTTTAACTATATCAATACGACACCATTTAATTTTTAGAAGGGATTTGACTCGCTGACAGCTTTCTTATTGGTTACTGTGGCCTGAAATACTACCTTAACAAGACGAACCTGCTCGAAGTCAGGGTCACGGTTGCCGTTTTAGCGATTTTGTCACTAGATCTGGGGAATTTTTAAAACTATCAGCGATTTTCAGTGGATTATAGCTATATTTCATTACCACCCCTATTCCTACAAACACTGTCCAAAACAGCGGACGTACAGCAGGCAATGTACAATGATCACTGTATATCTCGACTATATCTCTGCTTTCTAAAAGCTATTTTAAGTGAGGTGCAAATTGGGCTGAACATTTCTGAAGGCGGTAAATCTAGTCCTGTAGAGTTGTTAAACTCCTTGATGGCGTTGCTTCATTCTTTTTGTAACAAAATATTGCTGCCATCTGCTGTAAATTCTGGAAAAGAGTACTGAGCAGTAAAAATTGTAGATCGCCTAACACGTAAACTTTATTCACGACATCTTTTCGAATTTCAAGTAAATAAACTCAATTAGCTCTAGGCATAATACATTTTCTAAGGTCCCTTTGCTGATACTACTCTTAAATCTACTTCAAAACCAAGTTACACTTAAACCTTGTGCTTAGCTCAGTATCAGTTGCTGTTAGATATTTAAGTCGGAAGTTAGCTTTGATACGGTTTTCTCCTAAATGCAACCAACTTCACTTCGATTTTAAATGTCGGTAATTTTTTGTCCTACCTCTTGTCATTTTTACCAAAAAATGAGCCCAATTCCTAAACGGGGCGGTAAAAAAATGCTAGTCTTGAACCTTTCTACAAAATACCGTTATCAGTTATTGGCGCCAAAGTTATTGTACTCTCCCCACTTAACATCTTATGAGCCACAATTTCTTCCACTTAGTTAAAGTTACACTTAGCCGAATTTATGATCTGCTTTTCGATTCGTGCAAACCGATAAGTCCATCTTACATTCTTTAGTATAACTTCAATCACTAGGTTTGGTATCAGCAAACGGCCCTAAGACACCGATGTATTGATTTGGTAACAGAAATTCAACATAAACTACCAACAATTACTGCGTTTTGAAGAAAATTACTGTTTTAAGTGTAGAGAATATGCTTCAAAAAAGCAAAGACAATTACATAATTGAACTGGCTGCAGAACTTGGATTCGACGATGACGAAATATTCTATAGTTTATAACTTAATTGTGCGGTTTGCTAAGAGACGGCGTAACTTGTATTATTTCATTGTTATTATTCCATTGGAACATGCGTTGGAAAGCTACTGTCATTGTACTTCATTTCAGTATATGTCATTCATTTGAAGCGTAAACAACAATAATATTTTTTTTTCTCAAATATGTCAAAATTTGTGCCTGAAAAAGTGTTTTTGCGCGGACACGAGACACACGACACCACAAAAGGATGTCATTTTTGCATCGGATTGTTACTGGTGATGAAAAATGGATCCATTACGACAACCCCAACCAAAAAAATTCATTTGCGAAACCCAGCCAACCAGCCAAATCAATGGCAAAGACGAATATCCGTGGCGCGATGGTAATGCTCTGTATTTGGTGGGATCAGAAGGGTGTGCTGTATTATGAGCTGCTAAAACCGGGTGAAACCATCAATGGACAACGCTACCGAACACAATTAATCCGTTTGAAGAGAGCAGTACCCGAAAAACGTCCATTGGCCCAACATGAGCTTTATTTAATGGGGTATCCCAGAATGTAAAGTTAAGTTTTGGACACAAGTTGTGAAATATAAAAATGCTGCAGGTATAAATAATTTTCGAGAATTAGCTGAATCGGCGATCACTGTGCTATCCACTCTAATGGTGAAATCGAAAGGATTTTGAGTACAAAGACCATAGTCAAAAACAAATTGGGAAACCGACTTTAATTTCAATAATAAAAATAAAAAATCAAAAAATGAAAATCGGAAAGTAGAAAAGTTACACACTGGCTTAAAACCTATAGGCGGTGCCGAGGCGAACTGGCGAGTAACAGCTAGCCAAAAAATGAGCAAAATATTTTTTTTCTTTTTATAATGGGTTTTTCATGGTTTTGTTATTGTTGTCATTATTTTTTAATCAATAATAATTAACTTTTAAAATAATTTCAATACTTCCTTTTCCTTGATATTTTAGCGATTTTAGCAGATTTTGAAATGCATAATCTATACTAACATTTCTAGTGAATTTTAGGCTGTAGTCTGGCGGAATTTCTTTTCTCTAAGCGACAGCTTTGGCCCAGGTTATGTTGGCTTCGCGTACAAAATGGAGAAACATCCGAGCACATTTTTTATGAAAGTCCGCCACTGGTCTGGTTAAGGAAAAGTATTTTCCACATAGGCATGATTTCATAATTGAGGCATTTCGTCTTTAGGATTAACTCCAACCATTCGATACGATCTCATCTCTCTCGCGGTGTTGTTGCCATGACGGAAAAATCGTTCAGCTCCGCTTTCATTGACCTCCGTTCGGTTGTTCTCTAATCCCACAAACAACCGCATCAAATCTCTGCCACGATCACTAATATACGTTTTCTCTGTTCTAGGGATGTGGGATATTGGCGAAAACATCGATGTCAATGTCAACATCGATGGTCCATAATCATCGAACTCAAAACATCGATGTTCGTAAACAACAACACATCGACTTCACGTCAAACAACAAGAATAAAAGAAGTACACAAAATAAGAATAAACTCTAAGCCCTCTATATACTCCGGAAATATCCATATTTAGTCTCTCAACATCGAAGTTTTGCGATCATCGATGAAAATCGAACAGCCCTATGACACTCATATGATTGCCCATCTCATATAGTGATGAAATAATAGAGAAGCATGGTTGTTCTCTATTGTTTCATCATAATAAGCACGAACGCGGCTGTCAGTAAAAACGTTCTCACTTTCGCTCGTTCAACAGTTGGTCAGAAAACGGCAACATACCACCTCTGTATAAGTTTGGCTCTTCCGAACAATCAACAAAGAGCAACACATACCGACACAAAAGAGTGCATTCGAAAACTTCCGTAATTGGGCCACAAACTACAGATTCAGCGTATTGCACAATTAAAAGCCAAACAAATTAAACCATCTCATAATTATATTTGTTCAATCTGTACGAAAACATCAGCATCAAATAAAATTTAAATATACTCGAACGGATAAAGTTTTCAATAATCCGGTCCATTATTACTTTTCCATCAGATTTTCGTGTTAATCTTTTCACTCGTTTCGGAGGACATTTATTTTTCCGCAAGTTTTCACAATTTTTCCTATCGATCCGAGTCGGGGTGGGATTTCCTCACTCACTCCCAGAGAGGATTGCGCGCCCACTTGGCCGGCCGGTTTATAAATCGTAATTATAGCAGTGCCATGTACTAATTGTGAAATTCAGCACAACCATGACCTCACCGACAACACTAGACGGGTAGTGTTACACTACCCACCAACCCATCCACCACTTCACCATCGAGTGATGAGTTGCAATATTATTAGGTAATTAATTAGAATCTAAATACTGCCGCTGATACTCGAATGAGGCGAAAGACTGATTAATTAGTGCAGTTGAAGAGTTCGAGTTTCGAATCAATATCGGTTCACTGGATCCGCACAGGGATGAATGTGGAAATTTTTGATTTAAATCACCTCGTCGCCGCAGGGGGGCGCGCTGCCGATGCCTGAGTGCATAATTTTTGTGTTTCCCACTGACGCCGAACTCCCTGGATAATTGCACGGAACACAGAGAATGCGTGTTCACCTGTGTTGGGGAATATTATTTTTGAATCATTAATTTGATTCGATTAAGCGTGAATTCGTTTAATTAATCGCGATGAGAACATGTTCCCTCCTAAAACGACTGGCAAATGCAGGTGTGTGTCTGTGAGTGCATTCTATTTTTTGAATGTTAATTGGATTCTGATATCATAGTGGCTTCGATTGTTGATCAACTTGAGCACAAGTGTTTTTGTTTGCAGTCGAATGGAAGTTGTTGAACGGAATGTCATTGAAATGTGCTAATTGTCAGAGTGAAAGAGGGGAATTTTCCTCTCCCCACATGTGGATACTTTCTTTTAGTTCTTTATGTGATCTGGTACAGCCGAATAAAAATTAACAATTCCCTTGTTTGAGCTTTGAACAAAGAATTCTTTGTTTAATCGAATTCGGTGGGGTTCTTTTGAGGCCACCTGAAGGGGTTCACAGATGCGGCCACAGATTTCGGAGCATAGACTGTGGCATTGGTGCATATTGGCGATACGGAAGCAGTAGCGATGTTGAAGTGGTGGATGGTTATGGCGAACACAAAAAAACCTCCCACTTGTTATTGTTTTTAAACACATGGAAGTAAGACAGGGGCTTTGGAGATAGATGGAAACTTATCACAAGGATATACAACAAAATCATGTGAAAGCGTTTAGTTGTATTTGTATCCCTGAAACTAAAAATTAAGCCTAACCGATGCAAACGGATTTTCAGATTCGAAAACTGGGTTGCTTTTCGACTTGTAAACTGATCTAAACTGCTTTCCGGCTTTGGATAGAACATGGCAGATTATTTCCTCATAATCAATCAACTAAACTAATAAACAAAAATATGGGTGGCGCTACAGCGCATTGAGGGCCAGGGCCTAGCTTCTCAGCATCCACTCGTGTTGTACGTGGAAGGGACCTACAGTTTTATGCTGACTTCATACGGCCAATTTGGGAAGCTTTTTCTACACAGTTATTGAGCATTGTCAGTGACTCGAAAGAGGTTGGGCCATGAAAAGTATTCTGCTCGTACCGGGAATCGAACCTGGTCTGCGTAGGCTTAAGTGCGTAGGGGTCGACGCAACAACCCACAACGCCGATAGTGAATAAATACTTTAATTGAAATTTGTGATCGGCGGTACAAGACATTTAGGAAATCAACAAATCCACAGCGCGCCGGTAAGTTGAGGATAAGTTGGGGAAACCAAAGAAGATCGACTGCGAAAATAAACGTAGTTCGAACCTGTATGTGGAATAGACTGTCATGGGAAACAGGGCAGACGGTTATGAAGTGAACAAACGAATCAGATGTTCCAGTATCACGATTGAGAACAACTGAAACGGAAGTTATGGATACGACTTCAAATATGGATATGTGCACCTAATGCTCGTGAGGATACATAGATGACAGGAAGTGATGATTTGACACTGCCTAATAATCTTAATAAATTCAGGAACAATACATAATTCTCCTTCTTTTTGCAGGTGACTTAGTTATCCTCACATCTTCCAAGACGGAACTCCAGCGCGCACTCGATAAGTTTGTGGCCGTATGTGCTAGAATGAAGGTTAACGTGGACAAAGCGGAGGTTATCCTGAACGCCTGCACTCTACATGTTCTCGGAGTCCCATTGAAGCAGGTGGAGAAGTTTAAGTATCTCGGAGCCTTTCACGAGTGATAGAAGGAGTAATGATGAGATTTCCTGTAGGATTGGTCAATTTTGAAACAGTTTGGTAGATCAGGAAGGCAGAGCTTGGTGTCGAAGCCAAGTTAGCGGTTTTCAACTCTGTATTTATTCCAACTCTCACCTATGGCCATGAAATGTGGGTAGTGATCGCGAAAACAAGTTGCTGAGATGGGATTTCTTCGGGCTGTTGTGGAAATTACTCGCCGGGATAGGGTGATAAACACTGCAGTGCGTGAGGAATTCAACTTTGAGCAGCTGCTTCTTCGAACGGAAAGGGATGAGGTTAAGTTAAAGTGGTTGACTGCTGTATGAAGACACAACAGGCACATTTAGGCCAGGATAGGCCCATTGTGCTAACGGAAAAGACTATGCTTCGATGATTTTATCACGTGGCACGAGTTCCATGACGATTTTCGAGGCGGGCGTTGAATTGGAATTCCATCAGGGAGACCCAGGATGAGATGGTTGGACCAAGTGCAGAAACTCGCCCGGCTTCGCTGTGGCATACCTCCTCCGATGGCGGAGGATCTAGTTACCTGGAGAGGTTACCGTGAGCGGTTTACAACCGCGACCACTTTAGCGGATCATGCGGGTCAGAAGATGGTGATGATGACTAATATGTGGTTTATCAGTGGTGCACGTTTCACAGCTGATGCGTAATTTATAACAGCAGTCAAAGTCAAACATGCATACTTAGCCACTTCATCACAGCAAGACTTACATTTAGCAATGATTACAAATTATTGTGTCTTATTTACCGGATAAGTTTTCTGTGAAAATGAGAAATGAAGGGCAAACAAACTAACTATAACGTCTATCTCGATTTTCACGTAGTCACAAAAAGTATATATTTTCAGCTGATTTTAGCGCATTCGTGCTTAATTTATCACTCTCATTAAGTCTAAAAAATTAGCAGAACTACAATACGAAAGAAAAATTGCATCGTAGCAGGTTTTCTTAATTCCATCGGAATGATTTATTAAGAAGAGAACGTGCTGAATACTATTCAGAGCTGTCACAAAACATTCTTGTTCCCTTTGAAAGTAAATAGCTTCCACGTTTTCACACAAAATGTGTTACAGTGGCTAATTCTTCAAACAACTACAAAAATTATGAACTGACTTAACTTGCGGTACAATTCAGGCAAGGTCAACACACTTAATCTACTTACTACTCATACGACTTGGTAGAGCACATACCTGAAACAAAAGAAAATATTGATATAAGTATGTACATTCATATATGACATTCAGGTTTTTGGTGAGTACTGTACACAGAACTTACAAGAACTTTAAGAACTTTGTAGATGCTTATCTCGCCAACTAACTTTCAAATTAACAGCAATTTGAATTTACTTACGCGAGCAGTATCTACCGGGGGAGATACAAAATAATTTGATAAATTTTTTACGACTTACATCTTAGGATGCGGGTTGCTTTCGTCTTTTTGTTTTTTTTTTTATGTTCTTAATTATTTCATTTAAAGCTTGCAAATTGTTTACTTTACTGGCGTTGAGTGCATTTGAAAAACCATAACAATGATCAGTTGTACTCCATAGTTCCACCCCAAAAAATACGGTTCTCGGATGAAGAACTGAGATTGAGAGGTAAAGTTGAAGGCGAGAACACACATAGAAGCACGTTATAATGAATGAGAAGATGATAGTGTAGTTTAGGTCATTTTTGGGTTGAGTACGATAGAAGCAAGTAGTACAAGACTCTATAAAGTCAGCATCGTGAAGCGGCGCACAACATTTTTCGAGACAGTTTATGTGTGGGAGCAAACCCGGCTAACAAAAACCAAACAGACGTACAATTATTCCGAGGAAGACACACAAGGACGCACATGTTTGTGATTCCGCAACATCGTACACTCTAAATGGACAAATATAGGCGAGAGAATTGTAAAACAGGCGTTTGCTCCTTCCGGGACAAAATGTGACCATGGACAACTTTTTACAATTCTTTAATTGTCTAATGAACTAGTTGGTTGGAAAATGTCATTTGTGGGAACCCCAAACAAGAAGAAATGCTAATTGCCTGATAAGTTGAAGCAATCGAAAAGCTGACTGGTATAGTCCTTTGCTATTGAATCCAGCCAAAATGCCGTTTTGTGCACTGACATCCCAAAAAAAGACAAGGCACTAGTCCTACTCTTAACATTTCATCCTGGTATATCGGTTACCGGACCAGTACGCAAACCGGATATAATTCCCTACTACAATCGTACTAAATGTGAAGTGGACACCACGGTCAAAACGTTGAGCTAGTACACAACACAATTTACTCTACAAGTTGTCCAGAAGGCACAGCAGCTGTGGAACAAAGTCGGAGACGAAAGTTCTTGGAGAGATAATCCGCCCTATCACATAATCCATTCGTAGCCAATCTACGAATCGAAGTTATGATACGAACAACGAATAAATGCTGTCACACAACCCGAACGGAATCGCAAAAAGCATTGCCCCGCAGAACTCTCTCATTCTCATTTTCGAAACTAAACTAAACTTTTAATTAGCTTAAGAAGAAATCGGTTTTATTCTGAAATTTAAATATAAAATCATAAAACAAAAAAATGGCAATTGTTGCCGCTTAATCGAAATCCTTCAGGCGAAAGTCCGTGGTTGGATAACATAGACACGTCTCGAGCATCTAGAGTGCCTTCCAGCTCATAAGCAACACTTTTTGGCTGGCGAATTTCACAGGCTTTTCAAATCAAAAAGAACGTGAACATTTTATTCTTGAATTGGATGCCTGAAGTGAAGACTTGGAACGCATGCTCTTCCATTTTTGAGAAGTTTGTGTCTTTTCTGTTTTCAACCACTTTCCTTTTTATGTAAGATTTTCAATCCAGCCAAACCTAGGATATTAACCAATATTTAAAAATTGAGTTAATTCGGATAACCGAACGTTCCGTTTGAGCGGAGTGCATATAGGCGGAGTCGACAGTACATGTAAATACTTACATTAGCATGCCAAGCACAAGGTCTTTCTTCCTAATTCCGACGTAAATTACGTGTCGTAGAAAAAGATAACAAATTTCCGTTTCGTTCGTATTCAGTGACACCAGTTTTCACGAACTTCGAAATTCGTAGAAGGTTTTTCACAACGAATGTGCTACGAATAAATTCTGTGATATATTTCTCGGACTTAGCATATTTTCGATTGAGATGAAATTCGTGAAAGGGGTGACTCGGAGAACTTGTATTTCCCTCTTATCGAAAAGTATCCCTTCTTTCTCAAATTCACCGTTTCATAACTTTTCAGTACTGAACTACGAAAATCTTAACACAAAATTCATGAACAATACTGTATTTGGTTAGATACTGTGCATGCGCGTAAAAAAAAGTCGAAAGTTAAAAAAGGACACAGGGGAACGAGCCGTAAACAATTTGTTTTAACATATTCTCAAAGCTACAAAAAAGTTAACCACTGAGTCGGGCGGCATCAATATATAATCAAAAGGCGTGGAATTGTGGATAACAAAAAATTCAAATATCTGCCCGGGTAGATACTGCTCATGTGAAGGATGACTTAAACGTTGAGAGAGTACATAGGCATAAGCACTAACAAAATCTGTCCAAGAAGAAATTTGGAACTAAGGGTAATAAAAGTATCATGATATGAGTTAATTTTGCAAGGAAACTGACACAATGTACATACTTTGCGGGAATTTCAAGAATTCAGAAAACAAACGCTGCAGCAGAAAATCTAGTCTACAAAAGCTGTCTTAGCGATTACTGTTTGAGTGATCTGGCATTCAGGTGAATAATTAAACAGTAGGCTGCTCTAAATATGTAGAAACTGATATACGTGCCACTCATGGATATACCCTTAGCGGAGCAACGAAGTCGCGTGAGCTGGTTAAACCCTGTCAATAATAAAATCCTCTCAGCGGGCAAACCTACCCACCCACTTCATACTTTAAATACGCCTAACTTTCGTTTTGACCCTATTTCGATTTGGAAATAGAAAAAAAACCAATTTGCCCTTATTTCCATTTTCAAAGTATTACCTCGTTGGTTACCCCGTTCTGTGCATGCAAAGATACTTTTTATTCAGGTTTACCATAGACTACCGACTACTGAAATTGAAGTCTTATAGTGTCCCAAGCAGGAGGTTTGCAGGGGCCCCGATACCAATTCCACTTTTTACTGTAGAAAATTGAACCAAGCAAATATAAGTACTCCTCCGATTTCTTTTAACTTTAATCTATCTGAAAAAAGATATCAACAACTGTGGACTGTCAATAGATTATGGACTTATGACTCACATAAGAGGGTTATACCCACCTAAGTGGGTCATACGTCCATTGTTGACTTATGACGCTGTACCGAACCAAAACTTCATGTCTTTTTTTTTCAAAAATCAAATAGTGAAGTAGGAAGAAGATTTTGCATGCAATGCACATGAACAACGCACTGCCTATCATTGCCAAAAGGATTGGCAGGGATTGAATTGAATCATAGCAACTGCGAGCGGTCCTTTTGGATCCTAAGTCACTTCACTATCTAACCGATGAAAAAAAAAATACGATTAATGTTTAGGTTCGATTCCCGGTACGACAAACAGTCTTCACGGCGCCACCACTTCGTTTTCACGGCGTAGTTTAGAAATATCTTCTCGAGCTTGCCCATTCGGCTTCATTTCAAAACTACACGTCCTATCCAATCTTGAGAGAACAGTAGTACTCCCAACACAAGGGGTTTGCTGAAGAAACTATGCCCTTGCCCTTGCCTTGGCCATAATTTCGACTGATATGTGTGTATCTATCCATCGACAGGTTATTCCATAAGTGTGGTTTGAATTCCTTTACATGCAAAATGTCTGTCTCAAGTTATCTGATCTTAACTTTTGCTGACAATTTGTTGGGCTAAAATGTCCATACAGCGCTCAGTGTTGTCTCCAAATTCATTCCAACCATTATACAAAATTAGGCTGAGAAGTGATTGTGTGTGGTTAGTATGTTAGGATGTTTATTTTGCATGAACTTCGTAGTACGTTCAGGGCACTCAACTGCATTGAATTGAAGTCGGTGTTTGATATGTTTTGAATTTCTTCTTCGAAAACATTTCTTAAGTGCGGAAACTTGGGATTGCTGTTACCACTACACATGTGTACATCTCATTTACTTATTTATGCCAGAGTGGCAAAAGAGTGTTATTTTGTTATTGTTAAGTACAATGAGCGTACAAAGCAGTTCTTCTAACCACACACCGGAAATATCGGCTATAATCTACCTCTTCCCAAGTTCAAAAGTGATCTGCACTCAAACGATCCATATTTGTCCTTGAGATGAATATGTCATGATGTGAAGATCGATATAGCCCCTTGTTACGAGAAGCTGCATACCAGACCTTAATTTTTTTCAGATTTCACCGATTCGTGGTTTTTTATTAATTGTGATCAGTTTATAAATCGCTGGTGAATGGATCGAGAATTGTATTGGTCTTGAAGAATTGTTCCTCTTATAGGTACTTGACGTGCGTGTTTGCCACCACATTTTGGTTGAATAAATACATCAGCAAGGAACAGCCCAACGGCAAGAGGCTATAACAGAGTCAGAATGTTGCTGACCTGAATCCTGAATTTTAAAAACATGAGGGGGCAGTGGGCACGGTGATGATACATGTAACATAAGATTCAGCTCATGGCAACATCAAAAATGCGACATGGTTTCCAGCGCACGAAGCGACCAATTCAATAAAACTCACAACTCTATTCACCTATACTGGAATTTGTTTTCTCTCGCTTGTCTGTTGCAAAAGTTTCAATTACGAATCGAAAGGGTGCTTAACACCCAAACGCATGAATGATTTAAATTAAGACCTCAATTATCGCTCGATATTCTAAACAGACCTAAAATACGTTCGATAAGGTTCCCTGCCTTCCGCTACCATGCGCTGATTTGGTCTTCAAAAATGGGAGACACTGCAGTATAACAGAACTACAGTCACAACGACGACAACGACGACAGCGACAACGACAATTACTATTCCAAAAACGTGTGATTAGAATTTTAAATTTATTCCTGAAAAGACAAAAATAAAAGAAGACAAAGTAAAAGAAACACAATGTGAAGGTAAACTCACGTAAGAACACCTACACAAACGGACAGAAAGCCGCACACAAACAGCAGATGTCACATTAAATGTCACTTAAGTACACACTTGAGTATGTACTCCATACGGAGAGTATCTTTTCCATGAAGAGTGTGCGTTGCCTTTTACTTTATTTTTGAATTTTGTTTACTTTTGAACAAAAAAAAAAACGACGTGAGTCCGTATGTGCACGGTCGAGCGTATTTTATGTGCTGAAGATAGATTGTACATGAGTCGTGTCTTGTTGAAACAACGACAAATAGAGACACACAGAGAGTGACATGCAGTCAGAGCGGGAGGAAAGGACACATATTCACTTAAGCAACTCATATCGCACGTAGATACAAAAATCATAAAATATTCAAGTACACCTGTTAGGCGACTAATGTAAGGTCCAAAGCGAGAGCCACATCAAAGGGACGAAGTGAGAGCTACATATAATTAATAGGTTTTCCTTGTGTTGGCGGTTCGTCGTATCTCTTTTTTCATGTCTCCTCGTATTTGAGTGTTCACCCGGAAAGTGGGCTAAACTCACAAAGGTGCAACTGTGTTCCCCGGTGTCTGCATTTACACTTTTATGGAAATGGAAATGGAAACGGAAACATATTCTGTGGCGTGGAATGGGGCTCCTGTTGTAACAAGTGATATACTTTGATCGGGAAATGAGGCTTAGTGCGACACAGTTAGAAATGAGGAACTGTTAAGGCAACGGCTTGTGTTGGCGACAGTGACGTCGATTCTATTCCGTGGGTGACTGGTTAAGTCCCTGACTCACTTTCATAACTCACGACTGCACCTCTCTCGTGAGCTGGCAACTGCGCGAGTCATTGGCAATGTCTGTCTAGTAGAAGGCGGAAGTCTGTAGCGCCACCTACATTATCATATTATGCCAAATGTTAATAAATTAAAACTTTCCACTCCCGAATGGAAGCATCAACATCTGCAACAAATGGCAAACCTCGCATAACTCAACTATTATGTTTCTCGTGCTTCTTGAAAAACATAATCATGGCACCACTGTTCATCGTATCCGTCAATTGTTGGCCGACATCTGTCGTCGCAATTGCTTTAATTTGTTCATTCATCACGAACACTACAAAGATGCGCAGTGAAATAGTTTGGGCACAGGTTTGCTGCGATTCGTGCAACAGGAATGGTGGCAGGCAAGTCCTCATGGTGCTGGCCTCGGGCCAATGAGTCTCTTCTCACATCGTTATTTTGTTCATAGAAGAGAATATAATCATCAGGCGATGGTGCTAATGCATTTAATTGGAAGATGTGGTGAAGTAATGATTTGTTGAGACATCATGTAATTATGCTTTCCGGCGAATGGAGCTTTCACCGCAGTGGGATGAAGAGGTGGGATGATGAGGGAACCGCAATTTACCTTAGGGTGGTATATCTGCTTGTTACATTCAAGAATATTTGATCAACGGAAAACAGTCCGGATCACTAACTTCAACTTGATAAAGTGGTTAACTGCTGAGCATTCCTGGCGGGAGCATCCATTGTTCAGATAGTCATAAAACAGGGCGGGAATAAGGCCGCATGCCATACAGTCCGTGAAACAATTCAATTACAGCATGAGACCATTCTTGATCGTTTACTCAGGGATCAGAATTGGCACCCTAGGTCATGCCACTTAAATCCATTCTATATCCGTTTATGGAGTTCGAATTCAAAGGTTTGTGTCAACCAGTCTACAACCACTCGTGCATTACAGAAGGAAATTGATCGCTTCAAACACATTCATACAGAATGGGCATGCTTATGTGCCTGCAAAGCCGTGGCAGCCATTTGCGACTATAAACTGCCTTTTCGATTTTAATTTAAATCTAAGTCTCTCTTCGCCACCAACTTCAAAAGGCATTCCCCAGGGAGTACCTTTAACCATTGTGCCAATGCGAGTGTGGCACAACACTTAGTCAGTACGTACCCGGGTATGCAACTGAGTTTCACTCCATTCCTTGTTTAAAACTGCTGAATCGGGATTATGGATGTATAATTAATAAATATGAAGTTAGATAGTTAGAAGAAGTTAGAAGTTAGCAGTTAGAAGAGTTTTGACAGGTATTAAGATCGACTGTGCTTAACACAGGCTTGTTGCAAAACTTGGCATTGCTACCTAGTTGGATCTCTCTTAGAGTGAGCATAGCCTAAGGTGAACAGTAGCCTTTCTTTTTTATGCAACCATTCTTCTAGCGCTTTCCTCTTGTAAAGACTGGTGGCTGGAAGGTGGAAGCTGGAAGTTCAACTCCTACACACTACTCTGACATCGCTTCTGTTCCATCCTGGCGTTGAGATTGCGGTGAATATGTGTTGTCCTCGATACCTTTACATTTGAAAGATGGCAATAATGTCAAATTTCTTGTCGATGAATGTGGACATCCATTTTGCCTCAGTATGCAAGATAAATCTACGAGGGCTAGGTTCTTCTCTTTTCCACGCCATATTTGTAACCAAGGGAAATTACGAACATGACTCAACCGTTTGTGTGAAAATCGCACAATGTAAGGGCAAACTACATAATGTTAACTGTCAAGACAGAAGGGCAGCACCACAACTAGCGTGAACAAACAGGCTGCAGCCCAGGGTATGCACGCATGATTTGTTCGGTGCACATTTGAAAAACTTGTAGTTAGTAGATATTCATCAACAGTGGCTCACAGCGTATTTGACCCACATCTTCTATTAAGGCTGTCTTCAGATCGTTTTATTCGAAATTCTACGTTGCCGAATATTTCCGTCCAAAAAGGACCAGGGAAATGTATTTTATTTTTTTGAAATGTATTTTTACTTACTTGCTAGACAAAATAACTTAAAACTAGCTTAACTAACTTAAGAATTCACAATTGTTCTTAATACTAACCTACTGACCCTATGCGGGTACTCTAAGCTAATCTAATCTACATTATACATGTGCCTTTCGGCTTAATCTATGTGTTTTTTTTAAGTCTTTGACGACAAACTGTTATTCATTTTTTATGTACCAAAAAAACAGATAAAAAAACTTGGCTTAACTTAACTTAACTACTTAACCTACCTTATCCTAACATACCCTGTCATAAAACTTAAGCCTATCTTAACTATGTCCGTAACTGTACGGACGCGTGCACCAGGGCGTATATGTTATGTATATGCTTAACATATATAATTTATGCGCCGTGGAGCACCTTTTTCTTTGGGTTTTTGTATTACAAAATTTTTTTTTTTTTGCTTTATAATTTTTTTTTTCTCTTCTTAATTACTACCTTAAAACCTATGTAAGCTGGCCACCATGTTCAACTACCAGGTCGTTTAAAAAGGCCAGCTGTGGCGGAGACTGGTATTGGTGTAACCACCAGTAAAATTGCCGATCTTTGGCAGACTGCGGGGATCGCTCGATTGACCCGAAGAAGATCCTCGTGGGTGCGAGCGACATCCGGTTCGTATTGGAGTCGCCTGTCCACTGTTCGGCGTACGACATGGAAGATTACAGGACATCCGTCTGTATCCTGTATTAGGGGGATCGTATTAGGGATCGCTCGATTGAACCGAAGAAGATCCTCGTGGGTGCGAGCGACATCCGCTTCGTATTGGAGTCGCATGTCCACTGTTCGGCGTACGACATGGAAGATTACAGGGCATCCGTCTGTATCCTGTATTAGGCCAATCGTGTCTAAACAGAGGAATGCTTCGGGAGGAATAAAGCCGTTAAGGCGCACCCTTTTGTGGTACATAATATTGGGGTATGTAATGTGTCTTCTAATCAGCTTAATAATAAAATTATCTATCCTGTTGACGTTTGCCTCGTTGTACAGGACCTCGTTAGGATAGTACTTCTTGTACTCAGACTCGGGTGTACGATACATCCGGAGACAGGACCGAAGACCCTGTCTCTTCGAACAACCTCATCTTTTCCATCTGGGAAGGACTCACGTTGAACCACAACGGACAGCCGTACGCCATAACTGGCCGGATGAGGGCCATGTAGCAGATTACCTTCACCCTGGAATCAAGTTGGCTGCTGTAAAACAACCCCCTTGCCATAGCAAAGGCCTTTTTAGCTTTCGTCAGAGCAATATCTATATGTTTGTCAGGCGGCGGTTGCATTACGTGGGTATGTATACGTATATGTCTATGTATACACTTACAATTAATTAGAATTTGTTGAGTTTCCATTTTTGGGAAGCTACTGGAATGATCTTCCCGGTTTGTAATGATTGTCAGCCTGATCTTTGCATTTAAAAATGCAAATACACACCCAGGTATGTCGTATTGACACAAGGGTTAGCAAGTATTTCAGGTGGCCTCCAGTTCTCAGGAGTCAGGCTCATGGCACGATCTATTTCATCTCAGGAAATTACGTGACAATCGCCTTGATGTATGCAACTTTTTCTTGAGAAATCAACAATGAAAATAATCAATTTAAAAACGAATGTGAATTAAGGCGTGAAACGACTTGTTTGTGTGTGTCTCCTGGCACGATAATGTATTAATCTAACTAAAGGTTAAGTTGTTGGCTCAACAATAGGGGCCCGACTGATGTACTTTGTTTAATTTAATGCTTATTATTATTGTCGGCTTATTGGTTTTTTTCCCATTTTCCTACAATGGCTGGTGCTTACATTGGGTTGTTCAAGTCAGTGTGTCCATGGTGGTCCTTTTGGGACGGGGTGGTGATGTGGTAACCGACTTAGCCTCGATGGTGATTGCTATCGCTGCTCTGGTAGAATCCATGCAGCTCGTTGGAAAGTTCTTCTCGTTTAAGAGTTTCTAGAGCTTCGCCATTGTGCAGTTGGATTGTGACCTGGATGTAATCAATATTTTTATCCCATCTCGCTGTCGTAGATAATTGAAATTCGCCATAGCCTGATCTTTTCCGGTTTATTGAATGACCAACTAATGTTATCTTTCTTAACATGATATGGTTCTTTGAATATTGAAAGGACTTTCGAACAAGGGTAGGTTAGGAAAGCACTAGCATACTTAGATCATGTTGGTCCACAGTCAGCCAACTACCACCGATCTACCACTCCAGTGATAGTGCCGTTAATTTGATCCTAACGGCAAATGGCGTCTGGAACAGATTTGAAAACCAGATAAAGGCTTGTACGCTTAGATTTCTCTGGGAATCGAACCAGGGACTCCACTAATCAAGGGCAGGCACTAAACAAAGTGCGCCATCCAGTCGTCTTCTTTCAAACAAAATACAACGACGAACAGCATTCGACAACGACATTTTCACAACTAATCGCTCCATAAATGGCCACTTGCAGCTCAGAGAGCGGCCTTGCCCTCAGATAAGTTTTGCTTTACTACACAGCGATTTTGTTACGATATCAATAATAAAAATCATATTGTCCTTTGACCAAATCTGAGTCACCTCATGAAAGTAGATGTAAGCAGGAAAGTCCCACCCTCACCCTAAGGCTGTAGCAAAAGTCGTTACTCTTGAGCCATCGTAGTGTTTTCGGGGTGAATGCATTGCAGTCACAAAGAAGGTGAAGGGCGTTTCCTCTTCATTCTTATTCAAGTTAAAAGGCAAGTTCTCTTTTTATATTGAATTGAATATAGTGGTAAGTGACTATAGAGTCACATAGCACTGCGACCACATTTGCCCCCTTTCTTTATCTAGGACTTCAGAGCTATCTTGAGAAAATCGATGATCTCTCTAGATGTAATGTCCTGATAGTCTGTTTGTGTTAATGTGACTAGTAGGTGTTCCATGGTCTCCTTTGGTTGCCCACAGTGTCTGGTGATAATTGTCTCTTGTTGTAAAATCCAACAGTATGTAAATTATTTAGTCTAGTTATAGCGGTGTTTTATTATGCAACAGTCCAGGTCTCTTAATCTCTGCAGGCCTCCATTTCTGGATTGCCCGTTAGCTGGCAATGTTTCCTCAGTTTCTCAAGATTAATTCCAGTGCCCATCTTGTCTAGTCTAGTTGCTGTCTGACTATCGGTCTGAATATCGATGTGATCTGATCGATAGCTGGAAACACTAAAATGTTTAGGCAGCTTACAGGGTTAGCTGATTTCCAGTGGTTTTCAGTAACTTCTGAGGCCCCTTAAAACTTTCGACAAAATGATCCCTGAATTTCACATTAATGTTGGTTCTTTGAATAAAGCATTCGACCTGGAATCTATTTTTTTCGGGCCTGCATAAGGAAGTTGTGGGCTGAGCTGACTTCCTGGGCACGGTCATTCCGGTGCTTCTCCTTCTCTAACAAGGGAAGTCGAATTCGAAGGCCCTCTTAAATGGAACATATATTCGCTCGATGTGGCCGATCCGTTGCAGTCGACAGATGCTTGTCATCCGGACTACATCGCCATTTACGTACATTTTGTAGAGTTCGTTTATGCACCTAAGATGTCATTTGTGGAGTTCACGTTTGCACCGAGGTAGATAAACTCAGGGATACAGGTCTAGGAGGTGGGATCGTGTTTTTTTTTTGTCGACTGGGCATATAGAGCTGTTATTCCAGTAGTCTTCCGAAACTCTGCAGTCGATCTGGTACCTGCTCCCTACCAGAATATCACCATTGCCTTGAAAGGTCTGATCGTCTGAGCGTCTTTCAGAATTTCGATGACTGTGCCGACTTCCTCAAAAGTGCACTTCCACATCGACTACTCCACTACTCTCTCCTGGCTGTGAGGAGGGCCGCTTGAGAACATCAAATATGGCCTGCGGGTCAGTCACAAACCTACTCTCGCAAATTTCAAAGACACTGCGCCACTTTCTTAAAGCCTTCGGTCAGAGCCTTGCATTTTTTATAATGGGTCGCAGTTTTTTGTTTTTTCCTTAGACTCTTGTATATCTTTGAGATTGGAGGTTGTGAGATGCATTTTCCTTTGGCCAAAGATCGTCTTTTCGCCGTGTACCTCAAATCTCCTTTTTCGCCGAGAGTTTCCGAATGATTCCCAAGTCTTCATGCCAAATTCAGTACCATACATGCTGTGACCGCATTTGTTTCTCAACAGCATCAACATAAGTTAATTTTTGGGACCCAAAGCCATGACAATGGAAAATTAAAACTGGCTGCCATCCACTAAAGCACCTCAATTTGAATTTATTACCACCCGCCCTTTAAGAAGAGTCCACACCCAGCATCCTCCGATCCTCCGACTTTGAAAAATACTCTCCTATTTTTCAATTGGTTTACTTCGCGACTGCAGCTAATGAATGTGTCTACTGAAACAATATTTTATCAGCACCAAAACCAGAGGGTGTTAGCTGTTAGCTGGCATGCAAGTGGCATGAACATTCATTCGCTTCGGGATGCTCCGTGCTCAAGAATTACAAATGTACACACACATACACATTTTTACGGGAAATGAGTACCGTACCGGAGCTGTTACCCAACATCAGCAGCAGTGGCAGAACATTAACCACCTCTGCTCTCCCAGCAATAACACCATCGTTATGGCCTTCAAATCGTTTCGTATAATGTGTTCGCTTGTTGCGCTACCATTTAAATGTAATTAGATAACTGTACGTACAACTTCAGGGCTGGCCATAGCTGCATCTTTTTCCAACTTTTTGCATTACGAAAGTGCGAGGATACATATGTACATAGTTGAGTTGCCAGCAGCATAGTGCTGGAGGCAGCGTGTCCGCAGACACCAGCCTGCCAGCCTCCGCACGTCCCTTCCGTGTATTTAGCCATTGAAATTGTTAAGTACGGGAAATGAATATGTGAATAGGTGCACGTCCATACATGAGAGCGGATGGAAGAGGGGGCGGTGATTGCAAGGATTTTTAATGAACGATAGGAGAGCTTCCTTTCTCTCCTGGACACAGAGGTGGTTTCCCCTGTTGAATAGTCGGATAATGACTCCAACGAAGGGGTTGTGTCGGAATAATGTATTGAATGCGAGTGGTACGCGACTTGTACGAGGGTGGGATACCGAAGCGAGGGATTCTTCCGTGATGGCTGTGCGCCGCCGGTAGGGAGCAGAATTTAAGGGTATTACTGCTTCGTGCTGGGTTAGCATGGATTCTATGAATGAGCTTGTGTGCAGAAGTTGTAGGTTCACGATTTTCTGAACATCTGAACATCTGAAGTTGTTCATTACAGCAGAAGGTGAATGCGAGTGCAGCCGTTGTTTGTTGAAGACATGAATCGCAAATAGTGGATGTTCTGATGAGAATGGATGGGTACACGAAAACTGATCAAATGAGGATTGCTCTGCTTTCATTTTGTAATAGACTGTGTGCTGTACATCAGTCTGATTAACAATGGGATTGGAACCCTTTGATGTGCCATACTGTGCGCTTTCAACGAAAGTTTTCTCCATAAGATGATTCCGTTGCATATGAGGTAAACCGTGTCAATTTCACTTTGGCGTCAGTATGGCTTGGTTGTGTTACTTTTTAACTTTAGACGTTGAAATGAAGGAAGGAGAGCGCATTCTTTGAAATACATTTCGCAACGCATATACGTGTTCAACGCATACTTAGAGCCTACGAGTGAGGAACCACATCAGAAATGGATTCCAATGGAATGGAACCAGCCCCTCATTTCCCAGCGGGGAAATGCGAACTGCGTACAGTACAGAGTATATCATCGTGGAAGTCATCTTTAATCCATACAAGCTGCATGAAACACGCATCCTGTCCATCCCGTGGAGGATTCAGTGTCAGTGCGCCCACACAACTGTAGTTGATTACTACGAATATTCAAGCCATAAACGTGCTTATTATTCCAACCGCAAACTATTAACACCCTTATGCGTGACATGTCAATCGGCTGCTGGAGAAACGACCGGACATGGGTCGTGGCCGGGAGCCCCTCGACTCCCACAGAGTGTGACAGTTGTATTAGCACTCACTTATCGTAGCATGTATCTGCGACATGTACCGCAGAAATTACAACAAAACAACTGGATCTGCCCCATGCCTTCTCTGGTTGACCACTCACTCACTTCAACAATGCACCAGTAATTGCATCCGACGACCGATGCCCCACCATACGAGCGCTTATCGCGTCCGCCAGCCATGCTGTCGTCTCGTGATGTGCATTTAAATGCCAGCCATCCGTCGAATTACCACCTCATGTGTGGCACACCTTCCGCTTGGACTTACTACTTCAATGTACTAGCTTAAAACATGCCATTCAGAAGCTCCTGCACTCCGGCTACCCAGCATTCGTCAGCCCATCACGAAGAAGAGCATACGCACAGCAAACACGCCGCAGTCGAATGCAACCGATTGCGCGCCAAAAATCATCGCCACATGGTGGAACCCATCGCCATGTCTGCCGCAGCCGTGACAGCCCACCTCTCTGACTGACACATTACAATGTCGGTAATTTTAAGCTCCCAAGAGCGCAGTTTCCGAGATATAGAAACACCAGCAAAGTGACTTGAAGAGCCCCGGGCACGCGAACCTCTATGGGCTTGGTCGGCTCTAATGACGAAATTAGTAGCCGATCGAGTGGAATAAGGGCAGCCCTAGCCCCAGGTAAACAGAAAACGTTTTTGCAAACTCGCCCCTGGAGCGAAGGTGCACGGCAAGTGGGTAAGGTCTCCACGTTCAATTGAACCGGGGTTTTGTGTCAAACTCTGTGTTTGTCGCATGCAAACACATCCAACTAATTGTTGTTGTTATTTTTGTATGGACTTTTGCACTGAAGGGGCGCAATTCACTCTCCACCTGAATGGAAATGCAAATTCAACGCAGCGCGCACTTATGCGAATGAGGGTGCGAACGGATGCAGTTTTCAGTGCGGCCGCATAGATACGCCTTGGGAGTTGGTGTTAATTTGACTTTCAGAGTGGCCGTAGTGTGTGCATCTCCCATTCAATTGGAGAGCTGTCTCGTGGTTGCGAATCAAAACTGCCGATTTTAGTTTCACGAGCCGTGTGAATGGCAAAGTGAGACACTCGACACAATCGGGAGTGCAGCTATTTGAGAGTAGTGTTAATATTGTTGGCTGTGAGAACAGGAAGCTGTTGCTTTAGAGACATCTGATGCATCAAAAAAATTCTAAGTGGACTGAGTTTTGCAGTGATGCATACTAATGACGGGTCAAACTAGAACCAGTGCGAATGGGAGGGTTCAAAGTGTGGGCAATTCTGTTTGTTAAGGATCCCTGCATTCGAAATATAAATGATATCGTTCACTAGAAATAGTTTAGGCTTAGTTCTGTTTTTTTATTGAGAGCGTTGGGTGTGCTGCCGGAGCCTGGGGTTCGGAAGGATTATGCTTGGTACTTCAGTGGGTGAAGTCCGCAGATTGGCTATGCTTTTGCTTATCAGGATAGCTGCCCATGAGTCAGCAGTTGCAAACCCTGTTGGTTCGGCAAACCGAAGTGGCACTAGTTGTCAATGGCGAAGATAAGCCGGATTTCCACCAGAAATGAAGTATTTTCAAGCTGACCGAATTCTACCCTTCTTGCCCCTTAAATTTTTGACAGCCATTTTTTACGTAGCTTTCTCTAACTAAATTGACCAATCAGAGATCGGCATTCACATTCTTACGTGAATAACCGTCGAAAATTTCATCATTATTTTGTTGATAGACTGGGGCTGTGAAATCGGCCATCTCATCATCATTTCTGATCTCCACTATGATCTCGTGTGTGACTTCTGACTTCTACCTCCAAATAGTAGCCACCGTTCATGATGTTTTGTGCTGTGTGAGAGAGTTGGGTTAAACACATTTGCAAACGGAACGGTCATTGAACGATTCTTTTGGCAGCCGGACATGGTTCCAGGAGACATGTCGGCGAAACTATGTTCTTACATGGATATGCCGGCGTTGAACACGTCAGTCGGATTTTTTGAAGGAATCATACAAGTTCACAGAACTATAAAATATGTAGCTCATGTTCCGATGGATTGAGGACGACTGATTTGTTACCTATGTTTCCGATTTAAGGTTGACATGTTGTATAGTTCGATTGCCGGACATGCCGGTTGACATGTTGTATAGTTTGATTGCCGGAAAAAATCTTTTATGGGACCCCACTGCACCACAAAAGTGCCATTTTAAGGCCCAGGGTGGCATAAAGGAAAATATACAAAGTATTTTTGTGTATATAAATCGACTTCATTAATTGAACGTAATTAAAAAATGTTACAGAATATCAAACATGAATGAAACTTCTCTAAAACGGACAGTCGCGGAACCATCATGACTGTCCGTTATGTAGGGGTGTCCGTTGTGAAGAGGTTGAAACACAGGAATATCTACATGCCGGGGCCATGACGAATCTAAGCGATGAAGTGATAGCCTTTGATGTATATATGTTAATTTTTAAAATTTTTACCAGAGCCCCATGTACAATCTCAAATCAACGACAAAAGGAATACTTTAATTTCGTCATCGTCGAAGCATCCGTTTACTGTCAAGCACCTGATGCAAGGATAACACAATGGACACTTCAACGCACAGCTGATTCCATTCGTCAGTTTGAAGTTTCACTTGAATGGTTTTGATTAGTAATGCACACATAACATGCGGTGAAGTTATCTTACGGACGTCCCTCTATAAGTGACACCTCTCTTTACGGACAACTCGTCATGGTCCGGGGATGAAGGTATTCGCGTACCCCCCCACCCTCTCTACATAACGGACAGTCATGATGGTCCTGACACTGTCCGCTTTTGGGAAGTTTCGCTGTACTCAATTCCAAGCCATTATTTTAAATTTGTATGACTTAAGAGCCAAAATTGCCACAATCGTGCCACATCGGCAACGGTGGTGTGGAGCATAGACAATTATGCTCCCATCAGAATTTGTTTTATTTCATGGATTACATGTCCACGCCCAATAGAAGTGCACAACCAAGTGTAGAGATGTGTACCAAGTGTGTAGAATTTTTGTATACAAATTGCCATCTCTGTGATGTATCTGTTCCTTCACTTTTTATACCTCTGTGAACTTGTAAAATATTTATGTTTAGTTTACGGAACGACAGGAAATATTTTCGACAGAGAAAATAGTTCCGCGAGCTACATGTCCGGAACGACACAACTCTATGTGTGAGGGAACGTTTCTTGTCCTCAATGGCATTCCGCCTCGTTTGTTTTGCTGACAGGCTTTGGTATCGTTAACTTACCACCCATGCATTCACAGTAAGTGTTTAGCCTTTTAATGTTGAAATTAAAATTTAGGCTTGTCGTTGGACATTCAAATATTCTCTCCTGTTTTTGTTAAGGGTCACGACAATATGGGTCTTATCCAAAACGCTGTCCCACTCCGGTCTTGTGCTTTATTTTACATGCGATATTTAACATCTTATTTCAATTTCGTGAAGGAAATTCTTAAATTGTGTGTGCACAAGGTTCAATGCTCTTTCGGTTTCAATTCGGAGACTAAACAGTCCAGAGGCTGGTGTTCTCATCTTCCTTATCGATTAGATGTACACTCCTTGGTGGACCAGCCAACAGGGCTGTCCAGCTGGCATGGTCGTTAGCAAGCTACATCCAATTTCGCACGCCAAGTTGGTTGAGGTTCTCATCCACTGTGTCATGTGCGCCATCGGTTTCTCTGGCGTCCTCTTTTGCGTTGTCAATTCCGTGCAATGGATGCAATGGATAATGGAGCAATGTTGTGTGTCCACATGGTCGAGTTGAATCTGTACAGCCCGCCATGTATGGCCTGCATTGTCAACGAAGTCCACAAGATACTAGATTCTTACATTGTGTCAGAGAAATACAATTACATCTCATTCGGAGATTTCAAAGTCACATACGACATGGTGCAAAGAGACGAGTGCGTAGTTGGAGCAGCGAGAATTCTCGATCGTCATCATCATCATTTCTCGCTGCTCCAACAACATCGGTAACGAACGCACCAACAGTCTTCATGTCAATAAAGGTTGCAAAGAAGACGATACGCTTTCACGCCACTTCTGAAACCATTCCATCCAACCATTCTTCGAAAGCTCATACAGAAGGGATGGATACATTTTTAGAGCGGATTAAGAAGTCTTGGGTCTCTTCGTTCCGCGTGCGATCTCTTGTCCTGTTCGCGATTGTTCGACAGTACATTGAAGGGTATAGCGAGGTAAGTATAGCCATATGATCCTACACCAAAGTGGCTGGCCACGGCGCTGTAAGAAATTTAAGCTCGATTCGAAAAATCTTCCACTTTTCGCCTGTCGAAGATTTTTAAGAAGAACATGTTGAGCATGCACTAGTGGACTTCATGCACTAGTGGACTTCAGCCAACCAAACTGGGAAAGACTTGTAGTTTCTGGACAAATATTCATTTATGACAGTTGCTCCACTTAAATATGAAGAAGAAAACAATTCAATAATTAATTTATGTAGCGTTTTTCACTAAGCAACAACGTTTATTTGGAGAAGTATCGAAGTCGTGAAATTCATAAGTGACCATGATCACTAAGACGTTGTGCAGTACAATTGAACTGGTCCACTTGTGGTTGTCTACACTTAAGAATACCCTGAGCTGCAGTTGCTGACACTAGCGAATCGATAGACGAATAGGAGTAGAGCATCATCCGGTCGCATTTGGAAGAGAAAACGTTTCTGTATCCATACTATCCACACTATCCAAGCCCCCAGGGAATGTAAAAGACTAAATTTAATTCAATCGATAAAATCCTTCGGCACGTTGTTCTGAGGTAAATGCACCTCAACCAGCATAAACCAAATAAAGCATACTCCTTTTTGTTGTCCGTCGGCAATCATCATGTTTAAGCCGGTAACCACAAACAACCAAAAATCATATGCAAAATTGTACCCTAGAGGACGAAATGTACACACTTCCACTCGGAGGATTCGCAACAAAACTATTTACGGCAGTAACTTCCAACAGAAGAAGTCAAGTCTCCTCGGAACACACACCACCCTCGGAATATGGCGACTAATGACGTTGCAATCCAACTGTAAAACCACTTTGTACAGCTGGAAATGCATAAATAATTATAGTTGCAGGAGCGCAATCTGTTAAACACGGTGTACACCACCGACCCCCACTCAGAAGTGGCTAAGCGAAATGAATGAAACGAAAGGATCCGCACACGACTCGGGAAAATTACAAAATTTGTAAAAGTAAAGTGCACCCACTTTGCCGCCGCACACCGCAGCCCACTCTAATCTAGGTTTGCCGTCCTCTCTGCATACTTTCCGACCCCCGTTGACGTGGAATTCATTCATTATCCTGATAACCGAAACTCCAATTTCAGATATCCTTGTGCAAACACGCTTGTTTTGTTTCGTTCGCATGCAACTTTTTTCGCTCAGCCCTCTCAAATTGCAAACACACATGTACACACGTGTCTTGCCCGTTGCTTACTGCTGAAATGCGAAATGGACAAATGGAACACGAGGAAAAAAAATAATGAAAACCCAACCGATATGGACATAAGCTCCGCATTTTAGAGGGATCCATCTGCACAAGGGCATCCGAATTAAGCACTATACACTCCAGTTCCGGCCAACAATTTGCGCGCGATGAACACCCACTATGGGGGGGCTGATGGTGAAGAGGTCCTTCCATATCCATATCTCTCGTTTTTCTACCTTTGTGTGTGGGTGTGTGTGTGTCCGGATGAACAAAGGCCAACCCATAATAAACCACAAAGTATTTTGGACTAAGTCTTGACTTTTCCATTTGTGCGGTTTGTTTGTTTCATTTTGGATTTTCTGTTTTCCCACTCAGCGTAGTGCACTCGTCATAAATAAGAACACCATTGGTGAGGGGTTGACGTTGGTCCTTTGGGGCAGGAGTTGGGGGGGCAAGGAGAATGGTCAGAGATTGGTTAACGTACAGAACAAAAGGAACAATTGTGGCAGGAAGAGGAAATATGAATAACCACATATGAGAACAAGGATCATAAAATTAACACACAAAACCTCACCAAATTAAGAGCGGAACAAATACACACACACACGCCAACAGATGGGACCTGTAGGGCAAACTGCTCTGGATAATGGCTGCTAGTTGTTGGTTATTAAAGACTGACGACCGAAGCGCAGAATTTATGGGACACAAGGAAACGAATTTTGCCAAACGAATGAGGGTTTCGTGGAGCACATGTTGGGTTTTCTTTATGAAACTTGTGCTTATTAAGGACTCGATGCCCACAGGCCTATGTGATCATAATAAACCGTTATGATTGTAGACTCACTGTCCAATGGCGGCGTTAAATTTGGTACTATTTCCGGTTTGAGGGTGAGATTCCTAGTCAGCATGCCATCCTATCAATACTCATCTGACATCAACGAGAAGTTTGGCCAAAGATGATCATCCTGAGTGAATTTATGATGTCCGGTGGGGCATTTTTCAACTTTAATCATTTGTTTTCAAAACAGTGGCAAGTGTGGGTACGCAAAACGAGATCTCTCGAAATTCTCGAGAGAAAGAATTAAGGTGCGACAAAAGATAAATTGTTCTTATCTTCTCGTGAAGCTTGACGTCATGTTTGCACGTCGTATGACCTTGGCGAGAGATCTATTTTTACTCGTTGTAGGGGTGTGAAAATGTCACAAATGAATGAGTGAAATGTCAAAGCGACGGACCATTTTTAATCATCATCTTTCATGTTAATTTATGCACCAATAAAACGGTTGAAATTAATAGTTTTTTAAGTAAATTTTGTCAGCAGAATGAGAGCAAACATTTTAAGCTTTTATTGAGTCATCTTTTGACATGTACTGTGTTCGTTGTGGGCAGAGTGTGTCCATCAGGCAGGAGATTATTGGGGTGTAGTCGTTAATGGATTTAATTAGGAATTGATTTCAGACATCTTTTGCATAACTGCATCAACAATTTGACAAACCTGTACCTAGTTAAATTCCTGCCAAGAACAATTTTCACAGCTCCCTTTCCTCACCTCTCTCGAATCAGAGACATTCCTCAGAAATTATAATTGCCATTGGGTGTCGGGACAAAACTGAAAGTCCCTATCACTCGAAATAGAACAATAGCCCGTCCAACATGAGCAGATGTCGTAGAAAATAGGATCAGGTCCGCATCGGACTGTAATGGTCTGGATTCCTTATTCTTGAGATTAGAGCATGCACCTGTTCGATCTGTTCGATTGAAGCCACGCGTTCAAAAGCTTCAAAAGAAATCTGTCCAGTGACGTCGCACGCTACAATCTGAGAGCTTCAATAGACGATTTGTGTATGTTGCCATGGCAGATATTATTGAATATGGTAGCATTTAGTACTGAGGTGACACTTAAGGCACATCCAATGTGGCCCAAACTCCATGAAAGAGGAGGGAGAGGATATCACACATAGTCTGCAACGAGCAGTGGACACAAACGAGCATAAGCCAAATAAATCGAGGCATCAACAGATATCACAATATATTGGCCTAAGTGTGTCTGCTATTTGAAGTCAGTCACGAGAAACCAACATAATCAAGTCATTGGCTGCCGGCGAATACGCATCTGCACGCTTGTTGTTGAGATGTACTCATGACAGTAAAGTGCATGACGTGGACTTCGATAGTAAGATTCAAAAGAATGCTGCTTGTTTGAACATCTTTGGATTCAATCTCGCCAAAGACGTCTTTTTCACCTCCGCATTACATCGGTCACCGGTCACCATCGGGTTCCTCCGCCCCTCGGAGTTGGACCAAATTGCAGCTCCTCTCCCCTCATGAGACCAGTGGAACACACAACAGGAATTGGCCCAATGCCACCCCAAGAAAATAATGCCACTCCACGCACTTCATTCACCAAGCCCGGCAGAATCAACAAACCTTTGAGCTCAGTGCCAAAACAAAGTGCATTGCAATTTAGCTCATAACGTTCATGCCACAATTTCGAATGCATAACGTGGTCACCTAACGTGTGACGTTTTATGCAAGTCTTGGCCCACATTCATCAATAATACCCTCATCCGCAAGTTCGTTTGTGTCCGATTGCAGGCACATCGAAGGAAACTCCTGAATCACTTGCAATTTTCCGGTGCCTTGACCAAATGTGTGCCTTGCAGAAAATATCACAAATGTAGGTCAACTTACTTTGGCAAAATAATTGGTCTTTTCAGTATCGCCAAGCCCGAGAACGTCGACCACTTCCGCTCTGAGTGCATAAACGCAGTTGAAACTTTCGAATAACTCTCCATTCCCATTAAAATTCATATTTTCGACGTACGAACGTGTATGCTTTTTCAGTCGCATGCTTCGATTGAATTGCAAAGGGAACCCAGTTGCAATCAAGGACGAAAATGAAAATCTTGAAATTAGCATGCCAAATCAATTTTGCAAAACTCAATGAAAATTGAAAATTAATTTAATTTCCAATCTCGGTACATGACACAGCAGCCGATCCACATGCGATTGGCCACGAAGCACACATGAGTTTCAGATTTCTAATTCCAATCGATTTGCAAATCCAAACAGAATCGGTTGAAAGAGACGAACACTGAAAACAGGATTTAAATTTTTAAGATTCATCTGTGTGCACTTGAGTGCGACACCCTCAGAGCAGTGCTTTAATGCAAATGAAGGAGAATCGTTCACCCACACACTGTTGGAGTGGCTGGAGTGTCCTTGCCAGTTGCCCTCCAGAATCACTCCCTCCCGAGAGTGTTCGTTACATAATTTATGCTTAAGTCTCTCACTTTCAGTGTGGTGTCGTCATCTGCAAGAATTGTTTATCTCTCACTGGCACCACACATACGAGTGTGGATATTCAGGTCTCCATGCAGTTCAATCGAGTTGGTTTTCGTGTTTTTCTTTTATTTCCCATGCCACTCTTCTCCCATTGTCACCGAGATACAATTCAAGTTCGTTACATTCAAAAGCGGAGTGCCAACAACAAGGACAAGGATTCTCAACATACGGAGACAAAAAAAAAAAAAAAAACAGAAGAAAGAAGAAAACAATTCCTGTTCTCTGGGACAATTGTACCCGCCAACACGGACTCAAATGAAGTTCAAGTGGGGGACACATCGCCTGCAGCTTGTGTGGTGAGTGCGAATGCATTTCGAAGCACATACCCACCCGACGGTCAGGGGGTATTTTCCAATCTCTCATTCAGCACCGCCGCCAACAGGATAAATTAAAAAGAAAAACTAACCCAAAGGACGATTTAGTGTGGAATCGAAAAACTATACAAAACGAAGTGGAAACCACCCAGCTTATGCTGTGCCGGTTCGTCGAGAGAAGCTGACCTCCCTCAACCCCCCTTCGAAGCAAAGATAACACTAAATAAGAAATAGAAAATCACAGACAATACCAGTCTGTCGGTCGTAGTTGCCGCCACAGCCAGGATGTACTAGCCAGGACCTAGGAAGTGCATCACATATGCCACTACACCCACGAGCACGAATTCGCAACCCATTCAGTCAGCCGCACACACACGCCCCCGCCTATATGGCTACAGCGATGGAGTATCCTTTTGAAGAGAGCGAAAAGTGAGAAAAAAGGAGGAAATATCATTTGTAAGGCGAAGGGGAAACAAAGCACTTCGCTTTAGTCTCTCACTTTTGTATTTTTCCAATTATCGTCCTGCGCCTGCATCCTGGAGGATGCCAGACGACGAACCAAAAACAAATCCAACGACGACACGAATGGTTGTGTGCATGCAACGAAAAGAAAATGACTTACCATTTCTGTTCTCACTGTCGGCCGGCTTCATCTGGATAGGGTGATGCATCTGCAAAAGAAAAAAAGGAAAATACGAGAAGCAGATGAGAAAAAAGTTACTACCGTCAATTTGGATTGGAAAGGAGTGAATGAGTACAGGAGCGGATTAGGGTTTACGAAAGTGTGTTTGCGTGTACTTGCTTACCGCCAGTAGGAGTAATCATCTGTAATTCGGAAAGGTTCGATTTTTGAGTAAATCGCTGTAATTTGCCTTTGGAAGGGACTCTCAATACTAGAAAACAACATGGACTGTGTTGAATGAAAATGTGGTTTAGGATAGGTTAGGTTGAAGTGGCTGACTGCTGCGCAGAAGGGCAACAGGCACACTTTGATCTGGCATCAGTCCCCACACCAGCATACATCTTCGACCCATCTGTGAACTTTCAAAGTGGACCCGCGTCTGACTCCCAGTAAGATCTGGGTTGTATGTTGGCAAAGGTGTTAGCACTCGGATCGAAGGTACCTATTCCGCAAACCAATTTGTGCGTTTAATAAAGCGAAGGAGAAATCTCATTCTAATGTTGCTCAGTTCAGCTAGATTTTCAAAGATGTGCGCCCCCAGAAGTCTGAATCTACAGATTCAGAGAACATTGCAGCTGCATAGCAGGTGTTCATTGGTTTCTTACTCGTCCCTAGACCTAGTCTAGAGGCGTGAGGCACAATGCCCTGTTAGAACGCCAATGAGAAACCTGAAATTCGGCATGCTTAATCTAATCCAGCTAAGCTATCGTTTGGAACCAATCATAGGTCGGAGTTGTTTGGTAATGAGACATCCTGTGCCTGATGTCCATCGGCGGTTTGTTTGAGCAAGCGTTTTAAGCTTTAGCAGGTGTTTTATTGTAGCATGAAGGACGGGTCTCCACCCGGTAAGGGTACCAAATTTGTGCCCTTTTTAGCTAGAATGTCACAATATGCCAGTACCCACATAAGATGGATGTTAAAATACTTGGTCATCTCGTTAAGTGACGATCATCAATTGAGGGAAGTCTTTGAGTAGAAAGTGATGGAATCCAGATAATTGATTGCTGTCTGGCTATATGAATAGATGACAATATCTGTGCTTGATATTACATTGTTTTTAAGCCGTGACAATCGCTATAGTTTTCGCTTGTAAGACGTTACAGTAATTTGGTAAACGAAGGTGGTCAGATCCGTCTATTCCAAGGATCTGGCACCAGCCCCCACACCAGCATCCATCTTCGACCCATCTGTGAACTTTCAAAGTGGACCAGCGTCTGACTCCCAGTAAGATCTGGGTTGTATGTTGGTTGAGAAATTTTTCAAATTTACATTAAGGGGTCTTCTGACCCGCAGGCTCCACTAAAGGGGTCGCGGGGGTTAACCACGCACGAGAGATCTTCAGGCGACTCGATCATCCGCCATCGACTCTAACTCATCAGGAGTTATGCCCAAGTGTAACCAGGCGAGTTTTTGGACTTGGTCCAACCACCTCGTCCTGGGTCTACCAAGCGAACGCCTCCCTGATGGAATCACATTCAACCCCCGCCTCGGAAGTCGTGATGAAGGGGACTTTCGAGAAACGTGACCAAGTCACCGACGCATATCCACTTCCGCTCGAAGAAGCAGCTGATCAATGTTGAGTTCCTCGCTCGTTTTGTCTCCCATCCTATCGCGGCGAGAGCTTTCCTCTAGGATTGGCCAAGTTGGGTCAGTTTTGAATCAGCTTAGTAGATCTGTAAACAGGAAAGCCCAGCTTGGTGTCAAAGCCAAGTTAGCGGTTTTCAACTGAGTATTTGCTCCAACTCTCACCTATGGTCATGAAATTTGGTTAATGACCGAAAGACTAAGATCGCGAATACAGGCTGCTGAGATGAGATTTTGAGGAAATTACTCGCCGGGATAGGGTGAGAAACACACAGCAGTTTTTATTTCAGATAATTTGCATGGTTTGAGACAATCCCATGTGTCCACTATAATCTATAGGTGATACATGTTGAATGACATCGGATCATGCAATTAAACCGAGAAACAGAACATCATACATCAAAACTGGCAGAATCATTGAACTGAATCAATTACAATGTATGTGAATGATCTGAGAATTACGCATCACCTGAAGTAAAGAAAAAATTCAATGAACCAATATTACTAGGCTGGAGTTTTGTATGTAGAAACCTAAATAAAATTTAAAAAAAATGTAATCACACATTAGCTTATTTACTTACGATATTCGCTATATCGCGGATCTACTCAGACCCTAAGGATAACTCAGAAATCCTAAGAAAATAACGTATGCACCTTTCAAAGCCGATCGGGTCTGGACAGACGAATTTAAATAAACTAGTTTTGCTGTTAAAAACGAGAGCAAAATACTCCCCTCTAGACCGTTCAAATACTCCTCCGAGAAAATTTGAGTCGGCGCAAAAGACATACAAATTTAAAAAAGATTCTTTATAAAAATGTATCATTTTTCTTAGATTTTTTAAATATTTTAATTTTTTTTTTGTGGTCGAACATCTTGTCTGCGCTTATTTAGCAGTTTAAAAAAAAAAAGAAACAATAGCAAAGAGAGCTAAGGCTACACACATACATATCCAAAATAGAGGATTGCCGGCCAGCTTAGAGTAGGATAAATTAATACTAAGCACAGTTTGTTAAGCGAAAGGGATCGGCTGCCTAGACCACAATAAAGAGTCCATTAAGTGGAAACGCTGTGTTTAGTTTTGGAAAATTAATTTAGCTGACGACTGAACACTATAAAAGTGTGATACACATGTTTATTTTTGTTCAAAATGTGATATTTTCGGATTTAAACGAACTTAGCTTGAAAAAAAAAAAAAAAAAAACGCTCTGCAGCCATGAAATAAATTTCAACGGAGCGTGAAATGTGTACCCTAGAGAAAAACGATACGATATATACAATCATATACCCAGCATTCAATCCCTTTTGATAAGTAAAAGTAAAGGGTGAAACACATAAAATTCAGAAAAATGCATGAAATCTATATTTGAATCGATATTACGGTCCATATAATTTAATGTTTGAAGATTATTTCATGCAAATGTTGACCGTGACTGCGCCTCAAATGGTCCATCCAATTTTGGCATACTCTTTCCAACATTTCGGCCAGTATCTCACGAATAAATGCTTCGATGTTGTCATCCAATGCGTCGCTTGAAGCGGGCTTGTCTGTATAGACATGATCTTTAACATAGCCCCACAAATAGTCTAAAGGCGTTAAATCGCACGATCTAGGCGGCCAATTGACCGGTCCCGAATGTGAAATAAAATGTTCACCGAACTCGCCTCTCAATAAGTCCACTGTTGCGCGCGCTGTGTGACATGTGACACCGTCTTGTTGAAACCACATGTCATGCAAGTCAAGCTCTTGCATTTTGGGCAAAAAAAATCATCTCACGGTAGCGCTCACCGTTCACAGTTACGTTACGATTCGCATCATCTTTGAAGAAGTACGGTCCAATGATTCCACCAGTCCATAAACCGCACCAAACTGTGACTTTTTCTGGATGCATTGGTAGCTCTTGCAATGCTCCTGGCTGATATTCACTCCAAAATCGAGAATTCTGCTTATTTACGTACCCATTGAGCCAAAAATGAGCTTCGTCGCTGAACAAATTTTTTGAATTTTAAACAAATTTGAACTTTCTTAACAGAGCATAATTTTTAATAATAAAATTCAATAATTTGCAAGCGTTGTTCGTTTGTAAGACGATTCATGTTTACATTATAGACCAAACTGAAGATGTTTGACAGTGAAACAAAACACGAAACGTGCGTCAGCTGTTTAAACCAGTGTTGCCAAAAAGATAATAGCTAAAAAATCAAAGTGAAATAGTGGCCTTATAGTATTAAACAACTGCATTATGAAGTCAATTTTCGGCAACAAAATACTCAGACAGTCGCAAAAATCTGGGTACAGCATCTACAGTGGCGAGCAAAACTGTGTACAGTAAAACCGGTCAAATCGGCCCACTCTTGGGAGCCAAGAATTGTGGTCCAATTAGCAGTTGGTCCGAATACGGTGGTCCATTTTAATTTATTGATGCCAGTTGCTAATTAATCTAAAAATTAGTAGACAATGTAGCGATTTTTTAATTGGTGTGTACATATACAGTGTGTATAAAGTTTATTTTTACTTTAATATTTTGTGTACATTAAGCCCGCAGACAACATAACCCTTTGCTCCCTAGTGGTATGAAATTAAGGTACATACAGAGAGGTCGCCCGATTGCAGTGTCCCGATTAGATGGTTTTACTGTGCATCATTCTAGTTGTTTTGGTTTTTCACCCACAAATCCTTACGACGGACTTGAGTGAAATATTCAGAGCTGCTTATTTATATAATCTAGAAATGGTTCAATAACATCGGCTGAATTAAAGTACACTCCATGCAGACCCTATGTATCCAGTTTTGCATGTTTTAATTTGTCTTTCTTTTTTTCGTGCCCTTACCGTTAGGTAAACCATTCTGCCTTTACAACGCCGCACAACTTTGTCCTTTTCTAAATTTTCTAAAATTGAGTTTGATAACGAATGGGCTATGGGATGTTGGAAAGATGACAAGTCCTCCGGTCTAAAGACCAAATTATCGCAGAAGAAGCAGCGTGCCTAGAACGGTCAGCGGTGGAAGACCGTTATGGGTCAGAGTCAGGCCCTAAACGAAGCGCTGGCCTGATTAACGGAAGTGTAGCCAATTTGCAGACTTCGAGTAAGTACCATGTCGTCCTCTCTAATCAAGCATCGGCTGCAAAGCTTTCAGATATCTCTTTAGAGTCACTGACAATGCTCAAATAGTAGAACAGTCTAGAAAAGGCTTCATAGTCCGAATATTGTCAATTTTCAACAAATTTTTAGAAGGGCTTGTGCAGATTTCTTGTATATAGAATTCTGAAATCCAACTGTTGATGACACGTACCGCTGTCTGACGAAATGCTCCACTCATTCTGAAGGATGACAGATCCCGTCTCCTCGATCTGGAGATTAACAGCACGGGACAAACTGAAGCCAAAGAAAGCTGGTTTCGCTTAAAACAACGTGGGATATTGGCTATTCTTCGGTTCATGGTCAAATCAACAAGGAGTAGAATAGCATTGAGTGCTGGAAATCACACTCGCAAAGGAGGAGAGTGTGTTATCATGGTATACAGACCAAATTCCCAGATGCAATCCACACAATACAACCAGTTTTTGTAAAGTCCATAGCAAATCTGAATTAAGTTCCAATTAAATTCAATCCCAATGACACACCACAAAACAAAACCCATCTGTCATTCTCGCTCTCTCTCTCTCTCTGTCGCCCTCCTGCTCCCTAAACAATACCGACTCATCTATAAATCACGGCAAAACCTCATGACTTGGCGCCTTGTCGGTCGTACTCTCATCTAATCCGCCACTGGATTAATAACTAAGCACCGAGCACGACATCGTCGACGAACGAACGAATGAAGATGATATTCATTAATACCGGGGATGTGCAGGGGATTTTGAAAGAATGTGGAATTTTTGCAACAACCCCCGTTCACCCACACAGGGACTACACGGGGCATCGGGTAGTATGTTCGGGATGATATTGTGGCCTCTGATGATTTCTCATTGTGTGCACACGTTCGATAGCAAATTGAAATTGGAAACTTGTAACGTTTCATCATCAGCAGCGTCGTCGTCGTCATCATCATCGTCATCATCGTTCAATCGATCGACAGGATAATTGTTGTGCAGAGTATTGGAAGTACGAGTATGGGCGGTAGTCATTCCACAGCGCCACATGCTTAATCATTTATTTTTTACATTTCCATTAATGGTGTCCTTTTTTTCCTGTATCCTCTCCAATGCATGCTGTCGATGGATCTATTGTTGTCGTGCTTGATTAGTTTTTAATAAAATCAGTTTTTGTGTCAATGGATCAGTGGGAATTGTTTGATCAACTATTTTCAAATCAATGTGGGGGATAAGCAGACTCGACATGCTACCTTGGTTGGACAATTGAAGGCCCAACGTTAGCAATGGTGCTGTCCTCCGCCTGACAAGTGAAATTCAATTTAAAGGCCCCCTTGAATTTGCAGAAATGCCATGCCATAGAAGGAGAAGCTGATGTGTGGACTCCGTGTCCTTTTTGTGGGGAGTGGGGGGTAACTCTTTGCAGTCACACACGCAAAGCATGCAACAAAACATATTCCGAAAAGATACACTGGCAGTGACACACAAAAAGGATTAAAACTCTCCGTACCGACTGTACGCCATGCGATATCCCTCCTTTGTGTGCACGCTTCTCACTCTCGAATGGCTGTCAATATGCCTGTCTGCCAATTCAATGTGTGGAAATAATGAAACTTGTCTTGCGGAATGGAACTTGCTGACACTTGGAATAATGCTCCTTGTTACATTGCAATTCAATTAGGGGCCCGCCTCAAAGCGAGACCTGAATGACGCTGGTTTTGCTGTGAGTGGCTGGTGATGGTGGTGCGTCGTCTAACGATACTTCAAGGCTTCCACATTCCCAAGTGAATGAAAATTCAATTTGGCTCCAAGGACTGCGTCATTCTTTTCCAGGATTGCCAGACTGTCTGCCAGTATAGGCAGAAAATGCATACTTATCCAGGGATTGGTTTATTCCAAATCCCCCCCTCGCACGTTTTCTGTCGACCGATCAAAGCGTCCTTTGAAGGCGGCTTATGTTCATTTCTCCTCATGCATGCATGATGGACAGGCTCATGCGGAGAAATGCGACGGTGTGCGCACAATAAAACCACCCCAGACGTCGTTAAACGACATTAGATGGGCTTGAGTACCCCTTTTGGAAGTCTCCTCGGTGGTGAGATGCTAAAATTTCAATTTAACGTCCGACCGAATGGAAAGCGCGCAGCAACGGCGACGTCTGCGGTGGCACTGCGACAGCAATTAGTGCCAATTCAATTATGAAAAGGGCATCTATCTATTACAGATTCACCCGCCTGTTGTCCAGGCACTTTGTTTGATGAGGCGGTGAATTTATTATACCTCTCCGCATGGGATGGGGCCGGGGGAGGATACCTCTTTAATCGCTTTTGAGACATTGATGCTGGGCGAGTCTTAGGGGATCATCATTACACAGCATGTTTGCATTGGGGGTGCGGTTTACAGTTACCAATTAATCGAAAGCAATTAAATATGATTGTGGGCACTGCTGCTATCGATCCGTTGGCGAATTAGAAAAACAAGAAATTTTAATTAATGAGGGGTAATTGTATATTCTGGATTGGAATTGATTTGCTTCTTGGCTTTTTTTTGTTGCTCATCCAATTATACTCATTCTGATCTGCGGTTGAATGAGTTAGTCTGAATGTGACAGCACAAATTTGTTTGGTAATGTGCGTTTGGGTGCTTGTGGATGTGTAATCTCAAAAAATTAACCGAGAAAGGAGATATGCTGTACGCTCTGCCCAGTGGTGAGCTTTGAAATTACGTTTCTCTCATACGGAATTTAATGGATATTTAAACGACTATATCAATGAATATTTACTTCCGCGCAAAAACAATATCAGTCGTGGGTGGATGGATGAAACTCCATCGGGAACCTGATTGGGCTTTTCCGGATTAATGATTGGATGAAATAATTTATACTCTGTGCTGGTAGAACGAAATGCGTTTCTTAACTTGAATATCTATCACGTATGCAGTGATTTAATGATCAACATATGACATCAGTGGCCTCACGGGTGGTTTTTGACAAGATGACGCGCTGTCATGTGACTTTTTTAACATCAACCTTGAGATGGTCGTGCAGAGCTCACACAGAGGCACGTTCTTCCAAGGGTCCGTACAATGGCTAGACCGACATGATAGATCGAACACAGCGAGTCGTAAATGAAGCGCTGACTGGCACTGAAACGGAGGCACCCAAAATGGGTTTAGCGGTGAACGAGTGCAAAACGAAGATATGCTGTCATCGAGAAAGAACGTACAACATCGACGAATCGGCGCGGCCAGAACTTCACCATAGGCAGCTATAACTTCGAGGTAGTGAAGGACATCGTCTACTACCTAAACGGTACAAGAATAACTCTTGCCAAACGCAGTTTCATTGGGCTCAAGAAGCAACTGAGTAATAGAGCCCTCTATCGAAGGACCAAGCTAAAATTATATAACACCTTGTTCACCCATGTCTTGTTGTATGGCACAGTAGACTGCATTAATCGCAAAATCAGATGAAGAAGTCCTGCGTCTTGTTCTACATTCAATCTTTGGTCCTGTTTTCGTTGAGGGTTCTTGGAGTTGAAGATTAAACCATAAACTATACGGGCTGTACAGCGACATAAGCCTAGCGAGGCGTCTACGGATTCAACGTCTAGAATGCCTAGGCCATATATAGCGCATGAACAACAACGCTCCCACCCCGAGGAGTCTTCGATTCCGAACCAGTGGGACAACGCAATAAAGGACGCCCACAGAACCGATAGCGGACACAAGTCGAGATGGATCAAGATTGTGCCAACCAACGAGGCATGTTGGTTGAGGGCTAGGTCCAATGCGGACTCTAGCGCCACTAGAAGTAAAAGAAGAGTACCTTACGGGCAAGACCTCCAACCATGCGCAGTGTAAATTGCGTCCCAGTTGGGCAAGATCTATCTCCATTTCGCGCAGCCTATTTGTAAAGAGTGTCCCATAATACACGCGAAATGTTGAATTTGATGGAAAATACAAATTTTTACTTAGAAAGCCAATTTATTTTGATTCATTTAGTATACAGATTGGACATAGGCTATGCTTGGCTATGCCCATCAGAAAATGGCCGAAGAGCAAGCTCAAACATTATAAAGTTCCAACTAACAATGGTCTAACGACAAAAGCGGTTGTAATGCTAAGATAATATTTTGTTTACTCATCATAGCAGGCGGCGTCATTTGTACTTGCTTCTGTTGGTACAACACACACATGTATGTATTGTATATTGACTCAGTAATTTCGAAGTTTGGGTAGCACACATTTCAATTGAGTGGACTTCATCAAATAGAGTTCTAGAGCACACGTTATATTATTTGAGAAGCACATATTAGTGTTGTGCTAACTAGTTCCAATGGCGGAACGCACATGGAAGGGTTATTTTTTATTTCGGGACTAGTTCCTCGGATACGTATCCATGTCCCATGTCCGAATATGTTCGAATTTTATTTTCAATCTGATATGTCCATACAAACATATGTTAATTTTCATTCATACACTGCGAACTGGGAACTATTTAGATAAAATCAACATGTTTAATTGACGTATGCGGAACGATCGGAAATAGTTCTGAGAGTGGACATAATGGACCGACGCAACTCCGGCACATATCCAGGACAGGCTTATCTGGCTAACAGATTTCTAGGTGGTCTCAGCCTTTGTGTATAAACACAAATATGAAAAAGGAAAAGAAAAAGAGAGAGAGAGAGATTTCTTTCATTCGAATCCTTCATGAGCTGTCGCGTTTCGTTTCGATTGGAAATTTTTAAGAGTACGCTAAGGTTATAAAAAAAACGTTTACCAAAGCTTTGTTATTTCGGGAAAAACATAGTCAAAGTTGTGCAATGAAGGAAGTTCATTTGCACAGGTCTACGGCCTCTTTATTGTTGAAGAACTGATATATTTAATATTGGACTAGACAGAATAATTATTGTACAACGAAATGAAAAACAGACGGTTCAGGTAAGTGTTTTTATACACGCAGCAACAGTGGCTTTACAATTGCTTATCATAACTTTCATTTATTACCTCCGCCATCTTTTGCTCCTCGCACTCCTTCATGGAAGGAGTAATGCTGAGCTTTCCTGCAGGATTGGTCAAGCTGTGTCAATTTTGAAACAGCTTTGTAGATCTGTAATCGCGAGCTTGGTGTCAAAGCTAGGTTAGCGGTTTTCGACTCAGTACTTATTCCAAATCTCATCTATGGCCATGAAAGTTGGGTAACGATTGAATGAATAAGATGGCGTTCTCTGTGCTGTTGTGGGAATTACTCGCCGGGATAAGGTGGGAGATACAATGCGTGAATAACTCAACACTGAACAGCTGCTTCTTCGAGCGGAAAGGGCTATGCATTGGTGGCTTTGTTACGAGCCACGAATGTCCCCTTCATCACGACTTCCGAGGCGGGCATTGAATGCGATTCCATCCGGTAGGCGACCTTTTGGCAGACCCAGGACAAGGTGGTTGGACCACAAACTCGCCTGGTAACGCTTGGGCATAATTCCTGATGAGTCAGAGTTGATGGCGGAGGATCGAGTTGTCCGGAGATCTCTCTAGAGTGGTTCATCCCAGGGACCCCTTTAGTGGAGCATCGGGACAATGATGACATCCGCAAACTTTTAGTTTATGTTTAACGAACAATTTGACGAATGTACAAATTCACATTTCGTGTTGTCAAATATTCACGATACGCTGTGCTACTAGCAATCGGTGGCGTGGCTTGTACCAAACAACATTATTCCAAAGTGGTACGTACAATGAAGCTTTCGAAAGTGTCATAATGCCAAATGTTGACATCTATCGCTTTCAAAGGTGTCATAAGGCCAAATTAGCTTGCGACACTGTGCCAAATTCGATACACGGTCATAAGTCCACAGGCCGTTAGTCCACAATCGCAAAAAAACTTATAAGTTTTTTTTTTTTTTTTAAATTTAGCTCCACTCGCGTGAGCGGATAGACCTTACGAATAAAAAGGTTATTGCGATTCGAAATAAGGCCGAATTTGAAGTGTAGCTGGTGTATTTAAAAAACGGGAGGGATGGTTCGCTTTACTCGCTAATAGGATTTTAAGCCGCTCACACGAATGGACTGAAAGGCAGGGGCCTGAAGCTGAGTTAATTGTGATTTTAGAATTGGGGGTCATGCTGCCCTCATACCTACTTCACTGCTTACTGTAGTAATTAACATGATGGTCAAAGAAATTCCAATACCCGTGAGATAGTGCCAAATTGGCCCTAGGTGGCTTTACCCACGCGACATTATGCCATTGTCACGACACCAACAAAATCCCATTGAATGCGGCTATTTAAATTCTGTCAGCCATAAAAATGCATATAAATGCATAAATTAAGTTGCACTCCTAAGCCCTCATTACGGATTTATGAATTCACTGATTAATGGCACAATTTCATTGGAATTCACAATCAAAATCCAGCTGAATTTGAACATTTACGTACAAGCCTACACTGTTGCCGAACAGATTAAAAAGCCACTCGTCACCTTGTTAATCCAAATCACTATACACACACATAGATCATAATATGGGGTAGGAGGGGGTAATATACACAACATTCTACATAGCTAGATGAGTGTTTACTGTTTTCGGTTTTGTACTCAAACACCTTTCTGTTCACAAAACATTAAAATAAAAAATTAAAACAAGGGACAATAAATGACACTTACCCCATCTAAGGTTTTTATATTGTGCAAGGCATCTTGAGCTTTTAGCGCAGCCTTTCTTGTGTAGTACGTAACAAAACAGCACCCTGTAACACAAAAAAAGAGAAAAAAAGAAAGCAAACGAGTACATATAAAAACGCACAGGAACAAATACAATATAAATTAAATTTTTCATTAAAAAAAAAAAAACGAAAAAATGTACAAAACAACACGTGCATGCAATGCGAGTTATTTTGCTCACGGTTAAACGCTGATAGATTTTTGAGTTTCGCATTATCACAAGGTAGATATGTAGGTACATGGACGAATATAACACGTTTACGATTTACAATGATGACAAAAAAAGAGGAGGGGCAGTTGCATTAGTTGCGGGTACACGGACATTTCGTGTTTTTTTTTTTCCAAATAGATTTCTAGAATTCCATGACAACATTGCATTGATGAATATTTGCATTTTCATTGGATTTCTGTAAATTGAATTGAAATTTGAAATAAAGGTGGCTTATTTTTTGGAGGAAACCAACGATTCAGGCTCCGCCCGAAACGATCGGCATGAATGAGAAATGCAGGCATGACTGAAAAGGCTGAGTTTTGAAATTTCGCTAAGGATTGAACAAACCCCTTTGGAACCATTTTAAATGGGTGCAGAATATTAAGCAAATTCGATGTTTGGTTGGCGTATCAGTTAGAACTTTTTTAACACATCCAACGCCAGGCATACATACACATTCAACGATAAGCCTCACCAGAAGCTGTGCGAGCTTGGTTTGGAGGTGTAAATGTACCTTATAGTCCCTATCACAAAGTGATTAGCACATGTTGCTCTCTATGGAGACTGAAGTATAATCCCTATTGTGTATGGGCTCTACACGACACAGACACGTCGCTGCAAACCTTAAGTCTGCGCAAACAACCCTTTGCCACACTCGATACCAACAATCTGGACAGACTTTAGTTTGTATCGTTTCGTCGTTTTATCGGATCCGAAAAATTGCAGACGCTTCAACAAACAAAAGAATAGAGATCAAAGAAGAAAATTTTTATATGGACCAAGGAGTGTTAAAACTTTTTTAATTTTCCAAAAACTAGGTTCAAAATTTCCTATCCGTACATAATCCGTGAATAAAAATGTTGACGATATGAATTTTCTCGCTGATCTGTGCAAATTCACTATACACGACACAGAAACGCCGCTGCAGACTATGACAAATCCAAAATGTTGTGAATTCACGCAGACGGTCGCTGCAAACTTTCGAGAAGAATACACACGACGCAGACGGTCTACACAGGCATGTGAGCAACAACAAAATAAATTGGTTTGCAGCGACGTGTCTGTGTCATTTATGGGCCCTATAAAGAGAACTATTGTATATAGGGGAGTTTGTTTTTTAAAGTGGAGCTCACATATCTTAAAATAAAGTTTTATGTTGCTGTCGCGCCTTCTGTATTAGTCCTTAACAAAATCCAGTCGCAGAACCTTGGGAGAACAAGTAATACTCGTTCATTTTAGAAACAATGTGATTGCCAATGTTGTCTATCCTCAACTTAGACTTCAGGCAAAGGTGTGCACTGCCATGGTGTGGTTTTACAATATGCTCACAGAGATTGCGTCTTTCCTTGCATTAAAAGGGTGGTGGTTGAGTTGTTACATTACAAAATATAGCTGTTGTTCTTGTTGATCACATGCAGGCCTTTGGTTGCCTTGATAATTCACCAAAATAGGGGACTCGGTACTGTTTATCAGAAATCAAGTCTGTACTTGAAACCGACTTCGCAGCTGATACCTTTCCACTGACGAATTGTCGGATAATCACAAATTTTTTTGAATTGTCATAAAAGTGAATCAAGAGAAGTAGAACAGAGAATTGCGAAAATTGTTGCTCGCTGCGGGGGATGAAGACCAAGTGTACGAGTCGACGTACGAGTACATACCCACTACTCTACGGCGACAGTGCTTTAAGCGAAAACAGCTCAGAAGCAATAAAAACAAACACGTGACAACTTACCGACTCCCTCATGCTTAATTGAGTAGATAACGCATTGTCCTCCATACTGCGTTTTCTATTTGCGTTCAGGTACATTATATTCGCCGCAGAACACGTTCCTTTTTGAAAACAATTCCCACACAAGGTGTTACATGAATTAATTGCCGAGTTCGATGAAACTCTATGCACGCGGAAGGAACGACGCGAACGAATGAAAATTTATAGCATTGGAACTTTTCCGGATAATTGCCTCGCCTCATGTGCGTACACCAACACCCTTTCACGGACACGCTCATGTCCCAAAGGTATTTTGTTCCGTTCGATTCAAATAAATTCCCGTCGCAATTACAATTCCTCGAAGTTTTCTGCTTCTGATGCCATAACATTGCCACCACAAAAGTCCTTGTGTTGACTTGGCTTTTTTTGTTTCCTCTTGTCTGCTCTTCTCGGTTCGGGGATATTGCTCCTTTTGTAACCATTCAATATGTCGATTCAAAGCAATAACAACAATAACATCAAATACAACACGAGAACTTCGACCTGTTTAATAATATGTTTATGTACAATACCGCACAGAATGTATTGTTATTCATTTATTGGTCCTTGCGCCCTTAATGTGTGTTGGCCGCCAATAAATGAGGAGAGGAATCAGACGATGGGCTGAGGGCGGAATTCAAGGGAAGGCCAAGGGTGGCAGGCCATTACAATTTGTATACGTTCACCAATTTTAATGTTTCTGTATTTGATTATGTTCTTTTATTAAATGTCATTACGGTTATTTATGTGTGACATTTATGCGTTGCTCCCCAAGGGGACGTGGGTTGGTAACACATTGAGGGAGCAGGGCACAGAAGAAAGGTCCTTTCAACTGAACAATTATGGGAATAACCAAGAAATTGGAAAGGCATTCTATTTCCATTTGACATGGTCTTCAGTTGGTTGACACATTTCTGTCTTTTTGTCCCTCTCGAGTTTTTGTTGAGCGATGTTGTTGCTTTATGAATTAATAAACATAACTGGCGAGATAGAAGCGAACGCAAATGGCGTGGAGTGCTATGAAGTGAATATAGGCAGCCTTTTTCCGGAGTGTGGTATTTTATTGACCGCTTTGTTATATGGTCTGGCTCGCATCTAAGTTGCTCAAGCGTAGTGCGTAATGAAATGCTTTATATTTCAGTGAAAGCTGTAGACATGATTTATCAGCTGACTCAATGGGTCGGGCTTGTTATAAAGCCGAGTCAGTTAAGTTATCTCCACGCCACTTATGCCACTTATCCTCTCACAGCTGGATATAACTGTAGGTAGCAAAATCAGTAAGAACCTGGAGGGAGATGATATCCCAGACGCAGCATATCCAGTTGACCGACAGACGTGGCCATTTCCGTATCTCCTCCTTCTAGAGCTAAGCAAGCTGAAGGCCAAACAGGACAAATGAGATTACACCACTTTTCGAGGAAGACAAATATTCCGGGGCGGTACTATGGAATAGAATAGTAGTTAGACTCCAGTTCCAGTGGCAAGCGCTTGGTAAAAAATACTCTCTCACGCATAGACATTCACTAAACTCTGTTTATTTAGTAATATTAGCGTCGGTGACAAAACTGGTGGTTATCCTTCGTTCAAGTCGTCTGATATCCTGAACAGAAGAGCGACAAGAAAAGGACATATTTGTGATACAAAGGCATGACAGTAGGGTCATTCTGTCTAAGCTGGCTGTGGTAAGTGAGCAGAAGCTACATGGGACAGCATACAGACGGAATACAGAAATCTGCTGAATACCAGGGCGTATTGTTGTCCAAGGAAATCTAAGACTGGACAAGCTTCTGGTCAAATACTTCTTGGGAGAGTTCGAAGGTTTAAAGAGAACTGAGCTCAAAAGTTGCCTGAGCTTAATACGCATGTTTTTAAATCTGCTTGATGTCAGTAAGGCCCGATGTCCAAGTGGACATTTCAATAACATAAAATGCACAACAGCCTCAACAATGCAATTTGCGAGACGCGACTGTATACCGGTAGGCCACCAGCAGTGAGATGTAGATGATCATCTATTCCACATGTAGTTGAATAGAGAAAACATCCGTTGGCCGTAAGGCTCACATCAGTCTTTCAGTCAACATTTGAAAAACAATGAAACCTCGAGATTCCATAAATTTTCGCCAAGCCTACCAGGTTCCGCCATACATTGTCGGGGTCTGGAAACCTCGCGGTTCCCGATAAACCTAGTTAAATTTTCCTCGAGTTCATCCGTCCGTGAGAGTTTGTGAACCCGGATAAGCCTAGAGCGCGAATTTCAGTTTATTTTGGTGTAAATTTTCTCACTTTTTCTCTTTCTATTTTCTGGTCTTCTCACACAATCATGTCCTGTCAACAAACAGCTGTTCTGGCGGCCATTTAAAAATTGAGAGCGAGTGACATTTCTTTTGGAGGGCACGTGTAAATTGAGAGCGAGTGACTTGAGAATTCAGAGCGAAATCATTTCAAGCTCGGTGGAAACGGCCTATTGAGGTTTCAGTAAACATTTTTCGCGGTTTCGGTTTTGGAAACGTTGCATTACTCTCAAGTGCAGGGAGGTCATTGAGTCTGTCCGTGGCTAATTTTAATGCTGCGGAAACCGAGCGCGATTCAATCTGTTACAGCGTGGCCATCATTAGCCGAAATCCCTAAAGCTACAGATTCGTTCCGGTTCTCTAAGTATACGCCTGCACTGTCCCTAAACTTCGAACACTTAGGTCTGCGATAACCAGTGTTGCACGATTTTGTCTATTTGATTTAAAACAGTCCCAACTCCAGGATGGTCCCGTAGATCCCGCATCGCTCTGCTTGGTTTGTATAATCAATTCGGTTGGCAGCGATGTAGAATGACCCTCAAACCTCTAGAGTACCTGAACTAGACTACCCCAAAGCGCAGTGGTGGCCACTAAGTCGAGCGACATTTCATTACTTCTTAAGGCCATCAAACTATATGTAAGAATGGCCCGTGCTACAGCTGAGGATATACAATTGCTGACACAGACAGAAACAAAGGAATGATCACAAAATAATATTCTGCTGACAGGGGGGTTGGAAAACCAACCATGCGAGTGGCATAATTGCAAGCCAAGTAAACGACGAAGTAAATAAATGCAACAAGATAACGGCGAAACATCATGAACATTTGTGTTGTTAAAATGCAAGTATAAACGTAAACAGAAATAAATGGTACTCCAGTCATTTGACGGGGGCAATGGAAGCATAAACTCCTGCCGCGGCGGTAGCCTGTCCATGGCCAGATAACTGGCAATCATAAAACTGAATCAGCCGGGTTATGCTCGTAAATCTTTCATTTTCAACGAGTCATAAGTAGATGTACGTGTTTGTATGGCTCGGAAATATTAGATCAAAATGAATATTCACATTAAATTCATGGCCATCACGAATCATGACTCGCGTCTGCTTTATGCGAATGATCCCATTGCACGTGCGAAAGAATAGTATAATAAAACATTATTTGCTTGTCTATCTCCTGTTTCGTTTTATTATTCTCTTCTGTTTCACATCGGGAAAGTTATAAACGTCGAAAACAATCACTTTGTAGCAGCCAGAGCAGTCGTGAGGAAAGAGTTCCGACGGAAAATGCTGCCTTTGCTGAAATGTTCATTTTATGTGGACTTGATTGATCTAATTGATGAGTGTCAAGACAGAAAGTGAGAGTGAGACAATCTCAAGGCTGTAACTTAAGTTGGAATTAGAGAGTTGTAGCCTCTCGAGAACTGTGTCCATGTGCGCGTGATGAGAACTATTTTTACAAAAAAGCCAGGATGTATACCATGAATTGACGTCAAAGCGCACCCGATTCCCTCTGCTCACTCCAGGGTTCAAATTCAGATAAATAAAGTCTCAGTCAATAAATCACTAAGTTACCAGCCGGTGACCAGCTGTAGACACTGCGCACAGTTCCACCCATAAAAAATATATGACGCGAATTGATAACGAGTAATAAATTGTCTCACTCCGGCTATCAGTGAATGGGGAAAAAAGAAGTGTATTTTTTGTTTAGTACTCACCTCTGCTGTGCAATGTCACCTTATCCCTAAGTACATTTATCGTGTGAACACGACCATATTGCTCGAACATTTTCTTCAGTTGCGCCTCGTCCATTGACTTTGGAATTTGGCCGACAAACATTTTAATATTATCCGGATCCGGTTGATCCTTAGCGAATTCATCAACATCATTTTGGTTTATCTCCACGGACGCTATTTCGCTGGGATTCATTTGTGTTACATTTCCGCCATTGCCACTGCCACTGCCACAAACAATAACGCCACCACCAGCAGCAACACCACTGGCTGTGTTACCACTGTTCACAAGCATCTCCACAGTATTACCCTCATTGTTATTGGCCGTATCTGGTTCAACGTTCATCATCGGTGCCGCAGGCATTTCCCTGGAGGTGAAGGAAGAGAAAATCGTCTCATAAGAAAATTGCTGGAAAATTACTCTTATAAAAAATTCAAACAAAATGTAAACGCAGCCATTCAGCCCCCAAAAAAGAGACAAAACATGAAAACTTCAAGGATATCTGCCTGCATACTCTTGTGATTATGTGCGAATTATGTTTGTATAAGGAGAAGTGCGAAATTGAGTCAAACTGAGGCGTGATACTTTACCGTCGCCGTCGTCCCTGCAGAAGAGATGTGATGAAATTGAATATTAAGCAAATGCACAGTACAGGGGTTGGTAAAATTAAAAAACAAGCCAGACGCAGATGAGGAACCCTGTCAACGCGTATCGCACCCTCAGTGTGTAGAACATTAACGCTGTCTTCATCGACTTCAATGATCCAAAATTACAAGAAAGGGCGACCTTTGTCTTTCTTGTCATGAACCTGACACAGAGGAAATTAAGAGATTCACAATGATGTCCTGAGGGTGGAAATTCGAGCACACTTGTGAGGCTTAGGACTAAAGTATGTTGTCGGGTGGGGGTAATCGACTTGATTCACTTAGAAAATAAATAATAGATATCGTTTCACATAGGTAGCTTACAAATTATTGGCTTGGAACCATAGTCTGGAAATTGGTCGTTACGTGGAAGAGTTGCGTTCAAATTTAAGCCGCTCTTGGTGGTAAATGTATTCAAGGATTGAAAAAAAAGCGCAAGGAAAGTTTGTACAACCTTTCGAAACGTACTACGTTATCGGACCATGGCAAGTTCTTCGAAGGATGATCTCTGTGAATAACTTGAAAACTTTAGCAAACTTAACGGAATTTTTTGACCAACAACCGACGGTTTGATGCGGTTCCATAACAAACCCTCTTCACTCGACATATTTCTGCCCATCATCACAACCACAATCTAAACAGTCATCCGCGATGCTTTCTTCCGTGGGCAAGATATGCCACGTGCCTGCGAGAGAGCCAACATCAAGAAGCGGGCAACCAACCACCAATCAACAAAGTAGACCTCACTGTTATAGTATGAAAATTAAAGTTGCAACATCCCTGTCTGCACCGATCGTGCCACTAACAACCCTGTGAGCGATGACAGCGCCACCTGACTGCAGATAACTGAACTTAACGATATGAAAGAATGCAGATGACGGTCCTTTGATCACGAGTCACATCATCTCATCATTTAGTGCCCGCCTAACAGTTGTTGTTAACGTAGCGACGAAGAATTATTACCATTGGAATATGGCCGAATTTAAAATTTTGTCTGTAAGAAAGTCGGGGGCCTTTAAATTAAGTTGTAGGTAGCTCGCTAAGAGGATGTTAAAACTTTTTTTCCGGTTCAACCCGCTCACGGGAACTCGTCGCTTCGCTAAGAGTGTATCAACAACTGTCTGTCAGACGCCTGGAGCTAAGTTAATTATAACTTCAGGACTGGGGGCATGCTGCCACCATACCTAATTAACTGCAAATGGTAGTATGATGGTCAAAGAAATTACAAAGTTCCTTGAATCAGTGTACGTAGATCACATGAATATTAATCCACCTTCTGTTAATGAAGATGTTTGTAATATAAATCTTAGATCAGTGTTTATCTCAAATGAAGATATACTGCAAAGAATGCAGTCTTTGAACTCCTGTTTGAATCCTGGTTTTATCAATGTTCCGTCTATTATTGTTAAGCAATGTAGTTCTTCTTTGTTGTTAGCATTGAAATTAATGTTTGATGTGTCTTTGTCTTCTGGTGTATTCTTGGACGAATAGAAAGTTTCATTTATTGGACCGATATTTAAAGCTGGATCTCGACAAAAAGTGGAAAGTTATAGAGGAATCTCCAAGATTTCAGCTATACCGAAAGTTTTTTATATCCTTACTCCGACACGGCTTTGTTTCTGGTAGATCTGGTAGAGACCTTAACCAATTTGACATTATTTACAAAATATCTGTTTGATTCAGTAGAATCTGGATATCAAGTTGATGTAATTTTCACAGACTTTTATGTCACACCGTTCTATTAAACAAACTAAGACAGTTTGGTTTTCATTCAGTACTTCTTAAATGGATAGAAAGTGGTAAAAATTGACAATTATAAATCTGGAATTATTAAGGTATTATCTGGTGTTCCTCAAGGTAGCCATATAGGTCTACTACTGTTTATTGTATTTATTAACGAGATCCCTTCAACCATGTCTCATGTTAAATGCTTAATGTATGCAGACAACCTTAAAATTTTGCTTCGTGTTAAAAATCCTCAAGATTGTATGAAAGTTCGAAATGACATAAATATGTTATGTAATTGGTGTGATCTCAATGGACTAAGTCTAAATATTATCAAATGTCACTCGTTTTCTGTTTACCATGTATTGTTATCCGTAATATTTGACCATTCGATATGTGGGACATGTCTTTCTAGGAAAACGGAAATAGAAGACCTTGGTGTTATATTTGACACGATCTTTCTTTCTCACTTCATATTGACTATATATGTAGTTACAAAAGCTAGTTCAATGCTAGGATTTCCGAAAAGGGAACGTGCATTTGTTTGGCACAATGTCACAGCACCCCTGCGGACGTCGGAGTTTCAGAAGTTTTATCTTGAGAAATATGCTCTCTAATCAGTCAGTGAATCGAGTTATTCGAGTGGGGAACTATACCTAGGACTTAACGACTGAGCCCAGGAATATGTTCTAACATCGTTGGTAAACATGAAAAATGATTGACTGAAAATAATATATATTCAGATTTTATGAGAACAGTATCCGAAGACAGAACCAACAATTGGTACGGAAGCATTTATGGCGACATTGAAACATTGGACAGAGATTCTGGATGCTTTTCCTTCGGTTCTGAGTTAAGTGAAGGTTAAGTCAATTGTGGCTTAACTCATGGAAAAATCGGTTTTATAAACAATTCATTAATGGTGGAGAAACAGACAGCAAAAACAGAAGTAGGCAGGTCGGACATAGACTCGGTCTCTTAAAGAGGCGTTCAATTGAATGCTTTTCAAGATTTAGGCTACATTTAATGGCCTACATTTCTGACATCTAAATCTAATCTAAACATTGCGAACTATACGTCGACAAATACTTTAGAGATTGGTGAAGTGAGATACTATGGTCCTAAAATTCAGATAGCACTCGACTTGAAGCCGGTAAGTAGGTATATAATGCAATAAAGCAAATGAATGAACCGCGTATAGTCATAACTTGTCAATAAATTGTACAACTACCTATTTATATCGCCGCGTCACATGTCTGTAACAAGCCATTTAAGTCCTCATAAAATTCCACAATTGTGTTTTATTGAATTTCATTTTTTCGTCGCCTACAGACCACTCGGTGCATTTGATAAAACTTCTCTAAAGTGGACAGCAGCGGAACCATCATGACTGTCCGTTATATAGGGGGGGCTGCGTTCTGAAGAGGTAGTAATACACCGATATCGTCAACCCCGGACTATGACGGATTGTCCGTAAGGCGTGATGTCGCTTATGGAGAGGTGTCCGTTAAGAGAAGTTTCACTGTTCCACAAAATCAAAATTACTCTGTCCACGGATAAAGAGATGTCCAAAAAAGAACGCGGTTTCTCGATTAAGTACGTTGGCAGTATTAAAGGAACGAGGATATCCACTGTCGCCTGGAAAGGCAATAAGCACTTCTTTGGAGGCTTGTGGATGAGATGCTCGACAAGTCAGCCCGACATATGGAGCATAAAACTCACACGAAAAATGTATTAGTCTCTGGTATTAACAAAGAAAATACATCTTTAACATAAGCATCCAAAGAAGCTTAAGGTTTTAATGACAGCTCTCCACTCAAAGTCTTTTTTATTGTATTTGGAAAACATAGCTCCGTTGCCATCTAAAGATTCATCGATTCTTAAAATGAGCTTTGTAGCGCTTATGACCTGCCCTCTGGTCGCAGATGAGTCACTCAATGTTCGTAGCTGAATATGCTACCAATCAATGAAAACGCCAATTTTCCGGGTCGGAACTACGCCTCAGTCACCAAAAGTATGTATTAAAGTCGTACTTTTCTAAAAACCATATCTTTGTGGTATTTCAAACAGCCAAGGTTACTGCCCAAGTATTCAATGCTGATTGTTATCAGCTCTCGCTTCGAAAAATAAATACCTCCCATTTTTATTTGATCGGAAGTAGCCAGTCTAATTGAATTAGAAGTAATCTTCCTAATGGAAAATATAACTCAGAATAGGAGCCGCTAACCTAAATCATAATTATTTTTCACTCGACCTGTTTAGAGGCAGCAATGGCGATTTAAGCGGCTTTTCTGATTCAGAGGGTCTCGAAATAGGAATTCCACACAACATAATGGCATCAATCCCACTTAGCAATGACACCCCCAATCCCGCTCCTCTGCGAATATTCGCTGAGGATTTATCGGAACACAGAACTCCCCCATCCACGCGAAACAAAAATATACTCTATCAAAACACGCAACACACAACGCCACTCTCATCTGTAACTATCGTGACCGACGTCACCCAAGCAGCAAATCAACAAAGTACACCAGGGGGAACACGATTGATGCTGCGCCTTAATAACTTCATTGGAAGCCTCTCATCACCGTTGCCGTCATTGTCATCGGTCCTCATCATCATTATCGGTAGCCAGCCATCATCATCATCCCCCCCTTTCTGTCATTCACATCGTCGGTCGTTGTTGTTTGTCCAATAATTGCAAAGGAAGCCGATAATGGAGGGAGTACTACCTGTGAAAATTGTTACATTTCCAGAATTACATATACCTAGGCGTAGATTAATCCGGCAACACGCTAGTGTCTTCCTTTCAGTGACACGATAAGGGGGGTTGCTAGATATCGATGTCGAAAGGGTTGACCTGGGGGAAACGCAGACGTATTCAAAGTTGCTCGTCCTACAATGCTGGGCTGTGCCTAGCTGACGCATCGATAAAGGAAGTGGAAGATCAATGGATGGGGGTACAATGAAAATACTTGAATGGCTTTGAGTTGGCATGTCTGTACGTCGCGTAGATAATGTTTTCTGTGCCCAGATGCATCCTAAGGGACGATTGAATTTCCCTGACACACCGACATAAATACACTTTTGTATTAAACAAATTACAAGGTTGTACAATAGGTAACCGATAGCTTCGGGGTGGTGGGTGTATAGACTCCGTCAGAATACCCTGAGATGGTCTGGTGAATGCTGCGACATGACACTCGCAGGTGAATGGGATGTAGTTTGAAGGATTCTCAATTTTCAGTCCGTGAACAATTCCAATCGAAGTTTGCTATTTGGTGGGGATTATAGAGACTTTACAACGAACTACTCCAAAAGAGAAAGAAAATCACACATACACACGCAAAGAAGGTGTTCACATCCAATTGGGTGCAAATGAAAGCTGAACGAGTTGGTGGGTTAACGCGGTGGGGGTACGGCGCACTGAGGTCCTGTTGGACCCATTGTGATGAAAGGGATGCACGCGCATGTCATATGCAACGGTACAAGGTCTATCTCGAAAGGGGGGGGGGCCGCGCAAATTATTTTGCTCGTACCAGGAATTGAACCTAGGCAACGTAAGATCAAGTGCGTATTGATCAACGCACTAACCCAGAACGCCACAGCCGCCACATATCCTCACGGCTCTAATATTTTGGACTTTGGCAGTAGATAAATGCGCCAAACCTAGGCAATGTAAGCTCAAGTGTGTAGTGGTCGACGCACTAACGGCATGGATAAATGGGATGCAAGCTCATGCAATACGCAACGGGACCAGTTCCATCTCGGCATGTAGCGCCACTGTCATTGTATGACTTAAGCCAGAATTTGGTCGATGGCCACTACCAGGCACGGTGTATAATGGTAATGCCGACCTAGATGTCCTAACTACACATCAACTTCGTTTTCTTGCCTGTAATTACCAGCCAAAATGGAAGAAAACCAAATATGTATAAGCCCATCAATCCAATCCCGAAGGCTTATCGATGACATTACCTTAATGACTACACTGATGATGGCGGCAGAGGATAACTACAACTACCTGCCAGAAAATCATATCAATGTCATGCTACTGTCATTAGTAAAAGTCTCTCAAATCGATTACCATTTGGAATTCATCCCTTAAGGGGGTCACCCAATAGCGGAGACACTCACTCAAGCCCACTCGCACGCCCACGCCTGAGGCAGTCATCAAATAAAATATCCAAGCTAATGGACAAAACTTTCTCCTGTCCTGACCTTCAATCATTTCAAATCGAAAAATTTCGGCTTTCGACCCCAACAGCCCCGTGTACACCGATGGTATCTGTATCTGTGGAACAATTTAAGTAATTAGATTTTATCGGCTCGTCATGTATTCACCAGACTCGGCCTATCGATGAAAGGCGATATGCCTTCAAAGGACCGAAGGAAAAATGAAACGAGAACAAACGAGGGAAAAGTTGTCCGCTTCTCCTACAGTTCGGGCATTCGATCTAATCACTGCTTCAGCACCAATCCGCCCATTCCCCCAGCCGTCAAACTAAAATTAATATGGTGGACATGTCTCCTTGTGGCTGTGCAGTGGCTTCGACCACATGCACGGCATGTTACCCCGTTAAGCAAATCCGAATCAATACCCATCAAATTATCTCCATTACAATATCGACGGCGGTTCAGCCAAATGGCCAATAGCACGGCGACGCCGGCTAAGCCATCGCCTGTGCCGGGGGCAAATAGACAGGTTACCTGGTTTTTCGTTTGATTTTTCCTGCTAGACTGCCATCGTGTCGGAGCGTCGAACAACTTTCAAATGTCCCATGTATTCGTTCTCGGCCCACCTGCCGGCGGGTGTTGGCGGGAATTGAAAATGTCCTGCGGCTACACCGAGTCTGCAGATACTTACTCCTCCAAATGGATTCCATTAATCTCCCGAGTTTCCATTTAGAAAATTAATTAGTGTCGCAACGATGACAATAAGGACAATGGCCAAGATGAAGGCCACCGCCATCATGCGATTTAATGCCGTTACATGTGATGGAGATAATAGATTTATGAAGGAACATTTTTATTGTGCCACCATAACAGAGTATCCCCGATAAATAACACCAACACTCGTAACGACTGCAGGACGATCTAATGGCGGACCAGTGTCGTCGATTTAAACTCCACTGGGCGTTAGGTGGACAGACGGGCTCGGCAGCTCGCATTACTGTTTAATCTCCCCTGGCGCCCGCGATTTTTGGTGATATCATTCAGTCCTGTGGAGCGAGTGGAAGGGCCCTCGGAGAGAAGAAGAAGAAATAAGCATAAACAAACGAAGAACAGAGTGCAATTCATCTCTAGGCTTAGCAAAGTGTAGATGTTAAATTGGCCTGGGATTTGTTTCAGACTGACACGGCTGGTGCCGGGGCGCTTCAGAGGGCGCAGTTGAATTAATTATTATTTTCTCTCAGAGTTGTGATTTTTCCCACCCGAGTCCTTCGGGTATTTACCGTGGTATAAGGGGCTTAATTTACAGTTGAGCTGTGGGGTGAGACTACGGCCTGCGGAATGATAGCTTGATTTTTTGACCGGATTAGAGAGGGCGCGTGAAGATGGAAATGTCTATGCTGATCTGCGCATTTAGACATCCCATCGCAGAGCTGACTTTTATGGTTTTTTTTTGTTTATTCGAGGAAGCTAAGTACTTTTGGGATTCTTCTTTGTGAACAACTTGTTTGATTGGCTTGGGCAGACGGTGGAAGTTATGGTTGTTAAGCACAAGAAGTCGTGTAGGTAGGGTATTTTCTGAAAAAGGCCCGATTTCTGCGATTTGGAGACCCAACTTTTCAAGTAGACAGAAACTATAATTGTAAGGTTTTCATTAGTTGCTAGCCGGCACTGTACTACATAAAAAAAAAGTCATTTGGATGCTTGAGGAGCTCAGGCTCCTAGAAGTCTGTTTGAATTTGAGTGAAACTTGGCAGGGAGATGACTTCTGTTCTGGAATTGAACATAATACAAATTTGTTTGTCCATGTTGGCTACAGGCGAAACGGTCTAGTTTTCAATGAGGCCAAAACTAAATCTAAATTCAACAAAAAAGTTCCGTCTCAAATCACCTGGGAAAAATCATCAAGATTGTCTATCTCGGGGCTAACGTGAACTCCTAAAACGACGCCCTAGTGGAGGTCCTACATAGCATAGCCCTTGACGACTTGATTAAGCACCTGTCCTGGTTAGTGAATATGCTTTTGTCTGGTTTTCAAATCTGGTCCAGTCACCAGTCTGGTCCGTTGAGATTAATTAAATCACTGGAGTGGTCGATCGGTGGTAGTAGTCTGATTATGGGTATCATAAAGGACCAACAGAGTTTAAGTTAAAAACACTAGCAACCCCGTCCCTACCCACACCTACGGAGCATCGCCCTTGACAATCGCTGCTGTTTCGGTTTATCTAAACAACTGGGCTCAAAGCTTCTGACTCGAAGCACCAAGATCATGATCTATACAACCAGTCCTGCAAAATGCTTGATGCCTTCGAAAGAAAAATTCAACGTCGGGTATACGGTCCCGTCTGCGAGGAAGGCGACTGGGGGCGGGGATATAACCACAAGCACTTCAAGCAAACATTCTTAGATTGCACTGGCGTCTTCGAATCAGAGCTCCCGTTTCGAGAAGGACTTCCGGTAAAAGGACAAAATGTATTCGAATCCGAGCTCCTAGTTCAAGAAGGACTTCGGGTATAACGACGAAAATAGCGGAGAATCAAGACAGCTGGTCTTGATGACTCCAAGTATCGTGTTCAAGATCGTCATCGATGGAGGCAGCTATTGCTCAGACCCTCCGAGATCCGAGTTTCGAGTGAATTATCTTGTTCCTCCTAGTTGCAGCCAGTCTTGTATATAAAGTCGTTGACTAGTCTAATTTTCATTCCATGGCACTCCAGATGGTTATGGAGAGTTAGTGCTCCAACAACCATCGACAGGAACTTTTTTCTCACTGAAGGCCGTTGCCGAAATGCCTTTAATGGCCGCTTGACTGTTTGTAATATCAGTTGCTGGTATTTCCAACATTGGTAGTTTTCTAGCCTCTCATTGACCGACTGGACCTCGGCTTGAAGAACGGTCATAAAGTCAGGGGTTCTGATAGATTCTGATGATTTTAGCACCTTCGTGTGTACTTGTGTTTGTGGTTCACTCCTCTCTTGTGGGGAAACAACACCGGAAGGATATTTCGAAATCATGGAACCAAGGAGTATAGTCGCCATCTGGCTTGTTCGATTCCTAGACTGTCAAGAATATTTGACCAGGCACACATTTAGTTCTTATTTAGCTTGTCACCGCCTCGATGTATTGTTTGAGGTTTCATTCGAGGGTGATATAACGGATCGCGTAGAAGCTTTGAATACACAAACTGTCGAATATTCAATTTCGCCAGTAGCTTGTTTAGCTGATCTGTCTGACATCTTTGCAGTAGTCGCTAGTCGCTGTCTGTAGGAGTCATGTTCCCGTGGCACCCAAGCACCCAAGTGTCTGGATTTTAGTTAATATCTTTAGGTTGTTCGATTACAGGGAAGTCTGCCACCAGACTAAGCTGCCTTGTGTAAAGATTGGTCTGACAGTCATCGTGTAGGTCCCATTTATGTCAAAATCCTGGTACATACTTAGATACAGTGCACAGGTTGTTTTTTTTTTTGTGTTGAAACGACACTGAAAGGACTTTTTAAACAATTTGTCAGAGGTGTTTTTTTTTCAATAATTTGCGTGCACAAGGGATTGTTAATACCCTTAAGTGTCTGCGGTCAAGACACAGCGTACACGGAAGGTATAGAGGGAGAAAGAGAGGACGTACCTGTGCACATTGGTCTCAAATATCTGCGGATTGTAGTCTGTGGAAAATATTAGGCTGGGAAGAGCAATCCATATTCGTGTGGTGCGGCTGAAGAACGAGTCTCTAAATTGAACTGTGAGTCCGTGCATGTGTGACGGTGTATGCACGTGAAAGGAAGGAAATATCAGGGGAGGATGATAAAATTAGTTACCACACATAGTTTACCAAATTTCACCCATTTGGCTGATTTTAAGAGATCCATTAGGTTAAGAAGGGTTTCGTTACTTAACATGCATGCGTACAAGCCCAAAACCGCTTAATGCTCTTAAATGTACTGAAGCAAGTCGCAGAACATTCCAAGGTGTTCCGCTGTACATTGGTCTGGCAAGACGTGCATTGTGCGTAAATTCAGAGAGGGAACGACTTATAGCAGCAATCAATTAAAGTATAAATAAGAAGTTCTAGAACGAGACAACATGACGCATGTCAAACTTTATTACATATTTGGCTTGCCACCGCCTTGATGTATTTCATTATTAAAAATTAAGGGCATCTGTGAGACATATCGGTAGGTAGGTAATATGGGTGGACTTACGGTCTTGCCAACGTGGCTCACTTAGATCGGCAGGTTGGGTATTTTTTCTCCTTATTGTATTTCTACCGTGAGACCTTTTTCTTTACACCGAAAACCATCTTAGGAGATTTTTCAAATCTACACCGCTCAATTCCCGCTTACACTGGAACTGCTTCCTTTTCTTTGCCATTGCTGGGCATTCGCAGAGGAAATTTTGGATAGATTAAATTTTTTTTCTTATGGAGCTAAGCGGCGTGAATGCACAAGGGATTGCCCGAGCTTCTGTCAGCTCAGATCCATTTTTCGCTAGACTGTCGCTTCTTCGTTACCTTAGATGCCAGCGTGCTTGTCCCCAGTATATGGCCAACTTTGTCTGCATAACCTGACCAGTTTCGATGTCAAAATGCCCGACGGAGTGGAATTAATCGGCGCTTGGCTATTGGACAAAATGGAGATAGATGTTGTGCTCTCTCAGTTGCCTCGCGTATTGCAGCCACTGCAGTTTGCACAACGGCAGCAATTGGATTTAAGGTATCGCATGCTTGAATATATAAGCCTGTAAAATATTCAAATTCGTAAGTTACCAATGAAAGAATAAGCTCGTACCGCTCCTAAAGTTTCGACAGGAGAAGATTGGCAACTGGATCACGGGGTGACCCCTTCATTCCCATTCCATACACGAAAGCCATTGGTCAACTCTACGCCTGCATTTTTGAGCATATGGCCCTCACGGGAACATGTAACTGGAAGGGCTAAAGGAAACTTCCAGACGCGACTAACGACGACTTGGTAGTTTTCAAACTGATGTGGTATTTCTGGCGGAGTAGTTTCGCCAGGAAAAGAAGTCGTGAAATATTTGTGAAGACAGTTGGAGTCGGTGCGGTGATATATTTAGGAGGGCGTAAGCATATAGTCAGAATGACAACAACTGCAGGACTGTCCAATGCAGTTTTACGAAGCTGAAGAGTTCGTGCAGTTTCATCGTGAATACGTCGAGTAGTTTCGTGAGAGTTGAGAATAAATGATGAAGCAACAAAGTTGGAGTTCTGTTGTGCAAAGTGCTTGCACTAAGCAAGGGGACAGATGGACACAGACATTGACAGTGAAAAGTTTTATATTGCAGCAGGCCACAGAGGCACCAGACGAATCAGAGGGGACAGTCGATATTGAGAGCTCTGGAATCGCCAATGTTGAAGGCTTTCAAGTTATTTGCGCTGAAACGCGTCACGACGTGCTAGTTCACTAATAGATATTTAGACAGTCCCACAGTGTAGTGATTGATAACTGGAACGTGTCCCTAACATCTTGAAATATACTGCACCCACAAAAGTAAATAAATAAAGAATTTCACTTACGTGCTGTTGGCACCAATAGGCAGGATGGGTGGTGATGAATTCATTGTGCTTAATCCAAATCCACTGACCGAATTCATTGCACCACCCACGTTTGAGATTTGTTCTGGTATCCTGGTCGGCTGGAGCTGCAGCAGTTGCTCTGGATGCTGTTGAAATTGATGTTGATGCTGCTTTTGACTGGGTTCCCGCAGATACGGATGAGGACGTGGTTTTAGAGTTTTTTCCAACACATTATTATTGTTATTCATCAACGTGATATTACTATTGTTCGCAACAGGTGTCAAAGCCGCCACCACACCAGCACTTAAGATTCCCGTAAAATTATCGATTTCGAACGATTTCAACATTATTACACATATATTACTGAGTGTGCGTGTGTGTGGGTATATGGGGAGCTGGGGAGCCTTATCGCGCGACGGATTAAATTTGTCACTTACTTTATTTGATATATTCTATTAAACACTAGAAGGGAGCGAAACAAAACACACATTAGCTGAGGAGATAACACATAAATTCGTACCGATAGATACGGAAAAAATGTATTTACTGAAAGTACACGAAGCAGACACGGGGTGGGGATAATTGCTCTCCCACATGTAACCGGGGAATATTACGCACTTTAGTGAATCAACTTCATGGGGATATTTTCTACTTTCCGATTAAATTATTTACTTTTTTCGTCCTAAGCGATAAAAGCATTCATGTTGCCGCACAGTGGGAGATAGAGAGAGAGAGACAGAGAGAGTTAGAGAGAGAGAGAGAGAAATCGGGAGAACGTTATAATTTTAATAATGCAACCAATATGGTAATTTTTTCTTGTTTGGCGTCAATCGAAAATTAACCGCACTAAGCTGAGAGTCTCTCTGTGGGACAGACAACGAAACGGATACACTTAGAAATGAAAGTTCCGAGAACTTGAGGCGAACGGAAACCGAAGTTTATCAACTTGGCAGTAGATGCGTTCAATGAACTGAAAACACAGTGGAGGTGGAGGTGGAGGTTAACTGCCCTGACTGTAGTGGTTGTCTTGTGTGCGAGCTTGTGTTTCACAAAAAGGATATTTAGCAACTTAACGTGGGGGAGTGGATTACTCGTGGTGATGCTGTTGCTTCCTACACTCACACACACACACGCACACACAGAGTCTGTTTATTGCTTTTATGTTGGCCTCAGTTTGATTTGATGTGCTTTATCTTACACGCGGTTGGGTAAACTCGTATCTCACAGGACAAGGATACCATAAAAACAAGTTCGATAGTCTACAATAATGGTTTGGGGATACGCTTGTAACACGTTACCCTTAGATTTCCAATAGGATATCGATTGAATTAGTTTCCGTCTTAACTTGTTGGATATCTTCGATATCATGTGATGTGTTTTTGTGTGTATCTTTTGCACTACTCAAGGGTTTCTACACTTAATTTCTACAAATTCTAACCATCATTAACTGAATTGACGCTTCCTCGAAATATTTCACTGCGAAGAACAGAATTCGATTTTTTACGATTTGTAGCACCGAGTGGACAACCGCGCACACCGGAATATCCAAATCACTGACTGCCTGGCTAGGAAGACGGAATTATTTTACGAAAAAATTTCACCTTTTTTCCCACCTCTCCACAGTTTGTCCGATTGCGTTCGATAGTAATGAGCTGCAAACCGTTGCAGAGAAGCCCGATAAGGCACTATCTTCCCACTTATCTTTATTCATATGTATACAATTTTTTTTATATTTAACAGTAACAACTACAGACGTATGAACAAAGTAAACTGTGTTATCTCTCCGGGCGCATACACGGCTGCGAACATATGGGTACAGGGAGTATGAACGAATTCCACCCGGTGTAAGATTTACCTTGCACTAGTGGTTGAGTTTGGGTAAACATCGATAAGATAAGCAAAGTCAAACGGAAAGAGATCGAGATACCTGTTTGGATCGTGTGACCTCGTGACATCACATAGAAGGAATAACAATTGCGTTACTGCCTTTGCCATGTCTGGATGTGTGTGTACTTGGACAGGAGCACGTATCGAGGCGATCAAGCTTATCGCACCAATTACACTTGTAGGATTGTGATTAGATTCGGTGAAGCGTAGGTAAAGTTTTGAGAACATTTTTTGGACTGGTTAAAACCACCAGTATCTACATAGTTGACACAATTCGTTACGTAATGACGAAGTTAACACTTGTCGAAATTGTGTTATCCCTTGGAGAATGCAGAAAAACCATGAGAAGATGTCATGATCGTCTTATCTTCGTCGCATGGTTTTGTGGATTACTGACTTTGAAGAATGTCGCAGACTGAAGACTGTCGGAACTTCACATGATGCACATGGCTGACTTCACTGTGTGTGACCCGTGCAACTTAAACGCAATTGACGACCAAATAGACAAACAATGTCGGTGTTGCGATTTTTGTTATATTTTCAAGTGCAGTATATTCAGTGAAGATTCGCAATCTGAATTGTGATAGATCTCGCCAGCAAGCCGGAGTGATATGATAATCAGCTTCTCAGTATCTTTGTGCACTTGTAGTCATGTGACCTGATTAGGAAGCTAGTTCAATCCGATAAATGTTGGACGCATTTGTGTTCCCCTAGTTATTTAAGAGAAGATCAGGTGTCAGGTGTTTTCTTGAAGCCCGCTTTAACAACTGACAATCTAGCCTTAAACCAACGCATGCTTTTCATAAATTGCAACATTGGTCGGTATGTACCCCGAAGTTTTGGATTCAGTGGAGCGCATTCTTGTGATCTCTGCAGACGACTTACAGGCGAACAAACGGGACACTACACCTTCGCCAAACATCATAACGTGCTTGGCCCAAGCGATGAAACCTTCTGCGATGCCTATGGAGAAGACGACTACACTGCGGGGCACTTCCTCTGTCACTGTCCCGCCGTTGCTCGGATCAGGTGGCAGGTTTTCGGTGCTGAAGTGGTTAGAGCTGATAGTGTATGCCCCTCATCGCAGGAGTGCCTGCTGGTCTTCCTTCGGAAGAAATAACTGTCACCAAGCTGAAACAAAATCGTGCGTTCAGTTTCTGTGAACAATGAACAAAGCATGAATATTTCGAATATTTCTGTAAATTGTAGTTTGCGCAACGAAACAGTGGATTTATTCGTTGTACAGAAAAAAACAACAACAACCGAAGTGTTTAAAACTAAAGAATCAACACGTAAACAAAAGCGTTTTCCTTGCTGTGCCCTTTAAGCACATCCACTTGGCGGGAAACATTTGCAATGGTCAAAATCTCCCGTAAAAAAATGCACCCCAACGCAGTATCACTTTATTTTCACATACAATCTCATTAAAACCGCTTCAGTGTTCACTCGACGGCAACACCTGACGGACGGGTATATGTACACGCATGCAAATCAATCCATTATCACTTTAATAACTCTTATCAACTTATCCGCGAACGCACGTTATTATTACATTTCCATCGATTCTTCGCATCACAACACATTCCATTATTACCGCCTGAAGCACGATCGAACGCAGCGCTACGTTCGCATAGCCTACCCGGTCTCAGCTATACACAATTAATGCCAGCGGATGTCTTCCGTTCGATATTGATAATAAATATAAACTAAAGCCCGAGCAGAAAGTGTTGTCCTCATAGAGTGTGTTCCTTCCACCTGTGCTCCGGTTATAGGGCAACAAACACTCAACCTATCTAAGTGGGCCACTGGCATACACCTTAGTGGGGTACAAAAGGAGAAGAAATAGAGAAAAAAAATCCTGAATAGCTAAACACACTGAATATGAAGGAGAGAATAATAAAAAAAACGTACAAGAACAGCAGAGATATCTAACTAACCACCACCAGCAACACCACCCACTATTGTGTGTATGTCCTGTCTGCACAAAGTGACATACGAGTACACCTTACCCAGGTATCCATGTAATCATAGCTGCAACCGACTATTAAAAAATTCTGAATCGAACCCCACACCACCATCGCCTGGCACTGCGACGGCCAACCGGTGTGGAAGGAGGACGAATCGATGGCCGGTGTACAAATTGTTTTCATATTAATGGAAATCGGGCCTTGAAAGTCCAACGAATGCGAACGATGAACAGGACAATAGCTCCATCGGGCATAGTCGGTGCTACGTTGACGGTGGTGTGAGGGATAATCATAAAGTTTGACCACCCTGTCTCCGATGGTGTGTACGCGTGTACGTGTATCCATACATACTCGTTCGTATACCCTGTCGATCATTACATTGTGGCAGTAATGTCTATTTGAGTAATTACATAGATGAGGATTCGGACGAGGAGTAAAGAGCATATTTGACGAAGTAATTGCTTAGATTTGCTTTGTACACCGGAAAAAAAAGTAGAGTTTCAATTGGAAATTGGTTTTTGACACAAACAAAAGAGCACGCAAGTGATGTGTCGGTTATGGTATGTCTATAAGTTATCAGTCTTTATTTGATTGACGCCACACGCAATGACTAATTAGCTGAGCAGGCAAAGCTTTGGAAATACTACAACATGAAGAGTTCTACTGACCACGAGAACGAAAGGGTGAAAGTACAGATTCCCCAACCGACTTCTTTTGACTCAATCAAGTCAACCATTATTTTATGGAACCAACAACCACCACCATCCAAAGCAGAAAAAACTTAAACAATCCAAGTTGTGTTTTGGAGAAAAGGATATGGTCGGTCATACAAATGAAGAAAATCACTGCAATTTATTATATATCCGAGCGCATAAAGTGAGAGGACCCTCCGCATTCGGCCACGTAAGATTGCGAATGTTTCAACGGAGGGTGGGAACAAGGCATATGTGTTTCTTTTTTTCGTTTAATCGCATGAATTCCAGCTAATTTGCTGCGACTTGGCTGGTGGACGGGCACTAGCCACATCGCTCCCAGGTCCCGATGGAGCCATTGTGATGATCGCAACACATAAAATTTTTTGCTTGGAAATAATTTTTGAGCACTTGGTGTGAGTCTCTGGGCCCATAAATTTCATGAGGTGAAAATCATTGCTTAATAAAAAATGAAATGAAAACGAAAACAAAAAAATGAAAAACCTGCTGAGTGCGGAGCGATTATATACAAAAAAAAAAACACATTTTACGAGACTTTTGACAGGATTCGTTGAAGTTTCCTTTGAAGTCATATTAAATAACATAAAAAAAACATCTAAACAAGTCCCACAATGGTCACAAGTAAATCTGCAAGCTGTAATGCACTGCGGCAATATGTCTGGACCATCTACTCAAATTATGCAAATTGTATAAGTGATGCCATTATCCTCTTGAAACTGACTCAGATCACTGCGAGCCAGTTCATGCTCTGCAAACGCGCAAATGTTGGAATGAATTGGAAAAAAATTCAAAACTTTCGACGTGTGTGGGTACGTGTGATGTACTCAACTTCATCGAATTACTCCTGAATCAACAATATTTTACCAGATTTTAAGTTCTTCCTTACACTTTAGAATATTGTCCACATATATGCCACGTCTACAGGCCATTTATTCGTCATTTGTTTGAAATGGGATCGAAGGTATTTACTGAAACTTTTTCGATGGCTCTACAGCAATCGTAACGGACCTGGGCTTAGCTTCTACAAGACCTGCTGCTGTCCTCTCAGGAATGACGGAAAACGCTTTTCTGGTACCAGCCCTCCGCACATGGTTTCTCTAAGCTTGACTTTGTTTATCTAATTGTTAACTTTAATGTTGCCTATGTTGAGCCATTTATTATATGCCTCAGTTGATGAACAGGTACACAGAAATATGTGCCTTTAATAATTCCCTCTCACCTCGCTGGCAAACCTCAGACATCCTTTTTTTCATTCACTGGGAAAGGTATGAAGAATTTCGAGATGCTTAAAAAGTGTGTGAATACTGGTGAAAGATCGACAGGCTTCCTTATCGTACAAAGTGGGGTACCACAACCATTCTTGGTCCATCTTGTTTTCCATGTATGTCAATGACTTACCTAGCGTTATTCAACACTGGGAAATCCACATGTATGCTGACCATGTCCAACTTTTTCTAAGCTTTCCACTGAGTGAGATTAATAATGCTTGCTGAATGAAGAACTTTCTAGAGTGTATATTTGGCCATGAGAACATGATCTTCGTCTAAATTCCTCTTAGTCAAAGGTGCTTTCGACCTCACAAGTCTCCGGTCTGTTCTACTAAATGAAGAGCCTATAGAATGGGTTGATTCTGCTAAGAATCTTGGCGTGATATTTAACCGCACTCTTTTTTGGGATACGCATATCAATGCAACGGTCGCCAAAGTTGGACTACGTTCTCTATGGGTCACTAAACATTTTCTACCAACTAAAACCTAATTCCTCTTGGTGACAGCACTTCTTCAGCCGATTTTACCCGATGGGAGGTCTTTTGTACACCGGATTGCAAAAGTAAGAAGGAAAAACTCCATGTGGCTTACAATGGTATTGCGAGGTACATTATCAAACTCAGAAAGAGTGACCATGTGTCGGTTTTCTCATATCAAATTACCGGCTGCACCTTGAACGGTTTACTAGAGCACTCTGCTTTCTTAACAACATACTCGGCAGCCTGAATTTCTTTATAATAAGATACAATTCTCGCAATCTCGCAGATCACTAATGATTGTACAACTGAGGTACTCTTGCCTCTTGCCTGTCGGAACGTCAATATTTTGTCCAAGTCCTTAGTCTGTGGAATTCTCTGCCTGTATACTTGAGAGGGATTAGAAATAATGTTGTTTGGCCGTTGGACTTAATATTAAATAAAGAATATAAAATAACTCTAATTTTAATTGTAACAGTCAAGACTCCGAATGTCTCACACTCCGCAAATTTTGTTTATCCTTTAGCTCACTTAATCTTGCTATTGTAAGTAAATATGAAATATGAAGCAAAATATGAAAATATGATTATAGAGATCAGACTGAATATATCAGTCAATGCACCACTACGAGACGTACCACTCGTATATCAATGTTTAATGCGTCCTATTCGGCAATGTCTATGCCATTTGGCTTCTCTGTGTTCTAGTTGTGACAGCTCACGCTTGATGCGTGACATGTGTCAAAGTCAGGCATGCTCAGTAACCAACTCCTCTTGGTTAGGCTTACGAACAGCGCTTACAAATTATTGAACTACCAAGATTCGTTCTCTGTGAAAAATGTTTACAAAATGCATGCGAAAATACAAGATAATCATCAACTCAATATATATTAATTTCATTGCAGACTGACTGACTTGAGCAGCACTCCTAAGACCTTTATTGCACGATGTTGCATTTTGTAGCAGTTTTGTGTTAGAAAGCCTGCAACAAAATGAAGGTGCGTTGTTATGATAAATATGATGTGTGTCACCACAGGGGGTATGTATGTGCGTTCAAGATAAATTTGCTGACCTCACTGGCTTGGTTCTTTACAGCGTTTCACAACTACTCAACGTATCCGCCTTCACTACAGTCAGCATCAACTATCAACTGATAGAAACTGTAGAAAGCGCCCATGAAGCGAAAGAAATAATTGTAAGTGCTTTCATGGATTTTGAAGGAGCATTTCGAGCTCTTGACAAGAAGTAAGTGAACAATACAGTATTGAAATGGATGTACGAACACCTGCGCACGAGATCAGCGTAGCCTCACACATCAGGAAGCACAATAAAAGTCAACACGACAAGAGGGAGTCCGCAGAGAGGAGTCTTATCCTTGTTGTGCCTAGTTCTGGACGAGCTTTTTGAGATACTGACTAACCATGGGATCAGATGTCAGGCATACTCTGTGGATACAGTCATTATAGCCACTGGCAAGATGGAGGAGATGGGGACAACACTGGCTCCAGTAATCGAAGTTAAATATTTAGGAGTAATCTTGGACAGCAAACTCATCTGGCAAAAATACACAGAAAAGGTAACCAGAAACGCAGGCTCTAATGATTTGTCGGACCAATCCTCGGGATACAAGTATCCTTAGATGGATGTGTACAGCTATTGTCAGCCCAACCATTACATACTAAGGTCCACCAACCTGATCAGCGTAAGAGAGACACTCAACGAAATTCAAAAGTTGGCATGGCTCTAAGTATTTGCCATAAGGATTTGCCCAAGTTCCGCTCACAGAGGTCCTATTGGAGCTGACTCCCTGGCATCTAGTGTCCACGAGTGAGAAGCAATACGGTGAAAAGGTATACAGACAGATCAAGAACTGATGAAGGAACAGGAGCAGGAGTATTTGGACCCCGGATAAAGTACTACGAACCCATGTGCAAAGGCACCAGTATCCTTCAAGCCTATGCCATAAACAGATGCGCTCAGATCAGGAGTATTTGGACCCCGGACACAGCTCTACGAACCCATGGACAAAGGCACCAGTATCTTTCAAGTCTATGCCATAAACAGATGCGCTCAGATCAGTCTTGACAGGAACTATACCAACGGCGACATCGCAATAGTGTCGGGGAGTGGTGCCGCTACCCTGGCACTGTACTCCTGGTCCAAGCTTCTGTGGGAATGCCTACATGGCCATACAGGGATAGAAGGCATTGAAATGGCGGACTCCCTCGCTAGCAATAGAGCCCCGAACCATTCTGCGCTGAAGGAGACCATGTCATCGGGGAAGAATTCAGGGAACTAGATGGAAGGAACCGGGCAGATAACTGGAACATCGCTCATGGCATTAGGTAGGACAAGGAACTCTTGGGTCAACATAATCAGAAGAGGTTTGATGCATGTATCAGGATGAGAAAGAACAAGCGCCGTATCCTAACAGGCTTCCTAAGAGGGCACTCAGGACTCAGGGCTCACATAGGAAAACTAGGAGTGTCAGCATAGACCTTCTCGCCTATGCAGATTCTGCGGAGAACCCACTGAAATTCCAGAACATATACTGGGATCCTGTGATGCACTAGCCCACAAAAGGCAAAGATATCTGCACAAGCAGCTCATATCAGAGGAAGTAACTAGAAGTAGCTCTCATTTTCAGATTCCTAAATGAAACTGTCTTAGACAGAATACTCTTGGACAAATCTCTTCCACCCTCTCGCAACAGGAGTCCAAAACCCTCAATACAACATTGAAAAGAACTACATGTGAGGGGAACTCTTAAGAAATCAAAGGTATGATCGGGGGATACAATAGATCTAAGGGTCGCGGTGCAATATACCCTCAACAGAAATAGTAACAATAATAATACTCAACCATTCAACAATTTAAATTTTATTCAAAAAACGTCATATCTCTCCAAACAGAATGCCACCCTACTCGTCACTCTCACGGGATCTTAATCAAGTTCAACCAAAGAACACAACATTCCTCAGCCATCCATCGATCAAACTTCAGGCGAGATAAAACAAAACGCTGCTCACATGCAATGTCTGTGCGTTAAATATTTGCATTTTTGTAACAAAATTCTCTCGGTGTATGGGACCTTCAACAACGCCATTGTCACACTATCGACAATCATCATTTACCTACGGAAACCTTTCCCACCAGGCGGCGTTGTGTTGCACGCCCGAGTCTTTGTCCCACCATCGCTAGCCACCATAGTTATGTTCTAAACTCCACAGTGCCGTATACCTCGTCCGCATTCCCCGCTCGCCACTCAATCGCCTGGCAATAGCATCAGTCCATTACCCTACAACAATTCGGTTTTGAAACCACACCGCCACCGTTGTACACTTCGCTTAAAAGCACTTCATTAATATTAACCAAAGTTATCTAAAATTCACAGCTGGGTGAATCCATGGGTACCATTAAAAAACTAACAAGGATAGCTCCTCGCCTGCTCTGTGCATGAACACTACCACAACCGGCAATGGGCATTTCCGAGAGGCACATACCCGATTAAGTGCGCTGCAGAGCGACACGTCACGTCGTCGAGCCAACTGCAGTGTGTGTAGGCAGGAATTTAGCCATCGCATACGCTGGGCTTCGGTATCCCTTCACAGTTCAATACAATTTTTGGAGAAACACCAAACGGTAGTCTTTGGTCGTGTGCTGGACGGGCATAGTCCGATGGGGGGGTTACACAAAAACAAAAAAGCACGCACTCACCCCAACCGAGTACCGATACCAGAAACCCCAAAAAAAAAGGTGAATGCAGGTAGACCAAGTCAAAGCCTTGAAACTCGATTTTGTGGTTGGGCAAAGCCAAGTGGGCATGGGAGGTAGATAAGAACTCAAAGCACACAGACAGAGCTCTCTCACACACGCAAATGACGGGGGCATAAGCAGTACAAGCCCACCGCCAACTTCGGTCGATTGTATTGAATTTAGGATAGTTTCTACAAAACTGCACACGGACTCGTGGCGTGTATTTATGTGTCTTTGGGACAAAAGGTCGTGTTCGGCGTGTTTCGTGCTGGTAATCACCGAGCATAATGGCATTAATTTTTGTATAGCAGAATGAATGGTGGCGCTGGGACCAAAGGTGTACCTCAGTCGGCTGCTTACTGTTGCACTGGAGTGTAGAGACCTCCTACTTGCTTGGCTTGGAACAAGATGTGGATATAAATTCCAATTTGGCGGCAGTGTATGTTTTGAAAGTTCATACTGCGCCCGATGGTGAATACTTCAACAAGGACACAATTAAGTATTTATTTTGTTTTGGCCTTCTCAGGAGGTTTCATTGCCAAGGGACTGGTTGAAATCGGAGAGAACAGCTCGCCCGGCTGACTTTATGGAATATTACGAGTCTAGCGAGTAGAGGGTGTTGACACAAATTTCACCGGCAAAGCAAGTCTAATTTTCAATTCTTGAAGGTGAAATATCTTTTGTCAGTCTTTGCAGCTGATTGTCGTTTAACTCGGTAAGTTTTCCCTCTCAGAAAATTGATTCAAAAAGTGATCTGATTTCAGGGCTGAAGACTTTGCATTTGGACCATGACATCATGCCTTAAGGGCAACTTAAGGCACATTCTGCGAGATTTACCAGGATTGGACGGAAACAAGGAGAAAGACAGATTTTCAATACTTTGTGGAAGTATCCAGTTTGACAATTCAATTAACTTTGCTCAGTCTTAATAAACAGTGATACTGGATGTCGTAACTTTTGAGGTTTTGATCAGAATACGACAACAATTCGACACTCACCTCATCACTGTGAGGTCGTTGCGACTTGTGAGGTCTTATAGAGGTGTGCAAGAATACCGGCAGGTAATTCATGAACAGTAATTGCAGGCATCTTAGATCGATAGAGCTTTGGAAGTGGAAAACCACGTAATGCTACGAGTAGATCTCCGGAGTGTATTTTGTGCAAGAAATGCCATAAGCCATACAATGTGCACGGCATGATAATTTACGTTCTTGCTCAATTCATAGGGATGTGAGTAGAATGTGGTTTAAACAAGATGGTGGCACAAAGCGTGTATCAAGTGATTCTTTTATATGAACTTTACAGTCTCGATAATGTGAACGAACTAAATAAAACAGGGCCAGTTCACATTTTACGGCATGTTCACACTTGACGAAATTGAGTAATTTCGGCGCTTGTCCTTGAGATTAGGATCGAAATTGACCAATTTCCCAACAGAAATGACGTATTATAGAGATACCCAATTTCTACCTCTCTTCGCCCTTAACAATTTTTGACAACCATTTTTTGTATTGTCAACAATTCATGAATAACTGACAAAAAGCCTCCATGGGCTAGGGGTAAAGTTGGCCATCTATATAGGTCTGCATTTTTGTTTCCCATACAACGAACCAATTTAAAAGTTGGTTCAATGAAATTGTGGATGAATTTGTATATTATAACAGATTATCCCAGTTTCCGTGTACTCATGCCAACAAAACTAGCAGATTTCTAAACCATTATGCCAGTTAACTAGCAGATTTCTGACAGATTGTTAAAATTTTCCATACAATGTCGACGTAAAGAAATAAAAGTCTGAACACCTTGAAATGTAGATTTTGAGTAGAAACAATGTTCGTTAACTTTTCGTACAAGGAAAATATGCTCTATATTACGATTTAACGAACACACCTAGACATCATTTGTTATAATGGACCACCAGTGTACTTGTAATCAACACGTTTGTGCTTACAACTTTTCTGCGTCCTTATCAGAGATTGCTCTTAATGCAATTTTTGAAAAAAACGAGTTTAGTAACAATAACAATAATATGGGTGGCGCAACAGTCCGTAACGGGCCAGGGCCTCGATTCTAAGCAACCATTCCTGTTGTGCGAGCTATAGTTCGTTCACGAGTGAAAGGCCGAAGGCCAATTCGAGAAGAATTTTAAAAACAGTTATACTCTTTGAGCATTGTCAGTGACTCGAACGAGGTGGGACCGTGAACATTCTTTGTCCCGTACCGGGAATCGAACCCAGGCAGCGAGGTTCGTTTGCGTAGGGGTCGATGCACATATCCATAACGAATTTCCAATTGTGAACAACAAGAACAAATGTGTGGTTGTAACTTGTTATTTCGTGAAATTGGCAACAGGTCTTTATGCATAGTCGGAATTGTGTTCTTTCTTGTTGGACTCGGTTGCCAAGATAAAGTCAATGAAAGAGATTGTTGTTTAACCCTTATTCAAACAGCAATTACAAATTTAACAGTTTTATTGTGAACCCCGTGCACAGTCAGTAATTTGAAAATTTCGGACATCCAGCATAAATATGGCTGATCATTCTGCATATCTTTAGTTACTTCTTGTACGGTTTAGTGGCATGGTTGATGTGGTGGCATTTTTTATTTTAAAACCACATTTTTGATAAATAAAATTCCATAAATCACAATTTGGAATGAGGGCATTGTCGTAACGCAATCCTCAGTGGGTTCATCATTTAGACCTTTAAAATAACACGCTTTAGCATTTTTAATTGAGAACAGGCAGAGCAACAAGAGCGGCAGCTGTTTTGATGAAATAAAACATACGCATTCTATAACGGACTATATTTAAATATTTTACATTCTTTTAGGAGAGAGACTATTTATTTGTATTTAAACGCCTTCTAACAACTTGCAGCTGCTTATTGAAATTCCTTGATTTTAATTTTTTTTAATTCCTGCTTTTTGCTTGTGCGAATTTAAAAGCATTTAAGAACTCATAAAATCATAGGCGAGCATATGTTTATCGTTCAAGAAATAATAGTTCCGCAATAAAGGCACGGACTAATAGTGGATGTAACCAGAAATTGGTTGGTTAGTTGAACAGTCACAGCAAAGCTTCTTATTCTGCGAGCCACTGTTCCGCCACGAATGATAAAAAAGCTTCTCGTAATAATATTGTCCGCAAAATAAATTGTTGAAAAATGAAAGACCATATGCACCATGTGAATCTGAAACAATTACTCTCAGGGTCCAACTATTATAGACACAATGTGTCCAGACTCAGACCCTCCATCGGCATATGACATCATAAATAAGTGTGTAATGAACGTCATGAGACGTACTGTAATCGAGCGAACTCACTGAAATAATACACTTTGACCCTAAGAACCACATCGCGCATAAACGGATGACTCGACACTCAAACGGTACACCAACACTCACTTTCATATGCGCATCTCACAAAGAGGACCATTGTCGAGGTAGAGGCGCATACGCTTCCATCTGACATACATGCTCTCATGCAGGCCGCTCAAGAGAAAACACGAATGGTTGTTTAGAAACAATATAAAAATATCGAATTTAATGGGAAAAGAAAGAAGTCGCAGAAGCCGGAAATAAACACTGGAGAATGCTTGGAATGGTAAACAAAATAATTAATTAACCATCACGTCCCTTGCGATCGATTGTCCACAGCTGACAGATCAACAATTATTTCTTTGTGTCTTTGTGAAAACCGCAACTGGGAAGTTTTCTGACAAAAATTGTTTGTCAATCTTCTTGTTCGAATGTCTGTGAGTTGACGAAGCAAATACATTTCCTCAGCATGATCTGCGCATATATGAATGCAAATACTATCGTCGCATCAACTCCCCTATCGCCACGATTCATTCGAACCGATGATGATAACATAATTTGCATATATTCATTAATAACTTGATTTCAGAATCATGTCCAAATATTCAGCAGATCAACAGGAAAAAATGCCTACAAAGGCACGCCGCCAACATCGTTAGATCCAATTTACCACATCATCGCCAATTTGAAGCGCGCTAGACCAAACAATTTGACACTTATTTTAATAAATCAGCCCTCTGACAAGCATGCGGCGTGTTCAATGCACCATCTCTTCCACTCGCTGCAATATGATTAATGTGACCGAAATTAAATCATCGCAAGCATCCCCACCGCTGATGCCACTTTTAAGCCATTCAAAACATTAGCCACATGGCTTACATCGCACGCTGAAAGTACCAGGATACCTACTTTGTGTGCTCGTGTGCGTGCATCGAAAATTCTGGCGAATTGCCCAGCGGTGGAGGACTCCCAGACAACGGTATCTGTCACGTTTGTACTTAATTACAATTCAATACGCGGCTTCATCGCATTTTGAAATTCATCAATTTTGAGAAGCTCTGGCTTAGTGGCGATTTGCCCCCGGGGAAATTAAGTTTACTGTCAAAGTGACATTTGGTATTGAAAAACCGCCATCGGCGCGGCGGCAGAAATATACCTACCCGACCACACCCACGGCCTGCTTTTCCGCGAACGAGATGTGCTATCGTAAAGTTAATTTTTGCATCCGGCACGCTGTTTGCTTTCTGTTTCTGTTGCAGGAAAAGTTTAAAAATAAATCGAAAACCCGGTGTCCCGCCCGAATGAGATGGCGGTCAATCAAAATTCAAAAGTGATGCCAATACACATTGACTAGCCTCATGTTGGCGGCGCAGTGCAATGCCTCTGTGGTTTCTGATGAGTGGCACTCGAACGCAGTAGCATTTGGGCAAACTAAATTTGCAATTTTTCCCACCGGACTCTTTGACTCCGGAGTCCGGGTATGTGTGCCGAATGCGGGTGGATAATGTGCGGTATATTTATCCGAGTTTTTTGCGATGTATTTTTACCGTAAGTCGTTGTCCGTCTTGCCAGTGGACCAAGGAGTGAGTATTCAAGTGAAGAACATACAAAACGTCGGCGCATTATTTTCCTTGAGTGACGTGCGCTACATTCGGGCGCAAGTGTCAAATATTCTCATCTCAAATTAATGGGTTCAATTAAATTTACAGTTCAGATTTTGACAGATCAATTTAATGGGGCAGCTTGCAGGGTGTCCGGGGTGTTAAATGGGCGCAATTAATAAGCGAGTGCCATGACACCCACGAGTGTCAGCGAGAGCGAGCAGAGCGTTTCGGATGATGCTTGAATGTGCGCTACGATTGGGACTTATTTGGTGGCAGTCAAAGGGGCCCGAACACAAATGTTCGCCACTTCGAATACGTTTACCGGCGGTCTGCATCAATAGAATCGCGATTTTTATTAATAAGTCGGGGCGGACTTATTTTGGGGACATAAGTTGATATAAATAAAATTTTAATAGTTTTGACATTCCCCTTTATCTCATTTCCCTCGGCGCTGACAATGACGTGGAGAAACATGCAAACGTTTGAAGATTGATGGGCGACTGAGATTTGAGAAGAACTGTTTGTTTAGACGATCGAGACGCTGGCGCCGAATCTGCCAGTTTAGTCAATCACTAGCAGACACATTGTGTTTACTGTTACATATTATGTCGACGAGCAGCCAGATCAAAAAGAAATCAAAAGCGAAGAGATTCTTTGAGAGAAAGGGTAATTTTGCGGCAGATTGTTGCAACAAACGAGAGATCGACATCTCCAATGACTAAGTGGGACCATGTTCAACTATTTTGGGAGAATTTATGACAACGAGTGGTCAGTGTTCTATAAATTGCTCGAGAATATAACGTGATGTGAGTCTGCGATACTGGCAATTACGGCGGTTACTAAGTAGACATTATTTGTTTTGTTTGGCTTGCTGTAAATATGAGTGATGCCAAGTTGCACAAGCAGTCAGTTTTTCTTGTATACATTTTTGAGAAATTTTGAGCAATTCATGCTGAAAATAAACGTTGTGGGAAACTGACAGAAGGCATCAGAAAAGCTCAGTTTTGACACAAAAAATGGACGGAATGGACTGGAATATATTTTTTTTTGCTCTGTTGGCAATAGTTTGAAACATAGAATGTGTATATAACTTGTTTGTAGCAATTGTGGAGCCCCGTCAAATTTTGCAGGTCAATCGAATTTTCAGGAGCTAATACGAATTATAAGACACATGAAACTTGCTATGACCCTTTTCAAGTAGAAGACGTGTAGTTTTGTGAACGGTTTGAACCAGTGCTGCCAGTATTGACTGAATGATCCTTGGGTAGTATGGGAAAATATGCTGTTGGAAAAAGTTTCAGAACATCTGTAATTCTAGTTGGCTTCTGTATGTCCATCGGCGTGGGAAAAAGTTGGTTGTTTTTGAATTGTTGATCTGGTTGGTCCCAAAATAAGGCCAAAAATGATGCTCGGACAAGTGCCTTGGTGAATACACTACGAAGAGAAGAGCGAAGAGATAGCATTTGTCTTTTTTTTTATAACATTGTGGATGTCATACACACTTGAAGATATCAAGAAACCGTAGAAGATTGTTCCTACAACAGTTGTGTGAACAATTAGCCGTGACAAAATTCCAGAATCTTTCTCAAAATGCCCAAATCGAGCGAAATTTTTCACCACGTACTGGCATTGAAAGCAAGTTGGGCCACCTTCCATTAATGACCAAAATGACGTGACATTTCCGACTGAATGAAGCGGAGAGCCTACTTTCTCCAAGAAGACACACACGAATAGTCTACAAAGAATGCACAAAGCGAGCTTGTGCTCAACATTCAGTGGATACCATTGTGATAGATGTCCACTCTGAAATAGCAGTATATTCCAAACAAAACAAACGGCCAAAGGAATACAACACGTGAATTTATAATAAAATAAAAGTGATCTTCTGCATTTCTAACTAAAAATTTACATACATTTTTCCATGCACCCGGATGTGTCGGCTGTGAGTGTTGATACAAGGATTAGGGCATGATCGTCTGGAAATTCGATCAGCTTGATTGAGATAAAACTTGAGATAAAACTAGCACTGTAAGCCAAAATAGACCCAGGGGAGAGCAAGGTATAATCGAAGTAGGTACATAAACATAAGAGCACTCTTGAAAAAATGACAGACAATATCTATCTCCGCGAGAGAGCAGGCGTTAAAGAAAGTCGGCCAAAGTGTTGAAAAAAATCAGCTACATTACCACATTCCAGTGTGAACATGAAAAGTATGGGTAAGAGTAAAGTCGATCTTAAAAGTAAGTTAACATCATAAATCGGTTTGTATTTTCAACAAAATTTTGATTCCAAAGTGAATGTCCATGGAATGTTCAAATTTGAGGATATGTCAAAAACCGTAGGTTCAACCAAAATGGTGACGAAATTTACATCGAATGGCCCTTCCAAGCCTTGTCAGGTGGCCATTAAGATTGTTCAAGTAACCAAAGCCATTCATTTTCCGATAAGTGGACACTAGTGCAGGTCTCTCCACTCGTTTTAGTTGTACGATGAATTTTTGTTTTGTTTAAAGTGCGTTACTTATAAGTATACAAAACTATGTTCAATAATATAATTATAATTAAGAACATAGACTATTGCAGACAAAATTATGTTTACATAGTTATGAGATCGACTGTATGTGTCATCAAAGCCGTGTGTGGGCGTTTACACACCAAACTGTATAATTTATGAATCGATATGTACGCAATTTTTGCATTGAGGTCGGTGCAGAACTAAGGACTACCCATAGTAGGTAGGGTGGGTAAGGGGGATGCCAGTGAATTCACCAGCACACTTAGACCATGTTGGTCCATTGTCAGACTACTACCACCGATCGACCACTCCGGTGATAGTGCCGATAATTTGATCCTATCGGCACATGGTGACTGGACCTGATTTGAAAAGGAGATACAAGCGCATTAACTTTGCTTTCTCTGGGATTTGAACCGGGGTCCAACTAACCAGGGGCAGGAACTTAACCAAGTACACCATCCAGTCGTTAGTCAAAATAACCATAGTAAAATTTGTAAGAAGAACAAGGTGGCGGACTGCTGCGTCGAACCCTACGCACTTTAGCTTACACAGCTCAAGCTCGATTCCCGGTTCGGGCAAAATCATTTTCACGGTCCTACCTCTTTCGAGTCACTGACAATGCTCAAAGAGTATAATTGTCTTTAAAAATCTTCTCATTTTGGTCTTCGAAGTCGGCTTAAAAGTGTAGGTCCCTTCCACATGTGAGAGAACAATAGCTCGCACAAGACGAGAGGTTGCTAAGCAGCTGTGTGGTTTGAGAAAATCATTCAATGATTCAAATAGATGGAAAGCAGAAAAAAAATAAAAAGCTACTTTCAGATATGACCATTCCTTCAATTCTCTTTCTACAAGTATTTGAGTAACAACATGGAAGCATACAAACCAATTCAACTGCGTGTCTTTCATTTCACATTGCTGCCTGTAGGGATGAAATGTGGACGACAAGTTGAGTTCGAATTTCCCCGGGCCGAGAGTGATTTTACGGAATGCTTGATTGCTTGAAATCGAGCCTTTGCTGCTGTATACTGTGCAAAGAGTTGGTCGCGTTCTCTCACCTCCAGTGAACAACATTTTTGATGTACAGAGTGGCTACTAAGGAGTAGTGGGTTGGTGCGGTTGTCAGGAATCGATTCCAAAGACGGGAAAAACAATTTTTCAATAATTCTCGGCTCGACCTCTCCTAAGTCACTGAAAATTTTACTGAGAGGGAAATTTAATGTTGCGAAGAAAAAGCTTCTCAAAATATATTATTTTTAAGCAGATGAGTGCTATATTCTATCTGCGTCCATCTTCGGTCATTTTTGCCCCTAGTCCACACTGGATACGTTGTGTTTGTTTGTATTTTACACATACTTTTGCACAAACCATGGATCCACCACGCAATGGTGGCCGATTCGTGGACTTTAGTGGGAATGTAACAGATTTGTCGATTTTAGTGGGAAGAAATGGCGACAGATTGCCGAATTTGCCTACGATCCAAGTACTCGGAGGGTGTTCAAAAGCTGGCTCGTATTTTTAAGAGCATATATTCTAGTTATATGTATCGTTATATGGACATTCGTGAATAAAAATGTATTTCAATGTCCATTAAACTGGAACTATTTGACCTTAATTTAAAGCTTAATCATAAACCATGCCAACAAACTAAATAATGAATTCTGAAAACTCATAAATTCAAATTACATAATTTGGTAAGAACAATGACCAGATATTGCATTTTCAACTAGTGCATAAAAATGGTTGTCAAAATTTGAAGTTAATTTCGATCAAAATGTTTGCTAAAAGTAAAGTGAGCGAAGACGTGAGTCATGCAAACGTTTCAAATATATTGTTATTATTAGTTATCTGTAGATTTTTGTGAATGCATTTTATATACATTATTCTTATATTGGGTCTAAAACTTTTGCTTGCTAAGTGATGGCGTAACTTGTGTTATTCAATTGTTATTATTCCATTGGAACATGCGTTGGAAAGCTACTGTTATTGCACGTCATATCAGTCAAGTCTTTCATTTGAAGCGTAAACAACAATAATTTTTTTTCATTCAAATATGTCGAACTTTGTACCTGAAAAAGTGTTTTTGCGCGCACACGAGACACGACGCCACAAAAGGAACTCATTTTTGCATCGGATTGTTACAGGTGATGAAAGATGGATCCATTACGACAACCCCAAGCGCAAAAAGTCATATTCGAAACCCGGCCAACCAGCCAAAGGTAATGCTCTGTATTTGGTGGGATCAGAAGGGTGTGCTGTATTATGAGCCGCTAAAACCGGGTGAAACCACCAATGGACAAAGTTACCGAACACAATTAATCCGTCTGAAGAGAGCAGTACCCGAAAAACGCCCGGAATATGCGACCAGACGAAAAAAACCGCACGAATTAAGTTAGACCCAATACAAAAATACATTCACTATGAAGTGCATTTATTACGTTTGTCCTACTATCTCAGACTTTTTTCAAATGGGATCTTTATGAATCGACTTCATGAACATGAGCCTTGTCCGTTCGTTTATCCCAGTACTGTGTCGAAAATTTAACCCCAAAATTTTAAATAACGTCCAAGTAACGAGCGAATTTTCAAATAAGATCTCACCCCTCTACTAGTGTGGGGAAGGGTATCAGCTGTTCGCCAGCTGTTCTCAAGAGCTCAAACGTATCCACAGACAGGGGAGATAAAATCCCATAAAAAACGCCGTCAGATGAGATCAAGGGGCAAGAAAGGTAGGAGATGGATATCTCTATCCTCCATTATCTCTGATTAACATGGTCTTCTTATAAGTTGATTAAACCGCGACGGCAAAGCTTGGAAGTCGAAGAATGGAGTCATTGCTTCAGGAAATCAGACTCCCATGTTACTGGCACTGAGAAAGTGTCTAGGGAATTCTTGAAACAGCAACAATTTATATTGTATTTTGTATTTGTGTGTCTCATATAAAAAACAAACAATTTTGGCGTCTCACGGAACTCACGGAAAAAATATTGCGTTCGATTTATAGAATGATGAAAATTGATGAAAAATTGTTTCGAATTACAGAAAATTCGAGTTAAAGATGTCCGACTTCCAGATGCTTTGCTGTAGCTACAATATTGAATTGTCAAATAAAAAATGTGTTATTATTGCAAATAGGAGCATCCAATAAGGAGCTCCAACACACTTGAGGATGCTGAGAAGAGTTGTCGGGCTGTTCTCAAATATCGAACTTCCTCCACCCACTTGTCTGTCTATCCTCGCGGCCGACTGGAAATTTTTACAAAAAAGACGACTAATTGAAGCGTGGTCTTTGCGCGAAAATAGCAACGTACAAATGGTAGAGAGGATAATGCAGCTAATTATAAATAGTGGTGACGATGTGTTTATCATCAACCAACGAATATATTTCTAGTCGGCAGTGCATAAGCAAATCCTGTTGTTCATTCGATCTAGAATATTCGAACAAAAATCCACGTATTCAGGTGCATAAAAAACTTTATGACCTTCACTTGAAAATTGAATCGAACAGCATTGATGTCGAACTGAGATGAATTCGTCTCTCCTAAGCATGTGCACGTACACCCAGCCAGTATATTAGTCACCCTTGGTTCGAGTGCAAGTACGACAACACAAAACACTCATGAGATTCGCCAAACACTTGTATACATTGACGTGTCTGTTTACCATCGTGCATTCCCTTATCTCCCAGTGTGAGGCCGTACACATTTCGTTTAGTAAAAAAAAGATTAAATATATTTTTTTGAACAATTTCATCTCCTACCGGGCTGAGTTGCTTCTGTATGCACCAATAGATCAACGATCTTTTGAATGAGATCAACAAACTCAAGCATGGACGCAAAATCTCTTGTGTTCTAAATAATTTGTTTGTTTATTTTTCTTTTGTTTGAACATTCCCACTGCACTGCCTTCGCGGATTTTCACTCACTTGCACTCGGGCAAATCGACCACAGCATCGGCTGAACTTTTTTTCACACAACAATCCTTAAAAGAATTTTAACATATTTTTTTTCTTATTTCTCAATAACACACAACGCGGCATCTATGCAAGCGAACGACGACGCTCGAAAATAATAAACAACAGACAATCTTCTGCGCATTCCGGTTGCGAAAAACGAACAGAATACTGTCAGACGCTCGGGTGTTCGGAAACTTCTTAGCTTCACTTCGCCTCGAAATGGAATTCCTGCGACTGTTTTTTTCCAAGCACCGAAACACTCAGGAGATGATCATCATCGCGATTGGAAGATCACGCATCTCATCTATAACAGATCCATACGAAAGATACACTCAGCGCGAGAAGATATACAAAAGCACAAGAACGAATAAAACACACAAAAAAAAACTATCTTTAAAATTCACCCGGATAAATAATTAATTCCAACGCATTCGACCGAGGGGCGGGTTGGCGGTGAAATTCGCAACAAAGCAACGATATCTTCACACTTCACACTCTCAGTTTCAGCGAGTATTCACGAATAGTGCAATGGTAGCGGAATTTCCACCGCGTGGAAAATGTCACTGTTGTTGTTGCTGTTTGGGCCCAGTCGCCCGTCGTCGGTCGGACGGTTGTCGTATTGACAGCGTCAGGGACGCAGCACGGTCGACGTTGCTATTTGTTGCCGGGTTGACGAGTGCTGGACTGCAAAAACACATGGCTGACAGTAGAGTCTTGTATTTTATTTATTTTGTTGTTTTTTTTTTTTTGTTGTTGGTTTCCTTGTTTTTATTATCAACATGTGCTTAATAATTTTTCCAAGCGGACAGATGGGCAGACGAACGAACTAATTACCGGTGAGATGGAAGCGAATACGAACGAATGCGAATGTGGCCGCAAACGGCTTACGAGTGTGTGTCAACGAGAGCATCCGACGCCGATGAAAGTGAAATAAGAGCGAATGTATTCTGGAATATGCTTCTAAACAGATATAATCTCATTCGTGCTACAATAATTAATATTTTTTTTCATTGAGATTCTTTCACAGGCTCTTATTCGAGTCGATGGTATTTTGTGCTTTTAATGATTTTCTATTTTCAGGAAAGAAGCACTGGGACGGATTGGAGTGTGATTCGGAAGCGATGACAGTGCGGTTCACAGTCTTTCCGTAGAACTTCGAGCGCTTAAGTCGCAGTTGATTCGAATTCCGAGTCAAATTAATACGGCGGCAGTTTAATGTACTTGCTGCAAGATATGTTCCAGTTTTCCACATCCATTCAACCGTAAAAATGAGCGCCCTTATCCATTCCACAGCGCCTCGAAGCGATCACAAGCACTTGTCCGTGTAGGAGGCGGCCTTGCGTGAAGGTGACCTCGATCGAAAGGGATTGTAAACAAAATCGTTGAGGATGGGGAAGGCAATTTTATTACATTTCTTTTCATCTGAGACACTTTCAGTGTTTGCCGATTGTCGGTCTATAAAAGTTGGTATTTGATGTTGTGGGTCAAACAGAATGCGGGATATGTGACGAAACATTTCAGTCTCCCGCAGCAAGAGGCGCTTTATTGGTTCTGAATACAGCGTCAATGTGGAGACAGTTCCGGCAAGCACACAAGCAACACTTTTTCAAATTTTGTATGTGGAAAACACTGAGGATTAAGTTCAAAGTGCTTTAAATGGGGTTTTTTATGGCGTAAGTGTTTGCTTGCAAGCTTCTTTCTTCGTAGCTTGTGGTGTTTTTCTCGTGTAGAGTTAAGATTGGGTCTGAGTGGAGATTAGATTAGATTAGATCAAAATTGGTCGTATATGGCCTGTTATGAAACTGCATTCAACTCCGCAATGAAATTGAGTACTTCTACGGGAAAAGACGTGTGTTATTCAAGTACGAAGCGGAATTTTTGACAAGCCCATAAGGCAGAGGCTTTGTCTGCTATTGATCTCTCTCTTTGTCTGCTAAGTGACCGCTCAATGGATCCCTCTATGTGTATACTGGAGGTGTCATTACAAACTTTTCCCTTCAATGTACGTTGAAGTGGCTGCAGAAGCAGATGAAGTGGCTGGAATACAGAAGAAGAATCTCTGCAGTTCCGTGCAATATAAAGTGGATCGATCAACATGCAGCACATCTGACGAAACAAAAGCTCCTCTGGGATTTTGCGCATGATATCTCGAAGGGGGCCTCTCTATATTAATTCCCGAGCATTATTTCCTGTGGACTAAGCTGTTACTCGAGGGATACAAAAGGATTCACTGCGAGACTTCATGTGTAATGATACGGTTTTTGACTCCACGTTGCAACACATGCAATCCACTATTCAGCGTTGCTCAAAAATGTGTATACACTTCGAAACGTGCATCGGACTTTATTTAATTAAAGTAAAAGCCATGCATCGCTAGACTTCATTGAGTGCCTGCACCACATTTGCCAAAAGAATTCAAAGCGAATACTTCTGCTTCTAGTTCTCATCGTCTGACCTGTATGATCCACCAAGGGGTGATAGTCGATCCTATGCCATCGACTCTAACTCATTAGGAGTTTTACCGAAGCGCAACCAGGCTAGTTTTTGGATTTGCTCCAACCACCTCGCCCTGCGTCTGTCAAGCGGTCGCCTACCTGATGGAATTGCATTTAAGCAACTTCTCGGAAGTCGTGATGACGAGGACATTCGTGCCGTTGAAGCATAGCCCTTTCCTTTGGAAGGAAAGGAATTCCTCGGGCATTGCCGTGTCTCCTCACCCTATCCCGGCGAGTAATTCCAAGAATCTCCTCTCGGGAGCCTGTATTTAAACTTATTTGTCAATTTTATGGTCCTAGGTGAGAGAGATCTCTAACTTGGCTCTGACACAAATCTCGGCCTTTTTGATTATAGACCTTCCAAGCGAATCGCGTGAACGACCCCGAGATACTTAAACTTCTCCACCTGCTTCATTTCTTGCAACTCTATTCCGTTTTTTCTTTTTATATTATCAATGGACTTCATATTGATCATCCACTCACTCATGAGTCTCCTCATTTGAATTGAAAAATACACCCGCTGGAATAAATTACACTTCAAGCATCTAAATATAGGAACACTCAAAATTCTAAAACCGAACATGCATTAAAACACAAACGAGCCGTCTCAGAACCACCGCCATTCAGAGCAATAAGGCATAACTTAAAATTGTCTTATTTCCCAGCACAGCATATGTTCTAATAATTTTCTGGCATATTTTGTAGTTTTCTTCTCTGAGATTTTATTGCAGCAGACATATTATAAAATCCACCAAATTTGTAAATTTCAAATAAAAAAATTCCCCTCAGCATGGCAGCTAATAAAAACCAAATTGAATTTTTGTTGTAAGCGAAAAAAAAAAGAATTAAAAATATTAATGGACTATGACTGAATTGAACGGATACCGTTGGTACAAAATATTGTGGCAATCATCGGATGAGCCTAGAAGTTGTTACAACTTGTAACTTACAAGTGACATTTTACATAAATGTTTCTAATCTTTTCTAAAAGTGATAAAGGGGAATACACGTTTTAATTCGATTTGCACCCACGAGCCAATGGAAGGAAAACCCAAGTACTCTTAATTAGAGGCCCCAACAACGACTGTACATTTACCACCCTGAAGCACCACACAAGAGTTCGGATGAACATAAACAGTGAATCTATTCATCCTGGCATGGAGATATTCACCAGAAATTTCTCCGTCGGAAAACACATCTGCAACCGGATCCGGAAGGCCAAGGTTCAACTCAGTTACTGCAGGAAATGGACATTGTCGCGCGTTCCCAACGTGCCTTAGTAGAGGCTTTTACAAAACATTCTGTGTCAGATATATTGTCCCGTCTACGAGGAAGGTGAACGGAGGAAAAAATACAACTGCGAACTCTACGAGCTGTACCAGGATGTGGATGTAGTTCTGAAGGCAAGAACACGTCGACTGCACTGGCTCGGCCACATCGAGCGAATGGACACCAACGCTCCAGCTAAGAGGGTCTAAGAGGCTAAGAGGCCCGAATCTCCGGTAAAAAAAAAACCAAGTAATCGCGGATGCAAGACATCTTGGTCTTGATAACTAGAAGAAGCGTGCGTCGGACCTTCAACGATGGAATTCGGCAATTGATCAGGCTCTGTAAGTAAGTAAGTAAATAATAACTTAACTACACGTGAACGTGGTACACATAATTGCCCGTGAGAAAAGCATGGATATTTAAGGTCAATTCCTCACAATTCCAACGGTTGTCCTTGCGCCTTGTTTATTGTCAGAGCAAACACAATACGTATTGGAAATTACAAATATTTTGAAGCCCATATTCGCTTCGCTGAGCGCATTGTTAAGGGGCTGTTCCTTGTATAAACAATGCAGTTTTGTTAGGAAGCGTAAAATTCTTTCAATTCGTCAGGCTTGGCAGATCGTTTTTAAAATATTTTACATATACGGTGAAACCTCCTAAATGGAGCATTCCAAGGCACTAAGAAAATGTTTACGGATTTGGAGGTGCCCCGATTTGTGAGGACCTATTAATTAGGCCAAAAAATATCGTTCTGTCCCATTTATAAGTAGCTCTGAGATAAATTATTAATTATAAATTACTAAAGAGAATGGGTGCATTGTGGCAACAACAAAACGCCTATTTTTGGCATCATAGCATGTGCATACGTAGATGTACTCATCCACACGATCACATCTGGCACTTATGATTTCTAGCTCTCTTTGCTTTGTGCGCCAATATATAGATTGTTTTCCAGGCAACGAAAGGCAAGGTTTTTCAAACGAAATCGTTGCCTCACGATCCAGTTCAGATGTGCCCCATTTGCAGAGGTTCACTTATATGAAGACCCCGAGTGTATGCATGATGTGCGATTCATTTCGGAGGTGCCACTATTACAACGTGTTAAAATTTGGAGGTTTCACTGAATATACAAAAACAACTTGACATTTTGTGTGTGGTAAGTATTCTCGAAAACTGTTCATTTTTTCGGCAAGCTCCTTTTTGTGCATTAGAGTAGTTGTCAATACAGATGACGCTTCTATGACGATGTATTGTTCTACCAAAGCGGCAGACGATGATCGGCAAGGAGTGTAAAAAAACTTATTTTCCCATATCTTGACACACTTAAAATCAAAGCCAGAAATGAAGTATGATAGAGACGCCAAACTTCTATCTCTTTTGCCCCTTAAAATTGTTGACAGCCTTTTTTTATATGATTTTCTAAAGCCAATTTGACCAATCAGTCAAAAATTCGAACCGCCAAAATTTTCAATAACTGTCAAAAAGTCTCTGGAATTCGTTGATAGACTAGGGGTCAATCAGCGGTGAAGTTGGGCATCTCTATAATACTTAATTTCTGATCAAAACAACTGGGAATCGCTTTTGTGAAAACTTGTGACGCATCCATACATGTACTGCCGCCAAAAATACGGCTAATGTGTGGAGAAAACCCTAAATGTACCTAAATTCATGTGTACCCAAAACACACACCGATTTTAACCAAACTGCACACAAACCATACATAGATCACTACCAAAGATCTGTGGAAGTTTGGTTGAAATCGGTAAATGCGTTGAGGCGTCAATCGGCGACAAACATTTGAGGCGCTATTTTTATATATTTAGAAAATATATTTAAAAAAATAGACTTACACTTACATGAACTTTAGAAAATTCTCTTCGAGATTAACGATCTGTTGAATGGAGCAGGCGACAAACTTTGGAATCTTTTATTTTTGATACCCATGGAATTTGATTTATGAGTGAACATTGCAGAACAAATCATTAGGGATGAATACAAAAATCTTGTGTTTGTTTAAAGGTCAACAAGAGGCAGACTTCTGTTGGAACACGCACTAGGCGCTATGTCATTTGGACATTCCTATGAAAATCTCATTCTCACTTGGAATCCCTGTCGTTAATTGCTTGTCATTTTCTTCAAACGACGGCGAAAATAGAAACATTTTAATATCAGAGAAATCATTAATATCCGAGGGATCATGCTTGCTTGATATGCTTTTTCTTTGGTCGCCCAGAACGACTTCCGACTGATGCTGCGTACAAGGAAGGCGAAACAATTCTCGCACTTACATCAGTCATTTTGAAAGTCAACCGAGTGCTTGGTGCTGGTCAGAGATAATGTAAAATAAGGATATCCAACTTCTACTTCCTTTTCTTCTTGATTTCATCTGATAGCGTTTTTCATACGAAGATACTATACGTGGTAAAGCTGGGAACTTTGTACTAGTATGTGTGAAATGCAAGGAAATTCCTTATTCTTTAAGGCTCAATGAAGACATGGAGTAGGGTAGAAATGGCCGAAGTTGGACATCTCCATCGTCAATGATTTCTGGTGCTGGTCCACGATGTCCACTTTGAACCATTCAAATGAATATCCAGAATAATCGCTTTAAGAGAAAACTAATCGGTTTTTTCGGAAATTCATTCAGTGATTCTGAGGCCAAGACGAGTCGATTTACACTTGTGTCGACTGGACGACGACACTTCTATCTATGAAAATAGGATACCAGTTTTTGAGGTAGTGCAGAACTAGAGGTCTGAAACTCTTCTTCTTCTTCGTTTGGCGTTAAATTTGGGATGTGTGCCTCAACCACCAAGCCCACACAAGATCTCTGGCTAGCTGCTTCGAGCTCTGCGCACTTAGACACGGCCTCTGCTGCGTTATCCCAGAGTATCTTTTCGGGCCGGGAATATGTTTTTCACGTGCTTTACATAGCGCAGCCAAGTTGTTCTTGGGATTCATACATGCTTGACTATGCTTCTGTTGCCTTAGAATCTGCTGTACATCATCACCCGCTTTTGAGACTGTGCTTCCTTCAGAGTCGTTAATCTGCTTGATCTGTTTTATCCTCCCAAAGAGGGATCTATTGCTGAATTGCCTCAAAGGAACATTTTTGGCAAAACTACTTCTGCATTTGATCTTGGTACTGATGTTGTTCGTACCGTTTATATCGGAGCCGGGAGGTCGAGGTCTCTGGCTGATTAGCATTGCAGCTTTCCCTTGTGACGCTCTGTCACATACGTCGATGCTGTATGTCCTTTCTTGAGGAGGGCATATACTTTATTTTCCCCTAGTTCACCATCAGACCCGTTTCAGCCAATTATCTTTGCCAGGAAACGCCTTATTGACGACGCGTTGTATTTTACCAACCACGTCAATCTCATCCGCGTAGGTTAACAGTTGTACGGACTCCCGACAATCATACATCGGTGATTTGCGCGAAAATTCTCCATCGACATCCTGCACAATCTGGCAGGTATGTCAGCAATGCACTCTATGCGCGTTGTTATATGCGGCCTTGAAATCGAAGAACATGTTTGACTTCATGAAGCAACACGGGACTATCAGATAATTCATTAATTCATGTCTCTCAAAATGGCAATGTAGACATGTGTTATGCAAAGGTGACTTATGTCTCTTTAGGTCAACCACATCATCTTTAGCCGCAGCCCGTACTTTCTTTTTTTTTGGCTGCCCATCCGCTGCTGCTGCTTTCCTCATCCTTAGTAATCATATTTCGACATCACTTAGCCTAGTTGACGCAATTCTCGCCTATAGTTGTCCAGACTGAGGGGAACATTCAGCCTGACAGCGGTATCTGATTTTCATTGCCGTTTAACTGTCTGCTGACGTTGTCTGATACTTTCGGATAGTTATAATTTGTTATGTGCAAGTTCCGTTTCGCTCGGTATGTTGAGAAGTCATCACTGATAAAGGTTTCGTCTTGTTGATCCATGTGGACATTGAAAACGCATTTAAGTTGGACAACATTAAGCAAATTTCAAATTGTTTGTTTATGAATTAAAAAGTTAACCCTATTTGTCCCACGATGCCGTCTTTGAAGCCGTTGGCGAGTAAATGTCCCGCAAAGTACTTATTCCCAACCGCCGCTAATTTTTCCTCCCCCTTCCCACATAGAAGTGCGCCCAAACGGCAAACGCCACCAACCACCCACTAGCATGTCATGCCAACAGAAACAAAATTACTTAAATACTACAACATTTATCTCAGAAATACTTTCCCATTTAAACTTCGGCACACATTCCAAAGCACATTAACTAAAATCGCATAAATTCCCCACATACCTAGAGCAAACACGATATGCCAAGCGAGAATATCCCGAAATCCTCAGAACAGCTGCAGAAATCTCCGTTTCAAATGTCCCAGTAAATGGAAGTCCTCGGCTTAGACCTCGAGAAAACCCGCTCTACGCAGAGACGAAACTTGTCCGAACCGAAAAAGCGGAAAAAGAAACAAAAAAACGAAAATTAAAAAAGTCGAAAATGCGACCAGTGATATATTGTAATCCTGGACATGACCCAAAAAGAACTGCAGACAAATATAACAAAAAGGAAAAAACGCCACGCTAAAGCGGTTGAAGAAAATCGTGTAAAACCCCCATCCTCTGGACTGCGAAAATGTCGGCAGACTTTCCCTGCCACTTGTCAGCCTTGCAAAACGAAGACGGCTACGTGGTGGTTGCAGGAAGCCGAATGAAGAAATGGAGGAACGACCACAAACGACAAAAAAGAAAAAAAAAACATGAGAAAAGGGATATGGACAACGATATAGGCAAAGCCTTTAGGGAAATATTTTAGTTTTCACAGGTGTTTTGTGGCCTTTTAAAGAAAATTAAGAAATCCTTAACGACACATTTTTATGAGATCTGTCAGAACGGCGCGCCCGCGAGCGCTAGTGGGAAAAAGTTTCTCCTTACCGAAATGAAGAGAAGCACTTTAAAGATTTTTTCGTTTCATTTCATTCGCTTTTTGTTGTTTTGTGGTGTGTCCTCAGACGCTGCGAGGAAAACTTTGGATGGACAGTGAAAATGTGTTTGATTTTTTTTGTTCTCAGTGCCATTTGAAGTGTGGTCAGGGGGAAATGAAAATTAAAAATGCCCTCTACAATGAAGCTCGAAAGAATGGATTTATTCAGATTTTTTTTTTCAATTATACGATTTGACATTATTCCCATTGCGTCAATGGGGTACGATGAGCGGGTAGTAGCGGCCTGCGGGTATCAATTGGACATTTTCTACTAGTAAATAGTTTTTCATCGGGTGTAAAATAAGGCACTGCTGCAGTTCCTCGTCATTATTCAGCTGTTTTTGTGCCGCTTGACATGAAGCCACATCCTAACTTTGGGGTTCGAGATCAGATTCAACGAAAGCTAGACTTTTATGCAAAGTATTTCCATTTCAGTAGACAGTAGACATCATCTTTGAACATGTGAACAATTTTCTGAGAGATGATGTTTGTTATGATCCATCTTTAGACTACTGGCGACACAGCTCTGACTAATGCCAGAAGAGGTCGTAGGTACCCAGCATGACAAAAAGATAATCTGAAACATGTTTACGATGATCCTATGAATTTCGGATCATCACCGTTTTGCGCCTAATCCCTGAAACGAACAACGACCATTATTCACGGCTGCTACGCATCTTTCGAGTCCCTGACTATGAACCAGAATTACAACTTAAGCTTCTCAAATCTCACTTTTTGTAGTTGACCTAAGTCTGCAGGTCCCTTTACTTGTGAAAGAACAATAGTACATGCAACACGAGTGGTTGCTAAGCCACTTTAAACCACTTATGAGTGGCCATATTTTACTATACAATTTAACAAATGCAAATACATGCACACAATATTCCAAAATAATGAAGTAAACTCCACTTGTTACTGATCCGTTTTATTTATTTCGCTCAATAAATAGTACGTTTATATTTCATATATATTGGGTAATTCTGTATGTGTGTAATTGAAGCGAAATTCACATTAAAAGTGCACATTTTTAAAAAACTTGAAAATCGCCTAGAGATATGTAGGGAAAGGCAGTGTACCTCGGAAGGATTTTCACATATTCTTTTCTGACATTTTTATCTTTTGACTCACGATAAAAATGAACTAGTATTTAGCAAGGATGTGGTTCTTTCCTTTAAAAAAAAACGTAAAAATTTCATTGGATGAGTAAATAGGTTTTGACTAAAAATATGACAGGTGTCTAAGCATTGCAACGTACAGGAAGGTACTATCCCTTGGAACAAAGTGGGTTGTACCTTGGAACATTGACAAAGGAAGCAAATTGTGTGATCAGTTAAAAAGGTAGCTGTTTATTTATTTCAGGAAATATGTTATTAATTCAAAGTGAACCAAAAATTAATTTAAAATATTAAAAGTTATTCATTTTCTTTATATTTCTTATTTTTTTTTAGAGATTTTCTTGTTTTTTAGAGATTTAAAACTTAATTAAACTTGACTTAATTAAACAAAATTAAAACTTAATTGATTTTGTGGTTTTGAAAATGTCTCCCCCTGTAGACTTGTCATTTCTCCTGAAATCTTTTTTGTTTTCATCAATCTTTTACAAAACGAAATGCTAACTTGTTGTTTTTGGAGAGTCAATAACTCCAGGTATTCCGCTAACGAACGTTCATTTTTTTTTTAGAAGCAGAATCTCGTTAATTTTGTAGGTGTCGAAATAAAGTTGTTTTTAGCAATATTATGCGTTTTGGCAACTTGACCGTGTTTTCCTTTTTGCAAACTACATGTTCTAAAGCCTCCTTCAACGCCTTATCATGTAAACAGGGCCACGTGGCACTATAAGACTGAATATGGCACTCTGGACAAAATTTGAAAATTAGCATAAGTCGGTGGCTATGATGTTACATTAACGGGTTGCTTTTGAATTAAAAAATGTCGTCGAAAGAAGTACAATCACTGAGAAAAGCCCGATATCACACATTTTTTTCCCTCGCATACCACTCCATGGAGATGCTTCGCTAAAAGATGTTTAATAATACGCCAAGAACCCCTGAAACTTACAGCCAGTTTCGGCACGACAAAGTCATTGGTGCACTTGTGAGACACCAACTTGTGGTACACCAAATCGTAGAAATGGTTGGAGATTCATGCTTGATCATCATCTAGTTTGAGACCGGAATAAGGTCATGGCCATGTGCGTATCTGATATGTTATTAGTTTAGTCAGGTAATGCGAAGTAACGAGAAGTACGGCGTTTTAGATCGGCTTCGGTAAAATGACGGTCTGAGAGGGACTGCCCACTAATTAATAAACTAAAAAGCTACCTGATATAAATCTCATTTGTAAACGAATTTCGCGGCATAATCCTTAGAGAACCTCCGAAGTCAATTGTCTCATTCCGATGATGTCAAAATTATGGACATGTGTGAGTACTTCCACTGACTTGTGGGAGTTCGTGGCTCTAGTGTTGGCATCCCAGCTAAGCACGATTGTCTCGAGCATGATTTAAAATGTTCCACGTCGCCTTGAGTAAATTCTTTTTTGACATCAAATGTCTCGTTAATATCTTTTCACAAAACACTCGTCTCTAAAAACACTGCCATCAAAATCAGTCAACGGAAGTAGAGTATCGATTTTAAACTCTTGCTCCATCATATCATTATTAACTTAATTATTTGATGCATTTATGTATGTTATTCAATTAAATTTTCTTATTAAATGAAATTACAACACACTACTTCACTCTTTCGGAGAAAAAATAACAACACCCCAGTCGAACGCCAGTCTTCTCAGAACAGGCTTCAGAGAAGTACGCAAAAACCGGGTTGGGCGTTTGCGACAGAGCAGAAGCAATTCGTTTGCAGACTCAAATTAAACAATGTGGAATTCCCATGAAATGCAGATGGTCTTTATTACCTAAATGAATTCCAAGTATGGTTCTTGGTATGTCGCTCCAAGGTACAAGCGTTCCAAGGAACACTATTTCCCCATACACATTTTCTACTTACTAAATATTTAAGGCAAATATTTAACCAACTGCTCTTGTTTAATTATGTGCTGACAGGGCACTCAGCAATCATCATTTTCATTGCTTTAATCCTTTCCGGTCTAGGTCATTACTTGTTGCAAAGCTGTCGTCTTATTTCCACAAATTGTTCATAACACAATGGTGGAGATGATTTAGTCGAAAATGTCACGTATTCGCCCCCGAACCAAAATTTAAATAAAAAGTCTTAGTAATTTTAAAATGTGTTCTAACTTAGTCTCCTCAAATAATATCATAAATTGCTACCGATCATACGTCGTGACCAACAAAAGCCAACCATCGCCTAAATTACTGCCAATTTTGACCTGATTTTATGTAGCTTATTGGCTTGGAAATTTCTTGTCGATCTGACTGTACCCACAGCAAAATTGCAGTCAAAGATGCGTACACAAGATACGAACACAAGAAGAAAAAATAACGCTTACACTGCAAGTGGTTAATTCTGATGAAGTTCGGGAAACCTCAAAAGGACGTCGTCTCGACCGGAGAAGATGCTTCTTCCCTCCAGATGCATTCCAAGGATTTCACTTCTAAAAGTGGCAAAAAGTAAGGAAAATAAAAACTATAAAACCATCCAATGGACGAGCACTAATAAAGCTTTTCTTCTTATTTCTTTCATCGGTTTTTTTCCACTCACACTCTCCCTCCTCTGCCCGCATCATCACCGTCTATGTCCATCTTATTTTTTCCTCTCGTCCATCGTGGAATTATTGTTCAAAACTTCAAAACTGTCGTTTGGAAAGTTGAAGAAATTGCCCTGTTTACGACCTCTATTGCGCTGGTGCTACAGTACCGCAAGGTGAGTTATTCACAATAGTAATCGTGAAGGTGCAAACAAAGTAAGGGTCGATTATTTTTTGTTCTTCCTGTTCATCTTCTACCTCAAGAGCTCAAGCGCTGAAGGCAAAAGTTCTGACGCTAGGCGCAGAGAGACCTTTTATCCGTTTTCAGCGTTGATTCGTCCGTCGTTTCCAGCAGTTAGCAGCCGACCATCCTCAATCTTCTTCGGCTTTGGCGGGATGTGACATTTATTTGTGCCTCTCACCGTCTATCGCCTTCGATAAAAATCAACTTTAATCAAACATTTTGCTACTTCGCTACGTCCCTGCCCCTGTCAGGCCCCCGCAGCGGGAGCTATCAAGTTGTGTAGAATTAATTTGAAAAGTTTCCACTTCCCCCACCGACCATGGCCCGTCGCCCATCCCGCGTATGACAAGCACGACACGCCTGTTTGAATTTTAAAATGTAACAAAGTTTATCATTTTGCTAGGGAACCAGTGGAATTATGGGATTTTGGGTCAACACCTTTTGTGTCATCATCAACAACGATGAACGGAGAAGCAAGGAAAAAAAAAAATAGAATCGGCGGAAGGAGCTGAATACTGGTTCTTCCGCCAGCGCAATGGGTCATTTACAAGAGACTGGCGTTCCGAAGCCGAGGGGGGGGTCTGATGAAACTTTTGATAGGTAGGATGAAAGAAGAACGAGGGAAAAGACTGGGAAGGAAACTGTATCAGAAGAATGTATTCTTTTTTCTTGTTGCTGTCCAAGCGAGAGATATTCTCACAGATGGGACAGCTGCGTTGTGATGCTGCTACATAATAAAAGTTCAATGGAGGGGATCTGAGTATTTTGAAGTTTCCTTCATTTTCTTGGAAACGACCAGAGGCGAGAAGGGATGAGGTGACAGCCCTTCATTTGTTGATGTTGCACAAAGGAAGTGATTTGTTTCGCTCATTCTTGTGGGGAGTTAATCTTATGTCAAAGAAGGTGTTTACTGCTTTAATAGAAAATGATTGCTTTAAATTGAAAACATTCTTGGCAGCATCTGACGGTGTGTGGGTGTGTGATTGAATGAGATTTAATCGGAAGTCCTCATTTCATGCACTGAACAAATCTGAGTTGTGCGTGTGCAACTGGGTGTAACAGCAATTAGTTGTGACAGAAGCACAAATTAAGAAAAAACTGTGGTGGCAATAAGGACAACTTTTCAAGAGAGACATTTGAATGTTTGATTGGCGATTACAAGTCAAGTACAAGACATATGGACGAAGTGTAAATAAAAAAAAAAATGAGTTACGCAGTACAAGTCAACATGTGTTAGGTCTTTTTACCCAAAGGAATAAGGAAAACGTACACAAGTTAGCTTGTGTTTGGTTTTTGCGCAAAAACGAATAAGAAAAAACTGCACAAGTCAACTTACGAGTATCTTCCTATAACTTACAAATTTAATTTTATGTTTTCGGAAAAAGAAAGAACTCCTGTGTGCGTTTATTTGGTTTGTTGTTATGACATGAGAGCATAAGTTTAAAACTCAAATTAGAGCAATGTATTTATGCTGTTTTTCCTTGTGCAAGCTGTGTAGATATAGACTTATTTCCTTTTCCTTTGTTTGAAGTTTAAAAACGATAAGAGATGAAAATAGGAAAAAATTGTGACAGACGGAATCGCTTAGTGTGCGTCGGATTGTGTAAAGAAAACTTCGATATAAGTCGACTTATGTCGTCATACATGACAATACAATATTTTTTAAGTCATAAGGTATGGAGGTAGGTATAGGATTCACATTTATACTCATATGTGCCAGCTTCTGCGACTGAGATGAGATATCCAGTCCATATATACAGTGAAGAGAAGAGGTGACAAGACGCACCCTTGATAAAGTCCAACGGCCACAGTGAAAGGAGTTGATTTAGCAGCGTCAACCCGAACACAGCTGCTACAGTTCGTGAATAGGACTGAATGGCCCTCAGAAGGGGACCATCAATCCCACACTCCTGCAGAACAATCCAGTGTTTGCCTCGAGGGATTCGGTTATATGCATTTTTCAAATCTGCAAAACAGCTGTATATGAGTTTAGCATACTCCCTTGTCAAATATCAATCTTAGAGTGAAAAGCTGACCGGTTGTACTTCTACCGGCACTAACGCCGCACTGTTCATCCCCATCCAGGGCTCGACCATAGCGTAGACTATCCCGGGAAGACTTAAAAGATATATGCCCATGTAGTTGGGGCAATCTCTTTTGTCCCCCTTCTTGAAAAATGGGACAATCACCACCCCCCATTTATAATATAGAGTACAATTCGCGTATAACTACGAATTTAAAGGCTAAAGTTTGGTATAGCATTCAATAATGAATAACCTCTATTTCATTCCGATAAAGCGACACCCGCTTGTAACGACGGAAAATTCAGCTCCCATGAGTGGTCGTAATAACAGAATTCTACTGCAATAAAATAATATGGGTGGTGGTGTGTGGCCCTGACCCCAATTTCTACTTAAACAGAGCTTGAGAAGCATTTTTTATACATGAATACTCACTGAGCATTGTCAGTGATTCGAAAGAGGAAGAACCGTGAATTGTGAAAGTTGTTATATTCGGGGATCGAACCTATTGCTCTCTGCGTAGGAGTTGACGCAACTGCCCACTACGCCACGGCTAGTAACCAAAACTGACAGGCATTCATTGGAAATATCTTAATTGTGAAACTTCAAACCTAATTCTAGAGAATGGGCTCACAGAGTTGGTCTGAATGTAAAGCCAGTGTTGTTCGGCTTCTGGACTGTATATTTTTTTGCATAGTTTTCTACATTGCTTAATACATGCTGAATTTTTACTATGCTCACATACAAAACTTAAAAAAAAAAATATTGGGACTATAACTTAATTCGTACGGTTAGAGATGGCGTAACTGGAATTATTCCATTGGAACATGCACTGGAAAGCTACTGAAGCTACTGTAAGTCATTTCAGTATATGTCATTCATTTGAAGCGTAAAGAACAATAATTTTTTTTCACTCAAATATGTCGATCTTTGTGCCTGAAAAAGTGTTTTTGCGGGGAGTTCTTCTTCATTACTTTAATATGAAGAATACTGATGCCGAAAGTCATCGTATTTTGGTGGAAGTTTATGGTGAACATGGGCTAGCAGAGCGAACGTGCCACGATTCAAAAGTGGTGATTTTGGCTTGGTCTAACAGCCAAATCAACGGCAAATCCGAATATCCATGGCGCGAGGGTAATGTTCTGTATTTGGTGGAATCAGAAGGGTGTGTTGCATTATAAGATGCTAAAACCGGGTGAAACCATCAATGGACAACGTTAGCGAACACAATTAATCCATTTGAAGACGTAGCCGAAAAGCGCCCAAAATATGCGACCAGACGAAAAAAAACAGCACGAAATAAGTTAGATACCCAATAAAAAAATAAATACACGGAAAATAATCTAAATTGAGGAGATACAAAACAGAAGATGATAGCTGGATCTGAGTAATCTGTGCTGGTTTTAATTGAAACCTATCCTCTGTCGGTGATGGCTTGAACCATCCCGAGCTCTCTACGAATCTTAGAAGATCCAATATATCCGCATTCGCTAAGTTCGCAGTCTCTGTGAAGAATCTTTGGACCAGCGAAGCGAGGCGCCGATTCTGGAGAGCTGGGCAGTGGCAAAGCAGATGTTGGATGGTTTCGGTCTCTTCCTCGTCACCTCAACTCTGGTAGAAATCGCTGGATTCTGCATTAAATTTCCGGAGCATTGCTCCAATGGTGCATTGTGCTGTGATCCCTCCGACCAGTACGCGGATTGAGTTACGATCCAACGCCAGAAGCTTCTTTGCTTTGGCCATGTGATTTTGTCGTGTGGCGTTCATTTCTTGTGAGCCATGACAAGTTGGCTCCTTTTCGTATTATCTCGCTTAAGGTCCGGTATAATGAACTGATCGGTGGCTACAATGATGACAGAAATAGTAACCTTCATCAGAAGACAAGGAACATTTCATCAACGCTCCTAAAATAAAAGCCAGGGAACTCAGCGTAAATGGACATGTCAAATATCTATGCGCTATCCAAAGGCCGCAAACTATTAAGTAATATAGCGGATCTAATTGCTCGTTGGCGTTCAGGAAACCTCTTGGACCGTCGTGGGGATCGCAACCAATATTAGTGATGCATATGAATCATGGAGGCACTGGAGTCCTTGATCTACTGCCGATTGAAATCTTGGGAAAGCTCTAAGGCTTAAAGTATTAAATTACTGCAGGATATTCCAAGCAGGTGACCATAAACGGTAACTTATGATGGGTCCCTTAGCATAGCCGTATTCCAAACAAAGACAGAGCTGACGAACTAGTTACATAGGGCTTGCTACTGGCAAGAAACACCCCAACCCCCGCCATCACACCCACTGACAGAAGATCGATTAATTCACGGACAATCAAAAAACGAGAAGAGACAAACTCAAAATTGTGAGTATTATTATCTAACGCTGACGCTTGTAGGTAAGCATATGGGAACCCTCTGCAATGGAGTCTGCAGAAGTTGTAGAGACGATGAGGGAGAAGAAATCGTACACACACCCAGCTCCAATAGGAGCCAAGTCTAGGAGCCGTAGCTAATGTGGGCACATACAGTTTCCTCTTCTGATCAACATCCTTTTATTAAAAAAGTCTCAAAATGGATACCGATCCGATCAAATGGATCGGATAACAAACATAAAACAATGCAGAATGGAATCCTATGTAGGTGCACCGAGAAGGCTATCAAGCACGGTGGTGGAAACATCTTGTAGGCACATGTTCCTCTTGATATGGCTTGGATCCATACCCTCAATATGCAATTGTGACCAAGGAATCTCTGAGAATGATATCACAAAGGTCTGAGAGGCCACATCACCTTACTGTGGCATACCCACCTACGTATCTACCGCGTAGCAATTGATCCGATCATTCCATTTCCTTCTGAGTACTCGACTACTACCAACCCCCAATACCGAATTTCAGTCAAGTAAACCCCCATGTACATCCGCAGATGAAAACATTAGAAAGATTGCAAAGTAATCATTTTAACGTCCCTTCTCTTCGACTTCAGTTCGAATCAAATTGGAAACTCAGCTATCGAAGCAGCAGATAAGCGAAGAAGAGAACGTACTTATCCTTGTGAGGGGGATTTCCCAGGCATTCGTCCTGATTAAATGCTACAACGAAGTGAAAAACTTTGCCATTATTTGATAATGTACATATATGTAGAATCGGAATCATTAACTTTTCTTCGTTTCCGAAAAACAAACACAATCTAAGACACACAAAATGCATCCCTAATCTGAGTTTGATCTCTGTGCGCTGCTCCTCAGTCAATGTTCAACCCCACACCGGCATCCACCGTCCCCCGGCCAAAATGTGCCACTCACGGTTGGCTTACTGTGTGCACAGGGGCTCTGGGCAGAGAACACGTACAAATTGTTGCTGTTGTTTCCGCAAACGAGAAATCCCAAACAGGATCATTCGTCCATTTTTGTAATTAGTTTTCTGGGGTTTCGGTTGTTTTTCATCTTCCAGCGCGTGTCCAACTTAGAAATGGCGGGCAGTGTAACTTTGGCATTTCCTTGAGATTCCTCCACATTCTCATTCCCCAAATCGAATACTTGTTCGACATGTATTGATTGAGTTTGAATTCTCCCCCTCGGCGGGTGTTTACTTGTGTGCATTAAGTCAATGAGTGCACGAACCCTGCGGGCTGTGCTGGGGAGCGCATTCAATTGGACGAACTGAGACGAAGCCATCCGGTTGCTTGTTGTATTTCACAAACACGATTTAACAGACAGGACGTACGTACAGTGTGCCATACATTATGCAAGGACGTAACAAGAATTCGTTCACCTGTCTGCGGGAGGAGAAGTTAATGGCTTGGCAGGAAAGTAGTTCATTTGTGCATGGGGCTTGCTCTGTTTGGACAGGGACTGCATTTGTGTGTGTGATTAATTGCAATTTGAACTCGAATCGAGGGAATGAAATGTAGGTAGTTATGGTAAAATTACATACTCGAAATTGATAGCTCCGCTTGAAGCGAGAAACAAAGACTACATTGAAAGGTGCAGCATGTAATTAGAGCCAGCGGAGGAGTCAAACACCTAAAGATCTGGTCATACACACATTCACATCCAGGTGGCCGTGGCCGCCCCATGTTGTAAACGGTAGGAGCGTCGACTGGGTCTGCTGGGTTCGATTCCCGCTACGAACAACTTTGACAATTTATGTCTCCACTGCTTTGAATGCCTTCACGCGTTCAAATTCTGTCGGACCAACTGCGAGATGTGTCGGCAGGGGAGCCGAAAAGTGCCGGAGCTTGTCTCCTTGTTGCATGGATGCAGAAATCACATCAGCCTTCGGATTAGGTTTCGCTCTTTTTTGAATTGTTATTCTCAGCTTTGGGTATCGGAACCATGAAACGCACGTGTGTCTGCTCTGGAAATTTTATAAACGAATCGTGTGAGAACAGGGTAGGGCTACTAATTGTCTGTCCGACGGGACTTGAACATGGAAGTTAACGACAGCATCCACACGACACCTTGCACAGCCGACGACATATGTACAAGTTCCACGCCAACACATGACACCGTGCACTCAAACATTTCATTTCCACACAATGCACCAGAAAATGATGCAGACGAAGCTGCCACATTACACCATCCACCTGCATCTGAATAATATGACATCCCGGCACTATCCGATGTTCCACTATAGGCATTAAGAAAACTATTTGTTCGATTTTAAGTTCAGCTTGTAAGTGTTTTTCATTGAATGCAGAGGCTTTTCCTCCATGTTTCAAAGAAAACGAGTTTAAATCGTGAAAGATTTTTGAGATTCAGGAAAGAATATGAGTTCCTGATCAGATTTCTGCATAAACAATACGTTTTGTCTGTAGAATCTTCAGTTAGGTATTCCCCCTATTCTTCTGAAGAGGTGATCTTCTGCGCTGGCAAAACCACTGCGTAAGCTTTTGCATCTATCCTACTCTTTAGGTCACTTTCCGAGCAGATGTAAAACAGCATTTGTCCAGCCCGTCCCTAAAAAGGGCGAATCTTCGTCACCCACCTCGTACCGACCCATAGCACTTACGTCCCTTCTTTCTAAGGTCATGGAAACGCTGATAAATCGTCAGCTTATGAAATATCTCGAATCGCGGAAGCTTCTTAATGACCGGCAGTATGGTTTTCGCAGCAACAGGTCCACTGGTGATCTGATAGCTTATCTCACCGAAAAGTGGAACCAATCTTTGCACAATGCAGGCGAAAGCAAGATCGTTGCGCTTGATATTTCCAAGGCATTTGACAGAGTTTGGCATCAAGCTCTCTTGTCGAAAATGCGTGCCTATGGTGTCGATGAATCTCTTCTTCAATGGATTAGAAATCACATTTCGAACCGTTCAATTCAAGTTGTTTTGGGTGGGTTCAAGTCTGATATCAACCAAATAAATGCTTGTGTTCCCCCAGGGCTCTGTTCTGTCTCCGACACTCTTTCTCATTTTTATAAATGATCTCTTGTCTGCTACTTCTAATCCAATCCATTCCTTCGCTGATGACGGCACTCTCAGCTTTTCATATTCATTCCAAGACTAACAACCCCTTCGGCCGTAGAATTGGAACGGCTGCGTAAGATAAGCACATTGAATTCCGAACTTGACAGCATAATCAATTGGGGAAAGAATAACCGTGTGGAGTTCAATGCTTCAAAAACTCAATGCTGCCTGCTGTCACTCAAGCGAACCCTTTTCAATCAGCCATTATCCATGAATGGCACCTGTGTCGATGAAACCGGAAAGCTTTCCATCATTGGCATGTGTATCAACACAACGCTTAGTTGGAACGATCACATCGGGTCCTTAAGCCTAGTTTATCCTTAAGCCTACTTTTGGACGCACAGCCTACTTTCGTTCATTAGCCGCATGACACGAATATGGAATGCTCTTCCCAGCCCAATATTTCCCCCAGAATACTATCCGCAGATATTTAAAACCAATGTGCACAGGTACCGCCTCTCCCTTTCCCCCTCTACACCTTCGGCCCGTGCTGTGTCTTGAACCCGGACATTAAGGGTACTAACAATCCATTGTGCGCGCGCAAATTACAAAAAAAAAGTTTGAAGCAATGGTGCATCATTTTGGAATTACGTATAATTACATATAATTCAAAGAGAAATTCTGTGGGCTTGTCCAAGATAATGGAATATGGCAACATAACTTCAACAAACTTGGATGGAGCCTGTGACGTATTTGCCAACTTTTTTGGGTCGATCTGTAATGGCTCTCCGGTCCAGACACCGATTAAGCATTACTCTAATATGCCCGAGGTTCTATATATAGGTGTATTGCAATTTACGGATCAGGATGTAATAAATGGCTTAAAAAATCTTAAAGTAAATTACAGCCCAAGCCCTGGATTTTTCTTTATCATACACTTAAAATTATCTTTAATCAATCCCTAAACACGTTTAAGGCAAAAAGTAGAAAACTATCGACCAATATCAAAACATGCATCGATACCAAAGTTATTTGAAAGCATTGCAAGAGAAATTATTTCTAACTGCCAGCACTGCTGTATGCAGGGCATCATGTACAACTAATTTATCATTACTTTCAAATTTCATTTATACAAATTTAGAAAATCATCTACAAGTTGATGTAGTTTATACCGATTTCTAGAAAGACTTCGATAAAGTACACCACATTTTGCTTTTAAACAAGTCTTTGCGATTCCATTCGTCATTGTTAGAGTGGTTTTCCAATTACTTAAAGGACAGGAAGCAATTGGTGCAGATCGATAATTCGAGTAAAAAAAGCTAATGTACATCGGGCGTTCCCCAAGGTAGCCATGTGAGGCCATTACTCTTTCTTTTGTTCAAAAATGAAATGAAATTTTCAAATATTGTAAAATATTAACATTCGCAGACGACTTTAAATTGTATTTATCTATAAACAGTTTAACCAATTGTAATAATGTCCCGTTGGATAACCATGCACTAGTAGAATGGTGCAAGCACAATGGACTAGAGATCACCAAAGGTGTATACAAGTCATAGTTTGGTCTATTAGGGCCATTATGGCAGTCAGAGGTTGAACTGCCTAAAGGCCTCACATCGACGAGGCCAGGTATGCAAAAGTACGTGAAAATTTCGATGTCTCGAAATTCTGCCCAGCGTATCAGAATCGGTAAAAATGTAATTTTTAAATATTGTCTATGATTATTTCATAAATGATCATAGACTTAGTCGCCTAGAAGAGATTAAGGATCTGTGTGTAATTTTTGATACTGAATTATACAATTGCGAAGTCTTGGGCTATGTTAATTTTTCTGAAAAGAAATAGTAAAGATTTTCGGGATATAATTAGTCTTAAGTCCATCTATTGTTCGTAAGTCGGACCGTATTTAGAATACTTTTCCATCATTTGGGATTCTCCATATGATACATAGGAACTCACATTCGAAAGAGTACAAAAAAAAGTCCGTAAATTATATCCCTTCGAAGAACTCCCTAAATATGACGATCGATGTAAAATAATAGGCTTGTAAAAGGCGTAAGGCGGCGTCAGCCATGTTCATCCGCGATATTATTAATTGCCGTGTAAACTCAAAAGATTTACTTTTCCTCATGGATATATATGTTCCCCAAAGATCTCTTCGGGTGAGAAATTTACTATACGATAAGTGGCATAGAACCAACTATGGTTGTCATGAACCTATTACAAGGTGTAAGACACTTCTAATAAACTTTGCAACAAAATTGATTTTAGCTTGCCTCGATTGGAGTCGCGCAGCAAAAATCTGCTGTGTAAAGCGATACTGAGAGTTAACACTTAGATAGATGTGATGAGAAAAGAAAAAGAAAAAAAGAAAAAAAGAAAAAAAGAATAGTAACCGCCGTAGTCGACGTCAAGTTTTAGGTTTCTTCCACTTTTAGTGGCTGACTGCTGGAGAGCAGTCACACCTAGGCCAGCAAAGGCACGTTGTGCAACCACGAGTATCAAAATGATCCTATTCCGCTCACCGGCTAGTGCGTTTCATAAAACGTTGGATATGACTGATACTAGTGTTACTTAGTTCAGCTAGAAGTATTAGACGCCTACTAAGCGACTTCTTCTTCGGGAGGATAGACCGCTGTACTTACAGAGCATGTGCACAATAGTTTCTTCCTCCTCCCGGTCTCTGCAGCTTCTGCGAAACTCATTGTGGGGAAGATCTAATGTGGTTCCATAGAAGAAGAAGTGCCCTAAAATGAAATATTTTCTGGAAACATGTGCTTCTGATTTTTCAATTCTACAAATTTCAAAATTAAGAAATCCAAAATTTTATGATTTTCGATTTCTTTGTTCGCTTGTACCGTTAGCCCAAAGTTACACTCTCGAAATCTAAAAAAAAAGTAAGTATTTTTTTTTTGGCAATGCCGATGTTGAATGTTTTCCGGAATTCGGTACTTTCATAACTGGAGTAATATTTATTTTAAATGCCACATATTTAATATAAAATTTATCTAAACGATTTTTTCATATTGGTTACTAGTCTCTTAAGCCATGCGTTTCACTAAGTACATCATTGCAGGCTATGCTTCAATGTTTGTTGGTCTGTAGAAAAAAAGAAACAGATTCCAACGGTATCCAAGGTATCCAAGGCTTTCTGAAAGCTAAAAACGCTCTCTTTATATGCAATACAGGTCATTCGCTAATTTTAGTCTTTTAAGGGCAGCAACATGTTATACCCAGCTGCACTTTTAACTGGCCTCCGCAGCAAACCACTTATTGTGAACTTTTTGTATTTGACATCGAAGGGGATTGTATTGACAGAATTAAATCAGTTTTAAAATATTTATGATAATGAATGCGGATGTTCTTATCTGGATCTTGTAGTGTTGTCATAAAGGTTATGACCGGTCTACAAAACGCACGTAAAATTGGCTTGTAATTTCCAAGTTGCTGGACATGTTAATACCGAAATTATATATAATATGTTATACATAATAATTCCGAAATTCGAATTACCAATACAGTCTAAAGTTTCGAATTATCGAGAGTCGACTGTATCGGTAAGTGGACTCTCGATAATTCGAAAATCAAGGACCTTACAAAAAATTCGAATGAACGAGAATTCCAATTAACGAAAAATTCAAAATCAGAAATCGAAATCAGTACACGCACTGAATCATTGTTTTTTATAAATAACTTCCAGCAGCTTGGTCAAGAGCATTGTGACAGCCAGTGTCGATACTACCTCGCCGTTCACTTCCGTTCTTAGTAAATGTTGACGCAATGGACACAAAAATGACTTTGCCTCATTTGATGTAACGTGGGCGGAATTTCCTTTGTTTGCGATACTTCTTCATAGTCGTCTTCATTGTTGTGGCTTGAATTGGAGGCTGCAAATTTTCGTAGTAACTGCAGACCACATCATCGTCAAAATGTAAAAAAAATCATCGAAAGTCACAGATTCACTAAAGTTAGTAAGAAGGCTCCGTCCATCCTGAGAGGTTGTATTTTTTACTTATTCTGCTCGCAACGCATACGTCACAATCTCTCGTTATCAATCAATTGGAAACAACAGCTGCTCTTACAACAACAAAACAAAACAAAAAACCGACAAAGAAAAAATTGGAAATACTGAGAGGATTCTAGCTACTGATTTCGAATAAAAGCGTGCTTGCTGGCTGCTCGCAACTCGACTGAGTAGGAGTGATAAAATTGTAAGTCCGGGAAGATTGCACAAATTGGATTTTTTTCATATAACTAGAATTGTAGATGCGTGTTGACAATTTATGCGTGAAGATACTGACTGGAAATACATCTGGCTTTTAAGAAATCTTTAAGGTCACACCCAAGAACAAGACTGTGATAGTGCGATACGTGGTCATACCTGCGAATCTCATAAACATATCTAAACATATCGTTAGTCGAGTCGAGCTCGCAGTAAATTACGGCAAATTTATCAATAATTCGTAGAAGTAGAGTCTTGATAAGTCTGATCTTAATAACGGAATGTGTAAATTCAGCCGAAAGCCAGAGTTTACGGAGTGCCATATAAATACATCTCACAACATGGTTAATATGGTCGGTGACGTTAAGAGAGCGGTTTATTCTAAAACCCAGACTGATAACAGCGTCAACATAGGGAAACGCCATATCCTTTAGGTAAATATTCGGGAATAAATCAGTGTCGTGCTTTATTTTACATGTTACAATACACTGGCATTTATTAGGATTGAGATCCAACCCAGTTTTTAAAGACCAGTTGTGTACATGTGCTAAGTCTTCGTTGAACCTAAAAACTAGGTCCTCAACTAATCCAATAGGTCTAGACAGGTACAATTGGACATCAACGGCGTTTATGTGTAGGGATACATTGTTCCAAACAGTGGGCAGGTCATTCATAAAAAGGCAGAATAAGATAGGACCCAAGATAGATCCTTGAGATATCCCATCGTGAACGTCCATATATTCGTAAAACTTTTCTACAAACTTCACCCCTTGGCTCCTGTAACACAAGTAACTCATAATTAATCGAGTAGCCAGTTCACTGAAGCCAAAATAAAGCCTATGCTTCCGACATAAGATTATATGTTCTACCTTATCGAAGGCTTTAGAGAAATCCAATAAACACAAAATAGTCACATGATTTTTGTCAAACTGAATCCTAATGTCATCAAGCACCTTAAGCATTGCCGTTGAGCAACTATGATGGGCTCGGGTGAATACAGCAGTGCAGTGCGTTTTCATCAAGACTTGTTTTGATTTGTTTTGTCTTTAATTTCAGAAGAACTTTAGACAAACACGGCAAAATACTAATTGGATGAAAATCTGCTGGAGATGATGCGTTTGGTATCTTAGTAACGGGTGTTACTAATAAAAAGTACAAGAATACAGGCAGAAATTAATGACGTGCGTGAGTTAAAATATGAAGAAGTATCATTTTAATGAGCGCGTATTATTTTTAATAAGTGGATCGAGTTAATTCCATTCGTACTTCGTTTTAAATTTCATTACAATCGGTAACCTGGCCCCGATTTTACAGAATTATTTCCGCTGCTCGCTTATAATGCAATCACCATGGGGCGTGAGTTAAATCGCTCAGTTCCCGGTTATAACGCAGATGATAGTTCTGAGATTTCCCTTACTCTTTCGGATGACGCTGAGTGAGCTGTTTAGTGATGGAGTATCATGTGCCAGTAGAACTTTTATGATTTGTGTAAGCAAGCGTCTCGAGTTTCAGTAGATTTTTGGCTCTCCGAGTTCGTCCGATTCATTAGCCAGGTCAGAAATGAAAGACGCTTCAGGGATTTGGTAAACGAAATGATAGTTGGACCCATCATCGATTCAGTAGGATGGATGACCCAAGGAACCAGCGCTTGGTGTTCTGACTTCCAGTATGATCCAGTATGAGGAGGGGATTGTTGCTCTAAAACCACTTGGAAGAACTACAAGTGACTACAATGACCATTCAGGAGTCAACAACTGGTTGTCCTACTCGTGAATTGATGTATCCATTCTTACGTTGTGGTGTTCTTTGGCGGTATACTATTCTTCCCCTCTGTATCTTACATTCGTTATTGGTGCAGCCAATTTCATCGTGAGCTGGAAGATATGTTTGTCGATACTGTTTACCTCGGCTCGGTTATCAAATTGAACGCCCTTTTCAGTACACGACGGAAGTCTTACTGGCGGTGGAGTGTGTACTCTTTCTTCTTTACCGCCGTCTGCCTGTCAAACGGCAGATGTCAGTAAACGACGGTATTTTCAACTTCACTGTGCAACGCCACCTGTTTTCAAACATGGGTATTTGTTGATCCATATGAAGATGCAGACAGGGAAATGAATAACATACCTACCTACTTGTTCTTAAATCAAAACACCATCTTTTAAACCGCTACGTTTTTTACCGGATAAACTCTACAATCAATCATATTGAGGGAGGGCAAAGTTGCCAAGCCTAGAGCCTCTAAATTATTTGGGGCAATTTTTAAGATCCCTAAGTTGAAAAATGCCCCACTCAACGCCACTAAAGTAAAAAAAAAAACACCACAAAATTAATCAATTGATTGACATTTTAAGAGCACAAATCACGTCTAAATTTATCTTAATTTACCACAGCCCTACATCGTATCCCACTTGTCAATACGCGCTGCACAGCATTGATTGGCAAATTCCTTGATAAACTCTTGTCTAGCTTTCGTGATACCATTTCCCATCCGTTTCCCTAATTTACTTAGCGGCAGTGGTAATTTGGGCGTCAGATAATTGAATTATGATTTATTGGTGCGACGGGTGTCCATAGGCGGGTTTTTCCTCCTCTTTAAACGGCAAGCAGATGCTGTCCGAAAATGTTTTTGTTGTTTTTTCGATTTTTTTGCAACTTTTTTGTTTGTATCTCATAAATCACCAAAGGGAAAGTTTGTTTGAATTTTTTTGTTGTTGTCTTCTTTTGTTATTTTTCGCATTTTGCTTTTGATAGAATTTTCGGGGGAAAAAACTCACTTGAAACGAATAAATTTTCATGTCGTACAAGTGACATAATGGCGGCGAAGTGTGTCGTTGAACTGTTTGCACAACATGTTTAGGATGCGGTGTTTTATCTCTGTCATTGTAATGTCTGCGAAATTGTAAAAACGGAAAAAGTTTCGCCTTGCAAATTGACAAATATTCCCAAAAGTGCGATATTGATACATTTGATGACATTTCCGGGGACCGCTGATAGATGGGATACATTAAATTTGGTTTCAATGCAGTTCAAAGCGAAAGAAAGTTGATGGTAGAAATTCGTAAACAGACAACAAGAGATGAGCAAAGTTGTCCATGTACCACCTCCAAGCAAATTCAAACAGTTACAACTTTATGTTTTTTCTAAGAAATAAGGTTTTTAATGCCTTTGTTTTTGTTTATCATCCACCTTAGATCACCACATACATCTCCCTCTTCGTCTTTTTAGGGCTCTAAAGTCCTGGGTGGACCTGGACAACACGCTTGTCGAAAGGGACCTATCTCTCGCCAGCTGTCTCCAGTTTCGCACACGGCTGAGGTCCCCCTCGACTTGTGTGCGCCACCTTTTACGTGGCGTCCTCTGCTGCGTTGTCCCACAGGCTCAGAGTCAAAGACTCTTAAGGCCGGAGATAAGTTGTTTATAACAGCCATATTAGGCGCCGGATTCGTAGACGCCTGGCTAGAGCCAGATCGCTGTACAGCCCATTCAGTTCGTGGTTAAACCTTCTTCACCAACTGCCATCAACACAGACAGGAAAAGGGATTGCTCGTAGAACCTTTGGCTCGAAAATATCAATAGTCTCTTCATCGGCTGTGGAGATAGTCCAAACATCTGGTCGCCGCAGAGCGGGACGGGGATGATCAGAGGTCAGATACAGAGTCAACTTGCTCTTCCGAGGCGAGGCTCTATTGCTCAGTTGCCTCTTGAACTCATAGAAGCAGCAGTTGGCAAGAGTTATTCTGTGTTTGATCTCGGTACTGATGTTGTTTGTTGTGCTTACCGCGGAGCCGAGGCAGGCGAAGTCCTGCACTATCTCGAAGTTATAGAACGTCACCATACGTTCTGGTCGAGTTGTCGATGTTGTGAGTCCTTTCTCGATGACAGCATATACTTAGTTTCTCCCCCGTTCCCCGCTAAACTCATTTTTGCCGCCTCCATTTCAATGCCAACAAATGCTTCGCCGTGTTCGACCAATCCTGTCAATGTCGACCGCGTATGCTAGCATTTGTACGGACTTTTGGAAGATCGTGCGTCTTGTATTGACAAGTGAGTCCTCCACGAACTTCTCAAGAATGATGATATTCAAGTCACATTACAGCTCGTCGTCTTTGTCTGGAACCTTTTTTGACATTAAAGGTAGCGGTGAGCTCGTTATCGACCATGAACGAGCAGCGAGTGTCAGCATGCACAATCCGACGAATTTGGCAGGAATGTCAAAACTAGACATGGTGTTGTATAGCTCGTCGACGAATAGGTGGTGGTTGGGCAAAAGGCGCTAGCATTGACTGTCGATCTGCATCTCGTGGGTTTTCCAGAATCTGCCGCAGTGTGAATATTTGTCAATGGCGGACTTCCCGGCCAGAAACCGCACTGAGAAGGATATGTCACGTTATTGACGAATGGTTTCAGGGGCTCACATAAAACAGCAGAGTATATCTTATATGCACTCTTTAGCAGACTTATTCGTTAGATGTTGCAATTGAAGGGGTCTTCTTGTTAAAGGATCGATAGGGCAAACGATACTGAGATTCCACTCGTCGGGCATGCTTTCCTCTGACCATGTCTCACATATGAGCTGGTCTCACATAACAGCTCTTCTCCAGTTGCCTGAAAGGGTTCTGCAGACTTTAGTCTTGATATCACTATCTTGACGCCTAGGTCGGGGGGAAGGAATTCTCTTCCATCATCGTTAATTGTGTGGAGTGGAACACTTATCAGCTGTAGTGAATTTAATCGTTCCATTTGGAAGCGCTGACAGTTTTAGAGACGTATTTAGTCAAAAATATTCGAGGACAGACGTATTTACTTTCAAGCAATCGAAAGAATTGGAGTGAGGCAAAATGTCGTTGGCTCACCATCTCAGGCTAGAGGCCATAGCATTGTCCCGGAATGGTTGATCTAGGATGATAGGGGTCTAGGGAAGAATAAATAAGCTTCAGACCCTTAAGATTAACTATTAGTATCCATCATGCTAAAGGAAGAGGTAAAATTCATGGGTGTTACGTGTGATCAGAAACACTCCTGGAACGCACTCATATCAGCAGTACTTATATGCAAGAAAGCTTCCCGGAGCGCTTGTGGAAAAACCATGGGGTCTTTGATTGGATTGAAATTATTGGTGTGAGATATGTGAGCAAGGACAGACCATCAAAAACGTAAACAAAATGCAAATGGCAGCGTGCAGTTACACAACAGCTACGATGAGAACCATTCCAACGGCAGCTTTGGAAATATTGTTAACCCTTGGGTGGGCAGTTGGGCCCAACCAGGCCCAATTTGAGTTTGAACACATGTAACTTTTTTTTCCAAACAAAGAGGACTGAAAAAACCTGACTTCTTGCACTGGTGTCCGCTGTTTCCAGTCCAGTTCGCTGGGAAAAAATATTTTCGTGTATGAACATCGAAAAGCTTAAGTAAGTCCAATGAAAATGTGACAGTATCCTGCCATATAAATAGCATAACATAGCATAACAGCCAGATCTGATTGATGGCTAACTGCAGAACACATAGGGACATTGTTGGCAGATGATACTACTGAGGAAGAGTATCAATTTGCCGATGATGATGCAGATTATGTGCGGATAATGATGCTCCTGATGCGTCTGATATTGAGGTCGAGTTGCAAGTGGAAGAGGCGGAAACTGATTACAATGATAGTGATGTTGGTGATGATAAGATGAATGTCCAAGGAGACACTGTTTCCGTTGCTAGTTTTGTGCCCGAACAGTTGTCTGATGGATTTTTTTATGCAAAGTTGGACGTATTAGATCCGCCACGAACTGGCAGTCCAGAAGCGCATGGAAAAAAAAACCCACGAGATGCAGGGTCATGCTAGGGCCTTTTGCCCAACCGTCACCTATTCATCGATTCCAAGGCCGCATATGATGCGTGCGTAGAGACGAGCTATACAACACCATGCCTAGTTTTGACGTTTCTGCCAAATTCGTCGGGTTGTGCAGGATGACTATGCTGCTTGGCCAAGAAGTAATTTCTTTCAAAATTCCACTTCTAGTAGCAAACAGTTCGGGACAAACCTAAATAAAGACGTCCTTGTGTTGCCGACAGAGCACTATACCTGTGCTACTCACCAAGAAAATACATCCTTCCATCAAACCAAATTAAATCTTGGACTATAATGGCAAAAAGAGAGCAGTCGACACTATGGACCAAATGATCTCCGGATATTCCTGCAAATGCGGAACCAATCGATGGCCACATGGCTATGCTCTACAAATATTTTGGATATTGCTGGTATGGCTTCGTTTATCATTTACAACCATTTCCAGTCAGCAAAGCAAAGCCATATAACTGGTTGGTCCACATGTGGAGTTTAGAGCGATGAAGGAGCATGCTATACGCCAACCTCGTATCAAACAAGCAATGGCAAAATTTAGTAGATATCTTCTACAGTACATCTTTCATTCTCATTACTATCTCTATCGAATCCTTGTCTGATTTCATCTAGAACTTTCACTATAGCGGAGGCGCAGCTATGCTTTGGCCTAAACCCTAATTGGCAAGAATTGAGCAATGTGTTGGCGGAAAGGTGCTCTTGAATTTGTTCAGTCAAAACTATCTCAAAGACTTTCGAAAGACACAGTAGGATGCTGATCGGATGTTAATCACTTTGGGAAGTAGCATTCTAGCATTCGAGGGGACAGCCATTGCACCAAATTTTTCCATCTGGCAGAATGTTGTTTGGCACAGTGTCACAACACCGCTCAAAGAGTATATTTGCCTAGAAAAAGCTTCTCAAATTGGCCACTCGGAGTCGGCATAAGACTCTAGTTTCCATCGACTCGTGCTAGGACAGTTGCACGCACAACACGAGTGGTTGATAAGTAGCTTAGCTTTGGGCCCATTACTACTGCATATATTATTATATTTCTGAAAGCATTCATTTGACAGCTACGATGCACAGCATTCAAACAAATCTAATTCGTCGGTTATTAAACCACATTTCAACCATCACAGGTGCAGTACTCTGTGTATGTTACCGTCTTCCATTTCCTATTTGCCTCTACCACATACGCGACTTCACTCCAAGAGAGTACCAACCAAGAAATATTAATATTCGCATTGAAAGGCAACAGTCCTCGATTCTACCAACTTGTGCCTGTATCTCTGCTCTGTGCCACTCAGTCCTCTTGCCATTTTCCCCGCCTGCTGCGTGCCTCACGTACATAGAAACTGTACAAAACTCACACTTTGACTATTCAGGTCGCACATGTAAACAAGACACGGATGAGACTGAAACAAAAGACCACCCAGCCTTGTCGTCCTGCTTAATTCAACGAGAATTTTTCAAAATGAACGCACACTCAGCAGCATCCCCAGAGTGTTTGCAAATTAAAAAAGTAATAAAAATAATTAAAAGCTACACTCTGGCGACACTGCAGCACCTCTTTGTTCCGTATCCCCCCCCCCTATGGTTTTTAACTATTTCAGTTTCTGCTCCTCATTCAGCAGTACCTTCGTGTGCGTGTAAATGACGAAGAATGAAGCTTAGTCACCCCCAGATATAAATTCTTCTCCTTTGGGGAGCAGGACCCCAACCCCTGGCCGAGGTGTTCATCGTGTTCTTGTTGTTCAGAATGTTCGGAGCTCCTGCTCTTGCTGTGAGGTGAGTTATGATCAAACAAGCGTGCCAACCTGTGAATGATACAACATGTATCTGTATCTACTGTTCGAGTTAATAGTCCCCGGGTGAGCGAGTGAGAGAGGGTGCACGCCCCCACATCGTGCCCACTCTCTCGGACTTAATCAGAGAATTAATTCCTTTGCCATTGCTCTCGGCTTCCAACAGAGCACAAATATTAATTTTCTCACCTGGATACTGTGCGCCCAGAGAATGCGAGGCGGAGGGTGGGAAAAAACCGGAATTCGCTTTTGTTAGAACAACCTAAGCTCATCTAAGCATGTCATCATTCAGTTAGACACGCTGCCATTTATGCAGCATACAGCCCCACTTGCTGCACCGTCTCTCCCGTGTAGTTGCCTGGCGGTGGCGCTGTTGCTTCTGCTGCTGGAAAATGACTGATAGCAGTGCAAGGGCCCACACATACAACCGTGCACACAACTGGCAGCCCTGTGATGACAGATCTTATTCCTTGTCGCTCTATTGTTCGGAACTATGATCCTTGAAGACAATGGCACTGTGGTGACCATGGAGCTGGGAAGATATGCACCGAGAGTTGGGTGGAATTCTTAACAATCGGATACCTCCGGTGCAATGGGGGGGACAACGACAGGGAAGACTGCGTCTTCGTCATTTACATGGCTGGGCTCATGCAATTTCCCGTTTTGTCTAGGGCTAGAAGTCCTTAAATTTAGCCATTCATTGCTCTTGCAGGTTTAGTGTGCATTTTATCCTTGGAATTCAGCATGCACACACCAGGGGGCAGTGACGGGTGACTGTTGTTGCTGATGATGGCGACCGACGGTGATGAGTGGGTGGCTGAGGGATTGCTGGGCTATAAACTGTGTTTCATTACAGTCATTCCGCTCGGTTGATTGTGTTTAAAATTTATTTCATCAAGTTGAATGTTGTAAATCCTGCAAAGCACTCTATGCTGTCTATCTTTCTTATTGTTTCAGTTTATTGTGAATTAAGTTAGAACAGTGCCACTAAGGATTTGCTCAGGGCATTCACATTCGCTGCATGACATGAGTTATTTATATGAGCAATACACGTTCTTATGAGGCTTCTGCGTGTCCTACAGGCGGAATTCATAGTTAATAGGATATGGTCGGAATTAAGGTAATTGCAGTTGTGACAAACTTAATAGTTTCCTTTCAGCTTTATTTTCTGCATCTTTTGTTCTGGCCGATGTTGTTTTTTCACTTTGAAAGAGGCTGTAGTTGAGATATTAGGTGACTGCATTGTGCCGACAATCGCGTCTAGCGCAGGCGGACGTGACGTAGCATGGCTAGTATTGACACAGACCAGTGGCGCACCATTTATAGTGCAAATTTGGAGCCTTTCGCGTTTTGTTTTTGAATACAAATTAAAAATTTATTTGTTAAATTTAAAAAAAAAAATAATATTTATTTTATTTCCTATTTTTCAGCATAGGTTGCTCTTCCTCTTGCTTATCGACTGACTTATGAATAATCTTAACTCTAACTTAAATACTATTCTGCCTGCTCCGGAATGGTGTTGAGTTGCCACAAGTGCAATGTGACGTCCGCACGATGATCTCGATGTCCCGTGTGTCCCAGACGACGAGTCAGCAGTTTTTCAATGTGAGCGATGCTTGTTTGTGTGATGATCGCGTGGAGCGTTGATGGAGAAATATGATGAATATTTCTTCTGTTAACTTGGTGGATGGAAATATTTTCAGCTTCGGTTGGTTTTTATCGAATAGTAATGGAAACGTAACATCGTCTCAAAGTAAGCAAATAGTTTTAGAAGTGAAACCAAGGTTTTTGCCAAATTTTAATGAACGGTTTAAGGTGGCACATCGGATAAAAGAGAGGTTCTTAGGTAAATATTCGGAACAGCTTGAAAGAAACTTCTCGTTTGCACTGGAATGCGTATTTAAGGCCTAAACCGAAAACAGAAGATTCCCTTGCATTTGGTAACGAAGCGCAATCCTTATTATACTAAGTTGCTTAGTTTCTTTAATTTTAAATAGAACGTATGTTACCAATGCTTTTACAATTTTTTTTGTTAATTTTTTAGCTTTGTCTTAAATCCGAGAGTCATAGACCATAATAAATAATTATTGTAAGGCTTTAAACAAAAATGAGTGATTTTTTTTTGGTTTTTGGACTTGAGATTACTTAGTTCTCGATGAGCCGCAGCTACAAGTTTTCATCTCGTGGCAATTGTACTGTATTTCAAATTTCAATAAAGCGGGATCCAAAGTTACAGATTTATTTCCAAAATCTCCAATACAGAGTGACCACTGTGTGGCGTCTCGTCAGGGTATGCAAGGGGTGCATTACATACCATTGAAACCAATGTTACTACATTGCTGCATAATCAGAAAGTTATACAGACACGACACACATTTGGTGCGAGCTCATGCGAATTTTACGTGCGCACGCTATTACTTGCTCCATTCGTTCGAATGAATACATACTTAGAACTTCTTGAAGACTGTATTTTCTTCACACACGGCATACATTTGGTGCGAACTCGTTCGAATTTTGTGCGTGCACTTAATTTTTTTCAGGCGTATTATATATCATATATAATCTTTTAACACATTGTTGTTGTTGTTTTTTTGCAATAAAGATTAGTTTTATGAAAAATTAGTGAGCAAAATTCAAGAGCTAATTTGTCGTACACCCATCTTAATACACCACACCACTGACGCCGACTCAAAACTCATTTTTGTTGCCAAGCATAAACTCATACATTCAGCAAAGCGCCAATCCATGTGGTCCAATCTTTTATGCACAGACTGTGGGATGCTCGCATTTATATTGGCACTCAAGCAACTTAATGTGAGCAACCAGATGTCGCACTGGCTGGAGAGGCTCGTTGATTGAGACCCAACACTTGATCTGAGTATGTCTGAAAACAGACCTACCGAAGTTTCATTTGATGTAATTCATCAAAATGTTATATCGATAGATAACTCGATGAAAAACATCAATACATCGAATAAAAACATCGACTTATTGGGTCTATAACTTAATTGCGCATATTTCGGGCGCTTTTCGGCTACAAACGGATTAATTGTGTTCGGTAACGTTGTCCATTGATGGTTTCAGCCGGTTTTAGCAGCTCATAATATAGCACATTATATGTTCGCTCAGCTAGCGCATGTTCACCATAAACTTCCGCCAATATACGATGACTTTCGCCAGCAGTTTTCTTCATATTAAAGTAATGAAGAAGAACTCTCCGCAAAAACACTTTTTCATGCACAAACTTCGATATATTTGAGAGAAAAAAAATTATTGTTGCTTACGCTTCAAATGAATGACATGACTGAAATGACGTACAATGACAGTAGCTTTCCAACGCATGTTCCAATGGAATAATAACAATGAAATAATACAAGTTACTCCACCTTTTAACAAACGAGTTAAGTTATATGCCCAATATAATTGTGTACTAGGGGAAAGGAAAAAGTATTGCTCATCTAACTCACAATTTATCGTCTGAATAAAAACATCCCAAATTACTCAAATTTGATAGTTATTTGTCATTGACATTTGTGACAACACTTGCAACGTCATCCAAATTATGTGACAAATTTTACACCTCGAATGATGTGGTACTGGAATGAGTACCTCAAACAAACTCATTGCAAATGCGTGTCCTACTCAACACTAGTTTGAAGCTCAAGCAAAAAATTCATAGTGAGAGCTGTCGGCACAAATCATAAAATTGCGCCACTACAGCACCTCTTTTGTTGTCACTCACTACAAATAAAGGACACTGCAATAATCTGAATATCTTGAGAAAGCGATTACTGCGGGAATTTCAAATCAACATCATGAGCCGTATATGACAGGAGGCTTTCCTTTACCAAAGATCAATACATCTCATAAATGTGCGTATATTAGTTTACCTCTATTCTCTGTAAGAGACGCCATTTTTGTAAAGTTGAGGGTGCTTGAATAGAGAGACAATCTCATTTCGGACATCCAAAAAAATAAAAGAGAGCTAAACCCTCTTTAACTTCATCAAAAGATGATGGCTGCATTTAAGTTCGAAAATGCACATCAATGTTTAACTCCACGGGAAAATGCGATCACGACAACACTTCCTTTTAAGTTTCCCCGATTTCTCGCCAAAAACAATCAGCACAAGCAAAGCTTGTCAACTTACAGCACGGCAACTTCCAAAGTGAAACCATTCGTCCATCGTCCTGCTTCAGAAACTTGAGAAGCCATTGCCACTTCGCACCTCACAGACTTTGAACTCACTATTCATGCTCAATTAATTTAATTAGAACCATCAACACATTAATCCAACCAGCTTGCAAAACCCCATTGCCACCCCAGCAACCGGGATGACAACTCGAACAGATTTCGTTCATCACCGGTTCTCGGATGACACAAAAGCGACACAAATAGTAGGTTTCAATTTCGTCCAACTGAAAATCGCTCATTTCCCAAGCAGCTGGCAATCCACTCCCAAGGCACCGACTGCAGCTGCGGCAGACCGAGTGCCTTCCCTTATCCGCACTCCACTCCATTAACTTTGACTTCACCTTCAACTGGCGGCGGCGGCGTCCACGTCTGCGATGTCAAACCGCCGGACCCGAACCCAATCAACTAAAACAAAGGTGCAATAGTTGGTTAGTTTGGATTCTTGATGGCGCAAAACTTTTCTACCGGAATGGGACTCAACGGACGAAAACTTAGACACTTAGACGTTTAGAGTATCCCCACGGGTATCAGACCACCGCACACTGAATGCGGTAGTTGATGGCTGGCTGGTGCAGAGGATGGAGGCTAAATAAACCACAAACGCAAATCTTTCAACTCCATATCATCGACTTGCATGTGTGCACTTAATTAATTACCCTGCTTGGAAAACCACATCAGTCAGCTTTGCTTCGTGTGGTCTCCTCCATGGCCATCAAAGGACTCTTGTCAATGTGAAGAAGTGCAATTTTGACCACCGCTTGCTGGAAATACACACACACGTGCACTTAAACGTGCGATGACGGCAGCTGATTCCACACTAACTTGCGACTTCAGAGTCAACTTCGACGATGACTTTTGGGGAAACTTTCTAAAGAAACCCCCTCACACACCCATGCACGTATGTGTGTATGGGCACATGTCCTTTTTCGCACAAGAACTTCGTTATAATTAATCCGCTTATGAAATTTTCAACAATCAACACGGGACCCACCAGGACGACTAGATGGTCGGAAAATGGTCCCAATAAATCTGTTTTCGTTTCGGTGGAAGAAAGTTTCACCCGACGGGGTGGTGGGTGGCGCTCAATCCCAGCACCCGGTTTGTCCAGACAATCAGTGTGACGAGGGCTTTCACCGCCCTGTGCATCGCCGCCGGAGCCCTTAGGTGCAGAGTGTGCCAACTTTCCATAGTTCTTGATAAGTTAATTAAGGATTAAAATTTTGTGAGTAGTCGGGGCCACAGGCCCGACTATTGCGATTTACCTGCAGCCGTGGGTCTGGGTTAAATGGAGGGGATGGTGTTCACTGCAGTTTGCCGTGTGATGTCGAAAAGACGTGCCGAAAATTTTGAATATTTTGCCAAGCCGTTATTGCTGCCCGCTTGTCGCAGAAACTTACCAACGCAGAAACTTACCTTTGTCAAGCAAGACTGAACAACTTAACGATTTTGCGTATTAAAAGCCGTTCCCAGAGGTAAAGATAAACAAAAAACTTTCTCCTCCAGTTGAAGGCAGCCGCATCGACGGCGATGCTGGTACGGTGTACTATGCTGTCGCAAGTGGTGCCGAACAACGAATACTGGCTGGTTGAAGTTTTTGTTTGCTTGTCAAAGTTTTGTCAGACCCGAGAATGAGATTATTGGAGACGTCATCTGAAAATGTTTAATTGTAACCACTCTTGGATGGCAAGTTACAAGTTGTCTTTGGAGACAGTTGCCATTGTGTGTTTTGATAACCTGAGCCGGTGCTGCAAGGCGGGTGGTAACGATGAAAATCTCTTGAAATTCACCCCCACACACTCATACAGACCACCACCATGCTGCGAAAGGTATCTGAACAATTGTATTTTTCTTTAAAAATTATGCAGATTATTCAATTTGGTCAAAAGACGAAACGTTGCTCGTTGGTTTTTGGTTGAAGTTCTGCTAGATGCAATTAGCTTGTGGTAAGGATGAAACTTATGCCGCACGAGGAGGAAGTTTCGGCCGAGATGGCTGTATAATTGAGTCAGGATGTGCTTAGTTTTCCTGAATTTGATTCACTCTCTCGGCCTCCGCCTCTCTTGGGCTGGGGAATCTGTTTTCATGAATTCTCTATTTCCTGCTCAGATTGAAAAAACATTTTCGTTTACAATTCGAAGATTTTATTTCAAATTTAATGCAAAGGGGGATATTTTTTCTGCTCCAAAGTGAAGTGTGAGGGGAGTAGTTTGAGGACTTCCGAATTCGTCTTTTGTTGGAAAATGAATGGAAGTGAAATTGGTGCAAGGGTATCAATTGCGACTTGCCATTATTTGGACCAGTTTGCAGATGTGTAGTGGAACTTTATTTTTATCCCCCCTTCAATCTTGAGTCAAGGAGTGTCGCGAATAGATTTTGTAAGCATCATGGCGGTGAAAGGATTCTTTGAGGTTTTTGGTAGGTAGCTAATTACAGCTTAGGGAATACAGTCCATATAATCTCCACCGAATAGTTTTGGGAGGTGATTGTTGCAGTTCGTTTGGGGGAGAAGCCAAGTGGGTGCCTGACTGTAAAGCGGGTCCGATTCGCGATTCTCCGGAATGTATTTGTGCCCTAGCCGACCCAACGCATCTCCTCCAGTGACGGACGACACCTTGTCATCGATTTAAGATGGAGAAAGAGGGTTTTTAGTGCCAGTGCCTCCCAGACAGGTCAATGTGTTCCTACTTACCTTCTGTAACAACCAGTCAAATTGTTTTCCCATGAGGGGAGGAGACCTATGCCAATTTCCAAAGACGGTAAAAGCATTTCCCGTGAATATTTTTTTAATTGCCCCAACCTCCGAAAAGAGGCGAATGGTTCATCTCGGCATTCACGGGCAATGCTAAGGCTAACGTTTTTGGCATAGGTTTCCTCCAGTAGCAAACATGTTTTTTTTTCTAAACCCTCTACAAATCACAAATTGTTGGCGCCCAAGTTATCGTACTTCTGGCATATGCTGATCATTATAGCCAGAAGCAGGATGGAGGAGACCCTGTGTGATATCGTCGAATGGGGACTAAAAATTACTAGACGGTGGCGCCTGTCAGCTGGGCTGGATCTAAATCCGGCTAAAACCACCATAGTACCATTCACAAGAAAACACAAACTGGAACGACTAAAACAAATAAGTCTGTCAGGTAGAATACTGATGGATGTACGTAGCTCTTGTAAGACCAACAATCACATACGGTGCAATAGCATGGTCCGAAAGAACCAACCTGATCAGCGCATGAGAGACACTCAACACATTTCAAAGGCTGGCATGCCTCTGTATTACAGGGGCCATGGCAACTTGCCCAACTGCCGCCGTGCTGACTGCATTGCATCTGGTGGTTGCAGAATGTGCAGAAAAACAGTCATGAGAATAGCATAAGAAGGGATGGGAAAAGACAGGTGCATTGCATCGACACAATTTGATGGTGATGATTTTTGGTCAAAAATCATGTCTTGGCCATTCCGAAGGATAATTAGGAAATTCAATTTCCAAAGGGAGTTTATCACCAAGCTCATCACAAAAGAGACTGGCGCAATGAATCCATAGTCCACGGACTGAGCAGCAATATTGTAAAATGGTATCCAGATGGATCAAGAACTGGTGATGGAACAGGGGCAGGAATGTTTGGACCCAGGACAAAGTACTACGAACCCATGGGCCAACGCAGCAGTATCTTTCAAGAATTTGTCTATGCCATAGACAGTTGCGCTCAGATCAATCCTGACAGGAACTATACCAACAGCGAAGTAGCAATAATGTTGGACAGTCGTACCGCTATCCTGGCACTAGACTCCTGGTCCAAGCTTGTGTGGGAATGCCTACAGAAGCTTAAAGAGCTGAGCTGGAATAACTGAGAAAAACCCTGCTAGATACCTGGCCATATAGGAATAGTAGGCACTGAAATTACCGGTACTCCCTTGCATCGGAAACTTTTATAGGCCCCGAACCATTCTGCGCTATAGGAGACCATGTCCTCAGGGAAGAATTCAGGGAACTAGAAGTAAGGAACCGGGCAGATACCTGGAACAACGCTCATGGTATAAGGCAGGCAAAGAAACTCTTGGGTGAACATAAACGGAAGAGGTTTGAGGTATGTATCAGGATGATAAAGAACAACCGCCGTATCCTAACATGCTCCCTAACAGGGCACTGTAGACTCACGGAGCACCTTTAGAAACTAGGAGTACCAAAAGAAGGGCTCTGCAGATTCTAGAATCAAACGAAATTCCAGAACATATGCTGGGGTCTTGTGAGGCAATAGCCCACAAAAGACAAAGATATCGGCTCAAGCTGCTTATATCAGAGGAAGTCACTGGAACCAGATCTCATTCTCATATTCCTAGGAAACTGGCTTAGGGAGAATACTCCAGTACAAATCTCCTCCGCCTTTGCGTAACAGGAGCAGATGAACCTCAATACAACTCTGAAAAGAGCTGCATGAGACGGGAACTCTTAGGAAAGTAAAGGTCTGAATAGTGGGCACAATAGATCTATGGGTTGCGGTGGAATTTACCCTTCACAATGATAATAAATAATATCGTTCACCTGGTCAGACAGTGGCTCTTTCAAAACAGCTGCCAAGATGTAATCTTACAATACACAATGGTATACAAGTACTATACCACATTGAGTGGAGTATTACCGAATGCGTCAGGACAAGAGTCCGGACCGTCGATATGTGATACATCCGATACACTCCACCTCGAACTTTCGAGTCCCACATCTCAAACAGGGAGCAGTACTCAACTATCGACGCCATAATAATACGACCACCTGCGTATACATGAAGAGTTCGAAGTTAACAGCCATTGACGCGGGCATTTTCATTGAAATGTTAAACACTCGCAGCTTAATCGGTCTCTCGGACTACGGCAGTCAAAGAAGTCGGAAATACCACTGATGATATTCCCTTTCCCATTCAAAGTCCAGCGGATGTAGTCAAAGAAGCACTTAAAGTTCTACACAGCATTCAGTAGTTCTCTGCTGGGCCTATGAAGCAGCTGATGAAGTTGCAAGGAAAGGCAATGATACTTACGTAATCTATGGAACCACCACCTCTCTAACCATCTCTTGGCAGACTCTTTGGTCAAATTCGAAGAGTGCACAAACAAACGTGATATTTCAGTGCAGCAACATTTTGCTGTCGATGGTAATTGGAGCAGAATGGTGTGAAAATCCGCCTGGCCAGAGGCTGAGGTGACGAAGAGGAAAATCGGGACACTCGTCACTACATCTCTCACTGGTTACGCCTTTGTCCCTTTGAGGTACAAAACACTGGGGAGAATACCCTTTCCATTATCATCAACAAAAAGGAGTTATCAGCTTCCTATACCTTTTCAGACTCAGGCCCCGGTGAAGGAGAGCAACACATTCCCACAATGGTCATCACAATGGGTTCAGTAGGATTTAAATGAAACGCACCAACCGGCCGTTCTGTCGCAAACGTATCCTAGTTTAAATTCACCCAGGAAAGATAAGCAAATGTATGCACTGTAACTGAACAGGTTTGACTTTGATTACAGTGACTTTGACTCAAGTTGCTAAGCAGTTCACTTATCGCTTGCCATTTTGAGCCCCACTCCTCTTCTAATTCTTTCACGCTCATTAATTTAACGAGACCTGACAGGGCGTGTGATAAAAAAAAAGCTCCGTTAAGAGCAAACCATTTTTTATACACCAAACCTGTGAATGTCAGCCGAGGTGTCAGTCGAGAAATTTCCCAGCAGATTGATAAAATGCTTTTGTGAAATAATAATTGTTCTCAATAATGTCGCAGCACTGGAATAGGACACATGTAACTGTCGGTATATGTTAAGTCGCATAGTTGCGCAATTTATTGCACACAGGCTAAAAAATGCATGGAAGTGACTTTTTGACAGCCATGTTGTAGTGGCGGATTATGGCAGGTGCCACTGTCGATTGGACTGGAAAGCGCTGTTGTTCAAAATGGATTTACATTTGGAAGAACTCAAAGACACGCATTGATACGGAGAATCTGCATTTGACGGTGTGAATTCCATGCTGTACAAAATCAAACGTGAGAAAAAACAAAACACAATTTTGTAGGCACGTATTTACTCGTGTTTTTTTATTTAGCTGTCATTTCCTGAGTGCACAAAGGCGTGTTCAAACGTTCAAAATGTTACGAAGTAATTGTTCACTCAGATAAGGTTAGGCTGGGTTAGTTTATGGAAGGGGAGTGCGATGGTTTAACATCACTTCCACCCGGAGGCCTTAATCCCTTCATTTGTGGAGTACATATTCTAATTTAAGCCTATCCTGTGTCGCGTGATGGCTTGAACCATCCCGTGCTCTTTACGAATCCTAGAAGATCCAATTTATCCGCATTCGATAAGTCTGCAGCATCTGTGAAGAATCTTTGGCCCAGCGAAGCTAGGCGCCGATTCTGAAGAGCTGGGCAGTGGCCAAGCAGATGTTGGATCGTTTCAGTCTCTTCTTCGTCACCGCAACTCCGGCAGAGATCGCTGGATTCTGCGTTCCATTTCCGGAGCATTGTTCCCATGGGGCAGTGTGTTGTGATCCCTCCGACCAGTACGCGGTTACGATCTAACACCAGAAGCTTCTTTATTTTGCTGTTGTTGAGCTCTGGCCATTTTGATTTTGTCGAGTGACAGTCATTTCTTGCGAGCCATGACAAGCTGGCTCCTTTCACCTTATGGTCCGGTATAATGCACTGATCGGTGGCTGCAATGATGTGTCCGCCTCGCTGATGTTCATGGCAGACCCTTGTCTGGCCAGTTCGTCCGCTATCTCGTTCCCATTGAGCTGTGGCCCAGAACCCAGCAGAGTTTGACACTATGGTGACTGATGGACCTTAGTGAGTCGCGACAGCCCTTGACCTCGTCGTACATGGTCCTATTGACGTCAGTGCAGCTTGGCTGTCAACAAAAATGATGATATCTCATTATGGGATATCGGATGTGCTTGGCTGCTTTATCAATTATCAAAATCTCTGCTTTTACAGCACTGCACAAATCAGGGAGTCTGAAAGAAAGTCTATTTTTGATCCGTCGGTAAAAAGGACAATGTCTTGGTCGTTGGAGACGGCGAGTTGTCCCTGTCGTGGAAAAGAATTGGAATTTTGAGGGAGAAGTCATTGCGATTGAAATTTTTGAAATTTGCGATTGTTTTATTCCAGAGGAAGGAGCTGTAGTACCATGTCCAACCCTGCATAGCTCCCGTTGTACAAACAGCGGCTGACCTTTGTACTTTGTTGAGCATGTTCATGAAGCTTCTTGTGCTCTTGGCAGTCCACCAGACTAGAGCCCCATAGCTTATAATGGGTCTGATGGATATTGTGTACATCCAATGAATGATGAACGGTTGCAAGCCCCACCTTTTGCAAGCATAAAAGGCATTTAATCCTTTCTCTTCCAGGAAAGCTTGGAGTCAAGAATGATGCGTAGATACTCAGCCTCCGTTGTGAGTTTGAGTGGAGTTCCCTCTAACTTGGGGAGAGTAAATGTGGGGATATTCATTTTGCTGGTGAACAGAACCAGCTCGGTTTTCTGGGGGTTTATATTCAGACCGTTGTGACTTGCCCACAAGGAGCGTTCCTTCAATGCAGATTCCATTTAATACCTGACAGTTGGTAGGAATTTACCGTTTATCAGGACAACTAGGTCATCTGCATATGCTATGGTCTTTTTGCCTTTCTCCAGGAAGATTTTTAGGATTTTGTTAGTTGTAAGAAGCCCCAGTAGGGGAGAGAGGACTGCTCCCTGTGGTGTGGCTCTACTCTCTTATAGAACTGTGCCCAATGTCTGCGTTGATAATTCTGCTGTTAAACATACTACCATTCCAGTTATTATGGCTTCTGTGTTTACATTGTTGAAGGCACCTTCGATATCGAGGAAGGCTGCCAATTCGTAAATGTTCAATGACTCCTCAATTTCACGAACAACACTATGCGTGTGTGTGTTGAGTATTCCGTAAGTTGTGGGAATTGATAAGACCTCTAATGTTTAGGTCAAGGAGTCTTTCTAAGGTTTTTAGTAGAAACGACGAGAGACTGATTGGCCTGTAGTCCTTTGCGGTAGTGTGGCTTGGTTTACCTACAACTATTCTTACCTCTCTCCATTCACTCGCACAAGGTTACGCCTCCTGCCGAGTTTTTATTTTTGTGTTCTTTTTCTAAAATGGAAAATTGCAAAAGTTTAATACTTTTGATGTGTAAACTTCTTATCGCTAGCCCCTGACACACGAATACGGAGGGATTTGAAACTAAATGGGATGGAAGTCGTTACCGGAAATGACATCAAAATATGGTTGCGCGCAGCCTTTTACTAATGGTGGATGTGTACTGTGTAGTAGAACGACGTCTATTTTATGTTTGAGTAGTAATTAGTATTATTTAATGTTTAAAATTAAGTGATGAGTTGAATTAATTGTTTAGGTTTATCAAGAATAAAATCTCGTTATTCGCCTTCAACTGTCAAGGCTTACGAGCACATTGCAACGACTTCAACGACAACGTAACGCACATTAGTCGTGCTCTCCGAGACATGGTTAAGTGATGAAGAGATCATTGACATTCCGAACTTTGATTGCTGTATCCAATACAAGCGACCAGAAAGGCGCGTGTGGTGTTGCTATTTATAAAAATGGGCGCAGTTCTCATGTGAAATATGGAAATTACATATCAGCAAACCATAGGATTGGGCATTGCTATTCGAGACGGGGATATATGTGCAGCTGAATGCATTCTTCCAAATGTCAAGAGCGTAATTTCTGTTGTTCCTTGCATCTCCCCTAACCAGTCCATGGATAAAATCATCAACTTCATTCACTTCGTAATTTTGCCATTCACAGAAGGATGGTGCCGCTCTCCTGGGAAAGAACTATCATCTATGGCCAATGATTTGATTTTAATATTAATTTAAACACGCCTGCGGCTGTACCCCTGGTCGAGTTTCTGAGAGATACTCTAAAGCTTCAAAGGAACTCTAACTCAGAAATTTCCACCACTCAAAGTGGTACAGTCATCTGCGCAGTATTCCAACCATATCTCAGTACATTGCTGTCTCAAGTATACGTTTCCTATTTCAGCTGTTGTAAGACCATTGTATCAACATTCCCGTGAAGGTTCCTTCTCCGTTCGGATATCATCGATTGGGGGGATATTGCGGTGATGACATGTTTACACATAGACCTCCAGTACGTCCACTGCTCGCTCCTTTTTTTTTATTTGAGTTCTTAGACCAATACTACTTCCTTATTAGGCTTTCGCCGCCCAGATTGTGTGAGCCTGAGCTATAGCTTGCTCCTTATAACCTCTTTCTCGGCTTCTGTAACCACGACGCTCAATTTCCATCAATCATCAAAATTGACGAAGCTTATTCGAGCTAGAAGTAAAGAAAAACCGCTCGAGTTGCCCATCAAGACTCAGATCGCTTGCGCCCCTTGCCAGAAACTCGAAAAGTAAATTTTTCAAACACAGATTATATCCCCAACCCGAGCAGGAAAATAAATTAAACCCTGTCAATGTCAACCGTTACACAGGACTCACAGTAACAGCTTAGGGGAAATTAAGGCAATCAACACGTACCGACTGTCAATTTAAGACCGATACACTCACGCCCCAAACAAAAAGTCCCCAGCTCTACTCCCGTATCCCCTAAAGGAAATCAATGTTACTTACAAGAAATCCTACACCACTTCCATCACCATCAGCCCGGGCCAACAGCAAACTCTAGGTACGCGTATAAATCGCTTAATCCCTTTTGTGTTCCATACATGCCGTACGTGGCTCAATAACGCCCGAGCCCAACTCTTTTGCCATTGCTGCCGAGGAGAGATTCTCGCCGTCTTCCGCCTCCTCCTGCCAATTGCTGCTATGCCGTGCTTGCTCCATCGCCGCCAGTACGGGAACATTATTTTCCAGATAAAAATTAAGTCACGTAATCCCAATCACAGCCAACTGCTACACTACTCTGTGATAAATATTCGATTTGATTTCCCGCCGTCATGAGCTCCCGGGAGTACAGTGGATCTGCTTCAGCGCACCCGTTCGAATGGCCGTGTCCATGTTCGCTCGGGCAACGCCACCAGCGAATGACATAATTGGTGACTGCATCATTTATATTCGCCCGAAATTAATAGCCATTTCGACTTGGCAATTATTAACAATAAAATTTCGAGGATCGAACAGGCTGGCGAATGCGGTGCTACCATTATGCTGTATGCAGACACCTTCTCGTCATTTCTCACTCGGAAGTGGCAATGGGAGGCTTCGAATCATCATCCGTGTGCAACACCTCACCCGGACGGCATTCGAAATCAGAGCAGGTCCTCACTCGAGGAGATAGACGACCCATGGAAGACATGTTGCGAATTAATATTCTGCATTCAGGAGGCCCAGAGATGCTGCTGTCTCTTTGCCTTGTGTGCGCCTGCATGTTGTTGAGGTGTCGGCTTCCTTTTCCGTCATGCATGGAATTCTTCAGTGCTGTTCATTGAAAAGATTCGTCTTATCAACGACTGAGGTAATTAAAATTCTTCGAATCCTTTTTGCTCCTTATTGCATCGTGCTACCGGCTCAGAGTAATAATGTTTTGCATAGACCACGGATTAGGAATGCTGTTTTGTAGTTCTTCCATCTCCGGAGTGTGCACATGTGTGTGCCTGTGTTTCCCCATTGAATGGAAGCTGTCTGCTTTATTTTTTCCCCCGAAGTAAAATGAAGCAACATGCCACGTGGGAGGTGAAGGGGGTAGTTGGGATGCTGACTCATTGAAGGATTCTTCACTTTGAGTGGTGCGAATTTCGAGCAAGGGTTCTCTGATCAAAGAGGTTTTCCCCTTCTTCCTACGGGGAATTCCAATTTCGACGAAGGCAATCAAAATACTTTTGCAATGGGAATCGCAATTGCCACTGCTGCTTCGTCTTTTTGCCTTCACCTGTCTGAACGGTATCTTCATTTTAATTTACATATGCATTCGAACGTGTGCATGCGGATCTTATATTTTCTCGGAATAAGGGACCTGGGATGCAATATCGGAGATGATTGATGAACAACTTTTAAATAAGGGAATTCTTAGTACCTCTTATCGGTTATTCGTGACTGCAGGGGTTTGTAAACTTTGGAGAGAGATTGTTGCAGTAGTATTTAATTGTGGACCTGAAGTACATCCGACGATGGGCTAAATACATTGGCCAATTGAAGGTTTATTGATGGATTTTCCTTCCTTGCTGCCAACAGTTTGTTAAGCATGGCCTGCTTGAATAGGGTTTCCTCAGCTATTTGGCTATTTAGGACAGCCGATGAAACATAATAATGTAGGCTCAAATTAGGTAGTCCAGTGAATTTCTGAGATTTCTCTCCTCGATGTATGGCCTGCATGAACTGTGGATCTTCACCCGGTGTACGTACGGAGTACTACCACATAGATCTTTATACAAAAATTAACATCGCTCGAGAGAGTTGTTCGTCAGATTTGGTATCTACGTAAATGGCAGTAAAACCCTCAAAGTAATTTGCTTATGCGATATTCACGTGAACTGTTTGGTGAACTGGTTTGTGCGCTTGGCATGTGAGACTTTTAGAAATTTTGCGAACCAAGTGGAAAAGCAGATGCTGTAGATGGTGTAAATTTTTTGAAAGCAAGAGCTGAATAAGGCTGGAAACACACCGGATCAAACAAAACGGTTTTTAATTCGATAGTAAATCACACCAAGCGAGAATCCCGGCGCGGGGGGATGGGGAGGGCAACATGTTTGGGGCGTAGGAGGTTTTTTTTCATACATCCCAAGCCTGGCTAACGAAGCGCAGTCCCCCCAAATGCCAAGATGAAGACTATTGGCCGCGGATATTGCCTACCCGTCTTGGAAGGAGTTCGGCGAGAACTTGGAAAGCGACCATAGATCTGCGCAAAAGGTGTTTTGGCAAACCATTCGCCGACTCAGAGGAAAGAAATTCAACATCGCTGAAGGAGTCAAATCAAAAGATGGTGTGTTGCTTTCCAATGAGGTGGACATCTTACGCAGATCGAGCGAGCACTTTTCTTTTTTTTTCGGAGCTGCTCCTGAGCTCCGATGGCAGATCCGTAGTCTTGAGTGGGGCGGAGAAGAGTTCAACGGTGGAAGAAGTCATTTGGCGATTGAATCGCTAAATGTTGGCAAACCCGCCGGTTTGGATGAAATCCGGCCAGAAATACTAAAGGCAACGGCTAAAGAGGGAGTTTTATGGCTCTCTCGTGTCGGTAAAGTGGGCTGGGAACGTGATCAGATACCTGACGATTTCCAACCTGGGGTGATTGTCTCTGGTTTCAAGAAGGAGAACAAAAGAGACTACTCCAACTACTAAGTCTCCCAGCGAAAGTCTACGCTAAGGTGTTATAAGCGAGTTCTAGAGTTATGGTCGAGCTCAGGATGGGGGATGAACAGTGCGGCTTACGTCCCGGTAGAAGTCTGTCTTTTGGATTTGGAAAAGACATATGACCGAGTTCCTCGAGGTAAGCTCTGGAGTGTTCTGCAGGAGTATGGGATTGATGGTCCCCTTCTGAGGGCCATGCAGTCTCTATACATGAACTGTAAACGCTGTGTTGGAGCTAACGGTGAAAGACGCCTTATTTCGCATTGAAAATGAAAATGCAAATATTAGTCTTATATCCAAGTACAAATCGAAATAAGGCCAAATCTGGTATCTGGTCGCTTCGCTCGCTAATATGATTTTAATACATTTTTCTGCAGAATTTTTAACACACTCATGAGACTTCGTCGGTCCGCGAAGGGTATGCCAATAACTGCCAGGCGGCTGGAGTTAAAGTTTAATTATATTTAAACGGACTTTTGGCCTGTGGACCTATGACCCTGCACCCTGAAGGCCCACTTTGGCATGACAATCAAATTTTTTTATTTTTATTAAGACGAAGTGGGAATATATGCAGCATTTATTTCTCAAATGTGGGGTTCTCAATGCTCTAATTTAGTAAGGTTTCATTCAAAGTTTGAACGTAGGGTAGGGAACGGTGCTGCTATCGAAGTCACAACCACACTTAGACCATGTTGATCCATTATAATATCCAGAGTCAGACTACTACCACCGATCGACAACTGCAGTGATGGTTCCCTTAATGGTGGTGACTAGACCTGATTTGAAAACTAGATAAAAAAATTAACTTTGCTTTCCCTGGGATTCGAACCATAATCAACTGCTCCATCCAGTTGCCAAGAGATCTATTCAGTTGTAGAGAAATGTTATTCCACGGCACTAAACATTTTTATCGCGTCCTTTAGGTCCTTACTTAATGATGCTGGCTTCATTCTCCTTGTGTGGCACTACAGTCCGAGAGTTGCATGTACCCTAAGATCGGCATTAGGTGTAGACTGTACTTGGAAGTATTGCTCAAGCCTAAGGACTAACGTGATGTTGCTGTACTCTAATTGAGGAACGCTACAGAATGCCACACGAATATGTGTGGTGAAAATAAATAATGTAAGAAAATAAATGAAGTAAAATAAAAAAAATATGGTGTTGCTGTTTTTTTGGGGTCATAATGACGGCTCCCAAACATAACGAATCTGGGCCTCAACAAGACCACAACAATCCTCTCCAGGAACTATGATAACTATCCAGCTACTTCCAATTGTGCACACAATAGTAGTTGAGGTCTCTTCCGTTTGTGTGGACCACTTTAGACGCGGGCGTCCCCTGCGGGATTGTCCCACGGGATCGTAGCCGAAGACTCTCGCTCTCGCTTTCGTTGTAAATGAGCTCTGTTCTGTTAGTGAAGCTATATTTGTGACAGCTCCAAATGTTTTATCGAAATGAATATTGAATATCTTGCAGAATGCGCAAGTGCTCAGAGCTGAAATAGCATTTGACTATTTATGCGTGGCTGTTCTGAAGAAGTGAAGACTCCTCCGTTGAATGAAAACGGTAAGTCCCCTCCATGCGTGGAACAACAATAGCACAAGCTAGTCCCTTTCAAGAGCGTGCATCTCTGAAGGTCCACCTGCAAGCGTTGTGTATCGATCCACCCTCCAAAACATTCCCCTCACTTAAAATGCACCTTAGTTTGTCTATACTTTCCCTACCCTCATCCAATTAAATGACTCTCCGAACATCATAAAGAGAATTATATTTTGCAAAATCATAAACATCAGCTCACTATGACGACCACAACTTACTTAGCCAAGCTTAAGTCGAATGTGGTCGTGTACAAAACACCAAAAAGATCAAATAACGTAACAGTATCCCAAACTCACTGCGAATGCGAATCTCCCCTAGACTCAGCATAATCCTGCTTAAGACCATTGCACATCATTTTCAAAAAAATTTTAAATTTTAATTAGGGAAAAAGTTATCCTGACAAGGATACGAATGTGTTCCCTGCAAGCAGCTTGCCGCAGCCGTACTGCTCTCCGCTCTCGTTCACGGATCCCCTACTGTGTGTCAAAGTACCATGCATAAAAGCTTAAGACCAGGCATTTGCTTATCCCCTTAAAGGACTCGATTTCATGCAGTCCGTTCGGCTTCATCCAGTTTTGGTGGTCCTGCACTCGCTCCTGTGAAAAATATAGAGTTTGTGTGTCTTCTCTGCGTTTTTTTTTCCATGTCCTCCTTGCTCCGTGAGGCAGAATTCTTTTTTTTTTCTTCGCTTTTGTCAGCTATTTCTCTTTACAACGAGCCAAAAATGACAGTGACAGGACTCACTCAACCATAATGGACTTAAGGGATAACATCCTGTCTATGCGGTGAATGTGTACGATGAAAAGGAAGAGGAAAGTGAATTCAATCAAATAAAAAGGATGTTTTTAAGATTAAAAATTCATATGTGGTCCGCTCTTAATCATGCACTTCTCCCCTTCGGTCAGTCGTCGGCAGCGAACCGAACCATCGGTCATTGCCACTGTCGCCGCTGCTCGCCGGGTGGCGGTGTTGTTGGTCATCCTGTTCCTGTATTTTGCCCTGCAACTCTCGCCACATGCGCTGGCGTGCAACATTCCGCCCATGCAAAACACGGACACGGTATGTTGAGTGTACACGAGTGTATTATAATCCTCCGGAACACAACAGTGTGCCCTTGCGGGAATCCTTTAGTCCTTGAGTCCTTGATGAACTGCATATGGTTGTACCTATTCAAATGAAATTTAAATCTTTTCTATGGTATCGGTTTGTGCTCTTTCTACATGCATTTTTTCATCTTCCTTCGGGTACATTTTTTCCACTGTGGCTGATGGCGACGGTGGGGGCGGGGAAAAGTAGGATTTGGAATTAGTAATATTACAATTCCGTTCTCCCTCTCTCTTTGTAGACGTTGGAAAATATATTTTTTCATCAAGGTTTCATGGATTCTATGACATTAAAGAACGTTAATTAGGAATGAATGGAATACGTAAGGTCCTTGTGGTTGACTGGAAACTGGTTCGGATAAGTTGTGTACCCAATCCGCCCCGGGGGGTGGTCTGTTCAAGTGGATACTATTGAAATGGTAATTCTGAATTACTACATGACGGATGCTGAAAAACCGAGTAAAATGTTTGTCCTTAAGGACTCTTGGGACCAAAATATGTTCATTTATTTGGTTTCATAAGTCTATTAGCTCACTGAAAATCCGAATGATAAGATTTTGCTCGATGGAGGAGCCTTAATTAGAGGAGATGATTGCTATGGGGCACTGAATTGCATCGTAGGGTTGCTGAATGGATGATCCTGCATCCTGTCATTTTGACCCCTCTTAAATACGTGAATTATTGAGAACTGATTTCTTGGGATACTCTTGAAAGGCAACTCTATGGGGATTCCAGGGAGAGTTTGCAACTTTCTGCATAATTAAAACTTGCCCATTCATTACACTCAGGAACGTTCACCTTTGTGACAGTGGACTTTACTTATCTTATTTCCTTTTACAAGGTCCTGGGAATCTTTCGTTAAAACGATTTCAAACAAAAATTCCATCTAAGGGCTTATTGTTTCGAAGAATTGCGCAGTGTGAGGTATTTGAAGTCCCTGCTGTATGAATGTGGGTGGTATGGTTTGATGAAGTTACTGCAACACTATGGGCGGCTTCTGGAGGAGCCACTAATGTTGGGCGACCAATTGTCATCTCATGGCGTTTGAGTATATTTTGCCTGACGGGCATACCCTTGGAAGAGTTTATTCAGGTGTATGAATATCAAAATGTGGAATACAATGAGTGGTTCAGTTAGCATCGACACCCACAGCTGCTCCTCAAGACCCTCAATAGGGGACCGTAAATCCCATAGTCCTGCAGAACACAAAAAGCCTTCACCAGTACCACTCTTGGATGGAGAAACCGGAATGAAAGCCGCCTTGTTCATACCACATGCTGGACTCGAACATAGCTCTAGAAGGCGCACCCAACACCTTAGCGTAGACTTCTTAATCTCTTGTGTCCACCTATTTGAAAAGAGAACCAATCAGCCCAGATTTATAATCGCCAGGTGTCTCACCGCGTTCCCAGGCCACCTTCGTGACACCAGAGAGGCATAAAACTCCCTCTTTACCCGTTGCCCAAAGCATTTCTGGCCGGAATTCTTTCACACCGGCGCATAGTGTGTTATTTTGCGAATCTAGCGGAACTTAATTAAAAAATCAAAGTCGTCCGAATGACAAAAGTTTGGTATCAAATGACAAGTATTAACGATTATGGAAATGGTGTCTACCTTTGTGTACCATCGCAAACAGCAAACATTTCTGAGCAAGAGAAATGTAAAACATTTTTTTATTTTTAATTCACTCTTATTTATAAATTCATTTAAAACTTAAATGCCAGACGAAAATGCTTAAAAATCAATTCTGCTATTATGTATAACATCATATGACTCAAATTCATTGTGTTCATGTGAACTAAGCAGCAACGCTATCCTTCTAATTTTTTTAAATTCCAATCCGTTAAAACATTTTGCTTTCAAATCGCTCAAGTATTGGGTATATAACTTAATTCATGCGGTTTGCTAAGATATGGCGTAACTGTTATTATTCCTTTGGAACATGCGTTGGAAAGCTACTGACATTGTACATCATTTCAGTATATCATTCATTTGAAGCGTAAACGCCAACAATTTTTTTTTCACTCAAATATGCCGAACTTTGTGCTTAAAAAAGTGTTTTTGTGAGGAGTTTTTCTGTATTACTTTAATATGAAGAATACTGATGCCGAAAGTCATCGTATTTTGGTGGAACTTTATGGTGAACATACACTAGCTAAGCGAACGTGCCAAAAGTGGTTTGCACTAATTTAAGTGGTGACTTTGCCTTGGCCAACCACCCAAATTAATATCCATGGCGCGAAGGTAATGCTCGTTATTTGGTGGGATCAGAAGCGTGTGCTGTATTATGACCTGCTAAAACCGGGTGAAACCATCAATGGACAACGCTACCGAACACAATTAATCCGTTTGAAGAGAGCAGTAGCCGAAAAACGCTTGGAATATGCGACCACACACGAGGCAGTAATTTTCCCCTCGTTGCTATTCCCGTTAAGAACTATTTGGAAAACAGTGAATGAGAAGTTTCACCCCACCCGCCTTATAGCCCAGACCTTGCCCCTTCTGACTACCATTTGTTCCGGTCGATGCAGAACGCCCTCACTGGAATACGGTTCACATCAGAGCAGAATATCAAAAATTGGCTTGATTCATCCTTGGCTGCCAAGCCGGCGCAGTTCTTTTGGGATGGGATCCACAAATCGCCAGAAGGATGGGAAAAAAGTCATAGCTTCAGATGTGCAATACATTGAATAATACTATTGTACATGTTTTTTCTTAAATAAACGTTAAAATTTTAAAAGTTATAGACCCAATAAAAGTCCTTAGACTTCGCGTCTATAGTGCCTGTCTGACACCATTGTCCTAGGAATGCCAAATCTGGCCAATACTTCTCTTAGGGATCGAATGGTATTAAAACTCGTGATCCTTTTCAATGGCAGCCACAATGACTAGAAATTAACTTTTTATAAATGGTCCGGCGATATCGATGTGAACACGCTGCCTGGGTTGCCCGGCTACTGCCCAACGGTGATGTGAAGTGAACGATTCCTGGCCAGTATCAATAAACCCTTGCTGACGCCTACTCCTAGTCACTACATCTTAGATAAAATCTAAAATGCTATCTACCCATTGCATGCATTACCCACATACGGACCAAGCTTCAACAAATCCGTGCCCCCAATTCATAGAAAAGACAATCATTTCCTTCTAAAATGTCGAACTTGCAACCAATCAATTTGAAAACATGTGCAACGCACCGTATGCAGTTTGCGGAGCAATTAGTGTCGATCATGAATGAACACTGGGCCATTCAACGTGTAATACGAAGCATTTTCGGATTACTCAGCGACTCAACCCTCAGCCATCGCGTCACAATCGCCGTCGTTCTGGTTTCCAACCAACAGCGTTCATTCACTGAGCTAAATATGTGTACGAAAGCAGATTAGCAAAGTTTCTAATTACGTTGGTAATTGATTAGGTTCGAACAACTAACTCGTAATAAGATTATTGCGGGCAGGTTAAGTCCGTTCGGCTACACCGAAGCGACCAGAATAGCACCCATCGCCGCACAACATCAACAACCTCGACATCGACATCGACTTGGGCCATCAGCAGCAACGAGGCACAAATGTTTCCGTTTCCATGTGAGGATGGAATTGAATCGATTTGCGGCAACACATCCAATAGAAAAGCTCACCCTCTAGGCCCATGGAGTGTGCTTACTACAATGCTGGTTGAGTGGTTGCTGGTGGGGCTGGTCTGGGCTGTCTTAGGGAGCGAACAAGGAAGTCTGAGGCCAGACAAACACTGAGGCTCATTTCGATTAGATCGATGTTGCCATCGGATGGCCAACAGCACTCGGTTGGGGTGACAGTAGTTCCTAGGGAAATCTGAACGGTCACCAGCGTGGCTGGGACTAACCCAGCCGGTTCGGTTGCAGTGTGGAATCAAAAACCACAAATTACAATTTCCGGATAGTTTGCGACAGGATGAGGTTATGCTTTGTCGGAAGGAGAATTTATTTGATTTGACGCGTTGGCGAAGGCAACGCAACAGACTCCAGTTGTTGTGGGACTGCCGTCTTTTCCCTTTCGCCTTTCGTCGGGGGGGGGGGGGGTATCTCTTCGTGTCAATTAGAGACGTCTGTTCAGCTGGTGGTTTAGTGCACCTTCCTCGAAAGGTTTTCCTATCGAGCCCGTGTATCCAAGGATTGCCTTCATACACACAGCGCAAACGTATTCGCAGAAGTGTGCTGCTGTTGAGGGCGGCACAGCCACTGCGAATGAATCGGAAGAACGTGCGCCACGATTTGGGAAAACAAATCTTCCAAATACGTGATTTGTTAGGCGGTCAGAGCGTGGCACGACTAAGGTTGGCTGATATTTATGAGACGTCTCGGGCATGAACACACAAGAGTATCGTAAATTAAATTATTTTCGTTTTGTATTTGGTTTACGGAAGTTGTTGCGAGTGCCGAACTTCGTTCTTTGACATGTGAGGAGGCGGCTTTTGTGGTGGCTGCTCACCACACACACACACCTGCGAATGTAAATGAATTCAGAGATTGCTCTTATCATGTGTACAGGTGTAGTCATTAACCTACATCGGATATTTTCGTTGAATTTCATCGCCGCGGTTTTCAGGGTGTGTTGCGGTGGATAGGTGCTGGCAGAGCCGAAACCAATTTGCGGTTGCGAGGCATTTCGGGAAAGAGCAGAGACTAGCTGAGTTCATTACTTCAAATTGATATTTTTAATAAATCTGGTTCCACTTGTAATGTGTCTTTGTCTCCGACACAATGGTTGCGAAATACATTGATTGCCCCGGCCCGCTATACCCGACCGCACTAATCTACCATTTGCATTCACATGGGCAATTAGTCCATCTCCAGACCTAGGACCGACCGATAAAATCCCCTGAATAAGTTTTCACTCCAATGGCGCGCACAATCTTCAAATTTCCCACTAGGTTAGGCACCCGAGTACTTTCATAATAGTTTCAAACAAATTGGTCTGGAATATCCTTTACCGTTGTACGAACCACCCCCGCAACCACCAGCACCGGTTGCCATGCAGGATAACAAATGGTTGAACCCAGTCATTTGGGTTTTGTCCGAATTTACTACCTCATTTCGTGCACACAAATAGTCACACATCCGCCGCGCCATGCGCCCAACGCCCGCAATCTCTTTCGAGCATTTACGACATCGTTAAGGACATCATCATTTCGGATAATGCTCCAGAGCATAGTTGCCTACGTCTGACTCACTTTCTCCGAAGACTAGCTATTCGTCGCAGAGCTCTGTCGCAGTTGTTGCTACCATCATCGGTGTGGTGGTATCCCAGGGAAAGTGGAAACGGAAATGAAACCTCACAACCAGTCTCACGTTGCCGATTTGCTGCTACCTGTCAGCCACAGTATAATGTGTCCCCCATCCCACGTCCACCACCCACGCACACAGGGCAGCATTGAAAAATCGAAATCAATTGAATTGGAATCCTTTCATAGAGGAGAAGTGATTCTTAGGAGGAATTTCTTGCGCAATATGAAAACCATTTTCAGGACTCTTCTCTGTGACGTTTCATCGATGAACGGTATCTGCCGCACAGTTCCCCAAAAGACGGCAACAACAATTGCCCGACATAGACACACGAAGGGCAGCACCGACCGACCGACCGGCCGACAGGAGCAACAGGAGTGCCAAACGGCTACTGCTGCTGCGTTACAAAAAAAGGACGATGGAAATTCAATTACGAAAATTATTTGCTTGGCTAGTCGCCGTGACTGAAGTGTGGTACAGGGGTACGACTGCACGAGCAGCCGTAGAGAGCATGGCCTCTCCACTATAACGGTATAGTAATTTTGCCAGTTTTATAATGAAATTTCAGTGAAATATTGTACCGGAATTGTAAAATTTGTTGGTTCATTAAGTTCTGTTTTGAACGGATTCAAGGTAGCAGTGGTTTGCTCCTTTGTGTGGTCGTCGAATGGGGTGAGTAGAGCAGATGGGGTAGCAGTTGGGGGTGTCTTTTTTTCTTTTTTGTTGCTGTGCCTTTCTCTTGCTTATATCTCTTGTAATATGGTTTTGAAATGATGCCTATGCCATCGTTTTTTTTTTCTGGATTATTGTTGAATTTTGTGGATGTGGCAGTTGGCTAGCTACTGCAAGGGGCACATCAGTGGCACGCACATTTCTCTTGACGTTTGATTGAGATATGCCCACGACAAAACTACATATTTATTAATTGACATTTCCTTTGAATTGTGCTGTGCTCATGCCCGGTTCGCAAAAGTGAACAGAGCAAATAAATAAAATGTTTGACGTGATGTGGGTTACTCGATGTTCGGTCAAAGGGAAAATATTTAAACCGAGTGTTTGTGAAGTTTGGGATGATTGGATGAGGACGCATGAAAATTAAAATAACTTGTTGCCCTTTTTGGGTGCCATTGGAATGTGCAAAGTGAGCCAGGTTAATTGAAAAAGTTTAAGGATCCCACATGTGTGTGTCCCCCCCAGCTCCATTGCTAGATTACATAAAAATCTAAGAACACATAGTTCAGAAGGTTCGCATTGGCACGCAAATGATTTTGTTGCTCGTACCATGCTTTTGGTAAATATCAATCAGAGACTCGCTAGTTTTCTCCAGGAATTGCCTTAGTGCGAATTTATTGGTCTAGAGATTTACCGGGAGCAAACAACAACTTTGCCCTGTTGTCGCCTAACACATCTCAATTAGTTTCTCACTGTGAGCTCACTCATGTGGATAAGAGTGCAATGTTCGTGGCAAGTTGTCACTTGATCACGAAGATTAGGCTCTGCGCCAGGACTTGACCAAAGTCGAATCTCCCTTTCAGCCGCTGGTTTCACCTAACATTTATTTGATCAATAATATCAGTGTTCCCTTACTGACTTTCCGTCATGTCCACCAGAGGAAGACCAAAGTAAAACCAAAAGAAATCGAGCAAGTAAAATTTAGAATATACCACATCGCCGCAACACTTAACAGACACAAAGACCTGTCTCCCCCGAGACCTGACTCTGACTGAATGAATGGATGGACTCCGTCTCACCGCAGAGACGGGCAAACTACCCAAGAATTCATATTTTTTGGTGGTTTCCCCATTTCACTTGCTCACTTCCCAGCAACATCACGGTCGGTGGGTTAAACATAAATTGAAGAAATACCGACGCAAAAGGAGAAAAAAGAAACGCAAATACGAATAACCACCTCAATTTGACCGCAGTTGAAGTGTTTTGCGTTTTGATACACTCGCTCATCATTTTTATGCTCTGCTCCCCTCGTTGGGGAACGTCGGTCGCCTATTGACGGGCTTCACGTTCTCGTATTCATTCACCGAAAATGTTCGTAACAAAGTTATAAACAGAAGTTATATGGTTGGCAAAACATGAAATGAAAATTCCTTTTTGGTTGGCTTTCGGTGAAAGAGGAGAAAAGAAACCAAACATCCAAGCAACAAATCCAAGAGGAAACTCACAAAAAACTTTCGAGATACGAGCCTATGTGGGGTGTGGAGCGCGTATCTGGAACGGGATTAACGCGGGTGGACGACATATTAATCGTGCTTCACAATCCCTTTTTTGCGCAAAAGTTTGCTGATTTCTTCTGATCCTTCGTATAATCTGCCGATGAATGAAAATTGCCTCATCCCGCTTTCACTCTCGTTCGTTCAACGAGCTCCGCTGACCAAGTTCGGTTGGCCGGTAGACGACCACATTTCTTGTTTGATTCTAGCGAATGCACGCGCTACTTATTTGCGTCGGGTTTTTTTTTAATTTTCTGCTCTCAATCCTGTCCGCCAAGTCCATTCGTTCCTTTGCATTCGCATTTGTTTTGCCTGAGTTCATCCAAAACGAAGGCACCCCACCCGACTGGTCGTTGCGGAGCGGAGTAATCGAAGCACAAAAAACTTCGAAACAGTCTTCTGGCACGTTAGCATAAACTCAGTGCGGCAATGGTGGTGCTGCTGTGCTAGGAGTCCGAGTGCAGCAGTATCTGTTGCATCGCATCACCTTGCTTCACCGTGTCGGTCGAGTAGTGTGGTCCCGGTACCCGGACCGTTGGTCGGTGGTGCTTACGATGGTAGAAAAATGTTGTTTATCAAACTGCTTTTGCCTTCGTGTTCAACAAAGTGTTGATCACGATGAACCGTCTCTCAGTCGCCCCGTCCCTCGAATGCGGCCTCAATGCTACTCGGATGGGTTGAAATTGCTTTTTTGCACCTTTCCGCACCCCACTCAGACCTTATCACCATTTTGTTGTTCATTAAAAAGCTTAAGAGCGAACGTGCTGAGCATTCCAATTTTGCAGCGCTCCAGTCCCACTCACGGCAGTCATGTTGTTGCTGCTGCTGTACATAAGGACACGACGACTGTAGATGGCCGCTTGAGAAAGGATTCCTTTCTAGGTACACAGTAGCAGTACTCTCGACTTCTTGGTTCCAGTGCTTGGTCTTAAAACTGTTTTAGAATAGTCAATTGAGTGTCGTTTTTCATTTCCCTTATCAGGATCTTGATATCGTTTCTGTTTTGGTCAGACCGGTTGGCTGGGGATGCGGTCTCTTCGGTCTGTTCGGTCTCTACAGTTCGGCATGGACCATGGTGGTGGTTGAGCACTGGTGCTGGTCCTGGTGTACTACCACTGTTCGTGGGTTCCCCCCTTCACTTGGTTCTCCGTTGTGTTCGGCTAACAAAGTTAATAGAAATTGGCTAACATTACAAATCAAAGAGCGAAGTGAGTGCCTCAAGCAACGTGCCGACATTGGAAATGCTTTAAGAAAAATTCACCCCGTTCTGGTGAATTGGTTGGAGGAGAGTCCTGCCCAGTCGAGCGTGCATATCATGCTGAAATTTCTTATTTACATTTGAAATTTTCGGTTACACGATGTACACGGATTGTGAGATGGGGTAGCGCGTTGAGGATTCTATGAAATCGATAGTGTTTGGTGATTTTGCTCATGTGTAGAATGGACTTATAAAGAATTGAAAGTGGTGTAAATAATGAAGGGGGTTGCCGAAATTGAAGTCGAAACTTTTGCATCTTTGTGTTTTTGCACGTGTAGGGGGCTGCAATTGATTACAGTCGAGGGTCCTCCAATGTGGTCACCCGCATCTAGCAGCAGCATACTGCATCAAATGTCTATATCCATTATGCGATGTAAAGCGGTTTTCTGGGCGACTTAAAATCGAGATACAATTTTCGAAAACTTTTCATTTTCTTGATCTGCTACACATTGTTTCTGCTGTCCAAAATCTATAAAGGAACGAAGATGAAAGCGACATCTCTGAGTAAAAATACGTTGCCTAAAAAAATGTGTGCACATTAGCACTGAGTACTTCTGCCATCAGTGGCAGGCTTATCACACCCGACTGCAAGCTAACTCTCCTTCATCAGCTCGTGTTAGTCATGAGCACACAAATCGGATCGATTTACAAATCCCTCGAACTATTCATTAGGCACACACCCCCAAGTGCTTGCTAGTACCTAAGTAAGTTGAATTCTCCGTCGCTTGCTTCATAAAAACGTGGCTTAACCCGCATTCCGATTTCCATGAAATGCCTCCTTAGCTATTCATTCACTTTGACGATAAGAATAATATCCACTTTCCTGACGAACACATTTTCCCACGTGTAGGGGCCTTAAGCGGATTTGGTGTGTTGAAACAACTTACCGCCCCCCTTGAGCAATGGCTTGTCTTTCATTATGAGTGAAACTCATGCGCTCGCAAATACAACACAAACAAAACTCGAAAGATTAGAATGAACTCAGCAAACTTTTTCCACTTGCATGATGTATCTGATGAAAGTTTTACAGTGGGCGACATGTTATGTGAGTTTTGATTTCGAAAGGATTTTGTTGTTTTGTACTGGAGAGTGTACAGAGACGGAGTCTGATGTGATGGAAGTTTATAGTGATGTTGGATACATATCAAACGGTGTACTTATTACTTTATGGCGGGCCTTTATCATTTGCTGGGCGGTAAAGAAGACCCTTTGGTGATTATTAACGCGGCTCTGGAGTCATCCTTTGATTCTTTCGGCTTTGCAATTTTCCAGTTGTGAGATTGAGGCGTAGAAGGGAAGGAGTGTGGGAGGCACCAGGTCTAAACCTCCGTTGCTGAATAGTTGTCAAGAGCTATCTTCCTCAAGTTGCAGGATATATCCCCCTCCAATCAGCATTAATCAAGATTGAGCGATATTGAACTCGTTGGGTGACACTGGGATCACGAACGCACAAGTCATCGGCCTGTTTTGTCTGAGAATAATTTCCCGAATCGATGCCCTTCATCCGATCCAAGATTCGGTATGCGGGCCGCTGTTCTCCATATTTCGAAAAAGGACCTCATAACCTACAAGATAGAAGAGTTTGTTTGTGTGCAGGGTTTGCTGTCTATATTGGCTGTGGTGTTCACAAAAGGGCTTGAGTCTAGACTATTGAGGGTACTAGTATTGGAGCATCAGCAACTTTCCTCGACCCCCATACTCTGCAAGTTTCTGGTTTCCACGTGCATCCACCATTTAGAATGTCGTTTGGAGTATAAGGAGGAAGGCGAAGTGGTATGTCAGTAAATTGCACACCCCACCCTAGCGCAAACTGCAATTCCCCCTTATTCTCTTAGAGGTGTCAACGTAAAGTATTTCTCACTTTGACAAATTTGTATTCTCTTAGTCAATTTATGTGGCATTTCTCACCCGCACGACGATCGTGTGTATTCCCTTATTCACATTTCAACAGAAAGTGACATAGAGAGACAGAGAGAGAGAGAGAGAGAGAGAGAGAGAGAGATTTTGGTGTTTGATTTTTTGTGGGTGACGCCAAAGGTCGTAGTAAATTGTACGTATTTTAAATTGTAAACGTATGTACATTTAACCCAAGCTTTTTAATATGTTCACGTTTCGTGTTAAGATAACAACAAACCAACAGTTTTAGCACCTGGTCGCTTCAATAGAGGATAATTCCAATCACATAAAGAAGTCAATTTTTTTAAGAACACGAAACGTTTACTTTATTGCTATTTAAGAGCGGTTTAAAAATTATTTTTACAATTGCGACTACAACTAGACTTAAGTTTAGGGTCTTGTTTCAACAATAGGGGCACAACTAATGTACTTTGTTTAATTTAATGTTTATTATTATTGTCGGTTTATTGTTTATTTTTGATGTACTACAATGACAGTCCTTACATCGGGTTGTTCAAGTAGGTGTGTCCATGGTAGTCCTTTTGGGATGAGGTGGTGATGTGTTAGCCGACTTAACCTCGATGATATTCGCTATCGCTGCTCTGGTAGAATCCGTGCAGCTCGTTGTTCGACGTCGTTGGAAAGTTCTGCTCGTTTAGCAGATTTAACTCGTTGAGGTAGCGCTGTTCGGGGATTGTGTTTCTCAGGTTCCTGATTTTCTCGTTACGACGGTTGTTGATGTATAGTAGCTGCTTCTTGAACCATGTACTGTTGCAGAGGGATGATGCGTGCTTGGTCGTAAAGCCTATTGTTGCTGTGGTGCCTTTGAAGGTCCCTATCGAAGGTGACTCCGGTACATATTCGCAGTATTTTTCTTTCGAAAATTTCGAGCTTCGTCATGCTGGTCTTAGAGATGGTGTGCTACATTGGGAAGCAGTACGTAAAGATCGGCCATACAAGCTGCTTGTATAGCAGCAGTTTTGTCCTCTGGCTTAATCCATTTTGCTTGCGCATCAAGGGATAGATGCGATGGAAGCCTAATTTGGCCTTCTTAAGGGTCACTGTTGAATTTCAACTTTCCGTGAAGTCAATGCCAAAATACTTGACCTTTGCGTTTGTTAATATTTCTGTACCGTTAGGGATCACTATCTTTATGCTTCGACATTTGGCTACTGATCAGCATCCACGTCTGGATGGTCTCCTTAAGCACATATGTGCCGATTTCCCAGCATTGATACGAATACCCCATTTGGTATAGTAGTCAAATTTGTTTGTTGACTCTTTGCGCGGGTATCTGTGGTAACGTCAAGCTGGCATAGGTTAGCGAGTCATCTGCAAATAGACAACAGTTGACTATGTCAGTTGGATGTGGTTGATCTGCCGTGTAGATGTTGAAAAGCCATGGTCCCAGCTTTGATCCTTGTGCAACTCCCGCCTTGGTACTCCGCTCTGTTGACTTGCTACCTTCAACTGAGACGTATAATCTTCTGGAATGCAGGAAGCAATAGTTTGAAAATTTGTGTATAAGACTGGCACAACTTCGTCGTCTGAGTCCGACCACACGTTGAAAAACATTTTGTTTTGTTTCAACGCACACCAAACCGAACAGGAAAACAAAACGATTTGTTTTGCAACATTCTGCTTCGCCTGGTGTGTGTTCAAACAAAAAACGTTTATATGACTAGCAAAAACGTTCTGTTTGATCCAGTGTGTTTTCAGCAGAATTGCGTTTTCATCATGGAATTTGAACAAAACTATTTTTACTGTGTTTGACTGAAACTGATGTGCAAATATTACCCACCATGCTTCGCCGCTCTGGACGACTGTTTTACAATCATTTTGACATGCTTAATCTTATGACTGAATCTTCGAATAATTTCGGTTGGTATTTCTTTTTTTTTTTTTTCAAAGAAAAAAGAGGTACAACAAATATACATTACGTCCTCGAATTTCACAACAGCTAAATTGATCATTATTAGACTTAGTTGCATTAGTTGCGGTAGTCGAGGATGTACTGTATATACACAAAAATTTAAAGTACGTTCAAATGGGACTAGCCTCTGCAGTGTGCTGTATTGTTTTCTATGCAAAACTGCTTGGAGTCTGCATTGAAAAGGCCATCAAATCGTTCTTAAATCTGAGCCTCTCGTTGAACAAAATTCCCAGAAATTTTGCGTTTTCCTGTGGTGTGTAATTATCGGTGACTGCGCTCGAGTGGAAGTTGTTGCAGTTCTTGTATGTCTTGGCTTCTTCATTAAATCCTTCTGGTCGAGATGAACTTCAGTGTCGAATGGTATCTGTGGATACCGGTGCTCTGTCTTAAGATCTTCCGTTCGAATAGACATATTCTCTCCTTTGCTGTGCGCTTTTGTCGTATCCCGGTCGGGCGTCCGTAGGTTATTACTGGTGTGATAAGTTGCTTATTGATAAGCACTTTAGTCTTCTACCTAAGACCAGTCCTTCTCCGGAGCAGCGGACGTACCAAATGTGGGGCAAAAGCTGCCCCTTTTGAGGATAGCATCCAAGTGGTTCTTAAATCTGAGCCTTCGTTCAACAAAATGCCCAGACTTTTGATAATCTGAGTTGGAGTAATGGATGTGTAGCCTGAAAGGGTTATCTTCAGACTGTTGCATATTCTGACCAACGTCCTGCTCCTGCTTTCACGGACGTCTGCTGCTGGTGTTCTGAAGCACATGATTATTGTCTTGTCGCTGTACGAGCGCTGCTTCTGAGTCGGCAGATAGAGAGACACACTTGCCATGTGTGGATGACTTATTCAAAATTCCCTACCCTCTCTAACTCGAATTTATCAAACAAATCACGGTATCCCGTGAAAATTCGCCTAGGGAGAGTTCACCGTATTTGAAGTTCAGCTCAGCAAGCAATTTCAGACATGTCCCGGTCACACCAAATTTCAGACAAACATACGGCTTCAAAATTAAGAGCTTTCGTTTCACGCAATCGCTTACTAACTATATTTGCTGACAGATGGGTGCGCAATAATGGAACCAAGACCTAAGTAAACCACACATGAGATAAGGAAAAAATCATTTCATTCCTTCAGATGAGTTACTGAAAATATCCATTTCGAATCCCTCACGCTCAACCTCAATTAGACTCCTCATAAATTACGACAGTAACTCATTCCGATAAAAACAAAACGTGTACACAATTCATCGCTACTGAGTGTATTTCGATTTCATTGACTAACACCACGCACGTGTGTGTGGCGATAAGATAATTTGTCAACATAGGCAGAGGAGCAGAAAACCTTAAGAAACAATTTCGGAATCATTCAATTTTCGTTAAATCGTTTTCGAATCCGCACTCAAACTCATCGTGCCGTGCGTCGTCATCTGATGGGGAGGGTGGATATGCAAAATGTTGAGGGCCGCCTTGTAGCTCCCTTGTGAATGCGAAAAACAAAACAAAAACAGAAAAAAGGAAATAATAAGCTCAACACACATAAAAAATGGCGGTCTTTGTGGTAAAATTGATTTTCGCCTCTGCGTGTTGGAATTTTCACCTGTCGTTGGGCTGATGCCTGATATTTTCGCACATCTCCCCCGTCCCCAGACGACACCACCCATCCGATCGGGACGACGCAACGCACATATTTATGGGAGCATACACCCTAAAGCTGGCAACGTTGTTTTTATCATTTTTGCGGAAAAAAAATGAAAAATGAAATTTAAATTCGACAAATGACAAATCCCAACGTTCGTCAAAGGAAGAAGCCGAATATTTTCGAAGGAAAAAGTATGTAATGACAGGCACGGTACGTGGTTCGACTGCTAACAGGGCTTGCCCTTTTCTTCGTGTCCCTGCGGATGGTGTCTGCGATTCGGATTCGAATTTTTTCCTTTCATGCTGGTGTGCCTTCCTAATTTCGATTTCACACCTTTCATTTGGGTCGTCGAGATTGGGCAGGGTGAGTGAGGGTTGATGCCGATTCGCACTTGAATGCTTTCAGAAAATTGAGCCAAGTTGTCCCAGGAGCTAAGCTTGCTTGTGGGGGGAGGGGATGTTTTGTTTTTCTTGCTTCTGGTTAGCTCCGAGGGGAGTCGAAGGGCTCGCCAAGGCAATAGATTGGATACACAATGAGCGTTTGTCTTGGGTTAAAAATTAGCATCGCTCATTTGTTTGGGGCATTTGGCGTTCATTTTTCTCTGTCACCCCCCAGGTCCACGAATGATTTGGCATGCCCAGCCCATGTTCCACTGCCGGTGGGTGGCGGAGCTCTAATTTCGCAACAAAAGAGCCATGATTCATGCTCGGAAATCAAATTACTATCATCACAGTTGTTATCGTTCGGGTGAGTCGTCGACATTGTTTCAATCGCCTCGTCTGCGTCTTCATCCATCCATCCACCGTCGTCCTTGTGCCCATCGTCAGCTCCGCAGCCATCATCAAACATTCTGAGCAGCTCCGAGTCGGTAGGTGGCTGCTGGTGTGTTGTAAGAACGGGTGGGGGCGACGGTGATTTCTCTTCGACTGCTCGTTTTTTGAAAGTGTCACTTTGGAAATCCGTATCTGAATAAATTCAATGTTCCTACCTCTATTATTGAATTCAAATTGCGAAGAAGATTGTTTCGTTGGGATTTGCTATGCGAAGAGTCCTGCTTCTTCTCCAATTTCGCGCTTGAGGCTGAGACGTCATGGAGTAGTACGTGCGAAGTACATGCCATCAGCAGCAGTAGCAGCCACCAGCAGCAGTCGAAGTGATTGTTGTAATGGAAGGATTCTTCGTTTCACATCATTCCATCACTGGAGGTCGTGATGTCCCCCGTTTTTGCGAGTGCTTGTCGCCCTTTTCGGGATGGACGGATTTATATGCATGCTTGGGTATTGTTCAACTGTCTAAGTGTACATGGGGAAAGAACAAGTTGCATGAATCAAATGTCGCTGTTATCGATGTTACTTTCGCATTTGGTCTGAATTTCAGATTCAGGGCACATACCAATTTCTGTAGAATGCCGTTCGGAGACAGGACCGTGTCGAGGTCCTCCGCTGCAGTCTAACGACGGGGTGGCTATAGCATACGGTGAAGTTGATGAAAAATGATTGTTCTTTGTTTTCGTTTTTTCCTCTTTTTTTTCGTTCTTGAAGTAGTTTCATTCCCCGTGGGTGTCGTTAGGCATACAGACGTAATTTCCTCCGAGTTATCGTGTCGTATCGCAAATTTCGGAACGGTTGAACGGTAAGCATGCATAGACATTTTCCGAAGGGTTGTTTGTACGGATCGAAGAGCATTTGGACTGCTTAATATTAAGCTTCACGATTATTGGTATACACCCGAAATTTGATTGCCACTGGTGGTTTATGCAATTAAATAAAAGTGCAGGCTGACAAACTGAGAGTGCTATGTTGTTCAGTTCAGGGCGTGGTGCACACCTTTTTGGCAATTTTGATGTACTTGCAGTAGAGTAGGACATTCAGTGAAAAATTGTTGTGTTCGGAAAGCCTGGCCTGAATCGAAATTATCATTTGTGTTCAGTTAGCAATTCCAACAGCATCTTAATGGTGACGACGAGTAGAGAGTGATAGGTAAGCAAGGTAAGCAAGGTATCCCTGATCGCTGAGTGCCTACATTGCGCCTAGCTAAACAAAAGGCCCTTCCCATCATCAATGCCTCATTCCTGAACCAGATCATCGGCAGAATTTGAGAAGACGAAAGTATGCATGACGACTTGAAAATGATTTCTTCATTTACAAAAAGGCGATCCTAAGTCGTTGTAAAAACTGCCCAACGATGCTAATAAAGCCCTATGCAACGTACTGAGTAAAGCTGAGGCTGCGGCTTCCGTCCCACGAAATCGACAACATAAGTAATATTCACACTAAGCCATATCCTGGAGCAGACTACCGGGTTTCAGATGGATGTGCGCCTTCCCAATTTTAAAGACGTATACCGCATCATTCAGTCAAGATCAAGTGGTCGTTGCGATGGCCGCCTTCGGGAACCCGGGAAAATGTTTGAGGTTGTGTCGCACCACACTTACACCTATGCGATGTGTCGCGCACTTCGCTTCAAGTGATACCGTTCAAAAGAAGTGTGCAGTCGCTCGATTCCTTCAATCCAAGGGCCGTTTTTTCAACTGTCAGCTACACAGTCTGATTGCTAACTAATTAATACACCCTTTCCGCTCTCTGTTTACCCGATATCAGACCCGATCAATCAAAAAATAACAGCTAGATAGTTATTTGACGGTATTTCGCAGTACTCCTAATGTCAACTAAGTCTAACTTCACATGATGTGGGTGTGAATGAAAAAGCTTCATTATCAATTTTCAGTGTATGAGCATAGAAGCCGGTAATGGTCATAGCTTGACGTTTATCCTTAATTGTTCGTTTCGTTTGAACAATTTTGATGGTGTTTTCAAAGTTATAAGAGCATTAAAAAAAATACAAGAAAGAAAGCAGATCACAATCGACAGGAATTGTATAAATCAGGTGACGGAGAAGTAGTGACTCAGTAATAAGTATGCCTTTAGTAATAAACCTTGCAGTTCAGTAAAATAACTATCCAGCAGCTTCGAGTACTTTGTTCATACCGGATGCTATCGAAAAAACGAGCGAAGTTATGATGGTTTGGCGGACACTGAACCAATAGTGTTCAATGTTGAAAATGAAATGGATGAATTTTGTAGGAAAATAAAAACCTACAATAAAGGTACTGTGTAATATTAAAATACAACAAGTGGTTATTATAAATGCTTATGTTTGTAGGGGCATCTCGTTCTAAATGGCAAATCTGGACTCCTAAGGCACTTAAAACTAACCAACCCAGCCTTACAAAAACAAGTGTCAAATCAAAATTCGATGAGTTAGGTAAATCTCGTCATGAATTGGGCCGAGTTCATAAACCTCGCACTGCGGCAGTCGTGCAAAATGTAAATAATCTGCAGTGACTGTGCATGAGAGCAGTCGGCAAATGCCTTCATAAAAGCAATGTGACTTGAAACTGCGATCAAATTGGCAGTGATTTTTGTTTTGTTGCAGGATTGCAGGGTAACCGAAAAGTGGACTTTTTCATGCGAAAATGGTTCCTAAGAACATCATACGGAAATTCTGTCTGTTAATGGGAACATGTTCTAACTTCAAATTCTTTTTAGTTAAATGAGTGGCCCTTTTGCTGCGTATTTTGCTACGGTTTCATTATTTAATATTTTTGAAAGTTGGTCAGTTTAATATATTTATTAAACATTAAACCTCGTATCATACTCATTTTAAACATGATGTAGACCTTCATTTTTTCAATACAAGTGTCAACAAAACACTTTTTGGGTCGCCCACTTATGTTGCATTTATGAATACTTTCTTGACAATGCTGACCTACTGCAAACTATTCGTGCAGGGGCAACAACGTTGCAGTTATGAACTCAACCTTGGTGGAACTGCAAAAGCAGATAGCCCGAAAGGAATTGGAATTCAAACAGAACATGAAGTTAGAATTCTTTATATTTTTTCGATTTCTTAAGTTTTCAGCGCTATCTCCGCCTAAAATGAGATGTAGTGGTGTTCTTCACAGCGTTGCTCGAGACAAATCGAATACGGTTAAACATCACCTGCTGAAATTATACGCACATGGGTACGAACTAAAGAAGCAACTACTCGAGGAAACCGTGCTATCTGGTAAAAATCCTGCTGTATTTGTAATACTTCTTCTTGGTGTCTTGGCAAATCTTATAAACATTGGCTAGAGTAACCCTTTTCACGATCTTGCATATAGTCGAAGCACTGACACACGAAAAATCTCCTTTCGCAAAATAAAAACTTCCTATAGCATAAAAACTTTGAGCAATCAACAATTCTGTCATGGGTGGAACACATTGGTTTCTGAAGCGTTGTCATGATGGAAAATTATTGCCTCGTGTCCGGTCGCATATTCCGGGCGTTTTTCGGCTATTGCTCTCTTCAAATGGAGTAACTGTGTTCGGTAACGTTGTCCATTGAGGTTTCACCCGGTTTTAGCAGCTCAGATTACAGCACACCCTTCTGATCCCACCAAATACAGAGCATTACCTTCGCGGCATGGATATTCATGTAAACCATTTTTGGCACGTTCGCTCTGCTAGCCCATATTTACCATAAACTTTCACCAAAATACGATGACTTTCGGCATCAGTATTCTTCATATTAAAGTAATGAAGAAGAACTCCCCGCAAAAACACTTTTCAGGCACAAAGTTCGACATATTTGAGTGAAAAAAAAATGTTTGTTGTTTACGCTTCAAATGAATGACATATACTGAAATGACGTACAATGTCAGTAGCTTTACAACTCATGTTTCAAAGGAATAATACAAGGTGCGCCATCTCTTAGCAAACAGCACGAAGTTATAGACCCAATATAACGGTTGATAAAATGTAGTTGCATATTAGTTAGCAGCGTTCATGGGTTGTTAAGCAACACTGGAAATGTCAGATATTCAGTGTCCGATTACTTACTGTGAAGCAGTGTTAAGCTTTGTTAATAAACTCGTTTTGTAAATTTTATATATTTTAAACAAACAATTTTAACCGCCCTGCTGTCCCTTGCAATGTGCCGCCCGGGGCTGTGCCCACTACGCCACTGTTGGAGTGTGCAGGTGACATAGAAATCACAGCACATTCCGCCATGCGTTCGCTTGTACGTCGATTGAAGAGCAGATGGAACTCGCTGATATCATGGTAAATAAAGAAACAATGAAATACAGGCTGTCGATAAAAACCGAACCTACCGGTGCTACTTCGGCCAAAACCTCTTCACTCGAAGGACCAAAATGATGATCCACGAAACCCAGATTCTGCCAGAACTGCTGTACGGAGCTGAAATCCGAGCGATAGGAAAAGCAGCAGAGACGATGTGGATGTAGTTGGCAAGAAAACAATTCATCGACACCATTGGTAGGGCCACATCGACCAACCAATGCTCCAGCTAAGAGGATCTTCCAGTTCGAACCTCCTTTTTGGATACTGAACATGGAAGCTCGGTAACGAAGATGATGTCATCACGGACACAAGACAACATGGTTTACATACCTGGAAGCAGTCTGCTCGAGACCTTCAACAATCAGTGGCAGCATCTCCTCAGGCTGAGACCTTCAATGGGTCACAGGTATGAGAAGTAAATAAGTTCATAGCGACAGTGCCTTCAGGGCTTTTAAGCCCACCGGCAACATCAATTCTCTGATTAACCGTTGAGTGTCGCATTCCCCACACTAGCTGTGCCCGTGGCAATATCTCCATATGGTCCTTGTTAATGATACAACGCCCCACATGTCACCCGCCACATCCTCAAATCGACAGGTCATTTTACGAAAAAGGTGAGCGAAATTCTTGTTCATTGATGTTTGAGCTGCGAAATTCGATTCCATCCCAATCCAGTTCATTGCAGTTCTGGGGCCCCTTGTTCCATAGAAAAACACATTTTGAGTGCCTCTTTTGAACACAGCAGAGGACAGCGCGGCCTTACACTAGCCCATATGGAAGCTATGCCTTCGTGTGCATGTAACCCTTACTCATTTTTATCGCTGTCACAATAAAAAGGATAACGTGTCCTGAATAATTGATTCGCAGTTCAATGTTTTGTTCACCATCACCCCCTCCGTTCGTTTCCGCTCCTGCATACAGCACACAGGGAACAAGACCAACTCGTACCAAAGCAGTGTCTCGTTCGGCAAAGACTGAAGGATAAAGCTTAAAATCGTGTGTCCTTTTGTTACAAGTGCACGGGGTGGGTAGGAGGTGTGTGTGTGCCTTGCTCTATTTTGTTGTTTTTTTTTTGTTCAGTGCCTAGAATCACTGCTAATGGAATTTGTCCCCGAGACAAGAAACACAGAGTCAAGTTGAAGAGGGATGAAATTGAATGGGGCTGTGTTGGCAAAAGCAATCCAATTGCAGAACGAGATTCATTTTCTGTCATCAGTGAGCGAACGTGAATGACATTTGGATTTTGAGACCTTTTTTCCTCCCATTTCTGATGAGGGCAGGAGAGGCGGACGCCCATTTCAATCGGGCTCAGGTGTGGCTGGCAAATGCCTAAAAGGAAATGTCAAGTAATTTGCAGTGGAAAAGATGTCATGAATGAGAGTTGAATGCATCATTCCGGCCGGACGTGCCCAAAACGTTTTACATTTTCTCACCGAAATGCAGAACTTTGTGCCCGCAAATTGCGTCCTATCCCGATGGCGTTGAAATTTCGCCTGGAAGTTGTGGCTTTCTTTGGATCAAATGGGAGGCGGTAGCCTAGTTGCGATTAGGAAGCCATCATTCAGCATCTTTTCAGCTTCGATAATCACGTAATAGTTCGGAACCTCTCATAATTCACACGACTGTGTGTGTGTATGCGGGATCGCTGGGACGAGCACGCCCTCCTTCTTCTTCAGCATCACCATGGCGACAAAAGAACATTTTCCAGTTTTCACATTTAAATTAGCACTTGAGGAGCATGAAACTGTTTGAAAACTTTTCCCAAACCCTCGGCACCTCCTTCGCTCCATTCATCATCTCGTACGTGGCACATGTCGCATTCAGTTCGACTCCGTGCTGAGGAACTGTTCCAACCGCCGCCACGCCAATGTGAAATGTTATGAAATGTCAATTTGAATAGCTAGCCACCCCCTGTCCTCTCCACCAAAGGGTTCGAAATCATCCCGAAAACTGAACGTAAATGAATGCTGCCTAGCAACCTCGGTATATGATTTACAAAGTGAAAAACCCTGGAATTTCCCTTGCATTCGAATGCAGTTCATTGCACACACCAGCTAGACCGCACATGAGCACATGAAGGACCTGCAACGGGTGCTGGGTGGGGGTGTTAAACAAATATTATTACGACAAATGCATTGAGAATGCTGTGAAGGATCATTGGAGGAAATTGACTCCTACTACAGCCCACAAGGAGGGTATAATAAACTTTTCAATGCATACAAATTATTTATTCATCAGGATTTCCTTTCACGTTTTACGTTTCACGCTTTCCTCCAGTGGGTGCTGTCTGTGAGGTAGGGGTGAATCGGCGGCGGGAATAATGTGCCCGAGGTGGCTTGTGGGTGCCTTAGAATGCCTTATGTACAGCAACAGCTGCCATGTGACATTTGTGCCGTGCTTACAGCAAACTGCACTGGCGTACATGCATTTGAATGTGTTTGCTTTATTGTGAGGATGTGCTGAAAGATTTCTGCTCGTCCTTTGTGCTGTATTACAGGGCAAATATGGCAGCAGTCTCTCTTGTACGTTTTGTTGGTTTTGTGTCATTTCACTCATTTTATTCGCATGTCTCTGGTTGTTTGTGGTGCTGGGGAAGTTTTTATTGCTATTTTCAAAATGACAAAAACTGAAACAGAGGGTGTGAGTGAGAGGGAGGGAGACCATTGCCAGCGGCAATGAAATTTATGAATAGGTCCTTTGTGCTGCTCGGGAGATGGGAAGGAACATTCCTTTAGATTAATTACACAAGAAATCGTTTCTTGTTTTAATTGGGTCCTCTCCGGTCAGCATAGGCATATGCCAGGTAATTGGGGTGAAGGAAGTGAGATTACGAGCGTAATCCGATGGAGTGTTTATGCAAGCGCGTCTTATCATTGCTCTTGTTTGGAGAAGTGTAACCAGAGCAGGAGTTATATTTTGCGTTAAGAAATTGTCAAAAATAAATATACGAATAAATATACGAAGTAGCTATGCTTCGGTGGTATGGTCACGTGGCATGATTGTCCCCTTCATCCTGACATCTGAGGCGGGCGTTGAGTGTGATTCCATCAGGTAGCCGACCGCAGACCCAGGATGAGGTGGTTGGACCAAGCCCAAAAACTCACCTGGTATCGCTTGGGCATAGCCTTTGATGAGTTAGAGTCGATGGCGTAGGATCGGATCGTCGGTGGCACAAAATGCCTTCAATAGGGCCCACAAAGCTGAAGAAAAACGAACTAAGTTTCACTAGATAGGCCAAATATCTAGTCGTAATGTTAGGCAGTAGAGCTGAAAGCTCTCGTCTCCTGATGGGGCCTAAAACCGAAAGGGGGTTACTGGATTTATACAGCTGTTGTCGAACCAATTCTAACGTTCTAACGACTTATTCTAACGCATCCTTGTTCTGTGGCCAGCACTGCAGTGTTCAAAGATTAGCGCGAATTTGTAAAACGGGGGCACTTCGTTCCACACCACGGATATCTATATGAAGCTAGTTAAGGCCGAGGTAATGCAACCACTGGAGCATAGTACACAACCTAGGGCACACAGAAATAAGCAAAAATGCGAATATACCGGGGCATACTTTAGATTTCGCGTTTGGGTATAAACCACTTATCCGAGGCAGAGCAGACTATGCAATAGATTTAGTAAGGAAGTTTGCACAGATGACTCAAAAACGGAGGAGGACACCGGACTAGGGCCCACTAGGGGTATTCCCCGCTTTTCCCGGCCCTTCAATTGTCCAACCACTGCAGTGTATGCCAGTCAAAAGTAAAGGTTATCCAAGAGGCCACCCGATTACTGCTAATGAACATGATCGACGGGATAACTGACGCTGTGTACATAGGCAGTCAGGCGGCCATTAAGGCTCTGGATTCACCATCAATTGAATCAATTATAGTAAAACCATATAACAGGCCTGGTGCAAGCTTACCTTATGCTGGTCCCCGGGCATAGTGGGTTGCCTAGAACGAAAGGACCGACGAGTTAGCAAGAGTAGGGGTATGTCTGCAACTGACTCCAAGTATATAATATACACCTTCCACCTTCCTTTGCCATTAATACCGCCAATCAGAGATGGGTGGTACTACATACGTCACTCGAGGCTTATAGTTTTAATCAAAATTATTTTGATTATAAAAAGGAAACAAAACCGGGATTTTTCTCGGTCGTTTCTTTGTCAAATCTATCTTAAGACTAAATTCTACTTTTCATTTTTCTTACACCAAAACTCGCAATAAATTTGACCATGTACTCGATTGCACATGCATTTGTATTGCGTCACGCTGAGTGGCACTATTATTTCTCCAGGTCGGTCATTCGTGTATCGATCTACATTCGGGTTCGAGTGCAGTTGCTGATCTTTCTGTTCTGCACATTCGAACTGGCGCTCATTAATTAATGGGCCAACTGTGTGTTTCGAAATTGGAGACGTTTCGAAACGTGGTACGACGATGGCCGACGGCGATGGAAAACAGTCGACGCCAAAGTAGGTTATTATGAAGGGACGAGTAATGAGGGAAACCGCCGTATATATTATTGTCGGTGCGGTGTTGGTGGGTACAATAACTGCTTATCTGGCCTTCAATAAATGCCAACAGGAGTGAAATATGTAACGTTATAGACATTATTACCGGTCACTGTCTTCTCAACATGCATGCCAGAAGAATGGTATCCCCACAACGCCTTCTGCAGGATTTGGAGAGACGAGGAGGAGGAGGAAACACTTTACTTCCTCGGTACTTGGCTTGTCCTTGTGTGAGCAAGGACTAATATACTAGGCCACTACTCCCTCAGCAGCCTAGAAGAAATGTCACACATTAAGTTTCAGGGCATGTCTAAGTTCATCAAGAAAACGAAATTGTCTGTAACCCAGAACAGGAGTGGTTTCTCCAGGATAGGCCACAAGAATTCCAGTAGGAAGCTATCAGGTGTTGGTGTAGCCCCTTTCAATAGCAGAGCAACCGATGCCAATCACCAGGCCCAATGGGTGGTTCACAACGGCTGCAATTGTGACAATCGCCTCAACCTAACCTAACCATCATCATATGCGAAGATCCACATTCTCATTAAAGGTGGCAAGTATTTGAACCGTTATTAAAATGTAAGCCAGCATTATTAAATTTCTTGCACAGGTTTCACTCATTCCGGCCGCAAACTGCCGTCATAAGCCTGGATCCTAAGCACAGATTTGCATATTATCGCACACAGATACGCAGTACGTACTATCAAAACACAAAACACCTCCACTTTATCTTGCGCTGACTTTCTCTCCGCTCTGAGTGAAATCATGTTCCTCCTCACCGCAAGAATGAATATTTCTTTTCATTATCATGCCACAAGGACTTCTTTCCTGCAGCATCAGCAGGAGCCACATCAGGAGGGTGGAGAATCGTAAACTGTTTCCTTTATGTGCCAAAAATTAATGTTAATTTCATTCAGATAGCAAAAACGTCGCTACTTACAATTCCAGGCGCGAAACGCCTTGCACACCGACGGCAGAGGCTGACTAGGTCCGCCGCATCCCTTTCTCAGAATTGACCATTTACATTTTAAATGGATTTCGGTTCGGGCAGAGCAGCGTGGAGCGCTTGGGGCCGCTTGTTCGGCTCACCACACTAGACGGCCGACGACGTTGTCGTCATTGCTCGCATCTGTTGATGGTGTTAGCTGCACGCTGTTACGGATGAGATCCCAGACACGCCATACCGCATGCGTATTGAATGAAGCCTGTGTGTGGAGATATGTAAGTATGTAAATTATTTATTTATATTTTAGTATAACAGGAACGAAATTAAAATGTAAATTCAAGATGTGAGAACGCGTTCGGCTAGAGATGAAAGGACCTGCTGCGACACAAGAGACAACCTCATTACTATGAGGAGATGTCTTTAAGACTCGACGTCAATCCCGCGGAAATGTGTCAGCTTACAGTGGTGATACGGAGACCCACTAGGGATCACTGCTGCTGTCGACGCGAATTTTCCCGCCGACCGGTAGCTGCTGGCAAACCTTTCGGACTCCCCCAGGGACCTTTGTTCGAATCCTCTTCATCTGGTCGGAATGTACGTTCCCAATCCGGACGATAGGCTACTTAACTTCTGCATTCACTTGAAGCCCGCCACGCCATACTCATAAACCGAAATAAATAGCCTGAGTCATTTTCCTCTGTCATCATGTCATTCGCCGATGGGTATGGTGAATCCGTTCTTCTTCTCCTCCCTCCGCCCGCGATCCTTTGAGTGTTTTTTTTTTCCTTTGATTTCTCCTTTATTTATCAGGGATCAAAACTGAAAAGAAAAAGCAGACGGTAGCGACGAACAGCGACGAGTATCGCCGGCAGAGGACATCAATGAATGGCCATCATTTTGATGGGTGGAGGGGGTCAAGATGGCCGAGAGAAAATGCAAATAGTCAGACGGTATTTATGACGTTCCATGGGATGACATCAATTATTTACAAAACCGGACAATTAAGGGACAGAAAATTTCACTCGAAGCTTATGAATATGCAAGTGGCCTGTCGAGAATGTCAGCGGAGGGAGAAATGTGGAAACGTAGGCGTGACAAAAGAATCCTGGTCGGGGTGGTGATGTAGACCATCGTACATCCCGCAAATGAGGTGGAAATTCGCATTCGAGTGCACAGCGAGTGGTTCATTGCCGAGGAGGGGCAATCTGATACAGGGGTTTCTTTCGGTTTTCGTCCGAGGACACCCTTGAGTTGATTGTATATCATTTAGGATGTTGTAACGAAATCAGTCCCATGATGGATGGGATTGAGGGATGATGACGAGTACTCTCGAACTTGAGTTTTACTGACGCGGCACATGCCTTAACAAGTGATAACGTTATTATGATGTCGTGTGCTTATCACGGGCTGGCACATACACACTCTGAGTGATTAATCACACTGCGAAGACAAAGTGGATGACTTGAATATGTTCAGAAATGTATACACGCGTGTGTTGTTTGTGTCCTTTCTGGGGGGAAGATAGACGTTTCGATAGCATTGATTATGGCAATTACGAAGTGATACATTGCGGCGTAGACGTAATTAAAAAACTGCCATATCATGGTTGGGACCTTTTAGGCTTGTTGAAACTCCAGCGACGACCATATGATCTATAAAAGTCGTGCCTTGCTAGTTTAACTATGTTTGACAATAAACTTGATACTACGTATAACAGTAGCCTTGGAATTAAGCTTGCCAGGAAAGTAGGAATCAGAAATTGATAACATGGAGAGCAATCGAAGCAACCACTTGTGTGAGATGTGCTCAATATTACGACTTTCAATCCCTTTGGCCGGCTAATAATATTGAAATTCATGTGAATTGTCGAAGCACAAAATGAGTGACTGTTAGTCGAAAGGTGGGATTACAGACCAACAAGCCCATAGCCGTAGTTAAGGATAATACCTTTTTTCCCTTCGGGTAGGGGTTACAATATACCCGAGGTAGGTATGCCTGTCGTTAAGTTGGTAGGGTAGGAAAGGGGGCTGCTAGGGAACTTACCAGCACACTTAGACCATGTTGGTCCATTGTGATACCCACAGTCAGACTACTACCACTGATCGACCACTCCAGTGAAAGTACCGTTAATCTGAACCCAACGGCAAATGGTGACTATACCAGATTTGAATTAGATTTCACTGGGATTTGAACCGGGGACCCCACTAGCCAATGGCAGGCACCTAACCAACTGCACCATCGTGTCGTAACAGGCGTCTAAAACCCAGAAACGTCTTGACTTCGAAGCTAAATAGGTGCAAAAACACCAAAAAGTATGGCGAACAAGCAAAAACGCTTCGCAACTCCAGTTGGTACTCGCAGTAGCGAAAATCTATCCGTAGCCCTTTCAGCTGCGGCTGGGGCAAGGATTCTGATGGCCCTACCCCTCGCCTCCACCCCTAGCGGCGATGACCAAAGAATGTCCGAAGATTCCTGCCACCCACTCTACGACACGTTCGGTAGTTTGGGCTGCAGAAATGGAGAAAGTAGCGGAGAGGCTTTGCATGTTACGCTTAATCTCATATCCCATAGTCAGGTGCCTGATCAGAGTACTGTTTCTGATGGCAGATCTCGGGAAACCGAAAAGGTTAGACGGGCTCCAAACGAGGCAGTCTCTGAAGGGACCCTGACCAAGAGCCAACTAAATAGGAAAAGAAGGCGAACGGCAATCACACGGCGCAAAGAGACTTCGAAAGAAGTTGAAGGCGCAAGCGCTGAGAGTCGCATCCCTTTGACAGCAACGGCGAAAAGAAACAGCCAAACCAAAACCGAACAGTGGACAGGAACCAACGCTGCCTCTTTTTTAGCAAGCTCACAAGGAGAACCTCTGCTGATGGTTCTACCCGACCACAAATTCATGATACTGGTGCTGCAACCCCAAAAGATCGCAGTCCTGGTGGACGGAAGTTGGATGATGCAAGCAGATCAACCAGCACAAACAATCCCACTCCTGACAGCGGCTATTCCTGCACTCAAAATCCAAATGAAACCGGTGCTACAATCAGTAAAGCCTACAGCTCCGGTGGATGGAAATTGAACGATGCAGGGAATCCCACAAAAAGGAAGAATACCATGCGCAAAGAGCGAGAAATGCAGACCTTCAAGAGAGCTGCTATCTCCTCCTAAGCGCTTAAAATCGGGAAAGCTGGCAGTGACAACAGTATGACCGACGCGGAGTATAAACACTGCAAAAAATCAAAACTAATTCTCAGTATCCCTTGTAGAAAAGATTTCTTTAACTTCTGTGAATCTCTAAGCAGTTGTCCTCATGCACTTGTTCAGTAATTTCCTTTGTGAGATGGCTTCACGGCTATGAAGTGAGTGTGGAGAAATGTCTTCAGAATGTGAATAGAAACAGTCAGAAACATCAAGGCCCTTAGTGGATGCACTATATATTAAATTAAAGATTGTAAAACATTGCCATCTATCTTTTAGCTAGGATAGGGAAGGGAAGGAAGGCTGCTATTGAATTCGCGAGCACACTAAGATCATGTTGGTCCACTGTGATACCAACCTACCGACAACCGATCGACCACTCCAGTGATTTAATTAATTTGATCTCAACGGCGAATGGTGACTGGACCTGATTTGAAAACCAGATAAAAGCATATTAACTTTGCTTTCACTTGGAATCGAACCCCACTTACCAAGGGCAGGCACTTGACCAACTACGCCATCCAGTCGTCTACATTTTAGCTAGGTAGCGGTTCATTGCTAACGGTATTTCAGGCAATGAAAGAGCCGACGAATTAGCTAGAACAGGGGGGTACTGCCATTGGCAAATAATCATGAGACCTCCTACACGTCACTTCAAGTAATAAATACCATGCTACATTGAAATGCCATCAACATCACCTGTCGGAGATGGATGGAACTAGGCTCTTTCAGGACTTCGAGGAAAATTTGGCCTTTAATAAGTCCACAGACAAAAATACACTCATGTAACTAAACAGAAAGGCAATCAGTAATGTCGTAGGCATTGTTGCTGGCCACTGCCTGCTCGGCGCAAATGCTAGAAGGAAGGCAACTCCCATAACGACTTCTTCAGGAGCTGCATGGATGATGAAGAAGAAAAGACTATGCTGAACTACCTCGACACCTGTCCTGCCCTTGCAAGAAAAGCACTGCAGGAAACATGCAGCAGCCCTTCTGGACATATTAAAATTAGTTTGGAAAACTAATTGGCTATGATCCTGCAATGGTGTCGATTATCCAAAGATAGGCGAAAGATTCGCCAGTAAGTACTTGGAAGATGCTAGTTAGTCCTTTGGCGGTGTACGGGAAAGTGGTGGCACAATGGATCCAACCAGGATCTAAGTGGGTCACATGCACAACTGAATAAACCTTTAATGAATTGTTGAATATATCGATGTACCGGAACGGTAACGGCGGAACGAAAACAACGCCCGATTGACTATATCACGACAATTAACCTGGCTTGAGTTTTCGCCTTTATTGTGGAAAATCTGTAAACTGTGAAGTATTATCTGTTTGCTGGTCAATCTATGACGAGTTCTCACTTAAAAATGAGTCAACGAATCGCAAAACAGTTTTTTAGTGCGAAATCGTATCTTTATAACGTTTGGTCCATTGGGACGTATTTAACGCCACGTTTAGCTTACTAAAGTCAACTGTTTGCAAAAACTTGCTATTCTTCTATTCATCTGCATGGATCTTGGTTGAAAACTATGCCACAGTATAAATATAAGTGATATGATCGGTCCAGCGTTGGGCGCCAGTTCGAACACACAATCCTCTGCTGGTTTCTCTCAGAAATTTGACTCCCTACTGGCATCAATCGATTGGCAGACTCGATGTTAACCACTCTTAGATTCATTGAAGTTAACGACCTGCCTCTTTAATGAATAAAAACAACTCGATTCGCCATCATTGAGTTTTGATCAAGTTCAACCGCCACTAAGACGAGCAATGTTCCCGAAGATGTTAAGCCCTGAAGTTGGTTTCCAGGATACAAACAATTGTTTTGCAAACTACGAATCCATTAAATTCTCATCCTTTCCAGCTGTTATCCTTTGCGTGACATTAACCTTCATTATGGCAATACGGTCGCTACTCGGTAATCAACTTCCTCCAATGGAAATCCAACTCGAAAGAGCGGAAATTCTTGCAGTAATGCTCACAATCAATTTAGTCTGTTTCAAAAATTGTTGTGCGTCGACCATTCACGTACCTTTCAGCACCATTAGCCGCCTAATGAGATTGAAAGTGCCCAACTCCCCGTGCGTCTGCACGAAACTCTAATTCGTTTCCAGAAAATTAATTTTCAATTCCCGTCGCCGCTGGCCACATCTGTCTGCTATCCTGCACAGATTGCTTTTCTATTCATTCGCATCGCACGTTCGATTGAATGTTGACGTCGACGAGCGAACGCTGACGACGAGTGAACTTTGGCCTACCACAGATGACAGAGTACAAGAGAGACCGCCCCAGACGGCAACGCACGCCTCAGATTTGCAAACATCATTGTAAATCAATTTTGACAGATGACATTTCGAAAAGATGGGAAACGACGATGACAAATTCCTAATGACAACACACACAAGTATTGATCAATCAATGTCACCTGTCTGGTGCAAATCTATAAACAATGTGATGCCATAATTCGCACACGAATACAAACCATGCAGCGGTATGAAAGGCTGGGAGTCTCGGACCCAAACAAATCCGCTTCTGTCTCTTTGAGATTGGTATCCCTTTTTTCGCTCTGCCGCCGCCGCCTCCGGCCGAAAAGGGATAACGCTGCGCCATGATTGAAATTAAATTTTCCCCGAAAGGGTTTTCATCATTTTTACCATGACTGATGGCCATTAGGACGAGGAGTGCTCTCTGTATGCCCGATTAGGGCGGTACACATACCTGAAAGAAGAATGTGTTGTTGACGGAGTCTTATTGTTCTTTATTTGTGACTGGGGCTTGGCATTGTGGATGGAGGAGATTTACTCAGATCGCCTGCTGAAAATTGCGCTGTCACTTTCATCTGGCATTGTCGGCAATGGCTTAACATCCATGTAGCGTGTGCATGCAGCTCAAAGGGCACCTGTGGGTTTACACAAAGTTGGAATCAGGTGAACAAGAGAAATTGGATTGCAACTCTTGCATGTCATGGCCATTGTGCTAATGGTTACGGGGAATTGCTGAGGGTGCATTCGAACGTAACTTTTGCCGTTTATGTTTCTATTGGTGTCCAGAAGGTGTGGAATTTTATTCGAACACGCCGAAATGACACTTCGTCACGATGATGGTCGATTATGGTGCAATATTTGCAACACGTACACATGCTGTCTGAATAGGTGAATAGGGCTCTTTCAAATTAAGATGATCTAATAAAGACTAGAAAGGATGAAAAATGTCCTCCTCCAGGTTAAGCGTGGACGACCCTGACTACTCACGCATTGCGGGGTCCAGGTAAGGACCATCCTTGCGTTTCCGGTGCACCTGTGCACTTTCGATGCTGGATCTCTGATGCGATGTGTGTCTGAGAAGCTCTGCTCAGCATCGTTATCCATTCCGGCCAGAAGACCTTCAGAATTCTTTTCAGCAATGTTGGTGGTTGTCTTCCGCTCTCGTATCCGTTGAATTCAATATCCGAAGCTTGAGTGATTTAGTGAGCTGGTTAGAACTACATACTACAGAGTCTTCTTATCAGCTTTGTCTTGGCTACGTTTATTTCTAGACCAGCTCTTCTAGATCTAGCACGGGTGAGTTGCTGTCCTTACCGCTGAAGTGTACATTGCAAGACGTCTCCTAGTAGAGCTCCTGGATGAGCTCGATGATGGATGGTGGTATTCCAAGGTTCCAGATGGCTTCTCGTCGGACCATGTCGAATTGGTTTTACCATTGAATGTAGTTCCACAGACGAAAGTGCACTTTAATCAGCATTTACTTCATTCTTAGGCATATTAAAAAAGTTTCGCATACCAAAATTTATGCATTCCACCCATGAAGAGACAGACCGCTGCCATATTTAGTTGGATCTTTCACGAGGTCGCTTCAGTCGTTCTAATTCATTTTAAAGCCCCTTGCTCTTCACAGTCTGCCTAAAAGTCGAAAGTAAGTTCCACATTCTTCAATCGAATTGGTTGAATTCAATTTTTGTTCAGCATGGCAATCAAATTAAAATCCCTTTCCTAGCGCACTCCGTTGCTAAAGTACGTGATGTATTTATTTGCGGAGAACGCTTGAAGTAGGAGGCATGAAGTGGAATATCTCGATCTCGACATAATATTTGAGATTTGTTCTCAAGTTTTCTCTAAATCAGAATATGCAGACATCCATTCTGCAAGAAATCCCCGTTTCCCTTCTCGGAGTGATTTAAAAGTTGCATTAATCAAAATGCACCAGAAATCTGATTCCGAAGGAATAAAACCTGCACACATTTGTAAATGCTCCGCAGAGCGGTATGAGATAAAAATGTCATCTCCATATAAATCATGATGGAATTCAGGAGCGGATTGAGGGATAGTGGATCTTAAAACATGCTGCCACTGCTTCGGAGAGGTAAGATTTTCAGATAAAACTCATGGCGATGAATTTGGATGGTGAAAACTTTATTGTGGCTTGCAAATACTTTCGTGTATATTTTTTTTTTTTTTCTAAGATCATTCGTCAGACAATGCTGAATGAGAATGACATAACATAATGCGACACGTCTCGAGTCATCCGTAAGGAAAAGCATATCAGAAAAAATAAGTCTAAATGAACCACCTGAGGAGGTCTACACGAGCTCTTCCGACCTACAATCGCTGTTCACTCCAATCCAACACAAAATCATTCAACGAGAAGCGGGTGACGAGAAACCTTGTGACTTACTGAGTTTCATGACTTGTGACAAATCCAAAGCAACTTAATCATATTTGGGTGTGGGACAAGATGGCGCCGAATTAACCACACCTTTACCACACACATCCACATGGCATAACAACGGCTTAAAATATATTCACTTGGACCTAATTTATTGCCATGAAACGCCGGGAAAGCGGCTAATGTACGAAGTAGATATCTGACGACTGATAGGCATTCTTTTGCATTAACATACATAAATACATCAAACCAAATCCAAGTGAAGGGCCGCCGGGCAATCCGGGCCCCCACTGAATTTGAATCTTTCGCAGAAATAAAAGAAAAACCCACGAACGAGTGTTGTTTCTCCGTTCACTCGTCAATCTGTGAGTAAGGGTAAGAAACCACCTTCAGCAGAATGTAGACGACGCAAATATCAACCCTCACGGACAAAGTTGAATATGTGATACTTTAAGTTATAACTTCAAACTTTCAGAAGACGCAAAGACACACCACCGCGCCCGCACGCAGAACGACAACACAGCGCCAGCAGCAGGAGGGTCACATGAAGGCAGCGGTAGAAGTTTCGCCTCGTATAATCTTCGTCGATAACGAAGAAATACATTTGCATAAGAGCTAAAGGGAGCACATACCTCGGCAAATATAAATCTTCCCCCGCAACCATCTAGAGACATCCCTTTTGCAGTGGCAGCGATGGAAAGTTTTCCTCAACCTCCTCGGGACAAAAGCAACCAAAAGTTACCACAGTACCATATGCGACGCAGATATCTTTGTTTCTTTAGTCTCACCACCAAGCCGCGCTGCCGTCGCGTTCCATCGGCATGGGTCACGAAGAAAAATCGAAAATATCCTGATAAAAAGTTACAGAGGAACTGAACTTGCCCGGAAGCATAAACCGTGCGCCGGAAAATGAATCCGAAGCTGCAAATGTTTGTTGCTCCCGCACACGAGTGTATCCGAAAAACTTCCTCATCCGCAGATACGAGAAATTCATTTGGCGAAAATGTTTCTTCAGACTTAGCTACAGTCACAGACTCAGTGACAAATTTGCATATCCATCAATTGATAAGTATGTATAAGTTCAAGGATCTTCGAAGGAGACTGTGGTGTTTCCTGAACATTTTGAATGCAGCTTCAAGTGGTGGTGTCAAGTGGACATCGGGACAGAACCCTCACACTCTCGATGGGATCGCACACATGGCAGGATGATATTCAATCTGGCATCTGACCTACGACAGGATGACACGAGGGTATCTCTGTCGTGGCCGAGACGGAGTGCTTGTTTTAATATTTATTTGTTGATATATGTTTACTCTTGAGGATGTCGGGGATAATATTCATTGACTTGAATGAAGGCGGCTGTGGAGTTGGAGTTCCAAAGATGTTGGCTGACATCACAATAAGTTGATTTGTGAAACTCTCAATCTGTGAGTCAAGGGGGAAGTTTGTACACACTACGTGTGTCCGATATGATCGGATGAAGGGATGAGTGCCACCGCCGCCAGGAAGGGCACTTGATTTGTGGACACCGCATGCACACAATAGAGTTTGTTTAGGCAATTATGATGGTTACGGAGAAGCTTCTCTAGTGGTGACTTGCATTATTTACCAATGAAGTGGATCTGAAGTTATGCCAAAGAAGCTGCAGAGTGATTGAGGAGACTCAAAGCGGTTTGAATTGACTTCAGTAAGGCAATTTGATGATTTGCAATTTGATGCAAACTTGTCACTGCTCAGAGGAGCAAGGTATCTGCATGAGTGTTTCGTATGAATTTATTGGAAATTCATTGAAGAAATGACAAGCACCTGGCTCCACTTTAATGTCTGAAAACTCAATTCACTAGAAAGCCGACAGTGTGAAGGATGTGTGCAGTTCTGGGAATTAACTGAAGGTCTTTAAGTTTTCTAATTAAAACGTGATGCATTTTGCGAGCAAGTTCCCTTTTGGGAGACTGTTGGAGATTGCAGCATGGTCCGTATTGCATCTCCGTACCAAAGACCTTCTAAGGATGGTTTTGCATCTCATCATTTCGCTTAAGTACTTTCTGTGGAAGATTTTGCCTCCGCATAATTTTGACTAACACCACACTGTTGTAACATGTTAATGGTTCCCCAAAGTGACAGCGTCAAATGCATTTATATAAGCCCACGGCCCTAAATCATTTCGATTAATGTTGCATTCGATGAAATTCCTCCGAGAGCTGAAACCAGAAGACCGACACCTGCTGATGTAGAGAGAAAATGTGTGTACTCAAATTTGAGGCCGTCATCAGTGAGTCTCATCCGCCAACGCTTCAGAGACCAATGATAGGTTCACGCCTGGATACGTAATTATAAAAATCATGTCACAGCGTTGACACTGATGGCATGTATCTGATGCACCTTGGCGGATTGGCTCATTTTCACATCATTAACAGCCTCATGCGCTGGCAACCGCACCCCAAGAAGGAAAAATTATCTGAATTCCTGTGTGGTGGTTTTTTTTTTGTTTTATAATTATTTTTTGTTTTTGCTGTTTCTTTTGAAAATCGTTAAGTGAGTGAAGTGGAAAGGAATTCTGCCCTCGTGGAAAATATTTTTATTAACCCTCGCCGCATCATTAATCAACTTAATTAATTTTTCATTTCAATTAAACAAATTTCAATCGTGTTAAAACTGAGTGGACTTATGCAGACGGATACGTATTTAAATCCATGAGTTCGCTTGAAACACGTTTTGACGTCAATGTGACCGGGAAATTGGTGTGTTCTTGCCAATTCTGAAAAATTCCTTTGGATTTCTTTTGGAGATTTCACTCTGAACTTCTTTGGAAAACATTGGCAAAAAGGATATATTCTATTGACGCCATCCTTTGAAACGGAGATAATCTCCAGAAGAGGCTGTACTTGACACAGGTCCCATTACAACGCAAGGTGGCATATCATGGTCTTGTTTCTGCTGCAGCAAAAGCGTCAGCTCGGGTTTGTGGAAATTTTGAAGCTGAATATTGTACAACACTTTCATCATCAAGAAGCAAGAAGGAACCATTATCAACCCCCGACTATCGACCATCGCCCGTTGGCCATTGACCATCGATTATATCCCATCGACTAATCCGCAATTTACTCGCCAACCGAAGTGGTGAGACGACTATACTGCTGTTTGCTGAGGAAGCTCTTTCCTGGCTAAAATCAATGTTATATCAAACACAGATATTGTCATCTGTTGCGCCAGCCAGGCAGCGATCAAATCTCTGAACTCAGTCACTTTCAACTCCAAGATTTCCCTTAACGAGATGGCCAAGTATTTTAACACATTTATTTAAAAAAGGCACAATTTCTGTACTCCTTTCGGGAGACCCACCTGCTAAGGCTGGAAGAAGCTAGCTCAAATGAATAGCAGATGGGCAAATGGCACAGGATGCTGCATTGCCAAATAACTCTGCCCTACGATCGACCCTAAGCGATCGCTCAAACTGATTAGTCTAAGTAGGCCGAATCTTAGAACCCCATTGGCGTCATAACAGGGAATTGTGCCATTGGAGTCCACGCCTCACAATGACTTCTGGAGAAGCTGCAGGGACGAGGATGAGGAAGAAGCCTTTGAACACCAACTGCAATTCGCTCTCTTCCCGCAGACTCATACATCTTAAGGCCCTCTACTGCTATAACCTGGCTAAACTGAGCAACTTAAGAGTCTGCCATCTGCTTCGCTTTATCAAAAGCAGTACACAATTGGTTTGCGGAATAGGTATTCGTAGATCCACGTGGTAGCACAATGGGCCTACATTGGCCTAAATGTGGTTGCTGTCTTTCCATACTGCAGTCAGCCACTTCAACCTAACCTAACCTAATTTAGTGCCAAAAGTGCAGAGAGTCCTCTAGTCTTCGACTAGATGCGAAGCAATATTATATGTACGCTCGGATCAATTCAACTAGCAGACTTTATTGGAGTAAGCAGTACAATTGTGCATAGTCGCTGGTGTACACAAGAAAGCCATCAGCAACTGAAAACTTTCGCTCTCAATTAGGGCGTACATGTTGCACATACCTATCGGACACTCTGCACCTCGGATTCAGTGTGTAAATTTGCCAAACGAGTCCGATGAAGTTTCTTCTCATAGCGCACTCGAACAGCACACACAGTAAATTCAAAGTTGAAAATGACATTGTATGTGTCAATTGTCAAAAATTTCCCAGGGTAAGTTTAAAAACTGAAAGTTGGACAACTTCTGGATTTTACGCTGCAGACCGTGAGTTGAAATAGTGAACAACATCAATTTTCAACCGGCAAATTCAGCAATTGTGAACAAAATGAACATTAGCGTATGTTCTCTGAAAATAGTTAGATTTTGAATGAAGTCTGCGTTAACACGTCGGAGGAGCCACAGCGTATGGTTTCGGACCCACACACGACCCACGTACGATCGGGATACTCCAGTGTACACACGTCCACGTGGACTCTGTCAACAGATCCTGAAACGACTTGAAAATCAATCATTTTAGCGCAGTCTTGAAAGTCTTTAATGCTGCTTAATTGAAGTTTTCACCCTTTTGTTCTATGTGCCTCGCGCACTTCCATCGGTCTCTAAGCGACGTCAGTCAATCGATTCATTGATGAAAAAGATTGCCACCCATCCATTCCAGTCCGCACTCATGTCTCTCCATTGACACAATCCATTCAATTACTGTATTTGCTAACACAGACGCATCAACTTCTTAATACACGTATAATCACTTCTTAAACAGCATACCTTGTGCCATGCCACCGACAGATCCGACCACAAGGATAAGCGAGACACAAAAAGAAATATAAACGAAAGGAATTCCCATCATCATCCTGGCGCATGATGTCTACAAGATGAACCCAGAAGAGTCGGCACACAATTCAGGGATCCTGTACCAAGCGAGTAATTTAATTAAGTAGCACTGCTCCCAGATATCACGTGATGATTATGACATAATTGGAAGCTTTATTAAAATCAACTCCTTTTAAGTCACCTCCGTCGGCCACCCACCAGTCAGCACCCAGCCGACGGAGAAGCACCCAACCAAGAGCAGCCGCTCTATTCATTCCCATTCCTCCATTGTCGACGATCCTACCACTGTGACAAGGTGGTTTCTCATTGACTCCTCCGCAGGGCATTGTGTGTGCCGTCACTCGGTGATACGCGTGGTAGTCGTGCTGATGCCACACAATTGACGAGGAGGTTGTTCTTGTCGTCGTCGAGCTGATGCTCCAGCTCGAGCTCCAGCTTTGTTTTATGTTTCCTTCAATACAAAGTAAAAGAATTTCATTAGACTAATCGACAGCTTGAAAATACCTTGCCTTTCGTTTCGTGCTGCTGCTCCCGCTATTCTGTCGACAGGAATAAAAAAGGCAACGCCTGCCAGCCCGGCTCCACTGGCATCCCACTCCCGTCACATCGAACACTCTGACAAAAGGATCCGACGTATTTCTGTCGACAGCAACTTGTCTATTGGTCCACCCCGTGGGGAATTTTATCAAACGAATTTCATACCCCAAAGGAGTACGATGACAGTGATGTCGCCGGCACTGCTGATGATGGTGATGATGTTGTTGTTTCGTGTACAAATAATATTGACTCCGTTGGTGTTGCCATGGTCACATTTCCAGTTCCGTCATACTCGTAATAACCCTAACATGATTCTGTAGCGGGATGCTGTCAATGGGAGGGCCGTCCCCTTGGAGGTATAATTAAGATGAGACAGAAAGATTAAAAATGCAGTTAACCTTTTTTCATTCGCGTTTTCCGTGTGTCCCTTGTGCATTTCGTTAAAACGGCGGAATTGATTGGGAATAATTGAATTTTAATTAAACTGTCCGTATTTATCGAAGAGCGTCGACGTAACTGCTGCTAGCTTGTCCTGCCCCGGCTAATTATTCCGTGTTGAATATATCGGGAACACTTGATGGCGATCTTAATGAATATGACTTCTGTTTTGCGATATTCGAATTGGACACGTATTTAAGAATCAAATTAATTAAAGTCCTTTTTCTGTAGTTTAATTACAACAGGATGCTGTCTTAACAATTTAATTTAAATTTGAACCCATTAACACCGCCAAAGTTACCACAAGAATGGAATTTGATATCAGAGCCATGTCCCTCAATGCTAATGGGTGCCTTTTGTATCGCATCGTTGGTCGTCGCCTTCCGTCAAGTGTATGAGCTGAAAAAAACTGTTCAAAATCCTCTGCTACAATGTGCCACAGGATTGATTATGATTTAAGTTGTTACTAGGAAAAGCTTGTTCGTTGGGGTGTTACAGCATGCTATGCGGGTAGCTTCAGTGTCGAGGAGGAGGACAGCGGCACGATTGTGGGCCCTGCCATCTCGTCGGACGGAGTGGTTCTTGTCCCTTCCCGTGTACACCACAAATTTGCAAATAAAAAAATCTCGTGCCTCTAGTTAGCTAATATAGAAGAGAGAAAGGACAGATAAAGACAGGCTAACATACAAAATTTCAGTCCACGGACGCTCAACTAATGATAGGATAGAGAAAAGATTGGAAGGTTGAAGAGTGAAATTTACCACCACAAGAGACTGGAAGAGGGTGGTAAATTTAGACGCGAAGTTAAGCTATATAATCTAAACAATGCCTAATCTAACCTCCCTAAACTAACAGCTATACCTTACCTAAGCCGAATCTAACTAGCCCAGCCCTAAAATGAGTCAACGCCTTTCCAGCGTCGTTTGACGACCAAGGTTCGTAAAGAACACGAAGATGCCTACTGTTGATGGCACAATCGACATGACCTTTGCTAACTCCCTTGACGAAATTCGCACAAGAATTAGCAAAATGGCGGACCTTTGAAATTGTTTTTTTAAAGTCGCCTTAGTTTCTGCCACAAATCAAGTTAAAAAGTAAAGAAGATCTTCACCTTTATGTGTATAGAATAATGTTTTAAAATTTGGAACCCATTGAGAAGCAAATTCTTGGCTATAAAACCTACCTACATTCAATCAGCTATGCCATATCCATATAAAATTCCTTCCGCTCCTTCATAGGCTTGATTTTCTTCGTCTCGTTGGTCTCTCCGAGCAATTCTGGCCTCTCTGGAAGCCTCAGTGTGGTCCTCCTCAGCCTGCGTGATGCACTGCTCATCGCGCGTCTCTTGGAGTTCAGCTGCTGCCCGTCCAATTTTGACTCTCATTGTCTCAATTATTTTTAAAGTTGTGACAATGCCTTCGCTAAGCTGTTTGGGTAGCAATTTCAATTAAAATTTTATGATAAAATGAAGCCCAAATATAATTTTACATATCTTCAATGTTATCGCAATTACGTCGAATAGCTAATCCATAAAAAATAGCCATTTCTTTCATAAGTTTTTCCTTTAGTTGAGCTCATTTAGGAGGCTGATTCTTACTTCTTTTCGACGGCGCGGCTAGCTCTTTACGCTGCTTTCTTATCTGCGTTATAAATTTTTTGCCGTCTTTCAATCGTCGGTGCATTCTCTTCTTGGCGTGTAGAACGCATTCTTTCTTTTCAATAATAAAGTCAGATCCATAAGGTTGCGGCGGCGAAGGCTGTCGCAACAGGGACTGGACACGTGCAGGCGGTTTTGAAGCGTCGTACCAAGAAGAAGAAAGTTCTCAGTAGGAAAATTATCACTCGTATCAAGCACTGAATATAAAACAGCATGGGACGAGTAACAGCACGTGACTAATGTCTGCTTACCGAAATAGCTGAGTCGGTAAAAAACATCATGCACAGGCAGTCTACGGTATTCTCCATCTAACTTGCGATTACCTTTAAACTTACACACTACGTACCACTACAGCAGACTGAGGCCATCTGAAGTCTAAGTGCTGGACATCAATGCCATAAGAGACATAGTCCTCCGACGTCAACATACTATTTAAAAAATGAATTGCCCCATTTTCTAATGAATCAATGCCGACTTTCCGATGCTGAATTTGACGTGGAAAAAATCGTCTGACCACCATCGAACCTAAGTCTAAATTCTACAGATCCAACCATTTCAGGACCATCATCCATCTTCGGCCACAAGCCCGAGTGCAGTTTGAAAAATTCACAAAACTTTCTTCCGTAAAATCCGTCAATGACCGATAATAAGGCAAAAACAAAAGCAGGAAATTCTCCCGCCTCGCACCCAGCTAGCCAAGCGAACCTGAGAAGGCATACCTCTGATTATTCTTTTAACCTACTTTCCAATCCTGCAAACTTTGTTGCCAAGTGTGGTACGCTTCTCTGGGTGTAACTTTCGCACTTGGTCAGTGGAAGAGAAATGAAGAAAGTCAACGCCCAGTCGACCACCCATTCGAATGGTCCCGCCAACCAATTCAATACCACAATTCACAAATTTAACTTTAGCTTCCACACTGAAGATGATTAACGATAGAATTAAACTTTTGCGCTCGGCCCCATTCCAGCGATGCCCTAATACGGCCAGCATCACAACATCAGAGCGCCCGTGTTGAAAAACTTCAAAACCTCTAAATTCACAACCAATTCGCACTTCGAAAGCTATTCCGTGCAACTATACAGACACAACTTTTCCACCCACTCTCATCGGTCTTGTGTGGGTTTTCTTCGTTTGTCGAGGACCTGGGTGGTGGGGAATTACTGGAAAACGGCGCTGGTCTTGGTGTTGGAAAACTTCAAAACTTTCTCAAATAAATCAAGAAATTAATTAAATTTGACACTTTGACACCGCAGAGATGTGTATGGCCGGGGAATTAAGTGAAATGGAAATGCGCCTTCAACATGGACTGAGACGCTCGAACGCAAGGATACATGAGACTGCACGACATATGAGATGAAAGTATTGTTGGCCCCATCCACCCCCACATACACACTCCTTCACAATCAGGAGCAATGAAGTGAAGCCCATTCTGAGTTCCATTGAACCCTTGACCGGCACTTGAGCCGATTTAGTCAGACTCTTAGGGCTGTGCGCATTCATTTATCATATGTATGCCTCCCCCCCCCCCCTCCCCACCACCCCCTTGCCACACCACCAGAGAGCAGAGCGTAAGTCGAAAACGTGCCCATTATAATAAAACTGTTTTCGGCTCACACATGCAAATTGCTAGCCTCTGTGGAAACGATTCCCTTTCAAGTGGCGTTCCCTTTCAATCCGGGCATCAGTTCGGTTCGGTTCCTCGTTCGTACCGTTTATGGGCATTTTTTTCGCTGCCGCCTGCCATTGCAGAACTTATCGAGCGAGAGGGAGAACGTGAGACCGGGGGCGATGAAAAACTGCTGTTTCCAAGTTAATTTTTTGGAAAATGAGCAGAATAAAGTTTTTCTCTGGCCCCGGCCCGTTGTTATTTTGTGATCGATGGGCTCAGTTGAATGTTCAGTTGATGTATTTATATTGAGGAGGAAAATTATATCAAACTTGATGCGCAGCACAATGATATAATAAACGGAGGGGACACGGCCTGGGCGGGAAAAATCCGAATGAAGTTTATGCGGTGTCCCCTCGTTCCGGCCGCCGGTGGAAGTCTGGACTGCCGTTAAGGCGAATAAAAAAGGAGTAACGGGCTTGGGAGACGGGGGAGACAGAGTTTTATGTGCGCACTATGAGACATTGGGGGTGATTTTTTGTTCGTTCATTCCTCTCCCGCCACCCCCTCAGATATACATAAATAAATATGAATGGAAATGGACGTAAACATTTTGTTGGACATAAATTCGTATACGTAGATCCTGTGATAAAAACGAAAGTTGGTGGTCGAGGATTTTTGCAAGCACACACACCCCAACCGTGTCCGCCATTGATGCGGTGGTGTGAGGGGTGGGCGAAATAAATTCGAATGGGGTTTGGCAGGCGGGGGCATAAAAGTTTGCCGCCAGCGAAATTTAAGAGATTTTAAAATCCCTTTACCCATGTTTTGATTAAAAAAAGAATTGGTTTAAAGGCTATTCTTATATGGCCCAGGCTAGGGTATGCGGTGGTTTGTAGGAAAGTGCTGACAAAGAAATTTTGGCCGTCACAAATTGAGTTTGCCGAAAATGACAGATTATAGTTGGGCTACATGCGAGTACACATGACCACACTTGTATTATGTTGCCACGTGGGTGATGAAGAATGTTTTAAAGAAAATGTTTGTCTCTTGAATATAGGGGCGGTTAAATGAGACCTAAATTGAATGGAATGACGATGCGATGAGACTTAACTGAGTTAACGCGAGGAAGCGATTTGAGCAAGATTCTGTCAAATACATTTTAGCGCCTGGTTAAGATGTCTCTCGAAGCCTTTCTGATGCACGTGAGCACAGAATAGCACGTCATGAGCTATTTTTTGAGATTGAATTTTGTATTACTATTTTCTGACAGGAATACTAACTTTCTATTAGAAGTTCGGGTACTGGATGATAGCACGCAGTTAAGCGGACTTACGAACTATGTATGTTGACCCTGGCCTCCTTCTTGCCCTAACAGGGAGGTGTGCCTTTGCGGAGGACATGGGCCTCCACCAAGAAGCATCTTCAGCTATTTAGGTACTGCTGCATCATCCTCCAGATGTATGATAGAGATCCATGTCGATGTCACGTTCTCGACGCTATCTCGACGTTATACAGACGTTTGTTAGCGTGACTCAATGTTAGCAAATGATCGCTCGATGCGGCCGTCAAGTTCAACCGCTAACTGCTGAAGAGGGTGGCGTTTCACTGCTGCTGTTTTGCAATATAATTAATCTTCGTCTCTATGAATCCTCATCTTTCATTTGATATTATTAAATTTTTAGATTCGTTATCAAAATAACGTCCTAACTAGAAACCGCATCACGGATCTAAGCTGTGGAAGATAATTTGCGTTTGAATTAAATGTTCATGAGAAATATACCCTGTCGTGCATTTCAGATGCTCATACTTTTTGTCTATGTAGAGAATCGTATGCCACACTCAGATGAATCCTGACGTTAAGAAATATTGATTTTTTCACATACTTAAGTTCGGAGCCAAACTCATGCAATCTATTTGAAAAGGCGAAGCTTATATGGTCAAGGTTGAAAATGAAACCATTTATAGAGTTTCTTAGCAAATGCAAATGAGTGTGAAATAAAATCTTGGCTATAGAGTTGAGTGGCCAACTTCTGACCGCTGTCTGAATCCCAAACTCGTCTCTTTACAAAGTACAAAATGTGGCATGGCTTACTGCAGTACTGAGGTTGTGGTTGTCTACCAATCCCTGGAAAAACACTATCTATTACTTCCCTGGGGTAAAGAGAACTACAATAGATTGTTGTTTCCTACCCTGGAGTCTAGGATACCCGGAAGTTGTACGTACGTCTGCACTGCAAGTACACTTGAAATTCGAAAACGACGGGATGCGTACTGATGTTTTCTGTGATTACCTTGAATGGATGCAGGGTGTGTGTCGTAGTTAAAAAATATTCACGAACATTAGATTGTGCATGGTGGTGTACCCTGCAGTAAGGTACAATTACTATAACTTTGGCGCCAAGAAATTTTAAGGGTACTTGGATCTCATTTTTAGAAAAAATTACTTAAAACGGAAAAAAACAACGGCAACACTTTCAATGAAGTACTACTCCGAATTTGAAATCTGGATTCAAAATTCCGAAATGATGTATAACAATACAATTATATAACAATTTTCTCATGACTAGAAGGCATAAAACATTCGATTTTTTGTGTTCGAATCAGAATTGATATTAGCATTGACCACAAAAAGCCAATATAGATCATCATTCCGCAATTTTGAATCTAGCTTTTAAATTCGGTGTAGTACTTCATTGAAAGTGTGGTCGTTGTTTTTTTAAAATGTTTTTTCCCATTTTAAGTAATTTTTTCTAAAATTGCTAGTAATTCCCAAACGGGTTGAGATGGGGGTATCCATCTACAGTATCTACAGTACAAAAATGCGAGTATTCTCTCTACAATTACCAATATAGTCTCCACAAAATAAATAAAAAATATACTTGCGCTAAAGTTATCGTGCTCTCCCCTAGAGTAGGATTTAATTGTTTCTGTTTTTCTTTTCAATTTGTAGCACAGAGTATCTGTTTCTCAGTCTAAGTGCTCAACTGTAGTTTTAAAAACTTTCGTCAATTAGAAAAAGTTGTTTAATTTAGATTGTTAGAAAAAAATTCAGTGAAACTTCTCCTTACAGAGACCCCTCTAAAGGGTGATTTTTTAGCTATTATCTTTGCGGCAACACTGGTTTAAAAAGCTGACGCATGTTTCGTGTTTTGTTTCACTGTCAAACATCTTCAGTTTGGTCTATAATTTAACCATGAATCGTCTTACAAACGAACAACACTTGCAAAATAATTAAATTTTATTATCAAAATACAGAGCACGTATTTTTAAGAAAGTTCATCGCACGCTTCTTATATTTTATGGTCAGTTTAAGACGAAGGTAATTTTTGACTCAATGGGTACGTAAATAAGCAGAATTGTCGATTTTAGAGTGAATATCAGCCAGAGGCATTGCAAGAGCTACCAATGCATCCAGAAAAAGTCACAGTTTGGTGCGGTTTATGGGCTGGTGGCATCATTGGACCATACTTCTTCAAAGATGATGCGAATCGTAACGTAACTGTGAATGGTGAGCGCTACCGTGAGATGATATGCAACTTTCTTTTGAACAAAATGCAAGAGCTTGACTTGCATGACATGTGGTTTCAACAAGACGGTGCCACATGCCACACAGCACGCGCAAAAGTGGACTTATTGAGAGGCGAGTTCGGTGAACATTTTATTTCACATTCGGGACCGGTCAATTGGCCGCCTAGATCGTGCGATTTAACGCCTTTAGGGGCTATGTTAAAGCTCATGTCTATACAGACAAGCCCGCTTCAATTGACGCATTGGAAGACAACATGGAAGCATTTATTCGTGAGAAACCGGCCGAAATGTTGGAAAGAGTATGCCAAAATTGGACTAAGCGGATGGACCATTTGAGTCAAGGTCAACATTTGCATGAAATAATCTTCAAACAGTAAATTATATGTATTACCGTACTATCGATTCAAATAAAGATTTCATGCATTTTTCCGAATTTTATGTGTTTCTTTTTGAAAAGCTTTCCTATAGCTTTTAAAAAATCACCCTTTAGAAGGGACACCTATGTTTAGTGACAATTTGTTATGGTCCCGATTATTGCATTCGTGTATTTCAACCCCTACAAAACGGACAACAAACGGCCTTAAAATTTATTTGGGTGGACGCTGATTAAACGAATAGTCAGATCGAGGGCTTTAACGCTTCTAGGCAGTCGACCATTTTTGTGTTTATTTTGAGTTCCTTTATAAATCTATACCCTATATCCTTTATAAATCAAAACCAAGTACATGCACAAGAAGATACACACAAGATCAAGATGTCAACAAGAAGATACACAAGATCGACAAATTAGACAGAACCGACAGCATTAACTTTGAGGTAATAAGGGACTTTATCTACCTTGGCTCTGCTACGAAATACTCTTGCCAATCGACGTTTCATTTGGCTGAGAAAGCAATTGAGTAGTAGGCCCCTATCCCGAACAACTAAGATACTTGATCATCCGATTCCTCCTACGGCGCTGCAGCACGGACTAATATGGACTCGTAAGTCTATCGGTTGGAGAAAAAAACCTTCGGAGAAGGATGAGGAGATTCAACGAGGAACTGTACGAGCTGTACAGCGACATCGACCTATGTAGTCAAAAAACTGTGCAACAGTTGCTTAAGCTGAGGACTTGTAGAGCGAATGGACACAATGAACGAGTTCAACAATGATGGTCAAATCTGTGTAAAAAAAAAACATCTTTTACTTTAAATGTAAAAAAACCTAAAAATCCAGTAAAAACATTAAAAACTCCTACACAAGGTGAAGACGTAAATAATGTTAATTATTGAGATAAAATGATGGAATATCTGTAAAACTCAACATAAATGAAGAACATTTAGCAGTCGTCAGGTAAAGTCGTAAAGTAAATTGTTTATTTTCCAATATTATTGAAAAAATATTATTAATTTAATTTATATAAAATGAGTTCGACTGGAAGACCAAAATTTTTTGGATCCCCCACAGACTAATCAGTTCCAACTCTCATCTTCTGTTATGAAGCTCCTAATTTGGATATTTTTCCATAGTTTTTCTCCCGCGTGAAAAAGACCAATGTAAAAAACGTAAAAATAAAAATCGAACAACACTGGACACCAATCCTACTGCCTACAGGGTCTTCGACTCGAACCTCGTTGGAAAGCACAGGAAAGGACCTTGCCTTACGTGGGTCACACAAGTTGCAGGGGACCTTAACCGGCTTGGAGTGCCCAACTGGAGGCAGTTATCTAAGGACCGTGCTAGCTGTAGAGGCTTGTTAGTTGCGGCTCGGGCTCACCCCGAAATATAGCATCCCTTAGGTGAGTATTCCGAACTATTTGATCAACAGTTTATCTTGTATTCTCTGCTCCTTTATTTATTATTATTTCCTCTATTACAATTATTATTTATTATTATTTATTCCCTTTATTACACAAATTTTAAAATTTCTAATTTTGTTCAAAATTGTCCATGACTTAAATATAGGGTACTTTTCCCAAAACTCCGATACAAGCTGCAGCGTCTTCTTTCAGTTTTCAGTCAAACCCTCGTTTGTGCTCGTTTTATTGCAGGTTATGCTTAATCTTTTTATGCCGCTATACGCGCTGTATTATGCAATGTCTGACATTCAGTTTTGACGACCCCGCACCGCTATTAAAAATCACTTCCTAACGATGCCCCATTCTGCATACACACGAGGCTCCGCATATGCATGCATATTCACACTCCGACGCTTATCGAACGCGCAATCAATGGATGGATACTTTATGCGAAAGACGATAAGTAAATTCGCTAAACTCGCCATCAAGAGATCAACCGGATTATATTTGGGGCTTGTATGGCTTTATATTTCATGCGATTATAATGCTGCAGTTCATTGGTTAATTTCATCCAGATCAAAGTATTTGATTTTTTTTAAATTCAAGCGTGTTACAGAGCCGTAGGTGGGGATGAGATGATGTTCGGAATTTATGCACTTTGTTAAACTTTGCAAAATGTTAAATATGGGCTTATAAAAGAGTTTTACTGCGTTTGGCAAAATAAGGTAGGTAGGTAGGGTGACTGCGTGGTTACAAAGAATTCATGCCCACTTAGACCCTCGTGTCCATTGTGGTGTCACGTTCGGCTTTATATTTAAAACCCGTTTACCCTTTGACCTTGTGCATTCCTTCTCTTTGTTATTTTCCTTTTTATGATCTTTGAGTTGAAGGTGACAGAGCCCAGCGATTTGGTCGCTGTCTGGCTATCGGAACAGATGAAAATGTCTGTGCTTGATATTACACTGTTTTTTTAGCTTTCTTAATCGCTATAGTTTCAGACTGAAAGACGCTACAGTGATTTGTTAAACGTAGATGTTCCGATCCTTGGAATAGACAAGAGCCCATACCTGCCCCACCTGAGAAGGTCCGCAGTGGACCGTCCAGTGTCTGGTGATCGGACTCACAGTAAGATCTGGGTGGTATGCTGGTTGAGAAATTATTCTCGAAGAGAAGTTAAGGTATAGTGAGGTTTGTATCTATGGGTATGGAGTTATACCAGCGTAGGATCGTTGAATGTCCCGACCGAAGTTCTTTGCAGACGAACTCGGTACAAAAACACTCAACACCCGGACGAGGAATTCCCGCCCATACCTATCGCAACTACAAAACTTCTACTAAGGCTTGAAACGCTTGCTGACATCAAACGTAGATGGCCTTCTGGCACTGGGTGCCCCATCATAGAGCAATTATGGCCTGCTTTCGATCCAAACTGTGCCGCCCGTGGTGTTGTGAGTTAGTGCGTTAACCCTGACGTCAACCCCCTGACCCTGCCTACGCAGCCTAGGTTAGATTACCAGTACGAGCAGAATACTTTTCATGGTCCCACCTATTACGAGTCACTGACAATGGTCACTGTCTAGGACAACTGTCTAGAAAAAGAAAGGAAAAAGTCCGCATAATTCTGTAAGCCCCTTCCACTTGTGAGAGAACAATAGCACGCACAGCACAACGGGCCTGGGGATACCCTTAAGGCAGTCAGCCACTCTAGTCTAAAACTCGAGTCTCGACTCAAGACTCGAGAAACCGTCCTAGCTTGTACACTCTGACACAGCTATCCTCTGCCATCAATACCACCGAAGGCTTCAGACACCCTGTAGATCAACCTGCCTTAGATTTCACACAATGAGTGACGATGTGTTAGTAGTACGAGTACGAGGAGACCAAGAAAATCGACACCGATTGCATGAAACATTCTGCAACTGCTTACTTCGATTTGCAAGTTACGTAGTAGTGCAAGTAACGACTGAGGATTTTATTAGAATCACGCGTGTTGAATCATTTCATGGCACCAATCGGTTACAATTAATCCAGATTAAATCTGTAGCAGCAGTTTTTATTTTTCCCACGGAAAATTCATTTCTTTCCCCAATTCCCAAGACCACAAATCCGTTCATGGGTGACATACCCAGCAAAGTCAAGACACAACACTCCGTCACAACAAACTGCAACGCAACCTCTTTTGACACCCCAGATAAGCTCAGAGACTTTGAAGCTTCCATCGGGTATTCATGAAGGGAATTGAAATAAGGTGAGCGAGTATTTTTTGTTCCTCGACATAATCCATACAAGCAGTTGTAGCAAGTATCAAACAACTTACCTCTATGAGCCCCTCAAGCATTTCATTCAATTGGCATTCCATTGAAAGGTGAGACTGGTCTGAGACACCCCCTCGGTCCATTGCCGGCGGTGGCATTCATAGTGAATGCCAGGAATTTGCTTTAATGCCAGCCAAACAAGCGAACAAAAGACAGAAATAAAACATAAACTTAAGATTACAGAAAAGCGAAAGGGATCAGCCCCAGTCGAATGGGCGACAGAAAGGCGGATAAATAAAATAAACGAAAGTCACGGGCGCAAATCCTCTCTGAGCTTCCGAATACCTTTATCGGAGTTGACCAAAAAAACGAAGATGACAGATCCAAGGAGAGGAGGAAACACACACCATTTCCTGAAATCTGCAAATGGCCAATGTAGGCAGGTCATTCATTTTTAGCGTCATTGTACTCGTGTCCTTGTCCTCACACACGTCGCAAGAGCACTCCTTAGTATGAGGCAGCAGCTTCTCAGTGAACACCCCCTAAGCAAAATCCCATGAAAAGGGGTTGGGATTGGGATAAATCCAATTTCTCTTCTTATCGCCGATTCACACCTTTCTTCTGTTCCCCGAAGTACCCCCATCATCCGGAACTCCAAACGCAGGCCTGCCTACAGCCGTTCAACCCGCGTCCTGCTCCAAATCAGACAGGGGCAGATCCTTTGCCGCCATCATCGACGAAGCGTTCGAACGGATTGCGATAACATCGGCAGGCGTAAATTCAATTGTCGGTTTGATAAATGGAGCTCTGCGAACCTACTCAACGCGCTTGATACTTTTTCGTTTGATTTAATGCAATTTTCTGATTCATGCCACATAGCATTAGACACGGGCGGAGTTGATTTGTGACACACTGGAAACCAAAAATCCAAAGTCCAACGGAGGTCCACGCTTCACGCGCTCTAGCAAATACCGATTTACACCGCGCGCACAATTTCATTATTCCATTGACTTCTCGCTCCAATCCGTCCGCAAAACAGTTTGTCGTTGAAGCCGCACTGAAGCCGACCGAAAAGCTTTTAGCTCAAACTAAAACGGATTGACGCGGGATCCTATTTTTTCATTTTTTGTGGCGCTTTACGCCCTTCCCCCAGTTGTTTGATTCACTGCCTGTGGCAACCCACTTCTCTTTATTTTCAAATTAAAAGTATTTCACGTGAAGGAGGAACCAAAGCGCGCACCAAAAAAAGGATACTCTAGCAAAGGTAAATCCTAATCGGCTTATGGTGCACCGGTATTGATTTTGTGTCTCCATATGGGTGGATGCGCATGGGGATGTGGACGGTGTGCGAAGGGTGAAGTGCTCCATATACGGAGTCATTCATTTCAAGCCCCTTTGCTCTGTGAAAAGAGGAGGATTAGGCTCCTCGTTTATTTGTTGTTTCAGGTTTTGCCGCTTTCCTTTTCCCTTTTTCAGTGCGATTTTTTTCACGCAGGGATATTTATCATGCTTTCAGTGGGAATGTCCTGTTTCAGGCCTCAATTCCATCAGCCTTAATAGACACACAGCGGTGTCCTGCAGAGTGCTGCGATATTCCCATCCACGTCGCATGTTTCCACACAGATGTGTGTTATGTATCCGCATATGTCATCTAGTACCTTCCCGGAAGTTGCTTCATCTCTCTTTTTTATCAGGAAATTTTTGAAGGATAATTCCTGTCGAGCTGGCACACAAGACATAAAGGCAGACACTTCGCGACTTAGCTTCGCAAAGGGTGAGTGATGGGGGATGAGGCAAAAAAAAATGAAAAAGAAGAAGCAGCAAACTTATCCATTTGAAATCAAGTGAAAATTCACTCGACTGTATTAAGAGATTAGGAGGATAATGATTGTGCTCATGTTAAAATCCGTTAACAAGTTGTAGGATGAAGGAATTCTGTCTCTTTTTGCGTTCGCTTCAGACAGTGTGTTTTTTGTCTTCTCGATTCGTTCGTCCTTGATGTGACTTAGAAGTCGCTGTGACTTTGGTTCGTTGGCAATGTGTGAAGATTGCTTGCTATCTGAGGAGAGAGAGGGAGAATCTCTTCTTCATTGTAGATTAAAAATCATTTTAACAGGATAATTGACATTAAAGTGGATTAAATGTAGTGAATAACATGTGCGAAGTAAGACTTGGTACGGAAAGCCGCTTTTTATCATGTACAATCAGCGCTTCTTGTGTGCTTTGTCATGTGAGAAGCTGACGGTAACTCGTTTGGCGCCACCATAAGAATGGAATGACGGATTAGCGTGTGAGTATCAGAGGCAGATAACGACAAATTGGGCAAAATAACTGTGGGATCTGGATTTTTAAAATGTGTGCGGTTCAGCTTAAAGCTGGATGATTTGATGGGCTTTTTTCGCTCTTCGGTTGCCGGAAGGTTTTGAATCGAGTTTTGTTTGCTTTAACGCGAGTACAAATATTTTCAGTCAGGTATACCCATAACATTTCACTGTTCAGGTATCAATGTTCCAGTCGTTTACTCTGAGGATTTTTGTTATCAATTCAAAGTCAGTGAATGGCAGGGAAATCCTCTCCAATTTAGTAAAAAAAAACGATAATCTTTCTGCAGAAGTAAGCAGGATATTGATTTTCAAATTTGCAGAGCAGGCAGAAAGGAGATTCTGTTTTTAGGTGGAGCTGTCCCTAGCTTCTACCACATCCTGTCGTAGCGTGTGTGCTATTTATCTGTGCTGAGTGGAAATGGCATACATTATTACTTCGCATAGTGAAGTTTGAAAAGGGAAAGAAAACTGGCATGTATACTCTATAAGCATTGCAGGTGTGTTGGGATCGACGTACATACCTTCATACTTGGTGTTTCTTTATGTACACCACGAGATCTGCAAAACTACGTATTAATTAAAAAGATGCTTGGTAGTATTTGGTCAATTCCTTAAAAACTGTCAGAAGCCTCGAATTAGTCTTCTCAGCTTTTTTTCATGCACTTTGGAATTGAGTGGGGGCACATTTTTTGCCCGCTTTGGAGACTTGTATATTCAAAGAGAGAGCCACCCCAAATACTCACCACGAGAGGGAAGTCACATTTTTTTGTCAGAGGTTATTAAACACCAATTTTTGGCACTCAGACGGAACGACTGTGTCCATTGTACTACCAGGCAGCAACCCCGGTCAGACTACTAACACTGATCGAACACTCCAGTGATAGACCCCTTCAATTGATCCCAATGGCAAATGGTGCCTGCACAAGATTGGAAAACCCGATAAAAGCATTTTGACTTTGCTTTCGCAATCGAACGGAGAACCCCTCTAATGAAGGCCAGGCACTTAACAAACTGTGCCATCCGGTCGTCTGGGACCTTAAAAAGTGTTTTGTTCCTAAGTCTCGTAACATTAAGTTCAGGCGGCATGAATAGCTGCTTGGTTGAGTGATATTGCCATGGGTTTCTCAGTTCAGTGATCTCAATCGCATAGAGATAATGCTACAGAAACGTTCGCACGAGTACGTACTGGCGCCAAAAATTTCTAAAAGTATTTTTTAGAGCGGTCATCATCAACTTCTGCCCGCATGCTCCACTAAAGGTGTCGCGGGGGTAAACCACTCACGAGAGATCTGCAGGCAAATCGTTCTTCAGCTGTCGACTCTTTCTCATCAGGAGTTATGCCCAAGCGTAACCAGGCGAGTTTTTGGACTTGTTCCAACCACCTGATGGAATCGCATTCAACGCCCGCTTCGGAAATCGTGATAAAGGGGACAATCGAAGAATTTTTAGAGCGGTAAATACCAAAAAGCAATTTTGACTGGGGGGTCATTCAAATTCAAAAACAACACCAGCTCAGACAATGACTTGTTTCGAAAGCAAGAAACGTGTACCTTAATTCTAAGTCCAAACGAAATTCTTTATGTCAATAGTTTTTGAAAAAAAATACGCATGCAACACCAAAATGTTGACAAAAAAAAATTAAAAAAGAAGTTTTGACCAATTTTGTTCAAAATGATGTGCCTTGGAATCGAACTCAAAAGAATGAATGTTTTTAAGTCTTCTAGTTTTTGAGAAAACTGAAAATACTATTTTAATATATATATATAATATTTAATAATTATATAAATATCTTATACAATTTCTAAAATTACTCCTACCCTCTAAACGGGACAAGATAGATCAACGGTAGTAAAAAAAGTCTTGTTTTTGACCCCTCTACAAAAAGCTGTTATCAATTTTTGGCGCCAAAGTTATCGTACTCTTACCTAGTATTTCTAAAACAAAACTCATTGAAGAGTGGATTTTCGGTCATCGATACTGTGGCGGTTTAACGCCTTGCAGTGCACTACATGGCGAGCGATTCCTTATGTAAACGGCAGTATTTACCACTTCTGGCCAAATGCCTCACCGTAATCCAGATCGAATTAACATGCAGCGAGCCATATTCAGGATTGTCCGATTAGCTCGCTCAGCAACCCCATTCTGGTGGGGTGTGTAGGAAGCGGTTAGCTGTTGTCGGATTCCACTGGATTCTAAAAATCTGTAAACGATCTGTTTACGGATTCGGAGTCATTATGGCTAATTAGTGTTTTAAAGTGTTTCGAAGTTTCTGTCTCAACCATGGCCTTCAATTTTTTACACATTTTCAACGCCTCACTTTTTGCCTTAAAAAAATAAACGAACATTTTCCTTGAGTAATCATCAATAAATAATAAAAAAAAATATCTTGCTCCTCCAATGGAATTTTTTCTCACTGGTCCGAGACTTTTAAATCCAAAATAAATTTGCTCCTATTTTGTTCCTTTCAGGCAAACTTCACAGAACTTCAGGAATGTCATGATTATTTGCTTTGCCTTTCATATTTAAACCTCATATCAATTCATTTTTCATCATACTGCTTAAATTTTTGGTACTTAGGTATCGCTTGTGCCATGCATATAATTCATTTATGACATTTTTACAGGTGTGGCACTTTTTCGCGGTTAATATAATTTTCCATCACGATCCCGGCACAATTCTGATTAAAATTTATTATTTTTTTAAACCCATTTGCAGCTTTAGCGATTTACACAAAGTACATTTTCCTTGATGACACATAAAGAACTTCTTTCAAAGAGACAATCCAGAGAGCGGTTTTCAAAATATCTTTTGATAAAACATGTGCGATCGGTTCAATATGCGGGCGAAAACTGCTATACTGCTCTTGTCACAACAAAGATGACTTGTCGATAAACTGTCAAAAATCCATGAGCTAGTAGTTACTTCCCCGACGCCCTCTGCATTTATCAAACAGAATGAAGATGGTGTTTAGTTGTTTACAATTTTTTCTTTGCAATTAGCTGCTAGGTGTCCATGACGATTGCAATTGAAACAATTTCCTCTAAAGTGTTGTTGCTCGGTTCTCCCAAGAGGTGCTTGCTGCTGACTTTGCTGACCTTGTCTTTGCCTTCGGTTGCTTACGTAGTTTAGTTCGCACAAGTAGGTAACTAATCTTGCCCTTTTAATACGAGGACAAAATTCAGATAGGCTAGATAATAAAATTATAGACAATAGTCCATCATGTAATTCTATACTTATTTCTTTTAATTTGTCGACGAGCGATGAAAAATTATTAAGTTGGCATTTTTAATTGAACGAGCTGTTTGAAAAGTGTAACATTTTGTTTGTCCTCGTGGCTGATATGTATTTTTCAAAATTATCCATGCGTCATTCGATGTCTTACAATTTGTAATATACTTAAGCTGAGATGGCTTAACGCAAAGTAGGATGGTAGCCAATGCTTTCTGGTCTTTCTTCGGCCAGTCAACTGCAGTTCATTGTTCAGATTCTGTAATTATTCCACACACGTATGACCACAACTCACTATGAATTAGCAGGCTTCTAATTTGTAGTTTCTAAGATTCATTTAATCTTTCGATTTGATATAAAAAGTTAGCCATTACTTCTGCTGATTACAACCGAATATAATTTGATCAATTTATTTCGCCTGGGCCCGTAACCTTTTGTGGGAATGAAAGTTAAAAACCAAATTCTATCCAGATGGCGTGGAAGTCATCACGAACATTTCCTCCTTCACACGCACGAAGCCATGGGTAGTGCAAGTGCTATGTGTAGAGAAAGACTGCGTATATTGATGCATTCTGTATCACAGTCGACATAATACTTCACATAAATTTACATCATGCGTATATGCAGGTAATAATGTGATATTTACTTAAAAAGTCATTGGTGAATTTAATTGTTTTAATTGCTTTTATTATTTATTTTGTCTGAAATAATTTGGAGCAAATTGATACACGACCCCTCGAGGCAGTTCGATACGTTCGATTTTGTATGACTTTGGTTTGAAATTACTATTTAAGTAAAACAGCTAACCATACTTATTTGAAGAGCTGACGTTTTAATTGATAAACATAATATTGTGCACAATGTTTAAAAAAGGGTATATGTACTAGATTTCATGTTTGCTAGAGAAGAAGACAAGAAAATGTGCTCATCAAATATGCTACGCCGGGGGGAGCGTTTCACTCAAATTCTTAGCAAGAAAACGACGAAGCTGAATCCCGAAGTAGATTGCAAAACAACCACTAGAGCAAGAAGTTGCTTGAGAAATAGCTGAGCCTTTTCTTGAGAAACCTTAATGCTGCCTTTTTCAAGCGAAAGTAGTATACACAAAATGAAAAAGTAATAAAACGCATAGGACTGTGTTTCATTATGTACACATATGTATGGATGTACATCTCTTCTGCAGTTCCTTTTAAAGATGCACTCATTTTTCTGTCAGAAACTAATTTGTCATCATTACCAAATGCATTCAAATACAAACCTGTTCTATCCATATTTTTCTCATTTGACTTATTTTCTTGTTTATTTCAGTTTTTCCAAGTTTAACAGCTGTTTTGCGAATTCGAGTAGTCACCGGTAAGGTAGTCAGCCCGCGGTATTCCCATTTAAAGCTTAATGACAGCTCGAAATTCTTAGGTCTTATATTAGACACGAAACTGAACTGGAAGATTAATACCCACGAATGTGCCAAGAAGATATCCACAGCTCCCTACCGCTGTAAGAGGGCCATAGGGTGCTAATGGGGACTACAACTCCATATGGGCCACTGGATATTCGTTTCGGTAGTCAGTCCATACTGCTGTACGACGAAAGCTGGTGGACTGTACAATCTGGTGGACTTGTGGAGAGTGCAGCGGAGTATTAAGGACTACCTAATCTGAAACTCTAAACATAGAACTAGTTGGTAGGCAGGCAGCAGCTATTACGGCGATCAGACTCAGACGGCTGCGCAACTGGAAAAAACTTCGGTCTGGACATTCAACGATCCACAGTAGCTTCTCAACCAGCATTTCTCCCAGATCTTACTGGACGTCTGAATACCAGACGCTGGACGGTCCATTGCGAATCTTCACAGATGGATAGAAGATGGATACAGGTGGGGGTGCCGGTGTCTATTCCAAGGATCTAAACATTCAGCTATTTTTCCGATTACCGAATCACTGTAGCGTCTTTTCATCTGTTGCGCCAGCCAGGCAGCGATCAAATCTCTGAACTCAGTCACTTTTAACTCCAAGGCTTCAATTCATTGCCGACTATCTCTTAACGGGATGGACAAGTATTTTAACACTTTCATTAAAATGGACGCGATTTCTGTATTCCTTCCGGGTGGAGACCCACCCTCCATCATCTGCTAAGGCTGGAAACTCTAGCTCAAATGAATAGCAGATGGGCAAATGGCACTGGATGCCTAATTATCAAACATCTCTGGCCTATGATCGACTCTAAGCGATAGCTTAAACTGATTAGTCTAAATAGGCCGAATCTTAGAACCCTCATTGGCGTCATAACATGGCATTGCGTCATTGGAATCTACACCTCTAGACTATGCCTTCACTATAACGATTTCTGCTTAAGTTGCAGGGACGAGGATAAAGAAGAAACCATTGAACACCTGCTATGTAGCGGCAGTGCTCTCTCTTCCCGTGTCAGCCACCTCCTTCGCTTTATTAAAAGCACTAATTGGTTTGCGGAATGGGGACAGATCCGCGTGGTAGCACAAAGGGCCTACATTGGCTTAAGTGTGGCTGCTCCCTTTTCACGCTTCAGTCAGCCACCTCAACCTGGGCGAAGGGAATCTCAAACGATGCTCAGGTGAGTCAGCCAACTGCACTCCTCCTCTCCATGAATTCACCCGCAATACCCACCTCGCAGGAATGCTCATCACCCTTAAGCCTACTTTCGGACGCACAGTTAAATTTAGAGACTCGTTCCGCAGCCGCAGCACACGAATATGGAGTACTCTCTCCAGCCTAATTTCCCCACATATTATTACCCGCAGATTTTTAAGACCATGTGCACAGATACCTGCTCTCTCTTTTCACCTCTATAAATTCGCCGGTGTGTCTTGACCCGGACACTTAAGAGCATTAGTAAGCCCTTCTGAGTGCGAGTTATGATCCTGTGTTTGGGGAAAGTTTAAAAAAAAAACACATTTAATTTCTTTGACTGATCGGACTGTCAGTTTTATTTCACAATTATTGTCCACTTCAAACCGGAAATAGAAGGAATGGCGTCATCAGGAAATCTCGCAAAAAGGTATCAAATTATCAAGCTCATCTTGTTTTCTTCACACCGTGCCGCTTATTTAAAATTTAATTATTCAGCCGCTGGCATCTAGTTTTTGGGTATTTCATCCCTTTTCGCCAGGTCATCTCTGTCCGAAAGCACATGTTCATGTAACTTGCTCACAGGCAGTGTATGTTTGCAAAACAATTGTTGTCTGTTTCCGAAAAATACTTACTGTCTCTCCTACAAATATGTGATTTAATGGATTAAAAATAGGGAAAAACGTAGCGCTCAATTTCTCATTGTGAAACACTGAATGACTCAACATCTGTTGGTCCAGAAAAAAAAAAAAAACAGACCGCTTAAAGTTTGCCTAGAGATTTTGATTGGACCGCTTGAAATTTAGAGCTCTCTCCAATTCCATACACTTCCTTCGAAGCAATTCACTCTTATAATTGCAAAGTTGGAATGGTCACTTCTGTAGTCATTGCAGGACACTGCCATCAGGGTTTTGAACGGCAAATTTAAGCGTAAAAAGAGAGCGCATTGCATTTAGCGCCAAATACCATCGAGTCACGCGTTCTTAACTCGCAGCATACTTCGCTTTTGTGTTTTTTTTTTTTAAGTGACTTGAAAGAAAAAATCTCGTCCAACAAGCGATGATCACTCCATGGACATTTCCACGACTCGGTAATAAACCGGTCCTTAAACATCGGCACAGGGATAAGACAAGCAGAATTGTGCCATAAAGCGAACTTTAAGTGTGGAAATTCTGCAAAATTTATTACTGCTGTTTTCAGAGATGCTTGCTCCCTGCTCCAGTGTCGGTAACTAACACTCCTCGAGGTGGTCGCGAACAGTGAACCGTGAACAGTGACGAAGATGCAGAGGGTGGAGTCCTAACAAAAGGTGGCCGCTTCAGCGCAAGCACAGTTTATGTCTCTCGGTAGCGACATTTGTCTTTTGTCCCCATGTATTCTTTTATTGCGCGCGAAAAATAAATTATACTAAACTCCCCGGGGGAGAACAAACCAAAAGACCTATGACTAGGGGGACGATGAAGATGACGATGCGGATGAAGAAATAGAAACAGAATGAGTACGCGAGCTCTTATAATGGCCTCACTTTGCATCGTCGCCAGCATACCGTAGCGGTCCCAAGCAGTTCTCATTCCTCACGTTGTGACTTCGTCATCATTGTCGTCGACGCCGAGAGGAGAAGCAACACCCCAAGGAGATGTGACTGTGAGTCCCCGGTCCCGAGTCCTGCGACTCAGACTCAGTCTGGCACTACAGAGTCGATGTGGGCCGAAAAGTATTTCAATTTCATGGTTTGTTTCTTTTGTTAAATTCTGCTCGTTGTCATTTTGATTGAGGGAACGTTCTGTTCATAATTTTCCTGTTCGCCATCGTTGAAACACACCGAGGAGGAGGACTACTCAGATGGAGATGGAGATGGAAATGAAGATGAAGATGACGAAGATACCGATGAGGATGATGATGACGATGATGGTGTTGTTGTTGCTTCTGAGCAAAATTGATGGCAAACTTGGAATATTTAATATTTTCTTATTTGTTTCCCAGCTTTGAACGGCCAGGATTTCGTGGAAAACGAGAGAAAACAGATTCTTTTTGCTTGTCCCTTCTGGGGTAATGACGTTTTTGGTTTTCTCTTTTTTCTCATATTCTGCCTTGATGGCGCGCCGGAATGGGGATACTGGGATGTAGCTAAGAAGAGGTGTGAGGAATTCAATTTTGAATGTTTATTTTGATGAAAGTCAGGGGCGAAGTGCAGAGGTTGAAGGCTAAATTGGCGAGGACTCGCGGCCTGGCGAGATGTGGCAAGTAAAATTGGGGACAATAAAACGTACTTAGTCCCCGGCAAGGCAGGTGAAGAGGAAGAAGAAGACTCCAAAGCACAGAAGAAGTGTGTCGTTATTAAGATTTGGCAGCGCGATTTCAGTGTGGACCTGTAGTCGTATTCCTTAAGAGGATTAGATCCAAACCGTGATAGTAAACAGATGGCGGCTTGGCGGGAGGGGCTGGGGACTCGATGAGATTATCTCATTTGCAAAAGTTATATTGACCGATTAGTTATGATGAGAGCAAAGACCACTGGCAAGCAAATGAAAACAAACTCTACGGAGAAGATCGTGTAAGCGTCGCAAGCCAACACTTGAGGCACAATCTTCCAGAAGCCTGCGCAACTGCAACTGATTGATGTGACAATGGGGCGTTGTTGGGCAGAAGCGGTGTGAATTGAATCTATCGGTGAATGAGGGCAAAGCACAGTATATGTTGTCCCCCAGAAAGGGCATACAACCCCGACGTCTAGAACCTTGATGTAGTTAAGGAGGTAGTCTCTGCGCATTTGGTGGTGAAGATTCCACCACGAACTACTGGGGCTGCTCAGAGACATGACACAATGCGACTGCAGATCCAACGCCCTGACTGAATCATGTTAAGTGCATGGACAGCGGCTTCTGAACCAGAGCTTCACCCAACTTGTGACACCTGACCAGATATCTCTCTACTTAGGGAGGCTTCTTGGTTGAGGTTCAGGTTTTTTAATAAATAGTCTGTATTCAAATGGATTAAAGATTGATCTGTGCAATGTGTTATGTAATTTTCTGAGAATTATCCAATGTGGCATAAGTTCTGAATCTGCCCCCATTCGATACATGAACTAACGTAAAGGGCAAAAATTACATCAACAAGATTACCCGACCTTCATCAGCTTTTGTTTTTGGTGAAGATAATTTATCTTTGTTTGTTTTTTAATAAAACACCCCTTTTACAATAGTTTTTGTCAAAAAGTTTTATTTCTGCAGTTTTCTTGAAATCATTTTGTATATCAATATATAATTTATTTATTCTTATATTTCTTCATTATCTGTTTGTTTTCTTTTACAATATAATCAAGTTTTTCTTCTATATAATATATTTTTTTATTAAATATACATTTCAGTACACACAGCCGTTTTGTATAAAATTACTTAAAATTATCATCGACTTATTTTTATTCTTGTTATTTTTACATTTTAATTCTAACATTTAATACCTACTAATGCAAAATATTACGAATTTCACATTTATTTACAACAAACACTTTAGTAATAGTATAAGAATTAGGCGATCAAATGATAAGGGGAGGAATGTTAAGAATATCGAAGGGCTGTTAGGTGAAGTTCTCACTGCTTATGGTAGGTATTGTTAGGATTAATCTTTAAAACTGTCGCATGACTTGTTCAGAAGTGTTCAAAATTTTTTGAAAGCCCTTAAAAACATGAAATCTCAATAAAGACATTGTTGACTATTTTGTCGGTTGCCCATTGGCGTTACGTCACAGAGAGGATCGGTTTGGTATATTTTGTTTTAATATATACAAGAAACAGATTAGAATTTCTTATAAATTGCATATTTGTTAAGCAAAGGGCTTTTTTTCCTTACTAATGGAAACATCATGAGACAATGTCATAAAGCCGATGAAGAGTAAGTTTAGCGCGGTCGAGTAATTTCTAAAACATATTAGTTTGACATTCCCGAAAAAACCATACTTAACTCATGCGGGGATTAAAACAAAAAGAAAACGGAAATTAAATGATTAAGACATTTTTCAAGGACTCTTACAGGAAACATTTGTTTTCTTTGAATATAATACAGTTTACAACAGCGGGACAAGTATAATTGTATTTGTTGACGAAGAACATATGACACCGGTTTTTGCAGAATGACATCAACATTTTCAAGACTCCTTAAGCAATATTTAGTGTTCAGTCATACAGCGCAAAATTGCAAGAAAAAGTCCTTTACAAATGTATTTTGTTTGTTTCTTTCTTTGTATCTTGTCAAAAATTTAAATGAAATATCGATTTATTTACAGTTTCCATCCTTCATACATATTCAGTGTTTTTTTTTTTATTTTACTTGATCTTTTTATCGATCACATATTTACTTTACCCAAAATTCTATTCCGTTCATATTTTATGTTATTTGTGATAGAACTTGATTTGTCAGTGCGCTTTTGAAAGAAATGTTTTGCAGTTTTTTTGTTTATTCGCGTTGGAACGTTTTCCATAAAAATTATTTACAATATCTTGAATCTTGTGGTAGGTTTGATGACGTTTCGGGTTCACAAAAGTAGGTTACAGTCTATCACTGAATTGAGGAATGATATCCTGAAAGTTGTGGGAATGTAATCTGAAACAAATGGGTGGCAAAATGTTAGTATTGATGTACATAGTAACTAATGGGCGGCGTTGAAAGACTCACCATTTCAAGGACCTCCAGAGTTGCAGAACTTCCTTAAACTGCTCAAAGATCCTTTTTTTGTCTGATTTCGAAGCCGTATGCTTTGGAGTATAGAAGATTGAATTGAATTATGCTATCAAAACTGCAGTGTGTGAATTATGTATTCTAATCGAAGCAAGGAATAACGAAAATAGAAAAATTCAAAATGAAATCAAAATTTGATGCTTCTAGCTACCCCACCCTCATCCTCATCCTCATCCTCATCCTCATCCTCATCCTCATCCTCATCCTCATCCTCATCCTCATCCTCATCCTCATCCTCATCCTCATCCTCATCCTCATCCTCATCCTCATCCTCATCCTCATCCTCATCCTCATCCTCATCCTCATCCTCATCCTCATCCTCATCCTCATCCTCATCCTCATCCTCATCCTCATCCTCATCCTCATCCTCATCCTCATCCTCATCCTCATCCTCATCCTCATCCTCATCCTCATCCTCATCCTCATCCTCATCCTCATCCTCATCCTCATCCTCATCCTCATCCTCATCCTCATCCTCATCCTCATCCTCATCCTCATCCTCATCCTCATCCTCATCCTCATCCTCATCCTCATCCTCATCCTCATCCTCATCCTCATCCTCATCCTCATCCTCATCCTCATCCTCATCCTCATCCTCATCCTCATCCTCATCCTCATCCTCATCCTCTGTCACAAGAGTAACAAAGGAAAAGCTACACGCATAAATATTTCAAAGTCCATCCCGCTTGAAAATCAACAAAATAAAAGGCACATCCTGTGCATGCTCTCCTCTGAAGATTATCCATCCTTCCTGGCTTACTTCATTACGTTAAAAGTTTATCTACGAATCATTGACTTAACAAACACATTAAACGAGTGTTCCGCGTTCCTCTTCCCAAAATAAAATGAATTAATGTTGCTTTTTTCACTTGTCAAAGGATAAGCAAGCCCATCTCATCCCTTCACTCGACTGCCGCCCGTGAAGGTTCTATCAAGTCGAAAGTCTTAAGTTCACTGCCAAAGGGCGGAATGTTACAGTGAAGTAGGTGTTCGTGCAAAGACAAACAGAAGGGATGGGAAAAATTCTTTTCTTTTCCTTGATTTTTAACATCCTCTCCGAACTTCCAGGATGCAATTTGGTGCGCGTGAAGAATCCTTGAGAGAATCGCTTAATCCACTTCAACTGCTGGGACGGTTTCATCAGATTAATTAAGAAATTTTCATTTCATTTAGTGGACGAATGATCCAAAGGATGTTATATAGAAGGAGGACATATTTTCATTTCTTCTGCTTCTCTCCTCTCTGAACTATTTCCATTGTTTACCTTCACTTCTTTCAGTGGCACGAAAAGTCGGAAAGTAATCATGGCAAGAGCGAAACATTGCGGGCTAGGGAGTAGTAAGAGATCTTTGATGAGGTCACGTCCTTTGTGTTATTTTTTTTTTACTTTGCTCGAGTTCAAATACATCACAACACAAATGTCCTTCAAAAGAAAGACAAGGGAAGAGAAAAAGAGTCCCCTTAAGAGGAACGATTTTCGTTGAAAGATTTCTTAAGATTTTTGTGGTTAGAAAGTTTCATTGTTCACTTCCATTGTGAAGGGGGTTGTACCTTTCTGTAGTGACATCTTGGACTTGAATCTGAGGCCGCATTCTTTATCATTCATTTTTCATTCTTTGATGAGATAGATAAGGAGTTCAGGGTTATAGAAGATAAGAATAACTTAAAAAGGATTGGTTAAGCAAATGGTTAAATGGATATTTTGAGTAATGGATTACATCCATTTAGTGATGGATATGTCGATCGTAATATTTGAAGTGCTCAGTGGCTATTCAGTGTATTTTAATATTTCTACGATTGTCCTTCAAGTCGACCCTGCAACGAATTTTGGAGAGATGCCCTAGGGTATGATTATTTATAGCAAGTACATGAGAGAAGAACGGAATAGTGGATGTCTTTAAGCAGCACTTCTAACAACTGACCGGGAGAGAGTGATAGGCAATCGAGAAATCCCAAATCCAGTCGATGAAGTAGTCCTCCCATCTAGCTTTGAAGAAGTCGGCACATACATTAAAAAGCTGAAGAACAACAAAGCCGCAGGCTCAGATGGCTTACCATCAGAGCTCTTCAAGGCCAGTGGCGATGTTCTGGCAATCCTTCCTCTTGCAACACCTATAGAGGTATATCCCAGCTCAACTTCGCCTACAAGACCCTGTCCAGTACTATGTGAACGTTTAAAGCCGTTTTGTACCGCACTAATCAGCACGTACCAGTGGGGCTTCCGGCCCGGCAAATCGATTGTACACCAAATATTCACACTCAGGCAAATCCTAGAGATCCAAATAGATACGCACGATCTCTTCATCAACGATTTTTAAGCCGCATACGACAGTATTCATCGCAAGGAGCTACTCGATGCGATGGCCGAATTCGGGATCCCAAACCTGAACTCCACAAGCAACATCACAGATCCGACGTAGAATCGCCCTTGCTACTTTGGTTTGCCGAAACAACTAACTCGCATGACCGAAATCATGCTCTACAAAACTGTAATTTTGCCAGTTCTGCTCTATGGAGCCGAAAGCTGGACGCTAAGCAAAACTGCAGAGCTGATTCTTGGTACCTTCGAATGGAGGAGAAGTCACAGCCGCGAACTCTACGAGCTGTACCGGGATGTGGATGTAGTTCGGAAGACAAAAATCCGTTTCTCGGCCACTTCGAGCGAATGGACACCAACGCTCCAGCTAAGAGAAGCTTCGAATCCAAGCCTCCTGGTTCGAGAAGGAGAGGAAGACCGAAACTCCGGTATAAAGACGAAGTAACCACTTGGTCTTGTTGACTGGAAGCAGCGTGTCGTCTGTAAGCTGACTACACCACGAGCGAAAACAAAGTTCTTATCTGTGTTTATTTCTAGAAGTCGTTTGACTGACCTCCCTGTGACGGTTGGCGAATTGAACGTGAGATGTTTTCATTGCCAAACTAACGCATTCGTCATTTTACGGCAGACGAACTTTACACTTAAAGTGAACGCTCACATTGCGATACATATTTGACATTTAAGTCGAATCAAAGGTTCTCGATTCGCCAACTGTAATACCAAATTCTTACACTCATTAAGTCGCCAACCGTGTATAACTGGTTCATAACTACCCCAAGGCATGTCGGCTTGTATGTCTTAGCCGTTCTCTCAAAGCTTGAATCGTGAGATATAAAAAAATCTAGTGCGTGGTTCGTATATGATTGCGCATGATAATCTGTCCATCTAGGAAATGGGAACATTCCGAAGTGAGAACAACGTAATATTTTACACATTAAACTTGCGTTAGCGTCAAGCTCTTAAATCGTAAGGCACACCTGCCTCGTGTTCTATTTGAATAAATCATAATCCGCCTTAAAGAATTTCTCAAAAATGCATAGCATAGCAAAAAAAAGACAAGATCTAACATCTAACAACCGCTGAGCCATAAATATTAATTAAATGCTGCTTTCCTGAACGCCAAACAACGGTTTTGATACGGATAATACAGATTGATGAGGCACCTCATTCAATTTCCGCCCCGTAATTACTTTTCCAATCATCCCTTAGTCATCTAGGAATTGTTCACGCTTTCGTTTTTATTTTTTTCATTTTTTGTAAAAAATAAATATGATGATAAAATTTAAACAGAAAAAAAATACAGGGCGAATGGTGCCTCATTTCCTTTTCACCCTGAACGTCAATCTTATCGAGCAATCCGCTCATTTTTTCCATTCCTCTCTAGACAGTTGGAAAATAAATTAGAATTAATAAAACTCTTACACCGGTTCGAGTGAAGCGTTGAAAAGGAACTGTGGGAGAAGGGGGAGAAAAAACTTCTAACCCCCACCGAAAACCATTCAAACCAGAGTCCCTAATCTTTTCGGTATGCTCGCCGAGCGAACGAGCGGCGCGGGCGACGTTCTCTGGCGGTGTGATGTAACACCGGATATTTCATTAAACGTGAAATTTATTAGAGAGCTGGAGAACCAGAGGGTTTTTTTTGCGGGTTCCCCGCCGCAATGAGAAATGTCAGAAATGCCAGAGGCCGAGTCGAGTAATTAAATTTTCAAAACTTCGAGTAGGTGTCTTACAATTGATTAATGCTACCGTTGCGTTATATTGTGTGAGTTTTACACCCTCAGCAATTTATTAGATCACAGTTTTACCCTCAAATGGCCCCGTTTGCGGGTACCGCCGCTGCCAGCCCAGTGAATGGGCGATAAGTTACGTGGGTAGTGGATGGGCCGGATCGGCCGGATGGGCTAAAATAAGAGAAATATTCACCGGGGCACAGGAGGCATTCAAAATTGAAATTTCCAGAATTATTCCGATGCTCATAATTGCTTGTTGCCGCGTGGTTTAATTTCAACTCGGTGGGGAAAATATTTTACCCCATTCCATGGTGAGGTTGCGTCAGCATTTGGAAGGATCCGATTTGTGAAAAAAATAACTGAGAGGAAGAGGAAATAAAACAAAAAAATCATTCACCTACACCTGAGTACCGCTGGCGCACACACTAATTTTGCAAACCGGGTCCCGTGGAATTAATTAATGACAGCCATTGCGGAGAGTATGTCCAACAAGAATGGATACTTAATCTTTTGTTCTGTCCCGGGCGTGTATTTGGGTTGATTAACCCTTAATTACAAGGGAGCTGTAATTAATCACAGAATGGATGAGAGTTTAAATCCAACAATGGGCAGCGGTCTTATTTAACCTTTACCGCACCTAGTTACGGGACTGAAAATGAGCATCGTATTGAGGTTAAGAACGACGATATTGTGAGTGGGTAGCGCTACCGCAGAACTGTTGAAAGGATTATTTTGGTTAAGTAAGCATTTGTAGTGAATAAATGGACATCGCTCCAGAATTCGAAGACAATGGAAGACTACTAAGGCAACCCTAGTATTTCGTGAAAGAACGGGCAGCCCTTGGGTATGTTCTCATTTGAATAGCTGAATAATAGCCCGTACAACGGGTGTTTGCAGTTTTGGGCGACTGTGAAGTGCTTGGGCGCTATTCACATGTGAATTAAACGAATTTCGGGGGTCAATAAAGCAGCGAGCAATTGAAATAACGCCGCGAGATACTGCAATTGTTTTTGGAATTTTTTTTTCCCTCAAGTGGAGAGACTGCTACGAGAGCAAAGAAGATGTCGCTGCAAGTTCTGCGGAAGAGAAAGATATTCATGCCCGTTTTACAATGCAGCATTGTTGCCTCGACTGCGCTTTGGAAATCGACTTCGACGCAAAAATATGTCACAATCCGCTGATTTTACCTTCCAAGCTAATTTCCTTTGAACAGGGAAATGTCAAAAGCACCAAAGTGTTTTGGCGTGTTGAAACAACTTTGGTGAGGGAGTGCTTCGCTTGGGCTATGTTGCTCTCACCGATCTCGTTTTTTATAAAAGTCAAAACGACGTACCACGACGCAGTGAATGACATGGAACCATTGTATTGTGTAGGTAGAAAACGAGGCGGCGCACCATCGCAGCATTGTGAAATGGACATAAATGACTGCGGTTTCCAGATACACTTTATTGGATATTTTAATGCATTCAGAAGAATTCGCGCAAAGTAGAAACCCTGTTTCTGTCTAAACGGGATCAGCAGCTGAACATGGCTGAGAGGTCCTGCTCTACAAGGAGAAGTCCACGGCTTATTTACTCCTCTCCAGGGTGCTGTACAGTACTCGGCGGTTGTGAACCGCGACACGGTTGTGACGGCGACACGGTTGTGACGGCGACGCGGTTGTGACGGCGACACGGTTGTGACGGCGACACGGTTGTGACGGCGACACGGTTGTGACGCCGACACGATTGTGACGGCGACACAGTTGTGACGGCGACACGGTTGTGACGGCGACACGGTTGTGACGGCGACACGGTTGGGAAGCGCTTCCTAATATTTTCGATCTCGATCGACCTCGCCCTCTGAATCGATTGGGTTGAGTGACTTACCCTGATTATACGATCAACATATAAATTTTACACATAAATTGAAAACGGTATTTTATGGAACTGAAGCAATAGTGAAAATTGTCCGTCCTGTCCCACGGGAGTTGAAGTTAGAAACGCTGCTGATTGACACACAGTTTGAATCATAATTTGAAAGGCAGCCGATTTAGCTATCCAAACCGAGCTCTCATGCCGATCAGCCAATAGATACACACAACTTAAATCACGTCCCCGCAATGCAACGAAAGACTCAAAAATCATTATCATTTCACCCGCTACTGATCCCCTCTGACGACTCTCTCGAACTAATCTACAATTGCCAGTGCTTCTTTTCCCACATTACAGTGGCATTCGCAGCCGTTAATATTTTGAGAGGACTACTGTAAAAGTCTTAGACGAGGATTGGATTTTGAATTTCATTAATCGTAAGCCTATGAATTGAGAACTCCACATGTAACCATGTGAAGGGGTTCTGCGCAACCCCATCCACCGGTAAAGTTTCCAACACTCCATTAATCCTCTCCTAAAGAATGTCTCCTTTTATTACACCATTCTTAAGAAACAAGAAAATACGCGTAAAATCAAATTTCAGCTATAAGCACTTACACAATAGGCAACAAAATCGGCAAATAAGCAAGAAACACATCGCAACGAAAAATAGAAAAAAAACAAACCCAAACATAAACATGAGAAACAAAAGCTTTATTAATTCACTATAAGAAAACGAAAATTTTGCTTAAGGAACATAGGAAACAGCATTAGTTCAGGTTCGTTTCACAATAAGCTTAAATGAATAATAACAAAATGTATAAAGGAAAAGTTGAAAAAAGAAAATTAATTAGCAATTAAATATGTAAAAGAAAACAAAGATTTATAAAATTTGCCAACAATTTTGTTCGAGTACATAGTTTTGAAAGCCTTGCTTTCAGTTTCCGCATATTAATCGACCAACAAACATGTATATACAAGTATATAAGCGTATAAATATTTTTAAACACGTCGATATATTTAACAAGAAAATAGAAGGAAAAAAGAATTATATTCAAAATGTGTAAAACAACTTCATAAAACATGATCAACTAGTCGGATTTCTTTTCAAAACTCTGTTTACAATCTGTATGGTTTTAATTCAATTCGTCACACAATTCACTTTTTGTTCGTTTTTGAAAAATTAAACATATACTTTTTGCGTTTATCAAATGTAAAAATTCATAAAAATTCAAAATGTTAACTTAAGAACTAAGAAAGAAAAAATAAAAATATTCGTAACAATTCGTCTCAAAATCAGATACAAAGATACATGAAACAAAAATGAAATCAATGAAGTGCATTTCGAAATAACCAGTTATTTCTACTCAGCTCATTCGGTTTTCTTGTATACATCTGAAGATATGTACGCTTGAGTGTGAACTATGCTTAACAAGATAAATAAACGTTCAGGGTTTGTTACACTTAACAGTGACGCGAGCAAATGTATGGTGTATCTCTCTGATACACTTGTATCTAGTAAATATTAACAAATTGGACTTCAAACTGCATTTGTTAGCAGTTAAAAAAATGTAAATTATGTAATCAATAATTTTTCTCTTCGATTTAAGTTTAAGTAATCAAAAGGAAGAAAAACACGAAAAAAAAAATCCACAACATATTTAAATTTAAGCTACTGTATGAAGAAGATATAGCAAATACGGTAGAAGCAAAGATAACAAAAAAGAAAAAAATTAAAACGCATGTAATAAGCTGGGGGATGTGTGTTAGCTAAGCTCTGTGTTTGCCTCTTTGACACATACCTAGTATGGCTTCGAAGCGTCCTTTGGCTTTTTCAGCTGAACCTTCAGGCGTTTGGTGCCCACTTGAAAGCCGTGCATTGCCTTGATTGCCACCTGGGCTGATTCGGCATTATCGAACGATACAAATCCAAAGCATTTTGATAGATTTGTCTGCTTATCGATGAAGACTTTCGCGGAGATCACATTGCCGAAGGGTAGAAAAGTCGATGCCAAGTCTGTGTCGGTGAATTCTTGAGGAAGATGGTAGATGAACAAATTGCATCCTTCAGGTCCTGAAATGACAAACAAATTGGGTCAGTTGCATTGAATTTGTTGATGAAAAATGTTTAGTAAATAATAAAGTATTGCAATACGAGTTAGCTGTGAAAAAGCTCAATAATATCGGCCAGTCCGAGGCGGACCGTGGCCTAGCTTCTACAGCAACCACTCGTGTTGTGCGGGCTGTTGTTCTATCATAAGTGGAGGAGACTTAAAGTTTTATGACGACTGAGTCGAACGGCGAAGTATGAGAAGCTTTTTCTAGACAGGAACACCCTTTGTGTAATGTCAGTGCCTCGAAATGGGTCAGGCCTTGAAATGTGGAAGATTAGAAGTAGAAGCACCAAGCCACAACATAGTGAAATGCTTATTTAAATAAAAGTACCAGTTCGTTAGGCCGCCAACTGGCCATCTCGTATTGGTAATCCTACGCTGGAAGTTCTGGGTTCAAGTCTCGCAACGAGGAACTTCCATTATTCACTGCGCCCCCCTTCCGAGTCGCTCAAAAAAAAACTGACTGTCTACAAAGCCTTTCAAATACAATAGGAAACTGTAGGCCCCCTCCACTTCTGAACTCCTCCTAGGCCCAGTACTGAGGCGCCACCGCCTCCGCCGGCAGCATCAAGAGTGATATCCTTTATCGGTCATCTAATTGCAAAATTAAATCCATTTCTGATATGAAACCAGAGCCCTAAGAGGGCGACAAAGAGCATGACCGAATTGTCAACCAGCCACAGAATATAACCTGGTCAGTATGGGCCAAGCACACTCAGCCACCACTACGGGTTGCCGACGCTGTTGTGCCCCCACAGCGACGGGCATATTCCGACCAGAAGCGGTCTCTCAAATTTCTTGAATTTCTGCTAACGCATGTTGAACAAGCTCCACTTTAGTGTGATCATCGTTTCATCCCCCACTTGTTGCCTCAAAAAACAAGATACAAGTCCTTTGAATTCTTTGAAAGTGAACCAACATATTTTTAAGGATGAGTTTCTCCCGCTCATGTGCTCATGTGCTCCCCTGTCAATTCTGTTTTCACCTCTACACGTCGATGCACATACATAGACGCTTCACAGTCCACTGCTAACCTAAATTTCGTACACATGACGTGGCGTTCCATTACCTTGTACAAAATGCGTTAGCTGTAGCGGTCGGGAAATAGAAGTGAACTCGAGCGACAAAAATAATAATATGACGAGAGGCGAAGGAGGGCCAGGTATCCATACCAAAAAGGTGCCTTCAGAAAGGAGCCACGAGGAACTAGGGTAACAAAAAGAACGGTAGTTTTTCATGTCGTCCGATAGAGGTGTGGGTGAAAAAAATAACCCTCCTCCCTCACATGCAGCACACATGGAAACTTAGTGAACACAGTCAGACTACATTTCCATGTAAATGGATTTTTTCCTTCACAGTTTTCATGTTTTCTTGTCCAGTTTTCCACTGAATCCGCGAGTCATTGTGCCCTTGTATTCCTCTCGTAGAAGTTCGAAGGAACCTTCAGTTCATCGGCAGCGCTTGGGTGAATGCTCTGACTATGTGTTTGTTTTTTTTTAAAGGTCTCACTAGTGTGTGTGTGTGTTTATCTAAACAGTGAATATCACTGACTACCAGCTGTGGAAAAATCATCTACATCCCCTCATTGCACCCCAAATGTTATTCACTTGATAGAGCACGCCGACGTCACCCATGATGTGATGCCTGTGTGTGCTAACTGGAATTCTCCCAGATTGGAAATTCCCTAAAAGTGATCGTTAAACCAAATTACCGAAAACTTTAAATATTTCAACGAGAATTTTACACCCATTTCCGTATCCCGGCGAAGGAACACACAGGTCCTTGCTGTTGATTACCGCGTCGCTGCTTCTGCTGCAGTTGTTAAAGTGAAAGTTGAAGTTTTCATAGAAATTATGCTACACACCCTGGCACGGATGATTGCGAAGGCGAAAGAGGGTTGGGGTGAGTGGGTGGTCTGATTTGTTTTGCATGTGAAAGCGAATGCTATTTTTATAGCCGAACACACTCTAAATACGTATCGCATCGCACGGAGAACGCTTTCAATCGCTTATCGCAATTTACACAAATTTGGAGATTGTTCATGTGTGAGAAATTTGTTTTTCCCGTGCGCTCGGATATTGACATTGATTTTGACTGAAAATCGATTTTATGGAGATTGAAAGATAGCGGATTGGAATTTATTTAAAAACGAAAAAAAAATCCTTCGGAACAATGGCAGTGAATGGCAAGCGAACATATGTGCGTCCGTGTGTTTGGTGTATATGGACGAAACGTGACTAGAATACAAAAGGCGGTGCGTTTGTGTGTGGGTTGCGCTTTCGATGGGGAATTCTTGATTTGGAAGATGGCTTTGTTCAAATTGGTTTCTATTCAGGATATCGACAACAATAGCGTCACCATAACACGTTTAGTTTTGTTTGGTTGATGGTTCGCTCGTCGGTTGGCAGGACCATCGTTTGCATGGCTTGTGAAAGATTGCATCTAGTGAGATTTTCAAATCAATTGCAAGTGAGTTCTTGGCTGGAAATGATAATGTGCGTTTATCGGATGTATTTAAAAGCAACAAGACTTGTCAGGCAAAGCAGACGGTTGCCACTTTATGAATGAGTTCGTATCCATTATCTGTCATTCACAGTTTTCAAGCCTAATTTTCACGCATTGGTTCTTCCTGGTCATAAGACTCATAATGAGCCTACGAACGGGGAAGTTTGAGAAGTTTTTTTTACACAGGTATACCTTATAAGCACCTAAGCATGTAGATGATCAGGAGGGGTGGGAATGGGCGTTAGGACTGAGATCACATAGCCGAAGGGTAGAAAAGTCGATACCAAGACTGTTGGGAATTATGAGAATGAATTGTGCTCCTCTCACACCCAGTGCAGGAGTCGACGCACTTACATGGCTAATATTTTAAATTTATTAAATTAACAACCAAGATTGATCCCAGCATAACTCTTATCAATCGCTGTTTCGACTCAAAAGACTCAGAGACTCCCCTTGAAGAATCAGTCTGCAAACTCAGACTTAGGCAAGACATTGATCAGCTCTGTCGAACTAAGCATCGGCTGCAAATCTTATTGGTCTCTTCGAGACAAAAACGTTCAGGGATCGATCTTTGGGCCTGTATTCGTTGACGCTATCTGTAAGAGAAGCGTACAAAGACATCGGAATAACCATGGGTTCCTTCCAATGTGTAAGCCATGTGGGGTGCCCTAAGAATTCTTACCTCCGAGCCTGTGGAACAACTCAACCGAGGGCTCCCGCGTGTAATGAGAGGCAAACAAGTGTAGCCGTCCTCAACCACCTTGGTGTACCCAACTCCATGTAGCTAGGCTTGTTTGTTGAGACCCACCTGCGCTCCTGAGTGTAGCCCTCACACGATGAAGCAGAAGTGCAGATACACTTACTGCAGCCAAGCCTCTTTATGGAAACCTTTTAAACAGCATATCATGCTGGTGAAAATTACTAAAACAGGTCTACCAAAAGTCGAACGAAACGACTCTGTTCATCGTGGTCACAAAAGCTTTTGAAGGATTTAAAATTGAAGAAGTGCTCCTTCCAACGACTCATGTGAAAATGGTAAGCTCCCAGTTGACCACCGGTCCCATGAAGCAGTTTAATCTTCAGGCTCGAAGTAGTGAGGCGTCCCAAGGACTTATCCTGGCCCTGGCATGCAATCTATTTCGTGGTGGTAACAGTTTCTAGTTTCCAACCACAAAATACTATCACCCACCGTTGAAGCTTTTTAACTTCCATCGAAACCCAACAGATTCATTATGTGCTCAGCGTAATTCGTTCATTACGGATGGAAGCCCTTGAAAGTAGTTTCAATATTCATGCAGCACACTCCTTCTGTCGTGCAAGAGGCAGCCGATTTTCCATAGAAGACTACGTAATCGAATTTGTGGTCGGATTACCAAAGCTTATGGTCATCATCTCATCTTCTCAGTGCAAACGATCATTGTGTTCTGCCTCAACCCATTCCCACGGGATGCGTTCGCAATAGACATGAATCCATAATGCGAGCAGTAGCCCAGCTCTTGCAATCTCTGTTGGTGTTTTTCTTCAGACAGTATTGGAAAATGTTCCAGGGAACCGAGTGTAATCCAAAAAAAAAACCGAAAGACTGCATATCCACATGTCCGTATGTACTCGCCCATGCACTCGAGATCATACACCATGACCTAGCTGCTGCTATCCGCACAATATCAAGGAAAAAACATGATGTCAGACGATGTGTGTGGTGGACCCACGCCTACCGAAGATGCGATGACATAAGGACGACACAATCGAAACATTGTGAGTGCAATGGGGCACGAGGCGCAGATAACCCACATTGTGTTTGCGCTTGTTATGCTTCTTTTTCTCTCCCTGCCATCTTTCCATCGCCTCTTGCCTTGGTTGGGACTCGAAATCCTTTTACTTGGCGGTGGATGGGTACACATCCATTCTGTGGCCTGCATCGTATGTGCGCAATCATCGACAACGACGACGAAGTCGGTGCAGGATAACCCAGAATAATGCTGCCTCCAGTTATCATCATTTTTGTCATCATAAACTGCACACAGCCACCCACGCTATATCTTCGGGATGTGTGCTTACATGTGGGAGAGCGCAACTCTCCAAGTCATCGCCCTGCATCCACACACACACCCGCACCCATGCATGAGAGCCGCGACCTAACGGATGCGACGTCTTTTCGAACGGAAGAGGAAAATGCAATATAGGAAATCGTTTCGGGATAAACAGGAAGAATGCGAAAGACGGGCTTTGAATGAATATGTGGGCGAGCACCTCCTCGCCATCCAATACCGTGTCCTATCTGTGATGCGGTTGAATTATTATATTTTACTTTTCCTTGTGATTTTTATCCCTTTCACTCGTTCGAATGGTGTTATAGTTTGCCGTGAGATTATCGCATCCTGTTTTCCTCGATTCGGTCCTGGGTGTGCTTTCTCCTTTCGCTTCGACGGCGCGGCGCGGCGGGATAATAAATTTCCCGAACGGAAGCTCACTTTTGAAAATTGCGGGAAAATGGCTGAGGGGAGAGCGGTAATTTCCTATTTTATTGGCAATAATTTTGCACTAAAATTTTGATGACGTGTTGTGGGAAATGTAATGTGATTTGATTCGTGCTGATTGTTGTTGATGAAGCCACACAATGTGGGGCAGTGGTGTGTGCTGCGCACAGCTTTGTGTCGCAGGGATATGATTCTTTGCGCAAACACATGACGTAAACATGAGCTGATGGAAGATCTGTGTCTGTCAGATAAAAGAACAATTTAAATAAAATGAAAACCAAGCACTTTTGGAATGTCTGTCGTTTTTATATTATCCTTTGCCGGTTTGCATGGTATGCTGGCGTCTGTTTCGAAATTGAATTGTTTTCTGTTTTCTATTTCAGACTGCAGACTCAGAGGCACTTGTACGGGCGACCAAAGTCATTGCCATTCACACGACGCAACTAGCAATCACTTGTCGATGAAAACTCATTTGGTTAAGAGTACTTGAAGCTCTTGCAATGTGGGGGGACGGGCAAAATGATTGATGTGGGATCTGGCAAATGACGCGATGAACATTGCACGCAGACAGCACAAATTGCAAGGCCTAAGTTCACAAAGAAAGTCCGTGGGACACTGGCTCTTTATCAAAGGAATTACGAGTATATTGCAATGGACGAAGAAGCAGGGAAATATGAGCATTGGCTGGTAAGTCAGTGCACTGGTGCGCCGATTGGTTCGGAAGTGAATCCAACTATTTTGTCTGGGATGTAACGAAGCAGACAATCTAAATGGCCTGTCCTTCAGGTTGCTCGGGTCATCAAAGAAAGCTGCTGCGAGGCAAGTTTAGTAGCCCTCAGCTTGACAAAGCAGGACAGGTGGACGGGAGGTGTTGGGCGCTTGCGATTCACTCCTCGTCACGATCGATAATACATTGAAGGCTAGTTTAACAACAATACCTGTTCGTGCCGACTACTATTTTACTGGATTTAGATCTCTGAAGACATAAAAGTTTGGTATCGAGCTTGGGACAAATCACTCGTGAAGTGCCTGCCTGCTGGCCATCTAGTAGCCGAGCCATTGAATTGCTGGAATACTATGTCAATTTTGAGGCACTCGTACCACGTGAAATACCCGGTTTTGAGGCACTGTTGGCCTGAGTGTGGATTCTGTCCTTCTGTCAGCCACTTCAAGCTATTTTAGATAACATGCAGCACATACATGCAGAAGAGGATATACTAATATTGAGGTGTTCAGACCCAAGTGGCATGGTTGATGCTAGCGTTACAAGTTTAGCCGGAATACATACCTCCGTAGCTCGGCACGGAACACAGGCTTAGTTTAAACTATTCCGCCACCTCCTTCAGAAGCGAGCGACAAACGGATACAAATTTGGACTGTGAGTGAGACTGTGAGTGGTGCTTGGCTGTCCATAAAAAATTTAATATAACGGACAGATAATACGCCTCTGCTTCCCTCCAATCATAATGGAGTCACACAGACCGTCTGATGAATTTCTACTTCCTAGTCCTTCTTGTGTTTTCGAGCCGTCAGTGTAGACATGTACCGTCACTCGAAGCGTCATCGGCCCAGAGTTCGCGTTCCGCTATTAGGGAATGAACTGCGTGTTGCGGAAGTTGTTGGGTAATGTGTGGACATTATTATTGGTTTTGTGGTTGATTCGTATACACGCCAGGCGTTCAACCTTGCTTAGGGTATTGTGCTGCGCTGCTTTTCTAAGGTCTGCCAACACATTAACGAATAGAGTGGGTGTAGGGTGTAGCGCCTTTCTAGTGCGTTCAGATATGTCGAGTGTTCGCTTTACAAGGAATTCCATCTCGGTTTCGTCCACTTCCACAGTGTAATCCCAATCAAATCCACTCTCATGTGTTAGAAGAGCATTGCATTCGTACTTGTCAATTAAGCACCCCTCAATCAGGAGCACGAAATCCGGATTAAAAACCGAACGCAGAAATATATGAAATGAACAGGTGATGCACGATACATGGCCCACAACTCAAATCCATCACCAGCAACAAGTAACAATAAGCCGGCCACAATAAATGAAAGCTAATTGCAAATTCAATTGAAATTTCTATCCGGATGACCGGAAAAGTCATTTCAAATGATGTTCAGCTGCAATTACTCAAGAGTGCCATCGTGGCTGATCGGCCGGCATCGGCGGCATAGGCATCGCCAATGCGTCGACAATGCGCCCATGTTATAATTTTTCTGCCCGACTTAATAAGCCGCTAACTGAGATTGAATTCCGCAGTGCGGCCAGTTAATTTGAAAACCGTCAACATCTCTCCATTGTAACGCACGACTAGTTTACATTGCATTCAACTAAATCACATCAATCCCACGCCCATCAGAGCCGTTCCACCGCACGGCCTAGGCTTATGCAAGGAGGACTACACACATGCACATCCTCATTAATCTGCGCGTCCGTGTTTGAACTGTTCGGCAGCCACAATGGCCTCTCTACACCAAATCCTGGATGAAACATTAATTCAATAGACGAATGGTCGGAGAAGAGACCCTGAAGAGCACAAATGCAATGGCACTCTGTTGCAATTTCTGACGCGGCCACGCAGCTTCTGCCGCAGGACCAATAAACCCAAAACATCAACGAGATTGATTGATGTACACGCGGATATAAATTGCTTAATTACTGTGGATTATTTTCGGCATCGCTCCTAATGCACACGCACACAATTGAATGTGCTCATGTTCATGTTGGCGTCCATTATCCTGCAACGCATCGCATACACTCCAGTGGGCAAAAAACGCTTGTTTAGGAAAATGCTGGGTACTCACCTTCAATTTGTTTTCCGGCTGCAACTGCTGCTGCTGTGGTTAATGCCACACTTGCCAATGGCGATGTGGATAGAGCTGTGCTACCAAATTGTGGTAGGCCTGCGGCCGTTGACATATACGCTGATGTTAATGGATTAGCATCCGACCCTGAATGTTTGGTGCGAGAGAGAAAAAAGAAAAAAAAAACGTGTGAGTTAAAAACAGTAATATCAGTTGATTCCTAGAACAAAGAGCTAATAAAAAATATATATAAATGGGGAAGTGTGGCTGAGGGCAAGCATAAACAGTGGTCAACGAACCAAGCGCGAGAACAAGCTGCTGGATGCGGTGCACATCAACTTCCGCAACAACAACCAAAGAAAGGATATTTTCTTGCAGTCATGTTATTTTCTTTTTGGTCTATACGTAAATCAACATCGGGATATAATACGTGCAGAAGGCGTTGCTTCACGAACATGCACATGCAGGACAACAACTGGTTGCAACAACTTAGCCAAGCAGACGGGTGAAGGAGGCAAAAATAAAATTATAACCGAACAAGGAAGTTAAAAGCGAGTTTGTTTGTTTTTCTTTTTTCAAGAAGCAACTGCTACTCTTTTGCTTTGAGGAGAGATACAGACTATTCAAGGACTGATTACGGGAACTGAAGGCAAACAGGATGAATCTATCCAATGCAGCGTAGTGAAGTCAGCGGGTAAACAAACACATCCGTCGGGCAGTGCCGGCAAAAAGGGGTTAAATTTGTTTCGTTGTGTAATTTGAAAAAACAAGCGTTTCACTCCCACTTACATGAGCGAAAGTGAACGTAACTTAACGAAACTTAACGAAACTGAACGAAATAATTTGTATAATCAGAGCATACGAATTTTGCCCGATTGTTCAGCTTTCATTAGGTCTTCCTACATCCATTACGGTTAGACCCTCATCATCATCATCATCTTCTGACCCGCATGCTCCACTAAATTCGCGAGGGTAAACCATGCACGAGGGATCTCCAGACAACTCGATCCTCCGCCATCGACTTCGACATCAGTAGTTATGTCCAAGCGTAACCAGGCGACTTTTTGGACTTGGTCCAACCGCCTCGTTCTGGGTCTGCCAAGCGGTCGCCTACCTGGAATCGCATTCAACACCCGCCTCGGAAGTCGTGATGAAGGGGACATTAGTGCCACGTGACCAAACCACCGAAGCATAGTCCCCTCGCGCATTGCCGTGTCTCTCACCCTATCTCGGTGAGTAATTCCTACAACAGCACGGTCATTACTCAAATTGCATGACCATGTGCGAGATACATAGTTGAGTTGAAACCCGTTAACTTGGCTTTGACACCAAGCTCGGCCTTCCTGATTACAGATCTACCAAGCTGTTACAAAATTGACCCAGCTTGACCAATCCTAAAGGAAAGCTCTGCATCACTCCTCCCATCACTTGTGAAAAAGGCCCGGAGATAATTTAACTTCTCCACATGCTTCAATGGGACTCCACTAACCTATAGAGTTCATTGAACAGGTGTTCTGGGAATGACCATAACCTCCGATTTATCCACGTTGACCTTCATCCCAGCATCGGCACTTACGGCCACAAACTTATCGAGTGCGCGCTGTAGTTCCATCTGGGAAGATGTGAGGGTCACTAAGTCATCCGCAAAAAGAAGATGACTTTCTCCTTACCTCTCTCAATGTGAAACATTCCTCTCCTCGGCTGGGCTGAAACATCCAGTCCATAAATACAATGAAAAGGAGAAGTGACAAGACGCACCCTTGGCTAAGTCCAACGGCCACGGTGAAATGTGTTGATTTAGCACCGTTAACCCGAACACATCCGCTACAGTTTGTGTATATGGCCTGAATGGCTCTCAGAGGAGGACCATCAATCCCATACTCCTGCAGAACCCGCCAGAACTTTCCTCGAGGGGCTCGGTCATATGCCTCTTCCAATTCTGTGGTGGGGGAAGTCACGCCATGCACTAACCAGTGCGTGCGGAGAGCAAAAGGCAACGGATAACGGCACCGACAACGGTTGGATCTTAATAACTTAAATGTTTGATAATGGTTATTGTTTACTAAATACCTAAACTTTTATGGAAACCACCACGCTATAAGGAGCAGCAAAAACATATCTGTCGTTCAGAAGATTATTGTCTTCCCTTTATTGTCCTGGTTGCTGTCTCCACTGAATCCCCTTCAATTTCCGCGTCAAAGGTCTGTCGCCCACTTACAGTCACCACTGTGCATTGCACACAGTAAAGTACTTCTTAATCTTCCTCTTTGCTGAATCTTCAAACTTCCTCATAGCACATCCTTTGCACGGAATTGAAATTTTAAAAATTACTACCAACGAAGAAGATTAAACTCTAAGTTATTAATGAAGAGTTCCTGGAGTGGCGAGACGCTGGAAACAGAGCAATGCCATTGTACCCATACATATGTACGTAGTAGATTCAATGCAAGAAGTCGCTCGTCTCATAACAATTCCAAGTCCCTTTGCTGTCATGGCCATTCAAGAATTTTGGCTATATGCGAGCAGCACTCACTTGTGAATTCAGTGAATTGAAATTATTTTCATGAAAACGAAAAGGGATATAATTTCAATGCTGCTGCTGCTGCTCGGGAAATTGGGTTACAAATTTAATTTTCAACTTTTTCGTCCCGTCCTTCCATGGAGCGTTATCCATTCTGTCGTCGTCGTCTTCTTCTTCCTTCCTCAACGATGCGAAGCTTCGAGATGATGTGGCAACTTTTCAATTAGTTCCACTTGAGATGTGCAAACAATTCACGTGTTACGTCGACCATAGCCAGGCAGAGTGATGGAAAAAAATAATAAGTCGACCACGAACGCCATGGGCCATGCTGCCGATGGCGAAGGTGGCCGTCGCTTGAAGCTTAGTCGAAGGGGCAGGTAAAGGACACACGGTCAAAAAAGGGACAAGCCGTGAAAATAAGCATCTTTTGGAAATCATTCGCAGCCCAAGCATCCCCCACTCATGCGAATGGATTAAGCTTCATCATCATTTAGCAATAAAAAAAAATGAAGGGAAAGACGAAAAGGAACATCGAGAGAAAAACCCAAAAGGATTCACGTAATGTCGGACATATGGATATCCTTTTACTACCCACCGTGCTATCAACTTTTATTCGCCAAGCCAGGGACATGTACAAGTACACTCACGAGAGATATGATACGGACCGGACGGAGGCAATCTGTTAGCCGGCGACCAAAACCAGGTGAAGTTACGTTTATATCTTATCCTGTATCCGGTGTGTGGATACCTAACGTTTCATTTCACCTTTGCTTTGTTGTTTTGTTCTTGCGTTTCATTCTCTCACTCAGTCGCGCTGAGGTCAAAGGAGTGTATCGAAGCACATAAAATGGAATTTATTTTCTAATAAAAATCGTGCAATATTTTCCACTCAGGATTCCTCTGCTTTTGCTGCTTGCTCTTATTCTTCTTCTTCTCTACCGAAGACAGTGGCAATCTGAGCTGAAAGGATGTAAAGAAAAGTTACTTTTTTTTACCTTTTTTTCATTCACTTCGCTTGGCCCTTCTCTGATTTCTCTTCGACCATCAGTCCTTTCAAAGTTGTTATTAGATTTCGTTTCTTTTCGAAAGCTGACTGCTGTGCGACCACCACCGTGGTGGCATGGGACGCCTTCAGGTTGGGTGCAAACTGAATGAGTAACGATTTTGCTTTGTTCAACGATGCCACCGGCGTCATTAAGAGCAAAGAGAAGGACGATATCGTAACGAATCGAAATCGGGTCAAAATGTGAACCGAATTGATTGTGCCTAGGAATTTTTAATATTTCATTAAATTAAGTGGTCGTTGGCCGAGTGTACTTCCTGAAAATACGGATAACATGTGCGCCCCACCGTCCCTCTCGGACGGACTGCTGTAAACAAGGGAGACTCTGAATTCAAGTCTGCCTCAATTCGTTGGCCCAACAGCAATTCACTGATTTTGTTATCCTTGTTCATATAAGTGTATTCTGTGGAAAATTCAAGGAATTTTCAATATGGTTACCCGATTCTTTTAGCCGTCTCCCCTTCGGGGCTTTGTCTGCTGTGCGATGGGCAAGGGATGAAAGGGAATTCCTGAACTAAATTAAAAGCCGAATTTACAATGCGTGCTTGGAAGTTGTAATTTGCTTTTGCTGTTAGTTTATTTCCGTTTTAATTCCTTGGAAGCAGTGACGTGTCGAAAATTTTCGTTTTTTTTCGTGTTTGCAATGGAATTCGGGCGAGCGGCTTAAGAGGGAGTGGCATTCATTGCGTTTCACCTCGATGATTTTGAAAGTGAATGGAGAGTGCAACTTTTATTCTGTGAACGATGCGTTTAGGGGAAAAAGTTTCTGCTGTGGAATTGGCTAGTGACGATGGCTGGCGTTGAACTCGACTATTTATACAATACTACGTCAGCATGGATTATGTCAATCGGATGGATGTGTTTTACCTAGACAGAAAGCATTTCATACTGGATGCGTAATTTTTGTGCCTCGAATTAATTAATTCAATGTGTAGGTTCAAGGGATGAGGTCAAAGAGGAGGCATAACATTAAAATTAAGTCCCATGAAACCCAAACTATTTGTACATGTTTGCACTCGCTTCAGTTTCTCGCTGTCACCATGCGCCAATGAGGCAATTGCTGTAGTTGCACTATCGACTCCAGTTCAGTCTACGACCCAGGCGCTGGGTCAGGAATTATTTGTTGACGAAGCTGTATAGAAGACGAAGGCAATACAATATGAGGCGAGTGCGAACTCAACCCCAATACACGCTGTTTTATTTACTTTGATTTGTTCTACTGCTATCCCCGCCCCAGTGATAAGATGGTAATAACTTAAATCTAACACTATCTGATAGCCAAGACTAAATTCGTTTTCCGACCAACATCGTTCATTATTTTCGTACCTCTCCACTTGCGGTCGAGGCGCAGTGGTTATCCGTGAATCCCCGCAGTGGTTATAAGAGAATCCCCGAACCAAGCAGATTTTAAAATTTACGACTAAACCTAATTCGAGTCACTAACAGTGCGCATAGAATATAGCTCTCTAGAAAGGGCTTTCCAAGCATAGCCATTCAGAGTCGGCTTGGAACTGTAGGGCCAGTTCACCTGTCTACGCTAGGGTCAGCTCGAACTCAGACAGTGACACCACGCATAAAATACATAAATATTGCATCGATGACGTCTTTCAAATTCATACACACAAGGAACAATTTAATTGTTTCCAACCACTTTAAAAATATGCAAAGTGCTATTCAGACAGCAGTCTCCTTAATACACAACCGACCATTTATAAGAAAGCAATTTCATTCCGGCAGCGCGCCGAGCTGTTCTCGAAATAGGCAACCAAATCTAATCAGAAAATATACTCGGCAGTATCTTTCAATCGATTCATTGAAAGCGCCCACTCAGCGGAACGGTTCTCCATCTAGTTGTCGTTGTTCATGTCACCAATCTCGTGCGACACAATACCGTCCCAGAAAAAACCCACTGCAAAAAAGCATTGAAATTGAATTACGTGAACATTTTTTTCCATTCTCAATAGTTGCACTCTGCCTGTGTCTATATTTAGACTTCGTCACTGCCACCGTATCGATGAAAAATACCTTTCTTTGTCCCTTCAAACGCAGTGTATCTACGGGAAGTGAATTAATATGTTTAAAAATGAAAAAATATATATATGTCAACCAAGCCATGTCCAAACTATTTCAGAGAGGCATAATTGAATTTATCAAGGGAACCTGAAAGTTTTAACAATCGCACAGGATCCATTAATTAGTCAAACATGTACACTAACGTTTAACACACACGGAAAAAATCGAAGAGTAGCAAACGAAAGCAAACGAAGTTGCAAAATTAATTTGGCAAACATTAACACGGTAAAAATGTTTGCGAAACTTTTTTAATCCCATCAAAACCCTTTTTGGCCCAGTCAAAGGGAACATCGCACTGACTGTACTCGGTGTGCACGCACACATCCTCAGTCAGGGGGATAATGAATATTTTCACAAATGTAAATTCGGCATCAAGTGCAGAATGTTCGGAGTACGGGAAAGTTCATTTGGACTCTAAAGGCACATATTTGCTGCCATAAACTGAGTGGTGTGAGAGAAGGAGACATGAGCTGACATGGGACACTGTGAAAGGTAGTCCATTGCGAATATTTGGATATCATATTATATAGGGTATGCCAGCGGCACTCTGTCAAATAGAACAATGAGAGCGGCAAGGCGCGCGTGGGCTGGACTGAAGTGCATTGTGACTGAAGTGGACGTTGATTGGTTGGGAGGCGGGCAGTGCAAAAGTTTTCTCGTTTTCTCGTTTCCTGGCAAGCAACTCTAGACTTTGTTGATTTTCCAAAAGGCTGCGAAAACATGTGTCGACTAGATTGAATGCCATTTAAAAAGTTGATCAGCAAAGTGGACACATTAGCTCTGCTGCGATTGAAGTATGGATGAAATTTGATTGGACCGAAAATTGCACAGCAGTTGTGAGCATTCTAGCTATCACGTCACTCTTCAGTTCAAGTTTCTAGATTACGTACGGTTATGCTACACAAATCCTGTTTTGTTATAAAAGCAGAGCCGTAGGGCTGACTCGTGGTATCTTCGTATTTTGTCCAGGCTGCAAGGAAGACGAATAAAGAGAAAACGTCACCGACAAATCGATAGTCACACGTACTGAAAACGAAAGCAAGAGACACAGAAGTGATATTCACCGTTATTCTCTTGGTCATTTCACATGCGACTGTGACAAATTTGTACGACACACAAAGGGAATAGGACAGTACAAATTTGTCACAGTGACATATGATACGACGAAGATAATAAGACGGACTTAAAATTGAACCTAATCGGTCCCATCGTCTGATCGGGCTGAGCAGGACTCTCATCGGAGTTATCAAGGAACAGTGGGGCAACAAATGACCTGTAGAAAAGAAAAGAGGAAGAAAAGGACAGCATAGTGACACGATCTCTCAATCTCTATCTCTCTCTCTCTCTCTCTCTATCTATCTATCTATCTATTTTTCTCTCTCTCTCCCTCTCTCTTCCTCGGGATGATTATCATCTTCATCGTTTCGTAAAAAGTATCAACAAGCTTATGGAAAGGATCGACAAGGTCCGTGGACTTGGGTTCTTAAAAAATGGATCTCTCCACTCTGCAAAAAGACAGGAAGGCTAATATCCGAAAAATGTTTCTTTTACAAAGGGTGTCTGATATTAACGCAAGATTTCAATTTAAAGCCATTTGTGCAGTGAATTTTGGCAAACACTGAAACAAGATAACAATTTTACAACTCATAGTCTAGGGTTAGTGCCTAAAAATGGATCGTCACACGATACTCTCAAAAATAATGAGAGTTTTGTGCCACAGTTCGAACATTGGTACAGAATATGATCGAAACAGCTCTTGAAAAATCCAGAGAGCCTGGATCAGTCGGAGGTGATAAGCACACTGGTCGCCACGTCAGCCAGTCTTATGCTGAATACTTCGTCAACTGTGAAAAGATCATTTGAAAAATTCGGAGAGCCTTGATCAGTCGGAGACCCTAAACAGACTGGTTGTCACATCAGCCAGTCTTATGCTGAATGGTCGTACAAGATTTACACAAAAGAGTGCGTACGGGCCAGAAAAGGCTTCGAGGCCATTTCCCCGATGTGTTGTCCCATAAATAACCCTGTCATATGTACTTTATGATTCAACAAAAAATAACAATCTTAATTTTAAAAAATGTGTCAAATTGTTCAAAGATTATTTTAAATCAAGTCTCTGACACCACCAAACCATTCAGAGATAGTGTCTGTGCAAAAATCCGGACGTACACGAGACGACTCATTACCAAAGTTCACAGAGCCACCATCATAATTAAAAACGAAAAACTTTTGTCAGCACAAAACAAACTCCCTCCGAATTAGCCCAGCACACTTCTTCGTGCCCTTAATGAAATAGGGAACACTCACATCAATCTACGACTGCACACTGATGCCTCATGTGTCTTATTTTTCATTTCCCTTTGCCTCTTTGTATCGACCCAAGTCTGAAGTAATTTTTCAACTAACTTTTCACATCTAATGTAGGACTACTATGGGGAGAAGTCAAAAGTTCAAAAACTAACTTTGATTAAGATTTATGCCAAATGACGTAACGTACGGTGTGTGAGTAGACATCCTCATGGATATACACCGAGGCGAACATTCGTCACTGCCCACTGCCCACATGGACAGGAGTCCTTCGTCCACCGTGGCACGGGGCCTTTCTACTCATGTTGATATGGCAATCAACTGAGGAGCAATAAAAGGTGCAGGGGAGTCGAGAGGCGAGAGTCGTTTCAACATTTCAATACAAAGTTCTCACAGAGGATGAAATCAGCATTCGTCTTAACTAAATCCTTTCCGTTGGCGTAGATAGTTTCGTATTTTGGTCCGAAAGTGAATGCAAACGATTTGAATTGAAGTTTTCCGATTAGAATGTAATCGGATAGAATGTCTAATTTTTTATATTTCTTTCTGTTTACAGTGACCATTGCAGGTGTAGACTGGAGGAAGTCGATTGTTTGGATAACCTGTAGACTGCGGTAAACAATATGCTTTGTTTCACTTCGCAAAGTTTATGGATGATGTACAGAGTACATTCTTTGGGCAGACTGAAGAAAGCTAAGAAATGCTTGCTGTGGTACATGTAAAGCCGAGTGTTTAGTAAAAGGAGTGTGCTTGGTTAAATAACAGGACAAAAGTGCTTGCATATGATAGACATCTACTACACATGTATTATGGACGCTGTGAGGTGGTATTCCTATGACCAAAATGTGGAGGGATCTGAGACAATGACATATTGTCCTAATATATCCAGTACGAACGAACATAAAAGGAAACAACATTCACGTTGAGTACAAAGTGTTACGGAAACAACTTGACAATAATCGCGTCAAACTTCAGGGTAGTAGGATAGGATAAGCAAGAGTGTGCACCGTCATATGAGAAGTTGTGTTACTACGCGGATCAAGACGATCCCATTCCGCAAACTAATTGGTGCTTTTGGAGAAGAGGGCGTTGCAATTGCAAAGAAGGTACAGAAGTCGTTGCAGGGCAGGCCCAATTTAAAGGCGTAGTACCTAGTGATGACATGACATGTAAGTTGTGAGATTCTAGGCCGAATCTTATACCAATCAAGCTGTGTGATCGTACCGGATAGAGGCTAATGGCTATAATTTGTCAAAGCATCCTGTGATCCCGTAGAGTGACTAGTGCTACCGAGAGTTTCAAGCTTCAGCAAAAGAAACTATTTTTCGATGTTAAGATCATGCTTTGGCAAACCCTCGTCCACACTTAGTAAAATGTAAGAAAATTTGTCCGGATAGATGAAAACTCAAGCTTGTGGTTGTAAGGAACAACGGATGTACGGATTAGTTGCGGTAAGTCCGTACTAGATGAGGCAAGGATATAGAAAAAAGGATCTTATGTCCAGATTTGTTGGGGTTTCGACCCGTATTGGGTGTTGGCACAGTACAACCTCGGTAATTCGAACTAACAGAAAACTTCTCTAGTTCGACCCGAGTTCGTCGATTTAAGGAGGTTTTACTGTGCTACAGTATATCACCTCTTGCGTTAAGTTTACACACTTCTTCCGCTCCGTAAGCGATTCAGAAACAGATGTGGACTTACTGCACCTCACACTAGAATACCGGACTTGAAGAAATTGAAATCGAATTCTTATTTCAGAACCGATGTGAGAAAAATGAGTGCGGACTCTCTTTCATACTCCTCTACTGCAACAACGAGGGGTTCGCTGGTTCATCTAGTCCCTACAGGTACCGTTATATTGGCCCATTAAGTCGCGAATCACTGCAAATGGGAACATATAGGAACGATAACTTTCATATTACTGTAACGGGAAAGCCTCTGGAATACATGACTTAAACTTCATTACGCTCGAGAATCCATCCGAAATCCAACGACAAGGAACTTTAACATTCGCAGTTGCAGTTCAATGCTCAATTGAAACAGTACACCAACTTCGTTCGGCATTTATCACAAAAGCTACACCAACAAAGTAAGTCATTTTGGCAATACAATCACAACACACGCACACACAACTCTGTCTACACGATATATCCACCATCAGTAGTGTACATTGAAAGCGCTTGCATCATTTACAAACGAGCAACGATGGTAGCGCATCCTACGTCGATTCCCTGACCGTGCACTTTTAATGGAGTGTAATTACGAATGAACCCCTTCCCACGCTAATAGCTCTTTTATTAGGACATCCGAAGCGGTACACGAGTCAGACAACATCCAACTCGAGTATCCTTTCCTTCGGCCATGCCAGCTAATCATTCCTTTCCCACTCTCTGTCTGCGTGTCGTTCAAGCCCATACAACCCCCTTCTCATTTCAGTGTCCGCTTGCACTTCAGTTACAACTTGCCAACAATCAGGACGCAAACAGGATGGAGCTCAAATGTATCGTATTCTACTGAATGAACGGAAAGGAATAAATGTACACAAGGAACAAGAACAACGAAAAAAGAAAGTAATTAAACGAAAAATAAAAATTAAATGAATATCGCAACAAAATGTGAAAAGCAAACAGCAAGACAAAGCGAGACAAAGCATTTGCAAAGAATAAATAAAATAAAAAAAAACACGAAAAAAATGGATAGCACAGCAACGCTAAATGACATTCATAATGTCAACGTAAGCAAGGATAAAGCGTACATAGGCATAGGCTACTTCTAGTAGTAGTGGTACATTATGTATTTGATATGGTCTCACCTGAGTTAGCGGTTTTTCCTAATAGACCTGCACACAATGCACAAGAGAGATAGAGATTTGATTAATATTAGATATCAGCCATTTTGTTTTAATTTTATTTTAATTGGGGTTAAAAGTGGGACGAACAAAAAAGAAAATAAATAATAAGGGAGACGAGGCCAGCACCGATGGCGCAGCGGTGGTTCGTTGCGAGCGATGAAACGAAACGCGCCACTTCCCGCTCCTATCGCACCGCATGCTCCACATTGCCAGATGCACGTGACAGAAAAATCGATAAACTGTATTTCAACTAAAATTAACGAAAACAAAAGCACACTCATACACCCACCCACGCACACACCCATACATACAAACATTGATAATGATGGCTTATCATCATTCCCCCGAGCAGAATACAGCTGCCACCCGAATCCCAAAACCTAAAACCTAAAACCATCCCTGACGAATGGGGAATGAAGGGCGGCAAGTGGAACAGAAACATCCCCCCACCACTCCATTCTCGTTGACGGCGACTATTTTTAGGACCGAGTGAAGGGGTGAGATTATCAGTGCTGTGGTTTCGAACCAGCACCTGCGGGGGGATGTCGCTGTGAAAAGGACTCACGGGGTGGCGCAGGTAGACACATACAATTTAATAATGAACCGAGTGTCTATTTTGTCAGTAGTTGATTGAAAATTGTTTTCAGCTGGCTTTTTCCCTGCGCCGCCATGCCGCCGAGAAAAGGGTGCCCTTCATGCGAAGGGTGGAGCGCACACATTAATTCGTTACTCCACTCCACTGCATGCCGCAGCTACGATTGGGGCGAAGCTCGAGGGTAGATAAATTGAAGGATATCTGTTTTCGTGAGCCCACTCTCTGCCTGTGTTTGAGTTGGTTTGAGTGCGATTGGGTTAAATTAAATTCCCATTATTAGGGTCACCGCAAGATAAGGAAAACTACAACCCCACCCCACAAGAACCCCCTCAGAACAAAAATCGATGACATAAGGAAACGGGAAACGAGCAAAAACCACAGAAAAAAAAAAAAAACGAATCCGCTTAAGCAAATGTTAGCCAGCGGCGCGGCAGGAGCAGGGCACGGTGAGGATGATAGTCATTAATCGAAGGAGTGTAGTGTATTAGTGCAGCGGTCGCATGTGCCACACATAAAATTAGCTTTTATTTCGCTTCGTTTCGGCGCAGGGACGACTTCGTGTGGGGACGGCTGGTGATAAACTGTGGGTTTTATGTGAAGCCGTCCAGATATGGGGCAATCAGAAAGGCAGCGTATTTTCGTATTTTCAAGAGTTTATTGGCGGACTCGATGGGAGATTGCTTCATATGATAACATCTGCCCGAGTGAGTTGACAATTAATTATGAGCTGGCAAATAGATCCTGGTGCGGACCAATCATTGCAGTTTGCTTATTTGGCAGCCAAGGCTAAGGCCAAAATCCCAGGGATTAAGTTATTAAAACTCATTTCTGTAGGGCTTGGCTGAAATGTGTGATGTCTGTGGGATTACTCGCAAATGAACGCTGCGCTGTGTCTATCTTTGTTTTGATTAAACGACTAAGCTAATGAGTGGACTGATAAATACACAACATCCACTCAAGCCGGCCGGCCACACATCGTTCGGCAGTATTGGCGTCTAATTAGTTCGATTTTTCGATTGTGATCAGGACGTGTTTGTCGAAGGCAACTGAACTGGTCGAACGGACATGATTTATGTCGGAAAAAATTGGGAGTTCATGGCGAATAACTGACTCGCCAGTCTGTCTACACGTCTCAACAAAGAGCAAAGGGCGCGATGTAAATGTGCATAACCTTGTGCTTGTGAGGTTTACATTAATTTTCAGTCGTTGCATTTCAAATTGAGGAAAGATTCACACTGAACCGAAACCGCAGCCACAATAGGCCGTTTGAAGCGGTTTCGCTCTCAATTTTCAAGTCATTCGCTCTCAATTATTAAATGACCGCCAGATCAGCTGTTTGTTGACAGGAAATAATAGCGTGAGAACACCAGAAAATAGGAAGAGATGAAATGGGAAAATGAGCACCAAAATAAACTGAAATTCATGCTGTAGGCTTGTTCGGTTTGACCACTTCTCATCGACGACCACCTCTCATCGACGACCACCTCTCATCTACGACCCAACTGTATGTCTGTGGGTCTGTGCGACTATAGGACTATGAGCGTCACCTGGAACTGTACAACTTTCTGATAATGTTCTGCATCTTGAGCTTTCATTAATAGTGTGAAGGAGACTGACATCTCTCATAATTTCCGTGCAGCAACTTAGCCTCTATGCCCACACCCATATTGCTGTCCCGAATTGCAATCTGGTGGATTGCGTTAGACAAGGACACCAACTGTAAACCGCTCGTGGGAGTGCAGCGAATGGCATCCATCAGCCGAGCAATGCGAACTACCCCTTTCGAAGCTTTAAAGACACTCTTCAACCTTTCGCCGATAGATGCAGGTAGGTCTCTGCCAAACGGCGATTAGATTGAAATTGTTTGCTTATGTAGAAGGACTGTACTATTCTCGACAATTTTGGATCCCTACCAGGAAACACCGACCCCACGATACCTTATCTCATCAAACTGAACGTCTGAACACCAGACGCTGGACGGCCCACTGCGAATTTTCACAGATGGATCGACGATGAGCGAAGGAATGGGTGCAGGAGTAAGGATCTGAATTTTCAACATTCATTCCGATTACGTTTCCATTGTAGCTACTTACAGACAGAGACTATAGCGATCAAGGGAGTTTCCGGTCTTCGATAAAAAACGATGCATTAAAGTAAGTAAAGCAATATTAGGAACAGATATTGACATCTGTTCGGACAGCCAGACAACGATCAAATTTCTGAGTGCTAACTCCCAGACGCCCCTCAATTGCCGTCTATCTCTTAACGAGATGGCCAAGTATTTCCAACTTGTGTGGGTGTCGGGACACAGTGACATCCCAAAAAATTGAGAAGCAGTCGAACTTGGTACAAAGGACACCAAGTCAATACCCTTTCCGGACGGGGAGTTCCCGTCCATACCTATGGCTACTACAAAACATCTATTAAAGCTTGAAACGCTTGACACCAAACGTAGATGGTCTTCTGGCACTGGGTGCCCCATCACCAAGGAATTATGGCCTACTATCGATCCAAAACAGTGGCGGCCGTGGTGTTGTGGGTAAGTGCGTCTACCCCTAAGCACTTGTGCCTACGGAGCCCAGGTTCAATTACCGATACGAGCAGAATACTTTTCATCGCCCACCTCTTTCGAGTCACTGACAATGGTCAAAGAGTAACAACTCTCTAGAAAAAGCTTCGCAAAATTGGTGGTTCGGAGGCGGCATAAGTCTGTAACCCCCTTACACTCGCGATAGAACAATCGCAACACGAGTGGTTGCTGAACAGCTAGGTCCTGGCTCTGTACGGGCTGTTATAATATTTTCACTTCAAAACGCTCACGCAACCTGGCCAGAATGAGTATGCCGAATCTTAAAACTCTCATCGGCGTCATAATTGGGCATTGTGTCATTTGAATTCACGCCTCAAGCCTACCTATCCCCTATAACGACTTCTGCAGAATCTGCAGGGTTGAAGGGGAAGAAAAAACCAGTTCACACCTTCTTTACAATTGCCCTCACTTCTCGTAGATTCAGTCGCCTGGACGCCTCATATTACTACGACTTGACGTATTAGCATCCGACAACTTCATCGCTTTAGTAAAAGCTCAAGAGGGTTAGCGGATTAGGATCTATTAGATTTTACGGTACCGCAACGGACCTACTTTTGCCCAGTGGCTACACTTAAGGCAGTCAGCTAGCCTAGCCCCTATGCCAGGGCAGATAATCAGCTCATGGGCTTAAGTTACGCAAGTATTTTGCTTCGGACAAACGATCGATCAAGATAACCAACCTCGGCAATCAATGACTTTATCAAATCTCCTCTAAATCTGATTTGACTTCGTCCCTTGACACGAAACCGAAAACTCAAAAAAGCTGCCCTATTAAATTTGTCCGAACAAACACGGGGTAATCGATAACGGCAAAAGGCCATTCAAGTGTAGTAACACCCTCAGACAATAAAAAAAAACTGGGTATACAGGTCTCCCAATTAAATGCATGGACAGGATCGAGATTCCAGGTAAATGGCTCCCCCTTACGTTGACCTAGTTCATATTTCAAACATTTTTCAAATCCCAATCCTTTCACAGCGCACAGTGATACATTTTTTTTGCGATGCAACCTCCACCACCCACATGTGCCTCCCCTGTGCTTTTGAATGAGATCCGATGCTCAGATTTTATTATTTTCCAACCGAAATCGCCTAAATTAAAATCCGATGAACAAAACAAATAAAAAACAAAATCCTACCAAATCCACACTCGCAGTGAGCCGACATTCACACAGTGATTCGATGGGTGGTCGGGGCAGAAGGATAATGGGATACAACTAATGACACTTACATAAGAGTGCGGCTGCGTTTGTCAGTTGCGCGTTACCCGGCTGTGCGGCACTGGCGGCCAACGACGGTTGGGTCATGGCTGCAATTGCGGCCAAATTTTGTACGGTCATCGGAGGTAGAAGTCCTGAGGCTGCTGCGGCAGCCGTTGTTGCCGATGCATCGGATCCACTTGTTTGTGCACTCAAACCTGCAAAATATACGAAACAGACAAAAAAAAACACCCAGTGAGACTAAGCTTTCATATTCAATTTAAAGTATCCTTGAGTTGGTTAAGGGATAAAACCAACTGTCAAGTAAGAGCATTTTTATTGTTTGTAGCACACACACGCACACAGGCCAAGAGCGCTTACCTTGCAATATCTGTTGCTGTAAGCCGACAGCTTGCAGCTGTTGCAGTAATTGCAGCGATGATGGTGTTATTGCATCCGATCCAAGGACAGGACTCGCTTGTTGCGGTGGATTTGGCAGAATTGGAGTTGATACTGTTGTCGCCGTCTGGCCCAGCGGGATGTTTATGTTTGAAGCTAAGTTCCACAGATTTGCTTGAATCTGTTGGATTTTCTTTTGCTCCTTCTCCTTTTGTGTGTCGGCGAATTTTACAACTAACGGTGACGTACATCCCTCCATGATTTTATTTTGATTTAACGTCTGAATCAGCATTTAGGGGAAAAGAAAAATGAAAGGGAATTCATTAGAATGGATGATTGTGTTGGTGTAATGTTGATTGTATATTTACTACTTTGATGGCTGATATCGCAGATTGTTTTGTTGAAAATGTTACAAAGGCACAACCCTTACTCTGTCCGTTTTGATCTCGCAACACTGTACACTCTTCGATTATCCCGTAGGCTTCGAACAATTTACGAACGTCGTTTTCATTCAGTTTCTTATTTAGCATGCCAACGAAGAGTTTTCGCTCTGAAAGTAAGAAAAAAAAAGATTTTATTGAATAGTGTTCATCGATTGCAGGAATAGGACGAAAGTGTAACACACAGGCCCAGTTTGCCATGGTGTGTGATGACAAATCAAGCTGTCTAAAGACATATGCTCATGGTATGTCTATGTACAGTAGCCGATAAGGAACTATTTGTGTAGTTTTCATCGACGGATATGGGACCACCCTTCCCGCTCAAAAGACAAGTGTTAAGGTCGTTTTATTTACAAATGCTCAACTTCCCGGAAAACTGTGAGTTGATCAACTTCGGGGTTCGTCTAAACTAAATAACGAGTTTGAAAATTGATTTTGTTCACTATTTCAACTGACAGTCTGAAATTTCAAATTCAGAAGTTGTCCAACTTTCAGTTTCTAAATTCCAAGGCTTGGGATATTTTTGACAGTTCACACATACATTCTCATTTTCTACTTTAAATTTGCGGTGTGTGATGTTCGTGTGCGCGAAAGGAGAACTGAGAGCGAAGGTTTTCAGCAGAGCATGTTACCGGCATGTCACAATTACAAGCATTCCTACACGGCAGATCAACCACATCCAACTGACACAGTGAACTGCGGTCTATTTGCAGATGACCCGCTAACTTACGCCAGCTCGACATCACAACAGACAGCCGCGCGAAGTTTCGAATTCCAAACAGCGAACAAATTTGACTACTATACCAAATGGGGTATTCGTATCAATGCTGGGAAATCGGTACTTATGTGCTTAAGGAGACCATCGAGAGGTGGATGCAGGTCAGCAGCCAAATATCGAAGCATAAAGGTAGAACTGCCAAACGGTACAGAAATACCAACAACTGAGAAGGTCAAGTATCTCGGCACTAACTTCACGGAAAGTTTGAAGTTCCACAGTCATTCAAAACTGACCCTAAAGAAGGCCAAACTAGGCATCGCATCTATCCCTTGATGCGCAAGCAAAATGGATTGAGCCAGGGAACAAAACTGCTGCTATACAGGCAGGGAACAAAACTGCTGCTATACAGGCAGCTCACGCGGTCGATCTTAACGATCTAACTAAGACCAGCATGACGAAGCTCGCAATTTTCGAAAGAAAATGACTGCACCATCCCCCTGCAATAGTACATGGTGACACTGTTCAGAAAGCAGCTACTAAACATCAACAACCATCCTGTCGAGGAATTTAGGAACCTAAGAAATACACTCCCCGGACAACGCTACCTCAACGCGTAAAATCTGCTAAACGAGCAGAACTTTCCAAAAACGTTGAACAACGAGCTGCATGGATTCTACCATAGCAGCGATAGCAATCACCATCGAGGCTAAGTTGGCATAACACCCAAAAGGACCACCATGGATACACGGACATGAACAACCCGATGTAAGCACCAGCGATGGCAGCACAAAAAAAAAAAGAAAAACAATAAACCGACAATAATAATAAACATTAAATTAAACAAAGTACATAAGTTGGGCCTTATTGTTGAGCCAACACCCTAACCTTTAGTTTGTAAGTCTAGTTGTAATCTCAATTGTAAAAATAATTTTCGGCATGTTACACACCGTCTCTACTGGACATAGTTCTGGCCAACATCACAACCAGAATCTGAACAGCCATCCGCGATCTTTTCTTTACGATATGCCCTGTTGCTTCACTTCAACGTTGGCCGCGAGAGCGTCAACATCATGACCACCAACCACCAATCAACGAAGTAAATCTCACTCAAAATAATGACACAAAATGATATTCACCAACACTTCTACTCGTACTTTTACTCTAAATACTCGTATTTACCATGTCAAATTTCATGTCGAACTTTTGAACAGACCTCATGCCATGCCGTAAAATCGAGATTCTCCGACACAATGTAGGTTTGGACCTGGATTTTTGTGCCTCCACTAGATTTTTTCACTTCATGTTCATGAACCGGGCGTGGGTTATGTCCAGTGGAGACGTGTGCCCTTAATTCACGGGGCCTGTTCACAAACGAAAAAGAATCTATCGAATACTTCATTATTTCAAATCAAGGGCCCAGTATCTGCTCTCGTTTCATGGCAAAGAATACTGTTGTAGTTCGAGCACCATTATTTCTGTCCGAGAGACGAACACTATAAATAACACGCACAATCATCCCGACTTGTATAGAGACCTGAGCAGGCAACTACTTCAATTGAAGAAAAGAGGAAGTGAGAGAGAGAAAATCCCCGATCACTTCATCTTTCATACAGACGTGAGCAGAGAGAGCAAAATCCCCGATTTGATCCCTTAACTTCTGCTATTTCCATAAATTGAGAGAATGCGGAGTTGACAAACCTTAAAATTTGAGCGAATGAAAGCAAATCCAGAAGTTGAAGAGAAAATTCCACAAGTTTTAGTGAACATAACAACCCTTAGGCCCGGTGTACACATGCGTCAGTTAAACACGCGGTGCCGCACCTTCACCGTATTTGCGTCTTACAGTAGTCATCAGTAAATTGAGTGGTGCACGCACACGAGCGACTCCGCTTCAGTGTGATGTGAACCTGGCACTCAATGAACAAAGCTCTCTAACTAGAGGCTATTTGAGATATGGTGTGTGTAGGTTGGGCTCGGTCTCAACTTTTGTGCGACAACCTAGACGAGGGCAGCCTCTGTTACGCTGCCCCTTGCTCTCTGAATCGATGGCACTTTTAAACCGTTGAATCTATAGGCGCCTGGCCACCTCACTGAACAGCCGTCATAATTGACATGCAAACAAGACCAACGATCGCACGGAGACCTTTTCTCTGAAAGACACCATCTGCTTTTGCAAACGCACATGCCTCTGCGCCGCAGAGATGCGATGATAAATTGTAAGTGTGGTGCGAACTTGATCCATCGGGAGAGGGCCACCTGAGCTCAAAGAAACAGCACACCTCGTTACTGATGTCGTTAGTAAAACTCACCGCGGATCCCAAGTTGAAAGCAAACTATTCCATCAGCAAAATGACGAGAAATTAATCAATATTCGTATCAAACTCTAGTTTCTCTTTTAGCCACAAAATACTTCAAAATTTAAGACTTCAGAGTTCTAAATTCCACACATCACCCCACCTCGCCCCGATAATTGCCGAGGAAAGCATGCATACGAGCTGTCGACTGAAGAACATACACATTCATGGTTCATCCATACGACAGTCAACTCAATGGCCAATCATCTATTGGTTCCAGTGCCTGCCAGCACTAATTTAGCTTCCAACAGACACTGCCATTGAGCAGATCACTCAAGGAGAATTACCTGGCAACACACACACACATTCAAACACAAGCGTAAACTGTAATTTTCGGTCCCAATAACACTCCCACCCAGCCACCCATGCAAACAGTCAAAAACTTGAAGACCAGTTTGTATCTCCTTTCCCTTTGCGAGCAATGACATGTTAGCCAGAAGAGCCAGCCAGTGGATCCTTTGTTTGGGTAAGCACACGATAGGAATACATGCAGGAGAGCGCAGCGGTGTTGTCCTTGCGCCAGATAGATTCACATACAAGACCAAAAGAATAGACTACATTTTTAGCATACACATCCCTCTAGGTATTTTGGTTCAGTGGTTTAATTTCATCGTCACAAGCGTCCTGTGACCGAGAGGAGTTGAGAGCGCATCGAGCCGGTTTTTCACCTTAAAACATCTCCATGTATACGAGTATTGTTGCGTTTCATTTTTCCTTCATTCTCTAGATAAATGTGCTCCCTCCTGTCCCACTGTGGGAAGAGTTGTCAACCGCCGCTCGGTTCATACATTCACCATGTCATCTCTTAAGGATAAGTGATACGTGCCAGTGGAGCAGTAGTGCATACACAGCCACCAAAATGTATAACAACACGAGAACCGGAGAAGACAGCTGAGCTTTCGATGGCAGAGTTGCAAAACGATTGAGAGAGGGTATAATGCGGTTTCATGGTATCTGTGAACATGCACTCCTTCCGCCCTCCCACATGCGACTAACATTTAAAATTCATTGGATTTTGGGCCAAACCATAACCCCAGCAACAACAACAGCTACCGAGCACCCAAGAATTACAGCAACAAAGGGACAAAGTGAATCCCTCGATCTGTGGCCAAGTTGCAACTCGGTGAGGTCCTTCAGTGGATTCACGTATGTATGGTACATATGGGTGACTGAGTGTACATGACAGTCGTCGGTTGGTTTTGCCACTAGTAATTTCCATATTTATTCAGTTCGAATGGTAATGTTGCTAAACAATTTCAATAAATGCAGTGGCAACACATTTATGAATAAATAATGCATTCGTGGCTAGGCTACGAGAACGCACGTGGCCAGGGTGGAGCTGGGGCTGGCGCCAGGGGGAAAGCCATGTCGGTTTCCGGTTCGAGTATTCGTGTCACTGGTGACATTTCGAAATTAAATTTGAATACATATAGCTGACTTTGCCGATGTGATGTGTCCTGCGGATTCGGTTCGGTGATGTGTTGGCTGGTGTGAAATTCACATGCGAGCATTATGAGTGCCACCTGTAGCATTGGACATTGGATGGTGCCAGTGGAAGTGAGTCAATTTCGCCGGTCGCTGACGGGAGATTGTAGTGCGGTCCAATTATGTGAGTTGGCTTAGTTTGTTTCACTGCTATGTTCATATGTGTGCGACTTTCGACAGAATGCTGGCATAAGCACTAAATGTGAATTTACTTTACGAAGACCCTGGAAGTTCGGGCAAAATTATTTCCATTTGGATATTTTCCGATCGTGACATAGAATACCGACTGAGACCAAGGCTATGGCAGGAAATCGCAACGTGACGCAGAATGACATCAAACAACTTTGCCTGAGAAAGTGGAAGACGCTCGCCACATGTCGTGCAAGTTGGCTGAGCCCCCAGCATCGCCACACATGGAAGAACCACCAGTGACAGAAGTAAAGTGTGGGAGTGGAAGGGTGACGGGGCTCTATACACTGGCGGATAAAAAGCAAGCGTTGGTGCAGGTACGAGGGGTTTTTGTGGCCTCTTCGAAAATTTGCAGGCACTAAGACGAATTGGCAAGGAATTGGCTTGGTTTGAAGCAGGAAAAGAAAGACAGAGAGCACTAGAGGGCCTGCTAGTGAAGTCACCAGTTCACAAGTTGATCCATTGTGGCCCCCCAGTCAGACTACTACCACTGATCGACCACGTCCGTGGTAGTGGCGTTTATTTGATCCCAACGGCAAATGGTGACTGGGCCAGATTTGAAAACCCGATAAAAGCGTATTAACTTTGCTTTCACTGGGATTCGAACCGGGGACTCCATTAACCAAGGGCAGACACTTAATCAACTGCGCCATCCAGTTGTTTTATTCTTATAGTAATGTGATCTGCCTAGCGTAGCAGGCACAGGGTCCGTTAGTATTTAATAAAAAATAACAGCTCCAAATTGTGCAAAAACAAAAAGAAGCTTTTTGGGCATAGACTTCCTTTTATTCGAAAAATATACGATCTTACAGCTTTACGATCGACGTCAATAGCGCCAAGGGACGCAATGCAAACAAAATGTAAATCACCATCGTCGCGCCCCAATTTTACGCCTTCAGATAAATTCCTTATAGATTCAATGTGGATCAATCCAATTTCAATGTGAATGGAATCGAAATCGGAGGAAAAACGAACTACGAATACGGCTTGCCAACACCCGAACAGTCAAAGTACGACTGACCGTGCGAAAAAGAGGGAAATGAGAGATTAATCCCGCTGATTTCCAGCGATGAGCCTAAGCCAATCGAACGAGGAACTGAATCCGCTTGAACTGGAATTGAAGATCAGGTGGAATAATCGGTGCGATAAGAAATTCCTCTCCTTTAAATTTGCATTTGATGATCGTCGCTTGAATCACATTGTTCATCAGTTTCTTGACAGAAAGCAGCGGACCGTTGCTCAATTCCGAATGACTCAGATTCCGCAACATGATTATGACATATCCCGCCTTCAGCTTTAAATTTTGTGGCGAAGTTCCTGGCACACCAATTGAGTTCAAAACTTCCGTCGGATAGTCGCTTCATCCTCGTCGGTCACCTTATTAACGGATTTGTACGAATGCAGGTCTCCAGCAATTTGACTTTGAATAATGAAATTCAAGCTATCGTCGCCTCATTCTTCACGGATCGATTGAAACATCGATGCATTGCACTGCTTGCATACTTCAGACAATGAAGGTATATCAACGCAGAAAATATTGTTACGTTGTCCAAGGTTTGATCGCGGCGATTAAAGAATCGCATTCGACAGCAGCGCCATTCAAGTCTTCATTTACGACAGGTGTTCGCTTAGTAACATTTTGTCGAATTTGAGGCTGTGAAAGAGCAGCTCGAACCCGTGCAATATGGGCACGTCTCCATTCAATAATCACATCCGTTCCTATTTAATAATCACGGATATTCTGACTAATTACTGCACGTGTACGTTGTCCTAGGTTTGATCGCCTAGTAAGAGGTATATGGCAAATAATTCTCGCTTAAAAACAACAAAGTCTTTTCTCAGTAAACATATTGGCACGGAAATTGTCTTAAAAAAAACCTACGAAATGAATGTTTCGCCAGAATGCCCGCAATCAAATTGGATAACCTTACTTTTTACACGCAAGCTTTTAATTTGATCTTTTTTGAATTGATAAATATCGCATTGAATTTTGATTTTTTTTTTTTTCTCAATTTTTCTAATTTCTCGACATTTCCGGTATGTTTTCCCAAATTTTTCTGACAATCACGAACAACCGAAAACAAATTTAGCCAAAACGGCCCAGCCGTTCTCAAATGATGAATTATTTTACATTTTTCACATATTTTGGGCATATTTATTGGCAATGCGACCAAACTTTGCAGCAGCCAACCTCGAGATCCAGAAGTTGTTTGGAAGAAAATGTAAATCTGCGAAGTGAAGTCCACTAGATCAAATTCGTAATCGAAGAACTCACAATAAGATTGTCTCAAGCCCTTTCCCATCAGTCGCAGCTCGAGTTGCCAATAGACTCCAAGTGATCCGGGTGGCAGAACAATGGAGTAGTCAATTTGACAACCTGCCCAACCGACATCAGTGTCATCTCATGGAATCATCCAATTTTTCAGTTCAAACTTCCAGGAGCCCACCTACTAAACCGCGTACAATAAATTGATTTCTTTTATGATTACGACTGAAAAGATCGTTTGCCACACGGAGACGCAAGCCAATTCCACAAAGAGGAAAGTGAATAGTAACCCTTCGTAAAGAACCACACGTATCTGCATATACCTTGCTTAAATAAACTGTGTGAAATGTGATGAGGATAAAATACGAAAATAACGCACCATTCCAATGTGAAATGTGTCACGCTTCACACGAGCACATGTGTGCCTCGTCACCCTCTAACTGCAGAAACAACAGCAACCCTTTCTTGTGACATTATCAAAAACGCCCCAGGCAAACCGAACTGGAAAACAAGTTATAACGGGGTTAGCTGTTACAAATATAGATTACCCATACCGTCGGCGCAGACTAATAGCGCGAACAAAATCATAAATTGACGAGTGTACGTGTTTTCCCCCGAAGACAGCATTGACTCGCCCTCATTCAGAGTGCAGCCCCTGCCACCGTCACAGCGACACCACCACAAATCACATGGGAACACGAAACGTTGACGTTGAAAAGTAATTATCCCATTGAAATGTCATTAAAGAAAGACATCGAAAGCACCCCTTCGGCAGGTTTCTGTCACGAAAATCCTTTCATTACCCATCCCACATCCATGCATCCCTCCCGCACTTCGCACCTCGCACCACACCTCTTAATTCCATTCCCCTTGATTGACACTAATTTATATCTGCTACTAATTGTGCCACTGTCTCGTGTCGCAGGGAGTGTAAAATTCCACATTGTGCTCGTTACTTCAATGCGTCAATACGATACGCACCCCCGAGGCTCTGTCATTCAATGCTGAAGAAGAGAAACCCTCACTCAGCTGCCTTCGTATCCAGTCCCATTGTATTTTGCCTCTGGTCTCTCGCATTCGCAATATGAACTTGAAAACGAATGACAAGCAGCAGACAAGTCGGCAGCACACAACCGATATGGAAGCACCAAGGTCTGGCTGCTGAGGATGACAAAGTTGGTGTTTATGAAATTGTTACTGCTGCCTTCGGCGCTGGCAGGGCGCTTATCCGGAAGACGACTTGAAAGGTGCTCTCATGTTGCAACCTCGTCGTCTTGCTCTCTGCCAGAGTCATAGCCATCGCCATCGCAGTGTCTGCCGTTGTTGTAGTTGTCAATGACTATTCGTTCATTATCAATGTCAATTAACAATAATATGCGCCACCATGACTGTCGTAGCTGTCACCCTCATCATCCCCATCAATGCCAGCAGCAGAATCAGCTCCCCACACTTGCCACATGCCTAAGTATCGGCTTACATCGTTTCGAGGTGAGAGCTATTGACTCGTTCCGAGTTTTGTTCCAAGAATTCCCGCTTTTGCCGTGGCCCTGTTGCGGTTGCTGGCTTCGTGATCTTCTGCTGGCAGTTTTAAGTGAATTTTCGCCGTAATAATTGTCATTTCTTGTAACCATGATGGGGAAAATTAAGTTAACTTCCCTGCAACTATTATGAGGTGTTGAATTTCTCCTTCGGCAAGAGTGCGCGGTTGCGAACAGGAATCACGAAACGCCGACGACGGTCGGAGGACGAGTCGACCCAGCCCTGCGGATGGATTATCATCATCCATTAAGATTGTCGACAGAGCAGGAACGAAGAAACTGCCAGTGGCGGTTGAGTTAAGGAAATAGTTCAGTCTCGGGCGGAAGTATGAATATTGGAATGCTTAAAAGGCGGCTGGTTTGAAGCAAGGTGTTGCGTCGCTAATGGCATGAGCGTACAAATGGCACAAAAATGTTCCGCTTTGCAAAAAAAAATGCATGAATGTAGAGGCAAAGCATCAGCTACAATACCTACAGTCTCCTACAGTGACGCTCACACATATGCATCATGCACGTGCAGTACTTGGATGCTGCGCATAGTTTGTTCATCGTTCGTAGGCAGAGCTGGCGATGAGTAGAGAAAGTCTTAGAGAGGGGGCTGTCAGAAGAGAAGAAGATGCAAGAAGGGTTTATCAAAGCATCAGCCACCCCTTTGGCGGTCCCTTACTTTCACTTTGCCGCCACAAACTATTTTGTTGAAGTCACGTTTTGGCAATTACACAAAACTGCAGGAAAATAATAAAAGTCAATTCTGACACGTTGACTTGATGTCAAAATCCCATTTGACGAATAGACGTTTCAGATACGACAACAATTGTACAGATGAGGGATTCTTCATAGTAGCAAGACATGTGGTGAGACTTCTTGGTTGCTTAGAACGAATGTAGGCTGATTTCTTGTCTCACTAATGAAGAAGGCATCTCATTTATCAATTAAGTTGGTATTAGTCACCCTTGTCTTTAAAAATGGCATTTAGAAGCTTCGACGTGTGTAACGAATGACGTGATAGGCGGACCAGGGACGGGCTTCTACAGCAACCTCTTGAGGTGTGCATTGTTCTATTACGAGAGGCAGGCAGAATGCTTATCCAATTTGGAAGTTCTTCCGCCCTTCCGATCTAGACTAGCGGTGAAGATAGCAATATTGGGAATGAAGGCAAACAAAGCTGCCTATATGCCTGGTCTGTCTACTAAAATCTTCAAAGCAGATACGACCGTCAGCGGTAGACGACGATCCAGTAGTACACGAAGGTGGAACGAAGTGCATATACACTGTCTTCGATAAGCGGCACACACCATCGACATTATGACTGAGGACTTCACAATGCACAGCTGTCGTTTAGAATTAGTGAAAAACTCTGTATACATACGCAGAGCCTCTGTTTCTTGCAAATCGCTGTGTCTTCGGGTTCAAAATGCAGCTGAGTAATAGGGGCCTGAGAGGATGTCGCGGTTGGTTAAGAGCCTGACCTTGATAAATAGGGTCCCCGGTTCGAATCCCAATCTGGTCAAATCAGGTCCAGTCATCATTTGCCGTTGGGATCAAATTTACTCACTGGAGTGATCAATCAGCTGCAGTAGTCTGACTGCAGGTATCACAATGGACCAACATGGTCTTAGTGCGCTGAAGATATGACTAGCAGCCCCTCCTACCTACTTACCTACCTATCTACCAGGCCTGCCTCGAAGAAGTTAGATGACTTTTTGTAAGACATGTCAGTTCTCCTCAGTTAACTCGGGGAAAACGTACACATTATCATAGCAGATAGAGCAAACATTTCTGCGTGTGATCACTGGAGAGATGGCATCTGGAGAGGCCATGAACTATTTGGGTTTGTCAGCAATATGACTGCAGACAGTGGTTCGAAACAGCTGTTTGATGAAATTTTCCGAATCGAGAAAGAAGAAAATAAACAATCATCTATGCCGACGCAGACACACGATGGTCGGACGACCTTGACGATCGCCAGGTATGCCAGAAAACATACTCCGAACTGAATAACATGTTTACATATAAGATAACATATAAAGACAACCACCCCAAAGACTGAACTGCAAGCTGTCGACATTTTAAGCCTGAAGAAGGGCTTTCGTTTAAAACTGTGATTGAATACGTTGTGGTTAATATGTTGTTAAAAGCAGATGATTATTGAGACTGGTGACTACTGTTTCATCGAAATGACATCCATAGCACCCGGCGTCCTTATTGTAGATTCGATGTAGTTTTTTTCCCAATACATCCTGTTTTCAGTCTGCACCCTACGGTTACGATGGGCAATGTCAGTTTCTTTGAGAAGTGCCTCCCAAATTGGAAAAACATATTCATCCGACTTAAACCGCGGAAAGCAGCGGAGCTGATAATTCTCAAGTTTTTCATTTCATGTTCAGTATGCCCCCGCTATGCCTATAGTTGCAGTGGCTTCTCAACCAAGTTATCCCATGCGACGCAGTTTGTGTTAGCGCCTAGAAGGGAGCGATTGAATTATTCCGACAACAACTAGCTCCTTGGTACCCTGAAGAGTGGAGAAGCCTGTTTATAGACTGTAACTACCTATATAAAATTCAAAGTGAAGTGCAACTTGAGAAACTTCTCTCCAATCCAAGCCAGCAGCCACTTAAAGGAACTCAGACTATAGCTCAGCGGGAATATCCCAACAATTTACCTAATTAACGCCATCACCACCAAACCATCATTCCGCTGAGGTCCATAACCATAAACTCTTGCTAGTTTTCACTCAATTTGCTATGAGGTGGGCGAGAAGAGTGCAATGGCAAGATTTGCTCAATCCGAACCACAGCCACTGCCACCGCCGCAGAGCCACGCAGTTGTTAGACTGAAAATCAGTTTCTATTTAATTAAAAATAACAGACTGCTGTCTGCTGATCCTGTTGCAGTGGACTTGCTTTAATTTTCTGATTACCTCAGAAACACCCCCCGAGGGTAGATGACCAATCTGCTTGAACCGCGATACACAACAGACCGCGAACCCCAATCTAGTTTATGATGTCCGTGTATTATTGCCCGGGGAATTAAGTTTTGCACAACATCAGAATCTGCACACACAACTGCATAATACATGCGTCGTTGCCATCACCACCGGTTAGGTCTAATTTTCTGCTGCTACAGCTACAGAGCAGCAACATCACACAACATGCGTGAAGTCCTCTAATTGCACTCGTGTAAACCGGCTGAGAGTGAGTGGGAGCGAGCGGGATAACAGAGAGGGAGTGAGAGGATAACCGTTGTCCGGGGAGCATGTGAGCTTTTATTAGTTGTTAATTCGATTGAATTTGATTTGGTCTGAAACTAATTCAGTTTTAAACGTTAATGTGGCAACGCTATCGTGGGTGTGGGGAGGTCTGTTAGCATAAGTACACACACACGTCCACACACACACCGACTCCACAGGATATGAATTTAAATTGGTTTCGGGAGTCCACCATGTGTGAGGGTTAGTGTAAATTAGATTCTCGCCGCTTCCAATCGCGTGGTTCATGGCCAATAAATTTCGGAGTGTATTGGGGTTTATGAACGTTTTTTTGTTCATTTTTTCCAACCAGGCTTAGATTGGAGCTGATGCTCGAGCTGCAATCTGATCAGTCTTTGACGGTCAATTACAAACAATTCGAGCACAACCGCATATTCCATGCGTATTGGGAATTCAGATGAATGAACGTGCAGCGATGCAGTACATTAGGTTTCAGTGGAATCAGGTTTTCTTTGCAATTAAACCATGAAAAATCACGGAAAATATTTGTTAATAGTAGATAAGTCAATATTTCAATGCAGGCGAGAACAACGTTGCGATTATCTGGCAACATTCAGTTCAGTTAAACAGCCAGTTCAAGAAAAGACCAACAAATATAACAGTAAATTTTAACTAGATGCGTCGCTAGTCTGGACGGGCCGAATGGCATCCCCTGAATTTTTACAGCATACGCCGTCTTATGTAAAATCCACGCAAGAATCTAAGACGAGGAATCGAGTTTGGTTCCACGTCTTAGCTTGGCTGATTGGGGTTGGTGCGTTGCTCAGGCTTTTTGCAAGGTTCCGTGTTCATCAGCGCTTGGATGGCAAATTTTTTCACAGCATTTTATTCGTGTCATATTTCACACGGCGAACAATCAAAAAAACAAAATCGATTCAAAAATTCATTCACATCGGGTAACGGACCTTCTAGACACTGAGGCAATCAAATTTGGGTTCAATATAAACAGAACTAAATCAGAAGCCCTGTGTAAGTATTTCTAACTCCCGCTCCCAACCGAACAGGAAATCGCGACAGTTGATAGCTTCCTCGGCTGATCTCGATGAGTGCAGCAGAATCAGAAAGGCTAAAGCTACATTCGGAATGGTGTCCACGATCTGAAGAAGCAATGTCATAAGCTCGCAACCAAGCAAGCTAGCTAGTTGTGCAAGATGAACACCTTGAGCATACAAAAGTCGCCATCAGAAAGTGGAAGTTGTTGGGATACACAATACGGCGGGTAAAACAACTACAATGCCAACTACGCAATGCAGTGGGACGCTCTAGGGAAACGGGCCGCAGAACATATGAAGAGGAATCGAGTTCTTAAATGGTGAGCTGAGGAGAGCGAAATACGCCAATGCGTGGTTGTCACTCTATTCTCCCCGAGGACACAGATAATCCGTATAAGTCAATGAATGGTGTGCCATTTGGTCTAGTACCTTCGAACCAAGGTTATGTAACCCTCATCGATATCGCCAAATATTAACAAAATAAACACAGGTAGCTAAAGTCACGTGGTTTCACCAAGTCGCTGCCACATCTCACTCAACATGACCCTTCGGCGAGTTATTGTGAACAGTGATGGGACTTTGCCAAAATTGTGGTAGATCTACCACTTTTTTGGGAAATTTTTACGTCTTCTACCGAAAGTGCAAAATCTTTCACACATGGTAATATTTCACACAGGAAATTATGTGCAAAAAATTATAGAGAAGTGCGTTCATGCGGTATGCGACATTTCTTGGAAATTGTGTATGTAAACGAGATCTACCACGCTTTTTTTTAATTTTCCACTCATTTTGTTCGGGAATTACCACACTTTTGCGGGCAGAAACCGGCGTTGTCCTGGCTGAGGCGTTTTCCTGTCATCTGTTCGGCCAGTCAGACGGCAATCAAGTCTCTGGACAATGCCATGTTTAGTTCGAAAACAACCCTTAATTGCAGGCTGTCTCTTAACGAGATGGCGGAGCATTTTAATATACACCTCATGTGGGAGCCGGGACACTGTGCCATACCGGGCAATTGCAAAACCGACGAACTCGCTAGGTGAGGCACATCCTCCACCCAAACAATAGGAGCTGTTCCACCTTCCATGCCAATCGCTACAGCTCACTATCTATCAATCAACATCACTTGTCTTAAAACAAAGGCAATATGGCCATCGCTTAGTAGCAAACGATCAATCAACAAAGACTCAGCGTATCTTCACTCAGGACGCTCACCGGCGTCATAACAGGGCACTGCACAATTGGCACCCATGCCCCCATGTTGGGGGTCCCCTATAATGACTTCTGTAGAAGCTGCATGGATGAAGAGGATGAGATCCCCTACTCTGCTCGTGCAGCGCGCTGGCAGGTTGTAGATACTTACACGTATGGGCCTACTTCAATAACCTCAATGACCTAAAAAGCGTCAATATTTGCCAGCTAAATCGCTTTGTCACACGCACCGACTGGTTTTAATTGTTAGGGGGAATCAATCCGCGTGGTATCACAAGGAGGCTACTTTGGTCGAAGTGTGACTGCCAGCAACCATAACCTAACCTAACTAAAATTTGATGTCCCAACACTGGTTGTAAACCCGACACATGCGATTTGCCGCTGTAGGATTTGTTTTTGCTAATAACTTCGACGAAATGGATGACCTCGGCCCGGCAGCAAACAGTACAAGCAACGTAAGTACCGAGATCAAACATAATAACTCTTCCTAACCGATGTTGGAGGGCAGAGAGAAGATCTTTGTTTGCAATTTGCAAGCTTGCTCGGGGATTGCGTTCGACATGCGTCGAAAAATCAGCGCGACTTTTATCAGAATCCCATTTAACAAAGGGTACACACAAAATGGACGATCCTGTGTGCGAAGAAATATCACACACGCACATCATGCAAGAAACTTTCCCCATCATGTTGAATAAGGTGTAGAATATATGGAAGGAATTCGCTTTGCTAAAAAATGGCACCACTTAAGTGCGCAACGATCAGACCGGGGAATATTGATCAGAAATAAATTAGTCGGATGACGTCTGTGAATCCATAGGTAAGTCATCACCATGACATACCCAACCAACCCGGACGTGTCCAACAACTTCGGTTCGTTTTCAAGGCCAAATAGTTCATAATACAAGAAAAGGCTCCCCGATTGTAGGTCCCCTGCATAAATCCTTAAAATAATAGTTCAGCTATAGTTGGCAGTCAACGGCCGGCAGTAATTTTCAAAATAAAATTCTTATTCATACGAAAGCCTCAGGGAGCAAAATGAAAGAGTTCCGTATCAGTATCATAGATTTGAAATAGCTTAGGAGCTTAATAAAGAAGAGTTTCACGTTCAGCATCAACCTTTTCATTCCCTTCGAACCGAACGACTTCAAGCTAAGAAAAAAAAAACAACTTTATTTGCCGACAAAATAAACTCAAACAATAAATCCAAACTAAATAAGCCCCCTTTCAGCGCCCCCGATGGTGTTCCGTATTTATTTCCCGACATTCCCTTTACACCATATTTCAAAAGCCTTTTATCCCATCTAATCGAAGGCGTATATACAAAATATAAAGCAAGCAAGGAAGAAGAAAAAAATACCCCGGTCCGGCAGCCAATTGATATTGAGTACAAGAATAAAGCCCCATCACCCATCCACAATGGAAAAGCAAACAGCCCGGGGAGTGGGGTGGATCGGAGTCGAACTTTTTCGCATTGTAAATGACCTCGTTATTGCGTTTATTCCCAAATTTATTCGTCGATTTATTAACCTGGACCCATAAGTGGGTGAGCACTAACAACCCCAACCCGTCCACCCCCCACCCGCCCCAGCACGCATTGGGAACATTGAAAAGGATCTCCATATTGCACTGAGCTGAGTATGTACAAAAAGTCTAGCCCAGCAAATACCCTACCCCCGCCCAAAAAGGCGAGCATACATCATGCCCCTTGATAAGTACAATCAAATCTAAGGAATTTCAAAGGAAGCACTCAATATTCAGGATACGAAGAACGAATGTCCTCGACAAAATTATGCAAATGCCGTTTGGGATACGATGCGAGTGTAAAATGTGGCTTCCCTTTTTCTTCGAGTGTTTCTGGAAGAGGGCAATCGGGTTGGGCTAGTTGGCGTCGTCCTGCCAAGCGCTCGACCGCCTCAAGTAGGGGTACGAAAAAGGTTGTCGCAAAAGCTTATCAATGTCAAACCGTCATTATTATTCATTTACTTTGACAAAAAAAAGCAACGTATATTTCAAGTGTTCGATCGCGTTTGGATCGAATACAGTGGGGTATGCAAGAGACCTGTTTTGACTATGGTGGGAATGGGATGCTGGGTGCCAGGTGATCACCGATCTTCACAGAGATGAATGAGTTGCTTTAGGTGTTTACTCAAAGGATCCAAATATCGCTAGACTCCTACATCTCCCTAAATATTCTACATTGTAGCATCTTTCAGGCAGATACAATAGCGATAAAAGATGGATTGTTCTGGTTCACGATCAAGGGGATATCCAAAAGAGACATCACATTCATACACCCAGTCTGCGATTAGATCCTTGGAAAATGTTGATTTCTACTAGACATGGATTAATATGCTGGTACCCACCTCATGTGGTGCCGGGTACTGTGACAACATAAAAATACATATCGAACATTTATGAAGACCACGAAAGGATTGTTTTTTGAGCAGTGAAGTGCTTCTAATGTAACGAAAATATGTTGTGACTAGGATATTTATAAAAAAGGAGCCACCGACATACAAACGTAGTACGTAACGGCTTAAAACTTTAGGTCCCTTCCACTCGTGAGAGAACAAAAGTACGCACAACACGAGTGGTTGCTAAGAAGCTGGAGAAGAAGCTGGACCTCTACGAGCCCATATTATTATTATTATAATTATACTATCAACAAGATGGCAACTAGGGGAAGCAAAAGTGCTTACCAGTTGTCCATATATTTGGATTTCCTCTTGCAGTTGCAATCACTGAGTTACACATGCCATGCAGCCCATGAATTGCGGAAAGAATTAATTAATTCTTGGTCCGCAGATACAACTCTGTTTGATTTTTGATCTACAGTGAGAGCTCCTATTACGGACAACACTCTTATGCGGACAATCCTCTTGAGCGGACAATTTCTCACGACCATACATTCCCATGGACGGACAACTCGCTTAGTCAGAGAAGTACTGCTATCGTCGCTGTCCACCTATGGAAGCTTTCACAGTATTAAAAGGATTTGGGAGTAAAACCGACTTGCATGCCGTGACGAAAACGGCATGATGATGTCACGCCATCACACACAGCCATGCAATGCAGAGAAATAATACAGATCTCCCATCCTCGTGGACAGCACAGGCATCGTGCTAGGATTTAGTTTTTGCAACATTTCCAACGAACTTCTACCAAGATTTTGATGAAACTTGACGCATGGATTGCTTATGGCCCAGGATAAATCGTTGAACACAACAAGTGCATCAATAAGGCAGATCGAAGAAAAAACAGAATATGTAGCGTATTTTGTGATATTTTCAAGCAGATCGGAATCTGCTTCTCCGTGTGAATTGTTGTTGTGCAGTCGCAAGACTAATGACAGCAGTTCACACCTAAGCACGGACATGAGGGGAATACATTGTCTCAAAATGGAAAAGTAAAATGTGCACAAATTTTCAATTCACAATTAGAAGTGGGCTCAAATGTTTTGCTTGCGAAAATGAGTAGCAAAGCTTTTTAAATTGCCTTTTCAGCAAAGGATGGATACGGACTCGACTAAGTTAACATTGCGACAGCACTGAACAGAACATGAAGCACTGTGCGCTGGGCCTGGTTAGCGCAAGACATAGTTTTACAGTGTGACGTCAGCATTTGTCGTGGGTTACCCTAAAACAAACGCTTGTGGAAAACGAACTCCGTGCTTCTTGTCCGCCACAAGGTACGTACCCTTTATCTTTGTCCCAAATTAATACCTTTCTCTGTAAAATTGTAAGCCAAATATTAATGCACCCGGATAGAGAGAGAGTGTGTTAAATGCTCTCCCTTTGACACGGTTGATTCCCGAAACTTTTGACCCAAAATGTACAGAAAAGAAAAAGAAAAAAACACGAAACAAAACAAAAAACAAACACACCAAACGGGCAACAGAAATAAACAGAAAATACAGGAGAAATGATATAAAATATTCACATGTGTAGTACGTGTGAGCTTAAATGTCAAAAAGTCAATTTACATTACATATCTCCTGCGACGGAGTGACCATCACCGAAAAATCGAAAAACAAAAGTACGCACGGAAGTGGTGACAACCGTTTTTATCTTTCAACTTCACCGAACCGAGCCAGAGAAGCGAACGAAACACAAAAAAAAAAGAAAAAAACAAAACAAAAAGCACTGAAAAAGAAAACAGAAAAAAAACGACGACGAATTGAGGAGCATTTCAGAAGCACTTTCGTATCTGGTGAATTTTTTGTTCTACGTTCCTCGATTGGTTTTCGCATTTAAATTTAAATTTAAAACAACAAAAATAACATTAAAAATTTATTTCCTCGTTTGGTTTTTCGAAAGGGCTGCAGCGATGGGTTGGACCGACACACGATAAGGTTATACGGTTATACATGTAACTCGTACTTGTTCTCGAAAGGACAACAATCACAATGTTAAGAGTGATAGTGAGAGGTAGAGGGCGAGAGAAACTTTGAGGCTTGGTATGAGGAAGGAGGACCAGTTGGGGCGGTTTGAGTTTTGAGTGAATTATATTCTCGTACCTGGCACAACGTACGGCGTTGGATATGGTGACGGTTGCCAATACGCTGAATTAATGGACGGATAAGTTTTCGTTGAACTACAACTATTGGATAAATTTCCAATTACTGGCATTAATTGACTGATGTTTCTGTTGGTGTTGCAGGCACTACTGCCAGCACTTGCGCCACTACCACCGCCACCACCGCCGACAGCGATGATACTACCAACACTACTAGTTCTACTTTTCTCGCTGTTGTTGCTGTTGTCATTTGTCGTTGCTTCTGTCACGGCTGCTGTTGTGTTATTTTTCATTTCAGTTTCAATGCAATTCGCGACGTGGTTTTTTATTTCGATTTACTGCGAGTTGGTATTCGGTGCTGGGTTTTCTTTTTTTTTTGTTTTTATTGTCCTGCCTCCTAGTAGTTGGTTATGCAAATCGAATTCTCGTGTATTTATTGCTTGTCCTTATCTCCTTCAATAGTTGCTTTTTGTTTTTTGAACACACACACAAAGTTGCAATTAACACTTTCTTTAACACATAACACATATAATTTTATTATTTTTTTTTGTTTTTTAATTAAATACACAAAAATATTATATGAAGCATGAAGCGAGCTGTTTTCAGAAAAGTTACACACACAGGTGGACAAAGAGAGTAGAGTGTGTGGATATATCGGTATTTTTTGGTAATTTTTGAGGGCGTTCTGAATGACGTTCGGCTACAAAAAAACGAACAAATAAAAGAAATATTTGCAAAGCGCACCCTGATGCTGATTGCCGTACGCTGTGGGATGTGGCCCAGTCGAGGGATGTTTTTTGTCTTGTAGTTCAATTAAAAATTTTCCGCTGCTGATACGGTATTTGTATCTAAAAATACAGACCCCGATTGATCAGTGTTGAAGAAATGCATTTTTTGTTTTATTTGCTTTTTTGTCTGCTCGCTGCTGCAACTCTTCTGCGCTTGGTTGGCTGTCGCTGTGTGTCGCCTTGCCGCTGCGGGGAGCCAAAGTGATATGGCGCGAGGCTTTTGTGCTGTGAAGGATAAAAAATCCAACAGATTCTGTGTGTTCGGTGGAGGCAATTTCTAGTGAAATGCCTTAAATCGATCGACGGGTAATTTGCGATAAATCTATTTTCAATTTGGATGGTATTTTCAAAATGCGTCCCTTCGCTCTTTCGCAGTTCAGTTGTTCGGAGAGTGTGCGATGTACGACGATCACACCAAACCGAACACACTCTGTGTGATGGATGCAAAATAAATGAGAGGAAAACAGAAAAGAAAAAGATTGTTGGAAAACTCACTGGATTTAGATGTGGCGGTGAGATGAGATAAAAAAAAACAAACAAATATCAAATTTTTGCGAATCGCGACGCTTTCTCAGTGATTGACGTCTGCGCTGCAACTAACTCTGAGAGTGCTTGCAGTTACGTTTCGGGTAGAGGCTCGCACCTTGCACACAACCTCATATAGCACACGAGTAGATAAATACTTGATGAGTTCACGCTTCTATGCGTTTTGTGATAAAGTGGCCGCTGGCATCTTGAATGAAACTAGCTTGTGCATGAGTAATTAGCTGGCGAGAAGGTAGTTAGTAAGGTGATGGGGCTGTTGTAGGTGATCTTGGAGCTGCGCTTGGCGACAAGAACGTGAATATTGTATTGCAGAGATATCGTGGCAGCACACACTATTTTGTTGGAGTTTTTGCTGTGACTAATACGGCGTCTGTGGAAATAAGGTGATTTGTGAGAGATTCCGCAGCACTGCGACTAGAGGTCAGCATTAAAATAAAGTGTCGCCATGATGGTTAAGAGTGGGCCGTATTAAGTCCATTAGAAATGCCGTTGTGGGGGGGAGTTATACACTCAAGACACTAGTGTAGATCATCTTTAATCTCTATCAAGAAATGACGACGTGATTGTAAGATGCCGAACCGATGAGAGACTTAGACAATTCGAGGGCCTTGTTAAGGGGCGAAAGTGGGGGTGTCGTGTGGTCATAACTGACATTGACGGTGTTTCGGAGCAAAAGCGAACTCCGGCATGGGTGGGACACAGAGAAAATCCGCCGAAAGTCCAACTCACTTAGGCTGCCAGGAATCATGCGGACTTACTGCAGTACTCCGGGGTACCCTCAGTGTGAAGACTGTCATTTGCGGCATTTTTGATAGTCCTTGCTACTCTATTATGCGTTGAATCTGTGTCTTTACGTAGCAGACAAGGAACATCTCATCTCATCTCATCTCAAAGATAATGTACAGACAACAGTGCCTGAAAAACTTGGTGACTGCATCGCACAAAAAAATAGTCTTAGGCACAATGACACTATAGCAGACAAAAATTAAAAAATAACGAGGTCATTGTTCCACAGAATACAACATCAAACGCTCGTTCGGATGACCATTACTTCGCATTTCAACACACGGCTTATACGTTATATTGTCGTACTTATAGCACGTGAGTGATCTTCGCCAAACTTGAACCATCACTCTAAAATTCGTCTGCCTACCTTGGGGCTGAGTCCACGTAGACAAGCCAGGCAAGGTTATGTTGTTGACTGCCAACATACAACATAGGCTAGGGTTGAGAAGTTCCACACCGACAATGGGAAGGGCACAGACAGTGCCGCACAGCTGCTTCTGTTAGATTCGAGTGGGATTTTCAAACTTAAAGAACCAGTGGAATAAGGGAATCTCCACTTCTTATTTGCCGTGTGAGTAGTTTGTTGTGGTCAATGAGCCATAAGCAACTTTTAGTGCAGCGCGCCAGGATGTCCCTTACGCTTAATTGTTCTGAGTCTGAAGCTTGCTCACAACTGAAGCAAGCTTGAAAGACACCCTGAGTGCAACAGTTCATTTGAAAGCAGCAAGAAATGAGGAGAACCCCTTGTTAAACTGCCTGTTTTGCAAGAGAATTTACTCATAAAGTCCTCTCAGCTATTAAAGGCAACAACTCCCGTTCAACTTGATTGAGATGCGAAGCAATGCTCTTGGTTTCCAAAATCGATTCTCAAATTGAATGTCCTTTTAAAGCACTCCAATGTAAAATCTCAGATTGAATCGATATGAACGAATGAAAATTATTATTATACGCCCTATGGCACAGAAATCTGACAGAAATAAGTTTCCGAAGCCAATTGTTTCTGCACTCGACGCTCTCCGACCGGATGCTCCTCTCCGCAAGCATTCCCGTTGACTTCCACTATCAATGAGCTTGACACAAACTTTGTCCTTCCAGACAACATCAGATGTATAGATGTATAGTGTTATGCAGGGCACAGGCCTCTTCGGGCCAACGCCAATAAAAACTGTAAAATAAAATGTCTGCATTGTGTCTGCTTTTCCCTCAACTCCAGCACCGTTTTCAGCACCAAACTTCAGTAAATTTAGCTGGCATATAAAAATGAAAAACTTATCCACGACTGCATCCTTTGACATTTCTTGGAAGCACTCCAACAAGGAGAGTATTCAAATGATTTCAATATCGTAAGGGGCATAATGCAACATTATTTCCCTTGTCGTCGAAGGGGAATACGAACGTTTTTGACAGGGCCGCCATCACCATGTGCCAAAGAAGGTGTCTAGTTAAGTGGCAATTAGTTTTGCTCAATAGTTCGCAGATGGTCTTGATATAGTACAACTGCACACAGCCAACGACGACGGATGGACAACAAAACGGTGTCAAGCAGCGATTTTCCTTTGTCTGCGGGTTGTCGTTTCACTTCCCACACTCGGGCGAGGTACTTAACCCGTAATTTTGTTTATCGCTGAAATAAATAGTCCTGCGGGCAAAACTTTCTCTTTTAAAATGTCCTTCCTCCTCTTCTGTTCTCGTTCGTGCTCGTTTTTGCTGCCTACCACAGAAAAAAAAAAAAAAAACAAAAAACAGCAACACCGGCAGGCAGCATCAAAAAAATAAAAGGAGTCAACTTGGTTTTATTCAGCAGCGCCTGTTTCACATAGGCGCACGTACTCAAAGAGGTGGAAGGATGTGGAATTAATTTTTAAGTTAACCACCCCGCAAGTGTTAGCAGGCGTATCGCATACAGGACGACGCACATACACACACGAGCCTAGGCGGGGACCTTCGTGGTCGTCGGCTGTCGGGGCTCGTACGGGGTGACATTAATTTTTAAATGCAAACAGTGTCAAGTGGTTAAAATGTTTTAATTGCTCGACGAGCGTACATGCATGCACAAACATATTTACACGGGTAATTCAAGTCGAATTAAGTTTGCGGCACAGTTACGAGACACCCGCGCACTCACACATTCACTGCATGCCCGTACAAGATATGGGTGTGTAAGTAATAGGCCAGCACGTAATGACCAGCTGTGGGGTTGGTTTCGAACAGAATTGCTGCAGTTTTATGCTCTGGCCATGAAGTCCACTTGCTGACAACGAGATTGAGCAGAATATCATGGCACATTTAAGCTCAACCCAAGTTTTTTTTTTTTGGAGAGCAACTAATTCTTCTGGAAGCGTATGATTCTGACCTTGACTGATCTTGACTGAGTTAGGGATAATGCCAGCCTGTTAAATGTCAAATGACGACAACGCACATGGTCGTTTCCTTTGGTTATCTATGGTGGCGGCAGTGGCGTTGTGGGTTGGTGCATCGTCCCCTACGCACTGAGCCTACGCGGCCCAGGTTTGATTCCCCATACGAGCAAAATACGTATCACGGCCTCACCTTTTTCCTGTCACTGACAGTGCTCAAAGAGAATAACTGTCTAAAAAAAAGCTTCTCAAATTGTCCCCATCCACTCGCGAGAGAGCAATAAGCACGCACAACACGATTGGTTGCTGAGAAAGCTGCCGAATATAACAAGTTTTTCTTGGGGAAATGAAATTTCTTGCATGGTTTTCATTAATTATTAACTATTCCTCAGTTTTTTAAAACACCTCGGTCCGCATACTGGAACCCGCTCCTTTATGTTTTTTACGAGACAAAATATCCGTTAGTAATTATGTACAGCAATTTAGTGTAGTGGAGCTATGTATTAACAAGAACGATTGCTTGCACTTAACAGCTTCCAATCCCCATCACATGAATTGTCGAATCACCATATCCCCAGATCTGAAACTGGATGGCGATGGCGTTGCATTGTTAATCGCTTAGAATTCAATTACAAAGCACGAAGTACCGGCAAGATTAAACTCTCGTTAAAGTCCTGGCCAACAGAGGGAGGGAAAACCAAATTAACCTGGAAAAAATCCGCACACACACTGGTGCTCCACTCGGATTGGAATGAATTCCATTTCGATCGTGGACTTCGCTGGCGTGTGCATCGCCCTGGTTGAATGGAACTTTATTAAAACTGCATTTTTTGCTTTGTTTTAGAAATTCAAGCACCAGACCCGGATCCACCTCAAATGGAATTTAAATTCCTATTGAAAAGAAGATCCGCCCGGCGCCCACCATCACCACCCCACTCGCTAACGGTCTCTCTAGTCATTCCGTCCTTTATTTGCAATCAAAATGAAACGAGAATACAAATTTGATAAAGCGTAACTACACCAGTAGTGGCACAACACAACAGATAGTGAAAGTAATTCAAAGCCGAAGCCAAGGATGATACTCAGAGCTAGCTCTGTTGAACTACATTCCGGCAATGTTCATTTCCACGATGCACTTCCTTTCTCTTCATCAAAACGGAATATCAATGCAAATGCACGATGGGCCGGCGAGAACTGTTATTTTTATGCCTTGCTTCCGCCCGCCATAGAGGGAATTAATAATGAAAGCGAAAAGGATTCGGGCGTTCGCCACGCACCGCACTCGCCCTCCGCGGGATGGAATTGCATTTTAGACGAAGCTTTTTCATAAGAGGAGTCATTGATAAAAAAAGAAAGATTCGGAAAAAAGAGAGAATATTCAAAACCTCATCCCGAATAGAGAAGCGTCAAACCGCAAAATCGTCCCGTTCGCTTTTACTTGTCACTGGTCTGCACCGACCAGCCCCGACCGGTGCCATTGGTTTTTATTGTTTCATCGTACGTTCGGGTTCGTCTGACCAGCGACTGACCAACCGAGGGAATGTAACCGGAGGTTGGGGCACCGCAAGGCACACGCACTCACACGAAAAAACACGTCCTCCCCCAGTCACCTCTGCAATAAATACAAAAATTCCGTACCGGACTAAAGGTCCCGTTTGGAAATGGAAATACTTTCGTTTTATTTATGCCCCCGAAAATAACGGCCGCAAAACGGGTCGAGCAAAAAACGAGAGAGAAAAATGAAAAAAAGGGGAAAAAACGAAGCTGAATTCAATTTTGAGCAACAGGGAGATTTATGCGTTAACCACAAATTGGAAACGCTAAGCGTAATATTTGAGCAATTTAATGAGAATTTTAACACCCTGTACATGATTCCCCGCATTGAGAGGCTTGTGTGTGTTTTTCTCTTTTAATTGCGGCCGTATTGCGGGCACTCCTAGTGAATTTGTGGTCTAGAGTGATTTGGGTAATGTTCGCATCCGCTGCCGATTGCATTGCAACAATAGTTGCCAGCACTTGATGCAGATTCTTTGAATTGCATCTGCCACTAGAGTGTACTTACCATTTCGGTTTTCACTATCCGCTGGTTTCATTTGTATAGGATGATACATCTGAAAAGATACAAGAACACGGGCATTATTGACTGAAACAATTAGAGTTGAGAGGGATTTGAGAAGGTCACGAAATCTGAATGAAATGGAGACGCCAGACTACACTCTCTGGCTCAAAGTCGAATATTCTTCGGTTTGGGGTTGTGTTGTCCATACTTGCCATCCTCTCATATGCTTAACCTGCCATCTAAGGTACTTAGTCTGAAGGCTGTACAAACATATAGTCTACAAATGCCATCAAAGCACAGATGATCCACAAGGGGTTGGGTAAATCCATATTGTTACTAAACTAAACTAAAGCTAAACTAATAAACTAAAGCGAAATGAGATAACTTGGGCTGACGCTAGATGTCTCTGTAAGCTGATTGAACAGTAATCAGTGGAGGAGTAGGTAGCATTTCACGGAAACTTTCATAATCCACAGCCTCGATTTCAGCCCCGACGTCAGTATGTCCTCATCATTAGAGCAAAAAGCTCGAATCCGTCCTTCGCGAAGTAATACATAGCGGTTGTTCCGCGGGGGAAAACCGATAGATTCCAAGGGAGGTGGTTTTAGTCAGTAACAATCTGACACTACCGATGTCGGACCGTTGGTTCCTACGCAAGTTTCCACCTTCTCACGCAAAAAAAAAAAGGCCGAACAAAAATGTGATTAAAATGTAGTGTCATAGTACACTCGTTCACATGCAGGCGATGGGTGCTGGGGGTCCAGATAATAGGAAACCACCTCCTACAAACTTTGCCGACCCAACTGCACATCTAGAATATTTCCTAATGTGGATGGACCATGTAGAGCACATGGACAACTCAGCTTCAGCCCGAATAGACTTAGACTCCGAATATGTGGGGCAACGCAATAGATGGCAACCGCGTCTAAGGTGGAGAAGGACTCCATCAACTCTCCAAAGTGCTAAACTGGACACAAGCAGCCAGAGATCGGGCTAGTAGGACAGGCTTGTTGAGTGAGGGCCACTTAATGAGGATGAATACTCTTCGACATCATCACGTGGAAGCATAATATACCATTCTTGGTCTCCATTCTGGATGGACACGCTAAATACGTTCTCGTTGACGGCGTATCTCATATTGCTTTTTCGATTTTATTGCACATAAAGTGGAGTGTAGGCCGTTACCTCGTATACATCAGCGTGGCGCCGTAGTGTCACCTCACCACTCACCAGTTCCAGCTGTGGCAAAATAACTTTATTGAATCGTGTATTGTCCTAGATCTATGCATGCATGCTAACCTCCAACTGATTCTCCATTCGGGTTGTTCATGTATCGAGTGTGGTCAACTGTGCAGATATGCATGGCGAAACTATGTCAATCGTTCGTCATTCATATCCGCACGATAGATCACAGAGATCCTTGGATTCGCTTGTGTTCGCCAAAAAGACAACACCGAAAATCCCCAAAGCTGTTCGATTACAAACACCCCAAGACTGTTGCAGGTTGAACATGAATTGCATACAAAGCACAATACATTCTGACATGTCCGCCCCTCAGCGCCCCACCATGCCGCAGAGGTTGCCAATAAGTCCGGGATTAAGTACACATCTCCCGCATCTAGTGAAAACGTTCATAGATACATTTTGTTGATTTTACAAATATTGCCAAAAAACGAGGCAAAAAAAAAAAAAAACAAAAAAACGAATTCTTTTTTGATGTGTTTTGTTGGCGCTGCATCGAATTTGCTACACAAATGGATGACAGCTTCAAACATCAGCAGCATCGATGTGCTACTGCTCCTGCCGCCGCCCTCCTGTCGTATCCTGTTTTTCGCTTATGGCAGCATTTTCTCGTTCAGAGCTTTGTTTGATTTTCATTTTTCACTCTGTCCCAGTGTTTTCTCTCTTTTTCTATCAGTTTTTTGTTGTTGCTGCAAAGTTCACAAACGCTATCAAACGCCAGGATGATAGGGAGAGAATTATTTTGTTACAGGATTCATGTCATGTTAGAAAATTTTACTGAAAAAAACACACAGACACACTCGTGTGTGCATGCTAATACAGACGTGTTGGGATTTCTATCATGCAAAATAAGCGTAGCTGACTTTTGTCAAAATTGAAGCGATATTAGCGGCAAAAAATGAACGCGTAAAAAGTTGATTCTGCCCTTAACAAAATATTGAGTCAGGGGCGGGAGGCTGAATAGATTTTGTTTCGGGTTAGAAATTCCAGTAGCAGCAGCAAAATCCTGCAGCAGAACCAACATCGGGGCTAAATGCCATGGTTTTTATTTTTCTGCTTTTTTTTTCCTTTTACCTTTTTGTTTTGTGCACTCTCCTGTCGAAGTAGGAAAGTAAAACAATAGATACTGAGAACGAATTTTATGTATGCTAATGCGCTCGAGTGTGGGAAAGTTCATTTTTGTACACATACCTGTACACTCATGTTTGCCATGCGTGGGGACTTAACATTTTGTTTACTATGGCAACAGCAGCGTACGACGAAGATGTAATAAATGTGGGTTGGAATATGTGAGCGGTCAGTTCCTAGTTTTTGACATTCAGAACTATGATTTGAACCTCAAGTAGGCACATATATGCACAGCACATCGGCGATGTGCGTTTCCGTCGAAAAATGATCCGCTTACAACGCTGTAGTATCTCTACAACTGACAAGGGCCACACTTTTGATACTTGAAATATTCGCTAAGCGCCAGAGTGTTGCTTTGCAAGCGATGCTTAAAATGCAATGCAAGTGCCGGACATAGTTCTTGGAACTGACTGATTTTGGCAGAACTAGTTTGCAATTGCAGCAGGTTCACGTAAATTGGAGACCGATGGCATTGTACTGCTCCTCAAGTTGTGGCATTCACCACAAACCCTCGTACCTGCTTGGACGACGATGAGGATTACCGATTTGAGAATACACAATTCTTGGAGATATCTATTCAAGTGCAAGCACTGTACAGTTTGCAAGTGGAGCGCGGCAGAATGCAAGGAAATACTAGGCAAAGGGATTTTAAGGTAGCTGACGCGTATTCGAGAATATTTCGTTATTTCCGAAGGATATTGAAAGCCATTTCTAAAAGCGATTCGCTCGAGTTCTATCCCTATCTAGAACATGTTGTAATTTTGATCGCGGGTACAAGCTGCAGATATCAGTGGGATTTACTCGCCGGGATAGGGCGAGGAAGCTCGTTTTCTCCAACAATTGTCAATCCGAGCAGAACGAGGAGCTAGACAATATTTGAATTTACAAGCTATTACAAGCTTCACCAGAATTTCGTTATAGTCAGTGCTCAAGACATGACACAAAGAAAAAAAACGTTTCCCATCAAAAACAAACGATCTATCTTTCAAAGTGAAGCCTCTTCCACTTTCGCCTCTGGTTGTATTGAAATTCCTTGTAATTCTTTTCACGAAGGAATTTTCCAAACAACAATTGTCATAAATATGGATGTATGAAAAACGTTCGTGCTGTTCTACTGCTCCGGATGGGTGACTACAACATACGTAAAGTGTGTAAGTCTTAAAGGTCCTTAAATTTGCCTCATTCAGTTTGTCAGGGCGTACCATGGATACAGCCATTTCAAAGGAGTTTCCCGTTTCGTTTCTGGCCTCAAGTACTAATAAGAATTTCAAGGACTTTATGCAATTACACTGGAGTTCTTCACCTACTCGAGACAAAAAAAAAAAACAACAAATGTGTACGCAAAAATAAAACGATGAATAACAACAACAAATCACAGACAAAAGTCCTTGAATCTGTTTTTGCATTGAAAGGGACCCTCTACCATCAGCAATTTTCTCATTGTAACGCAATTACCGCTACTGACTCCATTAAAATACCCCCTAGTAAAATATTTCCCTTCACTTTTTTTTTTTTTGTATGAACAAATTCCTCCATAAATTTGCATTTCCTCCATTCGTTTCTTACCGCTTGTCCACCATGGAAAATTATATGCATTAGGCTGAGTACACTCGATCATTGCATGCCCCACCCAGTCACCACCCACCCGCCCTTGTTACAAGAACAGCGTGAATACATTCGACGCCCCAATCGTCTAAAGCCCATTGCGTGCCTATGTTAAACAGGGAATTCCCTGAACTGATACGATTGCATTATACCGTACTGCTTTATCCTTGCAATCGAATGCACTTCCTGTCTCAACTTCAACCCAACAACAACACAGCACACGGCCACCGCACTCAGTCACGGTCGTTTGTGTTGTTTGAGAAATGAAAACTAATATTAACTCATTCGATAATGCTAACAACACTGAGTGTAACTGCAAACAATGAATGATATCCTCGATATCCTTGGATTTGCCCGCAACCTATGGACGAAGCTACTGCTGTGTGGATGGGTGTGTGTGTTTGTGTGTTTATGTGAATGTGTGAGCGTAGGTTTGGGATTGTGTATATTTGTCATGCTCATGTCGTGACTTATGCCGGTTTCCCCACTTCAGACAATAAATCTTCACCGTTTTGGTTTTTAATTAGTGACTGTTGAAGTTGAGAAAGGACTCAGGAAGAGTGCAATAAGGCGCGTTTCCCAACCTCGGGGGCAGGACGATAGAAGGCGCTATCCTACGGATTCACGTACCAAGGCAATCCGCTGCAGTCGCCGAACGAGGTCACGGCAGTATCTGTGGCCATTCCCGGCACTGCCTCTGCAACCATTCCATGGTCGTGATTACAAAAGCCTTGAATTAATCACCGACTTGGTCATTTTTCACTCAAGGATTAAGGCTAAGGTCTTAAATTAGAGCTTTCGTGTGCAGCGGTTGGATATATTAATTCCGATTAACCGTTCTAGATCCTATTCGAAATTTGTGCACAAAAAAAGAAAGATATGAAAAACTCACCCCATTTAAGGTTTTCACATTGTGTAGGGCATCTTGGGCTCTTAAGGCAGCTTTTCGGGTGTAATATGTGACAAAACAGCAACCTGCAAGAAATGAGAAAAAAAGGATAATATAAATATTTAAGTCTGGCAAACGCCGCTACGGATAAACGAATTCAAATTCCTGACGTGGCTGCAGGAGGCCGTTGTCGTAAGGGTGAAGGTGGTGGTTAGGCATTTTTGAATGTCTCTTCCTCCCTTCATTCTCTCGGCTCGTGTGCGGGCTTATGATGGCTTATTGCTGAGAGGGCGTGGAAGGGCAGGAAATCATTTTTTATGCATTTTATATCGCATTAACATTCCATTTGCAGAAATTACAATTGAATTATGAATTTTTATTTCCGAGCCAGTGGGCCGCTTCGTATATCTTCGGCCTACACACAGGCCTGGTATTTATATAAAGACCTTCGAGTTGGCGGCGGTGCTACGTGCTGCATGCAACAGGGATTGTTTGTGTATGGTTCGAAGCGTAGGGAAGAGGATGTTCTAAAATAAAAGTTAACGACAATGTGCGCATTTGCAACTCACGTTGATGTTAACTTCTGGGGGTTGAAATGAATGTGTGCAGCATGTAGTGGGGTATGCTAGTTGCACATAACCATAAAAACCGAGAGAGATTACTTTTTTTTTTTTTGCAAAATGGACGTTCTTTATGGCCATTCGTGAATGAAACTTGATTAGTTTTGAAGTCGTTTTGCACAAACGTTGGGAAGACAATGGACGGGATGGAAGCGTTTAGTGTCTGAATGACAGAATGAGACAAATTAACGAATTTTTCGCCGAGAACAATTTTCGTGATTGTGTGTGTCTGAGCACTACAGTAGACGTCCAATAGAACGAATACTCTTTGTGCTCGTTCACTAGAACGAAAGTGTTCGTTATATCGAACGCTTATTTGCAATTTTTTAGTATTAATTAAAAAATGGTCAAAGCGTTTACAATACCATTCCGGGTTCTTAACAAAAAGTATTTAGAAGAACAATATGGTATGGCACAAGGAGAGGAAGTGAGAGACAGAAGTGAGAAACGTTTGTGCCAAAGTTCACTGTTTACAGATGTCAATGCATTCGATATTAATAAGCTATACGGTATTCCTTATACTGGGTGCCTTTATACATGTCGGTGTAGTTACTTTCAATAAGCGTTATGGGTGCATCGGTAAAATTCACAGGCCCTGAACCATTCAGCGCTAGAGGAGACCATGTCCTCAGAGAAGATTTCAGGAAACTAGAAAGAAGGAACCGGACAGAAACCTAGAACAAATCTCATGGCAAGAACCATGCCAAGAAACTCTTGGGTCAGTATAACCGAAAGAGGCTTGATGCATGTATCAGAATGAGCTAGACAAACATTGGTCTCAGAGATAATGGAGGATAGAGATATCAAACTTCTCTCTTGCCGCTTGATTTTATCTTGCAGCATCTTAATATGCTTGTCTGTCTGTGAATACGTGTGAGCTCTTGAGAACAGTTGGCGAGCAGCTGAAGAGTAGATGGGTGAGTTAGAGTTCTTAATTGGAAATTCTCTCGTTACTTGGACGTTATTTAAAATTTTATTGCTAAATTTTTAACATAGTATGGAGGGGTAAACTAAAGAACAATGCTTGCGTTCATCAAATGGGAGTCATTAAGCTCCCATTTCGGCAAGTTATTTATTTATTTATTCAACGAGCATAATTAATAATTTAAATTATAAATTAGCTAATGAAAGCCAGAGCGAATCAGTCTTAGGCTTGACAGCAGGTTATAGTCTGAGACACTCGCAAAAATTTATGAACGTAATGAATAACAATATTATTGAAAAGTTTGCATGAATCAATGTTTCTTTGCTCATTCTACTTTTTACAAAAATATTGATGGAAATGAATTTCAAATTTTGGCAACCATTTCATGCAGTAGTTATAATTGCAATATCGCGTCATTGTTCTTATCAAATTTTGTAATTCGAACAGAATTCATTAATTAAGGATATTGGGTGGAATTATTTATACTAGGAGTAAAAAAAATACCGAAGATGGATATCTCTATCCTCCATTATCTCTGTTTGGTATCCTAACAGAGCATAGCAGATGGGAAATTTTAGAACATGTACTAACTTCTTGTGAAGCACTACCGCACACAAGACAAATAAATCGTTTGCACGCACCTATTACCAAATCAACAAATGAAGTCACTAGAACCATCTGCAGTTCTCAGATTACTAGAGGAAACTGACAGACTGAAAATTCTCTAGATTAAATCTCCTCCAGCTGAGCGCAATAGAGGCCCATGATCCTCAATACAATAGCAAAGGTATCAAAAGTGGCACACAAAATATAAGGTAGCGGTGCAATATATCATCAATAATCACGGTATAATAAAGCGTAAAATAAAGCTATGTATCCTTGCCTATGTAAGTCACATAAAACCTTGGATGACGGAGTGGGTTGGTGCGTTGCTCACGGTTTCTGCAGGTTCAAGTCTGCCTGGAGCTTTTATATTTATTTTTTTATTCTTTTAGGCAATACCACTTTTTGTGTGAATAAACATTTCATATTCGGTTTTCGGAAGTATCCTATTGCCAAGGAATATAAGGAAATTTGCCGTAGAAGCAAAATATACATATGTAGTCCAATACAATACAACCTCGCTAATTTGAACACTCGAAAGTTCGACCGCTTCATTAATTTGAACGCCAAATTTTTACGTTACTTATCTTATAATCCTTACAGCGAATAAACTTATTTATTTAACTGTTAATAGCTGTTAAAAGTAGTAAAGGGTATCCAGTAGTCCGAAAAATTTGGTGGTTCGAACTAGGGTACGTTTCCATTAGTTCGAATTACCGAGGTTGTACTACAATAATGATCGCTATTCCATCCTAAAAGAAACTGAAGTTAAACGATCTGCCGCAGTGTCTAATTTCGGTCCAGTCGTTAAAGATAATTTTTCGCGGAGACGTCAAATCACTTCTTTATCCAAAGTTTGCAATTCTTCCTGGAATCTAAACGACTCTGTTGTCTTCTGTCACATAGGTGCACACAAACGTCAGATTTCAAACAGTTATTGTTTGTGCGCACACATCTGATGACAGTGAAAGCTCCTTTTAGGGACAACTCTCTTAGGCGGACAATCCCCTTGAGCGGGCAATTTCTGATGACCGTGGATCTTGAATTGAAGTTCCATACATTTTATACATCAACTGAAATTTGTTAAATTCAATTCTCATAGGCGGGCCAAATTTGTTTCAGCAAAACTTTCCAGTAGCTTTTTTGCATGGTATGCGAACATTAAAGACAAACCAACTGGCTTTACAAGGGAAACAACGAAATACATAACAACAGCACAGTTTATGTGGTACCCGCGACATCAAATCATTGTTTGCACTTAAATGGATATCGGATATTATTTCTGCAGTTGTGTTCCGTTGCTGTATTCTGATTCTTCCGTCTTTATATTAATTTTGTACTACGTTCCCATCGAACAGGAATCACGCGATTTAGATGAATTCATACTAAAACCTCAATGGGCCGTTCCCACAGAGTTGAAGTGATTTCAAATGTCATTTTTCTCTCAGTTAAGTCGGCAAAAACGAATTGTGTAAGCCCTGAATTTTTTGCCGCTCTCTCTTTGCCCCCAATTTACATCAAATTTTATTAGCCCTCAATTTCTAAATGGCCGCCCTCTCATGGACTTATGAACTTGTGGAGATTTCAAGGAGATGTCAATGAAATCGAGTGGTGCCCGGTAACGTATTTGCGAAACCTACTAGATTTGGAGAAATTTGATGAAATTTCGCGATTTCGTTCTATTTTATGGACTGCAAATGAAATAATTATTTCTGTTTCTTATGGACGGAACACCCTTAGCCGTGTCTACCTATTGGAGCTTTCACTGTATATCTGTCTCTGTTGAGTTGAGGGGAAGTACTGTATAAGTCGAATCTAAACAACGTGGCAGTTATACTTTGTAAGCATTGTTAGTGACTCGAGCCATGAGTAATGTTGTTGTTCGCGTTGGGAATTAGACACCAGCTACGCCTCGACAGGCACCACTGCCTTCTAATCGAATTGAGTCCATTAGCCAATATTATGTAACAGCTAAAACCCCCTGTAAATTGAAACTTCTACTAACCTCAATGCCAAACCCAATTGGTACACTTAGAACGCATAAAACTGGATCACAAGCTTACACGGTCAAACCAAATCACTCAATGAGCACTAGTATTCTTTTCGGGTCAACTAAAGTCACATGCAGACAGCGCACTCCACCTTCACCCACTCTAGACCGACAATCAAATGAAAAATTAGTAAAATCCGAGGCAAACCATTCAATGACTTATCAAATGAACCAGCCCAATTGCCTTCCCAGAGTTAAACCACCATACCACGCCGAGCAAAGAGGAAACACGCAGTAGAAAATGAGGAGAAAACAACACGAAAAAAATCCCAAATGAACCTCCTCCCTCTGCAAGTGATTGAGAACCGCCCTCCATTCGCCCCATACCCTCTACCCCGGATCACTGCGGTTTTCAACAACAGGAACACACACCACTTTTCAAATTAAGCTGAACAAAATTTTCGCTCGGTTTTAATTTTCTCTAATTTTCCAAACGGTTGTTCTACAAGCACTTTGTCTTCCGCCATCGATTTGCTGAGCATAATTCGCCCCGAAATGGAATTGCTGAGGTCGATGCGAATCATGGGAGAAGTGGTGGCAGTCGAAAGCCGGCCATAAGCACCAGAGAGCAAAAACAAAAAAAAAATACAAACATACACACAAACAACGGTATGCATTATTGCCATATCTGCTGGTTGCTTCTGGAGCGGGAGTGCTGATGGTTACTCCTCTCAGCATGGACACAGTCCAATGGCAATGGACGTTCGTCCCCTTTTCGACATTAAAGTGAACTAACGCCGATTTAGTATCATGTCCAAATCGGTTCATCCTTACGGGTAGGAAAATTGTTTTCGGATAATTTCTCTCCTGTGTTCGACAGGAAATCATTATCAATTTCTCTTGCCCACCCGCAACATCACACACATTCCCGAACATACTTCAGCAGTTCCATTTGCAGCAGCAGCCAGGGGGATGAAACTGGGTGAACACTCCTCGCCATCATCGCCAGGAATCGCCGCCGCCGCCGCGCCGTGCAGTTGTTGACCCAATTTGATAGTGACTGCTGTCGAACAAGAGTTCCAACTTAACAAAGCGAATGAACCCTAACCCGGCATTATCCTATCGGCACACACTCATAAAGCTCTATGTGTTTGAGTGTACGACAAGGACAGGATAACCCGGCACACATACACACCCACATCGGGCTCAGTTTCATGCAAGGAAGTGGAACGTACGAGAGGCAGCAAAGGAAGGACTAAGGTCAGGAGATCAAGGAAAGCGACAAATAAAACGAATTAATCGAACTGAAATAAATCAATGTCGCTTGAAGTTTGTGAGATTAGGAAGTGAATCTCACTTCCTTTTTGTCTTGCAGGACGAAGGATTTGATGTTCCCTTTTTATTTGAGTAAAAGTATAGTATTGTTCCTCACAGATGAATTGGGCTGAGAGCGAGTGAAAGATTTCCATTTCATAGCCAAATAGGACACTGAAACGCGGCGGAAGAATGAGAAAGTTTCAGATAAGTTTGAGTGACAACAGTGGGGCAAGCAAGTTAACTTACTGAGAGACTTTAATCGAGTTTTTTGTTTTTTATGGTGGTCATGAGAGTATTTGAATACCGGTAAGAACGCACACAATTTTACTTTTATGTAGACACTCTAGAAATTAATACAGTTAGCTCCTAGCTCTGACTTATAAAATGCTGGCTGATTTAAAAATTAGGAAATAAAAAAAACTTTGAAAATTACATTTCACGTATATTCTTAAAGTTGAAATATTTTAAAATAATGTACTCAATGACACGAGTTTCTGTTTAACAAGCCGATATAGACCGAAAAATCTGTTCGTTAAATGACTTCGTAAGAATCAGTTGGTAAAGTTGAATATCGCTCTCAATGGGACCTCTTATTCCTCTTGTATAACCCATGACGTGAAGGGAACGAGAAGGCGACCAGGATAGGTTTAGAAGTTAAATCAATATAATACTATCTTCCCTTCATGAAAGATAGTAGTTAGTGGAATTTTACTGAATTGAGTGTCTTTCTATGGAAGATGCTTTACCTCAATCAGATTAGTGCCGGACATTCACACAAGATGTGCTCAGAAGTCTCATCCTCTTCGAGGCAAAGCCGACAAACCTTGTCTTGACACAGGTTTAATTTGTTAAGATGATACTTCAGACCGCAGTGGCCAGTAAGAAAGCTAGTAAGCATTCTTATGCTTTCTTTATCAAGAAGAAGTGTTTTCTTAGTTGAATAACGCCTGATTATTGTCTAAGACCGTGAACTTGTGTCCACTGGTCTAGACGAAGTTTGTTTTCCCATTCGTCAATCAGAATTGTAACTACTGTCCAATTAATATTACAGTACGGTTCAGGACCAATGAAAGCAGATCCCGAGGCAGCCCTTGCCTTGACTATAAAGGAGTACATAAGATTGGGCGAAAGTGCTTTTAGTGCTGCTAGCACCTTTCATACCTGTCTGGTGTCTGGCGCAGACCTAGATGGCGTGGATTTCGGCTGAAAACACTGTAGGACTCGACCCCTTTGGTACGGAAATCCTTGTTTTGGGTCCAAAAACTCCTTCTAATACTCCAGAATCCAACTCTGGTCCGTCGGCGTATCATACCCGGCTTCTAGAGTCTAGTGCTGAAACACCATTGGACCAGCTATAGCGATCCAATATTTAAACTTTGAAAAGCCTTCCGAAACAGTGCTGCCTGACCTGATGATTGAGTTGAGTATACTGAGGCGACCCGTTAAGTTACCTGTTTTGTAATTATACTCGAGCTGCGGTTTGATAGCGTACCTTCCTAACAAAGATTGGTAAGGGGATTAGACCGACTATAGCTTCTAGATCTGTTATGCCAAGTTTGGATATTTTGCAACTTCTGCAAACTATTTGCCGCTGACTGTTGGAGTGTTTTAGACCACCAGGCAGGTCTTGCCAACATTGTGTGCAACCAATGTATGATTTTGGGAGAAATGCCCCAAGACCATAGTGCTCTGGTAGCACGCTCTACGACTGACTTGATGTGTGAATTTGCAGTTGAGCTGTTCGTCCAGTAGATTGGATTGTCCAATAGATTAAAGTGGTGCCATTGATTATCATGGGTTCAAGGTGGATTTGTAACCTTCTTGAGAAAGGCACTAGAATGATTTTGCATGAATTTATAGATAATCCTCTGTGCTACAACATTCCAAATAATAATCGCCAGGTCATCAGCATAACCTATTATTCAATTGTTTAACTGCTTATTGCATTCGATTTTGTCTGCCTTAACACTCTCTCAGATGTTGATTGGCATATGCTTCATAAGCACGAGAACGTACAAGAACTTTCATCTGTCATAGTGGATCCGACAATTGTCAGGCACTGTATAGTTGAAAGAGACGTCAACGAGAAAAATGGTGCCCTCAATCAGGGTCGAATTTGGAGAGGAAACTAGAGGAAAAACCCCTTTTGTTGGCTACTTTTTGAGAGCCTGATACAGGGTACCCCCGGTTTAAAATCTCGATACTATGTTGATGTAGTTAGACTGACTGCCCTCAAATCTGAAACTATTGCTGGACGCTCATAGTCAACCCCAATTTAACTGCTATCACTGAACGGATCAAACATTATTTGTGTGGCTGCTGCCTTTTGGAAGATCAGTCTAGGAGACCCGGCGTCGTGATCAACGACTTTCGCGAACATAGAAACCATCCAGCATCTCATTTGGCCGTGCAAGGCCTTAATAACTAGTATATATGTATAAACCCATATTAGCTCCTGTTTTTCAATGACGTAAGTGAGTCCCTTCATAGTAAGCTCAAGGCCCAGTTCCCACCAGTGGATAGAGGGTTCACTCAACTTCACTTCACTCAATCGGACTATGGAGCGGCAAACTATACGGACTATACAGTGACATCAAATTTCTCAGACCAATTCGTGTCTCTCGTCTCAGCTGGCTAGGTCTTGTGGAAAAAATGAACACTTGAGTCATCGACAGACCCCAAGCGGTCAAAGAAAACCACGTCTTAGGCAGGTTCAGCTGGAAGGGGATATCTGCAGCTTTACGCACAAAACTGGACGCGTCTAGCACACGACCGTGATAGATAAAGTAATTTTGACTTCCACCCAGGTTCACCCCGGACTACAGCGCCAGCCGAAGAAGAAGAATCCGAGGGGCAGCCCAATGGACAGGCATGACTAACTGCAGTCATCTCGATTTAGACTTGACTCCAAGTGAGAGTGGAAGCTTTTGGTTTCCAATTTCTAGTGTAATTAAGTCACTCACGCAACTTAATCTTCGCAATAAATGTACCTCATCAGCCAGCCAAGCCAGGCTGTGTCAAATGACGCCATACACCTCGCTGAATGTGTTTGGCGATTTCTTATATCTGGGAAATAAAATTAACATACTTTTCAGAACGCGGAGAATTAAACATTTTGTTCCATAATACATTTGATGCGCAGGATATGCCTGCCACCAGGCCCTAAACTAATGTGTCACGAGAGTGTTTCTCATTTCCACGAGAGGGTTTTTCTCAGAAGTTTGTTCACTTCTTGGTGCGACTGTCACTTGGGCTCTGCACCAGTGTGTGCTCAGATATTGGAGTGCAGAAAACTTCCGTGTCCCTTCGTAAATCGCCCGGCCAACTGTCATGCAGTTGAACAGTGAATAGGACTAAACTGGAGCTCATAAATCAGGATAAAACAATTTGGAATAAAGTTTCCTACCGTCGATTTATTTATTCGTTTTCGTTTTTTCGCTTTTGCGTCGTCCCAACCCTGGATCACGTCTATTCCATGTATCCACACTGCGTAATGTCGTTCCTTAAATTTTGCAGATACGTAGATAAATTTTATTGTATTTCCCCCCCCCTTATGTTCGACTCTTTGGTGCGGTAAGCGACAGCTCAGGGGTGGGCAGCGAGAGCGAGAGCTTAAGAAACTTCGTGGGCGGAGAGACAAATAATCCATGGGAAAGTTGGGGACCCAAAGTATCTGATCACATTTGGTGACCTCTGAACCAGAAAGTCGTAAATAATGAAATTCGTTTATTTTATCCAAAATAATGAACACCCAGCAGACGGGGAAAATCCTCTACCGAATATCTGCCGAAATTGAGAGGAACCACCAGCCACTGTCAGTGGCAAGCGGGAAGCGGCAAACGGCAAACGGCAATTGTGGTATCCTTCCACTCCGTCTCGTTTCGTTCGCCTTTTTCTTGTTTTGTTCGGCGAACAATTGGCCCGTCATATGCACACGCATTTTATTATTTTCCCAGAGATTTATAAGATTTTTCTCCTCGATTGCGGGCCTGTCTTCGTGGCACACATTGCCGAAGGGGCTGGGGCTTTTGGCCTGGGCGAAAATAAGGTCATGTAGGTTGAGATGCTCGTACTTCTAATTCATTGTACTTGTCGGCATATGCGGCTGATGTGTGTACACATGATGCCTGTTGGCGTGGCGTGTATGATGATTAGAGGAGGAGCGCAGTAAACTAATGTGAAAGCAATCAAAATGTTTCTGACGTTTATTCCGTTTCGGGCCATTTGAGTCACAATATTGTATTACAATACGTTCGTGGTGTGTCCTTGTTATGCCACTGCTTCCGCATTTCCTGCCCCTTAGATGATGAATGTTTACGGCTTGTTGAAATCCTTTTTTCAGCTCTCAGTGTGGTTGTCTTGGGACTCGTTCTTTGGTTTTTTTTCCTTTCCCATTCGCATTCGATCCTCTTGTTCGCCGCCCCACCCCTCCTTTTTGGCACAGTCTCCTTTCCCTTTTCAGGAGTGGTGAAAGGAAAATTGTATGCCCTGGAGGGTCCATTGAGGAAGACTGATAGTGGGTTAATGTCAGTGTGATTGCCCACCCATTTGGTATATAATTAATTGTTCACTTAGTTCGTGACCCCGAGGGGATATCTGTCACTTGAGTTATGGTTGATATTTTTGTGTGCTGGCTGAATGGACACAGGCGGTCATCGGACGGTGAATGGGCTTTGTGTTGGACGTGTTGCTGAAAGGCGTAATGGGAATGATTTTGAAATATATTTCCGTGTCGGGCAATTAGGCGAACCAGTGGCTGTATGAAAAGCATATATTACATGTACACGTAGGAGAATTATGGATTTTTCGATGGCATCCATTAAAATGTGTGAACCATTAAATTATCATACACGAACCTGCACCGAGTCTGCACGAATGAGTGTGTACGACAAAGATTATTTATGTGTGTTCTTCGCACAAGCCACAACGCGTTGGTACGGAGTTGTTGGACATGCCGGTAGTCCTTTGGATATAGGTCAACAACTCAGCTCATTCAATTATTAAATTTCATCTCATTATTTACAGGGACCACAAATAATTAAGATGCAAACGGCTATGATGGGATACGGAGAAGGACCTCAATCAACTTTGTTGCAGATAATCAGAGAGGTTGTTTGGTTGAGGCCCATGTTCATGCGGCCATCGGCGACACACAAAGGCAGAAAGAAGAAAAGCCACTTTGAAAGCGCTCGCTCTGAATGTTTGAATGCAGATTGCTTGGAGGTGCTTTCTTTCGGTGTAACAGACATAATGAAAAGAACAAATGAAGTGAGATAATTAGGAACTGTGTCATGGAACTGTGTCAAAGAAATTCGAAATCCAAGCGGAACAAGAATAGTTGACATCTCCTTAATTGTGTTTCTATTGATCGTAAGTAATGTGCCCCGTTTAACCTTGTCGAAGGCAACCGACTAACTTGAAGCACATGAACTACTTTGACGATTGATCAAAAATAGAGAGGGAATCCTGCAACAAATACACTTGCTGCTTGATAGATCAGACATTCAATGGTGGACAATCGTTTGAGGGAGCGTAGAAAGTAGTGTGTTCTGAAATTAAGTACTAACCTCCAATGGCGGAACTCAGGTAGGTAATTCTAAAGAATAGGCGAACGTTAAGTTTAAAATTAATATGGAGGCGCTACCGCCCGAAGAGCTTCTTTCTCTCTCTCTCTCTCTCTCATGCTATTATTCTCTCCCGAGTGAAAGGTAAGTCTGTTAAGTCGGCCATATTCATAGAGGGTGTCCCAAAAAAAATAGCAATGAAAAGTCGCACGATACAACAACGTGTTTCCGTTTTGAAAAATGTCTCAAAAATAAAGAAAGTTTGGTGGCCACAGTTTGAAAATTTCATACAAAATACGATCGGAATCGTGTTTTAACTTCGAGATTAATTGAAAAAAATCAGTCAGACTGGATCAGTTGGACACGCTAAACACAGAGGTTGTCCAAAAATAAAAGGGTGACGCATGTACATAAATCAAAAAATGAATAGCACCATAGAACGACGGCAGTGTGATACCCATATTGCTACGTCGCGTTCTCGCGGTCGAACTTTGACATTTTTCCTAGGGTACGCGTAAATAATTTGTGTTAGGCGGTCGTGAGGTGAAATTTTACGGACCGTAGTATCGTAAGTGCGAGCACAAATTTCTAGGTCGATCTACTTCCTAGTCACTATTGCTCTCTGACAATTGGGAAACAACTTTTTTGAATTTATTTCTGCGCTTGAATTTTTTTCAAACTAAGACGATTATTTTTGCAAGTAATTATTCTTTTCAAGCGATTTTATTTACACTTCATTACAAGTTCATATTTTTTCTTGGAAACCGTATTCCAGAACATTTGAGGAGGTCAAACGCGCGCCTTCTTTTCGAAAACTGAGCCTGCCGCTGTTTGACACAACATTCTCGTAAGCTCGATAAAACGCGTAGCCTATCAAAGATCGAACTGGCCGTGGCCGATTCAACAGACATTGTGGCTCGGTAGCTAACCAAATGTACAGCCCCATAGCCCCCTCTAATGCAAGCCAAACGTAGACTGTTCGTAAGTACAGTATTCCAAGCTAACAGTATAGTCATTAATATTTTTTTTTAAATCGGCACTCTTCCCTCCGATTACTGCTAGTATTCAGCCACCCAAAACACTTCGACGACAGGCTAGACGAGTTTTTAGAGGAAGGAAATCAATTCAAGCATCTCAAAAATCTGCTGTTCTCTTATTAGAGGAAGGAAATCAATTCAACCATCTCAAAAAACTGCTGTTCTCTTATTCGGGAGTCAAGAAGAGAATTTATATCTTCTTTCCACCCTTTCCGGTGGCATTAAAGTCTCTTTCTTTGGTCGATCCTGAACGAATGAATGCTTAAATGCATGACACTCGTAATCTTTGGCAGTGCACATTGGAAATCCTTAATCCACAACCTACACTTACGAACACACAATGTTCTTGCCACCCCACAGTCAGCCACTGCTAGCCGATTTCAATTCCAACCATCCCTAGGCACCCCCAAAAGACCAGCCCTAGTTATCCACTTTTAATTAGGTAATTGAAATTGTGAACTTACCCTTGCTGATTCCGGTCGCTTTATCTCGGAGGACATTAATCGAATGGACCCGTCCGAACTCCTCGAACATCTCTCGTAATTGCCGTTCGTCCATTGACTTTGGAACCTGGCCAACAAACATTTTTATGTTATCCGGATCCGGCTCCTCGTCGAATGGGGTATCCGATGTGTCCATGCGGATAAGTGCGTCTGACGAGACATTTTTATTCGCATTGCTCGTATTGTTGTTATTGTTGTTGTTTGGACTGCTGGCACTATTGTTGTTGCATACACTAATGTTGTTATTCAATAGGGTGCTATTGTTATTATTGATTGGACTGTTCGGTAGGCTATCGTTGTTGCTGGTATTGTCACTCATACCAAACGCACTGTAAATAGAAAAATGTGGTATGTATCAATGAAAGTGGTCATATATATTCGTACGGGTTGGTGTTTTGATTGTGGACATTGCAGAGGTGTGGAGGAAAACAAATCAAAAAGCTTTAATCGCCGTCACAATTGTTGTGGCCCCCAGGTTTGTTTATAACAGGTTCGGTTTTAAACATAAGCGCTGACTCACGGGCATGTTCTTCTTCTTCAACAATGAGATCTAGGTTTGAACCTGGAGTAGTCGATGAGAGGTAGTAGTCTCACTGTGGGTATCACAATGGACCAACACGGTCTAAGTTTGCTGGTGAATTCACTAGCAGCCCCCCTCCCTAGCCTTGAAACTCAACCAAAATTCGTAATCACTGCAAGCTCTTGCTAGCTATCTACATGAAGCAACCAAGTTAATTGCGGCTTGAGGACGCCAGCTTATCATTGTAAGCTTCGTGCCTTTAATCCGGAGTCTGTCCGAAGGGGAGAAGTGGCATCGTCTATATGGTCTCTTTACTTAATCTATAGGATTCGTAGGTGATTTCCCAGAGAAATCTGCATTCTCCAAAATCGACAGAAAAGCCTTTGGTCACTTTGGAATCAACAAGCTCTGCCCTTATACCCGAGCCATTCGATTGGAAAATTTGATCATAAACTGTGCGGCTTGATGATTGACAGAGGACAACTATGGTTGATTGAATGTATAAGCTTACCAACACTCTAAATGAAGCGCTATTATTAAACGTATGTACTTGAAGAGCACCCTACGAGTAGTGGCTGCGAAGGAGTCTACCGAATGGTGGTGTTTGAAAAGCTGAAGTGTGAAAATGTTGATCCGACCTATACAGCACCGTGGACTCGGTATACTGCGTAAAATGAGGACTGTAGTAAGGAAAAGAATTGAATTTTTGTTTTTAAATTTTCTTAAGACCATTGCGTCTGTTGACCTAATCAATATACTTATATTTTCCCGAAAAAGAAACTAAGAACAAGGTGCCAAGCAGTCAGACAGTAAGTGAGTAGCTTAGACTTTCTAGTACTGAGTATCACAAACTGGCAGCTACTAATTAACTTTTGAGTACGTCGCCGGTGGGACTACAGTCCGTGTTGGACCTGGGCCTACCTTCTACGGCAACTACGGTTTTGCGAGGAACTGTTCTCTGAGTAAGGGAAACAAACTTCGCCGGTCATCCTTGTGAGATGGATCAAGATCCAAAAAATGCATCGACATAAAGTCTGTTAAGAGACAGTCAGGACATGCTATAACCGTGAATAGTAATTAATACTGCACCGTCCTAGAAAATAATTGACATGAAATCAATAGAAGAATGCAGCTGATAGCACCAGACAGTTCACAAGTGCCTCTACCCAATCGGCTTGTTACACAAGCAACAGCTATCTGTGATCGTGAAACATGCTCTAACAGAAGGCAGTCTACAGCTTCACACAAGAACGGGGATCGAACACTGAATGACTGATGTGAAACATAATGTGACTGATGTGAAATAACGCAATTGTTCGGCTATCTGGCAATGTTCTTTGACTAAGCCTTAAGTTTGCTGCTACCACAGAGGTAAGTATATTTGACTGAAAGGTCTTGGAGTACATACACATTCTTCGATTTACGAAATCAATAAGCAGTGTCTGTAGCATTTGCGGAGTTGTTCAAGTTAATCGTCTGCTGAGGAAAGCAAGTGGAGAAATCACACGTGTCACTTCATAGGCGTCTTACTTCGAATTAGGGAAGAGCAAGCAATCAGTTTAATCCATCTGGCGATTGGACATGCAAGACTTGGTTAAGGACTTGACAAACAAGATTTAGGACACTTGAGACAAACCGGGCCGAAAAATGATTTAGATGAAGTGATGTTTCTATAGCTGATAGAATTGATGTTTACCCTCATGCCAAGTCATATTCCGCAACTGGAAGCTGCTAACCATTCCCAATTTCCACTGGAAGGACGCTGTGTTCACCCGCGCAGTCATTCAGTCGCAGGCACAACACGTGATCGAAAGTTTATGCCAGCCTATGCTCTCGAGTGAGATATTCTGCAAAAAATAATTGTCTGCAGCGAAATACCTCGGGTACTTGTAGTTAATATCTAAATGGACGGTTGCTCTTTTGAAAATATGTATAAGTATTTAATTGCTCCCTAAATGGTCCCCCCCACTGGACAACAACTGGCGGTAGATCACGTGTGTTGCCGCCACTGCTGCTGCACACCATACCAACATAATCACCGCCGCTAATCCCACGTAGTGGAATTGAAAAGCAATTATTACCGTCCGACCATAGCGGGCCAGCCACACATCCAAACCCACACACAAACACTCTCGCAGCGACATGAACTGGGAGCATAGTCCAACAGCAAAGAGTTGCCAAACGCTTAATCCCACTTTTGACGCAGTCCATCAATTCACCACCCCACGCCACAGCCGCTGCCGCCCAACAGTCGCCATGGGAGTCGGAGCTTCGTGATGGGCATTGCCGTTGCAATTAAGAGATAATAGGAAATCAATATCCCCATGGACACACTGGGACTATGCAGGGTTCCTTCATCCTGGTTTCGTGAATAGCCCCCCTCTTCCCCGCCCCCCCCCCCCACACGGACCATCTTTTGTAGCGTGTGCACGTAAAGTGTTCCCGTTGCTCTCAACATAATGATCCATCGAACCACGCCAAAAGCCTGAACTGGCCCACGTTTGCATTGGTGTGTGTGGGTGTCTTCAAATAATTACTGTTAATAGCCCCCGTTACGATGCGAAGCAACAAAAAATAAGGACTTCACGTATCACGAAGAGAAATGATCTGAATCTACTCACTCGAGGTATGAATGGCTTTTCCCAGAAAAATCAAAAATCAATCTGCGGTTCTCCAGAAATCCACTTGCGGTACTACTTCGAAGCATGTTGTGCAGAGCTAGATCACCGTAGTCGTTCATACGACAAACAAAAGAACGTATCGAAACACAGTTAAAAGTCACAGAGTGCAACAAGAGAGAGAACTACGACCAATCAACTTGATTTTTTCTTCTTTTTTTTTCAGATATAAAATAATTTTGTCAAATAAAATGCTTATCGACCAACACTACACGTTGCGCGCACGACTGAAAATAAAAATAAATTCAAAATAAAAGACACTCAAACGGATAACGTCCTCGCGAGTTCTAACAACGACTACGGTTGACGAGCAAATGGACGAGCCGCCGGTTTTGGAGAGCGAGAGTGATGACGCTGTGAGTGGGTGTTTGCAATTAATAACTGTCCGGCGTGTCCGCTTTGTGCACTTTGTTGACCTTGACCGAAAGTGTGGTGGAATTCAGTTTGCCTGTGCACAGTTCCAACGACCACTGACGTGTGGCAACTGTCATATATTGCGATGGATGATGGAGTGTGTGTCCCACAGGGTGGACCCAAAGACAATTACCTTGCGTAAGTCATGTAAGACTGATAGAAATGGTTGGATGAGGCATCAGAGAAGATTTTGAAGTTCAAGCACCACGGAGCCAAATCAGGCGCCAAATGTGTAGATATGTACGGAGCTGATCGGAAAGCCAAAAACGCTCCCGAAAGGAAAATCGAGATCGTGTTGAAATGAAATTTATGAATATTTAAACCCGTTGTCGATGTTGGTTGTGTGATTTCTTTCGGCCGACAAATCGGTGACATTAGTCGAAGACAAGGCCTCTTTTGTGACAACCAGAATTTGGACTTGAGTTGCAACAGTGACTAGAATTTATTTGACGCTAAACTCAGTCAACACAGAGCCTTAACAGGCGGGATAAGGGTTTCCCACTGTTACTTGGCCACATCCACGGGATAGTTAACAGCGCAAATATGAAAACAAACTGCACGTCAACAATTTTTTTTTTGGAAGATTTTTACAATTAGAAACAAAAGCCAGAGCCAACATATATTTCGGTTCCCAGAAAAGAGCCCAAATTCGACATGACGACACGTCGACAGGAACATGTAGAATAGCGCAACTGAAGATGGCGCGAAGAAGATGTTATTAAGGCAGATCCACTAGGTTTAAGCTTTGAAGTTGTCGCCGTAGCCAACGCAAGGTGGAAAAACAACAAAGCCACAAGTTCCGATGGCTTGCCAACAGAGCTAATTAAGGCCGGTGGCAATGTTCTGGTAGGGAGCACAGGATTAGAACAAATCGCACGACAGGGAGATGTCTTTGCTGATGGAGGACGTGCGGCGGGCACTAAGGAGGGAGCATAATTTACTCTAACTGTTGGTTTTCGCAGATGACATCGCCAACTTTGTGCGTTTCCAACATATCGTGGAAGAACAGGCGAAACAAGCTGGCCTTAAGGCAAACGAGGGCAAAACAATATGCATGCTGTCGAGCAACAGTCGCGGAAAAAACGTAACGAGTCACAGCTGCAATTTTGATGTGGTAATACTTTTGAATCATACTTTTGCAGAACAGCAAAGCTGATGTATGGGAGAAAGTGAATGGAGGACCAGACATAACCGCAAACTTTACGAGCTACACCCAGATGTGGATGTAGTCCGGAAGGCACTGGCTTTGCCATGTCGAGCGCATGGACAGCAATGCTCCAGCTGAGAGGGTCTTGGAACACGAGCGGGAGAGCCAATGAAGACTGAATCTGTGGTATAAAGGCAAACTCAAGGTGGACGGCAGCTGTTGCTCAGGTTATGACCATGAGTTGTAGGCCTGATAAGTAAGTATGTCAAGCTCATCTGTTTCTGTAGGACGACAATTTCAATTTTTAAAATTCAAAAGTGTAGAATTATCGCTTCTCCAATTAGGATAACCACTCATGCTATCAGTGCCAGAAAAGGTCTCAGCAAAGCCGACGCTATGTAATATGGCCTCATTGTTGAGAAGATCGTGTGAAGCTCCGCCGTCAAGATAAGAGGCACGATCTTCCAGAAGTCTGTACGCATGATCGGACGAGTGCATTCGGGGTGATTAACCCTAAATAGTACTTTATTGGAATTGTCCGTCCCTTGAATGAACTTTTAAGAATGAATAAGTAATGAGGCGATCATAATAAGTCTTTCATTCTCAAATACCCAACAACAGGACCTTCAGTTCCTCGCAGAATCGTGGCAGCATAGCTTAAGCTGAAGTGCAACATTTTATATAATCGCATGTCAAATTCGATCACTCAAAATTCTCCGAAGTACATAATTAACAGCACACGCCTTATAATTGCTTTCAAGGACCACTGCCACACATCCGTGATTTTAAAACAGGCCAGAATAAGATTGGAATCTTGCCCCCCACCGAACTGTCCATTAATTGAATAAACCTCAACTCCGAAAGTGTGCAGCGACCCTTCATCAAGTGCAACATTAAAAGTCCATCAACTTCATTTTCAACGTAAATTTCAAAAAAATATCTCCTTTGTGAGTGGAATTGACACAACTGTCACTGTAAACCACCAATCCGCAATATTCACAACATATTCCAATGGGATCTCGTGTTGTGTAATTAATTTTTAACAGACACGCAATCGGACATTGGTCAGGATATCCCTGTTGTGCAGTAACTCTTTAACGTGACCCACTATTTGCTCACATGTCACGGATACGAGTAAAAGTCGGATACATGCAAGCTAAACTGTGTAACTAGACCAATGCGGGATACACCTGTTTATTTTTTCATAATGATATATCCGGAAAATGAATGTGAAAAACTCATTTGGTATTCTTTTTCAATGCTGACACACACGCACCATCGAGTGCATTATTTGTGGGCATGTCCTTCTCGAGCAATCGGGTGCTGGTCGTTTTGACAACCGGTGGGTTCAATGCCAGTTGCATTTCCATGACGTTTGTTGACACACTTTTAAATGTACACACTTTTACCGGCAATGGCGTGGCTGCTGTGCACGGGATGTAGCGGGTTTTATTTCCGGTAAGTAAATTAAAGCTCATCTCATAGCATTGCATCTGATGGGTTATGTTGCTAGAGTACTCCCCGACTTTTGACAGAGAAGAAGACGACGCATTAAGACCATACTTACATGTTCCGCTTGTCCTGTGCAACTTTGACAACCTTAAAGAACTCTTCAATGGCAACCGCTTTAAGATTTAGCTTTAAGACTCAGCTTTAAAACACACACACACCGATTTCCTAGTTCACTTCCAGCTATCTACTCTAATTAATCCACTCAGAAGTTTCAGAAGAAAATAAAGAAATCACCCCCAACGGCAACCCTTCCAAGTCGAGCTAATGTTTTTACGCTTCGACGTCCACCTTGTGTTACACCTCCCCAGTCAGCCCGTCCGATTTTCCAGGCTAATTAATTCGAGAAAAACACTCAGCAAGCCCCGACTACGAGCGAAGCGAACACTGTTTGCCTGCGCCACCCCATTCTTCGGGTGGCCTGCGAGTAACTTCCAATTGAACCCTTCACATGTGAAGCACCTCCAATCAAGTACAGTGGATTCGCTCACTCTGATCACCATCAAGCTCCGTCCACCTCATGCGCCCCCCACATGGTCTGGTGTAACGCCCTGCGGAACTCTTAAAATAATAAAACAAAAGGCATCCAAATGACAGCCCGCAAACGAACAAAATCAATAAACCACACGAGTATCCGCAATGTGCACCGTCCCTTGTTCGCCGCTCTTTCGCGTCGCCATGACTTCCCTCGAAAGTCCTCGCAGTCAATGTGTGGGTTGCCTTGTGTATTTGGGTCTGCTGATGTTGTTGATGGTGAACCCTTGTGGGTGACATGCCCAAAAGTCTTAGCCCGATCATTGGTCTCAAACTAAATTTTTGTCGTTATCGTTGCCGTTGTTGGTTTCTTTGTTACTTTTGTGGTAATGCTTCTGGCTTCTGGTGCTGTTGCTGCTGATGCGGGACGTGGTGCTGGTGAGAAGGTTGTCCTCCATTTCACCGCATCATCAGCATGCACGAGTGTCCTTCAAAGTTCAGCATTTGTCAAGGATTGACCTCATTCTACACCTTTCCAGTGGCTTCTTGCCGCCTATGTGTGAGACACTGCACACTTCTCACATTCGGGCCCTCTTAGACATTTCCTTTGGTTTTTGGGCACGGGCGGGCAAGTGTTGGTGGGTTTTGGTGGAGCGTTGTAGCAGATAAGAGCACTCCATCCACCACGATGATGGAGTTACTTAAAAGAGAACGACCCAAGATTGCAGCAACAAAATAAATGGGTTGCTGTTGTGGTGTCTGTGCTTACAGCAAATGCAGAAGGGATGGGACTTTAGACCTCGTTGACGACATCGTCGTTCTCAGCCATAGACAGTAGGAGAGACAGAGAGAGAGGAATAGTATCACAGGCAGAGCAAGTGAGCGAACACAAAGGGTCGAGAGTTCATTTGGGGGTTCTCAGCGCACAGAGTTTTCTTCGCTAAGTGACCGCCCGTTTGTATTCCTCGCCCTTGATGCACAATTCCCTCGCCAAGGGGGATAAAGTGCAACATTTCGATAAGCGTCATGGAATGCTTGCTGGGAACGACACACTACCATTCTCTCCCTCATGATGGAATTCATTTTTCCTCGGTCATGCTGACGATGACAGATTGAATAACCGACCAGCTCCAGCGAGTTGTCTTTCGACCCCACTCTGGCACTCTGGGCGTAAGTGCTTGCAGTATCTAAATGCAGAAAATCGAGTGTGCCCTCGAGCTTTATTGTTTTTTGGTTTTAAAGGATTTTCGAACAAACACGTTGCAGGGGGTACACACTGAGTTGCTGCTGTTGTGTGGCGGGCCGTGGGGTTGGAGAAAAGTTCTTTGTAAACAAAAGATACATATTCATGCATGGCAGGGATATTGTTTTAAGCAGAACGGAACAGAACGGAACTGTGGAACTTGTGCAAGTTTCTAGATGTTCGCAGTCGTTAAGATGTATTTGTTGCACTTGGTCGTTGTAGCTTTTCGTCTTATCTCTGTGCGTTGTGAGGTTGGATTGGGGATGGCATAAAGTCCTTTTCCCTTTATCTGAGCTAAAATCAAAACATCACTTAAAATTCACAAATGCAGGAGGGTTTTCTGCTGATTTACCTTTTAAAGAAGATTGATTTCGTCTCATCGTCCCTGTGCACGAGGGAAAAGTTTGTTCAAAAGAATTCGTTGGATTATATTCAACGACGTTGATTGACTCTGAATGGAGTCTGCTTGGCACTGTCAGATGGTCTCAAACTACCAGTGAATTTCGCGGAAAGTGACAGGGAGACGGTTGCTTTACGGAACGAACCCAGTTTCATCCCTTTTGAGCTACCAAGAGTCGATTGCACGAACCTTGATGATCACCTTAAGGAGACGTTCACTTCTTAGAAGAGAAGTGGACTCGATTTAGCTCTGGGAAAGTGTGACTGGATTTGTATTGCAGATCTCATCTGCAACGCTGTTCCTCATCAAAAGTAAGATTTCCTCTTGATAGCCAACTTTTGTACAATCTTTGTCCAAGCTCTCAACGTCACATGTTGCAGATGCTTAACTACAGGCATCTCTGTGAACTGGACAACAAAACCAAAAAAATAGCACGGAGGAAGATTATACATATCTGAATAGCCGATCTTTTCCTGCCGTTAACCCTTTTATTTCGTGCTTCAAAATTGAATTAAATTCGAAATGGGAAACACTATCCCAAGGGAAAACAATTAGAAGCGAAGCTTGTGACCCTCAATTAACCCTTTTCCAATTTTCGCCAATGAAACACACCCCCTTCAACGGTGTGTGAAAGAAAGGACTTTTTCGTTTTATCTTGCTCGTTTTTCAGATTATCCGTCATCTCCAATTGCAGGAATGCCAAAACATCAGCACCCATTAAGATAAACTTTTTAATTAACACTGACGGCGACATGATGCTGTTTATTTTATTTTTGTTCACATGCGCTTGTATAGAGGGTATTCTGTAGAACAACTGGACAACTTATTTTCCAATGAATTTCTTCACCTCATCAGAAATACATGTTATGGACATTTTGCATATACTGAAGACAGACGCAGTTACTGAATGCATCAAGAAGCATACGGTAACCTACAAAGGACAGGAGAATGATTGATATCGAGAAGCAGTTTGTCCCTGCGAAAATGTAAGGATATCCTGAATACAGGATTAAAATGGCTTCTTTTTTATTATAATATATATTGACTTTATTGTATTTTTCAGAAAAATCTCAAGCTTGTAAATGTTAAGAGCATTTGTTTACAATAAGCCATTGAACGTGGAAGAGTGTTGGCAGCGTTGTTGCTTTAGCATCTTTTGTTGAAACATCCCGGAAAGATTTAGCAGAATTCTGATAATTATGAATATGTGAGCGTTGTGAGTTATCGCGTCGACCCCTACTCACTTGGGCCTACACAGCGCAGGTTCGATTCCCGGTACGAGCATGAGAAATCAACAGCGTCACAGTGTCCATAGAACAGAGACAAAATATGTACGCATTTTATTACTCTGTGCGGACTGTAGAGGCAATATTTAGAAAGTGTCCGATACATAGAGGTGTCCGAAATATAGAGATGGTCGAAATGTAGAAGTATTCGAAATATAGAGATGTCCGAAATATAGAGGTGTCTTATAACTCTGTGCGCACTGTAGAGGCAATATTTAGAAAGTGTCCGAAATAAAGAGATGGTCGAAATGTAGAGGTGTTCAAAATATAGATGTTTCCGGAATATGGAGGTGTTCGAAATATAGATATGTCCGAAATATAGAGGTGTCCGAAATAGAGAGGTATCCAAAATATAGAGGTGTCGAGAATATAGAAGTGTCCGAAGTGCTGAGGTGTCCGAATAAAGCAAAGCAGGATAGTGAATAAAAAAGATAACTGAACTCGTACACGTAAGTAGAAGACGAAGAAAGAAATCCTAAAGTACACCAAGGCATTCCCAAGCCACATCGCTTCTAGGAGGGCAATAACTTTAAAATCGGCAAACAATCGATAATTCTCCCGCACCCGGGACCGCACATAAAGCTGATGACCCCAATGGCATATTAAAGACTCATTGAAGTCCATGAGGTGCTTAAAGGTGTTAACAACTCAACTTTATTGAACTTCATTATGTGATTTTATCGCCTCAACCATCAAGTTGCCAGGAAAGAATATTTTCACGTTCAGCAACCCCGCCCTCGATTTTTTCAAAAGAAATTTTCAGGAGAAATATTGTAAAAGAAAAAAAAAAAAAACAACAATAACAATGCAGTCGACTGGAAAAGTTCCCATTAAAAGTTGAAGTCATAACAAAATCTGTTCTGTCGAACAAAAGCAACACATAATTGCTGTGTCAACAAGATCTTTCCTTTGTTTCCGCCTAAATACCCTCAAACTTAATATCGCATTTATGTTCTTACAATTGAGCCGCATTCTCTTAAGACATAGGCGTACCCACACATCCGCACGCAGGAGAGAATCGTTTGACAACCGGGGATACATAGCACCGGCCCCGCAATCCTCCCTCACACCACCTCTCTTATAACCTCGAGAACTTTAAGTCTTCAGAAAAATCACCGCGAAGAGGCTTACTCTCGCAGTAGGCCTGTTTGACTTAAATGTTACCCCAAGTCCCCGTCTCGCCCAACCACCGTCACCTGGGATTACTTGTGAAATTTCTTAGAAACCGTATTAAATTCGTGGTCCTCCTCTCGGCAGGAGTTTGAGTCTAGGCAGGTGTTTGTGTAGCATCCACCACCCCCCCGAACGCGTTCAAGGGGCACGCACACCTGCAAACACACCACACCGGCAGCGCGTCGAAGTGTGCTCATCTATAAATTTAACCTTCCGTATTTCATTTATTCATGCTTAAAGTGAAAAATTTCAAATTGAATTTTAAGGGATACACTCTAGCACATGTACACATCTCAGGCACAGGGTGGCGATGTACTCGATATCTGTCCTCCTCGGATTCGGGGTATTCCGCCTCTCAGCACATAACAAATCAATGAAAATATAAGATTCGTCCTCGTCGAGAAAGTGGCGTTTTATCGAGAGGGATGTGTGAGCTGTGGCGGGGTGAATCACACCCCAGCGACAGAACGGGAGCCACACCGCTACCACATCACCACCAGTTTTATATGCAAATCACTTTTAAACGAATCAATAAATTTTTCGTGAGTGCACGCGACGAGGTTGTGGGGGTCGTAGCGCGACACATACTGTGTGCGCAAGTGATGAGGGTCGGGGGTGGCGGTATAACGTACGGTCCCGAAGGGCGACGACGACATCGACGAGAACAACGAGGAGAATAGTGACTGAAACGAAGCGAACAGAGAGTCCTTTGCCACACGATTCGATTACACTGGAAACTCCATTTCGCGCTAAGAGATTCATCTTGCATGTGGAGGCTGCATGAGGGTTTCCACACACCTATCTTAGGGTGGATACGTGTTGAGACTTGGTAACCGATTTTTCTTTCATCTTCGCCCCACACAGTCCACAACCCCTCCACACCGTGTCGCGATCTATGCGGAAGAGTTTTATGGAGCGGAAAATGCAAAACAAAAGAAGGGAAAATAACGAAAGCGTCAGAGTGGTGGAGGGGTCGTGGAATTATAATAGATCTCCATTCCACAGATCTTTGCTTTTGGCGGGACTTGGACTGCGTGTGATTGTTCAATGTGTCCCCTTCATGCGCACTTGCCGAGTTCACAGAGTGCTTCGGCAACAGGACTCGGTGATAAAGTGCATTCAAGCAGAGGACGCGTTGGTGAAGGTTATGAGGCAGAATTAGGACAGGACACCGTCGCCGGGGAGGAGAATCCGAAGCGGATTCTGCATATTGACAGGATACGTATAGTTAGATTTATAGTTTTATCAATTGAATGTCATTAATCACGTGCTGCGATGCAAGTGGATGCGGAAAGCTCACTACGGTACGACTACATATGTGCACATGTATGTGAAGGTAGTCGAACTTAGAAAATCATCAGCAGCGGTTTGCATCCGGGCGTTTTTGAAATCACGAATTGAATTATCATCAACGATTGAAGGGCGGGATAAAGCTTTGCTGAATGAGTGCAGAAATATTTGGATCAAGGATGAGCTTAAATGAAGATGGATACGACGAGTGAGTGGGATTCATTTGAATTTCCTTTTACACAGCCAGTTCACAATTGGATCTGTGTCAGTGTCTATCTGTGTGACCCTCTTGAGAGTGTCAGATTATGTGCGTCTTTTTTTCTTCTGTCCAAGGCCTCTAAAGTGTGCGGTGGTGGATAGATGAAAATCGTGTTATGCAATCGTGCTAAGTACATGCGGAATACAGTGAAGCAAGATGAATTTCGTGAAGTTGAAAGTCGTCGAGCAGTTTGAAACTATTGAAGTGGGCCACCCAGCTCACTGATTTAACATGAGTGTGACCTTAGATGTGTTGGAGGTGCAGTGCAGTCGGGTGGTCATGCGGGTTGTATGCTATTCGATGCACTGTTTTGGGACTGAGCCAGGAAAATTCTATATTTCCCGACTGATTATGTAACTCACATCATCACCAGGCACCTGTAAGGTTTCGCACTTAACGCACACGATAGCGGCACCTAGAGCTGGGTATTTGTACAAAAAGGGGGCTACACCTCCGGGGTTCTGTTCATGTGCCTGAGGAGGTCGGTTCTGTCACATATGAGCCTCCTCCAGCCCAGACTAGCTTAGACACGATCAAACCTGCCTTCAACAGCACAACAGGTGATTAATTTAGACTTTTTTTTTGGCAGTGGGTTTGTTTTGACTGATCACACATGACATGAATTATTCCTGTGCATTATTGTTTGACGTTCCTGTGGCCTGGGAACGTGATGAGACACCTGCCGATTGACAAACTGGGGTGATTGTCTGACTTTTCAAGAAGGGGGACAAAAGCGATTGCTCCAACTACAGGAGCATATCTCTTTTAAGTCTCCTCGCGAAAGTCCACGCTAAGGTGTTGGATCGCGTTCTAGAGCTATGGTCGAGCCCAGGATGGGGGATGCACAGTGCGGCTTTCATCCGGGTAGAAGTACAACCGACCAGCTTTTCACTCTAAGAATGGTACTTGAGAAGGCTTGTAAGTATGTCAAGCCCATCTACAGTTGTCTTGTGGATTTGCAAAAGGCATACTTCCAAGTTCCTCGAGGTTAACTCTGGGGTGTTCTGCAGGGGTATGGGATTGAGGGCCATTCAGTCTCTATACACAAACCGTAGCAGCAGCTGTTCCGGTTAACGGGGTCTTTTCGGGATCTTTTTCACGAGTGATGGAAGGAGTAATGCTGAGCTTTCCCGTAGGAGTGTTCAAGCTGGGTTAATTTTGAAACAGCTTGGAAGGTCTGGAATCAGGAAGGCCAAGATTGGTGTCAAGTTAGCGGGTTTTAACTCAACTATTTCTTCCAACTCTCACCTATGGTCATGAAATTTGAGTAATGACCGAAAGACTAAGATCCCGAATACAAGCTGCTGAGATGAAATTCCATCAGATATTCGATCCCTTGGCAGACTCAAGACGAGATGGTTGGACCAAGTCCAAAAACTCGCCTGGTTACGCTTGGGCATAACTCTTGATGAGTTAGAGTTAGAGTCGAAAATATGCGTCAAATGTGTTTTTTTCGTTTTCATTGCAATTTTTTGTAAGTTGTTTACTCAGTGAATTTTCGTTAATGTCATAATATCTTTTCAAGGTTAAAAAGTCCTTTATTGTGTTCTTACTTGTATCAATTTGTGTTAATTTAACAATATTAAAAATTAATTTTGTGTGAAATATGGCTTACCCCATGTGTCTGCAATATCGCCTAGTATATGGCCTACTAACACATGATATTTGCCAGATACATCTATTGAGCCAGCTTGAGTACAATGCATTGTATTGCAGAATGTGTATACAAGAAGACTGTGCAGGCATCGAGCAACAATGTATACGAGTTTTGGTGCAGTAAATCATTGCCAGGCCATATTTAACAAAGTAGGTCATATTAACCGCAAGTTTTTTGAAAACACAGCATGAGGTTACTTCAGCTTTTTGATTATACTTGGCTTTTTGTTATGTTCTTTAAAAATGTTTGTGTTACTTAAGAGTGAATGTAAATTGATTACTATATAAATACTAAATAAAATACTAAATAAATAAATAAAATAATTAAAAAATTCAACACAAATTGATGGCTTAATTTAGAAAAATGTTAAAGATTTTTTTAAAAAAAGGATTACTCCACTTCACCTCTTGTCTAGTATGAGGACTCAATCGTCTTCGTTAGTAAGCTGTGGGTACCACAACAATTTTCGGACAGGCGCTTATGCAGAATTCCAGAATTCGACGTTATTTCTCTCGTCATTATTTCAAGGCAACGATTTGGGTTATTCGATCAATGTCTCTGTCACACAATTCAAGGCAAACATGCCCTGTCTCATCGAAACTTCATCCTCTAATATCGCCGCCTCTTGACATAGACCAAATATTTAACTTATTACAATAAAAAGGTCTAGAGACAGATTCATTTCACTATACAACCGCCCTTGATAGGATCTGGGCCCAGCGCGTGTAAAATTCTTACCAAATTATGTCAAAAAGACGCGAAAACTAAAACAATCGAAACACAAAAGGAAACCATTCACTTTCACTTACGCACTGACGAAACAAAACGATACTTTAAAGAAAGCAATCGAAATTGCTCACTTCACGATTATTGCCTCAAACAGTGAGCTCCCCACCCAATGGGCCTGGCAGAATTGGACCACCCGTCGAACTATTCAGCAGTGATGCCATGGCTAGATACACTTCAGTCTCAACTTGAATTAGTTTCCTGCCAAGAACCCACGCACCATTTGCATTCATTAACGACAATAATGTATCTCCAGGCCAAACATCGTCGTCGACTGGAGACTACCCAGTACCCACCCACCAACGCCAGAATGTCTTCCACTCTAATAGCCCACCAAAACGAATGGCCATTAACGCTGATTGCGGCTCTTAGGCAGTCAAACTTTGCCCATAACAATTCAAATTTAGATCGGATTCGCCTTTTTTCGCCTAATAAAATCGATAAATGTGTCTGGTCATCTGTAAGTTAGTTTGTGCTCGAAAGAAATCCATGCGTCGTCTTCAAATTCGTTGAAAATGAAATCAATAGCGCCCCTCGAGCTGGCCATTGTTTTCCATCATTCGCCCGCCCCGACAAGTGGCAAGAGGTCCTTTAGGCTCTGAAGTCCTTTCATTGTCACGAGCGTTCCGGGTGGACAGCCATCGACCGTTGTTGTCTCAAAGTCAGTGCTGTTCCGGTCGACCACAAAATTGACAACGACAATCAAGTCACGTAAATAATTAAGCGTATGACGTGTGCGTTTAACGTAATGTCTACATTTTAATCTCCCGGGAGAGACCTTTTCACTTTATTCCCTTATTCCCTGCACTGTGCAGTGGAACCCTCCAATCAGCCAACCCTCCAGCCCACCAACTCCACTCCATTCTGAACAGCACACACTCACTTCATTCGTCCTCTCAAACACTGATTGTGCAGTGGCGGGTGAGAGGGTGCCAGAACGAGAGTTCTCCTTGCCGTTGTTCGTTCTTAATGCGAAACCTGAATTCGTGCGAAATGTCAGGGAGTTTTCAAGTGCGCTCCTTCTTCAAAGGACCTCTTCTATCTATTCCGGTGCAGATACACACACGCACACACACACAAACATACACCAATTGGATGGCACTGTACCATGCCATCGTCAACCTATTTTGGCCATTATCCTTTATTAACATTTCTCTTTTTATTTGCGTTGGCTTTTTCCCCCTCTGTGTAGTTTACCATTCTATGTGTTCCGACAGCTATAATCCATCGTCAACACAATTGCCACAAACTTTTAACCTCCTCACATACCGGCGACGGCGGCGCAGCAGCACATACACTTGCACCAGAGTTCCACCCGCCGGACGGAACAACGTGTGTGTGCACACCGCTACCCGTTGCCCACTGTGTCGTCGGGTACGATGGATTGCGGTGGAATGCAGAGAAAAAAGGTTTCACCGAAACAACAGCAAAAAAATGAGAATACGTCCAAGTGGAGAGATAAAACGTGTATCCTTTACACTCGTCGTCGTCCCTCATTCCGGGATGAAAATTTCGTGATTATCATAAATGCTGACGAGGGAATTCACGCCAGAATCAGGAGCTAGAGTGGTAGCAGCGGCACGGATAGCCACGCCATAAAAACCGACGACTGGAGCACACACACGAGCATTCAGGCCGGCCGACGTTGTTATTTGTTAAGGCAGGCAACCAGCCAACCAAGGATGGGTGATGATGGCAAAATAACGTACACAAGCGTGAGCAAAGGATGTCCTTCCCTGTGATTGGGATTTGAAATTCGTTAGTGAGTGGACAATATTGGTAGACTAAGGGAGTAGCGAGCCTTAAATTGCGAAGGACCAACACTGGAACCCCGCAAGTGTGTTTTTCTATTTATTTACTTATTTTCTCTGTAAAGGAATAGATCCGTAAGCAGCCGAAAAGGGCCGAGGATGGTGATGAGGAGAGGATGTCCTTAAAATGAAACTCCCCTTAATTTGACACAAGTGGGTGGACAAAACAGATAGAGTTTCTCATCGAAACTCATACACCTGAACCGGCAAAGACACGTGATTCAAAGACACCCCTTTTGGGTTCACAGTTTACATGAATTCATGGCTATTGAGTGTTTTGGCCATTTTAAGTTCGTTTCTTGAAAATGAGAGCTTACTCGGACTCGTGTGCCACTTGGGTGCCTATTTTAACGTTTTAATACAAATTTTTGTCGAATGTCCAGAGTGCCTTGCCCACAACCCAGAGTTCAGGTCAAATTAATATGCATGTGGGATTTTATTCCCAGCAGGGCATCTGATGGAATCTTCTCGTCATGGAGAGTTTGTAGGAAGGATCTATTCATCTGAGAATGAAAATGAGCTAATGAAATAGCGCTTTAAATTGATGGAGGATTTCCAGTGGAAACCCAAATTAGTTGAAAAAGGCTTTACATGAATACTCCTGAGTTGCGTCAAGAGAGCGGAAGTCTGGGAAATCACAGGAAATCGGGGCGAAAAGGGATTATGACCGTAAACCAAAAAGGGTGAGCCGCCATTTAATAAGAAAATCGATACAGATTTTGGGAACATTCAAGTTTTCTATTTTTGTTCCGTCTAATAGTTGGACAGCGCCCGTTTGGGCAGACTTTTATGGCTACCCAGATCGAGTGTAAATTCGAAAGCTCTGGTGAATGGGATCTCTAGCAAGGGCACTAGATCTTCATTATTATCGGGCGGAAACTGCTATCCGTATTTACCGATAGTGCCAAACATCTCTTATCACTTGCAATGATTGGGCACAGGGTGCCTCAGTACGAACAAACTGACGGCCTACTCTCAAACCGCAACAAACACTCATACTGATCTGCACTGAGAACGCCGGCTCTCCGCCGTCTCTCAGTACTCTTATCGGTGTCACTTTGGATAACTCACTAACTCACATCTTTAAATTGGATCTGTCCCGCAATGATTTCTGTAGAAGCTGTAGAGAGAAGGAAGTGGAGGCTCCTTCTCCGAAAAGCCACCTGGGGCATGCCACGTCCGGGGTATACAACAACCAAAACATCAGTATCCAGATCAAGTGCAGTTGACTAACATAATCAACGCACTGAACGCAAGTAGTGTTCCATGGCTCAAAACGCAGAGTTCACATTTGAAAAGAGGGTGAAGAGCAGAGATACAACGGCGAACCGTACGAGCTACCCATGAAATTGAATCCATCCTGTCGTCTGCGGATCCGACATCTCGATGGTTTGGCCGTGCAGAGAGACAGATCAACAAAAACCAAATGACGAGCACACAACTGGAGAAGCATCGTAGCCAGTTTTGTGTATGAACCTGGAAACACCTAACAAAGAATCATACCGGCTGAAGAGGCTTTTTGGTGGATCCCCTGGTGCATCTCGGGGTGTGGTGGTAGATGGGGTAATCGATTTTGTAAACTTACCCACGAAACCGGTTTGAGCACGAATCGACACAGACGCTTTTAAGCCTTGAACTCAAACAGGATAAACTTGTACGATTAAAACTGCTTGATGGCGAGAGAAGCAAATCATCAATCTGACAAAGACGAAGAATGATTGCGATTACAATTTGCAGTGCTGACTAGAACGAGTGAATCCACTCTGTATTATTAACGTGTGGAATTATTTTCAGTCCTACTGTTTCTCCTTTATCCTTCCGTAGACTGCAGCCATCAAACGAGCACCTGTTACACGCTCTCACACCACCTCTTCATGCTGCCTAATTCGCTTCATCTCTTCAAGTGCTGTTCATCACTCCACACGGAGGAATGATGGATCAGCATGTACCCGTACGAACGTAGAAGGAGCATTTATTTTTGACATCGTTGCCTCATCATTAAGCCTTGCCACTTGAAATGCAGGGGGTGGCATACAACTTCACCAAAAAATTAAGTGAAATCCCTCAGTCACTCGGGGTGATCCTTCCTTGCAGCAGCAGCGAGAGACAAGAGCTCAACAAAACGATGAATGAACGTTGAAATATGCTTTTTCCTCAATTCAGCCGGCACACAGTGAACTGCGTGCAGGGTGCCGCAATAAGGATAATGATAATAACAATAACAATTGCACGGCATACTCGGCTGTCGTATAGCCCGCCGCCCACCGCTCTCGCCATCCCGCACGTCGTCATGGCCGCCTCGTCAAACCGACCGAGGCGGGTGTAACGGCAGAGTTTAATGGAGCTAAACAAAAACTTTATTGCTATTATCCTAATTGAACGGTACAGGCGCACCACCACCACCGCATACGGATGTTACACTTGTAGACTTAGTTTAATACACGTACATGCCCCTGCAGCACGTGTATATTAGGCATCTCTATGGGTTTCTATGGGTGCTTTTGGTGTGTTTAACAAAAGCGACAAATTAGTTTGAAATGCATCATGGCGCTAGGTTGTGTTGGGGGGGTGGCATTTGGCCATCAACCCCACTCTGCCCTTGTCAACCAACCACCCGCTGTTAAGTGTCTCATAACGACATTCACTAGCACACATAAAATTCAAAACAGCACACGTCATAAGAGGACATCCTGTGCCGGTGTGCACAGATCTACACGTTACCAGGTACGTACGTCTGCTCGTGTGTGTGGAATGTTTTTCACATTCACAATGGCTCCATTCGGTTCAGGACAATTAGTTCGTCAACAAAGTGAGTATAAAGAGCGTACCCTTGTGTTGTAATTCACTCAATTCAAAAGGATTCATAAGTGCGCTTGTGCGACTCTGTGCGACTATCCATCAGTTTGACATAGGCCGCCTGAGAGGTGGGGACAACTGAGGAAGGATTAAATTACTCTGCCATAATTATTTTTCAGTTATTTGACTTCTTGAAGATTTCTCTATTCCAATTGCGTGCCATGGGGGGAAAGATTTATCAAGATTTATGGCTGCGTACGTGAGTGGAGTGAACAAGAAAAGAGAGAGAGGGAGTGAGCATTGCGGAAGTGGGGAATGGCGGCTGTGTCAAAGGGTGAATGGATGTCAGATTAAAGGAGTTCACTTCTTGGCAAACACTAAAAATGTTACGCTGCCAGTAAGTCTGCTCTTTGAATCGCTTTAAGTGATGTCAGCTTATTTCCAGATCGGCTGTCATATTTGGTAGAAATGCACTAGCAGGCGAAGGGAGACGACAATAACGAGTTATGTTTAAAAGGAATTCATATGAATCGCTAGACAATGAATCTGCCGAGTCATTTGACAAATCCGCATTCTGATGCTTACTCTAAGAGCATTGAGTGTGAACAATACATGCGCTTAACAAGTATGTCAGCCCGTGTGGGTGTTATTCATGTGAAGTTGGTTCAATTGTTACGTCAATACACAAAACTGCCTTTTATGGGGACACATAAAGTGACTCGTATATGCCGGCGAGACTGTCCGTGTGTATTACACGTGTATACACGAAAAAGTGACTCCAAAATTTGACTCTCCGCAAGAGCTTTGAAATGAATGATCCTTTATTTATGATTAGACGTCGCCTTCACTGGACATGAGCCATGCCCTGTTCATGAACATGATGTGAAAAAATCTAATGGAGGCACAAAAATCCAGGTCCAAGGCTACATCGAATCTTGATTGGCATGAGATCTGTTCAAAAGTTGGACATGAGATTTGACGTTTTTGTTTGAATGGCGTGGTGAATATTGAGAGTAAAAGTAGAAGTGTTAGTGAATGTCATTTCTTTGCATTATTTTTTAGTTAAATCTCCTTCGTTGATTGGTGGTTGGTTGCCTGCTTCTTGATGTTGACGCCATCGCAGCCAACGTTGAAGTGAAGTGACATGACATATCTTGCCAACTAAAGAAAAGATTGCGGATGACTGTTCAGATTGCGGTTGCGATGTGTCCAGGCAATTGGGTCAAGGCATTGAAGACGTTTGAATTCATATTTAAAGCGCTACCGTGTCAACCGTGTGGACTTATAACACTTTGGAAGCAATGCTAAAATGTTTTTCAATTGTGACCTGAGAGATCTGAAATGTCACAGTTAACGCACCATTAAACCAAATACCCGTTAAGACAGCAGTTTCATCACTGTGGAGTTTACGAAGAAAGAACGTTTAGTTCTAATCACATCTCATCGTGACACGCATCATTCACTAAATGGGTAGCGGAGGCAATTCGACTCCGACGTTGTGCCCCATCGCGGAGTTTTGAAATTATTCCAACCACCTTGTTCCAGGTCCGTCAAGAGGTAGTCTTTGTTGGAATCGCATTCAAGGTAGGCCTCATAAGTGATGAGAGGGATATTCATGTCATGTGACCAAACCATCGAAGCGTAGCCTTTTCCGTTCGGACAATCAGCAGAGTAGGGTACTACCGTGTTCCATACCCTGCTGGGTAACCCTTATTCTAGCATCAGCTTACAGGGGCGCGCTGGATTTTCGCCAGGGAGGATGTGAGGATAACTAAATCATCTGCAAATATAAGATAACTTGCACTCAACTCCTCGCCTCGACTGCGCTCCAACCAGTCCACAAAAAAGTATGGAAAAAATGGGTGACAATGTGCACCCGTAGTGAAGCACAACCCCACAGTGAAAGGTGTTGATTTAGCGCCGTTCACCCGTACACAGCTACTACAGTTTGTGTATACCGTATGAATGACCCTTAAGAGAGGGACATCAATCGTGCAGAGCGCTCCCACGTTTAACGCAAAGAACTCGATTGTATGTCTTTTCCAAATATACAACAACACAGTTTGTAGATCGGTCTGGCATACTTCCAAGCCCTCTCGAGTACCATTCTTAGAGTGGAAAGCTGGTCGGATGGAAAATTTGTTAACAATATTCCGAGTCAGTGGCAGCTTGACAGCGTGAAGGCTAATTTTCAGTTTTTTGGGTGCCGTGACATTGTATCGAAAATTTGGTAATGTCATGTCTTTTGTAAATGTCAAGGCAAATAATAACAGTTTGCATAAAGCCGGTTATGTAAAGCGTCATAGGGCCAATTTGGCACTATGTCACTTTGGGTATTGGAATTTGTATGACCATCATATGGCTTATAGGTATGGGAGCAGCATGCGCCCCAGTTTTAAAATTATAATTAACTAAATCTTTTTCCACAGGGATTAAGGCGAGTCAGGCAGACGCCTAAAGCTAAATTAGTTATAAATTTAAAACTTGCAAGCCGACTGATGGTCTGCGGACTTTGCTCCAAATTTTGCACAATGTCGCAAACTAGTTTGGCCCTATGACACTTTTTAAAGCGAAATTATGCCAAATGTTAATATTTGTCATAATATCAAGTTCAACAGCGTCATTGTACCAATTTCGCACAATGTCACGGCACCGTTTTTAGGGCCTTGGTTCTTAAACTGGGTCCCGTGGAATCCCAGGCTTGTCAGAGAAACGTTCTCTGAATCAGAGTAGTAAAATGATGCTTACATAAGCAATGTGTAAGCAGTGTGACGTACGAGCAATAATTCATGCGACTTTAGTCGCAATTTGACCCTTTTTGATGCCCAGGGATCATGATACGATTTTTTGAAAGAACCTCCATTTTTGACACTTCTTATTTATTCTTACGACTTTTGCAGACTATATTATATTAGACGTGATTATGTATGATCGTGGTTAGATTCGAAGTCCAATTCAAAATCATTTGATAAAAATCCGAATCAAAATGCAAGAAGTTGCTTGAAGTTCTGTTTAAAAGAATGGGAAATAAGATTTCCAAGGGTAGGTCTAGATCCGGGCACAAAGCGATCCTCTACCCTACCCATGTTCTGAAAAAATCCAATCCTTTTATTTGATGTTTGAAATTTGCTCGGCTGGGGCATTTATTCTTCACACATTCCGCTGAAGTTTAACTAGTTGAAGGTGTTAAATGTCTGCGTCTTCGCTAACAATTTCAGATGAAGAAGATCATAGTCGGAAGTCTTTAGATAGCCTGTGGCAAGGCAAATGTACGGGAAATTGCAGTCTTTCTTTTTTAATTGTTTTTATTATATTTTTTTATGGTCCGCGATACTTTGGTGACTTTCTCCAATTTTTCATTGGTAACACAGCGTGTGAGTATAGTTAGCGTACAGCTTCTTGCAAAGAATGAACTTGACAAAAAACCACATGCATGTGGGTTTCGTTCATGAACATCTTTTGTAAGGCTTTTTGTATTGTTTTGTCTGATAGGATTCACAAAATCTTTGACCACATTGAAGGTGAGCACGTTCGCAGATTGAATGCTTGTGATATGATTCCAATGCAACTCGATGAAAGCAGGGATGTTGCCGGCCTTTCAATACGTAAGGTATCCCTTCGACATATCGAGAAGATTAACTCATCTGCACACCTTTGGGATCCAATTCAACTGGTGAAGGCAATAATCATGAATAAGCACAGCATTAATTGGAAAAAATGTATTGATATGTGGTATCCATGTAAACGCCCATGAGTGCTGCAGTAATTAGCAGCAAAATGTGTAAACATGTAATGTGAGTTGGGGCAGTCGCTCAGATCGCTCAGAATCGCCGACTATGGTCGTGTGCGTGGATTCCGTGTGTAAATAAAAGCATTGTAAATATATTTTGTGTTTTAATTGACTGCTTATAGATATCTGTTTGTACCAGGGTTAAAGGGGCCGTATCAAAAATTAATTACATTGCGCTAGGAAGTAGCAGCAGTCATTGTATTTTGCATCGTTATGCATTTCTTACAAATTTGTTCTCTCCAATTGTTCAAAAAAGTGTGCGAATGTTTGGGAAGACAGTACGAATGCCTTCTTCTGCACACCGATACAATATGGCTTTCTTAGAGGATTATTTGGATTATTTATTTATTGAGATTACTTAAAATTTGTGTACTTAAAATTCTTGACAGTTTTCCAACTGGTAAAAAGTATGTGCTCATCTGCAAACCTTTTTGGGGCAATGCATGATGAGCAATGGATACAAAATTAGTTAGGTATCTTGCAGACATTTCCGAAATCCATGCTAATATGTTTTGCGAGAGACAAACTGGCAGCTTTAAAAAGAAAAATTAATTCCTCGTTTACCTGTGTACGGAAGAACAATGTTGAATTCTTTCCAGTTTTACATGCATTCTTGGAAGCAAACGTGCTAGACTCAGAGCAGCTATTGTCAATACGATCGATTGGCATTTGGTAAATCTAGAAAGGTCATTATGACATACTTCCCAGACACGAGTGGGAACAAAATCCATTTCTTAATAAAAAGCTTACGACACTTAGCATTCCGGAGAACGAGTTTCTCATTGATATTCACAGTTTTTTGTCATCAAAATATGCAAAGCGCAAACTCGATTTACGCTCCTTATAGAAATGAAGGCAGTTGCAGGAACCGAGTGTGTTGCACTTACCGGGTCACATTTTTTTTATATAAGAAATTAAAGTCAAATGTCTATAGTTCTCTAGAGAAAATGACAAAAACACATTTCTGAAACCAGAGCAAATCCTTACTGTTGAACACATTTTGTTTTAAATGAGAAAACTTAGGTTTAGAACATAAGCGCTTCTTTTAAAGGGTCAACCCCAATCCCGGTCTCAAAAAATCGAATTATCCTTTAAAATTTCAAGTGAAAATTTCAAAGACTCTTGAAGATATAGCCGATTTATGGTGGAAGCGTCAGGCGAAGCATGGACCACCTCGCAGGTACCTAGCTCTCATTAGTGTCCCTGTCCCTTCATGGGTTCCTCTTCGGCATATTTTGTGACTAACTGTTTGAAACATCTGAGTAGTATATTCAGAAATACGCTGTAGAAAATGGATAGGAAACATGCTAAACATGGTAATACTAGGTACGAAGGTTTTGTCACAATTTTAAAAATAATGGGAGTCAAAACTTGACGGGCATCAGCCAAACTCCAAGAGACGCGCGATGAGCAGCGCATCACACAGGCTGAGGAGGACCTCACAGAGGCCAGTATTGCTCGGAGAGACCAACGAGCCAAAGAAAATCAAGCCTATGAAGAAACAACAGCAATTTTCTATGGTTATGCCATAGCTGATTGAACGTAGCTAGTTTTTATACCCAAGAATTTGCTTCTCAAAACTTTAAATGCGTTTTTCTCGAAACAGTGTTTTTAAGACTGGCGCATGAGGTTCAAAAACCATTAATCCAAATTTTAGTAGGTTATTCTATGTATATATAGCTATGGTATGAACTAGGATAAATCAAATCGGTGAAGATCTTCTCTACTTTTCAACCCGATTTGTGGCTGGAAAAAATGCGATTTTCGAAAGGCGAAATTAATAATCCTCGTTCATACCAAAGCAAAACTTGTACTCTTTCTAATCCCGTTGAAATATTTGGTTTCAGATGTCCCAGTGAGCGGAAATCACTTGCGCTGCCGAAAAGAAGGGCATTCGTTTGATCACAAAAAACAATGCCAAAAAAATTTTTTAAAATTTGTTTCTTCTTTTTTAAGTTTTCAAATAAATGTATGCAAAGCCTACAAAATAATTTCTGTTAATTTACCAGCCCATTGAAAATCAAAAAAAATTTGAATTGGGGGGGGATTGGATACTTTAGTATCCATTGCATAAATCGAGTACGTACTGTATTTGACTTTTTTTTTATAACTTGCGCGCACATGAGGTTGTTAATACCCTTTAAGTTTCCCGTGTCAAGACACAGCACGGGTCGAAGGTATAGACGGAAAAAGGGAGATTAGGTGCCTGTGGATATTGGTTTTAAATATCTGCGGATTGTAGTTTGTGAGAAATATTTGGCTAGGGAGAGCATTCCAAATCCGTGTGGCGCGGCAGAAGAACGAGTCTCTAAATTTAACTGCTAGTCCGAAAGTATGCTTGAGGGTAAACTGATGAGCATTCCTGGCGAAACAGGTTTTGCGGGTGAATTCATGGAGAGGAAGAATACGGTTGACTAGCTCCCAAGAGCAGCGTTTGTTATAGCGACGGCATGTACGATGTTCGTTCTGTTTCATTGAATAAATTTTGTTGTTGAGACCCAACAGTCTATGTATATATATATTAAATTTAATCCCTTTTGTCACAACGAATCGCTGTGAAGCAAGCCATTCAGCGTACAGACTAAATACAGATCGTGATTGGACGCTGTCGGGAGGTTGCTTCCGGAGGAAACACTCTAATCTTGAAATAAATGTTAAACAAAAGAATTATTTTGAAAAGTGTTTCTTTTCTTCCGTTAAGAGTGTTGTTGTTCCTAAATATATTTAGGCCTTGTTTAGAGTTTCATCGCTTTGAGGACCACAATTTGAGTGTACGTTTTCACTACCGGATCTTCTCTTGGCAGTGAGACAATGATGACATCGATAAATTTCTGCTTTTCAAGCGTCCTTCGCAAACCAAAGCAGTTGACTCCACAACACTATGAACTAAGCATCGCTGTGACCACAGTTTGGCACATTTTGCGAAGGAATCCCGGCCTGTATTCTGCACCGCGATGAAGTTAACTCAAAAATAAAGCCCCTCGATCATTAGAGGCGACGTAGTTCTCAGATATCAGACGAAGATTTCTAATTTCATTGCAATATCATATTCAGTTATAAAGCGCATTTTTTGCTAAACGACAACCAACACAAATTGCATTATTGGCGAGGTTATTGGGCAGTTAAGTACAGAGCCGTATGGAGACGTCTTGCGACGTTATTCCTTATGTCAATTGCATTAACAAACCACACAACAATCGACTCAAAACTGAATTCGATGAACGTGTTGTATCGAGAAGGTCCTGTCGATTGGTCTCCTAGATCGTGTGAATCTCTTGAAATTTTGTATCCGGCTATGTTAAATCATTGGTCTATGACAGCGAACAGTCGCGGTGTCTATTGGTTCGACGCCAATATTGAAGGAGAGACAGCGGCTGTGTCCGCTGAAATGTATCATCGAAGACTCAGCTCATCGAGTGTCGATGGAGAAGCTCGACGCTAACATTGAACGAGAGACAGCGGCTGTGTCCGCTGAAATATATCATGGAAGGTTGAGGTCGCAGTCGACTCAATCATTGCAAAGGAGTCCGTGGTGGACACATGCACGACCGACGTTGAATTCCGTGCCTAAATGTATTGATAGTACTCAAATGGTTCTCGTCTTATTTAAAAATTAAAGTTATACAGTCCACTTCTTTTTCGATTCTTGCTTGTATCCTGATGGTAAGTGATAAGAGCCAATGATCATCCAACAACTCCACATAATAAGGAGTTGCGAATTCAAAAGAAGCACAATGCAGTCCCATCGTGACGAGCAATGATCCCATGCCATGTATGCCTTATTCCCAAGATCTTCGCCATAATTTATGATTTGTTCGTGAATCCACCACAAGCAAAAACCACTCGAAATTTATTCCCCAAAATGTGTTCACTATCCGGCACACATACCATTCGACAAAACTCAACGGACTAGACACGGCAATGACGAACACACTTACACACCCACTCCTCCCGTTGCATGGAAGGGGATGCGAATGAAAAGAACGTGCATGGGGATGCCTCAGGATGCACAGACTGTTATTATCCTGCATCCCAATTATTTGATGCAATTTCCTTCTCGGTACATGTACGGGCATAATGCGGCGTTTTTCTTCTCCTTAACCATGTCCAACCCACCAGGACACACACGCACACATCCTCGACCTACGGATGTACAAGTGTAATTATAATGCGCTCTATCTAACTGGGTTTTCAAATATACACCCCACTTCCTAGCTCCCACTCTTCTCACCCCGCACAGAAGCCACACGTAATGGACTAGTATAAAAACTTCAAAGGACATTAAATACAAAGCAAAACTAAAATAACGGAATAGAGGACATATGAGTACGAACTGAATATGTGTTTGCATGATGTACAGCTCCTCCACCGCGCCCTCCTGCAAGTTCTCTTACAGCCATCACATTCAGGAGCAAAACAAAATAGAGACGTGTATGCCTGGCTGAATGTACGAATGTGTATGCAGCAAGGATAATTACCAAAAACACATATCACATTCGTAATTACAGAAGCAGGCATGCAGACGCAACCTGTCCCCACTCCCGGCCGCCCTTTCGCCTTGTCCCACAACCACTCTATGCAGACTAAGCAATTAAGGGCAACACAGCAGGAGCACATAACAAAAACCAAGATATGTCTGTGTCCAATTAAGAATTATTATGATAATTATTATTATGATTATTATTATCACAGTTTGCTACTGCTAGCAACAGCCGTAGGAGCTGTGAAGTTGTCCCACTGCGCGGTTAGCTGAAGTGTGTGTGGGTGGATGCGTGTGTTCTTGGGTGCTTTTCTATTGTTCCGTGCTTGTGCTTATTTTTGACGCGCTGTAATTTAGAGCCTCACTTAGAGGGCGTAAATTACAAGAGCGGAGTAATGATACAATTTTGTGGATCCGACTCGAATTTGTACAGAAGTGTTCCTACAGAAAGTTCCTCGCTGTGGAACTTGATGCCCTCTGCTGTGAATGCTCTGACTGAGGCAAAGGGTCTGACGATATGGGCGCATAAAATTCAGGAAATTCTTTGCAGCATGTGCGTCAAATGAAGTTTGACGTTTATTTTCTGGCGCTGGTATACAAATAAAAACCGATGAAGAAAGTGTCGAATGAGGAGGAATTGCCGTAAACGACATCTTCCTGGTGGAGAGGAGTCTTGATTGTGGTCTTGAAGCGAGCATCTGGAGCAATTATTCGTGTTATGAACGAGGAGCCTAGGATTGTTTACATGTTTGTCGTGTTTAAACAGCTGAAGAGGGAATTGCAAAAGACTCTGCTCCCTTCGCATGGAAACGTTCAAAAGTGATTGAGTCTGAATTCTGCTGTGGCCATACTTCTAGAAGTGATTCTGAGAGAGACACAGATATACTCTTGGCACTAAGGCACTCCCAAAGATCCATGCACCCAAAACCCAAAGGGTTCAGAACAGCGAAACCGACCGCTTTGAATCCGGTACCCAAGTATCAATTCATGTTTATGAACAGTTCCCATGGCAGTAGCCAGAGTTGAATTTAAAGTAGGTCAGCGCTAATTGCAGGCCCTACCTGCAATACACAACACCTGCCGCAAAATACAAATTTACCTTGATCTGATCTGGTGAATTGATTTTCATCGTACATTTAAAAGACAGTACTTAATTGTTGGGATAATTAAAACATTTATTCATTCACCAATCAACGGCCATGACCGATGAACTCGCGAGGTGTGGTACATCCTCCTCCCAAACAATAGGATGTGGTCCACCTTCCATGCCAATCGCTACAGCCTATCATCTACTCAAGATAGACACAACCAACACCACCAATTGTAAATGTCTAGAAGGTATCACATGCCTTAAAATAAAAGAAATATGAAAATCACTTAATCGCAAAAGATCTCTCAATCTACTTAGACTCAGCAGATCTTCACTCAGGCCGCTCACCGGCGTCATAACTAGGCACTGCACAAATGGCACTCATGTCCGAAGGTTGGGTGTTCCCTATAATGACTTCTGTAGAAGCTGCATGGGTGAAGAGGAGGTTGAAACCATAGATCATCTACTCTGCTCGGGTAGCGCTCTGGCAAGTCGTAGGTACCTACACTTGGGGGCCTACTAATTCAATAATCTCAATGACATAAGAGGAGTCAGTATTAGTCAGCTAAATCGCTTCGTTGTAAGCACCAATTGGTTTCGATTATTAGGGGAAATAAATCCGCGTGATATCGCACCGGGACTACTTTGGTCTAAGTGTGAGTGCCTTCTGCGGTCAGCCACTACAACCTGACCTAATCTAATCAACGACCATTCAACAATAGACTTCACTTCACGTTTTTTCTAAGTTTTTTCATGTATCCGCGTATGAATGCTGCTAGTAGTCTATAGGATTTGACTTGCCACTTGGTCATGGCTTGTGTATGAGAATTGGACATCTCGCGTTTTAGAAATCCAGTTTTAGGACCAGTGGCACTTTGATAGTTTCTGAAGCCCGTGGAAGAGTAAGAAGTCTGTTCTTCATCTTTCTGGACCGAATACTTTGAGCGTTTTTGTTTTCTTGTGAACAAATGATTCAAATGAATTACTTTATCAATCAAAGCTATCATGTTTCACCAGACATTTGTTGTATTTTCGTTTGCGCTCCAATTTTTGCCAAAGTGAGTATGTCCATCAATCTATCTACACTTTTATTGAAAAAGATATAAGTTCTAGAAAATTTTTAACTTATTTTTTTCAGATGCGTGGCTTCATGCCAAACTCACAAAGAGAAAGTACAAAGAGAAGTACAAAAAAGAAAATAACGAATAAGATTATAATCGAACCCGGATAATAGCTCAAGCCGTTTAATGACACAGTTGTTTTTTTTTTTGCAGCTGGCTTTCTTAACAATTCTCAGAGGCCCAAAACCCTTTAATATAACATCTCTTAATGGCATAAAAAATATCACATAAAAAATATCAGAAAACAAACAGTTCACGTACAATCTTGCGTTACAATCTTATTGCCACATCTTAAACAAACCCATAATGTGGGAAAAGATTTCTTTTTTCCGAAATTGACTTAATACGTATTTTACACTGTATTTGGCTTGCTACATATACTGAAAGTGTCCCACCATTTTTTTTTTTTTTTGGTGTGTACATATATGCGATCGTGGCGGCCGTGGCGTTGGGTGTATGTGCGTCGACATGTAAGCAACTGAAACTCGCTGCCTGCTTTCGATTCCTGGCCAGTACAAGCAAAAATAGTTTGTACGGATTCACCTCTTTCGAGTGCTTACGATGCACTCTAAGTCTAGAAAGAAAGAAGTTTCTCAAATTGGCCGTTCGGAGTGGGTATAAAACTGTGGGTCCCTTCCACTCGTAAGAGAACTCACAACACGAGTGGGTTGAGAAGCTACTCCCTGAGTTACGCACAAGTTCATACGAATGCATTATGACAATGCTCACCACATTTCTCGCTGACTGTAGCACAGTCTAAGAAGAGCGGTTCATGCAAACCATTTATCACAAGCCACGCTAAAATCACGTCATATGAAACGAGTTGCATCATTAAAGGCGGGTATGCAGATAGCGTATGTCCAAGAGGGTGTGTTACCTTCGAGTCTCGTGTCATCAACACGAGATCAACACAAGTAAGTTAGTTGTAGCTGTGGTCAAAGCCACTAGTCGTAAGGAATTTTTGTGATTAAAGAATATTTGAAAAAAAAAGAATAAATAACATTGTGTTTTTTTTCATAAATAATACAAAGCACAATATTATAACTCCTGGCCCTCTACGGACTGAAGCGCCACCCATTATTATTATTGATGTGTAAAGATCTTATCGCTCGCCCCTGACACACGAATACCGAGATATTTGAAACTAAATGGGACGGAAGTCGTAACCGGAAATGACATCAAAACATAGTCGCGCGCACAGCCAACCGCTTGTTATGAGTGAGAATAGCCCTGTTACCGTTGGTGAAAGTGTACTGTGAACTTTTACTGATTATAATGAAACATTTTAATAATTATATCCAATGTAAGTAGTAGAACGACGTCTATTTTATGTTTGAGTAGTAATTAGTATTATTTTAATATTTGCCTGATTATAATTAGGTGAAGTGTTGAATTTACTGTAAACTTTTATCAGGGATAAAATCTCGTTATTCGCCTTCAACTGTCAAAGTTGACGAGCACATTGCAACGACTTCAACGACACACATTACTAATGCTCTCCTAGACGTGTGTTAGCGATGAGATCATTGACATTCCGAACTTTGATTGCTGTATCCAATACAAGCGACCAGAAAGGCGCGCTGGTGGTGTTGCTTTATAAAAACTGACGCAGTTCTCATGTAATTACTCCAAATATGGAAATTAAATATCGCCAAACCAACGGATTGGGTATTCCAATTCGATATATCGTGGATTTATGTGCTGTTGAATGCATTCTTTCAAATGGCTAAGCGCAATTTCTGTTGTTGTCTACATCTCTCCTAACCAGTTCATGGATAAAATCATAGACTTCAGTCACTTCGTACTTTTTCCATTCCCAGAAGGTGGTGCAGCTCTACTGGGAAAGAAGTATCATCTGTGGCCAATGATTCCAAGTGACGATTTCAATATAAATTTTAACATGCCTGCGGCTGTACCCCTGATCGAGTTTTTGAGAGATACTCTAAAGCTTCAAGTGAACTCTAACTCAGAAATTTCCACCACTCAAAGTGGTACAGTCATCGACGCAGTATTCCAAAGTTATCTCAGTACATTGCAGTATTTCAGCCATCATAAGCCCATTGTATCAACGCTACCATAAATTGAGCCTGATTAAATATACGTCACCAAATAATTCACTACTCATTTTTCAAATAAAATACTTTTCATGCCGTGAAGGTTCCTTGTCCGTTCGGATATCATGGATTGGGTGATAAGATGTTTACACATAGACCTAGAGACGTCCACTGCTAGCTCATTTTTTATTATATGTGCATTTTCGACTCTCAAATACACTACACCACAGGCGAATTCAAGACTCAACATCTCCGTAAGTTTCCTTGTCGCTCTAACATTGTAGCGTGTAAGTAGCTCTCACATTTAAGTTATTATCAAAGTCACCGCAAGAAAGCTATTATCAAAGTTTGGGAATGTACCGCAAGCATCCCACCAACATGCCTACATCGATGCGATTTATCGTTGGTTAATTCGAAGTTCTTTAGATGTCGCAACTCATTAGCAAATAGTATAGTTTTTTTTGTTTTGCTTCAATCATATCAAACTGTGACAAAGCAGTTGACTGGTATAAGAGTCGATTTCTTATTTCGAGGAGAGGGCGTCATGGTATAATGTCCAGTAAAGACTCCGAGTTGGATGACCCCATACCCGCTGAGCAGTTACTCTGGCCAGATTCAAAGAAGTCACTCTCTTAACTGGACACAGTTTTATATTCTGTTTCTGTAACGCATCACTGTAAGAAACTAAAGCCTGTTTTGCCTTCATTACATCACTCTTAAATCGTGCAGTCACATTCTGAATGCCTTTGCTTAGTCACATCATGTGGAAATTGATTTATCAGTTGGCTCGAATAATAGAAGTCATTACTCCTCTGTCATAACAAGACAAAGAGTTACAGATTAAGGTCATAATTCAGTCGCCACAAAAAGAAAAATGCTTCTATGGTAAGCCATCCAATTGTTAGTAATGCAGCGACTCCTTCACATATCAGCGCGCACTCATCAGTCAAGTGCCTTCTATAGCCGCCAGCAGATAACCCCCGGAACTCCCTAAGTAAGCATACGCATTCTAATTGTATGAGGAAAAAGAATAGTATCTGCTTTGTAATTAATGATGATGTCAGCCCCGGGAATCATCTCGGAAGGGCAAAGATTCACTTCCAGTTCCTTGAGCTCGCATGATGATGTGTATCCAATCCACTCATCAAAGGAAACAACTTTCAAATCACTTTTAATTACTTAGCAAATCTTCACTGCTTCTCGTTACACTATGCAGCAAGAAGTACATTTCAAAAATTGACTCGGCTCCCTAACCTCCCGTTCATCCCACTTTCCACACTTAAGCTTTCCTAACCATTGATGCGTTAAATACTTTCACTAAGGAATTACGCTTTTAGCTAACAGTGAAACAGGACTATCCAAGCGAATGTGTGAGAAGAACCGGGGAGTGTGTGTGTAATTTACGCCGGGCTAGACAAAAAGAAAGTAATGATGTGCGTTAGGAGTTCTTTTTGTTTCATCATGCATTATCCACTTGACCAGAGCTTCCTTGGGAGGGTTTTTCTTCTCTCGCTCGTTGGCAAAAGCGAATGGAATCAAGTGGAAGAACAGCCCACTCATGAATGCTTTGTTGGAATGCCTATGGTACACATCTGCACATCACAAGGGATTGACAGCATGCGGAATGGGGAGTAAGGACGTGCTTGCACATAATATTTTGTAATGCTTTCTCTAATGACACTTGAGGGAGTCAGCAGGAAGTGTTGAGCAGGACTGAGTGCTGCAGTGAATCATTTATGTTGTCAATCCACCTCTGGCTTTGTTGGTCTCAGTTTCAGCGTTTTTTTTTTCCTTTAATTTTGGTCTGGTTTTTCAAAAAATTATACAGAGCCATTCATACATGACACATTTACAGAAACTTTTTTTGTTGCAATGAAATGAATGCGATACATTGGTTTTACTTGTAAGCGGGGCGCTTCAGCTGAGAAAACTGAAAGAGACAAGAGTGTGTCGCATGTGGTTGGCTCAGCACTCATCCGATGCGAACTTCGACTTTCAAAGCAAATCGATAAACAACTTGACATTTACTTTTCAAATGTAAATCTTTTCGATGTGGGAGGTGGTGGAAGGCTTCAATAAATCTATTCAAAGTTACCGACTCACGGATCAATTAGAGCATTTTCTATATCGTACTCCCTTTAGACAGTTTCGATGAATGATTGGATGGGTGTGGAGCTAGAGGAAACATGTTTATTGTGCAAGTAGATCCATTGTGCAGGATTGACAAAATTGACTCAACTGTGCTCTCCTGATATAGCCACGCACAGTTCAGTGCATTCCAGATATGTGTTGCCTTTCGCGGAGGGAGATGCTTTTCACAGAGTTGTAGTTATTACTATGTGGTAACTTGCATAAAACTTGAAAAACAAAGCGCCACACTCTATGGCGGACCTGGGCCTTGGTTCCACAGCAATCACTGCGGTGCGGGCTATTGTTCTCACACTAGTGGAGTGGATCTACACAATTGTATGCCGATTCCGAATGGCGAAGTTGAAGTATAAGAAACTTTTTCCAGACAGGTACTCTCTGAGCATAGTGTCTCGCAAAAGGTCGAGTTGCGATTTATGAAAGTTGGTAGTAGGAGTCGACGCACCCACTCACTACGGAACGGGGCCCACACGGAAGTATAGGTCATTGTTTGGTTCAGTTGCACCAAGAGTAGAAATTCTCCATAATTGGAGCAAAGAGCACACGATGGTAGCCTTCCCAGGTATAAAAGGAGCATTCAACAATATAAAATTCGAGGCGATAGACAGCGTCATAAGTGAACTAAACAACGTCCTGAATTACAGAAAAATTGAATTCCACTTAGGAAACTGTTATGTCGAAAGAAGAGTCTTCAGCTGCACTCCACAAGGGGCTGTCCCATCTCCTCTACTCTGGATCATAGTAGTCGATGGTCTACTCAAAAGACTCTACTCAACAAAAGTCTTGAGCAAATGGACAGAGGGGGTAGGGCTGAATGTCCACCCATCAAAAACGGAATTCGTTCTGTTTACGAAAAGATATAAAATCGCCAGCATAGCTCCACCGAAGCTAAAAGGGGAAGAACTGACTTTCACTATTATAGTTGACAGCAAATTGAGCTGCAAACGCAACAAACCGGAGCGCATCAGAAAAGCATCTATTGCTCTCTACACATGCTAGAAAATTGTGGATATTCCGGGCAATGAAAGAGCTGATGAACTAGAAAGAAAGGTGAACTAGAAAAAAACTCGCTATTGATGACGAATCTGACGTTGACTATGCTAAGTCAAGGAAGGACTGACTACCTCTTAAAGTTAGACAGGAAGGTTATCTGTAAAGTAATGGGGGTGCTAACTGGCCACTGTCTCATATGCAACCATGCCATACGGCTTGGGGCACCTTCTGCAGGAAGTATCGATGAAGAAGAAGAGGACACGATATTATCTTACCTCAGAACATGCCCTGCACTAGAAGAAACCGGAAGAAAGCTACTGGCCGAATATGACTTCAACAACTTGGAGGATCTGATTAACACTGGCCCAAAGGACATCCTACAATTTTTCAAAGCCACTAAATGGCTATGACAGGGGTCAGAAGATATGACAAACGACCAACAAATCCCAAGAGGGAATTACAGCAAGGTCATAGGGTAAATGGTTTTTTTTAGACATTAAACCGAAGGTGCAAGCTGAATGGTCCGGATGTTCTAAGTGAGCTTGATTTATTCTTAATCAAGCACTCACCTTACATACCTACCTGCCTACCTACATGGAACATTCGCTTCGTGGTGAGCCTAAAATGCTTAATAAAGCACAATCCAAACCGTTCGATCATTAAGCATGCATTTTGTGCAGAATTACCCTTTACACGGAAAGTGAGCACTAAAGAGAAACTTCGATGTCTATGTATCTATGTCTATGACTATGCCTCGCCCTAACTCTTCAATGATTGTGTGTGTTGCGTTGTTGGCACGCGGAAGCTATTTGCATTCTCAAAGGCTTTCACAAGTATTGCCACCATCTTCTTGGGGCCATCTGCTGCCCGAGTTGAAACATTTCTTGTGTGAATCCGACCGAAGTAAAAAAGGGTTTTCTTATTTTCTACTTTGTTAAGATCCAATAAAACGAATTAAGTGCAATTCCTTAGCTTTTCTTACATCATCACAATCTTGGGTGTCCCGTAACTTGCTAAACACACTATCGAGCTAACAAAGCCCATTGAAAACGTTTCCATAGCCATCGTTCACCGATTCGAGACAGCATTGCAAATGAGCACACATCTTGACATGCTTCACAGAGCCACCACGGCGCCACCCATTCCATATTCAGTAATAAATATCCAAAAGTGTTTGCTAACGGACCCTAAAGATATCAACGACCGATAGTAATCTCACACCCATACCCGGAATGCGACAAACCCTCAACACCCACACATCATGATTATCCTGATAAAGTGATTACCATTCATAATGTACACACATACAGATTAATTCGTTCGCATTAACTTTGATACGAGACAACATCCTAAGTCCTCATGCCAACGATCATTTAACTTTACAGTCTTAATTAGCCGAATCCTCTGGCACGTCTCGTTGTCAGTGCCGTGTAGGCCATGTCAAGAGAGTGAGCGAGTGAGTGAGAGAGTTCGGTCGTCCGCCTTTGGTCGATGGCAGGGTAAATCCCGTCATTTCCACTTGAATCTGAGCGTCTTGAGTAAACATACGGGGGATGAAACCTGGTAGGGACGGAAGAATCAGAACCAGAACCAGAACCAGGAGCAGAAACAGAAACAGAAACAGAAAAGTATCCTGATTAAGGATTTCTTGTTTATTCATTTCTTGCAAAAGATACTTTCCGGTGCAAAGGGATAATCTGGGTCCCTCGCCGATGACGCCGATGACGCCGTTGCCACCGCTCAGTCTGTGTGCGCGCGAAAAGTTAAATGGGTAAACAGTAGTTCCAACCAACCGATGATATTAATCACCTTCGATTCCCGAGCGGGGTCTGAAGCGCGGCCAGGGGCCATCGATGGAAGGCTAATTCCCATTTTTGCTGCCGTAGGGTGTATACAATCAGATTTAGTCATGGCACTGGGAGAAGCAACTGGCGCTAACAAGAACTAATCACTACAAATAAGCAAGCAATAGAGGACGACGCAATTCTGAGAGAGTGAGCGAGAGAGAGTGAGTGAGTGAGAGGGAGATAGAGGAAGAGAGAGAGAGAGTAGGATGGTGTCGAATACGAGAATAGAGAGAGGAAGCATAAATAGAAAAAGTAGGACAAAACTTTGACTTCCGCTAGGGGCTGATGCGGTTTCCTTGCTATTGCTCCTCTTCCCACGGTACCGGGTTTCGTATCCGTTCATCACACTGAGTCGACAGCAAATCGAAATTAAGAAACCAGACACCACACAAATAAGCTTATCGCCGCTATTCCGGGCTCAGAGCAGAGCAGAACACACTATATGACTTTTAATTTAAGGGCTCACAGAAACATGAAATTACAGCCAGAAAACGAAGGGGCTCGTCGTCTGCTGCTGGTGATGGAGCGGTCTGTGGAGGGCGTCAGCGGAGTTAGGAGGATGCTTAAGACCTCGAAATTGAGTGAAAAACTTTTCGAGTAATTATTTGTCAGTGTCAGGCAATTAATAGACGAACAACAGTGCGAATAAACGAATTGTGTACTGTCGCTCAGTGTGCTTGTGCCATTACTGGAATTTAAAGGGTTTTTCATTGAAGTTTAAGTGAGCCTCTTTCTTCTTCCTCTCGCATTTAACTGCACACACAACGACCGAGCACACCAGGCGAAACAACGTAAATCCCTGTGAGCTGTGTGCAAGCTTAGCAAACGATCCAAATTCAATGCGAATCGCTGCAGTACGAGCTAAGGAAGAAGATACAAGGAGGCTATGGCGCTGTGTCGATGGAAAAAAAAAACAACAACAACAACAAAATACTGAGCAGAAAAAACGGTGCGCATTTCCTTGGGGATATTAATTTCCCGAATCACTTTCGAGTGTTTGTAAATAAAATTGCATCGGCGTGGAGCCGTGGCAGGAGCGGTAGTGATGTGGGGTGTGGCGACAAAATGGATCACGTTTTGGTTGCACCCTGGGCGTTATTGGAAATTTCCTTGTATTCTGGTTGATTTTTTTTTATTTTGGCTGTGTGCGAAAAGAGTTGTACAAATGTGAAAACCGCATGAGGTGGTGTGCGCAGATGAAGCAGGAATGCATTCTAAAGCAGCGAAATGGAGTTAGGAAATGCAATTTAAAAGACTGTGGTCGATATTAAAGAGATAAAGGGTTCTAGGCGTGATAAGTAGGTGACTACAAGGGAATTACCATTGAATGGAAATCGCGGTAGGTATTGCCTGACATTATAATTAAGATGCCTTAAAGATAGAGCACTTATGTCTGTTGGCAGGAAGTGCCATTCTTTTGTGTGTCCATTCATCCTTTTCACTATCCTTCCTTGCGACGGCGCTGTTGGAAGCTGCAGAGAGAGCCCTTGGTTTTGAAAAACGACATGATTTCTGAATTCCAGCAAAGTCTGAAATGCTGTACAGTCGACTCTCGGTAATTCGAAACACAAGGGAGCTTACCGAAAGTACTCGAACTAAAGAAAAATGGTCGAGTTGGAGCGGAGGACGAACTAAAATCCTCATAGAGCCCTTAATTCGAAATTCTTTAATTCGAGATTTTTCCGAATAAATGAGAGTCAACATTAAATAACGCAATGATGTAGAATGTGGAAGGAATCATCGAAATATCCAATGGGGTAGTTACGGCAAACCACATTTAGAGGTATTTTGTGTTTTAAGTTCTTGCACGTTTTAGTGAATAGTTCTCATTAATTCGGAAAATTCGTTTATTTGGACTGACCTTCTCCCAACCATTCAGTCAAGCAGCACTTAAGGCACTTTCGTCGAATCTAACGGCTATAACGCTTTGTAATCACTTGTCATACACAACAAAGTGAAGCTTGGCTGGTTGTCTGCACACAGAGGGATTGCAGGCAACGAATCCGCTGATGAGTTCGTGAGAGCTGGCTCGGAATCTGCGTTCATCTGTGGAGAACCGTACTGCAACGTCAATTAGACAGCGGCTACAACTCTGAATATCGAATGGGAAAACACACTTCGACTAGACAGTGGATATAAGGTCATGGTCTTAGACAGCCAAGTGATTAATCAGGCCTTAATCAGCTTAAGGAAATACTCCATTTTAATAAAGATAGCTCAAGATTGCTAAAGAGCTTTCTTACCGGCCACAGCGGCATGAAATATCGCCTTATCAAACTAAACCTGGTACGGTTTGTCGCCTATGCCTCGAAGAGGATGAGACTTGCGAGCAGATCTTTTGGGAATTCCCGGCAATAATCTGGTTAAGAAAACGTATCTTTCATAGGGAGATACTCAATTCAGTGGATTTGAAGGATTCCACTACAAAAGACTAACTATCGTTCATGAGGGAAGTGGTATGTGTTTTGATTTAACACGAACCCTTCGATACTTTAGATCTACCCTAGTCTTGGTGTCGTTTTCTACATAGCATGGGTTGTACAAGAGGGAAAAAGAAACCATTCCAAATTAACTAGGGACCTAAAAATCAGATCGAATTATCGAGAGTCGACTGTATTATATTTTACAGAAGAGGCCGGTTTCCTGTGTTTCCAGTTTCGTAAACGTAAGAACGCGAAGATTACGAAAACGTAGTATCAATATCAAAAGCCTAAATATACCGCTGACGCTCGAAATAGTGAACATCGAAATAGCTAACAATTGAACACACAATATTTTTACAGGCTATTCTAAGTGAACAAAAAAAGATTTCACTATAGTAAATACATACTTTTGTATTTTCTTTGAATTAAAAACCACTTCTAAAACTCAATCGCTTCTATAATCAAATCCACAAGTTACCATCGCCTATATAAGGAACTAAACATCTGTGCACCGCTGGTGAGACAGATCTTAATTGGAAGTTTCTTCCAGAAAATGCGTATGTATTCAGCAGCTCAACAGAAAACAAGGGATCACGTTTTTTGCGAGTGCAAAGGCACCGAAACCTCGTTCCTTGAAAAATATATCCGTGCCTGTGCGTTACAGGCCCTGAATGACCTCAGCTCAGGTTCCATACAATATATGTTAAAGATGTAAAAACTGGTTACCGATTAAGGCCTTATTAATTTTGGACAACGCCCCAGCCATTTCTCTTGATAAAAATGCTATACGCCTGACCAAATTTTTTTATAGACAGATTTTGGTGCTTTTGAAAAGGGTAGCTGCTTATCACCATTTATAGAGAAAATAAAGTTTTTCCAGCCAACAATTGTGAAGCTGTTAAGGGAGTATCAATAAAATACTCTGTTTTTAATTTGGCTGCACCATGGGACAAATTAGAAGATTCAGTCATTTCGTTAAAAGGAGACCCGAAAGACGATTTTCAGGAGTAAAATGAAATAACTCTCAGTAGTCTTCGCAACAATTTAGCATCTAACGTGGCTAACTCAGTGGCCACGGAAGAGGTTATGAACCTAACTGGACTAGCACATACGGCAGCCGATTTAAACAATTAGAACGAAGATAACGTATCTTCAGATATTAAAGAAGACAGGAAGGAAGGCGAAATAGGACTACAACCAGAGGTTGATCATCCGTGTCTTCTAGACATCTTGTTCAATAACAATAAAGTGGAACACACAGATGTTTTGATCCCTCAAAGGTTGTAACAAAAGGCGATATTAATTGACATAAGTTTAAAGAAAACGCAAAGAAAAAGGTGAGCCAAAGTTTTTGTGTAGGCCCATGCAATGTATTATTTTTATAGTGTCTTCCTCTTTTACGGATGAGTTGGCAGATGTATTCTTCTGTCAGAATATTACTTTTTTCTATAAATATTGTCCAGTTTTTAGTAGTTGCAAAGAAAAACTGTATTTATTTTCTATTTTTGATGAATTGTATGTAAAAGCAAACATATTTTGATGCAATTTGCTCCAAGGTGTCCACGCACTTTATAGCGCACAATCTCGATACAGTGAACAATCCCGGGTTTTATTTGTTCATAATATTGTGCGCATCGAGATTGTGCACTACAGCGCTCGTGGACACCTTGAAGCAAATTATAACAAATTTATTATATAAATGACAACATCGGACCTAATTTGGAGCATTGGGGAACTCCAATTTCTAGATTCTTCTCTAAACGGAGGTTATTTTTAATTTGTACTACTTGGAGATCTCTCGTGCGACCCCTTTTGTGGAGCATGCATACTGATGATGACTGTTTGAGTACAATTTTTAAGGTAGGATACAAGCCATTCGTGAACAAAGCCTTTTTCATTCCATCACATTATAGAGTTTCTATTTAAAAGCCATTCAAAAGCCTTGTTTCTGAAAGAATTCGAGACGTATTCAGACCAGAATAGATAGACTCTTTCAAGGATATTAACGGGAATGTAAGATGTAGTATGGAGAAGCTTGATATTAATAAATATGAATTAAATTTCACCTAAAACTATATTTTGCGGACGTCAACACGGCTTAGGTTGTACTGCTTAACTTATGTAAAATCAAAGAACTGACTATTAATTAACATAAAACGCATTTTCTGAATTCCTGCTTCTTAAGGCTTTTCTTGGTAAAAGCAAACATTTTCAAAAAGCAACAATTTTAAAACCAAAGCTGGTTAAATGCCAAAATTATGTATATAATATTTTTGTCAACCAAAGTAAGTTGAATAATATTAGACACATTTAACAAATTCATGCAGACCAAAACCGCATGCAGTAAGTGAGGACAGATTCTTATTGTTAAGTAATATTGTATACGAAACGTTAGAATTGGGTTCGAGCAGATTGAGAATAAAGCAGTGGTCGCAAAGTGCTAGAGCAGACTGTGAATGTTTTCTGCCGCAGTGTGCTGTCTCCCTTTGTCATCTTATGGACGATTTTGACCAAACCCACGAAAATTAATCTTGACATTTGCAATTCACTTCACACAGTTCATTAATACGAACAAATGCACTCGATAAAAGTACAACACGTGAATTGAGTAGGGTTAATACATTCTTTGCATGCTTAATATAGCAGCTTTTCTCATGTACGTCTGGTTACTAATTGCTAGATGGTTTGGGTAAAATGTAGCTCTTTGTAGAACTGTTATAAAAATAAATATTTTACCTTTCAAAATTACATTAATCGCTTTGAAGCCTAAATTTTGAAGCAGTTCTTGGTTGTATTCGCAATTTTCCAATGAACATAGGCAGTAGCTAAAGAACAACTCATTCTTGATAAAGCAATAGAACGAAGAAAGCGCCGACTTGAGAACTCAAACAACTTGTACATTCCAAGAAAAGCACACACCTACATGTCTTGAAGATATTTCAAACAAGTTTTCGTATTCTGCCCTCCATTCGCAAATTCCCCCAAATCATCGTCTCTTTTCGCATTTAAGGCCGATTACTGATACCCTTGTGTGCATAATCTTTTCGTATTGTTGCGAACTCCCTTACTCGTCGTCCTCTTCGTGTATTTTGCCTCATTTATGCGCCTCCAACCAAGAACTCCCACCCTCTTCCGGAGTCCTACACAAGATGTGAATTAGCAGCAAAGCCAACCAACTCCCGCTCAATATCAAGTAACTGCGTTGCTGGCTGAGTCACTCATAAATATTCAATAAAACGGAATAAATACAAAATAAAATCCCCCCGCTGAGCGCAAGCGAAACAAAGTAAATCCTAACGAATGCATCTTACTTTCACAATTACGTTCACCATACCGTGAAGAAGGTTTCAGCAGCAGTCGCCGCCATTGTGCTTCAAATTTAAACGTTTCCGATTTTTGCCCCTCTTTTTGGGAAACTTTCTGCAATTAAGCGTATGTACGCGTGCACAGGAAGACGACTAGAAGATCCCTTTTCTCTCGGTGTTGTCGTGGTATTCCCAAGGAGATTAATTAATTGCCCCCAAGCAAAGCCACAGCACAAACTCGCTGTGATACTTGTAGGGGAGACTGAACCAGAGATGCAGAGAAAATAACCGGTTCAAAGGTTAAATCGCTCCTTAACTGGGACTTGAACACAATTGCTAAACAGGATGAGGGCCATCTTGACTTTTCACAAAGACCAGCATCACCCGCACCACCTCCACCACCGGCGCCAGTGACTCGTTACATTGTCAACAGACTGTGCTTCGGTGGGTCCACAAGTGTGCACGCACACTTGTATGTATGCATAATCCCTAATTTCATTGGAGACAGAACAAAAGGGAACCATATATAATCCGCAACGAGAATATTGTACTCTCTTCTGTGAATGACTGGCAAACCTTTTTTGCACTCAGTGTAACTGTGCTCATTCGCAGAAACGTTCTCAATTATTTTCACCTTTCTCCACGTGAACATAATCATTATTAACTTTCCGCCCACTGCCCATGGCCCCCGTTCGTTCTCTGTGTCACCATGTGTGCGATTAATGTTATGACACTTTATGCGTCTCTTCCTCCCCTCTCCCACTTTCGGCGGATTTTTGCGAGGAGCTCATTACTCGTAAACAGAAAGGGGTGCGTTTCGCAAGACACGCGGAACGTAGCGCAACCCCCTGGGGGCTCTGCAAATGGCATCTTTATTGTGCCTCACAAGGTCTTCCAGTTGATGGTGTGCGGGAGCACCTTATTAAACTCGAGTTGTTGATGCTCAGGATGTGAATCCCGTGCAGTTGGAGGCTTAACCATGCGTATGTACATGGGCCTGTGTACGCACAAGATGAGGTGGTTAATCCCTTAAAAAGTGAAGTTACCTAATCCCTTCCCCCTTGGCGATATATTGGATTTTTTCTTGCTTCCTTGCAACATAGACCACACACCCGAGGTTGTTGCCTTCTGCGCGGCGACAGTGGGTCGACGACGGGGGGCGGGCCAACGATGGAGCCCGTTAAAAATGTGTTGACTTCGAGAATAAAATTTAATTTTGCATAAAAATTATGCCATTTCTGGTATTCAAATTAGGCTTGCGGAAGTTCCATGCCTGCGGCTTATGTGTGCGTGTATGTGCACATCAACGGGGAGATTGGTGTGGAAAAAATGTTACCCAAGGGGAAAGGTATACCTAGTGGAAATATCGCTAAACGAACGCAACAATGGCCTGAGAATGGAGGAAGTGCACAGAATGGAAAGGGCGCATAATATAATCAGCAAAATGTGTGGGTTGAGTTATTCCTGGAGATCCCGTCTGCCCAAGGAAGCACGTCAAAATGAAGTAATGTACGTCAATCCCACAGCAGGTTACTTTTTCCTTCCATCACTTTAATCATAGAAATTCACATGGGAGCTGGGCAGACTTCAGGGACTTTTCTTTAGAGCTTTGAAAATCAACTTGACACTTGCTTACTTGCGGGAAGGGAGGTGTGGCATGACGGGGGTTCGTGGGAGCAGACAATTCCCATGCTCTGTGTCTCTAATTGGGTTCGCAGGGAATTTTGCAAAAATTTCTGGCACTGAGACACTTTTAAAATTTCGTCCTCATGCGTCTATCGACATAAACCTATTCGCGGAAGTTCCCTCATGCGGCAGACCCATATCCAAACCAAGACCTGACATTGTCTAGACTGCCCTAGGCCGGCCTTCCTCACAACAAGACGTAGAAAAATGTTCGATGTTCTGGAGCTCACACATGAATCAAGCCCTCTTCAGAACGACGGCAGATGTTGATCCATCAATCACATGGTCCCCCATTGCACAGACCTTGTCAGAAAGCAAACACAATAACTAATGCATGCGGCAATTTGATTTTTCCATTCCTTGAGACACACGAGGTGATATGATCCCCCATCACCCGGCTTAAGTGTATGCTCCCCCAGGGACACCTAACAAATGAAAATCCACACCCCATACCAAGCGTGCGGAATCATTCCGATTCGGATTATTATTTCGCTGCTCGTTCATAGAACACCGCAGTACGGTGCCACCACGGCCACCGTCATTGCCACTGTAACCATCGCCACCATCCTATGCCTCCGTCACCTTTTCAGGATGCAAAGTAAGGACGAATAAAAATCACTTTGGTTACGTCGGAGGAGTGGGGCGGATGAAACCCCACCTCGCCGGCTTTGCAGCCATATCTTCCCGGTTCGGTGGTGAACATCCAATTCACGAGTGCCTAGCGTGGGGAATGCGAAATGAGCTGCACAATCCCGTGTCGGATGGTGGGTCGGTGCCACCGACCGGGACACAGCTCCTGATGTGGAACACTGACATTTTCATCCCAAAAAGCAAAGCGAACATATCAGGGTTTCACTCGGCTCTGCTTGTAGCACCGGCACACCAGCACCGCGGGTAAGGTGCTGCAATCCGTTCGATATAAAGCGACTTCTGGTTGCCCCGTTGTGTGTGACTAAAACCGCACAAAGCCAAACAAACACATAAAGCACGACAGCATGGTGTATCGCTGCTGGTGCACCGGCCTTGGAAGAAGGGTCAACAGCAGCACTAGGTGACGGAACGGCTTAAAGAGGATTCCACTGCAAGAAGAGCAGAGACCACTTGAAGCTGCATTCCGCCCTAGCCCCTTCCACATCCGAGCTTCCATTATTATTAATGACTACACAGCGTTTTGGCAAATTTTACAGTCACTACTGAATGCCAACGACGCGCTTCGCCAGTGATATTCAATAACAGTTGTGTGCGGTGTAGTCGCAGAACCACTTAGAGGCCTACCTTCGGAGCACCCTTGTTCACCAACCCAGTTCGCTCGCACAGAGGCCACAAAGACACGGCTGCGGACCGACAAGCTGTTTGGGTTACACATAGGATGCCCCACGACACTGACAGCAGCAGTGGGACAAACCGAAAGCACTCTACGTAACAAACTCGTTGGGGCCGTGTACTGAGCCTTTATTTAGAATGCTCTCAAGCCCCCATCAGTGGTGTGCGCACCTGTCTTCCATTTGTGAAATTTGTGCTATCCTTCGCATAGAGAAAGTCGGCGGTGTTCACCAGTCCCCGTCCCTCTATTGTCATATAAGTTTCACACTTGCACACCCCAACTTTGCACCCGTCACCACGCGGGGCGGGGGCAGCGAAGGTGTTATTTGCATAAATTTCTCTTTACGAACTTTTTACATCTTGGTGTCGGGGAGTCAAGTCTGATCTACGCCACCACGCTAATTGGAAACCTCTTATCCTTGGTTTTCCTATTCTATCAGCGGAGCCGATGCCGATGTGGTGTGTTGGGGGTTGTAACCACATGAAATCTTTACGCCGAGCTGAATGAATAAATTCCCTTCATGGGGTAAGGACAAAAAGCTTGGGATGGTGGCTCCCCGTTTTTGCCTTTTCGTTCGGATTGCTGTTTCGGCTTGACAGGCAAACTTTATACCGCACTATTTAGGGTGATGATTAATAATGAAAGCGACGGGCGACGGCAGCGGCGAGGGTGACGGTGGCGGGCGGTGCTGCCGCTTGTCGATGATGGGTGCGGTGGTGTACAGTATTTCAAATGAATGTTTTTCTCTGGGGCCAGTGGAATTTCATTGGGTTTTCCAAATAATTAACTTTACGATGACATTGAACCGATGCCGGATGAGTACTGTGCTGAGAAGGTGGTTCCGGCCCATACCACGAGATACGTACTCTAGAGACGGGCGGGTGGATGGGCATGTTTGTCATTGGCAGCTGGATTGCTTTGAGGCTAGACATCAGCAAGAGTCCTTGAGCGAGATCAAATGAAATGCTGGCGATGGATTTATAATACAGTGTGTGTAAGGGAAATATATGGGAAATAAGTAAGTACCGCGGCAAGTAGGGTAGTTGGCCACAGTTGCTATTGCCATATATAGCGACCTAATAGCGACGAATTAGTACTAAGACATGTGTTAACTCGTAATTCTTATTAATAAACGCGTGTTAGCTTTCACTGACTTGTGATAACGAGCATAGGCAGTTGGTTGTCAAAATTGACGGCTGAAATTTGGTTGACTAACTGTGTTTGTTTAACACCTTAATTCACAAAATGTCCTGAAATTTAATCGATTTCCTAAATCGAATGGATGGGCTCAGTGATACTGAAATCGTCATATGAACAAAAATATACAGAGATCGTATCAACTTGCATAATTCCCGTAAGAGATAATTTAGAAGGCGTCAAAACATTCTAGTCAATATCCAAGTGATGGCTACAATACGTTATTGTGGTTGTAACGGGGTAAGGATGCAATAAATCATATTCTATCTTCCGTTCCATTTCCATTTCCACAAACAACGTAAACAAATTTCGTGCACATCAGTGTCAGCTGGTGGAATATGGCAGATATACTAGAATACTTAGTACAATTTGGTGAAGTGTTGCCGTGCGGTTAGCTATAAAGAGTGGACAGCTAATATGGAGATACAATGCGCTTAGTAGTAGCGGAAGTTATCAAACGAGTACGATCACTATCCATGTGCTAGCTAAAACATGTTTTAAAGAGCGGATAGGATTTTTTTTATTAATGCGGCTGTGAACGATTATCACTTTTAAATGACATACTAGAACAAATGAAACTGATCAAAGGTGTAAGTGTTAACGGTGTGAGCTAAGTGGGAAGGAGTTTGAGGACTAGCCCCCATCTTTTCCATGGCATTTCGAGGACAGCGAGGTAATGAGGCATCATTATTTAGAAACCACAGCGCTGGGAAAAGTATGAGTACACACGATTCACCTAAAAGATCACCCATCTTCACTGTGTGACCGTGAACATCCAACTGCTGCAATCTGGGGCACAGAAATGAAGTACTGAAGAGGAATGCTACTTCTACGTCTCTTGCCCCTCTGTGCCATTTGACAGCGTTTTTTATAACATCTTCACAGACGGGCGCCTGAAAAACGTGTGATCTAAGCGAAGCTGATTACTCCCGCCTAACACCACTGCGTTGCTTTATACTCCCAACAAGTGTGCGTAGTATGCGTGACTTGAGACCACAAGAGTCAAAATCTGAGGTGAACTGCGATGGACTAGGGGTTTTCCACTCGAAAGTTGCATATCTCTGCAGTACTTCATTTCTGCTGGCAGATTTACGGCCTTTAAATTCTGTGGAGCATTGATGATGGACATCTGCTCTGCGGGTGTCCAGCCCTAACAAGAAAATGGGTGCAAAACGTAAGTCCATCGCACGTCGTTATAGAACATGTCGAAAAATATTTGACAGAGAAGAAGTGAGTTGTGAGAGAGAAATTGAGAGTTTTTCTCCCACAATGGTGGATTTTTGTTTGCATTTTTTTGTTTTTTGCGAGTTTTTTTTGTGTCAACTGACATTTGATGTATGGAAACCAGAAACGAATTAGGATAGAGATGCCCAACTTCTACCTCTCTTGCCCCTTAAAATTGTTACCAACCATTTTTTATATAGTTTCTAAAGTAAAATTAACCAATCAGAGAACGGCATTCACGTTATTTCATGAATGCCGTCAAAAATCCATGAAAACTGTCAAAAAGCCTCTGAAATTCGTCGATGGACTAGGGGTCAATCAGCTGTGAAGTTGGGCGTCTCTAGATACTTCATTTCTGATGGAAACAGGTGATGCAAATGCAATATATTTTATCTGGTGTTTGAGATAGAGAGAGAGAGAGGGAACAGCGGATTAACGCAGTGCATCATCACATTCTCTCCGTAACATGAAGTCGGCTGGCGCAACGCACTCTTGTGATAATGTACATATTTCTAATTTTTCTAGAAATTAACCACATGTTTATTTAAATTAGTACTTCGAATTGTGCACTTCAGACTTTGTCTTTGTTGTAGGGGCAAGGATTCAACACACTTTCAAAAAGTTTTCTTGTGACCCTTCCTAGAACTCAAAACAATTTCTACTACTTTTAATTTTTAATGGAGGCAACTATAAATTCTTTTCTGAAGTAAACTAGTTGTTCAATCTAAAAATACAGCACGCGATTATTTTGCATTCAAAAACTTGTGTAAATAAATTCAGCATTAAGGACACGTCAAACTTTAACAGTCCGTCGGTCTCATCTTTAACTACAGTGAAATTCATCAGACATCAAATTAAAGTGTGTATAGGGTTGAACAAGTACACTCATACGCGAGTCGGACCACGAGTGCAATACTCATCAGAGGTTCAATCCGTTTTGTGCGAGTTGTTACCCCGTTGGTCGGGTGTCGGGAACGTCGAAAAGCTTTTAACAAAAACATCCGAGCGGCATGTACTCGTACATTCCGATATTAATTTGATAAATGTGACATTTGTCGTATGGAATATTGAAAGGTCTTGTGTTCGCATAACAAAACCCATAAAAAAATTAAAAAATAAAAAAATAAAACAGAAGAGTAAAACTGTTGCTGTAGCTTCGGCACTGTGCTGTTACTGCTGCTGATGATGATGATGGTGGCGATGGTAGTAATGAAACCATACAACTTCGGCTTCAGCAACACACGGCATCCATGCAGAAGTTCGTCGTAACAATAGAAATATTTTTTCATTACACAAATTGAATTGAATTCATTGCAAAACTGAAAAACTGCATACAAAAAAGGACGCCTGAGCATGAAACAAATGCCAGAAGCAAAGCAAAACAACATGCATCGTTTTTGTTCCTTTTCATACCGTTGCGGGTGGAGTTGCGGACGACAATAACACAGCAACGTAAAAAAATGAGAAGAAACAAAAAAATAAACATTTACAAACATCTGACGAATTTTAATCCAAATGAACGCGAATCCTTGCTCAGTCGAGCTTACATTAAAATCGACGGGATCATGGTGCAGCCAGTGCAGGTAGAAAGTCGGAAAGTGTGGTCACAGCTTTGTAAATTTACGGAATTTGTAAGGCCTTTTTTTCATTTTATTTAATTATTTACCTTTCTCTGTCAATTTCGCCTGACGTTGTTGCTTTCGTGTGTTTTATTTGTTTAATGTTTAATTGTTGTGCGAAGCACATCCCCACGGGGTGGGGATGGAATGATTTACTGGTCCGCCTATCGACTTTTTGTTGACAGACGATGTTTGACATGGATTTTAATTGGTTTGGTCGTTTGGGACGTTGTAGATCCATCGCTCGGATATGGCTGTGTACAAGAGCGGCGGTTTTTAGAGAGTTAATTGAATTCCATTAGGTTTGTCTGCAGACAATTGAGTCAAGTCACATGCGTGACATATGTTCGCTAATCTGTTCATATTCCGACGGCCGTCCAAAATGTAATTGAAGCCAATTAGTCAGTTTGCTGAAAGCATTCAATGCACGGGAATAATACTCACAGAAGGGTATTGATCTAAACATTAGCCAGTAGATCATTTATTTATATATTACTACCCGGGAGGGAATAGCTTTTATACATAAAACAAATCGCTTTCAAGTAATGCCTGGGATCAATTGATTGCTGCCAAGAAATATTTTACCTCGTCACATTTTCTTGATGAAAAAAACCGTTACATACTCGTATGTGTAACTGTTTATATCGTGGGGTGGAGGTGGTCGCAGCTCCAGCCTGCTTGAGTCCCTAAACATACTCGGGGTCAGAGCCAGTTCGGAAAAACTTCTCAAAGACTTGAGGTAGCTTACACAACAATCACAGAACGAGTGGCTGTCGTAGAAAAGATGTCCAATGATGATGATGATGATAAAAAACGACACTTATCTACTGAAAGATATCGTTCTGTCTTCTTTACGTAACCTTAAATCTGTCAATTTATTTCGTCCTGACGACTGATTCTTGATGTATCAGTATCGTCTCTGGTGTAAGGAAGGTTTGCGGAAAAGCTTGGCAAAACCGCCAAAATGTTTGTCTTGTGACATCACTCAGGGTCAGTTTTTGATGTTGGACAAATGTGTTGCTACGTGTGTGTAACTCAATTCTTAACCGCATTGCATGCGAAAATGCCATAATGTGCGGTAAATTGTTTCAGATTGTCGTCAAGGAGCAGGCGCATTTGGAAAAGTAATTCGTTTTTCTTTTGAATAGTGCGAAAAATATTTATTTGTTTCTGTTGTCATACAAATTCCCGCGATGACATTAAGCAGGGCTTCTATAGAACGACCATTGAACCTATTTTCTTCACAGATGATCTCCCAATGAGAATAATGGTGTATGCATGATTTGTGACGATTCCAGAATCCAGAAAGTTAGTCAAATTTGAGAGCAATGAAAGCACAACTGTCATTTTATCCCGCACATCTTCTCAGTAGCACTCGAACTGTAGGCGAAAAGATTGTGATGGACTTTTGTAAACGATGCAAATCACAGACGATATCAGTGAAGTGAATCGACAGAGCGATAATCGTCTTAAAAATTATGTGACCAGAGCACTTGCTTTGTCTTACAGTCACAAGCATTTATGGACGACCGATCAGTAAATAAAATAATTATTTTAGGCACGAAAAGAAATTCACATTTCAGCCCAATCCACTGTGAACATCTTCTCGTTGTCTCAAACGTGAGACGGAACAAACATGAGTTTTAAGGCTTTGTTCTATCTACCTTTTGACTGGTTAGGCGATTCCGCTCTCCACTGACCAAGGTTTGACTCGAGCTAGGAGCTTACGGCGAAGGCAGTGATGGCAGCATGGCTTCTAAGATTGTCGCCATATGTGCATTTCGGGGCGAACATGTCAAGGCAATGCGATCTCAACGTAGGCAATTGGTCCACTTGTACGGGCTTTCAAAATACCTTCAGCTGCATAGATGCACTCACGAAGAGAATCCTTATTTTTATTCAGAAACACCGCTCACAAGTGACTTCACCACTCAAGTGTGCTTAGTGACACTATTGGAGAAACAAGCTACGCATGCAACGGCATAGCCAGCAAGCACATAGACAAAGCAAAAAAACGTGACGGCCGTTTGCCTGCTCGCACACATTGAGTGCCATGAGATGATGTCAATGATGATGATTAATGCGAAACAGAAAATGAAGAAAATGAAAATTTTTGCTGAACAAGCAATAATTCCATTCCGAGTTAATTGGATGAAGTTCTGCAGAGGATACATGAACCGTGACATTGCATCCCTGCAAAAGCTGAAGCGAACACGAAAGAAAAACTCCACAGAAAATGAGAAGTTTATGAAAACACACACACCCAGGATTCAGCACACAACCACTCGCCGCAGAACACCCACAAGAGCAGTCCTCATTTCATCGTATTGGTAAATAATTCATGCGTCAATTTCACTAACGAGACACATCCGAGACATTCACCCTCGCACTTGTTAGCAAGTGCAACCCTATCGTACCCTACCCGCAAACTGAACAGAAGCACAAGTCCGCCACGCCATCTAAAGCTGCAACTCACTTACCGCTCCAGCGACAGCACGGATGGATGTATGCCACCGAATTTTGCTGACTCATTAATGCGAATCAATCAAAAGTCGATGTAAACTTGCTCAGCAGAATGTACTTCATCTGGCGCCTGAGCAGTCAAAGTGAGTGGCAGTGCCTAGTGTTCTCTGTTCTCGGCTAGGGGGGGTGGTGTTAGAAACTTTGTTTGATGGATTTACAAGGACGTGAAAATTCGACAGCAATTCCTTTTCATATCTCCACCCATCGGCCCGCAATGGTGCAACGTTAGCGCTAAAGAGTTGAGATTGTGGTGTAAAACTGTTCGCATTTTGACAGATGATTAAGCGAAGGACACTGATGTGGATGGAATGAAGTCTGAAGCGTTCTGACAACTCCCCCTCGTGATAATTGGGTCGCATGTTGGACAAGGGAGATTTTGAGAAATTGACTGTCCGTGAATGTGGAACAACTACTGGTGCATATGTCAACCCACATGGTTCTCTCTAAGCCCCCGGGTACACGAGCATGAGATTTGACTTGGGTTGACAAATGTCGCACGAGGCACAAGACAAATAGTCGGACTCCGCTTGTGTGGTATTTTTTAAGAGCCCTTCTTTGTCACAATTAAGCTATTCAAAGCCGCTCGTCCTTCGCCACGCCATTGTCCTCCCCACCCCAGCAGAGCCGAGTGTACATAAAACCCAATGAGGCACATAAGAGCCGAGACTGAAAAGAACCCTGCCCATATGTGCCAGGCAGGCTCCAATTGTATGTGTTCAAGATGGAAAATTAAGCGTCAATCACGTTACAAGCTTCAACCATAAATAAGTGTCAAACATTACGACCCACGTGAGGATAAACTTTGTGCTCAGTGCGTAAATGAACCCCTTCCCACCCCTTGTGGGTGGATGTGTGTGTGCGTGTGTGTGTATTCAACCCTAACCGTTATCTAACACTTGTTTTAATTTCCAAATAAATTGCCACAATTAAAGCTGTGATGATGTCACCCCCGCCGCACTGTGTTATCCTTTTCTATCCATCCCTTAGATTGTTGCTGGCGCAGCGCATAATACAGTACACAGAACACGGGACACACCACACTCGGGCGGGCACACTGTGTGAGAGACAGTGTCTGAACGCGCCCGGACGTTGAATACTTGAAACAAAATTTAATGAGCCATAAAGACAAAACCACCACCTCCACCACCGCCGCCCAAAACAGACAGCACAGGAGCAGAGTAGGGGGCCATGGTGATCACCCTGACTGTGTGCACAATAGGTGTACAATACACTCCCGTCAAAAAGTATTAAGCCACTACCTCATAAAATGAATTACACACGTGGATTTCATGTTTTTACACACAGCTTGCTTGAATTCAAAAAATTACTACGCCAGCAATTTAATTGTAATAATTTAAGGGTAATAAATGTGTCATACCCGACACGGTGACATTTCTGGCATCAATAAAACTGAGTGAGATGTCTGTTTGTTTATTCTCGTACCTTAACACTTTGCGAACTCGAAACTGATGTTTCGTATGATTAAAACAAGTTAAATGGTTTGGTTGATTTTTAAGTCTCTTGGTAAGTGGTAGACGTTGACATACATTTGATAATTAAGAAGATGAAAGCTCATGAAGGCACAAGCACGATTACTTTGTATGGGTGATAAAGGAGCACAGCGAGAGTGTTCATAAAATTGTTGACAAATGAAAAGTGGTAGTGTCTTATTGCTAGAATATTGCGCAATTTCCGTAGCTCTCTTATATCAATGAATTTTTGATATAGCAAGACTCGGAGAGAGTTGGTTTTAAGTCTTTTCGAAAAACAGTTCAGTAATTTGATTCGAGATCATTACGGAATTTTAATTATCAGCTTTTGTTTGTCGTGTGTTTTTCGGGTGTAATTACAGTTCAGGGACTTGAGTACAGCACTTTGATTGGGAAGCTTGAGAGGATTTTCTGTACAGTTGCACCTACCGGAGTAGATGTCGCGGAAATTAAAGTTGGAGTGTCCATTCCATAATAAAATAGCCTTGCTAACATGGCTTAAAAACTAGGTAAAAGGTAAAGTAAGGTAGATAAAGTTGGGCAGTATATCGTATATTACGTACGCTTCGCAATTAGGTTAGGGTCCCGTACCAGAATTTTAATTTCGAATTTAGAATTATATAGATAATATGAATAACGGAATGGCCCGACGAGGACATGGGCCCAGCTTTTACAGCAACTAACTTAACAAATTTAGTTAAATGTTAGCTAGATCTGTAAGTCAGTTTTTTTGCATTTATATTTTTTTTTTATCTGATGTGATGAATTTGAATAGAAAATCAGCACTGACTCATCGACCGGTGTTGGTGCGCAAGGGAGCGAGATGTTTCCATAATAAATTTTGGTTTTCGTTTTTTTAAGTTCAAACTTTAACGAGGCTATATCATATGTGCGCATTTCAATTCGTACCAGGATATTGTCTCTGTAAATAAATTTAGGACTAAATATGTTATCTGGGATCATTGCCTGGCTTCAGCGCTACGCTGATCTGTGCTGAATTTTAATTGATTAGCAATTTATTTGGAAATTATGTTCTAGATAACGGTTAGGGCTAAATACACACACACACACATACACCTTCAGGGGATGGGAAGGGGTCCATTTGCTAATTTAAAAATTCAAATTTATAGACAAAGGAAGTCTCTGAAATTAAGTTATTAAATATCGTGCTTAACCCATTTTATAGCATAGAATTTCGTACAGGATTCCAGCCTGTTCATGTTGCACTCGGCGCAGTTAAGCAAATGCAAATCTTAATCAATAAAAGTGCCTTACATTTTAAATAGTTAACTTTCCACATGCCATCAGATCGGAATCCATGGAAAATGCAAAACAACACATTCTCACGCTTCCTCACATAGTTCACCTTTTAAAGCCACCAAAACACGTAGACACGTACTCTTTGTTCAAAGAATCTCACAAATTCAGCTTCAACAGCGTCAGTTTAACGTGATTGGAAATAAGAAATTAAAAATCTCCCATGTATCAATGTAGTCGATAGAAAGTGTCCTTCAATCGATCCACATCCTCCATCAACTACTAACTTCCCTTCCACTTGACAAATGAATAATTGCCTGAAGAAGACCAATAAACTGTGCGACTACTTCCGATGTCGACTGTATTCAATTTGTAGATTGTTCAAAAAAGGATATAGAGCACATCAAATAAAAGAAAATAAGAGACTGCAGGAAAAACCCTGAGTTAAACCTCAATTTGTTATTTGAGTTCGGTTGCCGATGGTTTGGTGGCATTGCCATACTGGTCGAAGCGGTGGTGAGACTGCTGCCGTTGGGTTGGATGTACGAGTATGCATGTTTTTATGTGTGTCTCCATCTACGGAATAAACTTGTAAGCTTCACCCATCCATACAGCCCACAGAAAAAGGACACAACATACCGTACTTCAAAATAAATTGATGGGGGAGGAAGTGGCAAGGGATGAAGAAACAAAAAAAAAAAAAAATAGCAAGCAAATCAATGTGAAAGGGTGGGATGTGGGGCGGCTTGAGGGTATACAAAACTGAGGAGATACAGATAGATTTTTGAAACTTACTTTTCCTTCAGACAAGTACTATGATCCTGCTGTTTGTGATAAGGATGATGGATGTTATGACTTATGTGGCAGATTCTGTTGCAATTACTATCCAAGGCATTAAAATGTCCACCACTGCCACGCTGAACTGCTGCGACTCCTAGCGCCGGCTGTTGCGTCGTCTGATGTTGTTGCGGGTGCTGATTGTTAATCGACAGCTGGCACTGCGACTGCGGCGATTGTTGTTGACTGTTAGAGGACGGACTGCTCTTCCCTGAACCAGGCGAAATTTTACCGGCTAATGCCTCAAGCGAACTTAACATTATGTTACGTTATGTTGGTGTTGCTATTATGTTTATTAGCATGCATTAATTGATTGGTTTTTTTTAACGAATCTATGTTCGCTCCTATTATGTTGGTTCGGTTAGCTTCATCCACTTCATCTACGCGCAGCTGGTTCACCTGAAAGTTGATGCATGAGCAGGGATGAGGCGCGATTCAATACAGATGTTCGTATAGATATATTCTAATAGATATTTATTTAATATACATATGCATAGATGTATAGGTTCGGGTATGGATCGGTGACGATGATGTGATAATCCGCTGTTGGATTAGATGGCCCTCGTGTGGTCGTTAGTAGCTGATTAGACCTGAATGGGATGAAAATGGTTGCAGTTGAGTTGTTAGTTGTTTTATGAAAATGAAATTACAATAGATTGAGGATAGCGCACATTTTGCGTGCGGATTAATTGGGTTAATTTTATCAGAATTTGCTGGCTTGAGTGTGTGCACTTCAAACAAAAAACGCACATATTTGTTTGCTAAGGAGTTAATAACCAGTAGTAGGTATGTAGTTTTTTCATGTTTTTTAGAATAAAATATCTTGTGAACATTGCTGTGATGGAATGGGATCGAACGTTGGATCGAGTGGCTTCACAAAATAATTGAAGAGTGTTCATTTGATGGCTAAATAAAAGAATTTATTTTGAGAGAAAGCACAGTTTGTTTTTTATTTGAATTTAGTAATGATATAATAATATGGGTGGTGCACCCCGTAGATGGCCAGGGCCTTGCTTTTAAGCAGCCACTCGTGTTGTGAATGCTTTTGTTCTCTTACGAGTGGAAGGGACCTACAGTTTTATGCCGACTTCGAACGGCCAATTTGAGAAGCTTTTTCTAGACAATTTAACTATTTGTGCATTGTCAGTGACTCGATAGAGGCGGGGCAGTGAAAATTGTTGTGGCTCGTTCAGGAATCGAACCTAGGCAACGTAGGCTCAAGTGCGTAGGTGTCGACGAACACGAACACACAACGCAACGGCCGTCACTATTGATTTTAACTTAACAGTTTTAATTAATTCACAGAATAAATACTGCATGCATGGAATAGCAGCCGGGACAATTGGTCGGCGCAGCATGTACTGTTCCGTAAAAATGTTGTGTCTAAATTGTAAACTTTAGTAGCCATGGTCTTTTTTATAACTGCTGTCTATTTCTGTTTAGTCGTAATTTTCAGGGGGGTCTATCTTGTTTCTCTGTCGGTCGGCTTAATATTCAAACCTTGGATCTGGGAAGGTTCTCTACGCTCATGTGGCACAATCGTAATTATCTTACGTAAACTGAGCGCATCGTCAACTTTTAATGTGTCGCTTCTTGAAACATTTCCAATTTTCTAGTACCTAGCGATTTATTTGAACATTGAACGAAACTTAACGAAACTCAGCGAATCGGTTATAATAGCCGAAGTGTGTCATTTCTTTGCATTCATGCGATTGCGTAATTTACACTAATTGCACATGCGTTCATTGGGGTTGGCTCTTTAGTCGTACTGCTTAAGGTCTTTAAGTTATTTTCAAGTTGATGCCACAATCAGTCTTAATACGTCAATCAACGGATTTTAAACATACCGTCTAGATTCTACAATTTTCTTGTAAAGAGTGAAGGTTTGATCATTGGAGGGTCGAACTAATGAATTACACCTCATATAAAAATCGCATTCAATTCCCATGCCTTAATTCATAGGTATTGGGTGAGGCTTACTTAGGTTTACTTAGCGCGATTACTTAGCGCCGTCCCCGATTAATGCTCAGGGCACCAAGTCGGACAGTCAAATGGTACGCAAGATCCACCGACATTCACTAGCGATAAGTGCAACCTTTTTTATTGTAGACGTTAATGCTTCCCCCTTGATATCCTCATCATGGAGTGTACTCTCAAGGCCATGTTGCGATTAAGTATAAGTTGTCTTTATTACTACTACAGCTTCGATGACCTGTCTTAGACCCCAGTTCTATGGATATGCCGTTTGACGTACCGTCACCAAACTCAGAACTGGCACTGGCCAGGATCAAAACCAATGAAACAAGACCAGTGAAAGGAAGGCCGCGGGCGCCTTTGTAGATGGCACCAACATAAGACTGATTACCTCGTTAGGTAAATTTGCGTCGGCTTTACAAGCGGAAGCCTTTGCGATCCTAGTGGCCACAAACTATATTGTAAAGAAGAGTTGCAAGGGGTGAGGTATTTGTCTCTGTAGCTGTAGCAAAGCTGTTCCCTGCCTTGGCCTTGCTCAGCCCTTTAACCACTTCCTCCATGATAGTAGTGGTCTTCTCCGATTGACAACTTGCCATTCGTCCCGGGCCACCACGGGTTCACGGGAAATGAGATCGCCGATAAACTTGCTCGGGAAGGACCAAAAGAGGGACTCTCAGGACCTGCCCTGGAACTACCTGGGTCCTTGGTTACGGCTTCCATCGATCGGTGAACCTTGCCAGAGCACAAACGGATGTTGCATGATGTAGACAAACCATGAGCATACTTCCTAACGTCTGTAAGAAATACAAGGCCTTATTACCTGTTGACAGAAAAGACCGCAGGCCACTACACTATCGCCAAATACATAAGTGTGTGTGAAAGCGATTAGATCCTTTGCGACGGCTGTGGAGGAGATGGCGACATTGCAGACCACATCCTCTGCGACTGTCCTGACAAACCAATCGGTCGCCTACCTGATGGGGATATTCGTGCCGCCTGACCAAACCATCGGCATAGCCCTTTCCGTTAGAACAATAGGCCTATCCTGGCCTTAATGTGGCTGTGGTCTCTCCATACAGCAGTCAGCCACTTTATACTAACCTCAACCCTTAACCGTTTGAAGAAGCACCTGCTCAACTTTGAGTTTCTAGCCCACTGCCGTGTTTCTCGTCCTACCCCGGTGAGTAATTCCCAAAATAACATGAAGAAATCGCAGCAGCTTGTACATGGGATCTTATTCTTTCGGTCAGTAGCCAAATCGCATGAGCATTGCGGAGAGTTGGAATAAATAGTTGAGGTCAAACCCGCTGACTTGACGTTGACAACAACCTTGGACTTCCTGACAACAGATCTTCCAAGCTGATTTGTCCACGTTAACCCTCATCTCAGCTTTAGCACAAACAGCCAGGGCGCTTTGAGTTCCGTCTGGGATCATTTGAGGATAACTTAGTCATCTGTAAAAAGTAGATGACTTACTCTCAACTCTCCCAATGGGAAACATTTCTCGCACCCTTGGCGGAGTCCAACGCCCACTGTGAAAGGTGTTGATTAAGCACGCCGGTTACTGCCTGGTACGACAGTGGACCAGTTTTTGAGTCTGAGTTCCCGAGTGCAGTGTTAAGAACCCTGAGAATTAAATTCGTGGAATAACCATGTGAAAATCACCGCTCTCGTTCTAAACACACTAAAATGCCTCTTCTTGTCTGTATTCGTCTCCAATTCCATTTAATTGAAGGCGCTTTAATGCGTAAAACGCTTCATCCGCTTATATCCTTTGTAACCACACTTTTAATTGAAAGTACCGTCTATCATTGCTCTCAGCAATACGCACTCACTTTACAGCACTTTTGGCATCTCTTGCATAATGCTTGTCCGCATCACCTTTGCACATCAGAATTTAACGCCGCAACTAATATGCCATTTTCATTCATTAACGCCTCTTGGACGTGGACATACAAAAAAATAAAAACGTCCCGTCCAGTTCAACAAAAACCATGAGTAGCTAGAAATAAGCGACCAAAAAAAGGAATATCCTGCCATCATTCCACATTCTCGCCGTTTACGGGCGCACAAATCTCCATAAATTATTGCATACACCACTACACGTGTAGTATGAGTGTTAAATACAGCCAAGCGTTCATTATTCATAGTGAAGCATGTGTCACGTAAGTGATTTGTGTGAAGTGCCCGAAAACATGACGCCCAATACTCGTAGCTGCAGCAGGAGCGCTTGATGTTCGTTCTGCGGCGCACTCATTTAAATACATTTTCCCGTTTCGGGCACTCACAATCCAGGGGGAGGCGCAGCGATGCAAAGGACCTTTCATCAGGAGCTAATAATTAAGGGGTTAATATTGTGCGCCTCGAAAGCGGACTAGAATAGCACCATGGGCAGCACACCATCTCGGGTGCTGCTGCACAAAATAGTGGAGAGGAAATATCGTCGACGCCTAAGATTTATGAGTTTTCATGTTCAGGTGATGAGCCAGTGACCATCCTCCGGTCCGAATAGCTTTAGTGCGGGAACGTTGTCTTCTAGTCCACCCATCGCGTGTGTCATGTTGGCTCTCGAGAAACTGTGGGTGGAAACGATGACGACGACAACGACAACGACTAGGTGGTCATAAAAAACAAATAAACAACTAAAAGTGCTTAAACGTTGAAACCCCGGAATCATGGAAAACCGATAACGACTGCAATCGTCCTTATGGAAAACTCATTTCCTTAATTTTTTGTGCGCGTTTCCAATTCGCCGTTGTTAGAAAAAAAACAGCAAAGTATACCCTTCCTTCTCTTGTTGTCGCGTGTCTGAAGTCATAAAACAAAAAGATTTGGATTTTCGCTTTTCCTCCTCCGGTTCGCGAGTCCCTATCATTTGGATTTTGTCGCTGTCGACGATGTTGCCGTTTACCTGTCGTAGCTGCAAAGACCCCACCACCCACGCCGAGCCGACAGGATTAAATAACTTGATTAAAAGCGAATGCTCTGCAACTCTGCACAGCCGTCTCATGCCTGTCCAAAGGTCCTTAAAATAAAAGGAATTATTTTGTATCCTTTTTCTTGCAACTTTTTTGCGTTTGACTGTTTGTCACGCGAGAGAGCCTTTCATTTCGATACCAATGGAAATCTCGCCCGATAAACGTAATTCAACAGCGATCGGCGGAAGGGTGATTTCGTGTTAAAGCGCTCTGATGGGTGGCTTGCGCTTTCCAAATGCCACAGGCGGGGATGGTGGCAAAAGAAATGTAACCACTGACAGGGGACGGGACGATTTTGATTTATGCAATATTCGCATACCGATTTGTTTATTGTCTTTTAATCTTTGCTGGTTAATAAATTATTCGTTTGCTAATCGAGGGAAATTGTTGTAACGTTACCGAAAATTATTCGTGTTATAGTTGTGGGCGGGTTCCAGGTGGGGGTTGAATTGGAATTTCTGCCTCTGCTCACAGTTGTGGTGTTTTCATTTTCTTACTCTGTGATCGCAGAATTGTTTGCGCAAACGAAAATGGTTATAATTAATTTTGGTTTTAGTATGCCACAAGGACATTAATTGATGATGAGCGATAGGACATGCCATTGATTATTTTGATATTTCCACTCTTTTTTTTGCCAGCGTTTGTTTTTCGTTGGTTCGCGTGCGAGGATGAAAGTGCGGAAAGGTTCGTGGAAGCAGTGAAAATTATCTGTGAGGTTGACGAAATATTAAAACGCGACCGCTCTGTATCGATTCGTGGCAACTGACACGCAAGCTGCTGGTGATGTGATTTTATCGATTGTTCAATGGGATGCAGATGGGGTGGACGAAAAGAGGATTCGTGAAGTATATTTACTGATGATGGTACAATATTCGTCGAGTAAGGGCGGTTTCGGGATGAGGATGGATCCCGCAGATGCATACACAAGCCAAGGGGTATCAAAATAAGAACACCTGTTTCACCTCCGTGTAGGGTTTTATTTCGCTTTTGTGTCCTCCCGCAGTTGGAGGAGAAAAATAGGGCACTTAAGTCAAACGGACAGTCAAATGTCACATTCAGTACAAATCGCACCGTAAGTTGACTACCAACTGCGAGGGTGACAATATTTACAACTGACAATATTGCAAGTTAATTAATGTAATATAAAGACTGTAATAATATGTTAATAAGGATGTAATGTATGTAATGTAAAAAATAAAGAAGCGGCTACATAAGTGAAGAGTTTTTTTTATTTAATTGTTTTATCCAATTTTTTAACGGTAAAATAGGACAACTGACAGCTTTCTCAGAGCCTGCGTTTCATTCACAGAAGCTCCCCACTGACATTTTTTTTTATAATTTTTCTTTTTTTGACAGATCACGCATAAGTGACCAGATTGTGTAATGATATGTTTATTAATTACTGTTTGACAAATCACACATCTCATCAAAGTCTCTTAATTATACAGCTTCATTAAACAAATAACCGTTCTGTGAAGTTTGTTTTTAGGAATATTGCAAGCCATTGCTTCTAGTGGTAAAACCGTGTAATGGTTAAGCTATGCCGTAAGTATTGGTTCTATAACTTAAATCTTTTTTTTTTTCAAAACGTTTATTTAAGAAAAACGTGTACAATAGTATTATTCAAAGAATTGCCCATCTGAAGTTATGACTTTTTCCCATCTTTCTGGCAGTTTGCGGATCCGATCCCAAAAGATCTGCTCTGGCTGCCAGGAATGAATCAATTTTTTATATTCTGCTCTGATGCGAACCGTATTTCAGTGAAAGCGTTCTGCATCGACCGGAACGAATGGTAGTCAGAAGGGGCAAGGTCTGGACTATAAGGCGGGTGGGGTAAAACTTCCCATCCACTGCTTTCCAAATAGTTCTTAAACGGAATAGCAACGTGGGGTCGAGCGTTGTCATGATGGAAAATTATTGCCTCGTATCTGGTCGCATATTTTGCGACCAGATGCCTTCTGATCCCACCAAATACAGAGCATTACCTTCGCGCATGGATACTCGGCTTTGCTGTTGACTTGGCTCGTTGGCCAAGCCAAAATCATTGTGCAAACCACTTTTGGCACGTTCGCTGATCTAGCGCATGTTCCCCATAAGCTTCCACCAAAATACGATGATTTTCGGCAGCAGTTTTCTTCAGATTAAAGAAATGAAGAAGAACTCCCCGCAAGAACATTTTTTCAGGAACAAAGTTCGACATATTTGAGTGAAATGACGTACAATGACAGTAGCTTTCCGACGCACGTTTCAATGGAATATTATTTTTTTGTTTAGACCCAATAGTAAGTAAGTAAGTAAGTAAGTAATCTCAGCCCTCTCTTCTCAGCAGCTCGCTTCAAGAAAAGGCAAACCGGCGTTGTTCCAGTCAAGAACGAAGTCAAGACTGATTTAATTTTCCAAAACTCGTTCTATTTATACAGAAGTTCTTATGACTCAACTAAACTATTCCCACTGTATAGAATGTATGGAAGTGTGAACAATAATAAAAAAAACCAACTGTCCTCTACGTAGTATGAGTCATAGTCGAAACCGATCGAATGCCACTTAACACTTAAACTTTTGAGACCTTAATGGTTTTTCGTTCTTGTGCTATGTGCTTGCGCTGTGTGCTTACTTGGGATCACCCTACAACCGTAAGCATCGCTGGAAGCAGCGATCCAAGATTGGGTGTTCAGAATGGCCTTTGTATTCAAAAACGCAATATAAGTCACAGTTCTTCCAGGCCGTAAAAGAGTTCATTAGTTTACTTAAAATTCAAAAAAAAAAAAAAAAAAAACAAGTCTTAATGGATCAACCATTACAAGCTCAGTATTCCATATCTGGTTCTAGTGTTCAAAATGGTACCATATTACCCCATGCAATGCATGCTTTAACTTTTAACGATTCTCCTGAATTGAATAAACTTTTACTGGAAATCTTATTTCAAACGAAAAACATTTCGTAATTGCATGTCATTTTAATTGATATCCGTAATATTTTCCCTAGCAACCGAACCGCATTGAATTGGCGACCGTTTCAAAAAAATAACCAAAACAGTGATTCTGAGGAAATGTGAATGCTTCCAAATCAGTTTCTGTTATTTCATAAAATTGAATAAAACTGAATCTGAGCTATTTTAACAATTTCAAATTTAAATCTGTTAGGCTGCCCATACACAGCACATATAGCGCGCGTGTCACTGCATGCCGCCACAATTTCGCCCACACATCACATTTCACGGAACAGGGGCCGGAAAACATTTTATTTTACTCACTAGCCCACGCACAAGACACACTTCAGCACACCGAAACAAGTGCATGCACAAGTGTGCTGTGTATGGGCAGCTGTACGCAGATACAACTTATCCGGAAAACGATAAATAAAATGGCGTGAATTTCTGGCAAAACCTGTTGGACTGATATGAGTAGATATGCACACAGCAATTGATGCTTTCGCTGCATCCGTCGAAATTCAGCACACGCTCTAAGGGTCATGAGCTACAAGCCGCCACTACTAAGAAATAAAATAGTTGGCCACCACCACCACACGCCACGCTCAAGACCAAGCAGACCATTTCGCTAACAGCACTGCCGTCGTGTTCTGTTGAGTGACTTACAAAATTGAAAATTCCAACTGAATTTCCCCAAGCAGAATTCATCCGAGCCACACAGCTTCCGTCTAGTGATGAGGAGGATGACGCGGTGGCAATAAATGGTAAAAGAAAAATTCAATATTAATTCCACCCCATCGACCATTCGCTGTAATTGCTTAATCCAAAATTAAGGGATCGTTTTTTTCGTTTGTTTTTTCTTCGCTCCGGCTTCGCGGTGAGCAACCACTATGGAGTGAGGAAAGGTTTAGGGTTTATCTTAGAAGGATATTCCCGTGAAAGCGCACTTCATCCTTCCCCTGTCCGCAGAAGTCGTTGTGAGAATTGAGTCTGAATGAGTGTAACACAGCGTAACATTCCTGCAACACTAACAACAGCAACAGCCACAGCCAAGCGGTTGATGGGAAGGAAACGTTACAAAGCAGAAAAGTTCAACACAACCGATTTAATGGCAACCACCAGGATATAATTTAATGTTGATGCGGGCTGCGGCCATGTGGTTGAGGCAAACGAGAAAGAAATCAGCCAAACCCTAGTACATCTCCGCTGCCCTTGCAGAGCGCCGTCGTCGATCTGCGAACCATTCCCCGAAAGACATTCATCCTTGCAGCCGTAATTCCTTTATGAATAATTTATTATTTATTCAACTCGTTCGCTGTCTTAGCTGCTACTGTATTACTAGCTACAATTGCCCCCGGCCAGCACTTCCTGGAAAATGAGTACGGGTACGAATACGGGAGAGTAGTCTCCAGTCTCCCGCATTCGAGAGGAGCGCACTCCTCCGGCAAATGGTGGCACGGACTATCTACCCTCATCAGCGGATGGAGGCTTGAGATTATTTTCGTTTTCTGAACATGTCTTGTACGATCTGACTGTCAATTCTTTATTGCTATTTTCTGTGCCGGTTGCTGTTGTTTTTGTTTCCTTTCGTTCATCAATCCTCGTACTCGTCGTCGTCCTCGACCTCGTCCCCATCGCCCACAGATGCGGTGTAATGGCTGAACAACTGAGGCCAAATTGCTCTTCAAGCAGGTTATATAGTTTGTGTGCCCTATCAGAGGTGGAAGTTGCAGTCGGGAATGCTGCTGCTTTGGAATGTAATGTTTCTGTTTTATTTTACTGTGTTTTTTCGCCTTCGTTCTTTTTTGACTGAAATGTGATGCAAGGCTTGTGCTACACTGCTTCAGTTGATGACGAAGACTGGGCGGGGATGGGTTGGCCGAAACGAGGGTAGTAAAGGTAACTTTTTAGCAGATCATGAGTGCAGTTAAAACCCCTGAACCTGAACTAAATTGAAATTTCTAGTTTTGTTGTCGTTAGTCGTCGCCACTATAGTTGGCAACGGGAAGATCCTTGTTTTTGTTTCCTTTTTTTTCTTCTCCTGCAGGGATATTAAATTGGTTTGACTGTGTGTGAGTGAGGAGCGGCGAATGAGGTAGCAATCGAGACCGTGACAATGGCTGCTGAAGTCAAAGCGAGTCAAAGGAGTAATGCGAGACAGTACGTGGGGGGAATGATACTTAATTGGACCAGAGTTTTAACAATTTGAGTTGAAAACTTAACGTTGTTAGTTTTGATTTGAAAAACTGATGAGCGTTGGAGTTGTACGAGTACATCAGTTTTTGTTCTTTGCATTAAGAGGGCATTTTCTTTCATCTCTGCGTTCGTCGAGGTCTCATTGTGTTGCTCGCTCCATGGAGCTTAGGAGACTTTCGAATTGTTCCATTTCGTCTATGGTACGTGAGTTGGTTTAACTTCCTTTTGGAGATTCTCAAATTGTAGCTCAACATGAAGTGCATGTTCAGGTGAAGGGAATGTCAATGGATGAGTGGGTTGTGAGGAGGTTCTAATAAACAGAAAAAAAGCCGCATGACGAAGGAGGATGTCACATAGCCCATTCATCGTGATTCCAATTGCTGATTTTCAGCAGTTTCAGTCTATTCCACGGAATGACCAGTAAGAATATGATTCATCTGAAGACCTTATGCAATTCTTACGGCAACTTTTATTCCCCAATCAAATTGAAGTGGTGATTTTGATCAGTCGTTGTATTAATATTCTCTGACTAATAAATGGTGTTGCGTGTTACTCGAGCAGTATTTCTGCAGAAACCTTGAATGTAAAGTGTCCACACGACAGTGAGTCACGTGGTGGATCTCTGAAGAGGTTGAATGCCAAACTCTAAGCTCCGTACATGCGTTGCGTAGCCCAGTTGCAGCCAACCACGAGTATGGTCGGCTTTTAAAAAATATTCAAAAAACGTTACAGAAATTGTGTAACTCACCGTTGTCACCGGTACTAGTAAAGAATGCTAATCGGGTTTTTAAGAAATGAACTCTTGGCAGCACTTAATTCGCCCAGATATGTGACCGTCATCTGGGGTGGTTGGCTTACATGGATTACATGTCGCATTTGATTTGGCCACATTTTGGTTTGGATGACATCCGGCCGTAATTCGGTGTGGATTGGTCGTGATGGACAGTGCTATTTTGTTTGTGTCTTTTTTTTTGGTGAAAATCATTGGCTGGTTGATACACATAAAGAAGGCGTACGTAGCGTTTTACGATTTACAACCGAGAAAACATATATTCTCCCACAGCTTACCAAAATACAAAGAACGGCCTGCGTTGGCAAAACTGGCTCTCTTAGAACAGCCGCTACGGCACCGCTTGAGGCCATCTTCTTCCTCCCTCTTCTCGACTCATTCTGTAGTACTAGTGCAGCCTCCTCTGGCCTGAGGCTCAGATAGGCGGAAATTTTGGAATGAGGAAACATACGGCCACGCCGAGGTTCGGATTACCTTCGGACAACCTTGGCTCCGGAAAAGAGCGCCTATCAGCGATTCCCGGATCGGAAACTATGGAAAGGGCGAGTTTCTACGACAGAGGGTGAGATCGCCCTTTACACCGATAACACAAGGACGGTCGCCGGTACAAGGGCAGGATCTTGTGTGACCTCTTCGAAAAATCCCTGACACTAAGAGACTGCAGCACTAAGACTGCAGCTTTTTCCAAGCCGAGGTGGCTCCTAGACACGAGGTGGCGCTCACGCTCATGGATCAAGGCGTTACTGGCGAATCGAGTTGGCTCCTAGACATGAGGCGGAGCTCGCGCTTTGAGATCAAGGTGTTACTGGCGAATCGATTACCATTTTTTCGTTTAGCCAAGCGAAAAGCCATAGCATAAGACATTGTGAGGTTGGTTGGATTTTGCAGACAAAGTGTCAACGAGATATCCTTAGAGTACTCGGTGACCGTCTGCTGGGTACCGGCACATACGAGAATCCTAGGTAATGACATGGCGTACAGTCTCCGAAGAAGGGCTCGGAGCCGGGAGAAACTCTGACAATACCGTACGTGCATACGCCACTCAGCTCCATAAAGAGGAGGCTAGCAGACGAGGCCCTGAATAGAGCCAGTGCTGTCTAACTCAACAAGGTCATACGGCCGAAGCTGAACAAGAAGAGATCAGAATCAATGATCAGCTCTAGTCGCAGAGAAGTACGCACGCTAATAGGAGTCCTTACCGAACACTGTGCCATAGGCACACATGCAATGCGACTGAACATACCGCATAACGACTTTTGCAGAAACTGACGAGGAAGAAATAGACTCTATCCAATTTCAAATATGTGAATGCCCAGCCCTAGCAATGAAAAGAATGTATTTTCTAGAAAAAAAAAACCTTCTTCCCAGAAATGTAAGACCTAAGCGGTGTCGGTTTAACAAACCTGCTAGTACTCGACTACCAACTTACCATCTGTTGGCCGTGGCGTTGTGGGTTGGTGCGTAAACCTCTACACAGCCTGGGTTCGATTTCCGGTAAGAGCAGAATGCTTTTCACGGCCCCAACTCTTTCGAGTCAGTGACATGCTCAAAGAGTATTAACTGTCTAGAAAAAGCTTCTCCAATTGGCCGTTCGCAACTCGGCATAAAACTGTAGGTCCCTTCCACTCTTGAGAGAACAATAGCACACACAATACGAGTTGGTTGCTGAGAATCTAGACCTCTACGGGCTGTAGCCCCACCCATATAATTGTAATTGTTGTTGATGACCATAGGGAATGTTCAAAAATTGGTATGTGTCCAAGTAGGAATACGAAAGTATACTTAACTCTCGTTACAATGCAAATACTGCGTGGACATTTTCATGGTTCATTTCATTAATCGATTCCCCGTCGGATGACCTTGTTTGGGGAGTATGAGGCAAACAGAGAAATATCTGTAAGAACAAGCTGGTCCACAAATAAAGAAGAAGGAAATGTTTTCTCGAAAATTTCGTATAAGCTCGTACTTAGTTTCACATGACAGTATCCCGTGCAGCAGACGACTGGATAGCTTGCCAAATGGCTTAAGTGGGTGCCCTTGGTTAGTGGGGTCCCCGGTTCGAAACCCATTGAAGGCAGAGTCAAAATTATTTTATCGACTTGGTGCAGTCACTCTGGTGCAGCCACCATTTGCCGTTGGGATACAATTAAAGGCGCAATCACTGGAGTGGTCAATAAGAGCTAGTATTCTGACCGAGAGTTGCTGCCAGGTAGTACAATAGACACTGTCGTTACGTCTGAGTGCTCCAGTATCGTCTTTGATTTCTGGAGTCGTATGACTATGCAGACGATGACACCCTGATTTGTTGGGTATTTGCGTGGACTCCTCTGTTGACTGACGGGTCCACGTCGGCTGTAAAACAGTAGAACACGAATGGTTGATGTAGAATCTGGACTGGACCCATTTCCACGACGATCTTTAGCGCCATCCCTTTTTATTATTATTGTTATTATGCCCTCTTACCGGACACCATTTCCCGCTGAAAGGGACTTAAATTTTGTTAGTTCTGGCTTGATTAAAATCCTGCAATCACAATCCGTAAAAAGGATACCCAAGTAGTCCACTGCAGTCGGAAACATCATCTCAAATGCTGGCAACGATGCGGTTCACGGGTCCACCTCTTTCGCGGTACTGACTTCAACTAGAAGAGCTGTCTAGAAAAGATTTTTCAAGCTTCATCGTTCAAAGCCGCAGATCCTCCCCCACTCACGCTTGCTGTGGTAGCAAGCCCTCTTCGGACTATGAAGCTATCGAAGGAAACTCATCTGACCCATCCCCACTCGCCGGTGTAGCTGATCAATCTGCGATTAATAGGGCAAAACTTGTAACTCATTGGCCGCATTTTCCCACACATAGAGCAGGCTTTACGTAATCGAGATGATGCACAACAATAAGCAATGTCCTCGTTTCCTTTAAACACACCATTGTGAGCTTGCCTAGTTTGTCTAATTCACCTGGAATCCCGTTTGCTGCTGGAAACAAAGGAAGCAGGACGACACTAGAAAACCACATGCGAGTCTAAAAAAAAAACAAAAGTAATTTGTATTTTTCATTGTGGCTGCAAACTTTTGAGCACCACTCTCCGGAGTGTGTGCATACAGACTGCTTGAGTGTGCTTTATAGCAAATTCGCAAGTGGATATGCAGCACATCATGAAACATAATCATGCACACTTCTCCTACGACCGCTAAGCCGTAACCATTGGATTTACTGGGTACATTTTCTACGCATCCTGCAACGAGGCTTGCCTCCATCGCATCCGTCTCCTACAAGCCGAGCACCACCCCTCGTACACAATCGGACAAAGGGATATCCTGAATGATGGGTGGTTGTTGGGACGGCAGTGACAAGTCAGAGTGCGTTCGTATTATTGATTCATTCCTGCCCACATGTACACAGGCATGGGGGCACAAAAAGGGAAAGTTCAGTTCAGCCGCATAGCCACACAAGCGTACTCCACCCGTGCCCACAACACATCGGTTTGCAAACAAAAAGGAGCACAGAAAAAAGGATTCGTCTGTACTACTGTAGAGTGATTTTCATGCTGAGATTGTTGTAAACTTTTGAATTATTGCAATACATCGGATTGATAACGTATCTGGGTATATCTACTTGTCTAGAGTTTTGGTTTTATTGCATATTAGATGAACGCCTCTCCTGGGTCTCCCCCTTCTGCAAGGATTCCAGAGATTCATTGGGCATATGATATGAGCTGGCTGCTGCTGGGTTGTGCTTGTGCAGTGGTATTGTAGGTGTAGTCCTTGCGTTGTCCTCCGTGACATGTATAAATGTGTACCTCCATATACGTACGCTCGCATTTTGTTTAAGTTCAACGCACAAGTGAGCAATCGGCATCAATATACAATGATGGGTAGAATGAGTGAGTGTGTGGTGAGTCCTTATAGAAATCTGACGACGATGATGGTGAAGAATGGCGGCTTGGTTGGGTGCGGGCTGAGCGGGAAGACCCAGTATCCACTCGATCGGATCGAAATAATTGAGGATTTGATTATTTATGACATCGTCGAATTGTTTGTTGCTTGCTTGGTTGGTTTATTGAATTTTATTGTTTTGCAAATTGTCTCTGCGCTACGTTATGGATCGGAATCCATCGCCAAGCTGTGCACCAGGCCATCAATCAGAGATGGTAGTACTTTTACTGCCATTCTAGCCGCCCGAGGGTTAGGCGAGCGACGAGATATGATGGTGTCTGATTCTGAATGAACACTGGGTGAACACTGGGCTGTGCATTTCGGTGGTGTCTAACTTTTGATGCGACACAAGAAAGCAGATTTTATGATTTAATTGGAAATCGACGAATGCATGGCACATCGGTGGTAGGCCAGGAGTTTTTAATTAAAAATGAGAACCGATGCATAAAGCAATATTGTGTTTGCACCGCTGGAAGGGGTGTTGTGTAAGCAGTTGATGAAATGGAAATTGAAAGCGAAATTATTATTGCCAGCCGAGGAAATTTGTTTACTCTGCAGAATTTGTTTCGTTCTTTTTATCTGTTCATGTTCATGGCCAGATGCCAGTCGACAGTTTTAATTACAATTGATAACCGTCTGTGTAGGTTGGGTTTAGGAAGGGGGTGCGTTGTAGCTGGGATGTGTTCGCACATAACATTGACTCTGAGGGATTGAAGAGTTCCTCGAGGGCACTCGTGTTCTGCCTGAGGACGTTAATGCTAGGTCCCATTTCAACAGACAGAGTTGCGACGAGTGGACTCTCAGTAATCTGGTCGTTCACCGAAAAGCCTGCGAGGTCTTGTCAACTGAAATATTCAGACTTTTGAGACTTTTGATTTTGAGATGATTTCATTTTTCATGGACTGCTGCTGGGCCTTGGAAGACGTTGTCAAAGATAAAGTGAGTAGGATGCCTGCCTAGACAGCACCACTGCCCGCTCATCAGAGCGAATACAGACACCCTAGCGATGGAGAAAAAAAAAAAAAAAAAACAGCTGCCCACTTCGCCAAGCCAGCCAAACATGCAGAATGTGCTTAAAAAATTTGCTGAAGTGAGTGTTAACTTATGCTCCCCACTGTAGTCTTAGCATTATTGCTTGTCATAGATAAAAAAAGCACCCCAAGTAGCGCGTATGCAACCTCCACTTCAGTTCTAGCACAAGTTCTCTGAATGAGACAGAGAGAAAAAAGGGTTCCGGGTGAGAGGGTTCACCATGCAGGCACATGGTACGAGTATGAAAGGATATCCAGACGAGGCCATATGGTGAAGGATACAATGGGATGAGGTCGAGATCCCCGTGAGTACAGCGAATGACGAACAAAACCAACGTTGAATTGCACACCATACGTGCATGCACAAGTTGTGGTTGTGTTTAGGAATCCAAGTTTTGCGGGCGCAAATTTCAAGTGTACCCTCTCCCAACACACTTATTCTCAGTGCATACAATTTCAACTTTCGCCTGGTAACCAAGAGCACAGCAAAAGAAACTTGATGCAATCTTATGGTTTGCAGGGAAAAAAAACAGCAACAAGAATTGTATGAAAAGAAGCATATCCGTCGAATGAATGACCGAACAGTTCAAGGATGTACACATATCTAAGATATCCTTTTTGAACAAAAAAATAACACCAGTGACTAGAGAATGTACGCCACAGAGGTATCGTGCAGTCAAAGTGGTCAAAATTGTGTGCGGCTACCAGAGGAGTGGATGAAGGCAGTCGAGAGAATTGAGAATTGGCAATGAGCTTGCAAAGCGCAGTTACACACTGCCAAGCGCAGTTCGTTTTTTGGACAGCGCATCATGTGGTCAACGTACAGAGCTTTATGAATCCTTCATGGAAGACGATATATCAAGTGTTATGCATCTTTAATGCTGTTAACGTGGATGTGTGCCGGACTTGTGGCTGAAAATGCTTCCATTTCCTTTAAGTTCGCACCGAGTGCATGCTCATTGTGACCATGGTGGTAGGGTGGCATGGGTGGTAGGACGGAGTACATATTCCGCGGAATTGAAAAACCTTTTCCCTAGAATGAGGTTCTTGGAAAACAGCAATTCCGTTTGAATCTATTCTTATAAGCTGTGGGCGGTTGTGCGAAAGGGTGAGCGTAAGGCGCACTAACGCAAGAACCTTTAAGAATGCCTTTATAGGCCGGTTTCACTTTAAAAATTGCAAAACAAAGGACACTTAAAGGGGTTCAGTTCGCTCAGCTTATTGAAGTAGTAGGCCCATAGACAATACAGCCAGTAGGCCCAGAGAAATACACGAGCTGAGGAGGTAATGTTTGGCTTCTGGGATGCGTGTCTGGGATGCGTGTCACTCAGCGAAGACAGGGGCACTATCCCAATGTGGTCCTAAGGCCGGCGACTTGTTGTTGATTCTTTTTAATATTTACGACAGCTCTTAACTTGTCGAAGGATGTCGTGTTCTTTTTTTGTTCAGTATTGTTTGACAAATCAACGTGAATAGGCGCCTCCAAATTGCTAATATTCATCCTTATTGCGCAAATCTGCGTCCTTCGAGTGGCGGACTGCCAATCTGATATCGCAACAATAGACCTTTTGTCTCCAAGGTTATGAGAATTCAAGGGTCTTCACCGATAAGGATTCGGAAGCCAACATTACTCGTGTAGGAGGGCAAATACCAGTCGCAATGATTGAAGCACTGACGTGTATGGCGTAGTTGCAGGAAACTGACAGGAATAAAGTAAATGTGCTTCTCCTTTCTGGCCATTACAAAGTTTCCACGTAGAAATCGTCCATTACAGAACATCTTCTTTCATCTCGTTTTTAATGACCCGTATAGTCCACTAAACGGATCGCGTAAGCAAACTGCGCATGAGACATTTCCAGGCCGCTTGAGACTCGGCCATCGGAGTCAAGCGCAACCAGTCGAGTTTTTGGGCTAAATCCAACCATCTGAGTCCTGGGTCTGCCAAGCGGTCGCCTACGTGGTTAAATCGCATTCTAGACACGCCTCGGAATTCTGGATGATGGGGATATTCTAGCCACGTGACCAAGCCATCGCAGCATCCGTTCGAAGAAGCAGCTGCTCAAGATTGAGTTCCTCGAGAACTGTCCGGTTCCTCACCCTTCATGGCGAGTAAATTCCCCAACAACACGAAGAAATCTCATCTCAGCAGTTTGTATTAGGATCTTATTCTTTCGGTCATTAAACAAATTGCGTGACTGTCATCTTTGAGATTCAAACAGAAGATGACTTACCCCCAACTCTTTTTTCATTCTCGCCTCGGCTGCGCTGCAACATCCAAGTCAAATAAATTATGAAAAGGTCAGGTGACAAAACGCGCACTTGGCGAAGTCCAACGTTTTGCATTTGAAATTGATTGATTTCTCACTGTATTCGGGACACAAAGACTAAAGATTGTGTATAGAGACCGACTGGCCCTTGAAAAGAGGACAATCGATCCCATACTCCTGCAGACCACTCCAGGCTCCACCTCGAGGAACATGGTCGTGTGCATTTTCCAAAGGCACATAACCGCTATAGATCGGTTTGGCGTACTCCCAATCATCCTCGAGTTCCATTCTTGGAGTAAAAAGCTGGTAGGTTTCGCCTTCGCTGGGCTGATAACCGCATTGTTCATCCCCCATCCTGGACTCGACCCTACGACGCGCCTTCAACACCTTAGCGTACACCTTCCCGGCGAGACTTGAAATAACTTCAAAGAAGAATTTGTTTATTTTATTCAATCCCTAGATCTCTCCGACTTTCTTTGGAAACCCCCTTCACTTGGCGAGTTGTAATTTCGCTTGCAATCTTTTCCACTCATTCTCTTGTCTGCGATAGCGCCTGTACTTTGTAGCAGACGGCTTGGGCTCACGACCTGTGTGCTCGCAGCAGAACAAGATATCATCCCTGTCAAAGTACGTATTTGCCGTACAAACCATCGGGGATGTGGGTGAGTTTGGCAACATGTTTCGGCAATTAGTTGACGCCTCTTGCATGGAACGACACGCAAAAATAACTCCCCCCTCTTCTGCATCCAAATCAAATTCTTTGGGGGATTGCAATCGTGTGTAGTTCAGATCAACAGGCGCCTAGGTTCGTGTGTCCATTTTTGGTTTCCTTTTTTCCACACACACACACACACCAACCAACAAATCAATTAATTAATTAGGCAAAATTCATGAAAATTTAATTTCAATCAAATTAATCGATTTCAGTTCGCAAAGCGATCCAATACGCACGCAAATCAATTATTTACTTCGAACAATGAAAGTGGATTAGTCCCAACACGTTATACACTCGATCTCTGCACCAATATCTCGCATCGCTCTGGCAGCTCTCTCACATCTCTCTAATCTCTCGAATTAGGCGAACTAGGGCCGTCCACTTCTTTAATTCATAGCGCAGGGTGAAAGAGAGTATTAAATATTCATTAAGCCGAGGCCGAGCTTGGTATTTCCATGCACTCTCACCCGCAAGACGATACAAACTCGTAGCGGTGTTTTTTGTACCCTCCTTGTCGCCTAGTAATTTATTTTCATTTTTTCCCCTCAGCATTGTGTTTTCGTTTTTCTTTACGTATCCACATCACTGCCTCGCTACGTCGCCACCCACAGATGTGACGTATCTGTTAGGGAGACATTTACATCCCGAATGCCATCTGTTCGGGCTTAATAGAATAATCGAGGCGAGCATTCTTAAGATGTTTCCCGCAAGCAGAGGAGGCTAGGCAATAAACAGTGGCCGTCCTCCACACACATTCCCAAATGTCGGCTCAGGCACCTTGCCGAAAGTGAAAGTCCTTCTTATTACAGGTGAATAAAAAAATGCGAGTCTTCTGATGACGCTGTTGTTGCCGTTTTCCGGTATGGGAAACTTAGTCGGCCCTTGAGGGTGTGAGTTGGAGGGAGGCTGGGTGCCCGCAAGTGCTGTACGTATAGTGTAACCCAGTGCATAACAACTTGATTTAAAGGCTGTGAAATTAAGCTGGCAGCGGCGGGACGAGCAGCTACCGTGTTACAGCGACAGCAACAACGATTGCTTCGGGGACAAGGACGACGTCGACAATAACAACCACAAGGAGAAGTCAGAGAAAATGCGCCGTAGAAAGCAAAAATAAGTAGACAACAATTTCGTATTCAGGACGATTTTATTTACTTATCTTGCCGCTGTGCTTCGCCATCCCTTTCCCACGGGCCGCAAAATCGTATTGCGGCCGGGTCCCGAGGTGGAACACTAGCACTGCTATGTGAGGTAATCTATTTTGAAGTATCCCGGTCGGTTTGATTCAAATTTCAACACAAAGTGGGTAAAAATCCCACAAAGTGCCTCTTGTTCAGATCAGAGTTCCAGCGTTGCGAGAGTGAAAGAGAGATTGAAGGATCAAATGCCTTCGCAGCTTAATAGTCCGGAGTGGTAGCTATATGTGTATGTGTGTGTGTGTGTCTCATACCATATGTAGCTGCGGGAGTTTCAGTCCTCTATCTGGGTCAATGTGTGTAGGTGTGCATGGGGAGATGTGTCTAAGTAATTTTAACATCAATCCGCACGGCGCTGATGTGGGACCACGGGAGGAGGGGGATGGCTATGCCAGTGGTGGATGGAAACTGAAAGAAATCCCTAATTTGGCATAAAGTACCCTAATAAAGTCGACTTACAGCTCGGGGGGGATGAAGGTATGATAGCGCTTTACCTGTAAGTGGCGTGGCGTAGATTGATGCGAAGTAGTGAGGAGATTTTGAAGTATCTAAAGAGAGTTGGCCTCCATAAAATGATTTGACGTCCCGCAGCCCTCCCTCCCCCTGTGGAGTTCATGCCCTGGCCTAAGGTGTGTTCAGCACGTAATGACGACTCTGGTGGTGTTTGTTTTTGGATTTCGTCGAAAAGTTGTCCTACTGAGTGTGGCTGTGGTGTTTGTTTTTATTTTGAAATGTAGAGCGAAGCAGTCAGCAGTAGGCCAGGGATCTACCGAAATCCCTCAACGACAGAACCGCACATTACCTCAAAAATGCATATCTTACAACTAGGTATGAATTTTAAAGAGGAACAATTTAAAATGTATAAAGGGAGTCTGCTTGGGAGGATATCAAACAAAAGTGGCTGGAAGAGGTGGCGTACAAGGGGAGGAGACACATGAAATAGTCCCAGAAGGCGGTGAACCAGGATAACACTCTCGGCATTGGGATGAGGTGTTGAGAATTCATGGCATTGGATGATTCCGAACTGCACAGATCTGAAGAGTATGTACTTCTTCATCGACAAGGAGTTGACATGTTGCGTATTTACTTCGGTGCCTTGGTAGGTCGAGGGGATGGAAATACTGCTCTGCGTCGTTAGTCAATTTGCTCCGCTCTCTAAGAGACCACTCTCATGACTGCAGAAAAATTGAATTGCCTTTGTGGAGCATTCATTTTAGAAACCAACCCACCGATCTAAAATCTCTAGTGAAGTAGGTTCGAGATAGTCTATATTTGTCGACTATGATGCGACTATGATCCCTTCAAACGAAGGGAGTGGAGAATACAAAGCAATTGGCGCGAGTCGGCTAATAAATAAACCCAAAATGAAGCAGTTGTAATGCCAAGGTCAAGAAATTCATTGGACTCAACTCCGCAGAAGACAGTGATGACAACACAGATGCCATGAAGGGTCGTAAAGCAAACAAAAACCCCCGTCAAATCAATAACCAAAATTTGGATATGTGTCTATACTTGACAAGTGGCGTCTGAAATGCTCCCGTTCTCACAACTACATTGTATTTAAAACACATCACTCAGACAGTCCTTGAAGCTAGAATCTGTTTACTTACAAACAGGATTTTCCACACAAAAATTAAGCAATTTTAAGCTGATCAAATAAAAACAAAGTTCCCTTTGTATCCCTGCACAAGTACCCGAGAGCGTTACAGCCAACATTACAAACGCTTGTAAATGAAATTCTGCACCAAACAATCGAGGGCATTCAGGAAGAAAATCCCTTCAATCAATGGATAGCGAATATCCAAAGTGATTGACTTGAATTTACTCGCACTTCTTGTCCGACCAACAAAAAGTTCAGCAAACACACAATGATTTACTGGAACAAGGGAACAATAACACTAGCCATCAACGACAGACCGCACGCTAAAACGCACCTGCTTCGCAATTATAAATCTTTCTCTCTTCAACTCTCTGCGGCTTGGCCGGTCGGGCTGTGCACTAGCACACAGCGGTAAACAACATATGTTCAGGCATCCTGAAACAATATTGAACATTTTGGGAAGTCTCACTTTTCTCCACTCCACCGCCCACGCCCGTTTGCGCCACGCCATTCAATCATATTTTTGTGGGCCCGATCCGTGCAGTACGATAGCGCACGGCTTCGAAAGGACTGCTCGACCTCCACTTGCCATTGCCGTCGCCATCATCATCGCCACCGTCACGGGAACCATGAAAACGCAAACCAGGCAGAATGCAGAGTAAATATAATAAACTTATTACGCCTAGGTTGTTCCTTTCATGTTCATGTCCGAAGTATACACATACAATGCGTTTCACGGTCCCGACAACAACAAAGCGAACGATATTAAATAAACCCCACCGCCCACCGCCCACCGCTCGCCAGCAGCCGATGCGACGGTCGACGGTGGCGGTGAGTGGTGAGGCACTCCTCGGGAGTCGAGACTTTGCGCGCTATATGACTGACTGACTGCTGGTGCGCTGCGCGTGTAAACGTGAAGAGGAAAAAGGCAAACCTCTCCGACTATCTGTATCTGCGTATCATAAACGGTACAAGGGCCAAAAATAAACATTTATGCTACATCCCTCATCCGCACCGCTGTCCCCTGCTCAAGCCACCTGGTTCGGATGGAAGACGGAAGTCGGCGAGGCAGAAAAAAAAGCCAGCACTGCGTACACAACAATATTTGTACGCTCCAGATCTTGGGCCAGCCCAATGCCAACCCCCATCTACACCCTGCCATATGGGTCCAGGGTATGTGGAGCGGCGGGAGATGGATGGATGAGTGTGCTCCACATTTCGCATAGTCTTACATTTCATCAACCCCCGGCGAGTGGGAAACTCTACAAAGTATATTTTCTCCCCCCTTCTTGGTAGACATAATATTTTACGTGGAAAATCCATTTAGACGTATGATTGATGCTTCATGTGTTCGCTTGACGTTTTCCAAAGGAAGGCAAAAGGAAACAAAATGCGAAACACCCTCTTTCCATATCACATGACAAGTTTAGTTGGACCATAAAGTATTGTTGAAATATTAAGAAAATAAAAAACAGGAACGCAAGTCCCAGTGAATCTGGGTATTCTGACACCTTTCGCCAGGAGGGGTCTGGCGCCCGATCCGACGTCGGAAATCACAATCGAACGGCACGGGTGTTGAATATCAAGTCCGTCCGCTTTGATGGAGGGTTGGCTGTGCTTGCAGCCGGCGACAATGAACTTGTTGACATTTTATAAATTTTGGATTGAGTTGACTCGTTTCATTCTTCCTGTTGGCAAAGGAGAGTGTCGCTGACATTTGAACCTACCTTTGAACTCAATACAACTCAATAGAGAAATAAAGTGAATGAATGGGAGAACATAAATGAAATGCTGGTTATTGCTATTATTTGCGGTTATGAATCGAAAAGAAACATATGAGCGAATTTTAGATATTAATAAAAGGAAAGGTGTTTCAAAAATCTGAGTGTCTGGTGTATTGTCAATCGATGTTCTTCACAAGGCAAAGACGACGATGACCAGGATACCTACTTAGCACATAAGGACATAATGTGGGCCTAAAGTGCCAGTACTTCAGTGTGCGCACAGGTTCCACTTTCCGCTAGACACGTGACACAAATTCATACACACTGGTCCTTCAGTGGACTTTGACGACGACGGAACAAACAGTTGTGAGCAGTGGGCGTGATAGAAATACTACACTATGCGGTTCATGATCTAGATACAAAGTTATTGCCTACCCTTGGTTAGTGGGGTCCCGGTTCCAATCTCAGTGAAAGCAAAGTTAATACGCGTTTTTTTTTTTTTTGGGTTTCAAATCGGGTCCAGTCACCAATTTGCTGTTGATATCAAATAAACGGCACTATCACTGGAGTGTTCGATCAGTGGGTATCAAATTCAGCCAACATGGTCTAAATGTGATGTTGTCCACAACCATATCCATTTCAGCGCTCGGCTAGCAACAAAATTTCAAACTCTGATATTGTAAATCAGAACTCGTCACTCTCCAACGATCGGAATGCGAATGATTTTTTGTACGAAAGTGCACGGACTAGCCCATACACAGGCACACTGGCACAAGTGAGCTGGGGCCCTTTAGAATAGAAGGAGGATGATCCGCTTTCCTATTCCTATTAAAAAAATGCCTTACGCGACGACATGCACATGATATACTTTAGCCCACCGACACAAGTGTGCTGTGAATGGGGCCCTTTAGAAAAGCTGGAGGATGATCCGCTTTCCTATTCCTCCTAAAATGTCTTGCGCGACGAAGCCTATTTCTGTTTGAAAGAGTATGTCAATAAACAGAATTGCATTTATTGGATAGGTATACAAAACACACGCAGAGTTCATAATTGCAACATTGTTGCCCCTGCGCTGCACAAAACATTCTCTCAATACATTTATGAACACGAATACGAAAAAGTATTCATATATGCAACATAAGTAGGCGACGCAAGAAGTGTTTGGTTGAGGTTTTCATTGCTAAAATGAATGTCTGCATCATGTCTAGGAAGATAGGAACGATGTATACAAGATTACGCCTTCCGAAAATCCGCCATGTTTGCCACCTATCTGTCAATTTTTTGATGACGTAGGCCGAGATGAGCGAATACTCACTTCTGTATATACGGATGTGAAAATTGGTTGTGATTTCGGTTAAAAATGTATAATTTGTTATATAGAAGCTAAATAAAAAGACTATTTTTACGAAATGAGGTGTTTAATTGCAATGCAAACAATAGCAAAGGAAACCCGAATCTACGGTTTTATGTCTTTTCAAAAGATCTATTACTTTCTTGCGGAAGTAATAGATTCACTCTTGCAGAAGGAACGACAATTTAAATCCATATACGTCTCGGATTTGCTCTGCACATTTTACTCTAGAAAGGAACTTTGCACTTCGAAAGGAACTTACAGTTTGAAATGTGTAATTTAATATATTCGTTGTTCTATTTACACATAATAGTTGATAGCAATTGATTGCGGTTCCAACGACAAAACCACAGTCAACTTTGTTTTTTTTTTATTAAATCACGTAGGAACCACGTCCACGCCACATGAAAGCAGCCTGTTTTCTATGACTTTGATTGTCAAATGCCAGTGAACATATTACACCACATTCTTGTCAAGGTCACCTTATCTCTGTATAATGTTGTTGCTGTTGTCAGTCATCTGCGAGGAGGAAACAGAGGACTATACAAGAATCTTGAAGTAGAAACCTTGGTAAGCACTAATGAAAATCTGAATCTCAATAACACATAAAATTACTCCAGGCTATCTTAATGTTGTTGGAGCGGAAAGGCAAAAGGTTAAGATGGCAACAAAATTTTTCTCCCACACTATTGCAAAGGCTCTAACAGGGGCTGCAACTTTAGGCCACCTATGTGATCACAATTGGGAAGTATGCTCCAAATTATTTAAAACTTTATTAAGAATATTTGCTTATAAAGTTTAAACACTAGACTTTTTACTACTTTTCAGACCAATGACTGGTTCGATGTTATTTTATTAGAAAGCGAACTGATGGATACGGCTAAGCTTTGGATGTCTAAGATCCAATTTTAAGTGACATGACAGAGCTCACGCTGAAAATGAGGGTCATAGGAAAGAGCAACATGTTTTTTAGAGCACGAGTGTATTTCAAAATAAGGAAATAGTTGAGCACCAACACAAAAGAAAAATGAAATTGAATAAAACAATTCACTGAAAGCAAAGACATATCTCTCATTCGACATTTTCGTATTCTCAAAAGGTACAGATTACTGGTAAAATTTATAATAAATACGATGTTATAAGTTGTAGACATTGTACAGGCCTAAATAGTAATATTTTATGATATACACTCCACTTGAAGTTCTATAAAAACACATTTTTCTTATTGCTACCTTCATCTTGTTTGGGTTATTTTGTCAATCTAATAACACATAAAAAATACAAAAAATGGAAAAATAAAGGCGCCATCTTGTTGTCTGTCATTTCTGAGGTTTAATGTTTGAAGCATACAATAAACTGACCAACTTTCAAAAATATTAAAGAAGGAAACAGTAGTAAAATAAGCAGCACAAGGGCCATGCTTTTAAATAAAAAGAACATGGTCCAAATAACAGAATTGTCTTCGAAATAATAAAGGAATATCCGTATGATGTTCTTAGGAACCATTTTTAGGCTTCCTGTAAATCCTGCAACAAAACAAAAATCACTGCCAGTGGATCGCAGTTTGACCGTCGCATTGCTTTTATAAATGCATTTGCCGACTGCTCTCATGCATAGTCACAGTTTATTTACATTTAAGAACGCAAATCTTAGAGGGCTGCCACAGTGAGACATTTATGAACTCGGCCACACTTCGAGCGTTAGGACGCTTAGCCAGCGTCAGCCTGCACAATTGGAAGACAACAAAGTGTCTCAAAACTTGATCAAGTAAAACATTGTTGTGGTCACCATTAACATGAAGTAATTTAAAATAATCATATTTCACTAACAGAGAAAAAAATTGTATACATTTTTTGCAATTTTCCTGTATTTTTTTTCTTACAGTGGAGTATAGCAAATAATAACCGACCACATTTTCCACACATCCAATGGCGCCCTTTTCAATGAAAACCTTCTTCGTTTTCTTGACACCCCTCAAATCAACTCTTTGGCTTTGAAGTCGAGAATGCTGGCCGCCTGGAAGCCATATTAAAAAATCGTTTAATATGTACCGCAAGGCTTTGTTCTGACGTGGCGACAGACAAATTCCCAGATAAGCTCTTTCCATTGTCAATCATGCAAATTCCGCGAACATCGATTCGGAGATGTGTTCCAATTTCCACGAAAAAAACAATGAACCACTCAATTATTTTTAATCTCACCGCAGCCAGATCGACCGATGTCTCAACATACTTTCAAGCATAAACACGAAAAAAAAAACAAAACCCATGCCAGCAGGAGGAGTTCAAGTTCAAGTAGTCATACACATCCTTCGATGTCCTTGGGAATCTGAGAGAGAGAGAGAAAGAGTTCCAGATATGAGACAACAACGAACGAGCATTCTTTCCAGGGATGTAGATCCGCGCACATCAATGTATCAAGTGGATATGCTCCTTGCCGGTTGTGACGACCGAACATTCATATAGATACTCTGTCAAGATTTATGAAGCCATATTTTTCGGCGAATACCAGAGCACACGGGCAGGCCTTGACACAATGTTCGCCTCTTACGTCGTCGCAAACAGCCGACTCCCCTGGGCGGCAGTGGGTGGCACAGAGCTTACACTGCACAATAGAATGAATATTTCTGTGGAACATCACAACAAGACGGAAACCGTTCAGACAAAGCAAAAAAAATAATGTATCTCAAATTGGCATTTTTGCGCATACTACGAAATTATTAACCCTCTTGAGACATCCATGCGTTTGGTCGTGTTGCGTGGCCAAGGAGTGTGGCCCTCGGTCGCCGCCGCCTCTTCTTCAATGTGGTTGTTGAGTTTATTTTTTTGCCATGAAATGAGGTCTTTTACGCTCTCTCTGACACAGAAAATTAAATTCGCCTCATTAAGAGCTTTTTTCTGTGTTGTCAATTATTTAAGCATACAAAATGCAAAATAATTCATGGCCGGGCTGAATAAAATATGAAAATTTGTGTAAAGGGCAGTGGATGGTCGGGTGGTTTCAATTAAAATTTAGATTTTCAAAATGGTGAGCGCGAGAGATCGCTGCGGACGGTGGTGGGTGGGTGGAGACAGCAAATATCTCCATTTAATTAAAAGTTTAAAGGCTCTGAAAATCTTAAGCGATGAAAAGCCATAACTGAATTTTAAGTGGAGAAATGAGTCTGACAGTGTGTGCGCTTGTTGGGGGGCTTACCGTTCTGTTAATGGAATGCTTGGGTTGATTATGGTCTGGAACGTGTCTAAGAATTTGGGTAGAATTACACGAGACATATAATGATAGGTGAAAACTTCTGACAGCTGATGTTACGAGTCGTCTGAGAATTTGAGAATAGATCAATTGAGTGATACTTCCAGTGACAAGCGGGAATCCAAGTGTTTCCGATCATATCTCTCAGACAAATGGAATAGAAAAACACAATGAAGGGGAAATGCTGAGAAGTTCTCCAGTGTTTCATGCGAATTTTTTTATCAGGACTTAACACATGGAGGGAAATAATATCTCAAACAACAAGAACACAATTGCAAATTTAAAATATTTATAGAAAGAATATCTTAAACGCTAACTGCGGTGAACGTGTCTCGTTCTCTACTTTCTGGAGACTGCCACAAGACTGCCTCAAATTGCATCTCATCCCTTTCATAACCGATCGTCATCGATAATCGCACACTTTGTCCATTTCCAGTGGATCTATCAGTTATTTAAAGATCGTATGAATGTACCGTCAGCTACTACCCCTGGATCTGTCATATCACAGATTGCTGAAGTTGGCATATTTATGACAAGTGCCTGGGAAGATGTTATAAAAAACGCTGTCAAATGACACCGAGGGGAAAGAGAGTTGCACATCTCTTTAGGACTTCATTTCTGGCTTATACTAGGCGAAAGCAAACCAACATTTAACGAAGTAGTTAATATTGGGATGCATTGAAGGCTGAGTTTCTACCAGAAATGAAGTATGATAGAGATGCCCAACTTCTACCTCTCTTGCCACTTAAAATTTTTGACGACCAGATTTTATATCGATTTCTAATGACCAATCAGAGATCGGCATTCGCGTTATTTCGTGAATAATTGTCAGAAAGTCTCTGAAATTCGTCGATGGACTAGCGGTCAATCAGCTGTGATGATGAGCATCTCTATAACACTTCATTTCTGGTTTCTACTGTGTAAGGCAAAATGTCATGAACAAGCGAAGGCACAGCGTTCAAAGAACACCATAACAGCTTAAGGAGACTGCAGTAAAGATCTATTGCCTTTTAAAACTAGACCTCATCTGGCAACATTACCAGCATCGACGTGTACACCAGAGCGAACATTTTCGACAAGGAAACGCTCAAAACTTTTTCAAGAAAATCTACCAGTGGACTTCGACTGACTGGTTTAGCAGTTACTGTCTGTTCATGGGGAGCTAGAAATAAGTACTGACCAAGTACCTAACTGATACCTAGACGATTGAATTTAGATTCAAAAAATAATTCTTTACCTTGTAAAGGGTGATTTTTTAGCTATTATCTTTTTGGCAAGACTGGTTTAAACATCTTCAGTTTGGTCTATAATTTAACCATGAATCGTCTTACAAACTAACAACGCTTGCAAATTATTGAATTTTATTATCAAAATGCGTGCTCTGTTAAGAAAGTTCATCGCGTGCTTCTTCCATTTTATGGTCAGTTTAATCCAAAGCCAAAATTTGGCTCAATGGGTACGTAAATAAGCAGAATTGTCGATTTTGGAGTGAATATCAGCCAGAAGCATTGCAAGAGCTACCAATGCATCCAGAAAAAGTCACAGCTTGGAGCTGTTTATGGGCTGGTGGCATCATTGGACCGTACTTCTTCAAAGATGATGCGAATCGTAACGTAACTGTGAATGGTGAGCGCTATCGTGGGATGATATCCAACTTTTTTTGTCCAAAATGTAAGAGCTTGACTTGCATGACATGCCACACAGCAGGCGAAGCAATGGACGTATTGAGAGGCGAGTTCGGTGAACATTTTATTTCACATTCGGGACCGGTCAATTGGCCGCCTAGATCGTGCGATTTAACGCCTTTAGACTATTTTTTGTGGGGCTATGTTAAAGCCCATGTCAATACAGACAAGCCTGAAGACAACATTGAAGCATTTATTCGTGAAATACCGGCCGAAATGTTGGAAAGAGTATGCCAAAATTGGACTAAGCGGATGGACCATTTGAGGCGCAGTCAAGGTCAACATTTGCATGAAATAATCTTCAAACATTAAATTATATGGACCGTACTATCTATAGATTTCATGCATTTTTCTGAATTTTGTGTGTTTTTTTTTTTTTGAAATACTTTCCTACAGCTTTTAAAAAGTCACGCTTTATAAACACATATATTGAGTGTAGTTACGCTTCTTTTTAACCAATTCCTACGTTTGTTATAATTACTAATTAATATAATTTTATTTTTAAAATAAAAAGGTATTTCTCAAACATCAAACCCGAACCCCTCACCACCCACAGGAAAATGGCTAAGGCCTTGATCACGGATAAATGATTTGCAGAAAACATCACATGTACATAATAACCCACGGTTTACAAATGAAATATAGGTCTACCACGATGTCAAAGGATTTCGCGGGGATGACTGCTGTCAAGCGGACTTACGTTCACGTGCATTCACAGTCCTGCTTTGTTGCATAATTAAAGAGCGAATTTCCATTAATGGATTTCTGTCTTTTGTTACACATAACCTCCCTCCACCATCATTCATCACATATCCCATTGACCGTGATCATTTGGTCCGACATGAATTAAAACATTCAACAAATATGAACAAACGTATGAATGCGAATTTAATCCCTTCTGCTGGCGATTGCATTCCCGAGCTTGGTGGATGCGACACGAAGTGTAGGCGCAACGGTTAGTCTTCGTCAATTGATTGGCATAATACATGTGGGACAGTTTAATTAATTCCCTGTCAATAACCCCATAAGTGCGTTGCCCTCTACGCCCAGTGGCGGGCCGGCAGCCGATCGGGTGCGGGTTCAAAGCACGCACCACGTCAAATGAATATGATTGACACTTGGCGGTTTTCCCTCACATTAGATCGAAAGACATTCGACGGCCATTCGCAACGTGGCGCACTACAAAATGGCCATTAACTCAGAAAAAGCAAATAAAAATGACAAAAAAGGCGAAAGAAGAGGAGAACAAGAAGAAAGTTGTGAAAGGAATCACTGAAGGCGAAAAGGACACTCAGCGAGGGAAAATCTGATTTAATTGAGAATTAAAATTCCATAACTCTTTAATGGCCTTTTGTGTCGACTCTTGAGTCCTTGTTGAGGTTTATAACTTTGAAGGAGGGTTGTTCGATTTCGGGGTGTGACAGCATGTACGGCCATGGCTGCGGAAAAGGAGTGAAGTTTTATGCCCCAAAGGTGGGATCAGAGATTTTCTCCACGAACGCCGAAGAAAGAGTTTCGCTGCCTAATGCCAATTTGAGAAGATTATTACGGCCTGAAAAGTACGCCTAGAAGGATGCCATTTATTTTGTCAAAAATGCTAATGGAAAGACTAGCGATTTTCTTTGACGGCGAGGACGGTGTGATGCGAGGAATGTTGGTGGCGGCGGTCTTTTGTGCCGTTGGGTCTTAATTCTTTAAGAAGATTTTTGTGGTTACACCTTTATGCAGTTTTAAGCTTTATTAGTTGAGACGCCAGGGAGGGAGGATACTGTTAATTTTGTGCTGCCTACTGCTGAGGAGTAACTAATGAGGTTGGCGTTTGTTGGATTTATTTATTCAATTTTAATTCTATGGTGGGGTCAGTGATGCGAAGTGTCATTTATGGACTTGTCCGCTTGCGGTTGAGAGTAAGCCGATTTGCATTAAAAGGATGAAATCTTGGAGTGAAGGTTGGATAACACCATCACAGGCAAGCATAAACGCGGTTCTTGTCAGAGTTCGATTACTTTTACTGGTTTTCTATTTATCCTGTGAGGGTGTCGGAATTTTTTTTATTTTTGTAGTAGTGTTTAAGCTGCTTGGATAGGCCAAAACTTATTTATGAGCTTGACTTTGTTTAGATCCCATCTTTTATCGTAGTTTTTGTCTTTATAAAACCGAACTTTAAACTTTACTAGAACGTATTTTTATTACACTACTGAAGCGGATGTGACAGCTATTGTACGCAAAAATGGGTGAGCTTCTGGTGCGGATTTAGCTAGTGCAAATGTTGCGACACTTTAAAAGTACTATTTACTCAAGATATCCCATGGAAATTATTGCTAGTGCAGTGAAACTCCGGGGACGGACGGATGGACTGCGGGATGGACGGACTGCGGGATCATCACGATTGTCCGTTATGTAGGGGTGTTCGTCTTAGGAGGGTAACTCAAATTATTTATGAAAATTGATAAATTAAATTCAGTTCTACGTTTTGTACACAAAAGCGGACAAGTAGTCACAATTTTTCGTCTCACCCATGTAAGTTTTGACAAATTGCAGGTAATGATAGGTGCCCCTTAAAGGGGGTGTCCGTAAAGACGAGTTTAATCTTTTTATTTCATCTATTCCGTAGTGCCGGGACCTCTGGCAATTTGCCAAACAACAATTTGCCAGAATAGGCAGCTATTGCTTCAAGGTATCGTTATCCGTGGAAGCAGCACGAATAATAGCATATGTGAACCGCAGAATAAATCTTGCCGTTCATGATCAAAAGTCAATTGAAAAATGTAGCCTGTAAAGGATCAAGCCGACTTTGAACAAGATATTCGTATTCCCATTCGTGTTCTGCAGGTCAGGGTATTCGATAAATGAGGGTCGTCCGTTGGGAGGGGGGCAATCCGGAAAATGTCTGGCGCCTATGAAGGGGCATTGTGTTGTGTTTCAATTTGCCTGGCGAGCCCGTTTTCATACGACGCCTACAGTTGATATGGTATTTGGAGAGCATGTTAAACTTAGCTGCAGTCAGAAGAACCCTGGACCCAGCGCTAGCTGCATGGGGATGTCCGTTAGAAGCTCTTCGTGAAAAATGTGTAAAAAATCTGTCCGCGTTTGTATGAGAGATGAAACTTTCGGCATCAATACCAAGACAAGAGTTGCTACCTTTTCTGATTTCAATTCCAATGTCTCACAAGCAACCACTAGCTCCATAAGTCTGGTAAGTTAGACTAGCTCGGTTGACAGTAGTCAAATGCTGTAAGTAACTAACTGTAAGCAAATACTGCTGCAAATACATAAACTACTTAATTCAAGTCTTGTAAACTACTACATGTAGTTACAACCGAAATGTGATGACTACGGTGTACATACAGTGGCCTCAACGCCGACGACGATGAGATGCTATCTATCAACTGAGATTCAAAGTGATAACCGTACGCTACAGGATGTAAGGCTGTTAAATTCTATTGTGTCCCGAACCCAACTCAACCCCCTGATTTTATGCCGAAAGTAAGTTCCTAGCTCCAATCGTAAATTCCCGTAAATGATTCCCTATCTATAAATTCCTTCACTTAATCCTTCAATTAAGTAAAAATGTACGAGTACTTAACGAGTGCAAACTTGTTGGCATCTCAACGTCGTAGCACACCCTTCAATGGTTGATTCATTGTTTTACAGATCGTTGATTTCTCAACACTTTGACCCAAAATCAAAAGTTTCTCCAACAAATGTCCTCTGAATTGTCCATTTCAGTCTTATCTGCCTGCGTCATCACTATAGTATCAATTTTCAGGACAATAACACTTAAGCACATTGCCTTTATCTCCCCAGTCAAATGACCATAAAAACTGTATATCTCTCGAAATGCCACCTCTTCCTCATCCCCCCACCGCCCCGATCTTTCGTCTGTCGTTATCCGTTCATCAAATGATATCAAAATATTCACCCGTCACCCATAAAGAATCGAAAAAAAAAACAACCGCACATAACAGCAAACAAACAGAACTAAAGTCGATATAATAACATCGATAATCGTTGCGATTAGCTGCTCTTCTTGTATCCTTAGCTTCCGCTATAGATTTCATTGACTAATAGTTACCCGTTACATAAAATTCAGCAAATTAAGGCTAAGTTACGAACTTGCTCCGAGAGTGACTAGAAAGGGCTACAGAACAAAAAAGAATACTGTATCTGTGTACATGCCCATACCAATCCCCATCCAATCCGCATTTCCGATTTACGAAAGCGAAAGTTACAGCCACTATAAGGAAAGTTTTATCGAGCAAGCCCTGTTGGCCAGGCCACTGCTCTTTTTTTCGCTCGCGTCCTCTCCTCTTCCCATTCGCATAATTGAAACGCGATATAAACTAATTTTGATTGCCTGCGGTGGTGGAGGCGAGACTTGGAAAAAGATTGAAATGACTGAATTAATGGCATTTTAATAAGGAGTGTTCACGCATAACTGATTCCTATCGGCGAACACGCCAAAACGGCGCAAATAAAAACTTCGTTTATATGAACCTCCGCCGTATTAGAGATAGTGCCGGCATATCTTTATTGACGCCTATAACGCGTTTTGACTTTCGTATTTCGCGGGCCATTGGATGGGGGTTATTTCTTTTACGTTTTGCCAGGATTTCTGCTGCTTCGCGGGAGTTTGATAAGCAAAGCGAGCGAGAATGCGGTTTATGACCTGTGCTTTATGCGTAATTAAAATTACGTTACTCTCCCGCATGGCATGGGTTAAAGCTAGGGCAGGGGAATGTCGTTAAAAGTGTCCCTTGGTAATTCTTTTCTTTTACTGTGATTAATCATATTCATCATGATGCGTGATGAGGGAAGCCATGCGATTGCGAGAAGACGTCATTTTGAGCGTGTCGTTAAGTTCTGCTAGATAACGAGACGACAATATGATGGAAGCCATTAAGATGTCCAAATCAGTGGAGAATATTCCATGTTGACTGCATGTAAATAAAGGACATCTTGGTCGTGGATAAATTGGCAGAATAAAACGTGACTTGTCATCGCCGGAATGAATCATTTTCATGAGTCTTTCGGTATCAGATGGGAAAGTCCTTCTCAGTTGACGAGCATGTATCTGCTTTCTGTAAGACATGTGCCATACAGCGCGGCATGAAATTATGTTCCCTGTCTTATCTCAGGTGCTCTCAGTTCGGCTCAGGAGAAGATCCAAATTATCGTAACATCTTGGCTTGGAGGTGCGACTTGTGTAGCAAGCTAATGACTTTTCATTTATGAAATACGATTCAATTACGATAACGGTTGCAAAAACAATAGAATCAAGTACATTTGGTGCTGAGTGCCTTCATCCTCCTTCTCTGGCGGTGTATAATAGTAATAAGGGTGGCGCTACAACCCGTAGATGGCCAGGGCCTAGCTTCTCAGCAACCAGTCGTGTTGTGCGTGCTATTGTTCTCTCACGAGTGGAAGGGATCAACAGTTTTAAGCCGAGTCCGAACGGCCAATTTGAGAAGCTTTTTTCTAGACGGTTATTACTCCTTGAGCATTGTCAGTGCATTGAAACCCACCCGGAAATCGAACGCAGGCAGCCAGTTTCAGTTGCGTAGGCTTCGTCGTACATACCCACCACACCACGGCAGCCACCATTCTCTGGCGGTACTTCCTTTTTTTCTAACTGAAAGTGATTTTTTTGATGAACAACTCAAAAGTAAACATTTGTATTGAGAACACAATCGTTCGTCGGCTGCACCTATTCGGATAGACGAATGGGAGAGTGTAATACATTTGCAAAGAAATTTTAAGCCACTAACCTGTCCGGAGTTTGATGGTGTTTTAAAGACAGCAGCGCTGCAATCAGCTGACACCATGCTGTCATAAAAACTGAATCATCAAAACTTTAGTTTCGAGATAGTAGACTGCCACCGCATGAAATACGATAACTATCTCACGAAATAACAATACAAAAGACATTAAACGCATAATTACTCACGAAGGTCTCTATTACTTTATGTGCACAGAAAAGACGAAAAAGAGGATGAAAAAATGTCGATTAAGAGAAAAGTTGTGCAGGCAATAATAGGTATGAATGTGTGAAATATCGCTTTGGCTGTCAGGTGCCCAAATAACATCTGTATCAATTGCACCTCAATCATATGATATTACAGGGTAAACGTCTGTCAATAGATTCAGATTTCCAAATTTTGCACAAGATCCTCATGACAGATTCCTATCTTCTAAGATAGAGGCTCCTAACATCGTCGATTTCTACTCAAATTTCTATTTCAGTGGTTATTAAATACCATACTGGGGCACACAGATATAATGACTGTGTCTATTGTACTCTCAGACAACAAACCCCAGTCAGACTTATACCACTGATCGCCCACTCCGTTGTGAGTGCCATTAATTAGATCGAAACGTGGTGACTGGACTAGATTTAAAAACCAGATAAAAGCGTATTGGGGATTCAAACCGGGCACCCCACTAATCAAGTGCAAGCACTTAATGAACCGCGCCATACAGTCGTCCACCTCTGAAGTAAGAGTCTGGACTCTGATGGGAAAGGAAGTGACTTAAGCAACTGCGCCACCCAGTATGCCTTAGCCCAATGGCCTATGTACCAGATCTGTTCCTTTTGACCATTAATTATGTATTTCAGTTGATGCAGAGCGATCTTTCGGAGCAGCAATTTTGTTATTGTGATTTGTGACGTTTGTAATTTGTGATTCGTGGAGTTGCGATTGGAATACACATAAGACAGATTAAAAACTATTAAGTTGTACATGTAAATTTATTTTCTTTTAGTTAAAAAAAACATAGTTAGGTTAAGTCGAAAGACATAGGATAAGACTAAGTTTATCTTAGAAAGCCCGCCGAGGGCCAGTAAGTTAAAATGGAATCATTGCTCGCCCAACTAGTTTTAAGCATTTTTGTCTAGCATGTACGTTTATAAGTGAATTGATAAATAAATATTAATTAAAAATAATAAAAACGCGTGTCAAAAAATTAATTACACCACTTTATTAGCAGCCTCATCAGTGTATGTAGGCATATTAAATATATGCAATTTTAATGCAAATTTAAGCAAATTAAAATTATCAACGAAATGTTGAGATTATCTGCCTTAAAAAATAGTTTCACTTTTATTTTTTATTTTTTACTTTCGGAAGTCGTTATATTCTTGAATTGGACTGTGATGTATACAAAAGTATTCACGATGAGCAAGGTAATGAGAAGAAAGTTCATTATCTAGCCAGGGTTTGATGTGGTCTTGAGTTCCTCATAAAACGGGGATACATAAGTGACGCACATGAATTACAACAAATATTTAGATAAAACTATTGAGGCTCAGAGATAGCCTTATCAGGGACTTAATCCCATGTCACCTAAAAGCATACAATGGCTGGACAGGACTTTGGCAGAAAATGTGAAGTAAGCACCGGTGTCCATATAAGTATGCAATTAATGCGGAATTTTCAAAAGACGAAAAAGTCTATGAAAACGTAGCTTATGACTCAAAAAATTATTTTTCACTTTTTTTTCGATTTCATGTGGTGAAGACCAGAAAATCCGAACTTGCTTAAATGTGTACTAAAAATGTAGAGAAAGAAGACAACAAATGCAAGACAAGCAGAATTTTATTGAAAATCCAAAAATTCAAGGTAATACATTGAATTGTGATATAACAAACAGAAAAAATGTAATCTAAACACAAAAAGAAAAAACATTCATTGAGCCATCCTTGTCGAAACCTTGGAAGCTGCTCGTTTTTGTTTATCCTTTTCTGGAGAAGAGGTTTTACGCTTTCTCGATTTTTTTCTTGGAGTTGAAGTCACACGTTTGTGCAATTCCTCCGTTTGATATAAAGCAGCAGGTTTCTTTGGTTCTTGTTTTGACGATGAAACTGCAGGTTTCTCTTTCGATGGCAATGGGGCCATATCCGCTTTCGTGGGATCGGAAACTAGCATTTCCTGCATAATAGGAATTAATGAAAGTTGAAATGATTTAACATCCACCCATTTATAAAAAGGGTGAAATTGTGTGTGCCAACAAGTGGCTTGTAGAATGGTTTAAAATGTTTGTCCCATTCATACCAAATCAGTTCGGCTCAGTTCAACTTTTTCCGATGAAACAGCTTTATTACGACCACCTGGTCACGACTGCACGACGAACACAGTATTAATCTTTAACAGCTGTTTTCTGAAAAACTTGTTTTTATGTCGTAAGCCAACTTTTCATAGACCGGGCATCTGTATCAGCTTAACTACGCATTTCTAGCATGAGAAGGTTTGCCTTGTATATATTCGATTTGTATTTCCACTTTGAACGTGAAGTGTTCATGACTTAATTTTTTTCATATGAATATTTAAAGAAAAATTTAATATTAAACATCTTCATATTTGTTCAATCATTTTAAATCATTTAAAATAACATTATCACTTGGCCTTTTTTTATTACAGATTTTTATATATTCAATGAATATTTCATTTCATTTCACGAATATCACATCTCGGCACATTGAATCAATTAAATGGATCGTTATGTTGATTAATTATCATGCGCAAGGGATTGGTAGTTATTTAAAGAGGGTTTCAGGAAGAATATCGTACACGATTTGAGATACAAAATAAAAGAGCAAGCAAGAGTCTCGCTTATGGACTATGAGATGGAGTCCCAGTACAAAAGTATTGTTGAAACTTGTGAATTTTTTTTTTGCAAAAAAAATATTTCACGTACATTTTATTAGTAATTGTGATAAATCGCCCATGAAGAGCTAATTGAAATATTCTGACAATCAAGGAATTCAGCCTGTTTATAATGAATTCGCACGGGAAAATTTCCAAGTACAAAGCAGCTGTGTTATAGATAAAATAAATGCATACAGATGTTTTGAATAATATTATTGCACGCGATATGTCACATAAATATCAAAGTGGCATCAACGAGCTTAAATGACGCACTTTTTGTGAAATGTCTGTACACAAACGGTAACATAAGAATATTTTGAAGACTATATTTTTGAGCACAATTATTTTTGAATGCTGGCCCTTCACTTCTTCCAATGTATGACATGTGACGACATGCGGGTACGTTGAGGATTAAACCATGTCTAACCACTCAGAATCTTGAGAATGCTGAACATTTTGGGGTTTCATTGTAACATTGATGGGAGAATATTGCGGTGTGATAGTTTCAATTGCAGCGTCGGATAATTATTGCCTTTTGATGCATAGATCTTATTACTTACGAAATGGTATGAATTGAGTTCTGGAGCAAAATGGTCAACAACGAACTACAGTGACGTGAGTGTAGTCAGTGGTTTCAATAGACTCTGATCCTGTGGAACCAGGCAATAGAGGATGACAACTATGCCCATAGTACAGAGACATACAACGCATCATCTAAGGACATTTCTAGAAACGAAATTCCCATCCAAAAATGTTTCCCTTCAACAAGGCCATGAGTAATAAAACAGTGAGTCATGAGATTTCAGCGTTCTGTCACTGTGACGTTGCATGACGCTGACCACATCAAATTGCTCCCCTTACACTTTCAAGCAAAGTTTTCTTCTATCAAGAAATATCTGCATTGCCTTGAAAAAATATTAACATTTTTCTAATCAAAAACTCAGCCTTTCCCCCTACAGCAATGAAATATGCGGAAGACACTTTCATGATTTGAATTCTTCGCTTTCAACTAATTGTCCGTCGTTCCGCACCGCTCTGGCACACACATACACTCACTTTAATCCAAAGTAGTTCCCACAGAAACCCTTACTAGAGAATTTCATTTCAAACAAAGAAAGAGGAAAACTTTTGAAAGTTTGTTTGTGAGGACAAATGTCGTGACCGTTTAAGCACACCCAACCATCCGCCATTCACTGAGAGTCAAACCAATCTCAACCATCTACATCCAGATTAAATTGTACAACACAATGGTTTCATTTAGAAATTCCAAACAATTTCATTTACACTTTAATAAGACCAAAGCCATCTGAACCACTGCCACCACCATTCAGAGCGGGGACCATTAGAAGCCACCAAACGCCAAAACTTTCAAACTCATTCTACACCAACTGTTTAAATATTACAAGAGTATCCCAATTCCAGATCCCTTCGCCGACTCACACCCTTGACGAACACCCCATGTTTACACCACCAACCGAACCTCTCTCCGGCAACAAGACTATCATATTACAAAAAGCACGGAAAAAGTAATCAGCACACAGAAATTAAAGTCTGAATGAAAACAAAGCAACGCACCCAGCACGAAAGTATAGTTGGTTGAAACCCGTAAAAATCCTTACAACAACCGGAAGCAACATACCAATAACAAAAACTAGCCGCACAACAGTTGGTTGTATTGTTAGCCATGCCAGAGATGCTCAAAACACACTTATTTACGTACTAAAACGGCAGAGCCACACTCTCACGGCTCTCTCATTCTCTTACGGCGGCGGCCAAAACAGCAGGACTCTCTAGGAGATCCTAGGCTCTTTAGTACTCCCATCTTAATTGAGTTCCAAAAAAAATGGAAATGCAGACACACTCAGGCCAGCAGGATAAGTCGACTGTATTGGAATGGCGAAAGGAATAAATACAAAAAAAATGCATAATTAAATTGCTGACTTACACAGGACTTAACAAAATTATTTATCCTTGAGCCGAGGACATAGCCAGACACAATCCCGGCGGCGTCAAAAGCAGAGCATCGACAGACAACAGGAAACCACGCGAGATAAACACAAAAAATCGACTTAATTTTCCTCTTTAATTGAGTTTCTTCTCGGTTATGTATTATTGCCACCGCACAACAAGAAAGGGCATACTTTACTGTCACGTATTCAATTAAATTGGGAATACGAATTTATTTTATTGTGGAGAAAGCACGAAAGGACCGGACCGGACTCCGATGTGTCCCTTACGAAGGAGATAATTCAATATCAACTGTCAATTGGCCTGACTTGTTGGCGAATGCAAGGCCAAAAAAAGACGACGCGATAAAATGAACTTCTGACACGCGGTTAAATTAATGAAAGGAAAAAAAAACGAAATCAACAACGACAAACGAAAAGAAAATGAGGCGGAAAGATTAAATTGAGGGAAAAAAATATTATCAGGACACCCCGAGCGTGGACCGCACTGAATTTATTATTTATACACTTAATTGCCCACAGCATACACTGTGGAATTTATTTCACACAACTCTACTCACTCGCGTACGGATGACTATACCCCGACTAGGACCTGTGAGTCCTTATTTGTATTATTTTTATTTTATTTTTTTTATTCAGACAAACCAAAAAAAAACCGCTTCGAACAATTATGAATAATTTTTAATTTTTTTTTTTTTTTTGATTTGATTTTAACAAATCCCACTCAAAATGAAGATATTCTTCAAATGAAAGTAAAACCAAAAAGGAGATGATTCCTTGCGATTTAGTGTAATTTTTGATAAAAATCACCGTTATACATCCGTACCGTCCGATGGAACTCTTTGTACTAAAAAGTTTCGACGGAAGCAAAACACCTTGCACTTACAAAACAGGACGAAAATACAGTTTTCAAGGATAGAAGAGCAACAATATCGGAGAATAAGGAATAGCACACGCCACCACCACCACCGTCACCACCCACTCTGGAGTAAGGATAACAAACCGATAAACACAGGAACAAAAGAAAAAGCCAGCGCATAGGAATCGGTATATTTACTCATGAACACACAGACAGTAGTGAGTGCAAACAGTGGAGTAGAGGAATGAAAAAAAAAAACGAGCATGAAAAAAAATCCTTACTCCTTGTGGGCAAGTGTAAGCATGTGGTCTCATTGAGTAGGTAATGCTCTCATCACAGTCACTCTTAGAGTGTGTATATTTGGCTCTCTTCCATGGGCCGGCTGAGAGAGACTGTACACAAATAACCACCTGACCTGGCTCGTGGGATGAATTATGAAACCTTTTGGAAGAGAGTTTGAAACGTGCTTATGCCCTACCATAGGGCACCTGTTAGTTGTGAAGTCGAAGAGAATCGTGGTCTAAAACAGAGAGAGAGAGAGAGTAAGAGTGACTGCACAGTCGCAGTGGAACCGGCTCGAAGGACCTGTTTGATTTGTTTCATTAGAATGTATTTATCCGTTAGAGTTGAAGGTTTTACTTTGAATTTCGAATTCGGGATTCTTTTTCAAAATAATTTCAAATATCTCCTCCTTCGTTGTATGGCACGCTAGGCTTCACCAACGAGTCTCTTCGCCAGCCCGATCTCTAGTCAACTGGTTCCCATTGCAGGCACCAAGTCAAGGACCTTCACCACCTAATTGGCAGCCGTCCTCGACTGCATTGCCCCGCTGGCCAGATATCAAATTTCGAATTTTGCTGAAGTTCTATGATTTTAAAGCCCTCTAAAGCAGTCGGAGCTGTGGGAAAAGTGACTTACCATTGATTCCTCAACGTCCATGCTCTAAATAAATTGCTACTACCTCACCATGTGTCACAGCAAGGGGTCATTCAAACCGCTAAAGCTGTGATCACTAGCTCTGCGGTGGTGGAGGCCATGGACAACGTCCCCATCAAATATAGTAATTGCAATTGATGCATAAATTGTCACCATAGGCCAGGATTTTTGACTTCAACGACAAACCGCGAATGGGATATTTTAGAACCAAAGCCTACCAACTACCGCTGCCAAATTTCCCCCTCAAGTCTCTGAACAAAGAGAAAAATCTACTCTTCCTTCCACACACCATGCGCACTGCATCCAATCGGTTCACTGAAGGACATTTACTCCTTGCGCTCTCTCCCTCTACGGCTCTTCGGCACAGACATCCTTTACAGCACGAAACAGCAGATAATAACAAAGAAACCCGAAAAATTGTCGTCTACAGCCGAAGGAACTAAGCAAGAAAGCACCCGCAAAGGACATTGTCAGAACTTGAAAAGGAAGAAAATCGCGCAGTGTTGGAAAGAGTAGAAGGCGGACTTCACGATTCCTTCGGTCATCGCACCCAAATTGGTTGCGTCCCATTGTGTGGGCGCTGCAGACAGCTAAATCTGGATTAACTTCGTTCAAGTGGGCCAAGCGAGGACCCATCCATTAACCAAAAATGTGTTCGCGCCACTTGGGGAATCAGAGGAAGGACAAGACCGTGGTGTCTCGGGTCACCCCTATCCGGCACACTCTCATCTATTTGAATTAAAAAATAAGGACTTTTCAGCAGTTTTCGACATTTCATACACTCGGTCATTTTTTGTGTACTTGCATGTCTCTTCTGCATTTTTGTGTGTTCAACAACTCGATGCCATGTGCGATACTCCATCTTCTAGCACTCGTTGACATGGAAAACAATGTGAGATCCTGCCAATGCAAATTGTTTGCCAGCTATCGGAGTCAGCATCAATGGTGGTGGCGACGCTGCGGCTGTTGTGTATGGCGTTTGTTGAATCCTGAAGGAAGAACTATTCGTCGCTTAACGCGTGCAAATGGGCGGTTGTATGTGCGTGTGTGTTTGTGTGCATAAGAGGACATATCCCCGCGCATCGTTTCTGTTTTTTTCTTGTTGTTTTGCGCTCGTCACCATCCGATGTCAGAATGTAGATACCCACCTACACGACGCAAAGTTCGCTGCCACTGCCTGTATGCTCCCCGCTTTCGCGTTGTTGTGCTGATGTCAAAGGAAGCAATGACATCATCTGCTGAATAAAAGGCACCCCGAGTGAACCCGGTCTAATCGCGAACGAATTCATACAACTGTCGCAGCGGAACTGCCACTGGAGCGGGGGTGTTCTGTTTGCATGTCTGCAGCAGGGATAAAGTTCAAGTTGACTACGACGGGCTCCAGCATGAAGTAGTTTGAACTATTGTGATTGCGAAAGTAGGAAGCAGGCCAAGGCAGGCAGGAGAGAACAGCGTGTCCAGGACGCAGCAGCAAAAGGGTAGGGAGAAAAAAAATGTAATTTTCATTTCTTTTCTTTGAAGGCCGAGAGGCATTGGAATGCTTGAAGGAAATGTATTCCTAGTTGTCCCTTACTTTCATCTCGCTTTGAGTGAGATTCATTGTCTAGCGTTTCGTTGTGAGTAGTCGTTGTCATCGTCGGATGCTGTGCAGAGTCGACTTGGTGTTCTTGGCCCCCATTTTGAAGGGATGTCCTATTGTGAGGTGCATCCTGCATAGTGGTACCACGGCGGACAAGGAGAAACTTCCAGCAGCGCACACATGATACAGGATGTTCGAGGTGAATGAAAATGGAATTTCAATTTTGAAAATTTGTGCGGGCATCGCATCAATGATTGGAGTGGTTACGTAAGTCGTCGTGTCTGCGAGCGAGTACCCTCATCGACCTTTGCACAAATAATAGGTCTGAGAGCATTCTGTTATCAGGACAGTTATTTTGAGGGGGGTTTGAAAAATGTTGCAAGACTTCCGAGGGGTGGCTTGCATTTCGCTTAATAAATTATTTTGAATTCTGAGTGGCAGATACGATTTGGATGCTGTGAGGGACAGTGATTGACCAGTCCTGCCGTGCAACGGACTTTAAGCTCGGATTACAGACAACAGAAGCAGACTGCATCTGATGGTGTTTTTTGACATCTTCCTTTCAAGACGAATTACAATACAAGCTCGCTAATTCGAACGCTCGATAGTTCGAACGGTCCACTAATTCGAACGTATCTTATAATCGAAAAATGTCGTTTTATTATTTTTTAATTACTTAACTATCTTTTGTCTCTTTGTTCGGAAACTTTCTTTGATTGAATTTATTTATTTTACTGTGAAGAAACAACGGTGATTCGAACTGGGGTTGATTTCTATTAGTTCGAATTACCGACGTCAACAGACAAAGCACTCTTAGTACACTACGCAATTAGGAGTCACAAAGGGTTATGAAACGTTCCCAACGTAAGCACCAATTAATCCCAGACTGCCTTTGTAACTCATCTCGCTCCCATCATGTCCACGCTTAATATGATAAAATAATTATATTACAACACCCACTCTCGAAAGGACATGTAACGATTCCTTCCTAATTAAGTTAACCAACTTCCGTGGTTTTCGATCAAAAACCACTCAGATAGCACTTTCTCATTACACCATGGCAGCTTGGCCATCCCCCCCACAGTCATCGCGACAGATGCCTCCCAGTGAGAAAACCAATCAATAATTCTCTCAGTATCACTACTCGCTGCCGCCACACTATTATGTATGCAGTCTATCCAATCGCGCAGGCAGATCCATCCTCATGGTTATGCGGAAGCATTTAATTAATTCTCAGCTATTTAGTAACAACTTCAAGGATAATTAGCAAAATGTAATGCCACTCAGAAGGGGTACCGTATGTTGTACTAACGACAACTTCAACGATGCCGATCAACGCGGCAATTGTCTTCCATTCATTATCAAGCAGCGACATGGTAAGCGGTTTCCTCCATCACTGTATGGCAATCAATTTGTGTCATCGATAAACCAAATTAATTTCACCAATGAACCCAAAGAACACCTTATTGATTACAATCGATTAGTGTGCGCGTGTGAGTGTTGCCTCCTTTCGGTCTCGTTCAGTTAGTAATGTATGCGTCGCTCATTTCGTACAACAATCGGTGGTGCGGTGACGCTGGTTGAGCAGGAGTGGTGAGGGGGGCTAAGGTAACGAAGAGTGGTAGCGTCACAAATCACAAGCGTCAACGGCGGCTCCACACGAATGCAAAGTGCGGTTAATCATGGTTAATGATGTATGGCTACAACGCAGCAAGAACTTGCAAGTGATTGTTGATGAAGGTACTTGCGTGTTGGCATATGTCTAAAGAAACGATATGGCTAGACGTACGGGGTCCTCCACAGAGGAGGCTTTGTTAGCCCACCTGACGGTGTGAAGGCCTTGGCCACAAACGAATGCATGTGCTTGCAAAACAAAGTCAACAGGAGTAATTTGCCTGAAATGATGGTTCTTGCTCTTGAGCCCTGGAGGGAAGCTAGTGGCAACGAAGGCAGAGTGTGCCACAGCTACAGGCATGTCAAATGCTAAGGGCCTCCTTCGAGATTGACTTGTGGTTTCGAGGAACTTCCCGGAATTGAACCTGAAAGTATGTAGTGACAATCGACAGAAGGCAGCAACGGATAAAGTAGATTTTCTAGCATTCAAAGGTTTTTGATAAGGTTATTCTGAAGGACAACGATTTTTCGACTCTACATCTCAATATGTACAGTAAGGCACTTACATACTCCAAGCGAAGTTCTAAAATTATCCTTCAAATGGTAAAACAGAGAGAGGAGCTGTTCAAACACTATTTTCATACGGATGCTTGATAAGACAGCTTTTTTTTTTCGTCAGAGTTTATTAAACACTATACTGGAGCACTCAGATATCGATTCGTGTCTGTTGTACTGCCAGGCACCAACTCCCGGTCAGACTACAACCGCGGATCGCCAGTGATAGTGCCGTTAATTTGATACCAACGGCAAATGGTGACTGGACCAGATTTGAAAGGTAAACCCGACAATTGCGGGATTCGAATCGGTCTAGCCTTGAATGAAGGGCAGGCACTTAAGCCACTGCGACATCCAGTACTTACATTAAGACAGCTTAGTCTAAGAGTTATATATGAATCAGGTCGGAGGACGAGTGCATTGAGTGTTAGTGCTTTGTTTCGATTCAACGAACAAGAGACCAAGAACGACGTGCAGTTCTACCAATTTACTGGGGGTTTCAGCTGAGTAGGGAATAATCAGGGCAAAGATGTGTATATATATAGCAAATGACGCTTATAAGAAAACCACGTTTATAAAAAACATGAATAAAAGCACAGTGTACGAACAATTTACACCAATGTAAGGAACTTACCATATAAGAATTAATCTATCATGAACTTTCTTAACAACCGATCCTCAGTTTGTCTCTGAAATATGATGCCTTTTGTGTGACACAAAATAAAAGTCCTACACAAATGTTCCTTAAATGTGAACTAACACGCCCTTTGAAAATAGGGTGTTTTCAGAAACGTCGGGAATATGCGCACGTACATGTGTGTTGGTACGTCGACCCCCTACACATTTGAGCCTACGTTGCCTAAGTTCGATTCCTGTTACGAGGAAAATACTATCAACCACGCACAACACGTGTGTTTGCTGAGAAGATAGCCACTGTCGCTCTACGGTATCCCATATACAATCGCATTTGTTTTCTCATGCGTTGTTGAACACAGGCACGCTGAAGAACGTTTGCAGGCCTGCATTAGTACGGTTGCACTCCTTGATCATTCATAAGCGCCAGACATTTTTGTGAAACAAATGGTTCGGGATTTGATTTCTAAGCAGACATAAACATATTAACATAATTGCAAAACAACCATTATGATTACTAACATATTTTGCAAATAAATTCCAATCGAACCTTTCTTGTAGACGACGTTTGTGAACAGTATGCACTGCAGTTTACCTATGTTAGTAGGATCTAACGATCATGCATTAATGACCATGTCTAATTGAGGCCTTTGTTAGTTCGACTTTCATGAAAACATTCTCAAATGCATTTCTGCACTCCCAAAGAAACGTCATAATTTTCATCTTTGTTTGTGTTCATTATTAACAAAGTTTGGACGCTCGGTCTCAAAAAACCATTGACCAATATTTAGAAGCCACTTAATGCTATGTTCTGACCGACGAACTGAAAGCCCGAGGTTTGTAACCCTTAAAAGGGCATCCCCACTGAGTTTGAAGTGTTTTCAAATTGCATGGGCTTTCAATTTTCCAGTCATTAGCTTTACCCACCGAAACAATTTTTTTTAAATAAATTAATTTCAAAATTTTTGGCTAACAATTACAAATTCTAGGTAGTAAAATTGACAATAATTTAGTGAAATGGAAAAATATAAAATAGTTAAGTACAATCTATTGGTATAAAGGTAAGTGGTGATTGTACTCTAAGTTTTTTAATTGGTGTGAGAATACCTTCTACATTTGATACCCTCTCAAGGACGGGTGAACTCGGAAAGCGCGAGGTCTCAATACCCTGCAAATGTACGGCGAAACCTGGTAGATTTGCAGAAATTTGACGAAACCTCGAAGTTTCGCAGAGAGGGAGTTAGAGAGAGAGACAGATACGTAGACGAGTGAAATCTGAAAACGCGATGTTTCCATACCCTGGAAATGTAGATTTTGTAGGTTTGGAGAAATTTGACAAAACTTCGTTCGAAACCCAGTTTTTTCGGTGGGAATGTAGCATAACCCTGCCTGCCTGTATGTATACCTGACTAAATATTCATACCTACAATTTTTTTCAAATAAATTGAATTTATTTTTTGTTGTTTAAAGACTTTTTTTATAAGAAACTTCTGTTGCTTATATCGGTGTTTTTAATATAAGAAACTGTTTCCATATATCCGTGTTTAGCAACACACACATATAAGAATCAAAATTGTAGCATTTTGGAGTTTCTTATAAACGTCATTTACTGTATACGCATCGATACACAAACGCAACAACGTACCGATCTCGATTGTAAGGGGTGTTCCAAAATTAAGGCAACATTTTAATTTGCCGCCATTTGAGCACTAAATTGTGGGCAACACTGAAAATAAAAAACATTTGGATATCTGATAGATTAGACATGGTGCTTCGGACTACAGTTTTCGCTATTGAACACTATCTTAGTAATAATGAAAATGTGTTGTGAAAATGGCGTTTTAAACCTGGGGTCACACCACACTTTTTTGAAAATGAGGCTCTTCAAGCAGTGGTTGTTACTAGTGCGACATAACAATACACTTCTTTTTGTCGAAATTAATGATATTTATGTGGCCAACATGACACATGACATGCCATACAGGTACAGCCCTTGACGCAATTCAATTACTGCATGATGACCATTTTCCTGGTCGTCTCCTTGCTCCATTCGCTGATCAGATTGATCCCCAGATTTATTCCACACCATTCGACTTTCATCATCATCATTATCTCCTGGCCCGTTAGCTCCCCTAAAGGGTCGCGGGGGTAAACCACGCACGAGAGATCTCCAAGCAACGCCAGCCTCCTGATGATAATCGCATTCAACGCCCGCCTCGGATGGCGTAATGAAGGGGACATTCGTGCCACGTGACCAAACTATGAAGCATAGCACTTTCCGTTTGAAGAAGGAGCTGCTCACTGTGGTGTTTCTTACCATATCAAGGCGAGTAATCTTATTCTTTCGGTCAAAACGCAAATTTCATAACCATAGGAGAGAGTTGGAAGAAATACTGAGTCGAAACCCGCTAACTTAGCTTTGACACCAAGCTCGGCCTTCCTGATTACAGATTTACAAAGCTGTTTAAAAATTTATCAAGCTCGACCAATCCTACAGGAAGGCGCAGAATTACTCCTCACATCACTCGTGCAAGGACCCCGAGATACTCAAGCTTCTCCACTTGCTGCAATGGGACTCCACTAACACGTAGAGTGCATTGAACAGACGTTCTCTAGATTACCATAACCTCAGATTTGTGCACGTTGACCTTCTATCGCTGGTGTGCGCGCTGGAGTTCCGTCTGAGAAGATTTTTTTGAAATCAAAAAGCCACCCCGCACGTTATAGGAGGAGAGCGAAACACTTCATCAACGACATTCAGCAACATTCGTGAGTGTGCGTATGTACCAGCAAGCTTTGGAGGCCATTGGCCAGATGTGTTACTCAAAAAATAACCATACTTATACGATTCAATAAAAAGTAACAATCTAAGGACTAAAAAATGTATTTTCTATTTAATTGATATCTTGCGGTCATTTTGGGACAACCCTTTTGAGACACGGCTCACTTGATGGGTAACTAATGTAAAGCGCATAGTCACCTTAGCTCCAGATCGAAGAGTCTTCGACTCCGAAGTCGACGGACACCCACGCCTCGGGTGGAGCACACAAGGCATGCAGCTGGACAGATATTGCGTCTAGTTAAGTGGTTGTTGGTTGATTCCCAGTCCGGGCTGTACGGACTGTAACTAAAAAAATCCAAGTCCATAAAACTATATTTTCCGTCCACGTACGATCCAAGTCTCCTGGCTCGAGGATGAGAGAAATATCTATTGAGTGGGACCCGCCTGCGACCGTCAAGGAGGAACGCACCTTTCCACAGACTCAAACTCCCACTGAAACACTGTCCGTATTAAAAAAAAAAGGCGTTGCATACCTGTGCCCTAGCATTTTTCCTTCAATGTCACCCCAGCAAAACCTTCATCGTCTCTCATCAACTGATTCAAACATGCTCTCAGCCACGCAAGGGCTTACTCAGTTCAAGGGCTACACTTCTGAGCCTCCTTCCATAATTGGATTCGCACACTTGACGGGATTTCTTTGATTGAAGACTGTAAGTAAACTGAAGTACCCCATTAACAATAAATCCTAGACACGCTTGTATTTTTGAGAGCTCCCACATCAATCAAAGTCGAACAGAAAGTCAGTATCAACGAAAGAAAACCTTGCAGCTGCCATTCTTGCATGGCATGGCGGTTATTCATCCTCATTAGTCGTCGAATCATAGCTTCGCTTGTATTACTATTTATCCATGTTCATGGGTAAATAAACCATAAAACCGAAAATGCAAAGTCCATATCCTTGAGGCTCAGACGCCATCGTTCATTCGCCTTATGAATATTGATTGCGAGTTCATTCCAAAACAAGTAATTCAATGAATATTGGTATTCGTTGCGCTGAACAGACGTCAAAAAGTTGTGTCCTTAAGTTGAGCCTCTTCAATGCGGGTGTCTCATGAGCGAGGCAAATAAATGTTCAAGTTCGATCTCTGCATAATTACCCCCTTTAAAAGAGTGGGGGGAGGGTTGTACCATCTGCACCGTCGCGTCGTTGAACTGTGCACAAATGTAAAACCTTGCCCAAGGGCCATCTAGGGGGCATCCATTATTTAGTTAAATCTTTGTTATGCGACTATGCACGGCAAAGACTTGTCAATCGTCGGGCAGACGCGTTTCCATGTTTGTTTGACATACTGAACAGCGCAACATTGTACACACCACAACAAGCTAAGAGTATCCAATCATTGCTAAGTATCCATTCAAATCCGAACAACAAGCATCACAATTTGAAACAGAAGTGAATGGATTGATAAGTCAAGAACTTTCGTCTAGAGGGGGTTCGATCTTAAAGAGAACTCATTTCATTATTTGCTAACACTTCAATCCCAATGAATGGGAAATAAATCTGAGTTGAGTACTGCTGAACCATTGCAAATCATATCCTTATGGAAGGACAGACGAAAACATTCCAATTAGACAGCGATTATGACCGAGAATGCTGTAATTTGAAATATGCTCAATGGCTCTCGAAGATTTCTGCAATCTGAAAAGCAGACGATGGCTTCTCGAAGAAATGGAACACATTCATGTGCAGCAAGCATCTCCGGAGGAGCACTCCTTCATTTGTCTTGACACGAGAAGGGGCAATGCAATATGAGTGCATTCCCAGTGCTGTATGCCATAGACACGTTAATTCCTTTTCGATGTGCTGCTGCAGCAGCCAGTGCCGTGCACACGCCCCGGCAAACACGATCACCCACTCCGACACAAATCGCATCCAATGACAACATATTGCCGACATAATTATACGTATTAATTAACTCTGGCGAATCCAACTAACTGCGTTTTAATTGGATATCACATGAGCAAATGGTCTCGCTCGTGATGCGGAACATCAGAGCATCGCCCTCCAAGGAAATCTGTCATAATCACCCGGACGGGCAGCCATTGGTTGCGAAAGTTCTTCCAGCCAATAAATGAGAAGAGGTTCCTCGTATATTCCGCAACTTCTTAGCACAGGAAGGGTGCGATTGTCCGCAGCCATTAATTATTGTTATTATATCCGTTTGTTGTCTTGCCAGCTGAATGGCATTGTTCAGCTCAGCCTCAAACCTGAGAACTGTTTATGAGAGTGCAACAGGACCGAAGAAAGGACTCCTTAGGGTGAAATTTGTCGGTTCCACCACCAACAGGAGTCCTCTATCATAACGATTAAGCCAGTGGCCTTATCGTATATCCCCTCTTAGCCCCATTGTGGCTGAAGGACAATCCTGTGCTGATGACGATTGTGATTCTTCTCCTCTTTAGATTTCAAATGCAGAAGTTGTTGCACAAAATATACGTAGATTCGGAAGTGGAAGTGGAAGTGGAAGTGGAAGCAGTGGTTAGAGTTGGCAGAATGATTTGCTGCAATTGCAATAAGGAATTAGTTAACACTTGAGTGCACTTCCTGGCAGTGGGAAAGTGTCATCCAGTTCTTGCTGTTGGTGTTGTGCGATGGGGCACACCAAGTGAATGTGAAAGCAACACACTCTCTCATCTGACTGGTTCTCCTCCATGGCACTCAGATATGTATGTATGCATGTGTGTACATCCCTCGAGGGTATAGAATCGAAATGTCAGTCCTAAGCACACTCAATGAGATTAGAGAGATAAATTTCATATTATCAACTGCAGATATTTTAGAAGGACCACATACACAAGCATCATCCATAAACTGATTCGTCCCCACACCCAATGCAAGTTAAATGATGTCTCTTCGAGAGCAACACACAGACGGGAAGAGTAAAAAGATTTTCTGACACACACCCTCGCTAGGAGCGCCACAATAAAAGCAATCAAGCGTTCCACTTACCAATTGTTCTCTCCCAGTTTAATATCTCTCGTGTTTTTTTTTGCTGTTTTTGATTTTAAAAAATAGAAAAGCAAATTTTCACGCCACTTAGAATTTAAGTTCAAGACAAATGACGACTAAGAATTTTTGTTCCTTCATGAATGTAACGTGATATGGCGATGCCACTGTGATTAGACTCTGCAAAGTGAACTTTGATTTGACTTTTTGGGAGGAGAACGTAAACTCACTCTAGGCAAGGCCTTCCCTTTAACTATAAACTTTTCAGTAATGAAAGGAATCAGGGCTCCTTTTTTAAGATGAACCGTGTGAAGTAATCCAAGGAGGCCCTCATCATCTATCATTTGCTAGCCAGTTAGCCACTCTCCAGTGTGGAAGCTAAGAATGGTCACTTTGTGTGTCCGAAATGAGTTCTGATGTTTGTCTTGATGACTAGGCTAGTCCAGAAGTTGGTAGTCAACAAGTGGAATCATTCGATGGGCTTTTTTCGCTGTTTTTCGCGAACGCGGCACGTGTTTCCCTTCACTGTCGCTACACACTTTTCTGCTTACAGCGTCGGTGGTGAGATTTTCAAAGGCGACTCTCACGAAAGGAGTCTGAAAGCCAAAGTGCTGCGTCCGTGTGTCTGGTGAATGAGCTAAAATTCTAAAGCAAACCCGCAACTGAATTCAAATTTACAGGACCGTAAGAACTTAGAGAGACTACACAAATGCATGCATCAAATCACAAAACCTAGTCGCAACCCCCTCATAAGCTCCACGCTCTTAAACTGACTGTTTCCACTTTCTGTGATTCTACGGCTTACATTAAATTTCCTCTCAAATCATTCCCAGACAGCGTTAAAGCCACAAACGGTAAAAGTAATCAGAGAATCACAGACGACACACGTGTGTATGCATTTATTTACGAACCCAGTATGCCACAAATTTAACACCGAAACACCCTAAACATTCTAAACGCAATTAGACGATGTGACGCAGACTGCATACTCTTGTCACCTGCTTCACAACCAACACAACCGCTGCACAAATCCAGCGCTGATGCACTCAAGCATCAGACTGCATCCCTTTGGATGGCGTGTCACAGCGACGATATCAAATTAGATGCTGTTTAGTTTACCTGCATCTCCACACCCACACGGCGCACTTGCGCCCGCACTCATACCGATTGAATTAGCAGCGTGGCAACATACTTCACCAATGCGTAGACGAGCTCATGTCTAGGATACGCCACCACTTCAGCTGCCAGCACAGCACATGAACCGAAGCGAGTGTACTTATTACAACTAAAAGCATTTAGCTTAAACTTTATGAAGCACCACCCACCATCCGGTTGCCTTCGCGTGCATGCTCGTGCAGCTCGTGAAGCAGAAAATCCTGGCTACTCTTTGAGTGGAGCGTGGCGCGACGTTGGTTTGGGTGGCGGTAGTTGCAAATCAGGAGAACATTGTTTGCACGTTGCAGAATTCAATTCAAGACACTTAGGCAAGATGGCGCAAATGATGAATGCCGTCTAAATGGATAAATGCAGCCCACATTATCCTTGTTACTGTAAATATGGCGGCACAGTGGCGGCGGCTTTCGATTGTGGCTTGCACACACGAACGTGTACACCCGCCGTGTTTGGGGAGAGTGGGAGGGGGCTTGTATCATTATGGATGCAGGATGAGTTTTGTTATTTCGAGGGATACTGCTTCAGATTTGTATCGCTCCTGGTGATGCATGATTTGTTGTAGGTGCTCACAGGAAGCAACCCTTGTCGTTCGCTGTGACACGACAGACAGGCAAGGGGATTATAGCGGCAGACAGTGAAGCATATACAAGCTGTGACATGCCAAGTATCGCTGCTGATCTCGTGTCTAGTATCACTGACAGAGTTCTTAGGCGCCGCCGTTAGAGGCTGTTCATCAGTTCGGTAATACAAGTGCTAGCAAACAATTATTTCGTTAATGCGGGCAGTCGATGTGAAGACGAAGATGATCTAGATGATAGGAATAGACGTGGTTGTGTGGCCGTATTGTACACACTGAAGGTCGTCGATTTTCGGTTTTTATAATTATCAATCGAACATTGCGAACTACAGTCTTGTGCTGACATGAATTGTGCTTCAATTTCAGGAAATGCGCTATTTGCACAAAGGGTGCAGTTTGCCTTTTACCTGACTGTTTTTTTTTCTTCCAATTAGCACATGATAATTTTCAATTTTCACTGCGAACGCAACGCTTAGCCAATTGCACAGCATTCAGGGACGAAGACGAACGTTTACAACGAATCTGCAAGTCGGTGCGCGCAACTTTAAAAGCTTTAAGGCTAATTGGTTGTAATTCTCGTCCCAGTAAACAAGAAATTCATAGCTGAGTGAACAAATTGGAGGCTAAATGTTGGCTTCTAAATGTTCCCGTGGCAATGAGAGTAGTGGTTTGTCGAAGTATAGAGAATGATGCTGCCGTTCAGTTCAAGCGTCCATCGCAAACGAACCAAAAAACTACGGCGTTCTCAAGAACTGCGAAGTCGGTTGGGTGAAAAGCCCGTATATGTATTATGTGGTTTAAATGCCGGTGGTGGTGTCATTGATGAAGATGGCCGCCTGGGTACAGTCAATGGAGATCACTACAGAGTCGTGTAGCGCCGCTATTCCTTTAGACATGGGCTAGACAACCCACACAAGCGGGTGTAATAATCGACTTTTCGACAACTCAATTCGAACAAAGTGCTATGTCGAGAAATGTTCTTGTCAATTGGCTGTCTACGTCATGTGAACTAATACCTCTTTATCTATCGAACTATGCTAAATCATTGGTCTAAGCGAACACCCGGGCGTCATTAGCTGACCTGAGAACTCAGAGAGAGAGAGGGAGATAGAGGCCGATTTTTTGCCCAGCTGAGAGCTGCAAAGGCAGTCCGACGTCAACCAATTCTTCACACTATGATCGCTGATACAAGCAGCGAAACTTCGCTCTCATAAACACCTCAAGGTCTTTGGCCCGGACTTGGAAAGCTGCCAAGTACTTAAACGGGTAAACGTCAGTCATTTGTCAGCCACTTAAAGCCCCGCAACTCAGGACCCACTTCTATAACCTCATTAATACCCTAAAACCCCTCTGCTCATAGACGATCAATTAGTTTACTCTGGATGAAGTCAAAGAGGTTATAAGAATAACTCGAAATAGAATAAAAAAGCACCAGGTATTGATTGCATCCCGTTTGAATTCTATAAAAACTGTACAAATGAGTTTACGAGTATATATTCGTTAACAATAGAATTTAGTGGAATATTTGAACTTCAGAGGGATTGTATTTCCGAATACTTAAACTAAACTGTTTTCCGCCTGATATATAAAAGATTGTACGAAAGGGTCCAAGAACAAAACATTTTTAGAGAATTTCCAGCCGGAATTAGGAAAAGCTGTTCTACAATCAATCAGATATTCTACCTAGGGATAGGCGATAGGGAAGGAGACTGCTTGTGAATTCACACGCATACACGTAGACCAAGTTGGTCTATTGTGATACCCACAGTCTGGCTACTTCCACTGATGGTCAATCCAGTGATAGCGCCGTTAATCGGATCTCAACGGCAGATGGTGACTGGACCAGATTTGAAAACCAGACAAAATCGTGTTATTTTTGCTTTCACTGGGATTCGAACCGGGGACCCCACTAACTAAGGGCAGGCACTAAACCAATGCACCATCCAGTCGTTACCGAAAGTATAACTAGACGAATGAATTGGATGCAGAAAGGGTGTGAAAGGATCATTGTGTTTGATCACCTATCGTCAGCTGCAACAAGTGGTTAGTGATGAGCAGGGACTTTGCTCTGGACTGGACTTTTCATGTTTTTATTTATTTAACCGTAAGGTAGTATCGGCTTTATACAAGCACCTTACTTAACCTCCTGATTCCACATACAGTGAAACCTACCAAATGGGACACTCCAAGGGACTAACAAAATCCGAACCAATTTCGAGGTGACCTGATTTGAGAGGAAATATGCATAGCCCTGAAATGAAATGTTCCTGAAGTGTTAGCTTTCCATTACATATTATTAAATTAATATATGAAACACCGCCAAAATGAATGAGCGCTTTGTGGTAACAACAGAACAAGAGCAAGGATTTTTTTTTAAAACCACATTTCCGACATTTCGGGGATATCACATATTTTTGGTAGACGTACACATCCACAGAATCAGCTCTGCCACTTGTGATTTCTACCCCTCATTGCAGTTTTTCCCAATTTATAGGTTTTTGTTTTTCAGGCAACAGGCAAAGTTTTTTTTTTGATCCACTTCACAGGTGCCCCTCAAATTTTTAACAAAATTGTAGAAAAAACAGCTTTCCATGAATCTGTGCAAACATTCTTCTTGCTCACACTACGTTATACACCTACCTAAGGTCATAGACGCTAAATTCAGTGATCGAACCCGGCACACCCTGAGCAAGAGTCGACGGGGCGACCCACAATTCTCTTTTTAATCGACCAAAAAAAAAAGTTGGGACATACAAAAAACACATTTTGAGGCTCTTTACTTGTAATTTTAATTGGACTATTCTCGTCACGAAACATCGATTGGCCAAGTGCTGCCGGTTTTAAAGATCATTTAAAAAAAATGAACTTGATAAAAGCAAACAAATTCGAATGGCTAAGGAACTTAATGCAAAATGAATAAATACAAAATTAAGGGTTTCACGATTCGAAACCTCCAGAAAATATTGATGTTAATAAAGTTGAGAACATTAAATGGGCTCTTCTCATTGCAGCTGAAGAAGAAAGATCATATAGCGAATTAAATGCTCTTCTAAGAGACAACCGGAGACGATGATAACCAGAAAATGTGAAAATGCTGTTGGTTGTTATGTGCTACTATAGTTAAATGTGTTATTACGTTACGCTTACATTGCACCATAATTTAATATTTCGGGGAAAAAATTTCGAAACCCAATTTTTCGTTCCCACAGAAACTAAAACATTGCAAATGACAGCTAGTGTTAGAATTGATTACAGATCTGTTTTTCTGATTGGAAATCAGAAGCGGCTGAACCTTTTTACCCGAAAAGAAGTATGATAGAGATGCCCAACTTCGCAGCTGATTGACCTCTAGTCCATCGAAGAATTTCAGAGGCTTTTTGACAGTAATTCACGATATAACGTAAATGCCGTTCTCTCATTGATAAATTTGGGTTTAGAAAACGATGTACAAAATGGTTGTCAAACATTTTAAAAGTCAAGACAGGTTGTTGGACGCCTCTATCATACTGCATTTCCCCGTTTTAGCTAGTTATATTTATTTAACGATGAACTTAAGTGATAATTCAGACATTTTAAAAATTTGCGGTTCATCCTTTTTGTTTCGTTGACAGCTGTTTTTTGTTGATGTCAGCGGTCCGCAAAGTCGTTAAACGACGTGCTTAATTTGTAAAGAGGATTGCTCGATTTGACGAACTTACAAATGCAGTGACGAAATTCAACATTTCGCTGGAATCCAATATTTCAGACTGCTGGAAAGTGTGTGACGATATCCTGAACATTTGGCCTGAAATGTTGAAATTAGTCGAAATCTTGGATTTATGTGCGGTGTACACGTACTATTACGTTTCTCCTCGTATTCACAATTTTTTTTTTTTTTTTGATAAATGCCTTTTTTAAAATTTTTTGGTCAACAAAATCCGGACTCTTGTGATGACACAATGATTCAAAAATACGCGTTTGAATAGAGAAAATGTGTTGTCTCCAAAATCGTAACCGTTCCGATTTGCAAGTGTATTCCAATGAATTTAAATCAACTGGAGAATATAAGTGCGACGCCAAATACACCCCTGTTTCGTTCAGTTTCCATTTGTTTTTCTTCAGTGTAGACGATAGATCCCCCTCTTTGCCAGCAAACTCAGAGCAAATCCCTAAAATGTTCCATCTTCACTTCCAGCTGCGCCCAGCAAACCATTGTGAATCTCAAGTATCAGCAGGGAAACACTGCAAACTGATAGATATCGACTGGCTCTGTGTTACAAATTACAATGCCCCTTGTTTACTTCTTGACAATATTCTTGGCAATGTTCCCGCACCAGAAGATGTTGCAATTTGGCTAAATTACACTTGGCTCCTTCAATCAGTCAGCATTGTTCACCGGGCCTTAGACCCGGTGCGATGGGCTGTCATCTGTACCGCCCCCTTAACGACACACTGCAACGGAATCAATACATGCACAGCGACTCAACGTGCACGAAATATCTTTGAATGTGTCTGCAGATGTTGATTCTTCTTTCATCGGCATCGGCCGATTGTAATTTTGAATTAAAACACCTCTCCTCTTGGCAGCTCTGTCCTACTCGGCAGTGTCTGATGCCAAATCAGAGGGGTTGTCAAAGAAGTACCGGGCGACTGCTCGTATTGATTGAGACGCAATCAGTGTCTTTATCTATCTTTGTCTCATTGTCACCTCGGATGAGCGGGCGAGGTAGAAATCTTATCTGATTCGGTCGATCGAACTCCGCCCGCCCCATGGTGTGTCGTCCACTTGGTCACACAACGTTTTTGGCACTGACATCCACACGTTCAACAGGACCACCCATATCCCATTCCCACTGTTGCAGTAGACAGACTGGACGGATAGATGCTGCTCCCACGGGAGCATACAACGGGGAACGAACAGATTCGGTGTGACTAAAAATAGATCCAAAATAAATTGGCTGCTAATCTCCGTCTGACTTTATTTCGCTTCTAAGTGAATCTCAATTGTCAATTACTTACCGGACGTGTAGGTAAGTGCCCTACCTGCTCAATCTCATTGTTTTGCCGTGTTTATGTGTTTCCTGGTTGAAGTGGCATGCAGCCGGTTGACCTACATTCTGTTTGCTCTTACCCCACAGATATTCTAGTGCAATTATTGGATTCCGGAAATACTTTGCTTTGCATTGATTTGGAGAAATTCCTGTGGTGGTTCTTAGAGCAGGCCACTCCTCATGGGCTCTTGTGATTCCACTCGAGACTCAGACAAGCACAAGCAAACTCTGTTGCGTTCTTAGACATATTTGGATGTAGTTGGAATTGTAGTCGGTATTAATAAGTAAACAAATAAACACTTTGAAAATAACACCAGCAATGCCGTTCAAGACCATTTTTCGCAAGATGAATTGCGCATTAGTCGCCTTCATTACTTGTATAAGCATGTACAACTCGTTTAGGTTGAGGCAATTTATTACATGACGGTATGAGTCGCTCTACCTAATGAAGCAATCAGCCAGAGTCATGTTCATCTCATTTTTGACACCATTCACTCGGTTTGTATGCAAAAAATGGCGAGATAAACTTCGCAGACTAAGCTTTTGCTAAATAGACCAGCGGCAGTTGTGAAACGTGAGATTATGGTCTAAGCAACAGATGGTAGCAACAGACCCAAGGTCTGTAGTCAGTAGTGAATTAATGATCCACTTAAGTATGCACTGAAGGTGTTAGAATTTTTCGGTTTTGCAGTCACGATAGCATCTACAATAGGTTTTTGTTGTATCGACTCTTCGAGACAAGGGGGCAATTTTTCCTCATATCAGATAATTTTTTATTGACACCGTCATCCGACGACAAGTGGGCGTGATACCTGTTATTTCACGTGTGTACGTTAGCACGCGATGCACGATAAATAAGGTTGGGTGAGGTTGGGTAAGGGTCAGGCCAAAGTAGGCCGATTGTGATACCTTGCGGATTGACTACTCCTAAACTTGGAACCATTTACGTTAGCCAAGGTTAGAGTGGCTGACTAAATTAAGAGTAGCCATACCTAGGCCAAAAATAGACCACAAGATCTAATAGATCCTTATCAGTGTCTGATGCTAATATTCCTTGGATCTGTCAGGTCGTAGAAATATGGGGCGTCCAAGTGACTGAGAGGGCATTGTAATTGCAAAGAAGGTGTGTGAAACAGTTTCTTCTTCGTCCTTATCTCTACAACTTCTGCAGAAGTCGTAGGTATAATGGCGCAATGCCCACTTATAACGCCGATGAGAGTTGTAAGATTCGGTCTACTCATCCTGATCAGGTTGCGTGTGCATTTTGAATCGATGCTAGGCCCTAATTGCTTTGTTATAAGGCAACCAGTGCCGGAAGACAGTCTACGATCGGTGTGAGTAAGCGTTTCAAGCTTTATTAGCGATAGGCATGGACTGCAATTCCCGTACGGAAAGAGTGTTGAGGTGGTGCCCTTTCTAGCGTGTTCGTTCTCTGGGATATCACTGTGCCCCGACACCCACAAAAGTTGGATGCTGATATACTTGGCCATTTCGTCAAAAGATAGGCGGCAATTAAGGGACGTCTTGGAGTTCAAAGTGACTGCACTTAGAGATTTGATCGCAACATCTTTACCTGATATGACAGAGCTTCCTTGATCGCTATAGTCTCTGCCTGAAGGACGCTACACTGAGGGGGTAGTCGCAACTACGGTTCAGAGTAGACTCCCACACCCACTCCTTCACCCATCTTCAATCCATCTGTGAAAATTCGCAGAGAACCATCAGACGTCTGGTGTTCAAACTTCCAGTAAGATCTGGAGGTATGCTGATTGCGAAGTTTTTCTCGAACATGAGCATATGTATCGTGAGGTCGGTGTTTCCTGGTAAGGATCTAAATTTATCAAGGATGTTAGAGTGTCCGCATCTGAACTCTTTCCACATTTCAATATAATTGTCATACTGACAGCGACCTACCTGCCAAAGAGATCTGTCTTCGGGAGGTTAAGGAGTGTATTTAAAGCTTGAGAGGGGGTAGCTCGCATGGCTCCGCTAATGCAAATGCATGCCATCCTCTGCACCCTTTCAAGCTGTTTGTCTAACGCAGTCCACCAGGTGGTATGGGTCTGATTACAGGCGGTACAGGCTTTTTTACGCGTTCCTGGATGTTGGGTTTCCAGCTTAGCTTCGCGTCTAAAATTCGCCTCAAGAATTTGGCACTGTTGCTTAGTTCAAAGGTACTCCCCTGATAATGGGGGGATTGAAGGCAGGAATTTTATTCAGTTGTTTGTGGTTTAACACTTAGGCCGGAAGCATTAGTCCATTTTCTACTTCGATAAAAGCCGGCTGAATTATATCCCTAATCGTGGATAGGAATTTCCCAGAGGCTGTGATGGCAACAGCATCGGTATATGCATTGGCCTTACACCCTGTCCTATCCAGTGTTAGCAGAAGTTCATTCACTGCTATGTCCACAGGAGAGGAGAGAATACTCCACCTTGTGGAGTCCCTCTATTAACCGCTTTACAGATCGTGGAATCACAAAGCTTTAAGCGGAGTGCTCTATTGTTGAGAAGTTGGTGAATAAAAGTCGCAAGGGATCTTGCGACCCCGAGCCGATTAGCGCTGAGGTAATTGTTTGGGGCTCGGCGTTATTAAAGGCTTTCTCAGTGTTAACAAAGGCACTGAAGGTAAAATTCTCTATAATTTCAACAAGACAGTGAAGGGCTGTTTCTACAGATTGACCATGCTGAGATATCGACATTTTGTTCACCCAGACGGAGCTTCTGATGTGCAAGCCGATAAATTTGTCTAGAGTTTTGAGCAGGAAGGATGATAGAGTGATTGGTCTCAGATCCTTCGCCTTATCGTGACAGCCTTTCCCCGCCTCTGGTATACAGACGACGGTGGTCCACCTCCAGAGTCTAGGTACGTGTCCCAGATCAAGACCCTTCTGGAATATGGTGACCAGTCGCGGGGAGAATAAGTCAGTCACCTGCTGTAGCTGGAACCACTTAGTGCTTATGAAAAACCTGTTTAGCTGGCTAATGCTGACGCTGTTTAGCTTGCTGAGATAATTGAAGTAGAAGGCTCCTAATTGTAAGTACGTACTCCTATCCAGAGATCTACACGAGCAGAGGTGATTTTTACCTCCTCTTAATCCTTGCAGCTTCTGCAGAAGTAACCCATACTGTGGACATGAATGCCAATTATACAGGTTAAGTAGACAGAGAGATCGTTCAAGTTCTAATGCTGGCAGTTCTAGGTCAGGAAGTGCCTTCTAGCCACTTGTGGTTGGTCGTTCTTGATTTAGAATTGAACATGACATTGTCATAAAATTTACTTGCGGCCTGACTGCTAAAACAGACGGTGATGAATATTATTGCCATTGTTTCTGTAAAACACTACCGTGGTTAGGGAGCTTCAAGGAGATGTCAAGTAGAGGCATTTTGAATAGACACCTACACCCACGCCTTCGTCTGTCTGTGTTTATTCACAGGGGATCAGTCAACGTCTGGTCATCGGACATCGAATTCGACCTGCAGGGAATGCTGGTGAATAATTCCGAATAGGGTAGTTAGCGGTCGATAGCGTTGGGAAAAGACTCGGCTTCCTGAAGAATATAATAAAGTGACCGATGGTGAGTTCGAAACACAGGCGTACTTCTAACCTCGGGGCAGTGCAGTTTCACTGTATAGTTAAATTCAGGGACCCGATCTTCAGCCGCGCCACACGAATGTGAAACGCTCTTCCCTGCCTAATATTTCCCACAGACTACAATGCGCAGATATTTAAGACCAATGTGCTCAGGTACCTCCTCTCCTTTTCTCCCTCTACGTAGTCAGTCCGTGCTGTGTCCTGACCCCGTGCAATCCTTTGAACGCTAAATGTGATTCACAACGAGTAGCACTTCATGGCAAAGAACACAACCAACCAGGGCCTCAAATTGACTGCAACGACGAAAAGTTTTGCACAGCAACAAATCAATTCTCTTAAATTGCACACTGCACTGTGACGATACCCGACATCTCTTACAACACAAGCCAACGAAAGAATAAGAAAAATATGAACATCATAAATGTATAGATTAGTACCGAGAAATGAAGATCCTTCGGACCGCCTACGATGGGAATGAGTATGCAGGCGGGGCTTCCGAAGTTCATATCACATTTAGCGCAAATTTGCCAAATTTCTTGGATCAAAGAGCACTCAGTCTACCACGTCTCCATCTCCGAATCGCTGTTTGTATAATAGGATGGAATTAGAAAAAGCTTCCAGCAGCAAAAGAAAATAATAACAGCAGGACGCACATCCAATAAATTACCGCATGGACGCATGGAGATCCTACAAAAGAATCTGAATAGGGAACCAAATGAAAAGTGGGCAGACAGTAAACGAATAAACTGTGCCCCAGAACAGCAAAATTAATACATTCATCAAACAACGAGAGCACACTTCCCCGAGACCATCGTCCGAAAACATATTGAAGCACCGTCCCCAAGGCGGTACTCATGTTTCCTTTAAATCGAAATATCAATGAAACATAAGAACACTAACGACCGTAGGGGAGGACAAAGTGAAGACAAGCGAGTGAAATGTGCGTGTCCTCCTCCGAGAGGAAGGAGGAATGAAGCAAAGAAAAAAGGAATCTTAAAGGGAGTCATAAGGCAAGTAATGCTTTGGGAAGGGCACACAGCTAATGTTGGAGAGGAGGACGCGACAGACCGTATAGGATCCTTCGCCACCCACACTCTTCCACTGAATTCAATTTATATGCGCTGCGATATAGACACACTGCTGGGTACATGCACAAAGATACGAGAAAGATGTGCCAGACTCCCCTAAGGCAAGGCCACCAGGCAAAAGCCATAAACTGGCCAAGATAGTGTGTAGTCTTCCCTCACTACGGAGAGCCCCCTCCAGTCAACGATCTGGACACCGAAATGCAACAAGTGCTTCCTCATAGAAAATTATTACTACAGCAGTGTACTCCACGCTGTAGGTGGGTGAGGAGCAGAATGGACAGCACCATTGGCATGAGCAACAGACCGGAGGACGACGCACACTCACACTAGGGCAAGGGAAAAGCAATGGTAGTTCATAATATGGCGAAAAGGATGACTCCTTGTGTTTACTAGCTGCCAGTATATATTTCATTAATTTTATGGGAATATTTTATTTATTAAAGACTGTGTCTACTGCAGTACAGCTACAGCACGCCCAGGCACAGTAAGTGACTGGACGGGGAAGTGGTGGGCTGAAATGCTCAGCCTGCGGGCCCATTCCGCATGACATTGGGTCATTGAATTAGGCATGACATTATGACGTTGCCGGGTATTGATGCTGATGGTTCATAAATATCGTACTGTTTATTTTCATACAACATGGTCAGCTTGTGCGTCTGATGGGGAATACGGATTGATGTTGGCTTAAGTGTGTTTACTTCATGGGATATGATCAGTGAAATGCATAAATGCATCTCTTCCTTTGATCTCCTGCCAAATTCGATAGTCTACGGCTACTTCGACATAATTGTGCTGGTTTCCATTTTGATTTATCACGAAAGCCTTTCACCTTACATAGCTAATCAAGTCTTAAATGCCATATGTGATGAGAAGATTTCGAAAAAGTGGCTTCAAGATTTTTGATCGGTGCGAAATAGCATGACATCAGACCTACACCTGATGGAACACCTACACCGATATCGAGTTTATTTTAATCACATTTAATCAACATGATGGACTCTTTCCATCAGCATCATCCCTCTCCTCACCCGCGTCATCGGGCAAAAGGGTCGAGGGGATGAACCGCGTATGACAGATCTCCAGGCAAGTCGATCCTGCGCCTTCGACTCTAACTATGCCCAATCGAGTTTTTGGACTCAGCCCAACCAGCTGTCCTGGGTCTGTCAAGCTGTAGCGTGAAAAAAACGCACACAACGCCCACCTCGGAAGTTGTGACGGTGTGGACATTTTTTCATTGGCACAATGGGCTTATCCTTTGCTATATGTGGCTGTTGTCTCTCCATACAGCAGTCAGCCACTTCAACCTAACCTCATCCTTTCCGTTCGACGAAACACCTCCTTTGAATGACCGATTGGCAGCAAGATCGCGTTCGAATCTTTCTAATCATGAAAGTGAGAATGAAAACAGCCACAATCGACAGCGGCAATTTAAAATCTTGAGCTTGCTGCATTCAATTTCAAAAGTACAATCGATTGCAGTTTAATCAGTTTCGATTGGTAAAATGGACCTTGGTCCATTTTCAGTGCAATTCAGTGCAATTCTCTGCAATGTGCTGTTCAAATGGGAAAGTGAATCCGACCCCGTTTACATCTTCACTCTGCCCATTTTCCTACTGTTATCATTGTTGGTTATCCATTGTCAGTGGTTGACGGCGGTATAACCGATCACCAATAAAGTCAATCATATATTTTATAATTACTTCAAATAGCTCTGGGTCATTCATGTGATCAGTTATCTCGGCAAGTGAGAATATGAAAATGAGGTAAACCGCGTTACAGACACTCGAAGCGCTGCAGAACAAAAAAAATTCACATACAAACATGTTATATAGCTTTAAACCATCGTATTGACATCCAAAAGAATGAACCGTTTTCGAACCACACACCATATGTCAAGATAAATAAAAAAACTTATGTAAAATCAAGGTGAAATATTTAAAAAACGAGTCGTCTTTCTACCCTCTTAAGGATCAGCATTTCTCTCTGTCTGACGACTTGAAGAAATCTTACTCTTCTTAACTAAACTGCATTTATTTGGAAATGTCCTCAGCGAAGCCGTCTTTGGCTTGCTAGTTATGGATTAAAACGAGCAAGTGTTCTGTTTAGTTGTCCACCACTGTATTGTACGGTGATATGGAATTGACATTTTAGAAGTTGGAGTTTCTCATAATTTTTTCAACACACATGAGTTTTTTTTTACAGCTTTACAGCTTTGACGAACAATAGTTTTATAAACGTGTTCGGCTAACCAAACACCAAACAGAACCATAATTGTATTACAACATGATCGAATATAGAATGTCCTTTCAGCATGTACAGGTTTTTCTTTTTCATTTGCTAATGAGAACATACATTTCCACGAAATTTTTCGATTGCACCTATCCATCAACTACTTGTCACTTCAAGGATTTGCGCGACTGGAATTTATATGCAGAGAATTGCTGTGTACCCTGGATTGTTTTGAGAGTTGCGAAAGGGATAGCGTCTATCGAAGTTGCAATTGCCAAGAAACCTGATCTGTGACGAGTTTTATCTGTGACGAGTTCCATCGATGGACTACACATTAAAACTCATATTCACGCATTAAAATTGACGAGTATGACATTTAAAAGCGATTTGTGTGTGTGTCCTGGTAACATTTACAAGCGAAGAAGAATACGTACAGCTGAGGTAAAGTTTAACCTGGTTGGGAAATAGATTTAATGGACTTAAACAAACGGCCATGGAAAGAATAAAACGTCGATATTCGATTGTACACTCACATTTAATATATGACCGAGTGTTTTTTTCATAGAAAAAATGAAGCCTTATTATCCTTCATTTGCTTGTTAACTTGTAGGATTACTCGTACGATTCTGGTTACACCCTTCTTTCTATTTTTTATCACACCATCCAGCATAAGACACTTCAATTACAAACTGTCTCAAACATTTTATTTAAAAGTTTGATGTCGCTGCATGCTACATTTCTACTGAATCGAAACGAGGTTCGGATGCAATTTTGCTGAACCCTCAAAAGGCCGTTTCCACCGAGCTTGAAGAGGTTTCGCTGTCAATTTTCAAGTCACTCGCTCCCAAATTATAAGTGCTCGCCGAAAAAAATGTCACTATCAATGGCCGCCAGAACAGCTGCCTGTTGACATGACATAATAGTGTGAGAACACCAGAAAATGGAAAGAAACAAAGTGAGAAAATGAACACCAAAATAAACTGCAATTCTGAATGTAGGCTTGTACGGCATGACGAAATCTTTTGGACGTATGAATTCAAGGAGGCTGCAACGAGGTTTATTAGAAACCGAGAGGTTTCCAGACCCGAAAATGCATGGCGGAACCTGGTAGGTTCGGAGAAAATTAATGGAACCAGGGATAATGGAGGCTATCCCTTCATCCAGATACCGGATACCCAACTTCGGCCATTTTTACCCCTTGTTCAGAGGGAAAGAGTGTAGTGGAATTCCCTTGCATTTCACGCATACTCTTGCAGGGTTCGGCTCCACCACTTTGCGATGAGTGGAAACCACTGTCAGATGAAATCAGGGGAAAAGGGAGGTAGAGGTTGGATATCTCTGTCCTCCATTATCTATGGATGGAACCTCGCAGATTCGTTCGGTGGAAACATAGCATAAGTTTGCTTCTGAATATTTAGTTAGAAAAGGAAAACAGACGACACTCTATTTTCAATTTGGTAGATACCTATTACACTAGTTAACAAAACGAATTTATTTTTTACTCGCAGATAAAATTGTGTGATTCATAATCGTTGGTGTTTATAAAGTGAGGGGAATTATATAAAATAGCCAGGTAACATCGTAATTTTATGAAAATGCCTTTTTCAAAAATTAACCGATAATTCGCCGAATAATAATATGTTTTTGTAAATTTATTTGTTTCTCGGAAGTATTACGTTTATAGGAGCCAACATCGATGGTTCCAGTTTTCCTTGAACATTTTCTCTGCGCAGCAGTATCTTTTTAGACCATCTCGCCGTGCTCGTCGTGTTGTTGTACGTGATCTGAAGTAGTAATCTGTGATCTGAAGTAAAAGATCATTTTTTTTCTATTTTCTATTGGTCGAGTACTATGAGAAACAGTAGTCAGTATGTCCGAGTATATCGCCCAGTAATTAGGCAGTTTTAATTTTTATATTTCAAATTTTCAAAAAAATTTCATTGTAAATTTCATGTATCTTATATCTTATACTGAATTGTCTTCCGGACACTTATTATTTTCTTTAAACTCGAAAATGTGAAAGACATTTTTTTGTGAGAAAATTATTTTCTTTATACTTGAAATTGTACGAGAAAATTAAGCTAAAAGAACAAATTTGACTTTCAAAGTGTAAATCGCTTCGTTCAACCGGAGCATTCACATCATTAACTTATGATTTTTGAATTTGTATGAATTTAAGATAATCCAGTGGCGAGCTGCAGTGATCTCCGTAAACCCTTTTTTAAAGTGACTCTGCGCGAATTAATTGCTGTCGACGTATTTTATTATATTGTGATATAAACAATTATATTATTTTTCTAAAATGCGTATCCAAACATATGGTATAAATTATTTGAATGTGTTGCCACGAAAAAAGAAATCATAAAAAAACAGCTATTTGTTGCCGTTCCAACTGAGAATACCCTCGTCACAAATTAAATTTTGTTTCATTTGAATTTTGAATCTTGTTCACGACCTCGAACAATGAGAATTCCCTTGTATTCTTGGATTCAGCTTCCCCTGTTGATGAACAGTTTAAACTGTTCCCAAAAGCTCACACCTACACATCGTATAAAAACACAATCGCAGATACATCGTGTAAAAAACTCTGTCAGATAAAATCAAGGAGGAAAGGAGGTAAAAGTTGGATAGCTCCTTGTACTCTAAGAACGAGCAATTTATTTGTTTTCAGACCAGATCCCTCAAATCCACATGTTCACTGGGTAGGAGTCTGACACCCATTCCTCCACCAGTTCAAGGTCAGACTCAGTATCTGCAACATTTGCCAATTCAGCATGTTTCTAGATGAGGACTTTTAAAGGAGCGTACATGTGGTCTTAAAAATAATTAAACAAATTAAAAGAACATAAAAACATTCAGGGTAGCATACATCATCTGAAAATCGGTCTAAAGTTAATCACAAATGTCACAAAAAAGAATATAGTTTGCATGGCAATTACAACATTTAGAATAAAACAAAAATATCTCAATGACACACGCAATAAGTTTAAGTGCCCAGAATTAAATGCAATCAAAACAACAACAAATAAAATATATACAGCTACTCAGGGTATAAACGTGAAAATAAAACAATTACTTACATAAATACAGACAAATGAGACGACAAAGAAAATACAACGACACGTATACACACGCCAATTCAAAAAAAAAACACAAATGTATATAGATATAGATTATATGTAGACTACCACAAAAGCAGCTTAAACTGTCACTTGTAGGTTATGCTTCAAAGTTAAACTATGTATGAACGGTGCAGTGACAGTTGACAGAGTGACAGAAACGGTATCCCCAAGTGCAATATACTGGACGTCACTGTATGTACGAGCTTTTGTACTCGGTCTTAATTCGATATCTTCGACAACACACCACCAGAGCACGATGACAAACAACGCAACAGGACTATGCTCCTTACAAATTATTCCACTACCAGTTAAAAACGTTCACTTAGAAAGCACCAATAACGGACGACGATTACGACCACGGCCAGGATGAAAATTTAAATAGCTTGTAATTTTGTTATTTCTAAATACATATATATTTAGGTATTTTTGCTCAGCCCAATTTTGACAAATTAGCACACGTAAAGCACGAACGAACACAAACTAAAACTGCTTTTGGGGACGTTATCTAGACAAGAGACTTCGACCAACTAAGCGATCGAGCATCGGTGATCGGCTATCGGCAGGGAAATCAGAATCTGAATGAATCAACAATGACAGCACGTTCCTAGAGATGACCACTGAGAGTCTGTACGGTGAAGCGGATGAGAGGTCTTTCGATGCTGTCGCCGTGGTGGATTGGTGAAGATACTTCGTCGAAAAAAATAGATTATTTCTTATCAGTTAATTGTCACATTCGTCGACTGTTGAGGGGCATGAGGGAGGCGCTCGCTTTTTTATAGCAATGGAACGGCGAATGTACGTGAGAGATAATCTGTTGCTGCAACGCCCCTTATATTGAACAGATACGATAGAAAGGGATGATCCGAACACAATAAACTTTGACAGAAGTACGTTCGCTCTCCTTGAGATGATGATCGGGGAGCGTCGTCGGTTTGATGGTGATAACGAGACTAGAGGTCAGAACCGATGACTGTGTGATAACGACTTTGTTGTGTACGTAGGAAACATGTGGTGGCCTCAGAGAGAGGCAAAGCCGTCGTAAGTGTATTCAGAAAGGTGCTTCAGCACTTATTGCTGGCATTTTTTAATCAATATTTATGCTTATTATTCAGTCAGTGATCATTGAATTAATTTTATTTCAAAATTATTAGATGGCCTTGCAATGGTTTTCGTTTTGGTCATAGAACATAAGATGTGCCATCTGCAGCTAACCAGATTGTACATTAATTAGACGAAAACCTTACAAGACACAAAATTTGGTTACACACATCCACGGCGTGTCGCAAATTTTGATATGGGGGACAATCGTGTTGAAGTAATGTATCATTCTTTTGAAGTCGTTAAATGTCGTGAAAAAGGAACTTAAGTGAACATTCCATAAAGAAACGCTTTAACGGCTCACAGAGAGCTCTCTGAGCGGCTGCGGGAGCAAACAAAATTATGACTATGCCATTGTTGGTAGACGCGTAATCGTCGAGAAAAGAAGGATATTACAACGCTCATTTATCGAGAGCGGCAAAATATTGCTTTCAAACCAAAGAATTACCATGGTCCTCGCAATTAAAATGCGTACAAGGAAGTAAACAACCGAGGAACTAGAAATAATAGCAACATCCTCTTCAAAATGGCACTTATGCTACAACCTGACCTTTTACCTTCACCAATTTTTCCGTTATCTTGGGATTCTATTCTGCGTTTAGCATAATCTGCACGCGTTCGTTTGTTTTGCAAGCACATGCATTCGTTTGTGGCCAAGACCTTCACACCGTCAGGTGGGCTAACAAAGCCCCCTCTGTGGGGAACTCCGTACGTCTAGCCATATCGTGTCTTCAGACGTATGCCGACACGCACCTTCATCAACAATCACTTGCGAGTTCTTGCTGCATTGTAGCCATACATCATTAACCATGATTAACCGCACCTTGCATTCGTGTGGAGCCGCCGTTGACGCTTGTGTTTTGTGATGCTACCACTCTACGTTACCTTAGCCCCCAATTGAAGGGAGTTGAGCCCGGCACGCCGAAAGTCCCACTACGCCGGTTCCACTCTGAATGGGGACAATGTCCCCAGGTTAGTAACAAAACCAGAGACCTCGACAACTGACTTGGACATTGCACCCCCAACACTTTACACAAACCCACTCTGCTTAATGTATAATTATTTTGCAGAGAGATCCCAGAACTCCCAGATTCTTCTTCGTTTTTTCATTTTCGATGTATTTAGAGGAGCTGCCTAAGCTTTTTGATCAATCCTAATTTTCTAGTCTCCGTCCAGAAATAACATTTGAACAATTCGCATCCCATCCACTCGTGATATGACCATGCACGACTAGAGTAGTTGCTGTGGAAGCTGGACGTGGGAGACGGTTTCTGCTGACAGGACAGTTTCCATCGAAACAGGTCCGCTGGTGATTTGAAGATATGTATACCTCACTGACAAGCACAAATCAATGTAGGTGCGAGTAAGACCGTTGCAGTTGGTATTATTAAGGCAATAGACAAAGTTTGACATTGAGAACTTTTTTTAGAAAATGACGGCCATTTCAGGAATCTATGGATCCTCTATGCCTGGCGGCCGTGGCGCTGTGGGTGGGCGCGTTGACCCCTCCGCACTTGAGCCTGGTTCAATTCCCAATACTTGCAAAATACTTTCCACGACCTATTTCGAGTCACTGACAATGCTCAAAGAGTAATAGCTGTCTAGAACAAGCTTCTCAGCCGTTCGGAGTCGGCATAAAACTGTACGCCCCTTCCACTCGTGAGAGAAGCTACGCCCTGGCTGTGGCGCCATCCATATTATTAATTTTATTACGGATGTCGTCTTCTAGGGATTTTAAATTGCATTTCGGTTGAACGGTTCCATTGCAGTGTTTTTTTTTTTGTTTTGTTTGATTGGACACACGAAGACAAATGCCAGTGGTAGCATGGCTCCTGTGTAGCATGACAAATTGTATAACCTTGAGCCAACCAATCACTACTACTCACGAACTCTCAGCTCAAATAAGCGCTGTTGTTCCCCAGACTCTCATAATAACCAACTGTTCACGAATGGCGTTTGTGGGGGATAAGAGGTTGCCAGTGGTGCCTTAAGCGGTGCAAAGAATACACACCGAGTCGTCTTCTATCGTTTGGGCTGTGTCGTGTGCCCTGCTCCAGGAAAATGGGTTGGTTTTTTCAGAGCCAGCTCAAGCACATGGATTACGTTGATAAAGCAAGTAGCATTTACTACTTTATCCATTTGAAAAATCCAACCCATTTCGCAGCAGCAGGGCTCATCACATACGGTCCAAGCTAATAAAATTTGTTCATAGTTCACAGCCTTGTCGTGCTTCAATTTGGGTCTCGAATATCTCTGAAAACCTAGCTCCGATATCTAGACAAGACAAATTTTAAACTGAATGTTCACTGCAACACATACGTAGGTCTAGTCACACAGAAACCCTCCGAGTGTGTAGATGCCAAGTCGAGTTTGTCTGAACTCTGCCGTTGGAAGGTGGCATACAACTCTGCGTCCCATTGACTCAATATCACTTCATGTACGAGTAGTTCTCGTAGAAGCTAGAGCTCTGTATGAAAACACGACACGAAGATGAAGACAAAATTATTTGTCGGCCTGGATTTAAACTCCCATTTTAGAAGCACATTGTGCTTCTCAAATGACTGCTGCTCATTAATAAGTTGACTTCCTCGAAATCCAAGTCCCCTAAGCGTATAAGACACCAATTAACTGCCGCAAATTCCGTCCGTTCTGATAAAAAAAAATGCTTACGGAATATCATCAAACTTCGACTGCGCCGCCGCTTGAGTTTAGACGCAAATCTTCGCAGGGACGCAACTATAATACCTCAACTCAGCCGCCAGATAAGACAGCTATTCAATTAATTCCAATTTACCACATCAAGTGGGCTTACGAGTATCACCAATCGAAGATAATCACCACTAAGTTATATCCAATTAGATCGTTTTCAATTGGCCCATCTCCATGCATTATGGGCTCCGCCTTCCTCCATCCCACACGCATCGAATCCTCAAGGAAACTTAATAACAATTCAATTGCTCTACGATGGCATGTCCTTAGCCATAATCCAAACGACTTTTTAATGCCATAATAATTGAAAGATACCACTATGTCCCGTTCCGACTTCAACCGCTGCCACCACCACCACTGCGCCGCACAAGGATGTTCGGTTCAATTGAAATTGAGGGAACCATTCACAGGGAGAACGCTTCTAGTATTCCAGGTATCCGTTTAATTGGTTCAATTCGATGCGATGAATTGTGCCGTGTTGTTGGTTTAGCAAGCATTCCGCAGAATCCTCCACTTGCCTGATGCCATTGAATGTGTATGTATGTGAATGCCATGTCGGGTGGGAGTGCTTCATGTAAGACCACAAATAACGTTTTTGTACTTGGATTTTATTATGTTTAAACTTTAATGGGATCTCCTCGATGAGCAGAATGTGCCTTGGCATCTCTAACATCGCTGTGTACCTTGGCTGCTCCTCGGGATCCGGAGTACACACAATAACTATGAGAACAATTTTGTAGTTTGACCCTCTTCCCACCGCCACCGCCGCCAACCTTGACACACCCACCAGTCACACTCCGGCTGGTGCTCTGTACACAGCACACATATCAGTCCGAAACAAATTGCATCCAGCATCGAGATGCAGCAGGAAACGAACTCGAGGGCGGAAGCACTGCGCCGGCGGGGGTGGCAGAAATGAAAGTCATCCAGTCTCCCAGTACCACCACTTGCAGTAACAAGAGACGATCCTCTGTCGTTCATGCCATTCAATGTCGAATGTGTGTTCCGTTTATTGTCAGCTAATGGTTCTGCAAAAGAAATTTGATATTTCTATTATCTATGAGATACGCTATTCATGTTCGAAATAAATTCTACAAATTTTCTCGTCATTTGTAGCATAGTGACTCATGTTTCTGGTACGGATGATGTGTAGTCCGGACAGGATGTGTCTTCTCGGGAACATTCGATGGGTGGGGAAGGAAAAGGTATATTTTTCATTTATTTTCCTTTGTCGGTGTCGGTTGTGGCATGTTTTGAGGAAGCAACAGCATCAACTGGGTCTGTGATGGAATTGTCAAGGGGGTTTCTACCGCATGGGAAAGGAAATGAGGAGTGTGTGCAATTTTATGCACCCGCTAATTAGCAATTTGGAGATTTCAATTCGCCATGGAGATGTCAGCTGAGTGGCTGTGGAATGCAAGTTGAATGGCAAATAGACTTAATCCGACAAATGGGCTGAGGCTGATAACGTCTTGACGTACTTGGGCTGACATTTATTTGGGTACTCATTTGCCACCAGCGTCAGCTTATATATAGCCATATGCGTCAAACATCACCTGTTTTCATTGGCATTGAGTTATTTGATAAGATACAGGGTGGGCCAACTTCGCCTGACTGTTTTTAAATGCTTATAATTTTTTTTTATTTTTAATTTTTGATTTTATTTTACTTTTTAAATTATTAGGATAATATATAAATTACCTCCATTTTCTTGTTGACAGTGAATGGCTGTTCGATTCAGCAAATTTTCTATGACAGCATAATTTCAAAAAGAGAAATGCTGATTTCCCCTCACCCCGGTTTTTTGAACGAATGGGTTTCCGTCAACAAGCCACAAAGCATTCAGAAACTAGAGCAGAATATTCGCACAGAAATTTCAAAATTAGAGCCAAAAACCTTGTGTGAAGTTATTTCAGTTAATAAAAAATATTAAAAACAAGCATATTCCCATCCTGTAAGTTTTGGCATGTGATGCCTGTGTCCCTAGTAGTTTCAACAAAGCAGTTATTTTTGCCATTTTTAAGGAAGGCGATGCTAACTTCTCTGAGAGCTGTAGAGGTATTTCTATGTACGATGGACTTTCTGGGCTTAAATGCACAATCATCTCAGCAGTTTCCAAGACGGTTTTCGTCCACACTTTTCGACGATGGATCACACTTTCGCTCTTATAAGCTTAGCCAGAAAATAAATAGAGAAGAAAAGCAAATTATGTACTTGTTTCGTAGATTGTAGAACTGCATTCGATAAAGTGAATAGAGAGGCTGTAATCTACAATCTATCAGCTTAAATTTCTGCCAATGTATACCAATTCTCTTTCCCTATCGAATGCATCTGTTTGTGAAGGTTCCGAGTTCTCTGAATGGTTTGGAATAACAGCAGGTGTTCCTCAAAGGGGTATCCTAAGTCCCCGCATCTTTGCCTTGTTCATCGACGAAAGCAGTCACCAACTTCCCGGCGGAGATCGTTTTGCCAGCATATTATTGAAAGTCTTGCTATATGCTGATGATTTGGTTTTGCTCGCTAACAACCGATTGATGCTGCAAATGCAAATCATCAGACTCCTCCTCATCAGGAGAGAGAGACTTGAGGCCTTCATGTCGACGCCCAAAAGACAAAGATACTTATTTTTGAAGTAGAAGACTACCAGACGAAAAGTGATTTCTTAATGACGGTCGAATTGAGGTTGTTCAGGAGTTTAAGTGTCTGGGTGTTCTATTGACTGACCATAACTTTGTCCAGCACTTCGTTAATAGAAGTAAAAAAGAAAACGATTGTATGGCGCAGCTGGCCAAGTGCCTGCCCTTGGTTAGGGGGGTCCCCGGTTCGAATCCCAGTCAAAGCAAAGTTAATGCGCTTTTATCTGGTTTTCAAATCTGGTCCAGTCAACATCAAATTAATGACAGTGGGTATCACAATGGGCCAACATGGTCTAAGTGTGCTCAATTCACCAGCAGCCCACCTTCCCTACCCCACCCTAATAAAATGAATGAGCCTAAAATCGCTCTGAACATGATGTGGCCTAAACTTTTAGCAAAACAAAAAATTAAGTTGCATACATGTGTTAGGGAATCACAGTTTTCGGATTCACAATCCTCGATGACTTCGCAGTAGTCCACAGGCAGTTTTTCAAGCGGTTGTTCCGGCTCAGTAACTCAACACCGAATTACGCTATTTACGCCATTTATATACAAAGTTTGAAAGCTGGCGTGAGCTTTATAACAAGGGTAATGAAAATGAACAATAGTGTCCTTCACAAATCCATCTTGCTAAAACTACTGCCACGTCAGTCAAAGAATGGAACCAGACCGCAGCATTCCTCGACACTGTTCTCCAGAGTCGAAATTTTGAGCTTGAACTTTGTACGGCACCGAGACGATCTGCCTAAAATATGCAGTCTATGCAACAGGGGGAAGATATCTACCACTTCTTTGCCGTTTTTCCTATTTTACATGAACTTCGAAAGTTATATTTCTAAGAAAGCCAGATATGTTTTCCGCGTTTTTACGAAATTTTGAATGGAACAGAAGGATGGCTAAGCCTGTAAGCCCACGGAAATAAAAATTAAAACCAGTGGTAATGGGTAAGGAGCTTGACATTCTATCATCCGTGGCAGACTTTGATAAAAACCTAGACACCTCGATCTCCTTCAGAAATGCTAGTCTTCGAGAAGATCTTCACAACCACCATCCTCTCAAGATCCTGCTAGAAGTCTGAGGTTAGAAGAAAGAATCAAAGATGGGTACAGCTGTGGCTCAAAGTATCATTTCGGTTGCCCAACCACTGTAACGTCTATTTGACAGACCCTTAGCGATCACGGCAGCATAGTCTTGTGTAAAGAGGAATGTGATATCAAAGGCATGCATGTTCTGATACGCAGCCGGCGAACGAAATGGCCACACTGACCAGATCTGAACTTGCAAAAAGCGTCAGCAACGCACCAACCCGGGTCCGCCAAGGGACCTGGGCACTTTCAAAGGTTGTTTTTAGCTCGCATTGGGTATAGGTGATCATACTTACACACATAGCGCTTTATTATAGATCTGTCTGATCTGACTGTCTGATCATAGACTGTCTGTGTTTAAGGTAAATTTAAATATGTAGTATCTGTAGTGTGGTCTGTACCTATTTTTGGTCTGTACCTGTTTTCAAACAGAGAATACGGAGGAAATGTCAAGAAACAAGCTGCTAGCGACTGAACAATGTGGCCACAGTTTCAATTGTGCTTGACTTTTTTCGAATTTATCGAAATGATCGACCAGGACTGATCAGGCTGACCGGGACGGCTCTCATGACAGTCATCGGCATTACCACTGCGCACTGAGCCGTTGGGTGTACCCTACAATGACTTCTGCAATATTTAAAGAGGCAAGCAAGAGGAATAATCCATTGTGCACCTTCTTTTCACTTCCTGCCCATCCTTTTTCCTCTCTAAGGAAAAGTCAGAGTAGGGAGTTCGCTGGCCGAACTAGGCAACATGTAAGTCAGTCAACTCTTACTGGAGTGGTCCATCAGTGGTAGTGTCACAATGGATCAACATGGTCTAAGTGTGTTGAATTCACTAGCAGCCCCCTTCCCTACCCTCCCCTTAGTCAGCCGACTTTATCTCATCAACAACTGGTTGACGGAGTGGATTCTCCCAAATCCACATCACAAAATCACCGGCAAGCGGTTGGCTTATGCAAGTTGGCACCTAAACCACCTTAACCTAACGTACTCTAACACCTTGGTGTGACCTCTTTTTCACAGCATCAGAGGACACAACCCCCTTAAAAATAGAAACACCTTAGCTCCTTGGTGAGAAATATAAATATACTATAATATACACCACTCACGTGTGTTGCAACAAAAATCGATAAACCGACTCCAGAATGTCCACTCCATCGCGTCTGCTTCAGGTCATCTGCCGGTTGAAGGACTCATTTGTCCATTAAAAGCTCAATTTACGACATCAATTTTGAATGCAATCAGCGCACCGAACCGTCAACCAATGAGTCCCTCAGTTCACACACACACGCACACACTCAATACATCACCTTCGAGACGTCCGACAGCACTTCATGAAATCAAATGACCACGTAGCAGCAGGACCAAATCGAACAACACAATCATCGACTTACAATCAATGTCCCCCGAAAGGGAAAGCGCACAGAAAATGACCGACCATTATCATTATGGGCGAAGCAATAATCCATCTAATGTCTTATTACGACGACACAACAGTCATCGGCCGCTCAGTGTCGTCGTCTTCTTTCATGGCAGCGATCGGAGCATGGAAAAGTTTTGGTCTCGAATGTTCTCGTGTAACCTCACCTTTTGCTGCTGTGTACAGAGCGTCCTTAACGAAATGACCCGTCACTTCGTCGGTTGTAGTCGAGAGGGCGGGCTGACGCCTTGAAGAATAAACATGCTCAGCATTTATTTCATCGACGACAGGTTTCGGAGCAGAACAAAAAACAACAAAATTCCCTGCGGGAGCAATGTGGGACGCGCACGTACACACGAGTGTGGCCATGTGTGTGCATGGGAAGGAAATCCATCTCCACCGCATCGCCCGGCGACAAGTGAGCGTGTATGTGTTTTATGTTTGGAACGAGAAGTTTTTTTTCCATCGTCCTTCTTGCAGGGAACGTGATTGAAAGCTGATTTACACTTTTGCTTTGAACTAATCCCTTTTGTGTGTCCGTCCGGCGACAGAGAACGAGCCAACATTGGACACCGTGGGCGGGTGTAATCCTTCGGCGATCCGGTCTGTGCGTGACAAATTTCGTTAAGTGTGTCACATAATTAAAGTATTTGCCGAGGTGTTTTTCACTGTTTTTGGGTTGCTGCCGTTTTGTTGGGTCTGTACTCGTATTGTAATGCCACCCAAGGGTGGGGCTTTTGAGGGATGCCGACATGATGAAATGCGGTCTGAGCCAAATCCGAGCTTCCAAAGTGCGAGTAAATGATGAATAAACAAGATGTTGTCAAGCGATGCCGAATGCCTATTGCACGTTTGCCAAGCGCAAAGGATTTATTCATAGGCTGCGACGATAAATGGGCCTCATTGGTGGCTGATAGATGAAGCCGTATACATCGTGTTGCTCCCGGTGGCTATTTGATTGTTTCGACCACGCCATTTCGCTTTGCTAATTTAATTATGATCCTCGCTAATAAGGATTCTCAAGAGAATGCGATTTTGTCATAGCCATTGACGGGAATTAATTAGGGTCCATTATTTTTTGGGGGCGGATGGAACGCTTGTGTACCATCGCTTTCGTGCATATTATCACTGATAACAGATATGAGATCTGTCAATTAATGGTTAGGATGTATATGGAGTAGCAAGCAATTTGTGGTGTGGCTGACATTTAAGAAAGCACATCTGTTTGCAGCGAGTTCTTCTTTTAGACCAATCAAAATTGCCCTTGAGGCATTTTGTCGGTCTCAATGTAGATGGACATCATATTAAACTGTAGTTTATAGAATTGTTGGATCACCATCTTCTCTGTGCGTAGCAACAATCCAGGGTGGCCTTGCTCTACTACTGACACTCCTCACCGGCTGGCACCACCTCTGTGCACTCTGAAGCAAGTCACGTTTACTGCTCTGCCAAAAGAGGAGTTTTTGAGAGCATAATGTTGCTGTGTTGATATACTGAAGTAGCAATGCTTGCCAAGGGCGATTCTATGTTCCCGTAAGGATGTTATTTGCAGTTTTTGTTTTGTCGTGTGTAGAGAGTAATTTTTCCTCGACACCCTGCATTTCTATTTTCCTCATGAAGCGTGAGACCAGCTCGTTTCTTCTGTTCTTCAAGTGGCGTCAAATCTTCCGTCATTACCCGTGGGGAACGCACGACGATGTCGATGGCATCTGCGTAACCCAACCCCAATTGGAGCGTTTTGTCGAATATACTGCCTTCTGTGCTTACAGCTGCCAGCTGCACGAAAGGGTGCACCTCCATGTCGACATCCTGGCACACAAACGACGTGAAAAGATGGTAATAGATCTAAGTAGCTAACGACTGTTCGTTTGGATTCGTAAGCCATGAAAATGCCCGCAGGGGGTGGGGACAAGGTGCGTCACTCGTCAGTCTTGTGCAGGTTTTGGGTGAATTATTTCCAGAAATGAAACAAGGATTGTATGGAAAAGAAACTGCACACATATGTATTCAGATGTATTCGAACGGGAGTAGGGATGGGATGTATTTAAAAGGCTGAGCTTTCCTGTAGGATTGACTAGGCTGGGTCAATTTGGAAACAGCTTATAAGATCAATAATCAGGAAGACAAAGCAAAGTTAGCACTTTCTAACAACGCTCACCCATGGTAAGGGAATTTGGATACGGGCCGAAAGAATTAGCTAGCGAGTACAAGCGAAAATGAGATTTTTTAGTGCTGTTGCGGGAGTGACTCGCCATGCGAAACACGGTACTGTGCGGGGTAACTCATATGCTGCCATATGCTTCGAAGGTTCGGTCACATGGAACGAAAGTTCCATCGACAACATTTTCGATGCGTACCTTCAATGCTTGACAGACCCAGGACGAGGTGGTTCAACCAAATCCAAAAATTCGCCTGGCTGCGCACCTGATGAGTTAGACTCGATGGCGGAGGATCGAGTTGCCTGCAGACCTCTCGTGTGTGGCTTACTCCCGCGACCCCTTGCATGGGGACCAGAAGATGATGTTCAAAAAGAGACGATTTTTTACCACATTTTTGCATCAAGAATAATATATTGTATTGAAAAACTCGTAATGATGTTGTACTTCTCTTGTGTGCAACATTTCATTCGAAAAAATTGAAAAAACTGCAGAGAATATGTTTTAAAAGACTTATTAGTTAAGCTCACCCTAGCTTAATACATATAAAAGGTGATTTTTTAAAAGCTATAGGAAAGTTTTTCAAAAAAAAACACACAAAATTCAGAAAAATGCATGAAATCTTTATTTGGATCGATAGTACGGTCCATATAATTTTATTTTTTAAAATGTTTGAATATTATTTTATGCAAATGTTGACCTTGACTGCGCCTCAAATGGTCCATCCGCTTAGTCCAATTTTGGCATACTCTTTCCAACATTTCGGCCGGTATCTCACGAATAAATGCTTCAATGTAGTCATCCAATGCGTCAATTGAAGCGGGCTTGTCTGTATAGACATGAGCTTTAACATAGCCCCACAAAAAATAGTCCAAAGGCGTTAAATCGCACGATCTAGGCGGCCAATTGACCGGTCCGGAACGTGAAATAAAATGTTCACCGAACTCGCCTCTTAATAAGTCCATTGTTGCGCATGCTGTTTGGCATGTGGCACCGTCTTGTTGAAACAACATGTCATGCAAGTCAAGCTCTTGCATTTTGGGCAAAAAAAAAGTTGGATATCATCTCACGGTAGCGCTCACCATTCACAGTTACGTTACGATTCGCATCATCTTTGAAGAAGTACGGTCCAATGATGCCACCAGCCCATAAACCGCACCAAACTGTGACTTTTTCTGGATGCATAGGTAGCAACTTCTTGCAATGCTTCTGGCTGATATTCACTCCACAATCGACAATTCTGCTTATTTACGTACCCATTGAGCTAAAAATGAGCTTCGTCGCTGAACACAATTTTTCGCACGATGGACTTTCTTAACAGAGCACCCATTTTGATAATAAAATTCAATAATTTGCAAGCGTTGTTCGTTTGTAAGACGATTCATGGTTAAATTATAGACCAAACTGAAGATGTTTGACAGTGAAACAAGACACAAAACGTGCGTCAGCTGTTTAAACCAGTGTTGCCATCACCCTATAGTTAACCAGATTCACATCTCTTGTCCGCCATCTTTGTCCTCAAGGAAAAAACAAACATTGAGACCATTTCCACTTTCCGTTTGTCATTTTGGAAAGTGTTGCCATCGTAAATATTACATAGTACGAACATGTTATTTGTGACAATATATATATTTCGATTCTTTAACCAATTTTCTTCAACTCCGAAAGATTACAGGCCACCTTTCCATTCCCTTTTAGAATTCGCTAGAATTTGTTTGATGAAGGCCCATCACATGTGTTAGCTAAGTCCTAAGTGAAATACACAAAAAAATTATGAGCACTTGAGTCACATGCCAATGGCATTCATATAAAATACGATGTTCGAAAGTTAAGATATGGACTAATTGAATAATTCCACGAATTAAGAATACAGACGGCAACGGGCACGTGCACGTTGAGCTAAATGTTTCCGCGAAATATCAAATCGATGGATTTAGATATTCGTATTCATACTGCTTGTTACTCGTATAGGAATTATTAATGAATCCAGATTATCTTACTGAAAGACATCGAAATGAGAAAATTATTACTTTTTTAGTAATTTTGCTTTAAGAGTCCTTGGCTTTGCCTGCTTCGTAAGGCAGATCACATAAATCGTTTTACTATCGGTTTTCGCAGAGACCTTTCGTAAACTATATTTTTAGTTTGGCCCGGAGTTATGGTATAAATAAACAGAACTAATAGCTTAACTAATGATACACATAATATATATTTAAAGTCAATCCCGCACAATCCCAATGGTTATCATAGCAAACGCAAGACGTATTCGATATCACAATCTTTTGAAATCAAACAAACCCATACCCGCTTCGCTAAGCACATTTCCAAGAGGCTATTCCTTCTAAAAAGAAAAGCTGTTTACTTAGGAAGCGTGAAATTCTTTTAAGATATCATTCGTTTATAAAATATTTTACTTCATATAAAATAAAATATTTTATTTTATACAAACAATAAAACTTGACATTTTGTGTGGTAAGTGTCCTCGAAAACTGTTCATTCTTTTGAGCAAAATGTTTTTTGTGTATGACAGCAGTTTAAGTCGAATTTTTTCTGATTTTTCATGAAATAATATAGAAACTATCCTCTCACAATTCGTATTTGAGTATACATATAAATTAACATTGTAAGTGCGTTAGGTTTTAACCTTTTCAAATTCAATACATTTACTTATGATGGCGCTTCAGTCTGGGCGGACCTGGGCCTCAACCAACAAGCTCCTGCAGCCAGCTCGATCGCTTACCCTGTTTTTGTATAAAAGGAGCCGCTTTCAGTGGCAAACCATAACAATCCCTTTCCTTGTGTGGTTCGTTGGATTTAAAACAATTTTTATTTCAAGACAACTAAAAGCTGTCTAGAAAAAAGGTCTTGTTTAAGCGAAATTCGAGTTGCAACATCAAAATCAGCTAGGCAGCCTAACAGGGCTAATGCAGTTTTCTGTACAAGTTGGAAGTACGATCATTTAAGAAATTTGTAAGTTACATTTACGGAATTATTGCAAGGTAAAACAAAAAAAATAAATCGAATTCTTTCAACTTCAAAACTCTCTCTACCTCAAACAAATCATGGTATCCCCTGAAAATTTGACTTAGGGAGTGTCCACTGTATACCTATGATGAAGCAGCAGGCTATGATCAGCAAGCAGTGCAAAAGAAAAAAAAATATTTTCATAAATCCTGATATACGAAAAACCAAAGCAAGAGCGAATCACTTTGTTTAAAAATTGTGACATCCATACATATAGCGACTCAAAAAACACGGCTAAGTGTGTGAAAAATCCTGAATGAATCCAGCACATTCAGTTTTTTTCACGCAGACACAACATACATATACGTTTACCGATTTTAACTAAACTTCACACAAACCATATATAGACCGATACCAAAGATGTTAGTATAGTACGTCTGAAATCGGTAAATGCGTTACGGCGTGAATCGGAGACAAACATTTGAGGCTCAATTTTTATATAAATAGATTTATCTTTTCTTTACGTATGGAACTTAAGTATTGACAAAAAGTAAAAAAGGGAAATAAATAAAGGCATCAAAAACTGTCTTCGTTATTTTTTTTGGGCAAGGTAGTCATACTTAAAAATTCAAACTGTGCTGAAGTGAGCTAGCCAACTGTATTCCTCGTTTATGGCTGGAACACAGTAGTAGTTGCTTTGCACCAGCCGACTTCATGTTACGGAGAGAGTGCGATGACGCACTGCGTTGATCAGCTGTACCCTCTCTCTCTCTCAAATACCTTTTCTTGTCAACACATTTCTTGTTCAAATAATTTTAGTCAACTGTTTTCATCAGAAATGAAGTATGATAGAGATACCCAATTTCACAGCTGATTGACCCCTAGTCCATCGACGAATTTGACGGATAATCATGAAAATTTTGACGGTTATTCATGCATTTTTGACAGTTATTCACGAAATAACATAAATGCCGTTCTCTTATTGGTCAATTTGGCTTTAGAAAACAATATAAACAATGGTTGTCAAAAATATTAAGGGGCAAGACAGGTAGAAGTTGGGCATCTATCATACTTCATTTCTGGTTTCAAAAGACCTCACAAAAACAAAAAAAATTCTCACTTTGGGAGAAAACTCTTAACCCACTCTCATCGCTTAAGCAGTGTTACCGGATATAGCAGTTTCTTGCAATTTCAGCGGGATTTGATCATAAAAACAACAGGCAGCAGATGTTTTAGCATTTTTCAAAATTTCAGCAGTTTTCAGCAAGCAATTTCAAAATAGCTAATTTAATACGCTCTGCACCATTCTTTTCTTGATTTTTCGTATCTAAAATTAATTGTGTAGTTATTAAATGTGTCTCTCGGTTGGTCCAGTAGTCAGTCATGCCAAGATCCATTGAGCAGTTGGTCACATGAATATGCATAAGATCTTTTGACATCGGGTTTTAATAACACTGAGGCTCAGACTATTGAAACATTTTGCGCAAATGTTACATGGTAAATTTTGCAAGTAAAGCATGATTTCCTCAAATCAACTTGAACTTTTTGCAACAAATAAAATGTTATCTTTAACGAATGTTGTTTATAAAGAGTCCGAATATTTCATTTATTAATTTTGTTCTTGTACTAAATTTAGAAATGACCTTCCTTTATGAGTTATCGTCTTCGATGACAACACATATTTATCACTAATAACAAATAGATTGTTAATATAGTGTACTCTCTCCTAAGGGCACCTCTAATGACCGGACCAATTTGAACGAAAATTATTAATGTAAATAATTCTCTCACAAACGGACTCTCTTATGACCGGGCGTCAAAAATTATTATTTTTTCGTAATTTGGTCGAAAAGCATGTTATTAAGAAAAGTTAGCACTTGTCAACATTTAAAGAAAAAGTTTGCCTTATGCAATAATATAACTAAACAAAAGCATATGAACATATGTATATTGCGTTTCTTTTTTCAAGGTTGTCAATGCCGCATTTTTTTCTCATAACCGGACACCTCTCATAACCTGACAAATTTCTCGGTACCGTCCGCTTATGAGAACTAAATTTATGAATTTAGGTTTGTTCTTGAAATTTTTAATAAAAATCGAAAAAAAATGCGTCGGCTTTACAATGCGTTGTTTTTTGATGACGCAGAAAGTGAACATTCTGTTAGACTATTACGAAAACGAAAGACGCTTAGAGATGCATCTGATCCTCTTTCACTTACAACGAAAAGGTAAAAGTATCACTAACTACTTTTAAACAATAAACTTGCTAAATTGTGTTACTATCTTAGTTTTGTTAAACGTTTTCGCTTACCAAAATAGGCAATTGAAGTTGCTCCTCGGTGATTTCGTTTCTTTTATCAAGAAGCATTACTGCATGCGTGTGACAGTGCTTATCTTCTTGATTGGGGTGTTTCAGCAGGACCAATAATCCGTTTTGGAAATTACCGCCTGCTTCCACCAGAGTTTTCAGCAAATTGAGTTTTGGGATTTTTCCATTACTTGTTGAACTCGTTTCGGTGTGCTTGTGTGGTTGTCGGTATATAATAGTTAACCATTTCAGGATGTTCGTCCATGAAATTAATTAAATGTTCCATTTGCCTTGGCGTTGCAAACCCAGTGTGTTAATTAATAAATCAATTAGTTCACTAAAAGTTATTTAATACCTACATGTTTTCGAATTTCGATTTGAAATAAATAGGCACACTACAAGCAATTTTAAAGGTAATATAAATTCCTTAACTTGTGAAATTTATCGTATTTAGTACAGAAATGAGGTATGATGGAGATGCACAACTTCTACCTCTCTTGCCCCTCAAAATTGTTGGCAACCATTTTTTATATTGCTTCTCTATAATACTTCATTTCTGGTTTAGTAGTTCTCAAACTGCCTACTATTTGAACGATTGACGACACTACGGGACGGTTCGATTGTAGTGTTACACGAAGCAACCTTTTGACAACGTCGTTTAATACAATCGTTTGAACGACGATCGTCTTAAGATTTACGCGATGAGAGCTTAGTCTTTTAAAAATTTACTTTGCCTTTTTCTAAACACAATCGAATAAAAATGCCCGTACACACTACAAAAAGTCAAAGACGACGATAAAGACGGTGATGCAGGCAAAAAATAAATTCACATTTAAAGTCTTATCTCCTTCGTCTTCATCTGGTCTGTTGAACGAATATTTTCGGAAGTTAACCTAATCAAACCCAAAAGAAGAAATTCGTTGGACACTGACACCTTGCAAGGAATTTCGCCTACCAAAATTTGTCCTGCTAGAATTTGTTATCCAAAATAATGTTAGTAATGTTATCCAAAATAAATAACGAAGTTCTTGTTTTGACTTTTTTCTTTGATTTCCCACAAAATCTTATTTCCAAAAATTAATTTTTTATATAAAATTAATTATATTTATGACGATCCTCTCATGAGTCTCATATTTCTCTAACGCTGGTCGAGGCAGTATATTGAGGATGGCTATTGAATTGTTTGCGTTGAAAGGTAACTCCAGCTCAAATGAACAATTGTTGTTTCAGTCATTAAGCCTACTTTCATTTGTGCAGTTAAATTTAGACATCTTCAGCCGCACCGCACGAGTATGAAACGCTCTTCCCATTCCAACAGACTAAAATCCGCAGATAATTAAGACCAATGTGCTTCCCTCCTCTCGCTATTTCGGCTCTTGTCGTGTGTGGACCCCGGGCACTTAAGATTATTAACTATCCTTGAGCGCTAGCAAATTATTATAAATATTCGTAAATTATTAAAATTACTCATAAACTCCTACGACGCTCAAGTTTAATGCAACCTTGGCAACGTTCATACTTCGCAGCTCCACCTCATTCGAGTCACTGGCAATGCTGAATGAGTCCTCGTGTCTAGCATAGGCTTTTCAAACAGTACCGTTCGGAGTCAGCAAGAATTGCAGTGAATAAATGCAAGCCTTGCATCTGACATGATTCAATATAGTCGCACTAGCTGTTAATATCGGCAACTCAAAGCTCAAGAACAGCCGGAGTAAGAGCAGAAGCATTGGGTCTTGGTAGTCTGTCACCCATCAGGCGGGAGTCATCCCACAGAGAAATTCTTCCAAATTCACATATCACTGGTCCTTATAAGCGCCTTAGCTTCAAGCTGCTTGTGCATAACCACACTTATTCCCGTTCTAAAAGCGAACCCTGATTGTCACAAAATGTAATGAACAGAGTCGCTTATACATTACAAAGCGTCGCGGTCATAGGCTTCAAAATAACCACCCACTCTTTGATTTAGAGAACATTTTCCTGCAATCAAAAGGAACAACTCTCCACATTGATAATTTATAGCAATTATCTTGAGTGGTACAACTCTCATCAGTCGCATCAGGCATTCCACTCCGTAATCTTCTGATAGAGTTTCAAAAGTCAACCATTTGGAGGCCACGGAATCAAGGAGCAGGAAAATCTGCCGAGACCACAACCAATCTTCAGCTGTAATTTTAATCTGTGATACACACACACACATTCTCAGCCCTTGTCATACCATCACTGTACGAAAACTTTCCGCAAATTCTTGCTCCCGGCTCTTACAAATCGTCGCATCCTGCTGCTCGGCATCGTAATGAAAAACCAATCGAAAATTAGTTTAGTTTCCAAGGAAACCACTATTATATTCCATTCTATGTTCGTTCGTTCATTTGTTCGCTTAACCAGGGCAAGCCAGCGTCATCAACACCAACATCGTCATCATGGCCACAGACAGGGCCCGATTCTGATTGCAGGGGATGGCGGTAACCACTAGTAACGAGGCGTTAGACGACACTAGTACCACCAGGCATTAGTGGCAGCAGCAGAGGCGGCGGCGATAGCATTGTCGTGGAAGAGGAAACTTTTATTATTGATGGCTTCATTAAGCTCTTATTTAAATGAAATTCACGAAATCCTTTCGGCTGACATTCAAGCATCAATTAGTAAAATGGTTTCCGCCAGTTGCTGCTGTTCCACTACACACAGTCCCAGTCAACGCCAGCTAGGGAGCGACAAGTGAATTGCGATTTTTGAAGTTGTCATCGTGCGAATAAGCGAATGAGCGAATGAGCGAGGGCGGCCGTGTTGGGATCCCTTTGTGCTTAGCCACTGACTCGGTTTTAATTGACTCTGAATAGAATGACAAATTAATGGTCCCATTATGTAGGAGGAAGCCATGTGAGCAAGGATGCTGTGCTGAGTGCGGACCAAGATATTCGAACTTGTCAGGAGATAAACGATGGTCGTGGTTGATCGAGATGATGTTTTTTGTATTATTTTCTTCGACGATGTTATAATTGCGTTTATAATTACTTCATTCAGGCTCCATTCGGCGGATCTGGGGTCACCTTTTTCGGGAGTAATTTTCAGCGGACGAAGTGTAACAGTCAGCCGACATTCAGATCGAGCTACAAAGGGATGATGAGGACTGGCCATGAGTCGCTTAAGCAACCGATCGAATACGCAGAAGTGATCACTATTAGCTACCACTTGGGTAGGTTTCGTTTTGTTTCGTTAAGCTTCGTTGAGTTTCGTTAAGTTTGACTTTTAATTACATATGTGACTGAGTGTGAATTCAATCACATTCTGCAGTTGGTATTGGAATTTGCGCAGGCTCCCGAAGCCCTTTAAATAATCCTTGACATTTGACGATGCTTTAGGCTACTTTGCGTTCGATGAAAGCTAGTGCGATGTGGTCATCACTTCGATGAGTGGACGCATTGCACTTTAGTATTAAGACGACTTTGAATTATGGCGATTAAATCGAACAACGAACAGGCAGAGTAAGGTCTGATGCGTCATCTATTCTGATGACAGAAATTTGTTGGAATAGTTATGATTGCATTAACAAAAAGCATTGAGTTGTATGTTGTTATCAATCAAAATAATACACCATTACATAGTCACACACCATAGACAGGAACGGCATAAACCTAGATATAAAGTCAAGTAATCGGTGGGGACGTGCGTTGATGTCGCAATCAAATTACCAGTTATGTTCTACTACTCTTGCTGTTATCGACAAGTGCCCCGTTGAATACAAATGAATACAAAATACGACTTCGTAGAGACCTTAGTCACACGCTGTCATCAGTTGTGTCAAAGGGTCTCACTTCATTCAAGTCACAGCATGGTTCAAATAAGCAACTCGAGACCACTTCTAAGTGCCGTCGCGGCGGTAAATCAGTCCTTGAGCGAGTGCACTGCCTGCTCGCTGTTCGATTTAATCGCCATAATTCAAAGTCAAGTGACATTCTGCACCGTCTTAATACTAAAGAGCAGTGCTTCCACTCATCGAAGTAATGCAGCTCACAAGTTCGGAGCATTTCAAACTGAGAGGCGTGTTCCGGAGTGACTTACTGGCGGTTGTCTACCTAGAAGTGGAGTCTTACGTGAACGTTCTGAAGTCCCTGGCCAAGACACTGAATCGCGCTGCTCAGACGAGGATCTTGTTCGTTTGCGTCGGAACGGCGCACATCATTGGAGACTTCTTCGAGCAGTGCTGGGCGAGGAAAATGATCAATGCCATCGCATTCCTCACGGAAACAACTACCTACATGAGTTACATCCCCTTCCCCGAGATGCTGACGAGTCAGCACACACTGTGTGAAGCCCGAGAAGTGTTCCCCAATCGCATGATGAATGTCTTTGGACACCCGCTTCGGGGGGTAACAGATGGCATAGAACCCCGCGACTTCGTCTACACCAACCGCCAGGGCGAGAAGTGCATCGGGGGCTACACAGCGAGCCTGGTTAAGGCATTCGCGAGGAAAATCAACGCAACGCTGACAATGCCATTGGGCGTTCTGACAAATGTGTCCTATCACACTGAGCACGATTCCTTGATTGAAACCGAGGTGGTCGACATTTTAATTGGGCTCGCAATATACAGCGCCGTAACCAAGGGCGAATCTTATGTTGTCGAAATGACTGATTGGTGTGTGATGCTGCCGGTTGAGTCCAATCTGCCTGTTTACTTGTACTATCCCATGATCTTCGCAAGTCCTTCCTTCGTCCTCATGTTTTCAATGGTCATCGTGTTTTCCGTGACCGTCAACTGGTTCCTGTGGATGGAAGACGTGGTGAGACTGTCGCTGCGAAGCATGTTTCTCAAGGAGAATTGCCTACGAGCTCTGTTTGGGCAATCGGCAAGTGGAATGCAGATGTGTTCAATGAAAGTGAAAGCGATCTATTTTTTGAGCTATGTCCTGGGATTGTTCTTCAGCACATGGTACTTGGCGAAGCTGGGCATGCTCTACACAAGTCCATTTGTAGTTTTGCTTCGTCACGTGGGGTTCAGCGTATTCGTATCCCGTTGCCGTTCTAAATTCCTTGGATCGCACATTATTCGTACTGCTGCATTATTAACAGCAGGCCAAAAGTCCTCGGATTTCAACATATGCTGAAGTATATTTCCTGGTGTTGGCCGTTCACCAAATTCTTCACGCAATATAGCTCTTTCGGTTTGATCGGATACCGATCATGAAAGAACATGTAAGCAGACTAAAGCCGGTAGGTTTAGCAAGCCGGTAGGTTTAAATTTACTATAACTTGTAGCATTTATTGGGCCGAATACTTAATTCGTGCGGTTTTTTTTTTAAATTTGAACGTTTATTTAAGAATAACATGTACAATAGTATTTTTCAAAGTATTGAAGTATAAAACTATGACTTTTCCCAGCTTTCTGGCAATTTGTGGATACAAGCCCAAAATAACTGAGCCGGCTTGGCAGCCAAGAATGAATCAAGTCAATTTTTTCATATTCTGCTCTGATGTGAACCGTATTTCAGTAAGGGCGTTCTGCATCGACCGGAACAAATGGTAGTCAGAAGGGGCAAGGTCTGGGTGGGGAAACTTCCCATCTACCTTTTTTCAATTAGTTCTTAACCGGAATAGCAACATGGGGCCGAGCGTTGTTATGATGGAAAGTTATTTCCTCGTATCTGGTCCCATATTCCGTTCGTTTTTCAGCTACTGCTTCCTTCAAACGGATTAATTTTGTTCGGTAGCGTTGTCCATTGATGGTTTCACCTGTTTTTAGCAGCTCATAATACAGCACACGCTTCTGATCCCAACAAATAACGAGCATTACCTTCGCGCCATGGATATTCGGCCTTGCCGTAGATTTGGCTGGTTGGCCAAGGCAAAGGAACCACTTAAATTAGTGCAAACCACTTTTGGCACGTTCGCTCAGCTAGCGCATGTTCACCATAAACTTCCATCAAAATACGATGACTTTCGGCACGTGAAATGACGTACAATGACAGTAGCTTTCCAACACATGTTCCAATGGAATAATATAAGTTACGCCATCTCTTAGCAAACTGCACGAACTAAGTTATATACATCCTCTTTTTATTTGTGAATACACATCTTATTAGAAATACAAATTATTCATAACAAATAAAAATTTAACAATAAAATAATAATATTTTTAACGACTAAGAAATTGCACCTTTTCTTAAATAATGCTTATATTAAGGAACAAGTAAGGTAAACGTCATGCATTATTGAATACCCACATTAATTCTGAGTTAAGCTTTATTATAAGGTATATGTATGGCATCCAAGGGCATACCTGATCGCGTAGGACATGACCCATGTTAAGGTGAGGAACAAAATAAGGAATCTCGAATGCAAAGCTGAGGCATAAGTTCTATTGAAATAAGGATTATTGCAGCCTTACTTAAACTTATTTTTCTACTGGGTTCATGCAGAATGTTAGTCACATTCCGACCACACACCGAAGTGTGCACAGAAGTATCGTGTGTATGGGGCACTTTAGGGAGTGCACTAAATTTCTGTTGAATCGTATGACATGAAAACGCCAAACAAGTTTTCCCCAAACCTCGCCTTTAATTCACGCTTAAAAGTACACTCTTCGTAAGAAATTTCAGCTACCCGAGGTTAGCAAGCGTACATTTCTTCTTCACATATCTCCTTCGAATTCGAGACCAAGACATTTCCAGGGCCAGAACAGCACAGTTAATGACCGCAAGTACCCCAAAGAGTCCCCAGAGCCACTGCAGGTCGTTCAAAGTCAGCGGCTCCGGTCCCTTACCTCCAGTATTGATGTCCAAGCTTATGCGGTGCGCCTCAATCAATTCCAGGAACGATCTCTTCACCCAGTGCTCGTACAGCCCCGACTGGTGTGTCCTCACCAGCAACTGATTCACCGACTCCAAGTAAACAGAGTTCCTATTGAGAAGGAAAACCATGAACAGAACCGGGATTAGGCACATATTTGACAGCCGATACAACGGGGCGGTGAAGAATCGCTGCTGCTCCTCGAAGGTCTTCCACTTGTTTGTCGGCACTGAAAAGCCGTACCTAGTGTCCATGGAGTTCCGCGTGAGATGGAACAGCGTGTGGTTGTAGGTGAACTCGAAAATATCCGCATACTTCTCATACTCGTCCGTCATGTTGAGGATTTCGTTGTACTCCGGCCGGTACAGAAGCACCTTAAAGCGGGAGCTTCGCATGTCTTCAAATGTAGATACCAACGCTTCAGTCGGCGGGTATGTGACGAGTGTGTTCAGGGTCGCCAGGTAAATAGAGTTGAAAAATAAACCCAAGGCGCAGCTGAGGAAATATATCGCCCGCAGTTTCATCGATGAACGTGGATACTCAAAGAACGGCTGGCTCAGAAGAGCCCGCACGCACTTTTCGTTCACAATCACTTCGCTTCGACGGAGGTTGCTCCGGCCGTCGACCTTGAAGATGCACCAGATCAGGAGGGAAAACACCAGCTGCATGCCGAACATAATCAGAATCGGGAAGCTGGCGAAGATCATCGGATAGTAGAGGTACTGAGGCACCTTAGGCTCCACTGGAACCATGATGCCGAGCGTGATGACCTCCGCAGGTTCTGACTGGCCTCGCATGGGCGGAAGCATGATGACAAGTCCTCCGAAAACATCAATCACATCATCTTCCAGCAATTTGTCGGTGTCCTGGTGGTAAGCTATTTCCCCAGAGGCCGGTTCGATTGGGGTCAGCGTGGCGTTGATCTTCTGGGCGAAGGCCGTTAAAAAGTGTGCAGTGTAACCGCCCAGAACTCGCTTTCCTTTCCGGTTGACGTAGATGTAGTCGCGAGGCTCCACTCCGTCTACCACAAAACGGAAAGGGTGCCTGTGTACGTTGAGCAGACGATTTGGGAAGATTTCTCGACTTTCGTTCAGCAGGTGCTCCTCTAGATGCATCTGATTGAAGGGATTGTAGCTGAAGTAAGTGCTTTCGATGAAGGCCACTGCGTTAAGAAGTTTCTTGCTCCAGCAATCCCGAAAAAGCTCCACCACCCGACTCCGCATTGCGGGACAAACGAACACTAGTTTGGTCTGAGCTATTCGGTCCAAGACTCCTGCCAAGGCGTTCAGGGTTTCCTTGAAGGCTGCCGGGTGGAGAAAGACTATCCCCAAAATGTCATCTCTGAAGAGCTTCTTGAGGCTACCGCGCTGTCCTACGTCCAGCCTAACAATGGGAACTTGAAGATTGGCCATGACCAGTGAAGGAACACCATCCGCTAGCGGGTCATTTTGATCTGCTACCAACAGGACTGTGGAAAACTCTACTTGCGACTGAATCTGTTTCAGGAACACTTGAAGGCATGTGTTACTGGTGGCGGAGGCGAGAATGTTTAGAACACCCAGCAGCGGGAGTGAGCCGTGACTGGAATTCATTGTATAACTTGAATGGCACAAAGCGCCGTACGACACACCTTTTATCCACTCCGTGCAGCGCATTTTTTTGAAAGGATTGACGGACTAATTAAAGGTTGACATGACAAATGATAGTCCCATCCGCGATATTCCCTAATTTGTCAATATACAGAGATGGTTATCATAGATACGCGTCCAATCATATTACTTTGCTTGATTACAGCTCAATGGATTGTGGAGCGAAGTGAGGCCTGATTGACGTTCAAGGCTCCTTACCTAGGCGGAAGTTAGATTGTTGTTCACTACCACACATGAGCCATGCGAGATGTCTCCGGCTTCAGTCACTTTGTGTAGAGATAGGAGAGCTCAGCCAACGTTTTCGGCAATGAAACACAGTGAACGAGAGCTCTCGCGAAAGCCCAAAGAGCGCACAACGTGTTAACTACGTCAAGAATATCCCACGTTATTTCTTATGACAGGGTCTTGTCTGGCGGGAATGTAGTGTAAATTAAGTCTACAGAGTGAATCGTGAATCGTACTAAACGTGAAGTGAAGACAGGGGTTAGATATTTCAAAGAAACATGGGGAAGCTCTGTGTAGCTTCTTATTACCTTCCGGCTACTTGCGCTATAATCCAACTCGTGCTATAATCCTTTCGCTTTAAGAAATAGGACTCTTCAGCTGTCCTTTAGCCAGCTGGTTCCAATTTGGTTGGCCACGTTGGTTGAGGTCCATCTCTACTTGTGTTTTTCGGCGGGATGTCTTCGCAGGGATGTCTTTGTACGGACTGTAGTCTGCACGACCTTCTCAAGATCAGTGCTGAAACACACTTCTTTGACATTGAAGGCCTCTATGAGCTCATGAGGATGACCTCAGGAACAGCGACAATTCTTCAACGTCATCCCATACAATCTGACGAGTTAGGCAGGAATGTGAGCAGATAAGGCATTGTACAGCTTGTCTCTATGCACGCCGTCATGTGCGGTTAGGAAATCGACAAATAGATGCTGCGTTTTTTCCAGTATCTGACTCGCTGTTCGTTGCTGTGCCTGCCTGTGCTCGTGGTCAAACCATTTTCCATTCGTGGCGCCGTTAAACCCAGCACATCAGCAGCAGCTTCTTTAATGGCTTCTATCGCCTGCAATCAAATAGTTTGCGCAGACGGCGACAAACTTAGAGAGAGTTTAGCTAGACTAGATTGGCAACGATTTTAGCAGTCCGTTGTGATTATAACTTTCCGACTTGAAAACCGTGGTTTTCTTTTTTCGACTCCGTTGCACTCTCCTTATCTGAGCTCAAAGACAAGGAAATTGTCCGAGTCTATGTTCACTCCTCGGAACGTTCGGGCATCGAGAATGATGCAGAAGTTCCTAATGACGATAGCAACGTGATGGTTGACTGATCTCCGGAACTCCAAGTTTATGGATGTTGAGGTTTTGGAACCGCTTACTAGCTATAGGGAGGGCCGTGACAAAGTCCGCCAGCCCGCTATCAGATATGGTGTCGTGCGGGCTTTGTTTCCCGATGACTCCTTACCCAGCTTTGCGTTGATATCTCCTTGAACGAGCTTGGTGCCGTAGCTGAGGCATTGTTTGTATACCCTTTCTAGAAGATCGCAAAAGTCACCCGTTGAGGCATGGGAGCAGATTAGGCTGATGTTACCGAATGTAGCCTTGATGCGGATTGTAACGAAAACAGTATTTGTTTGTATGCGGGCTTAAGTTAGACAAGACGCCTCTTGTCGAACAGAGGGGCTGCAGCTTAGTTTACTTCTGAACTGTTGCCGTAGGGGCCACCAAAACTGCCCCATAAACAGAAGCATTTAAGGGTTTCATTGTTGGCATATCTCCGGGTTGAGAAAAACAACAACTTTACCCTGGATGCACAGGGCGCTTCATTAGGTTCAGTCATTGTTTTATATTCAGAAGAGATTTATTATTTTTTTTTTTTTTGCGGTACGTCAGGGTGATTGTACTACACGCACTCAACAGAGGTCACCTTTGAATTGTCGATTACAGAATATTGATAATCCGTTGTCCGTTGACCGCCACCGCTCACCTAGACGAAAATGACTGGGTTAACCTTGTTGTTGGCCCGCCTGTTGAGAGTCTCATGTCACATAAAGTATCTTAACCAAAGAATTGCAGGGTTTATCTAGGGGCTGTCGTGTTAGTCGAAGAAAAGTGTAATTTTCTCTAAGAACTCTCGCTGTGAGGGCACCAAAAGATGAAAATAAGGCCTAGTCTCGTGCTGCGTCCTACTGATTTAAGTGTGTCGAAAATTATATAATTCCATAGGTATTCTCAATTGCTCGCTATTTGGACAAGCAAATTACCAGTTATTTTCTACTATTCTTGCTGTAATCGACAAGTGCCCCGTTGAATACAAATGAATACAAAATAGGCCTTCGTAGAGACCGTAGTCACACGCTGTCATCAGTTGTGTCAAAGGGTCTCACTTCATTCAAGTCACAGCATGGTTCAAAGAAACAACTCGAGTTCACTTCTAAGTGCCGTCGCGGCGGTAAATCAGTCCTTGAGCGAGTGCACTGCCTGCTCGCTGTTCGATTTAATCGCCATAATTCAAAGTCAAGTGACATTCTGCACCGTCTTAATACTAAAGAGCAGTGCTTCCACTCATCGAAGTAATGCAGCTCACAAGTTCGGAGCATTTCAAACTGAGAGGCGTGTTCCGGAGTGACTTACTGGCGGTTGTCTACCTAGAAGTGGACTCTTACGTGAACGTTCTGAAGTCCCTGGCCAAGACACTGAATCGCGCTGCTCAGACGAGGATCTTGTTCGTTTGCGTCGGAATGGCGCACATCATTGGAGACTTCTTCGAGCAGTGCTGGGCGAGGAAAATGATCAATGCCATCGCATTCCTCACGGAAACAAGCACCTACATGAGTTACATCCCCTTCCCCGAGATGCTGACGAGTCAGCACACACTGTGTGAAGCCCGAGAAGTGTTCCCCAATCGCATGATGAATGTATTTGGACACCCGCTTCGGGGGGTAACAGATGGCATAGAACCTCGCGACTTCGTCTACACCAACCGCCAGGGCGAGAAGTGCATCGGGGGCTACACAGCGAGCCTGGTTAAGGCATTCGCGAGGAAAATCAACGCAACGCTAACAATGCCATTGGGCGTTCTGACAAATGTGTCCTATCACACTGAGCACGATTCCTTGATTGAAACCGAGGTGGTCGACATTTTAATTGGGCTCGCAGTATACAGCGCCGTAACCAAGGGCGAATCTTATGTTGTTGAAATGACTGATTGGTGTGTGATGCTGCCGGTTGAGTCCAATCTGCCTGTTTACTTGTACTATCCCATGATCTTCGCAAGTCCTTCCTTCATCCTCATGTTTTCAATGGTAATCGTGTTTTCCGTGACCGTCAACCGGTTCCTGTGGATGGAAGACGTGGTGAAACTGTCGCTGCGAAGCATGTTTCTCAAGGAGAATTGCCTACGAGCTCTGTTTGGGCAATCGGCAAGTGGAATGCAGATGTGTTCAATGAAAGTGAAGGCGATCTACTTTTTGAGCTATGTCCTGGGATTGTTCTTCAGTACATGGTACTTGGCGACGCTGGGCATGCTCTACACAAGCCCACCTACTGAGGCGCCCATTCGCACCATCGATGACCTCTATAATTCTCCTTTAAAAGTCCTCACTTACCGGCTGGAATACCTAGAAGTGTCGAAGCTCAATGGCGGTTTTGGAAAGTACGTTGACACGCTGTTGCTTACCGACGAGCACGACTGGTACCACGCCAAGCGCAACGAGCTCAATAGGAGCTACGCCTTTCCAGTACCCTTGAACAAGTGGAGGATGTTCAAGGAGCAACAGAGTCTGTATAAGGAACCGATTTTCCGACGAACAGATATCTGCTTTCTCCACTATGCGTTCATGCTGTTTTTGCTTCACGAGAACTCCGTGTTTACTGAAGAACTGAACAAGGTCATACATCAGTCCCATCAATCGGGCCTCTTCGAGTTTTGGGTGAAACGCTCCGTTTTGGAACTCATCGAGGCGGGGCGCATTAAACTGACACCGGAGAGGGATGAAGGAAGGCTGCATCAGGTGACAGTCTACGATCTGCAGGCCATATTCATCATGTTCGGGGTATTGACACTGATTAGCTGCACGGTCTTTGTGGCAGAGCATGTTTGGCATGGATTCGTGTCAAAACGCAATTTAGTTAGTCGTATTATTGGCAATGAGTTAAAGCACTTGTAAATTGTAATAAATAGTCTGCACTCTAATTTGAGTGTTTGTGTTTACTTGGCTGCAGTGATTGATATTAGTTATTTCTCGTGGTTCCGTTTGAATAATTTTGCATCGTGTCAAGAATTGAGCCCCGCGGCAGGTAAGGATGGCGCACAGTGGTGCCAACGTTATTTATAGTGGAATGTAGGCCTACGAGGCATGAGTTGTTTTGAGACTCTCCAGTCACTTAGATTGCCTTGCTGCCGCGCTTACTTGGACCGTATACCATCACCAGCATACCCATCCCGCGAGGATGCCGAATTTAGTTGGTCTATTTGAGCACAAACTTTTGCCATTTTCATTTACCCGTTTCACCTTGAGTAAGCAAGGCAACGCAAACGTGTTTCACGAACTAATTATCCACAAATAAGTGTAAAAGTTCAACAAAAACTCCCGAATATTATACAGCAAATATTTACCAAGCAAGGAGCAGTCCCTTTTCGCCTTTTGTATCAATCCGGTTATCCGTAAGACAATAGCCATGCGAGAAGAGGGGGCGATTACAACAACAGTAGCCACTCCGAACTCACAGCAAAAACCCATCGAAGTGTATATACATTGTGAACTCCATGTGGTGGTCCTGTACACCATGCAACTCACCGCATGCCCCTTTGTCGAACTCATAATGTGAGACACGCTTTTGTCTTCGGTAAACGATTAAAGCTTGAAGACAAAGTTTACCCCGAAAAGTGCAACATTCGTGCCCTAGCCTCTACCAAAGCATGGAGGCGTAAGGAACTCCGTGGAATGGCCTTGTTCTCCGAAGGATTAGGGGAAAGATAAACATTTGTAAGGATTTGAGGAGAAAACTTTCTCTAGACCGGCAAACCTTCATCCTCTTCAGCTTCCATTTCACGAACGTGGTCCTTCACACACTCACGTCGCTTCAGAAGCGTACGGTACGACTCAGGACGGAATAAGTTTTTACCAGTTACTTGCACTCTTTGCAACCACCCGCCAGGTCAGCTCGTAAGCCTTGTTAATATTTGCTGGGCTGGTACTGCACAAGGACGAATTAAACACCGAGCCACTCTTAATTTACGAGCTGGCGGAGCTCAGTGCCCAACTGGAGGTTGTTCATGTGCTGAGGAGCGCTCTGCTACTCCCACACGCACTCTCCATCGTGCAAAAGGCCATAGCGAAACGAAGAGTTGGCTGCAGCCAGCGCCCGGTTTGCAGCGCATCACCTGAAGCAACCCCTAAGCAAACAATGTTCCCTGCCGGTCCTCGACATTTTCGCGAAAGTCCTGCAAGCATACCAAATTAATCGCTAAAGCAAATTGCACTCGACGATGACGCAGCAGGCATCTTTGCTGACGACGACTGATTGCGGCAGCGTTGGAATGGGCACCGACAGCGCAAGAAGAAACTCATTACTTCATCCAGGGATTAAACTTTGAAATGAACTTGGCGCACGGTGGCACTTCCATCGGAAGTTCAACACTAAACCCCCAGCGCCGCCGCCGCCGTGGCATCCCCACGAAGTCACCTTAACGACACAGGAAGTTATTATTACATCGCATTGCGAAATTTTATTGCAGTTCAGTGAGGAAGTTTCTCTGACTGAGAGAGAGAGAGAGAGAGAGCGCCGCCACAGTCGCCGCTCAATTGCAAGGAGTTTGTGGACCGGGGACGAAACAGAAAAACATGTACAGCAAAATGGCGAAATCCCAATATTTAAATTTACCCTTGGCAAATAAAAACACTACGAGACAGTCGCGGCACAGTGACGGTGTCAGTGTTTACATTGTGTAAGGCAACTCCTGAAAGCCATTTGACACTTTTATAATCCTTTTTGCGGCCCCAGCCGCTGACGGATGGAGACAGTGCGAAAGGGCGAGAGTGGGAATGGGAATGGATGAGAAAAATTGTGATGAGATTATTATGGCCCTTCGGCAACAAGTGGGACTGTGCTTTCAGTTTGAGTGAAACTGCAAAGTCACTTCGAAGGATTACTGCTTTTAATGACTTTCTCAAGCGTCTGCGAGATTACAAAAAGAGGTGCTTACTACCAGGCTGCTGTTGTAATCAGGCATTACGTGAGCATGAAAGGACTCTCGTTTCCCCGGCCGTGGTGGTAGTAAACTATGTAACAAAGATATTTTCTTAATTTTTTGAGATGTTACACAAATTTAGGAAATCTAAGGATTTGCTATCATTGCATATACCGGGGTCCCGGGAAAACAGATCCGGTTGTGTCGCACCACGCTAACGCACACGCGGTGCACCGTACAGTTCGGCTGAAGGATTTCCGAGCCGTTTGAAACCTGCACCGGATGCGATGTCATGTCATCATCATCTGTAAACACGGAAGGCACTATCTTCTACAAGTTGGTCCAACTATTGGGGTACGTAGATGACGTCGACATCGCCGCGCGTTTCCAACGTGCCGTAGTAATGGCTTTTACGGCGATTGAAACAGGCGACCTGGTCTCAAGGTCAATGAGGACAAAACCAAATATATGCTGTCGACTAAAACACAGGTAGTAAAGGTGTTTGTCTACCTCGGGGCAAACGTGAACTCCATCAACGACATCACTGTGGAGATCTGACGTAGAGTCGCCTTTGGCAAACGGTGCTACCTCGGTTTGTCGAAACAACTGAGCTCCAAACTCCTGACTCGAAGGACCAAAATCAGACTCTACTAAACTCTCATTTTGCCAGTCCTGATCTATGGAGCCGAAAGCTGGACGCTAAGCAAAACTGCGGAGCTGATTCTTGGTACCCTCGACAGAAAAATTCTGCGTCGGATATGTGGACCCGTCTGCGAGGACGGTGAATGGAGGAGAAGACACAACCGCGAACTCTACGAGCAGTACCAGGATGTGGATGTAATTCAGAAGGGAAAAAGCCGTCGACTGCGCTGGCTCGGCCACATCGAGCGAATTGACACCATCGCTCCAGATAAGAGGGTCTTGGAATCCGAGCCTCCTGGTTGGAGAAGGAAAGGAAGACCGAATCTCCGGTATAAGGACCAAGTAATCGGGGATGCAAGACAGCTTGGTCGTGACGACTGGAAGCAGTGCGCCCAGTACCGTCAACGATGGAAGGCAGCAATGGCTCAGGCTCAGTCTTTCCGAGGGTCGTCGGCCTGATAAGTAAGTAAGGAAGCATATCCAATTGGATTACCCTGTGTTAACTGAAGATATTCGAAAATACTACGGGCTATTGTGTTGTTAAATCCATATAACAATGACGCGGTCGTGCTCTAACATTTTAAGTACCTTATACGTTAATTCATTAAACAAGCCATAAGCCGAGCACAATGCTATAAGCTTCTATTAACTTGGCCCGTTGCGGAGCAATTTTTTTTTTTATTGACTAGTGACTTATGATTTTTGGAGCGCTGAGGCACATATTTGTGCAGGTGATTATTTGTTTTTAGGCATTTTTATTTATAGTGATTGAATTTTCTTCTTTTCCGATTTATTCCAGAACGTTTTACTCGTAAAACAAGCGCGTTTTATTGTGTACGGAATGGGGGTGAAGCTGTGGTTGTTTTTATAAATTGACTTATTTATCAAGTAATACTATTATTTTAGTGCATTCATGTAAAATTATAAATGTGATTATTAATTCGCGTTTTATCTCTTAAACAGAATAATAATGGCAACTGAGACGATGATGGTGAAAATTGAGCATCGCGCTGTAATTAAATTTCTCACTAAGCAAGGAAAAAGTCAAAAAACTATTCATGAAGAGATGCTGGCTGTTTACCAGGGTTACGCACCTTCATTATCAACTGTGCAAAAGTGGTCAAGTGAGGTCAAGAGAGGCAGAAAGAGCATTGAAGACGACCCCCGCTCCGGCACCCCGGCAACTGCTTTTACGGGAGAAAGCATCAAAGAAGTCGAAAAACTTGTTCTTGAGGATGCCCGAATAAAGGTGAAAATGATGGCAGATGGTGATCTCTGCTTTCAATTGGTACCATTCACACCATTCTTCATGACCATCTTAACCTTTCAAAGGTCAGTGCAAGGTGGGTGCCACGAATGCTCACAGCACCTCAGAAAAAAGTGAGAATCGCATGCTGTAGAGAGCTTTTGGAGATGTGTAGTGCGAACGCGGACGGTTTTATGGATCAAATTGTTACTGGTGACGAAACATGGGTCCACCACTATGACCCTGAAAGCAAACAAGAGTCCATGCAGTGGCATAAAAAATGAACAGACCCCCGAAGAAGTTCAAAGTCACTCCGTCTGCCGGGAAGCACATGGCCACAGTTTTTTGGGACTCAAAGGGAATCTTGTTCATTGAGTACAAAAAAAAGGTGAAACCACAAACGCCACATCCTACGCTTCCACTTTGCATAATTTGCGGGAGGAAATTAAACAGAAAAGACGGGGTAAACTCGCAGCGGGTGTGTTGCTTCTTCATGATAACGCTCCTGTTCACACGGCGCGACTTTCCAAGGCTGCTGCGCGAGATTGTGTTTTCGAACAAATCCAACACCCATATAGTCCAGACCTTGCCCCTAGTGATTATTTCCTGTTTCCGGATTTGAAAAAATGTCTTCGTGGAAAAAGATTTTCGGATGATGAAGAACTCAAGTCGGCAATAAATGGGTATTTTGCAGAGAAAGAGGAAATTTGTTTTTTTGAGGGTTTAAAAAAGCTTATCTCAAGATGTTATAAATGCATTGATGTTAGGGGAGATTATATTGAAAAATAAAAACAATTTAAATTGAATTCGCATTTTCCTTCATATCGATACCGAGAATATATTGAACGCCCCTCCCATACTATATTCAAGGTACGCCTTGGAAATTTCGACTATAGGAACTTTCGTTCCGTGTGACCAAACCTTCGAAGCATATCCCTTTCCGTTCAAAGAAGCATTGAGTTACCTCGCACACTACCGCGTTTCTCAGGGCGAGTAACTCTCACTACAACACTAAGGAATCTCATATCAGCAGCTTGTATTCGCGATCTTATTCTTTAGGTCATTACCCAAATTTCATGACCAAATGAATAAATACTGAGTTGAGAATCGCTAACTTGGCTTTGCGGCAAATCTCGGTCTCCCTGATTACAGATCTAACAAGCCGTTTCAACATAGATCTAGTTTGACCAACCGAAAGATTTAAGAAAAAAACAGTTTGGACATTGGTTATGTTAATTTTCAACTGATTACGCCTGCGCATAACTCCTGATGAGTGAGAGTCGATGGCGGAGGATCGAGTTGCCTGGAGATCTTTCGTGCGTGGTTCACCCCAGCGACACCTTTAGTGGAGCATGCGGGTCATGAGAGGATGATGATGATGACAATTTTTGGTTAATAATGGTTGAAAACAATGGAAGTAAAACTTGATATTTAAATTAAATGGATCAACTGACTGAACCCTTAGGTTCTCTAGGTTTCTAGGATCTTAATAAAGCACAAATTTGCTGGGGGTGTTTTTTTTAATGTTTTGTAGTAAAACAGCTGCAAGAGGTTCCAACCGGAGAACTCATACCCATCTGCGACTTTGGCCGCAAGAGCTTTATGTAGCAATATGTTGACCTAACATTAAAACCACATTGTGCATTGTGATAATTTTTCTATTCAAGCCATGGAATGGAAACAATGAACGAGGATTTTTTTATCTGTTGTTTATTTTGCTGTAATTGAAGTTATCTAGGATCCAAATTTGGCAATGGACATAAAAAGGCCAATTTTGTTGTAATTCACCAAGTTAGTGGTCTTCCAAGATACTTGACGGATGTTTGTTGTTGGTATCAATTTTGAGCTGCAGTAGTGCGTGGTATCTATGAACAACATATGCACCAATAAGTGAAGTGAAACAAAAGTACAAGCCCATAGTTAGATTAATGGATAAGGCACAAAATGTGCGTCCACGTTTTGAAAGAGAATACTCCAACTTTACTTCTGAACACTTAGAAACCGGACTACAAACATTTTATTAATTTTTATATAAATTAAAAAAAAACTAAGCGTTTAATTTAATTACTACTGGTTCTTTCCAAGGAAACGAGTGTGATGGCTTATTTTCGTTTCGTTTAGAATCAAAAGTTATTTTTAAGATAAATGCAAGACTTGGCTCAGATGAATTTTCGAAGAAGGACTACCCAAAATGTGCTGCCCAAAATGTCAACTCAAAGTACTACAAAATACTAGAAGACTGCTCAAGTTAAAGTGACCTTAGAGAAAAAAAATGTTCTCATACTTATTTCAGAGCAACATCAAAACCCTCGCATTTTAGAAAGTTGTTAATGACTTTTTTTCCAGCCACGATTTCTTAACCAAATTTTGACCAAATACGTTCTGCATCAATGCTTCCAGCGTGTCGACCGGTACATCACCACTTGCGGCAGTAATGTCCATAGTCGTAGCTGGCTGGTGTGAGTTTCTCTGCTTTTGCTTGCGAGACAACTGCGAAAATCTCAGTGGACCTAGTTCCCCGTACCGTTTGACCGCCTATTGTGGAGACACACCCCCTATTGCAGTCTTCAATATTCCTCTACCGCTCTTACATGTGCACATAGAGGATTTAATGTCCTCACAATGGTGTGCCTTTTATCCAACAGATGAACCTTTGTATCCTCTTATATTTACTTTCCCTTTCTGCTTGTCTCCCACCTCAATGCTAAACAAACGTTCTGCTGCAACACTTTAAATTTCAACCCCTTTCATTTCATTAGTAATATGAGAAACCGAAGTATAATCAACTACCGGGGCGCCACAAATCCCAATTCAATTCGCTCGCCAGGCATTATTTATTCAGCACACAGTATCCATATCCGAGAGCCCTCGCATACGTACGTATCGATATCTTCAATCAATTGTCCTTGCCATCGACGAACAGAACATCATACAGTTCTCGCATCTCGCACAGCATGTCACTGTGTAGTACACCAATTTATCGGAACGAGCTCATAAATCCCAAACCCTGAATCCTGTCAGCCCCATCCTGTCCAGAAAACCTCTCACTCCTCCATCGGTAAACACTAACGGCAAATACACTTGATACCTACTTGTGTAGAGATTGCGTAAACATAAATGCCACAATACCATCAGACCATCAGAGCATCAGAAGAATCAGCAGTTCCACTAGTCTCTGACTGACTGTGATCGATTCGCACCCTGGGCAGGTGGTGTGGTGCTGCCGACCGACACGTTATATGGGTACGTGCATACTAACATGTGTGTTGTTGTCCATATGCCGTGCGGAGACTCGAATCCAATGCACACCGGCAACAGTTGCCGCCATTGCTGCCGCAGAGCTGTCGAAGATGAAATCCCGAAAAAAGGGATACCCCCAACAGGATGGTATTTCAAGGGGAAAAGGAGGCGGAGGCAACTAGGAGCCCAACGCTTTCCACAGAGCAAAAATTTGATTTCCCTGTGGAAATCACTTTATCAGAAATCATAAAATTTGCTGCCAATAAAATTTTCTGGTAAATGTTCGCATTTTCCGGAAAGTTTTCCCGCACTCACTGTGGCGTCCTTCTGTTGTATATCGTGTACGTAACGGGACGCCTGAGGTGGACTGCGCCATGCCGTCGCCGCTCCGCCCTGTCTATGGCTACAGTTTGGGACCGTTTATTACCGCACAATTCGAATCTGTTGGCAGTAATATCTGTTGGTTATGTTGCGATTTGTCTCTGATGGCATCCCAAATCCAGAATTCTCTCAACGCTGACGGAGAAGTGTAGTCTCACGGATGTAACTGGGATTCCTTAGTTTTTTTTTTTTTTTTGCTTCATCCGGCCTTCCCCGCCGCCACTGCGATGGAGATCCTTGGGAGAGATGGCACTTGGATTATGACAGGATTGGGGATTGTTATTGCATTGTACACGCCGTGATGCTGGTTTGACGGCATCCCTCCGATGACGGCCCTTTGCAGCAAGAAGTTCCTTATAATATCCTCTGAAATATCCCGGGGGGATGCGGGTATTAGGTGATCCTTATCAGAAAATGAGAATCTAGTGCAAATGTAAATTCTTGGAAAAGTTTGCAATCACTAGTGATTCTGTGGCTGTCCGGTATTGGTGGCACCTCGACACATGATTGACGTGCATCTGACGGCTATGTATTTGATAGTGACGAGAGACAAACTGGTGTTGGCGGAAGGTGAGTTTGCTTACTGACACAAGTCTGATACAACCTAGCGCAGATCAGTCTAGATTCCACGATCCACGAGATGGACTGATTTAATTGAACTAGTTACTGGATTGATACTGCATATTATATTGGAGAGTTCTATAATGTTAGAGTCTAGACTATTGTTCTCGGATTGGATTGCGTGAAACATTACCCTGTTTCCCCTGTTGACAAAGGATAGCTTCAACCGATTTTAAAATAAACACGCCGAATTTATTTCCTGGCACTTGTACAATTCTGAGACTAGACGAGATTTGAAATGATTGACAACGACACATTTTCATTGAAAAAAACCGCCTATTACAAGTATGAGACATTTTGATGACAGAGCATTGTTATGTTTTTGTAAGAAATGGGTAGGGAATTGGGTGCTCTGACGGCTATGGCTTGCTTAGACCAAAGACATAGGTCTATTGTGCCCTTTGTGGGGAATAATGTACTACCGTAGGACCTACTTGTACACCTAAAACCATCCATATACACACACATGAATCGTTTACCATCACAGGGCACACATACAACACACTACGTTCTCTTACACGTGTATGCCCTCCGTAGTGCTTTACGCAACAGATGTTTGTTGCGCGACTAAGGCTCATCTGCCGATTTACGTATCACGGATTACTTCAATAAACAAAAACATTAACCCCGATTACGAAAGTAGTTTACTAAAACAACACAAGGCGTTTTGGGAGTAGAGGTATAACAAATCTTAATTGACTTGAGCTTATGTTCCGCGCACATTAGAAAGCTGCCTCGCAAAAGCTGACCGTCAATTTTGAAATGGGGTTGTATTCTTAGTTTCTGCCAGAATGGACATTTTTAAACTGTTATTTTGAGCCACATTAGTGTTTGTTTAATACAATTACTACGAGCAATTTACGATTTCTTGAATTAAATATGGACAACATGATGGCAACTGATTCTAGTCATGCATTAAAATATGTACATGCACTCTTTGTGGTGGCCCTAAACTATTCAGCATTACTCCTACCTCCTTTCAACCATTTTTGGTTGCATATGTTTAAGGAACACCTCCTTGGAAATTCGTTGCTAAATTCATGTTTTCTTCCATTAGTTCAACCAGCCGGTTTATATATGTTACATTCGAAAGTTTAATATTTAAGTAATTAATAATTAATACAAAATATATTTTTACACCATTCCAGTTAAAACATAAAGAAAACGGCACGAGTGTTGTGTCAAGAATTGATAACGATATTTTGTAGAATCTGGCATATCAATTCAAAATTTCGAAAAATATTGACTTAAAAGTTTTTTGGTTTTTAAAAACATTTGAATGTGAATTATTCAAAAACTACTCACACGTATAATCTAATCTGATTTCTAGCTATTTTTGGTGTAGTACTTTATCGTAAGTGTTGCCGTTGTTTTCTAATAAATTATTTCCATCTTATGTCATTTTTACCTAAAATTGCCCCTAACTCTTAAACGGGGCGTGATCTCGGGGGGTCTATCCTTTAGTAGTAAAAAAATTATAGTTTTAAACCGCTCTACAAAATGCCGTTATCAATTCTTGGCGCCAAAGTTCTCGTACACTCCCCAAGTAAACGCATGTTTTTACTTGCTTTTCCATTGGAGGCGTTCACAAAATTCGAATTGCCTTCTTGTGTCTTTTTACTTTGCGTTTTGCTATAGTAAACCGACTTTCAACCGATAGACGACAAGAGTGTCTCACAAAAAATACGTTCCACATAAGCGTATCGCCAGATGACGTAGGATGACTACTCTCACGACTATAGTAATACCGACGATAATACCTATAGTTAAACGACTTCCGTAATCGGGGTGATATAAATCGAACATCTATGAAACAACACAATTTTGAAATTCCAATCGAGACAAGCTAAAGTGTATTCTAAATGAGGCCTGACCAAGTATAAACTGCTCTACTTCTGAGGCCATAAACGTTTGAGGAATCCTAACAATGAGTTGGTTTTAGAGCATAATCATAATGTTGTGAAAAATTAAATTTCGTGTCAAATATGACCTCTAAATCCCTGATAAAATAATCGTTTATGAACAGCTCCGCAATATTTTGCGCTGTAAATATCTTACATTTAGAAATATTAAGCTCCAATTCATTATATTTACTCGATTCTAGGAGTTATTCCAGTTTAGCGCCGCTTAATAACTACTACTACTTACTTACTACTCCGCAAAGAAATACTTATATAGGAACTGCCTCCTTTTCTTTGCTCGAGCTGGGAATTCGCAGAGCAGAAGTTAGGTAGTTCCTGTTCCGTCTTCAGCTCTGCATCTCATCGTTGCTCGGTATGTTCAGACGCATTGCAAGTGTACCGCACAGTTGCCTTTAGTATGCGTACTTCCTTACGACTAAGGGTAATCGATAATGTTGATTTACTTGTGCTCAATCCTTCCTGTTTCCATTGAGTTCTGGCTCTATCCAGAGCATCGGCTTCTAGTTTTGCCCTTATGGAGCTTAGCGGCGAATGCACACAGGGGGTTGCGAGACATTATCTTAGCCCCGATGCCTTTCTCAGGAGATTGTGCGCCTTTGTTTCTTTGGATTCCGGTTCAGTAAATACTGCATAACCTGACCAGTTGCAAGTATTTTTCGCGCGCTCGTCGTTGTAAGTGTATGGAGCGAGCTTCCTCCCATCTGGTATCACCTTATATTCTCTGACATTTTGTTCTGTGCGGAAAGCGTTGATGAATTTCTTCCCCGTGGATAGGGTAAGTAGTCGGTTTGTCTTATGATCTGTGCTGCTGCCCAAATTTTTTGAATTGCAGCGTGACTGATGAGTTTTCCCAGAGAGATTAATAACACTCAATTTGATATGAATAACAAATTTCGTTGACGCTTGAAAACTAGCGTAAGGTTGGGTGCAAAGGTGGGTAAAGTTAGTTATAGGCAATTATGTTTTCAAACATATACAAACGAATATCAAATAACTATAATTAACCAAGTTTCGGGGGTCCAAAGGATAATTTCAAGAACCTGTATAAGTTCACGTGGAATGTTGGAACCCGTGGGCACCAACATGCCAATAATTGAGAAGATGAAAATATTTCTTCGATATATTGGTGACCAGGGATTCCAAGATGGAGTTGGTGAGGACATTGGGATTCACAGACCCACAGTTTGGCAAGTGTGACAACATGTTTGGCGTTTGGGTTTTTTCAGCAAGCACGGCGAAAATTTTAAATGTTTTATGAAATCATCTTCTTCCATTGGAGATTTCGATTTCACAGTGATGAACAGTATTCTTCATATTTTAACAGTTTTCTCTAGTGAAGTCACATCCTTTGCAAGCTCGACTTCTACAAGGGCTTTCATTAGATTCCATCTTTATTCACACCAAAAATGGGCCCAACATTCAGCTGACAAAAATGTGAATTGAGGGGTTTCGTTAAGTTTAACGAAATGCATTGTTATTCACACCAGATAGAGTGTTCCCTCCGAAATGCTGAGGAAACTCCCACACTCGGTTTTTATTTACACCACCCATTGTCCAGTTCTTGCAAGTTCCTAATAAAGTGTGGCAAATGTTATTATTCTGCTTACAGGGTTATACAACGACATTCTGACAACGTTACGAGGAATCCAAATGCCTGCTGCATGCCCCCTAATTGACTAGTGCGCCATACCGAACAATCCCGTTCATTTAGTAACTGTCATCTGTAAATACTCATTTGTTAATCATGTGTTGTAATGTTGACCGTCTTAATCCGTCTTAAGCTAGATTTTTATCTAACTTGCAAACAAGCGATGCTTCCATACTTTTTTGACGAGTTTCTTATCGTTGGGTTTTTACAGTACTATGGAACCAAAATGATGTTTGGTCTGATTTGTTTGTCTATCAGACTATATGTATATTTGGAGTGGTGGGAGCGACGTCTGGTGAATCACCAAAGAGTCAGCACAAGTTTGTCATCTCCGGTCAGAGTAACCGGTGGAACGGAGCAGTCGGGAGCGGAGCTGAGGGGTTCGACTGTAGTTAATCCTGGTACCTACTGACGTTAATCTAGCGATGTTGCTATGCAGTTTGGTTAGGCATGGTTTTTCAGGACCCGACAGCGGCTAAAATGGTATGCTTAAATTATGTACCTCAGCCCGGCAGTGGCATAGTTGGTGTGAGCTACTTTCGTCATCTTCCTCATCCATGCTACTTCTACAGAAATTATTCAATAAGGCATACAACTTTCTAGCATGCTCAGTAATGACGGCGACCATTCTGTAGGACCATTTTGTTGTCTGTGTAGGGAAAGTAGTTTCCTCTGTGGCTTGAAATTAAACCGACTTGTGCTGTTCATATGAGCTACTGTGACCTTCAGAAAAAGTTTATCGGAATCCCCATGCACTCAGCAGAGCCATTCCGCTTCACAATTGAGAAATGCCTGGTGCCACAGACAGGCTGTGGTGGTAAACCAGACTTCATGTCGGTGTGTACCACGAAGTATCCAGTTTAAAGAGAAATTCAGCTCAAAGAACCCCTACAATGCAAGAACCACTTTTGGTAGTTGGTTGATTAAGTTAGGAGAAAATTCAGCATCCACGGAAAACATATTGCTTACTTTAAATACACGGAACTTACAGCTGTGGCATTTAAATTCCTATTGGCAACACAGGGCACAGAGCTCAAATATTTCGTGATGTTTGGGCGGAATCAGTTGAAATGTTAGTTTTTATGAAAAATAGGGAAATGGGAGGACATGAACTCAGGTCGGAGTTTCGATGAGTGGCTGAGTAACAACGGTGGATATTATTCCCAGTTAAACTCTTTAAAAAACAAACAAGGAGTAGCTAGCTATATATTGCTACAAATCACCTTTATTCCTAAGAATTCAACAATCTCCTCGAGGAAAATGACATTCTCCCATTTTCAGTAACAATCCAAGACATTTTGTTGGTAACATGCGACCATAATTGAATTTTCTATAATCGGATGAGAACGCTATTCAATTTCAAATTCAATCAGATCTTATAAAAGGGCAATACAAATAGTTTCACTACTTCGTTAGGGGTTTCCGCATGAAGAAAATGACTACGTTTGCTCGGTTTTCTTTCGGTCACAATGCCCTTTTTTTACTTTCACTCCGAAGCACGAAGGAGGTTTTGAAACGTAAGCAGATTGGCAAAAAATCGTATACCTATGCGTGGAAAGTTGTTCAGTGCAACTGTGAGAAAGGAGCTGAGACAATCGTATGCAAGCGAGCTTGTCACAGACTACAAGTGAATATGATGCGGTTGCGAGCACAAGCTTATTGGATTCATGGATTCAGGATGATTGCCACAATTCGTTTGACTTCAAGATAACGAAACCGATTGTGACTTCCGACTTGGAACTGATAGTGGGATTTGAGGCAGTATCACCTCGGTCGGATGTATCAACTTTTGTCGGTTGTAATATGAGGGAGCATTCACCTCAGTTCAGTCAATTAGTTTCAGTGCTTGAAGTGACATAATGGGGAAGTTATTCTCGCGAAATAAATAGTTCTAAGCTCCTAGAGACACACTCAATGCTACGCCCAGAAATAAAGAAGAGATACCCCTCTTGCCCCTTAAAATTTTTTACAACCATTTTGATAACCATTTTAAGGCCAAATTGACTAATCAGAGAACGGCATTTACGTTATTTCATGAATAATTCATGAATAACTGTCACAAAGACTCTGAAATTCGTCGATGGACTAGGGGTCGGTCAGCTCTGAAGTTGGGTATCTATATAATACTTCATTTCTGGCTACGCCAGTATAAGTCTCATCAAAAAGATTCTCAGATTTTGACTTTTATAGTTGCGTTATTTATTTTCAATATTGTTTAGCAAATTATAATGTAGGTTCATTAGGGTAGGGGTGGCCGCTCAGCCTCACATAGACCTGTTGGACCATAGTAGCTTTTTTTGAGCAGGTTGTTACAGCTGTTGTGGTTTTACGACGTCCACACCATTAAAGGATTTAGAGAATGGCTGACCTAGAGCTTAATAACGAGGTTCGCCTAAAGCCGAGCGGAGAGAAAGAAGATGTACCACCGCCGCGCAGTGGTTCTCTTTGTACGGGAGCGCAGAAATAAATATGTACCTTTTGATACCGTATACCGACCTAAATGAAGTTTGAAACGTAGTACGTGTGCCAAGAGATCTTTTGGAGGTTCAAAAAATGCTGAGGTTGCTCAAAAATATTACTCATTAACGGAATATACTTAAGTAAAAAAAATTCACTTTTTCATTAAAATCCGTCCACGGTTTCAAAAGTTACAAATTTATTAGTTTGCAGAACTATTTTGTGTCGCAACTTGGTAATTACTGGTTATAACAACTCAATTGTAATTTTTTCAGCTTAGGTCAACGTGTTGCTACACTTTAAAGGTTCTTGCGGCCAAAGTGGTCGGAAGGTGGATATTCATTTTCAACATAAATAGAGCACGCTTATAGCTTTCAAAAAAACTAGGGCTCCACTCTTGGAAGTTTTTTTTTTTTTACAGTCCAATAAACATTTCATACACACTCCCTTCAAAAGCTTGTTTTATTAAGAAACTGCATATCTCCGAGCTCTGGCAATGGATTCACTTAATTTGAGAAAATAATACACCTGGAGTTATATGTGTGGCCAATCGTGGTCCCCGAAAAAAATAAACGCTAAAATAAATTTATATACTCGTATGTCTTTATTGACTTGAGTCCAAACATCGAGTGAGACTACTTCTATTATACTAACCTTTAACACAGAAAACGAACAGTACTTAACTTAAGACAATATAACAAAAAGAGAACAAAACAGAAGTTGTACGCATTGGAAGGAAAGAGAGAGTACTATATCCAACGTTGTCAATGGTTTCGGTTGTAACTTGGCTGTGGCGTCCTTCATTTTGTGCATAGCAGCATCACGTGAGTTCTTTGGCTTGGCGCGTTCTTGGACCATCACAAGCACATGGCTTCGGCCTGGCATGGTTTTACCGCTCTTCATCCAATGCATAGCAACATCACGCGAGTTCTTTGGCTTGGCGCGTGCTTAGACAATCGCAAGCACATGGCTTGGGCTTGGCTTGGTTTTACCGCTCTCCATCGATGCACAGCATTATCACGAGAGTGGCTTGGGCGCGTGTTTGGATAAGTAGAAACACTGCCAAGTACAGTCTACACCGAATGCTGATAGTAAGCCATGTTACTCTGGGGCCTATTTATCTGATCATACAACACATACATTTCATACATCAAACACATCATACATTTGCTGTTTTTCAGATTCCACTGGAAGTGTTGTATGAACTCTTCTTTGTTGTATGATGTGTATTACTTTGACGTTTCATTGTGAAAGACAGACTTCAGCATCAAAATAGTGTCGAGAAACTCAAGTGGATTAAACATATAATTTGAAGTGACTAATAAATAATGGAGTTATTTAACGAATATGAAAATGTTTTTGAACCAGTTGAAATTGATTTAGCTGTCACAAGACGTCCTAGAATAATTCTAGCGCGAGCGAATTTCAATATGGAAGATCCGTATTTTGTGTAAAAATTCAGATTATCAAAGATGTGAGTTGAGTACTCAGTTCAAAAATTTAGCGTATTCATTGCGCGTTCAACAAATTGCAACACTGAAGCAAATAATATTGACACTTCATTGGCTTGGAAATGGGAGTTCCAAAATCATATATTTATATGCCTTTGTGTGAACAATATCTGTCCACTTATGGCACAAAAGTTTTTAAATAACCGATGCAACCAAAACGAAAATTACAAACCGAAAATCTACATACTTTGGTGCATGTCCTCTTTTGGAAGCTCATTTGTTTCAGTGGATACAAGAATTGTATGTGCTGTGTGAAATGTATGATAAAACTGTTGTATGATATGTAAGATAATTTTCTGTGAAACAGAATCTTACAACATTCCCATACTTCCAATGTTGGTAGTAAGCTGCCGTTTAGTTTTAAACACGCCCGTGTTGAGTACCGAAGCGCAATGATGTCCGAAGAATCTAAGATCCCAAAACCATAAACTTCACCTCTCACTATTTGTAAATCATCGATGCACGATGCAGGACAGCTTTTACAGGATCAGTATTTGTCAGATTCCGTCACATTCGCTACGAGGTGTGTAGGAAAATGAAGCGGAAAAAGAGAGAAATCGTATCCTCTCCTCTCTGTTTTGTATTTTTATTCTCAGCATTGAGTATTGAAGCATGTAACATCTCTGGTGATGACCGTCCACCTTGTCTCGGTGCCAGTAGGTTTAATGATAATTGAATCGACTCCATTTGAAGACCGAAAACTAAGAGACGGTCATACCTAATGGTTTTCAGATAGCAAGCCGTGTCTGGGAATAAAAGGCTGGTGTTAAACCAGCCGCTAACGATGTCAAGATTGATGTGAGCAGAAAGCAAACCGTGCCCAGGAAAGAAAAGCTGGCAGTTAAACCAGCCACTAACGAGCTCCCACAGACGCCCTAGCGAGGGTCTGTTGAACACAGCCTTACCCGTGCATAGAGGCTCTACACGGGCCGACCATCCCTTGATGGGTGGGTACGCGTACGCACCCATCAGCTCCACAAAGAAAAGGCTAGAAATCGAAGCCCTGCTAAGCCAGTACTAGCTGGCTTAGTCTGAATACTGCAGACACAGCAAGGGACCTATGGCCGAAAATGAACAAGAGAAGAATAACTGATCAGTTTTAGCCGCAAACACGTTTATAGGAGTCCTTACCGCTACTGGGCCATAGATACACATGTAGAGACGAGGAAGAAATATAATTTATCCAACATCTTTTCTGCGAATGCCCAGCCCTAGCAATAAAGAGAAGACATTTTCTAGCAAAATACTTCTTCCAAGAGAGGGAGGACTTATGCGGTGTTGGTCCTATGATTTGTAAACGAATCTGGCTGGATTTAGACTTGTAGTAGCTCTCACGGTAGTTTAACACTTCTAAACATGGCCACAATGGACTCAACACGTTGGTCTAAGTGGGCCGCTGCCATTAGGCCGTTAGGGCACCCAATTTGCCTACCTGCCTGCAACGTGTGCGTGCGTTGGAGATAACGTATTTGTGGGAACGAGAGAGAGAATCAGAAAAAAACGTCTGCTATTGAGATTCGTTAAAGCCCGTGTTAAGGCATGGTAGGATTACTTCCCATTAATGGCGGTATTTGATGTAATAAAATCTAATCATGTAAAATCGTTCAAACCTACACAAGATGGTGAGAGAGTAGCACACGTTACGACCAATCCGGCTCTGGTATCAATTACAAGCAGACTTTTAACAGCCTAGATCTTAACGTCCTAAGTAAAGTAAGTCTCCATCGATAATCTATTCAACTTTAATCGGTTGCATGCGGGTCCTGACTACCAAATGTCATCATCAGTCAATTGAATGCGAGAATATTTTCATTAGAACGACAGACCATTGAAAAATGGTCGAATGCCATCTGTTAGCCAATTAAACAGAAAACAGACACGCGTTCTGAAAGTGAATCTGCAGAGAAACAAGTTCCAGTTTGGCTTGCAATCTGGGGACACAAAACAAAATTTAATAACAAGGAGATTCTCCTGCTGCAAGCCGAAAGACAAATGAAAAAGTTCTCCGGCAACTCTCATGCCGGTCAAAACGATGTTCCAGGACTTGGCAGCATAAAAATTAGAACACCTAAATGTAGTCCTTTGTAACAAACACCTCAGTACCAAGAATAGGGCCTCCTTCCATTCAGCCTCGGATAAGTCAATGGACGACGCCGAGCCAGATCCCATGCGGCAGAATATTCACACAGAATCCTTGCAGCACCAAGGACTCTTAGCTCTTTCTTTCAACTGCTGCACCTGACTACTGAATGTCATCACATCGAACATCTTTACCACTCACGCCCACCGGATGTGTTGCAAAGAAATTTGTCGATATTGCTTCCTCCCTTCGAGTTCGCCGGGTTGAATGTCTTATGTGTACTCAAGTACAAATGATGGCATTATATCTTATACGTGTCTGATTCATCCTTACATATCGCCGGAATCCTTGTACCCGCTGCAGCATAGTCCATAGTCGTTACTTCTTGCAATCCGCTTTTCTTTTTCTATCATTTAATTTTCCTCAAACGGATTCACCTTTCGGGTGCAAACAAAGTCATAAATTTTAAGTAGCAGCAGTTTTCTTCGACATGCTTTGCTCGCACTCCACCCATTCACCTTAAGGATATCCAATCGATTCAACATTGTGCACACCAATGATTCTGCGGGATAGTAAAGTGAACGTATGAGATAGATACCGCATCCTCGAGGTCCTGCTTGTGGGCATATGTCCGATGGAGATGGAAGCAAGCAAAAAAAAAAAAAGAAAGAAAGAAAAAACACACACAGAAAATATAAAAAGGATATAAAAGCATTTCTCACATCGAGTGCTAGTGAACACACACAGGGATTAAAATAAATGGCGACGAAGAACAGCTGTAACTGATGTTCATGTGCTGTTGGGCTGTTGGCTGGGCGGTGGATGGGGGCGGACGGGATGATGGAACGGCAATGGCAGCGGCGATGGTTAAAATAAATTTCAATTCCGTACACCTCCGGCGGCGGAAATAACAATTTCATTAAGGCTGACATGCGGAACACACATAAATAGGGAGGAAAAGGATATTAGTCCTGGTCCGAGAGTAATTTAATCCCAATCGATGCCAAATTAATGAAAAAGAACTGCTTTCTTTCCGGAAACCGCCTAATTAATTGGCGGGGGTATTAATGCCGAGGCTATTTATGTTCGAGTGTTGGCACTAATTATTTGAATAATTGGATTAGGCCGTTCCTAGTGGCAGTGGAATGTGTTTTAATTATTGACGTAAATTTGCAGTTTTTTCAGTACACTATTATTTTTACGTTTAATTCACCCTTGCAGTGCCGGCGGTTATTTTGTCCGTTTTGATCGATTGTGGAATTGGCATCAGTTCATTTCAAAAGGGCTACGAGAGTGAAGAACAATTAACTGTGAACCCAATTGTACGCTGTGTTTGGAACTAATGCGTAATTTGTGTGTACTTCATTCTTCTATTTTTGACATATCGCGCGTGGTTAATGACATTTGCAACCTCAGGCAATACCGTCCAAATGCACTGTTTAGTGCGGTTCATGGTCCGGCGGAATTGGGCCGTATTTTTCAATGTTTCCGCCAATGGCGCTCGCTGTCGCTCAATGATTTCGAGTTTGAATGCTCAAATGCGAGAGCTAAACTTGATTGATATGTGGTCCCAGCACAGCACTCGTCTATTCCGACAAGGCAGCGTCCTTGCAGATAACATTACACGTGTTATTGTGAGATACTAGCCAATTTGTCCACATTATCGGGTGACAATGTGACACAAAATTGGACTCTCCGTAAGGACCACCACCACAAACTTAATTGCCAACTTTCATCCAAAACCGATTGGATTTGTTGAGCTTCTATGCGAAAGCACAAAAGTAATTGCTTCAGTTACTCATGCTATTACTGCTTGCGAATCCGGACGCCATTCGCCACATGCTCGTCCAAAGCTGATGGAGTTTTTAGTAACCAGAGACGCAAGCGGATACTAAACGTTAGAGTCTCCAGATGTGTCTGTCTATGCCTCTTAAGCCTACTTGACGTGAACGAATATTCCCCCTTATTCTCTTAGACGAGGTGACAAATTCTAGGCTCGCATTTTTCTGTCACCTCATATCAAATCTCTAATTCAAGTGAAGTGGCAAAAACCCTATCAAATGCTCAACCCAAAAGAATTCAACTAGTTGGCAGCACATGATACAGATTTGTGTTTTCATGTGGGATCAATTTCCATTCTGTGGTTATACTTGCTATTTTTTGTAATTTCAGGATGCCATCAGTGCAGAACTAATTCGTTTTCCACCACGACGTTGTAGCTGCGCTGAATAATAACAAGGTCTCTGTTGCCTGCGATACGATCTGGATTGAAGGACTCATCTACAAGCTGAACCAGTTGGGATTCCCCTCCAACCTCATCAGAATAACTTATAGCTTTCTGCATTCCAGAAGATTCTACGTTGAAGGTAGCAAGTCAACAGAGCGGAGCATCAAGGCGGGAGTTGCACAAGGATCAAAGCTGGGACCGTGGCTTTTCAACATCTACACGGCAGATCAACCACATCCAACTGACACAGTAAAATGCTGTCTATTTGCAGATGCAGTCCAAAGGGTCGAAATCCAAACAGCGAACAAATTTGACTACTATACCAAATGGGGTATTCGTATCAATGCTGGGAAATCGGTACTTATGTGCTTAAGGAGACCATCCAGAGGTAGATGCAGATCAGCAGCCAAATGTCGAAGCATAAAGGTAGTGCTGCCTAACGGTACAGAAACATCAACAAACGAAAAGGCCAAGCATCTTGGCAATAACTTCACAAGGTTGAAGTTCAACAGTCATTCGACACTGACCCTTAAGAAGGCCAACCTAAGCTTCCATCGCATCTATCCCTTGAAGCGCAAGCAAAATGGATTAAGCCAGAGGACAAAACTGCTGCTATGCAAGCACCTTATACGGCCGATCTTAACGTACGTCTTCCCAATATCGCACACCATCTCTAAGACCAGCATGACGAAGCTCGCGATTTTCGAAAGAAAAATACTGCGAATATGTACCGGATTGACCTTCGACAAGGACCTTCAAAGGCACCACAGCAACAATAGGCAATACGAACAAGCACGCATCATCCCCCTGCCACTGTACATGGTGACACTGTTCAGAAAGCAGCTACTAAACATCAACAACCATCTTAAAGGGGAAATCAGGAACCTGAGAAACACGGGGAGTGTGTGTGTACAACGCCAACTCAACGCGTGAAATCTGCTAGCAGAACTTTTCAACGACGTCAAACAACGAGCTGTAAGGATTTTACCAGAGCAGCGATAGCAATCACCATCGATGCTAACTCGGCTAACACATCACCACCCCATCCCAAAAGGACCATCATGGACACACGGACTTGAACAACCCGATGTAAGCACCAGCCATTGTAGGACATACAAAATAAACAATACCAAATGTTAAATTAAACAAAGTACATCAGTTGGGACCCTATTGGTGAGCCAACACCCTAACCCTTAGTTTTCTAGTTGTTAACTCAATCGTAAAAATTATTCCTATACTTCCCAGATTGACTATATTCAATGAAAACCCAAGAAAGAGAACAATGCAAACGTTTCGTGTTCTTTAAAAGTGAGTGACAAATGTCACTTAAAGTGACTAAGAGAATACAAATTTGAGAGAATAAGGGGGGTTTAAATACTCTTTTGTCAGTTCAAGGCTTTGCGGTAGAATGGGGCATAGACAATTCGATGCAGTAAGATTGAAGCATATGACATGAGTTAGTGTAAATTTGAGACACAAGCTTCCGACATTGTATCCAAGCACCCACCTGATGCAACAAGAAGAAGCCGACGTTAACACGTAGTCTCCAATCATGCCCGGTTCATGAACATGATGTGAAAAAATTAATCCACAACAAACCATGCCCAAACCAGCATCGTGTCGGAGAATCAGTGGCATAGCGTGGGTTGGGGCCGCCCGGGGCACCCAATTTATGCCGCCCCTAGTAAAGTTTAAATGGATTCTATATATACCTACGCATATGTGGGCTAGGTTGAAGTGGGTGACTGCCGTACGGAAAGACAGCAGGCACACTTCGGTCACCATAAGTTCATTGTGATACCACGCGGATCTAGGAATACGGTTAGGCGAAGAGCTTAGTTCAGGCAGGCTATCAAAATAAAAAGCTCCCAGAAATCTAAATTTACGGGATAAGACTTGAGAGCATTGTAGTTGCATGGTTTCATCCTCATCGTCGTCTCTGCAGCTTCTGCAGAAGTCGTTGTACGGGAGAACTGGGCTAGACGCGTTAGTTTCTATGGCACAATGCATTGCTATAACGCCAATGAGAGTTCTAAGATTCGGCCTGCTCAATCTAATCAGACTAAGCGAAGCAGAGCGTAGGCCAGAGTTGGCACTCTGTACCGGTTTCATTTGAGTAATAGAGATGTATAAACTGCTGGGCAGACCCAGGACGAGGTGGTTGGACCAAGTCCAAAAACTCGCCTGGTTACCCTTGGGCATAACTCCTGATGGGTTAGAGTCGAAGGCGGATGATATAGTTGCCTCGATATCTCTCGTGCGTGGTTTACCCCCGCGACCCCTTTATTGCGGGTATATGCGGGTCTGACGATAATGATGATCATTGTGTATTATAAAAGATTTTCCCAGTTTCCGTACAGTATTAACCAAACAAAACTAGCTGATTTTGCACCATTATGTCAGTTAATTAGCAGACAGAAAATGCTGGTTAATGCTGGTAAACTTTGTAAATACATTCGTTGGACTGAGAAAAGAATATGTTTCGTAAATTTTATATATTTTTTTAAAAAATTGTTTAACCGCTCCAAATTGCCGCCCGGGGCCTATGCTCATTTGCCCCCCTAGCATCACAAATCTCTATTTGAGCTCTGTTCAAGTGTGTTAGTGAATACAATTTTGTTGGAATTATTTTGAGTGAGGTTGGTGCGGTTTGGTTGCATGCAAGACCATCTAGAAGTTGTATAAATTGATCCCCACATTATCCTTGACTAGCTCGATAAAAAGCAGAAAGGCAGTCACAGGCTCTGGCAAAATTTTTAATGAAAGCGCCTAAGAAAATAAAAAAAATTCAAACCAAATCTTGACGAGTAGCGAGAGACTGATGGGCATGATAGCATTGGAATGTTCGGGCTGCGGTTGGTCATGTTTGCGATGACGGTCTGTGGAGGAGAAGATTCAATCACAAACTTTACGGATCTGTAATCAGACCGTCTAAGATGTCTAGGCCATGTAGAGCGCATGGACAACGCCGCTCTTGCCCGGAGAGTCTTCGACTCCGAACCTTTGGCACGCAATAGAGGACGCCCATGGAACCGATTGCGCACACTAGTGGAGAAGGACCTCATTCAATGTGGCTTGCGAAATTGGAGGCAGCTGGCTAACGATCGTGCCAGCTGGAGAGGCATGTTAGTTGAAGAGAAGAAAACAGAATAGCCCGGTGACCCGCAAGCATTTGGCAATAGCACTACAATTATTAGGAGTTTATTATGCTTATTAGAAAATGACACTAAATATAGACAAGTGTTAAAATGGTTTGGAAATAACAGTCTTAAGACTTATTTCGCGCTTCTGTTATGTGAACTGATCGCCAAAGTTCGTACAATTTGTCGCCAGAAGGATTTTATTTTGCGGGGATATGCAAGATCGGGCATATGTCCGCAAGCTCTTGGCGCTTTGATGTTGTATGTGGAAACTAAAATTAAAAATGTTTGAAAATACTAATGCATAGGTCCACTAACCAATTCGTACAGAAGTCCACGAAATGATTCCAAAATCATACGCTCTGACATGAGGTAGGACTTATGACTCACCACGAAGCATGTCAAAGTGTCATATGTTCACAAAATGAAAACGGCTTCTTAAATCAAATTGAGCATTCGATGATTCTGAAAGCAATCACAACGTGTGTAGTGTACAGCCTACCCGTGGGCAACAAATGAAATTCCCCCCGTCCCACCACAAGTCAACACGGGCTAAAACACGTAAATGTGTACTTACGAAGCGAAATGCTTCAATTTTCCCAGGATACCGCTGACATATTGCGCACTAAGCCGAAGGGCCTTTGGCTTTGCATAAAGCACCGCACCCGCACATGCGTGAGAGAGGAGAGCAGCTAATTAAATAGGGCTGAACATAATAACATTTAAGAGGATCTACCACACGTACATTTAATTTGATATAAAATTCAAAGTAGCTACCGCCCCGGGGAGCATTTTAATTAGGGCGGGCGGCGTTAAATGAATGAAATCAGTCGTCGAAAACTGCTGCTCTGTCTGGTGTGTTATTGACAGGCAGACTCGCAAACACTCAACCATACACCCTCAGTACATAGTGCTGGCAACCTGTGATGTTTCGGATGTTTCGGATGTGCCACAGTAACCCTCCCGTTGTGTTATTCTGTACTTACTATGGTGTCATCTGTTGGCTGGCACGTTCGACGTTGGTGATGACTGATATGTTGACTGATGAAAGGCTTTACTCTGACGATACGCACTCTCTGCCTGGTGTATATAATTAACTTTGATGCATGTCATTTATTAACTGGAAAGCGTAGGGAGAGGCTCCCAGAAACTCATTACAACGGGGCGGGTGCCTGACGGGGGGTTATTGGAGAAGTGAGCAAAAAAGTGTTAATTTGGCTTCGGAAAGGAGGGTAACAAAATGGCGCCGCAGTGCCTATCTATAGCTTTAAGTTCTTCAAGGTGGGGCTGCATCCTAAAGCACGTCCTACGTGTGTCCCGGATCGGTGTTGCCTGTCCATGAGGCCGACAACAGTCGTTATCCTTCGCCGCCGCACGGATTAATCACCCTAAGCATATGGCAGATATAATGCGGTCCCGTATTGGAAATGACCAGGTAAGTGTCTGCTGGACCGAGCACAATCACTGAATTTTCAAAATCAGCAGGCCCTTCCACGCTATCGACCATGCGAATCGGATCAATAAGATGGAAAATCTCTGCCAATATATCAAAATAACTGTGCGCAAATTTTATGTTCGTGTGCAGTTAAGGCAGCCACCAGCATTCCCGGTTCCAGCGGCACCATCAACTGGAGGATGCTTAGTCCTATAACATCGACTGCCTCCTGCCTCCCATTGCCACTGGCATTACACAGCCAGATAAGCACTAATGGCTAACGCATTAGTCCTTCCGCCCCATTGGATTGTTTGCAGGATGAAGCTGAATTCGTCCAGCTAGTCGATACTCACAGCACCTCCGTTCACACTGTGCCGCAGCAGAAGAGGCGGGTGCCACACATTGGTGGGTATAATTGTTGTCCATATTCGGTCATTGTATTACGGGGAACCCACTGTATATGACTTTAATGGTTTTAGCACTTAGAAAACGACTGCACAATGGTGCGGGGGCATAAGAATTCTGGCTCTGCATTTCCTGGAAAGTTGAGAGACATTAGGGAAGTTTAGTGGTAATGAGGCTTGCAATTGCGTTCACCGTGAGTTACGGACATTTTCCATGCTGCCCTGCACTAGATTAGAAAGTTTGAAGCACTTGAACACATTTACCCACGTGAATATGTGGAAAGTGTCGGCTTACTAATATTGTGCATGGAATGAGTGATGCCTAAACGAAATGCTCACACCGAGTGTACTAAGTGTTCTAATTCGGAATCGTTAAACTTCAGGTCTAGTTAATTCCTTTACAGTATGTTTAATTCTTCGGGAGATCGACAAATGCTGGAAAATACTAATGCTCTTGATGTAACTGCAAATGTCTTGCGGATTAAATGTGTATATAGGCGACATGTGATGTGCGCTTTGTCGTGTTTTGCTGGTGGTGATGTCAAAGAAAATCTTGTATTGAGAAAATTTCACGTTGTGCCGTCACCAAAAATTTCGTAGATGATACTCGCAGATAGCAATAAACCACAAAAGATGGACTGTAAATAAATTTGCTACGCATCCTGGCAGTCCAGGGCGTATTTAGACTGACTATAAAAAATGCTGGATATGACACCACCCGATAGTGGCTCACTCACTTACTTGGTGAAGGAAATATCATTCGTGGGGTGTCAGGCAACATTGCCGTTTGTACTAGTGGCTAACATTTTTTCCAATCAGAGGCTGGAGTGAAATTATAGATGGCTACAGCCAATTGTTGTGGGTTGGTGCGTCGACTCCTACACAATTGAGACTACGCAATTGAGACTGCACATGTGTGATTTTGCAATTTATTGCTCTTGCGCTTGGTATAGGTAAACTATTGATTTTCTTACTCGGTGACGGAAAAAATGTAATTCTATAAAGTTTTTAAGACTTAAAGCCGTATGTGGTCACCGATAGGAGGCGTATAAGCCAATCATCCATCATCCATAAATCTCATAAGTGAGTGAGCCAATATCGGGTGCTGTCGTATCCAGCATTTTTTATAGCCAGTCTAAATAAACGCGCGCACAAGGGTTTGTTCATACCCTTAAGTGTCCGGGTTCAAGACACAGCACGGGCCGAAGGTTAGAGGGAGAAAGGGAGAGGAGGTATCTGTGCACATTGGTTTTAAATATCTGCGGATTCTATTCTGGGGGAAATATTAGGCTGGGAAGAGCATATTCGTGTCGTGCGGCTGATGAACGAGTCTCTTAACTGTGCGTCCGAAAGTAGGCTCAAGTGTAAACTGATGTGCATTCCTGGCCAGACGGGTATTGCGGGTGAATTCATGGGGAGGAGGAATGCAAGCTAGGATAGAGACGAGACGGTACGTCGATGTTCGAGCGAATCTAATGAATCTGCAATATTGTTGTCTCCCATAAGATTTATTGCCGGTTTTGGGGACACCAGACCAGATATGAGCGTTGTACTCAAGTTTGGGGCGGCTATACGCCTTATAAATTAACGCCAAATCAGAAGGGGTGAAGTATTTCTTGCATCGATTGATGAAACCTAAACATTTCGCAGCATTTTTGGCGATCTCAAATATGTGATCGTTTCAACTAAGGGCTTTGTTGATACACATACCAAGGAAAGCTTTCCGGTTTCATCGACACAGGTGGCATTCATGGATAATGGCTGATTAACAAGGGTTCGCTTGAGAGACAACAGACAGCATTGAGTTTTTGGAGCATTCAATTCCACTCAATTGTTTTTTCCACTCGATTGTTCATATCTTCACCAATGTAGTCCGAAAAATAGTAGAAAATTCATTTCTTTTTTTCTTAAACCCATTCAACCCAAGATATTTTTATGTTGATTTAATTTGTTTTTTTTTTTTTTACTTCAAAGTTAGTCGCTCTTCATCGGACCTGCTATTTGATGAAAGTATTTCGGGAGAATTTAACATGACAATACAGTCAAAACCGGTTATAACGACCTTCAAGGGACTGACGACTTTGGTCGTTATAACCGATACGTCGTTTTAACCGATATCAAGACCTGTGTATAATTTTTTTTTCAATAAGACATCTTGTTTTATTTTTTTTTTTTTTCACAATTTCTTTTATTTTTATGAATTTTTTTTCGATAAATTTTTCCATTAAAATTAAATGAATGTTATTGAAAATTAAATTAAATGAAATGTTGTCACCGAGATCATTTAACAAAATGAATATTCTTAAAGTGCGTATAGAATTCAAAGAATCTTCGATTGCTGGTGCAACAAGTGCTATTTCTAAAATTAAATTAAAAGAAACAGTTTTATATGTTTTTTGATCGAGAAAATATTAAACTCAGCTACCTTCTTCGTAGTCGCTTTCTTGGGATGTATCATTTTGCACCAAATCAGCAATTTCTTCATCGGTCAAAGTCTCTGCCGTTAAAAGCTACTCGTCAACTTGTAATAAGTCATCAAACGAACATGGAAGCACATTCTCAGCAGGTGCAGTATTTCTAATTCACTGATTTAAGGATCATTCATCCTCTTCCTCAAAATCCTCTCTAGTTTGAGAATTTGTCAATCCCGAATGTACAAAACAGTTTGCAATCGTTGAGCTTGTGACCCTTTAGTAAAATGGCTTCCAGTAAATTTATGTCGCGTCGATGTTCTAGGAAAGCTCTAAACTTTCTGTAGTAGGCCTTAAGGGATCTTATAATTCCTTGATCCATTGGTTGGAGCACCAAAGTAGTGTTTGGTGAAAGGAATTCAAGTCTTATTTCGTGCAGTATTGAGTGTTAACTTATTCACTCGTTTTATCTTGAATTCTGCACCACAACTACATTTTGAGACTACTTTTTCCTTTCATCTTTCTTTTTCGACATTTGATGACAAATTATTCGTCCCTTTTTTGCACAGGGACTAGGTAGCTTGTCAAGACTTATTTTAATTTTTTTTAAGAGTGTGTTTGTTTCACCAAACACATGAACTCGGTTTAAGGTTGAGCTGAACTTAAGTTTAAACCTTCACTATGAAACTGGGCATTAATGTCTTAGGATTGTGTGTCAACAACTTAAGGTCACAGTTCCTTTCGAAAGGCTATGGCGACTCCTACGTGGCTGGAGAGCAAACTAGTTTTTTGCCATTACTGGACAAACTCTACACAAGCTTACACAAGCTTTTCAGACATCGCTATCGAAGTCGCCATAAAACAATTGCTCTCCAGAATATTGACCGAATACTAGCCTGCACAACAGTGGATGGCGTAGGTTTTGTACCTGTAGCTGGAGGGGATATGCAGTATACAGTAAAACCTTGCAAATTGGATCAATCTTGGGAGCCAAGAGTTGTGGTCCGACCGGTCCATTTACAAAGGTTGGTTTTTATCGAATTTATTGATGCCAATTGCTATTCAATCTAAAATAGACAATGCTTCAATTATCAAATCAACAGTGTGCCTTTAACGTGTACTTTTCTTTCATTCGTGTGTACATAGACTGTAAAGGCATGTTTGAATATTTTGTATTGTGCCCGCAAACAACATAACCCTTTGCTTCGTAAGGGTTTCACAGTGGAATACCATCAATTAACGAGAACACGAACAGACAATAACCTGGGGCTTCCCCAGGTGATTTGCGTACAAAACGGGGAATCACAAAGTTACAGTACATACATGCAAGCACATTACATTTTTTCTTTCTACATATGGTCCAATTAGTCAGGTAAATATATTAGCATATTAGCATACATTAGCATCGTCCATGGTCCGATTGGCAGGTGTCCCGATTAAAGGAAAATTGTATGGAAAATAGCAGGGAAAGGAAATAGTTCGGACCGATACAGATGTGTTCCACTTACAGAGTGTCCCGATTATCAGGTTTTGTAGGGAGTAGGCAGAAAAAATGAGACGCCATAATCATGATCAATACTTCGCTCAGTTTCGTTAAGTCTACTTTTGTCTACTATTCGATGAAATAATGAAATTTTACCCAAGTTTCCAGCAGGGATTAGGCCACTTTGAAATCATACTCTCTGACCGTAATAATCACTTCGATCCGTTTTGTTAAGTTTCGTTCACTTTTATTTACCAAATTGAAAGTTAAATCAATCGCTCTCTGCAAGTTTAAGAATTTCAGAAGCAATTAAGGCTACATTGAGAATTGAAAATGATGACTGACTGCCTACATACATTTCTAAAAGTGTGATCTGTGTGATCTGATTAGCAGTTATTCAAACTATGAAGGCTTTCCCCTCCACAGCCGGATAAAGACAGCGAATGACTTGAAATGGGCCAAGCAACGGAAGGAAAATAGCCAGTCGTTACAGCTGTCAGTGCTAATTCTAAGCATAATCAGAAACTGCTACGAACGCTTCCATCAGTGTGTCACAATTCAAATTAGAATTCATTGGGGGACCCTTTTGCATACAAACTGAATTGATAGAAATAACTTGCCAAAGTCCACAACAGTACTGCACGACGCATAGTTTATGCATCCTTCTAACTACCCTTAATTATGGCCAATCCAACCAACATGGCCATCCGAGCTGTCATTCAAAAATCCAATTAATTTCCTCTTCAGGACATCATGATGTAGCCAAAATAGCTAAAACCTCCTCATCCAGCAGGAGATTCAATTAAAAAAAGTTTTCCTTGGCGGTCAAGCATCTGTGCTATTCCGCCGTCCGTCACGAGAATGATACTCGTCCACGGATCTACTCAGCCCTAGGCTCTCCACGGCCTAACATCATTAATTGCCTACCATAAAACCGGATGTACATGTAAAGTTCTTTCGAAAGCAAATCCCAACAAAGGAAGGGCTAAGCTTCCCCCATTACCGAAAATCTTGCATTTGCATTCCACAAGCTAATGGCATAAAAATTACACCATTACTCCTCGCACCGGCATCGCCGGTTTGGCCACGTCCATGATCACTTCCAGTGAGCCTGCACCACCTTTACCGCACCACCAGTCTGTCCAATTTAACTTTTAGTTTACAACATTGTTTATGTTTGGGTACTAACCATAAAACCGGAAGTGCAATGTTGTGATATTGTGTGTCATCTTTTATGCGCCCGAGGGCGGGGAGCGACGCAGAAGCGCGGTGACTTTTCCCGTCAGAAAATGCCAAATCCCAAGACTCCAGTCCGAGCCGCGCAACCACTGCCCCGACATCGAAACAACCCCGGTGTAGACCGATGTAGAACCAAAGCCAGCTCGTCTTCCGGTCGGTCCATCGGTCCATCGGTCGCCGGTAGGGACCATTTGCAGGAGGGGTTGCCACACAGTGACTGAGTGCGGCACATTAGCCACCCATTGACTCTGTTCGCCCTGTCCCCGCGCCCGTTCTTCGAGAAACAACTTAACCGGCACATGATGCACATCGGAGTTTGGCACTTCCGTTGTGGGCACGTCCACGCAAAGTTATTAATAACTCACCGTCAGGAACTGCAACAAATATTGTTAAAGTTTACACATAAATTTCTGTCATGGGAATCATTAATTAGCAGATTATATGTGTGAGGAGGGCCGCTGCGCTGGAATAAGTACACCTGTTCGATATATATTTGGCGGTGGGAGGCGTTCAGTTTGTCCTATGGGCTGGCAGTTTATTTCGACACAAACATCAGTGGATGGAGGTTGAACTTTGCCGGACCAACGACGACGTTGTGATGTTGAAAAGCGGAAACTTTTCCAATCTCATTAGGACACTAACCACAAATGGTATTGAGCCTTTCCAAAAGGGTATTGAAGCGGAGCCATTGGTGGCGGTGGGTGGTGCATCTGGTCAGCGCTTTATTAGGTTCCCGGAAGTGGCTGCCATTAATCAATTCATTAGTGGGTGAACGGCTTCCTTACTTCCTCTGTAGAGGACTGGTGTGATGGCGTTGTGGAAGTTGCGGACAGACGATTTGGAGTGGATTCCTGGAACAGAGTGCTGGGTGGAGGTTTTTGAATTAGATTGTGTTGGCCAGTTGGTGGTTGGCTAATAATATTTGTGTTGATGGTGGAGACAAAATTCGGTTGGCGTGCAGTGACGTTTGACCCGAATGGCAGTGTGTGTTCAAGCCAGAATGTTGGCACTAGAGCACAATGACGTTTGTTCTTTAAAACCGATTTTACTTACAACACACCAAGCAGAAGCTGAACAGCCATCCGTCATCTTTTCATTTGTGGGCAAGATATGAAAAGTCGCTTAAGTTCAACTTTGGCTGCAAGAGAGTCAACATCAAGAAACAAACAACCCAACACCACCAACCTCAAAATAATACCAACAAAATAACGTTCACTAACACACTCACTTACTCTCAATGTTAACCACTCCTTTCAAACAAAATCGTGCAAATAAAGGAAATCGTCAAACACGACATGACAGTCCAACTTTTGAACAGAGCTCATGCCATGTCGTAAAATCGAGATTCTTCGACACGATGTAGGTTTGGACATGGATTTTTGTGCCAAGATATGTCACATCATGTTCATGAACTGGGCATGGTTCATGTCCAGTGGAGACGACGTGTTATGGACTTTGGTTGCTGGCTGGGACACATCTGTTAAAAAGCGAAGCAGCTGATGAGTTGTGTACTGCTAAACATGGGCTACCAATTTTGTTAAATCTGTGGGTCTGGCAATTGCAACCGTTGCCATTGCAGTTTTCGATAGAACGCTTCATAATTAAAATAACAAAAAATTAAATAACCTACAATAATCCAGCATATATCTTCTTCAAGCTGACACCACACATCAGATTAGCATGACAAGACTAAATATAGACTAGTATTGAATTATATAAGTTATACCAAAATTTAAGTTAATTAAATGCTTCTGCCAATGAACCCAAACAGATCTGTGTAAGGTGAATTGTGCCACGGCCTTCTTGAAAGCACTTCTAAATCGATATTTCTCATTTGAGACAAAAATAAAACGCAGTTTTAGTTTGGCTGCAGCGATGAGAATTGACGGAATACAAACCATAAAGTGCCTGTTTGGGAACGGAGCCTGTTGGACACTCTCATCCCTCCCTCTTTCATACATCTTTTGCAGCAGTCTTTAGTGACGAGGTTAGAAAGACACCTGGCATCGTCGGCTGTTTTAATTCATTTCTGCAAAAAAAAAAAAACTACATCGACAACCCAAAACGCCTGATCTCTTCCACCTCGGACAACAAAAAGCTACAAGCCACAAACTTTGTAGATACGTGTGCAGGCAAGAGGTTTCAGCATGCGTGGCAAGTTTGTCTGCTATGAAGTTACTTGGCCTGTCTCCTTGCTCATGTACAGAACACTAGCAAACTCTGTAGCCTTCTTATCTGGAGATTGGAGAGAGTCCGCTACAAATGTGGAGTTTTAGAGAACCCATACCAAATGGCTTATTTACCGCCTGACTGCTATGACGGGTAGGTTAGGTTTAAGTGCCTGTCTCAGCCAAGTCTTGGTCCCACCTCAATCCTAGCCTGAATTGGCTGTGCTGTCATTTTGTCGTTCAAAGAACACCATTTACTTGCTTGCTACTTATGAACCATTTCTATTATCAATTTTTTTTCAAGTTATTTTGACCACATTAACTTTGCTGCCGTTAGATACCTTATAACGTCACAGATGTCATGCTAAACTGCCCAGCGGTCTCTTCCTGGTTGCTGTAAGAACTCGGCAGCTGCCGTGGTAACGTCGGCTCCCTCTCTTTGACTCTCTGACCGTCAGGACCAAGTAGAAGGTAAGGTTGCATCTGACCACTCTCTCCTTTAGAGAAGTGGCAAGGCTTTACATTCTTAGACTTATCTCACCTCCAGAGCCATTATGGGCGGATCAGCTTAGGCCATGAATGTGCTTCGAAAGTGGTGTTTCGAAAAGGTTTATTTTTAGAGAAAATATCACTTACGTCATTGTGGAACCATCTCCGAACACAAATAAAAAGTTCCTGAAGGGGTTGGAGTTTTTCACGAACGAAAGAGTCGTGGGGCTACGTATCTTGTTGGAAATCCAGTATTTACAGTGTATCCAGTCGATTGACCATTGGACTACTGCGAAGAGGAATGTTCTTGGTAACTGCCTTAATCGGTCAACCGAAAAACGAAATAATATCCGAAAAAGAAAGCAGTGGATTTTTGATTGTCATAAAATGCAACACTGCTTCTCCTTCTGCTGCTGCCACTACAGTCCGGTACGCACCTTTACCGCAGCCAAGAATCATCTCCAGATTTTATGATGTTTAGCCAGCTGCCATCAATTGCGCACGTAAGCTTGGTTGATGATTTTCGGGCGGTATGAGTGTCGTGCAGTGTTGTCTGTGCGAACTGCATGGCCCAGCCTGGTCTATCTCCGGCCAACTGTCCTAGAAAGCAGAATTTTGTAAGAAACCATCACCCAGCCCAAGGAAAAGCTTGATAAAGTAAGGAGCTACTGTATCAACAATTCCAATGAGTAAGAGGTGATCTACTGAGTGCCGGTTTTATTGTACCAGTATAAAGGGCGGCGAACGTTCAGGTAGTCCCAAAGCGATCATCATGTAAGAAATTCTCGATCTAGATCGTAGAGGTAGTGGGCGTGAGGTGGCTGAGGCTGTAGGCATGTTTTTTTCCCATGGGTGCGTCATGAGAGTTTACATGACATTTTTCATTAATATTTGAAAACGAATCAGCTACTCGCGTCACGCAATCATAACCAACCCTGTGACCACTTCAGCGGAATGATTGGCGATGTTCGGCCGCTGTCTGAACGAGTTTTTGAATGAATCCATGACAGCACACATTTCAGACATTTGTCGGGTTGAAATGGCACCAACGATGGACAAGGTGAGTCTGTCGGTCAACAAGGTCGTTCCAACATTGCTTTCGGGTTGCATTCACATCGAGTACGTTGACAGAGCGACAAGCAATTCGATAAAAAAAACATGTCGAATCTTTCCAACAAGCCACCGACTACTCAAACTGCCCTCGTACCAACCGTCGAACACCAGAAAAAAAAAAACATCAACTCTTCGTTGTACATGATAAATCCTTAATTTCCGTCCACTGGCTGTTTTTGTCAAAAAATAATTGGTAATAAACCCATAATGTACCGTCATTAAGTGCGGCCTATTAACAAATTCAAGCCCCGAGACAAGATAATTTCCAACCTCCTGAGCTATTGCTAGTCCCCATCAATAAATAAGAGTTAAAGTAAGCCCATAAATTTGGTATAATGACCCAGACCTGATAGTCCTGACTCAGCCGTATAAACCCCCGGCAACGTTAAGTGCTGTCAATTGAATGTACCCCCTTCACTGTAAAACGGAAGGCCTTATGAGCAAAATCAAGTGGACCGGACTTGCTGGACAGACTCGCACAGCCACTAAAACGATGGGCAAGCAGAGACGGACTGAATGAATTATAAATTATGTCAATTTCATTTTTACATCTGAATGAGTAAGGGATTCCGGCGGAGAACTTCGACCACACAGCCAGCCGTCGAGGACAATTCTGTGTCGAGCTCAGAAATATGCAAGAGCCACATAATCGCTTCTAAATATGTTCACAAGGACACACAAGCGACTATGCCTACCCAGCTGTATGATACGGATGAGGCGAAATAGGTTAAAGAGAATCGAAAGATACTTTTTCAGAAAGAGTGAGAAGGGGGGAGGGGCATCTCCAGGCCGATGCAAGTTGACATCTCATTTTAACCGGAAAACAAGAGATTGTGCTGATAAATCGTCCAACAAATTCTATCCGCCACCGACCGTCCAAATGTTATTGGCTGAACGGTCTGTACGAGGAGATAAGACTTGTCAGAGAACGATTTCGTGGAGCAGTTGGGATGTGTGCGGTGATGAGGGAGAATGGAAAACTGGTGTGCCTTCCAGCTGTGGGGTCGGTGGTGCACGATATCACCTTCCCTCCATTGGATGGTGTGTCCGGGTTAGCAGAGTGAACAAAGTCACTGGGCACAGTCTGAGAGGGACATTAATGGTTCCACTTTGGATAATGTTATACTTGCAGTTCGGTTTGTAGCTCGATGCCAGACCCTGCTCATCGTCGGCTGATGATGTGGCAGAATTTAACAAGAACTGCAGCGAGTTCATTATGTCGACACTTTGACGACAATTAAAAAGAATGTGTCCAAGTGATGAGAACACGAAAGTGCAGAAAGTAGAGCCGTAAGTAAAATTTAGAAATGAATCGCCACTGAGAACATTCACAGCGAATTTCAACTTTGTACTTATTGCAATGCAGGGATGGATGAGATCGGTCTTGGTTCTTTGCCTGGCGCTACAATTCGGAGTGGATCCGGTGGGTGATGAGAGTGTTTCTTCAACACTTTCGACGGAACATTCCATTTGATGTGAATAAAAGTAAATTTATTTAAGTTCAATTAAAAGCCTCCACTTACATATTTTGCGAGTTTCAACAGAGAAACTAGTTTAAAATTGGAAAATATTGTTTTCGGAAGATGAACACTTGGACGGTTTTTATTGAAAAGCCCTCTATTTGGAGCACTTTACCGCCCATTCCATCAGGTAGTACCCATCAAGCAGTCAGGCTATTGCAATGACTTCTGATTGGAGCGTGGCAGAACTACAATATCTGCATGGAACTTGCTCGAACCCTATATCCAGCTTTCTCCAGCTAGCCACACAGTTACTTAGAATCAGTTACTCCAGTTTTCAAACAACAACTTTGTTAAGAACATTGTTCATATGCGTGGGTAACCTTAAAAATGGACGTCCTCTGTTGCGTTTAGCGCTTTCCCACAAGGCAGGACAGGAATGATCAATGTCTTAAGAGAGAATGTCTATTGGAAAATTGCCGGTTGAACTGGGTTTGATCTTTCTACATATCTTTTTCTACTGTTCACTCCGGACATGAGTTAGACCATTATAGCCGGTTTCGTCTCAATGGAAAAAGAGGCCTGACGACTTCAGCGGTAGCCTGTGAGTTTGTGAGTTACATATCTTCAGGCAGCACTTACAGTTTCTCCATCAATTTTATAAACTACCTGTATTAACCTAATCTTGGAAGAATTAGGCATTGCTGTGTGTATATACTAGGCGTGTGTATATTACGAACGAACTATGTATTTTAAAAAAGAGCTCTAACAAGAGCGCAAAATGAACCAGTTCTGAATAGGCATGTTTTATTAAGAATCAATACTCCGCTCAGTATTACTTTTACACGCGACGCAGCAAGAAACCAAATTACTGAGCAAAATGTACTCAGTAATACATGGCAGTCAACACTGACAACAGCGCTTTGACAAATCTCAATCACAGGTGACGCTTCACAGACTCAGATACCACAACTAAATCACAAATGCAGCTGAGAACACTTCTTGAAAATACAGCAGAATTATCGCTATTGGTAATCCAAGTCTCGTCATAGGACAACATATTCCAATTCCAAATCTATCATTTGATCAATACTCAAACGTTTCTAGTGAATAACACCATTTTTGTACCAACATTATAAAACAAAAAATTAAATTTAGAGGCGCTCTATTCGTATTCTGACACATACTAACTTTTGACACAAAGACATAAAATGAGTGAAAGAGCGTTTTATTGAGAATCAATGCTGAGCTGAGTATAAATTCTCAATAAAACTCGTCTAAAGGCACTTAATTTAAGCTCATTTAGTTCAGCAGTTCCTCCAACTTAGGTATCTCCTTCTCCAGACGCCATCAATACAAACAGGACCAAAGATCGCACGCAGAACTTTTCTCTCAAAACGACCAAGAGCTTCTTCATCCGCTTTCAATAGCGTCCATGTCTCAGAGCAGGACGGGGATGATTAGGGTGTTATTTAAAGTCAACTTGGTGTTTCGAGAGACGGCTCTGTTACTCAATTGCCTCTTGAGCCCAAAGAAACCGCGATTGGCAAGAGTAATTCTGCGCATGATCTCGGTACTGGTGTTATTGTCCCTGTTTACTGCAGAGCCAAGGTAGACGAAGTCCTTGACTACCTCAAAGTTTCTGCTGCCCATTATGACGCTCTGTCCGAGGCGTCGATGTTGTGCGTCCTTTCGCGATGACAGCATGTACTTTCTTTTGCCCTGGTTAACTGCCAAACCCATTTTAGCCGCTTCCGCTTCAATGCTAGCAAAAGCCTCATTGACAGCTCGCTGTGTTCGTCCACTCACGTCAATGTCGTCCGCGTAGGCAAGCAGTTGAACGGACTTTTGGAATATCGTGCCTCTGGTGTTGACATTTGAGTTTCGCACGATCTTCTCAAGTATGATGTTGAAGAAATCACATGACAGCGTGTCGCCTTGTCTAAAACCTTTTTTGACATTGAAGGTCTCGGTGAGTTCGTTACCGACCTTGATGGAACAGAGAGAGTTCTCCGTCGTCATCCTGCACAATCTGATGAGTTTGGCTGGAATGTCAAAACTAGACATGGCATTGTATAGCTCGTCTCTATGCACGCTTCCATATGCGGCCTTGAAATCGACGAATAGGTGGTGGGTGTCGATCTGCATCTCGTGGGTTTTTTCCAGGATCTGCCGCAGTGTGAAAATTTGGTCTATGGTGGACTTTCCCGGCCTGAAACCGCACTGATAAGGACCTATCAGGTTATTGACGAATGGTTTCAGGCGTTCACACAAGACGGCAGAGAGGATCTTGTACGATATGTTAAGGAGACTGATCCGTCGATAGTTGGCGCAGTCAAAAGGGTCTCCTTTCTTGTGGACCGGACAAACGACGCTGAGATTCCACTCATCGGACATGCTTTCCTCCGACCATATCTTACAGATGAGCTGGTGCATGCGCCCAACCAGATCATCTCCAGCTGCTTTAAACAGTTCCGCGGACAGTCCGTCCGCTCCAGCAGCTTTGTTCGACTTTAGTCTAGATATCGCTATCTTGACCTCGCCTAAGTCGGGGGGACGGAATTCTTGGTCATCCTCGTCCAAATTAAGTGGAACATTCTGCCTGACAGCGGAATTTGTGTCGTCATCGCCGTTTAACAGTCTGCAGAAGTGATTTTTCCAAATTCTCAGCATCGACTGCGACTCTACTACTAGCTGTCCATTTTCATCAATGCAGGCTTCTGTCCGAGGTTTCTGTCCGAGGGTAATATGGGCCGTGGGTAATATGGCCCTCCCTTATATTTCCTTAAAAGGGAAATACACGGAGATATAGTTATGATATAGTTATAGTTACTACAGAGAGGTATAGTTACTACAGACATGATGTAATCGGTTATGGCGCGAGAAATGTACAATATGAAAATGTACAACATGCATCAAATTGAGTTTATTTCGTGTTCATTGTACTATGTTCTCATTAGTTTTACGCAGTTAATTTTAGTTGACTTCATAATATCTGTTTTAAGTTGAAAAGTCTTAATGTGTTCTTAATCTTTGCAATATCAAAGCTGTTTTAAAAAAAATTTATGAATTTTGCTAACTTAATGTGTAATATAGCTTACCCCAGAGGTCTGCAATAGCGCCAAGTAGGCCATATATAGGACATGCTCCTTTCTAGATACATCTATTGAGCCAGCTTGTTTAGAATATTTTGTGCGCACATTGTGTATACAAGAAGCCTGTGCAGACAACGAGCTACAATGTATACAAGTTTTTGTGCAGTTAAAACCAAAAACCATTTCCAGACCATATTTAACAGTGTTTTGAAAACACAATGTGTGGTCACTTTAGCTTTTCCATTATATCTTGTTCTTATGTTTTCTAAAAATGCTTATGTTACTTCAGAGTGAAAGAAAATTGATTTTAATGATTACTAAGAAAAGAATTAAAAGAATTCAACATAAATTGCAGGTTTTATTTCGAAAAACTATAAGGGTAGCCATATTTGCCCAACTTACTCTTCATACATGTTATTCAGTAGGAACAAGCGAACTAAACCGAACTTTTTCTTGTGTGTGTATGGGCAGTGTGTTGGCACCTCAGCAGGGTTGCCGCTATACGACTTTAGTCGCAGTTTGACCCTTTTCGAGGCCGCGACGCGCCGACAAAAAAATCTTTCATTTTTCACCTGTTTCTGAGGTTTTCAAGATTTATGTTCAATCCTCGTGTTTGTTGTAAATATTGACCAACTATGGCCCAAATATATCATACACTTTATTTTTTTACGTCCAGCCATTCAATTTTAGTTGTTAATTCCCGTATTATTCTGGTGTTGTTCCAATTCACTAACAGCTGTTCTAAACATTGTTGACATTCATAAACCTATTGACGACATTGACGACATTTAACAACATTAACGACACATTGTCGGTATCACAGTGTCGCCAATAAAAAACGTCTCGTCAAATATCCACCAAGCAAAATGCATCTTTCATGTCCACCAACCAGTAATCGGAACCAATTCCACATTCTCTATTGAATGAAGCAGAATTGGTAAGTGTAGGCTCTGGGAAACAATCTATGACATGAACCACAACTTGGAGTCCCTCCGTCATTTCCTTCCATCCGACGTTTACCTTTGGAGAGAAAAAGAAAAATGAATTTAGTTTTTCCTGCTGATTCCAAGTTTCCTTTCTTTGCTCAGTTCAACGGCAGCAGCAGGGACGTGGGGCCGAGTCCGCTGCCATAGCACCGTGCTGTCTGGCACAGCCGGTGCCTGAGCAGTGTGTCAGCGAGTCATCAGATGTCTGCCTTAGACTGTGATAATTATGTCAGGCTATGTAAGCAGCTGGAGGAGATGCTATTAGTTGCTGAGTTGTTGGTTAAACACTTTGCGATGTTAACACTGTAAGTTTCCTGTGTAATGAGGTGCATAACAAACAGAAACGTCAGCGCATTCGCTGCGCCCTATTCACTCATACTCAGTGTTTAATTCATGCAAAAGCAAATCGGTTAGTTCGCCTCCTAATTAATTTAATGTTTCCAATTATCTCATCCTATCGCTATCTTAGGTTCTTGATGTGTCCCAGTTTCGCCCGGGCCACATGAGTGGACTTAATTTAATTGCATATCAAGCGAACTTTTCGGATCGCATCGACGACGCCGACGGCGAAACTTATAGCGGGCCACCCCAAATGGGCGAAACTCTGTCACGGATTATCTGACAAGTTGATAAAGTTACACCGGTGCACCTTTCATTAATCCTTATTCGCTATAAATTGTGCTCGTGTCGTTGTCAATGTGAAGCACGACAGGGGCAGGTAACTTTTCGTGTAACTCATCAATTTGCCCGGTTGGAAGTGAATTGACTGGAGCAGTCCATTCTTAGGGTTTGACTAATTATCATCCACCAGCCAGCCGGTGAAGTGAACCTCTGAGATGTCAAAGGCCTTTCAAATTAAGATCTCTGCCTGCGATTGGCTACTTAATCTGTCGATTGGTTTTCAGAATCGATTGGCTTGTAATTGCACAGACGGGATGTGGAACGGGTGTCGGTGGAGTGAAATTCACTTGATTCGGTCGACGGTTTCTGCAGGCAATGACCGCACTCACAAGACTGATGTGGATGGGACCTTTGTTTGGTTTTTGGGGCCTAATTTTGGGTTTTTAAGTCAATTATAGAAAGGACATTCCGAGACAGACAAGTAGACAGTTGCCCAAGGTCAAACAAGGATATTGATCGGTATAGAAAGGATTTGCTGTTCGGGTTATGTTTGCTGCTTGGTTTTATTTTGACCGTGATTCCGAAATTCCATTCGCGAGTGACATTGACGGGATTGACAGAACTCCACGAGCCATCAATGAGGCGTGTGAATGAGAGTACAAAGAGCGAAGTAAAAATGACAGGATTTTGTGCGCCTGACGTCTTGGACAGAGGGTCGCTATGATCAATGGTTAAAGACTTCGTTTACCTGGGCTCCGCATGAATTATAAGGGCTATACTGCAATATAAGCCTAGCCAGGATCTTCGGATCCAACGCATTCGGTGGCTGGGCATGTAGAGGGTATGAGCAACGCAGCTCTGTCCTGAAGTGTCTTCGACTCCAAACCTGTGGGACTGACGATGCCCGCGTCTAAGGTTGCGCACCCAGGTGGAGAAGGACTGCAACCAACTTGGCGTGCGAAACTGAAGGCAGTTGGCGAAAGATCGTGCAGGCTGGAGAGGCTTGCTGGTTGTCGCCCAGGTGGTGCATCCAGGTGGAGAAGGAACTCACCCAACTTGAAACTGGAGGCAGTTGGCGAAAGATCGTGCTGGCTGGAGAGGCTTGCTGGTTGTCGCCCAGGTCCACCCCGGAAGGCAAACAAAGGAGACATTCCAGACATGTGTCAGCGTTAGTATTGCTATTTCATCACGGAAAGACTAATGCCCGAACAACCCTTGCAAGTTATCCAAATTTACTAAAAGTCTCTTCATCGACGAAGCTCATTTCAGGTTGAATACGTACTTTAATGAATCAAGTATTTGTACTTGATTCTATGATCAGCCACAAACATGATCGTGAGAAGAACGATACTGTCAATGTGCACGCCATAGATCAGTGCTTATTACAGACGGGATGTGGCTCAAGCAAGGAATTGCTGCATATCACGCAGCCCGCGAATCGATGCACTGATGAGAGAAATGAGTTCGCTGAACCGACGAATGCTGCTTCAGTTCCGCGGTAATGAGATCCTTTATACAGTGACCATATTATGCAGCCGAAATCTTTTATTTTGAAAATCTACGACTTTGAGCATATTGACGTCGGATAAATGTTCCCATCTGCGAGGATGGTGAATAGAGGAGAAGACATAACCGCGAACTCTACGGGCTGTGCCAAGATGTGCATGTTGTCCGGAAGTCCAAAATCCATCGACTTCAGTGGCATGCCCACATCGAACGCATGAACACCAATGTTTGTTTTCAATACAATTGCCTATGCTGTTACACACAAGTACACTTCCATCAAGTGCAGTAGATTTTACAAGGGCATTTTTGAGTTTCATACAAAAATCAGGCATCAAGAAAAATATTTGTATAAACAAATCATCATGGTTGGAAGGGGATAAATCAAAAGTTAGTAAACGATGGATATCGGCTGGAAAAACACATATATTGAGACTATTTCCAGCGAAATTCACATGAAAGCAATAGCCGCTGCACAGCTGTCAGTTAAATGTGACTCATGACACAGAGAATACAAGGTATTATATTCCCGAACCTTATTTTTATATGTGTGACGTGTCAGGTGTATCTCACAAGTGTGTCAGTTGTATATGCAGATTCAGTTTTAAGCAGTGTTGTGAACAATCTTGTGTGGAATTTTAAAATATTATTAAAATGGCAATTTGCGCAATATTTGTTTGCAATGTAAATAATAAGATGTAAGATAATAGAGACAGTGAAGTGAGACTTTTTCGTTTCCCAAAAGACCCAAGAGGGGCAAATATTTCAATGCCCAAATGGGGACGAAAAGACACAGTGTACGTTAAAACAGCTTTCATTTGCTCTAAGCATTTCAATAATTACCAATATGCGCGCAATTTTAAACACGAATTGCTCAATTATTGTCCCAAAGTGCAAGGACTTTGAAGGATGGTGTGGTGCCAACAGAACATCTGCCGTCTACCAGTGCTTCTACGAGTCCTGAAAGCTCAGGAAGCTATCAGGTTGTGGCAGCATCCTTGGTCAAACAATCTATTAGTCAGGAAGGCAGGATTGAAAACGTGGACGAGCTTCAGACACAAGAAAGCTCTCGCGAACTAACGACGTAAGATTAATCTTTTATGATGCACATTTTATTACCGCAACTAATTCCACATTCTTAAGCTTAAGGAGTTAGAGTTGCACGGAACTTTTAGAAGTTTATTTATTGAATGAAGTACTGCACTCATAAGTCCTTAAATTGGCTCACCAGAACTATAAACTCCAACAAGAGTGCAGTGCAACGAACAGCATATTTTCCGCAATACAAATGAGGAACGAGGAGGAGCGAGGATAAAATGGACATTGTGGGTGGTCCGAAAGCATACAGATATCCGTTTATCTGTTGAAGAATGGCCGTTCCGCCATCGTAACGCTGCAGAAATTTGCTTCAAAAATCCAGACACTTCCAAATCTGTAAATACATGGAATTGTAAAAGCACGAAAATTGTATTCAGTGTGAGTTTCATTTACTTTTATGTAACCGAGGGATACGCGTGTCGTCACACGATTTGACAAACAAAGAGTATGATATCTTGTATTATGTGTGACTGCTGATGTTTTAAATATGAATGAAAATGCATCTAATCTGAGTGAAACGACAATTAGAAGTGGCTTTGAGTTTCTTGTCGCGAAACTCAAATTGACATTTTTAGTTTTCGATCATTTTACCACTTTGATAAAATGCAATAATTCGGAAATAGTGAAAATGTGTGTTATCAAAGTAATTAGCCAATACTACACTCTGGTAGTGGGTGAAGGTACAGGTAACACAATGCATAAGAATTTAGCTATTGTTATACGAATATTTGACACAACGAAGATTGAAGAATATTGATGAAAGTTGACGAATATTTGAAAAAAAAAAAATTGTTTTTATGCCTAGTTGAAATTTTTCAGCCAGAAGATCCTTTAGAGTGAAATAAAATTTATCATTATAATAGTAATAATAAGGCCGTAGAGGGCCAGGGCCTAGCTTCTCAGCAACCGCTCGTGTTGTGCGTGCTATTGTTCCGTCACACGCGGAAGGGACCTACAGTTTTATGCCGACGCCGAACGGCAAAGATTGAGGAACTTGTTTCTAGACAGGTATTACCCATTGAGCACTGACGAAAGAGGCAGGAAGTTAGCAATTTTTTTTTTGTCGTACCGTTGCGTATTGGTCGCGCACATACCCACAACGCCACTGCCGCCAATAATCGCTTTATCGGTATTTAAGTTTTTTTCTGAAATATTTTGCCTCTTAATATGTTGATTTGTTGGTGTAGAACTTTCTTCTACTTGGGCTTTTTTGGTCATTAGTTAAAACTAAAACGAAACTACTTCATTTCAACAGGGATCGTTGCTGTCAGGAAAACAAAGGAACTAGTTTCATTTCATTCTACAACTAATGATAAAAAAAGCCGAAGTGGAACAAATTTTACACCATCAATATGTTTGCCTTTTTGTATTAAAAAAAACCCTTGAGTGTTCCTTTTCATTATCATCATCTTCTGAGCCGCTTGCTCCACTAAAGGGGTCGGGGGTAAACCACGCACGAGAGATCTCCAGGCAACTCGATCTTCCGCCATCGACTCCAACTCATCCGGAGTTATGCCCATGCGTAACCAGCAAATTTTTGGACTTCGTCCAACCATCTCGTCCTGGGTCTGCCAAGCAGTCGCCTTCCTGACGAAATCGCATTCCACGCCAGCCTCGAAATTCGTGATGAAGGGGACAGTCGTACCACGTGATCAAACCACCGAAGCATAGCCTTCTCCGTTCAAAGAAGCAGCTTCTCAATGTTGAGTTCCTCGCGCACTGCCGAGTTTCTATCCCTATCCCGGCTAGTAATTCCCACTACAGCACGAAGAAAACTCATCTTATCAGCTTGTATTCGCGATTTCTTGCTTCCAAGTACATACATATTAGAAATGAAGTTTTATAGGGGTGGCCAACTTCTCAGCTGATTGTCCATTAGCCCATCGACGAATTTGTGAATCCTTTTGACAGTTAATCATGAAGTCTTGACGGTTATTCACGAAATAGTGTGAGTGAAAAGTAAAAGTGTGGCATCTCTATAACACTTCATTTCTGGCCCATACAGGCAAAACTTCACAACGAAATGTTTCTCAATGGCGCGAGTCACTTGCACAGTTGCTATGTATGTCCCTGTTTGCTGTGCTGCTGTCTCATGGCAATAACAGAAAGATAACAGCACCAATCCCGCCAGTTGTGTTTTGTATGTTTCCGTGTTACCGTGTTAATTTTGCTTAGCCCATTTAAACTGGTCTTGCTACGTCTTTGCTGTTCACTTTAAGGCGTGCTGAGTTGTCGTCAACCTTTCAAGCAACCAATCCAATCCACCATCCATAACCCTACCATTATCCAAGACCACGTAGGAAATGTAGAACATTTGAATTGCTTCCGGCATCCCCCAAGCTAATCCACAGTCAATAGCATCTAGTTCGCATCTCATTTGACAAGCAAACACTTGTAGCCAACATTTATCCAGAATGTCACCAATGAGCACCACATGCTCTGCTTGAATTGCTCAAACAAACGAACCACCACCACCGGCCTAGGCGCATGCATACCAGAGCACCACACTTGTGGTGTGGCCAGAAGGACTGCCTTATTGCAGGCGAGCTACTGAGTGTGGTTAATCCATTATGAGTTCTATTACTTGATTAATATTTGGTCCATTTACAAAATAATGTAATCAGATTCATTTGGACTATCAGTCTTTCGGGAGGTGTCCCCTAAGTGTGCGACTCTCCTCCATTCCACAACAACATTCCTTGTTGACAAAGCGAAGCGGGGGTACGTGGTGAGGCTGGTTGGTAACATTCTGGCGACATTAGGTCCCGAAACCGCAACTGGGAGAAATGCTGGTGAACGACGGTCGGTGGGACAGGTCGCCGAGCAGCGACACATCGGTTTGACCCAAAAGACACACGCGGGGATATGGATACATCAGCTCCATGCCATGAGTGCTTAGCAAAGTGGCACAGCGGCGGGTTTTGTTGCAGTGTGCGCCCGGTGCGCTATCAAATTAACATTAATACTTTCCCCGCCACGATACGGGGTTCAGGAATTTTACATCCCGCAGCCGATTTTAGTTTTTATGTTTGCGGTCCCCGCACGTATCCAATTATGATTCTGTGAAATTGTGCCAGCGGATCCCTGTGATCCTTAATTTGCCTTTGTTCTATGCGCTCCACTGTCTTATAACTAATTCCGTAATTAGGTAGCATGTTATTGTCGGGAATGTGTGAGTGGCTGCGTTGGGGGGACCTGAACGCTTGTAGTGTTCTTCTGAACGGAGACTCGCAATGATATGTTGATGTCGTAAAGCGGAATTACTCCTCGGAATGGTGGTTCCCACTTGGGGTTGTTGCAGATGAAGCTTTTGAAAATTGATAATATTCTTGCCCTTTTCGAGGACTCGATTTAATTAAAAAGAAAAGGGTGGGTCGGTGTATCAGTCAAAGATCTAGACTACAGAGTTGTGGTTGTCGCCTTGGAAGGCTGCCCTATTTGGTAAGTGAGAAGATGTGTGGCAAAGCGAACATTTGCTGAGTAAGGACCGGGGGTAGTTTCGAACGTATGAGAGTGCTCGTACACTCCGATGGCGTCTTACGGGGTTCTCTTGTACTCTGGTACGTTGTAACGAATTTATGCTTGGTTAACGAGCACGCACAAAGGCATGAACCTGTGGTGGTAGCCCTGGAGAAATGTTTGCTGAAATTGGAGTTCATCGCTGTTGCATATCTAATACAGCATATCTTCTACAGGAGTCTTCTGAGCTGGTAGGCTGGCCTGGTTGCGGCAGTGACGTATAAATGTCTTAGTTGTGACCAATTTATATCCCAAATTGATCCATTACTTCACTGTCACTTTCTGGTAATTTTTTCGACGCGGCCTCTCCAGCCGAAGAAGTACCTGCTGGTGCCTTAGTGGCCTTTCCTATGGTAATCCACTTAATTGATGAATTGTAGCCAATTTGCATTCTTAATGAATTTTGCTATTACCAGCATATTGACTAGGCTTTTGAATGAACAGTTTCGCGGAAACCTTGTTCTTGCAAGGGCTAGACAGGTGCCGAGGTAGTGTAACGTTTTTTTCTTTATCTTCCTCATTCTTGCAGCTTCTGCAGAAATCATTGTGGGTGGCTCCCATTCTTCTAGTTTGCTAAGATTCTTCCTGTCTAGCTCCAGGAGAGATGAGGTCCTCTTTTGATTTAGCGCAAGTCACATCGTTTTCGATGTGCTGTCGTGTGACTTCCTCAACTTCGTTCTGGAGAAGATCGTGCAAAACACGTCAACACTAGACGCATGACCTTCCAGAAATCAGTATAAATGTAATCTTAAGCCGACGATGACATAGAAGTGATCGGCACATGCGAAGATTGGATGCAGCGAAGAATTGTGCCTTTACTGAGATTGAGACGGGAGCGGATATGGTTCTGTCGGCATGTATCTATTTACAATGGACCCAACACGTTGGCCTAAGAGAGGCCGTCAGGGAAGGGCACCCAATTTACCTACCTACATACCATCTTTTTCTGCCCATCTGCGATAGGTGTCGAACACTGCCCTCGTCATTGGTAATCAATAAAGAATTATGGTTGCTTCGGTTCGGCGTGTTCCATCGATTTCTCTACTATCAATGGCAACTAGTATGCCCTCGTCTCGACACACTTACGTGTCCACATCCGTATAATCGGCGAAAGAGAAAACGTAAAAAATGTGAAAGAAAGAGAATTGTAATCTCCTTCACCACAGCCAAAATGCCTCCACAACGATGACAATACCTTTCTTGTTTCTGAAATTTCATTAAACAATCAGCTTGTGAATGAATAAAACGAGACATCCATACAGAACTACTAACTTTGTTCAAATAAAATGAAAAAAAGCATTTATGTAATTCAAAGTCACCGACAGAACTTGCCGCCTTGCTGCTCCCACTCATGTGCGGAGAAAAAAAAGTTTCAATTTCAAACTTTCCTCAAACCGACAGCATCCAGCAAAAACAAAAAATACTACCATATGCAGCCGGTGTGGAAGGTCTTCCGTCAAGGACTCTTAAAAATAAAACGCTTCTCTTCCTCGCCTCAACCTCAATTTCATCTGAAAACGAATCACTGAAACAGAATTAAAACTGAACGTTCAGACTCAACTGGAGATCCCTCCAAGTCGGTAATGGCAGCGTCCCATTCATGCCATGATGACAGTCATCATCGTCCTTCGGACCTAATGAAAATGTCCTGCCATCCCTTGGCAGAAGGGAAAACAGCAAAAAAGGAGAAGAGCATCCTTCTTTTTGCGCAGAGTCCTTTCAATGACAAATTTTAATCAAGCCTTCGAATTCGAGTGCACTCATACGAAAAAGTCATAAAAATGCACAACTTTACGGCACACAGACACCCCTCCCACGCCACTCGCATCTCATCCGTGAGTCGGCCTGGGCACAATAATAATCTATTCTCCGAGCGCCACAAGAATCAAAGCAGAAGCATCTGGGGAAAAAAATCTTTAATATCACCAAAAGAGTTGCAACTGCAGCAGAGATAAGCAGAGTGCCGTTGTCATTCTCCTCCGACAGAGCCGCCGCTCACAGAAATTGATGCATGCTCGGCAAATAGAATATCAGCCCCCCGATCGGCGTCTCCAGCAGGGCTGTGTGTCGCTTTAGCAAAATGTCCTTTTGTGCATAGTGCAAACATCGCAAACCATTCAGCCCACCTGCTGAACCTGTCCGGGTTCGTGATTGTCCTCTCCGCCCGTCTGGCGGCACAGACCCACTCGCACAGACACCAGACATTGTGTGTTGATGTTAAACCTCCTTTCGGCCCAAGTCCCCCGTGGCCCATCAGCAGCGACTGTCACCCCTTTTGTTCATCTCGGCAACAAAATACAAGCTTAGAGCTAACGGAGGAGCATCCGTATGTAAATAGTTGGCGACTGAAGTATAGGCTTTGGTTCTGGTGTGGATTAGGGCTGAGAGCAGAACTCGCCTCAGGCACTTTCTAGTCACTCGTTGAATTGTGCATGTGGGAGATGGTGCGCACTGAAGGAGGCCTGAAGGCAAGGTTTTCGTTTTTTGTTCTGTCCACGTCAACGTGCACATACACACACACAACCGCCTAGACGAGTGGGCAGGTGATGAATAATGAATGCATTCAAACGAATGAAGATACAATGTGTCGGGAGAGAAAGTATCTCGAACTGCCGACTATTGTCGTATCATAACCCTAATGGTCTTTACAATGCTCGAGTGTTTGGATTTCGGTTTTGGTCTTGTGTGACCCAGTTTTCACCTGTTGAGGTCGACCGCAATAACAGAGTGCGAAATTGAAGTGGACACTGGACCGAAGAATTCGAATTACGAATCTTTGGCATGGCCAACGTGTGTCGCTGTGAGGTCCTTATCGAAAGCAAACCAGATGCTGCTGGAGCATTGGCTCTGCCAGGATACATGTTACGTCTGGTTCGTTTGAAACGAACCTAAGCGTCCATTTGTGGAATTCCCTTTGACGCACAATTTCAGGCAGGTGGACACTTGACTGCTGACAGTTGGCCGGATGATTGAAGACGATTTGACTGATTTTGGCGACTCAGGCTGACATATCTAGGACTGAATATTGCCCTAAGATTGCTGATGCTTGTGGGTTTTTCATTTGTTGGCAAAAGGACAGAACTGATAACATGCACTTAACGCTTTGTATATAGATTGATAAGCGCCGTACAAGCGTTAGAAAACTGGGTGAAAGCTTGGAAGGTAATGTTCATACACATGATATACCGTGACCACAACAAGCACTTAGTTTCTTTGATATTTTCCTTACATAAGTGGGAACATCACAAATCGCTTTATACGGTGCCAATCAAGCACTCATTCATATGTACCAGAAATGAAGTATTATAGAGATGCCCAACTTCACAGCTGATTGACCCCTAGTCCATATACGAATTTCAGAGGCTTTCTGACAGATATTCATGATTTATTGACAGTTATTCACAAAATGACGTAAATGCTGTTCTCTGATTGGTCAATTTGGCTTTAGAAAACGATATAAAAAATGGTTGTCAAAAATTTGAAGGGGCCAGAGAGGAAGAAGTTGGGCGTCTCTATCATGTCATTTCTGATGTATTATGTTCTAAAACATTTGAGCTTAGAGATTTCTGTCTTTCTTCTGCTCTCCAGTCTTGTAATACCCGCCGGGGCAGACGGGGCAGACGGGACAGACGGGAGTGTTTACACACGTTTCGCAACATTATTGCTTAATACATTCGGTGATAGGACGCAACCTTGCCTTAAACCATTTGGTACCTCGAAGCTCTGTGCAACGTTGGTAACTCTATCGCTTGAAGAGATCGATGACCGGTGTTCAAGAAGACACTATAATAATCAAGTGTAGTATTCAATTCGAATTTATAATTATGTAATTGATTGAATTATCACACTACCTTATCTGTAACTTAGTATGTACTAAATAATTCTACGAATATCAAATCGTAAAAAAAATAGTTTGTCAAAGTTCAATCACTTCTTCTCTCTTTGTGGTGAACCGAAATACGCTTTTCGTAACTCGGATGACTTGCTATATTTCTGAATTAATAAAGAAAACACATTAAAAGTGAAAATACATTGGTCCTTCGATCTTTTAAAATTAATTATAATTAATTAAATAATTAAAAAAAGTTGGGGTGTGAACAATTTTGTTTTAACACTCAATTAAACTCTTAAATAGATATAGACAAAACAGAAATAAAAATTGAAACAAATAGAAATAAGACAAAACCACCATATTAACCATACTTGACTTTTCGAAAGCATTTGACTGGGGTGACCCAAGGATACTCTGTCCCAGCTGTTTTCCATAATTCAAAACTGTCAGCTGCGGGGTTCCTTAAGGTTCAATTCTTGGTCCGTTATTGTTTCAATGTTAATCAACGATCTTCCAATGGTTTTGTATTACTGTAAATTCCATATCTATGCAGACAATGTTCAAATCTACTTAAGTTTCCCTCTTTGTATGAAGACTCAGTTGCTAAAAATGTTGCAAAAATCGGGCTACAAAAAATGGCCTAATGTTCAATACTGACAAAACCAAATCCATCAAACAGCCGCCTTCCCTATACAATTTCCCGCCAATTGAACTTAACTCGTCCGCAATTGAATATGTTAGAAGTGTAAAAAACCTTGGAATAATGTGCAATAGTGAAATGACCACATTGATAGCGTAGTGTATCATATTAAAACTTGCCAAAGCACTCATAGTGCCAATCTTGACATATGGATCAGAGTCGCTCTGGAATCACCTACCTTCACAGGTACGGTCTAAGACCGAGTACTGACAATTTTGTCCGGATTGTTTCTCATTTTTTTCATCGAACTGAAATAACTCCTATAATATATATAGATTTTTTTATTTTTACTTTTTTCTATGCATTTGTATTAGTAATCTTATTGAATTTTAAAATGTACGCTCTAAACTGAATTGCATTTGAATTGAAATTAATAATTGAAGTAATTCGATATCCCTTTAATTCAAGCACTTAAAAGAGTATATTATTTTATACTGCTCATGTACTATTGGGTCTATAACTAATTATTATTTATTCGTGCGGTTTGCTTAGAGATAGCGTAACTTGTATTATTCCATTGGAACATGCGTTGGAAAGCTACTGCCATTGTACGTAATTTCAGTATATGTCATTCATTTGAAGCGTAAAAAACAATATTTTTTTTCACTCAACTATGTCGAACTTTGTGCCTGAAAAAGTGTTTTTGCGGGGAGTTCTTCTTCATTACTTTAATATGGAGAAAACTGCTGCCGAAAGTCATCGTATTTTGGTGGAAGTTTATGGTGTACATGAGCTAGCTGAGCGAACGTGCCAAAAGTAGTTTGCACGATTTAAAAGTGGTGATTTTGGCTTGGCCAACCAGCCAAATCAACGGCAAAGTCGAATATCCATGACGCGAAACTAATGCTCTGTATTTGGTGGGCTCAGAAGGGTGCGCTGTATTATGAGCTGCTAAAACCGGGTGAAACCATCAATGGACTGTACAAAATTAATCCGTTTGAAGAGAGCAGTTGCCGAAAAACGCCCGGAGTATACGACCAGACACGAGGCAATAATTTTCCATCATGACAACGATCCCCCCCCCCAGAACTATTTGGAAAACATTGGATGGGAAGTTTTACCATCCTGTGTTTCCATTACCAGTTTTGTTTTTGCTAAGACAAGCAATGATAGTAATAAGCTAAAGATAATTTTGCCAAAAATAAATATACCGATTTACTCGGGGGTTTTTAACGCATGGAAGTCATTTGATATTTTTAACTCTCTTATCGACTCCAATAAGGAATTATTTGACGTCGAGAAATTGCATTATTTAAAATCGAGTCTGCATGATGAAGCAGAGCGTACTTCGGTGGAGTGCATACACGCTCTCAAACATTTGGAGGTTCCAGTCGATCACTGCAATACGATCTTAATTTTCTCAATGTTGAGGAAACTACCGTCTATCACTCAGAAGTTGTGGGAGGAGACCTAAATTTAAAGAGTTTTGCGATTTTTTAGAAGCAGGGTTTAGAACGCTAGAAGCTGTAAAGCAGGGGATCGGTAAAGAAACTTTTCTGCTTAAGCAGACTAAAAAGAATCAACACAGTTGCAAGGATTGCAATAAAGGTGCCCACGCTTTACAAAAGTGCAACAAATTCACTTAATACATTGAGGCTCTCGAAGTTTGCAAGACGTAAAAAAAAAAATACAAGTCTACATGAGCCTTCTGGCTAGCCATGGTAGGTAGGCAGGTAGGAATGGTGCCTGCTTGATTAATGAGATCATGCTCACTTAGACCATCCCGTCCATTGTGTTGTCACGTTCGGCTTTATGTCTAAAACCTATTTACCCTTAGACCTTGTTGCAATTCCCTCTTGAGATTTTTGTATTCCCTCTTTGAATTTGTTAGTTGTTTGTGATTTCTTCTGAAAGCTTTTAAATCCATTAAGTGGCTTTAAGAAATTGTAGGATATCATTTGGATCTGTGTTACTCAGATCCTCAAGGTGGTTGAAATAATATTCACCTAGAATTTTTGGTCTGGTTTGTGCAAGTGCAGGGCATGTTCCGATGTATTATGGTATCGTTTCCTTGCCCGGAATACCCCAGTGCCTGGGGACCCAGCATATTCCAAGATTGCATCTGGCCGCTATCTCCCTTAGATAGACGGCAGAGTTTTACCATCTTGGAGTGTATTGATGGTGTGCCCAGAGCCGCCTTACTGTCTATGTATAAATCAATATATCGTCCGTCTATTGGGCTCATTGATAGTCGGATGGCTGTTACTTCTAATTTTAGTACACTGCAGTAGCCGGATTGCCTCAGAGTTCTCTGGCAAACTGGCATATGCCAGGTCCCGTACCTTGTTCCGATTTAGACCCGTCAGAGTAGGTTTCCCATGCAGTTGAGTTCCATACTTTATCTTCGTCCCATTCTTCTCTTGCGGGGATCAGAGTCTTGTGCTTTATCTCGAAGTCCATTAAGGGTGTCAGATAGTGTGTTTCCTTAGCGACATTCGAGTTTTGCAGTGTCACACTCCCTTAGTCTTATGGCTGGCTGTGTGGCCACAAGTTTACCGTAGGTGGTCACGGGAAAGGGATGTTGCATCATTTCTAGGGCGGCTGTGGGTGCTGTTCTCATTCACCTGTTATACCACTAGACCAGGTAGGGCGCCGACTACCATTCGCAGCAGCCCTTTACTAATGGAGTTTGTCGGTCCATGCGCTGTTTAGCCTAGGCCATAGCATTTGAGTAGTCTCACAAGTGGTTAGAGAGTTTTTTATTAGCTATCTCCATGATTTTGGCGTCCACCTTCTGCTTAAATCTGCCAGAGGTGGATTAACGCATAGGATTGCCTGGGACGGGTCGGTTTCCGACGTTTTCTGAGAAGCTCATCTGCTACCTTATGACCTGGGACCCAGTATAGAGTAATCGAATGCTGCGTACCAAGAACCTTGAGTTCTTCGCGGCAGCTTGGACTTGATAATGACCGCTTCGCTGTCTTTTTGAATGGTAATATCAGCCGGTGGTATTTCCAACAATGGTATCATTTTGGCCGCTTCTTTCACCGCCGGGACCTTAACCTGCATCCTTGGTTAGGGCTTCCATCAATAGTTGGGCTTATCGAGAGCATAACCTGAGGTGGCATGACTATCTAGGATGCAGACAGACCAAGCGTATGCTCACTCGTGTCTGTAAGAAGTTCGTGGCGTTCATATTATCTCTTGGCCGAAAATACTGCAGTCGACTTACCGCCGTACTAACGGGCCAAAACACCTGCGCCAAACACCTGAGTGCACTTGTCCTAAGCGATGCAGGCTTCTCATAACAGGTGCTTCTGCAGAAAACTTCAAAAAATATTGCCTGGCTGGACAATGGACCAGTTTTTGAGTCTGAGCAGTCCAATGTAGTCCCCTCAAGAACTTATTTTTCGCTCTTATCCCGTTTAAGTAGCCGATAATTGATCTGTGGTTGCGTGGAATATTATCAGTCACACAATAAGGAAACTAAGATAAGGGCATGCGTTAGAATGTGTATTCTCAGTAGCCCCAGAAAAAAAACACTGAATTGTTGCCCTTAAAAATTATTAAAATCACTTCACTGAAATTCTTGTCGTTCATACTGTGGTGTCATGATAAAAACTTCACAAAAATAAAAAAAAAATAAAACACGTTAATAATGACAGCGAGTGCATCTACGTATCTGAAATTTGGAAATGTCGACAAAAGATTTTTTCTCCATTCGCAATTTCAAGCTTCACTCTTTTGTATACTTATTTGGAACGACCTTGTGCTGGCTCTGCAACAATTGTCCCGTGTAACCCTCCCCGTTTGACAACAAAGCGTAGAAAGGCTTTATTCTATCCTTAGGATGTGGACCCCTGTAGCGTGGTACCATATTGTCGCTCTGGTGTATCGACCCATAATGACGGCCAAACCACACTAAAACACAAAAAAAAAAAGTGGAAAGACAACAGAGAGACACAATCCCCCTGACGGATAGCAAAGAGCCGCATTAAACGATCCCATTCCCCGCTGCTGGGGAGCGACTAAAATTACTTCTGTGGCATATCCTTGCAGATAAAAGCGCAATTTGAAGAGATGCGTAAATATTTGCCATCAAGCAGCGGCAGCAACATCATCGACATCATTAAGCGACAGTGTAGGGAGCACGAAGAAGGAGCACAGAAAAAAATTAAAAAAAAAAGAAATTTAAATGAAGAACAAAAGTGCCTACATGCACGAAGGATAATGTCAGAGCGGAGCAGACATCAACCTCACCCCATGAGCACGGCCAACACCAGTGCTAACGCAAACGCAAACGCAAACGCCAAAGCTATCGTTGTCGTCGCCGTTGTCGCCGCTGTCATTTATCTGCCAACAGTTGCGATTTAAATACTTTGCTTAGCTCTCATTGCGAACCATTGAGGGCGATGCCTGGGGATATGCATATTGCAAGTACGAGGCTTGCGGTTTTTGATGAGGACTCTCATTTGGTAGCGTGAGTACTAAGTCCCTCTGCATATTTAGTGCAGGCATTTGATGACTGCTGTTCATTTACATGAGACTGCCACAAATCTGGATTGTAATGGAGGATTGTCAAGCTCTCTTAGTACAATTGATGCAAATGACTTTTTTCTGCCTTGAGGGTTATTTTTGATATCGAAATGGTACAATTGATGGACTTTAAGTCACCACTCATCCCTCTGCTCATCGCATATCTCATCACATTTGCTTCACGGAAGTCGGTAATTGTCCAAACCGTTGTTCATTTTGTGACATTTCTTGAGGGACATAATTGTGGCCTCCTAAAATTGAGATGTGTCAGGAGCACTTGAAACAGAAGTTGCTGGCAAATAGGCAAGAATCAAAGGTGCTGTGTAAGCCTGATGGAGCTTGGAAAATGTAGAGTGTGTTTGATTGTTCAGTCTAAGCATAAGCACTAAGAATCGCGTCTCCTTCAAAAATTTAGACATAAATGCACGTTTATTTTGATTTGAATCTACGTACGTAGAGAACGTACGTCAACACAACTGTTAGCATACACGGATGACATTGACAGAACACAGCGGAGCGTCAATGAAGCGTCGTCGGCATTGAGAAAGAAGCGACTAAAATGGGCCTGGGGTGAACGAGGTGAATGACGAAATATATACCGTCCTCAAGAAAGGCAAAAACAACATCGAAGTCTTGGTCAAGGGGTCACAATGAGCTGCTATGTCTTCGAGATAGTCAAGGACTTCGTCTACCTCGCAGTAAGAACAATATGAGTGCCGAGATCAAACGCAGTATTTGACGCAATTGAGTACTAGAGCCGTTTCTCGAAGTACGAAGCTGGTTTTATACAATTCACTGACCATTCTAGTCGTGCTATAAGGCGCGGAGGCATGGCTAATCTCAAAAGGGGATGAAGAAGTCCTTGGTCTCTTCAAGAGAAAAGTTTTGCGTGCGATCTTTGGTCTTTGGGATTTAACCACGAACTATGCGGACTGTACAGCGACTGTACAGCGACGACGAGCGTAGTCAGGCAGTTCCGGGTACAGCGCTTAAGGTGGCTGAGCGATGTAGAGCGTATGGGCAAAAAAGCTCTGGCCCGAAGAGTCTGTAACAACATACATGTGGGGCAATGCCAACAGATGGCAACAGCTTCTAAGGACCAGAACTAACTTGGCGTGCGCAACTGGAGAACAACTAACCAGAGTTCGCGCTATCTAGAGAGGCGTGATTGTTGAAGTCCAGCTCCACCGCGGACTGTCGCGAACTTAAGTTTCAATCCATGGATAAATTTAGAATCAAATTTCGTTTTGACAGTGGACGTTTAACGATTAATTCCACTTAAGTAGTGGTTTAACTTTAACCACCGATAACCGCGGCTTAAGTGTCCATCCAGAGAGGATGCAAGTGTCATTCACGCATTAAAATAATATTTACCCCAAAATACATTAGAGTAAACAATGGCAATGTCGTGACACGATCATCATTACCATCTTCTGACCGGCATGCTCCACCAAAGGGATCGCGGGGGTAAGCCACACACGAGAGATTTCCAGGCAACTCTATCCTCATTGTCTCCACTAGCATTTCTTCTAGAATAGAATTTAATTCTGACAATTACTCGCTGGACTATCTTCTGCTGATATACAAAAACGGATACGCAAACGGAAATAGGTGTCTATTTCAAAGATCTAGATTTATCCTTGCGGCGTCTTTCTCGCAGAAAGCATAGCGATCAAAATTGCAGTGTCCTGCTTCAAAAACAATCTGATATCCGAAAGGGATATGCCTTAGCCAGCTAAACGGCTTCGCTCCACGAACTAATTGGTTCTAAGTATATTAGTCAGTCAGTCTGGCCGACACAGCCCTAAGAGCGGCTGCTATCTGCAGCCATTCACTTGAAACGTTGCTCTCGAGAACAACTTGTCACGCAAAATTGTCTTAAGTCCAACACACTCGAGATCAAGAAAATTAAGAAAATGACAAGAACTGTGTATTTATGACAGCAACCTTTCATATCTGAAAGTCCAGCTATAGGCCCACGATCTCACAAGGCCTACTTGCTGGATTCTTGCATACACAGCTTGAAGTGAATCCCCAGAAAGCTGCAGATGCATATTCACTGCCTTTCAATCAAAGTCGTAAGTAGTTTCCATTCAATGACGTTGAGGATTCGCCTTCGCAGGGATTTGCAACATTCTTCAATCCCTTTACACTTCTGTGGACAAATTGAATTGCGGCCCTAACCAGACCTTGTTCCTTTCAGTTAAGGACCAGCTCTCATCTCGAATGTCGGTTGCATGGCATCATCTATCTTGAATGCAATTAATTAAATGAATTACTCATCTCTTCGTCGTTGGTTGACTTCTATGCATATCCTGCAGTGTATGCGTGACCGCTCCTTTATGGAATTCAATTTTGAAATGCCTCCTGGTAAGCCTGCAAGACGAAATTCAATTGGAGGCATTTAGCTGTCCGCCTGTAAATTCATAATCCAATCATTCATTCATAATAGTTATCCGTGCATGACCTGTAAGCTCTGCGGACGAGCTTGGCCAAAATTCGGGCCGCAAAACAAATCCTGGCTGGAGTGTGAACTCGATTGAATTAAGCAAACTCCAATTGGACATGTGAAAAATCGCACAGCCAAGCCAAGTGCTAATGCATTTTTGTGTTTTGTTTTCTGATACGCCCAAGGAGCTGCCTGGCTCTGTGGCTCTGTGCAGGATGCTCTGCCCGCCGTTGTCGTGTCCTTGCAGCGACTACAGTTAATGAATTCCTTTAATTCAGAGACTGTTGCACACCAGGGATCAGGGGTCACAGGAATTCCATTCTAATTTACTAGCAGCGTGCGGAAGTCCCTCTCCGGTACGCCGCTGTTGTCGTGGATGCATCCAACGACCATATCATTCATACAATTTCACGCTACATATGCTGCACATAATGCGAAAACCTAATTTCTTTAAGGCGCTCTACACGTATCTTCGTCGTGGTTGTCGTTGTGCTCGCCTTCGTCTTCCGCTTCTTGCATGCTCGGCGGTAGCTTCGGCTTCGCAAATTGATTTCTTCTCCCTCTCCCGTCATGTCAAACGGATGCACAGGCACAGGGTGCTGGATCGTTCTAGCAGCTTCTGTGTTGTATGTGTTGTGTAGCAAAGGAAATTCAACAGGATCCATCATCGTGTACAACCAGCGAGACGAGTGCATCTAAATTTTCAATTTGAATTCGGAAACAGGACATTTCCTAGGACATGCACATACATTCCACTGATGGCAAGGACATTCAAGAAATGAAGTGAGATCTTCACATACCGACACATGTACGTACTGCACTGTGTTTACGTGCAAAATGCAACATCAAGACGTTAATGTTGCAACCACAAAACGCTACCTCCAGGAAATGCTGACTTGAATTTCGTTGGCTTGTTATTACGTGTCTATTTGGGTGGGAGGGGTGGTCGGGGTGGTAGGGGCTTGTTGTGGCGATGGCAGAGAGGACATCTAAGGCATTCCTCCCCAGCTCGGTTTGGTTTTTGGATTGAGAAAGGACTTCCTTTAGATGTGTCACTTCGCCGGAATATTCACATTTATTTATTTAGGTTGGCGTGCGGTTGACTGAAGGAAGTACCCGCAGCGACAACGCCTGTGCTGTCGGGCTGCTAAACTACATGCATACGTACGCTGACACAATGCCTTGTTAAATAGTGTCCCGTTTGCACGTATGACAAATGGAAATGACAAAGAAATTGGAAATACCAATTTAATAAGGAATTGCTGCGAAGGCAGCCGCCACGAGTGAGAGAACAGGAGAGTGTGTGCCTGCACCCGGGTACCATGGAGGCGTGCTCATGTGGCATGTTTAACATTTAATTATTTCAGTGCGACGCTTCATGGGGTTGTTGGGATAGGTTTCCGATTTTTCTTGTCACATTTCACGCAGACATTGTTTATTAATGGCCAGATAAATTGTCTGCGATGTAAGTGCATTGTTGCCTTAGGGAAAGGTTGGCACTTACGTGTGTACTTGCATAAGTAGGTATGCCTGGTTGGATTTTTTTAGCGCCACGTAAAGGGTGATGGCAAAACATGAGTTTAGATTAAAAATGTCTGCAGGGGTACCGTGAATAGGGTGTGTGGTAAATGGAGTTCGGTAGTTTCACTTTGTTAAGCGCTGTTTGTTTTATTTTTTGTCTGAATTTCGTTGGTACAGCGCTGTGCAGTCACACGGTGTGGCTGGACTTATTTCTCACCAATCGCTCATCTTCAGAATACGCTGAACATTAAATTCGACAATCTTATGATTGCCTAATGCCAAATTTCACAGTGCTCCACTTTTAGTTTAAACTTTAGTTCGACGATTTATTCGGTTTCTCCTTGAACTGGTTTCAATTTGTAGTTTAAGTCAATCGAGAGTGTACTCTCACTTTAACCTCACCTCAGCAAAACCGCTGCATTTCACTTCACTCTTTTGAGAGCGCGAGCATTTGACTCTCAATCGAACTGGTGTTCGACCAGTGTTGCCGCGGGAAAATTCGAAAAAGGAGGAGATCACCTGCTGGACGTACACAAAACTAAAAAAAGTTTTTTTTGTAGTAAAATATATATTTTAAGTGGTTTGCCTATAATGATTGTATAATGACAATGAGCCTACATATGTAAGCAAAAACAAAACAACGCAAATCACAAATCAGCTACGGCCTCTATGCTATTGTGAAAATACAGAAATGAGAGGAGTCCACCCCAAGGAAGTTTCTAATATCACTGACACTTCGCTGCCAATCAACAAACTGGAGAACCTGGGATATTATTTTATTATGGGCTAGTATGGCGGACTACTAGTTAATGTTTATTAAGTTAGATTTCCGTTCGAATTTTTTCTTTTGATGAAAACTGTGAAGTAACAGGAGAAATGTGCTAAAAATTGTCTTTGAACAAGAAACAGTAAATATCACTTTATCGGAGTTACATAACAGTAGACTCCTGTTCTAACAGGAGAAACGGCAACGCTGTGTTCGATAATGGCATCCATCCCTTCCTCATTTGTCCTTCCATTTTACTTTTCTTTTTATTTTCCCCTTTTATGCACAGCGATTAGGTAGTTTTTGTACTTCCATTTTTGGTATTTGTCTTTCACTGGTCAGGCTCAGGGATGGATTCTCTGAAGTGATTTTGTCCTCCCCTTACCGACAGCAGCACGTGCGCTAAATCTACAAAGTATAGCAAATACATCAACAATCCAATAACAATTGCAGCATGTACGCGCACAAGTTGGAAGGGTGGCCAGTTTTTTAGCGATCGCATTACACAAACGAGGTTTAACTGATTTCAAAAAGCGATATAAAAATTTGATTGAACATACAAATTAGGCTTACAAACTAAAGGTTTGGTTGTTGGCTCAACCATAGCGGCCCAACTGATGTTTCACATTGTTTAATTTAACATTTGGTATTACTATCGATTTATTGTCTATTTTGTAAGTCCTAAAATGTCCGTGAAAAGTTCAACTGAATGTTCAGATTTCACTACCAACCGGGACGAGTTAGACCAAACATTTGAACTCGGTGCTTAAGTTTACCTTTTAAACCTTCGCAGTGAAGGATCAAATTATATGAACAACTTTGAAACCAGTGAGGCTTGTTTACAGGCCTTTTCAAATCGAATAGTAAATGTGTCTGTATCGATTTGTAGGCTTTTTACTACATCCTGAAGACGTATTTTTCGATATTTCTCCTCTCTTTGACAGTTTTCATCTCCTTCCCATTAACCAGGAGGATCGGCTTCGGTGACCTCCCTAGCTTTAGCGTTGGTTTCCATGCGCTCGATGTGGCCAAGTCAGTGCTGTCGGCTTTCATTCTCCTCCATACACCTTCCCCACCGACTGGATCATATATCCGACGTAGGATATTTGCTTTTAAGGCACCCAGCTGTAAGGCACAGCTGTTTTGCTTGTCGTACAGCTTTTGACTCCGCACATACGACTGGAAAACAAGTGTATGGTAGAGAAAGGCGCAATAGTCGTGATCACATATGTTTAGAAAAACGTAGCATCGAATCTCTAGATTGTCGTTTTTGGAGATCACGTTTGCCCCAAGGAACTACTCTGATGGCGGTCCCAATTGATGGTAATGATCCCTTTTGTTCCTATGCGACGTTTGGTGGCGAATACACAGAAAAACTCCACGTTGCCTTCTTTCATATTTTCTCACTTCAGCTCTTTTTTTCCTTTTCTTCGTCAACTGTGAAGCTGGAAAGGCCTAATGAATAGTGTCCGATTGGATTATTGGAATAATTGAAATTGTCTTCTGTTTTTCTTTAGCTGCGTGCATATATGTACTCATGGTCTACAGCCTATACAGTAGACGCTCGTTATAGGGAACACCGACATAGAGAACACAGAATATTTATAAATATACAGACTGTTCTAAATATAAGTGTTTTTGTATTTTCTTTGAACCTTTTAGCATGCAAGAATACTTCTAAACTACTTTAGTGCTATGAATAAGTATCCATAAGTTCGCATCGCCTAGATAAACAACTGAACAACTGTTCAACGCTGATGAAACGGGGGTATAGTGAGAACGAGGTAAAGTGGGACGTAGCAATGTTCCAGGTCGAAAAACAGAAGAACACGTTTTAAGTGTATGCTAATGGCACAGGAGGTCCATATATTAGTTCCACAAGTACACGTTTTCTTCGCCAGAACAAGTTCAAGTTCGAGGCCTTATTTTGAACAATGTGCTCAACCATCCTCCAGACAGTGAGCTTGAAGCTGCTAATGTTTGCTTTGCTGTCATGTAAATGCCTTCCAATGTAACACCACTAATTCAGACCATGGATGAAAATACTATCCGCCTGACCAACGTTTTTCATAGAACTGCTATCAATTGCCGCTTCTGAAAATGGTACGTGTTTATTACCATTTACCCACCATTGTATTGAATGATAGGGAAAAATACGTTTTTTATTTATGAATCAGTATCAGAGTTTCAATAACTCTATTTTTAACTTGGCAGCAGCTTGAAACAAATAAGAAGCTTCAGTTATTGCGAAATTCAGGACAAACGTTTGAAGACGTCCCGAACGATGATTTTCAGAATGCTTAGTGGCCGCAGAAGAAGTTATGAACCTTCTGAATCATATAATAGGACTAGCACATCCTGCAGCTGATTTAAACAACTGGAACGAAAATCATGTATCAGCTATTGAAGAAGACAAGAACAGCAACTGGAATTAGATCATCCGATTTTTCAGTGTCCTATAGAGATGCTGTCCAATTATTTGGAAAGCACTTGAAAGAGCAACTAACAATAAAGTGGTTTAATCGCCGTGAATGCGTCCACTACTACGATTTCTGCGATTTCCCAGTATTGCTATGAGTAGGACGGGAGCGCTGGACGATACAGGCGTAATATGCGTAACCCTACAGTTGGACAGACATCCAGAAGTCATTGCCTTCCATGTTTAGAACTGCCCGCCGCACATTATCTTCATACAGATTTATTTGTTCTGCAGAAGTGGCGAAAGGCCATATACTCATTTCCCAGCGATAGAAATGTGCAACAGTTCTCTATTCACGTACCTCAACCAAAGATATGCATACTCAACTTGAACTTGTCGTTAAAGACAAGACTTTAGCACGTGTTGCAACCTGAAAACTTGGAAAAAGCACATTGGTTCACAAACGATTGTGCAGGGTTGTTAAAGTCATTTGCCATCTGAACTTTGTACAGGGTGTCTTGCACCTAGTGCCAACGTATGGTTTTGAGTTGAGACATATTATTTTGTTAGAGCTGCAAGGAAAAATGTTTTTAAATAACTAGTTTCGCTGATCTTCACAAGATGTTGATTCGAAAAGGTGTTTAGATTTTTTTATATGTCTTGCCATTTTATTTATATTTTAAAAATCATAGGAAAATATATTTATTGAAATTAGTTAATTAAATATTTAGTAAAGTATTGCATTTAAATAAAAATTGTCAAGTGCGAGTAGCACTCTGATATCTGAGTGATGAATATCAATCAGGGACTACAACATGACATGTGAGCTAAACACACTGAATTCAGGTACAAACGCCGAACAAATTTGGTTTGAATTGAAATTGAATAAACTTACAAGCGTGGTCCCTTGAGTCGCATAGGCAGCACGGATTATCACGGATTAAATTGATCACGAGATTTTTTAATGTGTTGGCAAGGGATGTCAGACGTGATAGGAAAACACCATGTCTAGTGCATCCGTATATCAACCCTCCCCCTTCTTCCATCTAATTTTTGTATTCTTGTGTTCACAGTGTTGAGTACTATAAGCATGCTATACAAACCTAAGTGAGAAAGACGCATGTGTGAGACAGGGTGTGAAAGTGAAAAATTGAGTCGCACTCAAAACTGGGTGATTTCAAAGTGTAGAGAAGTGTTTTAGGTTCACAAAACGGAATTTGCAAATGTGCGTACAAAAAATATCCCATGTAGAATTCGCCTTAATGGTTTTATTCCTCACATTCAGAAAGAGAGTGAAATGACTGAAATTAATAGTTTTCTTCCTCAGTTCGCTTAAGTGTGCTATTGCTGGCTTTTTCCAGTACAGAGGTATTGCCACAACCAGAGTATGTGATTTACGCCAGAGGACAAAACTGCAGCTTATACGGCAGCTTATACGGCCGATCTTAACGCACTTCCCAATATGGCACATCATCTCTAAGACCAGCATGAAGAAGCTCTTTTCGAAAGGGAAATACTGCGAATATGTACCGGACTCACCTTCGACAGGGACCGTCAAAGGCACCACAGCAACAAGAAGTTTTACCGCCAAGCATGCATCATCCACCTGCAACAGTATATTTTGACACAGTTCAGAAGGCAGCTAATATAAATCAACAGCCATCCTAACGGGGAAATCAGGAACCTGAGAGACACAATCCCCGGACACCTCAACGCGTTAAATCTGCTAAACGAACAGAACTTTCCAACGACTTCAAACAACGAGCTGCATGGATTCTACCACAGCAGTCGGCTTACACATCACCACCCCATCCCAAAAGGACCACCATGGGCACACGGACTGGAACAACCCAATGTAAGCACCAGCCATTGTAGGACATATAAAATAAACAGTAAACCGACAATAATAATAAACATTAAATTAAACAAAATACATCAGCTGCGCCCCTATTGTTGAGCCAAGACCCTAACCCTTAGTTTGTAAGTCTAGTTGTAATCCCAATTGTAAAAAGAATTCTGTTCAAATAAATTTTCAAATCACTTTAGTAGCGGAGATGGTTTCCTCCCTTATTACTACACGACAGTCAGTTGGATGAAGCCCGTGCTAAATATCCTGCAAGGACCAAGGCTGGGAATCCTATTGGACGCTCTTGCTTACTTTTCCTATTTGAATATCCAATTGGAATGTCGTCTGCTGTTGTGGAGTGGGCTAAAGCGATTTTGCTATAGTTGATTATTGCATTCGTGCTTTTTGGTCTTCGTAATGTGATTGTCATTTTAATGCCCAGTTTCACTTTGGAAGTTTAAATGCCTCTTTTGGTGTAAGCCTCAGCTGCATTTTGCTTCGCTCTTTTTCAACTTTTCGTATTTTGATGTTCGGTAAGTTTATTAATTTCATGAATTGAAGTCATTTGCAATGTTTTCACTCACCGCAGCTTTTTTCTTCCATTGTACAGCCTGGTTCAAGGTTGAGCTGAACTGAAGTTTAAGCCCTCACTGTGAATCTTGACATTAATTCGACGCCAACTGAGAAAATGGTTGGTGGACAACTTATCCAAATGAAAATGGATATGATTACATCAAATGATTGCCGATGCTTACAATTGTGAATAAATTGCACTACTTTTCTGCAAACCTTACTCAGTGAAAACATTGCAATACTTTATGTCATTTCCTTCGCTGACCTCACACTCTATCCCACAATCATTTAACAGCTTCTGAATGATACTACTTGCTCTGCGACAGGGTTTCCCAAAGTTTGGTGAGCCCTCAGGAAATTCATTCCTCAATCCAGTAGCAGCACAAACTGTGTCGAACACTTACATTCGTGGCCGCAAGTGCGAAAATTATAGAAGAAATACCCTGCTTTCGAAAGCATCATTTTTTCTATGTTTTTTCTTTTCCCTTAATTCATGCACCAATTTTCTACAATACTGTTATACTGCTATGTTATGATGGATAGTTTATGGACATTGTCCCCTGCGATTTTATTATAGCACAAATATGGTTCACGTTATGGCAGAAGTCGAAACCACCCTATTTCTCTGACAAGGGTTGACAGAGTATTTTCCGCGAACTTGCAGAGGGCAGCAGATGGTAAACATAGAATCTGGTTTGCAGTGATTTTGAGCAACAACCATCGGTGTTCATCAGAGTATTCAACGACAGGCGGCATACGAAGCACATAAAAGAGATAATGCAGTGGAACGGAATCGTAACGGACATGTGTAACGGAAATTTGTGGCCGTTGAAAAAATAAGAATGCTTGGCGGTCGTTTAAATACGATATTTCTTTAAGTATTTCTTGCTCGGGTTCTTTGTGCATTCTTGGAAATATCAATAAACGCTGAAAAGTCTTCTGAGAGCACGACCACTGATTGCCTTGAGAGTGGTAATATAATGGCCGAAGTACTGCAAAAATATACCGTGACAACTAAGAACTAAGAGAGACTTCCAAACACTTTTTAACGGGCCTGATTGGGAATCACGAAATCTCAACTTAAGTCGACGAAGTAGTCCTCTCAACGACATTTGGAAAAGGGTGTCAAAAAGGGTGGCGATTTTCTGGTAGGAAATTTGGGAAGACTAATGCATTCCCGGCGACTGGAATATCAGATCCATAGGCTCCACCCACAAACACGGCGGTCCAACCTGTTGCAACAACTACTAATACTTCCCCGTCTAAAGCCGGCACCCAGTGCGGCTTCTGGTCCAGCAATTCTACTATTGACCAAATATTCACTCTAAGGCAAGTCCTGGAGAAGACTAGCGGGTTTCAAATCGATATGCAGCACCGTTTTTATCGATTTTCCTGCGGTATATGACAACACGTGTTGCAAGGAGCTATTCTATGCTATGGCTGAATTTGACTGGATCGGCTGGATTCTGGGATTGTGGCGCACCACGCTAACACGTACGTTCAGTGCGTGCAGTTCAGTTCAAGGACCTCAAAGTCAAAGCACAGATTGGTCCACCACAAGGAACATCCCGCTATTTTTACACTGTCACCGTCTCAATAAAAGCTCCAATTGAGTTCCGTTCAATCTCTTTGCCACTATTCGACACGCTCTAATTGAGCTCATTGGCTATGACGACTGTAGAGGCTGTTACGGTCTGAAGCAACGCAATTCGAAAACAATAAAACCATCCCCGTCTACAACACTGCCAAACACATCCGCCTACACACACATAGTGTACTTCACTTTTCGATCGTCTTAATTACCGCCTTCATTTGTAAGAGTTCCTCTCAAGGAGCTTGCCGTCACGCGCACGGATATCCACTCTAAAGGGTGTATTAGAAGTGCTGTCGAATCGCTGATGAAGTGTGATTAATTACGCCAATCGATCACGGTGTGTGCGTTCGAGCAAAAGCAGAAGTTATAACTTTCAATTTGTTTGCGTTTAATGAAGCCAATTGCCTTCATTCTGTGCACGCTTCGCCACGCCACACAAGCCCTTCGATAAAATCTTGAAAATTGTTTCAGTGCATAAAATCCACGTATTAAGACATTCTATTTACACACATGCACTTAATCACCGCGCTGGCGAATGGTTTCCTTTCAGAAAGGGATACCCGCCATTTATTAGAAAATTCATCGAACATCACTAATTGGTTGATGAATGCGTCCCCGATACGTGTATCTACTCAAATGGCTGGAAGTGGGGGTGGCTGCATGAGATACACAAGCACCAAGTGCCATATTTGTTGGAACAAATTCGCTGGCTCGCAGCCCTGTTTGCGGAAATTGAAATTTATGGACTTTTAAGTCCCCTCCTATCGCTTTAGCAACCGGTTGAGATGGTCCCGGCTACATTTTGCTGTGGACTGCCGCAGTGCTTAGAGTGCAGGACGGAAAGCAAAGACGACGGACGAGATTTTTTCGAGGAGAATCACACATGAAGGCGATGCGCTAAAGAGTGTCGGGATGTGATGTGTTTATAATGCAGGGCAACGAGGGCGCCGAAATATCCACTGTGAGGAGATTTGCGCTGCTAGGGAACCAGGGCACCCCTAATGGAGTTGACTCCATAACGTGCTATGTTTTATGTTCGCCGAGGCTTGTGCGCCCTCACACGGTGGCGGGCTTTGACTTCTGAAGACTTCTGCCCTGATGAAGTAAATTAACTTGAGACGGAGAGTTGCAGGGATTTGCATACTCTTTGTTTGGGATATCGAGAACAACGATGCCCCCTCCTTCTGTTCGTTCCCCGATTTCTTGAGTTTTGTGCCCCCCTTTTGAAATTCATTTGATAAGTTTTTCTCAGTCTGTAATAACAATAGCAACAATAGCCCGTACCGTGGGGCTTAGGAGACAATGCTTTGTTTAAATTGTGTTATATTATATTTCCTTAATGGGGCATGGCTATGTCGCTTGCATGTCATTAGAGTTCTGCAGTTGAGCTTGTCTGACGACAGTGGTGGATGAAGGTGACTGTGATCGGATTTTTCAAACGTCTAAAGCAAAAATGAAAAAAATCCATTTATTAACATCCATTATATCTTTCGAGTATTGCAAACTGAGCCAAAAATAAAATGCCTTTATTTACTTTCCATTCTGGTACATGACAAATTGCGCGCTAAAGTTCTATGGAAGGATTTTAAACTTGTTTTAAATAATTAAGCTAGTCTAGTAAATTGACGCAAAAGTGCCAGATTTCGGAGACTTTTTGACAATTATTCATGTATTTTTGACGGTTATTCACGAAATAACGTAAATGCCGTTCTGTGATCGGTCAATTTGGCTTTACAAAACGATTTAAAAAATGGTTGTCAAAAATTTTAAGGGCTCAGAGAGGTAGAATTTGGGCATCTCTATCATAACTCATTTCTGCTCGTGATCAGAGAATCGTCAGCTTCTTCCTTTCATAGCGCTGAATTCCATTCTCCACAGTCAGGTGGAGCTGCGGTCGCTCACAGGGTTGTTAGTGACACAATCGGTGCAGACAGGGATGTTACAACTTTAGTTTTTGTACCACAATATATTGCAATTCTTTTAAAAAATACAATAAGAAACACCAGCAAAAGTTCCTCATTAACTTCACAAAAGTTTGAGTACAGGCGAAAATACTGTTTCATTAAACACTGTTAATGCGGTGGTATTTAGTTTCTTATTGCTTGTTTATTCGGGCAAGGTTTTTAAATTTGCCTTAAAAAACCATTTTAAATTTATGTTCTGTGAATGACAGCTCTTGTTTTTTCCAAATTGCATCATTGTACGTGACTACGCACTTGAGCCTACACAGCCCAGTTTCGATTCCCGGGACGAGCACAATACTTTTCACGGCCCTACCTCTTTCGAGTCACTGACAATGCTCAAAGAGTGTAACTATCTAGAAAAAGCTTCTCAAATTGGCCGTTCGGAGTCGGCATAAAGGCTCAAATATAATGCGCATGAGTGTACATGAGCTAGTGTCAAACTTAGCCATAATGAGCTTCCCGCGTTGGCTTTGTTTTATTATATCTTTTGGGAAATAGACAATTTTCATGCTTTCAGTTCGTCTATATATGTGGTACACGAATTATCAGCTGATTTGCCCTTTTTCCATATTTTCCTCTTTCAATTGTCAAATTCACATAGGCTTAACGAAATTTTCGCAACCATTTATGGACGACAATATAGGTTGCCTCCTACGGGTGGGTGCGTTCGTTCACTGACCCATGCGCGTTTGACACTTGCTCATACTCCCTCAATGTGCATTATAGTTCAGCATAAAAACTGTAGATCCCTTCCACTCGTGATAGAACAGTAGCACACACAAAAGGTGTGGTTGCTAAGAAGCTGGGTCCTGGCCTTCTGCGGACTGTAGCATTGTATGCAAATATTCTTCTTGCGGCCTATGCGCAGTCTGCAAATTAAAGATGATTTTTGGCTGTAATATAAATAAATTAGTCACCGCAAGCTAGTAACCGTCAAGTACAATTACCTGTCCACCCGCGAAGGTCCTGCAAAAGCAACTCACTGACATTTGTTGTGACCATCGGGTCCTTTGAGTTCAAACAACTGGTCAATGATCCCGGTAATTGTCGACAACTCAGCAAATTTTAAAGCAAAAAATATCCAACCAACCAAGTATGTACAAACATTGACCACCGCGGAGTTCCGTGATTCACCCATCACTTCAGCAGCACCCACACCACACGACATCGAAGCAGCATGCTCGGTTTCGATCAGCGGGTGGGATGTGCTGGCCTTATCGCAGCTCCAGAGTTCCACGCCAATGGTAAGTTTAATGTCCATCGCCAGTCGTTTCTTGTGTGTGTGTGTGTGTGTGTGTGGGGGTGCTTGTGTGGAGCTTTGGCTGTTTGCCAGAAATCTTTATGGGACGAAAATATCTGCACTACATTCGGAAATAGTCGTGGCATGTAAATGGAATTTGCTGCCGCTGTCCGTTCATGATTGCAAGGGATGTCATTCAGTCTTTCGTCTCTCTGGCATATGCACTTATCCAAAATGCAATCTGATGTTGTAAAGCGGCGATTTGATGGCTTGTGTCCCTTCTGATTTGATGGTGGTTTTCCCTTGATTTCAAAAGGAATTCTCCGTCCATGGCGCTGGAAAATGTACTCCAGGAGGATAGTTGCTGGTATTGTAGAATTGTGTTTTTTTTATGCTGACCAGATAGGCAGAAGGCTTCCTGAGTCGTTTGAGCAAGGTTATGATGCACTCAAAGCACAAGGACGATATGAACGTGAAGTAAATTGCATGGATTTCATTCCGCATTAAATAGACAATCGAATGAATATTTTTGGATGGGCTTGGTAAATGCTTCCAAATACTGATATTCAAGGATGTTCATTTCGGTAGTTCATAGAAATTGAGTGCAATCCAGTCATGATTACTTAACAGCAGTAGCTAGTGAACGGTCTATGTATTTGCTCGTAGGACCGAGCAGGCCTGTGGAGGATCACAAATCATGTTTTTTACGTCGACTTGTCCACGTCGGTCTGTGCGATTTTTGCCTAGCTGCCTTTAATTATGCACAAATTTGGTTGAGATCAATTTCCACTTGACTGCGACACCTTACTAGCAGTGGCCCTCTATTGCTAAAGCTAGCTGTCCATGTGCTCTATATGGCCCAGCCACCTGGGCACCGGATTCGCAGACTATTGCTAGGCTCATGTCTAGGTACATTTTGGGGCTTAGTCATCTTCAGCGTAAGCACAAATAGGATTAACGACGGTACACAGAATTATTTCTCAAGGGATCAAAAGGCTCCCTTATCGCAGAGTCGATGTCGTTATTGGTGTTGAAGGGGTCGGCGAGTCTGTTACAGACAATGATGGATCTCCATCGTTGGCCCGCCTAACGCGACGAGTTTAACAGATAGAAATGGCATGCATACAAAAGAATTGATTGAAATGCTGCTTTAAATATGAGCACCATGTTTTCGATGGAAAGTAAACGGGTATACTATTTTTATAGCACTGTTATACTTTTTAAGGGCTTGTGAGTGGTGTTTGTTGAACGTCAATCTTTTATCCAGATATACATGAAACCTCCTAAATGTGGCACTCAGAGGGGCTAAGAAAATGAACCAATTTACTAGACAAAATTAGGTGATGTGTATGTACAGTAAACAAACAACAAGTGCTTAGATATATTGCTGCCAAGGTCGAAGGTGCAGCGACATGTAACTAGCGAACACCAAGTCGCAACAGATATCTGTGCCAAACTGCACATCACAAACAGTATGGAGAAAAAGTATACTAGAAGAGAAGCGCACCAGCACACTTAGACCATGGTGGTCCATTGTGAAACCCACAGTCATACTTCTACAACTGATCGCCCACTCCAGCGATAGTATCTTTAAATTGATCCCTACGGCAAATGGTGACTGGACTAGATTTGAAAACCACTGGGATTCGAACCGAGCAAAGACTGTTTTAATATAATACATTGAATATGCAGTAAAACTCCACTTCATTTTATTCACTATTCACATCATGATAAAATGCACAACGAATAGTACAGACGTGCAAGTGGTTGGTTTACATTTTTCACGATTGGATTCCAAGTAAACCATAGCCTCGGAGAACTTCACAAGCACTCATAACAAAATTAACATACTTTCGTTCGAAATCAATCGTTTTATTTTACTTTTTATAAATATATTTCTGCACCGAATTTCCGAGCTCTCAGAGTTACGACTGGAAAGTAAGGTAAGCAAAAATGCTACCAGAGGTGCTGAAATCAAATGTCGATAGGTCAATAGTAACGTGTCTATACTATTTGTTTGGTATACATTAAGGGCCACTCATATGAGCTCACCAGGAACTGCGAACATCGCAAATTCTGACCATTCATTCACATGGAGCTTTCGCATTCGAAGAGATGGTATAATTTGAGCAAACACACTTTTTTACTTAAATAATTACAATTTTTATGGATTAAATAACTCGATAATTAAATCCTCATCTTTTTCCGAGAAGCATAAGAGCTCATATGAATGGCTCTTTACTCTTGGAAATGTAAATATTTCGTGGACGTTTGTTTTGATTAAGGGAGTAATTGCATTGTGGTTGTAATGGAAAATGTTTTAACAAAAACTATGGTTTGTTGAATGGTTTGTGTATAGTTTTTGTACGAATTTTGTGGTCTTGCATAAGGTCATTTTGCATTATGAGTGGCTGTTTCTGTTCTGCCACTCGTTGAGTGTTAGCGTGCAAGATGTAATGCAGAAATTTTGTTCACACCATGTCTTTAATATCATTCAGTATCATTCAAGTCTACCTAAATACTTTATTCAGTTGAAAAACAACGTTCCTGTTAGAGGTTCTAAGATCAGATCGGGCAGCGATCAAGAGTCTGAGTGCAGTCACATTTAACTCCAAGACTCTCCTCAAGTGCCGCCTACCTCTTAATGAGATGGCCAAGTATCCTAGTATCCAACTTATGTTGGTGCCGGGACGCAGTGACATCCCAGAGAATTGCAAAGCAGATGTATTCGCTGGAAAGGGCACCACCTCAAAACTCTTATCGGACGGGGAACTAGCGTCCATGCCTTTCGCTACTACATAACATCTACTAAAGCTCGAAACGCTTGCTCACACCAAATCTGAATGGTCTTCTGGCACTCGTGCTTCATCACAAAGCAAGTATGGCCTACTATCGATCCAAAATGCTCACGCAACCTGATCAGAATGAGTAGACCGATTCTTAGACCTCCCATCGGCGTTATAACCGGGCACTGTGCTATTGGAATTCACGTCTCAAGACGAGGCATCCCCTAAAACGAGAAGTTGTACGGATGAAGTGGAAGAAGAAACCATTTCACACCTTAACGAGAAGTTGTAGGGACGCAGATTTAGTCACTTGGACGCCACATATTTTTTAGACTTGGCAGAACTAAGCTGTGTTAGCAACAGTCAACTCATTAGCTTTATCAAGTAGTATATATTAGATCTTGTGGTTACACAACGTGCCTACCTTTAGCCTAAGTGTGGCTATGCCTAAGGTAGTCAGCCACTCTAACTTAGCCTAACTAGCCAAACATTATGGATATACATATCATGTGTATGGACTAGATGTTGCAACGCATGCGAGGCGAGGAGTGTTTTACATTTGATTAGTTGAGTGTAAGTCATCTTACTGCCGATAACTTTGTTATCCTCACTGTTGATGAGTGATGAGAGTAGTGCTAAGCTATTCCAAAGGATTGGCCAGGCTGGTTCAATGTGAAAACTGCTTGGAAGATCGGTAATTAGGAAGGCCGATCTTGGTGTCACAGCCAAGTTAGCGGTTTCTAACACAGTATTTATTCCATCTCTCACCTATGGCCATGAAATGTGGGTAACGACCGAACGAATGAGATCGCACATACACGCTGTGGATGAGATTTCTTCGAGCTGTTGCGGGAGTTACCCCAGGCAGTTATCTGCAGACTGCAGAGGGATGTTGCTTAAAAGTGGCTCAAAGAGTGAACCGCTGCAGATGATATTAATTTCAATCCATCGTCTACTCAGTTGATCAAGGCTGCTTATAAGCCGATGCTGCAGAATTTCGGGTCGAGAGACAGATTGCCACGAACCTTGGGCACCCAAAAAATAATGACACGGAATTTGAAAGAGATGTGGAGGGGAGACTCATTGAGCCTTAATGAGTTCATGTTCCTTGATAATGTTAAAGCATGATAAACGGCATTAAATTCCTGGGAATTATCTTGAAGGAAATCCTGAATACATCCTTGCTAAGCCCTCTAACTGCATAAGTGAGTGCACAGCAGATTAACTTAATTCGCAGCATAGTAAAAATCGAATTACTTAAATGTTCAAGACTTATTGCAGATGGCAAAAGGACAAGTCCTTAAACATGTCGCAGCAGCAAAATTGAGCACTTAGACGAATGCAGCAGTTCAGCAGATGCTTGTCGGAAGAGCAGCACACAGCCATATGAATCCGAAGTGAATTTCGAAAAATAATGGCCATGTCACAATTTCCTTGTTGAAGAGTAAAAAAGATATAAAATATCCTATCCCATCCTCACCCAATCATTTTCAAGTGCAGGGCAACGAGTCAATTTCAGTTCGGTTCCGTCCACTTAAATACACTCTTGGTGTGCTTTAAATGAATTTAAGCGAATGTGGGAATGGAAAAATAGGATTTCATTCCAACCTTTCACCCTTTCGCTCACACACACATAGCCAAAGATAGAAACCGCATTCAGTAGCAGTGACCCAAATGATTTTTTTCGTTTCCTCTTAGAATCGCTGTCAACGAGAGAGAACACTTTCAATTCAATGACCACCACATCCAGCACTGACCCAAAACTCTCTCGTTATCCTGGCCCAGAACTAGATGGGAGCTGGTGGCCAATGGCCATTGCCACTTCAGTTCCGGATACCCGAGTACATCTCTTTTTCATATCTGCTTGCCAAAATAACAGTAACTCTGGAGGAGACTGAGTCACACTCGCAACGCAAGCAAATCCGTGTTCGCATGGACACTTGTCCTTCGCTCAAACACACACACACACCCATCGCTTCGGCTCGTTCATTCGTGAAATGTCAATTTAGAAAATTATTATTCGACTCAATAACGAATGCGTCGGTATTGTCACCGAACCTCTTCCGGACTCGCTCCGACCGGCAAAACGGACTACACTCGATTCCGGATTTTTACTGCGTCCAAAACAGAAGAAAAAACTTTTCATTTGGATTCGATGGCCGTTCATCGGAGTCGTGTTGGTGTGTGTGTGGGGGGTTAGGGGACATAATCTTTACGATGACTTGGTAAATCTCTCAGATCCCTTGCTAGGTTCAACGTCCAAGTGGATTTGTTTTCGTATTTATGGCTAAGCGTTTGCTGTTGGTTCAGTTTTGTCACAGGTCCTGCGTTGCTCGGTCAATGGAGCTTTGGCAACGCTTGCAACTGTGCTTGTCACGGATTCTCATTTCTGCATCATTGCATTTCTGGAATACTGGTACGCCCGATGTTGGAATGATTGGGAGGCGATCAGTGCCCCCCTTTGGTTCGCCAGCTAACAGGACATCCGGTTAAGTGTAAAATTCGACGCTGGTCGCTCAGTTCGGGTCCGAAAATGAGTGAAGAAAGCATTAGCGGTTAACCGAACGTATCTAGACGCATCGCCATTAGAATGGATGTTTCTTTTTGCGTCACTGCTCCGGGGGCTGGTGGCAGGTTATCAAAGTTTTGCACTGTCGTCGTCAGTGTTTATTGCGGGAGGACCATAATTCATGGTACACAGTTTTAAGCACCATATCGTGGACCATGGCAGGCACTTATTTCGTTTAAAATTCAATTTAAGTGTGCAGCTCACCAGAAGGGTTGGTTTTCACCTCCAACACATGCTAGTGGCCAGGGTGCACGATGACTTCTGCGGCGCATAAAGTTATAATGAATGGAAACTTGTCCAGCTGGCGGAGCGGAGTTGTGCGCTTGTAGTGTACCTGATAAGCACAGAGCACAGAGAGACATATATATGGCTGCTATAAGCGGTCGAGCAGGGTTTCGTTTTTTAGCTGTAAGAGCTGTGGGTGCAGCGCGAAAATACGAAAATAATTAGGATCCTTGATGAGAGACGCGGTGCGACTGGTACACGGTGTGAGAGTGGCGAACCTGATTTTGACGTTTAAATAGATTTATTCTCACAAAAGGACGGAGTTGTTCCCATTTGAACACGACGCGAGATAAGTTTATGAATGAATCATTACCTCTGGGTTGGCAGCGAGTTGGGGCGATAGCAAACATGGCTAATTCAATTCTCAATGCAAAGTTAGCGCAATTTGTTAGCTCGCCAGTGTGTGAATGGCACATCAGTGGACACATAGAAACCGCGTTGCCACATCACAGAAATTGAATGCTTTATGTAATAGCCCGCGGAGGGGTCGGAACACCAGTTGTACAAAGTTGCTTGCTCTTTATGCGAAAATGATTGCATTTAAGGGGCTTGGAGGGGGAACTTTAATGACATTAGCATCGTTGGCCTGCATTAGCATCGCAGACTGCAACAGTCCAACTAATTACGAGGGTAAAAAGGGAAGGTTATAGTCAGCGATTATTTTGACAAAATTAAATAGTCCGAGCGCAACGTCAAGACTGACGCTGCAATTGCACGCTGTGAGCGAGTGTTGTGTTGAGAATTGGCGGGCAATTCAGTGCTGCTTCTACGCTATTATGCGATACGAATTTGTAAGACAGTTCGTAGCGAGATCGTCGGTGAAGGGCATTTTATCTTGCGACGGTAGTAAATATGAAATCCTGGAACTCGGAGATAAACTCAAACCAGATTAACGTAACTGACTTTGGGGTAAGGTGTGGATTGTCTTAAGAATTCATCACCTGGTCGGTGATTTGATACAACAAAGAGTGATGAGCTGGCATTGGAAGGTAGTGACGAAAATCGTGTGGTCTAGCAGAAGCTGATAAGCTAATGCGACATTTTAATGGAAAGCATCACATCAGTGTTCCCTTCGACTAAGTAAGCGGCGGCCATGGAGTAGTCGATAGGTACGTGCGTCGGCCTCTATGATAGAATCAGTCTTCAATCTTGTGTGGGTGACACAAGAAGCGTGTAATTTACTGCTTCACCACTCAGTGCTTAGAGGGTAACCCTCGCACTTCGAAATCGGCATGGAATCCGATGCCCAGCTCATCTGCAAAAAATGTCCTAGGAAACCACGCTTGTACCTCTTGCCCGATCCACAAGAAATGAGATGATCACTTTGACTGCGTCAACTATTGAGAGAACGGTCTCAACCAATTGACTAGACCTTCACATTGCGACATGCATAGGAAACGACTCAAGAAATGCAGATCGACAGTCTCACCACCGATTCATGGACTTTATGGCCGCAAGTAACAGCATGTACAGAACACCACACTCACGACAAAAGCGTCGCATTGTGCAGTTTTGCGGTGGAAAATTCCCACTCGGGAGTAACGAGATCAGAGAAATGATTGACAGATGTCAAAAAATGTTTTTGACAAGGTGACGGGCTGTCCAATGACTTCGTCAAGAAGGTCGGACAAGACTCTGACGCCAGCGCTGGAGACACGAACTCACAGAAATCCGTTGAGTTTGATAGCATGCGCTGACGATACTGATGTTCGTAAAAGAGACTTTTGGAGAAGGGCCACGAAGAGATGGGTGTGTACAAGTGAAGACAGGTAGCCAGAGATCGCGATTGTTAGTTGAAGCCAAGATCCACGTTGTAGCGCCACACAAAGAAGAAGAAAGCAACAGTCACTGTCAATTGTCGTTATGACCGGCAGTCTACTGACGCGTAGGTGGTTGTTTTATTCTTTCTTGTGACGCGTCTCGGTTTTAAATCTATGATATGGATGTGGATCGCACGTTGTTTCAACAAGTCGGCGTCACATCACGAACACGAACGACAACACGATCGATTTTGATTTACCGCAGGAACATTTCCTTGACTTAAGTTCTGTAATAAATATAGGCTAATTTTTGTGAGTCGTTTGAAAAATTATGTGGAAGCCGTGGTGTTGTGGGTTGATGCGTTGACCCCCACACATTTCAGCTTACGCAGCCCAGGTTCGATTCCCGGTACGAGCAGAATACTTTTCACGACCCCACCCCTTTCGAGTCACAGACAGTGCTCAAAGAGTGTAACTGTCTAGAAAAGGCTTCGGCATAAGACTGTAGGTCCCTTCCACTTGTTAGTGAACAACGAACCACACGAGTGGTTGCTGTAGTGTATTGGCAATACTACGGTAGAGCGTGGGAGCATAGGCTACTCTCCGATAAGTCCCATGCGTCCTAGCTCTTATCGTTGTTGTCTTGTGTGCATGTCTAATCTTGTCTCAGGGCAGTTGTGATCTGATTACCTTCAAGTGAGGTCGTTGTGGTGAGTTAATACCGCGGTTACTGAGAAGCTAGGCCCTTGATGGTCTACGGGATGTAGCGTCACCCATATTATATATACATAGTTGCAAAATTATCAGACTTCAAACTCTTAATGATTTGAAAACTAATATTCGTCATGTTATGTGATGTGTCAAAAAGTCATTGAAGATCTTAACAGAATCGAGCCTACAATAATTTTCGTGAAAACGATTTGATTGCTTTTGTATTCCGTTCAAAATGGCAGAATCATCATCATCATCTTCTGACCCGCATGCTCCACTAAAGGGGTCGCGGGGGTAAACCACGCACGAGACATCTCCAGGCAACTCGCTCCTCAGTCATCGACTCTAAGTCATCAGGAGTTAAGTCCAAGCGTAGCCAGACGAGTTTTTGGACTTGCTGCAACCACCTCGTCCTGGGTGTGTCAAACACCTTAATCTACCATAATTTAAATTTACTCTCGAGGTCACACAATATTCTCCGTCGAAATGATGAGCGAATGACAAACAATATTCCTTCACAATGAATCAATAATTCACTCAGAAAAAAAGTCCAAGCAATTTTTTATTGTAGTTAGTTTCGATTCAAACTGACTGCGATGTAGCAATCCAAATCTATCGGTTGAAAACTTCAAACGAAGTTAAATTAAATATTTATTTGTCAAGGGAAATATTTATATACATAAGCAAATGAGAAAAACTATTTGTTTTCCCAACAAAAGGAACACAAAGCGGCAGCTGTGTAAACCATACACAAACGAGTACACAGCCCCCAGGCATTGATAGAAACTGTTGCACCCTACAAAAGTTCCGAACGATTTTAATTAGCAATTAATTTTCTATATCACATGTGTTAGTGAATGAGGGTAAATGCGTTATTAATTTACTTTAAATCATTAAAATGTGGACGAGTTACTTGAGTGAATGACTAGCAGATGCTCCTTTGGAATAAATACTAGGTGCAACTATTGAAGTTCTTGCTGCTTTGTTCGAATAGCAAAACTGGTGTTTGGAGGGAAAGATTATCCTACTTAGGAACGTACTACTTTGGTGGTGGTTAATAGCATACGTTCTCCGTTAAAACCATTATCCATAAACTTTATCCTGCTAAATCATGCTGCTAACTCGAAGCTGAATTAGGGGTGCTCTTGGGCCGGCTCCGCGGCTCCCATCAACCATCGTGGGAAATATATTCTTACCGTAAAGCATTCCTTATTCACAAATACTGTCCGAATCTTTCATGCTTGTTTTTTTTTTCACAGATGGTGTCGTTTTGCTCGTCAATTCATCATGGAACACGTCAACAATGTCTCCAAATTTTGGAGACAACCGCTCCTTATCTGACGGTGTTTTCCTTGACGAATGGAAAGAATCATTTCTCGTTCCCAGGTATGCTCAACATAAGCCAGTAGAAAATTTTGGCCAACTTTGATGACGACAACACATACAGGATCCAGACACAGCAGATGGCGATTACTAGAAAACGACAGCAGCAGCTACGAGCTCGTATGTGAAGTTCCGAGGTACTGGAGTGAATATGGTCGAAACACATTTAAAGTCGCAATTCCGATCATCATTAATTGCGAACTCCCAAGGGAAATTCGCAACCTACCAAAAAGAGAAAACTCTTCAAACTGCTGCCATCTGCAGACAAGCCACTTTGCCGATAACAAGTGTAAAAGTTTTTCTTTCAGTAATAAATAAACAATGAAAAGCACCAAGCTCGACCTTAATGCAAAATGCGGTAATAAATACACTGCTTCATACAATATGTATGCCGGTCCAGCCAGACCTATTCCATTGATTCTAGGGGTTGTTTTACAAGAACAAATGTTTCTCCTCGCCCACTTGGATTTTCAGAATATGGTAAATGGTAAAGCCTTAAGAATATGTACCCTGACAAAGTCAGTAAATTTGGTGAAGATAGCTCTACAATCAATTAGGAAAAGATAGTTTCGAAAATACAGAAGGAAGCTGGCTGGACCTACTCATTGAAAATATCGGAATTAATTGGCAGAGCACGTTCATATTCTAAAGGGTGATTCTTTAGCTATTATCTTTTTGGCAAGACTCGTGTTTTGTTTTACTGTCAAACATCTTCAGTTTGGTCTATAATTTAACCATGAATCGTCTTACAAACGAACAACGCTTGCAAATTATTGAATTTTATTATCAAAATGCGTGCTCTGTTAAGAAAGATCATTGCGCTCTTCTTCCGAAAAATTGTGTTCAGCGACGAAGCTCATTCTTGGCTCAATGGGTACGTAAATAAGCAGAATTGTCGATTTTGCTACCAATGCTACCAATGCATCCAGAAAAAGGCACAGTTTAGTGCGGTTTATGGGCTGGTGGCATCATTGGACCGTACTTCTTCGAAGATGATGCGAATCGTAACGTAACTGTGAACAACATTTTTTTGCCCAAAATGCAAGAGCTTCACTTGCATGACATGTGGTTTCAACAAGACGGTGCAACATGCCACACAGCACGCGCAACAATGGACTCTCAATAAGTCGACTTCGGTGAACATTTCATTTCACCTTCGGGACCGGTCAATTGGCCGCCTAGATCGTGCGATTTAACGCCTTTAGACTATTTTTTGTGGGGCTATGTTAAAGCTCATGTCTATACAGACAAGCCCGCTTCAATTGACGCATTGGAAGACTACATTGAAGCATTTATTCGTGAGATACCGGCCGAAATGTTGGAAAGAGTATGCCAAAATTGGACTAAGCGGATGCACCATTTGAGGCGCAGTCAAGATCAACATTTGCATGAAATAATCTTCAAACATTAAATTATATGGACCGCACTATCGATTCAAATATAAATTTCATGCATTTTTCTGAATTTTGTGTTTTTTTTTTTTTTGAAAAACTTTCCAATAGCTTTTAAAAAATCACCCTTTACTACGAATTTAAAGCCTGTTGTAAGTTACTGAAAGTCGATACAAAATCACACTTCATAAACAAAAACGACAGTCGTGTTAAACGACAGACGACATAGGGTATCGGGGTGATTATGCTTACATACGTCTTCGACGGAGTGCCATACTTGAGTGTACGAAAGTCCAATCCAAGGAATAACCTGATGTCGGCGAATGTGACGGTTGATCATTGGAAACGCTTAAGTTTATTTTTCAATAAATGACTTCTACTTGGCCGAACAACTACTCCCCAATCCCAATCCAATCAAATATGTGCCAAGTTTTGCACATGCTGAGCACATGATGTTTCCTTCTCAAGCAAAGGCTATTATTTAACCTATGACCTAGCAGAACTGCATCAGTATATCCGTCAATAAACCAGTCTGCCTTTGAGTAGAACTTTATACGAATCCGATTCGAATGTTCAATTCAAAGCGGACTCGTAACATCTATGTTACAAAGTACCGAGTCCGTTTGGCGCTTATCTTTTGAAAATCTCCCGAATTTCGAAATGGACTTAAAATTGCTTCATATTTACCCACCATGTCCCTGTTTCGCAACAACGGTGTATCCTTCAGATAAACACGCACACACACACACACACCCACGAGTAGTCCATACATCAAACTGTGCTGGCTCTGTCCCTAAGCAAACCATCGCACACAGAGCTGAAAGGACCATTTAAGAGCTCGCAACCAGTCGTTCCATTCAACCGGATACTAATAACTGTGCCAAAGGATACCCTCAAACGCAGTGTTACGCTTCACTGGCTTTGAGAATTTAAACCTTCAAATTGCCACAAGCTGCACATGTACTATGTACACAACGGGATTACTGCTCTCGTTGTGCCAAGACAAAAGCACAAAACATTCTCATTTGCAGTCTTCGAAGGGGGATAGAGTGAGTAATTAGCGCGTACTCATGGACTTACATGTAATTTTTGCAGTCCGAGCGCACGATGGACCTCGTTCTTCCCTCTTTCACTTTTACTTCATTATTTATATTTTCTTTTGGCACCGAAATAAAGTACAGTCGAAAGGAGGATCGGAAGACGGAGGAGGCAGCTGAAAGGACCAGCACATCATCCATCCAGCCCTTCGCCCCCGTGGTACACAGCGAACGGGAGCTTCTTGCAGCGTTCCTTTCTCCTAGGAGAAAGGATACAAAATAAGGCACTGCAGAGTGCAGATGTGCCATGGCATGTGAGAGGGATTTGAATTGAGGTCGATGTGTAAATATTTGCTCGAGGTAATGGATGTTTATTCTAAGGATTTCCCCTATGGCCGACCGAGCTAAATGACAACTCAAGGATGCCCAAAAGTACCGGGGTACGGGAAAACATGCTTATTTTCCTGAAAATTCTATACAAACATGAACTCTTTCGATTTTACAACGTACACATGTTCGGCCGAGAACGTTGTTGATGATGATGCATGGGCCGGATGGGGGGAGGACGAGCAAAAGATGATGATGACAGCGTCATTGTCAAAGCAAGCCGCAATATCCTCCAGAAATGCGAAAAATGAAACCAATCTATTCGGGAAGTATTCAAATCGTTTGCGTTGCCCTTAGTTCTTTAGGGATTCCACGCCGCGCCTAACCCCGTCCTGCCACTGGAAATGATTCTACCGTGCGTCGTCGCGTCGACTGCATAAGTAGGTGCTGGAATCATCCTTTAAGGTTAATATTCGCTAAACATCGGCTTTGGTAAAGGGAAAACGTATTAAATTCAGCTTGTGGAGGTTCTTTGAAGTCTTCCTACTTGATCCGATGTACACTGCAGGTGCACAGATGGTGTGCAAGGCGTGCACTCACATCATGGCATGAGGAAAACTGCATTGAAGGCGACGGGGATGTCAAAAGAAGATTAGATCGAAAGCATACTTATGGATTTGGCTTCACTGTGGTATTTATCCCAGCTAATATTCTCTGGTATGCTTTGATGGAAGGGCAAGCTTTGAGGCTTGTTGACTTAAGCTCCTATCTAAATGACGGGACTATTTGCGTCATAGACCACTGCACCTTTGCGGGAAGGCTCTCTTATCCGGTTTGGAAAATGACAGGCTGCCGTGGATATCTGGAGGAAAAATGAGAGTGCTGTCTGTGTTGGCAGGGAGAGCACCGCAGAAACATGTTCGACGGACTTTCCATTTTTGCAATATTTTACAAACAACTCCTGACGTTGTCTGTGCTTTGCTGTTTTAAAGCAGTTATGCGATGTGTAACGTAAGTGTACACAAAATAGGTGCCAACATAGGAACAGTGTACGTGTGAACGTCTAAGACGGCTGATCGGCGCGTTCCAGTGCGGTTTCCAACCAAGGACCAAGTATTGACACTAAGGCACATCCTGGAGAAGACTAGCGAGTTTCAAATCCATACGCACCACCTTTTTATCGATTTTATATCCGGATACGAAAGCATTCATCGCAAGGGGCTATTCCATGCAATGGACGAATTCGGAACCTGGGAGAATTGTGCGCGTTGCACCGTGCAGATCGATTCAAGGACCTCAGAGCCGTTCGAAATATACACTGGACCTTGGAAAGGGGATGCGCTGTCGTGTGGTTTCTTCAATCTGGCATCGGAGATGATAGTGCAGAGGGCTGCTGTAACTACGGAAGGCAGTCTATTAAACAAAGTCAGTTCAACTGTTGGGATACGAAGTGGACATTGACATCGGCGGGCGTTCTCAACGCGTCGTAGTGGAAGTTTCATGGCGTTTAAAGACGTGGCGAAGCATGCTGGTCTTAAGGTCAATCAGGATAAGAGGAAATGTATGCTCTCGACCAAGAAACGTACCGCCGCACACCATTTAGGACAACACATGACAATGGTCCAGTTGTGTCCAGGTGTCCACGTACACATACGTAGTAAGGAACGACCCTGCCACATTGAGCGCATGCCTAATAACGCTCCAGCAAAGAGAAGAAAGAGAAGAAGAGGTCCTCCAATATATGTCCAAAGCTATCGCGGATACATGGCAGCTTGGTTTTTTACGACTGGGAGCAGCGTACCCAGGACCGTCATCGATGGATGGCAACTACTGCCCCGCCCCTGACCCTACATGGGTCACAGGCCGGAGAAGTAAGTAAATGGAGTTGTCACTGAAATTAATTGGATAGTGTTAGGACAGAGGAAACTATTTCGCTAAGTCTTGCTCATTGATATAATATTATGCTACGTAGAGCGACATTAAACAGCAGTTGTGAAGCTTGTTGAAAGGGATCGTAAAGCTTTAAGGCTAGACTGGAAAAAGAGAACGAGTCAGATGCTGATGATAATCTTTCAGCTAAAAGGTAAAAGAGAATCCTGACTATCATTTCGCAGCCATTGACGCCATTTGTAAGCAAATGTGGTTACTTTTTCAACTTTTATTTGAACTCTCGTTTCTTTCCGACGTAATTTTTTGGAAATACGTATGTGCTCGCGACTTCTTATATTTTAACTCCAGTCAGCAGGAGCTACTTGGTGCGATCTCCTTCTAAAGTTACACTGACATATTCGAAAGTCAGGTGTAGAAAGTCCTTCCAAGGCCAGATCGGACATTTTTTTAAATGTTTAAGGCAACTGCAGATGGGCTGGTTGGGCCCATGCACCACCTCAGTATGGTTAGCCCGATCCACGAGACCCCCTGGACTGCGTCAACTACAGAGGGATAATTCTCCTTAACATCGAGTACAAGATCCTTTCTGACGTTTTGTCTGACTGAGTCATAAATATGTCAACGTCAGCAGTCTCCGGAGGGTCCGAGGGATTACGCATGAATCAATCGCAAGAGACAAGGCTTCATAGTCCAAGACAAGATCATACGATCTTTAAATAAATGATATGTCCACTGGAGCTCGAATGGGCAAGTAAGAGATACAAAAATGGACTGACCACTTGAGCTCAGGCTGCGATGACGACCGGTTAAGGGACGAGATGGGCATTAAGAAAATAATCGTGGCAGTCTCTCCAGAACCAGAGATAATGGACGAAAGACATATCCAACTTCTACCTCCCATGCCCCTTGATTTCATCTGACAGCGGTGTGGTGATGGCGATGAGTCCTGGAGCCGGGAATTTAGTAAGAGTATGTGTGAAATGCAAAGGGAATTCCACCACACTCTTATTTTTTACGGCTCAATTCCGACGTGGACTAGGGGTAACAATGGTCGAAGTTGGATATCTCTGTCCTCCATTATCTCTGTTCAGACTGAAGAGAACGAGACATGTTCTCCGCAGGTATGGCTTAAGATTTTCTTTTAATTAAATATTTTTAATTTGCAATTGTATTATTTTTGTTTAAGGTTTTATTTTTCTACATTTCTAATTGTCGACAAGTCATCCAAAATAAATACATGAATAATAGGATAGGACTTTACCAGTGTGGCTATAGGCCAGGGAAGTCCACCTTCGACTAGATCTTCACGCTACGGCTGATCCTGGCAAAAGACCCAAGATGTTCAGATCACACCAACCACCTATTCGACGATTCGAAGGCCGCATATGACAGCGTGCATAGAGACAAGGTATAAAACTTCATGTCTAGTTCTGACATTCCTTAAAAACTCGTCAGATTGTGCAGGATGACCATGGAGAATTCTCGCTGCTCCATCAAGGTCTGTAACAAACTCACTGAGACCATCAATGTCAAAAAAGTATTTAGGCAAGGCGACGCCTAAATACTTCATCATCCTGGAGAAGGTCGTTCAAGACTCATACACCAACACTAGAGGCACGATCTTCCAAAAGTCCGTACAATTTTTAGCATACGCCGGAGACATTGACGTGATTGGTCGAACACAGCGAGCTAACAATGAGGCGCTTGTTGGCAGTGAAGCTGCTAAAATGGGTCTAGCGATGAACGAGAGCAAAACGAAGTACATGCTGTTCTCAAAAAACATCGACGCTAGTCGAGGACTTCGTCATGCTCGGCTCTGTACATAGTACGGACAACATCAGTACCGAGGTCAAACGCAGAGTAACTCTTGCAAACCGCTGTTTCTATGGGCCCAAGAGGCCACTGAGTAATAAGCCATTTCTCGAAGGACCAAGCTGACTTTTTGTAAGAGCTTGATCATCCCGGTCCTGCTGTACGGCGTGGAGACATGGGCAGCGGATGAGGAAGTCCTTGGTCACTTCGAGAAAAAAGTGATGCGTTTGGTCATCTTTGCGATGACGGTCTTTAGAGGAGAAGATACTACCACAAACTGTACAGCGACATAAGCGCAGTCATCAGTTTACGGATCCAACGTCTAAGATGGCTGGGTCATGTAGAGTGCATGTACAACTCAGCTCCTGCAACAGACGACTCCCCCGTTTAAGGTGGCGCAACCAGGTGGAGAAGGATCTCAACCAAATGGGCGTGCGGTACTGGAGGTAGCTGGCCAGATATCGTACTAATTGGAGATGCTTGTTGGTTGGGACCCAGGTCCACCCATGACTGTAGCGCCAAATAAAGAAGACGAAGAAGTTGGGTGAAACCTACCTATTTTAAGCCAGGACTTCCGAATACTCGGTGACATTACCTACCTACTCATCCTGAGTGATTTTTTACGTTCGCCAACAAGCGTGTCCATAAACGTCCAATGCAAGTCATAACCACAAAGCATCAGGCCCTAATGGTCCATTTGAGTGTACCAAACAGTTTATGAGCATTCATCCAGTTCGCGACCATGGACCTCTGCGTGCCTTATTTTGTGCGTATGAGAATCTATAAACTTTAACACGCTTCGCATCCATTATACCTACACGAAGTGTCTATAAATTGGCGCCACCCCTTTCGGGAGATCGAGGCCCACAAGCAGAAAATGGCTGCCTCATCGACGAAAAAGAAACTGCACATGTGTTGGGCATAAAATATTCAACACCTTAATAGGAACCCCTTTCACTTCACTTAATCTGGAATCGCAGATAAAATGTTTTCTGATTTGCGTGCTCAGACTGGCTGCCGTATTCCCTGTCACGCTCCCACATGAATCGGTTCCTTCCCCACACGCCAGCTTTATGCGATTTAAATTGTCTTCAGCCAGCGAAGGCACATATCAATCCGCCATCAACTATCAACCCAACCATACACACACCCGCCCAGTCGATGTGGTAGTCTATCCTGTGGGACACCATTGCTTCATCGTTCGCCTATAAAGCCTCTCAGCCAGGCGGGGAGGAGAGAGGGGCGCAGAATTACCCTTGAGACATCGAACAAGAAGAAGATGAGTAATTTTGCTCACCGATACAAGCCTGAAATTATCATGGAAAGACTTACCCTCAAACCCACTGGAATCGGGGGATTTTCACAGAGTAGGTGTGCGACAGGCTCGCCTGCTTTGAGCCGGCTTCTTTTTTCTTTTACGACACCCACATGGATTCGATGGAATTCATAAGGAAAATATTTCCACCAGCCAGTGGTGGGGCGCTTAGAATAATAATTCGATCGTTAAATGAGTTTATGTCGCCCTCGAATAAAATTAAACTTTTTACGATAACAACATGTTTGCTCGGCTGTGCTCGTGAGTGGCTGCCTTCTCGCAGATTTTGCCGTCATCCTATTTCATACAATTTTTTACGGCGTCGTTGAGCACTTTAATTGTTGCCTAGTGGGCTTGAATTGTTTGGTTGTGGAATGCGTTGTATTATTGGCCTTGTGATTTGTCGGCGACAATAAATCATTTCCGGCAGGCTTCACTTTGGCATGGCATGAGTATTTCGTTATGATGGCATTTAAAGGATCTTCCAGTTTCTTCAATTACATGATTGAATAAATTTGCCGACGGATCAATCAATCGGGATTTGGGGGTGAAATTCTGTGTGACATTGCCATTGAAGCATTCAGGTTTCAATCGTAGCTAAACTGAAGTGAGTAGTGAATGGATCGAATCGAATTCAATTTGGGGCATTTAAAAAGACAGTGCTTTTCTATGACTAGAATGTGAAAAGATCGGGACCTAATGGTCGAGCTTCGGCGTTTAAACAGTCAGAGTGGATTTCTATTAAATTCGAATAAATGTATATCCATACACTTGCAAATTTTGTCTTCAGAGGAGTTCAAATTGATATAAAACCCAGAACAATCTCAATATGTCCAGTTTCACAGTGTAATTTATTTGTATTTGTAATTTATCCGGTTTAACAATTTCGTTTAAGCCCTGAACTGAGTTTGATTGAGGTGGTCACCTCGTCCGATGTGACAAATGGACGAGGTGACAAATCTCTCTGTTAAAAGTCAGTATTCTTGAATTCAAGTGAGGTGACAAAAAACATGTCACATGCTGCGGGTGTGTGTCTTCAATTGGGATCAATTTCCATTCGGTGGTTACATTTGTGAATTCCTGTAATTTCGGGATGCCTTTAGTGCAGAACTCGTTCGTTTTGGATCGCGTCTTTGCTATACTTTCCAGATTGACTATGTTCACCGACAACTCAAGAAAAAGGGAAATTCAAAACATTTTGTTTTCTTCAAAAATTGTATTCCTGGGTGTGATAGGAATTATCGTTCCACCACGATGTTGTAGCTGCCCTGAACAATAACGAGGTCACCGTCGCCTGCTTCCTGGACGTAGAAAATCCCTTTGATACGGTTTGGATAGAGGAACTCATTATCAAGCTGAATCAGATGAGATTCCCCCTACTCATCAGAATAATTTATAGCTTTCTGCATACTAGAAGATTCTACGTCTCAATTGAAGGCAGCGAGTCAACAGAGCGGAGTACCAAGGAGGGAGTTGCACAAGGACCAAAGCAGGGACCGTGGCTTTGCAAGATCTACACGGCAGATCAACCACATCCAACTGAGACAGTAAAATGCTGTCTATTCGCATATGACTAGCTGACTTATGCCAGCTCGACGTCACCACAAATTTGACTACTATACCAAATGGGGTATTTGTATCAATGCTGGGAAATCTATACTTATGCCCTTAAGGAGACCATCCAGAGGTGGATGCAGATCAGACTCACAACATGAGTGTTTGTTAAGAAGCTAGGCACAGGCCCTCTTTGAGCTGTAGCGCCACATTATATTCCCCCTTATTCTCTTAGTCGATTTAAGGCGATTTAAGAATTCATTTGAACGGAATTATTTTTTACGATTGAGTTTACAACTAGACTCACAAACTAAAGGTTAGGGTGTTGGCTCAACAATAGGGGCCCAACTGATGCACTTTGTTTAATTTAGTGATAAAATTTGTAATAATTTATTAATATTGTCGGTTTATTGATTTTTTTTATGTTCTACAATGACATCGGGTTGTGCAAGCCCGTGTGTCCATGCGGTCCTTTTGGGATGGGGTGGTGATGTGGTCGTTGATTTCTAGTAGCTGCTTTCTGAACAGTGTCACCATGTAGTGTTACAGGGGGATGATGCGTGCCTATTGGGACTGTGTTGCTTTTGACGGTCCCTGTCGTAGGTGAGTCCGGTACATATTCGCTGTATTTTTCTTTTGAAAATTGCGAGTTTCGTCATGCTGGACTTAGAGATGGTGTGCCAGAAGCCGTACGTTAAGATCGGCCGTATAAGCTGCTTGCGCATCAAGGGATAGATGCGATGTAAGCCTAGGTCGGTCTTCCTAAGGATCAGTTTCGAATTACTGTCGAACTTCAATCTTTCCGTGAAGTTAACACCAAGGCACGTGACCTTTTCCATTGTACGTCTTTTGGCGTCACCCACAGAAATGCAAGCGAAAATCTTTCTCATTCTATCTCACTTTTTCATGAAATGTGACTAAGGGAATACACAAGATCATCGTGCGAGTGACAAATGTAACATGAAGTGACTAAGACAATACAAAATTTTCAAAGTGACACATACCTTTGGGTGACACGAGTAAGAGTATAAGGGGGAATATGATGTGGCGCTACAGCCCATAGAGGGCTAGAGCCTAGCTTCTCAGCAACCACTCGCGTTGTGTGTGCTAATGTTCCCTCACGACGTGGAATCTACCTACAGTTTTATGCCGGCTGCGAACGGCCAAGTTTGTTATTACTATTTGAGCATTGTAAGTGACTCGAAGGAAATTGGGCCGTGAAAATTATTTTTATTTTGTCGTACCGGGCATCTCGCAATTGCCTAGGCAACTTTTTGAACAAGATTCTTCCAATGTGTGATATGATTTCCTTTGTGTTATCCCTTTGGCCTCACCTCTCTTGCCGACAAGATGGAAAAGTCGAGGACAAATTTAGCGAGTGTGAAAGCAGACATAGGAGTCAAAGCACATATCCACTATTTCAATGTCACTCTTTGTTATATTCTACATTTGATGATTTATTTATCCCTTTTTATGCACAGCGACCAGGTAGTTTGTTACTTCCATTTTTTATCATTTGCTTCACTGGTCAGACTCAGCGATGGATTCTGTGAAGAGATTTTATATGTTTGTTCTCTCCCTTTACCCTTTACAGCACGGGAGCGCTACAATGATTCCAAAGCACGGAACCATAGGCATTTTAAAACTGCAGGGTATAGCAAATGCATCAACCAATAAGAAATTCAGTTGCCATTTTTGTTATCGATCGCATTACACAAACGAAGTCTTGTACCGAGTCCTTAAATTGCAGCGTATCCCTTAAAGAGATGGTCAGGTTTTTAGCATTCTACTGGCTGGGTGCCAGGACACAGTGACATCCCTGAGATTTGCGATGCAGATGAACACGCTAGAACGGGTACTACCTCAACACCCATTCCGGATGGACCAAGCCTATCGCTACTGTAAAGCATCTACTAAAGCTCGAAGCGTTTACTCATACCAAACATAGATGATCTACTACAATTATGGTATCCTCTCAATCCACAATGTTCACTAGCCGAATCTCTGAATGCTCTTTGGTAATATATCCGTCAACGGTATTCATTCGGACAAGGTATCCTTTCCAGCGACTTCTGTAGAAGTTGCATAGATGAAGAGCGGGAAGAAACCATCGCACTCCTTCTATGTAATTGCAGTGTAATCGCGTGGACTTAGTCTCTTAGGCGCCGAATATTTTAACGACTTGACACAACTAAGCAGAATTAATATTAGTTATCTGCATGCTGTAAATGGTTTGATGAAGAGAGACCAACTGAATCCACTGGTCCACTCTGGCGTAAATGTAACTGGAACTCATGGCAGTTATCTTACGTTTCCACTGAAACGAAACCGCGAGGCCGGATGAACTTTTCTGAAACCTCAATAGGCCGTTTCCACCGAGCTTGAAGTGGTTTCGCTCTCAATTTCCAAGTCACTCGCCCTCAATTTAAAAGAAATGTCACTCGCTCTCAACTTTTAAATGTCCGCCATAACAGCTGTTTTGTTGACAGGACGTAATAGTGAGAAAACCAGAAAATGGAACGAGACAATGAATATGGCGGAACCTGGTAGGTTCGGAGACAATTGATGGAGTATCGCGGTTTCGTTTGGTGGAATCGTAGCATTAGACAACCTAACCTAACCTAGTGCTGGTTTCCAAGTCCACGTGTTGGATGCAAAAGAGAATAATCATGTTTCTGTACCGGTCACCCTTAACTATAACTTTTTGGCCATCGTCATTTTCAAAGCACCAACGATTCTACCAGTCCATAATACGCACCAGAGGGTGACATTCGAGGAATTTCAATCAATAACCAGCCCATCAATAGTTAAAGTTTCCTTGATAGCTTATTGGCAGATGTCAAGTCCGGCAGCGTTGCCCAGCTGTCTCCTTCTTCGGGAGCTACTACAGCTCAAATTAAAGTCTAGTCTTCTGTGGTCCCATGAACCCACTCATGGGAATCGTCTTTCTGAGCATAGGCGACAGATGTAGTGTTGCAAAAATACGCACTTCCCCAGCGTCAAAGGTTTCCACTATTTGGCGGCCGCCAAGAGAAGGTGCAAAAATATGATTTCTTCAATCCCGTCGCCCCATCTATTGACTCGGACTTGAGATACAGGCCCATTATCCATGGTAAACAAATCTTCAGGAGCGTCAATTGATGGGAGTTCTTAGTTTATCCAAAAGAAGTTCTCATTCAGGTCCAGCAACAAAGAAAGAACAACAAACCAAGAAGTTTCGTCATCCCATGCTTGGATATCAATGACTCCCTGACCCCTTTGTAGGCGAATAAAGCACGCATAAAACATTTCCTCTCAAATGAGTTTCGAATTTTAACTAAGCGTAAATTGCCAAAATCAAAAGTCTCCTCTGGACTTTCTTAGGGATCAAACGAAAACATCTGAATGTCCAGTAAACCATAAAATTAAAGCCTTTCAAAGGCTTGAGACAACAGAACACACAAAAGCGAGCGAAGCAGGTCACTGCTATCATTACTTTCCTTTCCGATTCAAGCGTGATTGTGTTTCTTTGTGATTTTCCTCTCTTAGCTGGTCGCAAGGAAAATAAGCGTGTACAAATGAAGATGTACCTTTTGACGGATGGGATAACAAGTCAGCCAGTGATTTTGATAAATGTCGATGCGAAAGGGGAAAAAATCGATTTCGATATCAGAGATTGTGAGACTGTGAATGCAAGCAAAGGGGAATGACAGTGCAATTCTTATGCTACTTTAAGAAATTCAATAGAAAAGTCGAACAGAGGAGGTGCATTTTTTCAGATTCGAATTTATTTTATATAAATCTATTTTTTACAGAATCGAATTCAATTTGTTTGCGGAAGAAGTGAGCATCCTGTAGGATTTCATTTGTTTCTTGACTTTTCAATGAACCCTGAGACTAACTGTTGCCCTAAACGTGTGAAAAGTTATCAAAAATATTACTTCATTGTCAGTGTGCTGGCTAGTCATTGGAAGACTTACTTAATTTCGAAGAATCAGCTGTTGCGCCGAGCGAAAGCGAACATATTCCAAGATTACTGGGCACCATTCGCATTCGGATGTAACATATAACAATTCAGATACTAGAAGCGTTGCACTATCGTGAAGGGGAGTAAAATATAAAATAACAACAAAATAATAAAGATCCTAATGAACACTTAATCACAAAATAAGTCATCAAGGGATTACCCATGAGAGCTCTCTTTAAATGCTTGTTCTTCATCTATGTAAGAACGAACGTGTTCCTAGGCATGACATGCCTTGAATGTGGCAAATGGTACCAATTGCAAGGACAATACCATCCCCACAACTTTATGGACCGATAATCTGGATGTCGAAACGTTGATACTTCGTCTCATGTAGGCACAGGCGCCTCCACCTAACCTGTCCTACTCTCACCTCCTCGAGGTGTAATCTTACCGCGAGAGTAAACTAGAAGATGTTAGGAAGAGTATCCACATCGGTTTCGTAGCAGATGTGGCTGTTCGTATTGGACATTTTTGCATTGGATGTCCTCTACTGAATCGCAAGCCACTATTCAGGCTCGGCAGTCGAAATTTTCCTTACAGGGACTATAGTGACTTATAAAGGCATCTAGTTCACCTCCAGAAGTTTTACAGTAGTCACTCAATTCGCGGCTTCAGTACCAATCACTTCGGAATCAAATGGTCTAGCTCGTGCTTGGACGATCGCAAGCACATGACATTGGCTTGTCTTTGTTGGACCCCTCTTCGTCCAATGCACAGCATCATCACGTGAGTCTTTAGATTTGTACAAGTACAGTCCACACCACACATACTGGGGCCTCGAAAGCTTCATGACCTTTTAAGTCATCAGATGAACCGATTGTCAGTCTACCGGGCCTAGAACATCTGAGCGCAAGGCATGCGAATCAATTTTATTTCGAAAATAAACATTATTCCCGAGCTTATATAAGTACTTGTTAAATTGAATTGATTCTCTTTATTTTTGAAAATAAACATTGTGAAAGTAAGACCTTAAGCAACACAACAATATGTGTTCCGCAGTGGTAGCAATTCAATTTTTGCTTTTCGCCTTTTTTGATATTCTGGAATAGTCTGGCGTTGCGAAATTCGCCCAAAAGGATTTTCTATCAAAAGATGACTGATGTGCCAACCTAGAAAGAAAACATACTCCCCCTTAAATCCTTAGACGAGGTGACAAATTTTCGCCTCGCATTTTTCTGCAATCTCACGTCAAAATCAGTCTAGTTCTAGTTCTCTAATCTCTCTAACAAATGCTGCGGATTTGTGTCTGCAAGTAGTTTGAATTTGATCAATTAGGTGGTTGCATTTGATAAATTGTATAATTCTTGGATGCATTTGGTTCAGAACTCGGATATATGGGTGAGCGTATGTGATGGGTTACATTTCAATGACAGCACAAGAAAGAGGACAATGCACACGTTTTGTTTTCTTGAAAAAATGGATTTTTTTTTCAAATTATTTGATTTATTCTTATAGGACAAACGTGAGCATATTAATCGACTTTTATTCCTACCAATACATAATTTGGGTTAAAACATCGTCGTGCGAGTGACTAATTTCACATAAAGTGACTAAGAGAATACAAATTTGCCATTATTTTTGGGCGACACGACTCAAAGTATAAGTGGGATTGACAACATGTGTGGAGCTATTTCTTTGAACAATGCATCCAAGTAATCGCCGTCAGCTTGCCCAGGACCCTCAGTAATGAAAGGCATCAAGTGCTCGGACTCGGACCCTCCATGGGTCGTCTGAAAAGAAAGTAGTAATGAATGCCGTGTCATTTTGCCCTTGATACTTGCTCAATGTGCGACATCAACCTCTTGTTAGGTGATTACGACACGACAAAGTCTAGTGGACAAATAAATTAAATTCCAGTCATTCTAGACGTCGAGTAGACACTCAGGCCATTCCTCCAATTGTCAGTGAGGCGTGTCCCTCAAGTGCAATTCCGACACTCATTGTCATTGTTAAAACCTCCATCCGACTCTGACAAAAGGCATACTTAAGCCATATGATGCTTAGCTTGTTCGTGGTGCTGTCCATTAAATCGTGTCATTATGGACAATTTGGCAAGAAGTGCGGAGTGTCTTTTTATCAAAATCAAGCGCGAAGAATCGTTATACCGGCATTGCGGGAGTATCTGCACCGACTGCTGGGTCGCTCAGTGTCTTTCTTCTTTCCAGTTTTCACAAAATCACACGTGCCGTCGAGTGAGTCAAGTGCCGCAGTGTCCATCGCATATCCATACATCGAGTCCGGCAGCCTCCTTCAGTCATACCCCATTTCTCACATCCTGTTGAAAAGCGTACTTGTCAGATCCTGACGTGTCCCCATTCACGCACATATTGTGCCCAAAATATGTAAACCCTAACGATGTAGATAACCAATCACCTGGCTAAGTTGCCTGTCAGCAGATTAACTTGTTTACCACCCTCTATCGGTGAGCAGTGCACATGAATTGTCAGCGTTCCCCGTCATCATCAGCTCGGCAGCATGGTGGCTTAACAACCCGACCCCAGAACATCTTCCCAACTACACCACTGTCCAATTAATGCCAACCGAAAATCAATTCCCGCTCATTTCGTTCATTTGACAGCAACATAGAGCGGTAATCACTTAAATTTGCTGAATTGCATATTTTCCATTATCAACGTGATAACCCATGAAAACCATGAAACCGCAGAAGCCCCCAGCCGCAAAACCGCACGTAGTCATATATGAGTGTGTGCGTGTGTGCAGTACGATTGATTGCACACAGATAAGTACGCCCGCATTCACCCCCAAATGTAGAAAAATCCGAAACCACCCTAATCCGGCAGAGACGTCCGCTGGTGCTGCTTTAGCCTATCCCTACCCTTCCCAGTTTCTTGATCGAAATCCTTAAAACCACCCGATTCAGCATTGACTCTCCCCCACAAGAACTGTTTACATGTATCAACTTCATTTGTCACGACCATCCATCAAGTTGCTGGTGCTCTCTGTGGGTGGTTCTGCGGTGTGTGCGGCGTCTGGCTCAGCTCCTGAATCCATGAGCTGCTCGGTGGATGCTTTCAGATTCACCGCCGTGTAACAGCGGAATCTACTTCGCACACCGGAAGCATATGTAAGTAGTAGTGGCGGCAGTGTACTCCACACAGGATGCTGGATAATCAGCACACGATGCAGTTTCATTGTCCTTTGTTGCCTTGTTATTATTTCCGTTATTTCTCTCGTTTCACTATTCTCACTTCATTTTTCGTGATCCAATAATAACTCACTGTTGTGAGTGCCGGCGCTACGTTGGGTGGAGTTTTTGGCGCGAAACCAGTGATGGGGAAGGGGGGATGGGTTGCTTGTTTACGAAACGGGTTCCCACTTGTCGATCCGTGTGCTGAACATATTGTCGCGAAGTACTGTAAAACGTTCCTTTGTAATGACAGGACATATAGGCAATTACAGTTGCCCTCATTCGCGCTCTCTCACTTTAGTGAAATTAATGGCGAGCAATATCTTTTAAAATTTACCAACTGGGACTTTATGCGCGGTTTTATTTGCTCTGTCTGTGTGAGTGTGTGCTTCGGGTTAAATTGCCACAATAACATTGATGTTATACTTTTATTCACTTGTCTGCATGACATAAAACCTTGAGCCATCTCAGCAGCAAGGACACTGCACAATGGCTCTGGGTGCAAGTGAAATAACGATCATGTACATAGGTCGCTACATACGTTCGAAAGTGCCGAGTGGTAATGAAAGATACATCGCCGCAGACAGAGTTTTGTTGCGTTTTAAATTGCCAACCGCTTAAGACTTTATGGGCAACACTTTAACGATGACAGAGTGAGCATGGCTGTGCAGATTGCAGGCGCCTTGGTGCTGTTGCTTGGCTTCAGGAGGAGTGCTGACAACATTTCAGTCATGTACGTCTTCTGTTATATGGAACTCGATATAAAAGGAGCATGACACAGTCTGAGAAGGTCAGCGTATGTGGGCACAGGGTATCACAACAGCACGATCATCTCGAAGTCTTCAAATTCTTAACTGAGTGCTGTTGCGACAAAAAACATATCCTTCATTACAGTCACTCTTCCCGCCTCCCGCCCGCCACCAACATGACACTCAATTTACAAGTCATCATAAAGTTGTTTTAGTTTCATTAAACATAATCGCAATAGTTTTACTGACTGTCGTGCATAATTCCGTCCTTAATTCAAAGCAGTGACACTCCAATTAGGTGCCCTCTCACCGTCCCGACCATAAAAGCGAAAGTTATTAGCTAGGCGAAAATTCGCATGACCCGACATTCGGCCAGCATTTGAATCGCACGTCTGTCCAACTTAAGACCACAGCTCATTACACGGTCAATTACGAGCTGCCACCGACATATACAATCATTTTCACTGTCCCCTGGCCATTCGTAATTGTTGCTTACCGCACGGTAACGCTGCCTGCATTCGAAATAAGTCTGAACGTTGACTCCTAAAAATCAAATCAGCGTCCACGGGAAAAATCCCAAAATCACCCAGAGGCACGTCGCCAACATGTAATTGTATCATCTGCCCGCCGCGCACCCATTCAACTATAAAATAAATAATTTAATGCGTTTTCTCTCGCTCTGGAGGCGCCCGCCCTTGTGTGCCTTGTTGGGTTGGTACACGATTTCTAGTGCAGTCATACAAAAATTAAGCGCAATAAACCAGCCCCTTGGCAGGCAACCTCCTCGTTCATCTGCGCTCGTGGTGAGACTCGCAAGTGGTGTATACACGTCCACGTAAGAACGTGTATCTCTTAACCGAATCAGCCGTCTTCAAGGCTCCAGGTACACGACCTGTAATCCACTTTATGGCTTCTACTCACTTTCGGTTTTCGCCTTCCTTCTACACTCGCACTGGAGCTGAGAGGATCTGTGGGATGCAGGTAGCATTTATTGCCGCCCACTTAAATCCTTGGTGCTCAGCGCTAATGAATTTATTCATGATGACACATCCTTTCATATGGGAATTAGACTGAATAAAACTATGAGCATAGGTAAGCGCAGGCATGCGTGTCTGATGCTAAATCGGCGAGACAACATCACTGCGGCACATGGGGAGTGCACATAAAATAAAATCCGAATTGGGGTAGGTTCGTCAGGAGCCGAGGTTTTCGTTTTTGGATAATCCCTTGGGAATTAAACTCTTAGGTGGTCTGAAAGGCTTTTAGAATAGATACAGGCTGCTCAGACAAACAAGTGAATTCGGTTTGTACTTAATCTTGGCTGGAACCTGTGCTTATAAATTTACATTACATGGACTGTGCTCTTGATGAATTCAAATTCATGTTGTTCGCTCAGGGGGAACAAGAGAGGTGGTCTCTCTTCGGATATTTAACTCTGCGAATGGATGGAACTGGGAACTCAAAGAACAGTACGTACATACCTGAGAATAGTCATTAATACTTCGCACGGCGCTGTGATGCGATGGAATGTAAATGAAAAATATGCATATTTAGGAAGGCCGCGATAAATACGATCACAGACTAAGAGAATATTTGGACCAATGTCTTTTGGTTGCATTAGAAGAGGGCGACCTATGATCAGAAATGGGAGAGCCGTGGTCCTAAAAACTGGAAGCAATGTGCTCGGAAAGGTGAAAGGGCGTGTAGCTCAATGTCTGACCTACTGGAGACCAGAGATAACGGAGGAAGAGTTGTGCCACTTCAACGTTTCTTGCCCCTCAGATTCATCTGACAGCCTTTTTCTATAACCTTTTCACAGACAGGCGTCAGCGAATACGTGCGGGCTTAGCGAAGCTGATTACTCCCGCCTAACACCATTGCGTTGCTCTATACTCCTAACAAGTGTTAGTGAAAATAAAGTCGGGTGAGTGACTTAAGAGCACAACCGTCAAAATTTGAGGTGGACTGGGGTTTTCCACTGGAAAGACGAATATCTCTTCCTCCATTATCTCTGCTGGAGATCATTTAAAGTACTTTCATCCTTCAGGTATTATTTATTCATTCTCAGACTTCTTAGAAATTTTATGGGAAGGGTGGTCACAATTAAAAATTTAATTTTAAATAGAAATAAGAGAAATAGTTAAAAAAATGTAAAATGTAATGTTTGTCGTCGATTCACGCCTTAACGCTTTTACCGATTTCAACCAAACTTTTACACATCTTTGGCATTGGTCTGTATATGGTTTGTGTGAAGTTTGTGTAAAATCGGTAAACGTATGTGTGTGTTGTGCTGAGTAAAAAATCAAAGGCATTTAGGCTTTTTTTATACACACAAGCCGTGTTTTTTGCGTCGGGATATGGATAGATATGTCATAAGTTTTCGAAAAAGCGATTCGCAGTTGCTTTGGTTTCAGCGTGTGAAGTTTGGCAGAGTTTCGCTTCTTTATTTGTCCAGGAAACTCCAAACAAAACGAAAAATAACCAGAGCCAGGTGATCAAATAATTGTTCAAACTGTTTACTGAACACCCTATAAACAGTCAATCAAACAATAGGTTTTAAAGCTCCGAATTTATTATTGATTTGTGTGCGTTCAAAACTTGCTTGTCATAGACTGCGCCTTACGATTGTTCGTGTCGCTCTTTTATACGCAAAAATGCAGCGGCTTCTAACAGTTGATTTTATTATATTCTGTCTCGTGGAATTTTGCGTAGAAAAAGAGCTACACGTTACGTCTTAAGTTAAATACAAAAATATGAAACATGTGGAAAATGAAATGCAAAACACGGTGCTCGTTACAATCTCCCCCTCTGCCGCAGTGATGGTCTCGATAATGTGACAGCAACTGACGAAGTCATTCTTCTTTGGGTCTTCTTACCTATGACAGGGCTCACGTTACCCTATTTTATTTCAGCTGATCTTGTCCTCATTCTTAATGTGATTACCGGCTTTGGAAGTTCATTTGTATCTCCGTGTCAGCATTGATACATGGTATGCGTCGAGTGGAACTGCCGGATTGCTTTCACTGGCGGTAACAAAAGTTGTTAATTCTCTTTTGGCTATTACAATACATGGCCAATCCTTTTTCGGTGCGAAAGCCCTTAGCAGTTCGACTTATGGCATGGGTTTTGACCAGGACTTTGTGGCCAGTTTTAATTTCGTCCTGCGGCCTTCTCTTCGGTCTGTATACTTTTGGTTCTTATCATGCATCTTCTCTGTCTGTTAAAGTTTGCAAGTGTGGGAGATTTGTGGTACACAATTTTCTGACAGGATAATCGCTTGGAAGATAATGTTTGACTTCATCAGGCGGCCTAAGTTCTCTTCCAAACGTGAGATAAGCGGCCGTGAATCCAGTACTCTCAGACTTAGCAGTGTTCATCACAAATCGAACTGTTGGCAGTTTTATTATTACTACTGCTCGGCGACCTTTCGGTATATTGTGCCAACTTTGCATACGTCTGCTTTCCTAAGAGCTCCCCTTCCATGCAGTTTTTTTCAGAGTTGTATCGAGAGTTTTATGCGCCTGTTGCGCGAAGGTTAAAGAGATTTCTTCTCGAGTAATCTTGGCAAGACAGAATCCTTTAGGAATCTGAGAATGAGAGCTGGATCTAGTGACTTCACTTTTTTGTCTAATATAAGGTGGGATCGAGAAGCAGGATCGAGAAATTCTTCTGATACTCCTAGTTTCCTTAGGTGCTCCCTGAGACTACAGTGCCCTATTATTAAGCCTTTTAGGTCAACCTGTTGATCTTCATCATCCTGATACATGCCTCAAACCTCTTTATGTTGATCCACGAGTTTCTTGGCACGCATCTGTCCGGTGCTTTCTTTTTAGGTCCCAGTGCAGAATGGATCGGGGCCTATAAAAGGTTCCCATGCACCTTCCCTAGTGAGGCGGCCATTTCATTGCTTTCTTTCCCAGTACGGCCAGGTATCCAGCAGAGTTTTACTCTGTTACTTGTGGACAGCTCCTTAAGCTTCTGTAGACATTTCCACACAAGCTTGGATTTGATGATACAGGAGTCTAGCTATGCCACAGTTGGTAGAGTTTCTGTCCAGATTGATTTGGGAGCATCTGTCTATGGAATAGGCGTCAGTTTGCAATTGAATTCGTGCATGAGCATACACATGTGCACGGGTCGTGGATGAGGTCGCAAGATATGATGATGGCGGATTTGCCAAGCTATCCAGTATACTCGTCTTCCTTCCTCCATGTTTCAAACGAATGTTGCTCATTGTCATTCATGTCGCAATTGACACGGAACACACGCCTAGTTTTCCCATTAACCACTGAGTCTCTCAACTCCGCTTACCTCTCACAATATTTTGTAAATACCGCTTGTAATAAAAGATGTGAAAACTTCGGTAAATATTCGAATATCAACGAGCTTGATACCCCATCAGCCCCTATCACTGGAATTGTGGTCTACTGGTATCCTCGCTAAAAGCGGCAATTTATTTGCACACAGCTCTAATTGCCTTTCAACACAATTTAGTCCAGACAGCCCCGAAGGTAGACATTTTTGCTGAGGTAAATAGTCTCGTACAATTTGATTACCTGACATTGCGGACAAATTGTACCTACTTGCTTCTGAACTCTCGGCAAACATTCTATTGTCATATTCAGTCACATTATTTATGTAGGCTTAGTCCTTGTCACAAAGCGATAGGTAATGAAGTAACACACAAAACGTTCCACTTACACGGCTTTAGTAATTGGCGTCAACTGTGACTGTCACCTCTAGACTGTGTTGTATCAGCAATTTTTTTATTTTTATGGAATCATTCAAAGAGTATGTCTATATGAAACAGTCAATTGGAGCTGACATCACAATTTCTTCGGGAAAATTCACTGTTCATTATATTGTCTCCTCGATGGGGACGTCGATGCAAGTGGTGATCACCCTGCTGGGCATGAGATCCTTCATTCCTCGCGGAGTGAAGTGTATCAAGCGCAGAATAAATGGAGTTAATGGAGGTGTGTAGATGTTACCGGGATGAGAGCATTGAATTTATGTAATTTGAAGAACCGGCATAAGACGTGTGAAAATTTCCTTTGAGTACTTAAGTTAACGAATTCAAACTTGTCTTCGCGTGCTCATTTCCAATGTCATCCCAGCAGTCAACTATAAAGACAAAGCCAACATTTGCACGGAAACTCAACTTTTCTCGTTCTTCATTTGTAAATTGTAGTTAGATCCTTCTCCGCGTTCCAATCTCCGGGCCGGACAATATTCTGCAAGAGTTAGGAAATTCCATCATCCCCTGGCTCAGCAACATCTTTAAACGTTGCCTAACGCCAGGATATGTTCCAAAAAAATGGCAAAAAGTCAGAGAGACTTCCATTCCCAAAGCAGGCAGGGCAAGCCATATCACTGCTACTCAGCGTCTGCTCCTTCTTCCTGAAGACATTGGAACCTCTACACATAAGAAACCAGATAGGTCATAGCTCTTTCTCCAAACCGCAGCCTGTCGATATGTAAAGCAAATCTGTAGAAACAGCACAACACAAAGTTGTATTCAGGGAGGGGTATACCCTGCCCGCTTTCCTCGACATTGTGACTTCAACAACATGACAAACGACGCGATTCAGACGAGTCTGATCATAACAGGAGTCGATGCAGGAATCTGTGATTGGGTCGGGCACAAGACATACGGGAATCCTAGGGCGGACAGTCTCGCGAAGATGGGCTCGGAGTTGGGAGAATATCTGGCAATCCCGTACTCGCATACACCACTCAGCTCCACACAGTACTCGCTGGCTCGGCCTGAATACTGCAGTCACAGCAAGGGCCCTATGGACGAAGCTGAAAGGACAAGATCAACATCACTGATCAGATTTAGTCGCAGGACTGTGCCATAGCTACACATGCAATGCGACTGAACATACCGCATAACGACTTTTGCAGAAGCTGCAGAGAGGAGAAAGACATATAACCTCTCCAACATCTGCTCTGCGAGTGCCCAGCCCAAGCAATGAAGAGAAGTCATTTTCTAGGAAAATACTTCTTCTCAGAGATAGAGGACTTTAGCCGTGTTGGTTTGTAAGGCCTTCCAGAATTCGCACACGATTTATAGTAGGTAGCTTGTCACTCCTAAATATGGGGACAATGGACGCAACATGTTGGTCTAAGTGAGCCGCGGCCTATAGGTCGTCGAGGCACCCAATATCCGCTATACCTACTTATGCCCTGATCTCGAGGAAAGACAAAAGCCGCGTAGTCATGATCAGGTCAACTTATGTGCTTAAGGCTTAAACCTGCACTGTGTGCGTTCAATTTGTCTTTATAAAGCGCTCATGGAACTGCTTCCCTGCACAGAAGCCTTCGAAAACATCATCTGACTGTCATTGTGAAAAGACCGGACTCCTTTAGCCTTCTATTGTACGTCTCCACATCGGACACAGTACCGTCCGATAGTCAATGCCCTATCAGAGGTCACGCTTCAAGTGAGAACAAAACAGAATCTGCTTTCTCATCCTAGTTCCACACAAGAGTTCAAGGTTGCACCGTTTTGTAGCAAAACAGAAGCAAGCACATTACCACTTGTGAGCAACAACAAATTATCCAAAAAAAAATATACCCAAAGAAGACTACTCACAACTCAAAACCACGCGAGGCCATGCCAAACCATAACCATGAAGCTCTTAAACGCAAGCCGTGGAAAACCTCAGCTCTTGTGGATGTTTTTACCAAGAAAACCTCGCTGATTGCCTACTCCGCGCACACGAATGTGAAAGAAAACGAACAGCATCCCCAAAAAAAAAAAAAAGAATACCACTCTGCCCCAATACCCACCTACCAGAGGATACATGTGAATTAGAGGTGAACTAGAGAATGCATCTTCAAGGATAACCATTTGAATGGGCAAAGCGTGAAAACAAAAATACCGGCAACATGCAGTGGTGTGGATAGGATAAGCGATGTGCACAAGCAGCACAACAGCACCAGTTGTGCAGCATGTGAGCACATCCATTCCAAGGAGCATGCTGCAAACAGAAACAAGTACCTGACGCCGTTAATCTGCGTGTGGAGTATCCATTATAGCTGAGAAAACTATGACCTGTTTGCTCGGCATGGTGCACCGACAGCCGAGGGCACGGTACGGCAGGGTTCTAAATCTAAAAAGTGGCCACATACAATTGCCACAACTGCAGCTGGATTTGATGTATTCGCAAGGTGTTTGACTGCGACTGCGGGTGGAAATGATTGGGATTCCAAGTGGACATGACACTTCGCCATGAGTTTGTGGAGAATGAGGAGAATGAGTGACGTTCACTGCCCTGTTATGTGGCGTGGGTGCGTAACACATGAAATGGGTTCATAAAATGTTCGTTAGGTGTCGGGTTGACCGCCAGAGGAGAAAAGACGATGCCCGATTAGCGTCCTTAATGAGAAGAGATGGAGGGGCGTTGTGTAGCTTTAGGGTTGAAGGAGGTCGGTGAGGCTTAAGACCGGCGGGGACTTGGGCTTGTGTAGGAATGGTTGAGAGGGCAGTTTGATAAGTTTGTGAATTTTTGAATTTCCCATGCAGTTACTTCGAACGCTCCTAACTATCTTGGCCTCTGACAGCCATTGAAAGCAGACTAGTGAGCAAGCATTCTTTTTTGTGTCAAAATAACCACCACCACCGAGATCTGGTGGTAGACGACTAGTCTGCAGACGACTGAACAGTTAATCACATCTTGCAGGAATATTCGAGCATGAAAAAGCAATTGACGCGATATATGCCGCTCTTCAAAGCAGTGCTGAGAAACGGATCCAGGGTGTTGGCGGAATGATCTGCATTGTCAGGCATTCGTGTTGGCTCATTTACTAGCTGGGCTAGATTGTTTACCTTAGCAAGGATTGCGACATCGGGTGTTGTCTGGCCTGAATGTCGAAGCCAATTAGAATTGTGTACATTGAAGGATACGATTCTTGAGATGGAAGTGGATAGCACATCAAATTCGTTGAAAGTTGGATACGATTCTTGAGATGGAAGTGGATAGCACATCAAATTCGTTGAAAGTTGGATACGATTCTTGAGATGGAAGTGGATAGCACATCAAATTCGTTGAAAGTTGGATACGATTCTTGAGATGGAAGTGGATAGCACATCAAATTCGTTGAAAGTTGGATACGATTCTTGAGATGGAAGTGGATAGCACATCAAATTCGTTGAAAGTTGAATTGCTATCCAAGTTTGGACTTCTGTAAATAAAGCAGTAGTGGATTAAATGCTTACGTACATGAAGTCTTAACCAAAGTTCCGGATTGGAACAGAGGCCGTATTGTGGTTGAATTTGGTAAGTAACATCACTACGCACGTAGATGGCGAGACCGCGGTTTAAGCTATATATACGGCACCAAGCTATATCCAGGTGGGTTCAAATCCGATAATTCGGTGTCCTCACCTACTTGTGTTTCACTCAGCGCCAAGACAGCCGGCTTCTAGCGAAATAGGTGGACATACACAGCGAAGAGATTCGCTCTAAGTCCACGCAGATTGCTCACGTCAACCCTAAAATTGCCCATAAAATACAGAACGGAGATATCGAAAAACCAACTCCGACTGCGAGTGTTAAAGCAGAGTTGAGAAGTGTAAATTTCAGATTCAACAATCGATGTAGATGTTGTGCCCATACATCGATTAGAGCTGGTCCACCAATTCACACTTTTAAAATCCGCTACGTCATATGCTCCACACTCTCAGCCTTGCCTCAACCAGCATCATAAAAATCAAACGGGACTTGCGGCCGAAAATGCGCAGCTGTGGCAAGTGGGCGAGAGGGAGCGGACCGAACGCACTCGACACCGAATCACTTCAGTACACTGCACTTTTTTTTATTGATTTTTTTGTTTCATTTTGGGCACCCGTGATACTTTAGTGGGTGGAGAAACCGCGGGGTATTTTTTGTTTTGTACTCTAGCACGCACCGACGAAGAAAAGTGCGCTCGTCGGAGGTTGGCACAGAACTGTGCTTGGCTTTACTTACCGTGGAAAAGACGTGGATCAGTTACAAGATGCCAAAGACCAAGAAAAGTTCACGTACAAATTTCAGATCTTCTGGGCAGATTCGATACTGATTTAAAGCAGACATGCCCTTTTTTGACGAAGAAAAATGTGAGGACCCATTAGGATGCAACGCACGGATGCACATGCTTTGCCACCATGACAAAAATCCTTATATCCCATCAGGATATTCTCATAGTTTAGCATATTTTAGACCTTAGTTTAGCATTCCAGTTCTAGCCCCCAACCACAACAAACAATCCCTGTTTTCAAACCTGACCGGGGTGACTGTCAAATGAAGGGTGATCCCTTCACATAAATTAACACTTATTTTTAGGAGGATTGAGAGAAACTATTAAGTAGCTTAACTCCGAAAAACCTCTTGTCATTGGCGTTGAACACTTTGTACTTCTCCTCATCTCTCATATTTTTTTCTCCTCTCTATCATCCCCTAAGGTCCGTCTGTAGTCATACAGATCATCAGGCCTTTGTGTTGGCACTCGGGTTTTGTCCGAATACAGGATCAAGAATCGCTCATTCCACCAGCTGAGTCATACTTGCATAAGCACTGAAGTTTCCCCGCTGTGTAGGGTGCTACGTCGGCTCATTGTGTTACCGAACCGAATAAAGATGAGGTCAATAAAAGATTCTTGATCACAACCCAAATGCGGGGAATGAGTCACTCGAAGCGGTCACTTCACTTGGCTACGCACGCAAGTACACTTGAAAAAAAATTCCACCCCGCGCCGATCACGACATTTGCTGAAGCGCATCAATTCAATCCTTTGTATTAATTAAAGCTGAATGTTCTGCATACATGGACTTCATACGGCTCCACTCGGGCGTGTAATTGGGGATGATGTTCACAGTACAAAGCGCTCGCTGTATTACCCGATAAGGACACTTAGCACACCTCGTTTGACGCTGCGTGTGCACTTCACCGCCGCGCAATGGACGCTGCGTGCCATTAAAAATGCATCCATGGTTTATAAATTCATATTGGAATTTTATTAATTTAATTGAGAGAGTGAAATCCTCACTCTTGATTCGGATGGACTGCACAAAGCAGTGGGCAGCGGCGTGCCCGTGGCAGCAGTGCCTTGCCACAAAATGAAGTTGCCACTTGTCTGATAGCGATTCATCCATCCGTGCGCGCATCCGTGCTCATCGCCAGAAGTCATCCACATGCTATAAAGCTCTGCCTAATTACGTGGCCACGTACACTTTCAGTGGAATTAATCGAATAGAATTTTGGATTTGAATTTAGCATTGTAGACCGCATCATGGGCACGCCGGACGGAGTGGGAAGGACTTAACCTCTGATAGCGACGTTGATCCTGAATTGTGGTTCGAATTCAGTACTCGGGGTTTAACGACCACCGGCAATAATGCGGTTCGGTATTAATTAACTTTTGAGTCAATCCGCTGGCTGAGGTTGTCTGCTGGGTGGGTGGGTATGACAGCCGCGCAAGTTGTTTTCCGCTACCTGGGAGCCGTTTGAACTCGCAGGGGGCGTGATTAATTGATAAACTGATGACCGCAATTTGTTAGGTTGTAGTTCAGGGGATTATTGCACGTCGTTTAGGGGCACGGTCACTGGTGATGTGTGTCCACTAGGTGCGTGAACCCATGACAAGCCGAATACTTAGTAGCCAACAATTATCTGAAGATTTATTCGTTCCGAGATGAACTCAGTTACATTTGCTGGTGTGGAATTGTTATCAATGCGAACTGGCATTCGGGACTGTTAGTGGTAAGCACACGGCTTGCCATGTCCCTATCGCTTAAGAATTACTCTGCTTGATACCATTTATTGTTGTCTGTTTTTCTGTTGCCTGTGAGGACTAGTTGGGTTGTCGGTCAGCATGGTGGTCTCGTTAATGCCAACACAAGCAAGCTTCTGTCGTGGTGTCCTAGACACGATTTTGTTTTCATACTGTTCATATTCACCAGAGATCAAATATGCGTTCATTCATACGATGTAGACTTTGAAGCTGGACGTCTTTACCTCCGACTCCAGCTTGGCGATGCGGACCAAACTCTTTGATCCCAAGATACTGCCTGCCAAGTGTTTCCTGATCTCGTCAGTTGTTGAAGTTGGTCTCGACGGACGGCCTGCGGGATTTTCCCAAGATTGACATGGGCATTGCGCTCGACAAGAGCGAGTTCAGAGCAGGTCTTGCGACAGACCAAGAGTCCCAAGCTGGCCTTTTCCCATGCCGATGTAGTATGGGACACTCATCTTGTGGCACTGAGCTGGAAGAATCACCACCAACTTCAAAAGGTCAACAAGTTGAATTGAGCTCTCTTCTACTCGACCAACTTGGTAGCAGTCTTGGTCCCGGTCCTCACAATGGTTGACTTCTTGGACTAGACCCAGTGGCGGAGCGAGAGTAGCGGGGGTACAGGCCCTGAGCGGCACTTTCCTATTGGCGGCAATGCGCAGCTTTTTAAATACATAAAACTTACAAAACGGATTATTCTACTCAACAGGGATATTCCATATTTGAAGTTGATTCTCCAAATATGTCGTCCTTCACGTACCTCTTCTGGAAATGCTATGCTGATCTACTTGAACAGGCCAACAAATTTGTTAACAGACATATGTGCAGGTTGAACCCATACAAAGGGATTTTTTAGTGTGTAATTGTAAGGGATGCCATAAATTGGGTCAACCCCAACCAACGTTACGCCACTGACTGGACCTCGTTGCCCTAATTTTCGTTGCCCTTCGTAAAGCTTTTTAGTAAATGCAGGTTCGGGTCTGTATTTCTCCAACATCTTGAGCATCTTGACGGCGGTGATCGTGTGGAAGTCCCTTCAGAGCCTTTTAACGATGCACACGAATGTACTTGGGGCATCACACGAATCGCGACATATCACTCGTGTTCGTTTTGACCTCTTCTCGAAGAGCTTGTTCACAGTCTTCCGCAAGACTGGGTTCTTAACAGCTATTGGAGCTGGGCCGCTATCTTGTTCACTTGCTTCTTCTTCGGTCTTGGCTACTTAACAGCCACCGAGCTACTTGACGCCTTCAGATGATTTTTCGTGGGGATTGGCCAGATAAAAAAGTGCTTAAAATATTAATGTTCTGTCCCGATAAACCAGCGTCGACTGCAGTCCTCAGAGCCAATATTACTCATGTTATTAGCGAGCTGTGACAGGTACCAGGTCTACTGTGTGCACAAATCGTAGTCGTGGTCCACATTTTCTTGAAATAATTCACAACGAGTAAATGCGAAGCATTAATTTATCAACGCGCATAATCATTCTATACAGCTTTTGCAATTCCCCTGTATCCCGCCTGATAGTAAAAAAAATAAACGCTTAAAGTATCAGACGTTGTGAAGGGACATTCAGCTTAAAATAAAACAGACTGTATTTATTGTAACTGTTCTATAGATCTGTAGTCTGTCTGGCAGCCGCTATTTATCAGCACAAGGTCTCGCCGAAACATAAAGCCGTCAATCAGATAAACCATTGTCACTTCATTCAGGTGCAGCTTAAAGACACATCAAGCACAATCCATGGCATAACTCTGCTCATAGCGTACACAGTGAACAGCTCACGGCGAACGTACATAAGTAAATTTGTCTTTCTTAACTTAAACACTAGCGATGCGAACTCCTTTGAACCGTAATTTATCGTCGTAAGCCCCAGCACGTAATTCATTTGACACTTCGTGTATTTTTTATTTTTTTTTGCCACTGTGTTCATGCTTAACGTTTAATTTCAAACCTAATTAATTATGTGTATGATGTTAGTTGCGCACATTTGCATCCATGCCTTCGCCAACAGCAGCGTTCGCGTAGTGATGAAACTGCCGAGGCAACGCATTGAGGCCACGGTGCAGAGAAAAGATAAGTCCCCTCGTCTGAAGGTAGAAAAATGACTCTCCCCCGTACCGGGGTTGGTTTGGTTTTTAATTGTGAAAACTTTCTTCCCCCTCAACTCACGTATTCAGTTTCCTTAATCATTTAATAAAAGTTCTGTCAAGGCTCCTACAGACTGCAATACGCAAGGAAGGGAGGATGCGCGATGAGCAGCGACTTGCGGCATAAGGAACGTTGAAGTTTTATGAAGAATAATCGCTTGGAATTTGTTTCACTCGATGGAAATTGAATTGAGTTTGACTTGCAGGAGTGTGTGCCGCCTCTATTTGCTGGAGAGGTAATTAGTCGAAAAGACGTGTGTTTTTTGTGTTTTCTGTTTGCACAGAGGCTTGAGTTTAAGATTTGAGGGTCTTAAGCGACATCTTTGGATAGTTTTGCGACTTGATGTGCATGACTCAGTTACAGACGTTATATTGTGCAGTAGCGAGAGGATGAGTCTTTAGGCTGGGGGTGATACAATTTTCAAAAACTATTCGCTACCTGGGTTGGGCTGATTGGGGGTTTGTCTGCTGTCAGCAGCAATCTTGGATCGAAGATTGAGCGTTGTGGACTGGGCTGAATAGCAGAAGAGCAGGTTACCCATTAGTTGGTCTCAAAGGATGAGAAAAAAAAAGACGTAACTTAGAGCCGCGTCCACCTTATATGTTACTAGGGTAAAAGCCCTTGTGGTCGGCACCTAACCCCTTTTTCATTTTCAAAGTTAAACAATGTCCTTGAATGCAGGGACAAAACCCAAATAGATTAGTAATTGAATTTTCAATTTAACACTTACTGGTTTGTATTTAGAAACTTTCAAAATAATTGAAAAAGTCATATTGCGCTACTGATCGGCCTCAATAGTTCTAGTGGTCGGCCATGTGAAATCAATCAATAAATAACACATATTCAACGATAAAATTTAAGGTTTAATTCAGAAGTAAAACATGAAATAAACTATGAAATAATAATAAATAAATATATTTATTTTTTATAAGAAAATAAGTAAAAATTAATGAAAAAGACAGTAAATTGGCAACAGTTCTTTTAAGCAGGTGAGAGGTTTGAGATGAACAACATTAAAAATAAAAATAAAAATGTTTAACAACAAAAAATAACAAGCGCATACTTAATCAAAAGAAAAACTTCAAAAATATATGAATAGCTATACAGTCGAGACCGTTTACAACGACATCGGTTAAACCGACATGTCTGTTAAAAAGTCCATATTCCTAGGTCCCGACTGAGGTCCATTATAATCCCATTGAATAACACATCGGCTAAAAGGACACCACTTAAAATGACATACCGGTCACAACGACCGATTTTTCCATTTTTTTAAAATAAAATACTGATTACAACGACCGAAAATGACGGTTACTGGCGCGACAGATGGTACGGTATAATTCTAAGTCTTCCCGATTTGCTGATGCTTGTGTTACGTATACTCCTTTGCCATCTATATCAAAGATACCTGATGGTATTTCAACATCATCATCATGCGCCGGACTGGCAGCCAAGAATTAATCAAGTCAATTTTTAATATTCTGCTGTGATGTGAACCGTATTTCAGTGAAGGCATTCTGCATCGACCTGAGCAAATGGTAGTCAGAAGGGGCAAGATCTGGGCTACAAGGCGGGTGGGGTAAAACTTCCCATCCACTGTTTTCCAAATAGTTCTTAACCGAAATAGCAACGTGGGGCCGAGCGTTGTCATGATGGAAAATTGATGGTTTCACCCGGTTTTCCCACCTCATAATACAGCACACCCTTCTGATCCCATCAAATACAGAGCATCAGCTTCGCTCCATGGATATTCGGCTTTGCCGTTGATTTGGCTGGTGGACTATCACTTTTAAATCCGTAGCCTTCCAACGCATGTTCCAATGGAATAATACAAGTTACGCCATCTCTTAGCAAACCGCACGAATTAAGTTATAGACCCAATAGTATTCAGCGGCCGAACACTAGATTCGTAAATTCAGTAGTCGGCCGGTAGTACGCATGCAACTTTAGCACCTGGCCGAACTCTGGAATTTCTCAAAATTTTGTTTGGTTAACGGTGAAATCAAAGTAGTACATAAATAAACTTTCAATATTTTACGTCATTAACGTACTCGGCCAACAACGGCCGACAACTCAAATTCACATTAAATTGAGTGTTTGTAGTCGGCCCCCATTACTTCCACTGATATGAATATTTTTTCAACTTTGGACCAATTATGCTTTTAATAACTAATCCCAATCAGTAAAGTATTTACAGCAATATATAAACACGCACCGCTAATAAAAAACATAAGCAATCGCCGTTTTCTTTCACTTTCGTAAATGCGACCCGACTGATGTGCCTTGTATTACAGGACAAAAAGGTGGAAAGTGGCCGAGCACTAGAGAGGGACCGATCTCTAGTGACGTTACCCTACCCAGACATAGCACAAAATTCACCACAAAACTATAATTTCAAGGGCATTAGTGACTAAACTCCTAATGGTTCACAAATGCAGCACAACTGACCTGCTTTTGTCTATTCAAGTGCACCTGGTCTAAGCAGCTGTCATGGAAGTCACAATGTTTCAAAGTGAAACTCGGATGCCATCCTGTGAATGTGTAGTGATCTGAAAAAGTGTAAGTTGTGCGCAGCCAGCCGTGAATCTTCGTCTCAAGGTTCTACTCGATCAAATTTAATTAAAGTCGAAAGCATCTCTGCGTCATTTCTGGCTGCTAGCACGAAAAATTATCGAAAGTCTCTGCATCAGCTCTTGTCAGGTAATCCACCCCGTAGAGATATCTACAGAGCAACATAATCATACATCAAGTCAGGCAGTCAGTCTGCACAGGAGCTTCATGCTGATTCAGTGAATCAATCAAAGGACTCCAGCCAGGACTGAAGTCAAATGGTAGAATTTAAATTTCAACCTTCATGTCATTCTTATCCCTGATATTCAGTCTCACAGCGGGTGCCCTCAAAATTACATCTCAACGACCAACTCACATTTGTCTCGGAATTTGTGTCATTTTTACGAGACGAATCTGAATGCCCACGCAAGAAGCCACCGCAGCCAGTTCAGCGGTTTTCTTGTGTTGCTGCCGCCCCACCACGACACCACGCCATCCATATCTTCAGAGTCAGTTTATCCCATTTCCGAGATACGTCGTTCTGCCATTACTTTGTCTTCCTTTGCAGACCAACGATCCGGTGTGCATATTATACATTATTTAGATAGATTCAGATAGAGTCCGCCTCAACGACTGTGCAGGATTTACATTACGCTCCCGACGGGACGTGTTTGCCGGCACAGAAAAATAAAACAAACATCACGCCATACCAACATCGCATCCGTGTCGTTAACGACTAACTAAATAAAACTCATTAAAATCCTTGCTGCGTGCGGCTGAGCTCAATGGCATGGGCCAGACTTGGTTTGAGAGAGAGTAACTGAATTGCGAATTGCTCGCCGCCGCCGACGCCGCATCACTGAAACAGGGACCGAAGCGGCCGCAGGATGGCTGGGAAGAAGTAAGCGAAAAAACGGAGAATACGAGTATAAAACAAAATCGCCGTAATGAAAAATTGTGAACATTAAAAAACAGCCCTCCAGATGGCGCGAGCCAGTGTGGCAGAGTAGCTTGGATGCTCGTTTTGTGGAGGCTCCACCCCTCTATCGAGGGCATGGGCAAGGACTGGCTCAAGGCTGAAACTCCAACCGAGCAAAGTTAGCAACAGCACCAGCAAGTGGCAGATGAGTTTTATTACTAAAATGATGGTACTCTTACAATAATATTGCCAACAAACCCAACCATTCGTTCGCTGTGTTAGTCAGCGGTGTAGTGTGCCTATGAGGAACAGTGTGACTAGCAGGAAAGGGACCAGAGCATATTGTTTAAGAATAGACGCTGAAAATCCGCTGATCACTGGCTTGAACGTGAGTTACATTTCAGTTGTGCCAGGGTGTATGTGCGAGGGCGTAAGCCGTGTGACTCGACAAGGGTGTCCTAATTGAGTCCTTCAGTATGTCTGGGCAATGTCGTTTGAAAGTGAAATAAGACCAAACACTGATGATTATCAAAATGAAAGACGACTTTGCATTTAAATTTTGTCGTCGTCGTCCACTTCAGCACCAACTGCTCGAGGAGACGAACAAAGTCCGTTTCACTCCCGTTTTACAACTGCATGACCATTCGGTTTTTGTTTGGCTATCAGATGAATCTGCAAGTGGTAGCAGATTGCTTTATTTACCAGCGCATAATTTTTGAAGAGAGGACATCGAAACATGGGCCATTTTTGCAATTACAAGGGCCTGTTCCGGTGCCATTCGGCTTCAAGCGGATTTAAAAGCAGCATACTTCGATTTTTGAGTTGTACTAAAATAGTACTAAAAAAATAGGCATGTACTAAAACATAAAAAGTTGTCATCACGAAGTACCTCGTATGTATCCCTCTCAAGTACAGATAAGTCGCAATTCAAGAAGCATGTCCTCAAGAATCCTTGATATGTGGCGAGCAATGAAGAACATTTGATGAAAATTCATTCAACCATCAGACGGACTATCCGACATTATATTTCGATTAACATACATATGCAGTCAGTCTGAGAGAAACTATGTTCCGGAGGGCAGGGAAACCAATAGTCTATTTTCAGGCTAATTTTGTATTTTCAGCCAAGCTAATGTCAAGACTCTTATTTCATGGCAACATGCAAGGCATTAGCATTACAGAATGGCAGGCCCATGATAAAACAGTCGCAATATGCAAATAGTGAAATCACACCGCGTCGACAACACCGCTCAAGTTCGAGAATTATTCTAATCCGGACTCCCGGGGCTGTAGGAATAGTCTTAAATTTGATTTTGATTAGTAACAGGGATTTGAATTACAGGAAGATGAAAACGATGACTAAACGACTGTGAAGTCTCCTCACTTTCCGAGCACATTGTTCCAGCGTCGTTTTTCTCCAATGTAGCATGCAGTCTGGTATACACAAAGCTAGCAACCTTAATTGTGTGCTACCGAATGGAACCGCCGCCGCCGCCGACAAGAATTCAAAGCACGATATATGTACAACGCTTGGGGTCTCCTTTTCAGTCTCTCTTTCCATGTGATGAATTTCACTTTTGATTCCTTGAGCTAGGACGTTCTATAAATTTCGCTTCATATCCTTTTCACTGCTGCTAAGTTGTTGGCATAGCTCCTGCCACATTCTCACTCCTCGCAACCCATCGCTCTAACAATGCACAATGGCTTAATGTATCTTTTGGGGTGTCGAACCATTTGTGGCAGTACCACTACCATAAACTATACATCTTCTTCTTCTTCTCCGTCGGCGTCGTCTTCTTCTCTTTCTGCTCCCTCCTCCACTGCAGACTTTTCATCGTAAATGCTCTTGTGGCCCAAAAACCACTACCCGGCTAGTGCCCGGCATGCATTGTAATGCTTATTGAGGTCCCTCAAGCAGAGGGCAAGTGTTTCACACTGAGACGACTGAGAAGCTGCAGAAGAAGCGAACCAACATTGCTCATGATGGCGGTGAAGACAATTCCCTCCTAGGGCCATGTACCATTCATGTACGGTGAGATAACAAGTTAAATTTATACCGCCACCCGTTCCCCCGTCGCCGCTGCAGACATCCATTCTTGTCCGGTTATCAGGCAACCACCGAAAATGGAGTTGCCGCCATCCAACATCCACCATCCACCATCAGCATTCCGGGGGCGAACGGAGGCTTTTATAGATAAATTATTGGCGCAAACATTTTGAATTTAATTAATAATAAAGACTGAGGATATTTCGATAATAGTTGTTTTGTTGTGTGTGTGTATGGGTTGTAGAGCAGCAGTGTGGGGAGACGTGTTTACAGTGGAAGTGCGGGTGTAATGAATCCTTTCGCTCGACAACAGCAATAGCGGTCGTCCATCTAGGCGACAAAAACAATGAGAAGAGATCCAGAGAATAGGGACATGGCTGTGATTGCCGCAATGTCGTCGTCTGTGCTGTGGCACTGTGGCGGATGCCATATTTCGCTTTTGTTGCGGTTTTTCCAGCGAGCTGTTGCGTGTTGGATACCAGCACCCAGGGGGACAGATTGAGAAGTATGAAAGTGTAGAGGCACTTAGTAGCCGTGGTCACCAGCTGTTCGGATACTTGTGCTCTATGGTTTAATTGAGATTAATTTTGAGGGCGGTCAGAGTCAAGCCATACTTCTCCGCCCTGCGCGGCGTATCTCCTATTGTTGCGTAAGGTCTGGCTATTGCCTTAAACTCCTTAAATGTCAGTTACTCTCCGTTTGTCATTTCAAGATTCAGCTGGTGAATGGAGAATGCTCGATGATGATGTCGATGGGTTCTTGTGGCAGATGGCATTGTCTTGTGGAACACATGATGATGGTTTCTCTGGTTGAAGATGGAACCCAGCGGCACATGGAGGCGGAAAAGTTTATTCCATTAATTTCTGTGTGTAGGTTGAAGACAGGTGATATAAATGGGGGAGCGTTTTAGGGGAAGCATCTTAATTTCTTCGGTTTTTTTGCTGATTTTGAAAGCTGATGGCATACGGTGGATGGAGGGAACTTTGAGGAAGGAAGGTTCATCCAGGAACTCGTCAGAAAATGCTGTGCGGCCCTAAATTGTGGTAACAAAAGATATAGAATACAAATGTGGTCTACAGCCGCTAGTGGTTTACTGGTATCAGTAGTCTCTATCCATACTATACTGTGTCGGGATTTGGTGGACTGCGGTACACAAAGCCATCAATTGCAAACCGCTCGAAAGGGAGCAGCGGATGGCTTGTATTTGCATCAGCGGAGAATGGCGAAGCACCCATTCCCTAGCTTAAAATACACTCCTCAACATTCCGCCGATAGATCTCTTCGGCAGGCAGGTCGCTGTCTGAAAGTTGGTGAACACAGCTGCTGATGTTTGTGTATAGAGACTGAATGACCCTCAGAAAAGGACCATCAATCCTACACTCCTGCAGAACACTCCAGAGCTTATCATATGACTTTTCCAAATCTACAAAGCAACAGTAAAAGGTATTGGCATACTCCTAAGCCTTCTCAAGTACCATTCTTAGAGTGAAAAGCTGGTCGGTTGTACTTCTGTTGGGACGAAAGCGCCCTGTTTATCCCCCATCCTTGGCTCGACCATAGCTTACGCGCTCCCAGCACCTAAGACTTTCCCGGGGAGACTAAAAAGAGATATGCCCCTGCAGTTGCAGCACTCTCTCTTGAAAAGAGGGACAATAAGTTCAGTTTGCCAATCGCCAGGTGTCTCACCATGTTCCCAGGCTACTTTGCCTTAAACATTTCTGGCCGGATTTCTTCCAGCCTGTTGGAGTTGCCAGCTTTTAGCGATTCAATCGTCAAACTGTCTTCCTCCGCCGTTGGACTATTCTCCGCCCCACTCACTACGGGTCTGTCATCATCGTTCGCTGTTCGGGATTGAGCAGCTCCGGAAAGTGCTCGCTCCATCTACGTAAGATGTCCACCTAATTGGAAAGCAACACGCCATCTTTGCATTTGACTCCTTCGATGATGTTGAATTTCCTCCCTCTGAGTCGGCAAATCGTTCGACAGAACACCTATGGTCACTTTCCAACCTCTCGCCGAACTCAATTCAAGACTGCTCGCACAGCCCATTTGCAAGTTCTTCGCGCCTTAGTGTACCGGTCACGAGAAGCAGAGTCCCCCAAGAGAACCCCGAAAAATATTTTCCGTGTAACACATTTATTTTTTGAATATAATTGTGCAAATGGTCTATTTTGATGGTATATTATATGTCACTGCATATTATGTGTCACTGCGTCACTGTATCAAATTCCATCATTTTATATAACGTACTCAGAATCGATGATGCGCACCAAACAGTGATGAACAAAATAATCAATCGAAATCAGGGCCGCCGCTATGCGACTCTAATCGAAATTTGACCCTTGTCTGAGGCCGTGGCCCACTGAGAGACAATAAAATGACTCCGGCGACTATTTTATGTAAAAGTTTTCTGTCACGAAACACGTCGTTTCTCATAAGCAATAAACTTAACACAAATTATAAGAAAATGCAACTGAATGACTGCACCACTCCTAAGCATGATAAAACCTTAAAATTAGTAGAACTTTCGGAGAATTGCGACTTTTTCTGTCCCGAGGTATTTTTTGTGCGACTTTCTCAAGTTATTCAGCGGCAACACTGAACGGAATATCGTTTAGAGGAGTGAAAGTACGGCCGTGTGGACATTTCTACAAGATCACGTCCCAAAGCACACCGCCAAATTGACAAAGGAATGTTTTCCCCTAAAAGGGTTGAGCTTATAGAGTGTTGTGTTCAACCGTCGGACCTCAATCCAACAGAGAATTTGTGGAGGGTGAAACCACAGATCACCTACTCTGCTCGGTTAACGCCGAGTTAGTGCAGTCGACGGATTTTTTCCTTCCCAACTACAGCTCGTAGAGTTCCCGTTTGTGTCTTCTCCTCCATTCACCGTCCTCGCAGACGGGTCCACATATCCGACGCATAATTTTTCTTTCGAGGGTACCAAGAATCAGCTCCGCAGTTTTGCTTAGCGTCCAGCTTTCGGCTCCACAGAGCAGGACTGGCAAAATGAGAGTTTAGTAGAGTGTGATTTTGGTCCTTCGAGTCATTAGTTTTGAGCTCAGTTGTTTCGACAAACCGAAGTAGTACCGGTTGCCAAGGGCGATTCTACGTCGGATCTCCACTGTGATGCCGTTTGTGGAGTTCACGTTTGCCCCGAGGTAGACAAACTCCTTTACCTCGAAATTGTAGCTGTAGATATTGATGTTTTGTCCAAGGTGGTGTGCGACGGAATATTTTTTGGTCGACAGCATATTGGTTGTCCTTATTGACCTTGAGTCCAGTTCGTTTCGCCCGTTCTTCAATCGCCGTAAAAGACGCTATTACGGCACGTTGGGAACGCTCGACTATGTACATGTCCTCTGCGTACCCCAACAGTTGGACCAACAACTGCCCGCCGACCTATCTTCTCCAGTCTATCTCTGCAATGCAACCACTGCAGTGGTAGTGCCGTAATTTGATTCCAACGGCAAATGGTGACTGGAGCAGATTTGGAAACCAAATAAAAGCGTACTAACTTTGCTGTCACGGGGATTCGGACCGGGTTAAGGGCAGGCAACTTAAGCACCTGGATGGCGCCAGTTGTCCACCTCTGTAGTGAGACTCTGGACTCAGAAACTCTGCAAAAATATCATCTCAGACATATTCTGACAAGCTCCAATTCAATGGGTCCATTGTAATCCCCGAGGCACTAGACCCATCAACCACAGCGTCACTAATCATGTTCATGTAGTCAGTTTAGATTGACCTGTTAGTCGTTTCACGGCGGCAAGACTAAAAGAGTTTCAAGGTCAGCATTGGAAACATATTCACAAAAGGCCATCCACCCTGGCTTTAGTGTAATGCCCACGAAACCAAGCGATTACTAGCACCACCCAGAGACAATGCAGCACACTGGTTGATGTCACTGTGCGTCCCTGGGGGCAGGTCACCATTTTGTCATTCAATGTGCTTGTTGACGATAGAGACTGTGGGAGCATTTAGCATTCAAATGGCTGTTTGGGTGTACATTGACAATGTAACCTCTCGGCTGTGAGAATGTCAGTGTTTGAGTTTATCAGTAAAAATGTTCAATCATTTCAAAATGTTATGATCAAAAATAAAACTCACTCTTCGATAGATGAAACTCTACTCACTATCAAAAACGGGACGAACTCCCCCGAATCGTCGTCTCAAAGATCAAGTAGACATCCGTCGTGGTTAGATGTTCCCACGACGTCACGCTGTCAGTGCGAAACTCGATGTGCTCACGGCGTAAACATTTAGCGATCCATTTGTATGCCGAATCACTCACGTAAGCGATAATATCACGTACGAATGAAACTTTACTTACTTGGCTGACTTTACCTGAAATCTGCCTTCCGTGTCCTAGTCACAACTTTACTTTCGCTTCAAAGGGTTACGTCACTGACATCGACACTTCTTCGTTTCTATGGATGACCTTGTGAGCAGTCGAGCAAACTGATTCATTTGTCACCTCGAATAGGTGGCATCCACTGTGTTTGAAATTCAAATCTGTCTGACAGAACTTTTTACGATTACGAAAAAAAAAAACGACATGAAAGTGACACCATTCATATCTCAGAAGTACGGTCAACCATTGTGCGAATCGGTCGAGAACCTTATCAGCCATCTCGGGTCCACACAAAGGCTCTGTTTGTCATTTCAATCCAAGCCAATAACCCTACACATTGAACCGAAATGTTGATAAAATCAATCACACCATTTACTTGACAATTCATTGAATTGCCTTTGTTTTCGCATCGAGATTACTTTTTCTGAAACGTTTTTTTTTTTACTCTTTTGACGCTGCCTGGGGATGCTGGCTTGTCAAAAATACAAATACAACTTTACTCATTCAGTGGCTGCGATGGAGTTCGCTTTTGTTGCGAATGCTGCCATCCACGGAGGCCCAGACGATGGCCACTTCAACTGGTTCAACTGGGGAAATGAGGAGCAGGGTGTATGTCGCGGAAGGGGTGCTCAGTGCCGCCCTTTGCGATGATCGTTTTGAGTTTCGGTTGGGTTTCGGGTGCACTGCATGGGAATAGAAGGAAAACTTCAATTTGAAAGAGAATCTCTTGCCCTGACCCTTTGCCGATTTAAAGTGCAAGTGCATGTCCTCCCGAATTGAGTGAACTCATAATCATTTCATCGTTGTCTTGGGATTCACCTCTATATTGGCAGGTATTGCAGTCCGTGTTGTGTACATTCGAGTTTGGCGATAACCACACCACCGAAACTCGCACAAAGTTAAGTAGATGGAAAATGTCGCTGCCCACCACAGAGCTCGCTGCTTGTGTGGCGGAGAGGTGAAACTCCACTAGAACGAGTCGACGTGATGAGCACAAAGCGATGAAGATGGCGAAAACATAGACGGAATTAATTGAGGTTATCTCATGGAAAACCCGCTTGAACGACTTCTTCCAGGCGAGTGGTGGCTGGGAGCGAGAACCGTAGTTGCGGCCATTCGTGAAAAGTTTTCCCAAACGCACGGCGGAGGATGGATATCTCTTGGAAGTACGTGAGTGATTACAAGCCACCCAATTTGATTAAGTTTGCGGCTGGGACAGGAATCGGCAGCGTGGCAATTAGGATGGTCTGGCACACTACGTGTGAGCTGGTGGGTGTGCCAGTCTGTCAGTGTCCAGTCGGGGCAGAACTATCGGAGATAATTGTTTAAGAATTAGTTCATCGAATGTGTTGAGTGGATTTTTTCTCCGTATCTATCCGTAGCTAGCCGTCGCCCGTTGAGGGGATGCATCGCAACTGAAGTGCGAATGGAGCGGTGCTTTCAAGTTATTTTGACAATGAAAAGTTTTCTCGAATCTGTGTCCTAATGCCTTAAGACTATTAGATTTGCAATTCAGAAGAGATTTACAAACTCATTTCGTTGAATGATTTTATTTTTGTTGCGTATCGATTGGATTGGAGACGTACTGGGCGGCGCAGTGGGGGTGGGATGGATTGAGTGAATTTAAGAACGATTTACGAGATTTCTTCTCCCGAGGGGATTTGTAAGGAACAACCAAGCCGATGCACGAATTCATTGTGAAAATGTTTAGATCGCTGGCATGGGCTTTGGGTTTTGAGACGTTACATTTAGGCCCCTGGCGAGCGACGTTTGTTAAATTTCACGGTTGCTTTTCGGTATGTGTCCTCGGCGCGTGTAATGTTTTTGATCTTATAGCCTTGCTCTTGGACTTAATGATGGGTCTGGCGCTTGTTTGTCTGATGTATGTGGGGCGCCTGTGAGTATTGATTTTTGAGGAAAAGAAATTTTCGACTTATGTTTGAACTGCAATATCTATAGATGGATAATTGTGGCTGATCGATGGACAAGAGTTAAGTCATTCCTCATGGAGAGACATTTGAACTTCCGGACATACAAAGCCAACCCTACTGAGGAAAACCGGAATAAGTGCAAACGGACTGCAATGCAATTATCAGAAGTGTGAAATTCTCCTATGAGCAAAAGTTGAGGCAAAAAGTGCTAAAATGTCTACCCTTGTGACAAAAACGTTTTAACATCATTTGTAAAAAACATAAGGAATTCCGCCTCGTCTTCAATTCCCACGCTCATATAGAATGACATTCCAGCTGTCAGCTCTTTAGACAGAGCCAATCTGCTTGCGGTGCGGTTTGCAGTGAGCTCAAAACTGCCAGATTCCAAGATGTCTCCACCTGTACTTGAGAGCTCGATTTCACCATGGGACAAGTCCACTTTTAATGTCTCGGTGTGCACAAATCCGCTTGCCCGCATGGTATTCCCCATATAGGAGTTCTTCTGCTCTGGCAAAACCTATCCTAGTCCTATCCTATCCTAGTCTCTAGGTCTCTTTCCGAGCAGATGCAAACCAGCATTCTCCCAGCCCGTCCCTAAAAAGGACGAATCTTCCTCACCCACCTTATACCGACCCACAGCACTTACGTCCCTTCTTTCTAAGTTCATGGAAATGCTGATAAATCGTCACGCAGGCTTCTTAATGACCGGCAGTACATGTCCACTATAGATCTGATAGCTTATCTCATCCAAAAATGGAACCAATCTTTGCACAATGCAGGCGATATTTCTGATGCTTTTGATATGTCTAAGGCGTTTGACAGCGTTTGGCATCAAGCTCTCTTGTCGAAAATGCGTGTCTATGGTATCGATGAATCCCTTCTTCTATGGATTAGAAATTACTATTCGAGCCGTTCAATTCAAGTTGTTTTGGATGGGTTCAGGTCTGATATCCACCAACTAAATGCTGGTGTTCCCCAAGGATCTGTTCTGCCTCCGACACCCTTTCTCGTTTTTATAAATGATCTCTTGTCTGCTACTTCTAATCCAATCCATTCCTTCGCTGATGAGCGAGCACCCTCAGCTTTTCATATTCGTTCCAAGAATCACGACCCCGCACTTCGGCCGTAGAATTGGAACGGCAGCTTATGTTAAGCGAATTCCAATCTTGACAGCAAAATTAATTGGGAACAGAACAACCGAGTGAAATTAAATTCTTCAAAAACTCAATGCTGTCTGCTGTCACTCAAGCGAGCCCTTGACAGTCAGCCATTATCCATGAAAGGCGCCTGTGTCGAAGAAACCGGAAATCTGTCCATTCTTGGTATGTGTAGCAACACAAAACTTAGTTGGAACGATCATATATTTGAGGTCGCCAAAAATGCTGTGAAATGTTTAGGTTTCCCTAATCGATGCTAGAAATACTGCACCCCCCAAGCTTGAGTACAACGCTCTGCAATTATACAAAAAAAAGAAGAAGAAAACAACCCCGGGTCATCGACGATTTCTGAATTGAAGGTATGGTAGGCGTAGTAGCATGGCCTACTATCGAACAGACCGCTGACTGGTAGTAGTGGAATGTGCAACTCCTCTACAAGAGAGCACTAAAGGTCACATTCCTGCCTAGTTCACCGGCCTTGTCATTTCCTGGGAGTATGACCTGGATCCCAGATAAGAGACATTTTAAGCTGGCCTTCGAACGACACTAGCTCAGCCCGTCATTCCTGTACTAGTTTCGAATATGAAGCAAAAGCTTTGATGGTAGCTTGACTATCAACATATATGCTAACCTCCTGCCTTGGCAGGATTTTTGGTTGTATTTTGTCTTGAAGACAAACTTCACGAATTTCAAATAGGTCCCGCCTGGAACACACTGGAACTGTCCGGCAGTCTGTAGGCTTTGTAAATGTTCAGAGCACACCCCCACCAAACTCCAACGCCCATTTTATCAATCAATTACAATCCCAGCACGTCTGCCGACTTTGCTGATCCGTTCTTTCGGGGATTGAAGTCTCAAAGCCGTTTGCTAGGCTAAGAGTTACAGATGTCTCTATATAAGATCAATGATGATGTTATGCCCATAATGTTTTGATGGCAAGCATACAGCACTGCGCATGATGGCTCTGTTTACTTTAGAGTTTTTAATGTCTAAGTGCAAGGATAGAAGATGTAGCATTCCCGTCAGAGATTCCGACGGAGTCGACCGTAAGGAGCCTGTAGTGCATTTGCCTGTTGTTTGTACCTTGTTGTGTGTTGTTATATAAGGCCCGGCTATTATACTACTGGCCATTTCTTAGAATCGATCGCAACACGACCGTAAACATCCATCCCACAAATATTGGCAGGAGATCTCAGCTTTTACCGAAGATTGTACTTAACTCGCTGGTCTGCGTTTAGCTTCCAGCTGAGATTGGCGAGATCTATGGTGATATCTAGATACATAGCGCTTGAAGATACAGAGAGAGGGATGGATGATGAACCAAAGATAGCTCGCGTAACATCAGTACCGATCGACACTCGAACGATTAAGGTCGTAATAGACAAGGCCCAAAGGTGGCAGGTGGAAGGGAGGCAGAAAAACGTATTGCGGCGTGGTTACGCTTGACGTGAAAAACGCATTTAACTCGGCTAACTTTACAACGGCTCGAACGACTAAATCTACCGGAGTCCAATCAATCTTAATGATCAGGAGCTTCTTTACCGATAGGTTGCTCCTTTACGACTCAGAAGAAGGGACGAAATTGCATAGAGGGCGTGCCCCAAGGATCAGTGTTAGGTCCTTTACTGTGGAACGTGATGTATGACGCCATTCTACTACGACCAGACCCCAGGATAGTGTTCGCGAACGATATTGCTGTTAACGTCGTGGCGAAACGTGCATCAGTGCAATCAACCGCACTGATAAAGAACTGGCTACGCGATGTGAGTTTAGACCTCGCTGATGATAGAACGGAATTCGTACTCATTACGTGTCGAAGGGTGCTAGGGACAATAACAATAAGAGTCGGAGAATACACCATTGTTTCCAGCCCATTTATAAAATACCTGGGAGTGATGATTGATACTCGGCTTAATTTTAAGTATCAGCTCGCATACGCGTGTAAGAAATCGTCGACAGGGATGGGCGCTGTGCTAGCGAGATTTGTAGTCTCAATACAGCTGTGCGGGGAACAAATATGGTGTGACGTCGCGAATAAAGAGCCTGTATACAGATTATGTGCACTCCATGTTAGCAGTGAATTTCCAATCGACATTCTAACTTAAGAATCTAGGCGACCGTAAATCAATCGACAAAAATATCGAAAGAAGCTGTAGTACAGAAGCGTGGCAGCATCAATGGACCAAGTCTCAAAAAGGGAGATGGACGTGCTGACTAATCCTAAGGATTAGGTTAAGGATTCTCCCAAGATTTTTTAAATTATTATCTTACACAGTTCTTGACTGGTCACGGTAGTTTCCTGGAATATCTATCCGAGCGAAACCGTGATTCGAGTCCGACCTGTCCTCGCTGCGAAAACGCGGTAGAGACCGTGGAGCACGTTTTCTTCAAACCGAGGACTTGTATTACAGTCAACACAGAACGTACAAAGAACAGCTGGCCAGACTGCACATGCCCGGAAATGGCCTCTGTCCTCGACAGAGCCGGGCATCTAGTATTGCATCGGAAAACAAAGTAGGGTCTAGTGTTATATGACCAAGATTTAGCCGACACATTCCTCTCTCTATTTTTCAAGCAGAATAATTTGCATTGGTACCACAATATACTCATTCACAGGTTTTTAACTCGGAATGTCGCAAAACACTGAATACAGAGGTCGAAAATAACAGACTGACGCTGATCTCGGCTGCCAGGACATGAAGACCATGAAGGTTATAAAAAGGCAAAAATTCAAGTTGAGGCAGATGCTCGGGCTCAAGCCTACACCTTCTCAAATGGCTCTTAGAACAAATGAACCAGTTTTGGAACCACAAGGAGGAAACTAAGTAAACACTCACGGACGTTCATGAAAACGAGACAATAAAGGTCTAGAGTTCATAGAAACTCAATAAAGCTGATAAAAGAGCGCTATGTAGAGTACCAACAGATATTTATTACCACCTCCCAAAAATGGGCAGTATCAGTGCAGAAATCTGTAAGCCCAACTGTGGAACACTTACTAATGGACTGCCCAATTCTTGGCCGAGAAAGATTCAAAATGATAAACAGAACAGCCGTCACAGGGAAGGACTTCCAACAAAATCCATCTAGACAAGTTCTAAGATTTCTGACGGTAGCACCAGGACCTATATCAGACGAAGAGATTTTTATGGTCGCAGTACCAGTGCCTTTTATGACACACCTCGAGTTCTTCACTTCAATTCTGGTGGTCTATGTAGAGCCACATACTTGCTTCGTGGTTGTCTGCTGTTGTTTTTCATACGTCACCGGTTGTTCTGGGCTCCTATGAGCGGATAATATTGTGACGGCGACAGTCCTTGTATACAATATGACGTTCAATTAATAAATAAATCTTTGCATATGTACAAGTTAACACACCGAATTTTAATTTACATTCTTAGTCACTTTACGGATAATCACTTCAGTGGAACAAGAGGGTTCCTGTCATTATTCGAGCACGCTCACTTAAACAAGAGACAATCTCCACGTTTCACCTCAACGCGTGTGTGCCCAACCACTTTAACTAAAAAGTCCAACCAACGCTAAAACTTTCTGTTGCGATATGTAAATTCATGGTCCAAATAAGTTTCTGAAAGGAGAAAATACTCAAATTGCCAGTATTGACACAAACATTTGAATTCACTTAGCAAATTGTTAATGAGCCTCCGCTGCGAGGCAACATCGAACGAACTGAGGGCATAAATAATAAATCTACCCGCCTCCGATTGTCTTTGACAAATTGAATAATGATTTTAGCATCCCCCGCTGTCAACCCTTCCGCTCGGCAGCAATCTGAGCCTACGAATTGTTGCCATGGAGAGCAACTTCCCATGGAGGAAGGAACGGCATCAATAAATAATACAAGACACTGAAAGCCTCTCAGCGCCTACCACCGCCCCTCCCCCATTCAGAAACTGAAACATTTCCCTAATAACTATATTTCGACTTACAACATTACCCACGCCCCGTCGTACTGCCTACAACCACTTGACTTGATTCGCTGTAACCTACATTCACTGGTTGCCAGAAATCCGTTCAACCTTCAACCAGTTGTTTCGTACACATGTGTTATCCGTCATTGAACTTGTAATTTCACAAAATATTCAGGACGGACAACCTACCCCATCGAGTGTTGTCATAACCCACTGGCCTTCGTGTGGGGGTGTGCTGCCGAAAAGCGAGGCGAATTAACAGTCATGTCCGTTCGAGAAATAACCTAAACTTCCCCCCGTTGTCGTTTCCAAAAGCGTTAACTTGGAGAGCCGAAATGTGGATGTGCCGAAATGAAATTCACAGAAATAGTCTGCATCTCATGACTTTCGAGATGATTACTCGGAAGTTGACAGTATGCAAGGAATGGTGGAAGTCTCAGGCGAAAGTGTCTACATGTGAGCTTAACACAGTGTGGAAGGGGTGAAGTCACGGGGGTGGTTTTGTGTGTACTTCCTTTATTGTACACCGAAGAGAGAGAGAGAGAGAGCGAGATAGTGATAGAGACTCCTTCAAAGTTTATTGTCAAGGGAACATGTGTCATTTTCGGGGACACGGAAATTGGGGTTCTTGAATTACTGAAAGGATAACTGATTTCCAAGTGGAAAGCTGGTTTGAGATGAGATCTTCCCATGCAGGCATCAACTGCTGCGCCTCGGTAAACTAATGGCAAGGCGATCTATCTCAATCCCAGTTCGCAGGATATAGTTACATTTGATCAAATTGCCTTAAATGAGAGAGTTTGGATGTGTGCTTGATGTCGAGATTGCCTTCTTCTGCAGTTGCTCACGGAGGGATATTCATCAGAACTGGTATTTCTACCACACATTGCAATTCTTCCTCTTTATACCATTTGTTCTAGTTTTTGTTTGTTTCTGAAAACATTTTCAAAACACAATTTCAAAGGAAATTATGTGCAAAATATCACAAAGAAATGCCATTAGTAGCGGGTATGTTTCAAAAATATGAACAGATGGGAGTAGCAGTGTAGCAAAATGTATGTATTCGTTGCTGAGAAATGAATATTCATTAAAGTACTATGTAACGAACCGATGCTCCTCAATGAATATGGTTACTTTTATAGAATCATTACTACATGTACTACAGACAACCGACATCGACACGTTCACTCTTGCGAGGTCATACGAGATGGAGATATAATACACACACAGCGCGGAAAGGGTAAGTATGCCATCGAACGAAATCCATGCTTGAACACATGAATACCTTGCTCTTCTCTGCTAGTACACTTCTTCACTATACGGATTTTGATGTGTAAACAGATTGCGGCTGTGAGCTTGTGTGCGCACAATGATATGTAGTTGAGGCACATCACGCATGGGTATAGTTTAGTGTTGTTTAGCCCCAGTGTTGCCGCTGAAAAAATGTGAGAAAACAGAGATTTCCTGCTAGACTTACTAAAGTAACACAAGATTTTAAATATCTTTTACAAACAACTTGGTTCTTGTAATGAAATACTTACTTTGCGCGTTATACCTATGTTTATTTAATTTTTGTTAATTTGATAAGATTTTTAAAAAGAGCTTCAGCTCTTTTCTTCTGATCGTACATTGTTTTCCTCTCTTTATATGACCTGAAAAGCAATTGGACTGGAAAGTATCGAAACAATAAATCCAGTCAAACCTCTGTAAGTTGAACTCAATCAAATATTTCAGGACTTAAAGAGACTCAAGGAGACTTAAATGTTTCCATGTTTTTAGCTCCGTAACTAGAACATTCCATAAATCGAATAAAATAAATGTTTCCGGAGACCATTCGCCTTTTGGAGGTTCCACTGCATATACCTCACAATGTATAATCACTGATCAGCTGCGGCCTCTATTGAATTGTGAATTGACTACAATGAGGAGCGGCCACCCAAATCACTGACACTTCCCGGCTAATAAACAAACTGGAAAATCCGAGATATTACTCTATTATGTTATCTTCGCTTTCTGTTTTTGATTGCAAATGTGAAGTAACAGGAGAAATGTGTTAAACATTGTCTGGGAACAGGAAACAGTAGCTTTCGAAGTCAAATAACAGTAGACTTCTGTATAAACGGAAGAGACGGCTACGCTGGGTTAAACTTCCCATGGTGTGCGTGTACGGTATCGGTTCATCTCTCTTGAATGTGAAGAGCGATGGAAAAGTGTAGATTTTTTTTATTTGTGTGGCTTGACACTTTGAACACTATAAAATCCCAAGCTGAACTTTACTAATTCTTCAACAGAACTGAACTGAACTCAACTGTACTAATTCTCCAACGCATCGACCGTCGTCCTGATATTTATACCTCGAAATAGTTGTTCTAGATCATACTGTCGCCACGAGTCTATGGAACTTCCCCGCTGACGCTTATATATTCTTTGTAATCTATCAGCGCATAGGTGGCGGCATCCATTCTTGCAGAATGTACAACAATTTCGGGAATACTATTCGGCGTTGATCGTTCTTCCAATTGCGGATAGATGGCGTTTTTTGTGGTGGCTGGTGTCCTAATATCAGTCATTCCAAAGTACTTTATTCAGTTGAATACAATGTTCCTATTTGAGGTTCTAAAATCAGAAGTAAAAATTTTAACAAAATTACTTTCGTTACTTTACTAAAAACTTGCTAGATTAAAGTAACGAAAGTCACTAGTAACGATATTAAAGTAACGAGTATTCAGATAATAAGTAACGAATACGTATGGGTACTCAGTTTTTAGTTACGTTTACAGTCCTACAGAGTAATTAACTATTTCATTTCATTCATGGTTAGAAACTGAGTAGGTAAGGTATTAAAGCTCTCACTTATTTTCGTCGGTCTCTACCACACTTTGAAAATGTTCCGTACCAACACTGGCCCCTTCCTGATGAGCTGGCGATTTCGGCCAGCTGCTTGATCTAATTTTGAAGAGAAATAAAATTCAATAACTCAAAACCACCTCATTCGCCGATTGCCCGATAAATTTGACTGCTTTCATCGACATTATTAACGGCCATTATTCATCGCATTTAAAATGAATAATCGATTTGAGTGTTGAGGCTTCGAAAGAGGAAACAGCATCGAAATCAATGCAGTGTGTTTATCAACTGACGTTTGCCTCATTCTGACAGACTTATTTTATAAATTGTTTATTTATTACTCCACCTGTTCGTACGTATGTACATTTGTTCGCTGTTCAAAGAGCCCAGCGAAACGCTCAGATATTTTTTCCAAGGCTATGCTCTCCTGAAAAACGACAAACAAATGGGACTGTTTGCCATCGACAACGGAGGCATTTCCTTTCAAGTATTATAAATAAATTTTATTGAAAAATGTATGCACTCGGCATAAAGCCAATTGGGTCATATGCAGTGTGCATGTTAATGACCGAGGTGTTGTCGGCAATATTTGAACTGTGATTTATGACCAGCTTCTTGTTGTCGCAAATTGACAAAATTTCAAGATGTTGACCTAATAGGGCGGTGGTCGTCGGGCGTTGAAGTTTGTTGCCGAACTAGCTGTAACAAAGGCTTAAGCTGTGGGTGGGAGGTTTAGGTGACTTTTAAATTCCGCTAAATCAGTGACTCGTTACACTGTGCGCGTGGCGTAGTGGGTAGGTGCGATGAAACCAGCGCTGAGGTGTCTAGGCTCAATTCCAGAAGTAAGCAATTTTCATAACTGCCGGCTTCACCTCGTTCGAGTCATTGGACATGGGGAGTATTCCTGTCTAGTATCTCTTTTCAAGCTACTTCGCCAGAAAACGGTAGGTCCTGTAGTGTTTGGCAATACTACGGTAGAGCGTGGGCGCATAGGAGTTACTCTCCGATAAGTCATAACGCTCATGACATGCATCTGAGCTCTTATCGTTGTTGTCTTGTGTGCATGTCCAATCTTGTCTCAGGGGAGTTGTGATCTGATCACCGGCAAGTAGGTCGCAGTGGTGAGTCAATACTACAGGTCCCATCCACTCCTGACAGATCAATTACAGGCGCGCCAAAAGTGTTTTGCTGTAGAAGCTCATTTCAGGCCATATTATTGTTTTTACCTCTCCCAGGTAATGCAATGGAATACCAGGAAAGCACTTGATGACTGACTCGGAGAGTCAGTGAATAGAAGATGGTATTGTTCTAATAGCGAGGGCCTTGGTTCAACAGTGTCGAAAGCAACAAATTCCTTCCGTTCGGCAAGAACTTGCTAGCGGTGGTGGTTCGACTTGGTCACAATCGACAGTAGTGTGATGTCGTGGTTGTGTCTAGGACAAGAAAAGCAAGTATTCGCCCCACTACGTCTGCCACCTCAAGTTTACCCAAATACAACGATGGGAAATTAACTACTTCTTTCAAGACCACGAAGACTGAGCAGATAGAACTTCTGAATCACCGCACATCGAACAAAAATTTGGCGCAACGGTCCGTTGGATTCATGAAGAATGAGTCGAAATGCGTCCATCAAGACGTAAGAGAGATTGCTGAAATTTTCGAAATAAAATTCATAGATAACACAAACAAATGTGCCATGACTTTGGACTCCTTGTGAGGGGTAATACAGTTGTAGTCGAAGAAACTGTCCCAGCTCGTCGGCTGTACCGAAGTGTCTTTTTAACGCACATAGCACAAAGCACATACCTTTGTTTTACACCAATTGGTTTTCGAAGTTGCTTCACTCTGTCATTACATAATCGAAGCAGTTAATGGTCATTGCACGGCTTGGTTGGTATTTATTTCTATTTCTGAGCCCCACTCACAGCGCTTTCGCCTTCAACTTCTTTCAAAGTCTCTTTGCGGCACGAGATTGCCTCTCTCCTTCTTTTCCAACTTAGCTGACTCTTAGTCTGTCTCAGAGACTGGCTCGTTTGGAACCCGTTTAATCTGTTTGGATTTTCCTGCCATGAATAAAAGTACTCTGATCAGAAACCTGACTATGGGATTGAAAATTAAGCGTAACTGGCAGAACCCATTCGCTACTTTCTCCCAAACTACAGAACTTATAGTAGACTGAGTGGCAGGAATCTTTGGCGATTCCTTGGTCAGCGCCAATAGGATGGGAGAAAGGGTGCATAACCTGTTGTCCATCATATTGTTGTCAAGTCGAGACGTATCTGGATTTTAGGCGCCCTTTACTTCAGGTATTCCTACCTCAGGTATTTTCTACCCGAAGGAGTTTAGGGCAGTTGCGTGGTCTTTCGTTAGTTCGTCTAGGCTTATTTACTTACACAAATAATTCACGCTTCCACGTCTTCCTAATCGTCTCAAATCCAATAAAAAATTACATCTTTCAAGGAAAAGCCTTTCAAAATCCTCCATTTGGAGTCAGCTATGAACTAATGGTCCCTTTCGTTGTGAGAGGTAGACCGCACGTCAATGATTCAAAGGCGAGTAAATTATAATTATGTGGCTCAGGATGTGTGTCTGAAACCGGTCATGAACAAGGTAAGTCCAAAATTCGTGTGGTCTGAAATCGAGGTACGCCGCGTTTTATCAAGAACGCAGTGTGATATACCTTGCAAAATCTGAGGAACTGCCAATTGGCACATTCTTCTTATTTGTCAATTTTAAATAAGTAAGTCATTTCATTTTTGAGTCCATGCGATACTTTCTGTGATGTGCAACATACGGCTGAGCATGGCTTTGTTGTCCACGAACGTCGGTAATGGATTCACAGAGACCTTCAATGGCAAGGGGCAGTTTAAAACAATCTAGGTGATTCCCTTCTCCGTCTTCTTTATTTTGCGCTATAGTCCAGGATAAACTCAACCAACAACTAGCACGGCCTCTGGTTATCTTTATACAGGCTACCCATGTCCTAACAATTGAACGGACTTCAGACATGCCTTTAGTGTTGGCGTGTGAATCAGCCACGATCTTCTCCAGGATGATGTTGAAGAACTCATATGACATCATAAATGACTTCAGGCCGGCACACAAAACGTCAGGAAAGAATTCGTTGTAAACATTGCGTTTCCATTTGACGCAGTCTGAGGGGTCTTCTTTCCTGTGGATGGTGCAAGCAATACTCAGTTTTTACTCCTCGGGCGAGCTTTCCTCCAAATATGTCTTACTGGTGAATACCTCGAACTAGATCTTCAGTTTGGCATTACCAACTTGACCTCCTCAAGGTAAGGTTAGGTTAGGTTTGGTTGAACGTCACTTTCACTCGGAGGTCTTAAGGCCCATTGTGAATCCCTTTATTTGTGTGGAGTACACATTTTATTAACCTATCCTGTATCACGTGATGGCTTGGATCACAGATTTGGATCGCCTCGTTTTCTTACTCGTCGCCTCAGCTCCTGCAGCTGGATTCCGCAATTCATTTCCGGAGCATTGCTCCGATGGGGCAGTGTCCTCCGACGAGCATACGAATGGAGTCATGGTCCAACGCCAGATGCTTCTTTGTTTTGCCGTTATTAAGCTCTGGCCATGTTGATTTTGTCGTGTGACAGTCATTTCTTGCAAGCCATCGCTTATGGTTCGATATAATACACTGATCGGTGGATTGACCTCCACTACGTGGGGCCATGGAATTCTTGTCGATCATCGTATTTGGGTCCTCATCGCCGTCTGCAGAAGTGATCCCTTCAGAGTCTCGATATCAGCTGAGACTCTACTAAAAGTTCACCACTTTCCCGGCAGTCTTCTGTCCGAACCTTATATCTATTGTATAATTGTTTCATATTTTGGACTGACATGATGACATGAAATGACTGGCGGACATTATTCCTCCCGTAGCACCTTCTCGTGCCCTTGCTTTTTTCCACCTGAGAATCCGGGTCTCATCGGACATCATCGACACTGAAGATTGAAAATGTAATCAAAAGTTCTCACAATACTTGCATACTCGAGTGAAATTAAGGCTAGTGGACGAAGTCACGCACTGACGGAGAGCACCGACAAAATACATATGTCCACCACGAAATATAGCACTCCTTGAAGAGAAAGCATCCATCGAACAGAAAGGAGTCATTAACAGTGATCTGCACATTTGCACTTTGAAGGCATTAATATAGCCTCCCCATCAAGGCACTGAATATCGAATGACTGAAAATAAAACACGATTGCTTTCAAGCAGAACACCGTCAACATTTAGTCATAAAGCATTTCACGGCCACCTCCCGAAGCTGGCTCTACGCACGATAATCTCCCTAATTAGCATCTAGATTGATACTACAGGACGCAAAATCACCCTCTCAGAGAACACGTTTTCTAAGGTTAATACTCTACGGAGAGTAAATCGACCGGTTTAGTGCAATTTCATTAAAGCAGTCCATTGATCTTATTAAAGCACTCGTAACCATAATTAGGTTAAGCACCTCAAGCAGGTGAACATCGTCTCAAATGACTCGTTATACCGTGCACACATTCGTGCGCACTACCCTCTCAAGCAAAGGGGTTTATGACAGTGGAGAGCTTCATAAAGTACGCAATGAAAAGAAGGGAATGTTGGCCAGCCAACTTAACACATGAACAAAGCAACAAACTCTGCTAAGCTCAGTCAGCTGAATTTTTTCGCATTTTTTGTTTCCTTCGGATTTGCAAGAGATCCTTTACGACGGGGACCTTAATGGTAATGCAGGCAAATGGTAAACAACACTGTCACAATACTTCGCCCTCCTTGGCGGCTCGGGCAGTGTGTGTGCGATGCGCACTGTGATGGGTCAGCATTTCGAAGTGTGTAGGTCCAAAGGCCGATATGATTAAACACATTACAAGCTCATGGTTAAGGACAAGCCCCTCCGTAAGACTGGGGACGTACGCGTCTACTTAGCCAAGATTCGAGCCACCAAGTCCTTCTTGGAACTGCGCACAGAAACATCAAACATGCAGTTGTTCCTTCCAAGCTCATGATCAAGGACAAGCTCCTGCGTAAGACTGGAAGGACGTACGCATCTACTTAGCCAAAATTCGAGCCTCCAAGTCCTTTTAAAACTGCTCACAGAAGCATCAAACAAACAGTGGCCCCGCCTTCTACGGTCTCAGGGGAACAAGCCATCGATGGGTAAGCTGCCTAAGCTCAGACAATCCAAGCGTCGCCCAGAAAATTATATTTTATACCTCAAATCGTTAGGTCACTAGGTCCCAAGGGAATACTCACTTCCGTTTGAAGTCTACACTCCTCACCAATATACCGGGGCATAGTCCAAAGCAGCTCCCACACCCAAAAAGAAAAACGAAATAAACAAGCATCACGGTTGACTGATTTGACTTAATCGCATCAAGTAGTGTTCGCTTAATCCCGACATGTCCAACTCATCTCCGGCAAGACTAAACGGATAAATTTGACCAAACAAGCCCTCCCCCCACCCACAAAAAAGCAGAAGAACCACCCGCAAAAAGAAATCAAGCTGTTCTCCCCCTGCCCATGGCTCTGGAACTATTGAAACGCCTAACATGATCCCCATTTCCACATGTGACAAGCTGGTCATTCATAATCTTGATTCATTCAAAAAGCTTGTCTGTCACATCCCTCACGTTTACCTACATTAATTGCATTTCGGGATATTTCCTGCCTTTCTGACACCAGCATCACGTGTGCCAGCCCGAAAGCACAGTCTCATTCGGTTAAGCAGATTCAATCAGTTGGGTGTGATTCCTGGCACTAACGAGGGTATACCCCACGCACCAGCACTCCGCTGATAAGCTTTCGATGGTCACCGTCAGCACAAAGAGCAGCGTTCTCTTTGCTCTCAGACACGACTTGTCGCCTTCGAAGAGACTCATGCGCAGAGAACAACCTTTGGCACTGCCAACCGCCTAGGAGTCATCTGTCCTCCTGTGGAACGTGTTCATTCAGCGAAAGCTTTCGAAGTTCGACTCACAGTACCAGGCAGCATCCCTCTCCATCGAGTACAATAAGTGGGACAATCTTTTGCTCCAGCAAGCACCGCCGAATGGAATAGCAGTAAAGTGAGAGGATGCTCGGTATGGGCTCCCTGGCTGGATATATACCAAGAGATGCTGGGCATCAATGCTACCGAAGACTTCGCTAAAAGTTGTCAGTTAAGCTCCGACATCCGGTACCATCGGAGTATACGGAATTCTTACCTCTCCCATCGTCCTTGCGTTCCTAGGGTCGTCCTAGTTTGCATTCGGTTGTGAAGCAAGCTATCCGTGATTTTGAAGACTTGTATTCTCGTCGAAAAACAAATAAATAACCCATCGCCATTGGTTCTGGGGCCTTCGGCTGAGTCGGGAGTCGGTAAAAGAAAAAATCCCTTCACTACCAGTGTCGTGTACTTCGTGTCGCCACAGCGTGATTCATCTCGGTTACAAACACACTTCAAGTCCGCAAATAATATCGAGACATGACCAGGTCCATGGGCGACCGTCAGTGTGGTGCTTCCAGTGAAATCTGCTCACAGAGGGTGTGAAGGGAAAGGAAAAACCGATATATGGTCCAAGTGCCGGGTCGTGACAGTGAAAGTTAACTCAAGCGGAAATCATCCGCATAGTGTGCTCCTCTGCTGTCCTTGAGAATAAAAGTTGCCTTCGTTGGGGAGGAGGACACAGAGAAAAAAGAAGTGCCCTAATGAGATTCTGTTCGCCTAGGCTTACCCTGTAGGTGCTCTGCATCGTCCGTCAGATGAAAAATTAATTTCTAACGAGTATCTCCGCCGTGCCGTGTGCTGGGCAGATGCAACATAGAGTGTTGTTCCTGACAAGTGCCCAAGCTGCCCCCCGCGACGCAGAATAATACGGATTGTGTGTGTGTGTCTCTCGACAGAGGAGGAATACAAGTGGTGGAGAGGCCAAAGTCAAGTGGAGCGTGAAAGTGCACCAGTGGAATATACAATCACTCTCGCATTCGCAAACTTGCCCGACCTGAGTTCGTGTTGAAATAGTGCGCAAAAGAAATACAGAGTGTCCTCTCAATTTTAAGAAATCATTTTCCTTCCCGAAAATCGTCCATCACCATCCCCGGACGCATTTGTCGCCCCATTCGCACACCGGAGGCAAACAAAACACAAAAAAAGAAAAGAAACCGAAAGTGAAACGAAAAAAAGTTCGAGTGCTGTCGACGAATTTGCCAATTCACGTGGAAATTTAATTTTGAAGCAGAAGAAAAGCGACGAAGCCAAGGCAAATAAAGTTAAGTTTATTATGAAAAAATACTCTTCTTTTTGTTGGCTCCTCGGTCGAGTCGTTACCCTTGTGGCTTTGATGCGAAACTAGAAAGCCCATCATCGTGGGGCAGAAGGTGAAGTGGTGGAAAGTGAAAATTGTTGTGATTATGAATTAAGTCTCTTCCCCGTCCACCCTCACTCCGTAGGTGTGTGTGTGTGTGTCACATTCAGTGTCTCCGTAGCTACCAAAGTGAGTGCCACAGATTATCCGACGTGAAAAAAAAATTTCACCTCATCACCGGTGTGGCGATAAAAAGGATTCATTCTTCTATTCATCTCTTGGTTGTGTGTATTTTATTCAGTTTTTTTTGTCCGCTTCAGTGTCTGTTCTCTTCTCGTGCTGTGCTATGTGCTTGCCCATGGAACCCATTGGAGCAGCATCGGCAACAGGTTAATTGTGAATTAAATCAAAAAAAAAAAAAAATTAAGTGAAATAAAAAAAGATTAATAAAAATAAAGGAGGCCACGAGGAAACGACAGAAATGGAAGTGTACCTTGCTGCTGGTTCGCAGTGCACGGAATTTTAATTGAGGTGAGCTGAAAGACTCCATTTGGATATTTAGGGATTTCGTTCTTCTTTTCTAGGTTATTAATTCCTTAAGTCGTTCATTTCGCCCTTCTTTGGCCGGTGCTTTCACGAGGCTACGACGCGGTGGTCGTTCGTGTGAAAATAAATTTACTTTCCTTGATTATGAAGGAATCTCTGCGCTAAGTGGGCTGCTGTGATTTTTATGAAGATGCATATTTTATGACTGGCTAGAGAGGAGTGATTTTCTTGGGAAGTGGATGGATGGAGATTTTTTCATTTTGGGTCTGCTTGCAAGTGATGTTCTTTTAATGAATTATCTGAATAGGGCTTACGAGTGCGGGAGACGATTCACTTGTCACTTGGATGTTGACTGGATTTAGCAGCTCTACAATTGTTGGTACAAGCTGCTGTATGTCTGGGAAGAATAAATGTCAATTATGGTCTAGGTCTGCTGTCAATGCAACAATCTTGAAGGTGAACGAAAATTCACTTCACTTCTTATCAGGTTTTGCTTATCGTCCGTCTTTAGAAAGAATTTTGACAAAAATTAGATTAAATGTGAGTCGACGGATTATCCCTTGTGTATGAATTGTTATGGCTCTGGCCATATGAAAGTCCTTTTCGGAGATTAGAGCTCGGAAGAATTGCGTTGATACTGTCATTAATTTTTGGTTATTGAAGCCCTTAAATTAGAAATTATTTAGAAGCACTTCCAAGCGGGTTCTTGGTGTAACTGGTGTATTCCTTGGACAATGTGGCATTGTAGGAATTTTAGTTGTGCATAAAACGTTTCTTCTATTTTGTAGCGCCACCCACAAAAATATCGCTCCCTTCTCAAATTCGAATATGCAATAGGACTGTGGGCAGAATAAATTTATTGATAAGCAATTAATTGGTGTGGCACTGTCTTATTGGAGCCACATGACGACTTCATCTATGTTTTACACTTGATATGATATTCAAATATGTATTCAGATATGTATTCAAAGATTCGATAATGGCTCCTGTCCATAACACGTTGGTCGTTGCTTATACCAAGGTGTCAACTAATTTTTTTTTTTTTTGCTTGTCCGTAACCGAATAGTCCTCAGATTGTTTAATAAAAAGAAATAACGAGTTCATTTGGTGCTGTGAGGTTGGACAAGAGCTGGTAATATTTAGCTAAAATACAATTGATTAATACTTGCCGCTTTTTTGTGGTTTCAGTGATTCTTTTCAGAGACAAGTAATTGTCTAGTCGTTCGATGTAATTGGGGAAAGGTTCTTCATGTTCGTTGAACTGATGGAAGTGTAGCTTAGGTGTGCTGGCGGTTGCTTGCATATTCTGCTGTGCAGTTGTAAGTGCTTCAATTAATCGTGCAGTATCCGACATTTATTATTTTAAAGATTTTTCTTAATCTTTGAAATCCTAGTCGCCACTAATGAATATTTTGTATAGTTTGCAGCAGAAATGAAGTATGATAGGCCAACCTCTTTCGCCCATTAAAGTTTTTTTTTACATCGTTTTCTGAAGTCAAATTGACCAATCAGAGAACGGCTTTTACGTTATTTCGTGAATAACTGTCAAAAAGCCTTGGAAACCAGCTGTGGCATCTTTATAATACTTCATTTCTGGTTTGTAGTCAACGCCTGATCCATACAAGGCAAACCAATATTTTATTTCGTGAATATTTTGACAATTTCATTTTAATTCACAATAGATTGGGTAGGTAAACTCATATTTGCATACAAATTAAGACTAAATAAGTTTAAAAAAAAATTATTTTTTCGGAGGTTGAGATCTCTTTATTGAAAGTACACTTAAAGACTAACTTACAATACTTGTTCTATATCTAATGTCACCTATCCCCAGTGCATCCTTTGCTGTTGTCCTTGCAACGTTCCCATAAGTGGTGTCGTCTTATATTTCCCATACGTGATGGAATGCGGGATTTATTCGTTCGCTGTTTGTGGGGTGTAAATATGAGAATACTTGTGTGAGATGCTCATAAATCTACTTTGTTATTGGAAACTAATTCGGTGTTAACTTACATATATGACAAAACGGTGCGAAGTTTTTTTTATTGTGAGGAGGTTGTCTTCATCAGAAATAAATCAAAAGACTCCATTTGTACCTCGTGTAAAAAGAAGGTGAATATACTGGAGGGAGGGTAAGGACCAAATTGGTTTTTTTTACAACCAACGGAAATTTTCTGGAGGTTTGGTAAATTATGAGTGGAGTTCAACCGAGTTTACTGAGTATACTGCGTTCTTGCTGACTCTCAAAACGATCTGTGAAGTGCATCTCGATATGTGCAATCCTCGAATCCTGATTAAACCCACGAGTTGTTCTCTTAAAATAGATATTTTTGTGTTCCTTGACAGTCAATAGGGGAAATATAATACTGTCCATTACTACCTTACACGTCGTCTCCACTGGACATGTACCATGCCCTGTGCATGAACATGATGTGAAAAATCGAGAGAGGCACCAAAATCCAAACCCTCATCGTGTAGGAGAATCATGACATGGCATGAGCTCTGTTAAAAAGTTGGACATGAGATTTGACGTTTTCCTTCATGTGTACGATCTCGTTTGAATGGAGTGAGTATTAAGAGTAAGAGAAGAAGTGTTATTGGATGTTTTTTTGGCATTATTTTGAGTGAGATCTACTTCGTTGGTTTTGTAATGTTGAGGATCTCACAGCAAACGTTGAAGTGAAGCGACATGGCATATCATGCCAATTAAAGAAAATATTGAGATAGCAGTTCAGGTTGTTGTGATGTTGCTCAGAAATATGTCCAATGGAGAAGCATCTATAAAACAACACATTTTTCAGCAATTATAACAAAACTAAACATTCCATCGTACACAGTTGTGAAACCAAAGTTCTTAAGAATGAACTGTGAATTATGTTAATTCTTGTATTTGGACATGAACATGGACATGCACACAGAGAAGATGGCGCATGGATTGCAGGTTAATGCAAAAAGGGACGATATGCCAACCTTCAAAATCATATTAACATTCCTTCTTATTAGTGATTATGAATGTCCTTTAAAATAAAATAATAATATGAATGGAGGTCCAGGATCTAAGCTCTACAGCAGTGGGTTGAAAAATAATTTTCATTTTTTTATATTTATGTTTAAGTCTGAATAATATTAAATATATAAAAAATATTGACTGACCAACAGCCCGCATTGAACCAGAACATAGCTTTTTCCTGAGTGTAGATAGCTACGGACGATCGAAGTAAGACGCGAGAGCTACTTACCTCAACGATAGTAATCGGTCATATGGCTTACGTGCAGTTTGGATTTAAAAGTTAACTACAGCAGTGTATTCAAAGTTGATATCAAAACGTTTGTTTTTCTGAGTAATGTCCTTCTTATTTCTTTATTCGGCGCTACAGTCCTGTGTGGACCTGGGCCTCAACCAACAAGACTATCCAACTAACAAAATCTCTGGCAAGCTGTATCCAGTTTCGCACCTGAAGTCGCTTGAGGACTTTCTTTACCTTTCTTACTCTTCGGGCGGGAGCTGAGTACTCCATACATTCTGCATGGCCCAGGCTAAGGAACTAAGGATAAGCTCGTACCACTTTACAGTCCCCAGTTCGTGGTTCAATCGTCTCCTTCAAATACCGTCAGCGCAAATAGGACCAAAGATGGCTGGCAGAACTTAGAGACCAATGACTTCTTCATCCGTTCTTGAGACTGTCCGTGCATCCCATCGTACAGCAGGCCTGGGAGGTACTCCCTCCGCATTTATTCAAACGAATTAAGTTGTAGTGCTGTTTAACTTATTTCTGAAAGGGATTGCGCCGAAAGAGCATGCTTTGAACAAATTAAATGGACTTCGTTAAAAGTTTGGAAAAAGTTCCAACTGGTTCGCGCAGATGAAGACATTCACAATATGTACATTCAATGTCTAATAAAATTCCCATAATTTAAAAGCCTGAGTGCTTTAATTTCTACTGTGACATTTAAATCACGAATTCTATTTTATTAATGATATGAGTGATATTATGTAGATTAAAATTATTATTTTTTTTTTTCATGGGTTGTAATTAATTCACGATTTTGTTCAATTTTGTATTTAAATCAATTCTCGGGAAAACACAATTTCAACTGCATATTTTTATAGGCAATTTAAAAAATATAGTGTCCTTCGAAAAATCGTTGATTAACACGTAGGCATTCCGACATATTCATATCAAAAAAATATCTCAGCAAAAATTACGAATTTGTCCTCGAATGACCGCTTTGCGTCTGTATTCAATTCGATAATGTCCAATTTTTTGTCGATGCAGTTGCCTAGATTAACGTTGGAGGTTATGACAACTCCTCCATGTATCCGCAATGAATTACGTACAATCTCACTTCAAAGAAGTTCAAAGGCATTGAATCTAGTTAGTGGAAAAAATAAGACTGTGATGCTAATTCCTCACTTATCTTAATTAGATACTTTTATATTAGATAGGGAATCACATACCTTGTGGCGGATTGTGGTAGTTCGAAAAGAGTCATTTGTTTTCATTAAGCCTTGCCTATTCCTTGCATCGGACTTAAGCTATACTAATACTTCAATTATATGCATATTTTGGTATAAATTGATGAACTTTTTTTTTCATATTTGAAATCTCTTAATTTCTCAGATCAATGTGAAAAAATTATATACATATCGTCATTTGGTTAAATATTTATTGCAATCTCATTTATTTCTTTTTATATTAACTTTATGTTAACTTTGTATAACTTTAATATATATATTGACTTATTTACATTTTTGTTAATTAAATGTAGAGGCTGGCATAATAATGTATCCCACTACAATTTCTTTTAAGCGGTATTGCAAACATCTTATTATTAATGTGCATCAATCAGCAGTAAAGAAGAATTGAACACCTTCCACAAAACATGCATAGAGTTGAGGTTTTTTTATTTCAACAGATCTCACATGCGAATCATTGTGTCGAAATCTGTCAATAAATATATGCCCGTATGTCCCATCATTCGATTTTTACTTCATTATCGTACAAAGGTTGAACTTATCAGTTCACACAGCTCGTACCAAGAATTGGCGTATAGTTTGACGTTAATTTTGTTGTTCAGAAATATTCATGTAATATCTGCTAATTTATCTTGGGTGATTGGCATTGTGATGTGGATATGGAAGGCTATTCATTGTACCCACTAGAATCACAATCGCAAGCGGAAGATGTATGTACATAATTCATCAATACTGCTTCAAGTGAAAGATCGTGATAAACGCAGAAAAAACTCAAACTATCTGGTTCACCAGACGCAGAAAGGAATGTTTTCTGTACTTGACATAGATTGGACCAACTTCTGCAAATATCTCGGAGTAGTCATGAATGGGAAACTCACTTTTCAAAAACATGTAATTAGTCGTATCGAGGAAGTCGATTTAATCACTTAAATCCTATATCCATTCACAAAAAATCTAAAATCAGCACTCGTAACAAGATTATCATATACAAAGCCATAATTCAATCCATTCTGCTGTATGGTGGTCCTGTTTGGTTCGATTGTGCAAAAACTCATCTGCTCAAATTGCAAAGACGCCAAAACAAGATACTGCCAACGATACTTGGATTGCCTAGGGATTTTTCTACTATTCGTGTCCATGAACTAGCCTGCGTCAACCTCATAACCACAATCTCCATGAAAAATGCTCGTACTCGAATTTTAAACTTATTGCACAGCAACCGTGTTAAGTGCAATATAAGGCTTAAGGATCGTACAAGGGTTTTTGTTTGTAGCTCTTCCCTTAAAGCAACTTTAATTAAAATGTATTATTATATAATTACTTAGAACTAAAGATGTGAAGGACCTTCTCCTAAATCCCTTAAAACAAATTAACCTACTGTTTAAAAATGTATGCAATCAGCTACTAAATAAGGAATAAAAAAATGTACATAATTTTTTTCAAGATGTACATACCTCATCACCCTCTTCGAGTGGCAGTTTTATAAGCACTTTATCTTCGTCATATTTACATTTAAAATAATTCGTGAGCAAAGTCTTTTTTTAATAATTACGTTGGACTTGATATCCTGCTACTGTCTGTTTTTTCTGTTTCCGACTGCCTATCAGTGAACATCAGCTGCCTTGCTGTGAACGAAAACTTTTGCTGTGCCAAAAGAACTGTGTTTGTTGTTTATACAGATTTTGCTTTTCGCTATAACGGTAGATTGAATCAAAATATAAGCGGAGTTATCAGTATAAATGACTGCTCGAATGATAGTACCAGTACCTGTTAATTAATTAATTTATTAATTAATCTTCCACTCATCATCACAAGGAAAATAATTCAATAAAAAAAATACAGGGAATCTACAATACCTTGCTCTCGTTAAAATCTGTCCAAGGTGCGCCTTTACTTCAAGCTCAACCATCAGACCAATGCCATAGACGAGTGCTGTCAGACGATTGCAGATACCTGACAAGTTCTTTGGCGGTCTGACAATCGTCTGATTTCATTATCAAATAGCGAAAATGGACGAAATTGTAAGTTCATACGATGATAGGGAACGTATTCACTGGCAGTTCTGTATTGTAGTGTGTAGTAAATTTTGAAATTAGCACTTTTGTGTACAACTGTTTTACATACTGAACTCATACTCAGAGTCAGTTAGTTAGATGAAATTCAATTGTGCATGCTTGAGCATCAGATCAGGTGAACGACCTAAGAACCGTCCGCTCAGTTGTACGTAACAAGAGCATAAAAGATCTGTCAACTGAGAAGCAGTGCTAATTGAACGCTCTTTGCTCCATATACGCCTACAAGTGTTGCGTGAGTAAGGAGTGAACAAAGGTGAGGAGGAAGTTCATTTAATTGCGTTCACCTACTCACAGCTTGTACTCTATTCAAAAGAAAACCCGACCTCTAGCCTTCGAATGGAGCTGAAAAAGCGAAAAGCGGTTAAATATAATAATTTGTTTTTGAACTAGGGCACGACTAGGTATACGCTGTTATCGAGGAAAGACGCGTAACATCGACGACTCGGCCAGAACGTCAACATAGGCAGCTATAATTTCGAGGTGGTCAAGGATACCATCTACCTCGGCAATAAATAGTACAAATAATGTCAGTACCAAGATCAAACGCAGAGTAACCCTTGCTAACCGCGGTTTCTACGGGCCCAAGAGACAATTGAGTAATAGAGCCACCTCCCGAAGTACCAAGCCGACTTTATGTACGCCACTGATCACCCCAGCCTTGCTGTACGGCGCAAAGGAAAGCGGAACGATCTCAATTGCGGATGAGGAAGTCCGTGGTTTCTTCGAGAGAAAAGTTTCGCGTGCGGTCTCTGGTCTTGTTGACGTTGACTGTTCCTGGAAGAGATGATTCAACCACGAACTGTACGGGCTATACAGCGACATGAGCCGTGTACGGATAAAATGTCTAAGGTGGCTGGGCCATGTAGGGCGTATGGACAACGACTCTGGGACTTTGGGACAACGCAACAGATTATGCCCACGTATAAGAATTATCACCCAAGCCTAGTGGGACCTCAGCCGGCTTGGTATGAGATCGGGCTGAATGGAGAGGCTTGTTGAGTCAGGCCCAAGTCCAGTCCGGACTGTAGCGTACTTAGTTAGTGAATTCACCAGCACACTCAGACCATGTTGGCGTCCATTGTAATACCAACAGTCAGACTACTACCATTGATTGACCACCCCGTTGATAATGGCGTTAATTTGATCCCAACGGCAAATGGTGATTCAAAAACAGATTTAAATTTGCTTTCACTGGGATTCGAACCGGGGACTCCACTAAACGAAGGGCAAGCACTTAGCCAACTGCGCCATCCAGTCGTCAAGTATTGCTCATTAATCATCATTAATCATATTACAGAAATGTAATACTTTGTGAATACATGTGCAAAACGTCATACGATCACTTTGAAAGCTCTCTCGGGTCTTTTAAATTCCCTTAGTTACCCCAGTACTGATCAGGCTCGTTTACAAATTCACCCGCCTTCCTTGGAAGAGACCCTTTTAGGAGTAGTTAAAATTTGTTGCTCCATAATACACCTCCTCGAGGACACACATATGCACACCATCGGTCGCTTTAGATGTTTTATTTTACATTCGAATTATATGTGATGAATTCCACGACCTGGGGCATCATTAGCGCAATGATAATGTATTACATTTTTGTCGTCCCTTCGTCGGCAATGTATGGCGCTCATCAAAATTTACATCTTCATCGTGAACACATTTTTATGGACAGTCAATCGAAAATGTTTGCTTTGCATTTTATGGCAGTGTGTGTTTCCATGGGACGGCAATTAAGTTGCGCATGTAGGTCTGCATTTTGACTGCTTATTCATAAATATTTATATAATTCCTCAATGGAATTTGATCGATTTTATTTTGTGCTTGCTGCTCTGCTCGTGTCATGGAGTTGGGACATGACAGAACGGTCTATTCTCATGACAACACCAGAGTTGAGGGCTGTTGTGGTGGGCATGTGGTTCTTTCTGAACAGAGGCACTCGTTTATTGAAATTACATTTATACATGGATGCACGTTGAGTTAAACTCCAAATAAAGCATAACTTTCTCATTTTGGGATTGAAAAGAATGTATATACAAATTTTGCACTCACAAGTCACTCCGATGCTCGGTCGGGAATATGTTTCTGTCTGCGACGACGGTGAATGGAGGAGAAGACACAACCGCGAACTCTTCGAGCTGTACGAAAATGTGGATGTAGTCGGGGACAGGACTTGCGGTGCGATACAAGCACTTCGTCAAGTGCCTCATGTGGGGGCTTATGCAGCGCAGTGAATACAATCGAGATGCACTCACAATTGGTTAGGGTCAAGTTGAGACGTGGAAAAGATTGAAGACGAAGAGATCTGCTGATTATTTAAGAAAAACTTGAAAGAGTCCGAAATGTGACCTGCGACTAATAGCTATCTGCCAGGATTCCCGATAAAAAATGGTGCCCAGATCACGGGATAATCCTCCAACACTGTGTGATGAAGACTGTGATTTTCAGGACCATGTTGATTATTATGGTACGACAGCTTAGTCTGGAAATCACGCTCCACCCCACACCCGACTTGGAGTTGCTATTGAATTATGTACCATTACCTAAACTGACGGGTAATATATGCAGGCTACCGCTGCTTAAAGTGCCGTGGGAATCGCTAGTTCTCAAGTACCCTGGCCATGTCGATATCCTAGATAGACTATAAATGGGTCTAGTCGAAAGCGACTATACTAGACCTTCCCTAGATTTTTGAAGACCCTTCAAAGCCACTTCACAAAAAAGGCACTACTCGGCAGATATAAAATAAAAAAAAAATGTATCGAAGTTTTCAACAGACATGTACTGCTCAGTCAGACTCCCTGACTACGGCTTTGAGTTACAAGCGGACGTCCTGGTGGTCAAAAAAGCGGTGAGACTGAAATGAATGTTGGAAGTACCAACAGCGTATAGTGCGACTCTCATTGATATCCAAACTAGCACTGACCCACTTTCGGCCACAAAAATCATCGAATCATCGAAGAACTCAAGGCAAAGCTCAATAATTGGTTCGCTGGGTCTCTGCACAAAGCAGACAATGAATCAGGAATAAACTTCCCATGAAAGGGACCGATATTGATCACAGTCAGGTAAGCGCGTGGATTGAATCACACTTTGCAAATATGAAGAAGGCATCAAAGACATCCAATCATAGAGGCAGTGGACAGAATGTGGCTTAAAAATCACAAACAGTAGTTGGATCACCCGCTGGAGTCACATGAAGAGGTTGAGAGTGAACACTCCTCACTGCATCTGTCTCAGTTGGAACAAAGCATTGGAGACGACGCTACTGTGTACCGTGCAAAGGAGTAAGTTGGCAAGCTATTCCCAGGATCTGAGTCAGACGTGGCAACAGCCTGTCCATCCGCCACCTGTCCTATCCTAAACCAAAATAAACCGAGACTCAGCGAGAATCTGCCTAAAATCCATTATTCTTTATAATTAAGGATGTGTAGGTACTCCTTCATCTGATGGCCAAATAGGTCAGCTTCAGTGGCAGATGATCTGAATTCCGTGCGATGCGGACATATTTAGGGAATTTTTTGCACATTTGTGTGTGTTACCGGAACAGAGCAAGAAGTGGAAAGAGAAGGCGAGACTGCGGCCATGCACTAGATATACGAAAATAGGCTTCAACCAAGAGCGTCTTCGAATACTTCTAGTAGCTTCAACACACTTTAACCTCTCGAGTTTTGCGTGCTGTTGTTCTGATTCCAGTTGCACATCGATTTTGAAGTGAGAACGTTTTCCATTTGAGGTACACTCTCCGACCATTGTTAATGACCAGAGAGAGGCATCGTTGTTCGTGTCGGCAATCGAAAGTTTACACCCCGCATGCTAGTTGGAGCTCATACTCCATTGCGGTATCATCATTCAAAACACCATTCATAGAGCAAACAACTTTTTTCTCGCACAGCCAGTTAAAACTCGGGAATTAGGTATAATTGGATGTTAATGACAAATTCTCGAATTTTAATGAGTCGAGTTGTTATGCAATTCTGCACACGTGGCTTGTGCATGCTATGTGCTTGATTGGGTTTTAAACTCATTTCAATTCGTTTTAAATATGCTCTAAATAGAGTTTCATTTACATTTTTTGTCCACGCTGTCACGTTACATTTTTTGCATATTTCATTCTCAACGGTCATGCTAACAAGTGCCAATAAAACCCACAATTCCTGCTCGGCATTGTTACACAATTTGAATTTATAATTTATTTACGAACAATACAGATTAAATAATTACGCGGACGTCTCGATGCGCCAGCCGACCACACCGTTGTTTGCGCAAAAATCCCAGTAATTACGTCAGTAATCGAACTCGTATCCTAGAGGTGAAAATTTAAATTGTACCCCGCCCCTCATTCGCATCCAGCGCTCGACCTCAGCCGTTATTAATTTCGACATTTTTGGTTTTTTTTTAGAAATCCATACGAGAGTGGATGTATGCCTATTGCCGTGTTTTTACGTGTAATTTCACAATTTTGACAATTTGCGGTCAAGGAGCTAAAAAAGCACATTCATCCGTTAAATGTCCCGTCAAGCACCTCGATCACTAGGGCAGGGGGCATTTTTAATTATTTAATGAAAAGTAAATTAATGAACATTCATGTTTATTTTTTGCACGGCGTACAAACGAACACACGGAGAATTTGTAGGCGGGTCCACACGGCCACCCCCAACGTCGGTCGGTGCAGACCGCAGAACTGTTTATGGATTTTTGAAATCCTAATTGGATTTCCCAGAGGTGTACGCGTTACGTGTGAAATACCCATTCAGCAGTGGTCGACGGTCCCTGAACTGAATCAAGGATGCACAACAGGAGGACATAGTGCATCCTCCCTGGCCATGCTCACGCCCATGCCGGAGCAGTGGGACCAAATTGAAGACCATCTGATCGTGTGCGGATACATATTATTGCATTATGTACGGGTGTTGTGGCATATTATCATGTTGCGGTTAATATTTGCGGCTTTATTGAACATTTTCTGTTTATTGCGTGAATGTTTGTTTGTGTTGGCCAGCTCCGATGGTCGTCGGCGTGCCGTGATGGAGGAATTATGAGTTTGACATTAGTTTTAGATTACTCAACGAGCAAGCGAAAAAATGAAATATCTGTTCGGTTTTATCAAACCAATTAAGCTTATGAGGTATGAATACATTCATGGGCGGGTGTTGCTTGCGAGTGCCAGAAGTGGGGTGTGAATTCAGTCAATTAAAATCAAACAACCGCAGCGCGCCAAAAAAAAAAAAAACAAAACAAAAAACGAGCTCGAAACAGATATGCATTTTAATTATTATGAATGGACATAAGGCCTATTAGAATGGAATTTATGGTGGTAACGGGATGCGAATTTTTCCGACTGGAGTCGTGTATGTCATTTTCTGCTCCCCTGCTCCACAGCGACTCCGTGCACTCTCAACGAGAACCTTTTCATTTGATTTGCTTGAAACACTTTAGTTCATGTTCTATTGGCTGATTTATCTTGTTTGACTTGTTTTTTATTCTGTCTAAAATAAAGCACATAAAGGTGCAAGGTCAATCTGAAGGTCAAATTATGGATCACTGCTTCGAGCGCTGCGACCGGTCCAATTGTGGGAGGCTAACTTGCAACTGACAACAAATAGCTTATCGGGATGGATGTTGGTCGCGGTCATGAACTTACAGATGACGAAGACATTAAAATACTCGGAAAGAGAATGATTATGTTGATCGAAAAACATTTTTCACAGAACGTTGATTTTTGCATCGGAGCTATAGTGAGACGTTGAGGTGAGACGACTTGCCAAAGTTGCAAAAAGGATAATTTGGGTTTAGCTTACGAACAGCGTCTGTCACATCTGGGGATCGGGAAACGGGTGACGAGTCTTTTAATTTGAATTCGGACTTGAGAAACTTGGTAATTCTCAACAAAAAAAAAAAAAAAAAACTCAAAAAAATATTGGGCGGCAATAGGATAGTTTGGTACATTGAGACCAAAAGAAGGAGATCAGTAAAATTGCATTGGATGTTGAATTTAACTCTAAAATACCAAATCTAAGGTGTGCTCTTTGTTGACTTCCCTGCATTGGCGCCTATACCTTAAAATCCAAATTATCTGGGGGCTGGAACAATTGTGACATTCCAGAGAACTGTGACGCGGACGAACTCGCTATAAACGATACTAACTCCGAGATATTTCCGGATGGGGATCTGCCAGTCGTACCTACTACAGCGCTACGCCAATATGCATCTTCTGAAGATCGAAACTCTTTCTCAAGTACATCGTGGATGGTCAAATGGCACAGGATGTCCCATCGCTGAACGACTATGGCCAGCACTCGATCTAAACGCTCACCCATCTGATCCAGATGAGTGGGACTAAAATGGGTATTCACACCTCCAGACTATACCTTCCGTGCAATGATTTCTTGAGAAGATCCAGAGACGAGGGAGAGGCAGAACCTTTTTTCACATCCTTCTCTGCAATTGCAGTTCTCTCTCCTCCCGCGGAAAAATGGTCATCTTGAAGCCTATAATTTTATTAACCTGGTTGAAATAAGAACCATCAGATGCACTCATCTTGAACGCTTTCTAAAAAGCTCCAACTGGTTTGAAAAACAGGATCAAACAGATCCGCAAGATAACACAGCTGCTGTCTTAGCAGCAGTAGCCACTTTAACATAACCTTACCTACCGGCTGTTGACAGATCTGGGATAAGGTTCTGCCGTCTTCAGGAAACGTGGGAAGTATTGGTATCTAGAATCAGCGTGAAGGCTATATGTAATGATAAACAATGTTCAGAGAAAGCAGAAAGACCTCACCCACGAGCAACTTAAATATTGTAGTTGCAAAAGATTCTAAGGACTGCACACGAAAATATCTAAACTTCGAATGTTACCAAAAGGAAAAAGTTGGAACAGATATTTTTGTGTAATGTATAATATTTTCTTTTAAATAAGTTTCCTTTAACCCTATTCCTGCCACGCTGTGGCTGTAAGTCACTACTAATGTGTGGTCACAAGCCACAGAATCGTTTCCTCTTACTCTTCAGGGGATGTGTTGAATGTTTTCAATCGGTGTAAAAATGTACGAAAATTTCGACTAAGCTAATTTTTGACAATTTTAACCCAAGCGACACATACAAATTGTTTACATATTTGATATCCTGAATTTGAATTTCTTCTACAGTCGAGCGGTTATGGCTTGTGATCACAGATTTAATTTCACACTAATATAAATAATTTGAAAACATATTTTAAAAATCACTTCATTATATTTTACTATGTAAAATAACTAGGGAACTAGATTACCAATAATTCACAATTCTCATTTTTTATGTTTTGGTAATATTTACATATTACGTATTTTAATTTTTTTTATATTGTTTAATATTTACAAATTTTACACATATATTTAGCATATGAAATTCAGTACAGTGTAGGTAAAATAGAAGAAAGGAGACCCTTTTGACTGCGCCAACTATCGAGGGATCAGTCTCCTTAACATATCGTACAAGATCCTCTCTGCCGTCTTGTGTGAACGCCTGAAACCATTCGTCAATAACCTGATAGGTCCTTATCAGTGCGGTTTCAGGCCGGGAAAGTCCACCATCGACCAAATTTTCACACTGCGGCAGATCCTGGAAAAAACCCACGAGATGCAGATCGACACCCACCACCTATTCGTCGATTTTAAGGCCGCATATGACAGCGTACATAGAGACGAGCTATACAATGCCATGTCTAGTTTTGACATTCCAGCCAAACTCGTCAGATTGTGCAGGATGACGATGGAGAACTCTCGCTGCTCCATCAAGGTCGGTAACGAACTCACCGAGACCTTCAATGTCAAAAAAGGTTTTAGACAAGGCGACACGCTGTCATGTGATTTCTTCAACATCATACTTGAGAAGATCGTGCGAAACTCAAATGTCAACACCAGAGGCACGATCTTCCAAAAGTCCATTCAACTGCTTGCATACGCGGACGACATTGACGTGATTGGACGAACACAGCGAGCTGTCAATGAGGCTTTTGCTAGCATTGAAGCGGAAGCGGCTAAAATGGGTTTGGCAGCTAATCAGGGCAAAACAAAGTACATGCTGTCATCACGAAAGGACGCACAACATCGACGCCTCGGACAGAGCGTCATAATGGGCAGCAGAAACTTTGAGGTAGTCAAGGACTTCGTCTACCTTGGCTCTGCAGTAAACAGGGACAATAACACCAGTACCGATATCAAGCGCAGAATTACTCTTGCCAATCGCTGTTTCTTTGGGCTCAAGAGGCAATTGAGTAACAGAGCCATCTCTCGAAACACCAAGTTGACTTTATATAACACCCTAATCATCCCCGTCCTGCTCTATGGCGCAGAGACATGGACGCTATTGAAAGCGGATGAAGAAGCTCTTGGTTGTTTTGAGAGAAAAGTTCTGCGTGCGATCTGTTTGTATTGATGGCGTCTGGAGAAGGAGGTTCAACCACGAACTGTACGGGCTGTACAGCGGCATGCACCTAGTTAAGCGTCTTCGGATCCAACGCTTAAGATGGCTAGGTCACGTAGAGCGGACTGACAAAACAGCTCCGGCCCGAAGAGTCTTCGATTTCGAGCCTTTGGGACAACGCATAAGAGGTCGTCCTAGAACAAGATGGCGCACACAAGTGGAGAAGGACCTCAACCAACTTGGTGTGCACAACTGGAGGCAGCTGGCGAAAGATCGTGCTGGCTGGAGAGGCTTGTTGGTTGAGGCCCAGGTCCACCCCGGACTGTAGCGCCAAACAAAGAAGAAGAAGTAGGTAAAATAAAACCAATGCCTATATAACGAATGACCGAGGTTCTACTACGTTTACACCGCACCCAAACTCTGCATTTCGGCTAGTAAAATGTGAAGTATTTGGTCTGAAATGCAGAATCCAGTCCAAATAATTTACATTTCGCCATACATTGCCTGCGTTCTGTAATATTGCATTCCAGCGAAATGTTGAATTTCGTCGCTAGATTTTGTATGTTCGTCAAAGCGAGCATTCCTATTTACAGATTCAGCACGTCATTTAATGACTTTGCAGACTGCTGACACAAGCAAAAAAAGGCAGTCAACAAAACAATCAATCATTTCAAGTGATGTTTACAATTTATTGACTCATATTTAATGTCTCAATTAGCTAAATTGGTCAACAACCCACTTCTAATTTCCAATCAGAAGAATATATCTGTAATCAATTCAGACACTAGCTTTCATTTGAAATGCTGAAGTTGCAGTGGGAACACAAAATTGGATCTCGAAATTTTTTCCCCGAAATTCAGATTTTGGGTACACTTTTTTTAACGAACACATTTTTCAAATGCATTAGAGTCTCTATATAATGTACGAAAGGCAGTGCTGGCGCTCGATATTTCGCATGTAGAGAAAATAGCACATATGCAGTTTCCATGTTGAGCCAGTTGTTCGTTAAGCCTGTTAAAATGTTTTAAGAGACCGAAAAAATGAATGTTTGTCTTTGTCTTTTAAAAATTTTAATATTGTTTGAGCACATCATTATCATCATCATCGGCATTTTAAAATGTATTATTGTAAATACACTTTTGAAATTAAAGCTAATTTAGAAAAAAGTAGACGGTTAAAATTGAATGAAAAAATTGACATAATTTGAAAAGAATTTGAACGCAAATATTGTAACATAATATCGCTAATTTTAAAATCCCCGCCAAAAAGAAATAGTATCTTCCATATTTTTTTGAATAAAGGCTCGTTGATTTTTTTCCATTTAAAGACATTTAAAAGCAGAAAGCATCCAATTAAGGCGCTCTTCTTCATCTTGTTCTCGCTCAGGAAAAATCAGTTTCGTTCGCAATTAGTTCGCCCATTTCGTCGTCGCTTTCAAATTTCGATGTCGTATTTTTTCGTCGCCTATTTGCTACGCGTGTGGTCGATTTCATCAGAAATCCAAAGAAAAAGGGTTCACGTAAATTTTCACGGACACCGAAAAAAATGGTGCGAACACCAACATTTCTAGTTTTGAGCCAGTACAGATGTCGGCGCCAACAAATATTTATTTACAAAGTTATGAAAGATCGAAGGAAAAACAAAAAAAAAATATACTATGACTGATTAATTATGCAGTATATGGACGAATGGAAAACGTTGAGTACGAATGAATGATCAAACTGTGGGACTGACTGATTTACGAACAATGTAATGTGTATGACAAATTAAGATTATTTATTTATTTATTTATTTATTTATTTATTTATTTATTTATTTATTTATTTATATATCTATTTATTTATTTTTTTATTCATTGATTTATTTATTATTAAAACTACTACTACTACTAAAAGTAAGAAGAGAATGAGTTACAATGCGCATGGAACATAAAGAGCGATATTTGACAGTTCTGGTAGAGTGTGAAAAAACATTCGTGCAGTGCGAGAAATATTTTAATAGTCTGAGTAGAAACTATATTCGCTTAACGTTTCGTACATGTAATATTTGCTCGATATTACGAATTTTTCGATTTACTGACCACACCTGGACATTATATCGTTCGTTATGCTGGACCACCACTGCATCTGTAAAATTATGATTTTTACTAGCAGCAAAAGTAATGTGGCTGAATTTATACCATCCCTGGAAACAAAGATTCGGCGAAACCCCTTTTTCGAACGAACTCCTCAAATTCATAGTCATTCAAAATATACAACGTCGAAGTAAGCTCTTTTTATCAAATTCGGTCGTTGCTGCGATAGACGTAGTACAGAGAAACTCATCAACGAACCCAAAAAACTGTATCGCCAGTAAATAGGATAAGAAAGGATGCGTTTACTGCCGCCCGATCTCCTAAGCAATTCTGCGGTGTTTGCCAGACTGCCGGGCATTCACAGAAAGGTGTAGTTTGCCAAGTAAGTTCTCAAATAATAAGCACTCATTTAGTTGTGTGAATTTAGCGGACAATGAGCTGCAAATGAGGACCCAATAACAACCAACCTTGTACTACCAGCGCACATGGTTGTCGGTACATTCCCAGCTGCTTATCGTCTGACCACAGCTGTTATTTCATATGACGGCCAACGAAAGAACAAATTTGAAACAACAAATAATTCCAACTTCAATCACCAATCGAACAAAAGCCTGCATGAATGTCTATCTTTGTATCACTCTTCTGTAACCACCTCTAATTCATAAAAATCCTTACAAAATCTGAAATTAAACCACAAGCTCAAAAGAATATACTACAGACTTTGTCAAAAAATTGCAATTTAACTCACATCACCGTGCCGCATCGTCAGCCTTCTTTCAGAGGAGATGAAAGCAAAGCACTCATCACACAGCAAAATTGATGAGTTGCTGAATCCCCTGCAGGAAACCTGAACAACTACTCTCATTCGAGTGAGGAGGGATTAACAAAACCAAAAGGTCCCGCAGGAGAACTTGAAAAAGAAGACGAAAAAAAGTGGCCAGCCTTTACTTAATATTTTGATATGCCATTCGAAATTTATTTAAATCGCGTCATTGTGCCTCATCATCAGAAGATCCCTCTCTCGTCTCCGGGTGAATTTATTCACTCAAAAGGGGGCTTTAACTACATCATTTAATCATCATAAAATAGCAAAGGTTTTTCGTCATCGTATTTGCCTTTCGTCAAGGAGCTCTCTTTACAATTTTGTTTTTTTTTTTTTTTTTTCAATTAATTTATTTTTTTTTTATCTCCAAAGTACATGTGTGTGGTGCGTATCTCTCCCATTATTGCTGAGCATCATGCCAATACAAGTGGGTACCGTGTGGAAGTGTACAAAGGCAAACAAGATCCCCATCATATTGAATTAAATAACGTATGTGTGCTCGACATAAGTATGCGTCCCGCCTCCAGTGTACATGAGATGAGTAATGATGTATCCTTGTGTGTGTCTTGGCTTTTTTTTCTTCCTTTTTTGGTTATTTTTTTCTATTCATTACTTGTGGTTTCTGAGCACAGCCGATAAAAGGAAATATCCTTTCTGGTTCATAGAACGCCGAAATGAGAGACAGACCTCAGCAACCAACGACCCTCTACGTTGCGGCGATGACAGTGGAAGCGTTCAAAAATAGAGCAGGAGATGGCAGGAGCGGTGGGACTGTAAATTCTCATTCTAGAATAAATTACATCAAAGATGACATGACACGATAGAGGTTTATATTCCCAAAGTACGTTCGTGCGTATGTGTGTGTGTGTTTGTGTGCAAATGGATCAATGTGTGAGTGGTGCGTTATCATCGATAATGCCTACCCAAATATTTGGATCCCATTGTGGCATCCAGACGGAGTACACCAACGAGCTGTGAGCACCTTCCTCTCCCTCTCTCCACCACTCTCCATCTTCCCACCCAACCCTGTGCGTACCAAAAATTGTCTTCATGACAAAAAAGGACCCCACGAGTTCATATGTTGTTACATTACACGGGTTGTTATTTTTCGTGCTCTCTATGGCAGCGCTCAGTGCTTGTCCTGGGCGTTTGCTCTCAGCCACCACCGAGCACACCACAAGCTCGTGCAAACAGAATTTTCTGATCCAAGGGATGACTGAGTGATGCCAAGTTAGTGGGCGCGAGAGTAAATTTTAATATAAAGCCTCCCATCGCCAGCACACCGCTCCGATACACTAACAAAGTCAACCACCCCGAGGGCACACACTGGCTTTGCTATGGAAATGGCTGCTATACAGAAAGCATTTTTTCCGGAATCTCAGTCATTTTTCGTTTTTTGTTCGTCCTTTTTTCCCCGGGAGTGGGTGGACATTTTTGTGAAGCCAAAAATAAAGCTGAGCTGCACAAAAAAAATAACCCGATTCAAGCACGTGCCTCTGTACAATTCATCCCGTCAGGCTGCGCCTCAATAATAATTCCTCGTTGTCGAAGTTTACCAGTCTAACCGAACTGAAACGAATCAAACCAAATGTTGGATGGAGTTGCTTACAATTGCAAAATTGATAAATGGATTTATTTGAGTTCTGTCTGGTTACGTAAGCACCCCGGCGGCCCTCCCATCACACACTCGCAAAAACCAAATCCAGAGGCAGCAGCGCAGACGAGCGAAGAATGGTGAACTTTTGGCACGCATTTGTAAACATCAGAGCTTCGTATCAAAGGGAAATCAAACCGAATGCGATGATGAGTTCAGTTGGTTGTTATTGTTGTTACAGTGATAATATCCCGGTGAAGGGGTGGTGCCAGATCTCGGAGGATATGGCCGTTGTATTGATTTTTCGGCAAACAAAAGCCCTATGAATTTTTCATGAATCATACTCGGTATCCTTTCACTTTTCGTTCGGTTTCTTGGTCATGTGTTTGTGAAAAACGAAACCAGGACGCGTTCATGACAAAACAAAAACAAAAAAAAAGAACAAAAAATCCAGACCCTCGTTCAAAGGAAAACGAGTTGAGGAAAGTCACTCGGCTTCAGTGTTCTGGGTGACAGTCTTGTTTGGATTTGAGATGACCCATTTTACGCAAGACTAACGACCAGTTGGCTTGCAAAATAGCATCCATCTGGCAGTCTCGTCACGAAGGCCTGCACTCGGTTGGGATGTTTTCTTGTGGCACCGATAAGGACGACCAGAATCTAGGTGGTGGGTCGAGTAAATAAGCCAAAATTGAGGTCGAGCGAGAGTGGAGCGGGGCATGTCGGGGACAGACACGATTTGCATGCATCCTTTGTTCTGGTATATTGCGTAAACGTTCAGGAGCTATTGCTAATAAATGCACAAGGAACGCCGGAGGGCAGAAGTGCCAAAGAGGCAGTGTACCAACACATGGTGGGGTTCATTGATGCAAATTTCTTGTGCATATTTACACGGCTGATCCCGGAGAGAATGAGTAGTTAGGGCGATATCCGATGCATGGTTGGACGAGGGATCCTCTGCAGTGTCTGCGGAGAGTAAAGTTTCTTGAGAGCTGTGTGCTTTGGGGAATTAAAGCAAATTTGACAATTATTGATCCATTTGCTCGCACTAGACTTGCTTTTCTCTTCGGTCTCGCCGCGGAGAACTGAGAGTAGTTCGAGTTCACGGAGCACTTAAGCGAGTACAGAAGCAGCCACAAGTGGTATGCATTCATTTTAGGAGAAGTACACCGGGTAGGCAGGTGTGAAGTAATGCTTCCGATTGAATTTATTTATTTTTTACATTTGCTTAATGTTTGCTTTTCGTTTCTACGATTTTTTTGGATCAGGCTGAAGAGGCAGTGGATCGAACAAAACTTTTTTGAAAACGTTTTTTTTATTCGATTATTCCAATGAAACAGAATACAACAAAACAAAACATTTTGATTTCTTGTTTCTTTGTTTTCTTGTGCGTTGAAATAAATTACTATCGAATTTGCAACATACTGTAAGTGTTGTTCAACATGTGGTCGGACTAAGACGATGAAGTGCCAATCTTGTATACGACTTTTGAAGCAATAGAGGAAAAGGACCCAACTAGCCGAGAGTGGTCGGTGCATCAAAAATGCTGAGGATGTGGTAATAAACTCAAGTGAAACTGTTGAATAGCGTGTTTTGTTTCGTTTTCTTTGGTGTGGGTGGTCTCGTAAGAAACAATGTTCTCTTGTTTCACAAACCAAAACCAAGAAGCAGTTTGGGCCTGGTAATCAGTGCTCATGTTTACAGCAATCGGTTGAAAAACCACGGTAGGTTACATCGTGTTACAACTTACCCCGATTTGGAAATTCTCACAAACAACAAAATTTACAAAAAAATGGAAACTTATACAAAACACAATTAAAACCAGAACATGAACAATTCCATACCTCTTCCCAGAGGTCTATTGTGCCCCCTATTAAGAATACCTCTTGACGCCAGTTTCCTTTAGGAATCTAAGAACGAGAGCTGGTTCCAGTGACTTCAATTCTTCCTCTGATATTAGGTGCTTGTCTTAATATCTTTGCCTTTTGTGGGCGAGAGCCTCACAAAATCCCTGTATGTGTTCTGGAATTTGATTAGATCCTCCGCAGAATCTGCAGAGACTTTCTGCTGATGCTCCTAGACTAGGTGCTCAGTGAGACTACAGTGCCTGTTAGAAAGCCTGTCAGTCCAGCCTGTTGTTCTTGCTTATCCTGATACATGCCTCAAACCTCTTTATGTTAACCCAAGAGCCTGCTTCATGCCATGAGCGTTGTTCCAGGTATCTGCCTGGTTAATTCTTTCTAGTTTCCTGAACTATTCCCTGAGGACGTGATCTCCTAAATCGCAGAAAGGTTCGGGGAATATGAAAGGTTTCGATGCCCCTTTCCTAGCGAGAGTGTCGTCCTTCTATCCCTATATGGCCAGGTATCCAAGAAAGTCTTATTCTGTTACTTCTGCTCTGCTGCTTAAGCTACTGTAGACACTCCCACACGAGCTTGGATTTGATGATTTAGGAGTCTAGTGCCAGGATAGCTGCACGACCGTCGGAATAGCCAGGAGAGGCCGCTTTTTGACTAGCGCATCGAATTGTCTCGATGTAATGCACATGTCTGTTCCTATCCCTTCATTTGCATTTCTCATGATGGTTTTAGTTGCACATTCTGCGACCACTGAATGCAATAGAGACAGATCCAATGACACCTCCATGGCGGCAGTTGGGCAAGTCCTCATGGCCCCTATAATACAGAGGTATGCCAACCCTTTAACTCTTAAAACGCTGTGAATGCCTATCTCTTGGGTAATCTAGAAACGACTTATGATACAAAAAATTATGAAAGCGGCGCCAAAAGTAGGGCTTGCCCGTATAGGGTGAGAAACACGGGAGTGCGCGAGGAACTCAACATTGAGGAGCTGCTTCTTCCAACGGAGAGGGCTATGCTTCGTTGGTTTGGTCACGTGGCATGAATGTCCCCTTTATCACGACTTCCGAGGCGGGCGTTGAATCCGATTCCACCGCTTGGCAGACATAGGACGAGATGGTTGGACTAAGTCCAAAAACCCGCCTGGAAACTCTGGGGCAAAACTCCTGATCAGTTAGAGTCGATGGCGGAGGATCGAGTTGCCTGGAGATCTGTCGTGCGTGGTTTATCTCCGCGACCCCCTTAATGGAGAATGCGGGTCATAAGATGATGATGATCATGAGCGAGCCCCGAATCAAGTGATAGCTTAAGGAGAAGACTGAAAAACGGCGACCTCTGAGCATTGATAATAAAGGAATTCATTCTTTGACTTATATCATTACTACTTATCGCTTTCTACTTGTAATTATTTGCATCTAGTTTGCATAAGGGCGATATCCAACAAATACTTGTGTGAGAAAATAAATTGAGTTTTTCATTGAAAGCATTAGCCTACCTTTCGTTTGAATACTGTCAGCATCGGTCTGATATGATTTTGTTATGTAATATGCCTATGTAGGTCCTCATAGTCTGAGAAGTCAGAAATCGAAAATGTAGATTTAGAATGCACGCAACGCAGGAAAACAGTGATATCTTTCTAAGGATCTGTAGAAGAATATAGATCGATTGCCTTGTACACCAACGGAGCTTATTTTCTCTAGCACTTGTCTAAAAAACACAAATCAGTCAATGGAAAGTGCCTTTGGGAATATGGTGTTTGAAGTCATGAAGAAGACTTCAAAACGACTTTGGAAGTGAGCCCCTTAGCTACATCTTTCAAAAGCGAAACCCAGTTCTGAAAATCCTAGTGTTGAAGCAAAACCAGTTGCCATCAAAATATTGGGACAGAATGGGTTTCTAATAATTGTGTTAGCATTTACATCCTCGTTTGATTTCTTACAGACAATTCAATTCAAGCTTAAGAGTGCGGCCAAAAAGACTTCGCAAGGTGTGGCCTCGACCATTCGCATGAGAACTGCTGCCCTCATGCCCACTTCGAGTCGAGAGATTAAACTTTGAGAGACTAAACTGCACAGGATGCCTGATCTTTGCTGTCTTGTAGCATTAAGTGATTGTTCCCCTTTCAAAATTGACTCATCAATCCCATTCGACATCTGTGAAATAACCAACCACTCGTGGCCTTATAAGTAGTAACACCTCTTGAACGCAGGCGAATACTTTAAATCTCGACAGAATGCGCTGCGTAAGCAACCCATTAGACCTCATTGAATAAGCCTAAAGTAACCCTACGTCCCACAAATTGGATTTGATATTAGCTCCGAGAAACCTCATCAAATGCAGAGCCCTTCGGACAACAAATCATGCGTGTAATGCCATGTCCATCAGCAGATAGGAGGAGTCCAATTAAACCGCAGGACGAGCACCACGAAGAGCGCTATCGCACAGCAACCCTCTCTCAGGCAAATGCAAACTGCTCATAACAAGGACACTCCACGCCGCACGTCAATTACTCAACCACCGCACCGGCGTTCGAACTGTTCAAAATGCATTACTTCAGAATTCAGATTAAATGAACTTGATTAATGCAATTCGTGAATGTATGCCATTCCACTGCCATTCCCCCTCCCAACACATCAGCGGGGTGCTAAGCAGCTCGCTAGGGCTGCGAACATTTCATCGCATGGCTTTTGATGAGATTTTTGGAAGGCAAATCATTCCCCCACCGAGTGACAGAACTCGTATGCCCACAGTGTCACTTAATCACATGTGGTGTGGTTAATGATGAGGAATCACCTGTATTTTCGTTTACGGGAGAACATCCGCTCTCTCTCACCATCCGCTCAAGGACACGAGTGCTCGTGTCCTGTTGCCATTGCTGCTTGCTGTCTGTGGCAATGTGTGTCTGTGCCAAAATGAATATTAGACTGCAGGTTCTGACATTAGTTAAAGTATGATAAATGGAATGAAGGAGGGGGGGGGGGGGGGGGGGGGGGGAAAGGCCGCGCCGAGGAATAAATGACAGATTTACATTTTTAATTAAAACTGCTAGCTAGTGTGGGTGAGGGTCGCCACAAAGAGAAAGAGAGAGAGAGAGTGAACTGTACGAGTGTGCATTTATGGCAGCGTTCGATGTGTATCCTTCATACACGCTCAGTGTAATTATCTAATTGGATGGAAGTATTTGCGCGTCCTTGGTGTGTACTTATTGGTGCTTGGAGTTACTGCGCTGAGTAGGGGATAAATGAGGATGTGTGGATTAATTTGCTGATGATGATGTCATTTCTAGGACGTTCCCAAGGAGATGGGATCTTAATGCATTCAAACGAGATCTCAGCGTCGTGTGGGTTCATTGCCTTGAGATACTCGCACGTTGCCACCATGTGCATAGATGCGCATTTGCCTCAATGAGTCCGACCTTCGTTCGACCTTAGTTCTTCAAGATAATGGGCATCTTATGACCCGAGATGCAACTCCTCTAAATGATAGTCGTCGAGGCTTCTGGAGAACTCCAAGGTGAAACAAATGTCAGCATGGAATGTGGTGATTATGAAAAATTATTTTGGGGTGAATAATTTTTAGTGGGTGCACTCGAAAGGTGATGCTGACTAGAACGCTGTAATTCTTGTGTCCTTGACTACCGCTGAGTTTCACAATTCAAATGATAACTTGGGGCTTCTCGTCATGTAGGCACCCTCATCTTTGTTACAGACAAAATTGGCCGCTTGTCCAACCTTGTGCAGAGCTGTGTGTGACGTTAATGCGACTTTAGTCTCTAATATGTCCCTTGTACGTCTTCCAAACTCGGGCATTCGATTGAACGGAAGGTATTTTCATCGAACAAAGTAGGTCACTCCGTAGTCCTCACGTTAACGCACATTCTGTGGTTCAACTCTCCGAGCACAACCCAGCGGGATTGACAAGCGCATGAAAGGAGCCAACTATGATAGTGTATCAACTGCAGGAAGTCGCTGAAGTAGCAATAGAATATGCATTCCACTCGAATTCATGTTCCATCCACCACTTGAGTTGTTTGCAAATGCATCAGGATTTATACACAAAGCCCCTTCCATCCTTACCACCTCATGATTGGTGAATGCATAACATTTCCAAGCAACTATCTCGACTCCTATTAAATGTCGGCATTTCGAGGCTTCTGGGCAGTTATTGAGTTCCACAACATAGTCGGCAAAATCGGAAAGCGGTTAGCCTTAAAAAAAATATGCCTTCTCGTCTCTCGTCTTCATTAGTGCGTGGTTCGGTCCATTTCCTCAATTGCACTTGGGGCCTCGAACCCGAAAATGGAGTAACAACTTTCTGTCGAATTCGATGCCCTCTGCCCCACAGCACCACTTAGCCGTCCCGTCCTTTGATTTGCCTTCTATCGACATTTTGTCCTACCTATCGATCCACATCCCACCCGAAGGGAAAGGCGAATAAAAAAGACCTAGGGATGATGAACAATTTCCTGTAGGAAATATCCAATCTGATTCCAAGTGTACTCGACGTTAAAACTGGTAACGGAACCACCGGAAAGCGTTACGGTCATCTGTGTATCAGCGCGCAGCTGGCAACTCTTGGCGCAAACCCTTCGTTAGCAAAGCCTGCCTCCCCCAGACGCTCAAGTAAACGTACCTCACAGGAAGCCCTTGTCCCGGCAATTGAACTCCAATTGAATGGCCCAACAGCCTTTCGGCTGTGTACCACTGCCGGCCAACATACACACGCAAGCACATACATGCACGGCCCATCCGCATCATTGGTCAGGATGGAAGGATGCTGGCTGCAAAAATGTGCCTTCTCGTATTTTGTCAATTTTGCGGATTGGTGTGTCATCGAAAAATCAACACACTGACCGCCTCCGCAGCTGCGGCTTTAGAAATGCACACCACACGGCAGTGTTCACTGTCAGTACCCGTAGCAGGGCTGTGGGGCGAGCTTGGTGGCGCATATTTAAGGCGTTGGATCGTAAAGAGCAGGCCACGGCTTCGTCCTTCGCCGCCGGGCCCCGGCCGAAATGGTATTCTCGAATTTCAATGAACTACAAGTGTTCGGTGGGGACACGCAGGGGTGTTGGCTGAGTGGGGCTTAGATATTTCATTGGTTGTTATGCAGATGTGAGTGTACATGGATTGTTTCGATTTTGCTATAAAGTGGAACTGGAGCACCTCTGGTGAACGTTCAGTGCTTTTAAATACGCCGAAGGAGGCATCACAGTTTTCGTAATTCGCATGGACCGCTTCTGACCTCTTGAGCGTGCCCGCGTCTGAGTGTGGAATGGACGCTCGAGAGGATTGGATTTCCTTTGACAGCTCCCTGGATCATTACTTATGTAAAACATCTAAGACATCTAGCGAACAGCAGTTTATTGCTTCTTGCGTGGGAATATCATATGAAATCCCCCGGTTGGGATTGCTGTTGAATTGGCGCACGCGAGGGCATATAAATGTTAGTCACGCACTAATTTCGTGATGTGCACAAGCCGACCGTAGCGTGATTTACTCTCTATTAATCCTAACCCGGGCCGGGCAGGTCTCAACATTTCGGCAGTAAGTGTGTACACTGTGGACTGTACAGGGCTCTCGTACGCATTGCCCAAGTGCGCGTGTAAATCTTGCCAGCGTGAGTGCCTATCAACTGGATGACGATGAAGATGTACACGAATCGTCTGTCTGCATAATAAAAGTTGTACAAAATGCACGCTTGCTAATGTAGATGGTATGTGGAGCAAGGGCTCTGAAGGTGGTGGCCAGGTCCTTGCGAGGCATTGAAGAGATTTCTGGGATGTCTCCTTTGGTCTCCGTGAATATTTCAGTTCAATGGCAGTTGATGTGATTCAATTTCAGGTTACACTTTCATAATCACATTGTGGCGCCTCTGTTTGGCGAAACGAATTGGAGAAAGTTGTAATCAAGCGCTCTGTCTGATGTTTGTAACTGAAAACAGTTTCTTCCAACCCAAGTGTTGGAAGGCATTGTAGAAGACTTCCCATAAAATTTTACTTAGCATGTGGAGAGAGTACTTTTCTTACTTAAAGCAGGTAAACCAAGTGACACTACCGCAAGGGACAACAGGCCAAACTCGTCGTTTCAACTAAAAACCTTAGTAGTCTCCTTGACCTGTACATTAGAGGACAATTCCCACAAATTATTCAATACTCAACACGCCAACCTCAAAGGCAGATCAGTGGAAAGTGCACTGCACAGTGTTGCTCGTGAAAGTGAGAAGTCATGGGAATTTAAAGAATTTACAATGACAGCCTTGAAAGTGGTGCTTTCAACAATGTAGACACAAAAGCCATTATAACAGCTCTAGAAGACTTATAAGTGGACGGATCCATAATATTGTGACGTGAATAGTATAACGTGTATAAGATGGGATAATCAGGACACCAACCACCACAAAAACGCCATCTATACGCAGGGAGAAGAACGATCAACTCCGAAGAATCATATATATAAGCGTGAGCAGAGAAATTCCATAAACTCGTGGCGACAGTAGGATCTAGAGACAGTACTGGGAGTATAAATGTCGACAAGGTGGCCGATTCGAATCAGTCTAAAATTATTACAGTTCAGTTCAGTGTCGTGATTAGTAAAGTTCAGTTTGGCAGTTTATACTGTTGAAAGTGTTAATCGGTTCGGCCTGAAAGGCAGCAAAGAGTTTTGTAGTAAAGTAATAGTAGGCGTTAAAGTGTACTAAAGCATAGAAGTGAATCAGTGTTTGCAAGATTAATTCGTGTATATCCTGAATGGGGAACTTTTGTGTCACAATCCAGTGAACGAACCTTCTTGTGTGGACAATTTGAATTATCTTACGTAGATTCGTTTCTGAATAACGCAACAATATTCTGGATCGGTAATGTGCTTAGCAGCGGAATTATCAATGCAGACATTGGACACAGTTCTATAAGGAAGGTGGCAACTAGAGGCACACCACAGGGAGGAGTCCTGAGGAGGAGACCTACAATTAACAAAATCCTTAAAATCTTCCTGGAGAAAGGCATAAAGACCATAGCATATGTAGATGATTGGCTCGGGCACAGCGAGCGAATGGAAGACTCTCCAGGAATGAGGGTCTGACTGATGACTGGGAGCAGCGTGCCCAGGACCGTCAGCGATGGAAAGCACTTATTGGCAACCGTACATCATTCAAGGGATATGAAGCATTCATCAGACCCATTATAACTTATAGGGCCCTAGTGTTGTGGACTGCCGGAAAAACGAAAGCCATATGAACATGCTCAAGAATGTACAAATGTCAGCCGCTGCTTCCACAACGGCACGCCGCAAGCCGGGTTGGACATGATACTACATCTGGAATTATTCATAAAAGGCTGCGCCGCAAAAAGCGCTCTCAGGCTAAGGGAGTCCTCTTTGTGGAAATATACTAGATGACAGGAGAAAGACCTGGGTGCCAGTAGCCTCGCAGCTAAAATCGACTATATATCTGCCGGCAATGACTTCCTCAAAATATCAATTTTGCTCCCCGACAGGTGTTGTTTTGAGCCATCACGTGCCACAGGTTAGTTAATTGAATGTGTACTCCACACAATTGAAGGAATTCACAATGGGCCTTAAGGCCTCCGAGTACAAGGGATGTTCAACCATCACACTCTCCTTCCACAACCTAACCTAATCGTTTTACTTATCATGAGATAGCAATCTTCATGCTAAGGCGGGTGGCCTTTGAATCAATTAACTCGGTTCGTTGAGTAAACGGATAAAAACCAACGTCAAGTTCGAGTTGAATAATAATGGAAAGTTCTTATTGTGAGATCCCTTGCAGATGTGCGAGAACGTTGGTTTCCAATGCAATTCAAATCAATCGTTGATGGAGTGCATAATGCTCACGAAATTGAATTTGGAAATGTGATCCACACTTGAGTGTCTACTAAATAAATTAGACTCTCGGTGAATTGGCTCATAAGAGTGCGTTCGGTTGAGATTTCCGAAAACCAAGGTATGTGCTTGCGAACTCATTTGGTGTCCCCCAAGGCTTCATGCTTAGTACCTTACCTCTTTTATTCTCTACTTCAATGACAAAAGGGATGGAGTTAAGCGTTGCAGAGAAACCTAGAGCATTCTGACCCAGCTGTAGAGAAGGTTCACGACCCCTTTTGAAAGTCTGCGATCAGTTCTGTGAAAACTCCATTTCATGGCTACATGCTGGCTGATTTGAGGTGGGAGGATATGTCACAGGAACATTTATGCCATCAGATCGATCGATCTCGTCAACTTCTCTGCATCACTCTTCAACGATTTATCTCTGATTTACACATCGGCCTCTTGGTGGTTGATCATATACCAATCGAGACTCTAGCCACATTCTGCTTATGGATTTAAGGCCTATCCTGCGGTAACTTTGAGATTCCCTAAGTCATTCACGAAAACATCAATCCACTTCGTAGGCTGCACCTGTGGCAATAACTCACCACATCCAGTGGTATCCCGGTGCCATTCAGAGACATGTCTTCATACGGAAGGGATGAGACAGCCTAAAATTAACCTCGAGTGTCGCAAGGAAACCGGATTCTTGCAGGCCAACCTGCGTGTAAAACTTCCTGCATTAAACATTGGTACCAGAACACTTGCACCTCTCTCCTCAGCATCTCTTGTTATGTGGTCGCCCTGGCGTAGTAGGTGTGACTCCCGTCGTCGCACATGAACATGTACTGTCTAGGTTCGAAAACCGTTCAGAAAAAGCTTATCAAACCTGGCCAGAGCCGATATAGAACCGTGGTTTCTTCCCACTCGAGAAAGAAGGAAGCAAGAACAACACGAGTGGTTGCTGAGAGCTTTTTCTGTAGTTTCCTAAAACAGAATTAAATTTTATCATCACAATGGAACGTCCACGCTGCCATCGGATTTGTCTCTCTTTACACGCACTTGACTACTGTTTTCAAATGAAGGACTAATGCCGCCGCAAGCAACAGTAGTCATTCCAAACGCTGTCAAAGATATCAATGGTCAGCTGCTGGTACTAGTTCGTATTACGTTTTACATGCTATGGGCGTCAAACGGGAGTCGTCTTGAAACCCCTCACTCAACTCATCGGTGCCTCCTCGCGAATGCATCTGCTGCCAATGCAAATATTTTCGAAAGATGTTCAACCAACTCAAGTGTAAACTTCATTCGGACAACCATAAAGCCAAACCAAGTCCTAACCCAATGTTCACCAGATACGCTGGGGACGAACATGTGCCTGCCTCCCACCCAAATTAAAATTAACGCAAACTACTGTACAAGATTCGGGGTGGCATTCAAATTAAAATATGTTACTCTCCATGAAAATAGGACAATCTCGGTATCCGCCAAATCGCACCCGACGGAACCCTTTTCACTCTCATAACTTTGGCATTGAACCCACATATGCAAATGTCTTTGGATCCGTAATATGGGTCATGACTGATGCATACGCCAGCCAGTGTCAGGATAGGCATGGGCACACTCACCGCCCCTCCGTTGGACATGTCGGTGTTCGTATCCCTTCCTCGTTGCGTTGACCAAGCGAGAAAAGCCTCATAAATTCCAACCATGAATACTTGAGTTAAGACACTCGGCAGACATCTGTCAGATACACTTTAAATTAAAGCACAAACATTTTTATTGCCCAATAGTTCCAACGGATGTGTGCGCCCGGGCGTGCTCGTTTCTCTGATTGTAGTGTTTTCCGCTCCATCTAGGAGCTCAAGTTGACGTTTTTATGACAGATTAGGGTCACATAAATATCGGTCCACCGGAAAGTGGGTCCATTTGCGATGGAAAAGGGGCATTTTGGGCCCACGCACCAGGGATTAATTGTGCCCGTCTGCATGCAGTGAACCCCGAACACCGAGATAAATTATCGTCCTTATACAGAAAAAGGAAATTGTTATATCAAAGCACCATGCAGAGGATGAGCAGAAGGGGCCATGGAAGGGTCCGCCACAACTCGGGGTTCAAAACCCCATTTATGCCACGTAGATCATCTCGGGGTAGGGTTATGTGGATATTTATTATCATTTCGGGCAGACCCGTCCCGCTGCTTGTTGTGTTGTGGCATGTGGTGTGGTATGCAGTGGAGCTATGGTGGCTTTATTAAAGTTTTCAGTCAGGGGTAAATGGAATTTCTGTTGAAGGGTCAAGGATTGAGGGGGACTTGCTTCGCATTCCTCAAGGTGGACGGACAACAATGGTGTTGTGAATGTGAATTGGGGTTTGTTGATATTTTTCTTTCAGGTTGCCGAGGTAACTTCGTACACAATCGTTCGGTGCTGCTGAATGACACGGACAATTTGATGTTGGAAATTATATCCTGATGTTGGGGCATGTTGGGGATGATGAGCACGGGGGGATATTTAATTTGGGTTGAAATTCATGACTTGGGTGGGCAAGTTAGTTCTGACGACGACGTTCATGTCTGTAAAAATGCTTTCTAATTTAATTTTGACATTCTATTTAATTCAGTTTTAGGGTTCCGAACGAGTGTGGGATCTACGGCATCCTTATGATTAATTCACTGCTCCTGAATCCTTTCCAAATAAGGTCGAGAATTTTAGGCTGAAAATGGATCAGTCGAACCTTTAGTCGAACCTTCAATTGCTTTAGAAGCTAGGTCTCGGACAATAGCGCCACCCACACTGTTAATCAATGTTCCATCTGAGATGCACATTGCAGTGCTAAGGGCAACCAACGCTTACGTCTCCCAAACGTAACCTGAAGAGATCTATTGCATCGAAATGTTTCAGTTTCACGGACGTACTGCTTTCCCTTAGTATGTCTTTTGTAGAGGATCTCTTTAGTTCCACTGAAGTGAGTATCTTCCTTTGGAAAACACGTTTCCTTAACCAAAGTAGGATTTAAAATGTGTTCGAATGCCTCATCCCCTGCCGGGCATGACCCCTGATTGGTTAATTTTGTTGAGGTGGTAGTTGAGGCAGCAGTGGCCAGTAAGAAATCTCGTTACTTTTGCAATTGTTTTAATGTCCAGGCTTATAGTCTGGCCAGGGGTGAGAGGATTCAAGGCCTGGCAGAGGTTGAGAGAGTACATAATAAGGCCTGATTAATCGCTTAGACTGCTAAAGACCATCCCCATTGGTCCAGTGGTCTAGGTGAAGGTTGTATTTTCAGTCGCTAATCGGCGTTGTTCCAATGACACTACAATACACTTTAGGACCTATGAAAGCAGTGGATGTGAGCAGACAGCTCTAGCTAGCTCACATCCACATTCCTTACCTGCAATCCCCAGCTGACCAAGATTAGCTTCGCATTGGGGATTGAAACCTCCAGAGTACATCCTTGATCCCTCTGTGAACCATTCCAGTGTTCTCGTGCCCAGTGTTGGAACACCATTGCTCCCGTTGTCATGACCCAGTATTCCAAAATCAAATAATAATGCCCACAACATCCGGCATTGTACAAGACATGTCTCTCTTGGATTTATGGATTTAGTTAAGTATCCTACGGTGACCCGTTAAGACGCTTGGTTTGTGCTTATAATCTAGCTGTAGTTTAATGGCAGCTATCTAGCAGCTATGTTCCCAATGAAGGGAGTTACCACGCAGTTCTAGAGCAGTAAAGGAGCAGATGTGCATGGCATCTGTTATCCTAGGCCATGCAATTCAGTGCGACATCTGGGACTTTTTTGCCGTTGTCTGTATCGAGTGACATGATCACGCTGCTTATGTGACCCGTAATAAATTTTGTACAGCCAATGAAGAACTTTGGGAGTAGTCGTGCATTTTAGATATTTGCTGGCCCACAGTTCTCTGGTAGCTCGCTCTAGCCAATGAAGAACTTTGGAAGTAGCCGTGCAGTTTAGACATTTGCTGGCCCACGTTATCTAGTAGCTCGCTCTAGCCAATGAGGAACACAGTTCTCTAGTAGCTTGCTCTATATCGCAGACTTGATTTGTGAATTCTAGTTAAGTCACTAGTCCAAAATTACTCCAAGATATTTCACGTCGCTGCGATGAGCCAGTGTGCTGTTGTTGGTTGCTGTAAGTTCAAGGCTAATTCATGTCTTCTTTGAGAAGGACACCCTTACAGCGATTGATCGATAATCCTTCTGTGCTACATCATTCTACGACCTGTAGTAGTGAACTTTGCATGCCACTAGATACTGTCGTGTCGTGCTTACTCCTGAAAGCTGGGTTATCAGCATAACCTAATGTAATGTAGCCAAATGAAGATCTGTTAACAGTTTATCGAAGACTCAGGATGGGGGAGAGAACCCCACCCCATGGCGGCGGTTACAGAAGCCGAAACACCTCCAGAAGGAAGAGCAGGGCTGAGGGGTCTGATCCGTGGGATTGTCGCTTCTTCTTTACCTCTAGTACGTAACCTTAATAAATTCGGCTTGTTTGACCGTCCATGCGTCACCGACGACTGCCACGATCACTTTTTAGGTCAGCCAGATTATCGAAAAATGTAAGCTTCCTTCGGGAGGAGATTGCGCTGCAAGAGCGATAGTTTCATCCTCTTCCTCGTTCCTGCTACCTTGTCACAATGCCCAGAGCAGTGATCAGGCCATGTGATCAATCAGGGGAGGGAGCATGACATAATTGATTCATAATGAGGCACGTGGAACCTCGCTTGCCGTCATCTACTAACATCTCGTTGGTATCTCGGATTACATTCCTCAGCCGAATGGCTCTGCTCGCCTCCATATCTTCCACTCACAGGCGGGCAAAGTTAATCTGAAAATTGTTGTGCGGGATTAATATTTCTATTAAATCAACTCCGGGCGAGGAATCCATTATACCCTCCAACGGGGAGTCTCATTTGTCTTTTCACGTTTCTTTTTTTTTTTCAAAATTCACTTAGACTTTATCAAGCTGAAAATGAAAAAAAAAAAAAAACAAACAGACAACGAATGCTCCATCGTGCCTTCCCATTCCAACACGCCAGTCATCCTATCATAATCCCAAATCTTAATTAGTCCAAAAAATTAAAACGAGAGAGATGAGAGAGGGAGTGAAAAAATCCATTCAAGGGCTCATTTGGAAGTTAGCGATCCTTGTTTCGTTCGAATTCGCTGTGTTCTTTCTCCCCAACTCTCTCTCTCTCTCTCTCCACCTTCGCCTGACTATCTGGTTCGACAAAATTTCATTAATTGTAACGAATGGAAGAAGCCCAACCAATTTCACTCGATTAAACAGCAGACCTCAAGCGGGGGGATGGCGAAAACATTCTAGAATACAAATCCATATGCTCATTGAGCGAACCCTCTCGAGCCTCAATTAATCGCTTAACAACGTTTCCATTTCCCACCCTGCATCGGCCCGGACGCCGCTTTGAGCTGGTCGAGAGCTGTGGCACCATTCAAAATTTATCCACAGCGCTATCCTGCATAATTTTCTAAATGAATAAATATGCGACCTTTTTTATCCACACCCGTCCGAGCACCCGCGCACCGCTCAAGCCATTCGAATTAAAAGAAAATGAAATATCGTAGTAATTTGGGTTTTTCGCCTTTCCTCCTCGCTCGCTCGACTCCATTCGACTGGGGACGACTGAGAGCTATCGCTTTATCTGCTGCAGGATAAAGCCAAATAAATTGATGCCCCTCGCGTGCGCAAGTCTCTCGCCCGGCGAAGGGTCCTCAAAGCTAAAATCAGTTTCAAGGATAACACAGTGTTCACCGATATGAGTGTGTTAAATCGAGAAACAGCAACCCCGTCCACTGGCGTTGCGTCGCGTGTAAGCAGAGACACAGAAAAATTTCCGTGGGAATATGTGGTATTTTGCCGAGGAAAAAGTCGAGTCGAGTAACTGGAGTGCCGTGCATGCACAGGTCCGTGTCTGTGTACACGCCCGTTGGTCGATGTTTCAACGCCAAAGTGGACTCAAGCCCTCCTCTGTAGGCGGTGGTGATGGCATCTCTCGGCTGTAGTGCCCTTGCGGCCAATCCGAGATAACAACGAAATAAATAAATTGTCATAAATAACTTTGGTTGCGGCAATAAATCCTGACCAGGACATTTGCATTCTAAATCACTCACCTATTTACTGCAGTGTCATCTGTGTCAGTGAGATGGAGTGGCTCCGGCTCATGGAATTATGGGCAAACCTGACTCCCCCCTCTGGTATGCATGTGTTCACTGGGGCGTATGTGGAACGTGTTGATGTAAGTTGTGATTTGGTTGAAAGTGGGGATGATGGGAGCAGAATTATTATATTTTCGTCAGAGCAGATGTGACTGATTTCGCTTACACTTGCAAATGACTTCATTTGCAGCTAGCCGAGAGGGGAGGATTTGAATTTGGGACGACAACGTACGTCAGTTTTTCATGCATTTTTGAATAGAAATCAAATACGGATTGACATCCACTGTTTCATTTTGTTTCTGCATTCTATCGTTCGTCATTGACAGCCCGAGTGAGGTGGACTATTGCTCCATTCTTAGACTTCATCGGGTCATAAATATTGCTCAGATGTTTGGTTATTGAGACCGCCGCGTTGAGGTCCACTTAGATCCTTCTCTGGGTTCACTGTAAAGATTGCAACTTCGCGTCACTCCTCCTTGTGGTGTTGTGTGGAGTCAATGCCATCAGTGTCCTCACCCGGCACGTATTCTATTCGACTGAACGAGAATTTACCCATACCGCTGTAATGGAGGGTCGTACCATCCATCTCTACGGCTTCGACGAAGGTCGTTATAGAGAGCTCGCATTCTCCTTGCTGGCATTAGTCGGTCACCGGTAAGTAAGGCTGTGATTTTGAATTATTTATTTTTTAAGTCAGCTATATTTTGGAACCTGTGAGGGCTGGGGCGTTGTGGGTATGTGCGTCGACTCCTACGCATCTGGGTTTGGTTCCCGGCCGGCACGACCAAAAATAATTTTCACGACTCCACCTCTTTCGAGGGCTTGACAATGCTCAAAGAGTATAAATGTCTCGAAAAAAGCTACTCAAACTTGGAGTCGGCATAAAACTGTAGGTCCCTTCCAGTCGTGAGAGAACAATAGCACGCACAACACGAGTGGTTGCTGAGAAGCTGGGCCCTGGCCCTCTACGGGCTGCAGAGGGAACCTCCACTATATTTTGGAACCTACTAGCGGCTGGTTTGATACCTCAGATGGCGGTCATCTGAGAGAAATCCACAATTTGCTTACTATTTTGACTACTATTTAGAAAAAAAAAATCCTTCGTCTCCCATCTCTCATCTCACCGCAAAGCTCAAGGGCAAGGCATGGTTCAAGGAGTCACGGGGCCACAGCACGCACCAGGCATCTCAAGTCCTACCGATTCTCCGCAATCGGAGGAAAGAGGAACCAATTTTTATAAACGACCCAGACACTTCGTTCGTGTCCATGCCCAAGAGGAACCAGTTTTTGGGTATGGTACAGACACTTCTTTCGGGGTCCATGCCCAAGAGGAACCAGTTTTTGGACATGGCCCAGACACTTCGTTCGGGGTCTGCCAAGCGGTCTCCTACCTAGTGGAATCGCATTCAATGCACTCTTCGGAGGTCGTGATGATGGAGACATTCGAGCCACAACTATGCCCCTGCAGTTCTGAGAAGCAGCTGTTCAACATTGAACTCCTTCAAAATTTACCCAGTTTAGCCAACCCTACAGCTCAGCATTAGTTTTCCAATCTTTCAAAGACAATGATTTGCTTTTACAATGGGACGCTACTAACAAGTGGAGTGCATTGAACATGAGTTCCGGAAATAAGCATAACATCGGATTTGTCCACGTTAACCTTCATCCCTGCATCAGAACATACGGCCACAGGCTAAGACTTCTTTAAAAATTAGATGACCTACCCTCAACTGCCCCAGTGTGAAACTCGTCCTTGCCTCTGCTTGCTCTCTGTCCTTGCGGAAGTCTAAACAATTATTCACAACAGATAAACTACGAAAATACTAAAGAGGGAAAGATCATAGGGAAAAAAATCAGCCACGCCTTTGTGGAGACTGTAGAATCATATTGACTCCCCATGAATTCACCCGCAATACCCGTCTAGCCAGGAATGCGTATCAGATGACCCTTAAGCCTCCCTTGGACGCACAGTTAAATTTAGAGACTCGTTCTTCAGCCGCATCACACAAATATGGAATCCTCTTCCCAGCCTAATATTTCCCACAGACTACAATCCTCTCCCTTTCAGCCCGTGCTGTGTCTTGACCCCGGATACTTAAGGGTATTAGCAACCCCTTGTGCAACCGAAATTGTGCTCAATTAAATGTTAATGCCAGGAAGGTGTTGTGCTCGGGTGTGGAAGGAGCCTTTTATATTTTTAATAAAATTGTCACCTTCACATCCCTTTCAACACATTCCCTTTCTATCGGATTAATTGATAGCAAGCGGGCGCCCTTTAGCACAGCTATTACTTCTTCGTGGTTCAATGGACGTTAGAGCTCCCTTTTGATTTGGGGAGCAGACTCCTAGCATGTACGGTCAAGCTCATATCAACATGATTATGATTAGCAGACATCTTTTCTTGACACACTAAGCATAGTTTTTCCACACCTCTGCTCACAACGAACACCTCGAAAGGGTTCTAATCTTACAAATGGAACCAAATTGAGGAGCGCACAGGTTCCTCTATTCACATATAAAATTTCTCGTGCCAGTGGACGAGCTAATTTCCGATTTGTTGACATTCAATAATGGAAATGGCCAAGCGTTTAGTGCGAGACAGAATTGAAGTCAACTGCCATCCCATCTTATTATGTTAAGTGCATACTCCTCCATTCGTGTAAACACCTAACTACGTACCACGGGCTACACACTCGCTCCATTAAATGTGACAGGAATACTGGGTGCATTCGCGTTCAAGCTACCAGTTTAACTGCCTCGTTCAAGCACTAGCATGTATTCGACTAACAACGTGAGTGACTCCAGTCTCATCGCCACACAGTTGAGTGTGCAGCGAACTTTGTTCGATTTCTTGGTGTTCATCCGGAGACAGGTGGCATTCTCGACGGTTGTCTTTCTGAGGCACACCCTCGCAGCACACGCATTCAGCATTGGAGACAGCGCATCCTGGACAGCTATGCATCTAACTACCGCGGTGCACCACCGGCTGAAGGAGTTCTTGCACAAAAATTTCTTGGCTGTGGTCCACGTGTCTCCGTCCACGTACCGGGACGTGCTGATCGCCCTTCGGGAAGACCTGCAAGGGGTTGCTCAGACGCGAATCGTTTTTGTCTGCGAGAATATGGAGCGGCTTCTGCTGGCACTTTTCCAGACCTGCTTCAGCATGAAAATGATTAACGCCGTGGCTGTTGTGGGCGGAACATACTACAGCTTTAGTCCGTTCCCGGAAATCCAGGTGCATCAGTATTCCACCTTTGACAAAAGAGAAGTGTTTCCCAATCGCATGCTCAATCTCTACGGGTATCCACTACGCAGCGTTCTGGACGGTGTCGAACCGAGAGACTTCTTATATACCAACCGACGAGGGGAAGAGGTTATGGGAGGGTCGACGGGTCACCTGGTTATGGCGTTTGCGGAGAAGCTGAACGCAACTCTGCGGAAACGCATGGATGACAAGAACAAGATTGTGCACCACTCGCAGTACGAAGCTCTGATTCAGGCGGACGTGATTGACATGATCATCGGCCTCACACTCTACTCCCAGCCGTCGCAGAGTTCATTGCACTTCGTTGAGATCATCACGTACTGCCTCATCATACCCGTGGAGCCCACTATCCCGCAATACTACTACTACCAAATGATCCTTCAGAGTCCGTCAATTCTGTTCATGTTTGGCATGGTATTTGTGTTCTCATTCGTCATCAACTGCTTCCTCCTGGTCGAGCGCAGGGTGAAACTAACTGTTCACAAGATGTTCTTCAAAGAAGACTGCATTCGGGCGCTTCTGGGTCAGTCGTATGCCGTCTCCCGGGGATTCTCCATGAAACTCCGCCTGGTATACTTCCTCATCTTCGCCTTGGGACTCTTCTTCAACACCTGGTTCCAGGCAATACTCGACACCTTAGTCACGAGTCCACCACGCGAGCGTCAACTCGCCAGTCTGGAGGACATCCAACAATCGCCCTTGAAGGTCCTTATGAATCGCGGAGACTATGAAGACATTCAGGCATCCACCGACAAACTGGTGAAATACAGAACCGTCTTTGAAGTCATCGACAGCAACACCTTGTTCCATGCCAAGCGTAACTCGTTCAATACCAGCTACTGTTATCCAGTACCCACCAATAAGTGGAGGATCGTTCAGGAGCAGCTGAGCTTGTACAAAGCCCCGCCCTTTCGGATGTCGGATATATGCCTTCTGCCATTCGCGCTGCTGACCTTCTCGCTCAACGAGAACTCAATCTTCACGGCGGAGTTGAATAGAATGATTGCACTCTGCCATCAGTCGGGGCTCTATCAGCAGTGGGTAAAGAACGCTTTTCTGGAGTTGGTTGAGGCCGGCCGTATCAAACTTAAGTCCGACGATGGTGATACCGGACCTACACCGTTAACCTTGTACGACATGAAGTGGCTAGGGGGCTTGTTTGCTGTTCTAACCGCGATGTGCTGTGCAGTTTTCCTCCTTGAACTGGTGCACGTGAAGATAAGCAAACACGTCTGCACCCGACTGGATTGGAAATAAATACTCGTGTTGCGTGGAGAGGCAAATGAAATGCAGAAGCCTGTGTCGAAGGAGAGTGGTTGAAACTGTCTCAGGCATCACACCAATAAAGAGAGTTTGAGAATTTTCAATCTATGCGTTTTAATTGTTCCACAGTTGAAATATTATCATTTTTTGCAATTGCAAGTTGGGCGTTCAAGTGGGATACTTGCCATAGGCGCGATCTTCAATTAAATGTATTCCTATTCCGACCAAGCTGCATTCTCACAGCGCGCAGCTTCAATCAGTTTTGCTGTTTAATCGTGCCTGGTTGCACTGTATGTTGTTCAACCCCGTCGTGTGGCACCACAACATATGCTGAGTGACCCACTTGTGCAGGGGTATTAGACTCTCAAATTTCTTTCTAATGAATTGCTCGATTTTATTCGAAAATTTCGAATGTAGTACACAACTGTACTTAATATCTCACGATGGTGAGTGTGAGCAGAAGAAACGTGCAAGCCAAGAGCAGTGCAAGGGCGTAAGTACACGGAAGAAAAAGGAGCGTTCGTTCTCTTTACCTCTTTCCATCTCAAGGATATCGAAGAGCAGCTATTGGCAAACGCAAGTATCAAGGCCGCAGACTAGAGGAAATACACCCAGGCTCTTCGGAATTGTGGGGTTAACTTTGTTACTAAACCGCAGGGAAAAGTTGATGTAACCAAGCAGCGGCTCCAACAGCTGCTTAACGTTCGTGGCCAGAAAAGTCTGATAGAAAACGTAAAGTGGTCCGCACAGCTGTCAAAAAGATGAAGCTTAACAAAGCTTCAAGCTCGAATGGTTTGCCATCAGAACTCTTCAAGGTCGATGTTCCTGTTAGGGAGTGGGCAATGGATCATCTGCACAATTTGGTGAGACGAACGCATGCCCGACTGGAATGAACACCATATGCCGCAACCACAGGCGATTCTTCCGCTGAGAGATGCCTGAAAGAGATCCTGTCCACCATACTCAGGGAACGTCCAATCGACACGTAGCAGTGCGGCTTGCAGCCCGGCAAGTCATCTATAGACGAAATATTCACACTAATGCGAAACTTGGAGAAGACCATCGATATTCAAATCGGCACGCAGCACCCTTTTATAGAACTTAAAGCCGCATACGACACTATTCATCGCAAGGAACTATTCGACTATCCGACTGTGTCACACCACTCTAGCACATACGCTTTGCACCGAGCAGTTCGGTTCAAGGACCTCCTAGCCGCATACCAAAGAAACTCGTTGTCGTGTGACCTCTTCAAACTGGAACTGGAGAAGACATCAAGTACGGAAGCATAGTCTTCTACTTGTCAGTCCAACGTGAGGTTATGCAAATGTCCCGTCATATACCACACACGACAGAACATCAAAATCGACGGCTACAATTTCGAGTACAAAAGGCGATTGTCTCGTGAACTCCGCGAATGACATCCTAGTGAAGATTCGAGAATCATCAATCGTAAAATGACCCTTGACAGCCGGTGCTACTTCGGTTTCACGGAACAAAATTGGGCATGGAAGCAGTGATCCACCAAAGAATCTTCGAATCTGAGGCTTCTGGATCGAGAAGGAGAGGAAGATCGCACCTCCGGTTTAGAGACCCAGTTATAGCGGACGCGGGACTGCTTGGCCTTGATGACTAGAAGCACCGTGCATAGGACCTATTGTTGAAGAACCATTCATGAGTCGCAGGCCTGATATGTAAGCTGGACCATGGCCTAGCTTCTGCAGCAACCAGTCGTGTTTTGAAAGAGAATCGTCAGTGACTCAAGAGAATTAGGTCAGTAATTGATGAAAGTCGCTCGTGTCTGGATTTGAACCTAAATACAGAATTTAGGAGTCTACGTTCCACCTACAGGCAGGCTTGTGTAGTTCACGAACGAACTAGTTCAAAAAACAGCTCCATCAAGTGAACTATGGGAACTAGTTCTAGTTCTTTTGCTTTCCTGACGCGATGAATGAACTATTTCTTTCTTTCTGGTTAAGTTTTGCTTGAGCTCGTATTACACTCCGTTTTTCTAAATATTTTTGGTACAATACATATTTTTAACAGTTAATTACGAAATAGCGTAAATACCGTTCTCTGATTGGTCAAGTTGGCTTTAGAAAATGGTTTGTTGAAATATGGCTGTTAAAAATGTTAAGGGGCAAGACAAGTAACTGTCATACTTCATTTCTAGACCTTACTACTCGGCGATGATTTTTGGTACTATTGCTCTTTCTTCGTTATGTCCGCGAACAAGTTTATGTCGCGATAACATCCGACATACATTAAAGCACATTTCAGAGGAGAAGGTAGGCCTTTTTGGAGCAATGCAGCAATTATTTTGCAATGGAGCATACACTGTCTGTGTTAAAGGTAAGATTATATATTACTTGGCAGAGATAAAGGATTATAGAGATATCCAACTTCTATCTCCCTTTCCCCTTGATTTCATCTTACAGCGATTTTTATACGGTGTTGCGATGCGTAAAGGAGCCGGGAACTGTGTGTGAGCATGTGTGAAATGCAATGGAATTCCACTAAACTCTTATTCTTTACGGCTCAAAGCCGACGTGAAATATTATCTCTAGTATTTCGTCGTCAAGTAGAGAAAACGGAAGAAATGTCAAGAAACCAGCAGCTTTTTTTTATAATTTGCTTAGTGCTTAGTGTCCAAGGTCAAGACATAGCATGGGCCGATGGTTTAAATATCTGCTTTTGTCTGCAGTCTGTGGGAAGTATTGTGCTGGGAAGAGCATTCCATATTCGTGTGCGGCGTCTAAAGAACGGGTCTCTAAATTCAACTGTGCTTCCGAAAGTAGGCTTATGCGTAAACTGACGGGCATTCCTGGCAAGACGGATGTTACGTTTTCACTTGAGCATTGTTTGTTCAAATAGCTATAAAATACCGACAAAGAAAGGACGGTACGTCGATGTTCGAGTGAGTCTAATAATCTAATTATCGTTCGCTTTTGGATTCTATCTAGTGGATGGAGGGTGGTCTTGGTGGCATCGGACCAGATATGAGCGTTGTGCTCAAGCTTGGGGCGGATACATATATTTTAAATATTGTAAATTTAATATATAAATAAAAAAAATATATAAAAAAAAAATTTAATTTATAAATTAAAGCCAAATCAGAGGGTGAAGTATTTCGTGAATCGATTAAGGATGTCTAAACATTTCGCAGCATTTTTGGCGACCTCAAATATGTGATCGTTCCAACTAAGTGTTCTGTTGCCACACATACCAAGGATGTAAAGTTTTCCGGTTTCAACGATACAGAAGCGATTCATGGGTAATGTCTATCAGGGGTTCGCTTGATTGACATCAGACAGCATTGAGTTTTTGAAGCATTGAATTCCACCCGGTTGTTCTTTCTGCAATTAATTATGTTTGCCAATCCAATTCTCCGGCCGAAGGACTAGCGACAGAATAATGAAGGAGATGGGTTACACTTTTCAACCATTTGTGTTTGACATTTTCCAATTTGTTCGCATTGCTCTATTTTCTCCTTAGACTCAAGAAAAATATAAAAAAACGTAGTGTCATTGTTATACTTTCCTGACTAGTGAACTACACTGAACTAAATGAACTAGAAGAACGAACTAGTTCAATGAACCGTCTTGAACTTAACTGAGCGCTCTCTGAATTGAATGAAAAAAAAAAAATGCACAAGCAATAAGAGTTCAGGTAAAAGACAGAAAGCCACAGTGACTTAGCAATCCCAAATGCTTCAACACAATGCACACTGTTCTTCTTCGATTTAAGGCGTGTCACACCTTGTCACTGGGATTATTAAAATGCAACACGTATCTGCATGAAAAGTCACACGTTTTGTTGTTAACACAAGTTTAACTTGTCAATATCAGAGAGACTGACATGAACAGCATTTAGAGGCATGGTCACAACCAGTGAAAATCGATCGATCTGCTCAGATCTATCGGCACGTGGTCACTCTTGTCACGTTTCCCTCCTACAGTTCCCGGTTTTCATTGAGTAGAAGTTTCTTCATCAAACAAAGTAGAAACGTACAAACATACCTCTTTGCCATGGAAATGCCCGGCGTCCCACCTCTCCCCCGTCCCCACAAATGACTTTAACACAACTGCAATCATTTGTCATCATTTGATTTCAATTCATAACGTTCATCCCATTGGTGTCTTGCAATTTGTCTGTCATTCCAGCATGAATTATGAATTATTTTCGGTCCTCTGCCCTCGCTTGGCAAAGTAATTCTTCATACAGCAAATGGCAAAGGGCATGGAAATTCAGATTGTCCTTCTGAGAGCGGCGCTGCTCCCAACGAGCAGCAAAGCCAAGCGCCCACACATCCCTTTTTTTTCTTGCAAAGAATGCCATTAGAAGAAACTTTTTATGGCAATTGACGGAGGTGAATGTTTAATGTGTTGTCCTTGCATGATGTTGCGACATTGAATGAATTAATCTCTGGCAGTGTTTCTAGGAACCGAATTCCAGAGCGCAGGCAATGCCTGTCAGTTCGCGGGAGTTCGTGCGTGGAGTGTGTCTGCCTTTGATACGAGCGTTCTTATTTCTGAATAATAATAGCTAACTGATACAAAGTCGAATATATACACGCGTCTGCTGTGCAGAATAAGAGCGTGCGGATCAGCGGAAAAGAACATAAAACGTACCCCCAAACTACCGAGCAAAATCTTAAAATGTCATACGCTCGAACCAAGAGGCGTCTGCAGCCGAGTGTAAGTAGATCGCATAGCACACACAACAGAAATCCTTTTTAGCTACAAAATATTAGTTGTGAATAATGCATGACCCTCCTTACAGCACTCCAAAGTGAAGATATAAGGAATAATAAAAATTCCAGCCCGACTACTGCCAGTATATTCATAACTATACATTTTAAATGTTTTCCCATAAATGCGAGGGAATTTACATACGAGGTGCTCGGGTTAGTAGCTCCGGGGAGGGGGATTTCCCTCGGGGATGGCACCGATGAACTGAATTTAAGACAATTCTCAAAGGTTCAAAGGGGCACCCGCTCTCCCCCCATGTTCTAGGTTCCCCGTTCACAGCAGCTGCAGGAAGTCATTCTGGATGATAAATAAACATGGACACGTTCAAGCCCACTCACCCACACCCACACACCCAGCCACTGCCACTCTCGGTCACATGCGAATGACATCTGCCCAACGATGTAACATATCTCCCCGCAAAGTTGTCTCTGCGTGTGTGGGCGGGAATGTGAAGTGATGGGGAAGACAGAAAAAAAGGAAGAAATCTCGTGCTGTCTTCTCAGTCTCAGTCTTATCCATATTTCGGTTTGCTTGTGACGGCAGATTTCGTGGAAATTGGGGGGAGATGAGAATTTTCTTACGTTTATCTCTAACCGAATGTCAGGAGCAGGCCCTAATCAGACACGTTCTCTCCTCTGCTTTGCTGGTTTCCAACGTTCCTGCTTTACTTCTGTTATTCTCAGCTCTGCAGACAGCAAGATGGAGGCAAAAAGAATTGCCGAGGTCGAGTGACAGGGGCTTATGCGGCAGGAAGCTTTAACAGCAGAGCCACGAGGACATGGGATGGTCTTCAAGGTGATGTGCTTTTCTGTTTTTTGTTATTTCTTCATTCGTTTGCTCAAGGAAGTTGTTTGTGAAATTCCACACAAAGGTGAGGATAATGTAAACAGACATGAGCTCGGGAATGGCACAGTGGTGGACTGCAGGAGTTTGCATGATAATGGGAGGGATTTCTTGGGTTCGGGGAAAACCTTAAGATGCCACAAAGTCCATGAGTAACTGGCGGAGTTGGGTAATATCGCCTTTGATTCACGAACTGAATTGGGACACATTTCCCTGTGGATGCCGGTATGTGGGTGTGGTTGCTCAACGTTGGGGACGAGGTGAATGATGTTTTGGGGAAATCATTTCATGCTGGGATTCATGCATTTGGTTTAAGGGGAATCGCTCCTGCGGGAACAACGTTTTATGTGCAATTCGGGACCTTCGCAAAGTGACATTAAATTGAAAGTTCAGTGATTGCATGGAGTCAACTACACAGCGGACGAATGTTGATCGAACGAAAAGTGTATCGTTTTATTGGCTTTTTGATTGCTGCGAGATGATGTGTTGATTTCTTCAAGTCCCATTTCAGGAGTCAAAGAAAAGGGGACGTGAACCAACGATTGACCACTCCAGTGAAATGATAGCTGGACCAAATTTGAAAACCAGAAAAAGGCGTAATTGCTTTCACCGTGAGTCGAATCGTTTATCCACCTAACCAAGAGTAGGCACTTAATCAACTGCGCCATCCAGTCGCAAAGCGTATCGCCAAACTTTTAACAACATACCCTCCAACTTCGAGGCATTCAACTCGACTCTGTGCATTGTCCTCGAGAATGGACTGGAGGATGATCATGCTGCCCCCTTTGGCACTAACCATGCACGCGTGCTGAGTGATATATGGAACTGGTCGTTGGCTGTGTGAGTGTCTTTTCGAGTTTTCCGCGCACTAACTTTAACTGTAACATTCAGCCCTATAATAGAATCCTTTCGTAGCTGCGAATAAATGCTATCACAAAAAGCAATCCCACGTAGAACTCTCCCACTCTCATTTTCGAAATCGAAGCTGTTTAGTGTCGAATGTGTGAAAATAATTGAAATAAATTCTGCGCTAAGCTTATAAATAGTTTTAAAAAACGTGATTTTATTCTGAAATTAAATATAGAATCATAAAAAATGGAAACTATTAGCATCGCAATTACTGCTGCTCATCCTTCAGGCGGAGGTCCTTGGTCGGACGACATAGACACGTCTAGAGTGTGTTTAAGCCCATGAGCAACACTTTCTGGCTGTTGACCTTCAGCGGGCTTTTCAGATCAAAAAGAACGTGTACAATTTATTCCTGAACTGGAAGTCTGAAGTGCTGCAAGTTGGATCACATTCTCATCCATTTTTGCGAAGGAATGTAGTCGGCATTGCCGGCACCAGTTGCGTTCACTTCATTTTTGGTTTCAACCAGTTTTCTTTTGATGTAAGATTTCAAATCCAACAAATATTTGAAAATTGATTAAATTCACATAATCCTAATCTAAAACCTACTGTTCTCCGCACCATAGCTTCTTCGGGATGTGGCCCAGGAGCGTTGAAATGGGTCTGCACATTCTCCCAGAAAAGCGTCACTCTTCTTTTGGTGCGCTTGTAAGCCTTGTGCCAGATCAGGCGCCTCTCATACCGTGTTTTAGTTGTGGTTTTAGGCCTTTTTAAAGAAAAAAATGTGTGTATTCACAATTTGCACGTTATACCTACATTTTCATTCAAAGTACAACCGCTTTCTTCGTTATTCCGACGGAAATTACTTGTCGTAGAAAAAGATAACGAATTTCCGTTTCATTCATATTCAGTGATACCAGTCTTTACGGACTTCAAAATTCGTAGAAGATTTTCTGTTACGAACGAATTCTGTGGTATATTTTTCGGAGTTCGTAGCACATTTTCGATCGAATTCGTGATACCCATGTGCTACCACCATGTTTCGATCAAGCTGCCATATTTAAGCTGCCTGTTTGACATCCATTGAAAGCATCGTGAATTTAAGGAAAATTAATCTCCTGGTCATCGCCCGCATCAAAGAAAAGCTTGACAAATATAATTGCGCCATCCATTTCAATGGTGAGTCGTTTACTGAGATCCGTTTTGATCTCACCAGCACAAGTGACGGCAAAGGAAGGCGTCGCGCCAGAAATCGGCGATAGAACCCATGGAGTGAGTTTGGACGATTGGTTGGCTTGGCGGCATCTCAACTACGCGAGTGCATCACTTTTTTCATTTATATTTGGACATGAACAAGTAAGCCGCGCGATAGGTGCCGCGCAACCGGTGACACATTTTCGTTACCGTGGACGAAACAACGAGCCATTGCAACGTTGGAGGACTGTTTTCGGGGTTTATTCCTGAGAAAAGTACATGGGTCTGTAGGTCAACAAGGTCCTGACCACAGTTTTTTGGGGATCCCCTCGGTGTCTGTCATTCACAATGAATACCTTGAAAAGTGGGAAGCCATCAGCGGCGACACTTATTCGAAGCTTTTAGAAGGATTCAATTTTGTTTTGATGCTAAAGAGTTTGTCAAACACTCCTGCTTAGCCACCACCGCAAAAATCCATAAATTAGTCTACGAACTGTTACTTCATACACTATCTCCACCTCCAAAGGAAGCCTCCTCAACTATGCCGGCTTCGAAGCTAGTTTGTGTCGAATGAGGCGGCCATCACTTGAGGGCATGGAGAGAACCAATTATTTGGAGGGAAACTAATAGGAGTCTAATGACAATTTTTACAGTGCGATCCATGGATGATAACCGCACATAATCAATACAATTTTCGTTTTCACAGTTGACGTCAAGCAAGAAATTCCACTTAAGTACTGGTCAAACTTAAAACATCAATTGCCATGTCAAAGGTGTTAGTTCCGAGAGCATGTAATTGCCATTCGAGTATTAAAATAATTTTAACCCCAAAATACCTTAGCAGAGAAAACTCTGTCAATGCTGTCGACGAGAACATATCGCAAATTAATTTATGGATGCACTCATACCCTCTACCCTTATCAAGAGTGCTACAAGGGTGTTTTTATTTGCGAACAGCTACTTGCTCTTTAGCAATATTTCAATAGATTTCATGATCCGGTTCGAAGGACCAAATTTTCAACCGAAAAAAATATTAGTGAGTGAATCTGTACCAGGGCTCATCTCTCTTTACTTCCTGGATAACGACGGAAAACAAAACTCCAGTCAGCAGCAGCTACCTGGTGCCCTCTCCTTCTAGAGCAACTGTCCTCAAAAAGGACATACAAAATCGACATCTTGGACGAAGTCACAATGGTCAGCTATAACTTCGGGTTGGTCAAGGACTTTGTCTTGTCCGACTTTGCTCCGCAGTAAATTGTATAAACAACACCAGCACCGAGATCAGACGCAGAGAAACTATTGCGAATCTCTGTTTCTATAAGTTCAAGAGGCAATTGAGTAATAGAGCCATATCTCAAAAGACCAAGCAGACTTTATAAAAAACCTTGACTATCCCAGTTCTGCTGAACGGCACGGAGGCATGGTCAATCTTAAAAGCGAATGAGGAAGTTATTCGTCTCTTTGAGAGGAAATCTCTGCACACGATCGTTGTTCCAGTTTGCACTGACGGGCTGGACATGAACCTAGAAGGTAGAGCCTATGGACAACTCAGATCCGCACCCAAGAGTCTTCGACTCTGAACCTGTGGAACAATGCAACAGAGGACGCGCGCGTTTAAAGCGGCGCACGCAGGTGGAGAATGCAGCTAGCCAAAGTTCGTGCTAGTTGGAGAGGCTTGGTTGAGGCCCAGAAGAAAGACTCCCCTGCGACTATGGTGAACAATTTTGTTTTACCATTTTTGGCCAACAAACCATCACGGCCAATGATCGAAAAAAATTTTTAACTTAATGTACTTTTCGAAGCCGATCGTTGATGAATATTTACATCGATGTGGCCGAACCAGGGCAGTCGACGGATTGTTACTACATCCACATCCTGGTACAGCTTCTCCCCATTCACCTTCCCCACATACCTTCCCCCATTCACCTTCCTCCTACAGCTACAGCTTCCGACTCCATTTGGGTCGATCCCAGGAGTACCAAGGTGGACCTAAATCTGAACAAGGCTGACCTAAGGACACTTTGTGCTGCACTGAGGGTAGGTTAGGGAAGGGGGCTGCGAGTGACCAGCGCACTTAGACCATATTGGTCCATTGTGATACCCACGTCGGACTAGTACCACCGATCGACCACTCCAGCGACAATGTCGTTAATTTTATCCCACGGAAATGGTGACTACCAGATTTAAAGTAAAGCGTATTAGCTTTGCATTCACTGAGATTTGAACCGGGGACGCCACTAATCAATGCCAGGCACTCCACCAACTGCGCCAGTCGTCTTTGTGCTGCACTTATTGGCCACTTTCATCAGAAAGCTGTAGACGCAGTGGACAATTAAAGGAAACCACGCATCACCTATTCGTCGTCCAAATCTGACACCAAGCGTCTGCTTGGTCCCTACCATGAACAGACTATTCGGACAAGAGAGATCATCAAATCAAGGAACGTGACACGGGACACATCGATCATGGTATCAGTGCTATGTGATCGTACAGTGACTCCCTATTCAGTCACCGAAGCGGTGCGCCAATTCTGTTTCAATTCTCACACCAACCTGACGTATACGGGAACACTGCCCTATTTCAATAATGAATGCATATAATTGATACCTGCGCACAAAGTATCATGCTCCTCGACGATTTTTGCACAAAACAAGAAAACTCAGAAGTAAAATACAGCTGCAACTTTATAAGCAAACAAATCCTGACAAGCAAGATCATCAAAAGGCCGACTATTAGTGTGCAGTGTTCACCAGTTATACCAGGGATTGCCCTTTCGAGTGAACTGAAAAGATCCTCAAACCTTCTACTTTGTTGCGCTTTTCTGCTTAGTTCAAATTACAACTCTTGTTGGATGACTCACAAACATGGTGCTTATTAACCTTCACAGTTGAACGCACAATAAACTGGTACAAATTGAAAAACAAGATCCAGTGTGAAGCACGTACCCGCCGTAATTATTTTTGTGTACACAACCAGAGAACCGCAAGTTCTCCAATTTTCATATTCATATCATTTCATCACCACTCGACCTCCAATGTAAGCCCAGCAGATCTGAGTATATTTTTTTTCCATTAGCTCTCTGCGCTCAGCCCACCGTTCGTTTGCCCGACCTTCATGAACATGTGCATATTTTTGCTGTCTATTCAGTTAATGTACTACTTCGAACGGGAACACAACATAGTGGCAAATAAAGAGGAAAACGCATTTCAATTACGTCGTCGTTTCGACTTCATTTATCATCCATGAGATCCAGCATCTCTCGTGGACACATGCCCAAGTACCTCGTGAATCATTTATATGCTAATTACCATCGTCCTGGTCACAGAACTCGGAACTCTGAAGTTTTCCGAACTCACCCGAAAGTGTGTCATCATCATTTTGTTGTGGTTCAATGACATATATTCAGCAGAGCTGAATTCTTGGCGCAGATCCATCCGTAATTATTCCCACGAAGAGGACATACTTCAACGGAATTCAAGGAAAGTGTGTCTCTCGTTCCACTAATGGACACTAAAGTTGTTCTTCCTTGGTCGTTTTTCTGTTCGCCATAATTTTTTGGCATTTCCCCGAAGGGTGGGAGGACATGGAGGCGACGACTTCATTTCGGCGAAAGCTTGGATGCGGGCCAATAAAATTGAAAATCAATTGCTCGTCACATGCCAGAACTCGCATGATGACGAAGTGGAAATCCAAAGTGCATCACATCACAGCACTTACGCGTGATGAAGATTTGCGCTCATAAAAGTGAACGAAGCGATTCGATGTGGGCAATCTCCTTTGTAGACCGACACAAAGGATGCGGCGTGACTCTCCATTTTGCCGTTGTCTTACTTTGCTTGACATTATAGATTTATTTCGGAGAGGATGCAGTGTATCCTTTTTATATTGCTCACTACTTGCTTCTCTCTCTATTTCTCTGCCTTTCTCTCTCCACTCGTTCGTCCTTAATAATTCATTCGTTTTTGTGAGCGAATCGTTGTTGCTACTGAAGTGCTGTGTCTTATCCTCCTTGAGATCCTTTCAAAGTTTCAGACGGCAACCAGCACACACCACTCAGTTTGCCGTGCCTTGGTAATTGAGCCACTTGTCTCGCTATACTCCAAGGAACGATGAACAGCTAACAACGAAAGAAAGATCAGAACAGGAATAATAAGCGATACTCCTTACATGGTATGGATGTGTGTGTGTCTTGGCGTGGGACAGAGTCTGGCGCACTGGTGCCATCACAATGTTCCAAAAAGATTATTATCGTCATTAAACTGAAACAGAGGCACCGGAAGGCGGAAGGAACAAAAGGTTACACTCACCAAGGGAGTGTAGCGCAAAGATGTGTCTATCAGGGTTCTTATCCGAGCGCTGCTCACTATCCGAACCAACGGAGAGTGGCTCTCTCAACTGGAGCAGCATGGCGACGGACGGTGCCGGCGATGGCTCGTCTAAAGTCTTACGCCCGTCTGCTGGCGGCCAGAGTGTTTTTATCAATTTCACTTATTGAGTTATACTGCCGCTCTAATAAAAGCGCACGAATTTCCTTAAAGGACGTAATAAATCCTGTCCCCTTCCACACGGGGTGGATACACCCCTGCATATTCCTCACCTTACAGGCACGGACCTCATCCCCCGTGGCTGGTCGAGGACACTATCGTCATCTTCGCATGTTTTTTCTTTCGTCCCTTTTATTATTGATGTACCTTTTTGGTGTTTTTCCTCATGTCATCCTGCGTCTCTGCCCGGGCAACCCGGAGAGGGAATCGCTGGCATCCTGTGAAATAAAAATGTTTATGTGCGTACAAGAGAGTGTGGGCGCTGGCTGGCCGAGAAGTCTTCGAATTGTTTTTACGACTGTGGGCGTTGTAAAATTGTTAAGATGTACTTATTTGTAGTTGTAGGGTTTTGTATTTTGCTTTTTCCGGCCACGGAAGGATACTGCCTGAGCCTGTGGCCATTCAAAGGGATCCACTGTACTGTTGCTTAGACCGACTTGAGGTGTAATCACTTGGATAGTTTGAAATGGAGTAATGCGTACTTTTCCACTCAGTGCACGCATAAAATACAAACATTTTTGTATTCTATTGCTGGCTTGCTATTACGGAAATTACATTTTTCATTTGTAAGGAAGTGGGGCGACGGCAAAATGGCCACGTTGTATCACGGTGGAAAAGCGCACAACACCGCTCGGCTTTCAAGGGCAACTGGGATACACTAAGTTGCAGGATGCTGAGCTGCAGGATGGCATCTACATATTTCAAACTCACAATTTTCATTGTGATAGGAGGGATTTTCATTCGCGTTCACTTTAGAGTGGACAAAACAGGAAAGCCGAATGATTCTTGGAAGACAGTGGGTTTGCAAGACTTACGAACGAAAGTCCTTTTCTTTCCAAAGGAGCAGATTAACAATGGGTTGGTGGTGACAGTGTGTGTATACGCTGAAGGGACTTTGTGTGCTACTGCACCGAAGAGCGAAGTTTGATGGAAGTGAAACAATGGACGAACGATTAACAGTCCTTTCTTGCACATAAAAGGACTTGGTGATTCTGGGCATAACTATAAGTACCGCAGTATCTCAGTACCTCTCTTCACGTCGGCACAAGTTCCTTGATAACTTCTTCATCGGAATCAGAACATACGTTTGTCGGCATAAATGCGACTGTATACTCTGCTGCTGTGTAGCACAATCTCGTTGTCAAAGATTAGCTGTCGACATATTGACCAAAGAAACGATAGTACGATCGAGAATTGAGAAACGATATGATTGTAAACATAATGATGGCTTGGCTTTCGTTCGTTTCAGCTTAGAGTGGGCTCTGGTTGTCCATCTTGGACCTCTCGAATAAGAGATTTCATTTTGCTCTAGAATCTATAAAAATAGAACAAAATAAAACAAAGCATTTTAATTAAAAAAAAGCATTAATAATTGAAAATTAATTTTTTATAAGAACAAGTACAAATAAGAACAACAGAAACAAAGTACGATCGGCGTTCGATATCGGTATCGGGGTGAAGCTGTGGTTGCATATATAAATTGACTTATTTATCAAGTAATACTATTATTTTAGTGCATTCATGTAAAATTTCGTATAAATGTGATTATTAATTCGAGTTTTATCTCCAGTTAAACAGAATCATAATGGCAACTGAGACGATGATGGTGAGAATTGAGCATCGCGCTGTAAATACATTTCTCACTAAGCAAGGAAAAAGTCAAAAAACTATTCATGAGGATGATGGTGGCTGTTTACCAGTGTTCCGCACCTTCATTATCAACTGTGCAAAAGTGGTCAAGTGAGTTCAAGAGAGGCAGAAAGAGCATTGAAGACGACCCCCGCTCCGGCGCCCCGGCTACTGCTTCTACGGGAGAAAGCATCAAAGAAGTCGAAAAACTTGTTCTTGAGGATGCCCGAATAAAGGTGAAAATGATGGCAGATATCACCAAGCTTTTAATTAGTGCCATTACCACCATTCTACATGACCATCTTAACCCTTCAAAGGTCAGTGCAAGGTGGGTGCCACAAATGCTCACAGCGCCCCAAAAAAAAGTGAGAATCGAATGCTGTAAAGAGCTTTTGGAGATGTGTAGTGAGAACGCCGACGGTGTTATGGGTCGAATTGTTACTGGTGCGAAACATGGGTCCACCACTATGACCCTGAAAGCAAACAAGAGTCCATGCAGTGGCATATCAAATGAACAGACCCCCCGAAGAAGTTCAAAGTCACTCTGTCTGCCGGGAAGCTCATGGCCACAGTTTTTTGGGACCCAAAGAGAATCTTGCTCATTGAGTTAAAAAAAAAAGGTGAAACCATCAACGCCATATCCTACGCTTGCATCCTACTTTGCATAATTTGCGGGAGGAAATTAAAAAGAAAAGACGGGGTAAACTCGCAGCGGGTGTGTTGCTTCTTCATCAACGCTCCTGTTCACACGGCGCGAGTTTCCAAGGCTGCTGCGCGAGATTGTGGTTTCGAAGAGATCCAACACCCACCCTATATTCCAGACCTTGCCCCTAGTGATTATTTCCTGTTTCCGGATTTGAAAAAATGTCTTCGTGGAAAAAGATTTTCGGATGATGAAGAACACAAGTCGGCAATAAATGGGTATTTGCAGAGAAAGAGGAAATTTATTTTTTGAGGGTTTAAAAACGCTTATCTCAGGATGTAACAAATGCATTGATGTTAGGGGAGATTATATTGAAAAATAAAAAAAAATTTAATTGAATTCGCATTTTCCTTCATATCGATACCGAGAATATATTGAACGCCCCTCGTATACATAAATATATTAATTAATTATTAGTTGCTATCCCCACGTAATAAGTTAGTACTCTCTTTAATCTTACATCTCGTAGGATATTCTGCTTTTTAGAAGTAGTGGCATTGCCTCACTATCTCAAAGTAAGTTTAAAGTAGCTTTCAATGATGCTGTGCGTCACGTCTATGGTATTTCTCGATGCGACCAAATATCTGCGTACTCTCGTACACACGCGCTCTATTAGAACCTTTAAAACTCTGGCTTTTAGCAGCAATCATTTACGCTGCAGGCGTTTAGTTTTCATTCACACTGTTAGCCTATGGAACTGTTTGCCATCTCACAAAAGTTCAATTTCAAACCCGTACAATTTTAAATGTGCAATCCTTCACCACTTTGCTACACATCAACAATGAACCTCAATTCCGATCCTTATACATATAGACTTGTGTCGTTCCAGACATGTCCAGTTCTCGGAACTGTGTCATGTCCTTACTCCATATAGTTCCGAATGCACTGCGGTATGAAGAAACGAAGAAATAGACACGTGTGGCAATTTCAATAGATAAATTTTACACAAACCGCACATGACACACGCATGGAACTGTACATGGTTGTGCGCACCTGAGTCGGAACAATATGCGGGCATAGACATGTGTCATACGTGCACACATCTATTGGACATGGACATGTAGTCCATTAAATACAAAAATGTGTGATGTGAACACAATTAACTATACCCCACAGCCACACACAAATCAAACATGATGTGAACATGTCAATCGAACGACATACATACATCCTCGAACTAGGTGTAACATCAACAACAAATCACTCTTCTTCTATCGGTCGGTAAATGTCCTGTGGACTTGAATGATTTTATATCCGAGGAACTACACAGCTCAGCTGACATGACTCCGAATGAACGAATATAAGAAGCTTTTTTCGAGACAGGTATTACTCTTTGACCGTTGTCAGTGAATTGAAAGAGGTGGAGCCGTGGAGATTATTTTTGGTCGTATCGGCCAAGTCGGTACACATCGACGCACATACTCACAACGCCACACAAGCCATATACATGTGTCTTTAATATATTCCTAGCTTTTTAGGCACATATATACAATATATTCCTAGCATCAAAAAACATTTTACTTAATGAATAGACTGGTGAATAGGCTAATGTTAAATACGAGCAAATGTCATTGCTTTTCTGTTTAGCATGTTATGTTACTCGTAATATTTGACTATTGTAATGAGTATATAAATATCGCTCGTTTTTTTTTCAGAATTTGAGCGGTTATTTAAGAAAAAAATGTACAAGAGTATTATTCAAAGTATTGCCCATCGGAAGCTATGACTTTTCCCGTCTTTCTGGCAATTTGTGAATCCCATCCAGACACAAAGAACTGCGCCGGCTTTGTAGCCAAGAATGAATCAATTATTGATATTCTGGTCTGATGTGAACCGTATTTCAGTGAGGGCGTTCTGCATCGACCGGAACAAATGGTAGTCAGAAGGGGCAAGGTCTGGGCTATAAGGCGGGTGGGGTTTCCAAATAGTTCTTAACCGGCATAGCACCGTGGGGCCGAGCGTTGTCATGATGGAAAATTATTGCCTCGTGTCTGGTCGCATATTCCGGGCTTTCTTCGGCTACTGCTCTCTTCAAAGGGATTAATTGTTTTCGGTCCATTGATGGTTTCACCCGGTTTTAGCAGCTCATAATACAGCACACGCTTCTGATCCCACCAAATACAGAGCATTAGCTTCGCGCCATGGATATTCGGCTTGTCCGTTGATTTAGCTGGTTATCCAAGCTAAGATCACCACTTTTAAATCGTGCAAACCACGATTGGCACGCTCGCTCAGCTGGCGCATGTTCACCATAAACTTCCACCAAAAAACTTCCACCACCAGCAGTTTTCTTTATTATAAAGTAATGAAGAAGAACTTCCTGCAAAAACACTTTTTCAATGCACAAAGTTCGACATATTTGAGTGAAAACAAATGATTGTTGTTTACGCTTCAAATGAATGACATATACTGAAATGACGTACAACGACAGTAGCTTTCCAACGCATGCTCCAATGGAATAATACAAGTTACGCCATCTCTTATCAAACCGCACGAATAGAATAGTATAGACCCGATATATGTGGGACTTATCTTTCTAAGAAAACTGAAATGAAAGACCATGGCGTCATTTTTGTCACGAATTTTACATTCTTGCTTTATATTGACATGTTGCTTAAGCTTATTCAATGCTTGGATTTCTTGAATGCACGTGTACCGAATTTTCAAACTCTTCTATATCCTTAAATATGTCTACATGTTTATCGTACGACCGTATCTTGAACAGTCTTCTGACGTATGGTGTCCGTTATACAGGACAGGCGTGGTACCTCTGAAAAGGCTCAAAAAGCATTTACACGATTCATTATAAAGATAATGGGTATGATTTATCTAACAAGACGTCCATTCATTGGTGTAGACACCTTAGAAAAAAAAAATGTTCATTTCATAATGTATATTCATGACAGATTCTCTTATCGTGTAAATTGCCCTGAGATCCTTCAATATGTAAGGTTTTGTACGCATCGAAAATAATTTTACGAACAAGACATATTTTTCTACAACCAAGGCACTTGCATGATTATAGTCAATTTAATTCTGTTTGAGTAGAAATAGGTCTTTGTGATGAAAGGCACAAATTAAAAATCACTGCAATTACTATTAATTAATCTATATAATTAATATATTTTAATTTTTTAAATATGTGTAAATATAATAATAATGTTATAACTAATAAAATTAATTTACGGTTTTAGTTATTTATTACTACATATATAAATATATATATATTTACTTTTATACTTATTAAATACTATGTTGTCTTATATTTTTTATAAAGCCATATATATGTATTTATTTATTTACTCATTTGGATACTCTGTAAATAGGACACCTCCGAATTGAATCGCACGTCATGCATACCCTCCGTTTCTTTCATATAAGGGATCCTGCATACGCCCTGACGGGGGCGATGGGCTAACGATTTTGGTAGAAAAAAAAATACCGTTGCCTGAAAAATAACCTCTAAATTGGGACAAAGCTAAGAGAGTTCGAAATCAGAAGTGTATGGATGTGTACAGCTGCTTATACACATGCTATTATGACAAAAATATGCGATTTCCCGTGGTGTCGGAGAAGCGTTTGAACAAAAATCCTTGGTCTTGTTGTGGTGTTACCACCAAAGCAATCATTCATTTGAGTAGTGTTTCTTACATTTAACATTTCAACATTTTATTTCAGAGTTACGTTGGGACAGAAAGATATTTGGCCCGATTTACATATCTTCTCAAATCGGGGCACCTCCTAATTGGTTCGCATTCTCTTAGTCCCTTGGAGTGCCCCATTTAGGCGGTTTCATTGTATTTCCGAAATCTGTAGAAGTTAATTTAAGAGTCGTCATCAGAATCGTTTCCTTCCGAGCGGTGTGCGTCCACATTTTGCATGGCAAACCTTTGAGGAAATGCGGCAGAGATGAAGCACAAATATAGTTCAACTTCCTACTGGGATGACTAAAACCCTTGTTATCACCGATTGTTGTTTTTTTCGCTTTGAAAGCCTTTGTTGTATCCTCGAAATGTGCTTCCTTTTTCGGGCAACCATCGTAGACCTTTCCTCCAAGAAGTTCAGTGAGCAATAGAAGCAGGCGCGACATGTATGCAAAAAAAAAAAACACAAATATTTGTCTTTTTACGTGTTTTTTTAATTTTGAGAGGATACTTCTACTGGCTGTTCCTTCTACGACCCCGCTCCCACCTACTTCAGCTGGAACAAAATCTATCACTACGCCAGTAAATGACAGAAATGATGGGTAGTTCTTAGGTTTAAGTCAAAGACAGAGTAGCCAAGCATAACTCGCTCATCGCCAGTCTAAAGCAAATCCCGCATGCTGCCTTTACTGAGCAGTAGGTCCACAGTGAGTCCTTGTCTTGTGGATTTCGTAACCGATATTGTAAGTTTATTGGCCGAAAATCCTCTGCTTTGCTTTGAATCCTCTCGACGAATCCCCTGGGCATAAATAGATGACATATGGCACGAACGCGGCGCTGAGTATTTGCAGCGTAATCAGACTTCAGTGCAGACATTGGTGTCCAAGCAAGGCCCCTCCTTTCTTTGACCACCCTTCGGATTAAACGTGCAAACTGCTTTTAGACTACTATTTTCTTCAGCCACCAGTTGTTCAAGTTTTATATTCAACATGCTCCAGACTTTAATGGACGTGCATACCTACAAGACGCATTTTCCTGAGGTAAGCGACATCGTTGGGTACACAGGGCAACTTGTAAACGCATTATAAACCCCACAAGTGTGTCAAATTTAAGATGAATACATTCCTGTCAGCAGGGAATTCAAAAGTCACAAAGTTTCCCACAATCTCATTAAAATTGTAACTCAAATTATTCTGTCGACATAAAGTGTGTGTAAGAACTCCTTACAGATTCCACGTAATATCCTGTCTAAGGACAACAATATCATTTCCTATCAGAGTGCTCACGTACACTCTCCGGCGTGCTGGATGAACGTCGTAACAATTCACATCACAAACTATAAGTGGAATCGTAATAACTTGCTCATGCATTCATCGATGTCATATCTTCTCTCGGAATCCTTCACACGATTTTCGATGCAAACAATCATCTCATCCTTGACGACTACATCCCTAAACCAGGTCGCTGCTCTACAAAACCCGTCCGCACACACCACCCCTCAGCAACAACTGAGACTCAGGCCCAAGGCACTTCATAAAATGTGTCAATTTTCAGTTTCGCTTTAATTGGATTTCAGTGGAAAAGCACTTCACCTCTACCGAGCGATATATTGTAACAATCAATCAACCGGCAGCACATAATTCCGTCTCCTCGACGCATTGAGAATCGGGACACATGCGTTGTTTCGTGAACGAAATGAGTGCAAAGCGTGCTGCCTGCGGGACGTTTGAAGAAGTGGCCTCATGGCATTGCGTTCAACTTAAGTGTGCACAAAATTTTCCCAACACTCGAGCGTACCCCGAGACATGACGTGAAAGAATATCTCCCGTCCCACCCATCTCCTGTGGGGCGAAGCAGGCCGTTGAATGATGGAGGACGTATTTTGTGTTCCATAAACTCGGTATTCGCTTGGTTGCGCCTCAATTTTGGCTAAAGTGCTGCTTTATAATCTATTTCAATATTTCCTCAGCAAACACTTGTCTCCCCGAGTGGCTCTTCTGCCCTTTGGGTGCTGGTAGTGATGGTTGTGACTTTGGAACAATTGTGTGCCGAGAGAGAGACAATATGCGAGAATATGATTTATGAATGCCTTGCAGCCGTTTTTAATTATTTAATCCATACTCTCCGGGAGATGTGCAAACTGTAAGCCTCCTTTGCTGACAGCATGAAGGGTAAGCAAATTCAAATGACAAGGATAATATATATTGTTTGCATTCTCAAGTTGACCCGTTCAATGTGAAATGAAGTTAAGAGTCGGACAATGGATGGAACGACACAAAGATGGATTATCTTTGGCCAGTCACCATTATTGTGTGTTCTTATGCAGATGGTTATTTCGCTCATCAACTGATCTATCTCTTGCTTCACTCAGTTATTTGAGAAGAATAAGAACTCATAAACGAATGTTTGTGAGAGATTATGCAAACGAATGGCAGGACGGATAGAAACCAATAAGTCGGCAAATCGCTTCACAATGCGACTGTAGTGAAAGAGAAATATGAGTTTTCGTCGCACTTAAACTTAGAGTAAGCTCCAGAACTCAAGAAGGTAGTCCCTAACTTAAGCTGAAATCCATTGGTTGGCGTACTGCAACGAAATGTGTAAGGATTACATGTCCGATCTGAAATTATCTTAAGTGGTTCCCTCTAAACCTAGACCACCATCTAGCGTTGAGCTTCAAAGGCTTTGCTTAGAGTTTCCGTTTTAATTTTCCCTAAAATTCCAGACGTTCCATGCCTTCCATTGAATTCCAGAAATCTCCTTCAAGAGTATGATCCGCTAAGAACTACACGGATGGTGAACTCTCGAGGATCACCTAAGGACATCGTGTTTGTTAGTTGCTGCATTCAAAGAAGTTAACTTCTAAAGCTAAGTGCATAAATGATTTGAATTTTCCAAGAATTCAACAGACGAGGAAATTATTGTTAGCATTAAAATAGCTCTTTACAGCAGACTTATTATGCAGTCAATAAATATTTAACGTCAATCCTCTCTGCGTGTTACCACTGCCGCTTCTAAAGCGAATGGAGTTCAAAACAGTTCAAAGATAAGCCTTCAACGCTTTTAGCTCGATAAACATGTTTAAGTTAGTCTTCATCCAGGAATAAAATCGTATTTCCTGCCTTGGTAAATCTTTTCAACGAACCTCCCTTGTGTACAGCTGCACATCACTTCCATGAACTGACTGTAACCAGCAGTGATATTTACACCGAGATTACTGGAGCACTCGTTATGGTATTGCAATTTCCACAGCGCTTCCTGGAATTGATTCATCATACTTGAATGGCATACATATTATTCCTTGGGTTAATTATGTCAAATTGCGCAGTGGCAGTGGTGTCTCTCAAAGTGCTTGGAAATGACTTCTACATAAGATCACTGACATTGCATTATAGCCATACTCAAAAGGCTATAGCAAGAAATAGTTATGAGAGCTTGCATAAGTGCTGCAATTCTCAATTCGACGATCAATGGAGGAAATCAAAAATAGAAAAAAGTGAAATCCATAATAATCACATTGATGAGTTTCGTTAAGTTTCGTTAAGTTTCATTAAGTTTCGTCAAGTTTCGTCAAAGTTCGTCAGGTTAAGTTAGTGTTGCTTACTTGAATGGGAGCGCAATTACACGAGACGTTTCGAGTCGTCGTACACGAGAGGTTTCACACTCCCTTTCATATCAGCCCTAGATAATATTCGACCCGCAAGCTGGGCGATAACTAGAACGATGACCATCATTCGAGAGAAACATTTTGCGCGTTAAATCTCAACCTGTCTGTCGGAGACACAACCGCCAGCCTTAAGAGCTGTACAAAGAAATGGATATTGGCCTCGTCGGGCGAACGAGAATCGTACACTTAAGCATGCCAGTTTACAACTATGGACTGCTCCTTACCAAATAACGACATCACGTATCTCCTGGATGGCGCAGTTGTTTAAGGCCTGTCCTTGATTAGTGGGGTTCCCGGTTCGAATCTCTGCTTCAGTCACCATTTGCCATTGGGGTAGAATTAACGGCACTATCACTGGAGTGGTCGATCGGTGGTAGTAGTCTGAGTGTGGGTATCACAATTGACCAACTTGGTCTTAATATGCTGGTGAATTCACTAGCTGTCCACTACCCTACCTTACATGTCTCCTGGTTTAGGTTCCATATTATGCGCTTGTTTTAGTCATCCTCGGTGTGTAAGTTTCGTTTCCATGTACACAGCAATCATCCGACCCATTATAACTTATGGGGCCCTAGCCTAGTGGACTGCCGGCAACACAGAGAACTATATGAACATGATCAACAAAGTACAAAGATAACCCGCTGTTTGTTCAACGGGAACTATAAGGAGCACGCCTCTAGCAGGGTTGGACATGATACTTCATCTCCTTCCTCTGGAATTATTCATAAAAGAATTATTCTCTCAGACTAAGTGAATCCTCTTTGTGGACACAAGCCAACTATGGACATGCGGACAGAATCAAAATAATAGATGACCTAAGAAAGAGACATGGTTTCAGTATCCTCGCAACTACAACCGGCTGTATATCGCCCCCTAATTGACTTCGCCTCCAAAATATTAATTCGGGACAAATGGCTTTCAATGCCCAATATAAACGACCGCGGGATCGCCCTTTTACTGGGGCCGGATTCTACTCGAACACCTTGCATAAACAGGAGTCATTTAGATTCCCTGATATGTGTGTCGTCCAAGCAGATATCGAAAGCAGTCTAACGCATAGAACCACCATCAGATATCACCACCTTTCTTGACAGCCAGGCTGCACTGAAGTCAATAGAATTCATTACGATGAGATCAAGGACTGTTACGAAACGCCGCGACCCACTAAGTTCCATCAGTCACCACAAGGTCAAAGTCTGCTGGGTCCCGGGCCACAACTCAATAGCAGGGAACGAGAGAGCGGACGAATTGGCCAGATAAGGGTCTGAAATGGACATCAGCGTGGCGGACACATCATTGCAGCCGATCCGTGCATTATACCGGACGATAAGTCAGTCACTCGACAAAATCAACATGGCCAGAGCTTAATAACGATACAACAAACTGGCGTTGGACCGTAACTCAATCCGCGTACTCGTCGGAGTGATCACAGGGCACTGCCCCGTCGGAGCAATGCTCCGGAAGTGGAACGCGGAATCCAGTAATCTCTGCACGAGCTACGAGGAAGGGACCGAACCGATCCAACATCTGCTTTGCCACTGTCCAGCTCCCCAGAATCGGCACCAAGAATTCTTCACAGAAACCGCAGGCTTAGCGAATTCAGACATATTGGGTCTTCTAGGATTCGTAAAGAGCACGGTGTGGTTTTGAGCTATCACGTTTATAGAATGTGTACTCCACACAATTGGAGGGATTCTCAATGGGCTCAAAGTCCTCCTAGTGCAAGTGATGCTCAATGCTCAACCTCCCCTTCCTAAACCTAACCTAACCCAAACTTCATTTCCCCGAGCATCTTCGAATCGGAGCCCCCTAGTGTGAGAATACCGATCCTCCCGACGGATAATAAAATGTATTGTCTTAAGTATTAGGTTTAGATGCAATACCTAATAACTGAAGTGCAGTACAATGCAACGGCTCACTCATGTCTGATCAAAGGTTGTGCAATATGAGCTCACGGCTTTGGGTTCTGAGTAGAACGACATACCTACAGACAGACAAGAATCCTGACGAGTGTATCACAAAACATCAATGTCTCCCCCTCCATCGTGTCGAGTTTCATCACAGTTGAACTCTTTCACATGTCACATCAGCAGGTCCAGTCCTACATTTCACACATTCAATTGACTTGACAGACATCGTCAGACGAATGCCTTTGAGCACTCGAATAATCACAACGAAGAAAAGGAGGGCAAATTGAAGTTTTCAACAAGGAGCAAAGGTCGTGTGAAAAGGGCGCGCACACAAAGACTCGTTAACTAGTTTTTCTAAAGAACAGACTCTTTCAATTCACCTCATGCTGCCTTAAGAGGATCTACAACCGTGGAGCAGACAACGCCAGAAACAATTTCTGACCTTTTTACATCACATTAACCTCCCTGAATGCTTCCACTTATGTTCGATGCTGGGAAACGACGATAGAACCGGCTTCGAAACTCCCCAAGAATCTAAAGCAATTGCCGATAGCACAATTAATTCTGTGGTCTTCTTTCACAACCACACCCCACACGCCGTACGCGGTGGTCTTAAATTAAAAGCGAGAGGAGAACCAAACCAAAAGGAAAATGAGGAAAAATACGCAACCTGTCATCGCACAGCGACAACAACATCTGGGGCACATTAAAGCCAAGTGAAACTAGTTCCTCCGGAAACGGATGTATGCGGGTAGTGTGCGCACTTACTCGCCAACCCATTACGGTGACAAGGAACCCGCATGGAACATAAGTAACGACCGCTGAGAGCGAAAAAAAAAAAAAACGGGACAAGCCCCTTGTTCCCCAGATGCATGCATTATGTTTCATTTCAACTGTACACACATGCACATGTCGTCGTCCCAGTCCCGGCTCGGCATGTAATGCATCTGCGAGAGTGCAGCAGGGATCTGTACAGCCCTTGCCAGCACAGCGCCGGGTATCCGGGCATAATAGTTCACTTATCCCAGATATGAGATAATAAGAATAATACACACAATCTCTCTCATCCTAATGGGAGGTTAAGGTCTTCCCGAGGAAGTCCTGATACCGCCCTGGATGCATGTGTATGCTGTATGCTAATAGGACGACGCTGGGCCAGAGTCCTATTAGTCCGTACCTGATGCTGATGCGCGTTCCTTGTAAGGGGGGAGTTGTATAACGACTGTGAACGACTGTGTGGAGCAAGGATAACGACTGTGAACGAAGAAAATGGATAACAAACTGCAATATAACCTCATTCTGTAAGCTCAACCTGGCACAACTAATAGCGTTTGCAAAGGATGACTGTGCGACGTCAAAGACTGGTGGCATTGTGATCAGATCCTGCCAGATGCCAATAAGGAGTTGTCGCTCTAACCTCACTTGCTGCTTGCATGCGAGTGCATCATGAAGGATTTTGTGGATTAGTTTAAATTAAATTAAATTGATATCATTCTCTGGAGAGGATCTGTCTGCAATCCTCTCAGAGGAGGATGAGACTACACAGGAGGCGCCGATTGAAACGGGCATCAATTTCCATGGTGTCCCGCTCAAACAAGGGTAATCCGATGCACTTGTGTTCACAAAAAGTGAATTATGTTCTCCCGCGGTATGCCGAGTGTACTATGCAGGTGTTGCCGCATCCTGGAGCTTCCTATAGTGCTTTAGCGGTCGTGCTCAAAGCACAAGAACAGCACCATCGAGCAACTGCACCAGGGCCTATTCACGTTCCAGCGACTTCAGCTTCTATTCATAAACTGTTCGCCGTCTTTGGACTCACCGAAAACTTTCCGAACATGAAACACTTGCATCGTCCTTCCTCGCAGAAACAATGACATCAGTTTGAACCGTAACATAAAGCAGACACTCACCTTCCACCCCGTACCGTAGCCGGCACATGTGCGAAAGAATTCCATTCCCCTGGGTGCAATTGCTCGTCGAGAGATGCTTCGTGGTGATGGATCAAAGAGTCATCGCCAAGAGATCAACCAAATGGCCGGTCCAATGGTTGGATGGTTTGCTTTCCAGAATTGCTACCTGCTGTTGCCGTGTGTTCATCCCCTCCGCCCACTCGACACCACAGACTCACACTTTAGTTTTGAAGTTCTTGAATGAAATAAATTATTTGACGGAATTCAATTTGGAAGCCGAATGAGCTGAATTGTTTCTCCCGTGGAATAACCAACGACAGACGTACGACGGACTGCATGTATTTGTAGTAATTGAATTTTGTTCATTTTGACTTGTCGATGTTTCTTGCTATTATCGTGTGGGATGGGAAACTTCAGTGGGAGCAGGATTTTATGAAGAATCATGAAACTTACAACTGAGCGTTGGCATATTTGCAGCCACAACCAACCATCACTGTGGTGGGCAGGGCATACGCAGCACGCATCAAAAAATTTAATAAAATTCCGCCAAAAAAAAAAAAAAAGCTCAAACAATTATTGCATAACCTTCGTGAACATCACATTCTTCCTCTCGCAGCTAATCATCGAATTAAATTCATTAACTTTGCATAATTAATTCCTGCCACGCACTTTGTTTAACTCCATCGCATCGTCTTTCAATCAACTCGCCAGTCAGCTCCCCCTCAACATCCTCAATTCCTTCCACTAATGCGATATAATTACAGTAATTGGGCCTATTCCATGCCGTCATGTCGCAGTGCCATGAGTGAAAAGGACCTGATGTTCGCTCATTAATTATAATTGACCTTGATTCATGGTCGATGACTCAAGTAATTTAAATCCACTTATGCAAAATATTCTGCTTTTAGCTTAGATATCTTCACAATGTCTTCTGAAGCACAATTGGAGGAGGTTCCTGGGGGAGTAGGAGTGGCAGGCTTGTTGTTACGGAAAAGAAAATAGTCAGCAAATATGGGCAAATTCCCAAGACGGTATTTACTCCCAAGCATACAGACAGCTCAGTCGGCATTTTCAATAAAATGGGCACTCTCACTGTATTTCAAAGGTTGTAGCTAACTGCTTGGAATCATAAAAATTGTGTTTTGTTTTCATTCCACCAAACGATCACTTATTTTTTGGATTCTATGGCTTTCGGTGGTGCCTTTGGTTTGAGTTTCTCAAATTGAACCATATTTTTGAAAATTAAAACTATCCTCAAAGCAATCGAGAAGTGTGCAGTCATTTGTCTCAGTTGCCAAAACACCCTTCATTTCATGCCTAAACCATGCACTTGGTTGACTAAAAAACTTAATGAGTATTTTCAAACGAATACCCAGACAAAGAAGACAAAGGTTCAAGTTGCTGACTTCGGGCAGTCTTCCATTGAATGCGTTTTTGCTTTTCTCATAGATGTCGCCACAAGCGGAACTACGAGACGATATCAGCACCATTTCTGCATAATACAGTAGAATCTCGGAAACATGAACGGTTGAATAATTCCAAAAGTTGAACGAATTGTAATATAACTTTCTTCCGGACAACATTCTACATTGACATACGATCTTTTTTACCTAAATTTGATTCTCGAAAAGATGAACAATTTGAGCAAATGAACAGAGGACGTTTTATACATGTTCATCTTTCTAAGGTTCTACTGTATTTCCATTAAAATATGCACCATTCGGGAATTTGAAACTGGGCATAAGGGCTCTTGCAAAAATTAAGAGACCTTAGTGTATACACAGGACGCTTAAAATAAAAATAGGGACCAGGGTTAAAGCGCCAGCTTGCCAGCAGCTTTACATTTGAAGAGTAGGAGGTGTAGAAAGGTGAACCATTTTAGTGTGTATACGTTCTTCCCTGCCGTCAAGGTTTGCAGGACGACGATGGAGAATTCTCATTGATTAACAAGAGTCCAAAGGTGAAACCAAATTTAGACAAGTCGAGGCGCTGTCATGTTTCAAGATTTCAATATTATTCTTATCCTTCCCATAATAAAACGCCATGTATGCAAGTATGTCACCCCTATACCGAATGTGAACGAAAAAAAAAACATTGAACATTCTTCGGTCGGATGGCGGAGTGGGTTGGTGCGTTGCTCACGCTTTTTGGAGGTTCTGTGTTCAAGTCTGGCTGGAGCTGTTTCTTTTTTTTCTTTTTATAGGCAAAACCACTTCTCTTTCGTTTTGTTTTGTATGAATAAACACTTCATAGTGTTTCGAAGTATTCTATTTCCAAAGGATATTGATTATGGCAGCAAGGCATAACATTCTTACCGTCGTAAGACAGGCCTATCTACAAGTTTAGTAACGTTAGAGTTATGAGATTCCAAAAATTCATGCGATTGCTGGACTACACTGGCGTGTGATTGGCAGAACACAATGAGCTGCCTATGGGGCGATTGCTCGCATTGAATCGGACGCCTTCAGAATGGATTAAGCACTGAATGATACACACTACGATTTAGTCACGACTTAGTCGCACGTCATCCCGTCAAGGACGTCGTCCATGAATATGATTGGTACCAATCAAGAGGCGATTAAGTAGACTTAACTGATCGATCATGCCTGTCCTGATCTTTGGTGCAAGGCATGGAAAATGCCACGAACAGACAAAAAAAAAACCTATGGTATTTTCGAGAAAAGTGTTTTGCGTTCAGTCGTTGGTCCTAATTGCGTGATGACGTTTGGAGAAGAGGTTCAACCATGAACCATGTGGTCTGTACATCGACATGATTCCAGCCAGGCGTTTACGAATTCAACATTTAAGATGGTTAGGCATTGGGGAGCGCATGGGCAACACACGAACAGTCTTCAACTCCGCCCCAGGAAGACAGCTCAATAGAGGGTCTCTACTAGAGGCTGCAAACCAAACCGATGAAGTGGCGTGCCAGCTGGCCACAGACTGGATCATACATCAAGTCTTATATGTGTAAGCAGTCAATTAGGACGCAGAAACCAAGAACAAAAAAGCGAATTCACAAGTAAAAGAAAACAATACAAAACACTCATCTGAGCGCTATGAACGTCGTTCGAACGTTCTGTTATTTTTGAAGAGAGAACTAGAATGTATAACACTTTATGCGTTTTGACGAAATCATAACTGAAGGCTTTTTTCAGAGTCTATGCAAGAGCATGATCGTAACAGGGTTACCAGCTTGGATTTCGCGATTAAGTGCAAATGTGTGTTTATAGAATGGTCTCTTGTGATAGGTGTCCACCGAACGAAACCGCGAGGTTCCATTAATTGCCTCCGACCCTATCTGCTTACGCCATACCCATGGGAACCTCCGAGTTCTGATGAACCTCGTTGCAGCCCCCTTGAATCCACCCGTCCATGAGAGGTCGTTATACCGCACAAGCCTACAGCGTGAATTTCAGTTTATTTTGTTGTTCATTTTCTTGTTTTGTCTCTTTCTATTTTCTGGTGTTCTCACACTATTTTGTCCTGCCGACAGACAGCTGTTCCGGCGGCCGTTTAAAAAATTGAGAGCGAGTGACATTTCTTTTGGAGCGCACTTATAAATTGAGAGCGAAGCCACTTCCAACTTCATCCGGACCTCGCGGTTTCGGTTTAGTGGAAACGTAGCATTACATATGGCAGCCAAAAGTATGAATAAGGCTCCTGAGTGACTGTAGAAAGGCACCCCAAAAATGGTGTACCTAATAGTCACTCAATTGTTTCGGAATCACGGTAATAGCAAACATTCATCAAAAATGTGTACCGTCAGGGAAACGCAAAATTACCCAGAAGCGTGTACTCCATACCACTGATTACACCCTGTTTCCCCAATTCCCAGAACTTGATGTACTCCAATTCCGGGAATAATCCAAATTGAATTATAATCTCTTAAAACACCAATCCTCACATTACACCGGGCATTCGATTCCTTGAACGGCCCTTCCCCGAATCCGAAGCTAGACTCAATATCGCTTTAATTTCTGTCCATCCCGCCAGAGGAAATTGTGTGTGTATTCGTAAAATACACTTCAAACAGCCAGACCATCAGGACAAATTATATTAGCCCCTCCGGCATCACATCCACCAGTCGCCCCAAAAGTATTGAACAATCTTTTGTAAACTTAATTCGAGGGATATATGTTTCATAAAGCGAACTTCGCCTTCAGCACGTTACCCACGCACGAAAGCGAATTTCCAAGAACAATCTCCTGTTTTTAACTTCTATCCTTTTCATCGGCAAAGTCCCAGCACACATCGACCAATTAGGGTTCTTTTAGTATCATCAGTGGCATTATTCTGAAATTCGAAATTAGCGTCTTCACAAAAGGACTCGAAGGATGCACTTCAGAATCAGCGGGGGAGGGTTGCAAAGGCAAGAATGCTTGCCGCTCAAACAAAATCCCACGCATTCGAAGAAAAGTACAGTTCAGAGAATCTCGCTCAATAAATGGCGCCCAGCGAAGACAGGGACTACCCTGGATACACAGGATGTGTACCCCTACCTTGCCATAGGGATCCAATCGTAGCCAGGCTATCACATTATGAACGCCAATGCGTCTGTTAGCGAGGCCCTGTTGTTAATTGAAATACTGAAGCGAAACGGGTGATAATTGTGAAGAAACGAAGGGAGAATCGCTTCGTCACATTCTTTTGGAATTTCACACGAATCCATACTCGGTTAGCGGCATACCGCTCATGGTATGAAACTCAGTTAAATAGGCTAATATTTACGCAGTTAAAAGCCCAACGATTCCCGGGAATTTGCGAGGAATTACGATTCACAATGTGGATTTCATGTGCTGTCAGCGGAGCTGTCGATTGCGATGACAACACAGCCGACGACAACTCGGCATAATCCGCAGCACAGAAAGGGCTGACATGTAGCTGCGAGGACGGATCGGCGAAAGTTGTGTTTGGGAACTCTTACGCGAGAGTGGATGAATTTCCATGAATTTCATTTCCAAATATTGAAAAGTGATTCCTTTCTTCGGCTGTCGCATGGGCACAGCCAATGACAATGACAAGGATAATGCCAGCGACAATGCCTCGGCAAGTGTCCACACACTTGCCGGAGAATTCATTTTTATTGCAAGGATTTAAATTAATTTTCTTATTTCTGGATGGGCGGGGCACGGGGGATGGCGAGAGGCACCATGTCGGCAGTTTATTGTACAACGCAACGATGGGAATGTTCGGTGAATATTTTCGCATCGTTGTTGACACTTATGTCAGCATTGTTACGCGATGAAGTGGGCGGTGTTCCTTTGAAGTAGATCTCCCCGCATGGGAGTACGATAAAAATGTGCTTGGAGGTGGATGGTGGACCCATTAAGGTGATGGCAACGACAAGGACTTTCGTTTCGAGAATTCTCGAATCACCCGTCATTACCCTGTGGCATGCAACAATACGAGAATTTCGTCCTTCATGTCGAAGGAACAGCTGTAAATTTGTGATTGCGTGGGTTGGCAAAGTCATACGAGTACGTACAGATTTATGTGCACAAAAGGTTTCGCCTGGAATGCGAGAATGGATGGGGCACAAGCGATGCCAATTGGATTTCCTTATTTCGTTTTGTTATTTTTAAAGGAGGACCTTGTAAAGAGGGACTTAAAGCGATTTTTTGACACGAAGTGAAGCTCATTCGAACTTCTTTCGCATCATTCCTGCATCGGATCCTGCCCTGGCATGATGTTTAAATCCTCACCCAGCACACACATTGTGCCTGTCTGCCGCATTTCCAATGAGACTGATTTTGATTAACAGCCAATTGCATCGATGAATCTGGTTCAGCCTTTGAACGTTGTGGACACATCTTGCGTCTTGTCAATAGTTGGGTCCGTCAGTCCATCAAACCATAGGTGGACCAGGGGTGTCTGATTCTGGTTCTAGTTTGAAGCTGCATTCGCGGATCATCCAAATGGTGGATCATCGCTGACAGTACTTGAAGCGATGTTTGATGATCCGGTCCAATATGTGCGGCGTTATTTCGGCCAATATGTTGGCCTTGAGCTCGTGCAAATTGGTTGGCCTGTAAGTACAGATTAAGGACTTGAAGTAGCCACAGACAAAAATAATCGAGTGATGATGAGTCACATCGCATGGAGTCGGTCTCTTGTTAGAACTCTAGTTCGAATATTGCGATGTAGTCCAGCTCGAGAACGAAGTATCCTTTCTCATGTGCCGCCTTGCCGTAGATCACACTAAATAGTCAAACTTGATGGATGCATTGATGCTTGGTCCAATAATGGAAATTTAGCTGCCTCTGTTGGCTCGGTGCGGCAAAACGTTCCCAGCGCCCAACTTACGACCCCGCGGCATTGTGCATCGTCGCGTCGTCCGACTGCAATTCTTGAGTCAACACAATCCTTGACGGATGTAGACCCAAATCGAACCGGGTTGACTCCCAGGCCATTCCCAATTTATTAAGCTGGTTGGCGATGAATCGACAATCTTGGGTATTCTTCGATAGGGCCTGCTTTTTTTTTCATTTCGCACCAATATCTGTCTCTCTCTGGTCCAATCACACACTCAAACTTAGCCACTCTTAGCCACCACCACTTGATTGGATGGCGCTGTTGGTTTAGGGCAGGCCCAGGTAAGTGGGATCCCCAGTTCGAATCCCAGTTGATTTTGGTCAAGTCACCATTTGCCTTTGCGATCCAATTAACTACCGGAGTGGTCAATCGGTGGTAGTTGTCTGACTGTGGTTATCAAGTGGACCAATATGGTCTATGTGTGCTGGTGAAGTCCACTAGCAGCTCCCTTACCTACCCTACCCTAGCCACCACCACTCAGCATTCACACTGAAGCCATTATGATGAACAACCGAACGATGAAATTGACGTTGCGTAAGAACTGTCATAAAACTGTGGCCTGTGGTGACTGGTTCGGGGGCATGATTATATCAGGCGCAGTCGAACTTAAGTGGGCAAACAAATTGTGCAAGAACGAGTCTCCGCGGTCGGAGACATGGCATCGCTATGGGCGAAAATGGGGTGGAGGACATCGCGATGGGGGAGAAGGAAATCAACCAACTTGGGTTGTGCAACTTGTCCTATCTAGCGAAAGCGTGCAATGACTGGAGAGACTTGCGTGTCGTCAATTGTTGCAAATTCAGCCCGTGTCGAATTATTCCCTTTTCTAGTAAGAAAGAAGGCTCTCCATACCAGTACAGCAGATCTGAAAGCTGAACGACTTCAGCGGAATTTGCAACTAGACCCCTTCGACTGCAACAAATCTGTAAAAATGCTGTAAAAATCAATTTGTTGTCTCATCATTGTTAATTCCATCTTACTTCCGTCTCCGGACCCGCGACCATGGAGAGTTTGAGCTTTAGCCTGTGATCCATCATCGACGGGCTAAGCACGCTGCCATAGGTCATTGGGATCAAGTTATTTCGGTCCGCAGTCAGTTGGTCTTCATATAGCAGGTTTGGTCATCCTCCTCTTCCACAACCTCAACGCTCAGCTGAATCGAAATTAAATGAAGAAGACACCAGCTGCCAGATCACCACTGAAGTAACTTCCAGACCATTGATCAACTCTGAAGCAGGCGATTGTGTATTCCTTTCGTGTAGTGAGTTCTGATTTAGACATAACGCACACTTGGTACACGCGCACACTAAGGTGAAACGAAACCGATTTCGATTTCAGTTAAATTAACCAATCATGGTAAAATTACCACTGACAGCATCGCATCAAGCGTAATCACGCACAGAGTTTGGCCGAAAACACGTGCCCATCCATCCGGCCAAATAGCTGTCATGGGAGAACAATGAATGTTTCTGAGCGTGAGCTGTTAAATTTATTTTTTTTTTTTTGCTGCTCTTGTCTTGCCATCGAAACCACAGAAACGAATTCCCCAAACCGTACACATGTATGTACGTCTCACTTATTCCCGCAAAGCTCATTGTTCCGCCAACATGGTTGTCATCAACATTACAATCACTTTATCTTGGCGGAGATGAAGGAAATGGCAACGGCGACGGCAACGAGTCCAGGAGGAGAACGAAACTGTTTACCAGATAAAAATAGAAATGTGAAAAGAATAACAGATTACACCACTTATAGGTGTACATATGCGACACACGAGATGATACCGCCCTTAATGTCATCCTAAGCGGATGGGGCACCGTCTCCCATTTATTATCTTCGCAAGGACATTAATCACAATGCGGCGAACTCGTTGCTACCATAATTTATCTTTAATATACCGAACGTACCGTGTGGGTGGTGGTTTTTCAACGACAGGGACATCCAGGGCGTTTGATCGCCATCCTTCGCTGGGATTTGCAATTTCATTAGTCGCGCGCGCGTATTTGTCTTCGTGTGGTTGGCCCTGACCTCTGATCAGGACATTCGATAAATCATAATCGCCGAGGGCAGTTCGAGCAGTCGAGGTCCCTTGCGGGCTCGCCGAAAAATGACAATTCCATTAATGACCTTCCACGTTACCCAGCAACTCCCACTCGGCCGTGGCGTGCGTCACATGTGTGAAGGGCTTCCGTTTCCATTGTTCCCCGGTAGAAGTTCCAAAAAATACTGACAATTCCTCCCACAAACGGCCAGGTTAGGATGGGAGGCAGCCCTTCCGCGCCTCGATGCGAGGGGGATGTGTGTGCCTTTTCAAAGGATCAGGACGCAAAGAAGGGCACACATTTTTTAAGGCTTTTACTTTTCAATTCCGTAAAATGGGATGTGATTTGCGAATGTGTCGACGGCCCTGGTGACGGGAGGGGCTGCTTGGGTGCTAGGAAATGAAATAAAACCCATAAGTGGATGGGGTGTTCTGTGCGCCGCTTTGTTGTTCCTCCCTGAATCCTTACATCGATAAAAATAATGTAGAGGCGTGTTGAGGAACGACGGAACATTTAATTTAATGTCTTAAATGTTTAAAGAGATGAAGTGTATCTGAATATTTAACGTTCTGTGTGAAGGCATTCAGCACTCTCCTGTTGTGACTCCGGCAGAGGGAGCAAGGTGTTTTCGGGCTCCGGAGCAGATTGGATCTCGACATTAAATTATGTCCTTTGCAGGGCGAGGAAAAAGGAAATTCAATAAGCCCAGATTTACTTCAACACAACAATCGATATGTAGTCAAGGTGACCATGCTGGCTGCTCGAGGGAAATCTTAAAGTTGGTTCCTAGGCACAAATTGGTCCTGCGGGTGGATGCCAACAATGTGTCGAATAGAAGAAAGGAGGATATGCAAGGCAGGTTTTATGTGACTCTTGAGTGCTTGTGGTCGTACGCAATTGCAGTCGACTAGCAGTAGGGTCTGAGATAAGGGGCTCTCTTCTGGACGCCACATTCTCGTAGATCGGTTAATGTTTCTGGTGCTCGAAGAAAAGCAGGAACTTACGATATATTTTGAGCTATTGAAGAAGATGCCTAGTAGTGTTGAGTGGAACACGTATTTGTAATGAGTTTGTAGGAGGTACTCATTTCAGAAACAGTGTCCCACATCATCTGCGGCGCAAAATTTGTCACATAAGAATGACTTCCAAACGTCATTGCCTGGATGACGTTGCAAGTTCTGTCACAAATTTGAATGAATGAATGAAAAATGTAAATAATTTGCCAATTAAATGCGCACTACATTTTCCTTGCTACTATAACACAATTATTTTGTCCTGCAAGTGTGCCGTAAATGCCAACAGAAACGAAAATGTCCCAATTACACACCAATATGCCAGTTGTAGTCAATGAATCAGCTCACACCTTGATTTCTGCTGATACTTGGTCAGAGGGAGAAATTATGTCTGATTATGACACAAATTGAGGTGTGACAAATATTTTGTTTGAGGTGTTGGGACGTTTTTGTAGTTCATCTTATATGAGTATCACAACACTAGACTGTCCTTGACTGTTCCGATCCGGATGATGTATGTCAGCGTCGAATTGCAAATGAATTTTACTTTATACACGAAAACATGTGCGCACATGATTGAGTACACTTTGTTTGATCTGAAACTCTGTCGGTTTCAATTGAGTAAGAGTCTAAAATCTAACCTTTGCCGAGGAGAAGGCCGAGGACTCTGTAATCTGTACATAGGACAGAGCAGGAAAAATCCGGGCTACACTCACTGCTGGCGGTCGTGACGTTGAGGGTATGTGCGTCGATCCCTACGCACTTGAGCCTTCGCAGCCCAGATCCAATTCCCGGTACGAGCAAAACACTTTTCACGGCTCCACCTCTTTCGAGTCACTGACAATGCTCAAAGAGTATCACTGTCTTACTCGATTTGGCCGTTCGCTGTCGGCATAGAACTGTAGGTTACATCTCACTCCTCTCACTCGTGTCAGAACAGTAGCACGCGCAACTCGAGTGGTTGCTGAGAAGCCAGACCCTGGCCCGCTAGGGGATCTAGCGCCACCCATTTTTGCTAAAAAAGGAAGCTTAAACTGCTTATGGTGGAGATTTTTCTAGTAAAACAAATTAATAAATTAATCCTCGTCTATTTGCATAAAGCGAAATGTAACCTTTTGTTTGAAGTCGATGTTTTCATCGCTTTGTTGTTTCATTGCTTGTTTCTGAAAGCTCGCGTTAGCGGCTCATGTGAATAACTCTTTAGTCCGTCAATTAAATGGTTCCAAAAACCTTTTTCTATTTTGGCCAAATCTTATATATTTCTATCGATCGCTAGATATTCGACACTCGATACTTATCAGGTTTTTTGTGCCAATACCCACAACATGCTGGCCATCTCTACTGAACTCATGAACTATGCCCGGTTCATGAACGCGATGTGAAAAAATCTAGTCCAGACACAGAATGCATGTCCAAAGTAACATCATGTCGGAGAATCACGATTTTACGACATGACATGAGCTCTGCTCAAATGTTGGAATGCTGTGGTAGACAATGGGAGTAAAACTAGAAGTGTAAGTGAATTTCATGTCTGGCACTGTTTTTGGTGTGATCTCTTTTCGTTGGTTCGTGGTTGGTTGGGCTGAAATGAAACGACATGTCATAGATTGCCCACAGAAAAAACGAACATGGATTGCTGTTCGGATTGTGGTTGTGGATTTTTGGCATCCGTTTGTCCAGTGGAAACAGTGTGTAAAGAAGGAAAGCTGTCATCTTGCATCAAAGTCACTGTCTTTGGTATGTCACCACCCACCACACATCCATGGTGTGCTGCAGTAATTTGCAGCAAAATGTATAAATGTGTGTTAGATAATGAGAGTAGAAGTGAGTTGGGTCAGCGGGAATCGCGGAGTATATAAGATAAAATAAAGAAAATAATAAATAAAAAAAGGAGCGAGCAGTGGACGTACTCGAGGTCTATGTGTAAACATCTTGCAGTGTCCCCCCAATCGATGATATTCGAACGGACAAGGAACTTTCACGGGATACAAAGTATTTTATTTAAAAAATAAGTCTTGAATGATTTGGTGACGAATATGCACCTGCAATGTACTGAGATATCGTTGGAATACTGCGTCGATGAATGTACCACTTTAAGCGGTGGAAATTTTTGAGTTAGTGTTCATTTGAAGCTTTAGAGTATCGCTCAAAAACTCGACCAGGGGTGCAGCCGCAGGCGTGATCAAATTTATATTAAAATCGCCACTTATGCTAGTTCTTTCCCAGTACCCAGCTGCACCTCCTTCTGTGAATGGCAAAAGTACGAAGTGAATGAAGTCGATGATTTTATCCACGGACTGGTTAGGGGAGATGTAGACAACAACAGAAATTACGCTCTGGCCATTTGGAAGAATGCAATCAGCCGATATCTCGAACTGCAATACCCAATCCTTTGATATGGCGATATTAAATTTCAATATTTTGAGTTATTACATGAGAAATGCGTCCATTTTTATAAATAGCAACACCACCAGCGAGCCTTTCTGGTAAAGGGTGATTTTTTAAAAGCTATAGGAAAGTTTTTCAAAAAAAAAAAACACATAAAATTCAGAAAAATGCATGAAATCTTTATTTGAATCGATAGTACGGTTGATATAATTTAATGTTTGAAGATTATTTCATGCAAATGTTGACCTTGACTGCGCCTCTAATGGTCCATCCGCTTAGTCCAATTTTGGCACACTCTTTCCAACATTTCGGCCGGTATCTCACGAATAAATGCTTCAATGTTGTCTTCCAATGCGTCAATTGAAGCGGGCTTGTCTGTATAGACATGAGCTTCAACATAGCCCCACACAAAATGGTCTAAGGCGTTATATCCCACGATCTAGGCGGCCAATTGACCGGTCCCGAACGTGAAATAATATGTTCACCGAACTCGCTTCTCAATAAGTCCATTGTTGCGCGTGCTGTGTGGCATGTGGCACCGTCTTGTTGAAACCACATGTCATGCAAGTCAAGCTCTTGCATTTTGGGCAAAAAAAGTTGAATATCATCTCACTGTAGCGCTCACCATTCACAGTTACGTTACGATTCGCATCATCTCTGAAGAAGTACGGTCCAATGATGCCACCAGTCCTAAACCGCACCAAACTGTGACTTTTTCTGGATTCTATTTTGATATTCACTCCAAAATCGAAAATTCTGCTTATTTACGTACCCATTGAGCCAAAAATGAGCTTCGTCTAAACTGACCATAAAATGGAAGAAGCGCGCGATGAACTTTCTTAACAGAGCACGCATTTTGATATTAATGAATTCAATAATTGGCAAGCGTTGTTCGTTCGTAAGACGATTCATGGTTAAATTATAGACCAAACTGAAGATGTTTGACAGTGAAACAAAACACGAAACGTGCGTCAGCTGTGTAAATCAGTGTTGTCAAAAAGATAATAGCTAAAAAATCACCCTTTATTTTCTTGTGCTTCATCATCTCGGAGAGCATCAGTAATGCGCATTTTTGCGTTACGTCGTCGTTGAATTGTGCTCGTAAACTTTGACATTTGAAGGCGAATAACGAGGTTTTATTGTTGATAAACTATTACATTAACACTTCGCTTAATTATAACCAAGCAAATGTTAAAATAATACTAATTACTACTAAAACATTATATAGGCGTCGTTCTACTACTTGCATTGGATATAATTATTAAAATGTTTTATTATTGTCATTAAAACGTCGCAATACTCTTCCACCATCGGTAACAGGGCTATTCTCACTCATGACTATATATTGATGTCATTTCCGGTAACGACTTCCTTCCCATTTAGTTTCAAGTCCCTCCGTATTCTTGTGTCAGGGGCGAGCGATAAGATGTTTACACATCAATAAAACAAAAACTTGCAATTATACTATCGTTTGTGTTTTAAATTATCGCTTGCTAAAGGATGTGCCTGATGAATGAAATCTCCACTGGCGCTTGCTATAAGAGAGCACACTGTCACCTAGGCCACAATCATTCATCAATATCATTACAGGCGAAGGTCACAGGACCTCAGGACCTTACCATCGACTAGGTAGGGCGCATGGCTGCTTGGCGGTCTTACAGTCGCGGTTAACTTAAACCAACGGGGATATTTCTCTCTTGTGAAACCTAGCACATTGTAAACCGTAAACAGGTCATTTCATTAACTACAAAATTATATATCTAATCCCAGAAAATCCTTCCATCCCTAGATAGAGCTTAGCGGCAAAGTTTGACCAGTTTAGGAAGTCCACACCAAATTTACGAAACAAATTTAATGTTTATTCACGCTGTAAACTGACCAAAGATGTAGTCGGACACGTTAGACTCCTTCTCTTTTTTTACAAAAGGAGACACCATTTTCAAATGCCGTAAAATTCAATTTGCAAATTTATTGTCATAAGACGTTAGTAGTTACTGCAACGTGAAAGTCCCCAAAGAAAGAAAAACAAAACACTGTTCCTAACAAAATAGTAACACGGTTTCGAAAGTATGCCCTTGCCTAGGGACGGCACCACTTCACACATGCTAGCATCCTGCATAATAGCACTTAGTGTGATGCACTCTGAGAGCCAGACCCAGGTCTGTTGGGATCCCAGCAGATCTCCAGTGGATTATCCAAAGTGATGATGAAAATGTGTTTATTTGCAGTCACTGCACAGAACTGAAGTGCATTCCGATGTGTCTGTGTGACCATTCCGCCATGCATAACCCAGATTCAGCGGAGTCTGACAGTGAGTGTTCGATGTTTAATCAAGACTGAGTGTCTTCATGTGCTCATTGTTGGAGTCTAAGTTGACACCTGTTATTTCGGGGAGCAGAGAGTTATTAAATATGAATCGACACTTCTGGGGGATGGTGTGACAAACACGCTAAGGGCTTCCTACAGCTCGTACTACGTTTGGTCATGTGTTTTTCATTTGTGCGGTTTTGACCAGTAAGCGAGACGATCCTTTTCCAACATGACCTTATAGCATTGAATTGGGGTGTTGCTGAGCAGACGAAATCATTAATTGCCTCGGCTGGTAAGACTTAATCCGAGTTTGATCTCTTTACCGATGTAGACGATTCCCCGTCAGTGCCCCGTATTGAGGAGAGCCTATAATTATGCCCCTTATTTTCCCCTCGTTCACCCTCAGATTAACTATATAATCCGCTTCCGTCTCAATATCTGCCTCATTGACGGCCCACAACGAATCATGACAATGACATGAGCGCTTGCGAAGAAATGATCCATTCATTCTGAAAACTCGTGGCTCTAGTGTTGGCCCACGAGTTTTGAGTCATCTTCATTTACGGCGTCGAGGGATACACACAACAGCTCGTCTTCGTCTTGTAGGAAGCATTTTGCAACATTAAAGGCCTCAGTAATATGGTAACTGACATCGTTGGACCAGCTAGAGTTCCCCACCGTCATTCTGTACAACCTGACAAGTTAGGCTGTAATGACAGAAATAGACATGGCGGTGGAAATCTGATTTCTAAGCGCAACTGCCTGCACACCCATAGCACCCATCGCCAACTCATTCTCACACGCCAACGACGATGATCACCTGAAGTACGGCACCCGCCTGTACGCTCGATGTCCCCTTATCCTCACACGCCAACGGCGACGATCACCTTTAGTATGGCAACAGCCTGCACACTTGATGGCCCCTCATCCTCACACGCCAGCGACTATGATCACCTGTATTACGACACCCGCCTGCATGTTCACCAGCAATATAACTTGTCAGTGCCCCCCTTCAGCGAATACCAAGATACACATGTATTTACACTATTGACAGACACGCCGTTACCTCTGCAAAACGAGCTTAAATATAAATTGAAATAAATCAAATAAATCAGTAACTCTCAGTCGTTACCCGAAGAAGTTGTCTGTTTTCATAGCGAGCTCGGTTGGAAGCCCTAATTCGCGCTTTCAGATGCGCCTTTACGACCGACGCAGTTCGAAGATCTATTCATGCGTCCTGATCCCTGAAGCTAGGCTGATAATGAGTCGTCAGATTCGTGATCCGTATTTTATGAAAATTGGCAGGTTTTGCTAACTGTGTCCCCTCACGTCTGGGACTAGATTCTGCGAGATATAGGTATACACGAACAAATGTGTTCTCTGGCTTGTTTCGATGCCACGAACATGGGAATGAGTACACACATTTGTAGAAATACAGTCAACTCCTGATATTTCGAAACTCGATAATTCAACCAGATTGTTAGGTCCGAACAAAACCTATGTGTTTTGGCACGTGATGTGTTGGATGAGTTGCGAAAATGAAATAGAAGAAGAAGAAAATTAAGAAAATACCTCAAACAAAAATAACACAGTTGCAATTAAAAACATTTATTTAAAGGAAATCTCAAGCACGAGCTGCTGAGAACGTGTCTCTCGTTCTCTTAGTTCTGGAGACGCCCACGACGGCTTGCTCAATCTGCATCTCATCCCTTTCTTGATGGATCGTCATCGACTATCGCACCCTGAACTCCAGTAGCCAGTCCATTTTCTTATCCAGTCACAATCCCATCCGAGCTCCAGTGGATCGTATGAATGTATCGTCATCTTGGGCTATGAGTGCGTTGATCTTGGGGTTGTTGCATAAGAAACCCTTGGTCCTCTCATATCCATGAATGGAGGCGTAAACATGTTTATGAGTCGCGCGTTAATTTGGAGTGATTGCTCAGTCGGAAGGCAAGAAACACGCTGCAATTCCAAATCTGTTTCCTCTCATCTTTTTGGTTGTCTGTTCTTTGCCCAGCTGTTGTTCCCAATGCGTTTATCCCGTTAGATTGTAACGCATGCGATGTGAATAAAGTAGGTACAAAATTCAACCTCTCAGGATGAGTGTAACCTTCTTCCTAACTTTGGTGAATCAGTGAATTTCCATGATTTTTTGTACACTTTGACGATGATGTAGAAGTCAAAATGTTTGGAGCTTCCAATGCAAATCAACGATGACGAAGACGCGAAAGCGAAACCAATTCTGTGTACATTGCGTCAACATTTCCTAAGAACAGAAGTGGCCGACAAGGTATTCTCGGCTTGTCATTGACTGTCATTGTCTCTTGACCAAACACGCTGGAATTTATTAAATGCACGATACACAATTTTTCGTTAATTCGAATTTTTTGTAAAGTCCCTTGAGTTTCCAATTATCGAGAGTCGACTGTAATTAATACAATTGAATTGAGTGCGTACACGGAACACGACCCATGATTGCTTCGACAAAATCTCAACAGCTAGCAACTAACCTAGAGAGTAGGAGCAACATCCGTTGGGATTTTCCAACATTTCAAACCACCCTCAGATTTAATTTTAAAAGTCAAGAGCCATTATGCTCCGCATTCCTGAAAGGCTCTATTGTGCGTTAAGAATGTGTGAGTGCAGCTCATCGATCAACCTACATGAGCGTGCTGAAGCGATGACAACTAAAAATTTGAAAAGAATCATATGTACGAGTTCAGATACACACTCGTTGAGATCCATGGAGGAAATAAAAGAAAAAAAAAAAAAAAACATGGCTACTCGGGATTTTCTAAATGGTTGCCTTGATTGATGAGATTCGATGTAGGGAGCTGGGGAGCGGCGATTCACTTCTTGTTGGTAGGCATGCCCAATGATGAGTACGTTTCTTTGTTTGAACATTGTGCGACACGAGATGGCAAAGTGTGTAATGTGCCCCATGTAGGAAGACGGCAACTGCTTCCGCTTCCGTATCCTGTGACGAACATTTCGCAGAGCTTATAAACTGTTGTAGCATCACGGGTGGGGGGAGGAAGACGACCATTATTGTCACTATTAACACATTCGTTTTGTGTGATTTTTGAGTTATACCTTTAGCTCGGTCACAACCAATCTAAGGGCAAGGTTATTTCCCAGATCGTTTGTTGTCCGATATCTAACACACTCAAAATATGATCTGTCCCGAGTCCAATGGCACTGCTCTAAAGAAGGGGATTTGCCTTGCTTTTTTTCTTGTGACTTAATCAAACTAATCCCCTTTCGTCTCTATGTAGTCGCCTATAACGCTCTCTCATAAAACTCGCAGAAAGATATCTCGAAGACGTCTGTCTTGTCTAAGGTGTTCCTCGTCAATGCTAGTTTGATTTGAGGAAAAAGCTAGAAGGTCGTTCAGTGACAGGTGAAGGGTGGTCGAGCATTCTGATCCCTTTCTTGGCAAGAGTATGCTTTGTGACGCCTTGCCAAACGAACACCTTATACTCCGGTCGAAGACGATGAATACTGTCCAAAATTTACAAATAATATTTCAATACATTCGCAGTTTATTTCGGAAAAGGACTTCGGCATCAACCAAAACGATGAGTATAGTCCTGATTCGACTCCTCCCCGTCGAGACATTCTTCCCTTTCACCCCACAAGTCGCCTTCACCTGGTGACTTCCATGCTGTGCTCTGACTTTTGGTGAGTTTGGTGAGATGCAACATTGACCATCGCCAGATACGAAGCATGACATTGATGGAGGGTCCTCTGCTGGCAGACTTTGTGCTCCTTTACAATGACTCGGGCACCTGAGTGGATATGGAACACGTTTTTCTTTCTCTCTATAAGAACGGGGCACGTTCAGCACAATCTATGGAGTCCCTTTAATCAATTGGCCGCCGCGTTTATGGGACTAGATTGATGGTTGATGGTTAAGTCACATCTTGCCTGACTCACTTGACACCACTCGATTAATTTCTGGGCCTACTTTCGGTCCCTAGTCTATGCAGAGACACCAAGCCAACCACTTTGGACGAGCACAAGACAAACCTTCGAGACGCTATTGCCGCAAACCGAGTCATCAAAAACGTCACCGACCGTGTGCCATTTGAACGATAGATTTGATTCCAAGGTGAATTTGCGTTCCAGCCTACCCCAAAATTCACTCTAAATGACTCCCTCTTACTAGGATGAGCAGGCATTTCAGCATTCATGTCCTTTTGATCTTGGGTTTGACTTACAATCGCGGATTTCTTCCACCATAAGTCGTCGAACGACTTTGTGGTCATGTGTGGCTCGAGCGTGCAAGACATAAAGAGATGCCAATCGTACCTCCCTATTGCTCTGGTTCAAGGGAACCAATTAAAATGCAAGTCCACTCTGACCACGCCTAACTTACAACAGGCCAACACCTCATGGTGGGAGCCTGAAGAAGTTCTAAACATGCAGCTAATCCAATAACTCGCGCAGATAAATACAGAAGTGCACTATCAGGCAGCGCATATGTCACATGTTCAAAGAATGTTTCCGGCACAGCCTCCACGAGGACTCCCCCAACTTCAGTTAGGTCAGCCAGAATGTTTCTCCTAATCCTCACCCTTGGTCCAGCAATAGCAGATGGGGTCAAACAACAACTAAACTCTTTAAAGTGGCCACTTTCAAAAATCTATTCGCGTGCAGTGCACCCCTTGAAAGACCCAAATATTGTTTGCTGCGAGAAAGAAGATGAATGTGCCCCCTGTTATTATGGAATCTTCTCTAGAAGAAGAACCTGTTCGACTCAGACACAGTGGCATTCCATGTGATTGCAAAAGTAACGAATTCACCCGAACACGCCACCAGCTCTCCCTTATGAACTCAATACAGAGCAGCTGTACTGTGCATGCACCTCACAGCAATCAAGCACCCAATAAATTTCCATTCCACGAATTGCACCAAGTGCTCACTCGCCACAAAGAACTTCACTGCAGGCGCTGAAGGTCATGCCTCAGTCAGGAGGATTGGGTCAAGAGCAGTTAGTGCATATAACCTACTTCATGCGCCCTGCATCCTCCCTCAACTCATGTATCAATTGGCCCCACTAAGCGAGGCCATGATGATGTAGCCGTTGCTCAGGGCACAGCTCCCAAGCTCAGCACACGTGTCCTGTCGTCCATCACACGCAAGTCAAGGCAATATCTTTCGCTCATAACTCACGGCGTATCCCCTGTCGACCGAGCGCACAAAACGAGTTCTCGCGCCCTCGACTTTTTTTCGAAACTAAAAAATTATGCAGATTCCGTTCGTAATAAATGGCCAAGAATGCACTTAGTGGCGCGTCCCAACCCACCCCCTCTCCATCGCTATCTCGCAAATGTGGTCGTTCGTTCAGATGCTATGCAGGATCGGAATAATAATACATCACCAACCCACATCAGCCCCCACGCAATATAGGCGTCTTTGACTCATCCGCGCCATCATTAGCATCCTGATCATCATTTCCATCATCGGCGGCGGCGGCGGCGGCTTCGGCGACAACGTCATCGTACACAACAGCACCATCCCACGCGTCTTCCAGGACTAAGCCCAGATGATGTGGTAGCCATTCCTCCTCGTTCCTCTCCCATAATTTTTAAGGAGGAAAACGGGTCTGGATTCTTCGCAACAATAAGTCGAGTCGCTGGAGAGGTTATAGCGGAATCCAAGGGAAACCTGACTGCGTTCCCAAGACAAGGACACATCGCTGCAAGGAGAATGACTAGGCGAATGTAATTTGCATCTAATTTCCTTCGACTGCACTTAGAAAATTCCGCTGCCATCAACCCCAGACCGCCCCTTCCAGTCGCATTTCAATTCTTAATCAACTAAAGTTATGCAAATTTCTTTGAAGCCAACGGAAGGGATGCACACAATTCTTCTGGTTTCGCCCGTATTCCGATGTGGCTCCGCTTGTGTAAGTCCTTAAGAACGCAATCTTTTCAACGACATAATTTCCATCGCCATTCATATGCTAAGCCGCGCTGCCATCTTCTGTTTGCAGCATCAACAGAAGCCCGAACACCGTCGCACCGCCGCACCGCCCACCAGCAGCCCGGGCACTTCAGGTGAAAATTGCTCCAACACATACCACCCTCTCACGTATCATCCCGCAGACTGGAAGTATGAAATTTTGATTTGCGCACTGTGTACGTGCGGATGTAAGCGGTGGCGTCGTGTGTCTGCGTCTCTGCGGCGCAGTCGAAGATTCCACCACTGTGCATTTCCAGGACACAGCACATCGGTGACATGCATTGGTTTGAAGGAAAATATATTTGATATCCTTGTTACTGCATGCTCTACTGCATGTTGAACAAAGTTCCCACCATATGACACACGACGTGTTCTGTGTGCCAGTAAGCTAGTGAGTCAGCGAGCCAGAGGAAGGGAGGGCGGAGGGCGGAAGGCGGCGGGCGGCGGTTGTGGTTGTGGAAAGTATCTTAATCCTTCAACAGCTTTCGAGCGAACAAACAAACAATGCAGAAGGCAATTAACTCATTATACGAAACGGAATTCCAGAACAAGAGGACTGAAGCACATCTACTTCTGCTCCTACAAATGGCTCGGCTGCTTGGAGCGGGGTGGGGGCGAGGGAGGAGTGTAAGCAAAGTGCTTCAGCACAGTCAACGAGTTGGTGTGTTTTTTTTTTTTTTGCTTTTGTGTTTCGTCGTTTGTTTGTTTCAATTTTGGTTTTGTGTGATTTCGCAGTGTAAGCAACGACATTGTTCGGAGGGGGCATTTGGGTTCCATTAGAGTTGTGTGTTTATTTGACTTTAAAATGAATTAAAATTGTTGCGAGAAATTAGGTTATACTGTGCTTTGCCTCTAAGGACCCTGTCGGTGGAGGTGGCGTTGACTTGCTTTATATGTTTTGGTCACTGGTCCAGATGGGGATGTTTTAATTTTTCATACTCAACAAGGGGTGCTTATGAGGGTTGGATATTTTTTCGTTCCTTTTTTGCATCCATTGTGGGGTAATTAAGTCCTTGTAGATGGACTAAATTTGCATACATTCTGTAGATAATGAAATAAGGTCTATGTGCATGAGCTGAAAGGCAGACAAATGAGTTGAGTGTTGTCGTCCCGGATGGAGACGGCACTGACGACCTCTTAATGGCCACAATAGTGCTTGTGGAGGTGAATGTATCGCAGAGAGTGTCTCTGCTTTTATTGCGGCACTCGACCGCTTTTGTGTGTAGTTTTTGGGGGATTTGCTTTTGTAGTCAAACCAGTACGGGGGAGTAAGTACATGTTGTCATGGTTATTAAATGAAGCCATTCGTTTAATTAGTTGGTCTGGCCGTAAGTGAACGAACTCAACTGAGTGCTAGACTTGATGATGTGGGGTGCGCACGAGTGTTCTGCACGAATAGATGTGTGAACATTTAAGCCGACTTAAAGCTGAACAAGCCTGCAGCAAATTGACTCATTACTGCTTTTGTGTCTTCCCTATGCAGTGGGAGCTAAATGTTGCCATGAATACATGAATAGCGCAAATAATAAGACTTCGTTTTCGGGTGGCTCTTATTAACCGCGAGCAACGCCTGTACCCTTTCGCGATCCAAAGGCGATTCCACTTGCATGGCATCCGATCGTGGGCGATCGATTCCGCTTAAGATGGTAATTTCAGTTGCTGTTTGAGTCGACTGAGGAGAGGGATAGTTGGTATTCCTTGTAAAATAGCGCTCAACACACTTTTAGGACCGCTTGGGCTTTGGTCTCCACCAGTGGTCTCCTACGGTCCAATCCTAGAATACTGTATGTTTCTATGCAAGCTGTCGAGACGAATAGCAGACATCAAGCCTATTGGATACCACAGTTGTGTTGTTGCTGCATTGGTTCATTTTCGAGACGTCTAAAGTCATCGCACGACAATCAGATCGACATCGTAGGGATGATATGAGTAGGGCGTCCCCAGTGTTAACGACGAAGCTCGCTTCTGGTAAGTTAATAAACAAAAAAACTGCGCTATTTAGTTAGGAGCTACCTCAGGCCATACACAACCAGCCAATGCACCCGAAAGTGCCCTGTCTGGTGGATTTTACGGTCCGGCAGATTCATTGGTCCGTACTTTTCAAAGATCTCCATCAGAACAAAGTTTTCGTCAATGACCCAATGTACTTTTGCAATTATCCAGTTTTTTTAGAATTAAGGATCAAACGTTAAAAAATATCCCTTCATTATTCTGTACCGTCTGATTTTTGAAAAGTCTTTAATAATGCGCACTTTTTGTTTCTTTGCAGGTACGTTGAATGAGTCACGTTACAAGCGAAGTTACTGCCATGCTCCAACGAGGACGGTAAGCAAATTCTAAGGTTTCCCAGACTGAATTAAACACTTCCTGTGAGTCAGCAGGAATAATCAGACAGCAGAACCATTAGTGAGAGCCATTTGATGCCAATTTGTGAAATAAGCACAGACCTCTGATACAGGTGCTAGGCCACCATTATTACTTCTTCATTTTCTTCTCATGGCTACAGTGCTTGGTTGACCTGGGCCTCAACAAAAAGGCTCTGCAGTTGGCACGATTTTAGGCAGTTTCCTGCACTTTCGCACGCCAAGTTGGTCGAGGTCCTCTCTCTTCCTGGTTGCACCAACTTAAACGCGGTAGTTCTCTGTTGTCCCACAGATTCGTTGTCGAAGACTTCGGACCAAGCTGACCTTGCGCTGTACATAGCTCAGCCATCTTAGACGTCGGATCAGTAGACGTCTGACTGTACAGTCCGATCCATCATAGGCCTCGGTTTATCACTTTCGTTGTCCTTTAATTCGTTGTCGTAAAGTTTGTGGTTGAATCTTCTCCTAGAAAGACCTTCAACGCAAACACGACCAAACTCAAAACTTTTCTCTCGAAGAGACCAAGGACTTCCTCATCCGCTGTCCATGCCTCCGCGCCGTACATCAGGATGATCAAGCTCTTATATAAAGTCAGCTTGGTCCTTCGAGGGAGCCATACTCAATTGCCTCTTGAACTAAACTGCACAAGTCTAGTACACAGTCTACAGCAAATCTCACGCTTAACGGATCCGGCTCATGCTGCTAGAGGCATGGGGGCTGATATGTCTTTCAAAGCCAACTCACGCAGGGTCACTTTTACAATTCGGCGGAACCCGAATTCGAGAGGTATAACAATGGGCCGAGACGCTATTGTGGTAAACGGTGGAACTATTTTGTTTATACGAAGACAAGTAGAAGCGAAAGACCGGGTGTCACTGTATGCATCAGTCATCATACACCGGAAAGAAGCAGAAGGATGCCTGTCCTTCTGATAAAGTCAACTTGCCGAAGAGAGTGTCATGGACTGCAAATGGGGCGATGAGAGCGATGAACGAAAACAGACAATGCTCCCAATATCGACGCCCAAAATGAAGTTTCAGTTTTTCAGATACCGGCAGCTATTACATCTGCAGACCAGGAAGTGGAAGTGCTTCAGGAATACACCAATCGCACGATGAAATGAAGAAATCCAGTTTCCTGCATATGTCATCCTTTGCGATGATTTAAAGGACAACGAAAAATGATGAACCAACGCCTATGATGGATCGGCGATGTGGAGCGCATGGACAAGGACGCTTCAGCTCGAATAGTTTTTGACTCATCACCCACACAAGTGGGGAAGGACCTCAGCCAACTAGGCGTGTGAAATTGGACGCATCTGACTAACGATTTTGTCAGCTGGAGAAGGTTGTTGGCCGAGGCAAAGGTTCAACCCGGTCTGTAGCGCCAGAAGAAGAAGATAAACAGGAAAGCGAGATCGTACGGATTGCATTGGAAGGAACATACGCCTTTGATGGTTTTCATGTCATTCTCGTATTTAAGGCTTTGCCAGGCTAACAGTCGACACTACAACACGTCTTAATTCAGTGGATCGATGAAGACTGTATGCGCTTTTGATCTGCTTCAGACGAAAAAGACTGCAGATTACTCTTGAATTTCATTCATATTCTCAGCACCAAGTTGAAAGGAAAAACTTTTCGCATGCATGGCACCGTATCTTGGATGGTTCTGTTGAAATGTTGATTTTTCACATGAAATGCAAAAAAAAATCTCCGCGCTACGAACCTCAAAGTTTTGACAGAACGACGATTAAAAACCGAAACTTTCTCATAAATTTGCGAAACGAACTTATGCAAGTTCTCTCGCCGTCACTCATCCCCCAACGACAACGGTCGGGCAGGTGATAAAATAAATCAACCATAAGCCTCGCCCATGCACCCCAAAGATGGCGGCAACGAACAGTGAGCAGAAACTTAAATTACTTGGTAGCGGTTTCTTTTCCCTTGTTCATAAGAACCTCATTTCACATTTATGTGTATGGAAATGACATGCGGCTGGGTTTTTTAAGTGGCTGCAGAGTCACCCATCGACTGGCGTAGCCAGAGTTCCGGTTGACACTTTGCTTAAAGATGCAAATTTTGCTTTGCCATCAGAGGAACGCAGGCCGCATAGTGGATGTATCTGCATACGGCCGACATTTCTCAGGTGAGTACTCGACGAGTCGGATGGGGAAGGAGGGCTCCTCGCCCTCGTTCCGCGGTTCCAGGGAGTTTATCACTTTTGCCTGATTCCTCGACCGGCCAACATAATGAACATTAGCAATCTGAAATGAAACCGCAAAGCAATGAGGATCAAATCACCAAAGAGCACGAGACATAAACACAGAGACCGACCGGAAGCACGAACGAGGAACAAGAAGGAAATCAGTCACGCAGAATGAAGGGTCTCCGAATGGAGACTAAGAACGCTTCCAGTTCGCTGTTTTCGATTTCCCCCTTAGATACCGTCATCATCATCGGAATGAGTCTGAAAAAAGGAAACTGAGTCGAGGATATAGAACAAGCGAAAGAAAAAACGGATCCAGGGCATACATTACTGCGATTTATCTGGGACGTAGAAGTGAACAAGAAAAGAGAGTACACAAGTACACAAAAAAAATCGAAGAGGGAGAGCGAGAGAAAAAAGAAAATAAAAATCCATGCGAAAGCAAAAGTGGGACATCAAAGTGGAGGCTGCATGTTGCTGAGCTCCCAGTGGGTCCCAGTTTTTATGTTCATTTTTAATTCGTTGTGACTTGTGGAGTTGAAAATTAAAGCGTTGTCAGAGAATAAAGTGCTTAAAGGGTGATCATAGAGGAATTTGCATAAAATTACCCCCAAATTCGGTTGAATAATTCTCTTTAATCGTTCGACGGTTTACCATCATACGAGGGGGTGGCGTTTTTGATTGGCTTCCGGTTCTTTTTGGTCACTCTCCATCTCTATCTCGCCTCGGTGTCGCTGTGGCTGTTGTGTCGATAAAATATTTTAATCTATTGATTCGCTCTTTGCATACTGTCACATGCCTTAATTTATTGGTGGTTGCACGCTTTTTACGGTTGCCCGCTAAAAATCGAAGTGGATCTGAAAAAGATGAAGCCATCCTGGGGTAGTGTCTGTTTTTGCTGTTGGTGAGGCGGATGACGTTTACGATCGGCGAAGGTGGAAGTGATATCATAACCCATTGGCACACCGGCAAGGGTGCACTGGTTAATGGGGAATGTCCATCCGGTTTCTGGAGAAATTTAACGCGTTCTATAAAAGGTGACGAAAACGGCACCTAATGCAGACTTAAGGTACACAGTTTGGCGAGGTGTCATTTTTGATAATGTCATTGAGGTGAGTCCTTTAGACTGTGAATAGCCCTTGAATTTCGATTCACTATGCCATGCCACAGGCACAGACTAACAGAGTCTTCATTTTTGAGCTATAGCTATGTCCGTTTGCTACTCCAGCCAAGATCCTTTTATATCAAAGAGAGCTACCAGTTGTGGCTCCCTTTAAACTTAGGAGAATGTATGGTTAATTTTCTTAGGGACTATGTCACAAGTGGGTCTGGAGTGGAGCCACCAAAGTGGTTAGCTTCTTGGAATATCTTCGAAGTCTTCACCCTTGGCAGCATGCCGCTTTTGTTTAGGTCACCTGTTTATGTAAGACAGTCCCGACGTATTGTGCAGATAAGTGACTTTAATGACAGCCTCTCTGCTGGACAAGATGTCAATTAACTGAATTCAAGCTCTGATTTACAATAATCGAACAATAATAAAAAATACGAGTAGGTGGCGCGACAGTCCGAGGTGGACGAGGGTCTAGCTTGGACAACAACCACTAGTGTTGTATGTGCTGTAATTCGCTCACGAGTGGAATGAACCTGAGGTTGCTGGCTCCAAAAGGCGAAGTTTGAGAAGCTCTTTAAACACAGTAGTATTCTTTCAATCAAGTGTGTCGAAAAGGGTACATCCATCAATTATGACAGATCTAAATGCACCTGACGCACCCGGTGAAGCTGTTGGCTCACTAACCCACTACGCCATGCCTCCCAGAGCCCATGTATAACGAATGTTAAATATGGAAGAACTAACAAATATGTGTCTGTCAAGTAACGTTGCGACGACTGACGACATTTGGAGTAGCTAGATGCTTACATTCTAGATTCTCAGATTTAAATTTTCCGCCAACATTCTTGAAAGAATTGTCCAAAACTCGAACGCCAACAAAAGAGTCGGTCCAGCTTTCAGATGTGACATAATCGGAAGAACGAAGGAAGGTGATGGTCTGATGGTAAATAAGGGCAAGACCAAGTACAGGACGTTCTCGATTTTCGCAAGAGCTAAATTTGTTCACTACTGATGCAGCAGTCGCAACTTTTCATATAGACAGAAACTCGATAATTGTAAGTTCCCTAGTTTCTATTAGTCGCGAAAATGCTGTCAACGAGAAAGGACACCCAACATCAACGTCTCCGACAGAACGTCACCGCGGACAAATATATTTTAGAAGACTTTGTCTACCTAGGAAGCGCTATCAACTTAGACAACGACAACAGCACTGAAATCAAACGTAGAATAACTCTTGCCAATCAGTGCTTCCTTGGGCTAAGAAAGCAATTGATGAATAAAGCCCTCCCTCGCACAACTAAAGAGCTTAATCATTCCAGTCTTGCTATATGGCGCAGAGGCATGGGCTTTGTCGCTATAAGCCTAATTCAGAGGAAACTTCTTCGGGTGATGTTCGTCTCGTCTGCATAGGTGATGAGTGGATGAGAAGACATGACAACGAACCGAACGAACGTGATCGACTTAGCCAGATGACTGAAGATATAACGATTAAGATGGCTAGGTCATGTAGCGCGATTGGAAATAAATGTTCCGGCCCAGAATGTCATCGAATCCACTCCCGATGCGGTATAGGAAGACTGCGACTCAGGTATCGCACGCACGGGCGAACTTAGCACTTGTCTGAAGTTAGTTAGTAAAAATGGAGCGCCATACTATTCAGCAACATGTTTTCATTACTGAACACTTTCTCAAAAATAATGAAATAAATATGAGGGTGGTTACTGGCGCTAAACATGACGACATGATAACAAAGTCCTTTCTCCCGAAGTTGGGCGATATTGGTGTGGCCAGCATGTGGTTTCATCAAGACGCTACCAAATGCCATACAGAAAGTGAAAATACAATCACTGCACTCAATGAGACATTTCTCGGTCGTGTACTCTCTCGTTTCGGTGAGCGTGCCTAGTTACTACTGTACTCTAGTTTCAAGCAACCGTCTCGAGCTTCGGGAGTCTCAAAAATGGCACAATACGTGATTGGAAAAGCATGGCCTCTGAGATCTGATCGTAATTATGTGAAAAAAAAAGCACGAGCAACTCCCGATAAATCGAAGCACTTGGACTTCGCATACAAGGCTGCGCAGCTGGTGCGGCTTAAATGAAACAAAAGTCTTAAATCCTTCATATTTAGTCCATAATCTGAGCCCTCATCTAGACAAACATATGCAGTTTCAATGGATTCAACTGCAAAGCACTAAAATCTGAAACATTCGACAGAGTTTAATGAATTTGCTTAATACCCCTAACACCCCCTTGTGTACAACGTCATGTAAGTTATAAGGAGCTTAGGTTACAACAATGTTACAACAATGTCTTAATTCCGCTGCTGGCTGCAAAACTAGAATGGGTTACCAAAAATGTTCGCACAGTGTGGTCGGCGCCCATGCGAGGGGCTGTCTTTTAGTTTCAATTCTAGGACTTTGTGTATACATTGTGTATACATTTATCAGAAAAGGTGGCCGTGTTGTGCGTAGGTTAGTCAACAACCAGCCGAACAAATACAAGCTACGACTTGTGAAATAGAGGTTCGAGAACTGAACTTTGTTTGAGAGACACTGACAAGTGGTTGCAACAGCGTTTCTTGTGTGCACAACAGCGACGATAACTGGAATAAATAGTGAAGGGAAATCAAAGTTGGTGTGTCGGGAGAAGTGTGTACACTGACGGAGCTTGTTAATGCGAGAATACAGGAAACAATAGTCCTCTTAGTCGTGCCACTGTCAAAAATTTGTATTCTCTTACTCACTTTATTTGACATTTGTCGCTCGCACGGGCTGTATAGTCAATTTCATGAGAAAGTGAGAAAGAATGAGAGTAATTTTCTGGCTTGCATTTTTGTAGGTGACGCCAAACGACGTAGGATAAATTTTTAAGTTTTAAACAAAATAAGAGAATAAAAGCTGATTAGTATGTTTACGCTTAGTGTTGAAATAACGATAAATCAACAATTCAATCAAAAAATCCATTTTTTTTTAAGAAAACGAAACGTTTGCACTTTCTTTTATCTTGGGCTGTCATTGAAATGGAATCCATCACATACGCGCACCAATATATCCGAGTTCTGAACCAAATGCATATAAATTATCAAATGCAACCACCGAATTAAAATTGATCTCAGTTGAAGACACGAACCTGCAGCATATGTTGCCAACTAGATGAATTTTTTTGGGGATAGAATTTGATGGGTTTGCTGTCACCTCGCTTGAATTCAAGAATACAGATTTTGATGGGGGGTGACAGAAAAGTGCATGGCGAGACCTCATCTAAGAGAGCAAGGGCGGATATACTACTCAGTAATGAAGTGTCCGAGCGCAAGCTGCTTTTTATGTTCCAGGTCCGTTTTGTTTGGCCGCCGTTTCACATTCCATGAAAATTGTCAGTTGGCTTTTGAGGGTAGTCGATAGCAATTTATTTGAATTAGAATAAGACAACTTGGCCCTGGACCACTAGTTTACACTCACACTCTTTAATATGAGTGGCACCACAGCCCGTAGTGGGTCAGGGCCTAGCTGCTCAACAATCACCTACCGTTTCATGCCAACTCCGGACGTCTAATTTGAGAAGTTTTTTCAGTTTTTACAGTTATTCTTTTTTTGGGCATTATCAGCAACTCGAAAGAGGGGCCGTGAAAAGTAGTCGGATCATATCGGGAGTCAAACCTGGGCTGCGTAGGCGTAGGGATCGACACACCAATGCACAACGTCACAGCCGCCGCACTTCTAGTCTTGACATTCAAGCTAATTCCTTGCCACCGCAGAGATTTTGACAGACGTGCTACAAAGAACCTCAATATTTCTCTCTTTCTATTCAACAGTCTACAGGAACTTCAGCTTAAGTAAATACTTCAGCCGCATGTACCCAGCGTTACTGCTTTGCTCATACTTTGTACATTTTATCCGACCTCGTGTCCTTTATGAACAGGTTTCAGACATCCGCAAATCAATTACCTACTATTGCACTTAAACAAATTTATTTTTATTCGACTTCCTCCGCACAGAGACCCTGGCTCTAGTCAAAGACCGCACTGTGTTGCCGAGAGAGTTATTGCACTGGAGGCGCTATTGTGTCGTTGAACACTCGTTTAAAAGCGAAAATATGAATACACGCTCGCACATACGTACATTGCGGGGAAAAAACCAGACACAGGCACACACGCACACAACAAAGCTGAATAAATGAATGTGTATTCAGGGAGTAGTACGGCTGGCATATGATGCTGTTTTGTGTCGTTAAGAAAAGAACTTTATCGCCGCAAAGATTCCATCTTTTCTTCTTACATTTATTTTCCTTTTTTCCCTCGCTTATCCTTTCACTCCTTTGCTCCATCAGCCACCACTACACAATGACGACGAGAGCAAGCGGGTGGAATGGATGAAAAAAAAAAAACGAAAACAGCCACTTCTTCCGCAGTGAACGGGGCTGTGAGTGGTGTGGACTGGGAAGGGGGACAAGGAACACACACGCCCACCACCTCCCGAACTCCATCGTGTTTGGCCATTGCTTTGATGGCACCGAGAACAAGAAGAAGATGAGCCATCCGCAGTACTCGTATACGAGGAATTCTTGAATTGCTCGGCCCTTTTTCGTCGCACCATTCGTTCTCGCCACTCGTTCGTTCGTTCGTTCGTTCGTCAGTAGAGTAGCACGAAGAAGACATAGAGGAACCATAATGTCGGATGAGGAAGAGACACACATATCTGTGATCCTTTCCATTTGGATTTACGTTATCTGCATAGACATCCCTCTTTCCGTGGTATTAACTCATACGAGGTAGGTGGCATTACGGCCACGGAATGTCCTCGTAGCTGGGACACTTCAAATGCCGCCCGGGCGTGTGGATGTTTGGATGTTTGCATTGGGGGATACGGGGGATTAGGGTGTTACCAAATATATTGGCTCTGAAATATTTATTCGATTGGATTTTGGACTTGTGTGATTGATTTCGACGTTCGTCTGCTGAGCCCGTCTACATGTACGTACGGCGCAGAGATTATCGGCGGCGAACCCAAGCCGACTTGGGATCTGTGGGACCGATGGCTTTTGGCAGAAAGAATCCCATTATTTTAGAATGACGAAAAGTGATTTCGTAATTGTCAAGGAGCCGGGCCACTTGCTGGCGCACCTGCTTTGAATGTCAATTCTGAATGCGCGTAGGTCGCAACAAATTGGGCACGCCGATATACAGCTTATGCCGGAAGGAGGGTAATCCATTGCGAAGATTAGGGCTTTTCTGATTTGAAGACTGGAACAAATTAAATTTCTCCTTCACCGAGATTTTGTGGACTGCAATGATTGTGGCTTTTAAATATTACTTACGTCATATTTTTCGCGAATCATGATTTTCACATTGGCTACCATAAATTCGAGAAAGAATGCTGAGCTTGAGGAGAAATGAGGCCTCCAGTTAACGCTCATGAAATTTCCGTCACCGACTCAGACATTTTGTGCGTTCACAGTGAAAGTTCAAAGTTGTAAGTTCCCACAAGTTTGAATATAAAATTTTCAGCAGCACGCAGGATCATCTGGGCTTTAAATGAGAACGATGTTACCACTCGCCGAGATCTTAATCAGAGCCTGAAGCTACTTTTAGAAAATCTGAATTTTACTTGTTTCATCAAATACCGCCATCTATCGGAAGAAGTGGTACTCGTACACATACGCATACGCATATACGAGTAGCATACGCCTTTTTTGTAATTTTTTCTCGAAAGCTGTTAAGATTCCTGCGCTCATGGGACAGAGAAGACCCCGAGCTTCACTTGTTTACAAACCTCGCAGTTTATGCGACGGAATCAGACGAAATTTGACACTCCAAGATCGTCCTGGGGCTCTCATTGAGGAAACAGCTGTTGCTTGATTCTATCTCGGTGGCATTTTGAAGGTGAGTGTTGTCTCATTGTTTCTACTTCTGTTACGACAAATATTTTGAAGGAGAGTCGATTGAATAAATTTCTTAGGTACTCCTCAGAATGGATCGGTATTCCGAAGAGAAAGACATCGCAAGAAGTCCCCTTCATCTCAAGCACGTAATCCTTGCATAGCTGCATTTTACTCACTATATCGATGGTGAGATAACTAGTTTTTTTCAAGGCGGTGAATATGGTCAACTATACTGGCGCTTGTTTCGTTGAGTTATCACCTCCAGTAATGCCCTCAATCTTCAGAGTTAATTCAGAGAAATTTCCTCCGAGAAACTCAGCCATATTGAGTGAATTTACTCTTAAGGCTGTTCCACTGTGTTGTCCGCTGTTGTCAATTTTGTCATGGTTGGAAGAGATAATTGAGTGTCTGCACCGGACAGGACCTCTAGCGGACAAGTTTGCTTGTAATAATAATTTGAGTGGCACTACAGACCGTAGGGGAGCAGGGCATAGCTTCTCAGCACCCACTCGTTCCCTCACAAGTGGACGGGACCTAAAGTTTTAAGCCGATTCTGAACGGCCAAAGTTTGAGAAGGTTTTTTTCTAGACAGTTATTACTATTTATGCAATGTCAGTGACCCGAAAGAGGTGAAGCCGTGAAGATTATTTTTGGTCGTACTGGCCAGCAATCGAACCCGGGCAGCGGGTTTCAGTTACGTGGGGATCGACGCACATACCCACAACGCCACGGCCGCGACTTGCTGTCAAACATGCAAAACAAGCTGTAAAGAGTCAACGCAGATAAATACATTTAATTTATTTCATTTAATTTCTGAGAAAGAGAAACTTCAAGGTCCTTTGTTTAGAAATATTCCAAGACAGCTATTCTTTAGAATTTCGCACGGTTATTTGTTAACTCAGCACAGTGTCACTAAGCTGGTGGCTCTTTTGCTGAACAATTGGAAACCGTCTATTCAGAATTTTAATCCTCCACTCAAAAGCAATTTTACAATAATAATTAGTTCAGGGAATTAGAGACACCCCATTAAGCCGTACTTTGTAATTCCTTTAACCATCAATTAGTGTAAAGTTATTTCTGAAAATAAATACACAGAAAATACTGTAGAATTGAAGTGAGTTAATTTTGTTTTGCCAGAAAATGATGCTGGTTCTAGTTTAATGCAAAATATCCATTTAATAACGTTACGGGATAATTTCCAGGTAAGCACATATATTTCGAAATGCAGCCTACCTACAGAAATAATTGGATTAATTTCCTGAAAAATTTACTTTCTGTTTCGCTTCCTCAATTGGACACACTATAAAGAACTGAGAGTCCTGACTGCTGGGAAATTAGATTAGTAATTAAGTGGGAGGCTATTGGACTACATTGGGGCCGGAACAAAAAAGTTCTTCTTGTTTTATTATTCGAATATTTCGTGCATCCGTGCACTTGTTCATGGCAAGTTTTCGAAAAAATCACCGCCAACGCTTTATCATTTTTTAATTGGTTTGAAATCGAGGAAGTCGAACAATATTTGAAAAGCCGAAATATAATTTTCAATCCATGATTTATGGCGGATACCTGAAATTATTCGTGGTCATGTTGGAAACACCAACGTACGTGTATATTGACCTTTCCATGGTGTACGACAAGAAATGGCAATGGCACTGGTTTCGGAAACTGCGATCGGTGCAGAAGAAATACACCAAACCCGAAGAAGAATACATATACGACAAACTTGTACGGTGCAGTGTCATCAGTCCACATCGCATAAGTCCACAATTTAATAATTTAAATAAAATGAATTAAATTTAAATTTAATAAAAATAAATAAAATTCAAAATAAATTCAATTCAATAAATTATTTGTGGACGTGTAACCCAAATTAATAAATTGTGGATAAAAAAGTAGGAGACTCATAAGTCCATAATCTTGCGACATAATCCCACAAATGTCGAAACGAGGTGGGTCATAATTCCTCATTAAACCTTCAGATAGATTAAAATTAAAAGAAAATCGGAGGAGTACTAAAAGTTTATTTGCTGGCTTCAATTTTCTGTAGTAAAGAGTGGAATTGGTATGGGGGGTAGGCAGCTCCTCTGCAACTCCCTTGCTTGGGGCACTATAGGGTTTGGAGTAGGTGCGAGGTTCAGTGCATTCAAAATATGATAGTCTTTGGAAAAACTCAATAAAGAGAAACTTTGCATGTACAGAGCCTAGCAGCGGTGAGACACACATCCAATAACGCAAAATTTGACCTAATTTCTTTTTAAATTTGGAGATGACGCCGATTTGGGTATATTTCGCTTTGGAAAACGAAATAAAACCAACGACATATTTTCCATTTTCAATGCTAAATAAGACCCAACTTTACATTTTCTGTGGCCCTATTCTGGTCGTATATATCGAGCACCTTTTTGGGGTTATAGGTCCATAATTAAAGGGTCATAAATGGACTTATGACACATTTAGTTGGGCTTGTTGGCCGAGTAATGTCTTTCCTGTATCGGTATTCGATGTAGCTACTGAACCAGGCAGAACATGGATGCCATAGAATCTGCCAAAAGACAAAGAGACGTAGGGCAGGGCACGAACACCATAGAAGTCTGCCAAAAGAGTGATACGACTAGATTGAAGGTCTAATTGAATCTGCCTTTATTTCTCAAAAATCAGTCTATATACTGATTCTTTTATCAGCATTTATAAAAATAATACCTCGCATGCCATCATTTTTCAATTGGTCAATTACGCCACGAAAGTTATGGGGCTATTCCCCCACACACTTAATGAGAACATATGCATGGGCTACTTGGGCAGCGAACGTTAAAATGTCTATGTTCTACCTTTTTTTATGGTGTCAGCATTTTGGTGTGTGCCATCAAGGGTTTTGAGTTTTGTGACTGATAGTATGTAGTATACAGTGAAATAAATGTGTTGTTGGGTTTCCTTATTTTCGTGAGTACACAACACGTGTTTAGATGCTTTTTTGATGCAACGCTTGTGCAAATCCTCTCCTTTGGCATTGCCTTATACGGACTAGTTGAGCCCACAGACCTGTGTTAGCTGTAGATAGTCAATTGAATTGAATTTATTTTTAATATGATCCCACGTACGGTTATCGACATTGCAAATGCAAGCCGCACTGGAAATTTTAGCAGTTTAAAGTTGAATGGCAACTCCTTCGGAATCATAGGGATTCATGAAATCGAGTGTGATTGAGCGTCAACGGAGCAGAGATTTGTAAAATTAAAAACAAAATCACATCCAATGCACGTTCGTCAAAAGCGCTTATTCAAAATTTCACATTCTCTTGATTCTTTACGAGCACATTCTTCAAAGTCATAGGATGGTAAAGTCGGAAACACGGTAGGCAGGGGTTCTGCAAGTGAACTCACCAGCACATATAAACTATTATAGTGAATTGCCCAAACATGGATTCATTTTCATAGAGATGGCTTCAAAATCGTCCGAGTGGGGTCACTACCTAGACTACAAACTGCCACTTACTACTTAAAATGTATTCGAGTGGGTACTCACCTTGCACCTCTTCAGGTAGCAAGAAACCAAAAATGCCTCATCGGTCATTGTTCGGTTGTTTCGTTTTTTTGTTTATTCGCATTTATGATAGGTTTAAGTTACATAATTTACAAATAAATACGAGCACAATAAAACTTGTATGGCTCCATGCAACCTCCATCGATACAAGCCTGTTTGATTGTCACCTAATGTGAGGCTGCATTAGGCGATTGATTTCATAAACAATTCTAATTGGTAGAATTTGTTCACACCTCTCTTACTTATGCCCATGCTCCCCCAGATAGTATGGTGTGCGTTGGCATCATACCCCAGGATGAGACCCATTTTGACTCCCTCTGACTCTCCGATCGTACTTCTCAGTATTTCCGTCGTCGGATGTCATACATGATCACGTGACATGGTCTGCCAAAGACGCTGTACACCCGCTTCCAGGCACACAGTCACTGAGTCTAGACGGCTGAAATTGGAGAGAAAATGAATATTTACAGATTTCTTTCAAGTACACAGGCTTTAGGTTACCCACACTCCTTGCGAAGAAAAGATTAAAGTTCCGCGCTCTGAGTCCACAGATGTGATCGTTAACGATCATGGCAATATTCTCCCCCCTTTTGTTGAAGGCGGAGAATAAGAGCGGCGATGCCGCTGTAGGCCGCTGAAGGTGAATTTGAATCACCTGATTCATGGCTATCGGGATCTCCTCCCTTATTAGCCCGGAGCGTAGCCAGGTGACTCCGGCACATCGTTCGCAACTTAGTGGGCTCCCAGGCATCACATCCAGCCCACCGGATAGGATGTGGTTAGGAAGGAGTGAGAATAAGGCAGCGATGGATTGCTTCATGTCTCCTCATAGGGAATCCTTCCCTCGATTCATTGACCTTTACTTAGCCTTCGCCCCACGACAAGCTGTGCAGCCCTGAGGAGGATTGGCACCAGTAAAGCTTCTGCCAATGTTAACGGATCACTGACATCAGTGCCTCCTACTATTGCAAACGTTGTCAAAATTTAAATATTTAACCAAGATCGACGTCTGATCTCAAGTAGCATCTTGCAAACGACTTTCTGACAATGCATTTCGAGCTCCAGACCAGACCAGATCACGAAATTTTGATTACAGCCAGCAGTTATTGGACATCGAAAGGTACCAAATTGGAACAATTTAATTAACCAGCTATGCACATGAACTTTCGGTGTCCAGGTCTAATTCCCAGTGCGGAAAACAGTTTTCATAATTCATGGCTTCACCTCTTGTCAGTCACAGAGAATTCGCAGAGCTTCTCCGACTTAGTCGGAGCCAGCATTGCACTGCTGGTAGGGAACAATAGCTCGCACGGTTATTCTGTCTACACGACCATATGCCACGTCTCACTTGGGTTCTGTTGGACCCACAATGGAACCTATCGGAGGAATGTATCCTCTTGATACCCTTTTTTTTTTGAGACTTTCTTCAGGGATGATATGTTCTCCGCGTGTTCCGTGTCTCAACTGACGGAGACTGGGCCAGTGACAGAGATGTCTTTTTCGGTGGTAGCGATTACATCGCTTGCAACATTTCATAGAACTGAGAAAACTGTCGCCTATTGTCCAAAGCAACCTTCTGCTTGATACCTCTTCTTTAGCATCACATCGCACGATTCAAAGGTTTGCAGTCGCTTCAGTGCTGAGATTAGTGCTTGTGATCCGAGACCAAACATACTCTCTTTCGTATTAAGCATCTTCACGCGGCAAGCGACCAGCTTGTTGCTCACTGCTACCGAAATTGCTTTACTGGCCGCTTGACTGTGTTAAAATTGTACCAATAGCTGGTGATATTTGGAACATTGATTCCACTCTGGGTGACGTGTGTGACTGCCAGGACTTCCGCCTGGAAAACGCTGCCATAGACAGAGAGTCTGATTGAGCAGAGCATGTTTAACATTTCGGAGAAAATGCCCGTGCTCACATCTTCGATTCATGCACTCATTTACGGGTGGTCGAACTATTATATATGCAGTCCTCCCTCATTGAGCACTATGTCTTGAAAGTTTTTTCGAAACCCAGGAAATAAGGATATCAGTCGACCTGAGCTGGGTCTGTTTATCGTCAAATTGAATACCAAGATACTCATACATTATATATTCCTGCCCCGACATGTCATGAGAATATCATAAACGACTCAATTCCAGGAAATAATTTTGTTCAAAATGTGAATTGATTTCCTTTCCACAGAACTGGGTTAAAGAACTGTTGTGACTGCAAAGGAATTATTCATACATAATCTATGAGTGCATTCTGAAGTGCTGCACTAGAGGGGTACCAATGGCACCCGCAGGTATTCACTCCCCTGTCTGGCCATCTGGAAATCATTGGAAAACTGATTTATTTCGGATTCAATCACGAATACGCATCTAAGAAAGACAATATTGCTGGCAACCTCAACAAGCACCCGTGCTCACTCGATGGAAGACACCAAATCTGCGTTGAAATTTGAGGTCTTTATGAATGCTTACCGCACACTGGAATGCAACAGAATTGCTTCGCCATATGTTGGCAATTGAAAACGAGGCAGGTTTGCCCAAAAGAGTCAGAGGACATGCAATAAGTTCTCTTCAACATCGGTGTCCTCCTTCAACTCGATTCTGCAAGCTAACTTCAATTTGATGCAGACGAACAGCTTGAATGATAAAATGGTTTCGCCATTCCAAAGAGCTGCACCACAGAACAATTTAAATCATCAAGGACACAATGCAATGCCAGGTGCATTGCACACATGGGGCATGCCAGAGAGGAGGAGCCACCGCCTTCGTGTTGTTGCATATTTCAAAGCACAAGAAGCAGCCAGAGAAATACCTCGGGACTGAGACAACTGCAGCCAGTTGCAGGTTGTGAGTGTCTCAATTCGCATTCAATCATTCCATCCAGCATGCTCCCCAATTTCGAATGAGACGAAGGTAAAAGAAACCTGCCATGGGCGCATCCATCCTGCACAAGCACTTTCTCCATCCTTTCGGCCTTCTGCACAGACGTAGCATCAACAGCTCACCCTCACCGCAACCCGCACACAAAGCAAATGATGAACGGGAAATGAAGGGAGAAACACACTAGTGGACCGATCGTGTAAGAGAGGGCGAGAGAATTGTGTGTGTTGAAAGATATAAATTTCAGATTCGCAGGATGTCGGATTCACTGATGCGATAAGCAATCGAGGAGCATATTGACCGCACAGTACAGAAAGCAAAGCACAAATGGAATATTTCGAGAATTCAAAACCAACAGCAACAGTCAGCAGCCTCCACCATCACCGTCGCCTTTGGCTGGTGGCCGGGGTGTATTGTGGTGCCTGGATGATATCGATTGTGTGCGGCGAGGAACCGAAATCAGTTGAAACACCCCGACGCCATCGGTTGTTCCCTTGAGCTCGGACTTGGGCGATGTAGTGTGCTGTGGGTGTGTGACATAATATTTTGTAGGGAATATAATTTCCTATCATTTCATAATGCTCTGATGAATTTACCGCAATTTATTTTGCACACACAACCACCCCGAAGGAGTAACAGAATCTTGGGCGCCAGCTCGGAAAAGGCAAGCAAACTCAAGTCTCTTGTGTGGCGATGGTGGCACGTCGTATTCCCATTTCGAGTCTTCCTCTACTTCGGGAGATAGCGGTCAAAGTTCGTTGTGTGTGTGTTTTATTTTCTCTTCCTTTTTCGTCTCTTGTCTTCTGTTGTCATCCCTAGATCACCAGCGGGAGATACCCGTAGACACACTCATACGTCGCCGGAAATGAGAACCGCTACGTTTCGTATCGAGGAAACACAATTTTAAGAACAACAACAATAAAAAAAGGACAATGATAATGAAGGGACATTCGAGTGAGTCCCAATGGCAGTTCTTAGTTAAAAAAAAAAAAAAAAAACACACAAAAAAAACTTTCGTACTGAGAACGACTTCGATTGCGAGATTCATTTACCTGATGGGCTCCCGGAGAACTTTGCCGATAGGGCTGCTGGTAATGATGCACGCCGGTATTTCATTTGGAGACCGGTTTGTTGTTTTCCCCCTTCAATGTGAACTGATTGAGTTGCCATGGAATTGTCACATCGGTTTAATGACTCTATCATCAGAAGTTCGAAGGACTTTCACATGAATGAGGTGCTATCAGATGAGTGCGGCCATTAAGGTAAAATAATTCAACTCGAAAAGTTGTGACTCTGAGATGGAAGCAATTATTTTCTCGAGCAAATTGAGTGGTATTTTTCTACCTCTTCCCGATTACCTCGGTGCATAGAGAAAGTCTATGTCAAGTAAGTGGAAGTTTACCCTATCCTGCAGTGCAATGTAATAAATAATGGCATTGATTGTTACCATAGTGGAATTTTAAAATCAATTTCTTCAAATCTGGTCTCACTAACCGAGTCCAAGCTGTTTTCCATGACTCACAACTGTCGTCCTTCTGTGGCGTATTCTGTGGCGTACCTCAAGGTTCCATTCGAGGTCCCACGTTATTTTAAATGCTTATCAATGACCTCTCATTTTGGTTTAGTCCTATTGACGATGTCCAAATCTACTTAAGTTTGGCATGGTTGAAGACTCGGTTGCTAAAATGAACGAGGATCTGAGCTGTATTGCCAATTGGGCATTGGGCCATTAATGCTCAATCAAAACCAAAGCCATCCCGTTCTCGAAACAACCGCCTTCTTTGTCCAATTTCCCGCCAATCAAACATAACTGCAATTAAATATGTTATCTGTGTAGAAAGGACCATGGAATAATGTGCAATAGTGAATTGACTGACCATATTGATAGTGCAGGGTCCAAGGTATATACATCCCTAAGATGCTCATTAATTAGTAAATAGGATAAAGGCACTTGTAGTGCTAGTAGACGGACACTTCGTCGTTTATTGTCAAGAAATAAGAGTATTTACCAAGTTTAGTGTATATATAAAAAACAACCACCTATGTTTCTTTCATACACACACGAAGTTGCCAATAGAGGCGGTAACTGGTTTGCGAAATAGGCATCGGTTAGTGCTTGGAACTCGCGAAGAATGCAGCTAAGTGCGTTTTTAGTGGATCTATTCTCAGAATGTTAGTATTTTAAACATTATTTATTGCATTTGAACATCAAAGTAGGTTTAATTTTAATTGAGCATACATGATTTGTGTATTCAATAAAAAAAAATGTTAAATGTTACGCAAATTATTTGGTGTCCGGATACTGGAGCCCAAATTTTATACTAATTTTAGTTTCCGGACCGAAATAAATGCAAATCATAAGTTCATGTTTTAATAATTTTAAACAATACCTATGTATACTTTGCTTAATTTAAATATGCTTAAATAAGTATGTGAATAGGGTTTTTTTTTTCTTAAAAACTAAGAAGCCGGTTTTAAGCTAAGAAAATGGCTAAAAATTATATCGTATCCGGACAATTTCTTGTTTACACAATAAATACATGTACATTGTTAAAAATGTCATATTTAGAATGGATTAAAGCAAATTAACACGAGCTTTAGGAGATATTCGGGGAAATAGTTTGCAATGAATAAAAGCAGCTGTCAGATGTGATGTTTGTCGATCAACTCTTCATGACGGATTAATGTTTAAAAGCTACTTAGTGAAAATGCAGCAAAAAATGCTGATGGAAAACTCTTTGAACCCATGGTAGTGTTCCCATACTGACTTCCTCAAAAGGACATTGTTGAAAGTACGTCTCGATCTTGGCAACTAGCGAGAGCGGTTGGATGTGCCTAAACATTTATATCTAATATAAAGGGTGATTTCTTAAAAGCTCTAGGAAAATTTTTCAAAAAAAAACACATAAAATCCAGAAAAATGCATTACATCTTTATTTGAATCGATAGTGCGGTCCATATAATTTAATGTTTGAAGATTATTTCATGCAAATGTTGACCTTGACTGCGCCTCAAATGGTCCATCCGCTTAGTCCAATTTTGGCACACTCTTTCCAACATTTCGGCCGGTATCTCACGAATAAATGCTTCAATGTTGTCTTCCAATGCGTCAATTGAAGCGGACTTGTCTGTATAGACATGAGCTTTAACACAGCCCCTCAAAACATAGTCTAAAGGCGTGAAATCGCACGATCTAGGCGGCCAATTGACCGGTTCCGAACGTGAAATAATATGTTCACCGAACTCGCTTCTCAATAAGTCCACTTTTGCGCGTGCTGTGTGGCATGTGTCACCGTCTTGTTGAAACCACATGTCATGCAAGTCAAGCTCTTGCATTTTGGGCAAAAGAAAGTTAGATATCATCTCACGCTAGCGCTCACCATTCACAGTTACGTTACGATTTGCATCATCTTTGAAGAAGTACGGTCCAATGATGCCACCAGCCCATAAACCGCACCAGACTGTGACTTTTTCTGGATGAATTGGTAGCTTTTGCAATGCTTCTGGCTGATATTCACTCCAAAATCGACAATTCTGCTTATTTACGTACCCATTGAGCCAAAAGTGAACTTCGTCGCTGAGCACACCATAAAATGGAAGAAGCGCGCGATGAACTATAATTTGCAAGCGTTGCTCGTTTGTTAGACGATTCATGGTTAAATTATAGACCAAACTGAAGATGTTTGACACGAAACGTACGTCAGATTGTGATTATTCTTCCTTACAAAAATCGACAAAATCAATCAACGCGCCTGCAGGGTATGTTTTGTATGAACAACGTCGCATTCTCCTGGAATGCGAATTGGAAGCCTTTTCAGGCTACTGATCGTAAATATTACAAGAATTCACAAGAAACGGCCAAATTATTCATGTGAAGAGATCATCTTCTGTTGATCGAGTCTCAATATTTCCTTAAGACCTGCCATTCATACTTGTTTAATGTTTCTTCATTCATTCTGTTCACCTCTGGAATCGCCTACCCTCACAGGTACGGTCTAAGACCGAGTACAGACAATTTGGTAACGCTTGTTTCTCCTATCTCTCCGGCTCGGAATTAAATAATTCCTGCAAACTTTTGTTTTTACTCCTTCTGAAATTATAATTGAAGTAATTTGAAATCACTTAATTGCAAGCATGTCACTTAAAATTGTTATTTGATTATGTTCCTCTGTTAGTAAAAAAGCATTCTATTCTTAATGTACAGCAATATGTATTAATAAATGAATTTAAAATTCACTTTTGACAGCTTCAGTTCGAGTTCCATGACAATGGCCAATAAGTATAACTGCCTCGAAGATGCTTGCCAAACTTGGCCGGTCGGAGTCATCTTTGAGTAGTAAGAGGACCTTAGCACACACAACACGAATAGTTGCTGTAAAAGCTAAGGCGATATCCACCTCTGCACCATCCACCCACCCATTTCCTCAAAACTCACGAACATTTCTGCATTTCTCAACTGCTCTGAAACCGACGGTATTGGAATTTAAATCCTGGATCCTTGACAGGACCAGAAACCTACATTGAATGAAATTACGATTTTGCACGGAAACACCGAAAATGTGTACACACCCTGTGACATTGCTTTGCCAATTCAACGCTTTTCTAGTTTAAATTTGTCCAGTTCTTCTTCTAGTTTTCGCAGCTTTATCTAAGGCAGGAGAGTACCACATGTCGAAACACCTCGTAAAACTACAAAAATGCCTTGCATTCATATTGTACTGCGAGACTTTATTCGTGAGGGTAACGCCGTAGCATCAACATGCAAGCTCGTGCTCTTCTTGCAGTGAAAATTAAGATTTTGATGGTGACTCGATTTTTAAAAACAGAGCTTAAATAATACGAGAAAATACAGACATACAGTGTCGCCAAGTCATACAGGATAGTCATAACATCAAATCAGAACCTTTTATCAGAAATACACACACACAATCCTCTCCCTTCCACACTGATTCGCAATCTATTGCCGATTGGCCAAGCAAAAAGTTCGACATGTTGAACTACCATTCAACCGATCCTAACGATCGCCGCAAGAGCATTTTGGTTGACATTTTGGGCCATCCGGCGCGCTTTTTGTTCAAGCTGCTTTCCATTGCCAGCTAACTGCTAGAGAAGTTGAGTGCACACACAATGTGAATGCACACGTTTTTGGATTTTCAACATAATGTTACGTATACGTCACAGTGTCTTCTTGTATAAATGAAGTAGTTTTTATTTAAATACAAAAATGCGTCGATATAGAGGGATGTCTACTTAACATCGCGTACAAGATATTGTCAGCCGTTTGAGTGCTCGCCTGAAGCGATAGATCGATAGACGATAAATATGAGAAATACAAAAAAGTTCAAATAGACACCCACCACCTATTCGCCGATTTCAAACCTGCATGTGAGAAGACTCCCTGTCTAGTTTCTTACATTCCTGCCAAACTCGTCAGACCGGCGCAGGATGACGATGGAGAAGTCTCGTTGCACCATCAAGGTCGGTAACGAACTCACCGAGACCTTCAATGTCAAAACACGATTTAGACAGGGCGACGCGCTTTCGTCATCCTGGAAAAAAATCGTCAAGACTCATATGCCAACTTTGCAGGTACGGCTTTCCAAAAGTCCGTACAATTCCTAGCATATGCTGCTGTCCTTGACAGGATTGGCATAACACAGTAAGCCGCCAATGAGGCATTTGCTGTCATTGAGACTGAAGCGGGTAAAATAGGTCTAGCTGGGAATGAGGGCAAAACGAAGTATATCCTCTTCTTAAGAAAGATCATGCAACATCGTCGTCTTTGACATAATGGGCAGCTTTAACTTCGGGATAGTTAAGGTCTTCGTCTAACTTGACTCCGTAGTAAACAGGAGAAAGCACATCCCTACCGAGATCATACGACATGAGCCTAGTCAGGTGTCTGTTGATCAAACGCTCCGGCCGAAGTCTTCAACTCCGAACCGGTGGGGCATTCGACACTGCTAGCGATCGGACTAGGCGGAGAGACTTGTTGGTTGAGGCCCAGGTCCACTCCGGACTGTGGCGTCAAATAAAAAAGAAGAAATTCAGGTGACGCTTTGACAGCAACATCAACAGCAGCATATTGCTCTTCCTTTGTTAACCTTAGTACACTTTCTGCAAAGCCTACATGGGGTAGAGCCGCACCCCTTCGCGATTTTTTTTGTAGCTCAAAGCTCTGCAACGCCAACAGTAAGTACAGCAGAAGCGTATCAGCGTATTTTGTGAAACGCCCGAGCGATGGACTGAACAAATAATCGATAAAAAATCACCTCATGGTTCAAACGTGCAAACTTTCGTTTTGCCACACGTAACTAACGAGATTTTCCTGTTTTCTCCGTGAAAATCGAATCAAACTGTCCCCGTCCTGGGCATGCACGTAACCCGTTTGCGAAGCGCAAAACGTCAGAAATGCACGTGATGTATCGCATATGCCCTGGGATAGTTTCCATCATAATCCCCAAATGGAACGACTTAATTGTCTCCTGCTCGCAAAATCGACTGTCATTGTTCTTGCGCCCCTCCGTCCTGATGGGAGCTCCACAGCCTGGCGTACATCATCCAATGACACGTTCCACAGTACACTCCTCCGGTCAAATTGATAGTCATTTGTGATAGTTTTTCTTTGGACGATACATAGTGATTTCTGCTGCATTTGACTTGAGCACCATTTCCACATATCGCTGTCGTCGACACAGCCCGGCACGTCCTTCCATCTGACACAAGCAAACGGTGGCGCCATTGTAATTGATGAGTAATTACCACAGGTGATTTATAGTTCGGCTCAGGCCGGCCAAGTCGGAGGACGAACAAATGAACTTTGTGAACAAAAGTTTCCACATCCACCTCATCGGGCAGGATGGAACCGACACACCTCGAAGCACACTGCACGCGGTACGTGTGTGGGTCCATGCAGCGGCCCTGGATCTGCCTCAAGATGATTGATGTATTCAAGTTCCTTCGATACTCTTCCATCACGGCGCGGTGTCGGTGTTTCTCATGCTGCTGGGCCTGGGTGAATTGTTCAACCCTCACACCGTTCAATTCAACTTTAGTCCGTGCTCCTGTTCGTGGAGTTTGTCTCGGCAAATACGAGCGATGCAGAGGCGCGCGTGTCGTGACGGCTCTCGAACCTCACTTTGCTGATTACACGAATTCATTAAGGAGTATGTATCTTAAATATGGCTGAGCGGCGAAAAGATGCTCCTGATAAGACCAGCGCACAGCAACAGGGACCATGAAATGTTTTCCTCTTACTGCGGACTCGCTCGTGGCGAAATTTTGATATGCAAAGTAGATAAAGTTTTGGGGAGTTCTCTTGATGAAGTTCATTGATTGCTGGGAATCTGGAACCAAGTCCCGGCGCACAGAGTGGAGTGTGATTCTCTGAAATTTTAATTGCTACGAACATAAATAACTACGCAGAGGTTTCTGTTTGCATTAATTTGACAGCGAAGCATGCACACACGGATATTGTGTGCTCTTGGGAGGTGTATGGAATTCATGCATGTTTACTAGGACCCGTGGAAATCTTCATAAACGTATGGGGCGCCGCGCCGTGTGTACCCAACAATCGGTGTTATGCATGTTCGTCTTGTTGATTGCTAAATAAAACAGTACCCTTTCAGTGGGGTGGTTGTCCTCAAGTTGGGGACACATGGCGACAGCTTAATTTCGCTGTACAAGATGAGCAGAACACAAGTCAGACAAGAGGTGCTGATGAGTCTAAAGTTTGTCGTCTTCTCGCAATCAAGGTGGAACCGAAAAGTGCAACCCAATCAGTTCCCTCTTGAGTATACCTACACCCAGAGCGGTAGATGGTGTTTTCCTTTGTTTCTAAGACCGTCGCAGCGAATGAACACAGCGAATGTCGTTTGGAAGTAGATTCACTAAATTCTGATTGGATTCGCGGAACTGCGACTGATAGTTATTCACTGAGCGGAAGTGCCAAACGAAATGTATCAGAGCGTACGATTTCACGTGAGTCCGTGAGCACTGGACTCACGCGAAAGAAGAGCATGCTCGAGATAGGACACTATATGTGTCCCAGGACATACGAGGGAGACATACTAGGGAACTGAGGCATACTAAATAAATACTAAATAAATACTCACTGAACAGAATTGCCAAACGAAATTTATAAAAGCGTACGATTTCACGTGAGTCCGTGAGCACTTGACACAAGTCCGACGAACGTTTGGGTAGCATCGTTTAGACTGGCATACTCTCCAAGTATTGTCAAACGAAATTTATTAGAGCGTACGATTTCACGTGAGTCCGTGAGCACTTGACACAAGTCCGACGAAGGTTTGGGTAGCATCGTTTAGACTGGCATACTCTCCAAGTATTGTCAAACGAAATTTATTAGAGCGTACGATTTCACGTGAGTCCGTGAGCACTTGACACAAGTCCGACGAAGGTTTGGGTAGCATCGTTTAAACTGGCATACTCTCCAAGTATTGTCAGTGAGTCTAAAGAGGTGGAGGCGTGAATTATAAAAGTTCCTTCCACCGAGAGTTAAATCTTGTAAGCGACGGAGTCAAGGTAGCCTACCGACTACGCCACGGCTAGCAGCAGAATATTCGAAGATCAAACAATTTTATTTTCGTCTAGCTTATAAATCGATATTGGTCTCCCTGACGACTTACAACTAGGGTCTCACATTCTAAATAGACGTGATCGCGTTGCAAGTATGTACGTGCTGTTCTAGATCAAGATCACGCGATCAAGTGAATGTCCCAAAATGTGCGTCAACACGTGTACATTATTTCGAAAATTAGAGCATTGTCTCTACTGATGCATGTTCAATGATGGAGCATGTGCCGCGTCACAATGTCACGTATTAACACACACTCACGTGAAGTAGTACGCTCTAGTTACACGCCATTCTACGAACAATATTAACATGAACTGAATCGTTGACTGATTGGATGTTGAGCCTCTTCGACAATCTAAGTTCGACTACAAGGGGGAATACTTACCCACTTCCCGCAAGCGACGATTGACTTGACATACGCCATTCTATCATAAATCTTTCGAGATCACAGCTCACATTCTGGATGTAGAGACTTGCAGTGTTCGTTTCCAGTTCAATGTGGACTGACTTAATTTTTCATCCGAGGGGTGTGATGCAGCTGTACAGTGACTCAGAGCGTTTTTCATTGGTCTGACAGTGACTCACAACATACAAAAAAAAAAAAGAAATAAAAAAACAACAATATAAATAACAAATGTATCAAGAATGAAGTACTCACAAAAAATTCAGATTGATTACAAAGGTTACAAACAGTAAAATAGTTATTAAATATGGAACGAAAGTAAATATGTTTGATTTATTACTTGGAGTTACTGCCCCAACAAATTAGCTTGTATCTTTACAAATTTGTATTGCACGTACACGATGTAGGCCAAGGGGCCAGGCGCACCAGCAGCGTGCAACTGCTGGAATTTCCATTGTGCCCGCCATTCTTTGATGCTTCTATTGGGTCTCAAAGTGCCCAAAGTGCACTTCATTCTGTCCCACCCAAGAGTCCCATAACCGGCCTACGACAACCTATGTGTGACTGTTGCTAAACCAACAAATCTAGCCTTACTTCTCTCAGTTTCTTCTGCAGCACGTTTCCTTCCCGACTTCCTTGCTCCTCAAGCTTGTGATCTGATCTCGTCATCGCTTGCAGCGCTGCTTTATATACTCGTACCACCAGCTTGGCTGCACTTTCTTTGACCATAATAATCGGAGGAGAGGCTTCTTCTTATTGGGGAGATCGCAGCAGTTCTTAAGATCAGTAGGAAATCCTCGAATGACTTGTAGTTAGTCCTCTGAACTTGATGTTAATGCTATTACACTCTTGGGGGGATTATGAAAGAACCCATAAGTCATGCGATTACCACAGTGTCACGTTAGAGACTTTGGAAGATATTGGGACTATCGCTAGGACGCCATCGCAGGCCATTGTCCCACTCTAACACGTTCGTCACTTGCAGAAAGGTCTGTCTGATCGATTCTGAACTGATTCGTGTTCCAGCCTCCAAATCAAAGCCCCCCTAAATGATTCTCTATCTGTTGCACTTCCTCCCACCCTAATCCAAATCAGTAAATTTTAATTACGAAAACAATCAACTACCTTTTCACACGGTGCAGGAGCAACTTCGACTCATCAATTAGTGAGAGCTTAAAAGAGCAAACGTTTCCGCAGTCAAACCGAATAGAGCCCAAAAGCATGCATCACGTGGAAAATTGTTTACAAAAAGCGACACGTCTATGGCACCGCTCGTTCACATCCCAGCCCGTGTCAAGTGCAATTACACCCCGTCTGCTTTGGCACGTAATCTATTCAACACCTACGCCTAAAAGTTAGCTAGTCAGACGTCCCGGCGGTCCCCCCGCCCCCACAGCTTATTAGAAATGCAACCGAAGTGGAACCACATAATTCCACCTTTGCACATCCAGCAAACTAATCCACCGTCACGCTAACAATTTGTATCCTTCGAGAGAGAGATGCAGCTAGTAGGAGGCGTCTGTCAAGAGGGTGGCTGTAAAAAATTCATAGCACGTCAATATGGTAAACTACTTTGCAGCAGTTAACTCCTTTTGTCGTGACGCAAACGGCTGTGCCTCCGCCCGCCACCCGGTCCCATCAATATGCTTCCGGGGGATCGAACGTGCCAGCTTACTAATTCGCCCCCGTTGCTGCTGCTCCGCAGTGGTAGTTCACCAACCAATTTGGAATAGTTCACACGATGGCTCTGTGAATAGGGAGAGCTCACTGCCGCTTGTGCTGCATCATCGCCAAATCGTTCTCAGGAAGCTAAAGAGCGCAAGGGCGAGGGTGGGAGGCAGCGCCTATTTAAGCCTGTCATCTTTTCAGGGTGAGTTAAAAGTTTTACGCCCGCACGACTTCCCTGGAATATCTTGTGGTAAAATTTCAACGGCTACCCTCTCTGTGCGGAAAGTTCGAGGAGCAGTTTTGAGGATGGTCCACTCGGGAAGTCTACGAGATCCATCAGTACTGAGAAGTTTTAATCCGCCAACTGGCGAAAGAAACTTGTAAAACCCCTCGAATTGAAGGTCCCTTCGCAGAGACGAAAGTTGAGTTGTAGATCTGTCGGATGGAAGCACTGAGGCGACAGCGGGCAGAGGGATCTTTAAAGAGCCACGACTGAGGGGCATGATAAAGGATCCCATTTAACTGGCCGATGAACTGGTGCCGGCAAAAGTTTCACAGGGCGGCGGAGATGCAAATGGCGCTCTAATCGGGGTCTCAATCTACCGGGTCACCCGATGCAAGTCAATGTGCGGTACCGGCCACGGGACTGAGGACGTTGAGGCGGGCGTACTGAGAAGCACCCACCGAAAGTACGTACCTGTGGCTGATTCGAAAGTTGATTTCCGGCCTGGAGGACATTGGATGATGTCGTCCGGGCTGAAGGACGCCGAGGAGCATGTTTGAAATGAAAAATGCTTTGAGGAATGATTCACGAGCGCCCGAGTGTCCTGCAACCCGGAGGAGTCGAACACTGGGGTGAAGCGTACGCGATATGAAGTAAATTGCACATTATAACTCAAATCAATGGCAAAAAGTTCGTTTTATATTCGTCCTGTTCCGTTTTAGAGCGCTCCTCACCAGCTCCGACTGTCGGTCGGTGCGGTGGCCGTCCGACTTGAAGTCCGGAAATGTGCTAAATAATTGATGAGAAAACTTTTTGAACTTTTACCTTTTTTGTGTTCCTGTTCGGCGGGGCAGTGGTGGTGGCGCACCCGCCACGGGATACACGAGCACACGTTTGAGCGCCCTGTCAGTTATTGGGGGGCGGAACGTCCCGTTGGGCGAGGCGAGGAGGTCTGAGAAAATGCAATAAAAAAGTTGAGGATATTAGACCTCAGTTGGATTAAGTTTTGTTTTAGTTCAACGGCACGGGATGGGGTTTTGTGTTTTCCTCGTTCTGACTTAATCGTATTAACAGGGATCAAAGTTCTCGGCATATGTACTTGTGAGGGTGCTGTCGGGAATAGAAGATAGAAGAGTCATACACCCCTTGCATTTGACATGAAGTTCGATTAGGGCTCTCTGTCCTGCGACCTTTCGCCGGCATATGGGCACGGACGATTGAGAGCAGCGCACTGTGCACTATCACAATGGGGGTTGTCTCCGAAAGTTTTCGCAAGAAAATCGGGTTACATGCTCTTCTGATTGAGTTTTGCAGTAAATTCCCCGGCTTGACATGTCGGGGACATTTAACAAGACGGGATATTAATGATTGAGTAACGAGCCGATTAACATTTATTGACGGGACGACGGGGTCGAGTCGGGGAATTGAGTGACGCTAGTAAAGGTTGCGTCGAATGGTAACTGGCTGGAGAAGTTATGGAACAGTCGGCTGTTACGCAAAAATGCAAATGCGCGACGTAAGTAAAAATCGGGATTGCATGTACACAAACTTCAATCAATGTTCGAGTCTGATGAATATGTACGCAACAGCAACTAATGACACCTGGTCACTCCAGCTCATGGTGAACCATTGTCATCTACTCATGTGCACTCGTCTACATCAAAATGTTAATCAAGGTTAATCGACAGCAAATGTGGTGGCTCTTTGCTCGGCCACATCCACCCGTTCGACGTTACCACTGCAGTTGCTGACAGTTATCGGAGAGTATGCCATCAAGAGTAGTATGTCCACGATTTCTGATCGGAGTCGGTGCGCCTCCCTTCCACCCATGAACGAACAAATCCATGGAAAACCCGAGTGGCCGCTGGGCCAATGTTCACATTGTTCATTCTTAAAAGTTTGTCAATTGGTTTAAAAAAAAGACTGATACATTTCAGAGTGTTTCTACTTCTCAAGAACTTTCGTGTTATGCTCAACCAACTGGTGCCTGCAGTCCCAATCGAACTACCTTCGGTTGTTGAGTATTTTTATTTTACTGGCGCTGGTGTAGACTAGTGATGGGCATAATCGAATGATTTTAAGAATCCAGACTTTAGTTATCGAAATATATTAATAATCGAATGATCATTCGAATAAGTACTAATCACTTGAATGTCTACTAAGTATTCGAATGACTACTAATCATTCGAATGACTACTAATCGTTCGAATGACAACCAATCATTCGAATGACAACTAATCATTCGAATGACTAGTTGTCATTCGAATGAATACTAAATACTACTGTCCTACAATGGCTGGTGCTTACATCGGGTTGTTCGTAGTGTCCAGGGTGGTCCTTTTGGGACGGGGTGGTGATGTGTAAGCCGACTTAGCCTCGATGGTGATTGCTATCGCTGCTCTGGTACAATCCATGCAGCTCGTTGTTCGACGTCGTTGGAAAGTTCGGCTCATTTAGCAGATTTAACGCGTTGAGGCAGCGTTGATCTTGGATTGTGTTTCTCAGGTTCCTGATTTCCTGGTTAGGATGGGTTTTGATGTTTAGTAGCTGCTTTCAGTACAGCGTCACCATGTACAGTTGCAGGGGGATGATGCTTGCTTGGTCGTAAAATCTATTGTTGCTGTGGTGCCTTTGACGGTCGCTGTCGAAAGTCAGTCGGGTACATACTCGTAGTATTTTTCTTTCGAAAATTGCGAGCTTCGGCATGCTGGTCTTAGAGATGGTGTGCCATATTGGGAAGCCGTACGTTAGGATCGGCCGTATAAGCTGCTTGTATAACAGCAGTTTTGTCCTCTGGCTTAATCCATTTTGCTTGCGCCTCAAGGGATATATGCGATGGAAGCCTAGGTTGGTCTTCTTAAGGGTCTGTTTCGAATGACTGTTGAACTTCAACCTTTCCGTGAAGTTAAGTTGACTTTTTCGTGTGCTAATATTTCTGTACCATTAGTGAGCACTACCTTTATGCTTCGACATTTCGCTGCTGATCTGCATCCACTTCTGGATGGTCTCCTTAAACACATAAGTACCGATCTCCCAGCATTGATACGAATACCCTATTTGATATAGTAGTCAAATTTGTTCGCTGTTTGGATTTCGACCCTTTGCGCCGCTGTCTGTGGTGACGTCGAGCTGGCATAAGTCAGCTAGTCATCTGCGAATAGACAGCATTTTACTGTGTCAGTTGATGGTGGTTGATCTGCCATGTAGATGTTGAAAAGCCACGGCCCCAGCTTTGATCCTTGTGAAACTCCCGCCTCGGTGCTCCGCTCTGGTGACTTGCTGTCTTCGACTGAGACGTAGAATCTTCTGGAATGCAGAAAGCTATAAAGTATTCTGATGAGGTTGGAGGGGAATCCCATCTGGTTGAATCCAGACAGTATCGAAAGCCTTTTCTAAGCCCAGGAAGCAGGCGACGGTTACCTCGTTATTGTTCAGTGCAGCTACAACATCGTGGTGAAACTTCATTAGAGGATGTAGCGTTGAATATTTGTCCCGAAATACGTACTGAATATCCGGAATGATGTTTAGGTTGATAGTTATCGCACTACCAGGTTCTCCAGGATCTTGCTTATGTTGCTCAAGAGCGATATAGGCCTGTATCCTGAAACACTAGCAGCGTTCCCCTTTTTTGGTATTGCCACAATTTTTTGCTATTTTCCACTTGCCAGGAAATTAGCAATTTTTGATGCAATCGTTCATGATGATTGTGATCATCGTTTGTTGCATTCGTTCAGGACGAAATTCGAAATATTGTCAGCCCCGGCTGCTTTCCTCGTTGGATTCCAGAAAGAATATTGGGAGTATAAATAGCGGAGCGATGACCGATGCAAGACAGTTCAGTTGGAGAATTAGTACAGTTCAGCTTGGGAATTTATGCAGCGTGTTCAAAGTGTTAATCGGTTCAGCTTGGAAGGCAGCAGAGTTTTCTAGTGGAGTAAAAGTGGTATTTAAAGTCTGTGAAGTATAAGTAGTAAGTAAGTCAGTGTTTGCAAATAAATTCTCGTTCATATGGGATAAGTGGACTGGATCGAACCCTATTTCTGGCCAATTTGATTCATTTCACGTGGACTCAATGCTGGAAACGCAACAATATGCAATGTACAAGTTCATCAACAACAGCAGCCTCTTAGCTTAGCAATTTGATTACTCCACAAACGCTTGTATATTGCGCAATACCAGTGAAAGCATTTTCCAGTTTCAATTAACTCGCACACTCCATTTCCCGTGCAGAATCACCTCCTGTTCACGTATGTAATTTGATTATTGTTGAAAGGAATTGTCGTTTTTGCTAGAGAATGTCATTTCGAAACGACTTTGGTAGTTAGAAAATGGCATAGATCAACGACTGAAAATGACAGCTGACGGTTGTGCACGACAAAAAACGACATACAGAAGGGGTTCAGTCGTCTTGTTTCTTGTCGTTTACGACATAGGGACTCAGGCTGATTGTTCAGCATTAAATTGATTTTCTATCTACAATCGACTCTCGATAATTCGAATCTCTAGGGACCGTACAAAAAATTCGAATTAACGAAGAATGGTCGCGTTGGAGAGGAGGACGAAAACAGAACACACTTTATTTCACAACACAACTCAATTGCGTTCATACAGTTTTTCAGGAATTTTTTTTTATTTTCTAAAGAAATCAGTAAAATTTTCTAACTGTCACAAACTAACGGGGTCAAAGCTTTGGATCATGTTCACAGCTAGACAAAGAACAGAGAACAAAAACATGATTTGGAATTTGATTTGGAACTGATGTGGAATTCCAGCGTGTTCGCTGGCAGCCCGACTAAGCACTCACTTCGAATTAACGAGCGCACCAAAACACACGGGTGTTGTTCGATTCATCAACATAAGGGAGCTCTCATTGAGTTCGAATTATCGAGGGTCGACTGTATTCATATCTTCCATCAATTGTATTCATTCATATTGTTCGTTAAATAAACTTTGGGACACACATTGAACACTCTCTCTCGTCGTGTATTTATTGGTTGTGTATATATATAGCCACACTGCTATTCTCAGTACAGTGGCTTGATGGTCACAATCAAAATGTTGAGCATTTTTTCTTTTTAATGATGACGCCTTAAATAAATTTTCTAAAGTGAAAATAATGACCGAAAGCATAAGATAGCGAATACAAGATGCTGAGGTGAGATTTCTTCGTGTTGTTGTGGGAATTACTCGCCGGGATGGAGTGAGAAACACGGCAGTGCGCGAGGAACTCAACATTGAGCAGCTGCTTCTTCGAACGGAAAGGGCTATGCTTCTGTGGTTTGGTCACGTAGCACGAATGTCCCCTTCATCACAATTTCCAAGGCGGGCGTTGAATGCCATTCCATCAGGTGGGCGACGGCTTGACAGACCCAGGACGAGGTGGTTGGACCAAGTCAAAAAACTCGCCTGGTTGGGCATAACTCCTGATGAGTTAGGGGCGATGGCGGAGGATCAAGTTTCCTGGAGAACTCTCGTGCGTGGTTTACCCCCGCGACCCCGGAAGCATGATGATATTTAAATGCACTTTCTGAAAACATATATAAGCCGTTGTACGTGTTCAAAATTGGATGTTTTGCTTGAGATTGCGATTCGGACAACTTCACTCATACAGTTTAATGCCACGGACATGATTCGCCAGAATCTCATGTGCTCCTCAGCTTCGCATTCACCGATGGTATTAACATGATCGATAGAACGGAACCGGCTGCCAATTCAATCCATATGATAGTGCTCGAGCTTAAACGATCCAATAGCAAAATCCATACTTAATCTATAAAACAAGACCACCTAGACAAAATTCATTGGATTCCTGCATGCCGAAGCAAACCTTGCTAACGAGACCTGAAAGTATGACAACGTGGCCAATTATTGCCACCACAAGTCTCATATTTTTGGAGAGCTGCTCCTCTTTGCCAGCCTAAAACTTTTAGAAACCTAGCTTCAATCTTCGATTTTGAGGCCAATCGAGAAAGATGTCCACGTTCTCGAGGTCCATGCATCATCAGTAAACACACTTGGGACTTAACTGGGAGACCCCCAATGCTGGATACACCCAATTCTGTTTTGTACACGGTTTTGACTAAACACGGTTTAAAAAAAATTCGTTTGATAGAAAAGCTATTTCTATCAACCGTAATCTTTTATTTTCTTTTTCTGACTTATCCTCATTTGGATGTCTACGCCCCGAATGTCACCATCAATGAAGGACAGTGTGGTAATAAATGGGACTCTCTACATAGGAAGTGCAAAAAAAAATCCGCCTCAGTTAGCTAGCGTCGTGTCGGTGGAAGAATCCAACGAAAGAGCAATTGCATGCAGACAACTACGATGCATTTCTGGACACGGAGCTCACAGCTCCACTTAAACTGAATAAATTCCATTAGAATTCGGTGTGTAATCGAAACAAGCGCCACCTAACGATGGTGGACGATTGTACGATCGTTTCCTGTTTTGTTTTTGCAACTTAAACTGATTTAAGTCCAAGCAAAAATCCACCTCACATTCGATGCAAAGTCCATTAACTAACTGCAATTGAAATCCAAACATCGCATCCCTTTATCATATCAAAACGTCCACTTAGACAGCACCCACCACATCGTGTCGACACCAGAAACCCATTAATCTGATTCCCCTATTCCCCCGAGCGTCATCTCGTCTGTCATAATTTTGTTGAATCTTTCTGCAGAGTTACCAGAAAAATTTCGACAAAGTAGTGCCCTACCTTATTCAATCCCAGCCATCACAATACAGCCCCCCATCCAGCGCCGGCCGGCGATGGAAACCTTTATCAGCATGTATCCAATCGAACTCAACTTGACCTTGATCGGAGATTTTCCCCCATTTTGTGCCGTCGCTATGCGCCGCCATCGAAAGACTGTCAATAAATAATGAAAAGCGCCTCGTGTACAAAAACTTGATCCCACTCCACCGCAACTGTCTCCAATAACAACAACAAATAAACATTTCAAGAGCTCCACTCAAAGGTAAATAACTTGGGCAATATTGAAACAATGGCTATTTACCCTTGTAAAGTATGACCGCCACCAAGTCCTCCCCAATTTTCTTTTTAATTTATCTAAAAGTTAAGTACTAGGACAACAGATCTGAATTCTGAGTTCCTTCTTGCCCGGAACGTTCGCCCACCACGCCATCTCGAAGCCGCAGCAAAGCATCGCCACCCCGCAGCACACCCGCCAATCTTAGTTGTCCTAATGAAATTGCGAAGACAATCATTACTGGCACTACAATTCAGTCAGACAAACAATTGGGTCGCCGTCGTCGTCGTCTTCGTCATCGGGACGCGAGGGTCGGCAAATCAATTGGCTGACAATCTACGATTCCACTCGTGCGGGGGCGTGGGATGTGCTGTAGTGGATGTAGATGCCGAGCATTTAGTGGAATACCACCCCTCGGCAGCAAAAAGAAATTGAAACGAGGCTGAGGTAGAGACAGTCAGCCGTATCTATTCTTCTTTGAGTGGATAACAAAAACAGAGACATAACAATTTAGTTGGCGTTGCGTTCGTTACTTGTTTTCGTAGTCTCCCATCCCAACCCCGCCCCTCGAGAAAAAAGTTTTCCCAAATAAAGAATCATAGATTTGCGGTGACCTACACTGGAAGGAGGACCCCACACAAAAGTTTGCATACAGGCGGCATAGATTGAGGACGACAGCGACTAAGTGACAAATCTGACAGACGTCGCAGACTGAGGCTCGCCCGGCAGCATGTGGGGCAATTCGAACCCGCGGAGAGCAGTGAATAACTTCGCTCTTTGTGTGCCTAGCTGACGAGAACCGTAGCTGCTCATGGACTAAGGGGAAGCGGCTACAATTTCTCTGCCGTTCAATGGTCCGTTGGCTACATCATCGCGGGGGTAGTTGTGACTTCCGTAAATAAACTCCATGAGTCTTAGCGAGAACGGCACAGAAGACGGCGAACTCAAGCTGCAGAGCATCCATTCACCATTCATCCATCGGCTTCACAATTCGGGCTCCATTGTTGGTTCTGTAATTTATGGGTATTTACACATAAAACAATGAGGAGTGATTTACGAAACGGGTTTTGACGGGCCCGGCCCAATTGTAATCACATTGTGTGGGTAATGGGAATTTGTTTTCGGCCGTAATTGTTAATGGGTAATCCGTTTTATTGTGAGTGATTGTATTGTTTTGCTAATGCTGTCAACGAACGGCAAAATAGCATTAGATTGCTTGAGAGTTCCGATTCCTGTTTCTCGATAGGCGACTCATGGCTGACGGTTGGCCACTGTGAGCCCTTAATGCGATCGTTATTGTTATTAACAGCCTCGGTGGTGGGCTAGGGGTGGGTAATGTCTTCGGAGCATTAAGGCGTCAAGTATTCATGTTTACCCCTTCCCCGAAGGATTTCGTTTTGGGTTTTGCTTAATGGTCATGCTGGAGTGTTGTGTGGTCGTCTGTTTTGTGTTGAGATGATGAAGGCCCTAAGGACAGTCAAATTGAATTGATTCTGTCGTCCTAGTTTGTCGTACACCTCCAAACTGATTGTACGGGTTGAACGGAGGCGGTAGCCTGAAATGCAGTGCAAGCCGCACTCGCATTTATATCTATGCAGATGGTCGGGCAGTGCTCAGAGCACTTAAATGTAACGTAATAAAGTCCAAACCAGTACTCAACTGCTTCGATGATCTGCAGGACCTCTGTAGTAACAACGCAGTTACCCTGGAGAACTCTCGTGCGTGGTTTACCCCCGCGACCCCGGAAGCATGATGATATTTAAATGCACTTTCTGAAAACATATATAAGCCGTTGTACGTGTTCAAAATTGGATGTTTTGCTTGAGATTGCGATTCGGACAACTTCACTCATACAGTTTAATGCCACGGACATGATTCGCCAGAATCTCATGTGCTCCTCAGCTTCGCATTCACCGATGGTATTAACATGATCGATAGAACGGAACCGGCTGCCAATTCAATCCATATGATAGTGCTCGAGCTTAAACGATCCAATAGCAAAATCCATACTTAATCTATAAAACAAGACCACCTAGACAAAATTCATTGGATTCCTGCATGCCGAAGCAAACCTTGCTAACGAGACCTGAAAGTATGACAACGTGGCCAATTATTGCCACCACAAGTCTCATATTTTTGGAGAGCTGCTCCTCTTTGCCAGCCTAAAACTTTTAGAAACCTAGCTTCAATCTTCGATTTTGAGGCCAATCGAGAAAGATGTCCACGTTCTCGAGGTCCATGCATCATCAGTAAACACACTTGGGACTTAACTGGGAGACCCCCAATGCTGGATACACCCAATTCTGTTTTGTACACGGTTTTGACTAAACACGGTTTAAAAAAAATTCGTTTGATAGAAAAGCTATTTCTATCAACCGTAATCTTTTATTTTCTTTTTCTGACTTATCCTCATTTGGATGTCTACGCCCCGAATGTCACCATCAATGAAGGACAGTGTGGTAATAAATGGGACTCTCTACATAGGAAGTGCAAAAAAAAATCCGCCTCAGTTAGCTAGCGTCGTGTCGGTGGAAGAATCCAACGAAAGAGCAATTGCATGCAGACAACTACGATGCATTTCTGGACACGGAGCTCACAGCTCCACTTAAACTGAATAAATTCCATTAGAATTCGGTGTGTAATCGAAACAAGCGCCACCTAACGATGGTGGACGATTGTACGATCGTTTCCTGTTTTGTTTTTGCAACTTAAACTGATTTAAGTCCAAGCAAAAATCCACCTCACATTCGATGCAAAGTCCATTAACTAACTGCAATTGAAATCCAAACATCGCATCCCTTTATCATATCAAAACGTCCACTTAGACAGCACCCACCACATCGTGTCGACACCAGAAACCCATTAATCTGATTCCCCTATTCCCCCGAGCGTCATCTCGTCTGTCATAATTTTGTTGAATCTTTCTGCAGAGTTACCAGAAAAATTTCGACAAAGTAGTGCCCTACCTTATTCAATCCCAGCCATCACAATACAGCCCCCCATCCAGCGCCGGCCGGCGATGGAAACCTTTATCAGCATGTATCCAATCGAACTCAACTTGACCTTGATCGGAGATTTTCCCCCATTTTGTGCCGTCGCTATGCGCCGCCATCGAAAGACTGTCAATAAATAATGAAAAGCGCCTCGTGTACAAAAACTTGATCCCACTCCACCGCAACTGTCTCCAATAACAACAACAAATAAACATTTCAAGAGCTCCACTCAAAGGTAAATAACTTGGGCAATATTGAAACAATGGCTATTTACCCTTGTAAAGTATGACCGCCACCAAGTCCTCCCCAATTTTCTTTTTAATTTATCTAAAAGTTAAGTACTAGGACAACAGATCTGAATTCTGAGTTCCTTCTTGCCCGGAACGTTCGCCCACCACGCCATCTCGAAGCCGCAGCAAAGCATCGCCACCCCGCAGCACACCCGCCAATCTTAGTTGTCCTAATGAAATTGCGAAGACAATCATTACTGGCACTACAATTCAGTCAGACAAACAATTGGGTCGCCGTCGTCGTCGTCTTCGTCATCGGGACGCGAGGGTCGGCAAATCAATTGGCTGACAATCTACGATTCCACTCGTGCGGGGGCGTGGGATGTGCTGTAGTGGATGTAGATGCCGAGCATTTAGTGGAATACCACCCCTCGGCAGCAAAAAGAAATTGAAACGAGGCTGAGGTAGAGACAGTCAGCCGTATCTATTCTTCTTTGAGTGGATAACAAAAACAGAGACATAACAATTTAGTTGGCGTTGCGTTCGTTACTTGTTTTCGTAGTCTCCCATCCCAACCCCGCCCCTCGAGAAAAAAGTTTTCCCAAATAAAGAATCATAGATTTGCGGTGACCTACACTGGAAGGAGGACCCCACACAAAAGTTTGCATACAGGCGGCATAGATTGAGGACGACAGCGACTAAGTGACAAATCTGACAGACGTCGCAGACTGAGGCTCGCCCGGCAGCATGTGGGGCAATTCGAACCCGCGGAGAGCAGTGAATAACTTCGCTCTTTGTGTGCCTAGCTGACGAGAACCGTAGCTGCTCATGGACTAAGGGGAAGCGGCTACAATTTCTCTGCCGTTCAATGGTCCGTTGGCTACATCATCGCGGGGGTAGTTGTGACTTCCGTAAATAAACTCCATGAGTCTTAGCGAGAACGGCACAGAAGACGGCGAACTCAAGCTGCAGAGCATCCATTCACCATTCATCCATCGGCTTCACAATTCGGGCTCCATTGTTGGTTCTGTAATTTATGGGTATTTACACATAAAACAATGAGGAGTGATTTACGAAACGGGTTTTGACGGGCCCGGCCCAATTGTAATCACATTGTGTGGGTAATGGGAATTTGTTTTCGGCCGTAATTGTTAATGGGTAATCCGTTTTATTGTGAGTGATTGTATTGTTTTGCTAATGCTGTCAACGAACGGCAAAATAGCATTAGATTGCTTGAGAGTTCCGATTCCTGTTTCTCGATAGGCGACTCATGGCTGACGGTTGGCCACTGTGAGCCCTTAATGCGATCGTTATTGTTATTAACAGCCTCGGTGGTGGGCTAGGGGTGGGTAATGTCTTCGGAGCATTAAGGCGTCAAGTATTCATGTTTACCCCTTCCCCGAAGGATTTCGTTTTGGGTTTTGCTTAATGGTCATGCTGGAGTGTTGTGTGGTCGTCTGTTTTGTGTTGAGATGATGAAGGCCCTAAGGACAGTCAAATTGAATTGATTCTGTCGTCCTAGTTTGTCGTACACCTCCAAACTGATTGTACGGGTTGAACGGAGGCGGTAGCCTGAAATGCAGTGCAAGCCGCACTCGCATTTATATCTATGCAGATGGTCGGGCAGTGCTCAGAGCACTTAAATGTAACGTAATAAAGTCCAAACCAGTACTCAACTGCTTCGATGATCTGCAGGACCTCTGTAGTAACAACGCAGTTACCCTCCTATGGGTTCCTGGACACATGGGAATCCAGGAAAATGAGCTAGCAAAGAGTGGCCTCACAATGTCAATCTGACAAGCAAAGCATTGCTGCTCCGATAAGGCTCTTCTTCAATGTACTCGCCAATGAACTATTTCTTGCAGCAAACATGGCGAGGAATAGTAGTAATTCACGCCACAAAATTAAAATATTTTGGCCCAAATGCAAAATCGCCAAACGAAAACAAATTATCTCTTTACCGAGAGACAACTGCGGTTGGCTTGCAGGGATCGTTACAGACCTGGTGGGTCACCATGCGCACAGACTGCGCCTGATGCCTATTTATGGATGCAGAAACTGCAAAGAAGAGGGCGGTAGAAGAAGCATCTTCTTTGTGTCTGCCCTGCTTTAGCCTAAACCTCTATATAATATTCTAGGCCAACCATTCTCTAAAACTCCTAAATGATGTGGCCATGGTGGAACCACAACATCTTAGATAAAGCTATAGTGGACTAAACTAGGACTACTCTGTTTAGTGGAAGCACTATGGACCAACAGGTCTATGTGAGGCTGAGCTGCCACCCCCTAACCTGAGCTAAATTCCGCATCTCATGATCAGGGAATTTGAATTTTTGAAAAGGCAACACACGCGGGTCTTTTGAAGAATTGGCTCAATTCGGGCCCTTTATAATGACCAGGGAAGCATCTAAGGGACCGAAGAGTATTCCCGCCTAGCATTGAAAAAGACGAAACAGCCACCCAAAGTTTGATGAACAACATCGCCGCAGGCTTAGATGGCTTGCTACTAGCCCTCTTCAACATCATCTTTATGTGCATCAGCACATGGCCTTAATTTCTTCGACTATAGACCAAATATTTAGACTCAGACAGGTCCTCGAAAGTTTCAAATCGATAGGCATCATCTGTCTACAGACCTCAAAAATGTATAAAAAGTCTCTGGATTTTGTACTCCTGCAGAAAGGACAACAACTTGTCTTGGTCAGAGCATTCAAATGAACAGCTGTGACTTCGAAAGCAATTTCTGGCATTCATTGCATGGAGCTGCATAAGATATGCATCATCCACCTTCCGAGTCCAAGTCCAAGTCCACCTTCCACAAGTTCTAGCCTCAAGCAGACATGGACTGATGCGCATTCGGTCGCAGACCACATCCAGCCTGTAGTGAGGAGCAACTCGGTCGCTAGGTTGTCAGTTTAAATAAAAAAGCATTTATTCAAAATTTTACCTACAGACTGGGGATTGTACGGTGTAGTCGCGGCCAACACCTACCCAAAATTAAATTTCAGACGCTATTCTTTCAGGCCACAATAAAATGTCAAACATCATAATTCACTTAATGTTTTTCATTCAAAATAAAAAAAAAACTGCCACAAATCAGTCATTACGCAGCCACCTGTCAAACTCAGGTTGTGCTGGTGGACAACGAAGAATTTTCGCTGCTCCCACAGGGTCGGTAACGTGGTCCACCGAGGGAAGACAATGCGCTTTGATGCGACTTCTTCAACATCGATCTGGCGATGGTCTTGCAATTCTTACACGCCAGCACAATCTTTCAGAAGTCCGTCCAGCGGTTGTAGATAAGCTATTGTAGATGTTGAGAACATGAGTAGATGACACTGGGGTGATTGAGTGGACGCTCAATTAATGACGTGTTTGATGTCATTAAGACAGAAGTGGCTAAAAAGGCTCTGGGGTTCTGTCCTGCTGAAGCGAGAACATACAACAACGACGTCCTGGACAGAGGACCCAAATGAGCGGAAAGTGGAATAGCATTTCTGTGATGTGACTTCGAAAAGTTCTGTAGTTGACACGCGCCTGAAGAGTTTTCCCCTGGACTGGACACACAAAGAGAAGTAGTTTCAACTTGAGCCCAAAGGCTAACATGCCAGTGTAGGAGACCCGACGCACGCAGGACTAATTCTTGGTGTCTTCGATATAAAAATGAGAAGGAGCCGAGGACACCACTTCGAGTTCTATGAGGCGTGGATGTGATCTGGTAGCCAGCGGAAATAGTCTTTGAATCGCAATCCCGGATCTAGAATGAGAGGAAGCCAACGCATAGTCGACCATACTGTCTCTGCCAGACTGAGTGACGCAAGAGCAATCCGCCAACGAAAATAGTCCTTGAATCGCAATCCCGGATCTAGAATGAGAGGAAGCCAACGCATAGTCGACCATACTGTCTCTGCCAGACTGAGTGACGCAAGAGCAATCCGCCAACGAAAATAGTCTTTGAATCGCAATCCCGGATCTAGAATGATAGGAAGCCAGCGCATAGTCGACCATACTGTCTCTGCCAGACTGAGTGACGCAAGAGCAATCCGCCAACGAAAATAGTCCTTGAATCGCAATCCCGGATCTAGAATGAGAGGAAGCCCGAGCCATCTGACATGTGGCGAAGTGAACGTGGACACAAGACAACTTGGCCTCAATGACTGGGAGCTGCGCCATGCTCGTGACCGTGCAGTCGGTTTTAGATCCCTACAGCACTGGTAATTTTCTGCTGTAAGTCTTTTAGGTGCACCTTGAGCAATGTCTTCTTCTTCTCCTACACCCACTCAATCAAGTCTTGAACTGCAAATGTGTGCTTTTCCTTGTTTTTCATTTGAAAACAGATCTCCCCCTACTGCTTTCTAAAAAACCGTCAAGGATTCATCAGATAGGCAGCAGAAACTCCATTCGACGTAAAAGATTCGACAACGGAAGTTCAACCCAAAAGAGACTAGAAATCCGCAAAGCACCCATTCCAACTGCAATGCACACCGACTTTCGCATTGCCTCTTGCACAACACCCCACCCATGCTAGCATTTGACGTAAGTCTTCTTATGTTTTACAGCCACAAGAACCACGCAGATAATTAGTAGGACCACTGGTAGGGACACTTTTTGCTTCGGCACGCAAAGGACCTAGAAATGGAGTAGAGTCCCCCTACAGAGACAAGCAAACTCCCTGCGCTCCTGTCGCCAACAAAAAGTTCCCCACCAAAATGTCAAGACAACATAAAAAGGCAAAAAAAAGAGAAAAAAACTAAATAAGTAGCCACACACACCCATCCAAAGACTGGATGGATTGCACATGCTTGTAGACAGCACTTGCAGCCAGCGCCAGCATGCACATGGCACTGGTGGCACCGAGGTTTCGCAACCACTGTCCTTCGAGTTTTTAATTAGTTTTCCCATTCACTGAAGGGGACCTTCGTCGATTTACATGACAAGCAAAAAGCCATCACCAGCAGAGTGTGTGTGTGTTTTGTAAGACGGCAACGACAAACTCGCCACAAGTGGGAACTTTGTCGTTACGCAGCACTGCACTTCGCAAAAACCACTGAAAAGCTAACCCAACCTGAGGGTTGAGCGTTTCGATTTCCTGGCATTCACTCTGCTCACCACTTTGCAAAGCATGTGCATCCTCGATTGGTTTGATTCAAATCACGGATGTTCGCATTTTTCACCGCCCACCCCTCGGCAGACGACAATTAACCAAAAAACCAGGGGATCGGGAGACACTTCCGCCTCAGGGTTAACCGTGGGAGCAGTCCGAACTTAATGGAAACACGAAACTAAGTTGAGTTGACGGTAGTTCCTCCATTCCCTTGCCGTTCTGCGTTGCTAACGCAAAGTTGATCCAGTTAATTGCAAGCAAATTTATTTTTAAAAACAAAAGCAATTTATTTGTCCGCCTTGTGCTCTCTATTTGCGTCCTGGTTGGGTTGCCTCCTCCTTGCTGGGTTTCTCCTTTGAGTGTTTTAATTGACAACAGCGTAGTTGAGCGATGGCGTACCTACTCACTGGCACACAAATAGGACTTCCCTGTGCCGCAGCTCCCGCTCCTGGCTGATTGTTGTCCTGGTTTTTTGGTTCAACTTGTAATGTTTTCCTTACGTCAGACGTTTTTGTCTCCGGAAATGTTGATGGATACATCTCGTTTTTTTTTTTTTTTTGTAGCTCCCCATCTTTCCTGCTCCTTAGGTGGCCTGCTACTCCTTCTGACTTCGTGATTATTTTGGTTTTTCAGTCATCCCCGCCTCTCCGACTACACTTTTGTCATCGTCGGCGTCGTTGCCGTCGTCGTCGTAGTCGTCGTTTCAAATCGTTTGTTTAAATGAAAAAGTTTTTGCATTTTTCTACTTGCCTCGGTTAGAGGAAAGGCGGAACTTTTCCAATTAAGGACACCAATGGAGCTCGGCTGTAGGTAGGTGGGTTGACTGGCTCCTAGATGGGACCGACTAAATTAGGCTCGAGCTGGGACTTTGTAAAATTATGCTCGCTGTCACTTCGCTCACGCACTCTAATTGGTATTCACAGTTCGTTCGCGGATTCATTGAGTCTGCCGAACACGATGTGAAGAGTTTATGCTCGGCACCATGATGTTTCCAATGTTTGTCTGACGTTAACTTCGGTAATCTGATGAGGAAAAATGAAACGACTTCAGCTGATCCTTTAGAGGAGTTTGAAGCTAGTTGCCGATTTTGAGTAGTTCAGCTACTTTGGGTCAGGCACCGTGGCACCCTCACCCTCAAGGAGACAGTGATTCGTCTCCGCTCCGGATGGACAGTCTGCTTGTGCTCAGTGGTAACATTTTTAAGTATTTCTTGAAGGTTGAGCAATTCCCTGAAACATCATCTGTAAGAGACTCCCTTAAGCACTACACGAGCGCATGTCCCTGAATTTGGAAAAAATTCACGTGTAAGTTCCGCGACTCTGAACTCAAGGTCCGCGCTTTAATCCTGGGGGACCTCAACTCCCTTGCACTACACAAAGTCTCCTGAGGCCCTGACAGGGCTCAGAATATAACAGCTACTTAAACTGCGCCGTTCGGGATCAGGAAAATCATTCCAATCCCTCATCACTCAATAGCCAGTATAACACGAGTGTATAAGCTAATCCCAAGTCTCTCTCTGGCTGTTGAAGAAAAATAACCCTTTACTTTCCCTAGTCAGTTATGGAACGTCGCCCTTGTCAGAACCAGTACTAACTTCAGACAGATATACTTCGCCCAAACAGTACGATTTCACTCCAATATTATGGCGATGAGATGACAGTGTCATACACCCTTCAACATTGTCACCAAATTGGGTTCCATCATGATGGATTTGTGCGCATACACACCCCGTCTCCACTGGACATATTTCTGAACAACATGACAGCAGCCTGGTTGCTTCTTTCATGACAGCAGACTGGCTGCTTCTTTCGTGGCAAGATATGCCATGACACTTCACTTCAACATTGGCTGCGAGAGCGTCGACATTAAGAAGCGGCCAACCAACCACCAATCAACGAAGTAGATCTCACTAAAAATAATGCCAAAACATGACATCCACCAACACTTGTGCTTTTACCCTCAATATTTACCACTCCATTCAAGCAAGATCGTGCACATACAGGGACACGTCAGTTCCATGTCCAACTTTTGAACAGAGCTCATTAGTCATGCCAGGTCGTAAATTGAAGACGTTCCGACACGATGTAGGTTTGGGCATGGGTCTTTGGGCCTCCACTAGGTGATGGTGGAGGCACACTCTAGGTGATGTCTGTCCCATTCGCTGGACGATGAAGAACGATGACTCTAGAGTCTAGAATGATGACATTCTCTCTTGGCACTGAAAATGAGTAAGAAAATGCATTGATAGGTGATTTATAATATTCCGTTCCATGATGGTGTTGAAGACATCGGACATGGCTATCGCTTAATAATCCCGCACTGCTTTCTTGTCCTTGTCCACGCCTATTTAACGCACAAATAAGGTTCAGTTTCAACATAGTTTCGGATGATTACGACTTCGAAGCGAGCCATAGTTTCTGGAGGCAGGTCTTTGGCCCTTGGAAAGTCGCAAATGGGGACCAGGAGAAGGCACACTTATGAAAGAGTCAAGATCCAAATGCTGTTTTGGGAGACGGTTCCCTCTGGATTTATGAAGATGTCTGCCTTGCGGCTATTTAAACTAGCCCGGGATCCAATTCCCCCCCACCTTCTGTGGAAAAGATTCCGCTTTTAATGGCTTATTCTCGGATGATTAAATGAAATATGCTTTCCATGAAGCCAGTAATGTCTTTACGAATACATTTTCCTCCACACTCGCCGTCCGTCCATACGCCACGCAGTCGACGCACGTTCCCATGAACGTCCGAGGCTTCGAAATGTCCTCATTTACATGTAATTGCATGTTTAAAAATTCCACAGTCATTAAATTTTCCACTACAGAAACATATCTGCTGCGTCCATCCTTTTCGCATTCTCCCGCTCATTTAATCGACCAGCCCACGTACAAAGTTCGGATACATCCCCTCTTTGGATCCCTTTCCCCCAATAACTCCTCGACAATTTGGAGAATAAATGACAAAGTGAATATGTTCATCTGATCTCCATAACTCATCTTCACATTTTCGGTACCGTCATTCGGGCTCCACCGAGCCCGCTCATCCCTCCTCACGAGCAGCACATTGGTGTCCTCAGTTTTTATGATTCACATGCAGGCTCAGAGTCTCGAAAGATCGTAAATTAAAACTAAATTATTCATGCTGGCATTTCAATAGGACGGATAAAGGAGGCCGATGCGAACTGAAATAGAATATCTTCAGAATATCCACCCACACACACATATCCTCTGTTCCTCTGTTGGACGGGGATGGCGGAGAGGGACACACGGGAAGGTCCCGTGGAAAACTTTTCCAATAAAAGTATTTAGTGAACGAGCATAGTGCAGTAAATAAAGTTCGCAAGGTCTGCTATCTGCTATCGGCTGCCTCCCTGACCATAATCAAACCGAGATACAAATCGTTCCTCGGTTGTATATCTTCGTTTGCGGCTTTTGGTGTTGCTGTGTATCAGTTGCCATGGTGGATCAGTCGATTAGTAACGGAGCAGGAGAAACCCTGCCAGTGGCACTCGACTCCATTTCGGAGAGCTTCATCTCGTCCGTTGTGAATGTTTATGCATCCCCTGAGGGCTTGGCTAGAGGCAGTATGCCTGTGCGCTCTCCTCGGACACCTCGTGCCGCCACAATGCCGACTCCTAATTCAGTTTGGGAATATCTAAAAATCGTAAAATTTTATTGAGAATGCTTTCGAATACAATGCCCGAGGAGGCGCCGAAGCGAGTGGACGGAGTTCCTTTTAGTGGTTTATGTTGGTGTGCACGCAATTATCCTTCCCCCAAAGTCGGCCAGGGCCCCTATTGTGTTCGCTCCACACAAATTAATACCTTAACAATGGGTCTTAGCATTTATGCGGCTGTGCGGTGGCAGGGTGGCTGTGAGTGGCTGGGGGTAGTTAACAACTCTTTCCGTCTGTGATATGGATATTCAATTTCGAAGAAGGATAGAACTGCTGCCCTTCCTTGTGCTTGGCATCCCGTTTAAATGGTAAAATTCCGTTTAATGGGACTTTTACAACTTGTGGAATGTCCATTTCGAGGAACGAAGCGAATCGAGAACCTGTGTGCGGGGAGTCCTCGTCGAAGAAAACATCGGTTCCGAATGTTCTTAATCATTCGCCCACAATCTGACCTGAATTTTTATGGGCTGATAACCCTTTCTCTGAGCTCCTCGTTCCCCTGTTTTCCCCGTGCGCTGTGCTCGTTACTTGGCATTATTTCCGTTCCTTCCTTCAGCAGGTGGAAGCTTGGAGGCTGGGACTGGCCCCGTCAATGGACAAGAGTGCTCTGCACACGGGGAGGGGCATGAGAAACAAACTACGTAGGACTCGAAGATTGCCAGCCAGATGAGTGGGCGTCGGTGGAAGACATCCTGTAAAATTTTATCACTTGTTTATGCTCCGAACAGCGAATGGTGTACATACATCTCTCTAGCGCCTCGCTTCATGGTAATTCTACTTTCACTCCTGCAAGCAGCCAAGGGCCGTCTCAAGGCCTGGAACTCAGGATTCAACATCGACTCCATCTTAAGTGTTCATGCTTTGATTTTATTCTCATCGAATTAATGATAATCTTCGCCTGGATGGGTCCGGGTGTTGGCTGTACCATCGAACGCATATGGGGGATGGATGGGGGAGGGTATTCGCAATTGCCCGGATGTATCTGTATCTGTATCGGTATCGGTTCGGTAAAAGGGATGCTTTATGATATGTTAATTTCCGGCTTAAATGTCAGGGCCTCTGGGTCCGGCCTCCGATGCATTTCTTTGGCGGCTGTCCTTGAGTCGAGAATCAATTTTCCGCCCAACAACATACGACCGAGCATATTGACTGCTACAAAGTTTATCTTTTATTGAATTCGAATCGCTTCTTCAGTCAAAGATACAGTTTGATTTACTACTTCGTAAAAGTCGGTGGCTGGTGGTCTTTCCTCTGTTCGTTTGTTTGTTTCGGTCGAAATTTGGCAAGGAAGAAAAATAAAAGTAAAAACTTCATCAGGAGGGAGTTGAACATTTCAGAGGAATGTTGTTTATGTTCTTCCCTTGTTTACCGATCAAACGAAAAAAAAAAAACAAAAACTTTTATGATAAAAGGGGTTGGTGACTTTTGTCATTTTTTTTCCTATTTTTGACTCATTTTTGGAATGAATTCAACTTCCGCTGATGTCACATACTATAATGAAGAGGTATTTTCCCCCGACAACAAAAACGAAGGAAAAATAACGATTCCGCTAAGTAAATCCGGAAAGTTGCCAACATTTCAGGCAAAACCGCCACAGCTCGTAGAGGAGTTGTTTGTCGTTGAAACAACACCCTAGCAGCCCTACGGGAGAGGGAGAGCGAGATGGAGGGCAAGTCCTGTTTTGTTAGTTTTTGGGGTTTTATTGTAAAGACAGGAAATGGATTCACAGAAAAGGAACTTGTTTCCAACTGAACGAGGCACACACTTAGTTCTTTAGTACAGTTCAGTGAACAGCGTTTACTTGGGGCCGCCAGTGGCGGTTACGGGGTTTCTTAAATAAATAGTTTTTGAAAAAATTTATTTAAGAGCGGCAGGGAATTTGTTTGGAACTGATTGTGACTACGTGACAAGACGGTGGAGGTTGTCTTTCCCGAATTGTAGCTCATAATTATTTCTCACAAAAGTTTTGCATTTGTTTTGCTGGCACACACTTTACTTATTAACTGTCTTCTGAAACATGATTTCATAAAAGGGGTGTAGCCAAAATGAATTTACTGACATTTGTGCTGTGAATTGGTGGCAACTCTGGTAGTTTGGGGTGAGTGAAAATGGAGCGTGTTGTATGTATACTGAAAGTTTGCCGGGTCCAATTGGAACGTTGCACACAGAATATGGTCGGAGTCGTGCTTTAACTTCGTCAACTGTGAAGAGATTAACTGAAGAACACAGGGTCTTGGTCCCGTCTGATTTGATGGCACTTGGAGAAGAAGGTTCAACCACGAGCTGTGTGTGTATGGGCTGTACAGCGACATGAGCCTGGCGAGGCGTCTACGGATATAGAGCGCATGGACAACTTCTGGCCCCGAAGAATCGTCGACAAGGTGGCGAACACCTGTTGGACAACCCAACAGAGAATGATCACGTACAAGGTGGCGAACACGAGTGGATGGGACCTCATCCGACTTGGTGTGCGAAACTGAAGACAGCTGGCAAGAGATAGGGGCCGCCTGGAGAGAAACTTTAAGTGAGGTCCAGGTCCACCCTAGACTGTAGCGCCCTAAAAAGAAGAAGAAGAAGGATCACTTGGAAACGCTCAACGCACTGGGGGTCCACAAACAAGCAGAAGTGTCAACATCGACGCAGTGAGTGAGGCTCTTGGTGGAAATCGTGGAACATCGATTCATCGTCTTAGAGAAAAGTCACAAATTTCAATTAGCATTCGGCAAACACAGCGATGAGTGTTCGAAATTCACCCACATTCATGGAGAATGGTCATGCAAAATTGCTGCAGAAGAGGTGCCAGATGTGTTGTTCCATAAACAACACAATCCCGAGTACTTTGTGATTCAGTAAAGAAATATAAGTCTTGGGACTAAAACCTGTGGCACCTGTTTTCTCATCAACACCTTAAAACCACGCACGAGAAATTTCCAGGCTACTCGATCCATCGCCGACTGTGACGCATCAAGCGTAACTAGGCGAGTTTCTGGACTTGGCCCAACCACCTCATTCTGTCTCGATCAGGCGAGGTGGTTGGACCAGGCAACTAGACCCCTCGCCATCGACTGTGATGCATCAGGAGGAATGTCCAAGTGTAACCAGACAAGTTTTAGGACTTAGCCCCACCAACTCTTTCTGTCTCGATCAGGCGAGGTGGTTGGACCAGGCAACTCGATCCCTCGCCATCGACTGTGATGCATCAGGAGGAATGCCCAAGCGTAACTAGGCGATTTTCTGGACTTGGCCCAACCACCTCGTTCTGTCTCGATCAGGCGAGGTGGTTGGACCAGGCTACTCGATCCCTCGCCATCGACTGTGACGCATCAGGAGGAATCCCCAAGCGTAACTAGGCGAGTTTCTGGACTTGACACCAACCTTGACAACCACCTCGTCCTGAATCTGCCAAGCGGTCGCCTACCTGATGGCATCGTGATCGTGATGAAGAGAAAATTCGAGCCACGTGACCAAACCTCCGAGGCACAGCCCTTTCCGTTCGAAGAAGCCGCTCCTCAATGTTGAGTTCCTCGAGCACAGCCGTGTATCTCACCCTAGTAACTCCCACAACAGCACGTGTTGTCTATTCAATTAAAATCTTGTGTCGAATTTTGAGGCACCCTTTATTCTGTGAGGTCATCCAATTTAATGTCCGGATTTGACGTCTCTGCTTCGATCAGTTACGTCAAACTGAAATGTCAGCCAGCTCAAGACTAGACATTTCCTAAGATGGATCGCTAAGGTCGTGTTTAAATTGTGAAAATTCGCTGCAAAAATCTGATTCCCAGGCAGGTGCATACTGAGCGTGAATTTGAAGGTACTAGCTCTGCAACAGAGGTCCATCTATGGCTGTTGTTCGAGGGCGTGTTAAGGATGATCAGAATCCATCAATGTCACTGCGAACACAACATTTGGGCTTGCCTAGCGGACACTTTATCCATTTGCATTCACACACTTACGAGGTTAAGTTCACTCAAGTATTAAAGCCAGCTGATCAAGGAACATTTTCAATAAGCTCTTCCTATTTTCTTCCTCTTTCAAATCATCGAAATTGTGTATGCGTCCGAATGGCGATGACATTATCTATGGCAGACACCATTGTTCACATGTCCAGGGCAGCTTCTCTGGGTGACGCGCATCCAGGATATCCATGACATCATGGCCCATGAGTATGGCGCATAAATCAGCTTGAATTTGATCGTCTGCATGGGTTGTGTTGGCTTTGAGGGTCACTATGGTTTATGGCTTATTTGCATAAATGACTTCAGAGAACTCCAAGAAAAAGTCGAATGGGGTCAAATCGGACGATCTCGGTGGGCAGGTCGGTGGTGGTGATGTGAACCTCCGCGGCAGATGACCATGCCCTCGAATGACTCGCGCAGAATTTCCAATGTTTCGTGAGCTCTGTGGGGCGTAGCAGCGTCTCCCTGAAACCAATTGTTGTTGGTGAGCGCATCATCAAGTTCTGATCAAATGATGTTGCTAACCATCGACCAATGTGAACTGTGCTGGACTGTCCAACGTCGTTCTCAGAGAATTATGGAACAATGACTGGCAGTCAGCCCAAAAATCGGGAAGCATAGGACGTTCCTGGATCTCAGGCGGATCGAAATCGTTCCAAATTCGAATCTGACAGACGCGGCTTCAACAATGTGGCCGCTATTAACTGTCTGGAAGTCCCTGTTGGAAGACCCTTTAAAAGATCCGTTCATTGTATGCTTGACCATCAGCGACCACTTTCCACACAACTACCCACAATACTCATATCACAATGTCGAGTTCGCGCGGTCGTGCTCTGACATTTTAAGTGGATACACGCAAATCCATTAAGCAAGTCACAATGCAGCGGTCGCGTTTTGATAGTTCACAGACTGTTACATCGTAAGCTCGAGCACAGATTTAAAAGTAAAGCTTCTACAACTCGGGCGTTTGACAGTTGTGATACAATTTTCTTTTAATTTCTCGTGATTTTTCATTTCCGTCAGCCTGAATCAGCTATTTGTGTACGTAGTTAATATTTTGTGAGCATTTTTTTTTTTTTTTTGTGGTAAAATGGATTTTATACCGCTTTACTTGTAAAACGCGCGACTTTCATTGTGATTCGGAAAAGTGATGGAGCTCCGCTTTGACATAACATTCTCGGAAACTCAATAAAACGCGTACCGACGCCTACCAACGCCCGTCCGCCCTAAATTGACACTGTGATTTGGCCTTAATGGATACGTTGGCAAGCAAAACGATCGTATATGGTCTAGTATGGCATATGGTCTAGAGTATATCATCGTTCAAATGTCCAGTGCAGCTTCTCTGGGTGACGCGCATCCAAAATGGCCATGACTTCATGACCGTTGTGTCCACTTAAAGTTACCGTATGGAGGACTGGTATTTTCCCCATTTTTTCGAAAATGGCGAAGGTAACCGTCACCTTCACTTCTCTACAGTAAAGTCAAGTGGTAACGAAATTGTTTTGGTCTCAAATAGAAGATAGGTGCTATCAATAGACGGTGCCACTTTTTACACAACAAGGTCGTGTGAATTACCGCCCTTGGCCTTATTTTTGTTGGGCTCTGTAATATGTAGATCTTGTTTATGCGCACGATCCCACAATGTGGCGCCTTGACACGAATGTTCGCTAAGTTATGGCGGATTTACTGCTTGATATGTGTCGAAATGTCATCAAAAATAAGCCTGTCAGAAACGATTCCAGCAGGCTGTGCAGGAAATTGTACCCCTGTTGCATTCCACTCAATTTTATTTTAATGAAATCTAAATAGCAAATGTCTTTTATTTTCATTCGAAACCACAAAATGGATGAACATGTTATATACCAGGGATGGCGCTATAGTCCACGGTTCACTTGAGTGCCTGTTGTTCCTCCACACAGGGAGGCAGGCGTGAAACGAAAAATTGTTTGAAGTAAAATTACATCCTGGCATCACTGTCAGGAACCCCGACAACTGGCAGTTTTTCTTTTTTCGAAGCCATCTCAGATTTCCCAGCTTTACAATGCCCCAGATGTCTCGTCCTACGGTTGAAATGATGTCAGTATTATTCAGCAACGTGCAGGTATACTGATACTCTCCACGTCCGTTCTCCCATTCGTGCTTCATTGTCTATACTGTCTTCTAAGTCTTGAGTTTGGATGAAGTTTCATCCTCAAGGCGCTTTAAAATGTGTAATATCAATTGGAGGGACGTAAACGCTGAGGATAGGTGACATTCGCTGAACTAATTGAATCAGTATGCCTTCATAAATTGAAGATTTCTTTAGGTTATTGGAAATGTGATTATTTTCATGGTAATGTACTCTTTTGGGTTTAACGGAATTGCTTGAGTGCGCTATTAAAAAACCGTCGGGACTGGAGCGCTCACGTTCAATTTCGTTCTTTGTTCACTTGCGCGCACTCCAAGAGTCAAAGGATAGGGTATGTAGCAGCGAATAAAAGACTTAAGTTCAGTTTCTCTTTAGTTTTTATTTCTTCTCTATTCACCTCGATGGTCGATTTGGCAATGAATGTTCTTCTTTTCCCAAAAATGGTTGCCAAACATTTTAATTGGCAAGAGAGGTAGAAGCTGGGCATGTCTATCATACTTCATCACTGCCACAAATCATGCGCGCCTTCGTTTGAAAAAAAAGCTGTCTCAATGGAAATGAGAGCTCATTTTCGGCCCATTCACGTAGCGAGCAAAGCGCGAAGTGCCCCTTGGAATATCAAACCAAACTAAACACGAATCCACACCCTCTGCTGCCAATTTGGTCGCTGCTGGGTTGAGTGCTGGCCAAATCGAACAGCAAAACTCCAAACGATCAGCCTGCGCACACGTATATTTTTACGACTTAACGCCACTTCCGCTTTAATTATCCTTGTGCTCATTTTAGAATACCTAATGTCACTGGCGACTCAAGGAATTTTATTGCAAAATACATCCGCTCTCTTGCGGCCAGAGACGGTGCACAGATCCCCCGAAATGCCGCCCAGGACGTCGTTTCACCTTAACGGCTTTGCACTGACATCCAGTTTTGATTACTATCCCATTCGCAACGACTATGGCTCCGGCCTTGCTGTGGTCCTCTTAAGCGGGGTGAAAAGTGAGAATCAACCCATCATTCGGTAGTCAGATTCGTGCTCATGTAGAACGTGGGAAGACCGCACATGCTGTTGAGTTTCCGGCATCAAATTTGACAGTCCAATCGCAGCGGATCACCACCCAATGGCCAGAGTGCTGTGCGCTTCGCAAGGACTACACACCGTCATAATTAAATGAATGACAACGCCAGACCAACACGACCAGAGCCACACTGTATTCACGTGGCACATAACCATAAAATCTAGGTCAGTGAACTTAATGTGCCACTATATGACATCGATAACAATTACTCTCCACACCATAAGGACCCCAATGAATTGTAAACTCGCATCCACCAGAGTACACAGGACTTCGAAATGGTCTGAAAAATCCAACAACAACAAAAAAATCCAGAATCCAGCAAAAAGCGAAACAAAAAATTGTGAATTCGGTTCCATATAGCAATTTGTCTTTGCCCCTCCAGCTGCAGATGCTGTGCGTTATTCATACCCCATTTACTTTTCAGTTAAATTAACATAGTAACGCGCCGTGCGAACGGTTCGTCCCTGCGACAGGAGGGAACACCTTACGACATCCTTCTAGCACAGCACACCAACAACATCGCATTCACTTCCGTCTTTTTGGTGTGTTCTTCTTCTTTTTTGCTCATTTAATTTGAAAGAGCCTCGCAACGGATGGAGTGTGGGCGGCGGTGGTGATCCTGAAGAGAGGAGAGAGGTCATTATTAACGCACTATGGCCACGAATGGCAGGCATCTCTTTACGGTGGCAGTTTTTTGATCATTAACGGTAATGCTCTCAAGTCACACGCACCCATTTATAATGTTAAAATTAATTTTCCGTAGGCGTAATCTCTGACATGGTGGAATTTCATTAAGGATTCCGTCCCATCTTATCTTATCATAAGGATTCACCCACTTCCGTGTCCCCATTCACACCAGCAGCGCCTCGATTTCCCATCTCCGCCTTAACATCGTGCTTGTCGTCATCGTTCTCGTTGTCCCCGGCGACGTTGTCGTTGTCGTTGTCGCTGAGCGGGAGAATAATGCGCGCACCTCCTGTGACAGGATACGTCTAATTTATGGATTCTTTCCTTTGCTGTTCTGTGTCTTGAACGTGCCCATTCTTCTTGCTCAGCGCTTTTCTATCACAGGACCCTGTCGCCGGCGACAGAAGCCCCCTAAATTCCAGCCTCGTCTAGGGATAATAGAATTTTCGCATAGTGTCTTTGATTTCAGTCAAAAAGCAACGCAAACAAGGCACACCCTCTGCTGATTGGGAATGGAGGGTGAGACTGCTGCTCCTGTATGCACTCTGCTCGCTGGGAGCACTGGGAGAATGCCAATGCTGACGTTCGGTTGGAAGTTTCGATTGTACACTCAAAGTGTATCGCCAGAAAATTTATTCAGGACGAGAACAAAGTGCTCACCAGAGTGGCAGGCAGGGTAAGCCAGTGGCACAAAAGAGCCTCATAATTAAAGAGTTTCAAACTTTGCGAAACTTTAATGTAAACACATGAGACAATGGAACAACTGAAACGGGTGCGCGTTAGGACGGATTATCCCGGGTCGACAATTACTTAATTAAAGCTGTCACTGGGATACACAACAAAGGTGACAAGTGAGACAGCGTGCGACAGAAGGTGCTGAGAGATCACCGAATGGGACTCTCTGTGGCTTCCGCCTCACTCAAAAGCGGAGCTACACAAAAGGCGGATTAATGTGAAGACTTTAATTAAGGCGTGAATCGACCGCTGTCAGTTGGAGATTACCCGGATCCAACGCACGGGGTGGCCAGCGAATGGATATTCAAATTGGTTGAGGATTGGTGAAGGGGAAGATGGTATTGAACTATTGTGGGCTTTGTAGTTCACTTCGGTTATTGTGGGTTTGGTTGGGGCACGGCAAAGTTTTGAGCTTTCAATTTGCTACCGATCCCGAAATGGTTCATATTCTTCATTGACGCTGTGTACAGTAGATACTTTTGAGTTGCACAGTTCAAGGAAAAGCCAGCCAGTTCAAGGGAATGCTTCTTCGCGGAGACGAAGGAGCTGACTTGACTCCCTGAGACGGATTGTCCGGAGAAATTAATGTGGCTTCCAAAACCGATTGAATTGAGGTTCATGCGAATCTGGTTCTAAGCCACACAATCGCCTCCTCCAACGACTGTTAGGCCCTTGCTCTGCGACTGGGATGCTCTGATAAGAACCGCAAATATTTCGTGCCGAATGCGCGTTCCTCTGATTCCCCTCGAGTGGGTGGACGGGCATTCTCATAGTTCACGACACAGGTTCCCGGGGGATTGTGATACAATTGTACACATTTTAATCCACTAATGCCAACTACGCTGGTGAGAATAAATCGCCCACAAGACATCTTTAATATTTGACTACACTCTCATCAAAGTCTACATTTAGAAAACAGTCGTGTTCATTCCTCCTTATCGACTGGCCCTCGTTGTGATCGACTGTCCCGTCGATTCTTCCTGAAGTCGTCCTTTTCTTTTCTGTCTTCTTCTTACCTACTTACTTACTTATCAGGCCGACGACCGTTGGAGGGCCTGGCCCTGAGCACTTGCTGCCGTCCATCGTTGACGGTCCTGGGCACGCTGCTTCAAGTCATCAATACCAAGCTGCCTTGCATCCTCGATTACTTGGTCTTTATACTGGAGATTCGGTCTTCTTCGCCTTCTCGAACCAGGAGGCTCGGATTCGAAGACCCTCTTAGCTGGAACGTTGGTGTCCATTCGCTCGAAGAGGCCGAACCAGTGCAGTCAACCACATCCTGCTACAGCTCGTAGAGTTCGCGGTTGTGTCTTCTCCTCCATTCACCTTCCTCGCAGACGGGACCATATATCCGACGCCGAATTTTTCTTTCGAAGGCACCACGAGTCAGCTCTGCAGTTTTGCTTAGAGTCTAGCTTCTGGCTCCATAGAGCAGGACTGGAAAATGGAAGTTTGTAGAGCATGATTTTGGTCCTTCAAATCGGGCGTTTTGAGAGTTGTTTCGACAAACCGAAGCAGCACCAATTGCAATTGGGCGATTCTACATCGGGTCTCTAATATGATGGCATTTGTTGAGTTCACGTTTGCCTCGAGGTAGACAAACTCCTTTACCACCTCGAGATCTCTCTCTTCTTCTTAGTACTCCTTAAGAGTTGTGCCATTGTTTTGGAGGCACACCTCCTTACTCTCTTTCTATCTTTACTTAACTGCCCGAGTACATTTGACTGTGTTAACGCACCACTTCCTTTTCAGATCCTACATTCCCATTCAACGTGTGCCATCACATTACTCTTTCCTGGAACACATCACTTTTGTTGTGTTAGAAATGGTGGACCCCAAGTTTCTATTCTCTGTCCGATACTATTTACAGTGATTTTCCAACGACGGCTGCTGAACAGATTGACTCCAATTTTCCTTACGTGGTTGAATAGTGAGTTGATAAAAATGTCTCCCAGAAAGTCTCACACAAAAGAGGATTTCTGACGACACTAACTTATTTACCCGCACACCCAAGGAGAGGGTGAACCTGAGCAGGAACTGCCTAGCTGCCGTTTCGAGCCTAGGCACCCTGGTTTCAGTGACAAGCACCCAGTCCTCTTATGAACGCGACGAATTAGTGCTTGTATCGGAAGAACCAGAATCAAGAGATTTCCCGTCTCACTGAAATGTAAGGGTTTCGATGGCGTGAATTGCGATAAAACTGGTCTGAAAAGAAACTGAGGAGATAAAGGGGATATGAGCCAGAATGAAAATGGTGAAAAGGTGGCATGGTGTGTTGGGGGACATTGGGGCATTTAATCAAGAGTTTGGATAAACATGTTTTTGGAAACACCAAAGAAAGAAAATGTAAAGAAAATAAGTGTCATTAGAGGTACTTGTATGAAGGTACACATTTTATCACATTTTTGAATGTTTGAAAGGATTTTGAACATCGATTGGATGTGTGGCAGAGAATCGTTTTAAAAATAGTTAGTTTCTTAATGTTTGTGCTGAAACATACATCCAACAAACATGGCGACAGCAAGAGTTCGACTTTGAATGCGAATTCGTTGTCAAAGCAGTATTTTGTCTTCAACTTCAGCTTTACACTCCACAGCACCAATATGGCCATCTATGGTCTGAAAAGCACATACGATTAATGTCCCACGTCACCCTAGGAGATTTCGATTCTAACACCTTTCAAGAATACCATCTTTTCGGCTTTGTCACCGTAGCTAGCATGCGGTGTCTACATGTCAAGGCATAAAGGGTATCTAGCAGTACACTGATCAATCATTCAATCACCATTGCAATCGACGTCAAACACTCCTATGGCCAATTGTGTATCCCAGAAACACTCGGAAAGTTTGAAGTCGCAAGCAATCGAAGAAGACAACGCTTTCAATGTCTTGACGAAGAGTGCCACATGCAATGGACCAGGAGGCACACAAGGCAACGCAGCAGTGCAGAACAAAACCTGAGCAAAAGAGAAGCTCGCGTTCCAGGAGATACGAGGCATGGTAGCCGATTATCCAGTTGATAAGTATTCCGAGACGGATTGGACACCAGGCACAGGATCCTGGGAATTTGAAGGAATCCACAAATTGCAATGTTTCACACCATCTGGACGATAACCAACGATGAAGAAAATTTAAGTCTGCCTGCGATGATCAACCAGGTCAGCGCAGGCAGCAGGTCATCTCAAACATACGCTTGCAGGCGAGCATGCCCGATGTGTAAAATCTCACCATCGCTTGCCCGATCCAAGGGTGAGACCCAAGAACTGCATATGGACACTCTCCATCACCTCTTCGTCGGTTTCAAAGTGCATAGACAGGAGGTATTCATCGCCATGGCAAGTCGAAACATTCCTGCGCAATTCATTCGCTTGTGTAGTGTGACTTCTTCAACATCGTCCAAAGTCTCTCCAGATCAAGTCATTACATGCAGCCCCATATCTTCGATTCGCATCCAGGATACCACAAAGGCAGCTGCTAAATATAGCCAGTCCGTCGTCACTGACTGAGAACCCGTCACTGATCTTGAGAACCTTCAACGCCTCCTCATACCATTGCTCAACACCTCTCGCGTCAGGTACTACTTGCGCAAAAGGCATACAAAGGGAAAAAACGTCCCCCCAAATTACCGAGGTAATCAGCATCGCATAAAATTCCATACCCTCTGCCAGCAACGTCACTAATTAGACGACTGAATGGGAACGGCACGCGCAAAGGAATGCAGCGATGGCGCTCCCAAGGCAGAATCATCATCGGCCATCCATCCGTCGACTTCCTTCAATGGGTCTTTTAAATGAATTCCTTTTAATTTATGCTCACCGACAACCCAACCCCTCATCACAGACCAGCATCCTCTGGAGGACTATAAAATTCCAACCACCGCCGCCATCATGAGCACGGTGGGTGCCACCACCACCACGGTCGGTGTTCATTTGCGCCTTTTACTTTCGAATGACACTTTTATCTAATTATTAGTACTTGCCTCTGCCTCTTGCTAAGGACAAAAGCAGCAGCACGCAAAAGGGGAAACAGAAGGAACGGCGAGGAACAGAAATCCCTCAAGTTGTTCTGTTTAATAAGACTCGACGAGCTCCAGGTTCGCGTGGCTCCCTACTGCGAGCAGTCCCAAGTGCCTCCACTGAGCAGGAATGTTTGCAGAATGAACTTCCAAAGTTACTTTCAAAGGTAAGTAATGGTGTGCCATGTTCCAGTTGTAGTGAGGGTTGTTGCCAAATACAAAAGGTACTAAGGCTCTGGGTAACTGATGCTCCTTCTGCGACTTCGCCCGTCGATTGTGTGCGTGCGTGTGTGTCACTTTGTCAGCCAGACCCGAACCAAAAGCCCACACCCTACGTCTATATTCAGAGGAACGGCAGAGGGTAGCTGAGAATATTTTCATTGTCAAACAGGGGGTAGCAATCGCAGCGATTGTTAGAATGAATCCGAAGGACGTCGACCACCCGACGGCTCCTTTTCTGCGTTCTATTGACAGATGCGAACCACAGGACTTTCTTGTGCGCTACATCGCTCCACCACAATGCACCCCTCTGCGGATTCATTCATTATTTGAATTGAGTTCATCATTGCATGAGTGGCGTATACGGGGGCGTATACGTGCTTTTTCCAGAAGTTACGTCCCCTCGTGTTGATATTTGTAACCGCATTTCGTCTCGGTGGAAAAAGTCTGTTAGTAATGTGGTTAGCAAACATGGGGCGGCGAGGACCGGATTCAGATGAACACGGACTCCCCCGCCCCAGAAAGCAGGCGCATATCGTTGGCTCGCTGAATGATTGTGATAAATGACGTTTTTTGAAGCAACGCTTGGCATTATAATGACGCGGTGAGTTTTGCTGGATCGTACCTTTGTCTTGTGTGAGTCCGCCCGTGTAACTGTGGAACACCGCCCAATCGCGTTTGTTCGAATGCCTAAGGGCCGCGATAGTTGCGCTTGATGTCGTCAGAACGTTCACATGACTCGTTCTGGTGTGCCCCTGATTGTAGTTGATGGGGAGACCACATGATGTCACATATTGCAGGCATTACTTTGAAAGTGTCTCAATTCACCCCTCTCATCAGTCCCTCTGAAGGTAATCTGTGAAACACAATGAGGAGGGATTTTTGAATATCTTTGAATTGAATCAGGACGTGAAAGGGGCAAGGACGATGGATGGATTTCATGCGTCGTTGGTACGGAGAAACTTTAATTACAGAGGATTATAATGAAATGAAATGAAATTGTGTGCGAGCCAAGAAAGCCGATATGGAGGTGAAGAATATTGCTCTTCGTGCTCTTCATGTTTTCACGAGACGCCCGCAATACCTTGAGTACCTTCGGAAAATTGAAATGTCGGGGATCTGTGAAGGAATTATCTCGGAAACACAAAACTGAGCTGAACTTCACGGATACTAGAAACCACACATCAGATTTTCCTATAAGTTTGTGTGTAGAAGGTAGAAAAGTTAATGGAATTACGCTTTTCTCGGAAACCATTGTCTGCTGCAATTTTGAGGCTGTAAAAGGTTTCAGCTAAAGATACTCCATCCGTAAATCCATCTTACCGTCATTGTGTAGTTTGATTGCAGCCAGTGGTGTTGTTTTTCTAGGAATTTTAAGCGAAATATTTTTTTGTTGTTCGAACTGCTAGAGGAACGAGCTTCTGTGACACCTAAGTCATCCAGTCACTGTCACTCCAGTCACCAAGTCACTCTATAAAAAGCGCTATGTGTGTAAGCATGTCGCGCCTACACCGAAAGCCAACGAAAAACAACCCTTGGAAGTTATCGAGTCCTTTGGTGGACTCGTTCACTCTTGCCCGTGTTCAAATCTGGCTGTTCAAGCGAAAATCTTAAGGAAACATCTCTAGTATTTTTTCATGTTATCGAGGTCGCTTCATCACGGACTAGCCTTCAGTGGCGTAATATGGAGTAATAAACTTCCTTCTTTGCTAAGCTCTCAACGAGGCAACATCTCCGCATTTCGTTCCTTTTCCGAACCAGCAATCAAACTTGGAGTCGATATTGGCTTTGGCTATTTTTTTTCTTTTTAGGCAATTCCTTGTTCTTGTCTTGTATGAACAGGCATCAGTCCACATAATGTAGATATGGCATGCCGAAGATCGCCTTTTAAAGGACAAACAAATTCTCAAACAAAGGGTTGTTGCATCAGTCCGGTATCAAACCACTTCATGTTGTGTCGTCATGGATCTCAAACATCCTCCAGTAACTTCGATATACACACATTTTGTGCATATTTCATTTTGCTGCAACCCTCTATTTTGTTTTCCGTCTCAATCGATCTTGCAAACGAACATATCCCAACGAGGACTGACTGGGTCACCAAACCAATGGATGTACACACAAGCACAGCTCTGGCAGTAGGCACACACTTACCGTCGCACCTGCACCGAATGTGATCAAAAAAAAAACCTTCCGAGTTATCGGGTTGGTGTGGGTTGGTGTGTTGCTAGAGGCTTCTGCAGGTTCTGTATGCGAATCTGGCTGTAGGTATTATTCTTTGCTATTTTTTAGGCAATACCGCCCGCTTTTAAGGGAGCTTTAGTAGTCTTTTAGTATGCATCAGAGATCGTATCGATACGGCGATAAATGGTGGCAATGGATTGGGGAAATTTGACCGTATTAAGGGGCCTATGGCAGTACACTTTTCCTTTCTTTATTCGTGCCTATTAGCCATAAGTTTCCCTCGGGACTTTTGGTCCTATTGGAGATCCAGCTATTCTGAACAATGTTCTCAAGGAATTGGAAAATGTCTTCCTTATTGTGAAGAGCATTTCAAGGCTCGATTTCATTGACTTTCCCTCAAAATTGTCGCCTATCATTTGTCAGGAAAGATCGATAAATGGTGCCAATTGATGTTTTTTTCAATTTGACCGTATTTAGCAACGCATAGGCATTAGCAACCCCGTAACAGAAGAGCGACAACAAAACACGTCTGGCAGCGGCGTAGCCGGAGGTGGCAAAAGGGGCACAGGCCCCGGGAGGCACATTGCAAGGGGCGGCAATTAGGAGCGGTTAAAATTGTTTCTTTTAAATATATAAAATCTACAAGAGCGAATTCTTTTCTCAGTCCAGCATTAACACGGCTTCACAGCAAGTAATCAGACATTGAATGTCAGCCGTCGCTTGTGTTGCTTAACAACAACATGCAATCCACGCTGTTCACTCACATGAAACTTTTTTTTGATTGGTCCTAGATATCGAATACAAAGTGCTTAGTTCAGGACATAATATCTTTATTGACTTCTCGTTCTACTTAAGATTCTGATTGTCAACAATCAAAATATCTGCTGGAGATTTTGCATTTGATGACGCTAAAAATTGGCCCTTACTTCAGCACAAAATTCCCACTCTTTTATTCTCGAAGTGTTCACACTACGCAATTGGTTGCAACTTGGTTTCACAGTGAAATGTCTTACGTCCATATTGTGTGGACAATTTAAGCACACAAAACACAGTCTGTCAGAAATCTGCTAGTTACCTGACATAAGTGTGAAAAATCGGCTATTTTTGTTTGTACGGGATAATCTGTTATAATACAGAATCAACATCATCATCGTCTGGCATGCATGCTCCACTAAGGGGTCGCAACGCCTGCCTCGGAAGCCGCGATGATACACATGATGATACACATGATGACTTGCACTGAAGACTTATTCCAGACATTGTGTCGCTTGTGGTCGCCTCTTGAGTCTAGACATTGTGCCCTTGCGAGTAAATATGTGTCTGTTGATATCTCATGCTCTGTTGTAAGAATTTCATGGCGAGCCTTCTCAGTTGCGTTAACTTGAAGTTCTTTCGTGGTTTTGTGGTGCAGGCTTAAATTTCTCACTGAAAGTTTTCTCAGAGGCTTAAAAAAGGATTTATCTGCAATAAGAGGTGTCTGAAGAGCTGTCAGTTGCACACTTCATTTTATTTGTTCTCTATAGTCCGGACTATTCGCTATTTGGGGCGCAATTGAAACTTTATGTGTCCGGATTTGCGAGGTTGTACAGTCTTTACAGTCAGCCCCAAAAGTGAGTATACAGCATAAGTGTGCCTGGGTTCTCAACCAAAATCTATTTCAAGGGGGACTCCAAGCAAATCTTAAATGCCGTTTTCTCCATTTTCTCCTGTATGTTGGTGTCGTTTTGATTCACTCAAAATGTAGTTTTTAAGCACTATAAAGCGTGTTTAAATGCATTACAAAACGTATTACCTGTGGACGGATTTGAGTACGTTTTTCAAGGCGATGAGAACGCCGCCTTACCAAAAAAGGAGGGAACGCTGGGTGACGTATGTTTCAGTGAGAGACAACGTTTGTGTGGGAAGGAATGAGAGAGAAGCAGAAACTAAATTCTGGTTGGACCTGGGCTTCACTCAACAAGTCTTTCCAGTGACCGTGACTTCTGGCTAGCTGGCGTACCGAGTTGGTTGAAATCATTCTCCAATTGGGTGCGCAATAGACGCCAACTAGACGCGGACGCCCTCGGTCGCAAGTTCGGTTGTCCATGCGCTTTAGACCGGACAGCCATCTTAGGTAAGGTTAGAGTGGCTGACTATCTTAAGGGTAGCCACACTTCGACCAAAGATAGGCCCGTTGTGTTACGATAAGATCTAACAGATCCTAATCCGCGAGCAATTTGGAGCTCTTAATAAAGAGATGGACCTGACTAATGCTAATATTGCTTAAATCTGTCAGGTCATAGAAATACGGGGCGTCCAAGTGACTGAGTCTGTGAAATAAGAGGGCATTGCCATTGAAAAGAAGGTGTGAAATGGTTTCATTTTCCACTTCATCCCTACAACCTCTCGTTATAGGGGATACCCAGTCTTGAGGCGTGAATTCCATTGGCATAACGCCCGGTTCTGAGATTCGGTCTGCTCATTCTGATCAGGTAGCGTGAGCATTCTGGATCGATGGTAGGCCATTATTGCTTTGTTATGAGGCAACCAGTGCCGGAAGACCATCCACTTTCGGTGTGAGTAAGCGTTTAAAGATTTTGTAGATATTTTGTAGCCGCATTGACGGCAGAGTGTTGAGGTGGTGCCCTTTCTAGCGAGTTCGTCCGCTTCGCAATTCCCTGCGACATCACTGTGTTCCGGCACCCACATAAGTTGGATACGTTAAAAAAAGGCCAAGATATGGGCCAGCCATCTTTGAGGCCCGAACTGTAAACGCCTGACTAGGCTAATGTCGCTGCACAACCCGTACAATTGTGACTGAATCTTCTCCTCCATGCATGCAAATACTCGTGTCCTGGGCAGCCGAATTTCGACGTTGGCACAGGGTTAAATCGAAAATTATAGCCTGTCCATCTTTTTTCCACTCCACTCTATGCCCTCTCTATCGGATATTGAAACCAAATTTTACCTAAAACTTAGTCTGAATAAATCTGACTGCGACTCACTGTATGGTTAATTCGACAACTAGCGGTAACACCCAAAAAATACTCCGACTTCGTGACCTTACTCATTCTCCTTCACTCAACCTTCGCGCAGCCTGTTCATTAATCCCCTCATCGCTTCACTTCCGTTCGCCGCCGAAGCTGTTGGCAGAGATGGCTGTTAGATGTTCCGGTGGATTGCCAAAAGGGTTCGCAGTCATAGTGCGCATTTGAAGAAGATGAATGGTTTTAAGATGACTTTCCGACATATCACCCTTCTCCGAAACGGAACCCAAGTCCCAGGGCACAGCTGGCTGCCAGATTGAACTGGAAAAACGTTAATTAAAAAATCGACTCTGAATGCACGCGCTCCATCTGGTTAAAATCCCAATTTCCACCTCCCATCTGTTCGAAAACCACACAATCTTCGAGTGTTTAGCACTCAACAACGATGCGGTACATAAAATTGCATCATCCTCGTCCGCTTAGAGATGCCACCCCGTTCGCGATGGTTCCAACAGAAATCCATCCATCCATCCATTAACACACAACTTAACCGTGTTATTCCAGTCTTTAGTCTCCATAAAAACAAATCCAAGAAGTAACTCTTTAACGACCGTTTTGCCGTTTTACCGCTTTAGAGCCATTCCCAAGCTGCAGCTAAAATCCTTTCAACATCCAATAAAGAAATTTTTTATTAAAGCAAAAAAAGTCGCACCAGCACCACCCCCCTCACCAGTCGCTCATAAAAAGCATACTTTCCACCGCTATTGTACATTCCCTCATCCATCCGGGACTCTCAAGGAAAAAAAAACTACACGTAGGAAAGGAAAAAGACGAGTCAGGGTCCGCTTATCATTTGTATCCTCCGCCAGAGCAGGCCCAGAAAACAGGGAAAATCAAGAAGAATGTTCGCGTCTCGTAAATTGAGGCAGGGATGCTTCGCAGTCCACACCGTTGCGCGAGAAAGAAAACAAGGAATACCAACGAAAGTTGGAAGGCCTTAAGTGAATCAACAAACTAAAGCGATATCCTTTTTAGTCGCGATAAAAATAAAGCCAAAAGTAAATAAAGCATCCCCACTCGTTAATGCTGCCCACCGACACCAACCCCGCCTCCCACATTGCATAATTCAATTTCTTCATAAGCCAACTGCAGGCGACGAAGGGCGAAAGGTTGAAATTTTTCAGCGTTCGCTCGGCGGCACGGGGACAACAGCCACACAGCACCGCGGTGGGTGCACGGAAACAAAGGGGAGCCGGACGCTTGGGCAAGAATCCAACACCAGATCCAAAGGGTGTTCTTTTTTTGTCCCTTTTTTTAACTTCTCCCAAAGTCACCCGTCGTCGCCCATGGAATCCTTAAATTCATCTCTCTGTGGAAATGGAATTTATGACCTACGCGAATAATTCTCCCTTTTCTTTGCGCGGCTTCTGGCCGCCTGGCGAATAAATTTCCACATTTCACAGTCGTGGACATGACTCAGCCAACGAAATACTTAGCCGGGCCGGGTTTCGCTTCTCCCCCCATTTCATTTGTCCGCGGACCTCGCCATCCTTTTGAGCATTATCATGATTAGACTCCTGTGGGCCGGAAAATGATGCATGCCTCCATAGAGCATCTGCCCAGCCCGCACAGCTTAAGTACTCTTGTCTAATTGTCTTAGTGGTCGCCGACGGTTCTGCGGATGCCTTTTGCAAGGCTCTCCAGCCCGAGTGAATTTTTAACATTTCACAAAACAACTCGTTAGACAAGTAGACACTTGTACGGATGCCGCAGGACAACCGCAACTTATGTCAGGTGCGCCGCCAGGATGCACAGCATTTCGAAAACAGTTCCAAACTGTTCTCAGTCCGGCCGTGACTGAGATGAGTGAGTGGGTGTGTGCCGCCCGAGATGTTGTTGCTGGCACAATGAAATAATTATTTCTTCGCCTCAAAGGAAATATCTCCTTTCATCTTCCTTGGGCTACTGCGGGTCCCTTCATTGCCCGCTGAAATATGGCCAAGAAGTTGAAAGATGAGAAAGAACAAGGGCCAGCAATTCTTTGTTTTCGTTTTTCGAAAATAGTTGACGTTGCTACGCCAGTCCGGTTTCCTCGCTTGTGTGTGTGAGAGCTTCCTGTTCACTCGTTGCTGGCTCGTTTTTTGGACGCTCTCTGTTTGGTAATTACTTTGTGAAAACTTTTTACTTAATTCGATATATATATTTAGCCTGTGTCCTGGAGCCGTCACAGGACGCAGGATGCAGAGACAAGGAGTAAATATGAATGCGAAAGTTTTAGTGTCTTCCTTAATGGCATTTGAGAATATTTCTGGCAGCGCTTGAGAATGACACTCGCCCTGGGCGGTTGTGCGTGCCGGGGGCGCAGTGAGGTTAACTTTCGCCCAACATCGAGTGAATACCGAATGAGCTCGAAGATAAGATCAGAGATTTTGGTTAAGTACTGGAAGCCGCAGAGGTGACTGATGAAATGTGTGCGAAACTATGACTTTTTGATGACATTACTGTAAAGAGCTTCTCAGTTCCGGTGCTCATGTGGAATTAATAAGTGTGCTGACTGCTTTGACACACGAAGTGCACACACATGCACACGTTTGGAGTTGGTGTGCTTTGGGCATGTTTGCGGTTCAACCACAAAACACTGACACATCTCCGTGCGGTTCTTGTCCATAGACGAAGAATTCTGCTGAAGGCACTTGTATCTTAAAGAAGGATGTGTGGGTGGTTGAAACAAATTTAGTCGGCTTTAAGTTGCGAAGGTTCCTGACTCTTCTCTGCCAGACCATCGATCCATGGAGATTTTTAAGCCCAGCTGTGGTGGGGTTTTGGGGTGGCCAGTAACACACTCTTTCCACGTATCGACAGCAAATCATCCGTTCTGCACGCAACGGGGGATATCAGAGATTCCATTTTCCTCTCCAGACACTATCGGCTTCGAGCATGTCATCAAATATTTCCCATCGTTGCCACAACAGCCTTGTACAGTTCGAAGATGTCTCAAAACTGCTTCGCCCATACATCGGACCGGACTGCGATAAGACGGATTTTGAAGGGCCCCAGAATCAGCTGCTTTCTCCTACGGAGTGTCCATACTTCAGTTTTCTAAATCGAAGCTGGCGCGGTCAGCGTCGGTAGATAATAACCTCCGCAAGAACAATCAAACTGAAGAAGGCACATTCGCATTCGTCGTAGAATTTGCACCAGGGTTTAAGCTGTAAAGTTCATGTTCACAAAAAACTGAGCCGCATTAGCCTGCACTGCCTAACAGCTGCAGCTTGACTGAATGGTAACAGATTTTTTGCTGCACGACAAAATGTGTTTCCGAAAACGTGTCGTTACAAAGGGTTATCTAGCTTCTCTTCAGTGTCAAACAAAGCAAACCGTTACAATTGTCACATGAGGTCTCCACGGCCGTAGTATACTTCAGCTGCGTCTCGTCACAGCGTGCAAGGTGTGCATTGCGAGCATGATTTGTTACTCATTCGAACATAAAGAGCGATTTTTTAAAAGCTGTAGGAAAGTTTTTCAAACAAAAAAAAACACATAAAATTCAGAAAAATGCATGAAATCTTTATTTGAATCGATAGTACGGTCCATATAATTTAATGTTTGAAGATTATTTCATGCAAATGTTGACCTTGACTGCGCCTCAAATGGTCCATCCGCTTAGTCCAATTTTGGCACACTCTTTCCAACATTTCGGCCGGTGTCTCACGAATAAATGCTGCAATGTTGTCTTCCTATGCATCAATTGAAGCGGGCTTGTCTGTATAGACATGAGCTTTAACATAGCCCCACACAAAATGGTCTAAGGCGTTATATCGCAGGATCTAGGCAGCCAATTGACCGGTCCCGAACGTGAAATAAAATGTTCACCGAACTCGCCTCTCAATAAGTCCATTGTGGCGCGTGCTGTGTTGCATGTGGCACCGTCTTGTTGAAACCACATGTCATGCAAGTCAAGCTCTTGCATTTTGGGCAAAAAAATGTTGGATATCATCTCACGGTAGCGCTCACCATTCACAGTTACGTTACGATTCGCTTCATCTTTGAAGAAGTACGGTCCAATGATGCCACCAGCCCATAAACCGCACCAAACTGTAACTTTTTCTGGGTGAATTGGTAGCTCTTGCAATGCTTGATATTCACTCCAAAATCGACAATTCTGCTTATTTACGTACCCATTGAGCCAAAAATGCGCTTCGTCGCTGAACACATGTGATGTCGCGATGAGCTTTCTTAACAGAGCACGCATTTTGATGATAAAATTCAATAATTTGCAAGCGTTGTTCGTTTGTAAGACGATTCATGGTTAAATTATAGACCAAACTGAAGATGTTTGACAGTGAAACAAAACACGAAACGTGCGTCAGCTGGTTAAACCAGTGTTGCCAAAAGGATAATAGCTTAAAAATCACCCTTCAAGACTTTATTTTCCTCACACACGACGTACATTTACTGTGAATTTAGAAATGTCTGTGCACTTGATTGGTTCCTCTTTCGAACATAGAGCTTCGTATTGCATTTTGACTATTATTTATAAAATCAAAGCTAAATTCAAGAGCTTCAAGAGCACACCCATATTAATACACCACGCGACGCCACTGGCATACCTAGAAGGAATACAAACCACTGCGTGCCTTTGCCTTTCACACGATGTCCCTGCTGAGTCCCTCAAGCAACCTAGTCCTACATGCACCCTAAAGGTGTGCATAGCACCGAAAGCGGATGAAAAATAGTGCTGTCCAAAATGTCAGTTTTTGTACATCGGCCTCCTTTGTGGGGATTCCATCACGACCATCTAAGTGGCCAACATCACCCGGCCACATCAGTCCTCCAGTATGAGCCTATTGGACACCGGTTCAGACGCCACAGGTTAGGAATTGCAACACAGAAGCTATTAATCACTTTTAACGAAAGCTCTTTAATGACTGGACCTACCCATTGACAGAATGGCTAAGGAACACGCACCCTCCGCACTTGGCGAACCATCAAAACCCACTCTTACTTGAGTAGTGCTGCTATTGCTCATCAAGGCAGCGTGATGTGGCTGATAGTTGATGTGCAGATTTTGAGACTTCTGTTTCTAATACAGAAAACGCTGAATTGCGGGGCTATGAGTTAAACCGAAGTCGAATTGCCTCTCGTCTTTAAAAGGCAAAACTACAATACAGCTGCCATTTGAGTCGCGAGTGCGAGTAGCAAATAAAGTCTCAGCGCGTTGATCATCAGCGGAGGAAGTTTCCTTCCCAATGATGGCTTCTAATTGCCAAAATCGCTCGAAATCAAACTGACAACCAGAAGCTCCCTTGACCCCTTGAATTCAAAATAAATGATTTTGCTCAGTTTCCAAGGCATCTCCTCTGGCGTACTAGCCAACATACGCACTTCGAATTCACCGCTTCACTTTAAGTGGATTTCACCTTCAAATAAAACCGTCAATATTCCAATTCAATCAGCGCCTCCTCACCTCAACTTCCAAACCGAATGGAAACCCCATTTAAGATTAATTAAATTTACACCGGAAAAGAGCACACGCAGGAAAAGAAGCGAGCAAAAAAAAGCCGATTGATATGAGGCAGGCGCTAAGTACAAAAAATTCGACGTACATTTGAAACATTAGCACAAGCCACCACCACCACCGCCCCCCAATTTCCACGGAGGTAAAGTGAAGACTACTCTCGGCGTCGCCCCGGTATTCCTTCAGCGGGGCATATAATACATTTTAAGTGCAAATCAATACGGCTCTTGCTACAGAAGCTTAATTACTCAAAGGCGTGGAGCGGACGACGGCTCGAAACGACACAACGAAACCACTCCGAAACCACTCCGAAATTCGGTTCGAGGAGGTGGTGCGTGCTCAAAGTCTCATTAGTTGAGAGAATTCATTCTGCTTTCCGCCGATTCCAATTCGGGACACAGAACAAACACCAGGAGACTGCAAACGAAGTCCGGACCCAACTCCGCCGATCGCCACCGCATACAAATCAAACTGATGCACCACCATTCTACAATTAGCGACGGCTCAGTCCACATTTGTAATTTTAAGCCTCTCACGCTGGTTACATTTTAATTACATTTAATTTTAATTGTCAGCGAAGTCTATTTGAAGCGGCAGGGATCTCGTGCTCGTCCAAATTAGGATTGAAGCACAAAAGCCGCAGCTACTATGCAAATGTTTGGCGACATCGCAGATCCTAATTGAAATTCGCCTAAGCTCCGAATTGAAATGCCATTAGGACGATCCCGGAGTCGCCACTGATGTATCCTCCCGTTTGTGACTGCGTGACACAAATGCGGCGACAACCCACATGAATAATAATGCGCGCCCATCACCAGAAACGTCAGTCCAGCGTGTGATGCGAGCGTGGTTAGCCCGGCAACCGCGTAAATGCCCTAGCGCGGGACCAAAGAACAAAGGCCAAAGACCGCCTGGGTGTGGACGAGAACACAACCCTACATAGACTCGTGCCACACGCAGAGCAGTGGCGTCCTTGAGAACATGCTGATATGAAGCAGCCACTGACACAGCAGCACATGGGGCAGGCTCATGCAATCCCTGCGAGCCATGTGATAGTTAATTCATACAGACGACCTACATAATCAAGATGTCATTACCAAGTGGCCGATCAGAGGAGAGATTTCCAATCCACAGCCAGGCGGGGGTTGTGCGGCGTTGGACAAGGCCGACATTGTAATTTGCTGTCCAGCAGTTCGCATATGCTCCTCTGGGTATAGTCGCTCCTCCGGGTGCGAGAAGTGCGTGGGATCTGGCAAATGAGGTTAATCAGTTATTAAGGGTTACTTTCATCTCGTTCTGGGTGCCTATTGTTAAGGCGTATGCGTGCTGCTTTCCCGGGGTGGTTAATTTTCATTCGATTCGAAGCAGGTTTTTGGAGTATTTTGTGCGTTCAACTGCCGGGATGATCGCAGGGAGGGGTGGAGGCTGTGTGCTGAGCTGTGAGTTTTTCTCTAATTATACAATGGCGACGAAATGAAAATGGTCGGCGGGTGAGAGTGCGAAGAATGCTCTGGGTACTTGTTCGCACGAATTTCTTTGTTCTGTTCGAGTGGTTGCTTCGAGTGTGAACCTGTCCAACTGAGTGGGACACGGGCACCATTGTGATGAATTGAAGAGCTCATCACTGTGGAGGAAACGGAATTCTCAGTACACTGAGGGTTCTCTGTTCTGGAAGAATTCGTCTAAATTTCTTTCGGGAAACACTTGTTGTCAAACTTGGGGTGGAGTAATGACGCTGTGGTTGTTAAATGTGATCGAGACTACAAGGGAAATGAATTTACTTAGGAAAATGTTCCATTTACAACGACTGCATAAGTTTACTTCATCGTTAAGTTACAGTTTTGATTGTGATTGGAGTGAGATCCTGAGCTGGTGGTCTCTGCAGGTGCCGCTGTGGACATAAATGTCTGTTCACGGAGATATGGAGTGACTGAGCGGTGGTCAATGGGCCGTTGTTTCACCCCGGGTCTCACTCAACATGCCTCTCCAACCGGCTTGTTGTGCAACCTCAGTTAATACAGGAGCTGGACGTGCAACCTGGAAAAAATACACGAACAGATCCATATTTCTTCCCGGTCTCTCGAGAAGAACATTCCTGCCAATGGCTAGTCGACATGTGCTTCCAACAAGGCGGCTCGACTATGCATCCCGTTTGTTAAGCGTGACAGTTTCTTGCGATGAATGCTGTCGTATGCGCCTTTGAAATTCCCTAGTCCCTCCTCGCTCCCTGATATTATCTTGGGTTTTGAAGAAATTGAGGACATTTGCCCTGGTGGGTCGGGAGAGGAACTGGTCCATGTCAAGGCTTGCAAAGCGACTTGAGACACATCGCTGGACAGGATCATACCAGAACAACGTAATCGGGTGTATCAATAAGGTGCATTCCATCAAAAAGGGGATGCCACGACTTTACTGCTGTCAACACTGTCCTCGTTTAATTCCTCTATTGTACAAACCCTTGATTTGGTAATAATTTCCTTCAGACCCTCATTTTATCTCACATGCCACAAACTACCAATTTCCAGTCCATTGCCAGAACACAGCCTTCCGCCGGCATTCGGGCCGAAAAAAAAAAGAATCCCAATAAAACTTTCTCGCAGAGCTCCACCAGCGAGATCATAAAACCAGCCTATTTGCCTTGAGTGTCTGCAATGAATACGAAAGCGTCGGACCTATATCGTTCAGAAAAACTTAAATATTCCACCAATCCCCACAACCTCCCCACATTCCGGGACCGTTTCGTATCCGTTTCAAGCGATGGCCCACCACTCACAAAGGACTAATCCTCCGCATAAGGACCAGAAGGCAGAATGGAAAAACTGCTTCCACAACAAAAAGAAATATCCAAATTCCACTCCTCGCAGGACGCGCGGCTGCCGAGGAAACAGAAACCGATAAAAAAGGAGCCATCCGAAAAGGACAACGCACGTGAAAAGTTTCCCTCCATAATGGAGTAAGTTTGCTGAGAATTTCCAAATTATTGCAATTTATTGCGAAGGTAAAAAGACAAACAATTCCGGTTGTCCAACAGTTATACGTCCCTTGGGTCGCATTCCCTCGAAAATGTATTGTAGGTAAATATGGACAGCAGCACACACTGGCACTGTCACTGGCACTGGCACCAGCACCGCCGTCATCAGCAGCCCGAAGATTTACTGCCGTCAAAAATAATAACAAAAAAACCATCGGAAAAATACAACCCGGCCGGGATGACAAGTGAAGAGGAGGCCGGGAGTTATTGAAGCAACCGGATTGTCCTTCGAGTCAACGCCTTGTCTTTGCACTGCGCATTCACACATGCCCACCTGGCAATTTGTTTCCTTTTATTGCCTCTGCCACGGACGAGCACTTATTAACGGCAAACAAAGGATGTGTACGCGATCCTGCAACGATCTGCACATACTTCAATTACATCATAATTCATGAAATTTATTGAAATACACATTCGTCCTGGCAAAGTGCCGGCCAGCAGGGCAGGGCAGTCGCCTAGCTGAGGGGCTCCGCAATTTCGGCGAGAGTAAAACGACAAAAGACCAGCCCTCAAGGGGGCCAAGGACTGTATGGATACACACACCAACAACCACTTAGCACTTGCAGGGAGTCCACTTTGTTTGATTTGTAACCCAGAGACGGCGGCGGCCGTTATTTATGTGTATCTGGAAATTTTATCACACACTTTCCATTAGGTAATAATGTTTTACAGCCAAAGCTGTCGTAAATATGTCGTCTGTCAATTATGGTACTATTGCCAAGTGGAGTGGGACCCCATATCGACCTGATGCTCGTATTTCAGCTCAGATCTAGATTTAGCGGTCGTCGAATGTCTGTTTGATGATGGTGGGGTGTGTGGCCAGTAAATCATCAATTAATAGGCGTTGACTTTATTGTGTACCCACTTGAGGGAGTTGAAGGCCAGATTGAGTGCTGATTTAAAATCTTCAATCAGGTAGGGGAGGCGATGAGAATGCTTGTGGGGATTAGTTTGAGTTGGGATCGCCGTCTAATATCGAGTGACGTCAAAGCGATGGCATCAGACGCAGACAATGATACACTTTGCGTGGTTTACGGAAGGCATCTTAATGATGTCGTACGGAATAGGCTGCTTGTCAACGGGGTTATGAATTATCGGGCGGTGCACGGAAGAATAGGAGTGAAGATGGTCATGCGAGCTGCTATTCTTCACCCAAGGTGCATGAAGAAAAACGACTGGATAATAAAGGAGGTTCTTGTTATGGCGCCATAGCGAAATTTAACATAAAAAATACCATAACTGAGAAATGAGCCCGACTCCCGCGGCAGGGCTGGAACGAAATCCTGGACCTGTCCAACTCCACATCCCCATGAAGGTAGAGGCGACGAGACAGGCCGTAACGTTACAGATTCTCTGGGTACTGGGCATCAACCAACAACTCCAACTAGCTGGATAGGTGCCTCCAGTGTCGCTGGACGCTAAGCAGAAGTGCAGCGCTAATCCTTGGTACCTTCGAAAGAAAACTTCTTCGTCGGATATAGCGTCCCGTCTGCGAGGAAGGTGAAAGGAGCTGCACCAGGATGCGGATGTAGTCCGGAAGGCAAGAATCCGTTGACTAGACTGGTTCGGCCACAACGAGTGCATGGACACCAATGATCCAGCTAAGAGGGTGTTTGAATTTGAGCCTCCTGGTTCGGGAGGAAGACCGAATCTCCGGTATAAAGACCAAGTAATCGCGGATGCAAGACATCTTGCTCTTGATGACTAGAATCAGAGATCCCAGGATTGTCAACGATGCTCAGGCTCTTGCCCTTCAAGGGTCGTTAGCCTGATAGTTGGTTGAGGTCCTTCTCCGCCTCGGAGAGCCACAATAGACGTGGGTGTCCTATGTTGCGTTGTCCCATAGGTTCGGAGTTGAAGACTCTTCGGGCAGGAACATCGTCACTCTAAACAGCCATTAGTTTTGTAGAGTTCGTGAACGAATTGCTCAACGCTCCTTGTTTGAGAGACGACGTCGCTTAAAGGTTGTGCAAGGATGTCTCGAAACAGAATGCACCACTGTCTTGTGGAATTGGATGCTGGCATGGCAAATACCCCCTGTCAAGGATCAATGAAGGGAGTCTCAGATTCGCAGAAATACTATCAAGCTACAATTGTAATTGACCTCGAGACCTGAAGGTTGGAGCACTCCCTCATCACTCTTTAAGCGAGTACCACCTTCATAAAATGGGCCAAGGCAGTAGAGACAATTGCAGCTACTGTGGAGCGACAAAGAAACAATGGAGCAGCAAATAGTAGAAAGGTCAAGCCCGAAACTGAACAAACCCAAAACACTGAAGAAGAAATCCTTGACTGAGACTGACTTTCAAGTCATCAAATTTTCGTCTTCTTTTTGTGGCGAGAGTAATGTCATGTGTGGTCAACCGTTGGCGACCTCAAGACGAGGAAGCCAACGGTTGGCATCACGGAGACGTGATGCTCTCTCTCCAGACGAGTGGATGGCGCAGTTGGCCTGCTCTTGGTTAGTGGGGTACCCAGTTCGAGCCCCGGTGAAAGCGAAGTTAATACGATTTTACTTCCTTCCATACTCCCATCCTCGATTCTACTCAAGGCATACGTCATCAAACCGATGTAGAAGCGCTTGCCAAGTGCGTCGCATCCCTGCTATCCACAGCTTAGCGCTTCACCATCAGTCTGTCCAAACAACTTGCGCCGAAGAAAACCCTTCAAAAGGCACCTGCACGATAAGCATATCGCCAAGCTGATTCTTGTAGCCTTTAAAAGGACAATTCTTAAAACTCGAGTGTTGCTGTTAAAGCTGATTCTAGGAGAAGACAAATCCCCAAGATTAACGAAGGGAGTACATGTAGACAGGCTGGAAGGCCACATCGAGAATAAATGCTCATTCTCCGGATAAGAGCGCCTGAATCTGCGTGGGAGAGGAACCTGCTTCAGCTAAAGCACATTCCTGACTTGGTTCGTTCATGGGAATTCGGACAGCTTGAGTTCTTGAAGTATTTTTCTTCATTTTCCCCCTCAATCAACTCCAGCCAACCTTGTCTGGGTCATGAATCACGCACAGCTGGAGCAATCAGTCGAAAATCGTCCATGATGTGACAGATACACCCACCCACACATTCATAGCCGACCAACCATTCAAAACGCAAAGAGAATACCATTTATATCCATCAACTATCCCATGAACTATTTGTCAAGAGTCCAAGGACCAAAGGCAGCGCGTCGAGGTCCACAGCCAAAGTTAAGTGAACCTAGTTTTGGATGCGGTGAAATACTTTGTCTCTCTTTTTCGGTTGTTGCAAAAGTTTACGAGCTACCAGCATCTTGGCGACAGACAAATGCACTCAAGGCAAAATATCTTCGCAAGTATTCCACTTCACTTGCTGGAAATTCCTATTTCAAAGGTCAACCATAGAGATGCGCAATATTATTAAATTCCAAATATGCCTCTACCAGCGATGAGTGAAAGCAATCTCGATGCGGAAACTTGAGGGGTGTGGTGAGAGCGTGTTGCTAAGATTATGGCAAAAACAAGCAGGACAACCTGCCGAACAAGCAGGTCTCCATAGCGAATATTCCAGCGTCGACCGAACAATTATTCTCAAATAATATCTTATATATTGTTGCTCATTCATTTTGAGAAAGCCAATGGCAGTGTGGATAGAGAGGTTGTACGGGTGGCCAAGCCGGAGGAGAATACCGGGAAAAATTAGTTGCCAAAGGAATACAAGACTCAAAGTGGACATGCACAAGTTCGCAGTGTATCACGAATTTAATTGCCTTTTGATGTGTTTAAAAATGACGCTCAAAGCCTTGGGATGTCCACATCAGCTCAGATGATGCGTTGATGATTTTTCGAATAGATTATTTTCGACAGATCTCGCGTTACTGGGCTTATGGAGGCGAGCTAACAAAGCAACAAGGGGTAACCTCAGAAGAAGCAGCGAGACGTGCTGACCAGGGGCTCGACAGAAACCAACCAAGTGCTAAGCCTGAAGCTGCCAGCAGGGCAAGAGTTTACCATTAAGCCCAGCACCAAAAAAGCCATACTCCACAGACTGAGCGGTGAAATGGTACACAGATGGATCAAGAACTAATGAATGCACAGGGACAGGAGTATTTGGCGCAACGCACCAGCATCTGTCAAACAGAAGTCTATGTCATAGATGCGCCCAACTCAATCTTGACAGGAATTGTACCAACTGCGACATAGCAATAATGCCGGCCAGTCCTGCCGCTATCCTGGCACTAGACTCCTATTTCATCAAATCCAAGCTCGTGTGGGAATGTGTACAGAAGCCTAAGGAGCTGAGCAGGAGTAACGGCGGAGAAAGAAGGCAGAGAAATGGCCGACTTCCTTCCCGAGGCAAGGAACATCGGAATTTTGTATAGGCCCCAAACCATTCTGAGCTGAAGAATATCACGTTCTCAGAGCAGAGTTCAGGGAACTAGAAAAGAAAAGGGGCAGATACCTGGAAAAACGCTCATGTTATGAAGCAGGCAAAGAATCCCTTGGAATTCCGTCTAAGAAGATGTGAAGAAAACTAAGTCATCTGAAAAAAAGCAGAAAGCAGATGACTTACCCTAAACTGTCCCAATGTGAAACATTTCTCGCCTCGGCTGCGCTAGAACATCCAGTCCATATATACAATGAAAAGAAGAGGCGACAAGACGCACCCTTGGCGAAGTCCAACGCCCACGGTGAAAGGTGTTGATTTAGCACCGTTAACCCGAACACAGTTGCTACAGGTTGTGTATGGAGACTGAATGGCCCTCAGAAGAGTGCCATCAATGCCAAACTCCTGCAGAACCCTCTAGAGATCACCTCGAGGGCCTCATTGGAAAGCAACAGACCATCTTTGGATTCGACTCCTTCGACGATGTTGAATTTCCTTCCTCTGAGTCCGAGAATGCCTTGCCAGAACACCTTTTTCGCAGATCTATGGTCACTTTCCAACTTCTCGGTGAACGCCTTCCAAGACTGCTCTTTAGCTGCTCGTCCAGCCAATTTGCAAGTTCTTCGCGCCTCAGTGTACCGAGGATCCAGTCTCTGTAGCACTTCTTCTTCTCTCTGGTGCCTCATGAACTCCGGCGTCTTAAACCACGTCTCACCACCAGACGCCACTCCAAGCCGCTTCACTCCACAAGTAACCCATGCAGAGGCAATGACAGCTGTTGACAACAGTCGCCGTTCTTTCTCTACACGCGATGTAACAGTTGGATGTATGAGATTTAAAATTGAAAAAACAAACATGTCTTGATAGGTGGTACATTACAAAGCTTTGAAAAAACCGAGGAATTACATTAGAATCGCTGGCGCAATCTGGCATGTGTGCAGGGCCGGCCCGGGACAAACACGCGCCCAGTGCAAACTCTACGTTTGGCGCCCCTTCTTTATGTTTGGCAGCATAAGTCGCTTCCAGATAACACAAGACGTAGACTTTCAATGCGGTACACAAATGTGAGTGCTTGTACGAGAAATTATCCCGCACAGGCTTGGTGCATTGGAATGATGAAAGTGTTTATTTTTTAGGCTACTACAGGCCTTAGAAGCAGGCTTTAGAATTCGCCCACAAGTGCTTGGCGCCCTGTGCATTTGCACATACTGCAGGCTTTAGAATGCGCCCACAAGTGCTTGTCGCCCTTTACATTTACACATACTGCAGGCTTTGGAATGCGTCCACAAGTACTTGGCGCCCTGTGCATTTGCACATACTGCAGGCTTTAGAATGCGTCCACAAGTGCTTGTCGCCCTTTACATTTACACATACTGCAGGCTGCGTTTATGGTGGGTCCTGCTCTGAACGTTTAAGCTACGTTGTAGTCAATGCTGCTCGTTATCCTTCAATAATTTTGAAAGTGGTTTGACCAAAATTAAAGCGTTCCGCTGTTCGGAATGTAATTCCAGGAAGACGGGAAACGATTGCAATATTGAAAATCTCACTTTACAATCATTTTATACGTCTAGTCACTCTTCATGCCGACAATGCAGTGTCTACTAAGGGCTTTGAAAACAGCATCACAGGTTATGCGTTATTTTTCCGAATAGTGATTCAACGTTTGACTCTCCGTGCGCCCGACCTAGAACGTATGTTTGGTCATCAAAGAAGTGAAGCAGTCCTCAAAGGATGATTGGCAAAAATTACTCTATCAACTCAAATAGCAATGCATAGCAGTTTTGTGCATATCCTCTGCATTTCTAGATAAATCAAAATCAAACTGCTGAGAAATCACAACTCCCCTGAACGTAGCCAGCCCCTAGATAAATAAATTCCTCCCATCATTTTGAGCATAACATTTTTTTTTAAATGACTTCAACAATCTAATCCACTCCGATCACATCCCAGTCACACGACAAGGCGCTCAGCATTAACAAAAGCTTGATTGGCAAGTTATTAAATCGAATAGAGAAGTAACCGCCAATAAAGGTAGCACGCTGTGCATTCTCTGACGCCGTGAACAAAAACAAGCAAACTTAAGTACTCTCCCTCGCAGATAACACACCTATAAACGAATGCCTAACACGGCCATAAATGCCTCTTGGATTCAAAGTTTTATGAAGATACAAAACGATTCCGAAATTCACAGCAATGTAGCGTGTACCGCCGATATGGGGGGAGTTTATCTATTAACGAGTCTTTGGTGAAATTCAGCAAAAGAATTTATTGAAGGGAAATTATCGCGCTCGGGATATAAAAACTCGAAGAGAATGCACGAGTGTCTGGCAGCGCTTATTGTTATGATTTTATACGTCTTGTGGCGTTAAAAACTTTGTGGATGCCGTTTGATGGATGTATCTGCTTGAGCGAGAAGCGAATTTTCATCATTTTTCCAGAGGACGGGCCGGGCCATTGGGGATTTATGCGCTTCGACTTTTGAAAATTGGATTTGTGCTCAAGGACGAGCCTGAAGATGATGTGTTTTTCGAGTGAGACTCTTGGAAAATCTCCTCGGATTAAATGGTGGAGGATTTTTAAGCCTATTTGAAGTGAGATCAGGTTAATGTGCGCGGATTCTGAAGGCATGAAGCACCTCGTGACCTCGTGACACCTCGCCTGACAACCTCGTTCGCAGTTAACTTGAAGGAAACTGCTTGGAGTCCCGGGCATGTGAAGGTAAAATAACTTCACCCAAGTACGAATCCAAGTACTAACTAGAAGCAGGCCTAGAAATCGTTTCACAATTGAAATCCCTCTTGGCCAAACGGAAGACACTCTCCATCGCAGATGTCATCAATATCACAACCCTCGGTGGAGCCATTCACAGCGATTGAAGAAAATAAGCTGCACTGCAGTCAGGCCATATCAAAATACATGCTGTCGAGGCAGAATCTAATTCGCTCGCCAACTGCCACAAAACATTGCTAGTGGAAACTCTTGACCGCCTCGGGGCAATCGTGGACTTCACTAAAGACGTGTCTGAGCTTAAAGCATGGCAGTAAGCAAAACAGAGCTGATCTTGGTGTCTTCGAAGGACTAATTCTGCATCGGAAAGGTCCCCCTCTTTGCGAGGACGGTAAATGGCGGAGGAGACAGAACCACGGGTTCTATCTGCTGGCCAAAGATGTGGCAGGCAAAAATCCGCTGGTTCAGTGGCAATGGGCATATGGACACCAATGTTCCCTAGAGAGTCTAAGAATGCAAACGAGATGGAGGATCTCCAGCATAGAGACCATGCCGACCCAAGACAGCTTAGCCAGCCGTCAACGATGGAAGACAACTACACCACAGACCTCTGACAGGGCCCTTAAAAATATAAAAACTTTGCTCAACAAAGAGAGCACATCAACATCCAATGCCAGCCACCAATAATTTACCACTCAAACATGGAACACTCATCTACTAAAATCGACTACTGCTGATGGAAAGACATTTGCTCAAACAATTCCGCAATCGCAACCAGAGTGTCCACAAAGCGGTCTATGAATTTTCAAGTAACACAGAAAAACAATCGCCACCACTTCTTTAAATAAGAATCCACTTAGAGCAAACTTTTACGGTATTCAAAGATGCGCCTTTAGAACGATATTCAGACCCGTTGATGGCTGGTGTAAACTTTGAAAAACTTTTCCGACAAGACACTTAATCTTCCTGCAACCGCCGTGAAGTTTACTTGGGCTCTTAAAGTTTGCTTAGTCCAAGTACCAGTCGCACTTTAAATTGTTAGTCTTTAGTCATTCACGACCCTTGACTAGTTTTCACAAGCTTCACACCGTTATTTGCTTAACTTGTATGCTGACGTACGAGTCACTGGTTTGCTTTCTTGAAGTTAGTATACAAATGGAATTAGTATAAATGGCCGTCAAAGAAAGAGACTTATGCGATTGGTGTTGAGGTGTGTCCTTGGACAAATGGGCAACGAGGGTGACCCGCGAATATTTTGATGTTCAATTATCGAGCCACATGACACCACCCACGAGTGGACTTTTCTATATTCTTTATTTTAGTATAAGTAATATAATCTAGATGGCGCTATAGACCGAAGGGGACCTGAGCCTAGTTGCTACTACAACCAGTGGTGTTGTGCGTGCTAATGTCCATTCACCAGTGAACAGTGAAAGCTTCTTCTTGGCAAAAATATTTTCTTGTCATTGCGTGGGACTCGCGAGGGGTGAACCACAGTTCTACCAATCAGAAGCGCACTTGATCGAAAATTGGTGTGAGAAATGGGGCCATCTATTGAATAATCAACGCGTAGCATGCACAATTTCTTCAAGTCCTCAAAACACACTGAGTTAACTGAGCTCACGATACCGCATATCCATGAAACCCACCCGGGGTACACGGGTACCCCCATTTTCGAATATTACTCTGGTATCAAATTGCCAGGGATGGTTGTGCGTACCCGAAATATTGCGGGCCCAGTAAATTTAGACAAAATTAATCTGATACTTACAGTGAACTCACAAGCAATTAGTATTCAATGACTTCTAAAAGGACTAAAAGGAAGAAGGCCTCTATTACTTTTGGTGGGCAAAAATGCCGTATGTTTTCGCTGTTTTTCTTTTCCTCGCTGTGGTACAATATTCATCAATTATGATGTTTCTTTATTAAGTATTCTATTAGATTATTTGGGAACCCAGTTCCGGGTACCGACCATCTTCAGTATTACCCGCATTACCCGGGTAATACTCGGGTAATTGTCGAAACGGGTACCCCCCGGTTAAGATCAAGGGCATTAGCTGACAGTCCTTAATTGTTGGAAGTACATTTTTACGACGTGTATTTTACGACTTAACTAATTTTGATAACTATTGCATGTGCAACCTCTGTGACTTTTTAAGAACCGAATGAACAGATTTTTCCCCCAGATTCACGCTCAAATTTAACGTAGAAAAATTACGCATGTTGCTGAGGCAATCTGTCACAACAGATGACAGTGTGCCCCCGCGGTATACTCAAAGCTTGGCTTCGCAAGAAGGACTGGCTGAAACTTAGTGCCAAAAACTGCGAAAGATGGGCACTTTCATTTTGGACCAATTTCGCGATCATTATTGTACGCATAAGCGCAGGCAATACACGCCAACAGCAGGCAATTCATTTCCTTATTGAATCTCAAATCGACTGTGCCCCAATCGAACTGGCTCAACAGTTCCCCCAATAAAAATAAATCGTCTCAAACTAACTTGGGCACTCCTACACGGCAGCTGCTGGAACTAAACAGACTACCAATTCCATTCCAAAGTTAAACATCGGCAACATAAGGTCTGGATTCGTGTGTGCACTCCGAGATCACATCTCCATGACTCACACACTCACAACCCCCCGGGCGAGCAGTTCATTATACATTTCCATCACTCTCACTGTTCGTTTTCCGCAAATAAAGCAGAAGAAAGCAAACAAAAAATATCTAATAACTCGCCTCTCCCATCACCCGAAGCCAGCAAATATTGACCAATTGCCGTTTGTCTCTTTACAGCTCCCACAACTGGTGCGTTGCCAAAGTTATCCCATGGGCATGCGAAAGGACCTCTAATCCACATCAAAGCTTATGGTAAGTGCCTCGCTCTCGGCCACCCGAGCCCCGTCATAATTCATCACGGAACATATTTCCTCTCGTCAATCAACAGATACACTACGCCCAACCGACTGACTGGACAGCAACAAGAAAACAAAAGGAAGAACGATTCGAAAATATTTCCCAAGTGCCGCGCCTGACCTCAGTGCTTGTTCTTCCACATCACGGTCACCTGGCTCCTCCGGCGAACACAACCTAATCAATCAGCTGCGATAACAACTCCGACAAGTTGCGTGCTTGGTGATGAGCTCAAGAGAATCAAATTACCGTCATAGCAGCCACAGCCTCGTGCCGCCAGTGCTAAGGCGGGTCCAATCCATTTGATCCCGCTTCATCGTGTGCGATGCACCATAAACTGGTCGTGAGGACGCCAGCAGCCACATCCGGGCTATAGAATCACCCCCAACAGAAAGACTGCCGGAAATGGAAACCACCTGCGCGACACACGCAATTGGGGCGCAATAATCCAGACACACGCACGACGAGACGCTCCGCCAACTCCACTCTGACGTCTTTGTCGCAGCGATATGAGTGCCGCCGAGTTATAATCCGGATCACTGTCAAAGAGAATCACTGAACAGCGCCGCAAGTGCGCCGCAGGGAAGGACTCAGTTCATTACTTGTCGCAAATTCGATTGAGAAGAACGCCAAAAGTTGAGTGCCACACACATCACGTCGCCCTCCAGCGCAGAGGAGGGGCGAAGGTCAAAGGCTCCAGCCATCGCACAAATGGATTCAAATGCAAAGTAAGCCGAGTCTTCTGGTGTCGCATCCATTGAACGTCGACTGAAATTTCAGTCGCAGAAGGAGGACGCGAAATACGAAGAGGCCGCCATCAGAGAGCAGCCAGCAGCCGCAAGTGTATGCGAGGGCGTGTTACTTCAAACACCGTCGCCATGAATAATTCATGAGATCCGCCACACTCACTTTCGCAAGCAATCGGTAAGAGAGACAACTGACACTTGAGAACCACCATCTACCTCGAAGCGCAAGACTTCCTCGCAACAGGAGCACCCGAAGATGACGGAAATGACGCGAACTGCAGATGCTCGCATCCACTCGATAACCCGCGACGCTTACCGCTCCAGCTGCAACTCAACGCCGGAAGTGTATGCGCCCGCCATGAACGGCAACTACAGACACCCGCCGCTGCAGACCCTGAACGGTCACTCCAACAGCGCCAGCACCGGCAGCAGCAGCTTAACCGGTCGTGAGGTGTTCGAAGAGCGGGAAATGTACTACGTCTCGCCGACAAAGCGGAAAAGCAACCGAAGCGATAACCGCATCGAGAACCTTCATCACTCATCAGTGCGGCGCTCGTCGATGACCTGGAACCCTTTGAGCATAGTCAGTGGCTCTGCACAGAAGAAACGTCTGGACGAGGCGCGCTCCCCCACCACCGATAGCGGCGGTGGAATGGTGTACAACCCACCGCCGTCGTATCCAGCATACGGGACCGCACGCGAGACAACGGTGGACAACTTCGAGAGCTCCAGCCACTATTCGGACTCCGCAATGCAGCTGTTGCGCTCAGGCAGCTGCAGCGGCGGCGTCAGCGGTATCATTGGCAATAATAATCTCATTACAGGTGCCAGTAGCAGCAGCAGCAGCATTCACACGCTCCTGCCAGCGCCGACAACGACACGTACCACCAATAACGTGACCTTTTCGAATTGCACCGACGAGCGACCGTTCCACTCGAATCGCGGCTCGTTGCGTCGCAGCAAGGGACGCAGCAACCAGTCGCTGTGCAGCTGCGATGCGGGCGCCGATACGGAAATCAATCCGGATCCGGTTCGACCATTATATCAGTACAGCTTAGATCGACGGAACAAAGGACACACGTACACGTGCGAACAGAACGCACAGATACTCATGAGACTGGAACGTGAGCGTAATAGAAAACTCTCCGCAAAGGATGCAACGAAGGATGCACCATCTGTGGCCACCAGTAAGCCCGGAATGAATGCCTCGCTAGACACTCAGGTAAGGAAGACATACAATTCATTGGTTTACACAAAATTCTAGCTCACCTCACCGCCCCACCGTCACCGCCCTCACCCAGCGCCATCGATTTTGTGCGCGGGCGGCTGGGCCGAGGGAGCAGACGTGTGAAGAACCCTCAGGTTTGTGGCATCCCTACAAATTGCTGTGGATTAGTCGCAATTTGTCTTCATTATGTTTTTCTCAACGCGGTTGTGTTTGTTTTTTTTTCCGAATTCCTCGCTCCTGCTCCACCGTGCAAGGGTGTTCATCCCGTTGACTTGCCGCAAATAGGGCGCTAGACTTAGCCGTTTGACTCAACACTCAGCACTGAGCACTCAACACCTATTCCAGCCAGGAGTGCTCGTGGAATGGGCGGATGTAGCAACGTTTCTGTGTGGAACTGGGGACAATCAATTTGAATTTGTTGTCTTAGGGGTGAGTGGCGCGATTAATAAAGCGGCTAATGGCGTCGGGCGGTCTGCTGTGCTCTATGGACGTGGCAATGGAGGCGCTCGCAGGCGCCTTGAACAATGCCATTAGATTTGAGCGAAAAAAAAACGTTTATTGGTGCCGTTCCGGATATCGTTGAATCCTGCTGCTATTTGTTCTGACAGCTTGGTGCGTATTTCGAGGCTGGATTAGGATATGTCTAGATTAGGGCGTTTAGGTGAATGTCACTTCAGAGATTTTTCCCATTCGGACGTTGAACAGAAGTTGTCCAAATGGAAGATGATTCATCTTTTAAATGACTGTCGTCGTCGCCGGATGACTGTCAGTGAACAGAAGGAGGTGTTCGTTCAAATGAATGTGCTTGTGTCCTGGATCGAGCCAAGGTTTTATTATGCGCCGGATTAGGTCTACCACGGGTAACCGTTCATCATGGCTAATGGCAACCTGCCGCCAGACAAGCATGCACACGTCAGACTAAACACAGAGGCGTACGCCTCAAACGAGTTGCCGTGATGTATTACTACGATTTTCAGATCAAAAGTTCGTCCCTGCGGGTCAGCTATGTTGAAATTCGGCCAACTTCTGTACAGCGGTTGATGGGGTGCATACTTCCGGAAGTCTTTGTTCAACTTCCTGTCATCGAAAAATTGGTTGTCGTCACAGTCTCCCTCTTCTTCTTCTTCTACTGGCGCTTCAGTAAGGGTGATCTTGGGCCTCAACAAGCGTCTCAAGCCAGTTCGGTCTTTGGCTTCCTCCAGTTTCACACACGTTGTTGGTTGAAGTCCCTCTTCCGCTACATAAGTTGCAGTCTTTCTATACTGGGCCGTCCCTCTGGGGTTGATTCGAAGACTTGGAATGCTCTTCCCAGTCGAATATTTCCCCCAGACTACTACAGGTACCTCCTCTCCATTTTTATACCTTTATACCTCCGGCCCGGGCTGTGTCTTGAGAGAATCCCTGATGACAACAATCAGTAGATCCCATCAACCGCACAACTGAATACCTTTTCTTTTTTAGAGTTTGGTCAGGCATAATTTCCTAGAATTAATGCAACCAATCTTAAAATTATTTTTTTCTCCTTAAGTGCATAATTACATTGTGTAGTTCCCAGCGGACCAAAGCCCTTCTAAACGTCATTTGCGTCCCCGACGAGACAGCGTATTCCCAAAGGGCCACTTGTCCGGGCATAGAAGTTTCATGATGTCCTATCGTTGCCGGTGAAACGTCACATCTCTCTGGCCCCTCAAAACGACTTCTTAGAAGAATGAGCGTCTGCCTTCCTTTCTATTTCACTAATTGTTTACAAAGAACGCCGTAAGCCCACTGGTGGCAAAGTGAGTTGACTGCCACCCCGCACTTGTAGGCTTCACTTGTAACGGAAAGAAAAAAAACAAAATGCAGAAAATTAAAATCTTGACAGGTCATGTCAGTCTCAGGCGCTCGTACACAATGGTTGGTTTGTCCACCATCACAGAGGCGCGGGTGCCGCCGCCGGCCGCCGAATCACCCAACCTGAGCCGAAGCGAACTAGTGTCGGCAGAGTGTGCGAGTAATTTTCCCCTGTTGCTCCACTTTCTGTTCACTTTTATTCTTATTTTTGTATTTTCCTTTTTCTTGTTGTTTTTTCCATTTTAATCAAGTGCACGTAAATAGAATGCGGTGTCGGCGGAGCGGATGAAGTGAAAGATCAGCAGGATATGGTACACAGTGGTAATTGCTTTTTGTTGCACACTTCCATCGTGCTTTATTTCACAGCCACGACGCAGTTGTTTTTTTAGGACACTTGTGAGTGATGGAATAGGCCTCCCGCGGAGGTGGGGGCTTGAAGAAATAATTTCGCCAAAATGTTTTCATTTCATTTTTTTTTTGCTCCTTTCCGGACAATAATTTTTGATTGGGTCAGCCAAATGTTAGGCATTTCTTTTTGCATTTCCCAGTGAGTTTGTGAGTTTTCGCCTGTCCGCCCACGGAGAGTTTAATTTGTTTTAATTTTGTTGAACTCCGGCCAACTGATGGCAGCAGGTACACGAAGATTTGTATCTCCTCGGTGCGTTGTGCAAATTCATTCAGCGAGATGATTTCCCTGGCCCTGGAAGGGAAACTATTACACTTGCATTTGAGCGCCTCTCAGAGATCGTCACGTTCTTCACCGTCAAGCCAAGGACATACGTTTATTGTCTCGTAAAGTGATTATAGAATAATAATGGCCCGTAGCTGGCCAAGGCCTAGCTTGTCATCACGCGACTCGTGTTGTGCGTGCTCTTGTTCTTTCACGAGTGGAAGGGGCCTACAATTTTATGCCGACTACGAACGGCCAATTCGAGAAGCTTTTTCTAGACAGTCATTACTCTGTGTCAGTGACTCGAAATAGGTGGGGCCGTGAAAATTATTCTGGTCGTACGGGCGATGAAGTTAGTGGTGTAGGAGTCGACGCACAGACCCACAACGCCATGGCCGCCACTCGTAAAATGATTAAATTCACGAAAACCATTCTTTTGTGAATGGCATTTGAGAGTTAAGTGTGCAGCTTACTCTTACTTTATTATGCGCTGGGCTGACTTGGGCCTAGTTTCTTCAGCAAGTATAATATTGTTCCCCCACGAGTGGATGGAAGTCGCAGCTTTCCTCAGCATAGTCACTGCCATTGTGCTCTGGATCGAACCATGAACTATTGCAAACAGCCACTTGGAACTCATTCTCCAAACAACCTTTTACAGCATCGTCTGCTCCTCTTTGTTGCAAAGTCACGCTTCATGTTGGTTGATGTCCCTTGATCGAACTGCATTTGCGAATGGGCATGTAGAGTGCATGGATGACGCCGCTCGTAGACGCGTCATCCGTCAGCCAGCCCTCCTCTACAGACGTCGTCGACGCTGGTAGAGGAGGGCCGACTAAAGATCATGCCAGTTGGAGCTACTCGGTGTTTGAGAAGAGGGCAATTAATTTGAGAAGTTGAGTTCAAAAAATCGGTTGGATCATGTCCTCTCTTCTGGATGGGATGACTGTCCATCTTTGGTGATACACACAATTGGACAAAATAACACTCCAAACTTGATATGGGTAACTTTAGAGCTTTCGCCAATGTCCCTTATTAAGCCTACAACGGCGCAAGAACCCAAGGCAACAGGGAACGATGAAAGTTGTCCTTGAAGCCCTTGAGTGTAAATGCGAATGCTACAGCGAGTGTAAAATGGTCTCATGATCATGTCTCCCACGCTCAGTTTTATGTCGTTGTTTGTACTTACTTCGGAGTCGAGGAACACGCATCAAATGAAACCGCGAGATTTCGTAAAATTTCTATAAACCTATCCGATTTCTCGGAAACCTCGCGGTTTCTGCGAATCCTATTTGCAGCCCTCTTGAATTTATCCATCGGTGAGAGATTATCAAATCGAACAAGCCTACAGCGTGAACTTCAGCTTAGTTTGGTAATTTAGGTGTTTATTTTGTCAATTTTTCTCTTGTTCTCACTGTCAACAGACAACTCTTCTGAGAGCTTCTGAGCTCTTCTGGATTGTCGAGAGCGAGTGACATTTGGCTGGGCGGGCACCAAAAATGAAGTATTATAGAGATGGCCACCTTCACAGCTGATTGTTCCTAATCCATCGACGATTTTGAGAGTATTTTTGACGGTTATTCATGAATTTTTGACAGTTATTCACGAAACCATGTGAATGCCGTTCTCTGATTGGTCGACTTGGTTTGAGGAAACGATGTAAAAAATAGTTCTCAACAATTTTAAGAGGCAAGAGTGGTAGAAGTTGGCTCTCTCTGTACCACTTCATTTCTGGGCGGGCACGTATAAATTGAGAGCGATTGAATTGAAAATTGAAAGCGAAACCACTTTCTTTTGTCGCAAGGACAATTCGCAAAATACTTTCGCCACACGGAAACCGAATAGTTGAACTTAGGCTTGCCGGAGGCGGAACAACAAAAAATGTAAGTAATCTCTGAAGTAAAGCCGTGAAGTAAAAACCTTGGGAAGAGCGATAAATAAAAAAAAAAAAATAGCAAAAAATATGAAAACCATTTTTTTTATTCGAATTCTATTTTTCTGACGATATGAATTGATTTAGCTTTACACTGGGAATCAATGCATCATGGCAATGACCCGCCTTCAGGAAATCTCTTGCTCCATTTTTTTGTTTGGTCTATTGCTAGTCCAGCAACATAACTTCTTGCATAATTCGGCACCCTGTACCTCCCGGTTCACTTGAAGTAGCCACAGCTTCACTGCATACGGGCACACCAAAATTCAATGCATGCTTGCAAAAAACCGTCGCAGCGTGGAGGAGAAGCAGCTAGACATTCAGTGCACACATCAAAACTTCAGCGCACATCGCGAAAACATCGCCTCGTGGGAGTAGCCAAATTGTGGTCGTTGACCACTTATCACTCACGATGTAGATCACATCTGATCGGCCCGATTTTTGTTGAAATGCCGTCGGTCGTCAGCTGACTGGGGTCCGTTGACTTTCCGTCGGCGTTTTGTGATGCATTTTGCGATGTCCAATTTTCTTGGAAAAAGGCATGTTGCGTGAAACACACTTCAAACTTGGTGGGAACGGCCTAGTGACGTTTCAGGAAAAAGTTCAAAGCTCGTCGCTGATGGTTTTACACTACATCGTCAAAAATGGATTGAATTTAGGAAAAAAGATTCTAAAGGCTCTGCAGTTAAGATGAACTTAATTCGTGCGGTTTGCTAAGAGATGGCGTAACTTGTATTATTCCATTGGAACATGCGTTGTAAAGCTACTGTCATTGTATGTCACTTGAGTGTATGTCATTCATTTGAAGCGTAAACAACAATAATTTTTTTTCACTCAAAAATGTCGAACTTTTTGCCTGAAAAAGAGTTTTTGCGAGGAGTTCTTCTTCATTACTTCAACATGGAGAAAACTGCTGCCGAAAGTCATCGTATTTTGATGGAAGTTTATGGTGAACATGCGCTAGCCGAGCGAACGTGCCAAAAGTGGTTTACACGATTTACGATGAACGACCTGGGCAGCCAAAAAAGTTTGAAGATGAAGAACTGGAAGCATTACTCTATGAAGATCGTTGCCAAACACAAGAAGAGCTCGCAGAATATTTGGCTGTCACTCAAGCAGCCATTTCAAAACGTCTAAAAGCAGATGGATATAGTCAAAAGCAAGAAAATTGGGTTCCCCATGAACTCAAGCCGAGAGACGTCGAAATGCGGTTTTGCATGTCCGAAATGCTGCTGGAACGAAACAAAAGGAAGCCATTTTTGCATCGGATTGTTACTAGTGATGAAAAATGGATCCTTTAAGACAACCCCAAGGGCAAAAAAAAAAATATATGTGAAACCCGGCCAAACCGGTCAACTAACTAGCGAAGGTAATGCCCTGAATTTGGTGGGATCAGAAGGGTGTGCTGTATTATGAGCTGCTAAAACCAGGTGAAACCAGTACCAGGAGCAGTAGCCGAAAAGCGCCCGGAATATGCGACCAGACACGAGGCAATAATTTTCCATCATGACAACGCTCGGCCCCACGTTGCTATTCCGGTTAAGAACTATTTGCAAAACAGTGGATGGGAAGTTTTAACCCACCGCCTTATAGCCCAGACCTTGCCCCTTCTGACTACCATTTGTTCCGGTCGATGCAGAACGCCCTCACTGAAGTACGGTTCACATCAGAGCAGAATTGCAAAAATTGGCTTGATTCATTCTTGGCTGCCAAGCCGGCGCAGTTGGGAAGGGATCCACAAATTGCCAGAAAGATGAGAAAAAGTCATAGCTTCAGGACAATGCCTTGAATAATACTATTGTACATAGTTTTCTTAAATAAACGTTCAAATTTTGAAAAAAAAAAAACCGCACGAAGTTATGGGCCCAATACTCAAGTTTTAAGAGATGAATAAAGTTTCATATTTTCTTTTTATAAAACTCCATCATTAAAACTTTCATTCACCGAAGCAGTGTACTCGTTTATTGAAACTACATAAATGTATTCATGCAGGCCTCTAATAGGGACTTATGTGAGCGATTTATGTGCATTTTTCTGGACAAAAAGTTTGCAACTAGTTCATCCAACATGCATGCAGGAGACATAAGCAGATCATTATTGATGCGCATAGTGCGGTATTACTATCACCCGCACTGCTCATAGCGCTGCTCCCTCTAATGAAGAACGAATGCGTACGAATGCGACTTGTGTGGTAGAAAGCGGCACAAGTATGCTGCGTATGGGGCACTTAAGAGCGAAATTTATGTTCCACAACTTCGTTCTGCTCGATCATAACAAGCACCTAGCATTATGTGCCATGTTGGATGCCGCTGCAGTTGCGGCAGAAGTTCCCAATCAATACAAGCCAAGAACACATTCACTAGGCCTGTAACATATGGACGAGTATTCCACTGAATGGGACTAGCTGATTACCATCCCCAGCAATACATTTCGCAGAGCACCTTTTCCCCCGGGCCCCACCTCACACCTGCTTGAAGGACATTCAAGATCTCAGGAGATAAATTCGCCAGAAGTGGAAATCACGTCAAAACATCAAAGACATCAACAAATTCTTGGCATCGCAGACAGACCCTTCATCATTCCGAAAACCTCGGCCCCCGGCAAGCGAGTAATCGGATGTCCTAATATTTTCCTCCAAGTGTTGGACTGTAAATGAACCCTTTCTGAGGAATATTAGCAAAGTAATCCTAAAAGGAATGATATACTACCGGGTCCACCTCGAGCACTCCTTGCCCATAAATTACCGCCAGGCACTGAGAAACAAACAATTCGAACGGAAAAAAAACCCTAAATGGAGTGAAATCCTTCGGGATCACCGCTACCCTTATCATTTAATATCCTAAAAGTGTCTGTGCCTAGGTGAATGGTGTACCATCCCACGGCACAGTGCTTCAATCCGACGTAAGACGATAGACTTCAGTCACGGGACCTATGTCGAAAAATCGAATTTCCACTGAACAGACCGGAGAACGAACAAGGACTTAGGACCCGCCGACGAATGGGCAAAATGTTGACGGGGCGGCGGCGGCGGCGACGGACTCACAAAATCACTTACTACGCAAAACAAATAATGAATTCGTTTAGATCAAATTCAATTTCAGCGACTGCGGCATTCCAGTGCCGACAGACAGCTCGCGCAGATTTACCTCCACGGCCGGGCCTGTGTATCATGTTGGGGAATTCTCTCCTCCCCCTTGGCGAAGGTCAAGTGATTGTTGTTCCTCCTCGTCGCTCTGCAGCCCGCTAGAGTGGTATACAAAGTTTAAATCGTTGGCTCGTTGCTCCTTGATTGAGCACGGCAGAGTCGGTGCGCGGGGGGTGCAATTGAATTGGAATTCTCTTTGCCGGATGCCGGAGGAAAACGAAAAATAAAAACGAAAGGGTTACACCATCGACTGGAGTGTTTTCCATCTTTTGTCTAGTTCCATTTGCCTTCACGTCATATCTATGTACGAGGCAGTGCCGTGCCTTTGATACGGGACTTTGATCGATAAATCTCCTGGCATGCATGAATAAATGGCTGCCTGTGCTTTCATTTGCTGCCAGTGGAGCTGGTATCACTCGCTCTCTTAACGAGCGGTCCTGGTGACTTGGGAATTGATTCTTGAATCGGAATTGCCATACCGAGAGGACTCATAGGCCAGGCCCGCTGAGGCTTACATTTGAAGGCATTGAAGGGCTCTTAGGCTCTTTGAATTTAATTTCTTCCCGATAGAAGTTGCAAGGGGCAACTGAAAAAGCAGCCCGAAATTGTGTATTTTTCAAAGCAATTCGCTTTCGAAATGAATCTCTATCAACTGCGGCCCCCTGGATCGCAATTCTTTGATGGGAGATCGATGGAATTCTTTGATTGCACATTTTTTACGGTCTAAGCTTGCAATTGGTTGGAAACTGGAATTCAAAACTGTTCCAGAGGGATGGAGTGGCCTAAAATGTGGAAAGGGGCTGATAAACACAAGCACTTGTCGTTAGACTCGGACAAGTGCCTAAGAAGGGCCATTTTGCAGGTGTCACAAAGATGTTCGATCCACCACATGACTCATACCTGACGGAGCTAAATACAGCCCATCAGTGCTGTTGCGATGTTGCTTATATTCCACCACACCCAGATGTGCGGCGCTGAGATTTGCGATGTTATGAAAGAAAAAGTGATTCGATCTGAGTTTGATTTTGATTGATTTGCCTTGCGTTTCCCCAGTACAAGCCACATGGCGTACTACATATCGAAAGATGATTGATAGATGATTGATAGTCAGACTAAGGTCGGTTCTACTCTTTAAGTCGGTTCTGCATACAGACATCTTGGTACAACAACCACTTGTATTGCTAAGCTATTTCTCAAACTGCCCCTGCCCATGATAGCTTCAACAACCTTTCACTGCACATTTCGGCACCTTACATAACCACTTCTATAATTTGGAATGCGATCCCTTTTTCTTTCTTATTTTCATATTTTTAAACCAAACTGTATCGTGATGAAGGCTTAAGAAACATGTCCGTCCAGTGTGAGAAACTGACCCTGAATGCTTACCTATGTCCTTTAACACCCCGTGCGGCATATGGCCTCAACCACGCCTGAGCGCCATCTCATTCGAAGTTCTGCAAACGCGTTTTAGCTCTCTCCAACTCAACTGCTCTGCACAACGTTTATCTAGGGTGTCCCGCAGTTCTGCCTGCCTGTGTAAGCGGCGTACTTCGCATTGGAGTTATCTCCGCGCATTATGGTGTTCTCAATACCCTGCAACCTTCTCCTTCGTTTTGTGATGTTTATAGGTTCCTGGCCCGTTCTCCGGTACAATTGTTCGTTGGAGATACGTTTCGACCAAAAAATCCTAACGCCGTTTCTAAAACAAAGATTGCAGCTTACGTGTGGTAATGCTGTCCACTTTCCAGATACTGCATCCATATAGCAGCACCGATTGCACAGCTCCCAGCTTGGTCCTCAAGCTGATTTTTCCGAACGCAGCTTACGCCTTCCCGATGCAGCTGCTCGCATCCTCGGCAATTAGCCAATACAACACTTCCCAAATCCAGAAAGCTGTCAAGTTTCTCGACTGCCTGTCAGAAATGCTAAGGGCTTAAGTTATCGCTGTATTTATTTGGAGCCCCACTTTGTTTGCCACGGCTTCTAGATTATGGCTCATCAAGTGAAGTCGGCGAAGTCTAGGTGTTTAAGGTAAGATGTCATAGTCCATGGAATGCCATAGCTTGCTGCTCGGAGTACACCGCTGATAGCCACCAGAAACAATAGTGGTGACAGTGTGCACCCTTGCCGAACTCCACTTTCGACCTCAAACTCCTCTGACAACTTACCATTGCGCAAGACGTGACGCTTACTACCTTAAAATGTAGCTCTAAAGCTAAAGCTATAAGTTTTTCCGGAATGCCTCTCCTGTGCAAGGTCGGCCAGATTGCATCTCGATTCAAGGTATCGAAGCCTTCTCGAAGTCGATGAGCAATACATAAAGCGGAGACTTATACTCAACGCGTTGTTCAATGAGCTGGTGTTTATGTGGTCGGTGCTGGAGGATCCAGTGCGAAAACCCGCCGGTGCAAGTTGAATTTAAATGCTCTTTGCTCCGTTCCGGAATTACACAAGATATTATTTTGGATACAGCGGGAAGAACGCAATTACCTCTCCAGTTTCCGCATTCCATCAGGTTTCCCTTTTTCGGAAGCTTAACGATCACCCCCCTTTTTCAATCCGGCGGGAATTGTTAGTTATGCCAAGCTTTGCATATCACCGGATGCACCAAGACTGCTGATACACTCGGTGTAGATTGAAATAACTCAGCAGGCAGTGCACACCGCTTTGTTTTTCTTGGGGGACTTGATTACTATTATTACACTTGTGCTGGGAGGTCCGGTTCGAATTCGGGGATTCATTTGAGCTCGAGAACATTCCGCCATCGTCTAGGTAGCTTAAGACAGTAGAAAAGTGTTCTCTCCAACTAGTGAGCTGATCTTTATCCGAAATCAGACTCTTCACCGGGTGTTGCTGGGAGATCCGTTCTCCAATGGGTTCCTTGGTGATGTATGTTACAAACGGTTTTACTGTCGCTCAAATTCACTGCTTCTTCAGCTCTAGAAGCCAATGTGTCGATGCATCGACTTTTGTCTCGTCTTATGCTTCACTTCTTTCTCCTTTACCCTGTACTGAACTTCAAGTTCGGGTCTCTCTACTGCTGACGCCGCTGCATTTCGAACATTTGTTGCTTTACGCTCATCGGTCCGTCTCCAGGTGTCGTCTGTAAGCCATGTACAATGGTGCTCCTGTCTTTTACAAACACTCCTGTTCTTTTCGAGTTCCCCTGACAGTTTGAGTTCTTTTGAGAATAACATTGAGGGCTATGGGCATGCGGTGAAATTTTGTCTGAGATTTCTGAGAATGAGAAGTTGTCGTAGTGCCTTGCCCAGACATCCTTGCCTTTTGTGGGTTATAGCCTCACAGAATCCCAGTACGTCTGCAGAGACATTCTGCTGAAAGTGCCAGTTTCCTTAATTACTCCTTGAGTCTGCAGTGCCCTGGGTTACGGTGGCTGTTCTTGGTCATTTGGATACATTGCTCAGACCTCTTCAGTTATAGCTGACCAAAGGGCTCATGCCATGAGCTCTATTACATGTTTCTATCCGGCTCATAGCCCTTTACGAACAGATGGCCAGCAGAGTTCCATTCTGTTTCTCCTGCTCAACTCTTTAAGCTTCTGTAGGTATTTCGTAGGAGACTGGCGGTACGATTGTTCGTCATTATTGAAATGTCGCAGTTTGTGCAGTTCCTATCCTGATTGATTTGAACGCATTTGTCTATGGCTTAGACTTCAGGTTGAATGATTTTAGTGCGTTTCTTCACCAGTTCCTTCATCAGTCGGTCTGCATTGCTGCTCAGTTTGTGGCTTGGATTCATGTCTCCAGCCCTTTTTGGTGCTGAGCTTAATTGTAAACTTTTTTTGAAAATTTAATTTCCTGATCCCCTCAAAAAGTGGAGGAAAGCTAAGGTGGAAGTCATAACAAATTGTGGAAAAGCCACACACAGCCTACCGAAGGACATCAGACCCATAACCCCTTCCTCTTTCCTCATGAAACCTATGAAGAGGATAGTGGATGTCCATATCAGATAAAGTATCGGCTTCTGATACTTATCACCATCCTAACATGCGCATCGCGATGGCTTCTCGACAGCAACAGCACTTCACTCACTTGTTACAAGGGATATACAACGGGTGCTTTTCTGGATACAAAGGGAGGCAATAACAACGCTCTGGATAGATTGGCAATGTCCTATCCCGAAGATGTATCCATTCCGAACTAGGTCACCACAATATAACCAGGGGATGTGCTCCCCCACTTCTCTGGATATTGGTGGTGGACGAAATTCAGCACAGGATGTAAGCTGGTTGTAAAGGGAAAGTTTCTTCGCACCGTTAGGGATATCATGACCCTTTCACTAAATCAAATAGAGAAGTGGACAGAAAAACCCCATCTGGACAGAAACCAGAGCTCGAACTGTTCACGAGATGACGTAGGATTCCTCCGATAGAACCCCCGAAGTTGAACAAAACCGAACTTAGTTGCACTAGTCAAGCCAAATACTTAGGCGTGATTGTAGACGGCAAGTTAAGCTGGAAACCAAACATAAAGGGACACAGTAAGAAGGCGGCGGCAGCTGTTTGCACATGTAAGAGGATAATTGGCCCCAAATGGGGAAGTAAACCAAGAATGGCTCACTGGATGTGTACGGACCCATCTTATTGCATGGTATCCTCGTTTGATGGCCAGCACTGAATCCAATCTTAAATCGATTGCGATCCACCCCACGGCCGCCATGGAAACATTGCTACAGCTTCTTCCCATGAGCATCTATGGGAAGGGTAGGGAAGGGAGCTGCTAGGGAATTTACCAGCACACTTAGACCATTCTACCACTACCACCGATCGACCAGTCCAGACTAAACCAGATTTTAAAACCAGATAAAAGCGTATTAACTTTGCTTTCACTGGGATTCGAACTGGTCACCCCACTAACCAAGGGCAGGCACTTAACCAACTGCACCATCCAGTGGCCTAAAGCTGGTAGATACCAAGGCAGCATTAAGGCTGCGGATGCAACCGTTGGAACAGATCCTACATCTCAGGTCCAGAATACCAACCCGCCCGCTTCGAGTTTGGGTTCAAAAAACTCATCCCGGACAGAGAAGCCTGGGCAAACGATTTTGTAAGGAAACCTGGCTACGCGAAAAACTGACGAGGGCACCGAACTAGAGGTATTCCCAGCATCGCCGGACATATCCTTTTCCCTGTCTCATCGACTGCCAAACCATTGCTGTGTATTCCTGGCAGAAGTGAAAGCTAACCAACAGCCTGCCGGAAACCGATTGACGGGCTATCTATCGCCATCTAAAGAGCCATTAAGACTCTGGATACACCATCAATTAAAGATGATAAATTAAAGAGATAGCGGTCAGATACAACCTAACCCTATGCTGGGTCCCTGGGCGTAGTGGTTTTCCAGGCAACGAACGGGCCGACGAGTTAGCAAGAATAGGGGTGGGATTGCCACTGGCAAATAATCAGGACACCTCATATCCCTCACTTCAAATAATACACACCCTGTTACTTACAGATGCCATCAACTCCGCTAGTCGGAGATGGATGGACTGGCTTATTTGGCCTTCAATAAATCCAAACAAACCAAATACTCTCCCAAAGGTAAATAGGAATGTTATAAGGAACGTTGTGGGCATTATCACCGGCCTCTGCCTTGCCGGTGTCCATGCCAGAAGAATGGGAGCCCCCGCAACGACTACTGCAGGAGCTGTAGAGACGAGAAGGAAGAGGAAACTACACTTCACCTCCGCAGCACTTGTCCAGCCCATGCAGAAACTCGAAATGATATACTAGCCAACTACTTCTTCAGCAAACTAGAGGAAATGTCACACTTGAGGATACAAGACATGCTAAGTTTATCCGGAAAACCAAATTGGCTGTAAACCAGAACAGGATTTCATCAAAATAAGCCACTAGGATACCATTAGGCAGTTTCCAGGTGTTAGCGCAGTTCCCTTGACCTAAAGAGGAGCCGGTTTAAAACACCCGGTAGTGAACTAGGACCTTAGTGGGCCGCAACTGCTACAGTGGTATCGTAGGGTCTGCTACGGTGGTGGCAATCACCTCAGCCTAACCTAACCTATAGCATCATCCTTCGGAATGGCGAGAAGTGGTATCTTTTTGTCATTCGCATGATTGTTTTGTTTGCACATTCTGCAAACCACTAGATGCTAGGGTGTCAGCTCCAGTAGCAACTACATGGCTGCAATTGCGTAGGTTCCCATCACACCTGTGGCATACAACACAATTTTATCGCACATAAAAATGGGTCTCCGAAACGTGCAACTCCCACAATTCACGACTGCAGAGTCACACCCACTCGTGACAGAACAACAGTAGTGACAATGGACACACAACAGTAGTGCCTGAGTGCGGTTGGTAAATTCTTAGTAAATTCAGCACGCTCAGCTATAGTTTGAAGTCGTCTAATATTCAGAATTACTCTCTCAAGAAATGTTTGCGGCAAGGAACCTTCGGAGTGCGAGTACTGCTCGTATTTACGAACACATTGTTGAGGGCTTTGGTGAGGGCATACATTTTGCCTTGCAAATTTTCACACATTTTCTATTTCGTCAAAGTCCTTCCTCTCTGAATCTTAGCCCTTTCAGAAAATCTTGAAAATGTACTGTAATAGGGACCATCCAGGCATCAAGGCAGAGTCAAGGTTCAGCCTCTCAACATTTCCATCGTCTCCTTTGAAAAAGCGCTGTTTCCGCGCAAATTCCTCGCACCACTTGTCACCTCTGCCCTCGTCCCTGAGTTTTCGTTTCGTATTCGCTGTGGCATGCCATCTCATTTCGGATTTGCTCCCATTTGTGGTTAGATCTTGCTTTGATACATCCCGTCAAGATGGTTGGCCTTCTGCGACGGGCCTACTTCGAATCCCATCAAATCCAATTGACTGCACGCGTCCTCGTTGCCATTTTTCGGCTGAAGGGTTGTCAGCTGTCTCTCGCTTTCGTTTGTGTAATCTATCCTGAGTTACTTCACATGCAGAGATTGGATATTCAGGCATTCCGCTTGCGCCCATCTGTCGTTGTCGCCCAGCTCTTATCCACTTGAGTTCGCTTCGAGTCGAAAACAAATCGTCTATTTGAATATGCTACTCCTTCCGGCTCGTCGCCGTCGCCGGACCAGGGACTACTCACTCATGCGGATACAGAGATATGTTTGCGTTGAGGCGCTCTGCTTGGATATACGACACACTTCGTTAGGTCCCTTTTCCTGCGAACAGCCCCCTCAACAGGAAGACTGCAGAGAAGCGCTCCTCATGCCTCAAAGGAAAAATGCTATTGTTCCCTTATCTAGCGTTCGCTCTCAAAGGCAAACTCCTCGGGGAGAACGAATTTGATAGCATCTCTCTGTGAACCAAATATCCTTTTCCTGCACTCCTCAGTCGGGCGTCTAAGAGGATTGAGTGTCCTGGGGAACTAATTCCTCACCAATTTGTCCAGTCTCAATTCGCCCTTAAAGTGCTGGAAATTCGAAATCGCATCAACACCCTCGATAGCGGCCCCAAACGGTCGGCAAATTCCTTCGCTCCCTGTGCTGCGCATCAAACTGAATTTCAAAGATATGCTCAAAAGTGTTTTCATGTTCGCCCCCCTCTCGTTTGTTTCTTTCAGAGCGATTCACAATCGGACGCAGACGTGATACCACCACCGCCGCCGCCGGCGCTGGCAAATCGAAAACCACCCACCAGCCTGTTTCACACTGATTTACTACCCGATTGTGGTGGCAGTGGGGGCAGTGCGAATGGCAACTACGATATGGCATCCACGATACTGGACGATTGTGCGTCGACAATCATGAAGTGCGCCAACGTTGGCTCCAACCTGGCGTTCACTTTGGGCCAGTCGGTGAAGCCGGATGTTTGTCATGTCAACACTGCCGAGGATCGTGAACATAGCGCCCGACTTGCCACCTCAACGGGCAACAGTGCTGCGAACATTTGCCCATGCATACGAGATGACTTCTCCATCAGCAGCAGCGCCCTCATCAGCAAGATGAAGAAGCCCGACGAGGAGGAAACTGCGATTTGTACATTCCATGCCTACAATCAGCTTCAGCAGCAGCAGCAGCATCACCATCTGGACAAGTTCAATAACCACAGCAGCCTCAGTTTAGGTAAATACAATACAATTGGACCAAGCAGCGAGTACGCAAAGCAATTAGCCACCTACGCCACGTTCGCCCACCATCAGCAGCAGCAGCAGCAGCACAACCACCTCCACCACTCCTCGACCGCAGGCAGCCTCAAACGCAATCAGCAGCGTAATCTAGAACGATTGCGTTGCTTGTCACAATCTCTATCGAATTTTTCCACCTGCGCCTCCACGGACCCCATGCATCATCTGCAGCAGTCGCACCACCACCTGCACTCGCACCCATATCAGAAGCAGCAGCATCACCATGTGGGCGATGTTTACCATCCGGATGGATACACAATGCACTGGCACCCCAACTGCATTAACAAGGACCGGTCAAGCGGCGGTGGCGGTGGTGGCGGCGGCGGTGGCGGTGGCGGGGGCCTTGTCGATTTGACAACAATGCCAGCGACACTCGGCCGACATCCGTACACACAATTTCAGACACCTGTGAATGTGTTCAGCAGCTGCAGCTTCGGCGGTTCGAACATAATAAACAGTTCGTTCACCACGCTGGCCAGCGGCTCGAGTAGTGGCCTTAAGGACAAATTGCAGCAGGAGCAGATTGAGCAGCAGTTGCAGCATAAGCAATTGCAAAAGCAGCTGCACTCGTCTAGCTCGACAATGAGCATCATGCCATGGAAGCACCGCCAGTGTCCCAGCCGTGGATCATCGAGTTCGGGAACGAATTCGTTTCGTAAGTGGCTTTGACGTCTGTGTGCAGCTGAAGCAGAAGCATTGCAACGTCTTGTCGGACTTCTTTGCTTCTGCTTCATGTGACTGCTCGAAATTGGTTCTAACTGAAATGCCGTCACTTTTGATTCTTTTCAGGATTCGATGCCGCCAAGCACTGGCTCGCTGTTAGTTCGATACTCCTAATAATCGGTGCTGCAAGTGTTGCTGTCCCATTGGCCTTACGCGTAGCCGCAAGTGAGTATCTCTGACTACCCCTAGCTGTCATTTCCTGTGCCCTGACGTGTGTGCTTCTTTTTTCACAGGTGCTCCATTTGAGGAGCGCTTACAAGTGGCTATTCAGCTCCTGGATCAAGTGCCTTTAATCGATGGGCATAACGACTTACCGTGGAATATTCGCAAGTTCCTGCACAATAAGCTCAACGATTTCAAGTGAGTAGAAGACGCCTGTCCCACGATCTCTTGCATCATCCCTTTCAGCCTTATTTGTTTGTCCCCCCATATCTTGCGTTGTCCTTTGACAATCCCCTTTCGCCCCCAACCGCACCGCAGCCAACTCGGGCATTTTCAATTAGTTTCGTTTGAACTCGTTTTTCTTTTCCATTCGTGTCATTTGATTTCACATTCCGGTCTTGTTTGTTTTACATTTTCCTTACATTTTACAGCTTCGACGAGGATCTAAGGAATGTCATGCCCTGGGCCAGAAGTCAGTGGAGTCACACGGATCTGCAGAGGCTGAAGAAGGGCCGTGTTTCCGCACAGGTAAGGCAGCTCTCTTACTCTCTCTCTCTGTCTTACACCTCCTTTCGCATTATTTGCTCGAAATTAATTTAAACCTGAACAGAAATAAGCACGCAAAAAGGAGGAAATTGAAAATCGATGATGTCGTGTTGGAATGTTGACCAAGACTTCGGTAAGAAGTCTCCAAGAAAACTGGTACCCCAGATTTTTTGAAAAATTCCCTCCCATCAGTAGTGGCACCAAAATAAAATGCGTCCAACTTGTACAAAATAATTCAGTTTTATTTCATTTCAGTGTCGAAAATTGTTTTTGAATTGAAATTGGTTTTTTGTGGAATTTTGACAAATTTTTTTCTCTGGTCCGCGGTTGTTTTCACAAAATTGTAGCTTTCCAGGTTTAAGGAGTCACTTTTTCGAACGTGTTGGCTGGTATCGCGCTAGTAACAAGTTGTCCTATAAAGTCAGTCTGGTACTTTGAGAGAGGGGGCTCCGCACAATCGTTCCTTGAGAACAATGAGTCAGCGATTGGCAAGGTTGATTCTACTTTTGATCTCGGTACAGTTGGACAAAGCCTGTGACAATGGACTGTATGTTTTTTATCTTAAACTCTTTCACTGCTAAGGCCCGGCGTATGGTGACGCCAGCTAAGGCATCATTGATGGCCGCCTGTGTTCGACCGCGTCTGTCAGCAACTGAACGGACTTTTAGAAGTTCTTGACTGCGTCATAAGTATGTATATCTGCCTATGATGCCGGAATGTACGTTTTTCAATTTACACTCGTTCACTGGTAAGCCCCTCGCCCTATGCCAGCTACGGCATCATTGATGGCTGCCTGTGTTCGACCAATCTCGTCAATGCCGTCCGCGTCTGTCAGCAACTGTACGGACTTTTGGAAGTTCATGCCTCTTGCCACATCAGAAGACGCGTATGATGCCGTGCTGCCGACTTTGGTTGTAGCAAATAATTAGCAGCAGCGCATTTAAAACGAGATTTTTTTTTTTTAATTTTGCAATAAAAATTAACTAAAAACAAACAAATTATGTCGCTGATGCTAATTGCTTGCTGAAACCAAAGTCGACTGTTGCCTGTAGTTCAATATATTCCCTAAAAGACTCTTCTTCATACAATCCGGTGTCGCAAGCATTGGGTGCCATTATGTCCCCCATTAGGGGTTGTGCCAATTATTGGATTTCATTCCACTTCCAGTGCAGGCTGGTGACTGAATTCTGTAGAGATATGCGCTCGGAAAAGTTGCCTTAAATGCCCAATAAATTAAAGACGGGACCATCACATAGACAAACACAGTCTTGAGCACCTGAAGTTCAACACCGATTTCCGCATTTTCGTTTCTTATAGCTCTGTGTACCCACGAGCTATTTTCGATCCAGTTGATTGAATATGCCACGCATCTCAAACCTCGAAAGATTTCAATCAACTGTCGAGACCCTCCATCACTGTCTTAGAGCGACGTTTTTGAGGCGTAAACTCAATGCACTGCATTTGCATTCAGACGAGAGCCTCATTCTCCATCACCGAGCCTGGCAAAACCGCCCGACACCCCATCGCTCAAAATCGTCCCCAAGTCACAGTTGTTCGGGAAGAAAACGCCAAACTGCTTCCACCTAACCTCATCCCAACCAGCATTAAAATCAATGCGCACCAATTGTGAGGAATAGAAGACAGCTTGCGAAGAACTTTTCCCTCAGTTTCCCATAAAAATCACTCGACTTTCTGGAATCCATCTCGAATGCAATCCAAGGCATGGGGCGTCGCAGCTGCACACACTTGTCTCAAAGTTGCAATTTTGAAAACTTTCAGCCTCCCACGGTTCGGCCTGCTTCCTTCCGCGAGACCCCATTCGGAGCTGAGTCCAACAGAAAAGAGAGCACGAAACCCCAGCCACTGACTACGCGGCAACGGAACACAAGTCGGGGAGAAAAATAAGACCGCATTTCGAGATCCTTCGGAATTGCTTCTAATGTTATTCCCCCCTAAGACGTCCTTGTACCACATTTGTTGGTTCCTGTGCTTTGCCTCTGCTCCTTCTGTGCTTCTGTACCCAGCCGTTCAATTGTCAGCCCGTAACACGGCGCTTACTGGCGTATCGCAGGATTTCCAAATAAATAACGCCGAACAATGTATCCACCGCAGGAGAAAGTCGACGAATGGAAGGTGTATGAATGGGGATCCGCAGTCAGTGTCCTGCTTGGGGTATCCTTCCACCCTCGTTTCGGGTCGTTACATTCTTCCCCATTTACTTGGGTGGCTTAGCCCATGGGGCTAAGGGTGCACAGCACCCATGCGGAATTCCTTCAACAATACCAGAACATTGTACGTGATTCGTAAATACCTAAGTTCATTTGTTATTCTGTCATCAGGACACAGCCGAAGCTGCGGAGAGGGGGGTGGTAATTCAATAGATCTGAAATGGGCACGGACGGGAAATGGAAGACAATGGGAATGGTTTCAGGTCTCGAAATCCAGAAGGAATTAGTAAATGGGTGCATTGTGGGGAAGTGCCGCTGGAGTGGACACTAAAATTGAGGCTCGACGGTCAGTTGATTTCTGGTGAAATGGGACGTTCCAAAATGTATAGAAAGAAAACGTGAACTTGATTGCTTTGTTTGAAGGTAGGCTTCGTTTGATGAACATGATTGGACGAGAAATGGCAATTGCCACTGAACTGTGGTTGAAGACCGATGGAAGCGCGCTAAGACTGCGGAAGCAGATAGATGGGGCTGGTCATTTGGCAGACAGACGGTGATGCTCATTTGGCCAACATACGGGGGTGCTCTTGCCCACCACTTTGATGACGTGGGAGAGGGTCTAGATAGAGCGTACGAGAGTACGGATTCTAAGAATATGTCCAACATGTCAATGTTGTTACTAAACGTCACGGAAACTGTCGATCAGCACCAATCACTTATCAGTAATCACTTAGCAACTTCTGATACATTTTTATTAATTTCTGTTGCACCATAAATAAATGTGAAAAGAGAGAGAGAACATTGTCAAGAATCAGATAATGAATCGTGAGTTGAATTCGGAGTCGGTGAACATTCGTTTATAACGTACACAAATTCAGTACGTCCTTCTTCAACTTGGAAGAGAAGTACGGCATCGCAAGCAATGCCTGAACACCCCTGCAAGGGCTGTCTTCATCCCCAAAGGTGGCAATTCCACTCAGCCCATACCGCATTGTCTCAGCTCTTTCAAAGCTTCTCACAACACTAGAGTGAAGTGTTGACTCCAACATCAGAGAGTCAATTCCTGGAGATTTCCTCTCCGACTCTCAACAAGCGTACGAACAGAATGGTCCCCTGAGACTGCTATGCACGAGTTAACTCGCACTATAGAAGCCTCTGAGCAATACAGAGAGTCCACAATAGGCACTTTCCTGGATATTTTCCAAAATGCAATTTCCAGCGCACTAACGTGTGATGTATTGTCAGATGCTTAGATGTATTGTAAACATACTGAGTAACCGTACCATCGCCACCACATGGGGTAGGTGAGGTTAGGTTCGTGGACGTGGTGGGGCCACGTCACCCCTCGTCCGAAATAGAATTCGTCATATTTCAACTTCTTGCTGTCTGGACGTCCTATGCACTCGACTTCTACAAGTGATCTCAGACGGAGTACATTACATCTTCATTCACACCAAAACGGAGATAAGACTCAGCTGTCAAAACATGAGTATAGGCGGTTTCGTTAAACTTGACGAAATGAATTTTTATTCACACCAGATGGAGTGTTTCCTCCAAAATGCTGAGGGAACGCACACACTCAATTTGTATGCACATCACCCTTTGTGACTTTACTAAAATATTTGTTTGGTATCCGTTACTCTTGAAAATACAAATACTGTGCGGATGTTTGTTTTGGTTTAGTTGAGTAATTGCATTGTGTTTTGTAAAGAGGGTAAAAAAATTCCACTAACAAAAACTAGGGTTGCATGGTTAATTGTTGCACGAATTTTGTGAATCTTATATACGATCTACTTGATTCTACTTTGCCACTTGTTGAGTGGTAGAGTGCAAGGTGGAAATCAGAAAATTTCTAGCATGTTGTTGGGAAACAAAAGGGTGGGTATCCTTCAAGCCTAAATACTTCATTCAGTTGAATACAAGGTTCCTATTTAAGGTTCTCATTTTTACATGTTTTCAAGTATTAATTTTATCATGAAAATAGCACTTTCTATGACGGTAACGAAAGTAACTAGTAACGATACTGAAGTAACGAGTCTTCAGATAACAAGTAACGACTACGTATGGGTACTCAATTTGTCGTTACTTTTGCAGCTCTTGCAGGGATCATAACCTGCCACTGCCTAGTGAGTCACCATGCTCATAGACAAGGCCTGATTCCCGCTGATAGATGCAGCAACTGTAAAGAAACGACGGTGCTCGAAATTCTGGAGCATCTTCTTGTTTCTGCTGTGCTTCAGCCAAAACTGGTTATAAAACTCTTCAAATCCCTACATGAACTTACTTATTCATTTCGCAAAAACCACTGGCCACAACTTTCTGCTTAAATAAAGCTACAGTGGACAAAAACTAGGCTTAGTGGTAGTACTGTAGACCAATAGGTCTATGCGAGGCTGAGCCGCCACCCAATAAACTAACCCAACCTGCCTAACCCCCTTGCAGCAGCTCCTACCAACCCTTCACTGGCTCGGAAATGGAGCAATGTACGAAAGCCACAAATCAAGGTTGTTCACCGCTGGCAACGTCACTTTTAGATAAAATGACGTACCGTGCAATTCGATGCCCAGAAAGCAGTCATAACATTGAGTGTGGTGAGTTTTTCAACCAAGGCGGCTTTCCTCAAGTAACAGGATGTGTCCATGGAACTATGACGCAAATGGATGCGCCACCGTTTAGCGATGTCCATCATGTCAACCACCGTCATGTTTGTCTGTGGTCCCGGACTTAGAGTACTTCGGAACTCTAGAATTTTGGCGAATTTTGAAACCGGCTATCGACCATTTTCTAGTGCAAGAATTCTCATGGATTGGCTTAAAGTACCAACATATCGGAGAAATCCGGATAATCCTGTGCCATTTTTATCACATCATACCAAGCCGCTCTCGTTCATCACAATGGGTCCAACAGGACCTCAGTGCCCAAAGCGTCAAACCACGTACCAACCTAAGCCCCAGACATGCAATATTTTGATAAGTGGTTGGTGAAAAGGGCCCAGTTTTGATGTGAAAAATCTATTGGCGCTCCTTAGCTGTAAGCCAGACCGTGAAACCTGGCAAACGGCATGACGGTGTCACGCCATCAATCCCTCTCTATCTCATATACTTCAGAAGCATGTATCAGGCAAATATGATCAATCAGCTATCCAAATGCTCCCTTTCTGGTCTACTGATTTCATCTGGCAGCGCCCTTCATACGACTTGTCGTCCCATGTCTGTCAATACGTGTGAGCTGCTGATACGCTTCCCCAACCGTAATTAGAGTTTTATTTGAAAATTCGCTCGTTTCTTCGCCTTTTTTTTCAAACTAATTTATCGAACATAGCTCAACGATGAGAACGCTTCGCACTCTTGTTCCAGCACTCAATTTTCTACAGGATATCCTGTCTCTGGAAACACTCCCCCGCACAAATGACACCACATTCATTACAAAACTCTCCTTATCTTGTTCAAACACCAACAATACCCCTTCCGCTTCTGAATTACCATCCAACAACATCATTCCCCATCCCGTCGTCTGTTATCTTTGTCAAATCGACAAAAGGCATTTATTGGTCTCTTGTAGTGCTTACACAACTCAAATTGACAAAGTTCTAAACAATCAACAACTTCGACTTGAATCACTGCATAATCCGATTCAACTAAAGCATGACGAAACGCTTTAATTGCTTTCAATTCCCATGTCCTCACATATCCACTCGAAAGTTCTCCAAAACGATGACCCAGATCCCACCCGTCTCTATCACTCGATGTTAATAATGCATATTCATATCCTTTCACGCATAACTCGTACGGCAAAGTTGAAGGTTAAGTCTGTTCCCTATGACTCAGCAGCAGCAGCAGCCTCAACTGCTCAACGAAAAGCAAAGTTTTCTAACAACGCTGACAACTACCCACGAGATTGTCATTCAGAGTGGTGCTACGACTTTCTCTCTCTCTCTCTCCCTCACTCTCTTTCGCACATTCTGTCTCTTGCCGACCTACATAAACTCCTTAACCAGTTCGGAGTGCTCAAGAAGTTTCCAATTGCTTGGAGCGTCACTATTCCTTCGGCAATTTGCAAATTGTCCCACCAGTGGCTGGCTGCGGTTGCGTCATCATAAATTTGTTAAGATGTTCTCTGAAATGTGGTATCGGCAAGGCGTTTTGCCGACGACTGGGCACGTATTGATAAATATTAACAACCTGATGTGTGTGATCCCGCAGCTTAGACAAAATTTTATGACAATGCATGCAGACACTTTTCAGCCAGATTAATCGTTCTCGTTTTGAAAGGCTGCGGAATGAGCTTTGTGGGAGATGCTAGTTTATGCGTGAGCGTATACATGTGCAATTGGTATTCTACTCTCGATGCTACAGTCATCCTAAGTGTGCGACAGTCCCCAGCGAGGGCTGTCTGGGAAGTCCAATTAGCGAGGAAGGAGATTGGACGGGAATACTTACACTCGATTTACATACACGACGGGTATGATGGCAAGTGTGAGCTGTAAAAGCAAGCAACCGACGGCATACTAAAAAGCGTTGCAATGCAAATCGAGCAGGAAGCAGAAGACAGAACACAACGAAGCTTCGGCGCTCCTCTCGTAACTTCCCAGCTCAAGGATATCGATGAGTTAAAAAATAAGGACCGTTTGTAAAACAAAGACAAAAGCGTGCCCCAAAGGTATGGGAAACCATGGGTCTTTGGCATAGTGAGGGTAGTCTTGTTACCGACATGCGAGTTTTCTGCGAGGTCGATGTAGTGGAGTGCATGCATCTTAGGATGCACATACAGACAGTGTCAAAAGTGAGCATACAGTATATAGGTGTTCTGTGCTTTAATAATATTTTATCCAAAAAAATTATGTACTCAAACCAAAAAAAAAAAAAATTATGAGGATATCTCGAAAACTATGGGCACTATGGATCATAAACCAAAAACGTAGATCACCCAAGCGTGGATTACAACCACGCATCGCCTACTAGATTTTTATCTCAATTGTCAGACCAACACTTATACGGGGTCTCAGTTTGGAGGACACCACTTAACGCAGCTCTCAACTGCGAGAAACTTAATCGGGTGCAGAGACTGGCCTACATGTGCATCGCCGGGTCACTGACGAGCACTCCGTCGGAAGCACTTAACATACTCCACTACCTTCCACCGCTGGATATATTTAGCAAACTGGTAGCAGCCAGTATAGCCCTGACATTCAAAACACTCGGACTGTGGTCCTTCGGACACTTTTCAACCATTGTAAACGAGTTGACGACTTTCTCCCCAACGACACCGACAACCTAGTATCCCAAGTTATCTTCGAGAAGAGATTCTCCACCAGCGTTCCTTCCAGATCGGATTGGATATGTGATAACCAGACGCTGGCTGATCCCCTGCACATCTTCACAGACAGACGAGGGAGTAGGTGATGGTGTCTATTCCCAAGACCTTAATATGGCTATTTCCCTGAAGCTCCCTGATAACTGAAGCGTATTCCAAGCTGAAACCGCGATAAAAGAGACACTGTCCTGGCTCAAGAATAATGTAATACCCAAAAGAAATATCACCATCCATTCGGCCAGGTGTTCGGCAATTAAGTCCATGGACAATGTCATGTTCAACTCAAAAATATAACTTTATTGTAGTCTGTTTCTTAAAGAGAGCATTTTGAAATATACCTCACGTGGGTGCAGGTACAATGTGACAAACCGGGCAATTGCAAGGCCGATGAACTCACCAGGTAAGGTACATCCTCCACCTTCCAAGCCCATCGCTACAGCCTATCATCTACTCAAGACTCACACAGTCACACCACCAATGCTTAATGGATAGAAGATGTGGTACCTTCTTAAACAAAAGAAATATGGCCACCACTTAATCGCAACCGATCTCTTAATCTGCTTAGCAGATCTTCACTCAGGACGCCTACTGGCGTCATAACCGGACACCGTCCAATTCGCATTCATGCCCGAAGGTTGGGTGTCCCCTACAATGACTTCTAGAGAAGCTGCATGGTTAGACAGGAGGTTGAAACCATAGACCGCCCACTCTGCTCGTGTATCGCGCTGGCAAGTCCTTGTTACCTACACCTAGGGGCCTAGTAATTCAATAACCTCAACGAGCTACGAGGCGTCAGTATTAGCCAGCTAAATCGCTTCCTTGTAAGCATCAATTGGGTTTGATTATTAGGGGAAGTTAATCTGCGTGGTGTCGTAATTCAATAACCTTCTACAGTCAGCCACTACAACCTAACATAACCTAACCTAGATCACCTTTAAGTGGCCCCTCTGATCTCTGCTGCTGATACTCTTTAGGTATTTAGAATTAGTGGTGTGCCAACCCGAAAATTGTTCAAACCGAGTTAACCCGGGTTAAAATAGAAGCAGACCGAGTTGTAACCCGAGTTAACGAACTCGGGTCGATGATGAACCGAAAGCAAAAAATATTGTATTATTGAATGGGTTGTATTGTCCAATTTTATTTAGTTTCGAGTATGTTTCGGTGTTCTATGGTATTGGTATGTGTATTGGCAAGGGAAGTGATTTTGCTTGATTTACGTTACCAATTACCGTAGAAAACTGCAGTTAATGATTTTTCTTGTAGTCCCGTTTGACATTATTTTTGAAGCTTTATGATGTACTTTCACTTTTGACGCTGTCTGTATTTAGTTAACTCTTCCAAATGTGGCTTCTTGACGCTTGTGAGCAGGAGGGCGTGGGGAACGAAGAAATCTCAGATGAGATGGTGGAGAGCATGCACCAGATCATCTGTAGAACTTGGGAAGAAGAAAGAATGTCTGACAACTTTGATATCAGCCCCATATGCCCCATCCAAGCAAAAGGCGATCCTATCCCTTGAAACATCTATAGAAGTGTACCTCCACCCAACCTTCCCGTCTGCTGTAGTCCGGAATGCACAAATCCGTCGACTAGACTGGCTCGGCCACATCGAGCGCATGGACACAAAAGCTCCAGCAAAGAGAGTCCTTGAATCCTCACTCGAAAAAAAGGGAAGACCGAATCTCCAGTGTTAAAACCAAGTCATCGTGGACGCAAAGCAGCTTGGTCTCGATAACTGGAAGCAGCGAACTCAGATCATCTACGAGCGGCTGGTCAGACAACAAATGTTCTTCCCAACAAATGCTCTTCTCTCTTTAATCCAAAGCAGAAGTTGAAACGCCATGTCGTTTTCCACGTTTCACTACAAATCGGTTTTACTGCCAAGGCGCGCGAAAGGACAATTCACATCAAAACTGATCGACCATTTGGGTGCCGCGCTTGCTGATTATGGAAGATTCCAAAGCAGAAGTTGGAACTGGATATTTATTGCGTATACTTACCTCAAATTGCACACTTACGAATGTGGCCTCGAGCCCAAGCTCAATCTTCTCCCGGTCGGATTCTCCTGCTCTCACTTGGGTGGATAAGAAGACGTAATTCCCGTCCAATTAGCTTCCAAGAAGCAGCCTGCACTGTGCTCAAGCTTCTGTGTTGAAAAAGTATGCCGGAAGCACAAACTTCCTTAGTCGCTGGCGAATATGCACTCAATGCCTTAAAAGAATCCATACCACAAACAAACAAAAAATGGTGACAGTTTTCTGACGTCGCATTTATTCACGGCACCTCCGATGCAATTGTCAAGCGCTCAAGAACAGATCCTCGTTTGCAAGGCGCACCGTTTCAAGAATCAGGTTAAGACCTCCATCTTAGCAAACACATCCTTGGCGCTTTCCTTCGCCCTAAAACAGACAACAAATCTCTGACAGCTTCCTTCCCCGGTTGCTTCATTAATTTCCAAAGCATTTCCACCCCAGCCTCGGTGTTAAGCTGTTAGCTCTGATTGAATCTGAACTCCAAAGCATATCCTGTCACCCTCAAAGGCATTGTGCGAGTGTGCCATGTCCCATTGTCGCTCCCCCAACCGATGAATTCCATGACCCGACAAACCTCCGATACCCGCGCACAATGGACACAAAACAGGAGAAGCACAAGCAACAGCAATCGCAATTAAAAACATCGCATCACATCCCTTTCGGCACAAACCCGATGTCTTGCGGATGGAGCCCACATTCAAGCTCCGCCATCGCCACATCGGGTCAAGGTCTGCGAAGAAAGTGAAACACAGGAAGGCAGCAACAAAACAGATCACGATGATTGCTTCCCCTTGCAAGGTCTACTTAGCATCCACAATCGAGAGCTAGAGTGAGATTAAGTAGATCAGGTTCGGGTTATGCCACACGCTGCAGGGCAGTCCGGGAGTGGGGAAGGAACAACTTGTGCAACTGGAGCACCATGAAAGACTGTGCTTCCCGTCGGACAGAACAGAGCACAGGAAAACGCCACCGAGAATGAGAATACAACTTGTCAAAGGACAGGGCGGGGAATAACGTCGGAGGAAGCTTGCTTGTGATTGTGGCGATTTGTGCCGGACTAAGTGGGGCATTCAGATCGGTGAAAGGAATTCCGGGAAAGTCGTGTCATGAATGGACTTATGGGAGCATTACACCGGCTTCCTGAAGTCTGACAGTGGCTTCTGGCGAACAAGCTTTCGCACTTAAGATCCAATCAAGCTCACAATGGAGCACCAGTGCATCACTCACTCACTCTCCCACGTCTTCAACGTGCCGCATTATACCGGAGAACACTGACTAATTTATTTATACGCACTTGGGGACCTCGCTCCGCCCGCACAGTCCACTGGACACCGAGTTGGCAAACAGGGGCAAAGGCGACCACTGAGATGAATTTAAATGACTCTCCGATGCTTCTAATTAAAAATTATTTGACAGAGAGGTGGTATGGCGGTACACCCTCATTAATGTACCCACCCTGCAAGGCACAGTGGTTTGGTTAGACGGAATCGAAGGAATATAAAATTCATGGAAAGGATGCAAAGTTCAGTCCCAATTGGCGCTCATTGAATGGATAATAAATTCCTAATGTCGCTCGGGGGGAGGATGAATGTGTGCCTCGTTTGACCAGGGGACTGGGCCAAATTACTCACTGCGGGGACCCATTTAACGTCGACATCCTCCGTTTGAGTGGCTGGCTATTATTAGGCAATGTCTTGACTTGTTTATTTTAAGTGGGTGGCCATGGGTGTGGGAAACCTGACTAATTCAAGTTAATAGCAGCAAAATGTAGCCACTAGATGTATTCTCAGAGGAGAGAGTTCATTTGTTTAGCAAATCAGACGCATTTTCAATTAAATGCTGGTTCATTCGTCTCTCTTCAGATAAGCGGGTAGGAGCAAGGAGCTCTGGGAAAATCGAGAGCAACGAGAAGAGTTTTCTGGCGTGAAGTGGGTTTTTGTCAAACTTCAAGGAAGGACCAACTAAAGTTAAGTAGGCTGCTCGAATGAAGATTTCCTGGTCAGTCTCTGCAAACGGTCTCATTCGATTGAGTCGATCGAGTTTTTTGAACAAGAAGCGTGTTCATTTCATGGATCTCAGGATGAACGTGATCAGTACGGCTGATGTTGCTGAGGCCTTGTGGCATTAATTTCAATATTGCTTCAGACCATGAAGCAAATGCAAGCTTGGTTGGCAGGCTTCTGGTGTTACTTCATCATATTCGTTTCGACTGTTACCCTTAATCACTGGAATCGAGGTTGATGTGCTGAAGAATGCCCTTTCGTTGAAGTTCTCCCAGATCTGAGCAAATTGACATTAATTTCAGACGAGCTCTGCAATGGTGCTGGACCACCTTCTTGGAACCACTTTTTCTGTACCACCAATAATGTCCAATTGGTATTTTCTGAGAATGTTCCCACAACGGCCCCAGTAATTCTTACAGCCTTGCCTCTGGCATCATGGAAGAAGCAATGGCGTCCAATGAAGCCGCTGACGTACATGGCAGCAAGGTCTAGTAACAACGTCTTTAGTCATTTATATCAATTTTTTCCAAATAATATGGCTGTCTATACATCTGTTGTGTCCATTGAATATTTCTTGGACAAAAATGCAATGTTTCTATTACAAACTTGCATTTCGTGTAAATAAGTTATTTGATTTGTATTCTGACACCAAGCTTCCGGCAACTCCATGCATCATACCATCAGTCTTTTCACGTATCCGTAGCCTTTAGGGGCAATCATAAGTATTAAGCTCAAAATCGAACACAAAGTAACCAGAAGCATTTGCGCATTCATGGAACTTACTTAAAATTCCAACACAAACTGTCACTTATATAAGTATACACATGTACGATTCACTTAAACTTAAAACGAAACTTGACGAAACTTAACGAAACTTAATGGAACTGAACAAAGCCGCTATTATGGTCAATATTTATCATTATCATTCCTGTGCATTAGAATATATTCGCGCATTCATGGAACTTACTTAAAATTCCACCGCAAACCGTCACTTATATAAGTATACACATGTACGATTCACTTAAACTTAAAACGAAACTTAACGAAACTTAACGAAACTTGGCGAAACTGAACGATGCCGCTATTATGGTCAATGTGTATCATTCCTGTGCATTGTGATAGATTTCTCGTGTTGACAGAAGTCTGCGTACGTCCATTGTGGTTTGCCGTTTAATTGTCTGCCAGCCTTCACATAATTGGACATTTTCAAAATTACCCGCAATGGTTGAATTGCTCAGCAAACAATAATTGCAACCACCACCTGAACAGCCTGAGACGGACATCAAACGTCACAAATTTACAATGAAAACTACTTCCTCAACTTTGTACACAATGGGAATACAAAGATGCATCTCCCTATTCACGACTTCCTCCAGGTGCCTCTCTAGCTCTGCAACCACTCAGCAGTGATTTGACATAACAACATCCCTGCATTCAACCACTATGCCCCGTGCTGAGCCCATATGCCACGTTCAAATGGCAGAAGCTCACGACCCAAGCAGCTTTCGTCCTTGAAACTATTTCCCGACTCCATCCATTCAAATCCCCGACCATGAATATTCAAATCCCATTCAAAATCCCCGCACGCCAGCAGAGTTATTCAATAGACATGCCCAGACCTTGTACGGACCACAAGGTGGCCGCTGTGTTAAATCCAGTTATCCTCCACCTGAATAGAGCTCCGCAAATGGCGGAGTCCCTTTTTCATTGCGTGCGCCTTTTCACTTTCAAAGGACGAAAATAAATGCCCCGCAGTTCCACTGCATCTTGCAGCGCTAGACGAAGTTCACTCGCAGCGCGGTTACGGTGACTTGCAATGCACCTCCCCGCCGAGTGTTTTCGTACGTAAAAACGTCCCCAGACAAAACGAAACGTAAAATTACAAAAGTTAACGAACTCTACCTGTATGCCTGACCGGATGGCGCAACGTGTTTGCACCCTTTGCGAAGATCCACAGGGCACGGTCCTGTTGGAACGGCCAAAAAGTTTCCCCCAACTCAACTAGAAGTGTAAGTGCATTCGAAAATGTCAGTTCCTCGCAGCATTCCAAATCCCATGATGCATTGCGAACTCTGGTGTTCGTGTGCCTGCGGCTGTGGCAAAGGAACGACCGCTCCCGACGAACACTGATTCTATTCATTCTAGTTGCGGAGGGCAGTGAGTTCCAGTCCAAATGACTTCTTGGGAGAGGGGACCGAGAGAGGTCCCCATTGACCGTTGGAATGGCTGCTCACTGGGCGCACCCCGTCGTCCACCAGGATGACCAATGGAGGATAAAGTTTTTGCCGAGACCGGATTTACCGAGCTGACGCAAACAGCTTTAAGGACTTTTCACAGACCGCCGGAAGGTTACGGAGAAAAAATAAATAAAATTTACGTAACTGCATGTGGCACATACTGCGGGGGGACGGTGTCTGGGAACGCACTGCAGCTACGTTCTCAAGGGGTCGATGAAAAATCGAACACCACACTTTATGGGGACGCTCTCACAGATTTTCGACTGTAATGGGGTAATGGAACTGGCTGTCGATACACACGCCACTGACAGAGAGCCAAATTCAATTTCAAAGAGGGCCAAACTTTAAAAAGCTTTTCGCCGTAAATAACTTTGCAAATGTCAAGGACGGATCCGGGCAGTCCTTCAATTTGCGGGGGAATTTCTTGACTTGATCGTGGCAAGTGCGCCGAATGAAAATGCTTGTCACAACGACATCACACCACATCTGCGGTGGGTGCACCCAAAGTGGTTCACTGTGATGAATACTTTTCGCATTCGAATCGCTTTGTGGAATTAATTCGTTGATGGACTCTCGTCGTCCTCGTTGGGTTTGAGGTGCTCCCTGACCGTGCCGACAGCCACGCTGTCGGGGAGTGCTTTGCATTGTGTCCTTGGGCGATTTTCGTTCGTATGAATTTTGAAGACGTGACCAGCTTCTGAAGGGTTTTTATTCAACTGGCATGAAGAAGCATTTCTTCGAAAACTGGCCTCAAACAGTCGAACTACTTGAAATTTCTGTGAACTTTGGAGTGCGCCTTCTTTTGGCTGTAGTCCAATTAGATGTGCTGGCACTCGTCGCAATTCTTAATGGAGGAGACTTCATACATTCTCAAGGCGAAAGCTTAATTCGGCATCTTGCAGGACGAAGAAAATCCGAGGCAACGAAGGGCAGTCTTCGGGATTAGCTACCGCACCGAGGTGAAAGAACTGTGTGAGCGATTCGTTGACTTAGCCAGGACGATTGCAAGTAGGGCCACCAATATTGTGTGACGTCCGAATGGGATCACGGAAGCTAAAATGCAGATTTCTGTGGCGGAGTAAGCTTACAGCCAACAGTGGACAATAATACAAGGTTTCGGAGCTAAATCAACTGCCACAGAGGAGGAACCTAACCAGCAACCGACGTAAGGGCGTTGTCACCGGAGTAGGTACTAGGGGAAAATGAACACCCAAAAAACAAATGAAGAACAACTTTGTATACGTCAGTCACAGGGGCGAACATACTTGTATAAAGTGATGGCTTTGATTGACGATCGAACAAAATAAGCTATCGCCACCAAGTGTCACCCGACAAAGAGCGAAAAGAAGGCCTAAGTCCATCTCAATCCGTGGAGAACTGGAGGAGAAAGGACAGGAACAGATGGCGACTTTTTAACCCTTTGCTTCCTAGTGGTTTCACAGTGTTTCAATCCAGTTTTCCACGGATTGAACTTGTTGTCTATATTCCTAGTGCGTTCATGTGCATCAAGTGTTTTCTACGAAAAAGAAATTAAAAATAAAATGGACACCTGACCACCATGTAGGCGACCGCTTGACAGACTCAGGACGAGGTGGTTGGATCAAGTCCAAAAACTCGCCTGGTTACGATTGGGCATAACTCCTGATGAGTAGAGTCGATGGCGGCGGATCGAGTTGCCTGGAGATCTCTCTTGGGTGCTTTACCCCCGCGACCCATATAATGGAGCAAGGGTGGCCAGAAGATGATGATGATGATAGACACTTCCGGGAACAAAGGGTTCAAAAACGTAGGCAACAAGCCTAACTCAGTGGGGCGACCCAGTACAAGTAGTGACAGAACGACTAGCATAAAAAATGCAGACTTGTACCAAGTGCTCTAGCGACTGATGCCCGAAATAGCAAAATGTTCGAAGTTGAAGAGCAAGTGACAGCTTCCTCTACGGAAGCCCCTTCCTTTCGTCTCAGGCCTGCGATCCACGGAGGTTCTGAGCCTCAGTAATAGCCGCCTTCCCGCTCAAACCCAGTAAATGACGAACGTATGCTCAATGGGGACTACCGGAGCATGTCAATGAACTTGCCATGGAATGTTGGTTTCTTCGAGGAGAGATGGACGGTAACTCCATTCACCTCAACCACCCATTCACCTTCATTCCTACTACTTCAGTGTCGCAGCCAGAACTCAGACATGTTTCTGACTGGTATTCCGAACAAACAAAAGAGCCGATTATTAAGGAAGGGACGTGGGGTTGAAGTACTGGATCGTGACAATGGGACCAGTGATGTTCCAACACTAGGTCCTAGAAGTCCTGCAGACGGATCAAAGATGGACTCTGGAGCTGGGGTCGGAGTCTTTAGATCTAATACAATGATTTCCGTACCTGGTATCTTGTCGGTCGAGTCTTGGTCCAAACCTAAGTCCACGCCATCCTTCTCAAAGGTATTAAGGGCACTGGAATCAAAACAATTTTATACAGTCAGGCAGCACTTAATGTTTAATCGTCCAACGGCTCGGCTGTTACGACGCACTACAATCCCTTGCCACACACAACAAAGTGAAGCTTGACTGGGCCCTGGACACAAGTGGATCGCACTCAACGAATCCGAAGAAGAGCTCGCGAGGGCTAGCTCGGAAGCTACTTTCATAGGTCTTGAATCGTACTGTAATGTCAACTGGACAGCAGCAACAACGCTGGTTAACAAATGTACCAAAGTTGATAGTCTTAGGCATTCTTTTTAACAAACGGGGCTCAAGTGAGCTAGCCAACAGCATTCCTCCTCCCCTTGAATTCACTCGCAATACCCGCCTAGCCAGGAATGCTCATCAGTTTACCCTAAAGCCCACTTTCAGACGAACATTTTAATTTAGAGATTCGTTCTTATGCTTTCCCACAGACTACAATCCGCAGATATTTGTGCACAGCTACCTCCTCGCTCTTTCTCCCTTTATACCTTTGGCCCTTACTGGAATCCAGGAAGATGCTAATAGCAAAACGTGTTCACGCGCAAATTAAAAAAAATCCAAGCGATTAATCAGGAGTATGTCCTATAAGGAATTACGACGAATATGATTGCTAACTAGCTTTCTTACTGGCAACGTGTGCAAAGACAGGATATGTCGGCTCTGCCTGGAAGAGCATGAGCCATCGGAGCACATTTAGTGTGAATGTCCGTCACTGCTGTGGTTAAGGAGAGGTATTATCCATAGGGAGATAGAAATGACACACTGTCTTATAGAATTGACCTCTTCAATTCAGGGTGTCGTTGACTTTCCACAGGGGTTGTAAAAGAAGAAAACAAAGAAGGTGACTAGTTTGTCAAATCAGGAGGAACCCTATCCACCACAGAGAATTATTTTTTCTAGCAGACGCCATCCATGACATGAACCGAATTGAATTTGAGTTGAATTTGACTTGAACAGGCATTCTGGAAAAAACCATAACCCCAGATTTGTCCACGTTAACCTTCAGCATCAGCACTGACAGCGATGTCAGGGGTATTGCTCAGCTTTAGCGCAGGATTGGCCAAGCTGGAGCTACTTTGACACAGTTTGACAGACCCCTTATCAGGTTTGTTGAGCTTGGTGTCAGAGCCAAGGTAGCGGCTTTCAACTCAATACTTATTTCAACTCTTCCCTATGGTCATGCAATTTGGGTAATGACCGAAAGGATAAGATCGCGAATACAAGTTGCTACTCGCCAGGATAGGGTGAGAAACACAGCAGTGCGCGATGAACTCAACATTGAGCAGCGGCTTCTTCGAAAGGAAAGGGCTAGGTTGGTCACGTTGCACGAATGTCCCCTTCATCACGACTTCCGAGGCGGGCGTTGAATGCCTGAAATGCGACCATGCGGTCAGATGGTTAGATCAAGTCTAAAACCTCTCATTGTTAGGCGGATCGAACGACCTACAGATCCCTCGTCTGTGCTTTACACCATCGAACCCTTTTGTGAATCCTGCGGGTCAATGAAAATGAGATGAGATTGAACATTTTAACATGCAATGCTTCAAAAAAGGATGTGCCCAGAATTAAATCAAACGCAAAGCACTCCCAGAGATGGTTAGGAAAAGAAAAATGAATCACCTGTAGACCTCTTATTACTGGACACTCCCTCGTGCACTAGGAGCACCCGACAAAGACGGAGACACCATGCTTCATCATCCCTGCACGGGGCGTACTCCGCTCTACGGCGCCAAGGAAACAGTTGCTAGCTGGGTCCTCATTTAATAAGAAGAGCAAAGAGCAAATTGAACGCACATGAAGTACCAAGTGTTCGGAAGTAATCACTGACATCAAATAATATGGGCACTTTAGGACCTTCCGTCGTAGGAAAGACTGTATAGAGGCTGCATAGCTACCGGCCGTCGAGCCGGATAGTGACAGCACAATGGCCCAGATAGTGGTCTAAAGGCAAAGTACAGAATAAACTGTCCCCGTCGAAGAACCCGCAAGAGAATTCCAAAAACAACAGAAAATCAAGTTCCCTCCGAGCATGAGCTTTGACTGATTTTCTGAATAAAAGCACGTGTTTAGACTCCTCCAATTCCCGTAACACACTCCCACCGTATCCCGCATGCAAAAGTTCATCTCGGTCTTACTCCAAATCCAGGCTAACCATCACCATCCTCAGATGGTCTTAATACCAACCATCTGCCAGGTAACGTTGCTACGCAGCCCTAAAGCACTCAATGAAATTAACAAAGTTGATTGCAAAATAAAACATTTTTATTGCGCTAGCATGAGGCAGTACCCGTACCGTGTCAACAGTGATGAAGGATGACACAATGTTGAATGTGCGAACCCTTTCCGGTTTCTCTGTGCCGTGCTGGGCATGTGTGCGTACGTGTGTTGTTCAATTATTGTTTCAACTGTAAGTCCATGCCAAAAGCAATTAAAAACAAAATTGTCTTAAACCTCTCCCGCTGCCTGGCGTTCTCCCTGCAGGCAGGATGTGAGTGGAAACAGTGTCGACAATGGTGTTGTGCGAAATTAAACCCGACCCCTTGCTCAACTCAGTGCTCGTCGACATTATTTGGCGTTTTTAATTGATTTTTAATGAAAGAAGGACGTGCCACATTCAACACACTTATTCCTGTATTCGCACTCCATGATGACGCCGAGAGAAATGAAACCCCATTCCACCCGCTGTTTCTGCTCCTGGAACAATCGCCCGTTCGCCCGTTCGCCCATCCCACCATCCCAACTGGCACAAAAGGTAAACACCAGAAAATGTAGCCAAAAAGGATTCACATCATTTTTACTTCAACAATACACTCTCGATATTTGATTACATTCCGCTGCGAAGCGAGACTGCGATGCCGACGCCGCACCGTCGATGCTGTTTGAAGGGTCCTGCACTTGCAGGAAGACAAGGTATCAAACTCCCCCACTGTCCGCCTGTCGCCATCGCATGAAGTGTCGGGGTGGATTATAAAAAATTGTATGCGGGCAAAGTGTGGACTTCATCGGGGAATCCCTCTCGATTTATTGTATCGAATGGAGGGAGAAGCTGTAAACCTTCGGTCGGGTGGATGCCCTAGGAAACGTGTAAGTAATTAATCCCTTCTGTTGTGATGGTAAATTATTTGGAATAACCGCGTAGGTAATTGCAAATTGGTAGAGAGATTAATTCGCCGCGCAAATTGTGTTTCGTTGACGAGTAAACGTAGTTATTTGTTTTTTTTCCATTTTAATTTGTTGGTTCTCTGTTCTCTTTCGGTGGCCTGATGCTTGGGCTTTGCGATTGGGGATTGACCCGGGGATAGACTCGGCTGGAAGGCGGAATTCATTTCAAATGTGCTTTGTCGTGGATGATCTGGGTGTAAAAAGATGGTGGGATTGAACGCTCACTGAGGGATTATCAGTTGCTGCTCGGCTGAGCGCTACCTTAACAGATTCAATCTGTTAATCTCTACTCGAGTGGAGGTTACTATGGAGAGTTTTGTTTTCGTTTCTTTCTGGTGAAGCCTTCAGTTCTGCATTGAGTGCATGTCGACCATCAGTCGGAAAAGTCGGAGACTGGGATTAGTGAATGAAAGGAGTTGTAAAGGATGGAGTTTTTAGAAATGTTAAAATGTGTGGAAAGAATGCTGGACGTATGTTTGTTCGTGATTTATGTGCATAAGTGAAAGCGAGCCCAGACGTCTGGCCATTCCTGAACTATCAACATTCAGCAATCACAGGGAAAAGAAACTGTCCATCAAAAAATTCGAATTTACTTGATGGAGTGCCACATTCAGGAACAGAGAGTCTAAGTCGCTGGCACTAGAAGCATTCCATTTAAAAAGGAAGCGCCAGTGTCGAGGCAGCATACTTGCTGTTGCACGACTCAGTTCGTCGGACGGGGTGGTTATTTTCGACCCATTTGCATTTACTCAAAAATATGTAACACTGCTTGTCTCAAGCGCCATCTCCCACAGCACTCCCATTCTTTTTGATCTTTGTTTGGCGCTACATTCCGGTGAGGGTCTGGGCTTCAACCAACAACGCCAGATTGGTTGACATCCTCCTCCACCTGGGAGCGCCACCTCTCACCCGGGCGTCCTCGGCTGTAGGTTCGGTGTCTAAGACTCGGGTCGGAGAGACCGGGTCGGAGCTGAGTGGCTCCTACGCTCCACATGGCCCAGCCACCTCAGGCACCTGGCTAGGCTCTGTAATGAAATTTTGCATCGAAAATTCGCAACGATCATAGGTGACTTTGCTTGTGAATTGTGAGAACGGACGATGTTGGTTGGGGTATTTCGGATCGCAAATTTGTCGGTTATTGTTGAAAGACACAACCGGGATGAGGCGGAGGCCAGTAACTACAATAAATGAAAAGTACAGAGGACATGAAAATATGTATGCAAAACTTATTAAGTGTGTTAAGTGGGAATACAGCAAAATATCGAGTGTACATTGACGAGTGCAAAAAAAGCTAGGCTCAGCAATGAATGCTTTCGAAAGCAGTCATCTATACAGAGAATGTGAAAAATTAAAACGAACTGGACAATCATATGCTGATACGATAATAAACAAAATTATGATGAATCCACGGACGACAGTGACAGCCACTATAAACGAAGAGTTTAAAATTGCCTTTTTTGATTAATAATAAAAATGCAATGAAACATGAAATTTTGAAATAATTTACCAATTCCTTCATACAATTCTGCAGGTCTTTTTCAATGAAACCGTCGTTCGCGAACTTTGCCAAAGACTGTTCCTATTTGTACTCGTCCGAAACGTATCTACTGTGTAAAAACAGAATTAGGCGTGTATGCCTTTATTCTTCGTCACTCGAGCTACTATACCTGTCTTCGTGTTTCTTCAGCTCAATATGAAATTTCCGGAGGGCAAAAAAAATCAATAGCTTTTGAGGAAAACTTGTGAGATATGTTTTTTGACTGCTCCACTGTGGGGAGCATGGAAAGCTCCCCACAGTGGACTCCCAAAATTCCCAAAAACTCCGAAAATTTGTTTGTCCCGATTGGTAGAAATTTTAAGACACAAATTAGAAAATAGATCTGGGACTGCTCGGGAACATAAACAAATCCCCCATTTTATTTTGGGATTACTGAGAAAAACAGCTACTGGAGAGGTGTCATAAGCGCTGTTAGTCAAAACACATAGTACAGTATTTTCATCATCATCATCTTCTGATCCGCATGCTTCCCTAACGACGTCGCGGGGGTAAACCACGCACGAGAGATCTCCAGGCAACTCGATCCTCCGCCATCGACTCTAACTCATGAGGAGTTATGCCCAACCGTAACTATGAGAGGTTTTCGACTTAGTCTAACCATCTGACCGCATGGTCGCCTACGTGATGGAATCGCAGTCAACGTCCGCCTCGGAAGTCGTGACGAAGATGACATTCGTGCCACGCGCCTCCAAAACATAGCCCTATCTCCGTTCGCAGAAGCAGCTCCTCAATGTAGAGGTCCTCGCGCACTGCCGTGTTTCTCACCCTATCCCGGCGAGTGATTGTCACAACAGCAATCTCATCTCAGCATCTTAATACCTGCTTCAAGATGGACCCAGCTTGACCAATCCTACAGGAAAACTCAGCATTACTCCTTTCATCACTCGTGAAAAGGACCCTGAGATGCTTAAACTTCCCCACCTGCTTCAATGCGACTCGACATACATATTCGTTCTGGAAATGACCATAATTCCGACTTGTCCACGTTGCCCTCCATTCCAGCATCAGCGCATAGGGCCACAATCCTATCGGGCGCGCGGATAACTAAGTCATCTGCAGAAAAATACCAGTTTCCCCTAAACTCTCCCAATGTGAAACATTCCTCGCCTCGGCTGCGCTACAACATTCAGTCCATATATACAATGAAAAGAAGAGGTGACAAGACGCACCCTTGGCGAAGTCCAACGCCCACGGTGAAAGATATTAATTTAGCAGTCAATAAACAACTGCTACAGTTTGTCTATTGAGTATTTTATTGTTATTACTTGTTCGACACAAACTCAATTTAAACCCCTGTCCAATATGTTGTTTTATATTATTCGTCAAGAGTTTCAAACTCCATTCGTGATCTACGAAAAGCACATTTACACTGCCACTGTGGCCAACTGTTTTGACAGATTGAGGGTTGTCTATTTTTATGATAACTACGTTATTTTTCATACTTTTTTGAAAAAGTAGGGTTTACGCCTTGTTTGACGGTGAAATACCCCACGGTGCGTGGCCTTTTGTAAATCATTTTATGTCATTGAAGGACCGACGACAACCTGACGGGATTGACAGAAATGTCAAAACTAGACATGGCATTGCAGACATTGCCTGCCTGCATGCACCCTGTCATATGCGGCTTTGAAATCGACTATACATGTGCATCTGAACGTCTTGGGTCTTTTCCAGGATATGCCGTAGTGTGAAGGTCTAGCCTATTGTGGACTTCCCTTGTGAGGTAGTTAGTGATGTTATTGATGGCCTCCTAGCAATTTTAGCTTAAAATGAAACTCTTTCGCAGCCCCTTCGCCTTTAACTTCGAATACAAATCCTTGCTTGCGAGGTACAACATGCATAATCCTGCCTCTCTTCTACGGGGAGCTGTGAATTAAGGAACACGATCATGAACAATCTGTGGTCATGTTTGCGTTGCGGGTTTTTAGAGAAGAAGATTCAACCATGAACTGTACAGGCTGCACGTCGACATGAGCCTAGCCAGGCGTCTACGGATTCAACGCCTAAGATAGCTAGGCCATGTAGAGCGTATTGACAACACCGCTCCAGCCTGAAGAGTCTTCGACTCCGAACCAGTGGGAGAACGCAATAGAGATTCCCATGAAACCGATGGCGCATACATATGAAGAAGGACCTCAAGCAACTAGTTAAAGCTCGTGCCAGCTGCACGGGCTTGTTGACTGAGACCCAGGTGTCTCCATTCTCCATTCACAACCAGTTGCATGCAGTCTGGCGGTAGCTTAGAACATTTTGATGCCAACGAAGGAAAGGCTGTTCGGTCTCTGCAATGACACAATTCTAACCAAGCATCTGCAGATTCAACGGCTAAGTTGTGTAAAGAGAGTTTTTTTTTTCTGAAATTGAGAAAATGAATGAAAAAAAAATGAGCCCATCGATAAATTTGAAAGGGTTTCTGACAGTAATTCATGCATTTTTGACGGTTATTCATGAAATGACGTAAATGCAGTTCTCTGATTGGTCAATTTAGTTTTAGAGTGTTAAGGGTGAGAGAAGTGAAGCTTGTGCATCTCTCTCATCATCTTCGCGATACATAAGGCTGGGTTCTGGCAGTAACGCGTCGAGAGTTGTCTTCCAAGAACAAGTGTTGCACAAACGATTTACTAATCATGTCTCTGCACCGCTCCCATTCGTGTCCGTCACCACTCTTAAAGACATGTGGACCAATCGATTCCACCGGGCCGGTGCAAAACCCCAAACAAACGGCGATTTTCTCAGAAGGAAATGCTATTTCGATAATGGCTTTAGTTTGTTTTTCTCGAATTGTTTTTAAAATGTTGCTGCGGCGTTAGTCTTTTTGTGACGAATTGCCAAACCACTCACCTCAAAACAACCGAGAACTGTCAAATCAGTAGTTTCCACAAAACAGTGCTGCCAACCTTCAGTTATTCTAATTTAAAAAAATACACCCTTAACTGTGCTCATGACGCAATTGAACGTATTTTTGATCAACACCAAAAAAAAAAAAATGTCATCTGCTAAATTCAAAGCTCTGAAAATGTATTACATGTTACACTCGAACGTCTCTGGATAATTTAACCACCAATGGATAATTTAACCACCAAAGTTCATTGCGACAAATATAGAATGGCAACCACTTTCAAGCGTCTCCTGAGAGCACCGCCAGCGGAAAGTCACCCCCAAGCTTGAGGCTATCCTCAAGTGGAACTCTCATAAGGGAACCCTGCTTTAATCGAATTAGTAAGTCCTGTGTTGTCTTCTCCCAAGCTCATTCCGCGAATTCGCTGGAAACTGAAGCGCTTCGGTGGTCCAGCATTCGACCACTGCCCGCTCACTCCTTGTTTCCTCATCGATAATATTTCTTTTTAGGATTAAGACAAATCGCCGCAACATTATTGAAGTTTTCTTACTCGATTTCTCATAATTCATCGTTTCCATCGGTTCCCCATCGAGCCCGAGAGACACGATGCACACTGGTCTTGTAATAAATCTGCGCAATCAGTCACTTTAGAAGGCGATACCACTTTTTACTGCGAGGGGTGGAGGCGTGGGAGCTTAAATTAAAAACGAAAAGAAAGCTACCTCCACGTAGCATCATCCACACTGCACCTACCACTTGGGAAGCCCTCACGTTCATTACGCCACCACTGCACACACACACAAACACACACACCCCGATCAACGAGGCACCAAATTGAATTTATCACGCGCCCAGATAAGAGCTGGAGCATTAAATTGTATCCACAAGAGCCGCCCAATGCCGGATAGCTGCAAGTATCTTATCGATGGGCTGTGGTCGGGTAATGCCCGGAACAATGTGTCTCATTACGATACCGGCGCGGCGTTGGATGGTGATGGTGGCTGCTGCCCGAAGTGAATAAATTCTGGGAAACAATGTGACACATTAATTAGCAATGTGCGGAGAATTCACGTGATTTATCGACGAATTCAATTTGACGGCAATTTCTTTTCTCTCCTTAAAAAAACCCACGTCCCGGCTCGTCCTCGTAGCGGTTGTTTGAGGGATGAAAGTCACCACGAAGCGACAAAGTGAGCGGCGGCAGATGCATTTTACATTTTCCATCAGGAGAGCTCCAGCCAACGATGGAATTAAAAGGAAAATTGTCTGAAATCGAATGGGAAATCCAATAAAGCCGAGAAGATAATGCGAATTCGATGAGAAGGCGCCGCGGCGCATTGCGAATTGACGAGCCACATGCGCGGGCCGATGCAGCGCTGTGATTGCAATTAAGACTGTTCTATGGGTGCACATGCCAAACGTGATTGATTAAGGGGAATGCAGTTGTGACTGGTTGGGCTCGATTTAAGGCATGGGCAATATTCGAATTTAAAAGCCCGCTAGGCAATTCCTGCCGAGTTTTAGAATCAAGTTCATTATTTATCTGGACAGGCTTACTCGCCCACCGGATAGACAAGGAGCTCAGTCACGGTTTGGATAAGAAAGCACAGTCTGACAGATCCCCTTTTCTACGGCTTCCCTAGCCAAAGTGCAGGCTTCGACTGCACGCTTGTCGATCAGCATCCACTCGAGGATAGAGAAGACGGGACAGTATGATCTGTTCGAAAAATAACCCCAACCAAGAACGTCTTCTAATGCTAGCTTCCACAATAATTACTCGTGTTGCGTATGCCACTGTCCCGTCACGAGTGGTAGCAGCCCGCAATTGTGTGTCGATTTTGAAGAGCCGAGTCTGATGACGTCCTGACCAATGACAATGACTCGAGCGTGGTGGCGTCGTGAATTATGGGAGATGTTTGCATCGGAAATTGAACCAAGTCCCCCAGCGTAAGGGCAATGCCATGCTCAGAGCGGCAAAGCGGCAAGTCAAGCGATACGGTCAATTAATGGGCGGCAGTTATTGAGCTGTTAGTTGTGAAAGTGTCGTTGTCAAATGCTGTTCATCGTATTATTCTGTTTCATTATTTACTGAACCATATTAAGATTTAAAAAAATGCGGGAAAACAATAAAACAGCATTGGAAGCTGAGCGACAAGACTCTGACGCAGAAATGAAGTATATAGAGATGCCTGGAGATGGTGCTGCATGAGCAAAGGACATGTGCAGCTCCTAGTGAAGTTGTTGAATGAAGTGGTGTTACATCAGGCAATCACATGTCTGTTACCCAATTTATGCCTCCAATTCGAGAAATGACACGTCCGCCAAATGTGTCGCGCAACAGATCCAGAGAGTCTCACTCGCTGTATAGCGTGTGGTAGCAAATAAGTGTCGTCCATGCACACAATAATTTTCAAAAATAACAAAATGCAATCGAAGGGTTTCATGGCCAAGTCAGGCTTTCAGAAGGAGTAAATAAGTGGCTCTAGCAACACACACAACCCAGCCTTCTCCGGCTTTAATTATGTGCGACTCAAAGATGTTCCCCATAAGAGCAACGCCATACGATACGATGGCGACTCCAACCCGTCCTACGTGCCCTTGCGCCAGGCACTGTCAACGCCCGGATATGGCTCATTCCAGAGTCAATCATGGATCCGATTACTGCACGCGACACATGTTGTAACGCATAGAATCTCACACACCAGGGATGTCTTGGAATTCATTTAAAATCACAATAACACGCCCGTAAACTCGGTTTACGGCCCCATCACGAAGAGGTCGCCTCGTAAAACCGAACACATGCCCGCAAGTCGTGACCATAAGCCGCTCCAGACCCCAGCTGTCACATGCATTCGGTCTTTACGAGTTTTAAAACTTTCATCAGCGTGAAGCATGGGCGACACCTCTTAAGTGGCACTAAAATGCTCATCAGTTCAGTGCCAGCCAAACGGAAGTGCGCCTCCGCCACTCGCTCAACCGCAACCCCATCCAACGCGAACGTGCAATTTACTCCGGAAGCATTCAACTTAACCTAGCAGACATTAATATTTTAAATTGTATTGCAGCCCGCCCACACACCGGGTCGCTATAATTGCACATCATCTGTCACTCCTTCCGGACCGAAGGTCAGTCATATTAAGCTCCCACGCCCGCACGTCGCTGCATTGATCTCAATCAATCCCCGAAAGCTTAAGAGCCCACTCTGGTCTGAGCATCTCTTGGCGTTCTGCACGTGCGGCTGCACTGGGAATTTTTATGACGTCCCGCCTCGGCGTCACACCCAGTTCTGTAGCCACTGTACGTGATCGAAGGTGTCAAGACAACCCTTCACCTGGCCCCTTGTGCAACTTTTGCAATTTAAATTATTCTCAAGCAATGTTGATTGGGTTTTCCAATTCCGCCCATCAGTCCTCGAAAGGCCCTTAAGACACAAGTAGCCCCGGCCAAATAACTTTGTCAATCTTTTTGCAAAGTTAATTATTACTTTCGTAGCAATTTGCCCGCAGCCGCGTGGTGGGATGGTGAAGAAACGCAAGAGGGTGGCGTGGCGCTGGCCCCTCGTCGCATTCTTGATGGTCAGCAGGCATGGAGGTGATGGCACGGATTGCCGAGGCGACAGACCCTTGTTATACCCTTTTTTTCCTTTTTTCGCTTTTTTTGTTTGACATGTTAATTTATTTATGGCCTCCCATTTTTTAATATCCTTTGCGTGGATAATTGCAAGGGAGGATACTTTTTTTTTTGAATTTGAGGCTGTCCGCGGGGCTGGTGCCTGGTGACCGTTGGCTGGTGAGAGAAGTTGAGAGGCTATTGCCATAAGTGGCAATTAAATGGATTTCAACCCATTTCCGGTTGGACGGTGGAGCCGTAGGACTATGATATCCTTTATTACTTTATCATAAAATATTTGCCAACGGTCCACGCGGACGCAGGTAAATTATAGGGGAGGAGAAAAAGAAACGGAAAGCGGAATGCTTTTCTTTGAACGTGGAATGGAGGTGAAGTGGGTAATGAAAGGCGGCCGCCTGAGAAATTATGTCTTTATGTGGACAACGTCGGCGGCGTCGCTTCGCTGGTGGCTGTGGGGACTCCTTCACAAAATGGGGTTAGTTCAGAGATTTGTGTCATTGCGGTGATAGCACTGGGAAGTAAAAGGGGTTTCATTTGTGTCGAGATGAGTGGAAGGTATTTAATTTTGAAAATGCTTGAAAACTGGAAAAGCCTGTAAAAATTACGACTTGGGAGGAGCACAAATGTTATGAACCCTCCCTCTGGACAGGTGTTGGCTGAGTTCGGGAAGTGAGCAGTGGAGAATGGAGAACAATGACTGCTTGATCTTGGGGTGAGTGACCGCGGAGTGGTAGCGTACCGCATGTTCTTTGACTTATGAAATTAAGCCGTGGCAAGTGGCTGACAAGTGGGTTTGAAGTGTTCGCTGGTCATTTTTTGTTTCTGCTTTCGGATAGTGTTGATAGCTTTGGAATGCTCCACAGAAAAGTGGTGCAAGGACTCTTTGCACGTGGTCAGGGGAAAAGTTTGTTACTGGGAGGAATGACTGATGCGTCTGTGCTCGGTTTCAGATCATGCTCCAGCTCGTTCTTTAGCTCACGCTAGGGTTTCCTTTGTATTTTGAATTCCTTACAGCTGCGGGATTGTGGTCGTGGCGTACTTAGTTGTAGCGTCGTCTCGTTGGCGCGGAGATGCCAGTTTCAACACCTTTCATAATACACTGACAATGCTGAACGGGTATGGTTGGTAGGAAAGGGATTCTAAAACTTCGCCGTTCGGAGACGGCATAAAGCTGTAAATTCCATCCACTTGTGATGCCACCTCGGACTGTCAGACAACCCATGGTAACGGAAAATGCAGACTAGAAAGAATTTTGCTAGAAGAATCCAGTCGTGGAAGAGTGGAAAGATTGGCGACGGTTCCCCCTATTTTTTGAATTTTAAAAAAATAATTTTTATTTTTCCGCGGCTCTGTAGGGCAGAGCTTCCCCTTACAACATCAAAACTTTACTCAACGACATTCGACTTAGAGCGATAATAGTACGAGTACAGGCTGCTGGCATGGGTACTGAGACCGATGCATTCCTGGCTGGCGTGGGTTCTCAGATGACCGATGCATTCCTCGTTGGCGTGTGTATTTCCCAGACGCTGCGTCGGCAAATTCTGCTAAACAATTTGGTTGTTAACTTATATCCATGCTTGTAAGTTTCCGTGTGTGTGTGTGTCCACCAACTTTGACTGTGTCGCCTTTATGAAATGTAAACTTGAAGTACAGGGTGTTTTTAGATTTCTTGAGTAGGCATTTCACTCAGAGACAAAGGTAGAGCAGAATGTGTTGTGTCCGTTCATTACTTCTGTTTTCCGAGGATGAGACGAATATGTTGAAAATACACATGTTTTGATCATTTAAAGAGTTTACTCCTCGAACACGCATATCGTCACTAACTAACGCAGCGGTTGTTAACAATCAAATCAGTACAAATTTAGGGATAGAATGAACATATTGATAAACTAATTTGCTAGCAAGTGTAGCATTTACATCTAAAGGGTGTTTTTTTTTATAGTCACAGTGACAGCAAACTTGACATTGGTCGGTTGTCTTGGGATATCTTTGGTCTGGTAATTCGTAATAAATAGAACTCAGGCCGGAATAACGCTCTTTGCCACCAGCCCACCGGAGTCAAGTGATGATGCTCAAAGCGTTCCAGTCAACGGCGAGAGGTACACAGACACGATTACGTACTTTTCCGTGAAACACTTGAACGGAAGGACCTCCATCCAGCATCGTTTACAAGTAAATGTATTTTATGATCAGTTTCCATCGTCTGAACAAAACTGCTGTATATGGTCCGATGAGCAACCTAAGGCAACACAAGAGCTGCGCTGATGAAATATGGTCATTGGCCAGTATTGTTTGATGACCACGAAGACAACATTTCCGGCAATAGCACTCACTACCGTTTAAAAAGGTACTTTTTTTGTTTTGCGCAAAATAGACTGAGATGAACCTGGTCTTCACCTCGTTCCAACAAAAAGGCGCTACATGCCACACAGCAAGCGAGTCGTTAAACCAGTAATCCATGAGTCCGGTTAGTAATTTACCCTGTTTTAGAATTGGCCAACTTTTGTGGCTCACTTTAGTCGTGGTCCACAAGAAGTGGCAAGCATAGATTTATCAGCTCAAACGAAAATTGTATATTTTATGCCAGTTTCCTCGACTCTGTTCCCAATGAAACACCAAATAATTAAGAAATCATTCGCTATGTAGAATTAACCAATTTGAGGTTTCCAGATTCAACCGTCCCTGTTTAGACAAAAATAGATTCTTTACCAAAAACAAGACTTTGTCTTGCGAATTACAAATATTGCGATATGTTTAAAATTTCTATTTGTTCAACGGGTGTTATCTTTGACGGGTAAATCCTGACTGAGTCCTCCCGCATTCGTATCCTGTTTATATAAAGCGATATAGAAGCCAGATCCCGATCTGAGTTTTACTGTCGACCAATCAGGATCCCGCTTCTATATCACAAAATCGACCGCCACCCACCCACCCCGCTTCTATCTAAAAATTATTTCACTTCATACGAATCAGTTTTCCAGACGTCACCAGTCATATCCCTACAAATTTCCCTCATCACTCGATATAACCCCGTTTCGCAGTCGATCGTGGAGGGAGTCAGTCAGGGTTCTCTGCCGGTGTATGTGTGACGACAACATCCCTCTGTTTCAATAATAAAAGCTGAACCAAGCTGAAATATCTTCTGAGACTAAAGATGTTTAATTCAACGGCACATGCGCAAAGGCGAGCAAGTGGACACATCATTTCAGTTCTTGTGGTTTTTATGCTTTTTTCCATTTTTTCACAAGAATCGACTTGCTCGCCACGCCGTTGAAACGTCACTCACTGGCGATTGTTACGAAGTGGCAGCAAGCGGTAAAACTTTTGGTACAAGTAACCCCAACTTGACACATTGACTTAAAATTTAAGAAAATACTGGTTGGAGCCTACGACAAGAAGAGGCACAAGGACAAGATGGACAACCGTCCCAAGTGGGTTGCCAACTCTCCAGTGAATCAGTACATAAAGCGACCGCGATACAACAATAAGCACGCAACTACCAAAAACTGCAAAGTCTACACCGAAATACTACCTAGACCGACAAAAAGGGCCGGCTCTTGTTGAACTTCCGCCAGACCAGTGCCATCAGGACGAGATCAAGAACAAGCTGCTCCAGAAGCACTTCAGCTTCGACAAACCACTACATGTCTCTGATGCATCCGACCATCGACGTCGAGGTGTCCGGCAACTGCTGATGACGAATCCGTCCTTTTAAGTTTAATAAATACATGAAATCATTGTGCACAGTGAAAAGTGGGCACTGCACAGGCTGACTTGGTTGATTCCTACATTTCACCCACTGTGCCTGAAATTATGGACGATACGTGAAGAATAATAAGAGTAGAGGGCCAGGACCTCGCTTGTCAGCAGGCCACTCGTGTTGTGCGTGCGCGTGTTCTTTCATGAGTGGAAGGGACCTACAGTTCCATGCCGACTCCGAACGGCCAATTTGAGAAGCTTTTTCTAGACAGTTGTAAGCACTGCCAGTGACTCGAAAGAAGTGGGGCCGTGAAAATTATTTTGCTCGTACCGGGAAATGAACCCTCAACACGTGCACAGGAGTTGACACACCAACCAACACCGCCACGGCCATGCGAAGATGGAAATATTGAGCGTACTTTCGACTCATATTGACGGCCATGCGAAGATTGAAATATTGAGCGTACCTTGCACTCCTTCAAAATACCTAGTCATGGAGTCCTGCAAGAACGCCAACGAAGGATATTTTATTGTCGCTTTATTGAAATACAAACGAAGTTACAGTAGGGTTTTACTTAACTTTTCTTTCGGAACAACAAAATGAACGAGGTCTGTGCTGCATAAAGTGGCTGCTTCTAGCTTCTACAGTCACCAAGCTTCGCCATCTCTACTTCGAAGATTTTCGGATCGTTATTTTCGAAATGTATACATTTCCGTAGCTGCTGCCGTTCAAACCCCGGGAATACTTTAAACCACAAAGCAACCATCAATGGGAAAATCCTCGCGACCCAAAAGTATTCGTAAACCAAGAAATGCAGCAGTCAATTGAGTCTTCTCATCAGAATTTGTGTTCCTCAAATTAAATATGAAAAGACGCCCACAAATAAACACCAACACTTCTCACCAAATGCTCGCAATTATTCCCAACTTGATCAAGTAAACCCTTTCTACACCAAAAAAAAAACCTAGTTACGTTTGTCATCCCAACTGAATCGTATTTCTCTTCATTTTGTCTCCTTGCAGTTCTGGGCGGCTTATGTACCGTGCGAAGCACAGCATCGAGACGCTGTTCAACTGACGCTGGAGCAAATCGACGTAATTAAACGACTGACTGAGCGCTATTCGCCTCAGCTGACGACATGCACATCAGCAGCGGGTAAGTTTACACACAATTTCTGTCCCAATTCAGACATTCCCTTCCTCATGCCACCACATCGCCACGCAGTGGAACATCGTTGATTTATTGCACTTGCTCTCTATTTGGATATCCTTAGTGAAACATCCCGATCCTTATTCTTGTACAAAGACTCTCTGGAGTGGAGTTTCCATCTCTCGTTCCGGCAGCACAGACTATTGCTCTTTACTCAACTGTGCATAGAAAATGAGTTCGACCCATCTGCACCGAATGCATGCATCCAAGCGAGCACCGCCGCGCCGCTGTGCAACGTCGAACCGGGGTAGGTAGGAGCAAATGCGAAAAAGGGGACTGCGGGAAAGAATAACGTTATTTTACAGTAGGAACACAGGAATAGACGGCAGGAAGGATTGGTATTCCCCGAAATTGCCAAGGTAACCCGCACGGTTTCCAGGAAGAATCTTGTCGAATGGAAAATAAAATCTGTCTCTGAGTGCAACTGAAAAGAAATGTGGAACAGGAGCACTGACAGGGACATTCAGTTGAAAGGCTTTTAGGGCATGTTCGCCTTTGCTGTGGTACACTTAACGCAAAGACGCCTTTCGACTTGCGTGGTTGTCGTTTGGAAATGGGACAATTATATCAACTCCATGCCAGAAGGGTATATTTTGTCAAATCTGACAACAACGCTAGTTATAATTGTTGCTCCAAGCAGATGGAAGTCTGACTTCCGACTAAGGGAACAAGTCACTGCAGCTGCACTGCCCACGAGCTGAAAATGTGACCACCATCATGGTCAAATTACCCACCGTCGTGCACTTATGTGCTTCCAACAAAACGACAGGGCGCACGATTTGGAACACTGATTGACCACACTTTCGTCTTCGTCGAGTGACGCTACAGTCGAAGCTGGACGTGTTAATCGCCCACCACGACTGTATATCGTCTAGCGGTTTTAAGCCAGCTGGCTCAAATCTTTCTTGGCTGAGTTCGTTTTCCAATGGGCTCGGAGTCGTAGGCTAATCCGGCATAAAACAAGATGTGCAATTGAGTGCTCCTGTTTCAGTCTTCTGTCGGGTGTACTTCGGGACATACGTGTTGCACGGGAGCTTTGGAAAAAGCACGCGAAGCATGGGAACAATTGGCGAAGCATTCTTTCTCTGGCGAATGTCTTAAAAACAGATCAACAGTATTCGCATATGATTATTTCAGCCTGACTCATGTCAGTAGAACTTCGAAAAGATCCTTCGAATAAGTCTCTAGACAAAATGCCTCAAGGGCGTCGGATTATGTGTACTAATTGTATTATGCAAGGTTCAAAGGTTCGTTCCGAGAAATTAAAAACTTTGGCCACATTTACTTTATGCGCATGACTGGATGGCGCAGTTGGACAAGTGCCTGCCCTTGATTAGTGGGTTCCCCGGTTCGAATCGCAGTGAAAGCAAAGCTTTCTGTTTCTTCAAATCCCGGCCAAACACCATTTGCCGTTGGAATCAAATTATCGGCACTTGAGTCTATCAGTGGGTCTATCAGTGGTAGTAGTCTGACTGTGGGTATCACAATGGACCAACATAGTCTAAGTGCGCTGGTGAATACACTAGCAGACCAATTCCCTACCCTACCTACTGCATAAGTTTACGCAACATCGTGCCTCTTCAATAAAAATAATCCACCGTCCAAGGACGTGACGCGACCTCTATTTAAAATTAATATTTTGGATCGATGCACAAATGCGTTATTTTGTGCCGCAATATTTCATTGCACACATGCGGATTTTTCTTGCAAGATTCAGCGGCACAGTTCGCGTTGGGCTTGCGGCAATGGAGGTTTATAAAAAGAAACGAGTAATTTTCGCGTACCTAGTGCATTTCAAAAGAAACGACGTTATTGGGTGCGTGCTTCCGTTGATCAACGCTCACTCTTTTCTTTTGCAACACTCTCTGAAACTTATCTCATTGATAAATAATTCTACACCAACTTCTTCCATCTTTGACATCTTTCTTTCGAATTTAATTAACGATAAAATAGCGCATGTGTGAACTGTGCCTCTGCGGTGACGCAGCGGTGGAAACCTGCGAGTCTTTTACCCACAAGAATGATATGCGATGTGCATACTATTTCACACGCCTCATTGTCCACTGTTCAAATTACTTCCATGCCCTGCCGCGATAGTTTTCTCAATCTGCATCCCATCCCTTTCACTATCGATCGCCATCCATCGTATATCGCTGAGCTCAACTGGTAAGTCCCTTTCCTTATCTTTATCTTTCCCATCCGAGCTCAAGTGGTTTCGTTAGTGGAATTTTTAATTTACCGATCGCTCAGGACTTGGCCCATAGCTCAAGTCAGCTATGTTATGTAAGCTACATAACAAATTCCATCAAAATTCATATTTCTAAATATCAATTTTCTTAGATCAAACGTCCAAACTTTCGCATTTATAGTAGAGTAGAGTGAAACTTCTCTTTACGGACACCCCTCTATGAGGGACACTTTTAATTACGGACAATTTAACATAGTTCAGGCATGAAAGTATTCGTCTATTTCAACCCCTTCAGAACGGACACCCCTACATAACAGACAGTCATGATGGCTCCGCTGCTGTCCGCTTTAGAGAGGTTTCACTGTATAAGATTTTGTAGCTGCCTTTTCTATGAGGCATAGTACATCGATTTGATAAATTGGGAGGAAGAACTAACAGAATCACCGTTTATGCACGATCTGTCCGGCCAGGGAATTCAGTTTGTCGTGGAACCCGATGGTGTAGCCATGTGTCCCGAGGCAAATGATGACCCCTGTGTAAGCCCCACGTTTAGCGCCCCCTTCTTCAGGACACGTGCAGATTTTACTTCTGTGTGTACAGGAGAAATTATGTATTTTTTGTATTAACAGAAAATAATTGCGTTCAGATAGCTGATTCGACGAATTAAGATTGAACGAATTAAGATTTGCAAAAATGGGAGTGAATCGATGGGTTTTATTTTTTCCTATTCATTCTTCAGAATGCAACCCTCAGTGCTTGACGTCCTGGGCATTTCACATCCCACACATCCATTCGTGAGACATGTCCAAGCTGTTGAACGTCATGTAAGATGACGGTCGAAGCAGCCAACAATGCAAATTAAAGTGACCATTTACTACGGCTTACCTTCCCCCATTTTATAGTCCAAGCATTAATAGCCGTCGGTATTCTATTTCGATCCTTGGTGGAGACGCAACATGAAAATGAATATTCATGTTCAACCATGACCTACGTCATTCTATTTTTGGATATCTTTCCATTTCACCCCTTTCAAGTGGTCACCCACATTCTTTGTAGGAAAGACAATGACGATCGATGATAAGTCGACGCTTCATCCTTAGGTTAAGTGTTTGCAAATAATTTTGTATGTAGACAGTTCGAATATAAAGTTGAACGAGAGCGGAGTTCCATTAGTCAAACTCTTTAATTTGCAAAAGTCTTAAGACTTAAGCAACACAGGGCAAAATAGAATCATTGACAGTAATGGCCAAATTTGAGACAAAATGAGATTTTCAAGCGTAACGCACATATCATAGTAAATAAGAACTTTTGATGTACATAAGCGCGGCGACAGAGAACCTTTACCAAATTTATTAAAAAAAAGAAAAACTGCATTTATTTTCAATTGCTTATAGTAGTGCGCTTGGAAAGCACCTAAATCCAAGATTTCGGATAGTTTCAACATTCCAGGCCAAGTGTTCAGGATTTCGTCATGCATTTTCCAGCATTTCCAAATGTTGGATTTCAGCGAATCGTTGCATTTCGTCGCTGCATTTGTGAGTGTGTCAAATTTAACCATCGTCTTTACAAATTCAGCACGTCACTATATGACTTTTCAGCCGGCTGACATAAACAAAAAACAGCTGTCAACAAAAAAATCCTCACTATAAGTGAAAACTGCAATATGGATGGACCCAAAAATGTCCGAATTATCGCTTAAATTCATCTTTGAATTAAAGAGTTTTAGCCTGGTTTCTAAAAAGAAAAAATTGCAGTAGCCAATTCTGACACTAGCTGTCATTTGAGATGTTAAAGCTCCAGTGGGAACGCAAAATTGGATTTCGATTGTTTTTTTCCCGCAGTTTCGGACTTAAGTGTGGTGTAAACGTACTATGAGACACCATTCCCCTTTTAGTACAACTCTGCATCCCAAGAAAAAAATGATTCAACACTGGTGCTGCACCCTATTTTCCATACACTGCCTTGCCACCTTAGGGGTTGGATCTGTAGACAGTTGGTTAGTCTCATTTAGCTGAACAGCCCACTGTTGTCCGAATACAAGACCATTACTGTTTATGTTTGAACGTTGTCTACCGTCGCCATCAAAACTTGTTTAATTGACTAAAACCATTTCTTGCCACAGCACATGTGAGATGATGTGCCGCTATCCAAAATTCAGTCTGCCTCCAATAAGGGTCTTTCGTCTAGAGTACATGCGCTGAGAACAACGGCATGGGCTTGAGACTGACACAAGCTTTTGTTTCTGAACTGCGATCTTATATGCCCTCTCATCCCATAGCCTTGTTTCTCGCTGTTCCTCCATGAACTTTGTTGAATTTGTTTCCGCTGTTCCTCATATTTGGCTGTAAATTCGCCAATTCGTTCGTTTCACACTTGTCCCTTCGTCGATGTTCTCCTTCTAAAATCTTGTTTTTATCTGACCAACAGATGGAAGAGCATCGCGACTCTTTGGGAGACTGCACATCATTAAGATGCTTACAACATCATCTCCCATCTGAATATCAATTTCATTTAGGCATCTGAACAGCGTGCTTATTGGTTGAGTTAGCTGTTCGCCCTCCCTCATATTTAATTGCCTTCGCCTTTTATACAAATTCGTCAACAAACAATTGCTGACCCAGCGCCTGGGCCGTTGAATGAAGTGGGGTCGAAGTACATCAGCGCTGCCCTCGAAGTACATCATCCTTTTAAGTGTATCAACTCACATATAGTTCACATTGCCAACGCTAAGGCATCTGTTGGTTCCCACGGAATTAGATCCGCACCAGCCAACTTTTCGTCCTTGATATTCTTCACCACATGCCAATAATCCAATGTAATTAGCAAGCTTCATATTATCACCGTTTATCGATTAGCATTGGTAAACCACACAATTTAAACGCTTTCAATTCAATCTCTGATCCTCTGTCGGAACGTACAAATTAATCTCTTGGACAAATAATTTTTCAAAACGCCTGCTAGTGAAATAAAGAAAATGTTTTTCGACCACTAGGTCAACAATTAAATTTAATTTGGCGTGAGCTGGGCCCCAGGATGGGATGGTTGGACCAAGTCCAAAAACTTGCCTGGTTACGCTTAGGCATAACTCCTGATGAGTTAGATTCAGGTCTATAATTAGGTAAATCTTCGGACCATCTCAGTTTCCCTAATGCAAAGCGCGTACATTTTTTTTAATGTTTACAATCCTGTTAGAAGAATTGTGATTATTATGTTTACAATCCTGTTAGAAGAATTCTGATAAAAAGGAAACCAAATAACGCTGGAGGATTCCAGTATGGGGATTACTAATGAAGAATAAAGGGTTTTTAGAGTATAAACATCATTAAATGCTACCGTATTCCGTTTCAGAAAGCCTAGCAAGAAATTTGATTTAGATATTACATGCTCCGAATGTGCTGAGAAGGACACTTTTGAATCAAATATAACACCTAGATCTTTAATTTCACTTACTAATAAAAGTCTCTCTTAACCAAGACTATAATCAAACGAAGTTCGTGATAATGATCTGAAAACACTAAAAATCTTACACTTGGATATACTTAACTCCAGATGATTCTACGTGCAAGATTCAAAAAAAGAATTTATGTGTTTTTGAAAATTTAAGCAATCAGTAATTGTAGAAATTTCTGAAAATATTTGCATATCATGTGCGAACATTAGACAATTAGAAAACTCCAAGGTAGTACGGGATGTCATTGGCAAAAAGATTGAAAAGTAGAGGCCCTAAATGACTGCCTTGAGGCAGACCCGACCGAACTTTTTTAAAGAAGGATTGCGCGCCTTCTTAACTGACTGTAACACTTTAACGTTTGCTGATGACTCTAAGCTACTCATATCGGGATTTGGTCAGTGTTATCAACATTTAAATATGAAACAGGAAAAATTGTATCTGTGGCGCACTAAAATCGACCTCTCTCTGAATTTTAATAAATGCTCAGTTATTACCTTTCGACGTGAATATCCTATTACGCATTGCTAGTCTATTGGCGGTAATGCCGTTTCTCGTGTTCCTCGGTCCTCGGATTTAGGTGTTCTCCTTGACAATAAGTTATATTTTTATAATCGCGTTAAACACATCGTAGGCAAAGCTAATAGACCAGGGGGATGCCAAAGCGCGTTGCTTGTGAGTTGTCTGACCCATGTATCATTCAGACACTGTTCATATCATTTGTAAGACCTGTTTTGGAATATGCCACGAATTGAGTCTGTTAGAAAAAATCCCTCTTAGAGGACTTCCCAGGGTAGATGCTGGCAATTTACCATCCCACCAATCTAGGTTAGAACTGACCAGCTTAGACTACCTCGAAGTTATGAAAAAAGTGTCCCGAGTTATTTTTATCCATAGAGTACTGCAAGGTGAAATTGACTGGCCGGAAATCCTAAGCATCCTCAACACTTGTGTGAGATTCCTTAACATAGCCCACTCGCGCTAACTTTTTTTTACAATTTGCGCGCGATTGTTAACACCCTTAAGTGTCCGGGTTCAAGACACAGCACGGGTAGAAGGTGTGGAGGGAGAAAGGGAGGAGGTACCTGTGCATATTGGTTTCAAATATCTGCGAATTGTATTCTGCGGGAAATATTGGGCTGGGAAGAGCATTTCATATCGGAGTCGTGCGGCTGATGAACGAGTCTCCAAATTTAACTATGCATCCGAAAGTGCAAATGATGAGCATTCCTGGCGAGACGAGTATTGCGGGTGAATTCATGGAGAGGAGGAATGCAGGTGGCAAGCTCACTTGAGCATAGTTTGTTAAAATAGCGGTAAAATACGGATAGCGACTAGACGGTACGTCGATGTTCGAGCGAGTCTAATGACTCTGCAATATTGGTGTCTCCCATAAGTATTATCGCTCGCTTTTGGATTCTATCTAGTAGGTGCAGTGTGGTTTTGGGGGCACCAGATCAGATATGAGCGTTGTACGCAAGTTTGGGGTGTACCTACGCCTTATAAATTAAAGCCAAATCAGAAGGGGTGAAGTATTTCTTGCATCGATTGAGGAAACCTAAACATTTCGCAGCATTTTTGGCGACCTCAAATATGTGATCGTTCCAACTAAGTGTTGTGTTGATACACATGCCAAGGCTGGAAAGCTTTCCGGCTTCATCGACACAGCTGCCATTCATGGATAATGTCTGATTACCAAGGGTTCGCTTGAGTGACAGCGGCAGCATTGAGTTTTTGAAGCATTAAATTCCACTCGATTGTTCTTTCCCCAGTTAATTGTGCTGTAAACATAGGAATTCATAAGCTGACGTTCCAATTCTACGGCCGAAGGGCGGGGCCGTGAGTCTTGGAAGGACTGGATTGGATTAGAATCACCTTCAATTAATGACTTAATGATAGCTTGTAATGCCAAATTCACCTTTATTGATTTTAACTTGTCAATTCTTTCAATAAAGAAGGCGTTGCTTAATATGATTCCGTCATGATTGTTTGTTCTCCTTACCTTTGTTGCTAACAACTCTTGGTAATCTTACTGATCTTTTTGCTTAAATGTCAAAGAACGCTCATGTAAAAAGGTCTTGGTGACTGAATAAATAAATAAATAAATAAATAAACATCAATTTACGTACCAGATGTCAGAGTTCCAAATGTTTCCGGATACGGTATATTTAACACAAACCCTATCCGCAAAGAGTACTCGGAAAACCAGAATTTCTATGGTCTCTCTCAAATATACAGCTACATGGGAATTATTTTAATTTTAATTATATTAAAATTAGCGACCATTCTCCCTCGGGGGACACATTTAAAAGCAACGCCCACAGTTCACCGCACTGGTCGAAGGCAGAATGTAAATGCGTTTTCTAAAAATAATCTCATCCCGCAAGTCATTAGGAATGCCGCCCAGTTCACTTCGGCGTCAGCCACGGTCTCCACGCTGTTTATCGCTTACCAGTCATTCCAACGCCATCAAGTAACTTTAAGTCTCTACTCTCAGCAAGTCCATTCCATCAACTCGTTCTGCATTGCAAAAACGTAAACACCACATCATCCAGGAAGTTCACTTATAAGTCCTTGTCGACTATGTAAATCAGTTCAACCTCCCAGGAGCACCTCAGCCAAATGAATTGGATTCGCGTGACTTCGAAAATTATCGCAAAAACTTCATCCGCACTCGCAGGGATTTTCTCTCAGTGTACCAGAAATAACTAATAGCCTCCACCTTGACTTGAATGGAGTCCCTCCACAGGATGCCATTCTTTTTCCTTCTTCAGTCCATTAGCTGTGAATCCTGAATTCGAGTTCATTCAAGTGTTTCGCTTTCTCGCCGGATACTTCAGATGGTGGAGAAATCCTTTTCTTCCCTCGGCCTTTTTCTCTCTTTCTCGGCGGAATGACTTTCTTTTCTATATTTGTCCCTGCAAGGATTGCAATTCAATGAATGATAGGTAAACCTCCGGTAGACAAATCCTTCCCTCCCCCTCTCATCTCTCGCCTCTCGCCGCTCCAAACCAAATCGAATCGAATGGAAGGATGTGATTCGCCATAAAGGTAACCACTTTTCAACAGGAAAACTCTTACAGAATCCCCGTCCACCGGCGGGTTCCTTCTGCCTCAACCGTAGCGGTTGCCGCAGCAACAGTAGCCTCAAAGTATCACTGCTTCAGCGCTTAAGTGCTTGAATGATGAAAATGCGACAAAACTTTCAAGCCATTGCTTGCGGCGGTCCGCCTATTGACAGGGGGAAGGGTTAAACTCTGCGAGGAGAAAAACTGGGTTACGGTGCAAGAGTATCCAAGTGCATTGAACATCTCCGGATTACCGTCCCTCACCGATGTCAGGGACCATCGTATCCGGAAGCCGGCGCGCGTTATTGCCCAATGGGGGAAACGAGGTGAAAAGTTAAAACTTGCGAACGTGCATCGGGTCGAGGTTGAGTCTTGTGCACACCACCATACTCAACGGGCGCTGATTGTTAATTTAAATTTAATGTGATGGCCATTCTCCGTGCGGAGCCAACTGCTCCCTCCGGAGTGAGTGGCTGGCCTCCTGTGCTGACTGCAAACTGTGGGCATATTCACTTAATCGACCAAAAGTAACGGATCATTCCATGACATTTTGGTTGAATATGCAATGCACCCGACTGAGGGTAGAGGATAGAAATCGATTACTTTTTATTCGCTGACACCGTGCAATCGTGTGACCTGGGCTGGAGATTTGTGTGAATTTTTACTGGGGATTACCTGAATCGACCGAGAGTGTAGTCAATCATAGATTTTTTACGTTTGGACGGTAATGGAGAGCTCAATAAATGAGAAAACGCTCATTGAATGCGATTGGTTGGAGTTCTTCAGATAGAAGCAGGTTTCGAGGGGAGAAGCATTCAGCTCGGGTAACTTTTCAAGGGGATCAATTAAGGATGAAGAATTCTTCTAGATGAAAAACGTGTGTCTGTTGCCTCTTCGTTAAGACTGAGTGCTTCCGCGAATTGGGAAACACCTGCCCTGGTGGGGTACTACCGGCATTTTCTGGGAAAAGTGAACAACGATTTTCAAGACAAATGGCTCACGTACAAGCTCGTGCACGCAACAACGATTAGCGCTGAGACTGTTTGGTTGGTTAATCCGTTTCTGGTCAGAATATCTGATGTCAAGCAGGCAGAAGGCGAAAGGCAGGAGTGCCGTTTGATGCGTGAAGAAGTAGAGTCGCCCGAGTAAGGGAGCGATTTGATGTGAATCAAGCCCGATCGGATAACAAATAATGCCGTGTCTCCAACAGATGTCAGACTGTATTGCGAAGTTGTGACAACGGTGATCATGGGTAGTTATTCTCGTTACCGAGTTACCCTCACTTGCAGTTCTTTTCAGAGTTGTGTGGGCATTGGTTGCACATACTTACTTATCAGGCCGGAGGCCCATGGAGGATCCCCGCGAATAGACACCAACGCTCAAGCTGAGAGGGTCTTCGAGTCCGAGACTCCTAGTTGAGGAAGGGGAGGTAGACGAATCTCCGGTATAAAGACCAAGTTATCGCGGACATAAGACAGCTTGGTCTTTACGATTGGACGCAGCATGCCCATCACCGTCAGTGATGGAAGCCAGAGGACAGGAGGGAGGGTTCCCGAGGGTTCCCGCCCTGCTGTCTTGCGTCGGCGATTACCTTATGCCAGAGATTCGATATAGATCTCCTTCTTCAACCAGGAGTCTCGGATTCGAAGACCCTCTCAGTTGGAGCGATGGCTCGATGTGGTCACATCCTGGTACAGCTTCACATCCCGGTACAGCTCGTAGAGTTCGCAGTTGTGTCTTCTCATCTTTGTTTAGCGTCCAGATTTCGGCTCCATAGAGCAGGACTGGCAAAATGAGAGCTTTGAAGAGCACGATCGTGGTCCTGGGAGTCAGGAGTTTTGGCACAGGTTACCAAGGACGATTCTCCGTCGGATCTCCACTGTGATGTCGTTTGTTCGCGCTTGCCCCGAGGTGGACAAACTCCTTCACTACCTCAAAATTGTAGCTGTCGTTTATGCGAAATCCGGTGCAGGTTTCAAACGGCTCGGGTTCCGTGTGCCGAATCGCATCGCGTATGTTTAGCGTGCTGCCACACAATCGGCTCAGTTTTCACGGGATCCTGAATTCGGCCATCGCATCGAATAGCTCCTTGCGATGAATGCTTTCAAAATCAATGAAAAGGTGGTGCGTATCGATTTGACACTCGTTGGTCTTCTCCAGGATTTGCAGAAGTGTGACGCTTTGGTCTATTTGCCGGTAGACACGGTGGTACGTGCTATTAGTGCGGCGCCAAACGGCTTTAGGCTTTTATACAGTACGCTGAACAGGACCTTATAGGCAACTGTGAGCAGGGATATACCTCTTTTTTTTTTTTAATTGCAAGAGAGAGAGAGAGATAGAGTTGTTGCAAGAGGTAGGATCACCTTTTTTGTGGATGGGGCGTAGGTTGGTGGGTTCCACATGGGTGGAAGAAATCTATTCTGGAGTATTTTCTCTCCTTTTGGGAATCTGAAAATGGGAGATGGTTCTAGTGACTTCCTCTGATAGTAGTTGCTCCCCAAGTAGATTTGTTTTCTCTTAGAAGCTAGTGCCTTAAAAAATCCCGGTTCGTGTTCTGGGGACCTGCACGTATGCAGGCTTGCATTTTTTTTTTATAATTTGCGCGCGCACAAGGGATTGTTAATTCCTTAAGTGTCCGGGTTTCTGACCAAAAGCCGCCGTCCATGGCTGACAGTCAATGACAGAGGATTTGAATCGTCATTCATCCCGTCCAGAAATAGGAGACTAAAAGACCTAGACTATTATAGATCGGGGAAAAGACCGATTTAAGGAAGCAATAAAAGATGACAACGACTTGCTTACACGACGTGTGTTTCCAGAAGGAGGTTAAGTTCACTTTGTCTAATGTTCGCGGGTTATTTTCTGCGAAGTAATCTAGTTACACTAATGCACTCTGGTTTCGAGTAGTGCAACAGCTGAACATGCACAGACATCTAGTGTGTAG